>BPLT01000041.1:190000-3175000 GCA_019656295.1 Rhododendron mucronatum var. ripense
CAGTTTCACAAGGATGATGTACACTGCTTTTTGGACACGCGAGTAGGCAACATGCTGGCACGCAATGGCAGAGCCACTGCACGCCACCATACCCTGCGCACGCCACCTCAAAGCTGGCGTACACTAACCTGTGGATTTCTTACAGCTCTTACTCTCAACCCTCTGGGCTCTGGAATGGACCAGTGCACACCCAGGACAAACCACGCAGTTGATAAGATAGTTTAAGGAAGTATACAGACATAAGAAATGGCTAAGAACCATGAAAATAGCAAGGCAGACCCCATGAACAGAGTGGGGAGGAACAAGAGGCCATGATTGAACTGTGATGTAAGGGCCAGGCACTGATCTTTAACAAACATGCCGTACGCCTCCTCATAGGGGTCGTACGCCAGGCCTGCATGCTACCCAGTGTTTGGCTTTACATCATCTGGGTTCTGAAACATGACCAGAAATACCCCAGAGGCCTTATAAAGCAAGAAAGACACAGATATTGAATACTACAGTTGAACAACTCTTACGTACAGAAAGCAGTAAACTGGTTGTTAGCATGCTCAAGGTGATGATAGAAAAAAGAAATAAGCAATAAATAGACATTCTATGATCCCCACGCCAGCAATGCACGTACAGCCATAGGTGGCGTACGGCTTGACTCAGCTGGCGTGCGCCATGTTTTGTCTCTTATGATTGATTTATTTCACCAGAGAAGGGCCTGGACTAGTATTAGTTACTAGCCAGAACCTTTCTGGTTCCCCTCAGAAGCTGAAAACAGAAAGCCACACAAAGGTGGTATACCTTTGGTGTGAAGGATGAAAAGATGGCTTGAGCTTTGGGGGTTGAAGATGGAGGTTGTATGGTGACTGGTCAGTGGTGAAGGGTGTATAGAGCTTCTCTATCTCTTACTCTTTCAATGGGAGATTAAGAACAAGAGAGAGAAAGGGGGGGGGGGGGGGGGGGGGAAAGACTTGGCTTCTTCAATGTTGTTAACCCTTGCAAATGAATGCAAGGGGTTGCATTTATAGAGGAGAGAGGGCTGAGATCAGGGCTGATCAGCTGGGGTTAGGGTGGTTGGGTTGAGTTAGAGGGAACCTCCCATGCATTAAATGCATGGGACTAGGAGATGGGTTGTGTAGGAGAGAGAGGGGGACGTCCCCTGCAGAATGCAATGATCAGAAGGCTCTGCACTGTACTTAGGAGCCGCAAAAGTCTCGGGCACGTGACAGAAAAATGGTGATTTGACCGGCCTTGACCATGCGTACGCCAGCTATATACCCTGCGTGCGCCAGGTCAAACTGGGTCAACGGTCGATGTCCGACACGCGGCAACGTCCTGGCGCACGCCAAGTAAGAGCTTGCGTAAGCAAGGTAAGGTTTTGCTGGGGGCCATGTGGCTCTGGATTTGAAGGGTTTTGAAGGGATTTGAAATGGATTGAAAGAGGAGAGTCCAACACTCAAAGCTCAAGACCTTCCATCGACTTTGGAATGTTTTCAACCTTTTATCATCATCGGGGCAACAAAGATAATAACAGAGCTAATCCGAACAGTCCAGAATGGGCTGTCTACAAAATGAAAGAAACTGGAATGATTAATGAACAAAATATTGCAGAATCAAAAGTGGCTCTAGTTTACGGTTAGATGAATGAACCACCGGAAGCTCATATGAGAGTCGGTTTGACTGCCCTAACTATGGCGGAATATTTCTGAGATGTTAATAAACAAGACGTACTTCTCTTTATCGACAATATCTTCCGTTTTGTCCAAGCGGGATCTGAAGTATCCGCCTTATTGGGTAGAATTCCTTCTGCTGTGGGTTATCAACCCACCCTTAGTACCGAAATGGGTTCTTTACAAGAAAGAATTACTTCTACTAAGAAAGGGTCCATAACTTCTATTCAGGCAATTTATGTACCTGCAGACGATTTGACCGACCCTGCTCCTGCTACGACATTTACACATTTAGATGCTACTACCGTACTATCAAGAGGATTAGCTGCAAAAGGTATCTATCCAGCAGTAGATCCTTTAGATTCAACGTCAACTATGCTTCAACCCCGGATCGTTGGTGACAAACATTATAAAATTGCGCAAAGAATTAAGCAAACTTTACAACCTTACAAAGAACTTCAGGACATTATCGCTATCCTTGGGTTGGACGAATTATCTGAAGAGGATCGTTTAACCGTATCAAGAGCATGAAAAATTGAGCGTTTTTTATCACAACCTTTTGTCGTAGCAGAAGTATTTACCGGTTCTGGGGGGAAATATGTTGGTCTAGCAGAAACAATTAGAGGCTTTCAATTGATCCTTTCCGGAGAATTAGATGGTCTTCCTGAACAGGCCTTTTATTTGGTAGGTAACATTGATGAAGCTACTGCGAAGGCTATGAATTTAGAAATGGAGAGCAATTTGAAGAAATGACCTTAAATCTTTGTGTATTGACCCCTAATCGAATTGTTTGGGATTCCAAAGTGAAAGAAATCATTTTATCTACTAATAGTGGCCAAATTGGCGTATTACCAAATCATGCACCTATTGCCATAGCTGTAGATATAGGTATTTTGAGAATACGATTTAACGATCAATGGTTAACGATGGCTCTGATGAGTGGTTTTGCTCGAATAGGCAATAACGTGATCACTGTTTTAGTAAATGATGCGGAAAAGAGTAGTGACATTGATCCACAAGAAGCTCAGCAAACTCTTGAAATAGCAGAAGCTAATTTGAAGAAAGCGGAAGGTAAGAGACAAATAATTGAAGCAAATTTAGCTCTCAGACGAGCTAGGATACGAGTCGAAGTTATCAATGTGATTTACTAACTAGTTTAGTTTTTGCATTGGAATAATCTAAAGAAGTTCTGTTTATACTTAATACACCCGATTTTGATTTGATTCTCTTGTATTCTCCAATCCATCCTCTAAAACTCTCCTCCATTTGGGAGGATGAACTTTGATCCTCTAAATTTAGAGGATCAAAGTTCTGCAACGGATCATGCAGTCCTCCTGTCATACTAGTGGCATTCTCCTACATTTTGGGCTCCCATTCTATTGTTCCACTTCGGTGGCCGTAAGTAGCACGTGACTTGCCTAAAAGGGCACTCTTTCAGCGAGTGGGCGACTAGTTGTTTTTGCCATCCTATTAGGGTAGCCTTATTTTGTTGGATTGTCTTTACAATAGTTCTAACACCACATTTAAATACACATTTAATCACACATCCACACTTGATAAGCCCCCAATAATGTAGATTCTTGGTGCTTAAATCCTTTAGTATGTTGTCGTTTTTATGCAATATTGTACGTAATGTGTGTTTTTAATGTTTTCAGGTAAACTGTGTGAATAAGGCGCGTTTGAAAGCCAAGGAATGTTCCGGGTGCAACCAAGTACTCAAGGCCACGTGCCATCACGTTGTGGTGCTCAAAAAGATGGTTTGGAGGTTGTCCGGGACGCCCAAGGGTCAAGAGAATTGAAGGACATGTGAGGATTTTACCAAAGCTATTCATTTTTCGACTAGCTGAGGGTAGAATCGTCATATCTTTTGATGTACAAATTATCTTGGATCTAAACCACGTGGGTTAAAAAGTAGACTCGACAAGCTTTTCAATGGTTTAAAGAACACTCAAATCCGAGTTCGGGAGTATTCGGAACAAGCCCGCAAAGTTGCCCAAAAATCTGTCAAGCAAAACCTGTACCGATACTGGCAACCGGTACTGAGGAATTGCCCCTACCGGTACCCATTGATCAGAGAGCAGGAAAACCAGCCCGTTGAAGCCTGGTACTGGAACTGAGAAATTTTCAATACCGGTACTGCCTGGGAAAAATCTACAGCTTTTTGTAACTTTTTTGACTTTCCATTTATTAAAAGTTTCCACTTATGAAATGATTTTGGAATATTTTGGGGGATTTTTTAGTCCTTTGCAACTTAACTTTAGAGTTATATAAATATGCTTGTATGCCATTTATGGAAGGACTAGGCCAGCTCGAGCTCAATCATTTGTGAGCTGGGCCAGATTTACACCCCTAATGAGCCGAGCCCCCAACGAGCCAAGCTTGGCTAATGAGCCTCTTTAAACGAGCCGAACCGAGCTTTTGTGAGCCGAGTCAAGCTTTTGACTGTCGATCTGTTAGACTTATTTAGTAAATGAGCCCAAAACTTGAGTTCAAACTCGACTCAATCACTAAACAAGCCGAGCCACGAACTACTAACAGCTTGGTTCGTTTGCATCTCTACTGGTTACCATGACATTTTCTTTTTGAAGTCCGCCAAAATTCTGCTGTTTGTTTCCTGCCTAGCTGCCTAGGCCATCTTCCTGATTCTTAGGAATTTGTTTGTTTAGTTCAATAATCGTCATCATGCAAAAACAAATTCTTTTATCGCATACTTTTGAGTCGCTCTCTGCCAAGAATACATTTACTTTCTAAGACGTGAGATGAACCCAGGGTTTTATGGAGGTTCAATTTTGTTCACCTTCTTTAAAAATGAGTGAACATTACCTATTTCTTTAGTGGTTGATACTAACTCGTGGAGCCTACATTATTTTAATTATGATTGTAATTTTAAAATAGTAGTAATAACGATAAGATTCAAAGCTTACCAATTTCCATTGGAAACATTACCCACTTACCTTTGTACCAAAAACATGGACACATAAAATTTCAGTAAAAATTAGAACATATTAAAACTTGTTTTAAATGAACGAAACCCTGTTACAAAGGCAGCTTGACTTAATTATGCATTATGTGTAAAACAAATTGGGAAATGATTTTGCCACTCCCTTTTTTGTTAACGTCACTTCCCTGCAAGTGTATTTTTATAGGGGAGTGACGTTAACAAAAAAAAGGAGTGACAAAATCAACAGTAAAAAATAATAATAATAATCTTCAGAACGTCTCCAGTGAATATTTTAGTTTTTGATAAAATAGTAGTATTAATTTTGCGACTGGTCCCCAGATGAATTAAAACAAACAATTAACAATAACCAGAAATATTACTAACGAAAGACCTATTTGTGTGTTTGTTGGATTTCTTTCAAAATTAGTCTATATTTGTTTGCTTTAATTTGTCTATTTGTAAGCAGTGACGAACTTCGAAAGGTAAAAAAAATTAGACCAAAATGTAAAAATGGTTCACTAATTTTTTAGTGAACTCAATCTTCGAATGACATTGACATGTTCAGTCTCTTTTTTTTTTTTTTTTTGGTGAACTCAAATATTATATTATAAAGCAAACCAACTACAAGTCGACAACCATAAAGGAGCTAGTCCTTGCCCAAAATAACAACCAAAAAACTAGAAACAACACTAAACAAGCAGCCTAAGCAGCTACGATCCCACTCAAGGGTTGGCTTTGATAAATGTGGATAAAAAGGTTCTGGGTAATGATGAAAAGAGTAATGAGCAGCATTTTGAGATCACTCCTGAACTGGAATCAAGAGTCTCAGATTCTTTTGGGCCCTCGTTCCAAAATTTGCAGCAGGAGCAGGGAGGGGAACACGTGGGTGGTGAAGCCCAAAGTGATGAGGCCCATTTGGGAAATAACCAAAGTCAAAAGGAGATAGATCGCTGGGTCCACTTCTCCTAAATGGTCCTGTGGTGATTTGGTCAGAGAACAATATCAGAGCATCTCAACTGCATGTTAACCTTCAAGTGGAGCAACCTCCTGCATTAGCAAGAAAAGAAATTAGAAGCAAACGTTTAGAAGAATCATTGAGTGTGGGGGAGAGTGATTCTGGTGTTGAGAGCAGCATTCCCGGTATCATTCGACCTCTTAACGAAATACAACTACAATTTTGGTTGGCACAAGATTAATTGGGGATAGAATTCAGTGAAAATCATGTCAAAGCTGATTGAAAAGGAAAAGAATGACTATAACCTTTTAATGAGAAACAATCGTTTCTCTGATCTAGGTTCAAAGTGAAGATCATTTCTTGGAACATCAGAGGTGTTTGGGTAGCATTCTGTAATGGAGATTTTTTTCAAAAATTAGTAATGACAGAAGCCCAAATTTCATGATGATTCAGGAAACAAAGGTGGAACAATTTGATACTTCTACAATTCAAAATCTATGGGGGAAAGGAGAGGTGGAATATGCAGTGTCAAAAGCTGAAGGGTCATCAGGGGGCTTAACAAAGAAGTCTGCAATGGGAATCAACAGTTAAAATGATAAGGTTGTTGAAAATGTTGCTGAGATACTGATCAAATCATGGAATGAAATGGTGGACAATGCCATTGCCTGGAATCTTGCTCAATCAAATTGTTATGAAGTGTTTTGGTGCTGGCCCTTATCCTGAATGTCAAACTCAGGGCAGCCTTCTCTCTTTTCTGTTGTAACCGGTTTTTTCTTCTTCTCAACTCCTCGTCGGGAGTTTCTCCTCTCTTCTCTTTCTCTTGGAGCTATGTGATGGTTACATGGTCTGTCATGTGGCTTTCATAATGGCTCTCTCTTATCTCTCTTTCACAATCAGTACACCGTAGCTGCCTGCAGAGACAGCTTAATGATACAATGTGCCGAAGTACAGTCTCTTTCTTGGTTATTCAGAAATGTATGTTTTGTGATGTCTTTGAAGCTCAAGAGGCAAAAGGAAGAAGCTGAAGAAAGCCACTAGGCAGAAGAAAAGGCAGAGACAATAACACATGGACAGTTCCCAAAAAAAACAAAAACAGATCCTTTGAAAGCAGGTCACTGGTGAAAGGGCCACAGGTTAAAGAGCGATTGAATTGGTTCACAGTTCACACATAGCAAGGATAGTCGATCAGCAAAAGATAGCAGCCACCGGAAACACAACATCTGAATATTGTGAGTATTGCATATATACACACTCCACTGTCTTTTCTAGATATTTTCGATATTTGATTCGCTATAGGTGCAAAATAGAGTTAGTTGCAGTGTGTGATATATATATTGATGCTTCTTTAATGCGGTGATTGGCTAGATAAAAGGCCAATGTAATTTGTAGTATACATTTAGCTTAGAGATGTAGTGTGAAAATAAACGACGCTGTAACATCATGTGCTCCTACTACTCTTGCTGCATTTTAGATCATTTCTTCCCATTTAGATTTATTGTGCAACTTAAACATCCCTCATTCGTAGGGACTCGTTCCTTTCATAAATGAACACAGTAAATGTCTATACTTCTACAAACCACCTCATAACTGGGTGCAAACTCTTCCTCATACTGTACAGTGATGACGACACAAACTTTTTTTTTTTTTTTGGTTTAAAAAAAAATGTCTAGCAGCAGAAATGTCTTGAAAAACTAGCCAAATATATTTTGTTGACAGCGAAAAAAGCTAATCTAAGCTTGATGACCGGCTCCATCTTCCTTTCAAGTATTCTTCTGAGGAAGTTCCGCTGCTTTGCTCCCCACTGCTGAACGATGGGGAGGTGTCTTCCGTGTCAAGCAATGCAAGGGTCAAATGAGACTCTGCGCTTGAATGGGGATAAACTTCATCATCAGTATTTTCCTCGTTTTCTGTACCTCTTCGATCTCCAAACTGGGATTTTACAAATTCCTCTACACCTTTGTCCCCTTTTAAGATGTTTAGTATCTGTTTAAAACGGACAGGAATTACTCAGTTCAAAGATAATGGATGCATTGAAACAAACCAATAATATGCAAAACTATTAGAAACCAAATTTATCAACAAAGACACAAGTGAAGCCAAGATTTGTATTGCTTATGTCCAGCGTCAAAGAGACAGGAGCAAGATTTCACTACTGAAAAGGGAACGAATGCTCCAAAGAGCTACGATAACCAACTTTTCTCTCTCTCCCTCAAAAGCTACTTCTTAGCCGTTTGAGCCTCTCAACAGAAAGCCTCATTTCATAATTCTCGTAAAACAAGACCGAGAAGACACCAAGGAACAAAGTTCCATCAAGCCACCAAGGCCACACCAAAAGGAAGATAGCCGAATGCCTACTGAGCCCTCCGCCTCAGAACTGATAAGTTCAACCAAAGAAGAGAGCTGTGCTATGACCAAATCTCCAGTCGGATTCAGCTTGAGGCCCTGAGCTCATTTGGTAAGAAGCTCAAATTTGCGTCACCATTGCTCAACTCAATCAGACTAAAAATGAGTTCAAGCTAAATTTACTAGAGGTCAAACATCGAGCCAATTTCAAACACTAAGAACCACTATATAATTGCTATTACCTGTCTCATTTTAGGACGAAGCCGAGCTGATCTTATGAGGCAGAACCTAACTGCAAGAGCCATTCTCTGAATTTCAACCTCATCAATATTGCCGTCAAGATTAGGATCCAGTATGCTTCTTAGATCTCCACTCTCTAACTTTGGTTTTGCCTGAATATGAACTACTTAGTCATATACCAAGTAACTAAAGCTTGCAGGAAATAGAAATTTCTGTTAAGGAAAAAGGCCTTACCCACATGACCAAGCTTTCTTGGCCTTTGGTAGACTCCGAACTGATCGGTTTCCTCCCCGATAACAATTCAAGGAGAACCACACCGAAAGAGTAGACATCGATCTTGTCACTGACTTTCCCATACATAAAATACTCGGGAGCAAGATACCCAAAAGTTCCTACTACATCATTGTCTGTCAGGAATGACGAATCTGACGGCCCCCATATTGCTAACCCAAAATCAGATAGCTGTCACAGGAAGATATAATAAATCATCAACATTGTAGATTGAAACAACATGAATGTTCAACTGCTTGAAGTACCTGTGGTTCGAACTCATCAAAAAGAAGAATATTTGAGGACTTGACATCTCTGTGAATCACTGGGGGAGAGCATTCATTGTGAGGGTAATTCAACGCTTCAGCAATCCCAACAGCTACTTTGCATCTCACTTCCCATGACAATACTGATTTTTCTTTGCTATTACCTGTTTCAGAGACTAACCATCAATTAGCATAGTTTCGATTGATCATCACATAGAGAGAGAGAGAGAGAGAGAGAGAGAGAGAGAGAGAGAGATGAGTTTTCAGAGAGGCGTTACCGTGTAGGTTCTGCTGTAGATTTCCTTTGGGCAACAAATCATAAACAGAGATCAGGGCATTATCTTCAACACATAACCCAATCAAAGGTGTGATGTTTCTATGACTCAGTGGGGTCATCAATTCGACTTCCCGAGTAAAGTCCTTCCATGACTCTTTGGATGACTTCAAAACCTTGACTGCCACCGGCTTCCCATCCGGAAGAATCCCCTTGTACACGCAATTGCACCCTCCTTTACCGATCAGCTTATCTGCAATGGAACCGAATATTCATAAAAAAGCTCCACTCAAACAAAACCATGTTAACTGTTAAGTCAAATTGGAGGGGATATAACCTGAGGAGAATTCCGAAGTAGAAGTTTTCATGACATCGTAGCTGAACCATTTGCAGCCGGATGAGTTTTTCAGGAAGAGCTTCTCCAAATTCTCTAGTAGCTCACTTGTATCTGTAGTGCAGTTACTCTGTGGCGAGAAAGGACTTCCTGTTTCGATAGGAGTCATTGGACTAAAACCACCTTCCTTGGATAGAGGACTCTGCGGTGGAGACCGATTTGGCAATCGCATTACCCACTTCACAACTGACATCTTGCTCGCTGCCTCTGCCGGAGGACTCACTACGCTGCACAGTGACAACCATCAAACCACTACATCATCCACTACCAATTTTATAGGGCCCACTCCGGGATCCTAAAAAAATACAGAAAATTGTTCATAAATTTTAAAATAATATATTATGGGGCCCTGTAAAAAATTAGCTCCAACGAATATCGATAAGTATTATTTCTTGATTCGTAGGGTGAAACTGTGCAGTTAAATAATTTCGTCTCTACAAATCAAAAAATAATACTTACCGATATCCGTTAGAGCTGATTTTTTACAGGGTCCCATAATATATTATTTTAAAATTTATAAACATTTTTCTGTATTTTTTTAGGACCCGAGATAGACCCTATAAAAATGGTAGTGGATGGTGTAGTGGTTTGGTGTAGTGTATGTAGCATCTCTCTTACATTTAATAGTTTTACGCCAATTCCCTTTTTTTTTATTCCTATTACATCACTATTAATGTAACGGTGGTTGAATAATATTATCGCATTTAGTGAATGCTATTATAAATAGTGATATTCCAGTGTTTTTGGCCCATCGTAAAATGTTGATTGTTTCATATCTGAAAAGCTATGAGAGCATGTACACTAGTACCAAAAATGTTGGTGAAGAGTATACTTTTTTTATTTTACCTATTCACATCTCTTTCAACACTATACCCTATCTATTTTACTTATTCTCTAATAAAATACGATTTCTTTTTCTTTTTTCCCAGAAAAGAACAGATGAGAGAGGGAGAAAGTTTGGGAGATAATAGTATTAAATGGTTTTGCTCATGAATAGTTGATAGTAAAATATACCTATGTAGTATGTACTGTAGCTTGAGGTATATATTCTTCCTTTGGTTTACCTAATCTGCTGCATGAGAGTTTTTTCACTTTGCATAGGTAAAATAGCTAATTTTGGGTGTTTACATAATCTGATGTACATGCTCTGATTTTGAATCGTATAACCTGAGGTAGCATTTCTGGCGCATTTGATAGAACTTATCGCATCTCATGCATCTCACTAGGAGGTCAGAAGTTTGAGTCTTCCCACCTGCATATAGATGTTCTTTTATCAATATTATTTCTCTCCCTAATGGGGACTTGTAGTTGGATTTATATTGGTTGAGTTGTTGGCTTTGTTATCTCGTGGACTTTCACACAATTGATGTAATATCTTGTGGTTTGTGGTTTGTGTTTTGTAATTTTTTTTGGGGTGCATCGGAATGTAGTGTATTTTGTAATTGATACTTGATGTAATGTTTTCTTCTATAGATTAATCAAAATAAATAAATTTTTTTGCTACCAAATAACATTTTTTAAACGGCAAAAGTATTAATTTTTGAAATTGTTGCAAAGACCCCAAAAAAAAAAAGGATTCACGACATCATATCACTAAACAAAATTAAGAACAATCTTGCGCCAATCCGGAATTGTCAAGATGCCAACCCCCAAATCATCTACTGGGTCAAGTGCAAACCTAATTGAAACCCAATAAAAAAGTAAAATCTACCGCCCAAATCCTTATCAGTTAGTAGGTGGACCGTCACCCGAGCACTGCCTTTAGAGCAATATAGTCGCACAGGAATCCATGCAAAAGGTCACGCGGATGTATTCAAATTAAGCGTTTTTAAATTAAAAGGCAAAGAGTCATTAGCTAATGGAATGCTCGCAGAACATATGAAATTACTCCCACCGTCGCAAATTAAATAGCTACTGTAAGATGGACCGGGCCCTGCCAAGCGCCTGTCGAGCGCATCATTGTCGAGATGAACAGTCCAGACTATTGCCTGACAGCATCTCCCAATCTAGAAGCTTAAATTATTAGTAATGGAAGTTTCTTTAAAAAAAAATGCCTAAATAGGCCCGAACCATAGCCCCTAGCCCGGATATTTAGGGGTCGCGGGCTGGGCCTAGTTTTTTTTAACATTGGGTGGGCCGGTCCGACCCATTTTTTATGGAGCCCAATGGGCCGGCTTGGACTAGGCCAGCCCGAGCTCAATCATTTGTGAGCCGGGCCAGATTTACACCCCTAATGAGGCGAGCCCCTAATGAGCCGAGCTTGGCTAATGAACCTCTTTAAACGAGCCGAGCCGAGCTTTTGTGAGCCGAGTCAAGCTTTTGAGTGTCGAGCTGTTAGACTTGTTTAGTAAACAAGCCCAAAACTCGAGTTTGAACTCAGCTCAGTTACTAAACAAGCCGAGCCACGAACTGCTAACAGCTTGGTTCGTTTGCATCTCTACTAGTTACCATGACATTTTCTTTTTGAAGTCCGCCAAAATTCTGCTGTTTGTTTCCTGCCTAGCTGCCTGGTTCATCTTCCTGATTCTTAGGAATTGTTTGTTTAGTTCAATATTCGTCATTGTGCAAAGACAATTTCTTTTATCGCATACTTTTGAGTCACTTTCTGCCAAGAATATGTTTACTTTCTACGACATGAGATGAACCCAGGGTTTTATGGAGGTTCGATTTTGTTCACCTTCTTTAAAAATGATGTGAACATTACCGATTTCTTTAGTGGTTGATACTACCTCATGGAGCCTGCATTATTGTAATTACGATTGTAATTTTAAAATAGTAGTAATAAAGATAAGATTCAAAGCTTACCAATTTCCTTTGGAAACATTACCCACTTACCTTTGTACCAAAAACTTGGACACATAAAATTTCAGTAAAAATTAGAACATACTCCGTAGTAACACTTGTTTTAAATGAACGAAACCCTATTACTAAAGGCAGCTTGACTTAATTATGCATTATGTGTAAAAAAAATAGAGAAATGATTTTGCCACTCCTTTTTTTGTTAACGTCACTCTCCTACAAGTGTATTTTTGCACCAAAAATACACTTGCAAGAGAGTGTCGTTAACAGAAAAGGGAGTGGCAAAATCAGCAGCAAAAAATAATAATAATAATCTTCAGAACGTCTCCAGTGAATATTTTAGTTTTTGATAAAATAGTAGAATTAATTTTGCGACTGGTCCCCCATGAATTAAAAACAAACAATTAACAATAACCAGAAATATTACTAACGAAAGACCTATTTGTGTGTTTGTTGGATTTCTTTCAAAATTAGTCTATATTTGTTTGCTTTAATTTGTCTATTTGTAAGCAGTGACGAACTTCGAAAGGTAAAAAAAATTAGATCAAAATGTAAAAATGGTTCACTAATTTTTTAGTGAACTCAATCTTCGAATTTTTTTTGACATGTTCAGTCCGTCTCTCTTTTTATTTTTATTTTTTTTGGTGAACTCAAATATTATATTATAAATCAAACCAACTACAAGTCTACAACCACAAAGGAGCTAGTCCTTGCCCAAAATAACAACCAAAAAACTGGAAACAACACTAAACAAGCAGCCTAAGCAGCTACGATCCCACTCAAGGGCTGGCTTTGATAAATGTGGATAAAAAGGTTCTGGGTAATGATGAAAAGAGTAATGAGCAGCATTTTGAGATCACTCCTGAACTGGAATCAAGAGTCTCAGATTCTTTTGGGCCCTCGTTCCAAAATTTGCAGCAGGAGCAGGGAGAGGAACACGTGGGTGGTGAAGCCCAAAGTGATGAGGCCCATTTGGGAAATAACCAAAGTCAAAAGGAGATAGGTCGCTGGGTCCACTTCTCCTAAATGGTCCTGTGGTGATTTGGTCAGAGAACAATATCAGAGCATCTCAACTGCATGTTAACCTTCAAGTGGAGCAACCTCCTGCATTAGCAAGAAAAGAAATTAGAAGCAAACGTTTAGAAGAATCATTGAGTGTGGGGGAGAGTGATTCTGGTGTTGAGAGCAGCATTCCCGGTATCATTCGACCTCTTAACGAAATACAACTACAATTTTGGTTGGCACAAGATTAATTGGGGATAGAATTCAGTGAAAATCATGTCAAAGCTGATTGAAAAGGAAAAGAATGACTATAACCTTTTAATGAGAAACAATCGTTTCTCTGATCTAGGTTCAAAGTGAAGATCATTTCTTGGAACATCAGAGGTGTTTGGGTAGCATTCTGTAATGGAGATTTTTTTCAAAAATTAGTAATGACAGAAGCCCAAATTTCATGATGATTCAGGAAACAAAGGTGGAACAATTTGATACTTCTACAATTCAAAATCTATGGGGGAAAGGAGAGGTGGAATATGCAGTGTCAAAAGCTGAAGGGTCATCAGGGGGCTTAACAAAGAAGTCTGCAATGGGAATCAACAGTTAAAATGATAAGGTTGTTGAAAATGTTGCTGAGATACTGATCAAATCATGGAATGAAATGGTGGACAATGCCATTGCCTGGAATCTTGCTCAATCAAATTGTTATGAAGTGTTTTGGTGCTGGCCCTTATCCTGAATGTCAAACTCAGGGCAGCCTTCTCTCTTTTCTGTTGTAACCGGTTTTTTTCTTCTTCTCAACTCCTCGTCGGGAGTTTCTCCTCTCTTCTCTTTCTCTTGGAGCTATGTGATGGTTACATGGTCTGTCATGTGGCTTTCATAATGGCTCTCTCTTATCTCTCTTTCACAATCAGTACACCGTAGCTGCCTGCAGAGACAGCTTAATGATACAATGTGCCGAAGTACAGTCTCTTTCTTGGTTATTCAGAAATGTATGTTTTGTGATGTCTTTGAAG
Source organism: Rhododendron mucronatum var. ripense (assembly GCA_019656295.1). NCBI lineage: Eukaryota > Viridiplantae > Streptophyta > Magnoliopsida > Ericales > Ericaceae > Rhododendron > Rhododendron mucronatum. The sequence continues at coordinate 204,156 of BPLT01000041.1, forward strand.
CTCAAGAGGCAAAAGGAAGAAGCTGAAGAAAGCCACTAGGCATGCAGAAGAAAAGGCAGAGACAATAACACATGGACAGTTCCCAAAAAAAACAAAAACAGATCCTTTGAAAGCAGGTCACTGGTGAAAGGGCCACAGGTTAAAGAGCGATTGAATTGGTTCACAGTTCACACATAGCAAGGATAGTCGATCAGCAAAAGATAGCAGCCACCGGAAACACAACATCTGAATATTGTGAGTATTGCATATATACACACTCCACTGTCTTTTCTAGATATTTTCGATATTTGATTCGCTATAGGTGCAAAATAGAGTTAGTTGCAGTGTGTGATATATATATTGATGCTTCTTTAATGCGGTGATTGGCTAGATAAAAGGCCAATGTAATTTGTAGTATACATTTAGCTTAGAGATGTAGTGTGAAAATAAACGACGCTGTAACATCATGTGCTCCTACTACTCTTGCTGCATTTTAGATCATTTCTTCCCATTTAGATTTATTGTGCAACTTAAACATCCCTCATTCGTAGGGACTCGTTCCTTTCATAAATGAACACAGTAAATGTCTATACTTCTACAAACCACCTCATAACTGGGTGCAAACTCTTCCTCATACTGTACAGTGATGACGACACAAACTTTTTTTTTTTTTTGGTTTAAAAAAAAATGTCTAGCAGCAGAAATGTCTTGAAAAACTAGCCAAATATATTTTGTTGACAGCGAAAAAAGCTAATCTAAGCTTGATGACCGGCTCCATCTTCCTTTCAAGTATTCTTCTGAGGAAGTTCCGCTGCTTTGCTCCCCACTGCTGAACGATGGGGAGGTGTCTTCCGTGTCAAGCAATGCAAGGGTCAAATGAGACTCTGCGCTTGAATGGGGATAAACTTCATCATCAGTATTTTCCTCGTTTTCTGTACCTCTTCGATCTCCAAACTGGGATTTTACAAATTCCTCTACACCTTTGTCCCCTTTTAAGATGTTTAGTATCTGTTTAAAACGGACAGGAATTACTCAGTTCAAAGATAATGGATGCATTGAAACAAACCAATAATATGCAAAACTATTAGAAACCAAATTTATCAACAAAGACACAAGTGAAGCCAAGATTTGTATTGCTTATGTCCAGCGTCAAAGAGACAGGAGCAAGATTTCACTACTGAAAAGGGAACGAATGCTCCAAAGAGCTACGATAACCAACTTTTCTCTCTCTCCCTCAAAAGCTACTTCTTAGCCGTTTGAGCCTCTCAACAGAAAGCCTCATTTCATAATTCTCGTAAAACAAGACCGAGAAGACACCAAGGAACAAAGTTCCATCAAGCCACCAAGGCCACACCAAAAGGAAGATAGCCGAATGCCTACTGAGCCCTCCGCCTCAGAACTGATAAGTTCAACCAAAGAAGAGAGCTGTGCTATGACCAAATCTCCAGTCGGATTCAGCTTGAGGCCCTGAGCTCATTTGGTAAGAAGCTCAAATTTGCGTCACCATTGCTCAACTCAATCAGACTAAAAATGAGTTCAAGCTAAATTTACTAGAGGTCAAACATCGAGCCAATTTCAAACACTAAGAACCACTATATAATTGCTATTACCTGTCTCATTTTAGGACGAAGCCGAGCTGATCTTATGAGGCAGAACCTAACTGCAAGAGCCATTCTCTGAATTTCAACCTCATCAATATTGCCGTCAAGATTAGGATCCAGTATGCTTCTTAGATCTCCACTCTCTAACTTTGGTTTTGCCTGAATATGAACTACTTAGTCATATACCAAGTAAATAAAGCTTGCAGGAAATAGAAATTTCTGTTAAGGAAAAAGGCCTTACCCACATGACCAAGCTTTCTTGGCCTTTGGTAGACTCCGAACTGATCGATTTCCTCCCCGATAACAATTCAAGGAGAACCACACCGAAAGAGTAGACATCGATCTTGTCACTGACTTTCCCATACATAAAATACTCGGGAGCAAGATACCCAAAAGTTCCTACTACATCATTGTCTGTCAGGAATGACGAATCTGACGGCCCCCATATTGCTAACCCAAAATCAGATAGCTGTCACAGGAAGATATAATAAATCATCAACATTGTAGATTGAAACAACATGAATGTTCAACTGCTTGAAGTACCTGTGGTTCGAACTCATCAAAAAGAAGAATATTTGAGGACTTGACATCTCTGTGAATCACTGGGGGAGAGCATTCATTGTGAAGGTAATTCAACGCTTCAGCAATCCCAACAGCTACTTTGCATCTCACTTCCCATGACAATACTGATTTTTCTTTGCTATTACCTGTTTCAGAGACTAACCATCAATTAGCATAGTTTCGATTGATCATCACATAGAGAGAGAGAGAGAGAGAGAGAGAGAGAGATGAGTTTTCAGAGAGGCGTTACCGTGTAGGTTCTGCTGTAGATTTCCTTTGGGCAACAAATCATAAACAGAGATCAGGGCATTATCTTCAACGCATAACCCAATCAAAGGTGTGATGTTTCTATGACTCAGTGAGGTCATCACATCGACTTCCCGAGTAAAGTCCTTCCATGACTCTTTGGATGACTTCAAAACCTTGACTGCCACCGGTTTCCCATCCGGAAGAATCCCCTTGTACACGCAATTGCACCCTCCTTTACCGATCAGCTTATCTGCAATGGAACCGAATATTCATAAAAAAGCTCCACTCAAACAAAACCATGTTAACTGTTAAGTCAAATTGGAGGGGATATAACCTGAGGAGAATTCCGAAGTAGAAGTTTTCATGACATCGTAGCTGAACCATTTGCAGCCAGATGAGTTTTTCAGGAAGAGCTTCTCCAAATTCTCTAGTAGCTCACTTGTATCCGTCGTGCTGTTACTCTGTGGTGAGAAAGGACTTTCTGTTTCGATTGGAGTCATTGGACTAAAACCACCTTCCTTGGATAGAGGACTCTGCGGTGGAGACCGGTTTGGTAATCGCATTACCCACTTCACAACCGACATTTTGCTCGCTTCCTCTGCCGGAGGACTCACCACGCTGAGCAGTGGCCAACCAGGCCTCTGCTCCCCGAAATCCTCCGATGCAAACAAAAACGAATTCGTAGAAAGTGCTTTGTCTTTTCGAAGAGGGTTGAAATTATCAAGGCTGTGTCTGGCAATCTCTGATGTCTCGGAATCGCCAAACTCAGACCTGGTATCTTTTAGTAAAGGATTCCGACTGAGGACAAAACTCGGCCTGGGATCCCCTTCAAGACCTGAAAACATAGAAACACAAAGTTTAACAGACACAAAAACACATTCCTCTCTAATGATGAGTCTTCTTTTATTTTTTTGTCATATGTTAGAAGAATTCTATACTACCCGAACCCCGTCCCAAACCCATCAACAAGGAATCAACTTCCTGTCTACAGAAATCGAACCCGCAACCTCACTGCACCTATGTTCAGCTACACAACCGCTGGGCCAATTGAACCGGATCATGGCAACACATCTATATGCGCTCATTTGTTTACAAGAAAAACAATCAAATCAACGGCCTTTATGAATAATTAGTGTGATGAAGAAAGTCAAACCCATTTAAACCTGTTTTTGGTAGATGGGAGAAAAGGATGGGATGGACACAAACAGACCCTAAGATTGAAAAAGAAAAAAATGAAAAGAAGAAAAGTACCTGGTGGTTGGTTATTGGAACATCTTCTGAAGACAATTTTGCCATTGTGGATGGCCAAGACATCAGTGGTTGGAGGGAGGCGCTTTGCGCAGTACTTGGCAACAGAAGTCCAAGTCCTGAGAAAAACACCAATTTTCAAAAACACACACACAAAAAAACTCAGACTAGTGTCCAATTTTTGCTTCCAAGTTCTCCTTACCTGAGAGGGTTTTCTCTGTACACACCCACAACCACGGCCGCGGCGCCGCGGTTTTTCGCCTCTCTCACCAGAACCTTTCGGATTGAGCTTCCTTTCAATACGTGACCTGTTAAATCTACCTGAAACCCGAAAATGGGATACGTCGAAATCGAAAAATCAGTGCTTTTACTCATCAATTTCCATTTTCTGACAAAAAAGAAGACTCTTTAAGTATTCGAAAACCCAACCTTTTTTACAGTGCATAGGCCTTCGTAAACTTCTAAATACCCATCCAGTAAAGGCTTCTTTTTTGAATCTGAAATGAGAAACCCAATTGAATTATTTGAAATTTTCTTGGATTCTAAACGAAAACATAGTCAACTATATGTGCATTACCTAAATCTCTCGAGACATGAATTGCAACTACATGGTCTCCTGGATCTGCCACTTTGACAAGGGCCCAGTCGAGTAACTCTCTGCTCTGACCGTCGATTCCGATTCCGACCAACACGCTCCTCCCCCTCCTCCCGCCGCCCTCAGCCGCCGCCGCCTCAACCGTCATTTCGCCTTTCTTGTGTATCTATTCTAACTGTTTCATTACATTTCCAAACTCTTCCCCATCCTGAATTTGTATAACATGTCGATACACCATGTTATATCACGAGATGATTGAAGGTCTAATCTTGGAATTTAAAGCATACCCATTAACGGTTACAAACAGAAAATCCAAAAGAAGAGTGCTTTATATTTCAAATGGAGGAAAATCCTTACTTTTTGGCAATGAATTAAAATTGCAGAAACCCCACAAAAAAACAGATTGTGTAGATATAGTATCGATACATTAATGTTGAATGGGGATAAAATTAAATGCGTGGTGACAGGGGGAAAAAAAACCCACCTACTATGGGAATGCATATGTCATTGAAGCCCATGGGAGATTTTTAAAAAAGATGCCGCCACAGATAAGTATACCTGCCCTCAGGCCTCAGCTAACAAATAGTAATTGAAAATTGGAAAGGTGTGGGGGTAATGGTGATGAAAAAGCTTAGTTGAGCAAATGGGTTTTTTTTGTATTTCAAAGAATTGTTTAATGAGATTTGGAGAATCTATAAGTGAAAGTGATTAGAGGAGAGAGAAAGGGAGGCGAAAACCGTCGGTGGGTCGGAGAGGAAATTTCCCTGGAAAAAAGGACACAGAAAGTTGAGTGTAGAGAGAGGAGATATACCCGGGAAACCCATGGTATCAAGAAAATGAGGGGCTGTGAAAGGTTCAAATACTGTAATGATCAAGAAAGAGAAACCTCATGCAAAATGTTTGTTTCTTTTTTAAATGATGAAAATGATTTTTTCATTTAAAATCATGTAATGATAAAATTGTCCGTTTGTTCTATAGTGACTGACATGGCCCTCTAGTGTCTAGTCAAATTTTGGGTGGTGACTGGTGAGGTACGAGAGATTATTCAGTGCCCCAAGGGTAGGGGCAAGGACGGGCGGCTCTGTTTGGTTTGAGTTTTGGATGAAAAAGTGAGAATAATAATTAGAAAGAATAGTTATTGAGACCATGCGCGGAGGGAGGGGGGTTGGATTTAGAGGCCCAAAGCGAACACAGTCCATGGTGCCTCAAATCCTATTTCACCACGCATTTGTGTGGGCATAGTGGGGTACGAGAGATGATTTTGTGCCCAAAGGTGGGAACAACATAACATGTGATGCCCCAACCAAATGTGTGGTTGAGACGGGAACACGTGGTGTCCCAATTCCTACTTCCACCACGCATTTGTTTGGGGCACTTCGAGTCCCTGTCCCTTTGGGGCACTAAGAGTCCCTGTCCCTGAGACCACAAAAATACACAGGAGAACGTGCTTTTTCTGGTCCCTGAATACATAGGGGCACATGGACAGACTCATCCTTGGGAAAGGGCACATGCACAGACTCATCCTTGGGAAAGGTCCATGAAAGTTTGAGAGCTGCTAATGGTACAGCAAAAAGCTGTACAGCATCGTGTATGGGTTTTGCGCCTGTCCCGGGTCCTGCAAAAATGATCGGAGCCACTCATGTTGTTCAAAACATATTGTTTACAGTCCTTGTAAAAAATCATCTTAATCTGATATTGGTAAAGGCGTTTACGAATCATCCAACTTTGCAACAATATGTTTTGAACAAAATGAGCAGCTCAAATCATCTTTGCGGGACCCAGGATGGGCACAAAACCCATCTGTACACGCTGCTGTACAGCCTTTGTTGTACCGCAATCTTTACTGTGAAAGTTTTTCCTAAAACAAAAAAACTGTTCATGATCTGATATTAACTGTAAAGATTCAATTGGATGTATATATCTTACGTATCAACATACCCAAGTGTACGTATGTCAACATTGATTTTGACTTCTGAGTTTTCTGAAAATAATTTCTAGAACTGTAGCAAGACTAATGATCATTTACCTTGTTTTTTTTGGGGTCTAAAATCCCTGGCATGGTTTCTAATAATTTTTTTCTCTCTCTCTTCACTCACTACTTTCAAAAATCTCTCTTAAAACCCTCAAACGAATAAGGTTTTTTGGTGAATCCATTGAGAAATACCCATGTATACCATTTACCAACGTGTGTATTTATATGCGAATATATGTGAGAAAAATGTGGTACGATACTAATTGTCCCTAGTATGGAATAGGGGACGCTGCTGAGTATACGGTTCAGATTTGTATGCGCTCGGATTCAATTCGAACCATCCATGCCGAGATAAACGGCTGAATCGACCGCTCTACACGTTGTAGCGCGGGGGGTGTGTCTGTAAACCTTCCCGAACACCTGAATTAATATATATACATACACGATGCCATCTCTTTTCATCTACTCTGCCTCATGTAGTTGATGTGTTTGTCTGGGTTATGCAAACTCGATCCTTATTTAAATCTTGCAATATATGCCAATACAAAGGTGATAGATACGCGTCTTTTTTCTTATCTCTTTATCTGAAGTCGCAAAAGTTATCCACCGATTCTAACCGTGCACGAGACGTTGCCCCCTTCAAATTCAAATACTTCTTTCTCACTCGTCCAAAGTGGACTCTTTCTTTCTTTCTAGTGGTCGGAAGAAAATCTTCTGAACGTAGAGACCGGGGAATTAGGAGAGATTATTTTGTGCCCTTGGGCACCGCCACCGCCCCAAGCCTCTTGCCATCACACATTGTTGTGGAGTCTTCATATTTAGTTTCGGACCCTACAAATATGTATGGTTGAAGAGAGACCTGGAGCACCAGGTGACGGTGTCCCGGAGGCATTAAATAATTTTTCAGGAAGTACGATGACCCACAAACGTCCTACATGGGCTCAAGACCACATGGGGAGATTGATGTAATGTCACCTCGGGTGGAAAAGCTAGCCCTTTAACATGAGAATGAAAACAAGTATATTGCCAAAATTATCTTTCCGCGTAACCAAGGATTGGTTTGGTGGTCTTAGCTTGTGGCTTAAGGGTTCTCTGCTTTTTAAGGTTTCGGATTCGATTCTTCTACCGACCAACTCTTGGAACGATCTCACCCCCACACGTAAACGTATAAAACAGTTGTGCGAGTGATTGTAGGAATTAATATATTGCCCAAAGCTTAGATATGGTATTTTGCCCACAAATATGTTACAGTATATGGAATATCCAAAAAAAAAAAAAAGGGCATTTTTCTAATCAGAATTTTCATGTTTAGTAAGTTGTTTTCCTTATTGTCTTACATATATACTCCTCGTATCCCATAATTTTATTTATCTATTTTTGTCCGTTGTGTTTCTAATCGGATCAGAGGATGATGTATTTTGACGTGTATAATTTACGACTAATTTTTCACTAATTAAAAGACTTAATTGAGATCTTTTTTTTTTTTTTTTGGATCAACAGTCAAGCAATTTTCATTGTCAATAGTGACCGAAAGTAAAAGATTACATCACAATGGACAGTAATGAACCAAAACTACGCCTATCAAAAATAATTCACTGCTTCTGTAGTGCAGCTAGCCAGTCCACCGACGGAATGTTAAATAAGACCACATGCGATAGACTTGTCAAGTCCATGTCTACAGCCCTTGAATACCCTACCACAAAACAATATTACTAAAAAGTGTTTGGATTCTTTCGGGTCCAAGTTTTAGATTGAACGGGACAGCTCAAATTTGGACAATATATTGGTATAACCAATGATTAGGATATGCTCTGAGGTTCTTACCGGTAAGCAAGAGCCTCTGACCAAAATTCGGACCATTAATTATTCCTACTCTCAAAGTTACTATTTTACTAGAGAATAATAAGAATCATTAATTAAATCAGAATTATTATAAGAACTTCACCATAAGCAATTATTAGAACAAAATAATCAGAAAATTGCCTATAACATAAAACAGACCAAGCACACAATAGCCGCCCCATTAAAATTATCGATGATGAGAAAATAGACAAAATGCACCGATAAAAGATGTGAAGGTGAAACTCCCCATGAAAAAATACATACAATTCAAAGGGGACACGCTATAGATGATAGTTATGTTATCGACAATCCCTTTTTAGAGAAATCATGTTAATTTGTGGAAGAATAATTTTCCCATCGTGATCTACGAAAAGGAATGATTAATATGATACCGTAGTGAATTTCATTTTACATAACCTACCGATCACACATGAGGAAAAGTGAGAATTTATTGATGTCGTGGTCTGATCATTTGGTCGGCATTTCCAAAGAATCAAATCTTAATTGCATGTGCTTTAAGGAAGAGCTAATCGAATAGAAGATGAAATGCATGTTAAAGTAAACGACTTTCGTGGTACAAAACAGAGGACTCATAACTCATGGAGGGAAATGAATTTGGGAATAGATGGTTCCAAAAAAATAAAAGAAGAGGAGGCCCCACATCCAAAACAAAGTTACAAAACTTTGGGAAAGGAACAAAAAAATGGGTTTTCCTTTTCTCTTTTTGGAAGACAGATTAGTAGCTTGCTTTTGTCCAAAGGAATTTTGGTACAATAATTGTGTCCTTCCATATGATATGATATGATATGATATGCTATGATATATATATATATATATATATATATATATATATATATATACGGGGTGGTTCCGGGGACTCTTAAAAAAATCCTCCAAATCTTAATCTCATAGTTCCCGATCAAATTTTGATGATCTGAGCCGCTCAATATGTTCAGAACGTGATTTTAAGGGTGTCCGAAAAAAATTGGCAAAAAAACTAACCGGAAAGGGCTTGACTTGAGTAGTTTTTTTATTGAACCGTTCAATAAAAACTGTTCGGATGAAACCCTTCCTGGTCTTTTTTTTCTGATTTCTCACGAGCACCCTTAAAATCACATTCTGATTACATTGAGCGGCTCGTATCAACAAAATTAGATCCGAAAATTGGGGGGGTTTAAAGGTCCCCGAAACCGCCCCGATATATATATATATATATATATATATATATATATATATATATATATATTAGTGAAGGGTGTCCAGAGCCAATTTGCTCGCACCTCGGACTAGCCCCAACAGCCCATTCCACAATTGTTGCACATTTTACGCATTGGAGTGAATAACCCCAAAAATTACTGGCAAGAAAATTGAACCATAATATTCTTCCATATGATGTACCCATAGTATCAAACTAAACGATTTAAAGTGAGTACTAGGGCTCAATAAAGTGTACGCAATTGGGGACACTTCAATTTTTGCTTCAAGATTGCAAGCCAAATTTGTTTTTGTTTTTGGTTTTTCTTTTTGAATTGTTACCATTTTTCTCTGCCTTTTTTTTTCCTACACCTTCCACAAATTCTCGATTCAAGCACAAGTGACTACAAATTAATGAAACGAGTAGCGGTAGACACTAAGAGCACGTTTGGTTGCTCGATGAAATTGGCGGAATTCGTTTTGTTATCATTAAAAATCCAGTTATCTAATATTTCGCTCTTCAATTTGAGAACGCAATGGTATAGTACCGTGGCAAGACAATATTGTCTGTGAGAATTGGTTGACTCTGGAGACGTGAGATATATAGTCCAACCCGATCTTCCAATACTTCTCTTATTTATTCTAAGCGCGGTTATTATATCTCTTTGACAATCGAGCATGTTTCTGAATTTTTATTCTAAGTGTGGCGTAAATCCCCTTTGCTTCTTCTATCTCTTCTTCATGGGATCCGGTTAACTTTTGTGATTGGTGGTGTTGTATTTTGAATACATTTCAGTTAAGTGTTGGTGATATCGATAAGGGTGCGCTTCTTGCATCTATCTGCTGGTTCTCGTGGAAAGCCCGCAACAGAGCCATTTTGAAGGCCAACGTTGGGATAGTGTCAGGATTTTGGAGAGGGCTTCTGAGCTTTGTCTGGAGTTTAAGGATGCAGTAGCTTCTTCTCAGTCCTTCTCTACAACCTCTTCCACGACATCTCCTCCTATGTGGCATTTGCCGCCTACTGGTATTATTAAGTTCAATGTTGATGGCGTTGTTGGTCGGAAAAATGGTTTTGTTGGTGTTCGGATTGCGGCTCGTGATCATTCAGGCCATATCTTGGGTATGGTATCCATTACATTCCTTGGTTTTTTCTCTCCGAGAGCTGTTGAAGTGTTGGATTTTTGTGAACCTTTGGTTATTGCTGCGAACAAAGGTTTTTCTAACATTATTATTGAAGGCGACTCACTTCAGATTGTTCAAGCACGTACGCAAGCAGGAAAAACATTCTCCGATTGTAGCTCTATTCTCTTGGATTGTTTAGAGTTTCTTCCATTATTTTTCCTTTGTCTTTTTAAACAGTCTTGTAATAGGATAGCTCATTCATTGGCTAAACAATCCCTATTAGATATCAGGTTAAAGAATTGGGGGACCCTGTCCTCCAATATCTAGCTAATTTTACCATTGCTGATGTTAGGTCTTTGGACCATTGTTCCACTTAAATAATATCTCCAGATTTTTTATTGGAAAACGGAAAAAGACATTAGGACTGCTTAACAATAATGTTGAACAGTTGTTGAATAGACGTCAAACGAGATGTCAAATTTGTTGGGAGATTATTTTCATGATTAGGACTACTTAACAATAATGTTGAACATATGCATAATATGAACTTTCAATCGAGTAAACAATTGAAGATAATATACTTTTTTAGTCTCAATCAACGTCCCCAAAGGCATTAACTTGAGACTTAGGATTTTGCTAGGTCTCTTTTAAGGTTTAATGTTCGAATTTTCTTGACAACAATTGTTGGAGCCACCCCACCTCACGTGTAACACTGGGAGGAGCTGTGGTTGGGACCACAGGAATTAATCTGGAGTGTACTCGAACTGACTCGGGACATCCTGCATTAAAAGAAGCGGGACATCCTGCATTCAAAAAAGCGAGACCTCCTGCATTAAAAAAAGAAAAAGAAACATATAGTAAGTCAGTCAACTTTCTGATATTTTTTGAATTAGGTATGGCATGATGTTTTTAACTTTTTATTGATCTCGAGGTATGGCATGATAACTTGGATTTTTCACGAAGCTGTGGTCCCCAAATACTAATTTATTTCAGAAAGTCTACTCCTCCGTTTTATTTCACTGCGCCCCAACCGCTTTTAATCTCACCATTCAAAAGTGTTTTGGACGATTTTAATTTTAAAAAACTCTATCAGAAAAGAGTTTTTTTTTTTAAATCTATTGATTCTCGAGACGGACAGTGAAATTGAGCGTTGCGGCGGAAGGAATGGGGAAACAGAGCAGTGGACGGAGCTCTACTGTATTTATTTTCTTCCTCTTGTGGTAGGCATACCATTTGTTTTGCATCTCCACCACCTAAGTTTTTGTCTAATTTCAATAATTTTCCCAAATGAATTCTCTATTCATAAGGTTTGACAAGAATTTATTCAAAAGTACTGTACTATGTACTGTGAAACCTACCTATGCTAGCTGTAAGAAGTTGATGATATTTAATTCAAGGTTTGATGAACTAAGACTTGACCTAAACACAACTAATTAAAATTACCAGAAAAGATAACAAGACTGATTGATTGCCCCTTAAATATTACATTTGCTCGTACTTTTTTCACCAAACCATAACTTCTCCTTCATCTTCCCCGAAAATAACCACCAATGTTTACCTACCCAAACCCTAAGGGTTAGTTCAAGTGGTGAGGAGAGCATAGCTAACAAAAAACATAAGTCTCTAGTTCGACTCATATTACGAGAAAAAAAAATTGGGTCAATTTCTTTTCCTGTTAGCGAAAAGCTTATGTGAAATAGCTGTGGAAAGGGGATTCGATTTATGGTGCGTCCCCGTGATTTAAGATTGTGGTTGGTAGGATCGGTTCCAGATTATAACAAAAGAAGAGAAAAGTTTACCTACCGCCTCATCCATATCGCCTTAATCTATTTGGAGTCCCCACATTATTTTTTAAGATAAACCAGAAATATTCTATTAACTCAAGTAATAGTTAACAGGGAGCAGCATTACTTTTTGGTTACTACATTTGAATTTTTATGAAGAAAGACTTGTGACTTTTGTTTTGGGATGACTTGTTGGTGATATTTCATTTTGCGGGAAGAAAATAATGATCGTGGTTCCACCTAGATAACTAATTAATCTCCATTTAAAATTGGTTTTCTGGGTCAAATCTTGAATCTGCTCTAGTCAACCTTCTCATTTTGGTGTCACTCCGGGTAAGTCACTTAATTCGCATGCGAATGCGCAACAGAGCGGAAGCACGAGAGCATGAAACCAGCTTTGAAACACATTTTAAAATCTGTAAGAATGAGGATCGAGAACGCGACTAGCGACCGCATTATATCTTAAAGGATTATGCAACTAAAGTTACTCTTCAAATTAAAAGTCCACAAAGATGATAAGATGTTCAAATTAAAAGTTCCCAAAGATGATAAGATGGCGCAACGTCACGTATGATGTTGGATTAACACGTGGACTGTGTGTACTAATAAGATTTGACCACGTGGAAAGATGAAAAAGATTGAAACCTGTTGGAATGGGCCTTGAGGTTAGGCTAGATCGTTTTAAGGAGAAAATTAAGGGCATGAATCTGTTTTGAAGGTAGATTGATGGGGTGCTTGTGTTGGGATTTCAGCGTTCGTCTTGTCTCACATTGACTAGTTATAAAACTTTTTTTTACCTTATATGACGATGCATCTCATTGGCCGGGCTTGTGATGCAGCTAGATCCAAGAATGTTGGTGCAAAAATTGGAACCTTCAAAATCTAGAGCCTTCTGAAACTTGAACAAACTGATGGAAACCGCTTCGAGTCACGTTACGTCGTCGCTTTCCGAAAACAGTATTCGCCCCCACCAATTGGTGTGCACCGGGTTACAGCGAATCTGTTCTGAGGATAAAACGAAGCCCGATCAATGATCTTCTGCCTGCGTCCGCACAAACGAAGGACAGACAGAATACCGAGCCAAAGAGAATCAATTGAACCAAGGACTGTTAATTCCGTTTCTGCAGAATAACGGAATAACAACATATAAAATAACGAGACAGCGAGAGGGAGAGTTTCTGGATATTTTTTGGTGTATCGAATGACTTAACCACTGGCCTATTTATAGACTTATAGGCACCCTTACGTGAAAGGTTGTGTCTTTTGTAAACACACATTAGAAAGGGTATGTCTTTTGAAGACAATTAATCAATAGAAAGGATCATACCTTTTCGTAGGCACCCTTTCAAGAAAATAATTAATTAGGAAGGGTCATGCCTCTTGGAGGCACCCCCATGTATCACATCCCTTCCTAACAATCACACCCCATTCTAATAGTCACACCCTAAGTGAATAGGTGTTATAACTATTCACGTAAAGTCATACCCCATGTGAAAAGGTGTCGCACCTTTTCACAAATAACCTCCCGCACCTTTTATTTTGAAAAACCTCCAACAATCCCCCACCATTTTCGAAATAAAGAAAAAGTTTTCTTGGTTCCTTTGAAAAGACTTGTGCATCAATGAAGGTGTCTCACGACTTGAACCATCACCTAGTGAAAACACATCAAAGTTAGTCGGAAAGCATAGTAGACTTGTCTTTGAACTAGCGATCCTTAAATGACCAACCGGACACGTCTCACGCACGCATCTTGCCTGACTCAGGTATTCAAATTTGCCGACACGTGGTTTGGCCGTGTGTCTTTATCCTGAATTTCATGAGCGCTCTAGAGTCCTAGCCCTTGAACCCATAGAAGGCGGCACCACCTTCACACTCATATAGGTAGACTTTGAAAGTGCCCCTGTAACTACAGCACTTGAAACCTAACAAACCGTTAGAAGTCTATTAAAAGCTAAGTAGCTTAACCTCCATGTTTTCATTACAGGTACCAAGCATTTACCATGGGATGGATAAAACCGGAAAATGCTTGCAACCACAACTTATGGTGTACTTTGCTCATTGAACCCAAGACTTGATGTTATTCAAGCGTTGAGTCGAGTTTCCACCAAGAGTGATTAGATTTCAATGGGCTTGAGTCCCATCCCCTGTGATGTTCTCCACATCAAATCCCTTGCAAGACCTTTTGTTAAAGGATCAGCCAAGTTTTGACTTGATTTTACATAATCAATGGTTATCACCCCATCTGTAATCAAGTTCCTCACATAGCTATGTCGAAGTCCTATATGCCTGGACTTTCCATTATACACCTGGCTATAAGCCCGTGATAGAGTCGACTGACTATCACAATGCAAAGATATAGGTGGCATAGGTTTTGGCCACATGGGTATCTCCCACAACATACTTCTGAGCCACTCTGCCTCTTTGCTCCCTGCCGCTAGTGCTACAAACTCAGCTGCCATAGTTGAGTCAGTAATGAGACTTTGTTTCTTAGATCCCCAAGAAACTGCTCCTCCACCAAGTGTGAAGATCCATCCACTTGTTGACAAGTGATCTTCATTCTCGGCTATCCAACTAGCATCAGTATATCCTTCTAGAACCGAAGGATAACCATTATAAACTATCCCGTAGTCTATAGTTTTCTTTAGATACCTCAATACCCGATTAACTGCAAGCCAATGGACATCGCTCGGATTATGTGTGTACCTACTTAGTCTCCCCACAGCGTATGCAATATCTGGTCTCGTGCAAGTCATGGCATACATTAAGCTTCCTATCACTCTAGAATATTCTAGTTGTGAAACTGCTCTACCAGTATTAGGATACAACTTAACTTGTGGATCAAATGGTGTAGAAATCGGCGTGCTATCGAAGTGATTAAACTTCTTTAGAATTTTCTCAATGTAATGAGACTGACTAAGGATTAAATTTCCTCCTTGTCTCTTAATTCTGATTCCCAGAATTACATCAGCAACACCCATATCCTTCATACTAAAACTAGATGAAAGGATATCCTTTGTACTTTGAATGCTTTCTAGATCAGTCCCAAAGATAAGCATATCATCCACGTACAAACATATGATTACACCTCGATTACCACTAAATTTACTATATACACATTTATCAGACTGGTGTATCCTAAACCCGTTTGATACAATCACCTTATCAAACTTTTCATGCCACTGTTTAGGTGCTTGTTTAAGTCCATAAAGAGACTTAACAAGTTTGCATACTTTGTGTTCTTGACCTTGCACAACAAATCCCTCCGGTTGCTCCATATAAATCTCTTCTTCCAACTCACCATTTAGGAATGCAGTCTTAACATCCATTTGGTGAATCTCAAGTTTATAAATGGAAGTCAACGCAATTAGTACTCTAATTGTAGAGATCCTTGCCACCGGAGCATAGGTATCGAAATAATCAATACCTTCTTTTTGCGTAAAGCCCTTGGCAACCAACCGTGCCTTGAACTTGTCTATTGTACCATCGACCTTCATTTTCTTCTTGAAAATCCATTTACAGCCTATGGCTTTGGAACCCGGAGGCAAATCAGCAAGAACCCACGTATTATTACCCATAATAGAATCCATTTCATCCTGGATTGCTTCTTTCCAGAAAGCATAATCTTGTGATTTCATAGCCTCCCCAAAGGTCAAGGGATCCGATTCCACATGAAGTGAAATCATGAAATGATTATCTACAGTCTCTCTAGTTCCTTCAACTAGATAAACTATGAAGTCAGGACCAAATGACTTAGCAACTCGAGCCCTTTTGCTTCTCCTAAGTTCGTCATGTTCCGTAGGTTCCGCCTCTATGTCAGACTCCACAGAATCTGGCTCATTCTCTTGATTAGGCACCTTTGGAATAGATACGAACCTATTCTCATAAAATACTGCATCACGTGATTCAATAATGGTGTTTACACCAACTGAATCATTTGGCTCAGAAACCAGAAACCGATATGCTTTACTATGTAAAGCATAACCAATGAATATACATTCAATTCCTTTTTCACCCAACTTCTTCCTTTTGGGTTTCGGCAATCTAACAATTGCTCTACATCCCCAAGTTTTGAAATAACTTAGATTCGGTTTCTTTCTTTTCCATAACTCATAAGGAGTTATATTAGACTTTTTGAGAGGCACCCTATTCAAAATATAAGCAGCGGTAAGTATGGCTTCGCCCCACATACCACTACTTAATCCTGAATTGCTAAGCATAGCATTAACCATCTCAATCAAAGTCCGATTCTTTCTTTCAGCGACTCCATTTTGTTGTGGAGTATATGGTGCAGTTTTCTCATGAATGATCCCAACTGATTCACAATAATCAGGAAAATGGTATTCACCACCCCTATCAGACCTTAAACGTTTTATCTTTGTTCCACATTGATTTTCAACTTCGGTTTTAAAAGCAATAAACTTCTCAAGAACTTCATCTTTTGAATGCAAAAGATACACATAGCAATATTTGGAATAGTCATCTATGAAAGTTACAAAATATTCCTTACCTCCTCTAGTTGGAGTTCTATGCATGTCGCATACATCACTATGAACAAGTTCTAACAGAGTAGTTGTTCTTTCAATTTTAGGAAATGGAACTCTGGTTATTTTAGTAAGCAAACACACTTTGCATTTATCAACCATGTCAACATCATATTTAGGAATCAAATCTAATTTAACCATAGTATCCATTTTCCTAGTATTAACATGCCCCAACCGATTATGCCACAAAGAAAGAGAGTCAATCAAGTAAGCAGAAATAGCAACTGTATTATTAATGTTAAGCTTGAACATGCCCTCGTACAAATAACCCTTCCCAACAAAAGTACCACTCTTAGACAGAACAAATTTGCCTGACTCAAACACTAACTTGAAACCATGCTTATTAAGCAGGCTTCCAGATACAAGGTTTTTCCTAACTTCTGGTACATAGTAAACATCAGTCAGAGTTAGAATCTTCCCAGAAGTGAACTCTAAGTCCACTTTTCCTTTGCCTTTGATAAGAGCAGTTGAAGAATTACCCATGTAAAGAACTGTACCATCTTCAACCGATTCATAGTCAGTGAAGAACCTCTTATCATTGCACACATGTTTTGTTGCCCCTGAGTCGATCCACCAGTTATTAGCATCCTCGAGAACATTAATCTCAGATATGACAGCCACAAAGTTATTCTTTGAACTTGATGCCCCTGGATCTTTCTTCTTGTTGGACTTGCAGTCCTTCTTGAAGTGTCCTGGCTGACCGCAACGCCAACATACCACTTTTGGCTTTTTCCCTTTTGGTTCATCACTGCGGTCATCGCCCTTCCGGGCTTTCTGCTTCCGTTTACCTTTACCCTTGTTGGTACTCTTTCCCTCCTCCACCACATGGATCTTGGAAATATTATCTCCAAGTTCCAACTTTTCTTGACGCTTTGACTCTTCCTCCACCCGAAGATGGACAGCCAATTGTTCCAGCGTAAGATCCTCAGTTTGTGTTTAAGAGTTTTCTTATACTCTTTCCAGGAGGGAGGAAGTTTATCAATCACAGACGACACTATGATCGATTCATCCATGTTCATGTTCTTAACCTTAAACTGATTTAAAAAATGCTGAATTTCATGCAACTGATCAATCACAGACTTGTTATCAACCATTTTGAAGTTCATAAATTGACTGACCAGAAATTTCTTACTTGTTGCATCTTCAGTCAAATACCTTCCTTCCAAGAAATCCCACATCTCCTTTGCAGTCTCCGTATCCGAATACACATCGAACAGAGCATCCGAAAGTGCATTCAAAATATGACCCTTGCAAATGTAGTCATCACTTTCGAACTTCTTCCTCACACGAGCCTCCTCCAATGTTTCATCTTCATTCTCCTCCGGGAAGGGGTTGGTGAGAACATACGCGACTTTGAGAGTTGTAAGCAAAAAATGCATCTTCTTTTGCCAACGCCTGAAGTTACCGCCATCAAACTTGTCCAATTTCACGAAATCCTGTGTCAACGCTCGCAACGATTTTGAAGCCATGGTATAAATACTGTTTTCGATTGTTGGTGCAAAAATTGGAACCTTCAAAATCTAGAGCCTTCTGAAACTTGAACAAACTGATGGAAACCGCTTCGAGTCACGTTACGTCGTCGCTTTCCGAAAACAGTATTCGCCCCCACCAATTGGTGTGCACCGGGTTACAGCGAATCTGTTCTGAGGATAAAACGAAGCCCGATCAATGATCTTCTGCCTGCGTCCGCACAAACGAAGGACAGACAGAATACCGAGCCAAAGAGAATCAATTGAACCAAGGACTGTTAATTCCGTTTCTGCAGAATAACGGAATAACAACATATAAAATAACGAGACAGCGAGAGGGAGAGTTTCTGGATATTTTTTGGTGTATCGAATGACTTAACCACTGGCCTATTTATAGACTTATAGGCACCCTTACGTGAAAGGTTGTGTCTTTTGTAAACACACATTAGAAAGGGTATGTCTTTTGAAGACAATTAATCAATAGAAAGGATCATACCTTTTCGTAGGCACCCTTTCAAGAAAATAATTAATTAGGAAGGGTCATGCCTCTTGGAGGCACCCCCATGTATCACATCCCTTCCTAACAATCACACCCCATTCTAATAGTCACACCCTAAGTGAATAGGTGTTATAACTATTCACGTAAAGTCATACCCCATGTGAAAAGGTGTCGCACCTTTTCACAAATAACCTCCCGCACCTTTTATTTTGAAAAACCTCCAACAAAGAAGAGGTTTGGCGCGTTCGGAAAAAGGGGCTAGCGCATGGCCAATTGAAAAAAATTTGATTCGGAACCTAGTTACTAGTTAGCCGTGTAAATCCCTAAATTTGTCTTCTATCTAGTTCGAGCAAACAGGGTCAAAATAGTGTCTTGTATTCCGTTCTTTTTTATGTGCAGAGGAGGCCGCGATAGAGATTTTTGAATTTTGCAATGTTGAACAGAGCTGCGAAACGTTTTAAAGAGAGCGACCTAGTTCATTACTCATCTCAAAATGCAGCAACCGTTATCGATTCGGTAATCTGTATTTCGATAACAGATTTCTGAGGCAATCCGTTCCATCTTTTTTTCAGCAATTTTTACAACAGTTTGTGAAGCTAGAGAGGTTAGAGAGTGAGAGACAGATTTTTCATGCAAAAATCCTGGGAAAAAAAGGGAGGATGAAGTTAATAAAACAGAACAAGGAGTCTTTGTTCTGTTTTTGAAACATCCGTAGTCAAAAGACTTGAAACCAAGGATCTCGTATCCTACGTTTTTGAGTGAGTGAAACTTCTGTGGTCCGAAAACTATTTCTCAAACATGCAATCTCACAGGAGTCCTAGACGTACCGCGCACCACTGCGAGTGTGTTGCTGCTATTCATTCATCCCTGTTAGTCTGAGGAAGCCCGTTCCAAAAGTGAAAAAAAATCTTTATTTTTTAAGAAGACAATTTTAAGCTCAAAAATTATGTATTTATTGAAATTTAAAAATATGCAATATGGATCTTGTTTAAAAGATCTCGATGAGATCTTTAAAACGATGCAAAAAAATTGAAAAATTATTTTTTATTTACATTATTTTTGAGTTTGAAAATGTGAAATAAACTTCTTATTTTTTAATAAGGTTTTTGGAAGGGGGCACTATGACATTAGATTTTCTTTCATCGTTACTCGACATGGAAGAATCATTAAAAGTTTATCATATTTGTGTTAGTAATTTATTTTAGAAGAAATTAAATAGACATCCTATCTAGGAAACTTATTTAGGCAATCATCCTAATGGGTTTGAATCTTTATGTTTCCATCCTTAAATTAGTTGGATGACCCATTTTGCCCCTTATTATTTATATCTATATCCGGATCCTACCAATTCCTTAAATATAGGTACGTGGATAATTACTATCCCCAAAATAAGGAATTTACTATTCTATTAATTATCGTATTTATCCAGTACCCATCAGATCACCATTAGCCGGCCACCCAGCACAGCATAGTAAATCCCTTAATTTGGGAGATGGTTGATCACCATACAACCAAACCTCACTCCCTAAATCAATACACCATCGTCGTCTTCATCCATCGCCATCAGGCGACCACCCACCACAGTAGCACCACCACCGCTGTACCCCTCTCTCCGACAACCCCTCCATCACACCTCCACCGCACTGCCGCACCTCACCTTCGCGACTAATTAGTCGCCAACCAACCAAACCACCGATGGTGCGCCGTCATCAAACCATCGGCCCTCCCCTCAAGCATCGCAGCTCTCCCCTTTCAAAACCACCCCCACCTTTGTGCATGGATCCCGAACCTTCTCTCCCTCCCTCAAGCATCGCAGCCCCGCTGACGTCAACATCCGCGCCTCGCTTGCTAACCTGGCAGATCCTTTGTTGATTCGACAATTCGACGACGGAAGGCCCCGAATGCTTTACTGCGACCAGTGCCAAGTCGTCGGTGAGTTTGTCCACCGAGTCGTCATCGGTTCTTCTGCTTACATCAGTAGTACTAATTTAAGGGTCAAACACTGTGGGGTTAGCCATCCGGTTCTTCTCCATCGATCCATTTTTTTCTACGGTTCGCGGGTCGTCATTGAGAAATCTCGTACAAGCCTCAACTATGTATGGCTCTGTTTGAAAGTTCAAACGCATATGTATTTGGGCATAAGTGTGATACAGGAAGGAGATCTACATCACATAATTTGTCTATTTTGATTTTTGCTACGCATATGTTTTGATTTTTTTATACAATGGGATCAGTTCTATGTAGATCGTTTTGACCTTCTTTACGATGATTTTGGTTTTTAGTTTGGCGATATCCATTTAAATTCATGCATCTATTTTGTCCAAACATGATTAAATGGTAATTTGCAAAAATCTGTCATGATTTTCATGAAATGTTTGTAGCTAAAATTTGATGTATTGTGTATGGTTGATTTCATGATGGTTTTGCAGAAATATGTCATGATTTCCATTATGTAAATGTTGAATAAATTTCTGTCATGATTTTTTGTCATCCATTGTTCATCTACCTCGATTGAAACCTACACTTCTCAATCCTTGTCATGTTTTCTGATTTTTGTCATATTTTTTATTTGATCATATTTTGTTCATCAATCACGATCGAAACCTACACTTCTCAAAACTTGCCATATTTCCCGATTTTGTCATATTTTTTAATTGATCTTGTTTTGTTAATCTACCTCAATCAGGTTCTGCCATATTTTGTGAATTGATCATGTTTTGCCATTTTTTTCGGCTTACACATTCGTTTTTGTAAGAGTCATATTTTCTTTTTAGATTTTAAGAGAATGAAAATATGAGAGAGAAGATTAGGAGAGAGAAAAAATTCAAAAGATTAGGAAAGAGAAATGTTTGAAAGAGGAGAGAGAATTGAGATAATTAGAAAAGATAAAATAAAATAAAAAAGAGAAAGATTTGAAAAAAAAAGAGAAAGAAAGGGTAGTTTAGGATTTAATTGAATTTGAGGATGAAAAGATAAGTATTTAAATACATTAGGATGAACACCTAAATAAGTAGGGTAGAAAGGATGTCTAATTAAGTTCCCCTTTATTTTAATCAACGGGTATCTGTAATCTTAACGTGGGGAGATTAATAAGTATTTAATATCATGGAGCTCGTAATATAATTGAGATAAGGACGGGAGTGCAATTATAATTCTGTAGTGGAGTGAATTATAATTAGTGAAATAAGAAATAGAATTCTGGTGGGATTAGATTTTCTTATTTACACTGGAAGCCTTGACTTATTACTCCTTAGGTCCCTATCGTAGCCTCATATATACACGTTATGCTCTCTAGGTCAATCAGACGTTTTTCTATTATTCAGTAAATAGAAGCAGGCTTAGAGAGAGTAAACAGGTCACGAAAGAGTCCACACTCGGTTCGTGTTCTAGACGTGTGGGGAATACGGTAGAAGATCGTAAGGTACGATCGAGCAGTATTGTTGGTTTATAGCAAGGCGTGCTATAACAAGTTCAACCAGCGTTCGTGTCGCAGGGAGTTGAGGTAGAACCCTAATTCCGCTTTATAGGGTTTTACAATTTTTGTTGTCTAATCTGTACGCGTCATTACTGGGTCTTGGGGATTCGGTTTTCCAACAGTGGTATTAGAGCAGGCTGTAATCACGCGTATGGATTAAACATGCCATGTTGTCCGTATGTTATAGAAGGTAGAACGTAGAACTGTGCTAACTCTGTTTTGCAGCGTTCTTACCCAACTATTATGGTCACATGATTTTTGTTGATTTTATGTGATTGGATCCCACGATAATTTTTTCGTGGTTATTGTTATTTATTGGGTACCACGATTATTTTTCGTGATTGTAATAATTAACGTAGCATGTGTTATTTATTGGGTGCTACGATTATTTTTCGTGGTTGTAATAATTAACGTAGCATGTGAACTCCAATGGAGGCATAAGATCAATATTTGTATGTTTCTTCGATTGTAATAGCATTCGACGGTTGTTCGAAGTTCGAAGATGATAGATACAAAAGATACAAGCTGTTTGGCATGCAACAGATTTTTTCCAGATTCGTAGGGTCTGATTGCAGGGCTATTTCGACCTAGCAAACGTTGGAATCAAAAAATCTGTTCTTCACGAAAGTTGTAGATAATTGAATTTTGAATCCAACCCAATTTGAATCACTTCAATTGGAGGTCGGATGAGGAAGATATGGCCAAAATACTGAAGGCTGTGCAGTTTACGCGGGAATATGTCAAATTCGAATTTTCTTGCCTAAGCACGGTTGGATTTTGGTTTCCTTGATTGATTCATAGTATCTTAGTCTTCCACACAAGTATAGCTGAAGGATTTCAAGTTTAGAAGGATTGCTTAAGGATTTCAAGTTTGAAAGGACTCCTTATTGCTTAAGGATTTCAAGTTTGGAAGGATTCCTTGTTGCTCAATGATTGCATCCTTGACCATAATAGCTGGATTCTTTAACTTGTGTTTCCTTATTATTTGTGTTTCCATATTGTTTGCATATGTGATAGTTTACCATATTGGGACAACATGGTGATAATTGGCTTTGACCTAGATCGCGGTTTTGCAAACTCGAAAATTTTGATAACCCTCACAAATTTTTTTTAAATAACTAAGTGGGAGAGGGAGTTTATTTTTCATAAATTCCACGGTCTCCATTACTAGTATGTAGATGATGTAATTAATTTTATGTGATGGTTTCAGAATCTTCTCCCCCATCGGCAAAATTAATTATGGTCTCATCGGTACAAACTTTTTTAAAGGATAGATCTATGATAATTGTTGTGTGAATTACTTCACCATCTGAGGTAATTCATAACGGAACAATGGGTCATGGGACTAGGTAATGGTATACACTTAGCTGTAAATAATAGTATTCTCACCATCTGAGTCACTATTATTATTTATAGGACCGAAACTATATTGGCTATTTAATTTTGCTTGGCATGGTATAGTGTCTAGATAGTAAAATTAAAAGGTTGTGCCAATCTACACAAATGATAAAGAGTAGAGACTTTCCATCGAGGCATACTTTTTACGGTGTGTAGGGTTGCCAATATTTTTCTTTTAACATGTGGTAGAGGGAACCAATATTAAAATGAAATTCAAAGTTTTATTGCCCTTCATAATTGTTGTTATGTGATTCTCAGATTCAAAAATATTTTTTTTTCAATCCACTTGTCATTATTCTCAAAGAAAATAAACTTACTGGATCGAATTATATTGACTGAAAAAGGAACTTGGATATTGTGTTAACTGCTGAATGGCACAATTTTTGTGCTGTCTGAGGTATGCCCTCCTAGATCTGATAAGAATGCCACAGAACAGGAAGCAAAATTTTATAAAAAATTGATGAGTATCACCAATGTTAAAGGGACCCCGATTAGGGATCATGTTCTGAAGATGATAGCTCTTCTTAATGAACTAGAGATTCTTGGAGCTAAAATTGATGGGGAAACTCATATCGATTTCGTTCTTAACTCACTGCAGTCTGAGAGTTTTAAGTAATTTCGCCTGAACTATTATATGAACAAAATGTATTTATCTTTGGCGAAACTTCTTAAGGAACTCCAAGCAGTTGAGGGTCTTTTGGTAGTGAAGAAACCACCATCAGTGTTAGTGGCAGAGAAGGTTTCTACTTCTAAGCTGAAAGGCAAGAAGAAGCAGAACAAGTCTCAGAAAAAAAATGTTATGGAGGCAGTTTATGCGCCTCAAGGTAGAGTGAAAAAGCCTGCGGGTAAGTGTTTTCACTACAAGCATCAAGAACACTGAAAGAATGAATGTCTATTCTATCTCAATAAAGTGAATAATCAAGATACATCTTTTCGCTAGTCGTTAAATCATGTTTAGTGGTGTCATCTGCCAGTACCTGGTGCGTATATACGTGAACTACTAATCATATTTGCAATTTATTGCATGGGTTCCAGGAAATCAGAAGACTCAGTGATGGAAAGATTTATCTACACATGGGTAATGCTACGAGAGTGGCAGCAGTTGTAGTAGGAAATATTATTTTAAATTTTAGTAATAATAGAAGTTTAATTTTGAGAGATTGTCTTTATATTCTCATACTTAGAAGAAACTTGGTTTCAGTTTCTAAGTTGATTAAAGATGGATATTTGGTTTATTTTAGTAACTTTGAGGTTATTAAGTTAAATAAACGTTTTATCTATTCTGGTTCATTGGTGGATAATCTCTACTTTATTAATCCTATATTTCCTACAGTGCAATTGCATGAATTGAATAATACTAATGATATACCATGTAAGAGAAATGAGCCTTCTAAATTGAACCAAATGTATCTTTGGCACTTATGCCTTGGTCATATTAGTCTAAATAGGTTTTTTAGACTAGTCAGGATGGACCTTTAAGTTTATTAGAAGTTGAGGAACTTCTAGTCTGTGAATCCTATTTAGAATGTAAGATGACCAAAAGACTTTTTTATCAGTAAAAGGTTACAGAGCCAAAGAGCCATTGAAATTGGTTCATTCTGATTTGTGTGGACCCATGAATGTCCAAGCAAGAGGTGATTTTGAGTATTTCATCACTTTGATTAATAATTACTCAATGTTTAGATACATTTATTTGATGCACCGTAAGTCCGAATACTTTGAGAAATTCAGGGAGTATAGGGCGGAAACGGTGAAGCATCTAGGTAAATGTCGTAAGACACTGCGATCTGATCGTGGTGGCGAATACCTCTTGGGAGAGTTTAGGGAGTACTTGTTAACTGAAGGGATTACATCCCAGTTATCAGCACCAAGTATCCACATCAAAATGGTTTAGCAGAAAGAAGGAATATGAGTCTTATAGATATGGTGAGATCAATGATGAATTATTCAATTTTATCAATTTCGTTTTGGGGATATGCACTAGAAACAGTAATGTACATTCTTAACTTGGTACCATCTAAGTCAGTACCATTTACACCCACAGAACTGTGGACTGGGCGCAAACCTATTCTGCAGCATGTTCGGGTTTGAGGTAGTCCAGCACATTTGCTAAATGGGAACGCAGATAAATTGGAATCAAGGACATAAGTTTGTCTGCTTGTGAGGTACCTTAGAGGAACGAAATGTGGATTATTTTATAGTCCTAAGAATCAGAAGGTCATTATTAGCACCAATGCTCGATACTTAGTGAAGGACTATGAAATAGACCATAAGTCCAGAAGCAAGATTGTTCTAAAGAAATTGAGAGGAGAGGGGCCGATAAAAACTTCTTCAACACCAATAGAACCGGAGGTTACACTGCAAGAAAGAGTTGTTGACACACTGGTACCTCATCGTAGTGGGAGAGTTGTTATCCTACCTAATCGGTATACGTTCTTGGGAGAATCTTATGATATGATCCCTGAAGAACAACATACTGAACTCTGCAACTACAATGAGGAATAAGAAGATAAAGATGCAGCTTTTGACAAAAGGCTGTGAAATCTGCATTCCTTAATAAAAATTTGGATGAACGCACTCACATAATGGAATCAGATGGATTCATAGCAAAGGGTCAAGAGCGTATGTTATGCAAGCTTAAGGAGTCTATTCATGGACTCAAGCAAGCATTTAGATCTTGAAATATCCGTTTTGATCAAGCAATCACGTTTTCGTGGTTTTGATCAATGTTCGGATGAGTCATGTGTGTACAAGAACCGCAACGGAAAAGTGGTGGTATTCCTGGTACTATATGTAGATGATATTCTGTTAATCGGAAACGATGTGGGAATGTTATCTTCGATGAAGGTGTGACTATCTAGCCTGTTCGATATGAAGGACTTGGGAGAAGCCGGTCACATTCTTGAGATTAAGCTTATGTGAGATCGCAAGTATAGGATATTGGGCTTATCATAAGCTACTTATATCGATGAGATCATTGCTCGTTTTAGCATGCAGGATTCCAAGAAAGGGTTCCTCCCTTTTTAGACATAGAATCAACCTATCCAAGGATCAGTGTCGTAAGACACTTGAGGAGATAGAGAAGATGAAAGCAGTTCCTTATGCCTTGGCAGTAGGAAGCCTCATGTTTGCTATGCTGTGTACTAGACCTGATATTTGCTTTGCTGTTAGCATGGTTAGTAGATTTCAGTGTAATCCAGGGCAAGAGCATTGGACTGCAGTGATATATATACTCAAGTATCTGAAAAGAACTAGAGATCATATGTTGATGTTCCAGTCAAATAGTCTGGTACCTCATGGGTACACTAACTCAGACTTTATGTCAGATAAGGATTCCAGAAAGTCTACCTCGGGATATGTGTTTACCTTAGGAGGTGGAGCCATAAGTTGGAGGAGTATCAAGCAATCGTGCATTGATTAATTCCACCATGGAGGCCGAGTATGTGGTAGCTTCTTAAGCAGCCAAAGATGCCGTTTTGGCTTAGAAACTTCTTGATGGATCTATAAGTGATTCTTTTAGTGTAATTAGCTTTTACATCTATTGTGACAATAATGGTGGAATTGCTAATCTAAGGAGCCATTGACTCATAAGAAGGAAAACACTTCGAGCGTAAGTATCAACTGTTTCGAGAGATCGTTTAGCGAGGTGATGTAACTGTGTCTAAGATCGCATCAGTAAACAACCTAGCAGATCTTTTTACGAAGAGCTTACCAGCTAAGATTTTTGATAGTCACGTAGAGGGAATGAGAGTGAAATGCATGGCAGTATAGTTTTGAGTCTTAGTGGGAGTTTGTTAGAAAATTATACTAAAAGTTATACTTTTGTGTAATGGATTAATATTTGATTGCTATTTATTAATCAGTTTTATCCATTTTGATGAGAATCTTTTATGGGCAATATTTGCATAAAATTATTGTATGTTGTGCATGTGTGTCTTTTATTTTACAAAGTAGATGATCTGGTGTGTAGAGTTCGGCTTACACACAGAAGATCAGATCATCAGTTCTTGTGAAATATAAGATATGGTTCGCAGTCTTAGATGGAACTGGACACACCATCGGTAGGACTGTAATACAATGTTTAGTAGGTCTGTCTTGACTACAGGGAACGGTCTAGTTCTAACTCATTGTATTAGTACACTTTGTGTGTATTGAACTGGGACCGTATTGAGATAATTGTCTTTATACTAATTTTATAAGACAATTGGAACCTCATGGTTATTATGAATGCTTATGCTCTTAATCCAAAAATAATTATTAGAGGTGTATATTTAACGTTGTTGACTTTGATTCATTAAAGAGTGAGATCTTTATACGGTCAATAGTCTCGATGAGTTGGGTCACAACATTATGTATATGACAACTATTAATTATTGATGGAATCCACGTCCCAGAAGGGATTGATGATACCTCGAGTAAGCTTATAAGTTTCGATTATGTTAAACCCTGCAGGTGGATATTTGTATCCGACATATCGAATAAGTTAAGCGGATAGTCTCAAGTTAAGATGTTGATTAAGTGGGAGATTGTTAGTAATTTATTTTAATCAACGGGTATCTGTAATCTTAACGTAGGGAGATTAATAAGTATTTAATATCATGGAGCTCGTAATATAATTGAGATAAGGACGGGAGTGCAATTATAATTCTGTAGTGAGGTGAATTATAATTAGTGAAATAAGAAATAGAATTCTGGTGGGATTAGGTTTTCTTATTTACACTGGAAGCCCTGACTTATTACTCCTTAGGTCCCTATCGTAGCCCCATATATACACGTTTGCTCTCTAGGTCAGTCGGACGTTTTTCTATAATTCAGTAAATAGAGGCAGGCTTAGAGAGAGCAAATAGGTTACAAAAGAGTCCATACTCGGTACGTATTCTAGACGTGTGGGGAATACGGTAGAAGATCGTAAGGTACGATCGAGCAGTATTCGTGGTTTATAGCAAGGCGTGCTATAACAAGTTCAACTAGCGTTCGTGTCGCAGGGAGTTGAGGTAGAACCCTAATTCCGCTTTATAGAGTTTTACAATTTTTGTTGTCTAATCTGTACGCATCATTACTGGGTCTTGGGGATTCTGTTTCCCAACAATTTGAACAGTTACAACTATTTTTCCCAAACAGAGATTTGAAAACCAATATTTGGGCATTATGTCAATAGTGCACTAAATAAAATGGACCCCACTTGTCATCACTAACCAATATATTAGTGGCAAATCATATGATTTCCAATTATGGTCACCCAAGTATGGCTCGAACTGGACATTCAACAGCAGGTCGAAAACATCACGCTCAGGAGAGTTACTATACTGGTTGTCCCTTCCCACGTATTATTGCCTGACGGAGAAACTCAAGTATAGTGGACAAGCTTTTATTCCCAAGCAAAGAGGTGCACCCATCCACAATTACAGCCTTACGATGGGACCTGTTTATTTGTAAGCCAAACAGGCCTTTTGAATACCTCAGAATTGAAACAGGACAAGAAGAAAGATACTGATTGAAAAGTAAATATTGAAGATATAACAGCAAACATGGGGGAAGGTTTTTGTTTTTTTTCTTTTGTTTTTTTTTTAGCCCATGGCATACTTCTGGGTCCAGCTTCTAGCAGTGGATTCGTACTTGACTCTATCAGCTTTGCACATGTGAGCAATCTCTGGAACAAGTGGATCATCTGGGTTTGGATCAGTCAGAAGTGAACATATGGAGAGTAAAACCTGCGAAAAAAATCACCAAAACAAAAGCAGTTAAGCATGCGTACTTCGATAAATCCAGAAGCCCTGAAGTCACGAGACAAACCCCAGTAATTCCAAGGATTTTTCGCCGGCAGTGGGAGTCAAACCTGCTAGCTCCAGGGGTGAGCCCCTTGCTTGCTGGTATGCTCCCACTTCACCAACCCCTCGGGCTTGACACAACTTCATAGTTAAGGCCGTGTTTGGATTTCGCAGAGTGAAAGGGAAATGATAGGGAGAGTAAAGAATCAAGA
This sequence comes from Rhododendron mucronatum var. ripense, assembly GCA_019656295.1. Lineage (NCBI taxonomy): Eukaryota > Viridiplantae > Streptophyta > Magnoliopsida > Ericales > Ericaceae > Rhododendron > Rhododendron mucronatum. The sequence continues at coordinate 233,665 of BPLT01000041.1, forward strand.
ATTGAAGTTTTCACCTTGGATATGGTAAGAGCAGGGCTCCACTGTTCCTTGAGTATGTCCAAGCAAATGTTCCCGTTGCTGTTTATATTGGGGTGGAAAACTTTGGTCCTAAACGCGACCTGCAACCAGTTTTTGACAGATCGAGCACGTTTGATATAAAGGCGTCGTGAGTAAAAACGTAGAGCAGAACGAAGTTCAGTATACATACCTTTGGAGGTTTGAATGGATAATCAGGTGGGAAATGGATAGTCACAAGGAATACTCCGTTGGCATAAGGGCTGTCGCTTGGACCGATGATTGTCGCTTGCCAATGGAACATATCCTCTGCTACAGGACCTAAAAACCATCGTCAATCGAAGAGCTGTACGTTAGAGAAAGAAGAAAGCAAAAGTTTTGGAAAGCTGCAAACGAATCGAGCCGAGTCAAGTTACTTTAGCATGTGTGGTTGGCTCGTTCATTATGGAGTTCAATTTGAAGCTGATTGAAGTTACAAACCATGTTAAAATTGTCAAAAGTACCAAAACAGAATTTCTCCAAGGTCATTTCTTTTTTAGCTTCTAAAATTGTTAAGTGTGTAAGCTAAGGGTAAGGGTGATTTTGGTTTGGGTTCGGTCCGTTCGGGTAAGAGCTTCGAAGACCGATTTGGTTTGGGGTGAATATTTTCAGGACTGATCCCGACCAAAGTTAAATTTGGTTTGGTCCAATTCGGGATGGGGTCGGTAGTTGGTACAATCGGGAATTTCAGAAATTTCGGTCTGTCCAAAATGGGCCTTAGTTGGGCTAAATATAAACCTGACAGTGAGCCAAAGGGCCCAAACCCCTTGGTTTGTATAGTGTTCGGTTCGGTCCTAGTCAGTCCATTTAATTTCGGTTTGGTTCGGTTAAAATTCCAGCCACGTGAGACCGAATCGAAAATTAACTTTTTTCTTGTTCCAAAACCGAAATCGGGTAAAAACCGACCGAAACCAGGTCGAGATCCAGCGGTTTTTTCTAACACCCCTAGCTAAGAGGATCCAGCGGTTTGTGACACAACTTCCGAGAGGAAGGAAGTCATAAGATGTGGCGTTGAGCCAAAACCAACACCCCTTCACATCAAGCGTAAGTACATAATAACCAAGCCGGCATCATGCTATGTCCACTCAGTTCAATTAATTACTGAGCTCGAACTGATGTTCGAGCTCAGCTCGAATACACAAACGAACGAGGTACTAACACGAGTTTTGGTGGACCCGAAATCAATGTGTTTGTACCTGCACTGCAAGATGTTGGTGGGTCTCTCTGCAAGTCCTTAAGCTCCTTGGAGATTCTTTTTGAAGCCATTAATGGAGCAATTTGTGGAAACTGACAGGAAATCCAACAAGAGGGAGTATTGGAAAGCAAAGGAAAAGATCAAACAATCTATGAAAACAAGAAAACAGAAGGTGGTGTTTATATAAAGGGAAATGGTGGTGGAGGGGGACACAGAATTTTGAGAGGAAGTAATGGGTAAGGTCCACTGATTTTAAAAACCTATCAAAACTTGTAAAAGTAAGTATAGATTCCAGCAAAAGGGTGGAAGTAAAGAATCAAAAGGGTTCTCAAATTTGAAAGCAACAAGAATTTCATTGGGAAATTGACACCTTGAAAAGACTCTTTCAGCCTCAAACGGAGCTCGCTCTAGCACCTTCAAGTATATAGTGACAGAAAATCAGTAACCCGGACTTAAAAGGGCATGTCACGTCACGTGACCTCCTAATCACCAAGTCATGTGAAAATAAGCAAATATCAACTACACAATCACCCTCGGTGGACACTCCCATGGCGTCACGTCAATTGCAATAGTAACTTGTTTCGTAGAAAATCCAATTTTTCACTATGATATCGAATAGCGGTCCTGAATTCTAAAAACTCAACCTCCAAAGCAAAGTATGAAGGTTTTTTTCCCACTTCCGAACAGCCTATAATCACATCCAAAATTAATGAAATTCAAGATCCAACTATGAAAAAGGAGAATCATACACTACTTTAATGACCTTGAAAAGGTATGTATATCAATGATAATATGGCCACTAGTTGTAATGGGGGGGGGGCTGATATTTAGTGAAAGATACTGGGCAAAAATCCAATCAGGAATCTCAGGAAACATAATAAGTATTGACAAACCAACAAATACATTTTACTTTCTGGAGGGAAATGATATTCGTCCTGACCCCAAGAGTTGGTCCGGTTGGTTGGTGGATTTGCTTTCCCGACAATTGTTCAGAGTTCGATTCTTGGAGTCAGGCCGTAAGAAATACTCTAAATTTCTAGCGAATCCCCTAATCCCGGTGGAGATGGCATGCCTTTGACCTGATCGAAAAAGAGATTAGTCGAGATGTGCATAAGCTGGCCCAAACACCCTAATCGTCCGGACAAAAGAAAGAAAGATATTCGTTCTTAGCTGAAACCACACGTTGAAAGAGAATCACAGGCCCAACTTTTTCAGTCAATGGACAAATGAAGGCATCAACTTCATCGAATCCAAAATCAAAAGCAAACAGCTGCTAACATTCGGTGCACCAAGCAAACAAGGATCAGCCCACAGTATACACCTTGGTTTTGCCTAACTTTCCCTTATCAAAATTACCAACTTTATTCCTTTCACAAATCTCTGTGGAAGTCGAATTTGTACGAGCTGCTATCTAGATAAGCACAGTAGAATTTTATGACAAGCAAAAAATACCAACTCAAGATAGAAATCACAACCTGACGCGATGCCAGTCTTGTCGTCAAGTAGTTATTTAGTGATTTTGAAAAACCGTCACCTGATACATCAACATCCTCGATAGCCATACATTCATTTGTTACAAAGGTGTTGGGCACCATGTAAAAGATCCTAATGATTTTTCTTTATTGTCCCCATGTTCCCAATACTAGTAACTCTTATGAACAGTTAATGAATGATTCTGAGGCACTCCCATGTGGTACTCCAATGCCCTCCGACACCTAACATTCTCGTAGAAGTAGACAAGAATGTATGGTGTTGCAGTGCATTGGGGCACCATGTGTGGTATCCCAGACTGCACCAATCTAGATAAATCAATGAATACTCAAAAGAAACTAGACACATGCAACCATAGAGAATGATATATATAAGCAAAAAAGAAGGAACTGAGCCGTGTCCAAGGCAGGAAACAGTTTGGTTTCACATAACAAGATCTTCCACACAATCTGGTTAATACATTAAGCAGAACAAGAGTCACTGGACGCCATGAAAGTCATAAATATACAAATCAGCACGCTACTAAAAAAGCAACAACCAAACACTTGATACTGTAACAGAACTTCCTATAAACCACAGCCTTTTGCTTGCTCAAGGTTGAAATATAACTGAGTGACTAAGAAACTAATGGATAATTAGCCAGTCGGTCATCTTTTCATCCAGCAGGAAATCTTACAAGAAATTACAGGCGTTGCGTCCCTTCTTCTTTTTCTTCTTCTGCTTTGGTGGTTGGAGCACCACCTTTATAGCCGCATCGAATACAGCCTTCACATTCTGTAATTTCAAAGCAACATGCTCAAAATTACTATACAATCAATTGGAGGCTAATTGCAGGATTTGAAATGAAGAAACACGGTTACAAGTAAGATATATCACCAGCTGGGTTTTTGAACTACATTCGATATAAGCAGCTGCTCCGATTAGCTTTCTCAGTTCCTCTCCCTTCAGTAGAAAGTAGAAAGTCAGGTCTTTGCTTTGGAGGGCTACCACGCAAGAATAGAAATCGTGGAGGCAAAGCAGATGGAAACAAGATATATAGAGGAACGGAAAAGACAGGATACATGAAACTGTCCATGAAACAAAGTGAATCTGGACCGTCCAGTGTTGTTTTATGGACAGTTTCATGTTTCCTTTTCATGTAATGTACCAGGCCTCATAGAAGAATGGCCAGGATTGATTTCATGAAGATAGAAAGTTGAAGCGGCAGATGTACCTGAGCTGTTGAAATGGGTACCGCACCACGGTGGTCGCCATAGTATTTCTTGTCCTCCCGAAGATCTACCGGAAGCAAAATCAGAGGCCATTAGGTCTAAAGCCGGAGTTTTTTCCTTTTTAAAACTGTCATTCTAGCTGTTATTTTAAATTCATTATGATCAAAATTTGCTCATCAATGGATGATGCTAACTCATCCATTGATGTTAAATGGCTTGATGGAAGTAAGATTTACATAATTCAAATTCCAATGTTATGTGACAGTGATGATGCTCCAGGTACAAAATATGCACGCGCGCACACACTCACCCACAGACACACGAAGAAGAAGAAAATTAGAATGGCAAGCAAACCAACATATCATTTTCTGTCAAGAACATTAGAGTCATAGCACACATAGTGTGCCAGAGAGCTATTCCCCAGGCAAACAACAACCAATTTGCTAAACCTTGTATAAACTCGACGGAATATCCCACCCTTAGTTTCTGTTGAAAGGAAAAGAACAAAAAACTTATACCACAAGAAGTTATATACAATGAGGAAACCAAATTCAGAACATTTTGTTGATGCCAATGCACGAGCAATACATGACATTTACACCGTTACTGTTTGAGAAGGGACGCCGTACCAACTAAAAATTAGCAACTGAAAACTGGAAGCGAATGTGAACAATTAGGACAACAAAAACTCAAATCTAGGAACGAAGATAACAAAAGGTAAGATTCTGCATGTTCTTGTTGGGGGGGGGGGGGGGGGGGGGGGTGTGAGAGGAACCCCTATTTCCCAATAATAGCAATGACATTAGGCACCCTGCCAAGAAAAGACGAATAATAATAAAAGAGTTCTGACCATTCTATGATAGCCCACGCAACAAGTCACAGAGAGTGTGAGCTGTGTGGGTGCGAAATGCGGGAGCACGAACGTGACAATTTTTAGAAGAACTGACTTCCAGAGCGTCTTCACTATATGTATTATTATTACATGTCATGTATAATTTTCTAAACATTTATACTTTCCAATAATTGATATACATAATTACTGCAACATTCACAAAAAAATGTTTACATTCAGAACCTGTTAAAAATTAAATTATTACTAGTAGAAACAATAAATATCATAATTAAATGTAAACTAGTTTTGGTAGAGTAGAATAGTTATTCATAGAGTTGCAGACTAGTTTTCGAAGAGTAGACATTGCACTGACAAATGCAACAGACAATAGTGCCCTCAGATTTGACGTAATGCAGGCTTTGCAATAGCTTTTGTTGGCTAGAAACTAGCCACGTGCATTTCAACTATGGAATTTACGTCAAACCATTGGTTTGACGAACAAATTCGCGCATGGGCAGAAAATAGTCCACGAATTAGGTGCGAACTTTGTATGAGTTCGCCAATCCGCAATTTGAGTGCGGGTCCATTACCCCAAACTCAAAAATTGTGTGACTATGCCCACGCATGTAAGAAGGAACTAACAGTTCCATGAAGCTTTAAGAAGAGATACTTGACCATGCATCATTTGTCATTTATGTTTCAGTAAACTCATTTTTGAAAATCATCTCCATATTGTAACTTCCACGAAGCTATTAATAAAGGATAAACCAAGTTACTTTTATTCCAGGTTCGTGCGCAAGCTCATCACTCTTTGTCTACCAAAGATGCAAATCTGATGATATGTAAATAAAAACAAACTGTCTCCAGAATCTTGCCTGATATGGAAATATCCTATAAGGGACTTGAATGCGGAGTTCAGAAGTGACAACTAATAATTTTGCTGTCATTGGCAAGAACAGCCACACTATCGTGAAACTACTGTACTGAAAATCTGAATGTAAATGACCGAAAGTCCCCACTATAGCACCATACTAGAATGATAAAAAGGATGGTTAAGAGAGTCAAACCAAGTTTTGTTCCAACAAGAACCACTGGGACCCCAGGAGCATAATGCCTCAATTCAGGAATCCACTGAACATCGGAAACAGATACGAAAAGCACTCATCAGTATGACGTCTGATGATAGAGTAACCTATCTAACGTTCAAAAAAGAAGGCCCAAATCTAAATGGAAAAGTTATACCTTTTTTGATATATTTTCATAGCTGGCCTTGCTAATGAGAGAGAATGCAAGTATAAAGACATCAGCCCCACGATAGCTCAGAGGTCTTAACCTATTGTAATCCTCTTGACCTTTTTTTGTCAAAGTCAAAACGTGTCAAATCCAGCACAATTTTAAGTCGTATAAAGAAGAAGAAAAAGATGTAATCACTGGCCTTAACAAGCTTACCTGCAGTATCCCACAGCCCTAAGTTAACCGTGCTCCCATCCACAACAACATTTGCACTAAAATTGTCAAAAACAGTTGGCACGTAGTCCTGTTGTCATAACATTTACAAAGAGACACCGTAGAGTTCAATTTACCATTTCTGAAAAGCTACAATTACTATACTGCTACAATAAAAGAGAAGGAGCACTGAATCAATATTGTCAACAGGTCAATAATTAAAACTTTGCACAGGAGCCACCATTCGAAAGAAAATTCATACATCCATTTGTAGCTTCCTGTGTCAAGTGAAGAACATGGAATGATCACCATCGAAAAAGGGTGATGACCACAATACATGTACTCAACTAAAGCTGCAATGTTTTTTGATAGAAGGTTTCTTCAAAATCCTTTCCATAGTCAAAGCCAGAACAATGAGAGCAGCACTTAACAAAGTATTTGTATGCTTCACCCTTTCTTCTTTTTTATTTTGTGCTTCACCCCTAGTTTACAACGGGGAAATTCCACAAAGCCCTTATTCTTCAAAATCCTCTTCCTTTCCCCTTTCTACCAAACAAACAGCAATTGAGATAAAAACCACTTCATGATTTCAACAACAGGAAAACAGAATTGGTCCTTTCCCATTATATTCCGAAAGAACTTGAAATTTATTAAGTGTTTTCCTTCAAGTTGTTGAATAGATCAACCAACATAAACCCTAATTTGTTCAATTTAGGTCCCAAAACTACATTTTCTCACCTCATGTTCTAAGGAATTAAAAGAAGCCACAAAAAGAGAAGACCCAAAGTAAATAAGTAAAATAGAAAGACTCCAAAGGCCCAATTGTCTTGCTGGATTGACTAAACCGCCACTATCTTGTTCAATTTGGGGCACATATTCCTTCTCTATCCCTCATTTGCTAAATTCAAACCCACAAAAAGCAAAAACTGTTGTTGAAAAACGTCAAATAGAAAGACCACAGCAGCCCTAATTTTGCACTGATCGACAAAAAAAAAACAAAACAGGTCACCAAATTTAGGGCACACAAATTCACTTTCCTATCTCCATTTCCTTCTGAACTAAAAGAAGTCACAAAAATCAAAGAATGTTTTTGCAAAACGTCAAAGGGAAAGACCACAAAAGAAAATTTTAATTATTTTGCTAGATTGACCAAGAAACCACCAATTTGCAAAATATAGTGCACAAAGAAGGCAAATTCTGTTTTCCCAGAAAGCGTTGCATCGAAAACCCATGTAGAAGCGTTTCAAAAAAAAAAAAAAAAAAAACCCATGTAGAAACCCCAATTTTCTTGCTTGATCGACCAAGAAACCACTAACTCGCAAATCTTAGGGCACGCAAATTCCCATTTCTCTCCCTAATTTGGACAAGAACTAAAACAAGCCACAAAAGCCAAACACAGTTCTTCCAAAAACTACTCACATTGAAAACCCTTGATTTTTCTTCCTAAAAAATTGAAGGAGCATTGATGCAATTAAAAGAAATTCCTAATTTTCTTGCTTGCCCGATCAAGAAACCATTACTTTGGAAATCTTAGGGCACCCAAATTACCCTTCCTTTCCCTCATTAGCTCAAGAACCAAAAGAAGCCCACAAAAGGCCAATTATGCTACTCCAAAAAACGTAATATCGAGAAAACATGGAAAAACCCCAATTATCTTGCTTGATCCACCAAGAAACCACTAATTTGCGCAAATCTTAGCCAACAAAATCCCCATTACTTTCCCTCATTTGCTCAAGAACTTTAAAAAAATAATATTAAAAAAAAAAGCCACAATAGCCAAACACTACTCTTCCAAAAAAAACCACATCGAAAACCCTTGATTTTCTCAAAGAAACGCGGAATTCTCTTGCTTTTGCGCGACCAAGAAACCATTAACTTGCAAACTTTAGGGCCCATAATTCCCATTCCTTTCCTTCATTTGCTCGAGGACTACAAAGAAACCACAAAACCCAAACACTATTGCGGTGGGGTTTGACCCCGGTATTAGTCCAGTTGCGCAAGTTGTGCGAGAGCTGGCTCGGAAACTGAGTTATCACAAAAACAAAAAAAAAACAAAAAAACAAACACTGCACTTCGAAAAAACATGGAAAAAAGCACAGCCCGCCCCCCCCATTTTCTTGCTTGATCGACCAAGAAACCACCAATTTCCAATATCTAGGGCACACCGATTCCAATTCCTTTCCCCCATTTGCTCAACAAACTTAAAACGCAAAAACCCTACACTAAATCTTCCCCTCTCCAAAAAAAAAAGGTCCCGTCGAAAACCCTTGATTTTCTTGCTAAAAAAGGGAAGCAGCATTGATGAAATTGGCTAAACAGAAGTTGTGGGTAAAAAGGTACTCACAGTAGGGAAAGTGTTGCTGGTGTAGGAGATAAGCATACAAGTCTTTCCCACAGCTCCGTCCCCGACTGTGACGCACTTTATGAACCTCGACGCGCTCATTCTCTTTGCCTGGAAAAATCTCCGGTCAACGACGGCGCGTTCCCCACCACTACCGCTACAGATCCCCTGCCGTTGGTATGTTCTGGTTCTGGGTTCTGGGTTCTGGGTCTACTCTGACATATAGTAGTAGAAACTTTATTTACTTATTTATAAGCTCAGCATAAATACTACTGTAATTTCTACTTTAGTTAAACGAATAGGAAGCACTAATGTTGATTGTTAGGAGAAACTAGTAGAAAGCAACCGTGCGGGCACATTGATTGATGAAGACCGGAGAGAAAGGGAAAGAATTTAAAATAGGATTCTGATCCTCTCAAGCAACGGTGCAAACAAGTTGAGTTTTAACGAGTCGAGTTTGATTAATTTACCTAATATACTCTTTTATCCCGTTAGACGAGCTAAATTTTTGTAAATTGAATCGAGTTTTTTTGTCAAAAAAACAACAAATACAAATAAAAACCAGACACAAGTTACACGGACCAACTCAAAACTTGACTTCCAACTTGAGCCTGACTTGCTTAGTAAAAAAGTCGAGCCAAGCCACGAGCAATTTGCGAGTAGCTCGGTTTATTTGTAGCCCTACCTTGAGTCACTCCCGTTATTTTTTTCACGTTGCGGAAGACTTTGACCGGGAAGAATTTTTTTACATAATCCACGCTAAGATAGCTTCAACACCTGTTAGCGATAATTACTGGAGGATCCTTATCTGGAATTTTACTTTGAAAGATCAAGAAATACTCGTATACAGCACGATGTAGATTTTGGGAGGGAGATGCTGCCGAGCATCTGCCTGTAATGCGGGTAAATGGTGACATCCGGCCATTTATTTCGGCAATCAATAATTCGGATTTTAACCAAGCAATAGACAATTCAGTAAGGACCAAGATAGGGCTAGAGCCGGCTTATGGAAGAAGCTGAGGAAGACTAAGGTTTGGGGCCTCCAAAAAATGGCTAAAAACGGAGCCTCCAAATTCTTAGGGCCCCTTATATATAAGGCACAAATATTTTAATCTAACATTCTCTACACAAAATATGCTCAATTCAAATTTTGTAGCGGTAAATATTTGTGATGAGTTTTTTATGAAACTCTTTGTCAACCAACATTTGTATGAAAAACATAGAATGAGCCTCATTCAAGGAATTCTCTTCCGACCCTCGAAAGTTATGAGCCAGCTCTAGATAGAGCATACATACTCATAATAGGGCCATAGAAGAAAAAGATTCACGGAAAAAAAAAATGCTAGTTTAATTCATTTACAAAGCACACGTAACCCATAATTAAAAAAAAAATTGAATTGCTATTATGTTAGATAGAAAGAGGAGAAGAATCCTAAGAGTATTTGTTTCTTCACCTCTCATTTCTTGTATAATTCAAACTAACTATACAAACACATTCTTACCGATGTTCAAGCCAACTTGAACGCACTTAGACTAATCTCAAAACCTTAATATTTAACGCAAATACACCCTCTGAATATTCTTCCGCGATCACAATTTATGTAATAGAATTTTCTTCTAGGAACTCATTGCACATTACCTCTTAAAATATGAATGCACTCAACATCTATCAATTAGAGCCAAAGGCCGGCCTTCTCCGTTAAGGATGACATATACCTGCAGCATTTTCACCCTCAAAACGCTTATTTAAAGGAAATTCGATTGATTGAAAATCACTTGGAAAAGCATCATATATAGTGTCTCATTTAAAAATATGCTTATTTCCATTTTCCATCACTAAATGATGCACCTTTCAACTTGACGTATCAGTCACTAATTAGGGTCATTTGCCTCCATTGACTTGCTCAAAAGGAGATAAATCTTCTGTCCTGGACAGTTGTTCTCGTTATCTCGGAAGTGTGGGGTCTTTTAAAATTCACGAACCGGTATAAGAATCTCATGAATTGTGAGAAACTTATTGAATTGTTCGAACGGAGAAAAAATCAGGACACTTTTCAAAATTGCAATTACATCATGAAAAGTTTATGTTTTATATATACGGTTGCTCTATCAACTTTTTTCCAAGTCACATTATAAGGCTGAGCTCTTGTAAACTTTTTTTATCTTTTTCGTTCTGTATGTTTTACTTGTCTTTTTTTTTAATTTTTTGTTAGGTTCGCGTAATATTTTTTGGATTAATTATCCATCTCAACGGAAGGAGTCTAAAAAGTACAAATCATGACTAAAAGAAAATAAAGTTCACTGAAGAAAAAAGGCCAAACCTGTCGTCTCATTTTGTCTAAAATTGTCGTCTTATATGAGCTTTTTTTTGACATCGGTCCACATGATTTTATACTTTTCTGATTCCTCTCGTCTAGACAAATGATTAATCCCAAAAATTATGACGAAAAGCTCAACAAGAAGTTGCAAAAAGTACAAATTACAGAAAAAAGATTGAGACCAAAAAATAAAGAAAGGAGCCTAGTTTCTATTATATTGTTTTTGAACCACCCGGGCCAACTCCTTTTATAATTAGAGAGATAGAGATTAGATTAGAAGGCACAAAAAAAGGTGGTGGTTGAGAGGGTAAGACAGACTCAACCAACCATGACAACAAATGCATCATCAAATCTCTTTCATAATTTTGCTAACTAATCTTTAAATTATGAACCTGGTTTGTACTTAAGCATGTCATGTTGCGTAAGGCAACCCATTTGTACGTTGTAGTGATGAATTGCTTCGGTCATTAGCAGCATGTGAAGTCGTGTACTGATTACGTGGACGGTTTTGTTTTCATGCCTAACTCCTCAATTGTTGCGACGAAGGCGATTATAGTTTCGTCGCGGCCTCGCTGTAGAGGAAACCATAAGTTAGGAAAAGCGGTCATATAGTCATGCAGAGGCGGCGCTACCCTTTGGTGTGGGTAAAATTACTCTTGACCGCAAAAAATTACTCCTAACCGCGAAGAATTACTCGTGGTCGCGAAGAATTGCTTCTCCCCGCAAAGAATTGCGAGACCATAAGTCGTTCTTTGTAGAACAGAGTAATTCTTCTCGGCCACGAGTAATTCATTACGGCTACGAGTAATTCTTTGCGGCCACGAGTGATTTTTCGTAGCCAAATGTAATTTTTTGCGGCCAAGAGTAATTCATCGCGGCCATAAATTATTTTTTGGCAACCAAGAGTAATTTTTTCACGGCCACAAGTAATTCATTGCGGCCAAGAGTAATTCTTAGCGATCAAGAGTAATTCTTTGCGGTAGAAGTGATTCTTCGCAACCAAAAGTATTTCTTTGTGGCATGAGTAATTCTTCGCAGCCATGAGTAATTTTTTTGCTGTCAAGAGTAATTCTTCGCGGTCAGGAGTAATTTTCTGTGGCCAATAGTAATTCTTTGCGTCCAGGAGTAATTCTTTTTCTTTTTAACTACTAGATAAGAGAACAAAATTGTTGTTTAATACAACTTGAATTGTTGGTTTAGATGATTTAATACAATTAGGTAGTTATAAACTAAGAGCATCCACAGTGGAATAATCAAAAGTGGATAATCAAAAATTGCTACATCATCTTTTGATTATCCATTTAAGGGGTTGTTAAGGTTAGCAATGTATAGGTCCACAATGGTACAATCAAAATTGAATAATCAAAACTTGTCATATCACATTTTTAACTTATAAAATCTAAAAATTGTGACATAGAAAATAATTTTTTTAAAATAATTTTCAAACTAATAAAAATAGGTTATTAGAAAAAGAGAAAATAGTTTTTTGAAAACTTTGACTAAAAAAAAGTTTTCAGGAAAAAGTTTTTTTTTTTAAAAAAGTTGTTTTTAAATAGAAAAAGTTTTTTTTTCAAAAGAACAGTTTTTGAAAAAAAAATTAATAAAAAAACTGTTTAAAAAAATTGGGGAAAACAGTTTTAATAAAAAAAACTGTTTTTGCAAAAAAATGAAAACTATTTTTAAAAGTATTTTTGTTATAAACATGTTGAAAATAGAAGAAAGAAGGTTTTTGTGTAATGATGGTGTATTTGATTGAAGAAATGTAAAGACAATTAAATTTGATTATTGACAAAAGGTTGGTAGTTTTGATTATCTAAGGGCCAAAATTTGATAAGTTGCTAAGATGTTTCTAAATTTGATTATTCCAATGTGAGTTCTTTTTGAACAAATGTTGCTAACCTTATAAAACTTTTTGTTTTGATTATACCACTGTGGATGCTCTTAGAGCATCTACAGTTAGACCTGGGTAACGAGTCGTGTCGTGTCAGTCGGGTTCGTGTCACAAATCACCCAACCCTAACCCGACCCATTTAGAATTCGTGTTTCTCGAGTCGTGTCATTTTCGTGTTTCGTGTCAGAAATGCTCAACCATAACCCGTTAACTTCGTGTCCGGTTCGTGTCGTGTTATCGTGTTTGTTGTCTAACTCTATATAGAATTATTGATATACCATATATTATGTATATATGTTCGTGAAAATGGGTGACACAGATTAGTAACCGTGTTAGTCGTGTCAATTTCGTGTGTCGCGTGTTCAACCCGAACCCGACCTATTTAGAATTCGTGTTCTCAAGTCGTGTCATTTTCGTGTTTCGTGTCAGAAATGTTCAACCCTAACCCGCTAACTTCGTGTCCGGTTCGTGTCGTGTTATCGTGTCTCGTGTCTGTTGCCCAGCTCTATCTGTAGTGGAATAATCAAAAATTATCAAATCATCTTTTGATTATCCATTTAAGGGGTCGCTAAGGTTAACAATGTAAAGGTCTACAATGGTACAATCAAAATTGAAAAATCAAAACTTGCTATATCACATTTTCAACTTATAAAAATCTAAAAATTATGACATAGAAATAATTTTTTTAAAGTAGTTTTCAAATTAATAAAAATAGGTTATTAGAAAAAGAGAAAATAGCCTTTTGAAAACTTTTGATTTAAAAAAATAGTTATCGGCAAAAAATAAAAAATAAATCAATTTTTGAAAAAAAGTTTTAATAAAAAAACTTTTTTGAAATAACTGTTTTTGCAACCAAAAAAAAAACAGTTTTTGCAACCAAAAAAAAAAAAACAGTTTTGGGAAAAACAGTTTTAATAAACAAATAGATTTTTAAAAATAAAAAGTATTTTTAAAAGTATTTTTCTTGTAAACATATTAAAAATGGAAGAGAGAGAAGGTTTTTGTGTAATGATGGTATACTTGAGGAAATGTTGGGACAACTAAATTTGGTTATTTGCAAAATGTTACTAGTTTTGATTATCCAAAGGGCCAAAATTTGATGTGTTGCTAAGAAATTGCTAAATTTAGTTATTCCAATGTGAGCGTTTTTTAATAAATATTGTTAATCTTAACAACTTTTTAGTTTGATTATATTACTGTAGATGCTCCACGGTACCTTTCTAGCCTTCTAGGGTTTTGGAGGCCCAAACCTTTGCCACCCCTACATTTGTAGTTTCGTTTAAGGCCGGTTAGCCAGCCCTCGAATTGCCTTCCTTATCGATCTCAGTGTATCGGGTCGGCCCTTTCTAGAAGTACTATTGCCCCTGCATATATATTCACTCTAATTTTGAATTGATTTTGAAGTATGTTAGATGAGTTGGATTACAAATCCAAACCAGTGTGACGGTCCTACAATTTTTGTTTAATTTTCAAGCGAAGTCAATAATGGTATTCAAAGTTTACTATATATCCCATTAGGTCACATAACAACAGATACAACTGTGTCCAAAACCGTTCGATGCATATTAATTTATGCACATCAAACAGCTCCGAACACAATCATATAGCAAACCAAATCTCTAGCTTTCAAGCTCTTATTACAACCCAAAGGATCAAAGTTACAACCGTTATTGAACCTACCCAAGTGGTAGGAACTTCTCAAACACGATACAGTAGTTGAAGCTCTTGCTTATCACAAAATTAACCGAAAATTTAAAAAAAAACCCACATTATTATTCATGTTATGTTCCAATACAACCATCCAACCAATCGATCGATCTATATATAACTTTCATTCACTCCTTCACAAGATTAGCGTCAAGATCTTTGATCACACTGATCACGAAATCCATGTACTTCTGTGGAGGGGGATGTCCTCATTTTGCTTCTCGTACTCGATAGTGATTTTGACGACGTTGGTTGCACCATTGTGAATGAATTGGTAGATGATGTTATAGCTCCTGTAAAGTTCCAAGCATTGTCCCTCCAATGCTGTCAAACGAACCACCTTGTTCTCCTCATCTATGCTCACTTTCTCCTTGTATGTCTCCACCTTCCCCTCTATTTTTTCATCAACCACGAAAGAGCATTATGTTAAATTCCCAAAAAAATAATAATAATAATAATAAATCTTCCTCTTTATATCTCTTTTTAAGTTCCAATTGTTACTCGTGGATATCAACAAACACACAACAATAATGATAATAACATAATTAATAAAAAGATAAATTGAGAAATGGGAGATCGGATCCTGTCCATTTGGTCTATTATGTTGAAAGGGTTAACGAAAGAAACTCAAGACAAAATTAGCTGTGTTCACTTTGGTACCCATGTCTTTGTGCACTATTTCATATAAGTTTTCTCTCCAATTATTACTATAATCTCTCTATCTATCTATCTCCACTCATTACCTAAAAACCTCCGTTAAAACCCAAACCAAATACAAAAACAGCAAAAAGGGCACTCGAAAAACATTATTTTTCCAAGAAAGCTTGTAACAACAATCTTCCTCATCAACAGATTTTAAATATAAGAACACCAATTTAATTAGTTAATTAAAACAATGGAGGAATGAGGGGTTTTGTGTGCTTTTTAATTAATTACCTGCAACAAAAGTCCAGACCTTCACGGATCCATGATCCCCCCACTCCCCTTCCTGGATTTCCACTTTGTGCACTTTATCAGGGCTCAGAGTTATTGTGTGCTGTGATTTCTTACCTGCACACATATGGAAAATATCATCACCATTTGACTTAATCTCTACTTCACTCTCCATCTTACCAGTAAGAGCCATCTTCCCCCCACCCACAATTGACTCTAAAACACACAAGAAGTACTTAAAATATACTCCACTAGCTCAACTATTAATTAGTGGAGCAAAACAGAGAAGACACATGTTGAATAAAATCCCTCTAAATTGGCCCTATATATATAGAGAGAGATAGAAGTGTCCTCCTGAATGATTGATCTCAATGAATTATGCATAGCTATCATCAAGCCTACGATGTGTGTTGGGAGTTATAAAACTATTCGTGAAAGTGACTTATGTGGTTCTTGTTAATTTACTAGAGTGCGATTCCGAAACATCACGTGGTCATATTCGTTTTAGGATTTGGACTTTGGATAATGAGTGGAAAGATTGAGAGAAATGAGAGTAATAATTGAGAGAAAAATTATTGAAAAACGTGCGCAGAGAGAAAGTCAAAAGTTCAAAATCTCAAAACGAACAGGAACAATTAATGCTGTGTTTGAAAAAAAATTAAAAAAATAATAGGGGTAATAAGTGGGGAGAGATAGAGAGAGAAATGTTTGAAGTAGGGAGAATCAAGAGAGTATTTTTTGAAAAGTGAAAAGAACAAGGCATAATTCACTTTATGTGTACTTCACATTCAAGAATTCTTTTTTTTTTTTTTAACCATGAAAAACACATTCAAGAATTCAGACCACACAATTTACTTTGTGAATTTTAACTGTCCCAATTATGAGACTAAAGATCTGCTAGATCTTAACCATTTCCCCCTCGTAAATGCTACGGTGACAATCAAGGTGTCTGAGTTCTTTTTCCTCGGCAATCTCTTGACCACCAGATCATCTTCTTCATTTTCTTCAGAGGCGGCGTGGTCTCTTTGCGTCCAATCATCTCGATTGTTGGGGTACGAATTTGTTGGGGTTTGTTCTAGTTTGGTTTGTCCCTGTATTTCTCCCCTACGGGAGTCTTTCTCATCCACCATTCCGGGGTGCATGTCGTCACTTTTTAGTATTGGTGTGTGTGTGTTGGGTACTTGGGTTATGTGAGATGTAGTATTTGGTATATGGTGTTGCATTGATGCTCTTCTTATGTGTGTGTATGGGGTTTGGAGGTAGTAGGTCTTTGGATATCCTACCCGTCTGTTCGGCTATTTTCGCCATCGAAAAGAATATACCCTATATTGTAAGATTTTCATTTTCAATGGAAATCCTAAACTTTTGAAAAAAAAAAAAAAGGGCAAATTTTCGTAGTAGTCCCTGTAGTTTTATGGTTGTCTCACTTTCGTTCCTCTAGTTTTAAAGTGCTCGAATTTCGTCCCTGTAGTTTGTTTTACGTTCCAAATTGGTATAATCGTTAACACCGTTAACGAAACTAACGGAAAAAAAAATAAATGTTCCAATTTTCAATCCGTTTGAACCGGTGCGAAGATCTTATTTTTTTGATCATTTTATCCTAAATGGTCGTAATGAATTTTTGGTTCTAAGACCTTTCAATGAGCACCCGAAGACTTCTTATTTAGTTTCAGGGCTCTCTTAGGATGCTCATTGAAAGGCCTTAGAGGCAAAAATTCATTATGACCATTTAGGATAAAATGATCAAAAAAATAAGATCTTCACACCGATTTAAACGGATTGAAAATTGGAACACTTATTTTTTTTTTCCGTTAGTTTCGTTAACGGTGTTAACGATTTTACCAATTTGAAACGTAAAACAAACTACAGGGACGAAATTCGAGCACTTTGAAACTAGAGGGACGAAAGTGAGACAACCATAAAACTACAGGGACTACTACGAAAATTTGCCCTTAAAAAAATGCTACAATAAACACCCTTATTTGTGCATGTACAAGATGCACATCTTGAATCACATTGAATTCACATCTTGCATAAAATTCCTAATATCAACTTTTAATTCACATATTTCGTATCTGAATACATGGCATTTGCATATAAATTCATAACATAAACCATGAATTCAATTATTTGGATGTTCTTAGTGTTGTTATAAATTTTAAGTAAATGTTATGAGTTTTGGGATGCAAATGTGAAATTTAATTTAGATTTTATAAATTTTTGGGGAGTGATTTCTGCACTCGCCAAATTGTTAACCGCACTCCCCAAAGTTAATAATTTGAGTAGTGCAAAAATTAACTCCATATTGATTTTCGCACTTCTCTAAATTTGTATGTGCAAAATGTAACTAGAAGGGCGTTTCCACTAACAAAATAGCACAAAAAGTGTAGCCTTTTGTCATGCATGTTGTTCACACTAATTTTCCGGTTTAGTGCAATTTGTCATATTGTTCACACTAAGTAAAACACAACATTTGTGATGTATCAAGTCGTGGGATTTGTTCACATTTTGGGGTTAAAACTTACAATTTTTTTATTAGTGGAAACAACTTAATATTTTTGAACTTTTTGATTAATGGAAAAATACTTGACTTTTGGACTACAAGAAGTTAGTTGTCCACAAGTTTAAAATTTTCTTTGCACTCGTTAATGGTAAGAAAATAATGGAAAATATATACATTAAATCAAAGAATATTACTGCAAGATTTCAGAGTCAAGTTTGGTAAAGGGTAATAATTCAAGTTGCCCAAATCGCAATCATTTTAATATTACGAAGTTTCCGTCCTTTTTCATTTTAATTTTTGTTTAATTTCCTCTCAATGCCTTCATCAATTAGGGAACCATATCAAGAAAATAATACTACTATGTACGTAGAAATTTCCCAAATCCTTTTAGGAAAACGTAAGGTAATGAACGGCTTTTTTTTCCTTTAACAATATTCTTTGTTTTCTTTTGGGTTCCTGAGATCGGAATAACATCGATCGACAGTGAACAAAGAGATTAATTACAGCAAATTACAACCAACAAAATGTCGCACCAAAGGGGGAAGTAGTCGACACACACAACCAGATCTTCTTCTTGCTCCGCGCCAAGATGTGATCCACGCTTTGGTTAGCTTGGCGATATATATGCTCTATTGAACTGTTGTTTTGGTTAGCTTGGCGAAGTCGTTCTAGAACTCTTTGGTGCGGCTGCACTAGAACGCTTTGGTTAGCTTGGCGATATATATGCTCGTTCTATTGTTTACTGGTGCGGCTGCTAAATCTGAACGGTTTTGCATCTTCAATGATGGATCTATGCGGGCAATTTGATGTCGGGCCTTCCTTGATCAACATGACGGCTTGAGATGAGTCCGATTTGAACATTGGCCATTCCTTTATCCAAAAGGATTGTTAACCCATGGTATATTGCCCAAAAACCCTCTAGACTCGAGCTGCAAGCCAATATGCCATACAAACCAAGGATACTCCATCTTCCCTGATCATTGTTTCTGAACAAATCACCAAAGCTCTCTTTTCTGGAGGCAGGATTCTTTGTGCCGAAAATTCCTGTGTCGAGAGATTTTTGGGCCGTTGGATCACTCAATCACAATCCAACGACTGAAAAACCCCTCGACACAGAGACACATAGATTTTCGTAACAGAGGAGATCGGACCCCCCCTTCCCGTTACCTTCGTACCAGCTCCCTTCCATATTGAGTTTGAGCTTCTTTCACATAATTGATAGTGAGGAAACATAAAATTTTGTAAGATATGTAGATTATAAATTTTATACCCTTTTTCAGCTTCTAAAAATTCCAAGAGTTTTAAAGTCTGTGGATAAGAATTTTTTGAAAACACTCGCAATAGCTTTTTAAAAGCTAAAATCTCAAAATCTGCTCTTAAAATTTTTCAAAAACATGCACATAGTAATCTCATTGAACTAGTAGTGAAGGGACTAACGGTATCATACATCTCATGGTATTTATATCTCACACTCTATAATAAAACTACATATTCGATGACTTTTGAATCCAAGCAGTGACAATTTTTAATCAAACACTAAATAAGCGTTCTCTGGAATATGTAGTCCAATGTGATCCTCATATAATTTGATCAAACAATGAGCCCGATATGTCTCTAGATTCACCTATATATTTAGAGACATTTTAACATTTCTTCAACATGCTTTCCATTGCAATTTGATCAACGGTTAATTTTATTAAGCTCTTTTTTTTTATGGGCCCAATGTGACTATCGGAAACATTTTTTCTATTGGGTTGATACTTGATAATATTAACCATGCAAAATATTACGTTCTTCGAGTACTGATTGATATGTTTTCGAAACACTATTTTGTAAAGAAAATGGGTTAAAAAATCCAATATTGTAACATTTTCATATCCATTATAAATGCGTTAATGTGGGAAAAGAAAACCCATATCACATTCCTATAAACATGATTTTCAGACACCAAACGATGCATGCAGATCCCGTATGCATGGAGAAGACCGTTGATACATCTATGTCTGAATCTCTGTCGAGACATTTGTGTCCAAAAGCACATTTCCTTTTGCCGCCACTTGCGAACTCTCGTTAGAGTTTACTAGGTCAAAAACCCATCACACCCCCCTCTCCTCTCTCCTCCACTCTCTCTCTCGCACTTCCAAGAATAGAAATGTAAATAAGGCAAAAGATATATGGAGAGAAAAAGAGAGAGGTCTGAAACAAGAAACCACAGCCAATAATGGAAATAACTAACTGCAAAAACAGAAACAAAGAAAACCCGTCTCGCCAAAACTCCCGGGGAGGCCTTATATTTACTACGCCCCTCTCTCTCTCTCTCCCTATAACTCTGTTGTTTCTATGTATATTTCAGAAAAGCTCCTTGGTTCCTCCTCCTCCTCCTCCTCCTCCTCTGCTTAAAGAGGTCCCATTTACCTCTGAAGAGCGAGAGAGAGAGAGAGAGAGAGAGAGTCTGATTCTTGCAACTGAGTACTGTCATTGGTTTGATTTTTTGATCAAAAGAAGTGGGAAAAATGGCAGCACGAATTCTGGGGCTTGTTTTGCTGGTGGGTTTCTCTGTTTTTTGCAGTGGGCAGAGTGAGAAGAGTGTGACTTATGATGGGAGGTCATTGATCGTCAACGGTGCCAGGGAACTTCTCTTCTCTGGTTCTATTCACTATCCCCGTAGCCCGCCCGAGGTGATTTTCCGGATATCGTTTTGGTTCGAGTGATATTGGTGAGAAATTAATAAGAGAGGAAGAATTCTCTCGGGTTTTGCTTCGTTTCTCTCGGGCAAGGGTGTGATTTGGTGAGAAACGAAACGAAGCGAGGGAATTCTCGATGATGTCACTTTTGGGTTTTGTTTTTGACATGTTTGGGATTCAGTGAGAAATGAAAAAAAATAGGGAAATCGATCTTGATGATATCACTTTCGGGTTTTCTTTCGTTCTTCTCACTCACATCCCATTCTAGCGTTGTTTCGTTTCTCACCCAAAAAAAATAGTGCGATTTGGTGATAAACGAAACAAGAGAGGAAAATCCCAATCATACTATATCATTTTTTTACCTCACATCCCAATCAAATCGCGACGATGGAATAATCTAATCATTTCTTTGCTTCTATTTTCTCACTTAAATTCACCAAATTAATAGTCCATTAGAGATGGACTAATTTTTCATTATAGGTAAATTAGTACCTAAAGGAGTTTTTATTTGCTCTTTATTTAGATGTGGCCGGATCTTATAAAAAAGGCTAAAGAAGGAGGCTTGAATGTGATCCAGACTTACATATTTTGGAACCTTCATGAGCCTATTGAAGGCCAGGTACTTTTTCTTGCATCTCCAAGATTTGTTCCTATTCTGCCCCTCTATTTTTTCCAACCAAAAAGCTGTGATTATTGAACCCATGTGGATGCTGTACGTATGCATGCAGTTCAACGTTGAGGGCAGTTATGACTTCGTGAAATTCATCAAATTGATTGGTGAAAACGGTATGTATGTAACTCTTAGGGTGGGACCCTTCATTGAGGCTGAATGGAATCATGGGTACAATCCAATTCCTCTTCCTTTATTCATTTTCCCTATATATAATTTTGTTACTGCAAATTAAGATTTTGAGTAATTTGAGCAGAGGATTTCCATACTGGCTAAGAGAGAAACCGGGCATTATATTCCGCGCCGATAACGAACCGTTCAAGGTAATAATCTTTCGGGGTTTTTTTTCGTAACGTACAATTTCTAATCTGGTCGATTAAACAGTTTGAAAAATGTTCAAAAACAAATTGCTGAGCGGAAACTAATGATTTCCCTTTTGCAGTATTACATGGAAAAATATACCAAGAAGATCATTAGCATTGTGAAAAAGGAGAAGTTGTTTGCTCCTCAAGGAGGACCCATCATTATGTCACAGGTTCAGTCCACTCTAAACGAGCCTTGTAAAGCATACTTTCGTGTTTGTAGCCGACACCAATTGATAGAGACTCGGGGCTTGTTTGGTTTGACATTGCAGATTGAAAATGAGTACAACACAGTTCAGTTGGCGTATAAGGAATCAGGAACTAGGTACATTCAGTGGGCAGCAAATTTGGCTATCGGTCTTGACACCGGAGTCCCATGGGTCATGTGCAAGCAAAGGGATGCACCTGGTCCAGTTGTAAGTTGATTTTCACTCTCATGTATCAAACTGCATATACACATAAAAGTCTGTGTACGTACATATAGACTCGTCGTGCCAAACACGTGAATCATGGTTTTAAATCGTGGTATGGGTCTGTGCGATGGTCGCGGCTGCTGAGTAATAAATATCAGGAGTATCGGTAACAGGAATCAAACACCGCCCCCGAAATTTTTTTTCAAACACTAGCAAGTCTCACAAAGTTACAAAGAATACCCTGTACCATCACATGGAGGTCTGAGAAAGGAACCAAAAAAAAGAGAAGAAACGATGTTATCTATGTTCTGTAGGCATAACGGTCCCATAACAGGGTGTAATGGCCCTAACGGCCAATACAGTGAATTTTTGTATCGCTCACACAGAATGGAATCAGACCTTCAAAAACCCATTACATAATGATTACGTTGACAGCCGTTTTCTACACACTTCCTTATCTTTTTGTCCACTCATCTGAATTGCCTTGGTTTTGCAAACAGATCAACACATGCAATGGGAGGCACTGTGGAGAAACTTTCACTGGACCAAACCATGCCAATAAGCCTTCTCTGTGGACAGAGAACTGGACTGCACAGTGAGTACAAAAATCAATGGCTTGAATTTTCACTTTTGACATGCGAATTCGTTTCCACCATCAGCTACAATGTGTCTTTCTGCTAATTCTTGCTAATGTGCATTGAAAATTCGACGCAACAGGTACCGAGTCTTTGGAGATTCACCATCTCAAAGAGCAGCGGAAGATATTGCATACGCAGTTACTCGGTTCTTCTCTAAAAATGGAAGTCTCACCAATTACTACATGGTACATGTTTGTTTTCTAATATTATTGAGTCAAAATACTAGTATTTCCATTTCAACACGGTGACCTGTTAGGTTAATTGGCGATTTCCAGTCATTTTTTTAGCCATTGAGCTGATTTCAAGATCATCTTCTGTGTTTGTGTTCCATGCAGTACCATGGTGGCACAAATTTTGGCAGAACTAGTTCATCATTCGTGACTACTCGATACTACGATGAAGCTCCTCTTGACGAATTTGGTTAGAACACTTCCAAGTCTGAAATCCAATGGCAAAACTATGGTTATGAAAAACATCTAATTAGTCTTAGTTTCGCTTGTTTTTCGTCCTAGGTTTGCCAAGGGAACCAAAATATGGTCACCTTGCAGACTTGCATAGGGCTCTCAGATTGTGCAAGAAGGCTTTGCTTTGGGGGGTTCCTAGTGTGCAAAGTATCAGTGATGATCTAGAGGTAACCATTTCTTTATGAGTAATATGCAACATGCACCGACGGAAGGACATATGTCTGCAACCTTGGGTCCCACACAATGCACGCGAGACCCACACACATCCGAAAGTTCTGGAGGCATCTCTGTCCCTCTGTCTGTGTCCATTGCATTTTTTATTTTTATTTTTAACGATCTGATACCGTTCAATCTGCTATCAGTTTTTAATAGCACTTTTGAGAAAAACTGTTTTTAACAACCTGAAAGCATATGGTAATATATGTCTATTTTGAAGTGAAAATGGTTTTTGAGAATTCAAATACATCTTTCTAGTACTTCAAATTGGATTCTTACCCCTAAATAAACACGTCTGGAACACTAATTCTGGAACGGCAAGCGAACAAAAAGTGTACTTGCTGACGGATGAAGTTGTTTCGCTGCAGATTCGAACTTATGAGAAGCCTGGAACCAATACTTGTGCTGCTTTCTTGAACAACAACAGTACCAAGAAGCCCGCAACTATTAACTTCAAGGGCCAGGATTATTTCCTTCCTCCTAAATCCATCAGTATCCTCCCTGATTGCAAGACTGTTGTTTACAACTCTGCTTCAGTAACTACCAATCTCAAACTTTCACTACTTTGAGAAAAAAAAAAAAAAAGGGTTTTTAGCCAATTTGGAATCTGCTTGAAGAGATTGAATCAGGTTTAATTTCTTTTGTTTTTTTTGATCTTCTTATGACAGATTGTTGCACAACATAATGCAAGAAACTTCAAGCCGTCAAAGAAAGCAAGTAATCTTAAGTGGGAAATGTCACAAGAAAGTATTCCGGAAATGCAGCAATTAGAAGCCACAAGCAAGGAACCAATGGAGCTCTATAACCTGACTAAAGATACCTCAGACTATGCTTGGTACAGCACCAGGTAATAATCATATGTCTCGAAATTTCCTTTGAATCCCTTCTAATGTACACTTTACTAGGTGAAATCTGACCTGTTTTTGCAATTCTGCTTGCAGCATAGATTTCGACAAGGTTGACTTACCAATGCGTCGTGATATTCTACCAGTCCTTGTGGTTGCTAGTCTTGGTCATGCAATGGTTGCGTTTGTAAATGGCGAATATATTGGTAACGACAAGTTGTAGCTATACTTTCAATCGTGCAGTCAAGGCATTTCTACAAAGATTATGTTGCATATATATAGCCAAATGACTTCTATTTTCTTCCTCTTTTTTTGCAGGATTTGGACACGGAAGCAACGTAGAGAAGAGCTTTGTCTTCAAAAAGGCCGTAAATTTTAAGGAAGGAACTAATCACATAACCCTTTTGGCCATGACTGTGGGATTACCGGTAAAGACAGGCGAATTGTGTGTAGTTTTCTTCTTTCTTTCAATTGTCAAGAGTACACACTGATAAGAAAATTCTTGATCAATGAAGGATAGTGGAGCCTACATGGAGAAGAGGTATGCTGGGGTTCGAGCTGTTACGGTCCAAGGGTTGAATGCCGGAACCCTTGATCTGACTTCAAACAAATGGGGACATGAGGTACTGATAAAGTTTTTGTCAGCAAACTTCAACTGTTTTTAGCGAAACAAGCATCGGTACAAGCATTCCGAGAGAATAGTCTTTCCGTTCCAGCCTCATTCCTGTAAACGAAACGAAACATTGTTGTTGCCAAACCTCAGTTCATTACACTCGTGATTCTTTTGCAGGTTGGAGTAAAGGGAGAAAAGCTCCAGTTGTACTCAGAGGAAGGGTTGGGGAAAGTGCAATGGAGTGAAGCCAAAGGAGCAGGACCACCTCTTACATGGTACAAGGTAATGCCGTCACTAAACTTTTCCTACTATACATGCAACCATAGTGGAAATTCTAAGAGCAGACTTTTTAAGAAAACCCCAAGTGGGAAAAAGAAGGATTTTCAAGATTTTCTTTGCTGCAGACATACTTTGATGTCCCAGAAGGCGATAGTCCGGTGGCGCTCCTTTTGACCACAATGGGGAAAGGAATGGCTTGGGTGAATGGCAGAAGCATCGGTCGTTACTGGGTGAATTACCTCTCTCCTTTAGGCCAGCCTTCCCAGTCCGAGTAAGTAACGTACCAGAATGAGCTATACGTACGTAAATTCAAAAAGAATCGTGATAAGTCTAGTTCTCTTAACAACAAGTTCTTGAAGTTCATGAGCAAAACAAGTTTTCGAGAAACTATTCTGGAAAATTGATTCAGAAGAAACTATGTGAGAGATGAATCAAACACACATTGGACAATAATACCCTCATGCTTGATGGGGTCACACTTAATAAAATGAATGCAATACTGCCAGCACTGTATCTCTAGTACTTGCCTTGTTCCTAGACTTACTGTATCTACAGTACAAAGGTTAACAGTGTGCTAAAAATCATCCTGGGCAGTGGTCTGCCGCGACAAGAGGCCTAGGCACTGAATTAGGCAGCAGGACAATTAGTCAGCCTCTAGGCAGGATTGGCCGGTGACTAATTGGCTAGGCGGCGACTAATGGGCTAATATTGATGTGTCTGTGTTTTGTTATATCCAGGTACCATGTTCCAAGAGCCTATTTGAAAAATGGAAAGAATCTCCTTGTAGTCTTTGAGGAAACAGGAGGAAACCCGTCAGGAATCAAAGTCTTAACTGTCAACAGAGACACTATCTGCAGTATCGTAACCGAAAACTATCCGCCAAATGTCGATTCATGGAAGCAATCAGGAGATCAGCTGAAGGCCGTGGTGGATGACCCGAAAACAGAATCCGAGCTGACTTGCTCCGACGGGAAAGTGATCAAGTCTGTGGCGTTCGCAAGCTTTGGCGATCCATCTGGCATGTGCGGGAGCTTTGCCGAAGGGAAATGCAATTCTCCAAACAGCAAGAAAGTTGTTGAGCAGGTAAAAAAAAAAAAGACTCTCCCTCCCTCGTTTTCGATCAACAAACTATTTGTTGCGGCTTTTCAGTCGCCTTTTTTTTCTGTTTACGAATCAAGAAAATGTTTTAGAGAGCCAAAAAAGTTGGTTCGAAAACAGTTTACCAGCCAAAAACAAACTTTAAAAAGCTCGAAAACGTCGTTTCATGCTTTCGACGTCTATATTTTGAAAAGTCGGCTTTTACCATGAGTTCAGCTGCAGCAATACCATTGACATGTTTTCGTTACACATTTTTGAGCAGTATTGCTTGGGAAAGAACAGCTGCAAAATTCCGCTGAACGAATTCAACAGTGAAAAATGCTCTGAACCCTTGAAGACTTTGGCTGTTCAAGTAAGGTGCGGCCGCGGCAAGTCTGCTTCGGCTTAGAGAAAGACCAGATGGGATTGGCTGCCGGTTGCGATCGACGGCTTGGAACTGAAAGATGGGTGTTGATACTTCCTGAGAGCTTCAATTTCAGTCAAGTTGTTCGGAAGGATTTATTGGCACTCAAAAAATTTGGTTTTGGAATTTGTTCATGGTAATTTTTGGGTTGGAGAATGCTAATTTTTCCTCGTAGCTTCTCCAGTCTTTTGGGTTTTTTTTTGTTTATAAATTGTCAAACTCTCTTTTCGCGAACAAGAATGAAAATAAAGGCGAAAAGAGAGCGGAATTTCTTTCCCTGTGCATATTTTTACCAATTTTTTTGTTGAATTGTTCACTATTTAACCAATATTACAAGTACTCTTCTTATCTATCATCTTACTTTCTTGCTAGACTATCGACACATCGTTCTGTATTCATTGCTCTTTGTATTGTTCATTGAATCCCTCACAATTTACATTAAAATCTACTTACAACTGGCTCAAGCTCTCACATTCTTTCTCTACCATTGAAATCAAAATCAAATTCTTGGTTGATTCACTTTTTCTGCCCCTCTCTATCTCTCTTTAAGACCCACTACTCTCTGTGTGCCTTTGTTTCTCTCTATCTCTCATAGTTAGTCTGAATTATGCATGCGAGGTGGAGAACCAAAATCAGAATCAAATTTTTATTTGATTCTCTGCAAGATTTTCGAAAGATTATGATATAATTCTGATTCCTCTCTCACAAGATCTCACATGCAGGAGTATGGAGAGAACATACATACAAGGATTGTCAGATCTCACAGGATTTGGGCCAACTAATTTTACCAAATAAATTCTGCACAAAGGACAAAAAAACAAGAAATTAAGAAGGAAAAAATGACATACAGGAAAATCTTAAAAAGTTAGAAAACTCACTAAAGTAAATTTTTAAAACTTGCTACAATACGTAAATAGTGCTCGTGGGCCACCATCCAAACGATACGAAATGACCAAAATGTCCCTTCAATCCTCCCCCCGCGACCAATCACTGAAGACAAGATCTAATTGAGCATTTTCGGGAGAACCAACCAAAAGAGTCGTGGTCGCTTACATTCCAAAACAAGGTCAATCCTCTTTTAGGCAAGCAAAGCATGGATAAAGGATCCTCTTCGGTTCTAAGAGGGAATGGAACTATGGAAGGACACTATTTGTTGTTCCTTATTGATGATTCAAATAATTAATTTTGTTAGAGCTTGTAAAAATATTAATCATGACAAAAATCATGTTTAATTTTAATGTGATCAACGTTCTCGATGATATAAAGCAAATGAATCGATGAGTTTTTGCATGTACTAATTCCATTAGCATTTTTATCTCCCTCTTAAATCCCTAGCCGTCTCAAATAAATTTCTTCTTCCTCGCCCTCCCCTTAGGATTTCACTACCCATGTGCAGTGACGGAAGGAGAAGGTTAAATGGTTCTAGCTCTAAATTGCTTCTTGTATACTCTAGTGGAGTATTTCTTTTCTTTTTCTGCTCTCTTCAAATCAAAAACTTCTCGTCTAATTCGAGAGTATCTCTTGATTTTACGAAAAATAATATGTTTCATCTTTCAACAAATATTTCATCTACGAATTGGGTTTTTCAAGACAATGTTGGTTAACCACATTATCCATACCAATAGTGCTTTAACCCTACTTGGTCATATCATCGGAGGGGCAACTTGAGGTGACTTGTAGCTTTGTGGTGTTGTATCTTTAATACTCCTTCCGTCCCAAATTGCTTGTCCCTCTTTCCATTTTTGGATGTTTCAAAATGACTGTCCCATTTCTAAAAACATTTGTCAAAACATGGTCACTTTCCAATTTTACCCTTCAAAAGTACTTTTCCATCTCACCAACCTCAGTTGGCATGTCCATATTATCTTTTATCTTTTATTTTAGGACGGTTTTCATGATTTTGAAAATTTTATATAATAAAATTAATTGATATCTATCAAAAAAGATTCATATTACATATATTTTGAATTTCATATAAAAATTAGACCCACAAAATTGACCTCGATAATATTGACTGGGCAAAACAAAAAATACAATACAAAATTTTCACATCCCTTAATAAGTTGGATTCTCCAAAAGGGAACGAGGAATTTGGGACACAGGAATAAGTTTTAAACATAATGGCCGATCAAAAAGAAATTTTAAACAAAACGAATTCAAATTACCATTGTTTCAGATCAGTTCGCATACGAATCTGATACCATATCGAAATCAAATCCGTTTATCAAATTCAAGTTTTGGATTTTCAAATGCAGATCGAACAGATTATTGGATCAGATCCAAATTTATTCAGTGCATGACAGGCATAGTTTGAACCAAACTCAAAATATTGAGACGTTATACATGGTATGACCAGACGTGCAACAAGTCTTACACAGCCCAAACACCACCATTTTTCAACACCACAATGTCTAACTATTCAATACACCACCATTTTTCTATGCCTCGTCTACACAGAAATAAAACAATCAAATCGCACCCTGTTGAGTTGCGTTGTCTGTACGACCTGAGATTTTTATGTTAAGTCTTCTGTTTCTCAATTAACTATTTTACCACGCAGAAAAGCACTGAAACGAATGTGTTGACAGAAAAGGTACACAAAACGGTGAGCAGAAATGCTTTGGTATCAATAGGCACCATACCCAAAAAAAAACCTATAAATCGTTTTACCTTCTTTACTTTCTACCACTAGCTTATTCATTCTGGGGAAAAAATATCCAGCAAAAGATGCACCAATTAAATTTATAAGCAGAAAAGGCGGGCCGAATGCATGCCCGCACATGAATACTCAAGAGAGTTACAAGTAGAAATAAGAGGAGAATCATCAGAAATTCCTATTTATTTACATGCACTTGCAGCGGAAGAAAATAGCCTCAAAATTCCATTCCTCGGAGAAGCTTCTAGATCATTCGCCCTGAATAGCCCTGAATAAAGAACACCCAATAAAGCTCTATCCAAGACAAAATAAACATTCATGGTGCAATGGAACTGTTGGACGAAGATCCTGGCAGCTAACCCCACCCATGATCTAACATGCACAGAAGAACTAACCTCAGAAGTGCCGCCATTGCGAAGAAAAGCACCAAAAAAAAAGGGAGATATTTGAGCATGAAAAGAAGCTACTTCCAACACTGAAATTGCCCGATTGAGAAACGAACCCGACAATCTTCCGATGTGATATGCACAAATTAATTGGTTACTTTGAGAACTCATGACAAATCAAAAGATCCCTGCCCTTCACTTATTGCATAGAGTAGTTTCTTGAACATAATTTCCTGTTCATAAAATGAAAATTGTCAGCACAAAAAATCTAGAATAAACATGGCACAGAAATTACATCCATTTTCCAGCAACTTCTTTTTGTTCTCTCAGTCTGTTTTCACAGATTCAGTACCTTGGTAGAGTAGGGAGGAAGCTTGAGGTAATTAGCGCATGTCATTACACTCGGCAAGTCATCATCGGCTGATTCTGATAATCCGGTCCCGTTGGCCGTTATATTACTAGTTGTTGAAGAATGCTGTATCAAGACATGCTAAGTGTGAATGCTATGTACAATGCAAGAATAAATGACTCCAATACAGAACATTAAGGCCTTCGAAGAGAGTTGTGTAAAACTTTTTACCTTTCTCACAATTGTCAATTTTGGGTTCAGCACAGCCAGACCACCAGGTGGAAGCCGAGGCGCACCAGTAACGAACTGACAAAAAGCTCGCTGCTGTTCTGGGGTAAATTCTCCCATGATCTCAAGCAACTAAGAACATAACCACAACAAACCATATGAATATTGTGGAAAACCAAAGGAACTAATCAAAAGCTGTCCTATATCAGATTAACTGATTGTGGTAGGGGGAAAATTAAGCAAACAGATACATTAACAATTGCAGGGCTCTTGGCGGTGTATCCATGATCAAATTTGATGTGATCTACAAGTGTCTCAGCCTGCAGAAAGAGAAATTTAACATTAAACATGCAAGTGAAACAATAAAGGTACTAGATGTGACCTGTTACAATAAAACCATATGGTATAAAATTACCTCCCACAGCTCTCTACGGCCGCACAGAAGATAGTCCAATTCATGAGGAGAAAATATTTGAAGAGTCGTGATGTCAAAGACCTGACAATACAAAAGACATCATGGTAATGGCTTCATTTATAGTTGTTAATGTTATTAGTATCATCATTGTTTATATTTAATATCAAATACACCAAAATAAGAAACTTCCTAATACATTATGACATGGGAAATGATTTTGTCACTCCCTTTTTTGTTAACGCCACTCCCCTACAACAAGGGAGTGGCGTTAACAAAAACAGGGAGTGGCAAAATCAACAGCCTATGAAATCCATGAAGTCGAGAGGAAGTTGCTAACTTGATTAAACCCTGTTCTAAATGCTTCCATTTGCCTTAGAATTCCTGTCTTGACAGTAGCATCAACCACCAAGGATATGTACTCCTCCAAGTTATTGATATCCACCTGAAAAGTTCACAAAGGGAAAAATAAAATTAAGAACGACCAACATGAACCAAAAAGAAAACTGAAGGCTACGAAACGTGAAAATATATTCTCAAGGGAAGGAGTACATTCTCTTCGCCTGGTTTCAGCGCGTAATCTGGATGCCCAGGGAGCGTGAAATCAAAAAAGAGATCTTCTATTGACGCCCCACGAAAACGTAAATCAGAAATTTGTTCACAACTCTGACTACCCATTGATTCAATATACTTTTTCCGGGAAATAATTGCTTGCAATTCTTGCAGAGTCCTCCCAAGTTCAGCATCAAAGGAAAGAATGTCATGCAAATCAAGCTCCTGCAATGAATAGGGTGAGCTGAATGTGTAAATCGAAAGAGGTAGAACATGGTATTTTCCACTAGAATAAGGTGCGACTAGGGGTGTTCAGGAAAACCACCGGAACAGTAAAACCAGTCCGATCCGGAACCGTCCTATTTGGTCTGGTTCTGCGGTTTTACGGTCAAGTTATGGTTTCAAAAAAAATAAGAACCGATAATTTTGGTTTAGTTACTGGTTCACAATTAATGAACTGTGGTAAGAACCGAACCGGTCCGTTTAAAACTAAAATAAATATTGAAATACATATGTGTGTAATTAAATATGTATTTGAATTTGGTAGGTTAATCTTTTCCTTGCTAAACTTAAATTATTTAGAGATAAAATCTCATTTGTTAGGAAAGCTTTTATTTTCTTCCTTTCCTATTCCAGCAGATTATCTTCCTATTTCTTTAATTTTATTGAGTTCATATTTTGTGAATAAGTATTTGGATGCTTATTGGATAGAACCAGAACCGAACCAAAACCGGACCGGTCTTGCGGTTTGGTTCTAGTTAGGTTCCATGCATACATTGGTTAGATTTTGGTTCTCAATTTTCTACAACCGTTTGAAATGGTCCGGTTACTGATTTTCTAGAGAACCGGACCAATTCGGACCGTGTACACCCCTAGGTGCGACAAATCAGATCAGAATAAAAATACATTTAGTCCCCACCTGACCAAGAACAAGTTTATAAAATGCAGTGGACATTGGGAGGTCCAAAAGTCGCCCATCTTGAAGAGCTTTGGCCATCACCCGCCCAACAAGCCGAAAATATTCAACAACTTTGGAAAATTGGCTACCCTCGGAAGCATCAGCATTAGCTGGCCAAGGACGAGGGAACAATCCGAGAGGAGCTTGGACAAGATCACTAACAGACTTCACATTTTTTTGTTCAACTTCATCAACTTCCATTGAAGTCTTATCTGGTGAAGAATTTGACCTCCACATTGCAAGACCAACTTTTTGCAAATCATGACTTAGAAGAGTGTAGAACTCCAAAGTAGGACCCAACCCAGTTCCAACTTCACCAAAATATTCCACTTCAAGAACAGCCTTTTGGCTTGAATACATCTCCATCACTTTCGCAGCAGAATCCAGAATTCGGTTACGAGAGACGCGCACTTTCTGGCGTTGTAATCTCCCAACTCTAACTTCTCTTTCATTGGTTGATCCGTGACCATCAACACCCTGTTGCTGATGAAGCCTATTTAGAGCCCTTGATAGACCAAAAGCAGTAGAATAAAAGTATTGCCTCCTTGTCTCGAAAGGAAACAAAAAAGGACATGCTTTTGTCAACTGGTAACACCATGAGGGAAGACTCCCACTGCAGAGCGCTAGGGCATCCTGTATTTGTCTTGCCAATTTCGGAGTTAGCTTGCTGTTTAAAAACTCCTCAGGCGAAACCCTAATGCCGGTAGCACTAATCTCATCCAGACTCAAAATTGTTCCTTCAGCAAAACTGTCCGTCACAGCCTGGACTCTCAATCGAGGAGCAAGCTGATTCAAACCATCTAATACGCGTAACAGAGCTAATATATTGTAAGTAGAATTACTTTTTTCCAGATCACAAGGAAGCTCCCCCTGCAAAATACTATCAAGAAGCGACGTCCTTTGCAAAGATGAATCCGCAGCGTTAGAATTTGACCCGGACCCCACCTTCGTAGATTTAGAGGTCGTTGTAGCATTCAATGCTCCGGCTGCATTTGACGCAGGTCCTGTCTGGGTGTCTGCCCTTTGATAGGTTATGGTATAAACATCACCCCACAACCTACTTCCTTCGCTAGATACAAGATCATTGCTTGTATATCTCTCCTCATCATCTTCGTCTAGCACAAGCTGCCTTTGGATAGCCTGATAGATTGTCAGGTGCCTATTAAGTTGCTTCCCACCTGCAGAAAAAATTAGTCTAGGAGGATCATTGGAACCAAATAGAGGGCGCCCATTCCGATCTCTGCCTCCCCTGAAACCTCTACCATTTGCAGATGCAAGCCCAGCCATGGCAGCTGCTGCAAATGACATGGCACCCCTCGAACCAATGGAGTTACCACTCCTGAAGTCGGTAGAGTCTGAGCCCCTAGCTGTAGCAGCTCTGCTACTAGAACCAGAAGCTGGATTGGTGTGGCTATCACTTGCTGCAGGGGCAACAGGACCATCCTCAGTTGAATCACCCAATTTAACATCATGTACTCTGTCTGGCATGCATACGGGAAGAGAATCATCTCCGAGTACCTGAAAATGATGAGCAAGAAATTGTGAGGGTAAAACAGCAGAACTAGCAGATTAGTCTTTTGTGAGTTAAATCTCACAAAGCATTCGTCTTCCAGATCATAATGCTCCCTCAAGTAATTCTCAAGGTGGCATGGGTCAGTATTTCCAAACATGAACCAAGAAATATCCGGTCACCCTTGAAAATATAAACTAAGAAAGAGCGATCCTGAAATCCTCTATGTTTGTCATTCAATAGGTAGCACAGCTGGATACCAACGAACCATCCCAGCCTTGACAATAATAAAGCTTTTAGTGTTTGTAACTTTAGAGATCTCTTCCAGTTATTTTTAGTATCCACAATACAAAAGTGCTTACTCATTTGGCAATGAAATATTAAAAAAAAATACTGAAGAAACAAAGAATATTGATTTGGTCCAAAATCGATCAAAGCCAGGGAAATAAGAGATGCCAGATAGAAGGAAAACATGTCACTGACATACATCGTCATGTTCATCATCATCTTCATCTGATATATCATCATCTTCAATCACCAATGCATCATCAATCTCAACAGGTGAAATATCCAGCTCCTCATCCTGCAATCATGCCATGGTAAGTTCATATAGCATGGCTGACACTATTCATCCTACAACAAAACCATAGATTATAAATGCCCAGTAATCTCACTCTATTTCTTACTGAACTTTATCGATAGTTCGACCTCATTAGCATCGGGTAATAATTTACAGCCTTACAGATGTTAAATCAATTATTAAGTCAAGGATACAGTTTTCTTAAGCGGCTTCACTTGTTAGTCACTCCTAAAGTTTTTATCCTTTCTTTAATCCTCTTTTACAAGTGTAACGCCACTCTTACAGTAAGGGAATGCCTCACATATACAAAAGAGGAAAATTCAAGAAAACCGAAATTGATAAAGGGTTAACAAACCCACCCACCAACAATAACAAAAACACAGGAAAATATTTTCCCAACATCAAAAGATGTATGGTTTCATTTGCACCACATACGGCACACAAGACATAAAGCAATCAACCACCACATATTCTTCCTTCTCCAATACACCCGAACCTCCTCCCAGTCGTGGAAAAGCATATCTACTCCAAGAGGCAAATCACACTCCAACCCAGAAAACACCAAAGTCAAAAGCTCTCTTGGCACACACATTAATGGAGAAGCACACCATCCAAATAGCCAACTTAAGACTTCCAAAATGCTCCCCATGGGATGGAGAAGTTATGCAAACTCATCAGTGCCTCATGATACTATTTCACCTAGAAACATCCTCATCTAGTCAACTCCAATCTCTAAGAATCCTCCGTCGACTCCTCTGCAGAAACATCAACTTGGTCATATGCCCATATAGCTTGACTGAAAATTTTCAGCTTCCTGATCCCCAGATCTCCTTCAATAACAATGGCACGCAGAAATTCTTCCACAATTCTTCCCGATAAGCCCCTCCACAAACTTCTCGAACCTTTTAACAACTGATAACGTAACTCATACAAGCACATGGCATATGTTGGCAAACTCGATAATGTGCATAAGAGCAAGCCTACCTCATCTTTCCTTCCACCGATTAACCACCTACACAAGCCCTCTTAAGAACCCCAACAATTAGGCACCACCAGCATGGAGATACCATATCCTAGCTCCTTTTTATCGGCAACGAAAATATACTAGCTCTCACACATATCCCTTCGGTAGAAAAACCTGTTAGGGTGCACCATTTTCCAACAAATCTTTTGTATACATTGTAAACCAGAACATAAGGAAATCATGTGAAATCTCCATCATCCAACATTACAAAAGAATTTCTTACTCTGAAGAGGAACTTCTCAGAAGCATACAGAACTGACCTACTTAAATGTAAGCCGCTGCCTAGACTTGTTACTCTCGGGTTCTACACAACTTAGCGTGGCATCACCAAACCAATGAACACTGTTGGAGCAGAAGCTTTGGATTGATGGTTTAAAAGGGAAGTAACCAACAAGGAAAGGACAGAAGGTAGGAACCACACACTGCAAATAACTTCCTTTCTAGTCTCAATTCTTTCAACTGATATGAAAATCTTGCAAGGTTAAATTTTATTTATAACCGCGACATTCAGAATCAAGTACACAATTCCCTACTAACGCAGATCAATATCCTCGTCTTCTTCCTCTTCTTTGTGAGTCTGAATACGGATGCTGCAATTCAAGCTGAGCAAGAATTTCAAGGACATGCTATGAAGGAGGAGTATTCACTGGTGGAGTAGTGAGGGAGATCAAAGAAAGAGAAAGCAGAGAACAGAATGTAATGTAATGTAAGACTAAATAATTACAGGGGCACTTTCGTCTCAAAAAATGGTTTACTCAACATGCAGACACATGAGTTGAATAACTTGAATGTCAAGTTAATTTGCAAGGAATATGTGTGGTGCACTTTAAATTATGTGCACACTGTGCAAACCATAAGAGGGTATAATGAACATCACCAATATTGCATATATAGCTACCATGCAGAAATGATTAAGCTGCTTTTACAACCCACAAAAACTAGCAGAGATATACGTTCATGAATCATGGCACACTAATGATGCTGATACGCAGTTTGACAAAATGAAGAAAACTATGGCTTAACTGAATCAATACTCCTTGCCATTTTAAGGCTATGCTTAAAGTACTTCATATTGAAAAGATTTTCTTCATTAATTCTTTTATCCCAAAAAAAAAAACATACAGTATCATAACGATAATTAGCATTTACAGTGTACCTCAGAACTTGAGTCTCCGTTAACAGGCTTCATTTGAGCATCTTTTTCCAAAGCTGCTCTTCTTCGGGCATTTCTTGTTTGAGGTCCCCTTGCCTCCTCCTGAGCAGGCTTTAAAACAGCCTTGCCCTTACCCTTTGATGAGCTAGCACTTTTCTCTTGTGACAACTCCTTTTTGGCTGTATCTCCAATATTAACAGATGATCTGGATCTAGTAGAATGGCGACGAGTGGTGGAAGCAGGAGTAGAAGTGGATGGTGATGAAACACCAGCTCCAGTGGGTGTGGTCCCAGACTCAGAATTAGCGGCAGATCCAGAGGGCTTCTGTCCAGAGTCACTTCTTTGGACTCGAGGCCAGAGGAAGTCTTCTACAGCTGCTAAACTTGCCAACGGATCAATTAAAACAACATTGGAAGAATAATCACGAAGGGATTTTTCACCTTGACCTCTACAGAGCCGCAACTTAAATGGCTGGGACAATGCACTAAGACCAGAAGAGAGACGTGCACTTCCGCTTGATGGTCGAGAAGTATGGCTCAACACAACAGGAAAGCGCTCTAAGGAGGACAAAGCATTTTGAAGCTTCTGAACCAAGACACCCATAGGAGCCACATTACCTTCATCAATAGTGGAAGGGAGAGCCACTGCAATGAAAGACTTGTACCTTTTGATTGCTTGTTGGCGGAGCTTGGGAAGGTTAGCTTCTGAAATTTTTTCCTTGGAAAAGTATCCACAAGAAAAGTAGTTCAGTAAAGCGGCAACCACTCCACTACCAATGAACTCAAAAGTGGAGACACCATCCCCTTTGCTTAGTTCCGCAAGCATCTCAGAAATCGCCCCAACTAAGTTCTCCTCTTTACTTGCAGAAAAATCAGCAAAGCGTGACCCAGAAGCTTTAGACTTCCCCTTCAACTTAGTCTTCTGGTCGTCAACACTACCATTCAACTTCATGCAGAGATTCTTTAAATGTATAAGATCATCTGTAACTCCAACTTCAGTGGCCCCAGGATCTGAAGGGAAGTATTTGTCTTTGAAAACCTTGGCACAACCACTGACTGCCATACGAAGACTCGAGTTGGCAGGCGTAATTTCCACTGACGTTGGAGGTGAACCAACAACAGGAATTGGACTTTTTGAATCTTCACTAGTGTGTAAATCTGTGCTTGAGTTGCCACTTCGTCGCCGATACCGTCTGCGTGATGATGATGTCCCAGTTATAGAATCATTATCCTTCTCGGTGGAAGATGGTTGGGATTGAGCAGTATTAGAAGGCCCAGATACAATAAGTGCTTCTACAGCATGAACCACACCTTCCCTCACAAACATCTTGGAGAATGTACCCGGGAGTTTTTCCATTAGAATCTCTGCTATTTGAAGGGCAGGAACCAAGACTTGTGGATCTTTCCATGCTAAAACCCCAGCCAAAAAACTACTCAAAAAAACCACATTCAAACTGTTTGTAAGGACAATGCATTATACATACCCAATCTCTCAAGCCAAAAGTTCATGACAACGAAATACCTTGATATGTTTGTCGCATTTATTAGAGTCTGGATCATATCTGCACTGCTGAAGTACATCAATTTCCCAATAACCGAAAGACATTTGTGTCGTACGGGACCATTCACGCTGGATCCATATATCTGCCCACCAATGCCACTACTATTTTAGTAAATGCGGCAATTAGAATTATAGATGAACTGAAATCTCTGGAACACTAACCTGAATTAGCACTGGAAGAAGGTCCACTCCAAATTGCTGAAGAAGTTCAGGCTGATCATTTAATAACTTCTCTCGAGCTGAAATCTCAGTCACACTTTCATTTGAATCCTCTGGTTTGCCAGAACTGCTGGCAGGTGACTTCTTCACAAGAGATCCTTTAACAAATAGATTACTGCTGGCGGGGAGGGATATGGTACCTTGTGGCAATGGTGGAAGAAGCTCATTTGCAAGGTTCACAATCTCAAAAATCTAAGCAGCAGAATCAAAACAAGATCACATGCAACTAATCAGTATAGAAGCCAAGCGTAACTGCAAATTAGAATCGAAACAAATAAACTAGTCAATCAGAGCAGCAGTGGGAAAGTTGTGTTTCGCCGTAAAACATAAATTTCTTGTGGTGAAAACAAAAGGCTGCTGCTTAGAAGAGTCCTAAATCAAGCCAGCAGTTTTTTCCATAGCAAAGAGACAACTCCCCCCATTGTGTTGATATATACAATACCACCTAAAACCAAAATTCTTGGACCACAGATTCCATTTTAGAGAGTGCAACTTAGGGTCAAAATAACGTGACTCGGAGAACCTTCCTTTAAGAGAAAATAAGAAGAATGCAACACCTGCTCTGGGGGTCTGCTCAAGGCAGCCGAAACAGAGATGCTAGCAATTAGGCCAGACCCTGACAGTATATCCTTAAGAATACCGCTGATGCCAAGGAGTAGCAAAGTTTTGGATCCTAGAGGAGATCCACTTGCGCATGTGGAAAGCAGTCGGATTAAACCCTGCATGTGGTTTAAATCAAAACTGGAGAAACCCAAATACAAAATTCCCTATCATTTGAAAGATGAAAGTAACTGCTGAATCTACCGTGTATGTGGGTGTGCTAAGAGAAGCCTGACCACCTCCAGAATTGCTTGTGGAAATAAGCGAGGCAGCTTGTGTAACCAGTCCATGATTACACAATTCATCCAGCTTACCCGGGGAAGATGCAAATGCTTCAGCAATCCGAGTCAAGCAGACAGAAGCATGCTCTAACACCTACAACAACAAGAGAGCACACACAGAAAAGAAGAAAAAACACCAATAACGAGTTACAACCCAACCCATGCAAAAGCCATTGACTGTGAACCTCCAAAAATAATGACTTCACCTTGGCATCGTGATACTGAAGGAGGTTTGTCAACAAAGGAACAGCTTCCATTACAAAGTCAGCAGCATCCGAAGGAAGTTTCTTGCACATATTTGCCGCAGTAGACAAAGCAACTCGCTGGAAGAATGCATTAGAAGAGGATATATCATTCACCACTGCTCTCAAATGCAGTATGCCACTCTCATAACATATTTGACATTTAAGTTAACAACTTGAAATGAATGAGCTACCTGTACTCCCGTGGAGAAAAAGTCCAGATACGAAAGGACTGCCATGAGTGCACCTGCTCTCAAACAAGCAGTTGGGTGTTCCAGAGATATCTTCTTCAGAGCTTGAAGGGACTGCCATGAGAACAAAATGAAATGACCAAACCGCACCAGCATATGAGCATAAGGATGCAGACCATTGAGAAAGTAGTTTTCGCCAATTCTTTTTGCAAACTATCTACTCTAACTACAGTGGTAAACTATGCACATGGACGTTTGAAATGTATGTGAACTCAAGTATCAAGTGCCAGCACTCGAGCCGAGGAAAAAGGATACATGTGCGACATTTATACTTGGACATTCACTACGCATAAAATGATCTATGGCACCTTCTAAGCATCATTTACCTTGGAATTTGCAAGGCTATTTTTCCACTCCCAAAATTACAACCTTGCCCTTAATGAAGCTTTTGTTCAAATTGGTGCTTAGATTTGGGTTTGCCCATTTTGATTCCACATGACCACATGAAGCTTTTTAAACTATTGGTTAAACTACGACTCTTTTTTTTTTTATCCTCAGACTCAAAATGACAGTAAAACCCCACTAAAAAAATCCACTCCACTCCCTGACTCGAAACTATACCAAATTGGGTTTCACTCACATTTTTACTCAAATGGAGGGAGACTCAAATATTGCAGGGTCATCGTTCCCTCCCAAATTTACAACCATGCCATTAATGAAGCTTTTACTCACATGAGTCACATTTGTATTTAGATTTGGATTTGCCCACTAAAGTGTTTCATCCCAAATAAAGCCTTCCCTCAAATTTTTACTCAGATTGGAGGTGCTCTAAGACACCTCCCCAAACCCAATATTAAACTGAATCATTGAAACTTCCACCTATAAGAGCATCTCCACTCCAGCCTTATTACTTTGCCCTAACAGTTAATTAATAGTATATTTACAATTGTTAATTCCATTTCACAATCACTTCATTTCTACATATTCCCTCACCTGTTCAGCCAAGTCCATGTACTCAATCGTCAGCAGCCTCGCAACAAAGCACGAAACCGCACCGTAATGCACCACCGCGGCGCAAGATGACGGCAGCACATCGCACAAGTGCGTCAGCGCCCTTGCCGCAAGCAGCATGATATCAGGATTGCTCTCATGGTTCAGCAACCCCACCAGCACCGGCACAAACGAATCCACCGAAAATGTACTCAACGACTCCTCCGTCCCGATCGACAGCATCTCACACAGCTGTGTCAACGCCTCGACCTGCTTCCCCTCCTCTCCGTCCGCCCTCAGCCCCGACAAAATCTTCTTCAGCCGCCCGTTCTGGTGCGATGACGACGACGCCGAAGCTATCCCCGATGAGGGCAGCAAGTCGTCGAGCCCAGCGCCTAATATAATACAAAATGATAAAATACATCACACCCCATTTTTAATAATGATTTTCACACTCCCATTTTTGTTTTGATAATGGCACTCCATTTTTGCTCACTAAAAGACAAAAAAAAAAAAAAAGGAGTGTAATTATCGAATAGGTGTGTGAAAATCATTGCCCTAGAATTTTGATATTGCTATAATCCAGTTTATTATAATTACAATCAAGTATAAATTACACACGAGGAGTCTTTACCTAATTTACGTAAAAGCCCCTGGAGTGCGCTGCTGGCCGACGTGAGGTTCTGGTGGAGGATCCCGACGCCGCCTCCGCCGTTGCCGCCGCCCTCGCTGCCGTCGTCGTTGTCCTCGTCATCGGAGGCGGCGGGGCCGGGACCGTCGATGTTCAGCCCTAGGGCTCTCTCGGCTGCCGCCGCTGCAGCTGCCGCTGCTGCTAGTTCTCTCTCTCTATCCCTAACCCTAACTTCGTGCTCTTTTTCTTTTCCTTTATCATCCTTATCCGAATTCTTGCCACGTCGGCGCGAGCCAGAGCCGGACGACTCGTTCATCGCTGAGTCCATCGGAGGAGTGGACGAGTCTTGGGACCGAGTGACGCGTGAGCGAGTTGAGACGACGGCGTTTGGGGTGGTGGTTGAGGTGGAGGAAGAGAGACGGGAGCGCTTGTTGCTACGGGTGGTGGGACCAGAGGATGCTGATGAGGTGGCCTCCGCCCGCTTACGGCTGCGAGTTTCCATACAAAGGATAAACCCCACCTTTCAAAACGGCGGCGTACGGGGCGGCGATCAAGCGATCCCCGATCCGCAATGCCCTGTCATCGGTTACAAACCCTAATCCGCTAATTCGATCGGAAAAATCGAAGCTTTTTCGACGTATCAGCTCGATAATCACAAAACCCCCCCAAATAACAAACCCTAGGATCCGTTAAGAACTTTTTCACCCTGGAATCTGATGTTGATTAATCAAATGGAATATATTATCGTAATCAAGGACCAGAGAATCGCGACCAGTGATAGTCTGTGGTCGTAGAGAGAGAAACGAGGGAGGGAGAGTGAATTGTAGAGGGAGGAAACCCTAGACTTGGTTTTGTTGAGTCGAGGGGAAGAAAATGGTTGGGGTGTCTATTTTTTACTGTATTTATTTTGTTCTCCTTCCTGTGTCTGTCTCTGTATATACTATATGCGTGTCTAATCGTGTGGAGGTGAGCTTTCATGGCGGTGAATACATCTTTGTATTGTATCAAATCCGTCTTTATGCTTGCAAGTAGGACTTCAAACGAGTCGAGCATAGTTTTATCGAGCTCAACTTGTTTAATAAATGAGCTCAATTTCTTAACGAGCCGAGTTTAGTCATTTATTTTATGAGTTTTTTTAACCGAGTTGAATCTCTCTTACCGAGCATTACAAGTCAAGCTTTTTTTCTAAACGAGCCAAACCAAGCATTGATGAGCCGAGCTTACGAACTACTTCGTTCATTTGTAGCTTTAGTCACTAGTATTTGTTATTGTTGGGGTGACATGTATTTTTAGGCCTTACAAAACCAATTTTACATTGTGGAATTTTATTGGAATTTGGACCAGGCTTCTCAGCGATTCGGGTTTGGATCAGGAAGAGTACAAGCATTCTAAACAACCATCTCAATAATTATTCAAAAAGTTTACTGACACAGTAATCTGTGCACAGATTTTTATGTGGGATCTACTACGGATCCCATACAAATGATCTGAGCAGTTCATTATGTTTAAAACAATTTTTCAAGGGCTCCCATGAAAAATTAGCTCAATCCGATACATATAAGTACTTGATCTAATTGTCTAACTTTTTATTCTATAAAAGCTTGAATGAAAAGTTAGATGATTAAATCAAGCATTTACAGGTATCGGATTGATCTGATTTTTCCCGAGGGCTCTTGAAAAAATGTTTTAAACATAATGAATGACTCAGATCACTTGTGTGGAACCCTTAATGAGCCCCAAATACAAATATGTGCACAGATTACTGTGCCAGCAGACTAGTTCATAATTATTGATACATGTTCATTGAAATATCATACCACCAGTGATAACATATCGAATCAAGACTTTTAACGAAATCTTTCAACCGATTTGTCCAAAGATAAAGACACTTTTGCCACCAAGACAAGGTAGGTGGCCGAGATGGCACGAATTGCTACCTCCTGTCCAATGCCAAATTTCAAGGAGCAAGTTTTATATGTTTATCTTATTATTTGTAAAAAAAATAGGTATAAGGAGCTTTCGGTTCATCTCAAGCACACCTTGCCTAATTTCTTTTGGTTTAGCTGGTGAGGCTCATCACCTCCCTTAACATAGGCGGGAGTTCGAGTCCCGGCAGGTACTCGAACCTCGTCTGTGGACCAAAGGGGGGAAGTTTTCACCAGTTGTGCACTAAAGTGGTGCCGTGGTGACGGCTCGTCCTTTCGGACGGTAGCTATGACTCGAACCGAACATTCCATTGGCGGGTAGGGAGCCCCTATGGTCACGTCCAATGGGAGTTACTACGCTGGTCGCCCCCTCTCACCCTTTTTTTATGATCAAAAAATTTCTTTTGGTTTGGTTGTGACTAACGAACCTTACTGGGGAAATTTCTCGCAGAGGAACCAGAGGCTGGCTGGACTAGAGTCTAGAGACAAGGGGCCACATGTTTGATTGTCAGGTGCATTGAACTAGGATCAGGACTACTATTTGCCAAATTTGGGGTCTTTGGGGTTATTTTCCAATTTTTTCTCATGGTCAAAAAGATTCTGTACGCGTTATCTTGTAACCTTATTCATTATTTTGCCTAAATCAAATTAAATAGGGAAATGATATTGTCACACCATTTTTTGATAATGCCACCCTGCAAGTGTATTTTTTTGTGCAAAAATACACTTGCAGGGCAAAAAATACATTTGCAGGGTGTGACATTATCAAAAAATGGTGTGTCAAAGTCACTACCCATTAAATACTAGTACAACACATAATTCATTCATAGGACACTCATGTCTCCTATTTCTCCTCTCCATCTAATTTTTTTAATACTTCTAAAAATAATTAGATAATTAAATAATGTATACAAAGAATTAGTATGTCTTTGGTGTGATAATTAAATCTTTGATGGGTTTGTTTAATTGGAGCCATTTTGTTTTCTCTTTTTTTTTTTTCTGGTTTCACGCTTGCAGTTCTTGAAAGAACAACAATACTAATGCCACAAATAACTCCGCACACACTTGCACAAGTGTATACACA
This sequence comes from Rhododendron mucronatum var. ripense, assembly GCA_019656295.1. Classification (NCBI taxonomy): domain Eukaryota; kingdom Viridiplantae; phylum Streptophyta; class Magnoliopsida; order Ericales; family Ericaceae; genus Rhododendron; species Rhododendron mucronatum. The sequence continues at coordinate 277,803 of BPLT01000041.1, forward strand.
TTCACTTATGGGCCTAGGTGAATGCAGGGGTTTTTTTTTTTTAAGAAGAAACTCTTTGAAAAATATTTCAATCTAAAGCCAACAATGATTACATCATCAATTTATAAAAAGCTCTACAATATTTACTCGATCTGGTAATACAATTTTTCAGATGATTTGATAATTCGTTTTTTAAATCCAATGCTTTCTTCTCAATCTCAAAACTACCTTTTTCATTCATTAATGTGTCATAATGTCATTATCTTGCATCGTTATTTCAATTGTTAAAGAGATATTATGGGGGGGAAGTTTTATTCAAGCCGTTTTATTGGCTCATATTCAAGGTAGAACAGTTATTCAAAAGCAAAAATGTAGAAATATATTGCCCTGTTCTTCTAAAAAAGCCACTGGCTTTCCCTCCAAAAATGAGCCAAATAAACCCACATAAAAACGAAAATAAGCCAATAAGCCAATTGTTTTGTCTTTATTAAAAAAATATTGGATTTCGGTCAAAATTTTTTACTTTTTAGATTCCTCTTGTCATGAGGATGCAATAATCCCCAAAAAATTGACAATAAGCCAAGTTATACGAAAAAAATTTGAATAAGGACAAAAAATAAGCCACTTTGGCTTATTTGTCCGAACACAGCCTGATTATCCATAGTTTCATGGATCAAAGTTGTCTGACAATTCTAATAAATGAAACTAGATTATTGGGCGTTGAAATGGTTGAGTGGTTCGATGTGATCGGTATGATAGATGCGGGCCTCAATGTTGAGTACTAATACTTTCTTTAAAATCTTAATTTAGGGTACTACTATACTATCAATATTTTTTATATTATGTGGTCGGGGAAGAAATTTCCATAAGTCCAATTACAACAGTAAAAGAGGTGAACCAAATCAAGCAAAGTCTTCAGTCTCAATCAATTAAGTCAGCTAAATGAATCCGCTTTTTCTTTTAAGTGATGTTGAGGGTACTGTGTCTCATGATATCCGAGCAACTATCAACTGCATGAAAGAAATAAAAAAAAATGTAAAGATTAGTATTTGACATCATGAATATGATGTAAAATAATTGATAGGTTCAACATTGTCTTAGAATAAAAATATCTTAAGCTAATTTATTTAGCATATTAATTTTTAAATCCAAACATACCATAACAAATTGGAAAACAGTTAAATTTTGTTTGTCCGGTTTAATTAGACAATTGGCTCAATTTGAGGGCCAATTTTGCTTTGCGAGTTTTTTTTACATCCCTGCGTGAAAAAGATGAAAAGTGTTAAAAGTAGGCCAGTGATCTGTTTTTTCTTATTTGACGGCTTATTTGTCCTTTTTTTTGGCTTATTTTTGTTTTTATCTAAAAAAATTTGAGTTTGGATAATAATTTTTACTTCTAAAATTTCTTTGTCGAGACAAACCAATTATTCACAAAATTTTTTAAAAAAAATTTATCGTCTCAAGAAAGTAATCTATGGGCTCGAGGCCCTGAGGTGATTATTAACATGTAAATAAATAAGAAGAAGAAGAAGAAGAAGAAGAAGAGAATCCTAGAAGATCTCTTGTGGACTGCTTGACTTTAAAAGTTAACATCAAAAGCCTGACAATAATCTAGCAATATTAATAACTAGAAATAAGGATAAATCAGACCCTGTTCCGCTTTCTTTCAAAATTTTCTTTTTGAAAAAGAAGGTAATTTTAAATTCAAATATAACGAAAATCAAAAGTAATATTTTAATTTTTTTTACATCGTTTAAAAAATCTTAATGAGATAACAATATCTATATTGACAGAAAAATTATTTACGTCAACACATGATTTTTGACCTTAAAAGTACATTATTTTTTCCAAAACTTTCTTTTTCTAAAAGTGGAACGCCACCTGAATTGTATTCAGAATTCGGGAAAAAAACGATTATGGCTCTACGGTGGGACCGTGGGCCATTGAAACGGGTTTACCCAGAATGTCCACCATTTCCCCTAAACAGAAAGAATAAGGAAAAAAGATGTCCACCAATCTGCAATCGCGAGTGACCCTTTCGAATCCACCGATGGTGACCTCGTCGGATCGACAAATTATTCGGCGGTCTGGCAAAACTGCCACGATATTGTCTTCCACCATAGTACTATATATTTTCATAGAGTCTTGTCATAAGTATATAAATTTCACAAGAAATGTGTTGTGGAGAAGATAATAAAACACTCGCGAGCCGTGACGATGCCCCAAACCATTGAACAAATACTTCTTTCGGTTTACCACCCGATAGGGCCCGCAAGCGGTGATCCAAGCAGAGTTCCAAAGTATAACGTGCTCTCGGGAAAACGCACCAAAGTCTAGGGTTAATTATGCTTACACCCTTGAAATATACGCACTTTGTCTCATGATTAAAAAAAACAAAAACTGACAAAAAGAAAAATAAAACGCACTTAGTATAGGGTTAATTATGCTTATACCCTTGAAATATTTTAGTCCTCTCACTTTAACCGATGAATAGTTTTGTTTCTGACAATCCTTTGCGATTAACACAAGTGAGCAACTCCCGTCGATTTTTTGTAAACAAAATTACCCCGTGTAATAATTTTGAATTGCCATCCTCCCCAATTCCCATCTCCATGTTTCTTTCTTTTAGTCTTAATTTTTTTTTACCTTAATGCTTTGTCTTCCTCTAGCTCATAACCTCCAATTCAAACTATTTATACAACGCACAAAGATAGAGGAAAGGGAGGAAAGAGAGGCTACAACATAGATCATTCAAATGAAAAATTCAGACAATATTATTTCCAAGAATGAGTTTACAACTAGAGAATTATCATTTCGCATCTTAATCTTATATAGAGAAAGGAAAATAGTATCTTAATGGTATAATGGCTTTTTGTTTTCATGAGATAGTGAAGGTTTGAAGGTTGTCGCAAGCTTGTCATGTTGTAATAGCTTTTGGTTTGGTAAATACGTGAATTCTTACTCGGATATTTGCTAGTGAAAAACGTAAAGAACGACTTTGGAAACCAAGCTCTCTCTTTCTATATGTGTCTATACGGTGGGGCAAAAATAGTGAATATTTATTTTTGAGTTACATTGATTTGGTTTCTATTAGTATTCCCGTATAGGTTTTTTTGGGTTATGATTATAAGGTGAGTTACATTATGATATTTGTTGTGTCTTTAGGAACAAGGGGGTCGGTGTAGTGGAGCGAAATATCCGAAGGTCCAATGCTCGGGATTTGATATGACGTTCCTAACCAAATAGTTGTCTCAGTTCATCTGCTCCACACGGAGCCGAGATACATCAGTCGAACACCTTATCCGAAGGATAAAGTGCCTGGAGGGACCCAGCCGAGCTTCGATCTTGTTCCGAAGGAAGAAGCCCGTTTGTTCGGATATGATAGCTGACAGAGTTCTTTCGTTCGGTGAAGAGCGCTGCCTGTTGCTCTTCGTTCCTTCGGGTACGATGACTTCGTTCGGAGGCCACAGATCTAGAACCTTCTGGAAGGTTCCAAAGAAACGTGGGAGAGCCTCTCTGATAAAGGATGGGACAGCTCTGAGTGATGTGACCCCCCCTTTATTCTGACTGGGCGGCTCCCCTTTCCCCAACAGGCGGCATTCATTTAATGCTACTGACTCGTGATGTCATCCGAGCGTCACCGAGCACGTGGGTGACAGAAATGGCCCAATCTACACTCTTTCCCTCTCTGCCTATAAATAGATGACTTCCTCCCCCAAGTAAAAGGTTCAACTTTTCTAAACTCTCCTCCCTCCTAGCATATTTTCTTACTAAACTTCTTCCCGGCTCCTTTTCTGACTAGATCGTCGGAGCTTCTTCCCGGAGGAACAACCCCCTCCGGTTCTGCAGGTACCTGACATCCGGTGCCACGTCGCTCGGTTCAAAAGGGTCAAGATTGAGGAGAAGAAATCAGCCCCCCACAATTGGCGACTCCGCTGGGGACAACTTAACCTAGCAACGTGGACCTGATTTCTACCCCCATCTCGACACTATTTCAGTCCGGTTCGCCCACACTCTCACCTTATGGCTCAACACATCCCACCTCCTGGCCCGGAGAACTTCACTTTGGGGCTGTCCGGGTATGGATCCATCAACCATGAACACGAACACACAACACTCCCGCATCAGTCGGTCTCTCGACGGCTTTCGTTTCCACCAACAGAGCTGGATGTTGCCCTGGCGGAGCAAAAACGCCAAGCAACGGTCATAGCCATGCTACAACAACGCCTAGAAGAGCGGGACGGCAACCAACTTGTCACCCCCGTTGCTGTCCATCAAGCTGGACCTAGTCAACCGGTGAGACGCCGAAAAAGAAGCAGGAGGTCCCACCACAACCGAACTACAGAACAAGCAGTACCCGAGAGACGAACCGTCTTCGAGCGTTTGGAACCCATCGCTCGGCCACAACAAACGGGCTCCCGCCCACGGATGGAGAGCCTTGACCGAACGGAAAGCACTCGATCTTCGGCAACACACTCCACGGCGGGAACTCACCGAGCGGAATCATCGGGCCAGGGGCGTCGCCCATCTAGACATTACTCGGACGTCAGAAAGGAAAAACGGCCCATGGATCTGAACGATTCACCTCGGCGAAGCTACCATGATGAATTTCCCGAACGATCCGTATCGCCATATCGAGATTCCGAGTGTCGCCGTGACAGAAAGCTAACGGAAGGGTCGCGAAGTCGTCTGACGGCTCCAAATCAGGAAAGACGTTCGGAAAGAGCTAACACCATCACCCTTTACGACCAATTCACTGGACTTCCGACGGTGTACCAACCGGTGGCTGGTCCTCGGGAGATTCCACAAGCTCGGCCAGGAGGGTCCGAGCTGGCCCTTGCGCAAAGAAGGGAACTGGGAGAACGAGGATACCGGGCCGAACGTCCTCGTCGGCCCCATCATGAACGACGGACCCCCGAGCCTCGACCAAATTTGCCACTTGCAGGAGCCCAACCGAGCCCCGTACCGGAAGACAATTCGAAGCTCGGGAAGGCGAAAGCGTCCCCCTTCGTAGACGCTATACAGCAAGAGCGACCACCGGAGCGGTTCGTAATGCCGAAGCTCAAACGATACGAAGCCAAAGAGGACGCAGTCGCGTTCGTCTGCCGCTTTCGCCAAATGATGAGCCTCCACAACTTCTCTGACGCACTTATGTGCAAAATCTTCCCCCTCTCGTTAAGTGAGCCAATCATGCTCTGGTACAATCAGTTGAAACCAAAGTCCATTACCTGTTTCAACGAGCTTGAGTTGGAATTCACGAAGAGATTTGTAACCAGCAACATTCAACCAAAGACTCTCTCCATGCTGGTGAACATGCGAAGGACCCCGGGAGAAACTCTTCGGCTGTATACCGAACGATATTGGGAGGTATACAACCTTATTCCTGACTGTGATCAGGGCGTGGCCGCGGAATCGTTTATGAACGGCCTGGATCCAAATTCAGCCATGTTTCGGGATCTCTCGAGAAACCCACCCAAAAGCATGGGGGAACTGATGACCATTATTGAGAAGGACTGCGTTCATGAGGAGGCAATGGCCGAGCGTCATATTCCGAAGGTCACGGAAACGGTTAAAGCTCATCCTGCGGCTCGAAAGCAAGTGGCCAACGTCGGACAGACGCTGAGGGTTAATCAGCCGAACAACCGAAATCGACCCCCGCAACACCAGCAGCACGTGGTGCAACAGAAACGGGAACCGAGGCCAGACGAGTACATTGCCGAGCAAACCACCTTCACGGAGCCCATCTACAAGCTTCTCTCTATTATCGGAACGCTCCCATTCTTCTCTTGGCCGACGGGACTCCTCGGCACGGCTGGCCAGGGACCTGGGATGTGCTCATACCACAAGGAGCGAGGGCATTACACGACCAAATGCCAGCCATTTAAAAGGTACTTGGAGGAGCTGACTGCGGCTGGACATCTCAACCCCTGGATCGACACTCGGAAAAGTCCACTTCCGCCCCCGCCTCCATTGCTCGGGGGTAACGTTAGTGTAATTCAGGGGGTGGCTTCGGCGGAACGTGTATCCGAGCTACAGACGGAGATCAATACAGCCGTCGCCGCCTTGTCAATTTGCAACATTGGTACTTCGGCCAAGAGGAAATTCGAAGATCCGAACCGTGACGGCCCCATTACTTTTAATTCCGAAGATTTGAAGGGAGTTCAGATCCCCCATACCGATGCCCTTGTCGTTACGGTAATCATTGACAAATCCACCGTTCAAAGGGTGTTGGTAGATCAGGGAAGCTCGGCTGATGTGATGTTTTATTCTACTTTCAAAAGTCTCGGCCTGTCCCCGAATCAGCTTCGGACAGCAACAGCGCCGCTTGTCGGTTTTACGGGCGCCCCAGTTTGGCCACTCGGTATGATCAACCTCCTTGTGAGAGCCGGTTCCCGAGTGATTGACGTCGAATTCATAGTGGTTAGCTCTCCTAGCCCCTATAACGTCATCCTCGGTCGAGCCTGGCTCCACGGGATGCAAGCTGTGGCTTCAACCTACCATCAAGTCGTAAAATTCATCGGGTGGAACGGCAGACAAGAAAGCCTCCGAGGGGATCAGGTGCAGTCCAAGAAATGCTATATCAGCACAGTCACGACGAACCAAAGCTGCTTGGAAGTGCAGTGTGTGGATAGTGGGGAAATGGATGTGCTTGAAGATGTTGGACTTCCGGCCGAGTAAAGGTCAACCGAGGAACTCATTTGCATGCCTATCACGGAAGATGGCACCCGGTACTTTCTCGTCGGCAGTTCTCTGACCGAGGATGAGCGGAATGAGATGTTCGACTTCCTCATGCGACACATTGAGGTATTTGCTTGGACCCCGCAGGAGATGCCAGGAGTAGATCCCTCATTTGCGACCCATTCTCTGAACGTCGACCCGAACAGAAAGCCTGTGGTGCAGAAGCTTCGGCGTTCCTCGGCTCTTCATGTTGATGCTGTGATGGCAGAGGTGGATCAATTATTGGAGGCAGGGGCGATAAGAGAAATACTTTACCCCACTTGGTTGGCTAATCCTGTTGTGGTTCCGAAGAAAAATGGAAAGCTGAGGGTTTGTGTGGACTACACGAACCTCAATGATGCTTGTCCAATGGATAGGTTTCCCCTCCCTCGGATCGAGCAAATGGTGGACGCAACTGCGGGCTGTGAGCGGTTAAGTTTCATGGACGCCTACCGAGGGTACCACCAGATCGCCCTTGCAAAAGACGATCAGGAAAAGACAGCCTTCATATCACCTCGGGGGATCTACTGCTATAATGTTGTTCCGTTCGGATTGAAGAACGCTGGGGCTACATTTCAACGAACGATAACATCCATGTTTCCGGGGATGCTCGGACGAATACTGGAGGCTTATATTGATGATTTGGTATGCAAAAGCAAATTCGCTCGGGATCATCTTCGGGACCTTGGAGAGGTTTTCTCCGTCCTGAAGAGACGAAAACTGCGGCTCAACGCTGAGAAGTGTGCGTTCGGCGTCAGCTCTGGAAAATTCCTTGGTTACATTGTCAGTCGCCGAGGCATTGAAGCGGATCCGACGCAACTCACAGCTGTGCAAAACCTCCGAGCTCCAACTACTATTAGGGAAGTGCAACGTCTTACAGGGATGGTTGCAGCATTGAATCGGTTTATTCGGCGCTCGGGAGACCTCTGTCGACCGTTCTTTCAAGCTATCAAAACCAGCCGCCGAAGATTTGTATGGACCGAGGAGTGTGAGCAGGCTCTGCAATCACTGAAAGATTACTTATCCTGTGCTCCTCTCCTCGTCAAGCCACAACCTGATGAAGATCTGTATCTTTACCTCGCCGTCTCGGATCATGCCACCAGTTCAGTGCTTGTTCGGAAAGAAGGGACAGAGCATCAGCCAATTTTTTATTCAAGCAAGACGATGACGGATTCTCAGACTAGGTATCTGCCTATGGAGAAGTTGGCATTGGCCCTCGTTTCATCTAAAACGAGCCTTTTGCCTTACTTCCAATGCCATAGGATCGTGGTCCTTACTGAGTTTCCTCTCAAGGCTGTGCTTCGGAAGACGGATTCCTCGAGTCGGATCCTGAAGTTCTCTCAAGACTTGGCTAATTATGACATCCAGTTCGAACCTCGGACGGCGATCAAGGGCCAAGCGTTAGCTGATTTTTTCGCCGAGCTTACTCCGGGCTTGCAAGATGAAGCTAACGCCTTGACTCTGGCAGAGACCGAAGCTCGGATAGCAGCGACCGAGTCCCACATGGAATGGATCCAACAGCCAACCGACGCACGACGCACAAGATTCACGCTCGGCCAAAAGCGCCCTGCTCATGAATGGAGCTTATTTTCTGGAGATGCTTGGCGGATGACTGTGGATGGAGCGTCAAACATCCATGGGGCTGGGGCTGGAGTAGTTCTTGTATCGCCCGAGGGGACCGTGCACGAGCATGTTGTCTCAATTGGCTACCGAGCGACGAACAACGAAGCCGAGTATGAAGCCTTAATCGCTGGGTTGCAAGTTGCCCTTCGGCTTGGTGCGGATTCTGTTCATGTATTCTGTGACTCTCGGCTGATAGTGGGACACTTGAATGACGACTATCAAGCCAGGGATGAACGAATGAACGCCTATGTAAGTCACGTTTTGGTTCTCCTGAAACAATTCGGACGTGTGGAAATTGAGTGGATCGCTCGGGAGCATAATGCTCACGCTGACGCCCTCGCAGGCCTCGCTTCGGTATACCGAGCCTCGGGCAGTCGCACGATAGTGTTCGACGAGGTCAACACTCCGAGCTTCGAACCCTCTGACCCACCGGTCGCAGCCATATCGTTCGGCACTAGCCAATTGGATCCTATTGTGTTGTATCTTCAGAATCAAACCTTGCCTGCAGACAAAAAGGAAGCTCACAAGATACGATGCCGTGCCGCTAATTACTTTTTAGATCCCAACGGAAGTCTCTACCGAAGAACTTTCACGGGCCCAGATCTGAAAGTGGTGTTTGAGTCTCAAGTGGACGGTGTACTGGATGAGTTACACTCGGGTAGTTGTGGGGCTCATTCAGGTGGCCGAAGTATGGCGCAGCGAGCTTTGACTCAAGGGTACTGGTGGCCGAAGATGATGAAACAATCCGAAGACTATGTGAAGCGCTGCGTTCGGTGCCAGAAGCAAGCTTCGCTCATTCACCAACCAGCATTTCCACTAAAGATGATCACAAGTCCTTGGCCTTTTGCAGTCTGGGCTTTCGACATTGTGGGTAAATTGCCCAAGGCTCCTGGAGGTTTTGAGTATTTGTTGACTGCCACGGACTTGTTCACTAAGTGGGTCGAAGCCAAGGCAATGGTGAAGACGACAGCCGCTGACGTGGAACGATTCATATGGAAGCACATCATCTCGAGGTTCGGTGTTCCATATGCCATTCTCTCGGACAACGGCTCGCAATTCGTTGCTGCTGCCCTAAAGGCCTTCTATAAACGACGCAAGATCACGATCCAGAATTCTTCGGTGGCGTATCCGCAGGGCAATGGTCAAGCCGAGGCATCCAATAAAACCATCACTCGGGGGCTCAAGCATCGTTTGGATAGGAAACTCGGATTGTGGGTTGAGGAACTCCCTCATGTCTTGTGGGCCTATCGTACTACGCCTCGGCGTTCCACGGGACGTACTCCGTTTTCAATGGCCTACGGCATGGAGGCTATCCTCCCCCTATCCACGTTGATTCCCACAGCCCGTACGGAAAATTTCAACCCAGTGGATAACAGTGCTCTCGTGGGTTCGGAATTAGATTTTGCCGAAGAACTTCGCGATAATGCTAACCTACGGCATGCCGCGTATCAACAGGAAGTTGCACGAAGCTACAACAAGAACGTTCGGTCACGGCCATTCAACGTCGGGGATCTCGTCCTTCGGATGGTTGTAGAAGCCAAAAAGCTGACGAAACTCAAGGATCCATATGAGGGTCCTTACCGAGTGATCGAGAAAATCGGCCATGGGGTTTACAAGCTAGCTGAGATGGATGGTACTCCCATACCTAACCCTTGGAATGCTCAAAAGCTTCGGAAGTTCCATGGCTAGCTGTTGTTTCACTTTTTTACTTTTCTTTAATTGTTATTTCTGTTCAACCTTGTAAGCCTTTGGGCCATTATTAATAGAAGTTTCTTTTTTCTTATCTTGTTTGTTTTCTGTGTTTTCTTTTTGTAAGTGTTGGGTATCTCACCTAGCCCACTTTTAAGCCGTTGGGCCCCACCTCGTGTTCGTATGGGTCATATTCACATAGCCCTCGGCAATTTCATCCGGGCAATCTGTCCTTCGCCCTCGGTGCATTCGTTTGGACGTCTCTTGCGTCGCCCGTATCATTTCGTTCGCTCGGGGGATATATTCCTCTGTGTGCCCTCGGATGATTGTTCATTTACTATCTGCTTGAATTCCCGCCAATGTCCTTCGGCAATCCTAGCAGATAGGGGGCTATTATGGGATATTATGGGAAGATCGATTAAGATATCCGAACAGAAACATGATGGAGCATGACCCATAACATTTGCACGACAGATATGTACTTATCCGAACATCGCGGTTAATTCACAAGCAAACCAAATAACCGAATAACAATACTTGTGACAATTTCATTTCCTTACGATAACCGAACAAAAATACTTGATAATTTCATTACATTTCCAAAACGAAACAGAACAAACAAACAAAAAGAGCAAAACGCCCAAACAACTCAAGGGGCTGGAGTGGGGAAGAGCGGCAGAGTAGGATCATCTGTCAGGGGAGCTGGAGTGGTGTCAACCTCGGTAGATGCACCCACGGGCGTCACAACAGGGTCAGGCTGCGCCTCAGCAGGCTGCGCCTCAGACTCGGTTGGTTGCTGTGCTTCTTCGGCCTGTGGCGCTTCGGCTTGACGACGAGGGGGAACCTCAACCAGCAGTCTCCGCTCGTCGTCAGCCTCCACGCCGGCGTCATCAAAGCCCGTGTTGTAGCCCAGCATGAAGCTTGCTTTATGCTGGTCTTCGAGCATCTCAGCCTGGGCCTCGGCGAGTTCTTCTGCGGCTGCTTCCTCGGCCTCGAAGTACCCCTTGTCGTACCCTTTGCTGTACTCCTTCGCCAGCTCCACCTTCATCTCCTCTCGGCCAAGAGCTCTGCCCTCGGCCAACCCTTCGTCCTTCCCTTCCAACCTGGTTTTTTCAGCAGCTTCCTGCAAGCCTTTTACCAAGTCGTTGAGGTTGAACACTTGAGCCTCGAGTGCTTTGCGTGCTGCCTCGGACTCCTCCCAGCTTTTTTTATATTCATCGGCCGCATCCTTGTTCACCTGTAAAGACTGCAGCAGCAGTTTCTTCCTTTTCTCGTGCTCGGTGAGATGAAGGTTGACACTCATAATGGACTGGGAGGCCTGAGAGGAGCAATTCATTAGATAAGGAGACAGAATAAAAGGAGAAATAGAACCGAAGAAACTCACCCTCGCAGCATGGTAGTAATACTCGGTGAGCGCAGCTTTAAGCGAGGGGGGAGATTGAACGTCCTTCGGCAGTCCCACCCCTGACAGTAATGTCAAGGCAAGGGAAGGATCCTCCCGAAGGCTGTCGGACTGAAGGATCTGCTTCTTGTCCGGAGTGATGAAGCTCGGCGCCCATGGAACAGTGTCTACAGCTGTTCCCTTCCCCTTGACCGCCTCGGAGGCTCCTCCCTCGGTCTCGGTCTGCACCGTTTTTTGTTTTTTGCTAGCCGGTGCATCCTTCGGTGCTAGAGGAGCAGGCGGAGTAGCACGTTTCTGAGTTGAGGGGGGAGGCACCTTTTTGCTCGGTGCCGAGCTCGTGGCCTCTGGGGCCCCGGCTTTCTTTGAAAGGCCAGTGGCCTTGCCTTTCTCGGCTGCCTCCAGCTTCTTCTGAAGCAACTCCTTCATGTTTCGTGGAGGCATGTTCTCTTCCCCTTCAGGTGTGGTGTCTTCGGTTGGTTCGCGGATAAGCCCTCTGAGTGGCCTGTCTACGCTCGGAAGACGCTCTTGGGGCAGATCTTCAGATTTGTCCTCCTCTTTGTCAGCCTCCTTCCTCCGGATCCTGCCCCCGTATGCTGCTGTGTACTGGAGGATTGTAGGGGCGTCTCTCTCGTCCCAAGGGATGGTGAGGAGGGTGGCAGCAAGCTTGCAACTTCTAGCAGCTCTGGACAACGCCTTGTTCACCCTTGTCGTAACTGTCGAACAAAACAGAAAACAAAACATCAGTCCGAAGAACAGAAAATGGACGAAACAACTTAAGGAAAACAATAAAAATCTCTTACGAGGTTCGCCTCGGTGTGTGGCAACTTCGAATTGCCCGTATTCCGTTTGGGGAAACTGGTAATTACCCCGAACCTCGACGTAGTCCGAGGCCCATTTCTCGGAGTCATACATCCCTTCAGGAATAATTTTGGCCATGTTCCTTCGGGAACACAGATAGTATCTTGAGTACCTCACGTTCCGAGACATCGTATAGGTCTCAAAAATGTGATGAGCTTCCAATGGGTACATCTTTAGCTCGGCGAGCTTTATTATGGAGTGGATGATTCTATAAGAGTTGACGCTCAGCTGGCAAGGCGTGAGCGAGAAGAGAGAGAGGACCTCCCTGAGGACTCTGTGCATCGGGAACCTCAGGCCACCTTCGGTAATGGCCATCAGTGGAACCGTGATGTGTTCATCACTGAATCTAATCCGAGAGCCAGGGACCGGTGTGACGACGACGTCGTTCGGGATTTTGTAATCCCTTCGGAAGGACCTCATGCCCTCTTCGCTCTCGAAGGATTTCCAGTACGGGCATGGATCCTTTCCTGTTCGTTCAGGAATGACGTCAGGATCTAGTGGGACTATCTTCCTCTTCTTCCTTTGGGGTACGGATGGGGCTCCGATAGTTCCTTCGGTACCCTCGGCTTGACTCGACGAAGCCGTGGCCGCACCACCTTCGGCGACATCTCTGTCAGATACGGTTTCCTCGGCCTCATCATCTCCTTCAGCCTCTTCCCTCGGATTGTCCTGCTCCCTTTCCGAGGGATCGTCCTCTAGATTGATTATTTGACTCTCTGGCGGCATCGTTCGGAGAGGAGTGATGCTGGCAGGGATGTCAATTCCCGCAGAATCTCCGGAATCCCCGCTGCTCTCCCGAACACGGTAATGCCGAGCTAGGTGGGAGATAGCGTCGGAAATAGCGAGGTTCGAGCCTCCAACGCCTAAGTCTGCGCTATCTACCGAGCGAAATGACTCCCCGGACGAAATCGACGCAGAAGAAGCCATACCTATAAGCAAAAGTGCAAGGGAAGGACCGTTAGCGAATTGCATGGTCGAGTCCTAATGTGCCTATGTTCAGTGAAGCGTGGATCTGAGGGAACCGATCCTCCCGAGAGACGACTAACCGAGGCAGGGATTCCAAGTTTCGAGTAAACGATTAAAAACTGAAAAGAGGGTATTCCTATCGGAACTCGGAAGAACAGATGTTGAAGATTCAACTACGTTCGGAAGAACATTTGAAGATCTTCAACGTGTTCTACGGTTTTCTACAGTGCGCAGGCAGGAAAAACGGGCAAAAAACAAGAAAAACGACCCAAATACGGTAACTGAGAAGCATGAAGAATGTGAGAAATCAGAGATACCTGGAAATCAACGACAAAATCTGGGTCGAAGTCTTCAAAATCGTCGCGAATCTGCAGATGGTTTGAGTTTCTGAGAATGGGAACGGCTGGAACTGTTCAAACGTCTGAGAGAGAGAGAAAAAGTGGCTCTCTCTCTCCTCTCGTCGCCTCTTTATACCTAGGGCGGAAATCGAAGCGTCGCCGAGCCCCCAACCGTAGGATTTGGGCGGGAGATTGATGTGACCGTCGATGCTTGACACGTGGAGACCAATGGGCTGCGCCGTATCGATATCCAATAGCGGACGGACGCGTGGCTTCCTCTGGAGCTGGCGGTTGCAGAAGCATTAAATGAAAGGTACGGGCCTGACGATTCGATATCTTTCTGACGTTTGACATGGTTCTGGCGTTCGGAAGTTCGTGTCAACGGATCTGGTTCGGTGGCGGCTTGTTCCTCGGCCACTACTGATTTTTCAACTCCTCCTTCCATTCCGAAGCGTAACAGCTATGGAAACAGGAGTTGAGGGGCTATTGTAGTGGAGCGAAATATCCGAAGGTCCAATGCTCGGGATTTGATATGACGTTCCTAACCAAATAGTTGTCTCAGTTCATCTGCTCCACACGGAGCCGAGATACATCAGTCGAACACCTTATCCGAAGGATAAAGTGCCTGGAGGGACCCAGCCGAGCTTCGATCTTGTTCCGAAGGAAGAAGCCCGTTTGTTCGGATATGATAGCTGACAGAGTTCTTTCGTTCGGTGAAGAGCGCTGCCTGTTGCTCTTCGTTCCTTCGGGTACGATGACTTCGTTCGGAGGCCACAGATCTAGAACCTTCTGGAAGGTTCCAAAGAAACGTGGGAGAGCCTCTCTGATAAAGGATGGGACAGCTCTGAGTGATGTGACCCCCCCTTTATTCTGACTGGGCGGCTCCCCTTTCCCCAACAGGCGGCATTCATTTAATGCTACTGACTCGTGATGTCATCCGAGCGTCACCGAGCACGTGGGTGACAGAAATGGCCCAATCTACACTCTTTCCCTCTCTGCCTATAAATAGATGACTTCCTCCCCCAAGTAAAAGGTTCAACTTTTCTAAACTCTCCTCCCTCCTAGCATATTTTCTTACTAAACTTCTTCCCGGCTCCTTTTCTGACTAGATCGTCGGAGCTTCTTCCCGGAGGAACAACCCCCTCCGGTTCTGCAGGTACCTGACATCCGGTGCCACGTCGCTCGGTTCAAAAGGGTCAAGATTGAGGAGAAGAAATCAGCCCCCCACAGTCGGTTAAGGGAGTTTTATAGTGGCGGTGAGAGGCTTTTAGGATGAGGGTGGATTTATTATATTTTCTAAAATAGAGTTTGAGACAATGAGTAGGGGAGAAAGTAACTATTTGTTCGATAAGTTTGTTAGCGAGTAATATATCCCCTGGGTTCACTACTCATTGTTTGTATTCAATGATGTTACACTGCGACATGTGGAAACTTCTATAACATAGCCCACCATTTAATCCACTACAAGTTTGTCTTGTCGTTAACATGACATTGGAAGGGACTTGGGAGTACTATATTGCATCCCCCCACATTACTCCGTGTAGTGAGACTGATTCGACCGTCCACCTCAACAAAGGATAACTCGGATTTTAATCCGAACAATGGACGATCGATTAATTAAGATTGTAGAAATTAGGATTATATCCAAGCCGTTTGTGCGTAAATTGACGACCGGATCAACCGCACTACATGGTATTGTGCAACAGAACCCTCCATTCCCATTGTAAGTGTTTGAGCTCCACATAAAATGGCCAAGATACCTGGCTAAAAAGAGCAAAATTAAAGCAGTTAATGATTGGCCTAAAAAGAGAGGAAAATCTCCTTGCAGGAGAAGTATGGAAACATCACTTATCTGGGGCTAAATTTGGGAAAACACTAATTGAAGGGGTAAAGTGCAATTCATCCTTTGTTTGAAAAATCAGATTAATATTGCTCCGCCTTCCCTACTATATTCTCCCGATACGACACCGCCACCATAGACCTACGTGTTACCCTTCAACCAAAAGACAACGGAGGACGGGTTCGATTAAGCCAATACAGATCTACCACACCACAAGGACAGTTGGGTCATTCTCCATTTACTCGAGAAGAACTTGGAGTGTTTTCTTCGGCTTTTGCCAGACTTGCTTTAGTTGGAAGCATCCTGTTTTTGGGTTGATTTTGTTTTCTGTGAATTGGGTAGTGAAGAATAGTAGTTCTAGACCTGCAGATGGGTTTCATCAGTACTTTACTTGGGTTCACGGGATTTGGAGTTGGGGTTTCTGCTGGTCTCACCATTGGGTATTTCTGCTTCATCTACTTCCAGCCCAACGATGTGAAGGTCTATTTCATTACCCTCCTCTGTATATTTTTAGTTCATGTACCGGTAGATTGTTTTACTTTGCATTTCTGAATGTATATCTTTATCCGTGTCGGATGCAGATTTGTACCTAGCTGGGCCCGAACCACTTGTATTTTACATGGATTAAAAAATAGATAAGAGGCAAGATTATTTACTTTTTAAGGGGTGTGGTATATCTATATATTGTTACTTGCTAGGTTGGGGGAGAGAAAATTGTGTAGTTAGTTTATAAAATTGTTGTGGGGGTACATTGATATTGAAAATTGTGTTTTTAGTTTGTATACCGGTAGATTTCTTTGCTTTGCATTTCCGAAAGAATATCGTTATCAGTGTTGGATGTAGATTTGTACTTAACTGGGGCCCGAACCACGTGTATTTTAGCACGGATGACAAAAATAGATTGTATAAGTATATATTGGTACTTGCTATGCTTTTTTTTTTTTTTGGCGGGGGGGGGGGGGGGGGGGGGGGGGGGGGGGGGGTGGGGGGGGCAACCGGGTGTACATATAAAGCTGCGGTTTAATATTCTTCGCACGACCAACAAAAAAAGAGTCCATAAAGTAAAATTTTAGGATTTTTTTTTCACACATATATAGGAATTTTCTTGATTTATTTTTTCATCCAATGGACATGCAGGGGCTATTCTGTTAGGACTTTTTTAGAAAAATCTCTAAAAGTAGGATAATTGTTGGGAGTATTTGGAGTTGTGCAAGGGCCAGGCTGCCGGGCACCCCTTTTTGTTCGCCTCTGATCAATGTTGTTGTTTTACTTTGACCGTGTAAAGTGGATATCAGATTTATGTTCTACTATAGAGTTGATCATATGTAATATAACTATATAAGGCACCTTTTTAGATGGATTTTGGAAATTTTTTTTTTTTTTGGGGGGGGGGGGGGGTGGTTTGGATATTTGGGGGTGGTTTGGATATTTGACATAGCAGTGTAAGTTTCAGATTTATGTTATGTATCTGGTTGTTGGACTTGGAGATGAGTGTCAGCTTATTTTGAAGCATGTTAAACTTTGACTTATCACGTTTGGCTGAATATTTATTGGGTTTGACTATTTTTTGGTCAGGACCCTGCGATTCGCCCATTGATTGAACAAGACTCGCATACTTTGCAGAAGCTACTTCCTGAGATACCCCTTTGGGTGAAAAATCCAGATTATGATCGTGTACGTTGTTTACATACCTACTAGACTGTTGTTATTTGAAGTTGTTGCGTGCGTTGGGTCTTGACAGTTTTTTATTTGTTTTCTTTCTTGTGAAGATTGATTGGCTAAACAAGTTTATTGAATATATGTGGCCTTTTCTGGACAAGGTACTTTTCGGGGTCTAATGATGTTTGACTTGTAGCTATGACAATTACTTTGTTTAACCTTTCTGATTATACTTTTTTGTTACTCTTTTTCCCACAGGCCATTTGCAAGACTGCCGAGAATATTGCAAAGCCTATCATTGCTGAGCAAATTCCAAGTATAAGATTGAATCAGCTGAATTTCAGAAATTAACTCTGGGATGTCTTCCCCCTACTTTCCAAGGTTGGCGAGATAGATGCACCTTGTTTGTTGTTCGTTTTGTTTTTGTATATTAATGCTCAATGATTGTTCTAGAGATTGATAAATTCTACATTTAGAATTTGGTCAGACTCTTAGATATTATTGTTTGCGTAAAATAAGTAGATCTCTTTCCATAGCATTTGCATGTGCTGATAGCCTGATACCATTCGCCTTTGGGTTTGCTTCAGTTCAGAAGATGTCATGAAAAGTGATTTCATTTTCTTCAGAAATACCGGATCTGAAAACCCCAATAATTTGAAACCATCCATATGTCAAAAATAAACGGTACAACAAAGTGACTCATTGAAAATACATAGAACAGAAGAATTCCTTGTTGGCAAGGCCAAGATGCTCATATATAAGGAGGAGTATCCCAAAGGGCTACTATCTATCTTAGATGACGGGAACCTCAAACAAAATGAGTTTGCAGATTAGTGTGGAAACATTTTACTTCTTATGGGAAAATAGTAAATGAGTCTCCAATGGTCCCCTTGCTGGGAGTACCCAATTCCCTCAGAAAATTGACGAGAAGGCTGTCTTTGTGCCTCTCTTTCAAAATCTTAGTATGGAGTTTTGGTTTTGCAATATTATAGAACCTATGTTTGTCAAAAAATTGATCTGACGACTTGTATTTTTGTAGCTCATGACTATGTCTGGAACGAGCAATTATGGGTTTTTGAACCATATATGATGGGTTGGTTGTAGACTTCTTCAACATTTTGGGTACTCTTTAGCCTATGCTTCACACTCAACTAAAGGAACTTATAGGAGTTGTTTGATTTATTCCTCCGGAAATGCCATCTTGGTTCCCCAATATAACATAGCAATGTGCAGTCAAAAGACTCAAACTCTCTCAAAAAAAAAAAAAGGGTACAGATTGTGGCTGCACACATGGTGCGTGGACTGGGGCCACTTCGGAGTCTGTCCTATATAATCCAAGTCGACATCAATTTTAAAATAATTGTTTAAGTTGCCCCGTAAAAAATTAGCTCAATTGGATAAATGTAAGTGGTTGATCCAATTGTCTAACTTTCCTAAACGATTCTTTTGGATTCAAGATCCTGGAAACTGAATGAAAAATTGGATCAAGTACTTGTAGTTATCCGATTGAGCTAATTTTTACCAGGCCACTTGAAAGATTATTTTAAATTTAATGAATGGCTTCGATCATTTTTGAAGGACCCTAAAGTGAGTTTCACACACCGTATGTGCACCCACTATCCGTGCACTTTATCTCTTCTTTTTGACCAAATTACAAGAAAACAAGGTTGTTTCATGCCGTCAGATCAATAAAGAAGAGGGGGGAAAACGCATGGGGTTTTCAAAACCCATAAACGGACACGGTCATAGATTAGTTTCTTGTTTATGGCGGGGTTGAGTGATGAGGTCAGATAATGGTTTAGCAGGCTTTAGCCTTTAAAAGTTGGTTTTTTTTACGCACATGCTTTATGTTACATGGACTCTCCTAAATTTGTTTAGTACCTTTGTGCACTTGGTTCTTGACATCTTGTGTTAGGATATGACTCAATGAGATATGTGCCAACATGTCTGTTGGTCATAAATCCAACAAGTACGTTGAAGTAGACTAGAGTTTAGAAATAGTAAATGTTTCTGTGTCCTGGTGTCCTTGGGCAGGAGAATTAGATGAATATCACATAGACATAACAGCACCCGACACCGTTAAATGAGTTCATCTAAAGTTGTCATCTATCAGCATTGTTGTGTCCTCAACAAAATTAGCAGATGTTTACCTCAAGGGAAACTTAGATCTTAGCTCTTAGAGGTTTCCATTCTACATTGACCTTGATCATTAACAGTTAAATGTGTATCATAGAAAGCACCGTTAGTGGTGTTTTTTCTCAGCTTCTAATCCATTCTCATTTCTTGTCTATTTTTTTGGTAGCTTATCCACCTCCTTCAGTTGTTCTCGAAAAGGATGAGGTCCTATATGACAACATCTGTTTAGTTAATTACTTTGGTGGTTATTTAGAATGTGATTTGTAGATTATATACATGGATAACTGTGGCGCTAATATTTCTCTGAATCTAATTCTTGTTAGGTATGAAAGTCTACATCACTGATGAGAAGGAGTTGATTATGGAACCATCTTTGAAATGGGCAGGAAATCCGAATGTCGTCCTTGTTCTCAAAGCATTTGGCTTGAAAGCAAGCATTCAGGTGTTTTTCTAATGCTTTAAGGAAAATAGTTCAGCCTATATTGCAGGCTGAAATGCACATACAGCTATATTCATTGGCATTACTGGGTAGTAAATGCATCTTTTTTTGGCGAATTTCAGGTGGTCGATTTGCAAATATTTGCTGCGCCACGTATAACCCTAAAGCCATTGGTTCCAAGCTTTCCTTGTTTTGCCAAAATTCAAGTCTCTCTCATGGAAAAGGTTTGTGCTCCTGTAAGGCTTGTCACTAGTTTTGTTATAATGGTGACTTTAGTGCTTGAGGAGTGTATGCATGTTGAGGAGTTACTTTTCCACAGTAATGAGGCTCTGACATTCTAATCATAGCCAAGAAAGTAAACGGAACATTTCAATTTTCAAAACTTAAATGCTTTAGCTTGATGTCTACCGATCATTCAGTTTATCCATTTTTTCTCACATGCACTGTGAATGCCGACGAACTTTCAATTTAGTCTCGGATCCATAAAAAATAAAAAATGGATTAGAAATCTACTCAGTCTCTGGATCACTGGAGTCTTAAGGTTAAGGGGTTCAGCCACAGCCACTACATGTTTTCACTTTTGACTTCTTAGACATCAAACTTATCTTTGTATGGCTTGGTTTACATTACATGTCTTTGCCTTCCAGCCACATGTGGACTTTGGACTCAAGCTCTTTGGGGCTGATCTTATGTCAATTCCTGGTCTGTACAGGTTCGTACAGGTACAATTACTAACAATCATTTTGATTCTATTTGTATTCTCCCCCGCCATCTCTCTCATGCACATCACAAATTGAATTCTTCTGGATTTAAGGAGGTGGTATGTACTATATAGTGCTTTCTTGAGTTCAGCTGAGCCCTTAATATGTCTTCCAGGAAATGGTGTGGTGTTTAGGAACATATTTGTTCCCAGATGTGAATATGATAACATATGGCAGTTTGGTTTCATTCATTAGTAGATTCTACACAGCATTATGTGAAGTCTTCGGTAAAGTTTTTCTTGCTGCGTGAAAGTGCTTACGATATGTGTATTCCTGTATTTTCTGCCTTCTGGTATAGAGAATGAGTATTTCTCCCAATTCTCTCTTTCTCTTCCAATCTCATAACTTCAAACCCACAATTCCCTATGAGATTGTTTTCATTACTTTGATATTCTACCCTTTCCTTTTCTGTTTCCTTTTTTTATGAAGCGAATATGACATTTTTCTTTCTATGACATCTTTCTTTCTACATGAACTATACAAGGCCATCTGATATTTAATGCTTGATTGCAAATGTCACTTTCTGAAAAGCAAACACATTTGATAGTCAGAGTTGTGATGGTCTGCTTTGCAAGATGGGTTTAAAAATCCCTTGGAAGCAGTTAATCAGTTATGTAAAGGTGAAAAATGCACTGGTTGGTGTAGAAATTTGTTATTTTGATGCTAAAAATGGTGAGATTCTTTTTATCCCGCATGCCTAGCAGCCGACGGATGGTGACATTTTTTACCTGCTCTGAGAATTAAGGGGAGATTGTAATACTCCTTTTATTTCCTTCAGAGGGAAACGTTGTCCTTTTCTGCTCTGAGTTTATCTGCATTCAATTCTTCAGAGTATAAAAAAATCCTAAACGGCTTTATGTCTGCAGGAGCTTATCAAAGACCAGGTTGCCAGCATGTATCTGTGGCCAAGAACCCTTGAAGTACCAATCATGGATCCAACAAAGTGAGTTCCTTTTCAAACATTCATATTTTCACTCACTGATGTGGTTGTCACACATAATGTTTTTCAACGTGATAATCGTTTTGAATTTGCAGAGCCATGAAGAGGCCTGTAGGAATTCTCCATGTGAAGGTTCTGAAGGCAACGAATCTTAGAAAGAAAGACCTGCTGGGTGCGTCGGACCCTTATGTAAAAGTAAAGCTCACCGAGGATAAGCTTCCATCAAAGAAAACTAAGGTGAAGCAGAGGAATCTGAACCCTGAATGGAACGAGGAATTTAATCTGGTTGTTAAAGATCCAGAAACTCAAGCTTTAGAACTTCAAGTTTTTGATTGGGAGCAGGTATGTACATAAATTTGAGTCAGAAATTGCACAAACTTTTTGAGTTTTTATTTTATTTTTTATTGTGCGTGTTTTAGTAAAAAGTATTAAGAAAAGTTATTTTTTCCCCCTTTTGATGATCTCTCAAGCTGTTTATCCTTCATTCTAGGTTGGCAAGCATGACAAAATGGGTATGAATGTTGTCCCTTTGAAAGAACTTTCCCCAGATGAGCCAAAAGTTGTGACTCTTGATCTCTTGAAGAATATGGATCCCAATGATGTCCAAAATGGAAAGTCACGTGGACAGCTGGACGTGGAATTGACATACAAACCTTTCAAGGAAGAGGATATTCCGAAAGAGTTCGATGAGTTAGGTACTGTAGAAAAGGCTCCAGAAGGGACACCTGCTAGTGGAGGCATGCTTGTGGTTATAGTTCATGAAGCACAAGATGTCGAAGGAAAGCATCACACCAATCCATATGTACGCATCCTTTTTAGAGGAGAAGAGAAGAAAACTAAGGTATCTTGGATAACTAGATTCTGTCCAATTTTGTGTTTTCTTCCTGTTTTAAAGTCCCAAGTCACATAATACCCCTCATCTTTTTGAAAATTACAAGGCAATCAATCTTTCTGTTGATAATAAATAACTCGAAAGTATTATATTAAGAAAAACCAAAAAAAAGGAAGAAAGAAAAGAAAATGAACTCTACAATTACACTGGTAGAATAGCTTATTCAATTCTTCTTTCTGGACAACTTGTGAAACTTTTGTTGCCTCCTTTTTCAATTACATCCTCTCTTTTTGAACGCTGTAACTACATCCAATTTACTATACAAGAGTTGCAGATTGAACAATCTTTGTATTGCAAGCCTTGGGTGATTTGCTCTTATGTTTGCGAGATTTAACTTGAAAGATTTTGAGTCCCATCGAAATGATGGACTAGTTATGTTGATAAGGGATTGGGTAACATTAGATACCGTTAATGTGGCCCTCACAAGATTCTCACTTCTCATCTTTCATTTGAACAGTATGTAAAGAAGAATAGAGATCCAAGATGGGAGGAAGAATTTCATTTCATGCTTGATGAGCCTCCCACTAATGATAGGGTTCATGTGGAAGTACAAAGTGTTTCTTCAAAGATAGGCTTATTACATCCCAAGGTACATATTCCATTCTTTTCCTCCATCTACTGTACTTGCAATATACTTGTACAAACAAATCGTTAGCTCTAGAGAAACGAAAGTGAAAGAGTATGCAAGTGCTCTCGGAAGTGGTAGCTATGTGAGAATTCGTTGAGCACATTTTGACACCTCATCTTGGTTCATTGCTTGAAATTATCATGAAATTTGGGTGAAGCACGGAAGATCTATTTTATTAGAGGGGGCAAATTTCTGGGATAACAAGCTTTGCGTTGTTGTGTAGGGAACAAACTGAATGACTCTGCACATTACTGGTGTTTAGGAACTATTCCCAGAAGAAGTGATTTTCTTTATTTCAGGAATTGACTTCACTTGCTGAGCAAAGTTCTAAACTTTTCTTTTCTGCATTATGCCTTTTGGTTATGTCACTCATCTTGTGGAACTATTTTCGCGGATATACTTTACCATGATATGTACTGGGCAGATTGACACGTAGGTTGACATGTTTATCCTAACATAATATGCATGTCCACAAATTGAAAGGTCCATGTTCTAGAATTTTTTGACGTTGTGAAGAAAGGAAATCCGATCAGGTTTTCCCAATGATGTACTCGATGGATGACGGATGACCTGAAGGTTAAACTACGCTTTGTGTTTCTTTGGTTGTTGGCAGGCATGGTTGTTTCCAAGAACTGGAGCAATGACCGTGTCCTCCACCTTAAAAGGATACCCTCTTACATCCGCATGTGAAATTTTACGAGTCCATATCAAGTTATTATGTAGTATTTTCCTGCATTTATTTGACTGATTAACTCATATACATTATCTCTCCCGGACCAGGAAAGTTTGGGCTATGTGGATATCAATCTGTCAGATGTTGTTAACAACAAAAGGATCAACGAGAAGTACCATCTCATAGATTCAAAGAACGGACGGATCCAAATTGAACTGCAATGGAGGACTGCTTCTTAACCCTATGCTTTGTTTTCGTTTTTCTGGAGTGTCGGCTTGGCGATTGGGACAGACATATGCAGAGAGAGAGAGCTATTATGATGATTGTTTCATGTTGTTGTTGTGTGTTTGTTGTTTGTGTAAATTAATAATACCTTCAAAAGTATAAACGGCGCCCTGTAACTTTGTATTCTTGCCAGATCACCCCAGAAATTTGCGGAGTACATTTGCAGTTGCTCATGATCAATTCGCCATGGTTTAGAAGTTCTAATTTACTTAATTTTAGGTTGTGGGTTTGGTTCACTTCTGCCTTGTTCACTTTACTTTTTGAAAAGCATTTTTCAAAAGATTTTCCATATTTTCAATTATTTCTCTCTTTATCTCGCTCTATTTATTACCCCTACTATTCTCATAAAAAAAAATTCAAAAATCAATCCAAACAAAGCAGAATCGTTGTTCAAGCAACAAAGATTGACCCTAAGATCAATGGAGATGCTCTTTATCCCTGCAATATTTTCCGACGCGTAATAGTTTTTGTTGTCGCTGGTTAAACAAGACCGTGTGGAAGTGACATAATAGTTTCTGTTGTCGCTGGTTAAACGAGACCGTGTGGAAGCAACATTGACCTGATCGACGTATCAGTCAAGCTACCTTCATCAAGCTTATCCCAAGACTGATCTAGTTTTGAGTTACAATCGGCTCTACTATTGTTATGGCGGTGATCACAAACTGTTCATAGGGAAGTTATAAGAAAGCACGCCTTTGCACAAAATAATTTGATCGGATATTGATAGTTATATGAACATATTGGTAAAGTAAAAATGACAATTAACATGCACCATTATTTTTCCTACTGCAAAATATGAATGGTTAAAATAACTTTATGCTGTATTTGGAACTTATGAAAACTGAAAAGTGAGGGAAGATAAGAGAAAATAATTAAGAAGGAAAATGAGAGAAAATAAAGGGGAAAATTTATTCTTAGAACCCTAATTTATCATTTTTCTCTTCTTTTTTTTTCCTCAAATCAAAGGAGGAGAAATTTTAAACTCTCTCTTCTTTCGTTTTCCTTCCACGTGTTCCAAATAAAGTAAAAATGTCAGGAATTAATTTTTTGAATGGACATAATTCTCCGCAAGGCATCTATATAAGGATAATCCGCAGAGGTTAAATTCTTTCTGCCGGCAGCAAAAACGATAGGTTTTACACCGCCGCCTATTGTGGACCCTACCTTGCGCTTATTGTTATAATCCGAATTTTTCATCTTGTAGGGCCCATGGTGTATTATATTCACGTAAAAAATTAGCTTGATTGGATATCGATAGATTGATGAAAAGTTGAATTTTAGTTTATAAAATAGGGAAAAATTCAAAATACCCCCCAACCTATACACCCAAATTCAATTAGACTCCCAACCTTTTAAAAACTTCAATTTTACTCCCAACGTTATATTCCGTTAATCAAAATGCCCCCTTCCGTCCAAATTACTAACGGATTCCGTTAAATAGTATTCTGATCGAATTTCGATGATCCGAACCGCTCAATGTGTTTAAAACGTGATTTTAAGGGTACCCGCAAGAAAGCAACAAAAAAAATGACCAGGAAGGGCTTCATCTGAACAATTTTTTTATTGAACTATTCAATAAAAAATTGTTCAGATGAAGCCTTTTTCGGTCATTTTTTTTGTTGATTTTTTGCGAGTACCCTTAAAATCACGTTTTAAATACATTGAGCGGCTCGGATCATCAAAATTCGATTGGAAAAGGGGAGGTGTGGATTGATCCGGATTTTATTCAAATACGGACGTCCGGATTTGCTTCGGTCTGTACCTCCCATTTTCTGATCGAATTTCGATGATCCGAGCCGTTCAATGTGATTAGAATGTGATTTTAAGGGTAAAAAAAATGATCGGGGAGGGCTTCATCTGAACAGTTTTTTATTGAGGTTCAATAAAAAACTGTTCAGATGAAGCCCTCCCCGATCATTTTTTTTTGCTGATTTCACGCGAGTACCCTTAAAATCACGTTTTGAATACATTGAACGGTTCGGATCATCGAAATTCCATCAGGACACTATTTAACAGAGCCTTTAACGGAATCCGTTAGTAATTCGGACGGAAGAGGGCATTTTGATTAACGGATATAACGTTGGGAGTAAAATTGAAGTTTTTCAAAGGTTGGGAGTCTAATTGAATTTGGGTGTATAGGTTGGGGGGTATTTTGAATTTTTCCCTAAAAAATAAACGGTCTGATTTTGTCAAGTTAAACTGTTAATGACTATCCGTTTTATAAAAAATAAATAAATTTTGATATACATATCGATGTTCGGTAAAACTAATTTTTTGAATGAGAATACTATTCTACGGCTCTACAAGATGAACGGTTCAGACCGGTAATTAACGCACCGTTGGATCCAAAATTTTGATGGTGGTAAACCCATAGTTTTGGCCGCCGGCGGGAGGAGTAATAACAACAAAACAATGTATGGAGGACTCTCATCGTCTTAAAATGGGCCCATAATAACAATGGGAAAAAAATTGGACCAAACCGGAAGATAGACGAACCGTACGGGAGCTTGGTTCCTCGTCGGCCTATCCCAAACCAACGTCCGCCTTCAATAACTCGCTCTTGGTTATATCGTTTAAGAGCCAATCGCTTCCCATTTTCTCACACTCTCCCTCAATCCAGTCAGTCAAAACCGTTTTTCTTCTCCGATGGCGATGCCAGTCGTCGACACCGAGTACCTGAAGCAAATCGACAAGGCTCGTCGCGATCTCCGCGCTCTCATCTCCAACAAGCACTGCGCCCCCATCATGCTTCGCTTGGCGTACTCTCTCTCTCTCTCTCTCTCTCTCTACATATATATATATATATATATTCATATCTATCTATCTATCTGTGGGTACAGTTCGGTTCCTATCCACACCTATTTCCGTTCGCACCACCTCTTTCTTGATCGAATTTCGATGATCCGCGCTGCTAAATGTGTTCTAAACGTGATTTTAAGGCTACCTACGAGAAATCGGAAAAAAAACATCAGGAATGGCTTGATTTGAGCAGTTTTTTATTGAACCGTTCAATCAAATACAAACAAAAGCTGTTCGGATGAAGCCTTTCCGATCAATTTTTTTCCCGATTTCTCGCGAGTACCCTTAAAATCACGTTCTGATCATATTGAGCGGCTCGGATCATCGAAATTTGACCGGAAAAGGGAGGGCGGACGGGAAGGGGCGTGGACTTGATCCGGACTTTCTGTGGGTATAACCTAAGTCACATAATGTTGTGAGCGCGAGAGCAAACGCGAAAACGTCTTTTAGAAATATCTTCTGAATACTAAAATTCGCAAGTGCGATCAGTGGCAGTGCCAGGAATTTCATTCAAAGGGCACCTCTTTACACAATCAACCAATGATCGTTCTTGCGGTCCCACAATTGATTGTTCGACTTATATTTTGAAAAGCTAGAAAATGAGTTGGATGGATTATACATGTCAAACAAAGTAGCAATTTGCCTCCCCGAAACAAGCATTTAATTCTTTAAGGGGTCCATTGATTTAGTTGGAAATGCACGACGATAAGCCCTATGCCCAAAAATTTCAATTTCTCTAACATTTTTTGTTTAGGTGTACAAACAAAAAGTTGTAGGGGATAAAATTCCGGGGGTGGGGGGGGGGGGGGGGGCAAGTGACCAACCTGGGCCTATGCTAGCTCCGCCCCTGAATGCGACGATTGAGAGCAGAAGCGAAGTGCCTGATTAAGGCTTATGTGATTGAGCATACTAGGCATATCTGGCCTTTACTTGTACTTAATTTGAGTGATTTTTTTTTTTTTTTGGAAAAAAGCTTCATTTGCTATGAAGTATTCCAATAGACAAATCCAAGTCTAAGCATAAATTCGAGTAAATGCTTTGAGAGGCACATATATTGCCTTCAAAAATTTGAGTAAGGATTTGAATCTCACTCGATTTGAGTAAAACTCACTTTGATAAGTTCAAGTCAAGGAGTGGAGTTGGTTTTAACATGTTTTTACTCAAATTCTGAGTTGAAGTGGAAAAAAGGGTAAACGCTGGAGATGCTCTAACTATATACAGATTTGTGTGGTTGTCGAGAAACTATGAGACTATGAGTTGATGTTCTACTTTTGGTTCTATGGTGTGTAGGTGGCACGATGCTGGGACTTATGATGTGAACACAAAGACTGGAGGCCCTAATGGCTCGATTAGGATGGAGGAAGAGTATTCTCATGGCTCAAACAATGGGTTGAAGATCGCAATTGACTTCTGTGGTAATTCTGCTTTATTAGATTGTATGGATTTTGAGTTTGTTATGGGGAAACATATATTTTGATATGATACATCTCACTATTATGGATTTTATTGTCCTTTGAGCATATAAAACCTAAAATACTTCCTACTTGAGTGTGTTATTGACGAGGACTCCTTGTGTTGTGATTGATATCTGGTAGCTGAAGTGCATAACTTAGATTAGTAGGTTTGTTACAATGGCTACTAACAATTATTCTTTCTTTGCCAATGTTTTGGATCTTCCTTCTTTAATGGGTTAAGGTAGATGGTAACACTAAAAGGAGGAATAACCAAAAATGACTTTAGAGGTGGTAGTTTGAAAAAACTTAGGTTTCTTGGATGTCACGGAACACGATGCTCCCCATAGTTTAATGGAGGAAAAGCCGAATTGCTTGGGACCGGTGGAGGTTGGGTTTAGGACTCCCTATCTGTGATGGGAACTAACCCTTTGAGAAGATGAAAACCTTCTTGTTGACCAGTTGACTCCAAAAACAAAAGACTGTTAGCACCACTCTGACGGGTGTTGACAGCTGGAAATGTCTTCTGACCGTCAAGTCACTTTCTGCTCTAGGGCAAACTGTGGACTAGGAAGGCTATTTAATGGCTCTTAGTATGCGATTTCAGAGACCTCAATTGAGTGAATCCTTCTGATATTTATAGGCGAAGTTCGACCACCAACCCTGGGTTACCATTCTTTAACCATGATTAGGTGCCATCATTAGAATCCTTTCTACGAAATCTCTGCATACGGCTCTCAGGCTCTGATACACCCATAGTTGTCAAAGGCTATGATACATGGATCCGCAATTTTGGGCGGAGTACCCGTGTCGACACGACACGACACGGGTACGGGTGTGGGATATGTGTCGGATACGGTGGTAGAAATTCGGACACGTTGGGTTTAGTTGGGAGTTTGATCGAAGAAGAAGGATCGAAGAAGTAAGGTCGTACCTGCTTTGGAAGAAGAGGTGCACTGCCATCGTCGGAGAGTGACCAGAAGAGTTGCAGTCGCCATAGTCGGAGAGAGACCAGAAGAGGCACGGTCGCCATCGTTGGAGAATAAGAACGATGTAGGATTTAATAGAGTAGTAGGGCTTCTTTATTTATTGGGCCTCTTTACTCAATTGAAGTGATGGACTTTGTATTGGGCTTATCTACTAATGTAGTTGGGCTTCTTTATTTTTGGGCTTTTTAATGTATAGTCCAAAGTTAATACGTTGTGTGGAGTTAATGCATCCATCTATTATGACTTTGGGCTACATATTGCAGTTGGGCCACGTTTATGAGAGAAATTACACGTATATTAGTATTGTATAAAGAAAAGGATATTTTTATGAGATAATTTTACATATACTTATATAGAAAATATTAAATTTTCTATATATAAATATTTAATCAGCGGATCCCCGCACCCGTATCCAAATTCGGATGCATATCCCCGAATCCTCTATTTTCAGTTTTGAGGTGTCCGACCCTTAGATATGTACCCGCACCCAATTCACGTACCCGTGTCCGTGTAACATAGGTCAAAGGTGCTCCAATGTGCGTCGATGCTCACCTAGTGCGCCAGCCTTACCCATGTTGAAGCGAGGCGACTTCAAGGAGTTGCGCACCTCTAGCCTAGGCGCAAAGCGCAAGAGGACCTTGTCTCTTTGAAGAGCGGTATTTTTTTAAGAAATGGGGCACAGATCTCAGATGGAAGTGTGTGAGAACTCCATTGAAGACCTACCCAGGGCAATCTAAAGACCCGGTCGATGACTTACGAGCCAGATCAACTCTCTCTTACCTGCAAGATTGACCAAGTGTGCAACGTATTTGTCCTCTTTGGCGAAATTGACTCTCTCTCTCTCTCTCTTCTTTGTGACTTATATACATACCCGTGTTCTGTCGACTAATAGAAAAATTAGTTCTTGGTTCTTACAATTTTTTTTGACAAGTAAAAAGATGCTTGGGGTGAGAGAAGCTGACCTCAGATAAGTTCTTGATTTTGCATAAATAATACAATATACATAAGAAGTTATTGCCGTTCAAAAAAGAAGTTATTTAGAAATAGTGGACATAGCTTCTTTTCTTGCCTGAGTGCACCTCAATTCAATAAGACCTGCTCCTAGACCCTAGCAAAACTTTGCGCCTTGGTGCACCCCTCGCCCTTAACAACTATAGACATGTCCATGCGGCTTCCTGCCTGTCCCACTCTTTTTCCTGCTGACGGGACGGTGGTCACTCATTTTGCAGACGTACGTGCACATTCCTCTTGGTCTTGTCAATTAAGATCATTCGCTGAACGGATGTGCTCCTCGGTCGTGCACTTTAGACTTCATGGGTATTTGGACGGCCTTGGACATTAACCGAGTCCGAGGTCAACAATCTCCGGCTTGCTGACCATATTAGTGGCCCGAGCATGTTGACAACCGAGGTCTCCGTTGACTTCCACGGTAACGGACACAGGATTGAAGGCTCGGTTTGTTTTGGTTGCCGTTGAGAGTTTTGTTGCCGCGAATATGAGAAATTTGAAGCTATAGAATGCAGATATAATTTAGGAGAGAAGTCTATATGTTCAGTTCCTATATACCCTGTGGCTGTGTAGTTCTATGGCTGTTGTATGATTTAAGTAAGAGGAGAGTGGGGCACATAAGCATCGCTTAAGAAATATAGTTTAAGGAAATTATACATGTTCCTTTTAAAATTACATATGGTAAGCAGTGTTCTAAAACTCGGTATTCCTTGCTGAGTACTCGGCGAGTACTCGCTCCAAGGTGCCTGGCCGAGGGGACTAATCCCCTACTCGGTGGGCATTACTCGGCGAGTACTCGCCGACTAACGCTGAGTACTCGCTCCAAGGTGCTTGACCGAGCGAGTAGCGAGTTTTAGAACAATGATGGTAAGTCTCCTCAATTTAAAGAAACGAGACTCCTCAATTTAAGCTAAGAATATCCTAGGCTTAGTATTGATCACATATGAGAGCTATGGACATAACTTGTCCCATACTACAACCTTAACATGGATCCTGTGAATCGAGTTAAAATAAAACCCACTTATTATACCCCCGCTGAATCTCGCCAGCATGTTATCTATGGAAATGTTGTATTGAGAACAAACTGACCCTAGATTTCATTACGCTTGGTCTTAAATGTGCTATTTGCAAAAATCTAGGTTTCTCATTTTTCTTCTGTGCTATTCATCTATTGATTTTTTTATTCTACTTTTCATTTTTATTGGGGAAGTGGGGTGGGGGAATGTGAGACTTAGATGTTAGTCATAGACTCATGCATCATTAAAGAGATTTGATTGGTTAGATAAATGAAGTCCTTTGGAGAGATATCTCCCATAGGGTAGCCAAGACATTCATATTTGTTGATTTTGAGTTATTTTATGAAGTTTGTCATGAACAACTCGCAAAGAGCAATGCAGCACTGCATCTTCAGAATTCACAAGTTTGCCTTATTTTTCCTTTGTATCCTTTTTCCATCCGCTTTTCTCTGTCATGTATAAAGTTAACGAATTTTTTCTTCATGATGGCAGAAGAAATAAAGTCTAAACATCCAAAGATTACATATGCGGACCTTTACCAGGTGATGATTGGAGATTGAATGATTTTGTGTGCCTGCGTCTTAGATACGTTGTTACCTTGTGGAGTTAAGAGATTAAACAAAATCGGAGGATACCTTTCTTCATACATTGATCGCGGTTAATATAGCTTTTGATGCATGACATATATTTCCTTATTACGATTGATATTAGCGACAGCGTAAATGTAAGACAGTCCCTTCTACCATCAAGTTTTGATTTGTTGACTCTCTCTTTCTCTCTCCTCTTTTATTTGGTTGTTATAAAGCTTATTGTAGAGTAAGAGTGTGTAGGACAGCTCATGAAACTATCTTGTAACATGTATTGTCTGTTGAGTGCTCCTATACTCATAATCTTGGAAAATAGAAATTGCAAAAATTCTTATGTCAGAAAAGCTAGAAAACTCTTCAGAAAAATCGATGAGAAATGGATTAGAAACAGGGATGAGCACGTTCATGAGCAAAGGAATTGGTTTCTAGGAATTCTATTATTGGAAAAGTACATTATTACTCTAAAACAGTCGGCCGCCAAAGAATCAATTTTACTTGATAATGTAACAAATGTCGAGACAGTAAATCTCCAATAAAAATGCTTTTTAAGTAATTCATGTTAAAAATGTCAATCCATGCCGCTTTATGGCTTGAAAGTTTCTCTTCCACCTTTATTGCTTGGATGAAAGCACTATTGTTCCAAGACTATTGAAGCTTTAGCATATCGTTCGTCAGTAGCTTATCATCCAAGAAAAAGAAACTGTTTAATGGCAATGGTAGTTGTACGGACCCTTTTGTGTACTCGTTGTGAGCTATACTTGTCAGTGAAGAGTTACGTACTGATGACATAATTTTTTTCCCCTTTAGCTTGCTGGTGTTGTTGCAGTCGAGGTCACTGGGGGTCCAACCGTTGACTTTGTTCCTGGAAG
Organism: Rhododendron mucronatum var. ripense; assembly: GCA_019656295.1. Lineage (NCBI taxonomy): Eukaryota > Viridiplantae > Streptophyta > Magnoliopsida > Ericales > Ericaceae > Rhododendron > Rhododendron mucronatum. The sequence continues at coordinate 310,347 of BPLT01000041.1, forward strand.
AAAGGTATGTTAACTTGTAATTTGTGTTGGGAGTTGGAACTAGCTTGAGATTTCAATATTCATTGTGTGAACTGGTTTTGCTTTATTGTAGGATTCAAAGATTTCTCCCAAGGAAGGGCGGCTACCAAATGCTACTAAAGGTCTTCAAATGCTACTAAGCTAGTGTCAGATTGTTTAGTCTATTTCTTATGAACACTTTTGGACTATTGAATTGTCAAGCTTGGTTTTTCTTTGTTTTGTCGTTGAGCATTTCACTGTGGAGATAGGTGGATTTATATTTCTTGTAAGGTCAATTTCAATGGATTGCAGAAAAGGAGCCTAATTCAAAAAAACGCGGACTTGCTTTCTCAATTCACGTCTATTAGCCACTATTCCTCTTTCATTCTTTTCCTCTCTCTCTCTCTCTCTCTCTCTCTCTCTCTCTCTCTCCTGGTAAGTAATAGCGACGCGGTTTTTTCAAACCAATTAAGGAAAAAGGAATTAGAGGAAAAGTCATGTTGCCCAAGATAGACATTGGTGTAGGCATTAATATAAATCTGATTTTACAAATAGGGCTTCGGCTGGGCCTTTTTCATGTGATGCACCTTCCTCATTTTTTTTTTGTCCTTTTATTTGAAACCATGTAAAGCATTTGGAAAGTTGTGTTCATGCATCATCATGTGATTACCAACAGGGTTGTTGCTTCCTGTTTATGAATTTTCAAGTTGCTCTCTACGGAAGTTGATTCTTGCATAATCACTTGTGGATGTTGATGTAGGGGTGACACATCTAAGAGACATATTCTATCGGATGGGTTTATCTGACAAAGATATTGTGGCACTGTCAGGGGGACACACTTTGGTAATCTTTTCTTGGCTTGTGGAAATATAGCAAAACTGTCTCTTGACATTTGAATTCCTTTGTTACCTATCAATTGAAAGAAATACATGGTATTGTTTGTTGGCATTCTGGAAGTACAGGAGTGGTTTTCATGAGCAAACTCAATGTGCTTTCTGCTCTCAGAAGCAACATAATTGCTTATCCATTTAGTTTGTTTTCATTTCTTCTGGTTGATGTTTTGATTAAGGGAAGGGCGCATCCAGAGAGATCAGGTTTTGATGGCCCCTGGACTAAGGAGCCTTTGAAGTTTGATAATTCGTATTTTGTGTAAGACTTATGGACGTTGTTTCCCTATTCTGATGTTTGTTTTGTCTTATTTCGGGAAAGAAGTCCTGTGTTCCTGTAGTCCATTTTACAATAGAGTATTTAAAACAGGGAGTTGCTGAAAGGAGAATCAGAGGGGCTATTGAAACTCCCAACAGACAATGCATTATTGGATGATCCCGAGTTCCGTCGTTATGTTGAGCTGTATGCAAAGGTAATGTTGGATTATTTGAAGCAATGGACCAATAATGCATTGTCATCTTTAATCATCTGTGATGCTACCTAATTATTCCATCTATTAATAGTTTAATACACGTTTAAGTTTTTCATGATGTTGATTTCACTCATGAAGACCTATTGAGTGGCGCATACTGGTTTAGGTGAGTGTGTACTTTGATATATAGCCTTGGGTCAGTGATTTTACCGCTCTCTTGAACCTGAACATGGTTCATCTAGGACCAAGAGATGTCAATAGCCACTATATAGACCCCACCAAAACACATGCTCTCTGCTGGTTTGCAGTGACCTTATTTTTAACTTTTTTGCTTTTTTGGATGGACCAGTTTCGGCAGCCAAATTTTATGTGACTCAAGTCATTCTGGTTTGAATAATCCCTGATTTGACGATTCACAATCAAAATTATGTTACCATCTTCTTTGCTGCTTTCCAAGTTGTAATTTGATTGTTATACGTGGTAAGATACATTTTGAAAAGAATTGTTATACGTGGGGAGATAAGCTAAGAAGCACGGATACAAATACCGGTATACAGATACGATACGATACGCGGATACGTGATTTTTCCAAAAAGAATGATACGATACGTTTTGGGATACGTTGAATATAAAAGTAATTAAAAAATATATTATAAAAAAAATTTAATTTCCAAAATTTCATTAGTGATTAAAGTTTTCCATTACACAAGTTCACCATTTCACATGCCGAGAGATATATTTATGTATAGTTATATGTGAGAGAGAGAGAGAGAGTCGATTGGTGGGGGAAAAAGAAAAATATAGTCCTACTTGAAATTTTGACCCATATATATATATATATATATATATATATTAAGTAATGACATATTTACCCTCGCGTGTATCCAAAACGTATCCGAGCATATCCAACACGTATCTGCGTGTATCCAAAACGTATTGGATACGTATCCGCGTGTATCCAAAACATATTGGATACGTATCCAGTGTATCCAAAACGTATCAGGATGCCAAAAAATAATTCTAAAAGTTGGATACTTTAAAAAAGCGTATCGGATATGTATCCTGAGAGTGTCCGAGAGTATCCGTATCCGATCCGGATACGATACGTGATACGGAGGCCAAAATAGAGTATCCGTGCTTCATAGGGGATAAGTAATTGGTTTGGCAGTTTGGTCTACGATTGATATAAATTATTGGTTGCGGGACTGTTCATCTAGACTAACTTTCCAATCGCTTGAAAGGGACAATGGAAAGATCTAAGGACCGCTTATGCGTTCTTTCTAACATGATATGACCCGATCTAAAGCTATGCAAACCTAACCAGTTACGAGCAACCACATTGCCTTCCATGCCAATTCTGGTGTCTGGTTCCTACATGGAGCATCTTGGATACCTAAAATAGGTACTCATTCAGGCCACGTCATTTGGATACCAAACCAAACCTAGCTTATGCTCCAATCAATTACGATCAGCTACATGAATCTTTTTTCTGTATTCTGTTTATCAAGGGCCTCCTTATTTGGATGTCGCATGAAGGGGGCATGTACTGGTTTAGTTCCAGTTTACTTTGATACATAGCCTTGGCTCATTGGGATTTTATGGGTCACTCGAATCTGAAATTGGTTCATAAAAGATGAAGAGATGTCAATAGCCAACCTCTAGAGTCTATACGCTACCAAAATTCCTGCAATGTACTGGTTTTCTGTGAACTTATTTTCCTTTTTCTCTTTTTGGATGCACCAGTTTGGCAGCCAAATTTAAAGTGACCATCACTTAGGCAGGTTAGGATACATCCCTGATTTGACGATTGATGAACGAGACTAAGCTCTAGTAGCATTTTCTTTTTTGCTTTACCTAATTGAAACTTAAATTTTATTTGAGGAAAGATACTTGTCTAGAAAGGAAGGTTATATTATGGAAAGACAAGCTATTGGATTGGAAGTTTGGCCTCTCTTTGATGTAAATTAATTGGTTGGGAGTTGGGATTGTTGCAGCTGGACTGACTTTCTGTTCGTCTGGAAGGGACTACGGAAAGATCTTGATAAATAACATGGGCTGCCCCAAATGTATCCTAGGATTATTTTTATGCACTTTTTGTTTCTTTCCTTGCCCGGAACTTGAATTTAATATGACAGGATCCACCGATCCAGTCTACAGCTACCTAAACCTGATCAGCAACTAGCAACCATACTGCCTTCCATGATAAGTCTGGTATCTTGTTCTTGGCAGCATCGTTGTTATTTCACAACCTAAAATAGGGTATAATTTCTGGCTGAGTCGTTTAGATACCAAACCAAACTAAACATAACCAAACTAAACTAAACTAAGCATGGTATCCTGGACGCCAAATTTGGGTTGCCTACGGGAATCATTTTTCTCTCCATTTCACTTTGTCAAGGGCCTCCTTATGCTAGTGATGATGCCAGGATATTCCAAAAAAAAAAAAAAAATGTATGCCACTCTCCTGAGCTATTTGGATGTCGTCATAATTGCACAATACAATCTGTTAGGTGAATAGAGCGTGCTTGGGTGCTGGCGAAAATTTTTAAATTTCCCATCTAGTTTCATTTTTTACTTCACTTGCGCACTTTCCCATTGTACTTCCACCCTGTATGACATGTTCATTTTCCCTTGGTTCATGTTTGGTATTTGGCACATGGCAGGATGAGGATGCATTCTTTAAAGATTATGCAGTATCACACAAGAAACTCTCAGAATTAGGGTTCGTACCTGGTTCCTCTGGTTCCAAGTCAGTGGTGAAGGATAGTGCCGTATTGGCACAAAGCGCTGTTGGTGTTGCCGTTGCTGCAGCCGTGGTGGTCCTCACATACTTATACGAAGTTCGAAAAAGGATGAAGTAAAGAAGGTTTCTAAAATCCATGTACTGAAGTTTTACCTATCTTGTACTAGGGGAAAGAAGGCTGAATAATTGATCTCGTTTTGGTTGCAGTTACAATAATAACACTGCAGGCCTCAACTACACTGAGGCAACTAGATGAAGTTAAAACATACAGTACTTGTTATGAGTTTTCCGTTGCATTCCTCTGGAAAGCTTCTTAGTGAAATTTATTACAGGTTTAATGAAGTTTTGGCTATAATTGGTGTTGTTTTTGGTACGATTGAGATTTCGATGAGAATTTTGCTTCGTAATGTCTACTGGTGGATCCAACGTGCCCTCGTATGAGAATTTTGCTTCGCTAATGCCTTGTGTGGTCAGTTTTTATTTTTTTATCGCTCTTCATTCTGCAGTGCCAATGGTCGACTAAGTTTTGACCATTTTTCTGTAACCGTTAGGTTTCTCACACGCACCAAAAAAGAGCTTCTCTTTGTCTCTCAAGTAGAAGGACAAGAAAGAGATTAGGGTTCTCGTCCTCCCGCTTCCTCGTCCCTGCTCATCAAGCCAGCATTGCTCTCTGGGAGGTGAAGCAGCGGACATTTTGCCCGGTACTGGACAATTTTCTCATTGACAAAACACGCGAATAGAAAGTATTTTAACTTATCTACGGAGGAGCCGTGAATAAGTTATTCCGTGGAACCGTGCAATCGCAGCCGTTCGTTTCGGCAATCAATGGTTGAGATATGTTTTTAAATTTTGACCGGTAAAAAATATCTTCTACCGGTCAAATTGATTTTTAATCCCGATCGTTGAAAATACTTTTGGACACTACCGATTGACCTCCGTAAAAACTTATATACGCAACCCTCCATAAATTAGTTTTTCTGTAGAAAGTAATTAACCCACCATTTTGAAGGTTTTCTATAGTTATTGAAGCTATATCTACCATGTGGGTTAGTTGCACTTGTAACAGACCTATTTGGATTAAGGTTCAGAGTTCTTCACATGGATGTGGGAGGACAGAAAATATTAGAGGTAGGTAAACCCTAACGGATTGATTTGGTTAGGTGTTACATCAATTTATTTGGGGTCAGTTCATATGAAACTGTGCTCCGAATTTAATTAGGCTTTCTAGATTAGTCAAGGTACACGTAACGTGATCCGGATACCTGAGTTATCAAAAAATATTAGAGGCAAGTACATAACATAAACGTTTTTTTTTCATTTTCATTTTTAGGACCAACCACACCTGTCTAGTTCAAAACCTAGGCACATGATATCCACAGGTGGCTTGAGTTGGCTAATCTTGCCTAACCCAACGAGCCATAGTTCCTCAATAAGCTACATTATAATCTTGTTGACATCTTTGGCTGCTTTTGATTGTGAGCTTGTATAAATGGAACTTGAATTCTTTTGAAGTACAGTAGTTAATTATTTCCCATTTTTTATAAAACAATTCGTTGGGGTTAGAATTATATGCCAATCAACCAACCGACTTTGAGAGAATACGACATTAATTGTGAAAATGAAGTTGAGATAATAGCTCAAGATTTGCTTTAGAATATTTTTTTTACAAAAAAACTATAGGTACACCAGATTATATGAGACCCATCTCGGAATCCCATACAAATGATCGGAGCCGTTTAAATTTTTTAAAACATATTTTTAAGACCCCTTGTAAAAAAAATCAGCTCATTCGAATACTGGTTTTCGTCCTTGAATTTACAGGGACAAAAATTGAATGGATTGATCAAAACTTTATCAATATCCGAAGCATCTGATTTTTTGTAAGGAGTCTAGCTTGCAATAATTTTTAGACAAATTGAATGGCTCTCATCATTAATATGCGATCCCGAAATGAGTCCTACGCAATTTGGTGTACACCAAATGGTGTATCCATAGTTGGACTCATCTACAAGGGACTCCATTACTACTATTCGGGTCGAGTTAAAGTATCACCACATGTTACTAATTAATAAGTACTAGGGAATTGTTATTCACACACACATTTTTTTTTTTGTCTTTTAGCGAAAAAATAAATACACTTTGAACACCAAAAAACAAAAAAGAAGTGTGGATAATAAAAAAGGGAGTGTGAATGTCAATTCTTACTAATACATCAACGGGGTTAGGGGAGAGAGTTAGTAAGCTAGTTCACAGGAGGTTCATAGATAGTCCATAGCCTTGAACCACAAATGCCCACGGCAACGGTCTCGAACTCTGACCTCCCACGAAGGAAGGATCAGGAAATACTATTAACCTATAAACCCTTTGGCAAAGGACTAATAATTCAAGACACCTGTGTTCCGTACTTAAAAAATAAGGACCTGTTTTCATGCTTAAAAATAATAGGCTTACGAAAGTAATTTTTCAATTTTTTTTGCCGGGTTTGATAGATCTCAATGATCTATCTAACAAGACCCATATTACATATTTTTTCAATTTCAGTAAGTCTATTAATTTTTAAGCTTAAAAATTTCAAATAAATAGTTATTTTTAAGAGGGGAAAGCGGAACGGCACCAGCCTGCCAAATTAAATTTGGCAATCAAACTTTGGGCCGATTCTCATCTGTCGTATGATATCCCCATGTGTTTTTGTGTATCACATTTGTTTGGGTTTGGGTTGGGTTTGGGATAGAGAACGAATCACCAACCACTACTCCACCTAACAGTGATTTTGCAATGAATGCAATTCGATAGGAAGGTGGAGTGCCTCTGGATACAAAAACCAATCAAATTTTTCCAAGTCATTTCACATTAATTGTTTGTGGGTCTTATTTATTTACTCCCTCCGTCCTAAATTCTTTGTCCGGTCGGTAAAACGGAGTGTTAAAAATAATGCAATTTTTTCAAGAAAAATTCAAACTTTTTTCACAAATTAAAAATACTCATTGATATCTAGTAAGTTATTGAAATTTTTTTGATTTTTTCTTGTAAAAATTGTATTATTTTAATACTCTATTTTGCGGACTGGACAAAGAATTTGGGACGGAGGGAATATTTATTTGTATTTATTTATTTATTTATTAGTTAGTGTGTGTGTGTGTGGATTTTAGTAGAATTTTGAAAGCTAGTAATGGATAAAGGTGACCCCTTAAATGTATGGTATGGGGTGGGATCATAAACCGTGCCAGGGTTCAACATCAAGGTGGGGGCCAGTTTTGGACCAGGACAGTGGGAAAAGGTGAAGAGGTAGGTAAAAATGCACTCATGAAATACTCCTATTTAGAACTAGTGGGTTATGGGCATATCTCTCTCTCTCTCTCTCTCTCTCTCTAAAGCAAGTAGATGGAAGGTTAAGAGTTAAAAGAGGGAGTGATTATCTTGTAGGATAAGGCATAACAAGAGTTAAAGACCCTGTTCCGAAAAGAAAAATAAGTATTTATTTTTTTAAAAGGTAATTTTAAGTTTAAAAATTTGAGTTTGAAAATGTGAAATAAGTACTTATTTTTTAAGAAGGTGTTTTGGAACGGAGCCTTATCAGAAATTTGGTTTTGAAGAGAGAGATGATCATGTGTGGTGTTGGCCTTAAGTCACATTATAAATGTGCGTGCGCATGAAGTAGAGCGGGATCTCCGGTGTGAGAGTAGGAAAATGTCTTTCGAAAATAGTTGGTACTAGTATTAAAGTTTGTGAGAGCCACGATTGAAAAGAAAAAGCATAGAATAAGAATGGATCGCGGGAGTGAAGAGTTCCATTGAAGAACAAATAAGATGTGTGCAGATTAAGAGGATAAAGCAACAAAAAGATCCCTTAATTCTAGTGAAAGAATGACATATGTAGGCTTACAAACACACGTTCGTATAGAGATGCGTCAAGAATAATTTGATGCACGTGAAATTTATAAATGAATGAGGATTTTTGGATGCATTTGACGGTTACGAACACACCTGTAACATATTTGTGCACCCGATTTTTCTTTTTCAGAAAAAGAGCATGAATGTGTATAATTAAGGTGTTTTGGTAAGATCCACTTCCGAGAAAACCTAATTGACAATTCTGTAAGATCCGGATTTTATAATTTTTTTTTGAACAGCCAAAAACACCTAAAATTTTTATTGTCTTGCATGGTTCTGATTCATTTAAATACCTGATCCAACATTTGGAGATTATGAGCATTTTTCTAGGTCCTAAATTACATTTTATGGTAGTGATTTTGTGATCAATATTTTGCATATCTAGAGAGAGAGAATCTTAAACCTGCTTTTCCTAACTGTGTCCTTTTGTTGCCTAAACTTGGGAGAAATTTTTCAGTTCTGGGTGGACACGGGCCACTTGGTGCTAAGCATCATCTTGGCCGTCCAAACGTGTTTTGAACGGTTCAGATCTGTTTGGGTAATTTTTTAGTATAAAATTATCAAAACACCCCCTCAAACCCAAACAAATTTAGACCATCCATAATACGTTTGGACGGCCAAGATGCATACTCGGCACCATGTGGCGTCCACTCGGCACTGAAAAATTTCACCTAAACTTGTACCATAAGATCTGGGAAGGAACAAACAAATAAAGTGGAAGGTGAACCAAAAGCCCACAACCACAATTATTAATTTCCTCCCCAAATTCTCTCATTTTCCTTCATCAGTCCTGCCATGAACTCAACCTAGTCTTCTAGAATCTCTCTCTCTCCTAGAAACCCTCTCTCTCTCTCTCACTCTCTCCCCTAGAAACACTTTCTCTCTCTCTAGATCTCTCTCTAGATCTCTCTCTCTCTCTCTCTCTCTCTCTCTCATGCATGATAGAGCTCCACCAATAGGATAAAGAACAACAACAACTACCTACCATCCCCTATGTTATGCACAAGAATAGACAAAGCCCACTTCAAATTTCGTTGTCAAATGCCCACTCCAACAAACTACCTAAAATAAAATAATAATTTGCTTTTTTTGTATTTCCCTAATTAGACCACGAATCCAAGAACTTTTTTCAAGGTGTGATTCACTTTATTTTCACCTTCCAATGTTAAGATTAATATTTTAATGGAGCTCCTTTGGGGTATTTGAGAGTTAGACCTGACAATTACATCCCCCGTCCATTTTTTAAGTTTAGTATTTCATTTTAGGCTATTTTTTAATAAATGTCTATTTTGTAAAGTTGGTGGGTAAAAATTGATACATTTTCCATTTTGTTCCTAAAAGTAGATTACATTTTGAATAGTTAGTGAATAAAAGTGTAATGATTATGTTTTTCTAATAAATTACAGTTATGAAGCGGAATATTTAAAAAGGAACGGAAGGAGTACTTGTTATTTACGGGGTGCTGACCATATGTGGTCGAAAATAATATTAATATCGGTGCGAAGCCTCAAGCACGTTGAAGCAAAAGAATAACGAAGAGCAAAGGAGAAAAGATTGAGTCGTGATGAAACTTTCGTGTCCACATTAAATAATTTTGAGGGTCGGTAAGTTAACATATCCTGGTCACAAGCAATTAATATTGTTTAAGATCTCGAAAATCTCAATCATTAACAGCAAAATAGCAGGTGCTAATTAAAAAAATTACCATTATGTTGATCTTAGCATAAATTAACACTATATGAATGTTAGTTCCAACCGCATGAAAACTTAGTTGCATTGACCTCCTATGTCCACAAAAAATGTTCAAGATCTCGGTAATCGCCGTCATTAATAGCATAATAAACCCATTTAGGATGTGTTCCATTAATTTAAATAAAGACTTATTTTTTAAATTAAAAATGATATATTGTGAGAGAATGACATGTCTCGTAAAACGAGAAATAAGTACTTAAAAAAAAGCCTTAGCGGATTAGCAGGTGTTAATTAGAACAATAATTGGAGTACTATTAAGGTAATTAATCTTTGCATATATACTAACTAACACTAATGGATGTTAGTTCCAACCACATAAGACAATAAGATGAGTGCTTAATTCTGGTACTTTGTTTCTTCATTGAGTTAGGGAGGATTTTGAGGGGGTGACTGAATAATTAACCTAAAGTTTGGTCAGATGTTCATAGGCACAAGAAAGGGAAGGAGATCACACCCCCCTCAATTTGTCTTCCCATACTTTAATGTTCACCTTACTTTACACCTACCTAAAGGGTTACCCAGTAGTTTATAACAATCCCCTTTTCAGATATTTTGCGGTTTTTATTGCAGTTGGACTTATTATGGAAATTTAAAAAAAGGACTTAAAAATAACTTCTGAGAAATTATTTTTATTAAAAGTTGTACAAGGCTTATACGCTAAAATCACCGAGGTAAAAAAAAGTCGTAAAATGCTGCATTTAAGCCGCGATAAACACTTTCATTATGCTTAAATGTCGTATCTGGTCCGGACACCCGATTATATAAAAACAGTCTTGCTATTATTAGCTTACTAGACTGACGATAACTACACTAAAAAAGAAAAAAAAAACACTGAATTCTGTGTACATATATTATTTAATACACATTTATATATTTATTATTATCAGCCTATTCAACTAATTTTAGAATTTTTCATATAAAAATACGCTTTATTATATCTCTGTTCACCTTAAATATGAGGCCACCATCCACTCTCTCTCTAACCTGTCTCACCAACTCACATCTAGAAGCAATTAGGTAATTCACTCTCTCCTCTCTCTCTCTCTCTCTCTCTCTCTCTCTCTAGATCTCTCAAGTCAAAAGCCTATAAAATCCCAACCCCCAAGACCTCAAAAGGGCCGGCCTTCAATCTCAAGAATCCCATCATCAAAACACAAAAGAACGAAGAAAGAAGAAAGAAGAAGGGGACTAAAGGAAGAAAAGGAAATAATATTACCAATTTTGTTCATTAGAGCAAATCTTTTCTGTTAGCCCAAACTATGGGAAGGTCACCTTGCTGTGAGAAAGCCCACACAAACAAAGGGGCGTGGACCAAAGAAGAAGATGATCGGCTCATAGCTTACATCCGGGCCCACGGCGAGGGGTGCTGGCGGTCGCTGCCGAAGGCCGCCGGGCTCCTCCGCTGCGGGAAGAGCTGCCGCCTCCGGTGGATCAATTACCTGAGGCCTGACCTGAAAAGAGGAAACTTTACTGAGGAAGAAGATGAGCTCATCATCAAACTCCATAGCCTTCTTGGCAACAAGTAAGCGAACCGCCGCCCGCCCCCCCCCCCCATATATATGGCAAAAAACTGTTTTCTTTTATGTTTTCTGATCAAGACTTGTTTGGGGAACTGTTTTTGTTAACCTGATGAAGAACCATGTTTGGTTGAACTTTTTTTTTTTAATCGGCAAAAAAATGTTTTCATATCGTTACGATCGTAAAGAAACTCTGTAGTAATACAACAGAAGAAAGCCCCGCATTGAGATAGTCTCGAAGGGACCAAAATCCTCCTACTTCTAGGGCTCACAAGAACCTAATCTGTCTTCCCTCCTCATCTCACGTTTGGTTGAACTTGTGAAAATCAGTTTTGCCTTTCGTTTTGGAGAGTGATTTTTTAAGTACTAATTCAAAGTTCATCAATTTTACTGATCATCTTAAGATTATTCACAGAGAATAAAGCTTTTCGGTGATTTGAAATATACCTTTAAAGTTTTCCCAAAAATATCCTCTTTTTTTCGAGAAGATTGCGAGGAGATAACTTTTAGAGGAGATAACTTTTAGAAACCCGGCCTTGTTGATTTTGGGGTGTCGAAATTCATGAACACGGTCTCCAATGAATTTCTCTCTCTCTCTCTCCTTCAAAATCTAAACTGAATAAGGTTATATCACGAGGAACTAAAAATTTCATTATTTTTACATCTCATCATTTTGTTTGGACAATTTTTTTCTCGATGATTTGGAAAACCCTTTTAGTGATTTCCAAATATTTGTTCTTTATTCAGAAAATTACTTTTAGATCTCATCATTTTTTTTTTTAAAGAAAAATTTGTTCTTTTTGGAAACTTGTGAGAGAATACAACTTTCGGAAACCGTTAACCAAACAAGTTTCCAAAAGTTGTTTTTACAATCTGATAACGACAACCAAACGAATTTCTTTGATTAAATGGCTTCCCAAAGCTATCTCTAAACCAACAAATTCCTAATTCCTAATGGGTTTTGTCATTTTTTGCCAGATGGTCTCTTATAGCCGGGCGATTGCCGGGAAGAACAGACAACGAGATAAAGAACTACTGGAACACCCACATTAGAAGAAAGCTTATGAACCGGGGCATCGATCCGGCGACTCACCGGCCGATCAACGAGCCGGCCGCCGCCGCAACCGAGGTCAAAACCCTGTCATTTGCAACTCCAACAGTCAAGGAAGAAGGAGAAGATCAAGAAGAAGAAAAAGAAGAGAAAAAAGTCGTTATCAGCAATGCTGTTGGTTTTAACAGCAAAGAAGATATCGAGAAGAACTTGATCAATCTTGAACTGAGAATTAGTCTTCCTTACCAAAACCAATCTGAACCGTTGAATGGAAATAGTGCTACTGGTCTTTGTTTTTCTTGCAGTTTGGGAATACAGAAGAGTAAAGAGTGCAGTTGTGGGAATATTGGTACTAGTAATAATGCTAGTAGGGGCAATATTGGCTATGACTTTCTAGGGTTGAAAAGTGGTGTGTTGGATTATAGAAGCTTGGAGATGAAATGAAGGGTTTGGATTTGTTTTTGAGTTAATTATGTGGCACAGGGGGAAATGAGTTAGAGATTTGTATTATGTCAAAAAATCTCTCTAATTTTCTCTTGCTTAATTTGTGTGATAAGTAGTATATATATTGCAGGGAAAGTATTCAGTACACACCCCATTTTCGAATTTTTGTGGTGTTTATGAATTTCGTGATAAAAAAAGACGATGCAAGGTAAAATAATGGCTCTGTTGAATTTTTTTTTTTTTGGGTGTTCGATAGCATTTCATTGGTTCTAGTTATTGTGAGCCCCAGACAAAATAGACAATCGACATAGATGGTAGTGTGCCTAGTCGAAATGATCGGGTCACGCAGGAATAAGGATCAAGTCTGCGCGTCCGTAATGATGCCTCAGTTAAACACATCACTTCACTTGTCCATTTTTACGTTACACTTACTGTATCAATAAGCGGCTCGTCTTGTCGTCATGTTTTCTTGAACTCCCAAGACTTCCTTTGCTCCATCTCTGCAGGTCAGAGAACCTACCGATGTCTTGATTGTCCTTACCTTTCGGATGGGGTTTTAGCATTAGTGACTAAGATTATTACATTCTAATCCTGCTCTGTCCACTTGAATTCATAGCCTCCTCGTTCAGTTGCATGGAAAGACGAGAAATAATGGAAAAAAACAATGTTCCCATTGGGATGAGAAATGGTGGGATCCACAATTTTAACTTTTTTCGCTAAATATACTTGTCAATTTTTTTTTCCAATACTTCATCTAACTTCATTTTTCTGGGAATTAATTCATTTACCACAATACATTCCTGACGACTAAATGAAACCGTGGATCCTGCTTTCCCGCTGCTTTTCCTCTATCTATATTTGTTAGAGGTGCCAAAGGCAAGACGAATTTTGGATGCATGTGGCTTGATTCATGTGACTTTAAAGAACTTCAAGAGGCATCACTTCCACAATAATATTTCCCCCATTACTATTTTTTTCCCCCATTACTATTTATTATTTTGTATGTGATTCTTGATTGATTTGTCTGCTTTAGGAGGGTAAAAAAAAAAAGATTTTTAATCCCTATGGCTTGGTGGTTTTGACTTGGAACTTAGAGGTTAGGTTTGCTCATTCCTGAAGTCTTATGTTTGTTTCCCCTTACTAGAACTTTTGCGGTCACCTTACCCCCACGCGTAACCATACGAAATGATTGTGAGAAGAGCAATAGAGGCACGCAAGCTAGTACGATCGGGATACCCTGTATTAAAAAAAAAACATGAAAAACAGAAGAAGAGATTTTCCATAGAATATGGATAAGCTGTGAGAGGATGAGAAAGAAGCAAGAGGAAGAGGTTGGTAACCTATATCTTCTGATGATCTCATCAAAGATATATAGTGTATACAAATAAATATAAGTACGTGTATACAAATAATATAACAACCACAAAAAGTATATTTAATAAAATGTGACAATAAACTTGCAACTGTCCGAAGTACCCTGTCTCTACCAACCTAGCAATTATTGAATTAGCCAATATCTACCTAACCAACTAAAAGCCATGAGAAAAGGAACCCCACCCGTTTGAAGCAGGACTATTTGGACCCACCCTATAAACGCGCGGGACCTGTGATATTTACCCGTGAACTAGGCAATACAAAAGCATCCGTGTTTTTCTATTACTGTTGATATTATTGACGGATTCAGAAATTTGACAATGAATTATGGACACTGATCTCAGTTATATGACCTTGAGTTTTTCCTTCCGCTATTAAGCCAACTTTTATTTCAAATGGAAATGGGGCACATGAAAACCTAATTACAAAATCATATTCCTATATATCCACAAGAAAGAGGATAGATGATATTAGAGAGAAAAAGATCGTGAGGCAATTTAATTCAGGGGCTGCTATATCATTTTCGAGACTTATGAGAGTAGATCGTTTGATAATTTCCAAATGTCAAGGGAATTAGCGTAATTTTTCAAGAAGATAAAAAAAAATCATGAATTCATAATTTTATAGGGGATCTAATTGTAAGAGTCAGAAATCCAAGGGGCACATGCCCATGTGATCCTCCCTGGTGGAGGTTTCAGTAACCACCTTAAGTCAACCTTAAAGCGTTAGAATAACCTACGCCAGTTTGGTTATCTGATTATTTCTTGAAACTCGTGCATAATTAAAAGGGTGTGTTCTACTAATTACTAAAACAAGTATTTATTTTTTTAAATTAAAGGTGATGTATTGCGAGAGAAAGTTAAAAATAAGTACTTAAAAAAATAAGAATCTCAACAAAACGGGACCTAAGCCTGTTCAGCGGTTGGAATTGGTTTGAGATTATAAGATTGTAGATCATTTGGAGGAAATTGATGAATGAAGAGCAGTATAGAGCCGAGTTGGCTGAGGAGGAAAGGATTCTAAATCAACGAGGTAGAGGCATTGGGTTTAATTTTTTTTTATATATTTTTTTTTGCTGCCTTTTGGGAGGTAGGGTTGGGATGTTTTCGGTTGGCCTCGATCTTGCCGACCTTGTCTTTTGGGTTATGATGTCAACTCGTCTCCGGTTCTTTTAATTTCTTTTAAACTTTTTTTTAGGATTAATAAATTTTCTCTTATTGCAGTTAAAAAGAAAAAAACAAATTGCAGAATTTCAGAGAGCAAAAAGAAAAGGTGACCATGTGAGGACCTGGCCAATAATGCAACCCATTTACCACAAGTCCTCTTTTATTTTCACTGTACATTATATTGAGGATTGGTTCAATCCATGACATCCAGATCACAGCACATTTGGACCATTCATTTACTTTCATGGTCCGAATGTCATGGATCTAATCATTTTTGTATTATATTCGGTGAAACTTAATTGAGTTTAAATTTTGCATGACATTTGAATCAGGATCGAATTGACAAGAATTTGAATTAGACATTGATAGTTTCAGGATTAGATAACATTTGTCTTATAAAGATAAAGACAAGTGTAATCTAATCGCATGACTATCGACGTTTGATCGCTCGATTTGTTCTTCACTAACATATTACTCTTCACGGATTCTAAAAGTAAGATGCTCGGATCATTGACATGTAATAGAAAGTAAACCAACCAGCGACGACAGGAAAGAAAACTCGACGTCTCTTTTTGAGGATTGGAGAAAACCCAGTGTACGTCCTTTCAAATAATAGGCTCCAAACTACTACAGTATATTCAAATTTGCCTCAAACGTCAAATTCCCCTGTGAAAGTGCAAATAATGGTAGCTGCACTGAGACTTGGACTGGACTTTGATATGGATTTGGAGCCAGGGGTCAGACCCACCATCAATTGAAATGCCGAACCACCGGAATTTATTCAAGGCAATTATGTCCCTTGGGGGTCCGACCAGAGCCACCACTTTTATTAGGTGCCCTTGACCCCACATTCCCTCTCTCTGGTTCCATCTAATTTGTACTATATATACCTCGTAAGAACATCTTGTGAAAAATAACATCAATTTGGTGAGGTGTTACCTACCTCTTAGCTACTTCGTCCCGTTCTCTTTAAACTTTTGTTTTTTAAAAAGAAGGTAATTTCAAACTCAAATATAACGAAAATGAAAAATAATTTTTTAATTTTTTTATACTGTTTAAAAGATCTCAATGAGATTTATCAAATAACATCCATATTAGTAGGAAAATTATTTGCATAAACACATGATTTTAGAGCTTGAAATTATCTTTTTTTTTTAAAAGTTCTTTTTCAAAGAAAGTGGAACACCCCCGAACTTCAAATCATTCTAGTATAGTAGCATGGACAAGGCAAAAGCTGTGCTTAGGGAGCGTTCCCGCTAAGCGTTAAAGGTATGTAATACTCCTTGTAGTCCATAAAACATCCAGTTATTTCCGCTAAATTGTAAGTTACAGAAAATGTGTTGGTTAGATAGTCGATTTCTATCGGGATAAGTATGGTTCGGTTTGGTTTTTATGGGTGCTATGTAAGTTCCGCTAATCAAATAAAAATTTATTTTTTAAATCAAAGATAATGTATTAGAAGAAAATGAACTGTCTCACAAAGCAAAAAAATTAATACTTAAAAAGTAAAAACTTCAGCAGAACGGGACCTAAGCGGCGCATTCCTTCACCGATCAATAATATCTCTAAAAGAAGGTTGAAAAAACATAGAAAATAAACCAGGATAACGCAATCTAAGGCATGGATGATTTTAGGCAAAAGGACACAAGAAAAGTTAGCTGATTTGGTAGAACCCAAAAACAAAGGCCCTTCATATATGGAAAAAAGAGGGCACTTTTTCATCATTTCATCCTTTATTGTTTTTTTCTTCTTTTTCAAAGGAGTTAGGTAGAGACATTAGAAGCTTCCACACTGTATTACGTACCCAATTCCCTCCCTTTCTCACTCTCAAAGGAGTATATTATCTGACTTGGTGCTCAAGGCTTGAGACATAGAAGTCTGTTTTTTCCTAAAATCTCTGGCTCGATCGAAGTCTATTAGGTGTTATTAACCTATTTGGGCTTCATGCAAGCGGATGGTGAGATTGAGACCCAAAAATTAGTTTAGGTGTGCGTTATCTAACTCGGACAACCGATTTATCAAAAGCTTATGAATTTTATAATCACTTAATATTATTTCTCTCTCTAGTTTTATCAATATGGTGATTATTGTTGTACTAATTGATCTACGCACCAACTCCTACCAACATCACATGCATGACCTCCGGAAGTGGCCCACTAGGTACCCTTCTAGATCTAATTCCTTGGCCGAATAAGATACAGTAAGTAGTAGCAAGGTTTAATAATTGAGAAAATCTTGACAAATACAAAGAAAATATTAATGAGAATCTATTCAGATTGATGTGAATGAAAATGTAGGGACTACATATCCAATTGGTAACCAGTGGGCGTAATTTCTTCCAAATTTGATTTTACCCATACTTTTCCGGTTCTTTTATAACCGTATATTCGAGCAGACTTGCACGTACCATGACTGGCCGAATCCTCTAGTGGTTACGAGGTCTAGAATTCAAACATGCGGCTTCATGGAGGACAAAAACTTAATATTGCTTTTCTCATTTTCACTTGGCCTTTGGGGGACTTTGAGGGGGCTTTTTGCAAGTTGGCCTGCAAAAATTTTCAACAATTAAGGATTTAGCTAGGGTGAGCATGGACCGGATTGGTCTGATTTTACTGTAAACTAAAAAACCAAACCACTGGCTTATGAATTTGGAGAACCCAACCGACCCATAAAATTCATTAAACCGAGCCAATTCAAACCATTAAAATACGGTTTGATTTTGGTTTTGAACCACGGTTCTCTTAAAATTGAGATATTATCGCCATAAATTATTTAAAGTACTTAAAATTACATAGATAATTAATCCAAAACTTCTTGACAAAAAAATTAATCCAAAACTTATATAAAAATTAGTTCTATTAATATCACAAAAACTCACTAACATCAACCAACTGAATAAGAGTATAATATAAATTATTAGTGAAGGAATAGGGCTATGGAATAAAATATTAGATTAGGAAATTGGTTACCTAGCAAAAAATTTGAAAAATCAATTGACTAAGTCCAAGACGTGTATTTTTAGTGTAGTTTTTTTTTTTTTTTTTTTTGGCCAAAACGATAACAGATGACATTATAGATCTAAGAAACAATACATCAAGAGAAAACTCCATCCCTAAACAAGAGATCAAGAAACCAAACAGGAGGGGACTCAGTTCAAAGATTATACCCAACTCCAACTAAACTCATCGCTCCAAACAGTCGGAGCACTGCAAAAAATAACCAAAAGCACCCACACAGGGGTGATAGAAGGCCTACAAACGGGGAGAAATCTCACACAGTGGACACCAAAGAAAGAACAAAAAAAGAGAAAAATCGGTAATGGAGCCAAACAGAGTCTGCCATATCAGAGCAGAGTTCATCCACCAACCTAGATCTCCCACTCCGGCAAGGAGGACGCCTTCGGTGACCACGATCTGCAAGGCACTATCTCCAAAGCCGTCGGACTGTAGATGGAATAGGTGGAAGAGGGGCAGCAGATGGTGGTTTGGGGAGGAGGATGGGTGTGAATGGGGAACGAGAAAAAATCTTTGAGATTTAAGATGGGGAGATGAAAAAACCCCACGAGGAGGAAAAATCCCTCCCCTCCCTTCACCCATTAGGGCGTAAAACCTTGGGGGAGGGGAAGGAGGAGATGTGGGGCGACGACTTCTTTATGGAGAGAGAGAGAGAGAGTGTGTTGATTTCAAATTCAATGGGAATATGTTATCATACATAGAAGTTTAGGGGATTATTCTTGGAAGGGAAAGAATAGGGTGATAGAAGAAGAGCATGAGATTAGGATATTAACTTTATTTTGTGTATCTAAACAAATGCTATATACATATGTATGGTTCGGATCGATTCAGAATTGAAGCCGTTAACATAAATTTACAAACCAAACTATTTAACACGATTTTTATTTTTTTTTTAAATTGAGATCAAACCACATTACTAAAATACCAAACTAAACTATTTATTTTGGAGTGGTTTGGACTAAATTCATGGTTTGACGGTTGTGTTTGCTCACTGATTTAGCCTATGATTATTAAACTTATTTCGAATTTCCCCAATTATTAACTTATTCCACCCCCGAATGTGGTGGATGAAGTTATAAAGAAGACAGATTAGTTTTGGACATTGGGAAGGGAGAAAATAATCCTTTCAGGTGATAATTTTTTTTTATTTGGTTTTATTCAACATACCGCGATCTTATTTAACAATTCAAACAGTTCATTTTAAAAATAGCGATGTGTTGTTTATTCAAGCAAAAAATCAAGGTACTCGATCACCTCTACCTATTTGAGTCGAGCATATTTTTTGTCAGAAAAAAAGAAACAATCAAACTCAGACCATTTATTTATATGCTGACAAATGTTATTCGACCAAATACTTATAAATTTCGATTAATTTGATTTTTCATGGATACTAATAAACAAACCATGATCTAAAAATTAGACGACTTTCATTAGGTAAAATCCACGGTACCTAAATTTCAACTCTTTTAAACCCAATCTATTTGAAGCTTTGCTCTGGATTTAATATAGCTGCACCGCAAATGGATAACGAAATTGAGTTTTCAAAATTAGTTGAAATGCACATAATTTGGCCTGCACACCTGAGTTAAAAGGAGAGAATTTTGAGGCTGCGTTCTTTGGATCTAGGGGTGTTGTAGAGCACCCCTGTGTAGTGCACGTGTAGGGCGGCAAATAGCCGTCGATCTCATCAATCGATGGTTTAACATTAAAAATCAATTATGACCGGTAATAAATGATTCTTACCGGTCATAATTAAAAATCATATCTCAACTATTCATTGTCAAGATCGATGGCTCATGTGCGTCTTACAGAGTGTCTTGCAGAGCCTTACACTACAGAATTTTCCTTCTTCATAAGGGTGGTAGAGTTTGTAAATAGGGAAGAGATGAAGGGGCAAATGAGTGGGGGTTGTCGACGTCGGTATCCCACAGGCTACCAACTTTCTGCCCTTTTTGGGCGGTAGTTGCCAACCGCCCGACGTAGCATCAGCCATCATGTGCTCCCTTATTGCCGTGGGTCCTCTCTCCCTCTCTCCCTCTCTCTCTCTCTCTCTCTCGGAGGCACTTCGTGAAAGATAACTTAAGGGTAGATTCTAGACCAATTATTTAGGAGTGTTACTTTGTTTGGTTTGGATTTAAAAAAAAAATTTAGAATAATAAGTGAAGGGAGATAGATAAAAATACGACCGTAAGAATTAAAGACAAAACTCTTTGAGAGCTGTATAACAGAGAGTGATTAGATTTAGAGATCCAAAACGAACACAATTATAAAAGAAATTAAGGGAATTAGTTATAATGATTATACGTTTCCATTTGTGAGCAAGAGAAATGAAACTAATTTTTTTTTTGGTTCATTGCTTTGAAATTAGACAGACAACTTTTTCTTGTTTGAAGTTATAGAAAATGATTAGAGAAAATAGAAGAATAAAATTTTAAAGAAAAGGGCGAGAGAGCAAAGAAAAATACTTCCTCCTCTTTTCCCTTGATTCATTTTTCCTTTTCTTTCAACACCCAAGGTTTTGTTTGGAACCTATAGAAAGGAAAGGAAAGAAAAGAAAAGAAAAGGCGAATACTTCCTGCTCTTTCCCTGTAGGAATGGCAACGAGGTGCATTTGTGACGGATTTGGCAATCCCCGTCCCCAATCCCCGAACCTCATATCCGCCTCCATCCCTGCCCCGTTCCCCGAACAGGGAATCACCTCTGCCCCTCCATCTCTGCCCTGCCTAAATTTTTTTCAAGAAAACAAAATAAAAATATATAGGATAGTGATAATGTCAAAACTATTTTTGTTGGTACCAAAACTCTAGTGCAGAAAAGCCTTGTACACTGCACATGGTATAAGTTTTTTGTGCACTAGAATTTTGGCACTAGCAAGCTTAGTTTTGGCATTATCATTTCCCAAAAAATATAAAGTATAACTTTCGTAAATATAACAAATTCCTTGCAAGAAATTGCAAAAAATTTAAAAAAATTTTAATGCAATAATTTTTGAATTCCAACGATCATCCAAACCAAACAACTAAACCTCACTTTTTCCCAAATTTAGGATGTTTGCCTTCGTGGGATTTGAACATGCAACTTCATGAAAAAGCAAACACTTAATTATTAGCTTTCTCATGCATACTTAGCCAAAATCGCACATACTTTGATACACCACTAAAATCACATATTTAATAAAAGCGTATATACTAGTACTATATATCAAATTAGGTTGCAGTTTTTGACAAAGGTTTTGTTTTTTGAATTGTGCCTTTAAAATCATGTCTAAAGCAAAACAAGATGAATATATAGAGAGACAAAATAAACAAATGATAGCCTCTCTCTCTCTCTCTCTCTCTCTCTCTCTCTCTCTATCCATCCTTCTAGAAGCACATTGTTTTTGGCTTGATGCATTTGGGAGCTTATGCGTAGTTGGTATGGAAGAGTGTGGATTTCTTCACCAAATATCATATCATATATAGTCTAATGACATGTATATATCAGTATCACCACGAATATAGAATCACTGAAGTACTTAATCATTGAATTTCTTACTTAGTTCAAAATGGAACACTTTAAAGATTCCTCAATAGTCAATAGAGACCACCAAATAAGAGCACCCATATCCAAATTTTTTGAAGATCAATAAATTTTTGTACTCTCCTTTTATAAACTAGCATGTTAGATTTTTTGGAGGATTTCAACCAAAAATCAATTGGCAATAGATGGAATAGCCTCTAGATTTTATTAACCAATCTTTGGTGGATTAGATGGGTGATGTGGGACAAGTCTAACACTTCCCTTCACGTGAAGCACAGATGCACGTGGAGGTGACAGACCAAGGGATCAGGAGCTGAGCATTGACTCGGGCGACGGAGATGACAGAGACTTTTTCACAAGAGGTGAGACCACTCAAGACCTGGCTCTGATACCATCTTAGATTTTTTGGAAGGTTCCAACTTAAAACTAATTGGCAATAGATGGAGTAACCTCTAGATTTTATTAACTAAGTTTGGGTGACTTAAATAAGTGATGTGGGACAAGTCTAATAGTAAAATCTCTCATTAGTCAATAGATTAGAGATTAGATTTGTAGTGTTACATGAATGGAGAAATTAACAAAGAAAGAAATACAAGTTATTAAAATAAGAGTTTGAAAATCAACTCCCATGTTCAACCGAGTACTGTGTGCTTATTTCCAAGATTACCAGAAGGGCAATATTTTGCTTTCTACGAATACTGTGGAGTTTTGCCTTGAATTTGTCGGGAGAGTAGCAGAAATCAAGTTTCGGAGCATTCTGGTTTTCTGGTCCGGACCAGAGTCACGATGGTCCGGACCAGCGAGACAGTTTTGTGCGAGAAAGATATTCGGATTTTCTGCTCCGGACCAAAGTCACGGTGAACCGGACCAACGGGCATTTTTTGCGTGTTTGTTGTTCTGTTCTGTTTATTTTGGTCCTCTATTATAAATAGGGGTCTTGGGGGCTGCTACGGTTATGGTTCTTGTATTCAAGGGCTTAGATATTATGGTTTTGTTCATCTCTTAGGGTTCCACCAAGAATTTGTGTCTTCCTTTTGGGTTTCACCGGAGATTCATCACTAGATATCTGTTTGGTACTTCATTGCGAGTTACGAGTATAACCGGCTCTTTGTTTCTCTCCCCATTTATAGTGAATCTTCTTGCTCGTTTTTCCGTGGAGTACATTCTTGCTTTGTGCTTGAGCGGAACCATATATATCTTTGTGTTCTTATTTATCACTTGTTGATTTGTTATATTCGCATTTCGTTTTCGGCACAACAAATACATGCATGATTTTTAATTTTGGTGAAGAACGAACCCCTAACAAAAAAATTGTACTAATAAACAAGTAAATAGAGTGTCAATCCGCCGACGTAAAATGTGAAAAATTCTCATATAGTTTATCCCTTTGCAGGTTGTGCAGTTTCGCCGTACGTAGGGACAAAACTAAGCAGTTGAGCAGTTTTGGTGTATGAATTCAGAAAACACACCTACCGATATGCATGCCCGATTGAGCTGATTTTTTACAGGGCTCCATAAATAGATATTTTAAATATGTAATTTTTTTTTGTATTTTTGTGGGGTCCAAGGTGAGTCCCACATAGAACGGTGTAAAAGAGGGTGAATATGGAACATAGCATGGCTGCAATTTTATATCCTATACTATGAAAATTGATTGTTTTTTTTTTTGAAACTTTGGGATGGGGTTTTCCTCTCCGAATAATGTGGGTGATGTGTACAAATACAATTTTTCGACCAACCAGAAAATGCAGTTAATTTTTTCGACAAATACAATGGTATGCATACAAAATAGAGGATCATAGAAGGGTTTAATATGGTGGTGGTCTCCTTTTGAGAGAGATGGATCAAGGAAAGAGGAAGCACCCCAACTACTCTGGTCAACCACCTGTCCTTTTCCCTAATCTCAATTAACATGACGCATCCTCCCTAATTAATGCAAGGAAATTAAATTAATTTGAAGGGGTTCTTAATTTTTTTTTACCCCTCACTACTAACCTAGGTGGAAGCTCCCCTCCAAATTTCTGAACACGGGTGCCTGCTGTGCCAGTCATACGGGCCTCGTCCCGGGCTCAAAAATATGATTTAAGCTATTCACTTTATAGAGCTTGACGCTTTTAACAAGGTTGTCAAATACGTCTAGTACGGGCGACACACAAACAGCTTGCAGGGTTGTCCCCTTCTCCCCATTTTCTTTACCCTCCCGTTGCATCAATGTATCCGTTATGAGCCCTTTTTAGATCTAAAAAAAAATACTAGTAACCACTAACCATCCATCCATCCATCTAATAGAGCCCGCGGAGAAAACTATTAATACCAAAAGTTAAATTAAATTGACATCAATAGCTACGTGAACAAATATATTTTATATGCGAAAGATAAAGCTCGAACAAACCCGTTTTGTACACGTTTATCGATGTTTGACCAATCTGATATTTGGTGTGAATGATCTTTTCAGTGAAAGTCTACGAATGAACACTTGTAACTATCAAACTGGACGGGTGGAGTGTCAGAGCAACCCCCCCTGCACATTTGTCACTATTTAATTTGAACCAAATTCCCCTCCTAAATAAGCCCACCTCCCACCCATCTTCTAGCATTATCTTTTCCTATATAACTACATTGAAACATCAGCATACAAAGGGCCGCTCAACCACCTGTTAATATACATTTTGGCAAGCAAAATTGTCCATATTATATACTTGGTATGCATATTATATTTTCTTTTTCGGGTAATGTAGAGTGTTCCGGACCAGTTTGTGCGCATATCAAACTAATCTCTACTGTCCTTCCCGCAATCTTTTCACACACTTACGCGTTGGGGTAAGGTGGTGGCCATAAGAATTGTTGTCACGGAGAATTGAACGTGAAACCTATTAAATTAGTGCAAACCTTTAAGTCACAGGCCTAAACCACTGGGCCAGCCGATTAATAGGTATATTATCTTTGTTATGAGATGAATTTTATAAGGGGTTCTTGAGCAGTTCAATGCTTTTTGCCTACTGGTTGTTTGGTATGTGAGTGATGCATGAATCAAAAAGTGACCTAGGCATGTAATGTAATGTCA
The DNA here is from genome assembly GCA_019656295.1 of Rhododendron mucronatum var. ripense. Taxonomy (NCBI): domain Eukaryota; kingdom Viridiplantae; phylum Streptophyta; class Magnoliopsida; order Ericales; family Ericaceae; genus Rhododendron; species Rhododendron mucronatum. The sequence goes on from BPLT01000041.1 coordinate 335,238, forward strand.
CGTGAAGTTGACACCTTTTTTGGAGTAGATTAAGCAACAACTAATACTTTTAAAACCATTAGTGATCTAATTCACCAAATAAAGAAATGGTAAGTTGTTGAGAGTTGTACACGTGATTGACCCATCTATCCTAATCATATCACACAAATGGATGATGTGTACTCACCCACCAACTGCCTTCACCACTAGCAGATGCGAGATTTTCACTTTGCTCGTGGTGTTTTTGGTTGGTTTCTTGCCGATTTTTTTAATTTGGTTCTCGAGTGACTTTTTTGCCGGCGTACCCTAAATTTGTTTAATCTTTGCATTCTTTTAGAATGAAAAATCCAAATCAAACTTTGTTCTAGATTATCAAATTCCTTTATCTATCAACTTTTCTCATAATGATATCTATGCTACCAAGTATCGTCAAAATATAAGCCACTTCCATTCTTTTAACTAATTGAGGAAGAACTTGCTCCCTAAAATGGTAAAACGAGATCGTTTATAAACAATTTCGATAGCAAACCAAGAAAGAGAACGTCGAGAACTTCTAAGAGCGAGCAAGAAAGAGACGAGCCCATATCTTTACTTTTCTATCGATCGCTAATTTTAATCTTCCTCCCCAGTCTAATATTACGGTGCCGGTATCGGCTTTTTTAAAGTTTAATAAAATCCTTTTGACCGATAAAAAAAAAAACTGCCTTCATCACAAAGATGTTCTCTATTTCGCCAGTTATGTTCTTGAATTGCATACTCCTAAAAGGTTAAAAAAATCTTTTACCGATTTCTCAACAGAAGTGTATAACATTTCTGTTTATACTAATAGGTTTAAAGACCTAGTAAGCAGATAACCTGCAAAACTAACCCTATCGCTCAACATTCACCGACATTCACCGTCTGTCTTAGCAATCAATGGTCCGGATTTAAAAAAATTTCTTCTTTTTAAATTCTGAATCGTCCAAAACACTTTTGGATGGTAAGATTGAGAGCGGTGGAGGTAGACTCTCTGATAACTTTTCCCTTTCATTCTACCCTTGTACAGATGCAAACAACATGGGCCTAAATCCCAACATTTCAGAGCCGAGATTAGCTGTTTTCCAAATCTAGGATTAAATCCAGATAGATATGAAAATCTAAAACAGATAAAGACTACCCAACCAAAAGTCCAGGCTCCATGTAGTGTAATTCACCGATCTAGGAAAGAGACAGAGTACGTTAAAGCCTTTCATTTTCTCATTTTGACTTTATGTATCACACTTGCTACCAACTCTAGCTCGAAATGTTTTAATACTCAGATACAAGGTCCTAGAAACATGCTTACTCACACTAGTTTTTGATAGCTCAGGTGTTCGGACCAGGTTACGCACACCTCAAATAACATGGGGGTCCAATCCCACCACTCAATTGCTAGAAGTCCAATTAAACCTAGAGCAAAGTCTGTATGGACTGATCCCAAATGAATTGATAGCACCGTTTCGAATCTGAAACCTTAGGAGAGAGCAAACACTTAAGTCTCAGGTCTTGGCCACCAGGCCAATCCGTGGGTTGCTTACTCTCACTAGTTCTTAAATCAATAATGCTCGACACACTGCATTCATCTTGGTAGGGGGTGGGCTTAATTCAAGGAAAAAAAATGCAGTGTTTCAACAATTATGCTGAAAAGTCCATATCTTGGCAATTTAGCCAAGAAGGTAAACAAATGAATCAAGAGAGATGAAAATATTTTTGTCGTGTCCCGTACACGTCCTTTGACATGTTGAATCAGATGAATCCAACGCCTAGACACAAACACCCAAAGTCAGCACAAATTAATAACCTCTCCCACTTGTAGCATTTGTGTACTTACTAGAGGAAAGATGATATAGCTTCATTGTGTGCAACTGTGACACCTCTCTTGACAGAAGAAAGATAAACACAAACATGTTGAAGTTGCTAGACAATCGCAATGCGTTTAGTACGTAATGTTTAGAACTTTTTTTTTCTGATAACTCGGGTGTCTGGGTGAGTATTTGGTATTCAGAACTTTGGGCCGAGTTTCAATCAAACAGGAAAATAGAAGAGTTAGTGGTAAGAATAAGAACAAGCAGGACGCGAGCAGTTGTTATTTTGAGAGCTAGGGGAAGGGGATGTGAAGGGGATTGAGCCCAGTCCAGTCACATGAACTGGAACGTCTAGATTGGTTTTCAATTGGAATAGATCAATTATAGGTAATTAGATTTTGATGTCAATTCGAAAGGTCGGTACCCAATTTCTCTTGCTCCGCTCTTGAGAGGACCACAGAAGAACGATTCTTTGGTTCAATTCCATGCATTTCCCTTGTGGCAATTAGAAAAGGGGCCGAAAACGATGCTCTTACTCCAGCCCTGCACATGGTTGAGTAATACAGAATGGACTGGCACCCAACTTTAGGTCAGATGATTTGGATAATGACACTCTTTAAACGACTTCCAAATTTCCAAATGAGAAGAAATCCAAAAATGGAATATGTTCTGACTTCTGACCTTTGAATTCTGAACCACAAATCTGTTTCACACGAAACCTCCAACTTCACCCAATTTTCTTTCGTCCAGGTTTTTCTTTTTCCCCCACTTTTCTGTGGCTGGATTTACATACCAAAGCACAGGAGAAAGTAAAAAGCATAAGAATTGGGCATAAGACTAAAGGGAAGGGGAGGACAGGGGGATGCTGCCGAGCGGCATCCCTAATGAACGGCTGGATTGGCCGCTCTGCACCCGCTTTGCAGGGGGCACTTGGCAGCATCCCTCCCTAATTCCGGGGAAAGGTGGGGTTCTAGAATGAGCTTGTGCAAATGCTAAGCAGTAGGAGCAAATTACCAATGTCATGACTCAAACCAAGTACACATCAAAACCAGAACTAAAATAGCATGATGAAGTAAAATACCAGAGCTGAACTTGGCTTCGTTTGAAATGGCCTTCTTAGCGGCCTGGCCAGCTTCTTTCTCTGCTTCAATTTCTCCCACAGTTGCATCAATTTTCGCTTTTTCAAGCTGGCCTTGGGCCATGATCTTATGTCAGCAAAACAACTCCGGATCTGTCCCCCATTTTAACAACTCCTAAGTTTAGGAGAATAAACTATCGATTGAACCTCTTTCTTGAGATAAAAAGAAATCAACCAATTAGCTTGAATCAAGCGTGACAGTTCCCTGTTAAAATATCAAACATCAATCAACCCACTATTCCTTTTTTTCCAATGACAAATGACCAACCTACGAGTTTCTCGGTACTCTGCTGTCATAATTGCAAGCAAAGCCTAGCATGAGAAATGACTTACTGTCCATGCAACGGGTTTACCAGTGTAAAAGCATGGCAGCAGGCAACCGCGATATTAATCAGTGACCGTGAACTCAATGTTTCAAGAATGGTAAATTGTCATCAGCCACATCTCATAGTAATGTGTACTTTCAAATCTTAAAGTTGTCATCATTTGAGGCAGTCAATCTTAAGCCACTTGACTGGGCTATTCTCGTGGTTAGATCTGTATTCTGCTGCAGCAGTCCAACCTTTTAGGCAGACATATGAGCTAGTATTTCCACCCAAGATGTTTGTTTCAACGGATTTGCTGCAAGGCATTTCTCAAAATGGAAATAGAGGATTTAGTGCAACATATGAGTGTTACATGCCAAGTTATAAAGTAAACTCAGGTACTTATTATACTTGTCGGGTGATGTGCAATTGTGCATGTACGCACGCCAGACACATATCTCATACCCTTAGCCACCGGCAAGGGCGGAGGGAGGAAGAGTATGGTAAGGTCACTCGACCCCACTGAGATTAAGAAATCACATAGATTAGTATCAATTTTATTAGATTTTGATGCAATTGATCCCACATATATCATAAAACACCTCAATATCCTCTGCTGCGCCGCAGGTACTTGCATGTTTTTAGAAGAGTCCGCGTAACCTCGAGTAAACAACATGAACAGGCAATAAAAAATGAATGATGTCTTGATCGATGTTGCTCGCAGAAAACTTCACAAACTTTGTCAAATGGATTCGGCTACAATCTATAACTGGCCACATTTGCAAAAACACCACCAAACAATACAGTTTCGGTAGCTAGACCCCTGGCATGTACAAATAAGCCCTTCCACAAAGGATTCAAACTCAATTTTAATCCTTGAACAAGCTAATAACTCAAGCACTACAGAAGTAATGAAGAGCAAAGATAAAAATGGATAACCCCGAGGGGTTGGCCCATTGATCAATGCTATGGACGTAGGGGTTTGCTTCTTCATAAGGTCTTAGGTTCGAAACCTCTTAAGTGCTATTAACTGTCTGTTATGCGGCCAGTTTATCGTAGTTTTGCTCCTGCTTCAATTTGTCTCCCCGCTAGTGGACGGTGAGATTGGTGTTCCAGGCACAATTCGAAACTCTAAGCCCTACATTCATTACACCGATCCACACTATATAACATAGTTCGGTTAAGGAGCAGTTTGGTTAATTAGCATCTCTGGCCCTTACTCAATTTTAGTGAAAGATTCCTTGCAACGTTCAAGTATAAGCATAGATTTGAGCAAAAAGTTTCATTAATAACATACTTGTAAATTTAAGAGGGAGAAAATGGCCTTCAAAAATTTGAGTAAGGATTTGAGTCTCTTGTGATTCGGTTAAAAGTTTGAGAAAAATTTAATTTGATAAGGATTTGAGTTGAGGGCTAGCTGGAGTGAAACAGAAAGTCTACTCACACAACTTCAAAGCCCAATTGTGTTTTGAATTGTTTGTTCCATGTGGACCCATGTGCATCTAGAGTTGTGTATTAAAGTTGTGTGCATAGCATTTTTTGGAGTGAAATTTAAAGGATGTAACTCGGAATTTTGATTCCGAGTTTAAGAAAAAGGGGTAAGGGTCGGAGATGCTTTACTTGTTTTCTTTCCCTTCTTCTGTTTTCGATTCTTGAGTTTTCGAAAATATTTACGAATCTGAAAAGAGATTCTTTTCATTTCAAAATCACAATGCAGACGAAAGCTATTTGGCTGTCGTTAAGGTGAAGATTCTAGGGTGATTTCGGTTCGGGGTAAAAGTTTTGAAGACCAATTCCGTTTGGGGAGGAGGAGTTGAGACAGTCAGGATTTCAGGGATTTCGGTCTGTCCAAAATGGGTCTTAGTTGGACCTAATATACAACTCGATAGTGGGCCAAATGGCCCAAATAGATGAACGGACGATCGAGATAAAAAACAAATTGATGAATGGACTAGATTAATGTAAAATATATAAAAACCCTTGGTTTATATAGTCAGTTCAGTTCGGTCCTAGTCAGTCCATTAATCTCTGTTCGGTTCACTTAAAATTCCAGTCACTCGAGACCGAACTGAAAATTATTTTTTTCATGTTCTAGAACCGAAACCGGGTAAAAACTGTCTGAAAATCGAGTCGGGGTCGGGCGGTTTTTTTTAACACCTCTAGTGAAGAATGGCAAAACAAGGAGTCTTAAATCACTTTTATATACTCTTGCGTATTTTTTTTCATATTTTAAAGTACGTTTAATGATCAAATTGAAATAAAATTTGTGGAAAGATTGCAATACAAATCAGTGCAATTGTTACAATTTTTGGCATTATTTTTTTGGGTGAAAGAGGAGATAGGATTAAATTCCCTCCATTAGATGGGCGATGGACTTGGCTACCACCTTCTTAGACCTCATTTAGTATTTTATTTATTATTTTCTTTGATAACAAAAAAAAAAAAAAGACGTTTGTTATCAAAAGAGATTCTGGGCTTCTTAAAAGATTTGCATGGGCTTAGGCTAGAGAGCATTCTTTTGGGCTTCAATGGGCTTAAAACCATTCCTGAGTACACTGTTCTTTAAATTATGTTAACGCTTCACGGGCCTCCAAAATACGCCCTGTGCATGTATATCCGCTTGCAATGGCATGGGTTCGGATTTTCCGTCTTTCGTCCCCGTTTACTCCGAATGCAGCTCACCCTAAATCGGTGCCATCTCCGAATCAACGCGGGATATGTCCGGCTTAAAGATACCACATGACTAAAAGGGATTTTCATCGAGCTCTCGAGTATCGATGATTTTTATTTAGAATATAATCATTGGTACGAGATGAGAACATTCACTACTCTGGTACTATAGTCACAAAAGTGGTACTCCCTCCGTACCTTTTTTATAGTTTGGTATTCCATTTTAAGCTGTCCGTTAATAAGTGTCCATTTTATAAAGTTAGTGGGTAAAAGTTTGTGTATTGTCTATTTTGTCCCTAAAAGTAAATTCCATTTTGAAAAGTTAGTGAGTAAAAGTGTAATGATGATGGGTAAGTAGGAAAGGTGGAGGAAAAAGTTGATGTGAAATGTATAATGATGATGTCTTTTTAATAAGTTAAAATTACGAAATAGGACACTTAAAAAGGGACGGAGGGAGTTATATTTTAATGGCATAGAAGTGACTCAACTTTAGGGCATTTTGATAGGTTATTATCCAAGTTTGGGACGGGTGCATGGCGGGCCCAACCCTTTGAGTGGTTGGGACACCAAGGCCCAGTGGACCGGTCCTTTTCGGTGCTTGTGTTTAACGAGAGAGAGAGAGAGAGGACAAATCTTAATGATTAGTATTTCAATCCTACAATTACTGGGCAAGTTCTAAGTGGTGTCTTTATTTATTAGTAGTATATATTTTGCAACTCAAGTGTCCGGCCTAGTTTCTTGACTTATCTTGAGGCCAAATTTCACCGTCCAATTGCAGATAACCCAATTAAAGTCGAAGTAAATTTCCGTACGGAATGGTCCAGTACCTCCAAAAGAATTAATAGCATTTGAGAGGTTTCAAATTAAAATCTTAAAATAAGGCAAACCTCTAAATCTCATGCCTTCACTATTAAGGCAAACCCTTGTCGTTAGATAGTTTTGGGTGGTTTTTTCATTTCACCAAACGAATGATTTCCTCCACAAACTATAAGTATTAAAAATAGATTATAGATAATCTTTCTTTATTCGATGTTCTATTATGTACTTATTAATATCGATAGGGTAGCAAGTGGAGTGATATTTCATGGTAGACACCACATGCTTAATGCACAAAACTTGGATTGAACTTTCACTAACTACAACTAATTATGACATCGGTTATTGAATGCTATATATAGTTTTTTAAAATTTTGTATTATGTTGCCCGAGTAGTAAATCAACGCTTCAGTGTACCACATATTAGGTATTTTGACGTGGTGCTCGAAATTAATCACGGAGCAACAAAATTTGCTTTGGGCATCGACAATCACTTTCATTGAGTTATTGGAAGACAAAGGATTATTGTCTCACATTGTGTGTGGTTTTTAAAGTTTTGATAACCAGCTGTCCGGGCCAACATGCGTGCATTCATGACCCGATAAACTTCCAATGACCCAAAATTATGGAGTTGATATATATATATATATATATATATATATATATATATATATATATATAGCACTTAAAAGGTTTCCTACGAAATATCTCAGAAAAGAGCAAGCTCTTAAGCCTTTGACTTGGACCAGCGGGCCAACCCTCAAATCTCACATTGTGTGTATGGTGATAACTTGTTAGTGAGGAGTACCATCCAGGCAACATCTAATTGTTTTTTTTTTGAACAACAAAAGAAATTTTATTAATCTTTGAAGTTGTTACAAGCTAAAAAGATAAGGAGTCGGCAAAAGAATGCCCGGTTTGAGACCTAATCCCTTGATTGGCAAGGTACAAACCAAGGAAACACCCAAATGGACAGACCCATAAAACATATGGGACGCAGCTCAAACACAAGTCCAGATACAAAGGATAAACCCAAACAATTAAGCTCAAACACCTAAATGATCTAAAAACCCAGATCATAGGCGAAGCCCAAACAATAATCCCAAACACCCTAACCCCACCCAACCCTATCCAACACAGCCGCTGCATCCCAACGGACCACCACACAGTCACCCCCGCCACACCCCACGGCCAACCCAGACACAACACCGCCAACCAACTCCAAAGCAGCCAGCTAGAAAAGAACCGACGACCGCCGCCGCCTCACAAACCATTAGGCAACGTCTAATTGTACCTTAGAAGAACCAATAAGTAGTCATGTTACCCCAATATTATCCCACCACAATTGGTCACAAAAAGATGTACTAACTTACATTTTCATGGAAATTAAATCCACAATCTCACAGTTGTTAAATGCAGGCAGTTTCCCAAATGGGGTTAAATTTTCCCACTTTGAAGGGTAGTCAACGTCGTACCCATGTGCTCCAAAAAAAAAAATATGTGCAACACATGTTTGGAAGGTGGAATAATCACTGTATCCACTTAACTTTGCTTTTCGGAGAAACACCATGAATGCATGCGAGGAACAAGCTAGCGGATGCCAACTGAACCAAGGGGTGTGCGCTTAGTCGCATGCATAATCTATCAAAATTCCCTACGCGGCTACGCCTCCTGTTGTCAATTCTCGCGCTACGTACTAATTATCGCTCTTGTGAATTTTCGTAATTTAGGATATGCTTATTGCAAAGACACTTTCACATTAGTACTCCCACGAAACAGCCGAATTATGTGAATTTTTTTGATTTGTGAATTATGTGACTTGGCTGGTGCCTAATTCCAGGGCACTAGATCGTGACCAAATTTAGTGGGCCTGAAGTTTCCACCCTCTTTTTCGATGGGGTAGACCCAAACAGTTCAAGGGACTGAAGGGAGCCCGAGCTCCTTTCCAGTGGCTTCCCATTATATAGCCTCACCCAAAGCTGTATTCTTAAACCCACGTATATATTGGTCAGCAGCAGTGACCCCTAGTTCTCAGATTCTTCGTCATTCAAAAACGTGTCACATTTCGGATATCCAATTGGTCTCTCCCATCGAAATTTCATGGGTACTATCAACTCTTATGGAGCCAATCTACATACACGGGGCTTTGCCCTGTCTTCTAATCTTGCATCTCGATAGTGGACAGTGAAATTAGTGTCTCATTTTTGATGAATTGTGCATAAGCGAGTTATACAAATAACAATCCAAGCATGGAAGGTAGGAGGCCGAGCAAAAAGAAACAAGTACAGAAGGTATAGGATTGATTAGGATTGATAATAATCCCAATGAGGGAATGATTTGAGTTTTTGGGTGCTTGGCAACATCCCCATTCCGCTTTTGGGTGCTTTCGATTGTAGTGGCAGAGTCAGCAAGCATTTACTTGTTAATTTGGGGGAAGTGTACCTCAATGAGAAGAAGCCAGAGAGACCTTTACTTCACATCAATTCATTCCTATCTGAATTGTCCATTCGTTGATTAAAGAGGGGGCAACTTTTACTCTAATACCCTCTTAATCTAAGCAGAAATTAATTAAGAAGTCAGGAATCAAGAACAATGAAGATAATTTTCTCTGAGGCTCCTTTTAGTTGACAAGAATTTTGGTGCAGTAAAATTATTATCGGGAAAAAATTACTCCCAGCAAAGTGAAGTAAAGAAAAAAAGTACATTCTTGTCTTTTTTCATTCTGATAAAAGAATATTTTTTGGATTTGTTTCGAAAGAAAATGAATCTTAGTGAAAAAGTTAAGAATTTTGTGACCATTAAATTAACAGGCAGACAAATCCCCGGTGGCCCAGATTCGGGAACTCTGGAGTGAGCAAAATCACTACAGGGTTGTAGTGAGCATGATCAGTTGTCTTCGCTTCCATGGAAGAGTTTATTTTTTTCCGGACTGTTGAAAACATTTTTGGACGGCTATAATTGCTCAGTACAACCCTGTAGTGACTTTGCTCACTACAGCGTCAGTGGATCTGACCCCAAGGTTTGGAATGTTTGGTTTTCGTAAGATTTGAACTTGTGACCTCCTAGAGGACAAGACTGTAATTGCTTTCTCTTTCTCACTTGACCAAACCCCTCGGGGTGGGCAGGGTAGGTTATTGGTTGAAACATCTTTCAAGTTAGGTAATGCCTCCCCTCTTTCTCATCCTACCAAAATACTAGGAATCAAACTATTATCATCTCAATTTTTGACCGAATTGCCCCAAATTTAAAATGGGTTGAACAGCCGAACAAACGAGACGCGTTTTTGGATCCAAAATGCACATTTCTGATCAACCGACCAAAGTTTTTTTTTTTGTGGGGTCAATTAACCACTTTATAGAGCAATTAACATAATATATATACATAGTTTTTCAATATAGATCGACTCTGAAATGGCTACCAACAAAGCGCCTTAACAGAAAAATCAACGAGAAATGAAGCCTAAACACCTGCTAACAGAAAATAAAGAAGCTAGACAAATAGCAAGCTAGGTATTGAAAATCCTAGAGCTTAAGCCCTAAACATCAGCCAGCAAAGTATGCTTGAGGCCTCTCCAAGAGCATAGGCATGCACGAACTTCATTAATAATGCATGTGAGAGCTCAAGAAAGGAGCAGGAAGAGCTTTACCTTGGTATATACTCTGGTATTCTTTTCACGCCAAATCCAGTAGATAGAAGCTGCCAAAGAGAGCTTATGTTCAAAGTTTTTAGTTCATCCCAACTTAAATTCTTTAAGTACTCGTGCTATGATAAAAAGTACTAGCTAGATTGTTTTTCTACTACGAGAAATAAGGTTGCAACCATTCCCGGGATTTGATTTAAGATAAACATAATTGCGGAGTTTCTTTCGTGTGTGTTTTTGAGATCTTGTTACTATATTTTGAAATTTAAGACACCACTTGCGACTAGAAAAGGATACCATCGGCTCCTCTTCTAGAATGATATCGCTATATCAAAAAAAGACAAAAATATCGCAATTTTTACCCGTGATCTTTTGTTGTGCGGACGAGATAGGAACAACCATGCATATATGGACGGAGACATCATTCTCCACCAAGACTTGAAGTCAATTGGGGGCATGATATGTCCTCTATTCTTCTCTCATATGACTTGAAGTCAATTATGTGTAAAACAGTTATATGTGTTGGAAAAAATTCGGCAACAACGGAATTCCAAAGAACAATTTCATTGATAACAATCACATGATCGAAACAAATTACAAATACCGAACGGTAGACAAATCGTAAGTACAAAATACAAACAAAATTTTCGGATCAAGAACCGAGTCCTGTGTGATACCACAGTCTCCTTAAGAAAGATTCGCCACCTACCATGGGTGTTGTAGGATGCGTTGGCGTCTTCCTCCCAGGGTTGGCTCGGCTAAACCGCAAGCCGTCGGAACACCACCGTCGACTGCCTTGGCGAACTGAACAACTGTCTGTCTCTCTCTCACAAAAACAATATTCAGAGTATATGGAGCAATATGAATCTCTAGTATCTCTACCAAAACGTGATACACCAATTTAAAGGAAGGAAACCTCCTCCAATGAATTCGGAAATTGAATTACATGTAACTCCTGCAATGAATTTGAGAATTCAAATCTGCCATTAACCTCATAATGGGGAGGAGTAAACCAGGTTGTAACTCCTGGTCCTTAGAACACGTCCAGATTCGTTGAACCAAATAGAGGCCTATCGGTTGCCTCGAGAGACCCTCCGTATGCCTCGATTTTATTCATCCGATTTTTCTGGAAAATATCCAACAATATGGACGGCTGCAAAGTGGGAAATAAATTATTGTCATCTTGATGATGTAAGAACCTAATACCACCATAGAGAGAAAGTGATACTTTAATTTGGTGTGGATGTATGGACCTACTAGTAACAAGGGAAGGAAAACGATAAGAAAAGGAAGTTACAAGACGCATCGAACGAGTTTATGCATATCTTGACTACTCTTTGGGGTCAATTCTGTCACCCATTTGTCGGAAGCCCAATTAAAATTGAAGCAAAGCTCTATATTAACTGGCTGTAACGGAGTTGATAGCACCCGAAAGGTTTCAAATATTAGATGAGGCACTTGAGTGTTGCATAGGTTTGATTTTATTATTGCTAGCTAAGACTCCTGTTCTTGTTCCTCTTATGTTGTAATTGTTTTGCGAAAGAGTACGAATTTCATTTGGGTATTGCATCTTAATGTTATCTTATGTAGCGCCTTACATGACCAATAATTATAAGTACACATAAAATGTATCTTAAATTACCCAAAAAGTGAATCTGTACTGTTAATTTATCGTCTGAATTGAATTTGTACCGTTAATTGATTTACCTTTTCGGGGTACAATATTTTCTGTATACCTAGCATTGCTTTTACATGACACATACAAGAAACAATTCTTATGTGGTTTGTCAATGCAAGGTCACAGGATACATGACACCCACATGCATATAATGTCCAAATTTGGTCACTCAAAACTATAAAAGTAATTTGTTTTTCGCATATCGGGTCAGTTTTCGCATACCTCAATTAATTTCGAGACCTTGAAATTAACAACCGGACAAATCTTCTAGTAGCACCAATATATTGGCAGCAGTTCTAAACAAATAATTTAAGAAGTTTTTAAATATTCATCCTTAGATCTCATCTCACGTAAGTATTCATCCCGATCATTTTGAACAGTTATGTTTTCATCCTTTCATATTGTGAATTACCTATCTTACCCCTTTTTAACAAGATATCTATAAGTGCATGTATTACCTTCCTAAATTACTGGGAATATTCAACCATATATTTCCTAATTTAGTAGATTCAATTATTTTCTAATTTAGTGGGATTGAATCACAATAATTACGGGAGATAATCACAAAAGATAATTTCAAAATTTAAAAAAATTGTACTAATCAAATCCCACCGATTTATTTTTCCCTGGTGGAATCGACCATGTTTTTTATGAATTAGTTTTTGCAAATAATTCATAGAAAATATCTAGAGAAACATGGAATATTACTTACGCAACACGACATATTTCAAAAACATGGAATATTTCGAACTAATCAGAAAAGTAACATATTACGAACTAATCAACTTCAAAAACATGGAATGTTACGTAACCATTACATAATTCAAAAACAATAAAAACATAAACTATTTAGAATATAACATAATTCAGAAACATAGAACATTTTGAACCATGATTGAACATAGAACATTTTGAACCGTGATTGATCAGAAACAAGACATATTTCAAACATAAAATTGGCAAAACGACCAAAAAGAACCAATTTAGAACATGAGATATTTTAGAACATCAAATCATGATTCATGGAATCGGCAAAATAACCAAAAAGATCCAATTTCTATTGTATTATGTATTCATTACATAATTCAGACACATGGAATATTTTGAACCATGATTGATCAAAAACATGGCATAGTTTGAACATGAAATCATGAATTTATGGAATCGGCAAAACAATCAAAAAGAACCAATTTAGAACATGAAATCATGAATTTGTAGATTTAGCCAAACAACAAAAAAGAACCAATTTCTGTTGCACCAGTCAAATCTGCCGACAACGAGCCCCGTCCAAATGGGTTTCGCCGCCCGGTCAGATTCATGGAGGTGAGGCTGAAAAGGCAGAATAATCCACCAGAATCCAGAGTAAATTGGGGCTACTCTTCCAATTGCACTCTCGCCGAAATCTGCTACTACAATATCTGTTTTACGAATTGGGTCATGAAGAACTCTACTGTTAAACAAAAACCCATTCCTGAGTCCCAGTTTCGTGTTAAATGAGACTAACACGTACAACAGCAAAGATTGCCGGTCGTCGGTGGACGTGAGACCAATAGAGGTGGCGAAGGCGACGGAATTGATGGTTGCTTTCCAGTCGGCGTCTCCGTCTTTCTCGCTACTGCTGCTGCTGCCAACATCGCTACTCTGTCGACGTGGATGCGAGTGACGAGGACTGTATGTGGAGGACGTCAATGGGATGTGCGACGGGGATGGAGGACGAACTTGCGACGAGGATGGCCATCGAAGGGATGGGAGATGGTTTGTGGAGATAATCTGTTTTGAATTTGGTGATAATGGAAAGGGGTTTGTCCCCTACGGGAATAGTTGCACCAAATAAGGAGATCCTAAAATTTTGGCAAAATTTTAGGAATTGAATGGTCGCCTGTTCTTTTGCGGGGATGGGAGGTGTTATTTTTCAGTCCCAAATTTTGGTGCTATATATATATATATATATATATATATATATATATATATATATATATATATATTAAGGGCACTTCCGGGATTAAAAAAGAGTGAGGATGAAAACATAAGTGTTAAAATTGAGCATGATGAAAACCTACAAAGAGTGGGTTCTAAGAATGATTCTTTAAGTACCCCATAATTTAATTTGCCTTCTTAATGGTTGTCCCAACTTATTAGACAAGACAACCATAATCTTGCAAATAGTTGTATTGGTTTAAAAATGTCTTAGTAAGGACCACAGAATTAATTTGGCACTATGGTTTAGTTAAAAGACTGTTCATGAAACATATGTTTAATTGGTAATTACACACTATACCTTCTTTCCCCCTACTCTACGGTGATCAGGATTATCAACTCTATAAAGCCCATTGCTCATTTAGTTGAGGCATACATCCATCACCTCTCTCTCTCTCTCTCTCTCTCTCTCTCTCTCTCTCTCTCTCTCTCCTGTGGTAGAGCATTTTCCTGCCAGTTAGTAACCATGTTACCAAGGAGCAGAACTCTTCCACCGAGAATGAATCATGCGGCTGTAAGACCACCTTCACCATTACACTCTGGTCTCCGTTTGTTTTGGAGAGAAAAAATTTTCTTAGAGATTTTTTTTTTTATAACTCGAAATGGTTTCTTGACGTGTAGTTGCTTAGCTAAAAAACTGCTGGTGCCAGGGGGCTATAGTAGTGGCGGTGGTGGGGTGTAAAGAGGTCGTTGTGGGTGGCTGTTCAATAGTGGTGGCGAGATGGAAATTGGGGACCCTGCACCACAGGTCCCCAAGTCGTTTTGGACCATATGGTGCATGGGGTGCACTACAGATCTCCGAATTGGTTTGGATGATAGTAGTACTAATTGGGAAAACAGTGCTGATGAGTATAGTAGCCGGGGTGGGGGGAGGGGGTTGTTAGTGGTAGTGGTAGTGGTAGTGGTGTTGGTGGTGGGGTGGTGGGTGGCAGAGTGGTCGTTGTGGTGATTGACCCACAGTGGTGTTGTGTTATTATTTCATTTTAATGTGATTTCATTGATCATGAAACACATATTCTATATAAACTTTTCTCCAAAACAAATGGAGCTTAATTAATTATTACTACTTTCCAATGTTTCCAAATTAATTAGTATGGATGTTAATATATCTTAATTCTCTCTCTCTTTTTTTAATCCTGGTTAATTAAATTGTGTTTTATTAATTATTATGTCAGTTTGAAGAAAGGCAAGACATAAGGCACTACATGCAAGTGGAAATCCAACCAAAAGCCCAAAGTGAGACTGAAGCAATGAACCCTCTTTCCAATTATTCCAAGTGCTTTGATGATGATGGCCGCTTGAAGAGAACTGGTACGTATATACACCTTCTATAGTAGGAGTATATGTGAAAAAAGATATCTTAATTTATTAGTCTCGGAGTTGTACCTAATTTGGACCGGACTAGTAAGAATCTCTGAGCAAATCCGAACTATTTGAGTCCTTGAGCAAATTCGAAATATTCTACCGCGTCAAGTCCAAAGCTTGGTCCGCATGTATGCATGCACGATTCAGCTCAAAGATAGAACTTACCAATTAAAAATAAGAAAATGTATAAAAAAGATCCATTAGCTTGTTATTTAGGTTGAAAAAGTGTATTGAAATGTGTGACAAATGCATGAGTGTGTGAAAACGTATTGAAAAACATAAATTATACGTTGGAGCGTGTGTCGTTTAATTTGTCTTTTTCCTTAGTCTATCGACGACCTAATATAGAAGGACCGTCAAACTTGGGACTTATTTACCCTCTGAGCTGGGTTTTTTTTTTGAATCAAAGTGATTGCATGAAAGTTTATAGAGTTAAATTGATCGACCAGGTTGACTCTTCAACTTGGAAGTTTCAATTAATCGAATAAAAGTGCAAGCTTTTGCTTCTTTACATAACAAATCGTTTTCAACAATGAACCAAGTAACTTGATTCGTACCAAGAGGTGTTTTGGCACAACGGCATCAGGAGCGGACAAGTTATCGGATAACTTGCTTCTCTACTTAACAAATATTGTACGTGATTGTGATGCAGGAACTTTTTGGACTGCAACATCCCATATTATCACCGCTGTGATCGGGTCGGGCGTTCTTTCGTTGGCATGGGCAATCGCGCAGCTCGGGTGGGTCGCAGGACCCGCAGTCATGATCCTCTTTGCGATTGTCATTCTTTATACTTCGAGTCTTTTGTCACAGTGCTATAGAACAGGGGACCCTGTCACTGGACCCAGAAACTACACCTACATGGATGCCGTCAAGGCTAACTTAGGTACAAATTTTCGACACCAATTTTTCCCGGATTCTAAAACACGGAAAATCCGGATTACTGGTAGAATTATTACGCGTGCTGTTGCGATTTTTGTGTAGTATTCTGCCTGCGCGAATTGTATACATAACATTGGCAACCCGGTACGGCGGTACATACACTTACGCCTGGACAATACGTTATTTCCGACCGTTCTCCGGGCCGGGTTGGGTATAGTTTGCCTGACTTGATAGTATTTGGTTATCTATTTTCAAGAGCTGTTTCAGGTACCAAGGGGAAGTTTGAAAGCAGTCTGAATCTGCTCTGGACAGGACTAAGCCCAGGTAGTCCATGCCAGGTAGTATTTCATTTGACTGCATTTCAAATGTTGGAAATGGGTATTGGTTGGATTAGGGTGAGAGACAAATGGGGTCAGTGAACCTCACTCGCCATCGGCGCTTGATCTTGTTCTACAGTTGTTGAAGATGTTCGCCGCAAAGTTGACCGGTTTAGATTTGTGAGTTTTTTTTTTTTTTCGTAGACTGGCGACTTCGGCTTGTGAGGTTTTGATAGGTATACTTGGAAAGGTAGACCTCTTGATGAATTATTAGATCATTTGTGAATCGATAATCATCCTTCTTAATGTTAATGAAAGATTGTTACCATGTTGCCAAAAAAAAAAAAAAACCACTAGCTTCCAATTTTCATCAGTGATATTTATATCTAACACCCAGAATATCCTTATTTGACCCAACTTTAAATTTCTTATTTCATAAAGTATAGCCTGTTCCTTTCTTCTTCTTCTTCTTTTTAATTGGAAGCAACAAGGTGGCGAACAAAATAACATATAAAAATAGTCATTATAGAAAGTAGTATTATTTTTCTTGGAGATATATGGATATGCGTTTAGTGGCGAATTTTTCAATTTGAAAAGGATCGGTGACCTCGCTCAAAAAATGGTTGAGACCCGAAGAGATATAGGTTATTTCTTGTTTTATAAACTTCGGCCCCGTTTGATAAAGCTTAGGCCCCGTTTGATAACGGGTTTGGGAGTTGGGATTGGAGTAATAATCCCATGGGATTATTAATACTTTGTTTGGTAACCAAAATAGGTTCGGACTATTAGTCCGTTGGGATGCCGAATCCGGGGATTAGGGGGTATTAGCAATACCCCGTGGGACTTGGTATTCGTAGTCCGATCCCAACCCATTCGCATTACTAATCCCTTTTCATTACCAATTTCTTCTATCAATCCAATCCCATCATCTAATCCCATCTCAAACAAACATGATATTAATAATCCCATCATCTAATCCCATCCCAAAACAAACATACTCATTATCAATCCCTTCTCATTAATAATCCCATCTCATTTCCAATCCCAATCCTAATCCCATCTCCTTACGAATCCCATCTATTTATCCCCGTTATCAAACGGGGCCTTAGGAGATAGGATTAGATTACTAAGCTGAAGGTATTAACAATACTGTGTTTGGTTTCCAAAATTGGTTCGGATTCGTAGTCCGTTGGGATAACCAATCTGGAGATTAGGAGGTATTAGCAATACCCGTGGGACTTGGTATTCATAGTCCGAACCCAACCCTTTCCCATTACCAATCCCTTTTCATTACTAATTTCTTCTATCAATCCAATCCCATCATCTAATCCCATATCAAACAAACATGATATTAATAATCCCATCATCTAATCCCATCCCAAACAAACATACCCATTATTAATCCCTTCTCATTACTAATCTCATCTCCTTACGAATCCCAATCCTAATCCCATCTCTTTGCGAATCCCATCCATCTATCATTGTTATCAAACGGGACCGAAACTTTGGCGTATTAGTAGTAGGTGTCACTTGAAAAGAGAAGCTATATTTATTGAATAATATATATATCTTCTTTCCAATTTACTTATTAATCTAATTTGTTTCTTTCGATTAGGTAATAGGAAAAATGAATCGCGCAATGTTTTAATTTTTGACCCCACGAATCAAAAGTTCTAAAATATGGTCCATTGGAATTTCAGGAGGGAGAAAGGTCGCGGTATGCGGTGCGATCCAGTACATGAATTTGTTTGGCATAGCAATTGGTTACACAATTGCAGCATCAGTCAGCATGATGTGAGTATTGTTTTTTTGATCAGCGAATGTTAGTACCTCGCGAATCTATCGTAGATTTGCACAACTGGAGTGGCAAAAGACATACTCATATATTTGATCCTTTTGTATAATTCAGGGCGATAAAAAGATCGAACTGTTTCCATAAAAGCGAAGGAAAAGATCCGTGCCACATGTCGAGCAACGGGTACATGATAACTTTCGGAATCACGGAGATAATATTTTCCCAGATCCCGGATTTTGACCAAGTGTGGTGGCTGTCGATAGTTGCAGCTGTTATGTCTTTCACATACTCTACAGTCGGTCTCTCACTTGGTATCGCCAAAGTTGCCGGTAAGCGCAAGGAACGCTTCCCAAGCAAAACGTAACACACCCTTTTTTTCCATCTTTAAATTCGTAAAATCATTGCGTATCCATATGTAGTAGCATTTCATTTTTGGTGCCATTGCCGGAATGATGGGCACATGCTCCTCGATACTGATTCATATGGAATTAGCATGACCCGGCGAGAGTTGGTACTGAGTAACCATAACATTTTCCAACATTCTTGTTGTAGAAAATGGGATTATCAAAGGAAGCCTGATGGGTATCAGCACAGGGACACTAACAAAAGCAGGGACAGTAACAGCTATGCAGAAGCTTTGGAGGAGCCTTCAAGCTCTTGGTGCTATTGCCTTTGCATATTCTTATTCCATCATCCTCTTAGAAATACAGGTAACATATAACACTTAAAAAACAAGTTCAATTTGGAAGCCATTTGGCCCAACTTTTCCTATTTGCGTTGTTTAAGTCTTTTCTCAACAGGTCATATTATTTGATTCGTCTCACACAGAGGAATGTGAAAAGTAAGAAATTTTGATCAAAAGTTGAAAGAAGTTGACTAAATCAAGAAATAAGTCCCCCCAAAATTGGCCTTTTATTTGGTGTATTCATAACACATTCTTTTTTAGATTTTTACACTGACATGAATCGAACCATGGCAAATTTTTTGACCAAAATGAATTAACGAAAATTCACCAAATGTTGTGGAGAATCGTAGTTCCTATATTCTGAATCCAAAATCGATTCAACAAAAAATTCCATACGATTGCTATTTGACTCCGAGCTGTTCTAAAATAGTCGATATTCGTTGCATATACAGGATACCGTAAAATCTCCTCCGGCAGAGTACAAGACAATGAAGAAGGCAACTGTACTGAGCGTAAGTGTTACAACAGTGTTCTATTTACTGTGTGGCTGCATGGGTTATGCTGCCTTTGGAGATTATTCTCCTGGAAATCTCCTCACCGGTTTCGGATTCTATAATCCATATTGGCTACTTGACATTGCCAATCTTGCAATCGTTATCCACCTTGTTGGTGCATACCAGGTACAAGCACATCCCTACCCAATGTATTCCATGCTTTCTTAATCACATGATTGTTTGTAAAACGCGCGGAAAACATTGCAGGTTTATTGCCAACCTCTATATGCATTCGTAGAAAAATGGAGCGCGAAAAGATGGTCCAAAAGCGACTTTGTAACAGCGGAATACGACATCCCTCTCCCTTTCTGCGGCGTTTACCAGCTCAACTTCTTCCGGGTAACATGGAGGACCGTGTTCGTGGTGGTGACGACAGTCATAGCAATGCTCATGCCTTTCTTCAACGACGTGGTTGGAATACTTGGAGCCTTTGGGTTTTGGCCACTAACGGTCTACTTCCCCGTCGAAATGTACATCTCTCAGAAGAAGATAAAAAGCTGGTCACCCAGGTGGATCGCGCTTCAAATACTGAGCTTCACTTGCCTGATTGTGTCTCTAGCCGCCGCGGTTGGCTCAGTCGCCGGCGTTCTACTGGATTTGAAAACTTATAAGCCTTTCAAGACTAGTTATTGATGGGAAAAAGGATACCAGGGAAAATATTGATACTACAATAGGAAACATATGTCCTTTCAAGAAATAAAATGTATCTGAAACTTGAAGTTCCATTTCCAGTACTATGATTTGTTTATGCAGACTGTGCTTGCTTAGTTGGAAAAGGTTAATGGTTTTGTGATGCAGAGGAAAGTAATTTTGATTGTAGCCCTTTTGAGTTCTAGATTTCGTTATCTGTTATAAGAAAATTGAAGGGACTAAAGTAAAAGAGAAAGAAGTATCCAAATAAATAACTATAAGGAGGGCCAAATAACAATGCTTCATAGCCAGAAAAAAGTATCTAAAAGGACAAAATACAAGAATCAGATTCATTAATTACCGGTGTAGTACGTATTCCATGTTCCATTCCATACTTTGTTCACTTTTCCGGTATTTTTTTTTTAATCTTAGGACTAATGACAACAGACATGTTATTTTCACTAATTAAAATACCATTTAGTTAGAAAATGACTTGTCTTGAATAATACAGAGTAATAAAACAAAACAAGTGCAAAATAGCAAAATACTGTTTGGACAAATTCTCTCTTTGTATTTTATAACAGCCGTATCTATCCAATAATGAATATGTACAATGCATGTCACATCACACCTCAATTTTAAAGCATAAGCCCTACTATGTTCCTGTTCTTTGGACATAGCTTTCCCTCTTTTGCCCAATTTCAGATAATTCAAATTGATCTTAGTGATCTGGATAAGAAATTAAAGGTGAGATGGAAATCCCACTTTCTCTCAGTGGCTACAGTTGAGAAAGGGCTAGGTTGTGAGCAATAATGTTCCATCTCATGCCAATTTCAAGATTCCATCAGAGGTGGAGAGCTAAAATGATGATTTTGTTCATTTAATAATGATGTTCCATCTCTTATCAATGTGATGATTCCACCAAAGGTGAACAGCTACCCCCATATAACTTGGTGCTAATTAAACTTGCGAATGATATGGTCCGAACACTTGGTTATAAAAAAAAAACTTTTGCAAGACATCGACTTCTCTTGATTCCAGTATTCTCAGATGGGGAATGATGTGCAAATTGAGCTTTGTATGAAATTATCTCTGTGCATTGTGGTATTAAACGTGGTTCTAAGTTTCAGTCAATACTTGTATAGCACTCCCAAGGGTCAGCAATGTATCTGTTGGTAGAATATTCTGTTCTTTGTATACTAGTGCTATTTATGACATGCCAAGCACGTCGGCTTGTGCTTACTAAGTAATTTGTTTGGAGCAATGGATCGAACAAGTAATGCCGTTGAATGAATGGGAAGGTATTTCTTAACTTATGGTGGACAATCAAACTGGAAGTGCACCTGTGGTATGTCAAGTTGCCATGATTTGGAACAGATCGAAGATAATGGATATTCCACAGTCAGCCAATTCCAACTGAGAACACAAACTGTGGATATTCCACAGCAAGTGCAAAGCACAAGCATGACGGTCCTTGTCTGCAACATATCGCAGATTCTTGCAACTACGAGGTACAGACTTGCAAAGGATAATGCCAATAAATTGCCAAAGCACTCTATGACACATTCAACAAACCAACCAACTCTACAAACACTGGCTAAGCAATAGAACCACCCAAAACCACATCCATACCACAGCACTGCACAAAAACAAGCACACCCCTATAGGCTTAGTATTGTTCGCCATCACAGCGTTGGTAGCAAACCCAGGGACGCATCAAAAGCCAAATTGCCAACTGTTATACAAATCCCAGTGGACACCTCACTTTGAAATGATGTTCTGCATATAAGTGATACATCAGTTCAAAAATCTAGGAGATCAGTCAACGTACCTGAATGAAATGTGTTTACCACTCTTGTCAGATTACTTCGAGTACACACTGAAAACACAAGTAGTTCATTGCTGGATTTTGCACAAGATCTTGTCAGAAGTCAGCTAACAAACTCTGCACCTATATATACAAACAGAATGTTAACATAATATTGAGAAATATTATGTTACCATGTTTTGTAGGTTTTATTATTCATGTTTCCAAGTTGGGTTGATATCTTTGTAATGCATGTTTCCTATTTGGTTTATATTTCTTAGTGACCAAGAACATTGTAGCCTATAAAGGCATGCTAGGGTTACGTTTCATACACAATCAATAATACATCTTTCGCCTTTCTTATTATGGTATCAGAGCTATAAGATCTAGGCTCAGTGAAATTTTCTCTCTTGGCGGGCGGTCTAAACTTTGTCGCCATCCACTGGGCATGCGCATCCTAGTAGTATGTAACTGGCTCGTGCACTCGAATTTCACTTCAAATCTCTACTGTCATAGCTTCTCTCGCTCATGGCTGGTTTTTGGCTCTCCTGGCCATTTCTCTTTCCTGGCTTCTCCTGGCTTCTCTTGGCTTGGCTTGGCTGCTCCTGGTTTCTTTTTGGCTTGGTTGTTCTTGGTTTTTTCGTGGCTTTTTCAAACTCAAGTTGGTAGATCTACTTGAGTTTGAGGGGGATGTTAACATAATATTTCTCAATACTATGTTACCATGTTTTGTAGGTTTTATTATTCATGTTTCCAAGTTGGGCTGATTTCTTTATAATACATGTTTCCTATTTGGTTTATATTTCTTAGTGACCAAGAACATTGAAGCCTATATAAAGGCATGTTAGGGTTATGTTCATACACAATCAATAATACATCTTTCGCTTTTCTTAACATGATAAGAAAAGAGAATTGCCAAGAACCTAGCTTTCTTGCTTATATTATTGAACATTGTTATGGCCTTGTATAGGCTACAAAGCTTGACCACCAAAAATCCTAAATAAATAAGGTAACATACATAACAAAGAAACTTAGACTAATTAGGAAATAGGAATAATAGCCTAGGAAAAATAGGAAACATAATAATCAAATCAAGCAATTATGGTAACATAATATTTCCTAATATTATGTTAACATCCCCCTCAAACTCAAGTAGGTATACCAACTTGAGTTTCAAAAAACAACTAAGAGAAGCTAGCAGCCAAGCCAAGCCAAGAGAAATCAGAAGCAGCCAGGAGAAACAGCCAGGAACTAAGACGGAGCCAATAAAATATGATGATTTGTTATGGCTTATCCCATGGGTCTTGTGGAAATTCACTTGAGACGGTAGATAGAACAGCAGATTGCTGAGTATTTGACATGGACAAAAGTTTCTTGAGGATATCCTCTACATCAGTGTTAAATGCAGAAAAAGTTGGAGCAGTAGCGATTCTGGAACCATTAGCGGTTGGACCAGCGCTAGGTTGAGCAATAAAAGAGTTGGACGGAGAACCCTTGTTAGCATTGTCGGGATTCTGTAAACAATGACTCTGATAATGACCGGGCCCGACTTGATGGCAATGTTTTACAAACTCTAACTGGGCAATTGAGCAACATATGATCTGTCTTGGGGCAAAAATGACAAGAGTTTGGAATTTGCTGTGATTGATTACCTCCATAATTTATTTGTTGAGTACTTTTGCGATGAAGAGTTTCAAGAACAACGTCCATGCTTTTTGGTTTAAGGCTACTGAGACGAGTCTCCTCCGAGAGAAGTTCAGAAATACCTTCTTCCAAGGTAGGGAGTGGGCTGCGATGAAGAAGTGACGCGCAAACAGGCTCAAAATCTATAGTAAGAGCCATAAGCAAAAGAATGAGCCGTTGTTTTTTTTGGTAACTTAGCTTGAAATAGAAAAATGGCTAACCGAATATACAGCCTACAGGGGCATACCCCAGGAGGAAAAGAAAATAAAGAAAAGGAGAAAATCTAAAAAACCTAAATAACACAAAGCAAATATCCAATAACGCTCAAAGCACACTTCAAAAAAGCAACACAAATGACAAGCAAGCCTTAACTCCTTGAAGCCTTCAACATCTTTATTTTCTCTCGAAGCTTCGTCTTGGTTTCACCTCTAGCGGGCGTAGGTGATGTGGAATCACCCACCACTTGATTCAAGCTCTGATGAGGGCCAATGAAATTGCCTTCCAAAGGGATCCTTGGACACTCTCGAAAACGTGTTGATCGACGGAGAGCCACGGGAGGAAGCTCTTGTTGATTGCTACCCCGACCTTAGACGACCGGAGCAGTGTCACAAGATACAGGATAAAGCACAACCGAATGAGGCACAGTCCTATCATCATCTTTGTTTGTTATTTTCACAACGGCAGAGGCACCCGAGGATCACATCTATCTAGATCGCCAACTTCATTTGCTGTAGAAGAACCACATAAAGAAGAAGAGATGGCCAAAGGAGTTCTTTTGGCTTTCTTCCTCTTCACCTCGACCCATTCATTTCTATCTCCATCTACTCTCTCCTTGGCAGCTCGCTCTTGAACAACCGGGACTACTTGTCCTTCCCTCTCTTTGGCAATTCGTTCTTTAACAACCGGGACTTCCTGTCCTACCGTCTCTTTGGCTTTCCACACCTGAATGAGCCGTTGTTGATCCCTATAACCAATGAACTTCTGAGCATCATTGGTAAAATAGCTTAGCGAATATCACTGGGCCACTGGCCCTCTCAAGCAACGGAACTCTCAACCAAGCGATAGCTTTATTTGAGAGCATATCCATATTACGGTAACAAATACATCGAAAAGTATAGAATACGTGAATTCTATTTAGTTCTTTTGTAGGTCTCAGTGTGATTTAACATTGATGATGGTTTGATTTCAGCTGCAATGGAGCCACAAACATCTATTGGCAACAACTTACCAAAAAAAAAAACATCTATTGGCAACAACAGGGTGCCATATATCATAACAAGAATCCCAACGCTACCAGGAGAATTAACATTCGTTGAAACACATACCGCTGTGAAACAAAATGGCCATCCAAATTTGGATATTCTCCATCGGTTGAAGCGAGAAGTGTGCACGCTCATGCGCAGACTCTCAGCATCAAGGGAAAATCTACAAGCACTTGACCGAGTTATGGCAGATTGGCCAAGAGTACTCCCATTTCTGTTGTACCTGCGAGAACAAATCGACCAATTAATGGCAACCGAAAGTGCAGCAGAAGATGAGGACAGGGAGCAAGAAAGAGCTGCAGCACAGAATGCAGCTGAAAATGGCAATCGTTAGTGCAAATGTTAGCGATTTCACCATCCCGGCCTGTACTCTTGTAAAACCCCCAGATAAATAATACTTCTTTGTGGAGTAACCAACAACCTCTTTGTGGAGCTGCAGCTTAAGTTTCATCCTATCTATGTATGAATCAAGCAGTGAATTATTTACAAGATGGTTTTCCAATGGCTTTCAATGTTTGCATTTATATAAACCGCAAAACATCTCCTGGTTAAACCTCGGAAACTCGTTGGATGTGGTTAGTGTGAATGTATGTATATATTTGTAATTGTTCTATTATTTCCAAGGTAGTTTAGTCATAACGTTAATGAGGGTTTCTTTTCTATTTAACCTAGCTTATCTACGTACTCCCTCCATCTCAATTTACTTATCCCAGTCGTGGGCTTGAGTTATGCAATCAAACGTATTCTTTTCTCTTTGCAAAAGTATCAGTTAGTTCTCTTCATAACTTAAGCATCTGGGTAGTTGCCAATATTTGTCCCAAATCAAATGCCACTGCCAGTTTGCTTCGACCTCTAGTATCCTCTAAGCTTACCGCTAAATGCTCAATAGCCACCGGTTTGTGGCCTTGGCCAATGAGTGGACCGCGTGTCCTGGAAATCTTAATTTCAATAGTACCTACTCCCTCCGTCCCATAATATTTGTCCGGTCCGCAAAACGGAGACTACAAAATAATGCATTTCTTTCAAGAAAAAATTCAAATTTTTTTCACAAGTTAAAAGAACTCGTCGAGATCTAGTAAGTTGTTGAATTTTTTCCCAATTTTTCTTACAAAAATAGAATTATTTTTACGTATCCGTTTTGCGGACCAGACTAATTTTATGGGACGGAGGGAGTATAAATTAAAGAAACAAAGATACGAAAGTCATGTTAAAAGAAATATGAAAAATGAGGCTCCTATACTAACTGAACATGGTAGGAAAGACTGAACAGGTAACTCCTAAATCTCTCAATTTTTTGCCGTTCGCAAAGCGAAGTATGCACACCAAAGTGAAAACCAAAGTAAGCTATAGAGATTTGTAACTACCTTTTAACAGAGCCGTTAATCAGCTTCCCAATCGTCCACAGCGATTTCCTTATCTGAGATCATTTCCCATTTGTACTACTGGTCATGATTTGAACCTCATTTCTAGCGACTTTAGATGGTGGCTCAGGTGTAAGGTACTTCAAGGGGTTGTATTTTTGCTCTACCATCTGTTTTTGACACTCTGCTTGTATATACAGCACTTGTTGGACTCCGAGGAGCCCCTTTGGTCACAAGGCTTTGACCCTGCAATATTTGGGGTGGCAACATGAGCTTGTCATCGGACTAGACAAGGTGTAGTAGTTGAAACCGGCTAGGCAAGATATGACACGATAACTTGAACTTTTCGATAATATCTAGTCAAAACTTCTCAAAACTATTGCATAATCACATTCGTTTCCGGAATCGCAAGTTCTTCTAATCAAAAATAGCCTACTTGGAGCACTCGATTGGCATGGCTCAACAGAGCAGTCGCACCATACTACATATTTAAAGTGGAGAATAGGTCGAAGGTGCTGCATCTCGATGCCTTAATAATTGACTTTATCCGATAGAATTCACACACGGGCTTTAGCTGTTCTGATTATTTTATCTTTCCCACCCAAGAATGGGTGTCGTTCTACTTTTCTTAGCAGAAAAATTTATTGAAGCGTCACCATATGCAGTATGAAAACCTCCGTAGGTTGATCATACAAATATAAGCTGCATTTGTTCATTCCTCGGAAGAAAAGATCATACGGTTATCTAAAAATTCTTGCCTTTTGCCGGAAGTTGAACTTCTTGAGCAATCTCATAGATACAGAGTCGGCCCTGATTTTTGAGGGACTTAAAAGTGAAATTTTAAAATGAGGTATTTTTGTTGGACTATTATAAGGGGTAAAAACTTCGGAATGGCCCCTAAAATTTAAATAAAAATGGAGGTCTAAAGTGGCCGCAACACAAGTTTTAGCTTAGGATCAGCTCTACACAGAGAGTCTCCTAAGTGTCACCATCCGGTTTTGTAGAATCCAGTTTAGTATTGGGATTGAGACACAAAATTTCCCGTTCTTTAACTTTGATAACGCGATTGATGGTTATGATTTACTAGTTTCCTTTTAAACCAACAAAAATACAAGGACCGTAAACGATCAATCGATGTGACCCGAGCATGCTGCAAAGCTGTAGAGCGTCTTGCAGGATATATTCGGATCGTCCATCTTGATAATCAATGATTCGGATTGAAAACAAACTCTTCCAAGGAAGAGTTGACTTTTTACAGGAAGACTTTGTTTTCAATCCGAACCGCTGAAAATACTTTTAGACGGTTCGAATGCGCCTTGCAGCGTCCTACAAAAGCTTCTTTGTAGCATCCCGTGCTTTTGATGCCTATGATTATATCCTACTAGGCGCCGGAATGGACCATGCATTCTCTGGAAAACTTTATTGTATATGCATGGGCCATCGTAGACAGTTTGGTTCTCATATCATCATCCATGGGCCCCTCTCCACTAAACTAATTTGTCCACTGTGGACTCATTTAAGTAGCAATTTATTGTCCTCTAACAAATATAGAATTAAAGAGTTGCTAGATGATGATAACACTTTTGATGCATTAACCATAACTTTGTCCCATGCCTTTCAATATTTTTATTTTTCCCCCCCCCCTTCTGTTGATGGAGAGAAGGTAACCTATTCAACCCCTGCGATTTTCTGTGAGTCAAGTACGTTTTACAGTTTCAAATAGAGGTGTCAAACGGACCGCACCGGCTCCCTTGCCTACTCTGGATCGAGAGAGGATGTTCTTGAAGACAGTGGCACAGCCCAAATATTTTGCATTTGTCTAAGGCCAAAATTATGGAGATCTTCTGGTGCTTACATTACATTAATTAGGCCTCTGGAGTCGTAGAAGCAAAATATTCTTGTTTGTAAGCCTAGAACAAAAAAAAAAACACTGCTTGCTGAGAAGTTAGGGGACAAATCACTTTATACAAATACAGGCAACAAACTTAGAAATTTCCATTGGGGTTTTTTTTTTTTTTTTATTATGTTCCCTTTAAAAAAACATAAACATATGAATATATATTGTCATCAACAAATAATAAAAACTCAAGAAAACGCTATTAAATTTTGCTTTAGGTCTTGTCAAATATGAGCTGCAAGGTGAAATTCAGAATGGGGATGCTGCCAAGCACCCTCCCATAAAGCGGGTGCAAATCGACCGATCTGACCAGTTCATCTCGACAATCGACGGCTCAGATTTGTATGAGCTCAGATTCAATTTGAGGTGAAGATGAATAGCTGCATTAGCCGCTTAGCACCACTTTACAGGGATGTCGCTCGACAGCAGTCCCTTATCTAGAAAATATATATACTTGCGACATAATGAGAGATGAACCCAGTTTCTCTGCAGAGAAGGGCGTGTAGTTCTATCTGAACCGTTCATCTTGAAAATTAATGGTTTAGATTTATTGAATTTATTACCAGTCATAATCGTTTATTACAGGTCATAAATTGAAAACAAATATGGACCCTAAAAAATTTCATCCGACGGCTGCAATCACTTGAACCGCACCGCTGCAGTCCAACTGGATAGGAGACTAGCCAAATTGATTGCTCCACAACGGCTCTGCACCACACAACCCAAGCAATGCTCGAGGAACATTATCCTAGTTGCCACTCTCTTAGATGGGTAAGATTGTAATTAGCCTGCTCTAAAACTTGAAGTTATGGGAATTAAGGCTCCGTTTATTTCGATATAAAATATTTTACCGAAAAATCTCTTACCTGTAAAACTATTTTGGAGAAAATATTTTTTGGTGTCTGGCTGCAACCTTTTGTAACAAGCAGGAAATAAAGCGACTATGTTGAACTGGTGGTTGACAAAGGCATATCCTCTACGTTTTGTTCTTTCTGTACTCGGAGAATTTGAAATAGATACCTATACGTGTTCTCCATGTGCTTAGTGCATGTGTTTGTGATTGACTGATTGAGATATAGAGAGGTTTAGGCAAGAAAGAGAGGATCCAATTGAGAATTGACTCAGTGGGAAACACGTGTAAGTGTGTTTGTGAGAGAGAGAGAGAGAGCATTTGGGAGTTTCTGGTAGAGATTAGCGAGATCTGCATGAGATTGGACAATGAATTACCGAGATTTCCTCCGTGAGTCATTTTTGGTGATTTGAGGAAAAGGTTTTAAGTGAAAAAAAACTTTTTACCGACCTTATAAGCAACCAAACATAGGAAATTAGAAAATTATTTTACCAGAAACATTTTCAGTCAAAACAAACGGAGCCTAAATATGAACAAAGCTGTAAAAAAAAAAAAAAAAACATTTTATATATGGGATTAAAATAACAAATTTTTCTCTCGAACATAAATTCCGGGTATCAGATTTGCTTTTAGGTAAGATCGTGATTAGTGATCGTCAAAACCCCACCTGATTTCAGTGGTTATGCTCTCATGGGGATGGGGTCCACTCTCTAGCCCCTGTACCCACAAATCATCTATCTCCAGATTAAATTACTAACAAATAAATTAATCAAAGTGTACTATACAACTATAGTTAGGTAGTGTTCCACTTTTAAAAAAAATATTTTTTTTTTCAAACGAAGGTAATTTCAAATTTAAATATAATGAAAATGAAAAATATTGTTTCAATTTTTTTTCACCATTTAAAAAATCTTAATGAGATCTATCAAACAAGATCTGTATTGGTTAAAAAAATTATTTTCGTAAACAAATGATTTTTGAGCTTGAAATTACTTTCCTTTTCTAAAAATACTTTTTTTAAAGTACTTTTTTTAAGAAATCGGAACACCCCCTTAATGTCCTCCGAGAGAGAATTAATGAAGATCCTGTTTAATATAAATTATAAATGAACCCAACAAAGATCTTGATTAATGGAAAGTAGTTAAGTAGGTGAATAGGATACTTTAAATGTACTAATTTGCAAAAACACTATAGTGTATCACAAGATATCTGTGCACCTATTGGGCACAAATAGCTTCGTGGAACTCATTTCAGCTCCCACACAAACAATCCGGTCCATTCATTGACTTTGACATGCTTTTGAGTGATCCTAATAAAAATTAGCTTAAACAGGATAACTATAAGTGTTTGATCTAATTTTTCAATCATTCAGAATTTTTAAGAATTCAGATTTGAAAATTTCTGAATTAAACAATTCTTCAATTGAGCTAATTTTTAATAAGGTCCCTTGAAAAAATATCAAAAATAAATGAACGAACAGAATCATTTATGTGAAAGCTTGAAGTGAGTTCCACAAAGCTGTCTCTTCACAATCTATTTGTGAGTGTTCGTGGTTGTAATAGAATTACTCCAATGGTACTCGGTCCTCTGCTCCTCTGGGCTCGACATCAGTGACCTGGGATTCGTGTGCACTATTGTCTTTTCCGGAGCGAGCTCGTGTGAACTTGAGGTGAGATGTTATTGTCCTGACTCTCATCTTTTGTTTTTTTGAAGTCCAGGTTCGTCAGTCAGTTTACGCGTATCTAAATTATTCTCATTTCTGGTCTAATTAAAAACAGATCATTCATACCGAAGTTAGAAGATTCACAAGAAAATATTTTTTTACAACTTGACCTCGAGAATCAAATATTGGTCAATTGCATGAAAAGCAAATCCACCAATCAACCCGACTGAGCTGTCTCATCCATTAATGTCCGGACCATGCATGTGTCTCTAATTCCAAGGGAGAATGGTGGGTTCCAGGTAGTTTTTCGTGCCCAATGCCTTTTCCTTTTCCGAAAAGGTCTGTTTCCATGAAATCATCTCTCCAATCACCCGCCAATTTGCCTTCTTAAAAGCAAAATTGTTTTCCTTGGTAAAGTTTGGGGCACCCTTCACCATCATTCATTTTAATTCAATTTGGACTATTATGACAGAGATTTGGACTTTTCATTAAATCTTTGAGGTCCTACTTCTTCTCAATCAGTGGGGGAAAGACAATAGTAATTGGTCTGTTAACTACCACATCAAATAAAATGGGTATCCCCAGTTCAATTCTTGCACTGTCCTCGCACCGTCAATTCTCGCTCTTACGAATTTTAGTTATTTGAGATGTAATTCGAAGACTCTTTCGTGCACATGCATTATGTGACTTATTAGCACTAGATTGTTCAGACGAATAGCCGTACTGGTATTTCATCTGGGGCTTTAGGAGGTCATTGTCTTACAATTCACCGCAGATTTTGGAATTTTATAAGCACCATTTTGTTAGGCCTGTCGGCTATGTAGTTCTTGTAAAAAAAATCTGGCATCAATTGCCGTAAAAACATTTAATATAACAACTTATTTTTGAATTACTAGTTGTCAATCTTTTGGAGACGAATATTCTTTGATCATGTGATTCATTAGAATTTATATATCCGATCGACTTGGCTTTTTTTCACGGACAATCAAATGTGCAAGCCCAACCTTGGATGACAGTAGAGCTACTAGTATCCCATTGTCCTATTACGCGATCACTTGCATCAATTTTGCAGAATTATTTGGCGGTCTTGGTGCACAGTAACTCTCCATCCCGAGTCCTTTTCTCGGAGATAGAAGAGTACTGGTGAGTGAACACAGTAAATTATTATACCAAAAGGCACAACAGAGGCTAATCCTTCGACCGATTTCAGGGGTAAAACGTACTAGCAAACTATTACAAAGCAACAAAAATTAACCCGTTGACCAATTTCAGGAGAATGGTCATTAGAGGATTGTTATGTAAATCACAATCATTTAAATGCTAACTGTCTCTTATTATTGCGTGTTGTCAGATTTGTTACATACTCTCTCCGTCCGGATTTAATACTCCATCCGTTCCAATTTGAGAGTCTATTATTCCTTTTTGGGTTGTTCTAAAATGATAGTCCTTTTCCAAAAATAGAAGGAAAATTTTAGTGATTTTCCAAAAGTGTCCCTCACAATTGAATATAAGTGTTATAAGTAAGTAAAATATAGGGGTAATGGTGGAAATAATAGGTAATATAGGTGTAATCATTGCTGTCCCCTAAAATAGTTGGAATCCCCAAGAGGGACTCTCAAATTGGAACGGAGGGAGTAGTCCTTTTTGGGAGTTCGTGCTATTTTTCAATCGATTATATCTTCCAATTTATAATGTTTTACGTGATTTCGAATATATTGTATTATAGAACTAATCGGGATCTATCAAACAAGATCTATATTTTATATGAAATTCATTACGGATTCTAAGATGTAACCCATTTTTTAGCCGGTTAGAATAGAATTAGGGACAATTAAATCCGGACGGAGGGAGTATTTAATTAGTTATGACTGCTAATTCTGTCACTTTCTTTTTCGTTAACGTTACTCTCCTGCAAACAAAAAAGGGAGTGATAAAATCATTTCACTTAATTATCTTCTTTCAATGTATGCTAGCTGCAAACAAAAAGTGTACCCCCACCACCGTTCTCATTAGCCGCTCCACGTACCCACCGCTTTTAGGGAAGAGATCTTCCCTGAAAGAATTCTTCTAAAACCGGACTATTTATTGCCGAAACAAACGGTGAAATTGAGCGCTGCAGTAAGAGGAGCGGCGAAACAAACGGTGAAATTGAGCGCTGCAGTAAGAGGAGCGGCGAAACAGAGCGGTAGGGTAGACTTTCTGAGCTGCAAATTGTAAGGCATCTTTCATTGAAGTTCAAGAAAGGGGATAAAAGGCAAACATAGCGTTAATTGCAAATTTCTCCATTTTAAAATAAAGTCACAAAACTGAGGATTATCTTGTCTCCCCACTAAGGGCGTTTCCAACCTGGATCATTGAGTATCAAAAAGTTCTGAAGAATATTCTCCATTCCACAATTCATATTTTTAAAATCTCAATTTATTTACTAAATGAGTATTTGTACATTTACTCCTCATAAATTTCGTACCACTCAAAATATATTCCCAATGGCCAATACCTTTAAAAATAAGATCAATAATGAGTACTTCCAATAAAAATTTTAAGAAATACTCCTTTGAATTTTGGAGAGAGAGTGGTGAACATTTGAGGTTTGGATTGAGTTTTAAGTTTTTCCGAAAATGATAAAAGAAATCGACCATCGGATTGGAGTTTGCTTTCCTTCAAAATTACATCTTCAATAAAAAATAAATTATGTTGACACCATCAAATGAAGAAATGATGGTGTGTAAAAATGGAGTATTGGATCGGAGATGCTGTTATATCTTTCTATATCTCATATTTATTAGTAGTATTAAGCTCCATTGCATACAGAAATGTTTGAAATATTTAAAAGAAAAAGGGAAAAGAAATAAAGTGAAAGGCAAAAAAAGCTTATAAATTTGACCAAAGTTTGCACCAACTGTATCCCATATTCTTCATTTCAGCAATTCTCAGTAGTAGATTAGGTATAGTAGTCATCTATAAATTCAAAAATTATAAAATTTCTTTTTGCCATTCAAAAAAAGGTAAAGTAGTCATCTATGGCCCTAATTTTTTTTTTTTTTTTTTTTGATAAACAAAAAGGGTAGGAGGGGGCGACCGGCGTAGCAACCCCCCTTGGGCGTGACCATAGGGGCTCCCAACCCGCTGTGGAATGTTCGGTTCGAGCCATAGCTACTATCCGTGAGGACAGGCCGTCACCACAGCACCACCTAGGTGCACAGCTGGCATAGGGCCCTCCATGCGTCCCTCCAACGCATATAAGGTTTTTTGCCACTGGAGGGGCTCGAACTCGAGTGCACATGGAGGGAAAGGCACTCAAGCCCCATCACCCAGGCCAGCTGGGCTACCACCCTCGGTGGTATCTATGGCCCTAATTATGAGTAACTTTTCCATCTTTCTTTCAACCATGAATAATATATTTTTCAAACCACTAATCACATAGGGCCACTAATTAAAGTCAGCCTATATGCTTTATACATCTTATAACCTTAAAAAAAACAAAAACAAAAACAAAAAAAAACAAAAACAAAAACAAAAACAAAAAGCATAAAGTAATTCAAGATCAAACAGACACCCTCCATGCACCTACTATTTGTAACAAAGTTTCCCTCTTTTTTTTTTTATTATGCAAGGTGTCGCGAGCCAGCACATTGCAATCTCATCAAACAACTACCCATCTACTGCAACCTCGATCGAGAGATCGAGATCACAAGGGGTTTATTTGGGTAACCACAATGGGGCTCCGGACCACATGCTTTCCATCCAGCCAAGAGAGCGACCCGTACACGGCACCCGAGTCGTCCAGCACCAGATTCTTGCTATCGACAGTTACCGTCACCGCGTACATCAGTTCCCTCACCTTCTCCGAGAACACGAGCTTCGGTGGTTTCACCGTCACGGTTACCCCCTTGGGGGACTCAACCCGGGCTGTGTATACTGAATTTAATGGACCCACGTTCGTCGCTGTCCGGATAAATGTCTTGCTGCTGGGTTTACCTGCATTGACAGGAACAAAATTCAATCTTTGGACCAAGGAAATTAACAAACATTTTTTTTTTGGGTAAAGAAATTAACAAACATTTGTAGGATTGATTTTTAGATGCCCACAAATTTAAAATCTAGAGAAATATTTTGACAAAAAACCTTGAAGCGACAAATCAACATAAAGGAAAACAATTTTATTTTTTTCCACACGATAACAAATTCATTGATAGCAAAACAACAACAGTATAAAAAAATAAAAAGGCCCAGTTTACCTGATGTTGAGGTCGAAAATAAGGCAGCAATGGAAGGATAATTCAGATTCTCCGGCACCGGCCTTTTCATCGCACAATTCACCGGAGTTTTTGTGATCACCTGAATTGTCTTTGGACCATACCCAATTGAGCACAAAAAGCTCACATAATCATCATTCGTGATATCATAAACAAGACCTGGATCCATAGCTAGACCCAGATTCAAATGCCCAGACCCATAATCATACGGAGTTGATGCTTTCCCCGTTGCCTCATCACTCATCAATCTAAACCGATTATCAGTAACACTAGCTGTCGTCATCATCGCCGACTTAATCGCGGCAGGCGACCAATCCGGGTGCGAGGATTTAAGCAACGCCGCGGCCCCACTCACGTGTGGGGCCGACATCGACGTGCCCGAAAGGATGTTGAATTCTGTTTTCCGGGTATCCGAATCCAACCCGGTTGGACCCACCGCGTCGGTCCACGCAGCCAGAATGTTCACACCCGGAGCAATCAAGTCGGGTTTTAAAATCTCCGGGTTTAACCCGTTTGGCCCTCTCCCAGAAAACGAAGCCACCACCGGAGCCGGTTTGATACCGAGTACCGTGCCTTTGAAATTGATAGTCGCCGTGGCGACAGCTGACGATGACACGTATGATTTTATTAGGTCACCTTCAAACAGAACCAAAAAGCAGACGTTAGGGCGGCTAATGCAAGAACAGTTCAAGAAAAGATGGTAAAAGTTAGGTACCATAAATTAAATTGTAGACTTGAAGGTGTTCTGTAATAGTATGAAAATAGCAATGATAGGAACATGGATTTTAAGAGAATAAAATTCTCTCTCCGCCAGGGGGCGCAAAAATGGGCTTTTCCTCCGAACCAATACCCTTCTGCCACATCAGCAAATAGTACAAAACCAAAGCATATAGTACAAAACCAACGGGAAAATCACGTGCTGTGCTGTTCTTGGACCCTAACTTGGGTTAAAATTATGCCAACTCCTCCTCCGCGTCATAAAACAATACAACTGTGCAAAACCCTTTTTTTTTACATGGTCACATATGTGAATGTCCGCACCAATTTACGTGCAGATCTACCATTTCTCTCTTATGGCACGTTAGCATCATTTTGAGCCAAAATTGCTATTGATCACACTACTACAATAATCGTAAAAGATGACAGTTTAAAAGTGTCATTAAACGTGAAAGATGACAGTTTTGAAACTGTCATCTATGGAGCTGTCATTAAAAGTCTAGATTTGTTATGACAATAAAAAACTGTCATTAAACATATAAGATGACAGTTTAAACCTGTCATCTTTGTGATAAAAGATGATAGTCTTAATCTGTCATCTTTAATCGCAAAGATGACGGATTTAAACTGTCATCTTATCTGTTCTCCATTCAAGAAAAAAAAAACCAATTCTCTTTCGAATGTGTGGCCGCCCACGTGGCACCCACGTGCCTCTCGCATGGCCCCCCTGTGGCACTTGTGTGTCGCCTTCTTAGCACTTGTGTGGCCAGCAAATATTTGCTTGCCCCAGGACTTGAACTCAAGAACTTCAGTTCCTCGCGCGCGTGATACCATTTGAGCTGGCAAGCTTATTGTTAACAAAAGACAAACAAAAACATGTATGGTATATTTTCAAAAATTTTAAGAAGAGCACTTTTAATGTCAGTTTTGGATGAAACTGTCATCGTAGACATTGAAAGTATGAGATGACAGTTTTAAACTATCATCTTATATGTTTTTATGACACTTTCTGACTGTCATCTTTTATGATCAACTGCAATGTCAGTTCTAACTAAAACTATCATTAAAAGGACTTAGTTTCAATGTCGCTTTTAAAGAAAATTGTCATTAAAAGGTTTCCCATATGGGCTTCCGGAAGCGCATATTTTAATGTCAGTTTTAAGCAAAAACTGACATTAAAGAAAAAGATAATAATGTCACTTTTATTTTAAACCGTCATCTTATATCGCAAAGATGACAGTTTGTAAGATGTACTGTCATCAAAAGTCTACCATCATATTTTCGATGACAGTTTTACAAAAACTGTCATTGTTTCAATTTTTTGAGTGTCATCTTTTAAGGTTTTTGTAGTAGTGTCAATAATACATTTTTTCAACTTTACCTACTTTAACCCCACACTAATATACTCTATTTTACCTCCTCTCCAATATTATAATGTTAAAATTTTAAAACTATTTATATATTAAAAAATATGATTAAAAATTAAATGCTCCAATTTTTAATCTGTTTGAATCAATGGGAAGATCTTATTTTTCTGATCATTTTATCATAAAAGGGTCATGTATTATTTTTGTATCTAAAACTCTAATAATCAAGTTTAATTTTAACCCAAGTTAGAGTCCAAGCAGAACACGTGCACGTGATTTTCGCCTTGATTTTGCACCGTATGCTTTGGTTTTGTACTATTGGCTGACGTGGCAGAAGGGTATTGGTTTGGAGAAAAAATCCATTTTTCCTCCCCGACGAAGAGAATTTATTGATTTTAAACAAGGGTATTGAGAACCTTCGCCAGTAGAATAATATGCTAATAATGGCAAACAAATTCGGATATCTATACATATCCCGTAACACTTCTATATGCATCAAAATACTTTTCTCGAATATCGATGGATCTTACATATTATCATTCGCAAGCTAGGGTTAGGATTTTTCTTAAAACAAAATCAAGGCGTCCAATTCACACATACAGACATGCATTGTACAGTTCTGGACACTATTGCGTCTAAATTCGTGTTCCTATCTAGACTTTGAAAGCACCAAAAAAATTCTAGAAAAAGTAAGCAGATCATTAGATTTATAGTATAAAAGAATCCATAATACTGGGGTAATATGTATAAATATAAGAAACTTGAGGGTGAGCATGAGAGCAAAACCTTCGTTGGATCCAACGGCGCAAGCGGGGATAAGATGAGCGTCGCCGACTAGTCCTTCCCCGTTAGATTCGCCGTTGGCCAGAATCATCCCGACCCCACCGGCTTTCTTCACCACCATTCCTTTCGCGACACGTGGATTGCTTCCGCGATCACAAATGACTATTTTACCCTTCACCATATTCGGGTCCAACGAATTCTCCATACACAACGAAGCAGAGAGTACCCCTGTTTTCCCGGGGTACACAATCGGGTACATTTTCCCTCTCAAGGGCTCTCCGGCGTATAACGATACACCGGAGAGCTTCCGTCCGTTGCCGAGAACTACATCGGCGGGGAAATTCCTGTCGATCGTCCCCGCCCCCACCGTCGTGAGCCACGGCGCCAAATTCGTCACCGACATAGCATTGGGCCCGTCGTTCCCAGCAGACGAGGAAACGAAAACACCTCTCGAAACGGCGCCGTAAGCTCCGATCGCTATCGGGTCGAGATAGTAAGGGGAAGAAATCCCGTCCCCACCCCCAATCGATATCGAAATGACGTTGACACCGTCTTTCACGGCAGTGTCGAATGCCTCTAAAATATCCGAATCGAAACATCCCGAGTTCTTCCAGCAGACTTTGTACACCGCCAATCGAGCTTTCGGCGCAACGCCTTTCGCTATACCAGGAGCGTAACCGGACATACTCGCCTGTAGTGACATAACCAGAAATTAACGTAAGTTGGACACCTATTAAAGACAATTTCTTAGGGGGGAAAAATTCAGTAGCTAACGATAAGGAAAAAATTGCACAAAAAAATGAGGATCCAACCTTATAGTTTCTCTTGATTATGAGTCATTATCTATATGCCCTGTGAAAATAATCTTCTTGAGGAACTGTTTGCATGTTTACGTGCCGTTTCACTTTCTTTATAAATTTTCTTTTTAAAAAAATAAGGTAATTTCAAAGTTTAAATATAATAAAAATGAAAAATATATTTTTTACACCGTTACGTAAACACATGGTGTTTGAGCTTGAAATTACATTTTTTTTAAGTTCTTTTTTTTTTTTTTTTACCGAAACGGAGCCTTAGTTCAAAATTATTTTGCATATTTTTAGGGATTTATATTGAAAACCATAAGGAATTGAAATTGGTACAACTATCAAATATCAACATCCTTTTTGGGACGGGGGATTAATTTTGCTTATAACTGGACGTCTGGGCCCGCTTCCAAGCAACTCAACTAATTTCAGAATCTTGAAGTAACCGACTCCCCGATTTAAAATGTTTTGACCTCCTAGCATTCGAACATGCAAACTCATGGACAATAGTTATTTGTTTTTTCATGCCCACCTAGCCAAAGCCCGGTTTAAGGAACTACAACACCTTTTTGAAGTTACACTGAACAAACAAGTTCTCATTCTTGTACATATGTCTAACAGAAACAGTTCTCGTTCTGTTCTGAAGAAGGAAGGAAAGGTTGTATTTAAACTGTGAAATGAATGTGGTAATATTCAAGATAAAATTAAGAAATTGAATTCTACACTCTCTTTTTTTTTGTGTGTGACATCTACACTCTTTTTTCGAATTTTAATGTAGAAAATGTATGTAATTTTTTTGCTAGAAGAGGAAAAAAGAAAAGAAAAAGAGGAGTGTAGATGTCAAAAAAAGACACTGTATAATTCAATTTCCTAAAATTAATTCCACAAATTGATACTCTCCCTATCCCAATTTGTTTGCTCAATACGAGAATTCCCCTTTTATTGACGAAAAGATTTTTGGGTTGAAAAGTGTTTAAATTTCCACGAATACCCTTGTGCTTGGTTTTGGGTTTAACTTCCTTCACCTCTACACTATAAAGGAGCAAAATTGGACTTTGGCCTTTTGGTGGTTGTTAATTTCAGAATAATTGCAAACAATTTGGGACGGAGTAGTAAAAACTGAACACTGCAATGGGCACCTGAAATGAGTACCGCCCCGCCGCCGTCGACGCCGTGTGGGTCCCGTGCCCATCAGCGTCCCTCGGCGACAAAAACTCCACGGTCTCATTAATCCCTCCACCGGCGCCGAACCCCCCCGCAGCCTCATGCCCTTTGGAGAAGAACCTCGCCCCGACGATCTTCTTGTTACAATTCCTCGCCTTGAATTTCACTCCGGTCTGGCAAACCCCCTTCCACCGGGCCGGCACCGGGCCGAGGTTCAAATCCGAAAAGCTCCTCCGCTCGGGCCAGATACCGGTGTCGAAGACCCCGACGATGACGTCGGAGCCGTAGTCGGATTCCGACCAGAGGCCGCGCTGGTTTCGGAGGCCGAGGAACTGGGGGGAGCGGGTGGTGTGGAGGGTTCGGCGGCGGTCGTCGAAGGCGGCGAGGAGGGAGGGGTGGCGGAGGGCGGCGGAGGCTTGGGAGGGGGTCAGGGAGGCGGAGAAGCCGTGGAAGACGGTGTCGTACTGGTGGAGGAGGGCTGAGGGGTCGGCGAGGAACTCGGTGGTGTACCAGTGGTAGTGGGTTGGGAAGATCGAGGGCTTGGCGAACCTGTCCACGCGGAATATGTATGTTTTCTTGGGGGTCTGATCGGAGGAGACGGAGAGGGTGGCGAGGAGGAGGAAGGAGGAGGAGAGAGTTAGGAGGAGAGAGAGGGGGTGGAGAAACCCCATGAGGAGTGGGGGGGTTCTGGTTCTGTAGTGAGAGAGAGAGAGAGTGGAGTGAGAGTGAGGATAGTGGGAAGGTTGAGAGAGAGGTGGGATAATATAAGGGTCAAGATTGGTCATGGAAACGGTGCGCTCACGGGCAGAATAGTAAAGCGAGCCAAGCCAAGATTTTGAATGTTGAGCTCAATTCATCTAAGTAAATGAGCTTAAAATTCAAGCTCATTGTTGGCTCGATTATTAAAAGAGCCAAGTTTTAACGAGCTGAGTCTCGAGCTGCTCACGAGCAACTGAATTCATTTGATGTATCCACGAGTTCAGGGCCTAGTTTGTGAGAATTATTCAGTGTTTTCGGATTTGCCCAAGTGATATTCTTAATCATTTATATAGTAAAAAGAATTATACGGAAAAGATATTGATAGTGTTTGGTTGAAGATAGTGGTAATGATTGGAGAGAGATCGAAAGAGATGAGAAAGTAATAATTGAAAAAATAGAATAATGATTGTAGAAAGAAGTAGGGTAATGATTGAAAACAAAACTAAAACTAAATTGAAAACCAAACAAAGTTCGTTGTGTTTAATTGGTAGTTTAGTTTAGTTTTAGTAGTGAGTGGAAAGAGAAATATAGTAATGATTGAAGATAGGGGTAATGATTGAAGAGAGATAGAGAGATAAAAAAGTAATAATTGGAAAATAAAAATAATAATTAGAGAAAAAAATTGGGTAATGATTGAAAACAAAATTAA
Organism: Rhododendron mucronatum var. ripense; assembly: GCA_019656295.1. Taxonomy (NCBI): domain Eukaryota; kingdom Viridiplantae; phylum Streptophyta; class Magnoliopsida; order Ericales; family Ericaceae; genus Rhododendron; species Rhododendron mucronatum. The sequence continues at coordinate 376,513 of BPLT01000041.1, forward strand.
AACTAAACGGATAATCGAACAAAGCCGTTATCATTTATATTGGGTTGTTGAAAGACAACAAATGATCCACATTTTGAGGTGACATTTTTTTATTTTCAAAAAATGTCGGTACTGTGGAAGTGCCCAATAATTGCCCAAGTTTGTATTGATGGGAAATGGAATCAAAATGTCGTAGCAGTTTTCAATTAAAGCGCAGACCATCTTTTCTTTCGTGGAAACGCCTTTGAATTAAAGCTTACTCACGTAATTTTCCGTAGTGTCATGTTCTCTCGTTTTATTAGCATTGCTCTCTCAAATTTTAATAGTTTGAGATGTGTTTGAAAGACAATTTCACGCTTATACTTGTGTTTACGTACGCGAATTATGTGACTTAGATTTAGAGGCAGACCCAGATGCAATGGTTACATGAATTACAACCAAACTCATGTTTCAATAAATTTAAGTACACTACATCCAACCACTACACCATCCACTACATTCTTTGTAAGGCTCACCCCGGGTCCCAAAAAAATACAGAAAAATGTCCATAAATTTTAAAATAATATATTATGGGGCCCTGTAAAAAATTAACTCTAACAAATATCGGTAAATATTATTTCTAGATTCGTAGGGGCGAAACACTCACGTAAACACCTAAGCATAAACACTCATGTAAGCGTTGAGACCCTTATATAAAAACATTTCAAATTATTTCCTGAAAAATGGTATTTTATTTAAGTCATTATTTTGTAGACTGAATAAACATTCTGGGATTGATGAGTCATACGTTTTATGCATTTACCCCAAATTATTGAAACAAAATATCACCCAACAAGGCAACAAGTCACAGGTAGAGGGGGCCACCTTGAATAGATATTGTTTTGTAGGTTTAAAGTTTTTGAAAATATTGAAGTAAATTTTCGGTGTTGTGTTTGATTTGATTTTTAAATTTTTTTTTGAAAAAAACTAGGGATAATAAGTGGAGAGAGATAGAGAGAGAAATGTTGGAAGTAGGAAAAATCTAGAGGGTATTTTTTAAAAAATTATTTTTAAAAAATGAAGAGAACAAAGAAATACATGTGGTTGGTACTCACCGTACTCTCAAGTTCCCTTCTGCAAAAATGTCTGCCTTGTTCTCTTAAGTTTTTTTTTTTTTTGAGGTTTTTTCTTGTTTAGTTCTCTTAGATTTTTGGGCCTTTATCTTGGATATTTCTAAAAATATTGGGGTAAAAATATTTCTTTTTTGGGTTTTTCAATTTCTCTCGTCGAAACGAATCAATAATCCACAAAAATTAGTTGCAAAACCAACAGATGAAAGAAAAAAAAATCGAATAAGACCAAAGAAAAAAACTCCTAAAATGTTAAAGGAGAACAAGGCCCAATTATCGAATTGGGGGATGGTATTGTACATTAGTATGCGCAACACCATGCTGGGCACCTTCGAACCGTCAGAGCCGAGATGAGATCTAAACCATCGAATACACGATCCGACAGCTCGAAGGTGCGCAGCACCAATCCGATGTCCCCAATTATCACTTGCTTTCGCATGGGATGGCCAGGCAAGGCACCATCCACGTTGCATTATTGCATATGGACCACACCGGAGAAAGGGTACAAAGTACAACCCTTGTGAGTTAACTGTTGAACCCATCCTTGTGCCATGTGAAATGTGTTCCTACGAACACATTAACCGAGAGTCACACCTACCTTTCTCATGCGTATCTTCTCTCATGTAATAATGACTGATTTCTCGCTCATGGGAAAAAAGAAAAATGAGACACCATCACGGCCTAGTTGAACGATTTGAGCCTTTGGTTGATCTTTACGTAGCCTAATGTGTTTATCGCCCATGTAATTATTATTAGTACGTAAAAAAGATGTTGATAAAGATTAACGAATAGGGAATGACTTCGGTGTCCCCGGTTATTTTGGGGACACTATAATTTTTGACATAACAAAACTATTATGAGTATAACCAAAACCTATTATGAGCATAACCAAAACCATTATAAGCATAACAGAACCATAGCAAAGCATAACAATGTTTGTTATGCCTTAGTTGGATTTGGTTATGCCTTGGTTGGTTTTTTGGATATTCCTTGGTTATACCTTGTTTGGGTTCGGTTATACTTGTAATGAATTTTAGTTATGCTCATACTGATTTTGTTATGCCAAAAATTATGGTGTCCCCAAAATGACTGGTTACACCATAGCATCATCCGAATAGAATATCTAGTTGGAACACAATTATTTTTTTTTTCCTTACTAAAAAAATCAACCAAGATATATTATAGATTGCAACTATATTTTGTTTAATCGGATAACGATGTTGGATCACCTTTACCTGGATGATTATACATCCATTGAAACTTATAAAATAAACGGCTTAATCATCGAAAGAAATCAGAGTCAGCCTTGTCTTGCGTCTCATAAACAACCACGAAAATCTCATTTGATCACAATGAGAGGATCTCGGTTCAATATTTTAGTAGGAATGGTACAATACAATAATGCTATTTTCTGAAACATATGCTTCTTTTCAGACCTTTTTTTTGCTTGGAAATCATATAGTTGAAACTGTTGCTTGTTCTTTTTCTTGCATTTGTTAGTTTCGTGTTTACTTTTTACAGATTATTACTTCATTTTGATGAAAAGAATCGGAAAAGTAAAAAATTGTGATCCCAACTCAATTCTTTTTGATAAAGTTGAAAAATCTGGCTTTTTTGGTTGATTTTTGTCTTTATTAAAAAAATTAATTTTGGCCCATAACTTTTTTATTTTTCTGTTTCCTCTCATTGAGGCGAACGAATAATTCACAAAAATTTAACGCAAAATTAACAAATGAGAATTTTTTAAATAAAGATAAAAAAATAAGCCAAGTGACTTATTTAGACAAAACGTCTCTTGTAACCGCTTGTGCTAGAGCCATGAGTTAAACCCATTGCTTGTTTCTTTATTTTATCTTGTATTTGCGAACAAGAAAAAATATGGCGGATCAAAAATTTTTTTTTATGGCAACTGAAAAAATTTATGGCAATTTTAGTAAAATAAAAATTGGAAAGGATTGTTTTTTTTTTTAATAAAAAACAGTGAGAGAGGATATCCAGCGTAGCAACTTTTTTTGGACGTGACCATAAGAGCTCCCTACTTGTCAATGGAATGTCTGGTTTGAACCATAGCTACCATCCGAAAAGAAGGACCATCACCATGACACCACTCTAGTGCACAGCTAATAAAAAATCCTCCTTTTGATCTGGAGACGAATTTCGAGCACCTACCGAAACTCCAACCTCCCTCTGCGTCAAGGAGAGTAATGACCCTCTCCGAGTGGGCTACCACCCCGGTGGTAAAGGATTGTTAACAGTTGTCAAAAAGAACTGCAGTAATAAAGCATACCACATGCTTGGCGCGTGGTTTGGCATCTGCGTTTATCCGGGCTACTTTACCGAAAGCAGGGTACGGATACGACGGTCAAAGCCCAGGTCTCCATATCCATATTAATTATGAAAGTTTGGGCTTTGTTCGGTTAACCTTTTAATTTAAATATTAGTTTAATTTTTAATTATTATCTTATATTTTTTTTCAATTATTATTTTATTTTTTAATTATTATTATTTTTTTATCTCTCTTTATCTCTTTTCAATTATTATTTCTATATTTAATCATTACTCTATTTCTCTCTCCACTCACTATCAAAACTAAACTAAATTCACAACCAAATAAAACCTTGGTTTTTTTCGTATACAAATCCGGCCACACTTATTTTTTGAATTAAAAATGATGTCTTAAGAAAAAATAATATGTCTAGTATAGCAGAAAATAAGTACTTAAAAAAATACCCGATCCATCCAAAAATAAATTTTAAAATTTTAAAAAAATGTTCGGTCCGCAACACGAGAACTTAAAATTAATATAAATTCTCAAAGAAAAATTAAAAATTTTTTCAACAATTTATTAGATATCGACGAGTTCTTTGAATTTATGGAAAAAGTTGATTTCTTTTTTGTAGAAAATATATTATTTTTAAGTTTTCGTTTTGCTAACCGGACATTTATTTGGAAAAATGACGACTCAGAACGTGTTTTGATAATTAATATCTGCCAAGTACATGCTGAGAATATTTGTTAATATTGAAAATATCCTTAGCATATATTAATTATCAAAACACGTCATTGGCCATAATTTTCCCCATTTGTTTTGGGACAGAGATAATAAAAAACCTTAGCGAAATAGGAGCTATGTTATATCGGACCCAGGGGTAGGTATAATAGGGCGACTGTGCTAAAAAAAGGGGCACCGTCCAAATGATAGAATTTGGCGCATAGAACAAAACTGTAGAAAGAAGTTTGAAATATTATACACGGGCGGTTATATATGTTCAAAAAATTATACATACTGTGGACAAATGTGTTTGTTCATTACTTACCCAAAAAAAAAAGAGCTGTTCTATGTGCACAGCAAGCTGTGCACAGCAGCCGTTTTCTCCCGCCTCGGGTCGCGCAAAGATGATCGGAGCCGCTCATTTTGTTCAAAATACGTCATTTAAGGTCTCTGCAAAAAATGAGCTTCGTTCGATATCGTTAGAGGCGTTAACAAAACACCGAAAATCACTTCAGAATTTAGGCTCATTTTTTTCAGAGACCTTAAACGACGTATTTTGAACAAAATGAGCGGCTCCGATCATCTTTGCGCGACCCGAGGCGGGAAAAAACGGCTGCTGTGCACAGCTTGCTGTGCACATATCTTTTCTGAAAAAAAAAATGTGTTTGTTCATTGGGTTACCAACGTCCTTTGATTCTTTACATAATGAACATTTCAAATCATCTTTTTAGGCTCCGGGACGATGCGCATTTTTCAGGCACAGCCACCAGGTACTCATTTTCCAGTTACTAGGTGAGCACCCACTTGCTTCGCACAAATAGCATGACCGTTGAAAGGAAATTTAGTGATTATATAGTGCAACTGTCAACAAGCATGCAATTAAGAGTCTGAAACGTTGCGGTTCTTAGCGCATATCCGCAGGGTATTATAAAGAGTTCTACAATCGGAGGCTTGGACACCAATTCCTCAAGAATCTGGAAAAGGAAAAACAAAATGATTTAATGAAGTTCAAAATAGATAGGGAAATTCATGGAAATCTTACAGTGCGGTAGGCGTGGAGGAAATTCTTCCTTTATTCCTCCAATTCTTCCTCTATTTTGGAGGAAATTCTCACTCCTACCCATCCTTTATTTCTTCCTCAATTTTGAAGGATAAAATTTGATACTCCACATATAGAATATGGAAAAGAGAAGTGGAGGATCCTTCGTAATTACTAATTAGCACAATCCTGAATTGGTCATCAAGCTTGTGGCAAATTGAATTATGTAATCAATAACAGAAGACTCAAGAAACTGCACTTTATCAGAACCTCAAGTATTGCACCTCACAAAGATGCCGTGAGTTCTATCATACCTTACGGATGCCGTGAGTTCTATCATACCTTAGGGTAGACCTTGATAACAGGCCGTGTCGGATCATGTTCGTGTCGTATCAGTCAGGTTCGTGTCACAAACCATCCAACCCGAACTCCACCCATTTAGAATTCGTGTTTCTCGAGTCATGTCATTTTCGTGTCAGAAATGCTCAACTTTAACCCGTTAACTTCGTGTCCGGTTCGTGTCGTGTTATCGTGTCTGTTACCCAACTCCATATAGAATTACAGATATTATATATATATATATATATATATATATATTCGTGTTAATTGGTGACACAGATTAGTAACCGTGTTGATTGTGTCAATTTCGTGTCACGCGTGTTCAATCCGAATCCGACCCATTTAGAACTCGTGTTCTCGAGTCGTGTCATTTTCGTGTTTCGTGTCAGAAATGTTCAACCCTAACCCTCTAACTTCGTGTCCGATTCGTGTCGTATTATCGTGTTTCATGTTCGTTGTCCAGCTCTACCTTAGAGGCGGCTACACATGGAACCCAGATGGTTGAAGCGAATCCGTTGGATTTAAAAAATGCATTGATTTTTTTACGTGTAAATTATATATTTTTTTAGTGTTGTCGGCGTTGAGTTACTCTTGTCTTTCCTTTAAATTTTCAGCATTGTCTTTGAATGGAAATAGATTATCTAGGAAAGTTATTTTCTTCACAAAATATCTTTCCTCTGCTGTTCAGACTGTTCAATCGAGCCCATCGAATTAGAGAGCGATTATAAATCGGACTACCGCAAAAAAAAAAAAAAAAAAACACATGAGAACAAACCCTTGGAAAAACCATCATCATTGTAGAATTCTCCATACTAATACTAGTCCAGTATGTACAATCTTGCAGAATTCCTATAGTCTACACTAGTAATTGGGACCGTTCACATCTTCATTGCTTTAGAGAGTTTTGGAAATTTTTAGAATATTTTACAAGATTGTACCTGGACTAGTGTAGAGAATTCTAAAATATCGTGAAGTTGTGAAAAGTGCGAGATATTTTTTTCTAAGAAGATTCTAGAACGAGATTGCTGGTCATTTGATGAAAATATTCCAAACCGATCATTGAGGAAGTGTACGACTATAAAAAGAAAGAAGTTGTGGGTGTAGATTTGTGCATTCTATCTATTGCACAAGTGGCTGTCGAACAAACTTTTTTTTTTTATCAGACAAAATGCCTTCCAGGCACTGTCGAACAACTTGATATTGACTTCTTTAAGCTAGTGTTGAACCTCGAGAACCTAGCCCATTGTGTTTTCAACACACCCATGATAAGCTAGTTCACCTCAAGGAGAAATTTTTAGGTGCCGAGGGGATATATTCCACGTAGTATCCACTCGGCACATCCGAGCCGTCCAATACACTTTTGGATGGCTCGGATTGAAACTTTCTCTCTCTCCTCTCCTCAACACTTTCTCTCTCCTTTTTCTCTCTCTAAATTCGAGCCATCCAAAAACGCAAGGGACAGCTCGGATGCACCGAGCGGACACCACATGGTACCCGCTCGGCACTGAAAATTTTTCCCACCTCAAGGAATGTTGCTATGACCCTATTATGTGGCTATGTGAGCAATATAGTGAATATCAGGCTAAAAATCCTCAACGTTCTCCAACAATTGCTATGAACCGCCATGAACTAGGATGACGAAGGAGTGGTATACGTTCATAAGGTCCGAATTACCCCGTGTAAAGTGTATTTTTTGGGGCAGAGGTTACTATTTCAAATAGGGTGTTACGCCATTATTGTGATGATATCAACAGTTTTCTACGTGTTTCGTTTCGCGATGTGGAGATGGGTAAACTATTTTATAAAGATTTATTACCCTAAATGTTTAGAAGTTCTTCCAGTGAGGAAAGAAGAACTAGCATTTATGGAAGGGTACTTGCAACTCTTAAAGATGGCATTGTAATTGGCGAGGAGAAGTTTGATTTTCTGGCATAATCATCAAGTTAGTTGAGAGATAATTTCACAATTACCACCTCTAGTACAACAGGAACATGATGGGTTTTCTGGATGAATCTGCGATTGGAAGACTAAACCAAATTACAACTCATGATTGCAAATGGACCTGCAAGGAACAGTATTCATTATTATCTTGAAGTGTTAGTATCATACTCGTTTACAAAAATGCTTTCCTTGTTCTTAGTTTCAATAATTTGCAACAAAAATTGTTATTTTACAGCTCTAGCATGTGGTATTCAAATGGATTGGTTGTCAATATGCAAAAAATGCAGTCCAGATACTCAAAGAATTAGATATCTCAAACAAAGTAACATTTTTGTTCATAAAAATCTGTTGAATTTCTTAATTTCTTCAATTTCATAACCACCTTCATGAATTAATGTGTCTATTATTATGTCATATCATCAGAGCTTTTAATGACATACTTATGAGTTATGAGAGGCAACTATTGAAACCTGCCAAAGAGGACAGGACACACATCTTCGCATTCAACAGTTGGTTATGTATCATCAAATTCACTTATCCTCTTTTGCTGACAATCCTTTGAAGCCATGTTCATATTTCAATTATCTTTATGTATCCACAAAGATGCCACTAGATCAACACTTAATAAAAACAGAATCTGTGTATCATGTTTTCTTTCATAACAAACATAGTCTGTTTGTGAAATTCACAAACAACAGAACCTGGGTAAGCTATATGGGTAAACTATTTATAGCTAATGAATTTCACTAGTTCCACATATGTATATGCTCATATGGTTATTTTTTTGATTTTTGTTGAAGACTATTATCACTCGAAAAAATGAGCACTTGTGTGAGACTCTTGTTGACAATAAGGTGAAGGGGACATCTCATCCCCACATGCAAGCATGTGAAACGGTTGAGATTGAATTGAACAGTGCCACCCCATTAGTTGAATCTTGGCTCCACCACTGGTCTTTCCATTCCCATTCCATTTCTTACTTTCTTGTTGGCTTGAAGTCATAACAAAAAAATACAGGGGCCGGAGGAATGACTGCCTTCTCATCTAATTTTATAAATTGCACCGATTTTGTTCTTTTATTCAAAAAATTATCCTTCATCAAAATGTATTTCATACAATACCATACAAATAATTTCACAAATTCTAGTATCAAAATTTACAAATTTATAATCTATATAGTTTGTTATTCATAATCTAGAAAGTAATTGACTCCAAACTCTCAAAGGATATTCTCGAATCATTCTTTAAAAGTTTGTTTATGTAACATGTGCCTGAGAAATTTATTTTATAAATTTACATATATTTAATTTTAACTTATTATTTTTTAATATCTCACAGTTGGGTTCGAATAATCTATAGTTTCATAATGAAAATTCGTGGACCGAACCATACCTCACGATTTTTTAATTTTTGAATCCTTATCCAGACCGTTAATCTGCGGATCTAATTCAAAATATATGAATTAGTTCAGTTCGGACCAGTTTGAAGGTTCACCAAATTTTTTGGTCATAATTTCAAACATGATAAGGACCATGTCCAGGACATTATGGGCTGGACCAGGGGACCAACAAACACGACCTGGGCCTTCAACAATTTTGTTCAGAGTATCGATCCTGCCTAACCTCCTTTCCCAAGACTGGACTGGACTCTGAAGTCTGTATGATTGGGCCTAGCCCTGTTTCCGACATTAGCCCATCAATCCATCCCTTGGTATAGTATTAATACGTGATTCAAGGAAAATGAAAAAAGCACAATTGAAGAACCAATGACGGGTTGGTTCGGCCTAGGTTCAAGTCTCCATAGCTCACTATTGGGGTTAATTGGCTGAACATACTCCTAACACCATCATACGTTTGTAGACTTTACTTCGGCTCCAATATAGTTGCGGTGGAACCCTCTACAGATAGTGGTGTGGTGTGACGGGTTAATAAACTCTGGAAAAAATGACGGGTACCAATTTGCACTCCCATTCCCATGCCAGAAGGAGGGGGAAAAAAAAAGAAAGCAAAAATGATCGGAAAATACTCTTTGCCAAGATCCAGGCTCGCTGCACTCCAAAACTTGAAAGAAATTGACAATTCAGTTCAGTGTGGTTGTCTTGGTTAATCTTGCAACAAATACTTAAGCCCATTTGTAGCCAACTACTCATAATCCCTTGCCACAAATCCTCTCTCTCTCTCTCTCTCTCTCTCACTTCGTCAAAGATGACATAATGCATCCTTAATGATACGCCAACAATGTAGACTATGTTGTCCGTATATCATTTCACTTATCGTCACATCACATACGTAATGTAGAGGAAGCAGATCTATTGTCATGAAAATTTTCTGTGCATAAACTCTAATTGATTGTTTAAATTTTAACTACTTCTGATTCGTAGGTATGGACGTAGAACACAAACTACTACTACAACAAAGATGACTCCAGACAGAAACAACCTAAAAAAGGAAAAGGGTAAAATTCACCTAGTTTCTCTCTAACGTTTGATTTCATTCTTCTTCTTTAATACTTTGTACAATCCCTGCCGGAGGTCACAAAATTGAACGGAATTACAACAGGCGTGCGGTCACACTTGACCTACTGGCCTCTTGTTTTGGCCAAACGGTACATTTAAAGACCACCATCACCAATTCCAACAGTGAATTATCCATCCATCGTCGTCATCCCTCTTCCGTCAAATCCGACCGTCCACTTTCTTGGAGCATCTTCAGAAGCTGGGCCCCTTTTCCTCCTCCCTCTATCACCACTGTATTCCCCTTGCAACGCCAGCGCCACCTCGTCCGGAGGCGCCAACACCCCCTGCCCCCGCCCCGCCTCTCCTCTCCTCTCCAAACCCACCACCATAAATCACCCCCAAAACACTCATCACGTACTCCTTCCCCCTCTTCCCATCCAGCTTCCCCATCACCTCCACAATCATCGGCAACACCGGCGCGGGAACCCTCACTGAAATATTCTGCAACATGCATACATAAAACCGCAACATTTTAAGGTTAAAGGAAGTGCTATGTGGTTCATTTAGACAGACCGCAACATGCAATGTGAAGCCCCTTGCGTTTAAGTTTAAAACCGCAACACTCATTTCCCAAGCCAAACTAAACCTAAATAAAGCGCACAGCTAAATGAACCTGTTTATACCCGTTTTTGGCACCAAATCTCTGATCAGCGCTGTTGGGTCATTTAATAAAGTATTAATTAAATTGGCCCGATATTCATTATTCTCTCGGTCTAAAAATTAATGGACTACATTAGTTTTGTGATTTGAAACAAGGCCCGATTAATTAAAATCTAAGTGAAGCGAGATGGCCTGAATAATCTTGCCAATTGGAACCCGCGAAAAGGGGAAGTTGGGTACGCGTTTTTCTTCTGGGAAGAATATTCAAAGGCCATTTGAATAGTCAAATGGCCCCAAGAGTGAGCAAGAATTCTAATATGCTGCCCGAACTGTTTTAATTTGCCAATGAATACTCTCTTATGTATATGCATATCTTATTTATCCGAATCTTTCATTCATCTCTGATACTGCATATGTTGACGTGTAACCTGTTTATGCCATACTATATGTTTCTGTGTTTGATGTTTGTTTCTAGCAAAATAATAAATGTTTGGCAAAGTTCTGCAACCGTCCGTTAGAGCATGAGGAGTTGATGCAAAGGGTCTTATAAGAAGTTACAGCCACCGGCCGGTATCAATGCACTCCGGGAGTGGAGGGAGGGCTTGATTTGGGTGAGGACAATGACGACCAGACTGAAGCTGAGGGTGAGGGCAACGCGGTTGGAATGGAAATCAAAAATCAAATTGGTACTCAAGTGAGAACCACTGCCCCAGAAGATGGTACCAGCAACCCCACCTTCCCAAGAGCCATGCCCATTTTTCCCGGTCTCGACTCAAGTGGAAGCAAATTAACGGAAAACCCCATCCAGTGGGATAGATGCTATCTCCATGAACAACATTTTACGGAACATGGCGAAGGAGAAGCAGTACAAATCTGTGGTGAAGCACAGATACAAGAAGGCAGACGTAATGAGAGTCGTCGTTTCTCAAATGGAGTACTTCAAAGACCCTCCACCCCCGGTGTGCTGGTGGCTTCTTGACCATTTGGCCGAGGATCCCATGAAGATGCAAATCTTCATTGGCTTGCGAAATGATGCGCAAAGGATTTCTTTTATTCAGCGGGAGCATACAAAGGCAATGATGTTATGCTTGAATTTTCATGTATCCTTGAATATTTGGTTTGCATCTACTATGAGCTTTAGGGGAAAAAAAAAAACGGCATTATCTGTTGGATGATGCTATGGTGTCCCCGGTGTTTGTCATATGGCACCATATTTTTCTTTCCCTCTTAAAGTCTTCTAGGAACATGTAAAACACGAGAGCATATCAATTTCAGTTATGATTTGGTTGGTAATATGTTTTCGGGAATGACTTCGGTTTCTCCGGTCATTTTGGGGACATCGTAACTTTTGGCATAACAAAACCATTATAAGCATAACCAAATTTATTACAAGCATAATCAAAACCATTATAAGCATAACCAAAACCATAACAAAGCATAACTTGGTTGGTTATGCCTTGGTTGATTTTTGGTTATGCCTTGATTGGTTTTTGGTTATGCCTTAGTTATGCCATGTTATGGTTCTATTATACTTGTAATGATTTTTGTTATGTTTGTAAGGGTTCTGTTATGTCAAAAATTACGGTGTCTCCAAAATGACCGGGGACACCATAGCATCATCCTTTTCGGACCAGAGATTGCGAACAACTGCGACATTGCATATCCTCCGGCCGGTATACATTTTCTGTCAATCGTTAAAAGTAGGAAAAACAAAGATTTGTTTGATTTTCTTTAAACGTTACGGTAAATGCAGACCCAATGTTTTCCCTTATTTTCCTACTTTCTGTTTGACAGAAACTATCTTTGCCATCATTTTGTTAAAAAAATGTTGTACCTTTCCTCATTTTTAGTGGCACACTGGCATCATACATTGTTAAATCAGTGACCTTCCAAAACATTTCCTCCACCAAAGCACCTTTTTTTGTCAAAGTACTCTGAGTTTAGTCCAACTTTGTTTCTACAAAATTTTCCTTCATCTACATTTTTGTTGTTGACAGAAGCAGAAAAAAACTTGGGTGCTTATATCATGATGGAAAATCTTTATTTACCAAGGTTCTGTAAATATAGTTTATGGAGGCCTATTTCGGCTGTTCAAAAGTGTTTTGGATAATCCATTAAAGACAAACTATTAACTGTAAGAGATATATTTATTACCAGTTAAAGATTAAGAATATATCTCAATTGTTGATTCCCAAAACGGACGGGTGAATTGAGCGTTTTCCGTTAACAACTTATTCACGGCTCCTTTGCAAATAAGTTTCTCTCATATCATGATTTGTAGTCCCCGATATTCACAGATGTGCGCAGAAGAGGATCGTTACAAAACAAAAATCCGCCATCAAGGTTTTTTTTTTTAACCTTCAAAGTATTGGCAGTTCGTTAATACTTTGGAGACCAAAAAGATAAAAAAAAAAACCAAAAAAAAAAAAAAAAAAACCAAACGAAAAACCATACTTTAGGACTCTCATTGAAAGCTCAGCCAATAGGAGAGAACCAAGTTCTGCGAAATCAGAATCGTTGTTGCAATCTTCAAACTAACCAAGGGCAAAACTAACAATTCACCAAGGCTGAAAATGGCGGACAGTAGGCTGCGTTCTTTTAAATGTATAAATTTGAAACTTATTTCGGTATTTTTTACTTTTGTAATTTTTTGTTTAGCTTTTCGACGTAATTTTAGGGGTTGATGGCTCGTCTCAATTGGAAAAGTACAAAAATATAGACCAATGTTAGAAAATTCAAATAAGACGGCACTTAAGCTCCAAAGAAAAATCAAATAAGACGGCACTTAAGCTCCAAAAGACAGCTGTTTGATACTTTTTTTTGTCTTTAGTGAATTTTTTTTATTTTAGTCACAATTGTGTACTTTTTAGACTTTTCTTGTCGAGACAGATGATTAATCCAAAAAAATCATGCGAATTTAACAAAAATTCAGAAAAGACGAACAAAACACACAAAATGAAGAACACGACACTTAAGCTCCAAAAGACAGCTTTTTGATATACTTTTTTTGGTCTTTAGTGAACTTTTTTTTATTTTAGCCATAATTGTGTATTTTTTAGACTTTTCTCGTCGAGACGGATGATTAATCCAAAAGAAATAAGAAATTCACGCGAATTTAACAAAAATTTAGAAAAGACGAACAAAACACACAAAATGAAGAAAAAAGTTAAGTTTAGAAGAAGTTAGCCAAAATGGACGAAACGTTGAACAGTAAAAGCCAACTCACTCTTTTTATTCTAAATATACATGTAGATTTCCAAAGTTAAGAAACCAGCATGGTTATGCAACGGCATGCATCCAACGGGTATAGATAAGGGAATCCAACGGTCTCAATCAATTGAAAAATAGAATTGAAAAATTATACTAAGAAACCAATAAATAGGTAAGTGCATATATAAAATTTAAATTGCTTATAACACATATGACCTTCCATCTCGGGCAATCTATTTAGTGCTATGTGCTTTTCATAACCAAAAGATTTTTTTTCCTCTACATTCATAAAATTATGAATGGTCGTTCTAATAGAATATTTGGGAATCATACTTTTGCATTTTACAATATTGATTTGTTGATTTTGATGAGGATTGCATGTTTAATGTTTTGGCTTCTCCGGATTCTAAATCCTAGCTCCGCCACTGATGATTGTATGGCACTCTCCAACGCTTCGATGGTCAGCATCCAGATGCTGGTGATGCTAATGGAAGCTGCCGCCAATTACCTAAAGATCAAGAACACTTAATGAAGAGTTGAATAAAAAAGGTCACGTATGAACAAGGCTATTATTCCTTGAAATTCAAACTCTGCACCCTGCCAACGATGCGTTTCCTAGTTTTTCCATCCATGTACTATATTATATCCCTATGTTGTTCTCAAAGTGTCCACATTAGTATATACCTGGATGTTGTTATTTGTGTTAAAAAAGTATTGTGTTTTTTGAGAAATTCACCCTTTCGAAGAAAAAAAAACAAGGGAAAATTTCAAAATAGCACCCGACCTTTCACACAAATCACACACAGGCACCTGACCTTTTAAAATTATCAAAAAAACACCTGACCTATTTAAAAACCCATCAATTTTACACCCGCCGTTAACTTTCCATCCAAAACAAACAGAAATGCTGAAATTGTGCATTTTGGCACGAATATTGGCAGAACAAGATTAAAGCTCATTTTGGCAAAACACAATATTATACTCATAAATAAGATTAAGGCTCGATTTGGCTTTAAAAGTCGATTAAACACTTAATTTTTGTCTTTATTCAAAAGAAAAAAAAATGCATTTGTTAGTTTTGCGTCAATACGAATCAATATATAAGTCACAAAAATTACTTTAACTTTTCAATCCAAATACCCATAACTATGCAGCCAAATAAGATTGCTCCGTATTAAAACAAAGGAAAAGGCAAAAACAAAAAATATAGAATAGTCAAGCTTAATTTAGTAATTAAATATCCATGACTTGGCACTTTTCACACCTACCCATGACTATTATATGTTTTTGATTTTTGCCTTTTCCTTTATTTAATACAGAGTAATCTTATTTGGTTGCATAGTTATGAGTATTTAATTACTAAATTAAGCTTGATTCCTTATTTAGGGTGGATTTGGATTGAAAAGTTAAGTAATTTTTGTGACTTATTGATTCATCTTGACGCAAAACTAACAAATGCTCTTTTTTTCTTTTGAATAAAGACAAAAATTAAGTTATTAATTGACTTTTAAAGCCAAATCGAGTCTTAATCTTGTTTATGAGTATAATATTGTGTTTTGCCAAAATGAGCCTTAATCTTGTTTTGCCAATATTCGTGCCAAAATGCACATTTTTAGCATTTCCATCGGTTTTGGATGGAAAGTTAACAGTGGGTGTAAACTTGATGAGTTTTCAAATAGGTCAGGTGTTTTTTTGATAATTTTAAAAGGTCAGGTGCCTGTGTGTGATTTGTGTGAAAGGTCGGATGCTATTTTGAAATTTTCCCAAAAAACAATAAGAGAAACAAGCCCAAAATAGAAGATGTTTTGGAAGGAGATGTAAGTTCGTGGTTTCTAGAAGAGTTCTAGAATATCTAAATTCCAAAAAATGTCTAGAAAAGCCTTAAATAAGAAATATCCTAGATATTTGTTGTAAGTATTTTCCCACATGTGTCAAATCTAGAACCTATCTCGATATTACCTTGTAAAAGAAGAAATCTAGAACCTTCGATGAACTAGTATAATATGAATGGGTTCTAATCATCAATATCCTATAGGAATGTGTTTAGGTCTGCCAATCCTCCAAATCTCCATCCCTAATTTTCTAGAATTTTGATTTTGAAGTAATTAATTAGCCATCCTATTTGGCCTACTTATTTAGGTGTCCATCCTATAATCTTTAAATACTTGTGTTTCTATCCTCAAAATCTATTATTACCCATTATAACCCTGTATATTAATATATATCCATATATTATTGTGTGTGTGTGTGTGTGTGTGTATATATATAGTGTATTCCTATTTTTTTGGTTTCCCCGATATTTTCATTTCCTTTCTCCACCGTTTCGAACAGGACTACCCCTACAATTTCTCCATTACTAACAAAATCCCATCCCCATCGTTTTCCCTATATCTACGAAGCCCATCCCACAGTTTCAAACAGTACTCATCCTATAATACCTCTATTTCAAACAGATTTAGGATTGCTTAGCCTCCGAACCTCGCCTTCCAATAAGGTTGAGAAAACCCCAAGCGTAGGGCTAGGTCGTCGATAGCATAATAACCGGAAAGTCCGGGATCGTACCCACAGAGAATTCGAATATAGCTTAATTGGATTGTAGTTTGTATGGTGGCGTGCGGCGTTCAAGACGGCCAACTTGGTTTTGCTTTAAAAGTGAAAACTAAGGAAAAGACTAGAAAAGAGTCTAATTAACTTGAAGAGGCAAGTCTAGGGATCGTCTTTCCCTTAACAAAGGCCGCTACCGGTTCTCAATTATAACTCAAACGAGAGTCACGACCGCGTGCTCACGCCCGGAAGATTTAGCTTTAAAAGACTACGTTTAACGGAAGATGTGATTTCATAGAATTAAACCAACCTATTTTTGCTAAGGCATCTAACACGTAGGAGGCCACGAGCCCTCGGTATGTCGCTTGCCAAGACCGCTTGACTAAACTTCATACCAAGGAGTTAACACCCCTCATTTAGACCAAAATGGCTAAGTTAACCCAATTCCGAAAATCATGATTTTAAGACCAAGAGTATGAGAACCAAATAACAACCGAAGTCTTTAGGAAAGATTATCCCGAGACATAGCCAAACGACTACTCAACCATAACTAAAGAACAAAACATAGTAGAAAAACGAGACATGATATTTAACCGACGGAAATGAAAATAAACTCGATATTAAGAAAGATCTAGAGCGTAGCTACAACATTAATAAGCGAGAAAACAATAAACGACAAAGACTTACTAGGGTTCTTGAAGCATTTAACTAAGAAAGCTTGGAAGACATTAGTGGAGAAAAACTAACCTAAACTAACTACCTAACCCCTTGCAAGTGAGAGAGAGAGGAGTATTTATACAAAAAGACTGCCTCTCTCCTCCAAAATATCCAGAAATACACCAAAAGTAGAAAGTTTCCACTTATGGAAAGTTAAAAGCTGTCAAAAAGTAAGTCGGTAAGCCTCCCGTATCGATACTCCAAGAACCGTATCGATACTGAGCAGCCTTGCTCTGAAATCCAGGATTCTCCGTAGACGACCCGTATCGATACACTCAAAACCGTATCGATACTCCATAAACCGTATCGATACTCCATAAATCGTATCGATACGCTGAAGGCTGGATTTCCTTCTGTTTTGAAACCGTATCGATACTCCGAAAACCGTATCGATACGCTGAAGCTTCCCCTGTATCCTGGCCTCAGCTTCAGCAGACAGCTCCCAGCAGCTTCACATCTCCTCAGCATCTTATTTTCATTCTCTAAATTTAAGTAAAGATTACATTTTAAACATTTCTTTTACCTTTTCTTTACTTTAATTTTATTTAATGAAAATAAGAAAGTACCCCCCATTTGGAAACAATGGCATTACCAGAATTTCAAGATTCCAATTAAATCAAAATGTCAACCCCCCAGTTTTAGTGTAAAATGGAAAACTGCACGTTTTTCTCAAGAGAAAATGGCTCGAAACATGACCTTGCTCTTCAGATAAAACTTTGCAACTTTGTAGTTACTCTTAGAAAAATTCAAGGATCAATTACCGCCATTTTTAATCTCGAAAATCGATACTTTTTCAGAAAGTCATTTTTCCATACTTAGACAGATTTTAAGGGGCCGACAGGGTCTTCGGGTACTTAGAAGCTCTTGGGCCATCCATGGCGTTGAAATGCGCCTTATTTGCACGTTTAACCTGAAACACACAAAAACCTACCTTACGTGCAATATCGCTATAGAAGCTAAATAAACGCAAGTTAAAACAATATAAAACGGGACTAGTCGCACCAAATATCTACAATATTGGGTGCTCATCACACCCCCCAACTTGAATTTTGCTAGTCCCTAGCAAACTAAAACAAAACATATTTAACTAAGCTATGCAACCCTCTCGAGATTCAAGATACGAAAGTTATGTTCAATTACTTCAACTAGGCAAGAGTCCGAGACACCCCGTCAAATCCGATCATGTGAAATCCACGTACAAACAGGCCATGAACTAGGATGAACAAACTATGCCATATTACAGCAATCACGCATGCATGCACCACAACGAGTTTCGACTCCAAAACTCACAAGGATACGCTCTTATTTGACTTTTCACACAATGAGATACAAGATACATCCCATGACAAGCGCTAGCGAGTAAATGCAGTAGGCAGAGACAAAAAGCTACGCATGCTATCAAAAGAGCGCTGAGAAAGAACGGAAAGCTAGTTATTGACAAGTATAGAAAGACTAGGAATATCACAACTCAAGTAATAATAGATATCGACCATGCATCAAATGGAGTTAATTAACGTACAAAAGATCAACGGAGGACTTTATTAGCTTATAATGACCTTGGATACAAAGAGAAAGGGACTGCAAAAATGTAGTGGCCAATATACTAGCACGGATCAACTACCCCTTGGCCACTACCGACTCTAAACTACCCAAGGTATGACCATATATTGGCCAAACACCAAACAAAGTTATGAAAAAGAAAAAAAAGAACAACTACTAGATAAATCCTACAAAAACTACTACCACCGACTCAACCACACATAGTCGCCATCGTCATCCGGCTCCTCATGATATTGAGCATCAAACTCCCCCTTTCCATTGGATTCTTTCTCATCCGGAATGTAAGCTAGCCCAGAGGTCAAACTAATCCTCTCATCATAGTATTCAACGCTCTTTCGAATCCGCTTTTGCTCTTTCATAGTAATTCTTTGATTTTCTTTTGAAGAATATGATCACTTGAGGTGAGATTTATAGTAAGAGAGATTGATGGGCCAATTTCGAGGGCTTTGAAGAGGGAGATAAAAATTTAGGCTTTAACATTTGTAGTGGGAGAGGAACGTACCAATTCTTCACCTTTTTGTATCCTAACCACTTTTATCACATTCACACCACCCCCAAACCTCCTTAAAACATTGAAAAGCATTGACACACAACCCTCCAAACCTCCGGTTACCTAGGTTTGAACAACGGAAGAGACTTGGGGACTATGGTTCAAAATAAGGACAATGTGACTCTTATGGTGGTTTAATCAAGCAAAAATGCCTTGAATCATTTCCTAAGTACGCCAACAACTCCAATAAGATGCATGAAAGATATATAGCCTATTCAAGTATGAACAAAAGATATTATTTACGCAAATGCAGAATTGAGAACAAAAAACATGGGATGCTTAAAAAATGAATCTCTACTCTAACGATGCACAACACTTGACTTGACTTTTAGGCTCAACTTATTCATCAAAATTCATGTATATGCATGTGACATGGATTGAAACACACAACCAAATTCGACGGGATACACGACTCTTGCCATATTGACACAATTGAGCATAATTAAAGTATCTAGCATACGAAATCACTACTAACAAGGGAAGATTGCACAAAAAATTTGAAAATTTTACCAAAAGCAGAAAAAGGAGACAAATCTCATAACATATATATGGCACATATATAACCCTCCCCCCAACTTAAACGATGCTATGTCCTCATAGCATGAAGACAATAATATTGAGAGGAAAGAACAAAAGATTGTACCTCCGGAGGAATGTCAACCCCCGTATACCTCGACCAAGTTGGAGGCTTTCGTGCCATTGCTTCCCTTTGTCATTGGAACTGCTTCCAAGGCTCACTCTTTCGGCTCCCCCATCGAAACCACAGCTAGTCACACAAGGTCATCGCCAGGGCTTTCTTGGTCTTACAACCGCGACACGTAATCGCACCCATGCTTAGGGCTCCTGAATGCCTCAATCACTCTGACTTTAGATCCAAACTACCAAGGCTGGTATGGTAGCATGCTTACCCTGCAAAAGACTTAAGAACCAACTACCTACTAAGAAGCAAATGACATTAGTACCGCCCGGCTCGTGGTATCCGGGCTCAAAAGTAACCAAACGTAAAACACAACCAAATCTTCACGCGATCACACGGGTACTACTTTTCTCCCCATTTTTCAAGCGAGAAACAGGTGGCTATACCGGACCATCAAATTAAAGAGAAAAAGAAAAAAGAAAAAGAGAAAGAAAGAGTTTATGTACAGTCAGCCAAACGCGGGCTCCGAATATTTATCATGCCAACTAGAGCTAATAGAATTAACATAGTACTCCACTCCGCACTTTGCTTCAAAAATTGAATCCGACCATGCCATAAAAATAGATACTTTGAGTACCACAATTGCCGAATTCGTTTCAAAAACTTCAGTTCCACCGAGTGCATAGCCCAAACAAAATCAATTTTCAAATTGTTGAGAAATTCTACTATAAGAGCATTGTAAACCAAGTCAACATCCTCAACACCAAGAAAATCAACTAGTTCTATGATTGGTAACTTCTCAAGAGTAGGCCCACATGCATCTTGTTTTTCTAACAAAGAATGGAAGGAATCTACCTCGTCATCAATTTGCGTAGGCGTGAGAAGATCGAGGCACGGAGAATTCCAAAGGACAATTGTAGCTTCCATGGGCTCTAACTCGTCAAAGATTGGCTCATAAGCATCTTGTTTAGCCAACAACGAATACAAGTAATCCACTTCGGCATTCATTTCCTCAGCGGTGAAAGGTTTTGCCAAAGGATCTTCATAGTACACGCCCGATGTGTCAAGCATATTCATCTCGTGAGCAAGGAGTAATTCATCCGGGGAAGAATCAAGATACGGGAGATCGGAAGAAACAACCTTAGCAGTGAGGCATTTCTCCCCCGGATCATCACAAAAAGGGGGATCCATAAGAGGAGAACTCGGGACCTCAATTTCATCAAAAGGCTCATCACTCCATGCAGACTCTGAGAAGCTGTCACAATCTAAACTAACATTTTCAACAAAGCTATGTGGTTCAATTCCCTCTTTCATGGCATTTGAGTTGGACTCTTGACAATGTTGAGCATAAACTCGAGATTGTAAAATTTGAGCCAATCGATCAAAGAAATCTAAGGCTTGAGCAGGTTCTTTTTCAAAAAGTTTTCCATCGCACATCATGTCTAAGAACCGTTGACTCGTTGGAGAAAGTCCATCATAAAAATAGTTAGCAATTTGAAAATTATCATAGCCATGATTCGGGACCACAATGAGCAAATTCTTGTATCGTCCCCAACATGCGTAAAATGACTCATTCACTCTTTCGGCAAAAGTTTGAATTTGGTTCTTAAGATCAAACCAATTGGTAATGGGCATACGCCTTGTAAAAATATTGGCATCATGATTAGCTATGCAAAGGGGTGTGAAAGTTTGATTGAGACATAGGTAATCCCCCAAAGTCTTATGGGGCGTGATAGTTTGATTGGGACAAAGATAATCCCGCAAAGTCTTGTGAGGTGTTCCCCAATTTGCATATATAAAATTTAAATTGCTTATAACACATATGACCTTCCATCTCGGGCAATCTATTTAGTGCTATGTGCTTTTCATAACCAAAAGATTTTTTTTCCTCTACATTCATAAAATTATGAATGGTCGTTCTAATAGAATATTTGGGAATCATACTTTTGCATTTTACAATATTGATTTGTTGATTTTGATGAGGATTGCATGTTTAATGTTTTGGCTTCTCCGGATTCTAAATCCTAGCTCCGCCACTGATGATTGTATGGCACTCTCCAACGCTTCGATGGTCAGCATCCAGATGCTGGTGATGCTAATGGAAGCTGCCGCCAATTACCTAAAGATCAAGAACACTTAATGAAGAGTTGAATAAAAAAGGTCACGTATGAACAAGGCTATTATTCCTTGAAATTCAAACTCTGCACCCTGCCAACGATGCGTTTCCTAGTTTTTCCATCCATGTACTATATTATATCCCTATGTTGTTCTCAAAGTGTCCACATTAGTATATACCTGGATGTTGTTATTTGTGTTAAAAAAGTATTGTGTTTTTTGAGAAATTCACCCTTTCGAAGAAAAAAAAACAAGGGAAAATTTCAAAATAGCACCCGACCTTTCACACAAATCACACACAGGCACCTGACCTTTTAAAATTATCAAAAAAACACCTGACCTATTTAAAAACCCATCAATTTTACACCCGCCGTTAACTTTCCATCCAAAACAAACAGAAATGCTGAAATTGTGCATTTTGGCACGAATATTGGCAGAACAAGATTAAAGCTCATTTTGGCAAAACACAATATTATACTCATAAATAAGATTAAGGCTCGATTTGGCTTTAAAAGTCGATTAAACACTTAATTTTTGTCTTTATTCAAAAGAAAAAAAATGCATTTGTTAGTTTTGCGTCAATACGAATCAATATATAAGTCACAAAAATTACTTTAACTTTTCAATCCAAATACCCATAACTATGCAGCCAAATAAGATTGCTCCGTATTAAAACAAAGGAAAAGGCAAAAACAAAAAATATAGAATAGTCAAGCTTAATTTAGTAATTAAATATCCATGACTTGGCACTTTTCACACCTACCCATGACTATTATATGTTTTTGATTTTTGCCTTTTCCTTTATTTAATACAGAGTAATCTTATTTGGTTGCATAGTTATGAGTATTTAATTACTAAATTAAGCTTGATTCCTTATTTAGGGTGGATTTGGATTGAAAAGTTAAGTAATTTTTGTGACTTATTGATTCATCTTGACGCAAAACTAACAAATGCTCTTTTTTTCTTTTGAATAAAGACAAAAATTAAGTTATTAATTGACTTTTAAAGCCAAATCGAGTCTTAATCTTGTTTATGAGTATAATATTGTGTTTTGCCAAAATGAGCCTTAATCTTGTTTTGCCAATATTCGTGCCAAAATGCACATTTTTAGCATTTCCATCGGTTTTGGATGGAAAGTTAACAGTGGGTGTAAACTTGATGAGTTTTCAAATAGGTCAGGTGTTTTTTTGATAATTTTAAAAGGTCAGGTGCCTGTGTGTGATTTGTGTGAAAGGTCGGATGCTATTTTGAAATTTTCCCAAAAAACAATAAGAGAAACAAGCCCAAAATAGAAGATGTTTTGGAAGGAGATGTAAGTTCGTGGTTTCTAGAAGAGTTCTAGAATATCTAAATTCCAAAAAATGTCTAGAAAAGCCTTAAATAAGAAATATCCTAGATATTTGTTGTAAGTATTTTCCCACATGTGTCAAATCTAGAACCTATCTCGATATTACCTTGTAAAAGAAGAAATCTAGAACCTTCGATGAACTAGTATAATATGAATGGGTTCTAATCATCAATATCCTATAGGAATGTGTTTAGGTCTGCCAATCCTCCAAATCTCCATCCCTAATTTTCTAGAATTTTGATTTTGAAGTAATTAATTAGCCATCCTATTTGGCCTACTTATTTAGGTGTCCATCCTATAATCTTTAAATACTTGTGTTTCTATCCTCAAAATCTATTATTACCCATTATAACCCTGTATATTAATATATATCCATATATTATTGTGTGTGTGTGTGTGTGTGTGTATATATATAGTGTATTCCTATTTTTTTGGTTTCCCCGATATTTTCATTTCCTTTCTCCACCGTTTCGAACAGGACTACCCCTACAATTTCTCCATTACTAACAAAATCCCATCCCCATCGTTTTCCCTATATCTACGAAGCCCATCCCACAGTTTCAAACAGTACTCATCCTATAATACCTCTATTTCAAACAGATTTAGGATTGCTTAGCCTCCGAACCTCGCCTTCCAATAAGGTTGAGAAAACCCCAAGCGTAGGGCTAGGTCGTCGATAGCATAATAACCGGAAAGTCCGGGATCGTACCCACAGAGAATTCGAATATAGCTTAATTGGATTGTAGTTTGTATGGTGGCGTGCGGCGTTCAAGACGGCCAACTTGGTTTTGCTTTAAAAGTGAAAACTAAGGAAAAGACTAGAAAAGAGTCTAATTAACTTGAAGAGGCAAGTCTAGGGATCGTCTTTCCCTTAACAAAGGCCGCTACCGGTTCTCAATTATAACTCAAACGAGAGTCACGACCGCGTGCTCACGCCCGGAAGATTTAGCTTTAAAAGACTACGTTTAACGGAAGATGTGATTTCATAGAATTAAACCAACCTATTTTTGCTAAGGCATCTAACACGTAGGAGGCCACGAGCCCTCGGTATGTCGCTTGCCAAGACCGCTTGACTAAACTTCATACCAAGGAGTTAACACCCCTCATTTAGACCAAAATGGCTAAGTTAACCCAATTCCGAAAATCATGATTTTAAGACCAAGAGTATGAGAACCAAATAACAACCGAAGTCTTTAGGAAAGATTATCCCGAGACATAGCCAAACGACTACTCAACCATAACTAAAGAACAAAACATAGTAGAAAAACGAGACATGATATTTAACCGACGGAAATGAAAATAAACTCGATATTAAGAAAGATCTAGAGCGTAGCTACAACATTAATAAGCGAGAAAACAATAAACGACAAAGACTTACTAGGGTTCTTGAAGCATTTAACTAAGAAAGCTTGGAAGACATTAGTGGAGAAAAACTAACCTAAACTAACTACCTAACCCCTTGCAAGTGAGAGAGAGAGGAGTATTTATACAAAAAGTCTGCCTCTCTCCTCCAAAATATCCAGAAATACACCAAAAGTAGAAAGTTTCCACTTATGGAAAGTTAAAAGCTGTCAAAAAGTAAGTCGGTAAGCCTCCCGTATCGATACTCCAAGAACCGTATCGATACTGAGCAGCCTTGCTCTGAAATCCAGGATTCTCCGTAGACGACCCGTATCGATACACTCAAAACCGTATCGATACTCCATAAACCGTATCGATACTCCATAAATCGTATCGATACGCTGAAGGCTGGATTTCCTTCTGTTTTGAAACCGTATCGATACTCCGAAAACCGTATCGATACGCTGAAGCTTCCCCTGTATCCTGGCCTCAGCTTCAGCAGACAGCTCCCAGCAGCTTCACATCTCCTCAGCATCTTATTTTCATTCTCTAAATTTAAGTAAAGATTACATTTTAAACATTTCTTTTACCTTTTCTTTACTTTAATTTTATTTAATGAAAATAAGAAAGTACCCCCCATTTGGAAACAATGGCATTACCAGAATTTCAAGATTCCAATTAAATCAAAATGTCAACCCCCCAGTTTTAGTGTAAAATGGAAAACTGCACGTTTTTCTCAAGAGAAAATGGCTCGAAACATGACCTTGCTCTTCAGATAAAACTTTGCAACTTTGTAGTTACTCTTAGAAAAATTCAAGGATCAATTACCGCCATTTTTAATCTCGAAAATCGATACTTTTTCAGAAAGTCATTTTTCCATACTTAGACAGATTTTAAGGGGCCGACAGGGTCTTCGGGTACTTAGAAGCTCTTGGGCCATCCATGGCGTTGAAATGCGCCTTATTTGCACGTTTAACCTGAAACACACAAAAACCTACCTTACGTGCAATATCGCTATAGAAGCTAAATAAACGCAAGTTAAAACAATATAAAACGGGACTAGTCGCACCAAATATCTACAATATTGGGTGCTCATCAAGGATTAGTTCCTAATTTCTCATCCACTCCCCCATTCGTGAATTTGAGTTTCAAACTTCCAACAAAGAAGTTTTTTGGTCCTATATATAACTACATGCAATTTCAGACGACATGTGTTGGGAGAAACTATTTGAAATTGGGAGAAAGAATTTGAAATTGGGAGAAAGACGTCTTCTTTTACCAGGTATGAAATCCCCCAACCTTTGTAGTTTTGTTTCTTATAGGCACAGTTTATGAGCTTCTCGTCCTCCACTGCGATGTCCATGCCATTGGTGGACTAGTAGATGTCCATGAACACCCGATCGACCGTCGCCGTCACTGACAGGATGGTGGTAGTATGGTGGTGGTTGGAGCAGCAAAGATGATCAATTGTCTGTCCTAAAAGTTTAACATGATCAATACTATTATGCACTGCTAACCCAATATCTGAAACACATCAAGTATCATAACCACATAAATTACCATACAAACCATGACACATTCATAAAGCATCAACATAGAAAACCTTGTGTTTAAGGAGCAAAGAAAACCTTTTTAAGTCTTAATAGTGATTCAATTTATTCCTTGAGAAATAAGGGAATTTCATAAACAACCAACCCTCACTTTGCACTCTTTTGTTCAATATGGGTAAAAATCTTCTTCATAAGTCAAAGATAAACTTCATAGCAAGTCATGACAAAAATCGCTAACATGTCCTACAAGATGCAACTTGATCATGTTAAAACTTCAGAAGATTTCGAAACACACATACCGGAACCACGACAAATGTTATTTGTTATGTGAGATAAACCTTAAAAATGAAAAACGACCATTAACACAGTACATGACAAAATCGGGTAACATACAAACACATACCGAAATCATGTCAATATATGGTGAAATCGAAACACACCCGCAAGTCATGACAAAATCCGCGAGAACAACAATATACAGAAAAACCCATGAATGTAGATGAGAAATTGCAACTTACTGGTTTTAGCCATTGTTTTTTTCGATCAGGGTTTCCGATCAGAGTTGCCAGAATGGTTGGATTGGTGAGTGTAGTTTATGATTTTCGAGCAAAACAACATCAGAAGAGGGGTTTTCGTCCAGGGTATCCTTCACTCTGCCAAAACAGGATGTATCGCCCACGAGATGGCCAAACAGGATGTAACATCGACGAGATGGCCAAACGAATCGGACCTATCGTCCTTCTTTTCCGATTGTTGTTTCTTCTCTTTCTGCCGTCCTTTTCCGGTTTCCACAGTCGTCCTTTTTCTTAGCTTTTTGAACGAAGAGTTTATCTGGGGATTGGAAAGTGTGAATTTGTATTTGGGATGGAATGGTGGGACCTGTGCAAACAAAGTTACCATGTATACATGGATAATAATTATCTACAACTAAAGCTAATCAAAACAGGACTACCCCCAATCCTAATCAAAATAGGACTTCCCCCCAAACAAGTATTTTTAGTTAGTTAATATATATCCATCACATTTATTTAGAGAAAAACAATGGTAAATAAAATATTAAGGGTAATATGGGTATTATTTAAATTTCAGGATAGGAATATAAGCTTTTAAACCCTCCAGGACTAGGACATAAGTATATATACAGGAGAGGACCCCAACCTTTGATATTTATAATTTGTTTAAATTGAGAGAGGGAGAGAGAGATCTAATGCTCCAATGACATTTTATGTGATGGCCCAACTTATCTCTCCACCACATGTGTGACATTTTTATGTGATGGCCTAACTTATCTCTCCACCACACGTTTGTGTAAGTTTGTGTTCAAGTGTGTAAGTTTGTGTTCAAGTGTAATACCATTCTAATCTCAAGTACTCTTCCCTCTTGCGGAAATAAATCCTTTCAACACACACACCCAGAAAATCTTCTTCTTTCCAACAATACCATTACCAATAACATGTTTCGATTTTTCATTCATAGCAGTTCTTCTCGTGTACCATAGGAAGTCACAACAACAAAATGGGGATTTAGGGGCACTTTTGAAAGGGCAATTTTCCAACACTACCTTATGAAGTTATTAACAAGGCACCACCTTCTAAAGTGCCTCATTTGATTCTCCCTACTGCGGCAATCATCCTAGACACCAAATTTAACATTTTTTATTATTTTGATTTAATGTGATAGAGCAGTTGAAAGTATCTCGAAAAGCTGGATTTAATAGGGCACTTATTTGGAGATATAAAACTACACAGTTTTTGTAATAAACTTATTTGTTTCAAATTTACTATATTTTATTATTTTAATTTAATATGATAGGGCAGTTGAAAGTGTCTCGAAAAGATAGGTTTAATAGGGCATTTATTTGGAGACATAAAACTGCGCCGTTTTTGTAATGTACTTTTTTTTGTTTAAAATCAATGTTTCTAATAGGGCATCTTTGCCCACAACGTCGTTCACAATCTGTTGATCTGGACTCCAAATTGATATAGCTTGGCTTCCTCCAAAGTTTCCAGCTACTCGTAGGAGTCTTGACGATTGGAAGAAAACGACACCACTCTTCCATCTCTATACGCATCTCGTTTCTTGTTTCTATTTGAAGCTTTCTCTCAAGCTCAATTTGTCGCCGCTGGATACAAGGTATTTCATAGATTTTAGTCATATTTTTTCAAATAATGTGGGTAAATCACTATTCCCTGTTAATTGATTGTCGATCAAAAGCTCTTTCGATCTGTTTACTCCCCTCCCCTGATTTCACTAATGTATCAATTTCTTCACATTTAAGGTTCCCTCAATTATATACTCTCTTTTAATTAGTACCTTTTAGCTCCTGCCACACACAAGGCAGCCCCTTTAAACACAAAGTCATTGTTTGCGGGGACACTTGCTTAGTGGAAATAAAATTGGGTCTACAGGCCTAAACGGAGAATTTGACACCAAAATATAGGAACATGTAGTTGCAACAAATAGTCAATATAGAGACATGTGTTTTGAATTTTGGTCACTTTAAATTTTGTCAGATTTGACAAAGTAGTAGATGGGTCAGTTGATGATTTAAATGGAGTACAAAAAGTCAAAAAGCCAAAAAATTAAAAATCAAAAGTCAAAAATTAAGCTATCAAACACCACCAGAGCCACTGTAGAGCCAACCGATTCTATATCACCTTCCAAACGAACATTTATTGAGTGAGTTTGCCTCACTTATGCAACCAAGGATCCATTAATTATCTCGGTCTCTGTTTCAATCCCATAGTGATCCATTAGTTTTCCCAATCTTTCATTGTAGGTTTTGTATCTAAGTGCATTTTCTAAGTGAACCTAAAAACATCAACAAATTAATAGCTTTTGACTGACAGAAGAACTTTCTAAAAACACGGGTTTGTCGGGCTTTTCCATGAAATCATCATCAGCTATCTCGACGGGCCCACCTAACTTTGGTAAGTCCAATGCGAGAGAGCATAGCCTCGCCAGCCTTGTACACTGATTTCTCTTCGCCAGTTCTCGTTCTCGTTCTCTGTCTGCAAAAATTGTATGAGCATTCGAGAAAAATCCTACTTTACCATTGCCTATGAAGTTTGTGAAGAACTTTATGACTTTTTGTGGTACACGACAAAAACTGCTATGAATGAAAAATGGAAGAACTTGACTTCTTCGATTTTTCATTCATAGCAGTTTTTCTCGTGTACCACAAAAAGTCATAAATTTCATCACAAACTTTATAGGCAATGATAAAGTGGGATTTTCCCCGAATGCTCATACAGTTTTTGCAAATAGAGAACGAGAACGAGAATTGGCGAAGAAAAATTGGTGTCCAAGGCTAACGAGGCTATGCTCTCTCGCACTGGACTTACCAAAGTTAGATGTGCCCGTCGAGATAGCTGATGATGATTTCATGGAAAAGCCCGACAAACCCGTGTTTTTGGAAAGCTCTTCTATCAGTCAAACGCTATTTGTTGATGTTTTTAGGTTCACCTGGAAAATGCACTTAGATACAAAACCTATAATGAAAGATTGAGAAAACTAATGGATCACTGTGGAATTGAAATAGAGTTCCATTGGATGTTTAGATGACGAGTTCGACTCTAATGGGGATTTGGCTAGTCGTGCTCCCGAAATTTCTAAGTCCAATCCTATGTGTTGTGAAGCGCCTCTTCATTCACAATATCTATCCATGAATTAGAACACGCACATCAAAATGGTGACCAGTGAGTCATCTGTCAAGGATCCTTTATCTCCCGTAGAGTGGACTGCGGACATAGAAGCAGACGACAATTCTAGTTCCCATCCTTCACCTGTTGTAGGAAGTACTACCCCAAAAGGTTATGTGGAAATGGTACCAGCCCCTAGTTGTTTTCAAAGAGTTTTCGAAGAAATATGCAGTCATTTTGGGACGCGATTTCCTCCTAATTAACTAAACACTTCAGTCTTCTTTAAAAACTGCCAAGGCCTTTCGTTTCTTCCATCGTCCTAGTATTTCCCCGGTTGAGCTTAGAGGAAAATCGACTCTCCTACGGCTCCTATGAATTGCGACTTTGAGGATTTTGTGTTGAATACGTCCCCAATGGTTGAGGTAGGAAAAATGGCTATTTGTGATCCTTTCCCTGTGTCAGCTAGTCTTCAAACAGTGTTTCATCCCAATCTTGTGGAGCCTCCAACAAGAATTGAAGCTTCTCTTGTGCATCCGGGTTCAGAGGTAAGGAATCTCAGGTCTAAGCGAATCACGACTTGTTGGGACAATAATTTCAAGATTACCTTCAACCATGTGAAGACCCTGAAGCCCAATGGTACCTGGCTTTTAAGGACAATAACTCTGTGGAATGCGGTCATCTTATGGCTTGCTCAGCATTGACATTGTTGAGGCCTACCAGGACTATTCGGCCTTTTCAGGATAATAGTGCTAAGAAAAGAGGTCGCCATATGGCAAGCCCCAGTAAACGCAAGGCTAATAGGCAAAACCATAGCTTGAGGACCGTGATGAGGCCCATTCCGTTCAAGCTTTCAAATCATATGCACCCCATAAGTGCAAATGGGTGCATACCATTGAAGATAGTTGTAAAGAACCTCATGTGTTTCGTGCACCGCAGAGTCGTGCGTTACACTAGTATCCTTTTTTCTGCTTGTGCTTTTCTAATTGTTTTTCTGCAGGTGGTAAAGACAAAGGGTCCTTATCCATGAATGCGTTTCGTTGCTTCTATTTTCCTTTGAGAGTAGGCGGTTTGTTTTCGGTGCTTGTTTGGTTTTTGTTCTGGCAGCCCTATTAAGGCTTGGAGGAGATGCTAATTCAGTGATTGGCTAAATGGGCGTTGCTGTCCATTTATCGCTTTGGACTTGAGCGATAAATGGACCTGAGCTTCTTCCACCACTGGCCATTTGTCTTTTGATTATATATTGTTGTTGTAAACTATTTTCATATATTAATGCATTTCTATCGTCGTTCCAAAAAAAAAAGACTACAATTTACAACTCACGAGTAACATTTGTTAACAACTCAGCAAGCAGCCAAGACTGCTTTTCATGCTTATTATGCTACCAAGACTGCTAAAATTAAGCTACGCATACGAATTGGGATGTATCCACTATAACATAGGGATTAAAATTTTAAAAAAAAATTTGAATGACACAATATTTCTTTTTTGGTGGTTGGAGATTGTTGGTGTACAATTCAGCTCGTACGTACAAATACAAGTGCGAAAATGTAAGCTCATATGTATTAAAAAAAAAGAGATTTTAATTGTGGCGGTATCAGCCCAAGAATCATCCAGCAAAAACCTGAACGGTTTTATGGATCATGTGCTTCAACGGAAATTCTAAGGCGGTTTTACAAGTGATGGTTTTTGGGTTGAACCAGACTAGATAAGGGACCGGTTGAACCACCTAGTCCGGTCCGGTTTTTAAAATATTGGTCAGAAAAATTGATACGTGGCCTTGTTCGTTTTGGGATCTCAAAATTCTTCAACATGATTTTCAATAAATTTTCTCTATCTATCTTTCTCCAATTATTACTTTCAAAAACATTCCTTGAAATCCAAACCGAACAGGGATATTTTTTACCAGAAAGTTCTACTCCTGAAAGAATAAGGAAATAAAACCCACTCGAGGGGCAAAAACGCAATATCAAAGGGATCATAATCAGAACCACACCCAAACTATACACATATATATATATATATATATATGCGCGTGTTTAGCCCTAAATTACTAATCGGACAAAGCTCTCAGCAACTCTGCACCGATAAGAACTGGTCTCTCTCTCTCTCTCTCTCTCTCTCTCTCTCTCTCGGTGTGATGTTTTTCTATGGGTAATTTAGATGCTTCAACCTAGTACTATTAATTTGTTGATTAAACAGTGATGATTATTTACCCCCGCACGCACAAACAAAAAAAAACTCGAAGGGTTGATGAGGTTATCTGGGCTTGACAAATTAAAATCAATCTGCTTTGTTCCATCCGTATGTAGTAGGATTGGTGCGATACATTGCCCATTAGAAAATTCGAATCCAGATTGAAGTCGGCAATTCAAAGTTTTCAATACTGTTGCCGGAATTAACCAATTTTTTTCATTGTTATGCATATAGGGTCTGCCAAACCAAACCGAGTTTTGAGTCCCAATCATATATAGGATATGCCATCATCTTGGTTATTATTTGTTTTAACTTGTACGGTTTTTGTTTGTATTCTGATTTCAGATTGACAGTGCCAGATAGTTACAACAACATGGAGGATGGTAGGAATGCTTGTAGTTTCAGGGAGGATGATAGCATTATCCCTGACAATCTTCCCAAGGGATATAGCGGTTTTGTTGTCAATCTGTGGTTTCGTAATGAAGTTGAAAGAGCTAGTGGCGATGATGCTTTGGTGCTGGATTCATACAAGAAATGGCTTCGATTTCCTAATTTCGAGAATATGGAGATGATATTGGATTCGTGTATAAGTAGTTGTACTAGAGTGTACCTACCTGGAAGACTCCAGGACTCGGTAGCAGAAAAGGTACTCAGTTTTGCTAATTCGATGTTGATGGATACAGAAAGTGAATACAAGAAGGTACTGCCGATTGCTGTGGAAGTTGTGGTTAGGACGTTGCAAGGATCCATGGAGAGAGAGCAAGAGGCAATTGCTCGGGCGTTTACTGAGCCTGCCAATGCAGTTCTCGAAGAATTTCTGCAAGCCATTAGAGACGAAGATTACCAGGAAGCAATGGAGTATGTGGGTGCAATTAGATCCAAGGTCAACACAATGGAGTATGTAACAGTCCCTGATTCGTATGTGGGCAAGCACTGTATGCTTTGTTCGGATGAGTTTTCTGCTTGTTCGTTTGTTGTTCGCATGCCCGTTTGTTCTCATGTTTATCATGGGGGCTGTATTGTTAAGAAGCTTGTGTTATTCAAATCATGCCCCATATGCCCACTTTTGGAGGTGCCTGTCCACGCTAAGTCTCAGTTTTGAGCTATTGTGTTTGCTTACCAACACTTTGTGATGCTTTTGCTACTTTGTGATGCTAGTGGTTGGACGCGTGTTGCACGTGATAAATTATGCTTTAGTTTACTTTTGATTCTTTTGAATCTGGATACTTGTGGTCGGTCGTATTCTAATTTAAGCTTTGATTTGGAGTTAATGGTATGAATTTATTCTTGCAAATTGGCCTTAAAACGTAGGAGTCAGTTGGTTTGATGTTGGAAATAATGTGCAACTTCATGGTATCAAGTGTGCACCTAAACTTCAAATTTCAAGTGCACCCTCCAGCATCTTAGCTTATATGTGCCTTGATTTAGATTCTAATAATTTGTGATTTATGTTCATTGACAGTAGTGCCAGAGGTGCATGATATCTACAAAAAAGAGTGATAATTTATCAGTTTGGAGTTATTCCCTAGAAACCTATGAGGTTGCACCCTTAGGTGCTAGGGACACATCAGGTGTGGCACACCTCAGCCACACCCCTCTCACATATAGGTGGGTCCGTTTCAGTGGGCCCTACCTGTATGTGAGAGGGGTGTGGCTGAGGTATACCACATTCGATGTGCCTTTAGCATTTTTGCTTCCATAACCCTAGCTGCTCAGAAAATCGAGTATCTGAAAAGGAAAAACAGTTTACGCTGAAGTTCGAGAAAAAATTGAACGACTGCTGTGATTTTGAGAATGAATTGCAAGACAAGTGCACCTCGATACGAGACTACTGAAGTTGGATCAATTTAATGAATTGCATAAAGCATTTTAACTACAGTTTTGTTGGTGGCAACATACATTGTTAAATCAGTGACCTTCCAAAACATTTCCTCCCCCAAAGCACCTTTTTTGTCAAAGTATTCTAGAGTTTAGTCCAACTTTGTTTCTACAAAATTTTCCTTCATCTACATTTTTGTTGTTGACAGAAGCAGAAAAAAACTTGGGTGCGTATATCATGATGGAAAATCTTTATTTACGGAGGTTCCATAAATATAGTTTACGGAGGCCAATCTCGGCCGTTCAAAAGTGTTTTGGATGATCTAGATTAAAGACAAATTATTAATGGTAAAAGATATTTATTACCGGTTAAAGATTAAAAACATATCACAATTGTTGATTGCCGAAACGGACAGGTGAGATTGAGCGTTTTTTGTTAATAGCTTATTCACGGCTCCTCTGTAAATAAGTTTCTCTCATGTCATGATTTGTAGTGCCCCCATATTCATAGATGCACAGAAGAGGATCGTTACAAAACAAAAATCCGCCCTCAAGTTTTTTTTGTTTTTTAACCTTCAAAGTATTGGCAGTTCGTTAATACTTTGGAGACCAAAATGGTAAATAAAAATTTAAAAAAAAACCCCAAAGGAAAAACCATACTTGAGGACTCTCATTGAAAGCTCAGCCAATAGGAGAGGAACAAATTCTGCGAAATCAGAATCATTGTTGCAATCTTCTCTCGAGAGGGCCTAAAACCGACATCGTTCTAGGGTAAGGGGGGGGGGGGGGGGGGGGGGGATTCAATAAGACCACACTTAAGCTTCAAAAGACAGCTGTTTGATACTTTTTTTTCGTCTTTAGTAAACTTTTTTTTTTATTTTTTTTATAATTGTATACTTTTTAGACTTTTCTTGTCGAGACGGATGATTTATCCAAAAAAAAAAACACGTGAATTTAACAAAAATTCAAAAAGACGAACAAAACACACAAAATGAAGAAGACGGCACTTAATCTCCACAAGACAACTGTTTGACATTTTTTGTCTTTAGTGAACTTTTCTTTTATTTTAGTCATAATTGTGTACTTTTTAGACTTTTCTCGTCGAGACGGATGATTAATCCCAAAAAAAAAAAATCACGCGAATTTAAAAAAAATTCAGAAAAGACGTACAAACACACAAAATGAAGAAATAAGTTAAGTTTAGAAGAACTCAGCCAAAATGGACGAAAAGTTGAGCAGTAAAAGCCAACTCACTCTTTTTGACATGGAACTCACTCTCTGTATTCTAAATATACATGTAGATTTCCAAAATTAAGAAACCAGCATGGGTATGCAACAGCATCCAACGGGTACAGATAAGGGAATCCCAATGGTCTCAATCAATTGAAAAATGGAATTGAAAAATTATACTAAGAAACCAACAAATAGGTAAGTGAATATATGAAATTTAAATACTTATAACATATATGACCGTCCATCTTGGACAATCTATTTGGTGCTATGTGCTTTTGCGATTTTCATAACCAAAAGATTTTTTTTTAATCTTCATTCATTAAATTATGGACGGTCGCACTAATAGAATAGTTGGGAATCGTACTTTTGCATTTTAGAATATTGATTTGTTGATTTTGATAAGGATTGCATGTTTAATGTTTTGACTTTCTCCGGATTCTAAAATCCTAGCTCCGCCACTGATTGTATGACACTCTCCAACTTGCCAAGCTAGTTGCAGAACAGCCCAAAAGCGTTCTTGACAGAGTTGAAGTTGTTCAAGGTCAGTATCCAGATGCTGGCGACGCTAATGGAAGCTGCCACCAATTACCTCAAGATCAAGAACACTTAATTAAGAGTTTAATAAAAAAAAAAAGTCACGTATAAACAAGGCTATTATTCCTTGAAATTCAAACTCTGCACCCTGCCAACGATGTGTTTCCTAGTTTTTGCATTCATGTAGTATATCCATATGTTGTTCTCAAAGTGTCCTCATTAGTATATACCTGGATGCTGTTATTTGTATTCAAAAAGCATTTGTATTTTTTGAGCAATTCACCATTTCGATCAAAAAACAATAAGAGAAACAAGCCCAAGTCAAGAAGCCCAAAATAGAAGATGTTTTGGAAGGAGATATAAGTTCGGGGGAAATGATGGCCCAAGACATGTTTTGATAATTAATACTCGCCAAGGACAAGCTAAGAACATTTGTTAATACTGAAAATGTCCTTGGTAGATATTAATTATCAAAGCACGTCCTTGGCCGTCATTTTCCCTATAAGTTCGTGGTTTCTAGAAGAGTTCTAGAATATCTAAATTCCAAAAGATGTCTAGAAAAGCCTTAAGAAATATCCTAGATATTTGTTGCAAGTATTTTCCCACATGTGTCAAATCTAGAAACTATCTCGATATTATATTGTAAAAGAAGAAATCTAGAACCTTCGATGAACTAGTATAAATATGAATGGGTTCTAATCATTCCTTCTATGAACTAAATATGAATAGGTTCTAATCATTTATCCAAAAAGTTTGTGTTCAAGTGTAATACAAAGTGCTTATTTCCCCATGGGATTGAAACAGGGACGCTGCATAAGTATGGTGAGCTCACTCAATAAATGTTCGTTTGGGAGGTGATATAGAATCAGTTCTAGCGGCTCTACAGTGGCTATAAGTCTATCTCACGTCTTGCATACTACTCCCAGCCACAATTGCACTCCAACCTCATAACTCGTTCTTCAAACGATTATGCTCTTTCACACCCTTGTAGATGTTATTTCAAGGTTGCAAAGCCAAATACAACCCTTTCGCCCCGTTGTAGCCTTTGCAACGTAGCTTTTACAGTTTCCCCCGACTGCATATATGAGGCTAGGTCACTTAACAAAGCTCCATTTGGGACGTGACAGAGAATTGGTTCCGTTAGCTCTAAGGTGTATCCGCCTGTCCCAAGTCCTGCACACAGCTTGCAGCCTCATTTGAGTCGTTTGCGGAACCCGAGAAAAGATCTCGGTCAATAGACATTCCGGCAATGTCTCAAACAAGGGGCTCAAATCAGGGTTCAACTCTTCCATCTGCTCAACATTCAGCAGATCATAAGAAAATCTACAAACGTATCAACTATAAACAAATTACGAGCAGACACTGAGGAGAATTTAGAGAAGGGGTTCTTGGAAGGATATGCTGAGAGAAGGGGGTTCTTAGAAGGATATGCTGGTGAAAGATGGGCAGGGGAAGGGAATGCAATTAGAATATTTTCCGCCGGAAGTTGTTGGTGGCTCCACAGTTGAGGTGGAGGAGATGAGGTATGGAAAATGGAAAAACTGTTTGGTAGCTATTTTGTGTACAAGAAGTTACCTTTCTTGGTTGTGAAAAACATTTTAGGTTCAAGGATGTTCTGGCAAATGATGAGGCTTCTTTTTCTTCTTGTTCAATCAAGAGGATGGGTTGAGACGGCTGTTAGAAACAGGCCCCTGGTATGTATTTTGCAGGCAAGATGATGATACTCAAAAGATGGTGCCATCATATGAAGCTAGAAAAGACCCAACTGAAGTAGGTTGCTAGCTCATCGTGAGTTGTAGCTCATGTTTAGGACCTAGACTCCAACATCTCGTATATCCTCTGAGATGGGCTGGTTTAGTTTCCATAACATTTTGGGGCCAAATGTACTGTAATGACTTGCATGTACTGGACCACTTTTTTGATGCTTTGAGAACGTCTTCCTTTGTCCATTGTCCATTCCTCTATATCTTTAAAATCACGGGACACCAACCGAACGACCCTTTGTTTGAACAAGTCTGTTTGCCTAAGCGCTTTCATGTTTTCTTTCAAAACTGCAAAGCTCATTGACCCCTTTTTCTCCCTTCCTAACCTCATAATTGCAGCCTTTACTGTCTCCCCTTGCCAGGTAGTCTCCCATAGGGAGGTGATAAACAATGCCTTAAGCCGATCCCAACTCTTACAAACTGCCTGAAGCCGAAGTTGAGCACCCTCTGGAAGGCGCGAAAAAATTTCCACCAACAATACTTCCGGTATATTCTCAAAATGTGGCACTGAAGGTTCCACCCGCAACTGGTCATCAATTTCTTGTATAATCTCCTTGCCAGGTCTCCTAGAAGGCTCTCTACAAAGGGAAAGAACATAAGTAATAAGTTAAATACTTGATCGGATACTGAAAATTGGCAAGAAACGGGAAGAATTCAATGGAAGGAAACATCTCATTTTGTACTGCCTATATGCGTATCGAACTAAAAATACAATCCACATTGTTTCTACCAAGTGCTCTTTCTCCTTGATAACAAGCCAAAAAATTTTGAGCAGAAAAAGCTAACAAAACGAAAGAGCAGTAGAAAAGATGTGTTGCACTATAACACTCTGGAAAAATTTTGAGCTCTAGTCAATCAAATTTTGAGCAATTTGATTTGATAACTGCCACTTCAAAATTTCACATTAGTTTCATGATCAACAAACCCAGAATCGAGCTATATATTGTTCCTTGTTTTGGACATCTTGTACAAGGAAAGGTAATTAAGGATTCAAACAACTGCTGCCACTTCCTTATTCAATAATCCTCTGTCCTTGCATTACTTTTCATTGCCACAAACCACCAAAACTAAATTTCCACCACTGCAACGACTCCCTCCTCCACCATCAACCCGTCTGTTACCGCCTCTGTCGGCTCCTCCTCCTCCACCATCACCCTCACTGTCGTTGCCGCAATCCATGCAAATCATTTACTGCTGCAGTCCCCGATTTAGTCGGATCACCACATCCTTTCACAAATCCAATAAGGAAGTAACGTGAATGTAAAGAAGTCTGGTTAGCTTTATAAAACCTAAATCATATCCCCTACTCCCAAATTGTGCTCATCGAAAATTGCCCCCATCATAAGCTCGAAAGGGCCTTGAAGCATTCAATTTTTTCCATGCACCATGAGTCCATGACCCTTTCGATGATCATCAGTAAAATAAAGCATCTCACGCGATGTGTTTCAGCAGGGATTCCAACCATAGGGAAACGATCCCTTACTTCTTCCCGGGAATGAAGAGACTTCCACGCATGATGTCCTCATCAGGTCAACGGCAGCTGAAACAGGAAATTCTCAGGCCTGAATTGCCAAATGTCTTCAGCAACTTCACAAAATTGATTAGTAAAACAAGCCTCTTTGGATGTTGTTAATGGATAAAGATCGCCTCGTCTCCTCCCTGATGCTATCCCTCGTTCTGTGGTCATGTCCTTTATCATAAAACCAGTAGCAAATTCAAAATTGAATGGATAATGATCAGAAGTAAACTGACTGACAACAGAGAACAAATTACTAAAATTTTCCTTCATTTCTGGGACTAGCAGTCGTCGATCAGATGCCCCAAAATTTATAGTTGCGTCTCCGGTATGTGTAACGGGCAAAAGATGATCACCATTTAGTTATCAAAGTTCTGATATCAAAAGGCTTGATAGAGAAAGATGTGTGCTTATCCAAACCAAACCGACCCTGATGTCGCAATCACTTGGGGTCGGCTACATGAATCTTTTTCCTCTAATGTACTATTTCTTTCGAAAGCTGAGTACTTCTTGAATGCGTTTGTTACCAAGTATTAGCAAGGGAGATGTACGCTCCTGAGTTGCTGGATATTCGTAAATGGAAAAAGCAGGCCTTGCTGAACTAGGCTATGAATCTTGAGGAAATATCCCGGAGGAACGTATTGTAGCATCTCAATTCCAGATCGATGCCAGAGTGATTTTAATTCGTTCCTCCATTTGAGCCACACGATTTTTGATTGGTCGATATTCGAAAATAATAGTAATTGGTCCACTGGACCTACCTCGTATACATGGTACATTTGACACTTCACACGGTATTAAAAAATGATCATCAATTAGGATCCATCAAGTATAGTTCTATATATATAACCAACTGAAACTAGCTCAATTGCTTAGAAATCTTGTATCTCACTAGAAGATTAAGAGTTCGAATCTCCTCGCATACATGT
The DNA here is from genome assembly GCA_019656295.1 of Rhododendron mucronatum var. ripense. Classification (NCBI taxonomy): domain Eukaryota; kingdom Viridiplantae; phylum Streptophyta; class Magnoliopsida; order Ericales; family Ericaceae; genus Rhododendron; species Rhododendron mucronatum. The sequence continues at coordinate 416,226 of BPLT01000041.1, forward strand.
GCGTTGGCCGTTGAGTTTACAATGATTGTGAAGTTGTTTCCTAATATTTCATGTAATTCTTATAATACCAGTTGATAAAAATAAAAATAAAAATAAAACCTACAGTCGTATATATATATTGGATCCGTTATGTCTCTCCAGTAATTTTGACCTTGGAGGAATCATTGAGGAGGTAGTTAAGTAACATCATGAGAAGGTACGAGGAAGAAGACAAAATTGCATTAATTTTTGAGCCCTTTCTCATCTAGTGAAAGAAGACAATACGAAATTGGGATCGGATGGTCGAAGTTTTGAACCGGAAGAAACAGTCTTAGAGCCCGTTTCAGAACACATTCTTAAAAAATAAGTATTTATTTCACATTTTCAAACTAAAAAATAATGTACATGAAAAATAATTTTTTAATTTTTTTTGCACCGTATTAAAGATCTCAATTATATCTTTCAAACAATATCCATAGTGCATATTTTTAGATTTCAATAAGCCCATCATTTTTGAGCTTGAAATTGTATTCTTAAAAAATAAGTACTTATTTCACGTTCCGGAACGGGTCTTAATCAGTATCATATCATACATTAAGAAAATTAATAGTAGTTTGGATATGCTCAATAAAATTTTTTTGAATGAAGAATTCCAGCAAAAAGCTTTTGAACAGATCCGAATCATGAATTAAAGTATTGGATAGTTCGGATTTCAATTATCTTCTCCGGTCCAAAACATGGATCGGAGAGAATCCACCCCTAACGTAATTTTCTATGAACAAATCGTGGTACAAATCATTGACATGATCAATAATTATTACCACAGACAAGAACAAGTTGCAGAACCAAAAATTTAGGAAAAATGACCAAAAGGTAGATCAAACAAAAGCACCTTTCATATCAAAGTAAGGTAAAATCATTGTCGGCTTCTTTCTTCCCCCAAAATGACAATTTTTATTTGTGAAATGATTTTCACTCCGTTTTTTTTATTTATTGTAATGGGACTCCATATTTTGTCTTTTTGTGAGTTTTTTTTTTGTATATTTTTTCAATTGAAAGACAAAAAAATGTAGTGCAATTATCAAATAGGGAAGTGTGAAAATCTTGTGTCTTCGTGAGGTCATTTGCATATATTGTAATAATGTACGCCAAAGATCTAGTCCAATGAATGTAAGTTGGTTTTCTTTGTGTGTGGTGGTGTTTTGGTTGGATCTCCTCTCTTTGATCTTGAGTCAAATCTGGATTGAACTCTCATCTCCCAACTAATCTTTGCGAAACAGGGAACCACGTTAGTGCCTCACTGGCCGAAAACGACTGATAGGCACTCTAATGGCCAAATAAGTCTCAGTTGAAAGAAGAAAGTACAGAGCTAGAGTATGTAAGGATTGTGTACCTCGGCTTGGTAGTACTGTAACTTATACAGGAAGTTGCTTGCCTTGGCCACCAAGATAGCTCTTGCCCCCATGACGTTACAAATACTTGCACCTAGGTTTGACATCATGCATGACGATTTTCGAGTGTCGCACTGTCAGGTGCCCCAAGCCGCATGATCAAACCAAGAGTGGTGCCACACATGACCGAACTGAACAGCTCGAGGCTAATGTGTCACCAACCCAGCTAAACGTGATCTTCTAAGATCTGACCTGACACCTCGGCCCGCCTCCGAAGGAGCACCTAGCCGAGAAACCTGTTTGGTCGCCAATGGACGTTGGTTGTCAAGTTCGCTTGGGCATTACTAGTTTGGGCCTACTCGGACAGCCTAGATGGGCGACCCGCTATCTGGCCCACTACACGTAGAATTTTATGTAACCGTCGCAAATGGCTGCTCCTCCTTCTCTTATTCACATGTACAATTCCATCAGTCAAGGTAAAATTTTCATCAGCGTGTATAAGATATAGGCATGTCTTTGTCAAAGGGCTTAGGGTTAGCCTCACTTAAAATTTCACTGGACAATGCTGCAAAGAGAGACCATGAAAGCTCAGTTTTATCAAAAGAGAATTGGTAGTTGAAATGGAGTTGTCAAACTGGCCTCACTGTTTATTATACTCCCTCTACACATTGCTCTAGAGATTTTTGCTCAGGTTCCATTCAGTCGAAATCCCTTCGGTTCGGTACGGCAAAACGATTCGGATCACCGTTCTGGATCCTGGGTAGGTTCATTCTTACCTGTCCAAAACATTATCAAACCGGACAGATCAAAATTCCGAGCAAGTCCCAAAGAAATCCGACGTTCCGGAGCCGAGAGGTTAATTAAGGAATAAGGAGCTCATTTGTTAACGAAGTATTCGGAAGATCCAATGAATGAATTAACAGAAGGATTAAAAAACATGCCAATGCTATTAGCCTATCCTATCCTATTACAGCTCATCTTATTATTTCCCTACGCCAACTTTTATGATTAAAATTGGGTCCAGCTTAACTAATTCACACCTAAAAGTGATAATGAACTGTCGTACTAAAAGTGCAGATGTGGCAAAAAAATTGGTACAAAAGCGATCGATCGATCGATGTTTGTGTGGCTACTAATATCTATATGAGAAGCACTACAGTTACCGAAAGTAAAATGCAGTGGCCAGCCACTGCATGCTGTTTGGGGCCCACTTTGGGCCAGCACAGATGATCTGAACCGTTTAATAATTTTTTTTCAAAAAATTGAGTGGGTTATGCAAAAAATCAGTTGAATCCGATATGTGTAGGTACTCGGATCAAGCTATTCATCTTTAAAAAATCAGAAAAAATAGAAAGATTGGTTTTCAGATTTTCGACGGGGCAGAGCCTGGTAAGAGCTTCCTTCTTTATAGGACATCCAATGCCCAACCTTAGCGAAGAGGTCCTTCACAATCCGGATTCTCAAGCGGGAACGTTGCGGGTGATTTTTTCGAAATTTCGGATGTGTTTGAAAAACTTGGTGGCAGACCTCAAAATCTAAAGATAAAAAGCTTGATCCGATCACCTACACATATCAGATCGAGTTGATTTTTTGTGTCGTCAAGTTGGTTTTTTTTTTCTAAAATTATTGAACGGCTCGGATCATCCATACGGACCCAGAGTAGACCCTTACGGCGTGCAGTGGCCGGCCACCGCATTTGGGTTCGGTAGCTGTAGACTTTCTGTATCTATATCTGAGTAGAGTTCTGATCCTCTCTGGTCCAAGTATTGGACCCCACAAAACAGTCCAATTATTTGGATTTGCTCAGAGACTCTTATTGGCGAAAGTTGATCGATGGTTCAGATTTGCTTAGAGACATTGACAGCTCAGAGTCTCTTATCGGTAAGAGCCTCTGAACCAATCCAAACCACTGATTATAGTAATTGACGAATCAAAATTTAGACTATCTCATCACTTCAGTCTAAATTAAGGACCGGAGAGTGGAGACCATTCAATTCCGTCTGAAAATGAGAGCACCCGAAATTTAAAGTCAGAAAAATAAGGGATCTGCATAAATTTATTTAGATTGTATGGCATGGAGTTATTGTCACAGGCAATATCATCACGAATAATTCCACGTCAAATTTTCCATCTGCCACAATGGACTTAAAGGTCGAAACAAAATGGACAAGTCCCCCACAACATTAAATGTCACCGTCTAAAAGTGTCTTGGACGGTCCGAATTTTAAAGAATTCTTCCATTGAAAAGTTTACTCTTCCTTGAAAATGGTCTTTTAAAATTTGAATTATTAATTGCCGAGACAGATAGTGAAATTGGAGGAGCGATAAAAGTGAGCGGTGAGACAAAATAGCTTTAGGTTACTTAACTCAAGACCATTAATTTGATGAAATTAATGTGAAAGAAGCGGATCAAAAAAAAAATGTGAATGAAATAAATAAATATATATATATATATATATATATTACAGAAATTATCCAATGAGGGATCCCTTACCAGTCTACCGTGCGGACCTCTCATTTCCCCAGCAGATTTCGATGATCCGAGCCGCTCAAAGTGTGCAGAACGTGATTTTAAGGACACACGCGGGTAATCAGCAAAAAAATGATCGAGAAGGGCTTGATTTGAGCAGTTTTTTATTGAACCTTTCAATGAAAACTGCTCCGATCAAGCCCTTCCAGGTCATTTTTTTTTGTTGATTTCTAGCGAGTACCCTTAAAACCACGTTCTGATCACTTTGAGCGGCTCAGATCATCGAAATTTGATCGAAAAAGTGAGGTCCGCACGGTAAAACTGTGCGGGATCCCTCACTGGATAAGGACTGATATATATTATATTTATAAGATATGTAATCTTATCGCAATAAAAGTACCACACTCCCGGCACTATATATCCCTTGTGAATACTTTTGTCCAGCCAGTAACAATTTTACAAACGCGATGCTCATATTTAATCAAATATACGGGTCTCATTTTAATATTCGGTGAGAGCTATAAAAAAAAAAATTAATAATCTGCCATTGTAATACTAGAAAAAAAAACTTGCCACATAAGCAGTGACTCATAAGAGACAAGAATCAAAAAGATGTTTCGTCGTCAAATTCGAAGGGGTGTTTGGCAAACCCCTTTTTGCATTCTCCTTGTTGCATTGTGGTTGTTTGGCAACTTAATTCTAAAACTCATTTTGCCAAAATAGATTTGCTGATTTTGATAAAGGAAAAGAGAATGGAGATCGAATGGGTCCAGAGGAGCTTTTCCTATTTTCGGCTGCATAACCAAAATATTCCAAAGTATTCTTTAGTTTGTTTTAACACAATAATAAAGGCAAAGGGCAATCTTGTAAAAATTCAATTCATAATTCATTTTCATTATTCATCTATCAAACACTACTACTATTCTAAAATACATTCTGCACATATCTTCCAAACACTCTACCAGACTCAAAAATACATTTTGACCATAATTCAAAAGGCTAAAAAGCTGAAAATGAAAAGCCAAAAAGTAGGTTACCAATGGGATGTTTGGGAGCCTACTTTTTTGCTTTTCATTTTCAACTTTTTTGTCTTTTTGGCTTTTGGGATTATGATCAAGATATATTTTATTTTTGGTAGAATGTTTGGATGATATGTGTAAAATGCATTTTGCAGCAAAAGTAGTGTTTGGGAGATATGAAATGAAAATGAATTATGGATTGATTTTTTACTATGTTGCCCCCGATTATTAAGAATTGTGTATAATGTATATAAATAATGTTTTAATCAATTTTTTTAAAATTTACTTCCGAAATTGCTTATCTACATGAATAGAAAGTTTCCTCCCTTTTTAATTATATTTCTATTATTTCAATTATTCTTTGCGGAAAATCAGTTGAGAGGAAAACGTTCAAAAACGAGAGCTTTGTGTAAATTATCACAAAAGGGTGAGGGTAGGAATGTCTTTTTGGCAAGACAAGAGAGCAAAATGAGAAAATGAAAATTGGAAAAGCTCCTCCTGAGCTCTTTCTGCCTTTTGCTCTAGAAACCTCAAAATGGAGAACCCATTTCCCCTCTTTCAGCCAAAACCCAAAAATGAGAAGTTGAAAATGGGAAAAGGGGCCATCCAAACACCCCCGAACACCCTCTTAGTATAGAGCAGATGGAATCATGGATAATTATTAGATTGGAAGCTTAATTATGTTACACCACTGCAGAGAAACAAAGGATCAAAAAAGGGCTAAACAACAAGAAAGCACCATTCCGGCCGGGTCAGCTATGGTTTAAACCCGAACATAATAGGTCCCGTGGGGTGGATTCCCCAATTGATCGGGAGATCTCTACGCTGACTCATCCAACCCACCTTTTTTCATTAGAAAAATACAAGAAAGCACCACTAATCGGAGTTATTAGAAGATACTAGGAGTAATAAAGTACTCCACTAATAAGACAGCCAAATCCTAATTGGATTGGATTTTGTGGAGTAAGTATTCTATTTGGCCCTGTCCTTGATTACGTCAATCCCCATCTCAGTTGGGTCAGTTGCTTGGACTTCATAGCTGATCCCATCAAGAACCCTCCTCAGTCCATCTTTTGAGGTTGCGTATAGTATTTTTGCTCTGATTCTTGATGCTGTTGGAGCCCTGAAAATAATATTAATAATCCCATTAATCCACAATCAGCAATGTCATGGTGTCAAAGGGGTGTGATTTTTTTGCGAGTTTAACAAATAGTACAGTATAGAAAGCTGTGCAGAGCAGCCGAATCGGCCGTTTATCTCGGCAATCGACGGATCAGATCTTATCTGAACAATCGAGTTCAAATTTGTATACGATTTGCATGCGCTCATAATCGATCCAAACCGTCTGTGCCAAGATAAACAGCCGGATCAGCCGCTCTACACCTGCTCGGCAACACTGTTTCTCTGAGGCTTCTGTTTGGGTTATTTATTTACTTTTTTTGCAAATGTATTGTTGTTTGGCTACTTGATCATATCCAAAATACAGCAATTAAGCAAAATATGCGATTAAGCATCGTTTGGTACAACGGGGCCTGAATTCAAGCAAAGGTAGTACTAAAATTTATAGGGGCTTTAAAATAAATTCAAGTTTGGCTTTTCCAATGCGATAAAAATCTGGTCTGGATTTATTTATTTTTTAATGACGTATACAATAATTGAGCTCGAATAGCTTAGTTTGTGTTATATATATATCCTTAAAAAAGATTATCACAGTTCCTTTATTAGGTTGTTACTAGACACGGTCAAAACACAAGGGTAAAATAATCAATTAAAAAGGGTGTCACAATGTGACAACAAAACAACAACCATGGTAAATAAATGTCCTCTGTAAACATGTTCAAGTTTGACTAATTGATATAACAATAATTCTAAAGTACCCAAACAGTTGTACTTCGAAAATGCCCGAAAAGAGGTATCAATGTAACATTGATTTCTCTTTTGGGGGCATTTAATCTGAACATTGATTTTCTTTTTTTGGGCATTTTCAGGGTCATTGTTAAAGGTAATTTGGTATATTTTCCATATTCATAGGAGTGCTTCAATTTTTATGCTTTACAAAATATGATATTTTTTGGGCATTGCTGGTTCAACAATTTTGACATTTTTTATTGCCAGAGATATAGCCCTTATTAGCAAAAGAATGAGAGAAACTCTCTACCCAATCGAGTCAAATCAAGCCGAGCCGAAGTTTAGAATGTTCAAGCTCGTTTGTTAAGTTTTTAGTGTACAGTGTACTCGAGAAATTCGGCAAGCTGAGATTGCCTAAATTTGAGTCAAAACTCGAGCTTATTTAAGAGCATTAACGAGTAAAAAATGTATGCTCTCATACAGATCTTGAGCTACAAATAAAAATTTTATTTTGTACATAAAGTTCATGTTAAAATTCCAATGGTTTTCTAAGAGGCGTTAATCCTTTGCAAGGCTGATCGATGGTGTCTCAATGAAATAGGTGGCGCGTGCTTGCCAATGGAGACCCGTTATTGAAGGATTGCACGATCTTGCTTCTCAAACTTACCAACATAAATTTTGTTTAGTTCCATGCATCGAATGAGTACAGTATGTAATATGTGCGGGTGTGTGTATATAAACTCTCAAAGTTCTCGAGTCTAATCAAACCGAATACCATTAGGATCAGATTCGGTTCATTTATTAAACGAGCCTAAAATTAAGACTCGTATTCGATTTATTTTAGTAGATGAATGAACTCGAACGAGCCTTATCGAGTCAAGACTCGCACCGTTACCAGACAGCTTGATTCATTTACAGCCTATACATTAGTTTAATGTCTAGCACAAGGACCAAAATAGTCGTTGACGAAGGGTGTGAATAATGTGACAGAACTAATGATCCAGACAGACATAATAAAAACATTTCCAAAGAGGTTGAGAAACGGACCACGCAATGAAGAAGATCTTGCTTTTCCGGCAGTTGTCGACGGTGACGAAATCGAAGTCGAAGACGGCGTACCGGCAGTCGTCCTCCGGCAGCGACGCGGCGAGTTCGTCGTAGCCTTCCCCCGGCCCGCCCACCTTGTCGACCGTCACCAATCGAGACCCCTCGTCGATCTTGAACACGATGTACCTGTGCCCCTTCTTCCACTTCATCTCCATGAACGAGTTCTTGCATTCGTCCGTCACCCACATCCCCGTCGTCGCCTGTAATCCAATCGAATTATCAGATATAGATACAGATCGATGCATATATCTATCTGGGACCTCATGGGTGCATAAAAATTGACAGAAAAACAGAACCCATTTGGTCAAAATTGCAATTGATAGGAAAAAAAAACAGACCAATTTGGTTAAAGATGTAAATTGGGTTTAAGGCAAGACCCATTTGGATAAAATCGCGATTGATGGGGAAAAAGATAGACCCATTTGGATAGAATTGGGATTGATTGATTAGACCAATTTGGTTGAAATTGCGATTGATTGGGGGAAAAAGATAAGACCCATTTGATTTGAGTTGCGATTTGGCAAGGAAAAACAGACCCATTTGGTGAAACTGATCAATGATTCCGAAAAAGAGGAGATGGGAATTTGGTGTGTACCATCTTGAATGCCATAGCCATGGTTGCTGTTGTTGGAATTTAGTGTGGTGGTTACTGGATTGAGAGAGTGGAGGATGACGATGTGTTGGAGTGTGAGTGCTAATATATAGATTTTGTGATTTGGAAATGTCCGAAATGTTGGTGTAAATTACGAGTTGAGGACTCAGTAGATTTTTGGAGTATTTTTTTCTCGACGGACAGAGATGTTTAGGTCAGCTTATGCGCACCTAGACCGATTCCCTCCGGTTTCAGTCAAAGGTTGATCATCTATACCAAGACTATGGAATTCACAAAAAATTACTATTTTGCGACCCGACCTCAAAAATCGAACCCCGATCAATTGTGTGGGAAGTAAACCCACCAACCAACCAGAACGGAGTAGATCTGTTGTTGTGTGTGACAGTATGTATTTGGTGTAAATGACCATATTGCCCTCTATCTCTGTGAGATCTTGTAGTTGTATGGGGATCTGTTGCCTCTCTTTAGCACGTTTGTGGATTGTGGGGTTAACATGAATGTTTGTTCCTATGCTAATTTAATAGTTTTTTTTGATAGGCTATGCTAATTTATTAGTGCATGTACTAATGTGCATATACTCTCACGAATGTAAATGGACCCTGAATTGTCTCAAAAGTCTGGTCTAATTCTATCCATTAATTCATCAAGTTCACGTGGGGAAAATGGATAAGGTGTGTTCATGGCCTACTAAGTGTTGTAATGCTTTTGTTGATTGTTTTCTTCTTCTGATCACTTAGTATTCTGATCCAAGAGTCCAACGAATTTAGAGATCAATCTCACCGTCTATAAACAGGACAATTAGTGATCTGTTATAGCTCAATATGAAGAGCTCTCGGTCATAATAAGAGATGATGTAACATGTTGTTAAAGCTCTGGTTGAAATCTCGTTTGTGTTTGCTATCTTATGACATGGTGCATCACGTTTTTTTTGTATACTTGTGCATCGAATTAGTTCAATCTAGTTACATGATTACTACAAACTTAAACTGGCAATTAGTGATCTCATCATACACACTAATGGTGCGAGGACACTACATAAACCAGCTCATGTTTTACAACCTGCTCTTAATCTAAGAGCCCATACCTACACGGGCCCAAACCATTAAAATTATGGGACCCATAAAATGAAGAGACGTGTAAAAAATAGTTCCATCGCAATATTATAGAATAAATTATAATTTTTTTCGTACCTATCTATATGTGATGAAAATAATTTTTGCACATACATTTTCTTCGTTTATGAGCAATAAGTTTTTATCATTCATGAAGATCGCATCACGAAGACCAAATACGCCAAACTATGGTGCCACTGAAAGGTTTGCCCAGTCAAAATTTTTGAATCCCAAAATTAGTCGAGTTGTGCGCAAATTGCCCCAGACATTTGGTTATTTAAAAAAAATACTTCAGATCATGGTTGTGAAATCGAAATTGGTTCTTTCCAACTTTGTTCGCTTTACTTCTCGCAACACTTCCCAAAGTTCTCGTCCATTTGCAATTCCATGTGCAGGCTAACATATAGCTCTATCTGTGGAGTAGGTGGTCCCTTCTTGGATCTAAAACCCGCATACCCATCTTTCATTTTCTTCAATAGGCTTGGCGTGAAAGCAAACCTTGTATGGAAAACCACCCAGAAGATGGGCAGTAATAGATTAAACAAAGTGAAATCTTCTTGGCATATGTGAACCAGTTAACTAGAGACCACCTCACTCTTCTCTTTAGGACCTTTCCTTTTCATGATCATTTGCTTGTTTTGTAAAATTCTTGGTGCATATAATGTGGATGCTTCAAATTCCAAGCTTGAGTTTTCCCATAGAAGTGTCTAAGGAATGTGATAGATAAGACCAACATTGTAGATTAAGTTATCCCATTAGATCAGATAAACATGAGCAGTTGCCAGTCAGACTTCTATGAGAGAGAGAGAGAGAGAGAGAGAGAGAGAGAGATTACAAATGCTAAAGTCTAACAATGTCACAACCTTAGTGACCATAGGGACTTGAGTAGGGGAGACAGCTCCCCACTACTCTTTGTCCATGACTCATTTGTTCCCACTTACTAGAATCTCATAATGTTGTCCTAGTCGTAGCAAATATGCAGAGACTTGGATGCAGATGGTGACATACAGAAATTCTTCTGTTCTCGAATTTTCGGTTCTCTGCAGTCAGTGTTTTCAAAACCTGTAATCACACGTCTAGGACCTACCACTTGGTCCATAATCGTGTGGCTGTAAGAGCGTCGGGACTCGTATTCGGACTAATTTTCTGGGTAACTGATTTGTTGGGTTGGCGGGTTGTCCAACCCTACACATGCTGTTAGAACTTCAGTTTCTTTCTGGTGGAAGTACTGAATTCTGTGGTGAAGCTTCCACCTCCTAAAGTTAATTGATGGAAACAGTTCTGTGGTGAAACAATGTACATCATATGGGTGTAACTTTATGGCCCTGCCCAACCTAGTAGACACTAGTACCCTTTCTTTTCTGGTGTATTTGGCAGCATTTGCATCGAATTATGCTGAGTTTAGGAATCACGGGAGTAAAACCAGATATGCAGCATTCAAAAGCTAGTGTACAAGCGTACTCTGATTCTTTCAATTACCTTGGATATGCATCACACATCTTTCTGAGATTGAAGTAGTCCCACAAGAACATTATAATCTGAACAGAAAGTTTCCTTCAAAAAGAGCTCATCTCAAAGTCGGAAACGATGCGTCATTCATTACCGAAATTTTGTCAGCGAACGAATAATCAGGTCTGTAACAAACATGTCTATAGCTACACAAACTCAAGTGATTCCATTATCGAAAAACTAGGCACGAGTGTGTCTCTGGTAATTGAACATTGTTGTACCTAACACTTGGCAGATAAATTACAATGGTAGATCCAGGAAGAGAACAGATTTTTCTTCTCAGTCAACAAACGGATCACATACCTCAAGATTTACACACCAGCGATGGGAAAACGGTCATTCTTTGATTTCTCTACGGTAGACATGGATGGACAAGTAACTGCATGCAAGTTTGCAAGAGTATATTATTTCCAAAGAAAGCAAGCAGTTGAATATCGGAAATAGACTTTCCAGGATATCAAGCAATGGTATAGAATCGAATCTATTACCTACATCAACTTTCATTGATATGAATTCTGCACTTCTTGTTTTCATTGTCACGAGACACCTGCTAAGCCTCTGCTTCCCTCTTCCCACTCGCTCTTAGGTATTTCTCCAGAATCGGCAATAATTACCTTTTTCCTGGGTTTCCCACTGTAGGTCCCAGCTCCCCCTTCGATGGCATATACAGCGTCCATCCCTTCAATAACCTTACCAAAGACAACATGTTCCCCATCTAACCTAAAAAGTTTTTCATGCTTATTATCCATTAATTATTGTAATTGCAAATATTTTTGTAAAAATGGTGCATCTCATATACAGACATGCATTTTGAGAACCCATGCGTGATGCAACCCATTTAAGTCCTAATGTCATTTACGGAGAAAAATGACACAAGCCTTAGATAGCCTCAAACAAGCTTATAAGCTCCCATATCATTTTGCACACTGACCAAATATCCCAATCCTTGACTTGCAAACAAATAACATTTTGAGCAATATATTTTCATGCACAAAATCCAACATGGTTTAACAAGACCATTGCACACAAAACTAATTCAAAAGTTGATATTGCACTGTCAGATGTAGTAGAAAGCACAATTTAGAAGAAAATCAAGAACTTGGAAACTAAAAAAGCGCAACTTTCCTTGGGGAAGATCTTATACTTGACAAAATGTTTGATATATGCAGCCAACACATTTTTTAAGAACCTTGTTTAATCGAACATATTGGCCTTCAATGCATAGCTTACCAGCTGGCCTTGACTGTAGTGATAAAAAATTGTGAGCCATTGGAATCAGGTCCTGAATTCACCATGGATACAACACCTGCAATGGTACAATATCAGTAAAACTGATACCAAGAGAAACCTAATACTCAATAACGATGATTAGCTAGCACAAGGAAAATCTCATGAATTCATCAACTACCAGAAAGAAACCAAAGGAGACATGTACCTGCATGTGAGTGCTTTATCTTGAAATTCTCATCAGGAAAAGTGCCACCATATATGGATTGGCTTCCCTTCCCATCACTACGGATAATATCTCCACCTTGAATCATGAACCCGGGTATTATACGATGAAATAGGGTTCCCTTGTAGTGCAGAGCTTTCCCACTGGCGCTCTTGCCCAGCTTCCCTGTGTTCCATAAATGCAGGTTATACATGTTAGGTTCACCACAAAATTGGCCCCAAAATAATTAACATTGATGTTCAAAACCATGTGGAGTGAAAACATGGCAACCCAACATACCTGTGCACAAAGCCCTGAAATTTTCTGCAAGAATAAACACACAAAAGGTTAGGCGAGTATGTTATGAAGATAAACCAATTCTCATTGTGTGAACTAATAAAATGAATAGGTAACATTTTTCTTCAAATAAATGTTGAATACTGCTTAAAAATAACCATATTGTTGGCAAAATAGTAGATGTCGGGAGAATGGCCGAAGAAGTATAACAAGCTTTAGAATCCTAAAGCAATGGCTATAGGTTCCACAATTATCAAGAAGCTTTTGGTCCAAAGGAAAGTGTCCATGGTAGTGTTTGTTGCGGTTAGGCAAGCCAGTCACATACCACAAATTAGTAATCAATCCCCTTCCCAGGACCTTAGAATTTAGAAATCACATAAAAATAACGACTCCAGATCGGAAGTAGATCAAACACAGACAAAAATTTATGGGGTTCGACCAAGGGCTTCATCCATGGAGTTTCTAATGCTTCACTATACCCTCCAAATGGTGGCATCCCCTTGATGCTCTTTCAATAAAAACAAATTACTTATCAAAAAAAAGTGAAGTGCATGTAGTGGTGCAACATAAAATACATTTCAAACAACCAAAACAAATGATGTTTCTCTAGTTTTTCATGCTTTCAAATGCTACCATCGTGTATCAGTGTTCTCAGAATGGATTAGATTATACATCTTGCAAAAGTCACTTCACTTAGGAATCCAGCTAATCACTTGATAAATGCAGAATATTGAAGGCATACCAACAGTTTTTGGTACAACTTGACCGTATAATCCAATCACAATTCTCCCTGCAAAAGGAAAGAGCACAAAAGAATGGAAAGATGTAAAATTTGCAAATTACCCAGGCATGAGAAGGTAAAAAAAAATATTCTTGTCAGCTAATGTGGCCAGTCATGCCCAAATACTTCAGTATAGTAATATAGTTGGAAGAACACAATTAGAAAATAAAAAAGCTATAAATAATTGCATCTAAAGTGGCACAGTCATGCCAAATCATACTTCAGAATAGGTGGAACAAGGAGAGTTGTTGGAATGAATTGGACGAGTGTGCATAACAACTATGGATACTGACAAACATGAAGTTTTACGTCAACAGCATCAGCTAATGCTAAAGTCAAACAAATGGGGAGATGACAAAAGTGCTAGAAAAGTACACAGCTGACTTGCAAAACACAAAGATGAAACAAGATTACATGGGGAAAATGTTGCCTTGGGAACTTCCAAAAAATTTATAGTTGCACAGATTATTTTCACATGTGCAGGCAGCAAGACATGATGATGTGGGCTTTCTCAAACTACAACACTTGCAATTGACATCTGTTCCTTTTCTCTTGAAGACAGTCTTAGAATTAGGACCTGGATTAGCCTAAACAATGAAACCATAGCACCGAGTCACCGACTTTAGCAACCAAAACTTTTGCATGGTCCAACAAATGTTTTTGTTATTATAGTTACTATTATCATAGTCACTATCGCTATTATATGTAGTGGGATAATGACAAGTAGTAGTTATTATATGTCTTGTTATGAGTAAACGTATTCTAGTTTTATTAGGATTCTAGTTTCTTTTCTATTAGGATTTTAGTTCTATAAATGAGAGCTTGTTTGATGTACTATTGGGAGTTTGATCAATGAGAATTGAGTTTAAGGATGTGATCTCAAGTTAGGGTTGTGGCCCATTTGCACTACTTTTCTTCCCCCTTTCTAATCCCTCCACGTGCTACGTAAAAATGTTTAGGTAGCTACAACAGAAAATTAATAATAATTGAGTTTACGGCTGTGGTCTAGTGTTAGGATTTTGCCCCATCTGTGCTACCTTTCTTCCCCTTATTATCTCATCACATCAATGTGTTTAGGTAGCTAAGTAAAGAAAACTAATGAGAATTGAGTTTAAGGTTGTGGCCCATTTGTGCTACCTTTCTTCCCCTTTCTAATCCCTCCACGTGCTGCATCAATATGTTTAGGTAGCAACAACAACAACATAACCTAACCCATCTAGTCCCCAATCAATGGGGGTATGGGCGGGGAATGATTGGAGACAGACCTAACCTTTGGCAATATAAGCACAGAGTGACTACTCTCAGAATTACCATTGAAACGGTGGCCCCCCTAAACCTCCAAGAACCGAGTAGCAAAGAACAGAAAATTTCACCCCTTCAAAAGTCAAAGGAGCGGCTCAAAATAACTGAAGGCTGAAGCAACCAAATCATTCTACTAAAAGTGAGAACTCAAACCAAGAATCCTACAGATTTGCAAGATTTGAGAAGCAAGACCCAAACAAAAATTCATTATCCAAACAACTAGGCTAACAAAGCATCGACTCTGACAACAGTTTCCACAAGAAAGGAGACATGAAGCCTTCATACCTACACGCTGTTTATCGATATCAACCTCTAAATATACTCTGTGGGTAATTTCATGCACCACGTCCACCTTCTCTTCCTCCTCCTGACCATCAAATAAAGGAAGTAGTTCAGTAAACAAGCAACTTCTAGAAAACAAAAATAGAGAATATGATCAACTACTAATTGAATATTACTGTGAAAAGGAATTCTTCTATAAACTAAAACCAGTATTTCTAAATTCAAAACTATAAGTATGTACAAGGAATGCTAATGCATTATACCTGCCAATAGAAGATATTTGACCAGGATTATAAGAAAAATAATAGTTGAAAAGGAGGTATAACATCATATTTGTTACCAATTAGAGGAATGGAAAAAAGGAACTGCAAAAACCACGCAAGTGAGCTATGCCATGATTAATAGCCACGACTATCTACATGCTCAAGAGCCAAAGCCAAAAAGAAAATAAAAGAACAAAAACAAGGGTCTCATATGTGCAAGCATTAGTGTCATACGAGGAAAACCATGCCACCACTAGGAGGGTTTGGTCCAGCCATATGACCCAAGCCTATAATCTTTCCGTGCACTTTCCGAGGTGACTCAGATGGCTTCGTGTTCCTCTCCTGCCAAGTCCCCTATTCGAGATCCCAACTCACCACTTTAGTGGCTCACCTCATCATGCCCACTGAACACTTCGGCTGGCATGGTGGCTTGCCTCACCAAAGGTTATCCTTTACTCAACCTCCAAAGTCCAAACTTTCAACCAAACCCAATGAGGGAGCAAAGTGTCGTCGCCTAAGGATCCCCTGAAGTTGGAGCCTCGACCATGGGACACCCTAATGGTTTGCAAAATTGCCAAGGACTAGTGGATTGAAGGAAGGAGCCAAAGCACCAATAACACTTCACTCCAACCCAAAATCCCCACATCGCTCTACTTTCACCAATATTAGAAAGGAGAGGAGCCTCATTAGGGACTTTAACAAAGAAATGTGATACCTCATAAAAACTAAAATACAGAAGGGGAACAGGCCTGGGATATTCTCCTAAGAATTGTTCATGGTTTTCAATTAGACCTCTCACACTCTTGTTTGACTCAATTTAATACCCCTGCTGCTTTTCCCATTCGTCCCAACCTCACCCTTATTGGCTCATCAAATCAAAATTGTAAAGATGGATGTGGAGCTTGCGCCTTCGCAGCAACCTTAAGGGTTTGTTTCAAAATTAGGTAAAAGAAGGGAAGAGAAGAGAAAATTAACAGACTGTTTGGATTGGGAAGAAAGAGTGGAGAAAATGGCCAAACAAACCGTTGTACAAGGTGAAATTTTCCTCAAAGTTTCTCACATATTCCTTCTTAGTCATATTCTCTTATATTCCCTCATTCCTCTAATCTCCAAACATACTAGTGTAACTTTCATATGGGCTTGCGATGAAGTAATAGCAGCCCCCGTCCCACCTATCATTAGAAAAGAAAATTGATGATGTTGTTGCAACCACCTGCTGCCTCGAGAACGAGCTATTTAATTAACATCTTCAAAGAATTGATTTTCCTTTTCATCTATTTGAAACTCGATCACGGCTCATGACATAAGCACTGTTCAGGTGTATAATGCAGTGCAATTCCATACATAGTGAGAAGAAAACTGAAACAAGCCTCACTCGGATCCAGCTCGAATTACTCAATTATTCTCAGCGGAATACACGGAATTACTTACTACTAGGCTAATACGCTTATTACAAGTTACAATGACACTCTTAAGAGAAAGCGTACCCGGTGAGAGATGGAGAATGCGAAAACGACGAAGATAGAGACGACGAGCAACGCAATAAGGCAACGTGGTTCAAGTACGAACGAGATCTCCCGACGCATCTTTCCTCCTCTCTCTCTCTCTCTCTCTCTCTCTCTCTCTCCTTCCTTTTTCTCTGTCTATGTATATTATATAGTATGTCTCTCCGTCAGTCGTCTCTCGGAGCAGGTAACTACTTGTCGTGAGTGTTGCCCAGGTGGAGGCCTTTGAAGAACGCCGGCGGATTGGACGGCGAAATCAGGATTATATAATTTTCGATCGCCGGCCTAGGACTGTAAATTTGGGCTTGAAGACTCGCGCTAGGGCTCCAGCCCGTCTAACAAAGCCCAAGGCTATTTATTTGTTTTATCTGAAGCCCAAGTGTAGTCGATCCATGGTTTTAAATTCTTGAGAAAATGACGGTCAATGACGTATTTTGCCAATTAATACCTGTCAAAAATATGCTAAGAATATTTTTTATACTGAAAATGTCAAAACACGTCATGGACCGTCATTTTCCCTTAATTCTTTTGCCTGAAATACTCTGGGAATATTTTTTTTGAGTATTACAGAATTGTGTTTTCCTCATGGCCGTGAACTCAGTCCCTCGAATGACCTGGCCATGCGTGCCTTGTTGTTGACGCCTTCTTCTTGGAGACTAGGGCATGTAACCTCCTCACCAATATATGGTTGAGATTCGTGATTGACCTTGTCCTAGGGGCATTGAATATTTTCACTATGGTTGTACACAAACACGTGTAGAGTATTACTCAGCGGTCTTTGGAGCATCGCCACGTGTGCCACAACATCATTTTCATTGGTGGGATTCAAGTTGAAAGAGCAATACTAGGGACCCGCATAAAAATGAATCTCCGTCATTAATTCTATTTTCGAGAAAACTTTTGGGGGTCCATAGAATTATTGCAAGTTCAAATTTTGGGATACCACGTAGCAACGTCCCAAACCGCCTAATAAATATTTCCCCTTACACGGGATTTTCTAGTTGATTAAATCAAACGGCGAGAAAAGCGCCACGTAATCTCGGTTGTGGCCACTATACCCCAAACCCAACTTACATCACTCCACCATCCCACCGTTTATGACTTCAAACTTTGTTTGAGTTAAGCGTATTTACAAGATGAATTGATCTCAAACCAATTTTAACCGAGCTCATCACGAATTGATTTCACGTAGCTTGAGCTTTTTAAATCACCTAAATCGTATCTGCAGTGCAATTCAAGCTTGGCTCGAAAGCTTAACGAGCTTCAAAAATATATTCAAACTTAATTTGTTGATGTAACATATCGATTTCAGACAAAATTTTAACGAGCGAATACGAACTCAGACTCGAGCAATTCTCTCACTTTCATTTGTTCCTCGTCAAAGAATCATATGGGTTTCAATTGACGAAAATGTATCCTTAGATTATTGTTTGCTTAACATCTACGATTCTACACTTGGATTTAAAATAGAAGAAGTAGTAGTTTGGTTACAACTAAGTTACGTTTGCTATAAATAAATAAATAAATAAGTTACGTTACGAGTATTTTTGCGATTACAATTTCCTAAGTACTGATGAGTTATAAGCTGGTTCGAACATTTTATTTATACTAGCTACGGGAAAGTTTTACGGTTGGGAGAGGTTCTTGTCGACTTTTATTATTCTTTGGTTCTCTCTAGTTTTCAATTTCTCTAAAAATGATTGAATTTAAATTGTTCACTTTATAAAACTCGACGAGAGCAATATCCATGTCAAAAACCAACTTTATCGAACTCCATTTGCTATATGAACTAAAGACGATCTACGAGCATCTCCAACCCATACTCCATAACCTCAAATCTCACTCCATTCCTCCTCCTCCAACCCATCCTCTATACTTACCTCTATTTTAGATGATTGATTTTCATCCTCCATATTTGGAATACCAAAATTTATGGAGGATCTCCTCCATTTCACTATTCATCCTTTTCATATCTCATTTTAATCATCAAATTGGTACTAATTAAAAGATATTTACATTATCTTTAAAATAAGACCAATCTTGAGCATTTATTAATAAAAATATGATAACTTGAATTTTGGAGGAAAAGTGACGAAGTTTGAGATTTGGAGTGAGTTTTTTAATATATAGAGGAAGAAATAGAGTATTGGGTTGGAATTGTTGTGAATGGTAAAACCCTCCAAGTTTGCATTTTATTATTAAAAAAATAATATTTTGGTCCTATATGCATCTACAATCCACCTTTTCTCTTTTAAAATGGACGATAAATGTGACAAATTGAGGGTAAATTTTAAATGAATAGAGGTGGATTGAACATGCTCTAACAAGAGAAGAAAAAAGACGGTCGAAGTTTCAAACCACACTTAGCCCGTCTTTTTTTCCCTCACACAAATACGATTCGTTCGTACATCAAATGAAGTTGGATCAAACTGATTTTCGGCATGTACTTATTATTTTTTAAGAATTTTATACAAATTGGAAAAAAAAAAAAAAACTGAAAATTAGATGGAGTGAGGAACCTCTTCCCTACGCGTCACAAGCAGCAAGTATAGCAACCACATAGAAAGGATCCTATAAAACTGAGTCCCCACTTGGACCACTTCCAAAGCCAAAACATCTCAATTTCATCTCGTCTATTCTCTCAAAATCTCTATTCTTTACCCATCATCATCGAAACACTTTTACGAATTCTCGTCATAATCTATCTAATACGGAGTAATCTATAATCTACTATTCACAATTTAAAATTCCAAAAAATAAATTACTCCTATTGATATGATCGAAATTGTTCATCTTGTAGAGATCGTTGTGCACTTCAAGCATGGAAAAATTCAACTTCATTGTATACCGATCGATAAATTATTGAAACAAGTTTGTCGTGAAACAAATCTATTGTGCATACTGAATCAGAATCGTTTGTTTCAAGATAAAGGTGCTTTGTGAAGTCATTGAACGGTATCCAATAAAATTGAATTTATTATTTTTTAAGGAACTCGACAAGACTTACAAGGGGAACGATTTCGATCATTATCGTGAGTCTGAGATGAGCTTTAACAAAACTTTAAAAAAACTAGACGAGACTGGATCGAAGCAAAGTCGACATGAAGTGAAGTCGTCTCTCAAATTCATCCCCCTCTCTCTAACCACCCATTCACTCTCTCTCTCTCCACCGACCATTCAACTGCAAGGTTTTTTTTTTTTCCCGGGCCCCAACCGACATGCGTTGTACGTTGTCTCCGGCGAGCCCCGCCGGGAAATGGATGGGGTTCGTGGCCGCCGTGTGGGTGCAAGCCATATCGGGAAACAACTACACGTTCTCCAACTACTCGGACGCGCTCAAGACCCTCATGTCCCTCACCCAACTCCAACTCAACAACCTCTCCGTCGCCAAAGACGTCGGAAAGGCCTTCGGAATACTCGCCGGCATCGCCTACGACCGCGTGCCGACTCCGGTTATACTTCTTATCGGTTCTGTCGAGGGGTTCGTCGGGTACGGCGTCCAGTGGCTTGTCGTTAGTAAGAAAATCAGACCGCTTCCGTATTGGCAGGTAATTTAAGCACAGAATTTTGTTGGGAAGTTTATTTTTTTTTGGTCGTTGTTTTGAAGAGATTTGGGTTGTCCATTTTGTTCTTTTTTCTTGTTTTTTGCTAAGCCAAAACGGTGGGGGAGGGGCGACCGGGTATAGCGACCCTCCTGTGAGTGTGACCATAGGGATTTCAGACCCGCTGCAGGTTTCGGAAGGGACCAAAGAACGGTAACAGCTACCGCCCCAGTGCCCTACCAAGGGCTAGTGGACCACCGCTAGATGACCAAGTTCGAGAGAGAGTCGTTAGCGTGACTCGAACCCGTGACCTCTGGTGATCATTTTGTTCTTTTTTGAGCCTATTTTAGTCATCCTAATTGTTCACTAATGTTAAAAAAAAAGGGCTTAGCCTTCAACTTAAAGTTCTAATAAGTCTTTTGCGGGACTTTGCTGGTACACATTGATGATCAAAATTGTTCAATTTTAGGGGCTCGTAATTATAGTTAGATAAGTAACTTTAAAACGCACTTTTGACACTTGTCATTTTTTCTAGCATAAATGAATTGTGACATGGACATGAACTTTGACATGACAAATATTATCAACGAGCTTTAGAAAGTGAATGATTAGTGAATTGAGAAAGGACCTACAAAATGCTACTTTTGATACATCTTATCGAAACTCATTTTTCTCAACGTAAATGCATAAATGAATTGTGACATTGACATAAATTTTGACATGATAAATATTCTCGACGAGCTTTATAAAGTGAATGATCGGACTTTGGGAGTTCCACAATTGAAGTTGGTCCGATTTCAAGTCTATTTACATTTGATGAAACTTGATTTTCATAATCAAATTGAGATGATCATTTAGATGTTTGATCAGCTTAATTCTTTTGAAACACTATTTTATTTAACAAGCTCTACCCAATGAACGGTTCGGTTCGGATCCTAATGGAGATGATTGAACAAACAGAATGCAATCTTGAATTCGCAAAATTTGTGTGCAGATGTGTTTATTCCTGTGCATGGGAGGGAACAGTACCACATGGATGAACACGGCTGTCCTTGTTACCTGCATCCGGAATTTCAGGAAAAACCGGGGACCCATTTCAGGAATCCTCAAGGGCTACGTGGGTTTGAGCACTGCCATTTTCACCGATTTATGCGCAGCGTTATTCGCCGAAAACCCTTCCACGTTCCTCCTGATGCTCGCCGTCGTCCCCTTCCTCGTTTGCCTAACCGCGGTCTTCTTCCTCCGCGAAATCCCACCTTCTTCCGCCTCTGCCGAGGACGAAACACAAGAGTCTCGATACTTCAGAATCTTCTACGCTGTTTCCATTGCCATAGGAATGTACCTTTTAGTGTTTGATATGACCGGACCTCACGGCCGCCCTATTTCGCAAGCATTCGCCATTATACTTCTCCTTCTCTTAGCCTCGCCTATATCGGTCCCTCTATACATCGCAATGCAGAGTTCAATACGTTGTTCAGATACCGAGAATAGTGTGACTGAGCCCTTATTGGATGCCGAGAAGAAGCCGGAGGCAGAGTCAGTAGTGGAGGCCGCTCAGATGGCGAAGGAGGGAGTGATGGCTGACCAGCGTCGGAGACGGCGGCCAGTGATAGGAGAGGACCACACGGTTTGGGAGGCGTTTCAGACAATTGATTTCTGGATATTGTTCGTGTCTTTTCTTTGTGGGGTTGGCACGGGTCTGGCCGTGATGAACAACATGGGTCAAATGGGTCTGGCACTCGGGTACACTGATGTATCCATATTTGTATCGCTCATAAGCATCTGGGGGTTCTTCGGGCGCATTGCTTCGGGTTCTGTTTCGGAGTACTTCGTCAAGTAAGTTTTCAAGCTCAAGCTACTCCACTAGGTGATAAATCTACTGCACTAATTCTCCCTTTGATATCACTGGATTGGGTCACGTTAATTCGATTTACTTTTGGTGATTAAAGTAACATTGGGCGATGCGTTTCCTAATCGTTTCGCCAAACCATGAACTCAGCAATTCCATGGGTACATGCTTTTTGAAACTGCTGAATTTGGCATGACACCAACTTTAGATGTCTCAAATCTGTTACTCTATCTGTTGCCTTTACATGATACGCGATTTGTCGCCTTTACATCAACCTGAATTAGTACTTTTGAGTGGACGGTCTTCTTAGCGAGTTTTACAAAATGTTTGGATCACCAAAAGGGACCAAGATCTTGTAAGCTTTGATATGTTTTTCTTAATCACAGTGGGTGTTTGTATCCTTCTAGTTTCATTCTTTTGGTGGTTAATTTAGGAGAGTCAAAACTGGTTGGTGGATGGAAGCAAAAATAACTTAAAGCGCTAAGAGTTGCTCCGTTTTAAATTTAGAAATAGGACTATCTTGACAGTGAACGATAACAGTATGAGTTCAATAATGCTGGTGAAAACTTGAAAAACATTGCATCAGTTAGGCAAAATAATGTAGTTTGAGGTGCATTTTCACCCTTCTTTGTATGCCTCATACACCCATTTACATTACGTTTTTGGGACCCTGTAGTGTGGATTTTGTAAACAAAACGGTTCAGATCATGACTATGAGATTTTGGTAGAACCCACCGAGGTGCACTTCACCTCGTAGTATACTAGTATATTGGGGCACACTTATGCTCGTTCTTGATGATTTTGTGAGAGAATTTACATGATATTTAGATCCTCGTGGGACAGTTTGATAGGATTCTATTGTCACATTCAAATACTGATTAACTACTAAATGATCAAGTTTAAGGCTGAACCTTTTAGTGGATTTTTTAAGTAGCATTAATACCTACTGTTGATCAATTTGTTTTACGCAGGAAAGCTGGAACACCGAGGCCTCTCTGGAATGCAGTGTCCCAAATCCTCATGGCTGTCGGGTACATTATGATGGCCATTGCGTTGCCCGGTTCTCTGTTCATTGGCTCAATGGTCGTCGGTATATGCTACGGTGTCCGCCTCGCGGTCACGGTTCCCACCGCCTCCGAATTATTCGGCCTCAGACACTATGGTCTCATCTACAACATCTTGATCCTCAACCTCCCCCTCGGCTCCTTCCTCTTTTCTGGCCTACTTGCCGGATTCTTGTACGACGCGCAGGCTACTACCACCACAGGAGGCAGCAATACATGCATTGGGGCTCACTGTTATAGGCTTGTATTTTTGGTCATGGCTTTTGCGTGCATTGTTGGGTTTGGCTTAGATGTTTTGTTAGCCGTTAGGACGAAGGGCATTTATGCTAGGATTTACGCAGGTAAGAAGTCGAAGAAATCAGATGGTGAATCTAATGGTCAGTAAATCGTATTGGCGACAGTCGAAGAAATCAGATGGTGAATCTAATGGTCAGTAAATCGTATTGGCGACACACTAACGGGAAGAGAAGATGTATATTACCACGTATAGGTGTATCAGATAGTCGTGAATGTATGGCTCCAATCGCGACTAATTTCATCATGTTTACATCAAACGGGTCTTTTTCGAAAAGTTTATTCTGTACTTCTGGAATATTGCTCCACCAATCACAAAAAGTGGCTCACAATTCCGATATCATAATAGAAAATGCACGAAAATAATGATCCGGGTGAGTAGTTCTACTGAAAATTTATGCCTCTATGGTCCCAAGACCAACAAAATTGCTGAATTGTGTGGTTCTGATTTGCTAGAGTGCGTAGCGACGCTATACCCAAGCAAATCGAGACCTTACAATTCATTTCACAGGCAATTTGCTTGGTCCCAATTCTGTGACTGCATAACTGCTCATGGTTCCAAGGTCTAACAACACTTCTGCTGCAACTGACTGTTGCACAAATCATCATATATCCCAGAAACATGGCAATGAAAAATTCACCACAAATGCACACACACCCATCTGCTTCTCAACAAGAAAATAGAACTCAACGGGTGGAATGATAAGTAATCATCCAGCAAAGTAATTCCGATTAACTTCTCAAACATATGTTATACACGTGCTACATGTGTCTTGAATATTATCTTAGCTGTACTGACGATAGTGCGGCAAAGATAGATAGAGGTATTACAAAATGTGTACAAGCTGTTCCAAGGTCTAACAACACTTCCGCTGCAACTGACTGTTGCACAAATCATCATATAATTTCCCAGAAACATGGCAATGAAAAATTCACCACAAATGCATACACACCCATCTGCTTCTCAACAAGAAAATAGAACTCAACGGGTGGAATGATAAGTAATCATCCAGCAAAGTAATTCCGATTAACTTCTCAAACATATGTTATACACGTGCTACATGTTGTTTGGGCTGAATTAACTCAAATCAATCGACAAATGATTGTGTGCGGGCGTGCCAGAAAAGAAATAACTTCAAAGAAGAAATTACTCTTTTCAAAATGATTTGAAACAACTAATTTCAATCAGGCAATTGTGTTATCCGTTCGATTACCACAACTAAGAGGATTTTTCCTTAAGGTATCAACCAAATAAAAGATTGACGCGCTTCGAAACCAGAAAAGATGATTGAACACAAACAAACCTGAATCTAATCAAAGGTAAGTTTGTATACAAACACTCTTAAGATTCTATCAAGAATAATAAAGAAATGCAAGCACACTGAATTTAATCAAAAGCGAACTTGCAAACAACTATTCTTTGGTAAGAAAAGAACTTAAAGGAAATAAGAAAACTTGAATTTAATCGAAAGTAGTCTTACATGCAAATAAGCCTTCAACTTACAAAAAAGATCCTATTCTAAACTAAAACTAATCTAAGATAGATCGCTGAGCAATCATTTTGTATGAATTGTCAGATGATATGGATTTTTTCTGTGTCCTCTCTCTTCAATTGCTTCTTCTATTTATAGATGCTGAACTTGCCTTCGACCCCCACGTCTTCGATTGATATCCACATTGGCCGTATAACTCGGCTCAGAGGGGTCCTCGAACGGTTACCCTGATATTTCCAGAATTCCTTCTTCCCCTGCTTGCTTCGATCATGGTGTTAATGGCCACTTCCTGGATAGTGGTTCCTATTTTCAAGCAACGTGAATCAATGCAACGTGTTTGCCTTCCAAAATGATTCCCTGCAATTGCATCTAATTTCAGTTATAAAACAGGGCAGTGAGGACACCGTTCGATGATCGTAAAGTCCAAATTAATGGTTAGATCCAATAACCTCCTAAACCATCGTTTAATTACCGCTCAAACGACATCGGTTCATTCTAAAATGACACCGTTTTGTTACAAAACAGTGACCTTTTTAACTCCCGCAATCCTCTGTAATTGGTACTTGACTGGGACAGGTTTTATGCAACCGCCGTATCGTTCGGGGCCACGTGGAATTTTTTTATTGGGTAGCACTTTTTAGGATGTAAACACACCCCCCGCATTAACATTTTATTTATGCTAAATAAATGTTAATGGCACACGTTCTCTGCCCATATCCCTTCAACTTCGGATGCACGAAACATGTCAGGATTTCATTCCCATGCACGTCTATTGAGCTTCCCAAAGATAGCTACAATAATTTCCCTATAAATGGCAGTTAATGATAGGGTTTAACGAATTACATTACCCCTCATAAACCCCTTTGAATTTGAGTCTTTTCTGTTAAGAAGTTTTACGTTTATGGACTCTCTTCCAGAAATTAATCTTATTTTAGACAATCTCGATTGCCAAACCCCTTTTCCTCAAATGTCTCCTCCAAACTCTCCTCGAATGTTGGCAAGCAAAATCCTTTCGGATCGAACATTCCACTCCCCCAACCCATCTCCCACAGGTTGGGACTCCTCTTTAACCCGTTCGAACTCGTTCGATGGGTCCCACTGGGGCTCATGGGAAGAAAACCCTACTAATACCAACACTGGCACCATTCTGGTCAGGTTTGATCAGCCTGATCCTACACCTCATAAATTTCATCACTTTCGAACTCTGTTCGCAAGCCAATTCCTACCCCTGAGCGGCAACGACACCGTTCACATGGGTATGCTCGAATCCATTTACTCCTCTCTCAAATTTTACCCTTTCTTGAAACAAGAGGAAAATTACCTGGGGCCTGCCCCTTACTGTGACTTCAAACGCATGGCTCAAACTCAACAGTCCCTCTGGCTCACAGAGGTGCAAACTCCACATTATCCAGCTGACTTCAAGGAAACCAACAAACTGGCTCCTCTTCCTGAAGAGCCTGACTGGTTCAATGAAGTGAATAACCTTGCCATCAACACCCCTCACTTCCAATGGCAATATGGTTATTCCATCTACCCTGCTGACAAGAGTAAAGCTCTACAACTCCTGGCAGCCTTCTCTTTCCTGGATATTTCTATCCTGGAAAAACAAGTTCCACTAACTAATTTTAAGTGGGCTTGTGAGACACTGGTGCTGTGTTCCATCCCCTCCACGGTTTCCTACCAAATCCACTGCTTCCTGGACTTCTTACCAGTGATCAAGTCATGGCTCGAAGCCAATACCGCTGCGTATTGCTTCGATCAAACCCTTCAAGACTATGCTCTTACTAAGGAAAGGATTGAAAAGCTGCATGACCAAATCCATAATTTCACTACTGAGTCTTTCGAAGTGGTGCCTGGCCATGCTGACAAAAAGCTTCGAAGGCGCTTCAAAAGACAACAAATGAAGCATCCAACAAAGGAGGCTCAGCTTCGAAGGAAAGCCAAAGCTTTGGTGCTCCGCTTTAGGCCCCTAATGGAGAAAAAATTGGAGTCAGACTCCAAAGAAGACATGAGGAAAATGGAGCTGAAATTCCTCCAGTTTGCATGGAACAAGTTCCATAGTCTTGTTACTTGGTCCTTTCCTCATTACTTTGAGAATAAAAAGGCAACCTCTTAGCACCCAGGCCCTTCGAAGGCCTAATTTGTATGTCTTTTCATAGGAATTAGGATTTCCCTTGTTTTGCCCCTTTTTCTTTGTAAATACGCAAATTTCAATTTTGTAATCCAGTAGGTTTGTTCAATGAAATTTCCCCTCTTTTTATCAACACGCTGGACTTGGGTTTATTGTTAAAAATAGAAATTCTAACAATAATAACTCTACTAAAGAGAAAAAACCAACCCCAGCGGACCCCGGGGTAAGGGCCCACTACAGGCCCGGCCCACCTGCAGGAGTATAAAAGCGGAATTAATTCAAAACCACCCCTTACACTCTACGCGTTCAAGCTTTCTCAAACTCAAAACTCTCAAGAACAAAACCCTCTTTCCTTTTCCTCTTCAACAACGCTAAACCCAAACTGAATCAATGGCCTCCTCTAGCAATCCAGCAACCCGAGAACATGTTACTCCCTCTTTGGCCTTGAGACGGTTCGTGTCAGGACAAACACCAGGACCGACCGAAGAGCCCTATCTTGATGCCAGGATCTTCATTCCAAACCCTAGCGAAGAAGGTACTTATATTTTAGGCCCTCAACTCATAGGAGAAATCCCTGCTAGCCTTTCTCTCTACTATCCTCGATTGGGGAATGCCGAAATCCGGGCTTGTTTGAGCCTCGATTGGCAAAATTTTCCAAAGAAATCCTTCCCCTGCTGGCCCACATTGGACAAGGATTGGAAGATATGGACCACTCGTATGTTGGCTGCGAAGTCGGACGACTTAGAGAATGTGGGTTTAAAAAGAATTATTACCCTCCTTCGAAGGAGGGTCCCACAAAATCCTTCTCTGATTCAGGCCGCCTTGGCCTTTTGGGACCCATCTTTCAACTTCTTTCGCTTTAACTGTGGCATGATGGCACCCACAGTTCTGGATGCTACCCAAATGCTGGGGCTTATTCCGTATGGCCCCCAATTCGACCCTACCAAGGAGTTCCAACCTCCCGAGGGATTTACTCGTTTGACTGCCACCAACGGAGCTTTTTCCCAGTTCTACCACAGGGAAAAGAAATTGGTAGGAGAAGTGACCGAGACAGAGTTTTTTGCCTACATTCTCTACACCCTCTGCAAACACATCTTCTGCCACTCTGGGAAAAGAGTGATGAATGAATTTGTTCCATTGGCACTGGCACTTGCTAGAGGAGAAGAGTTCGACTTCGCCTCCTACTTCTTGGGCCACGTTTACAAAGCTGGGTTCGACTTCTACCAGAAGGGTTTGAACTATTCGCAGGGAGGGCCCCAATGGTTTATCCAACTATGGCTTCATGCTTACTTTCCTGAGTTGGGTCCCTTCAAAGCACCCACATCCCTTACTGGCGTCGTCGAGGCGCCCAATGTTCATGGTGACAACTACGTTCACCCAGAGGATAGCACAACACAGACTTTGGTGTACTACCTCTGCTTTTTTGCTGGTCTAGCCTCAGATAGGGAGTGGCCCAATCCATACCCTACTCTTGTTGGGCCAACCTGGTTGTTCAACATTCTGGCAGACAGACAGGGAAAATCCTCTCGAGCTCTCCAAGCATGGGGCAACATTCTTGCAAGCAGAGAGATCTTCATTTCCTCGTCGAATACCCTCAAGTCCATAGCACATGCAGAGGTATATTGCCCTGCACAATTTGCTAGGCAACTGGACTTTGTTCAAGGCATACCCACTCCTTACTGTGGCCTTGCCAACATCTGTATGTCTGAACGATCACCGATCATGGCTGACCAATTCCTGACGGGGTTTGCCCAAGCCAGACATGCATTGAGGAGGACAGTCACTCAGGAGTTCAGGGAACCTGAAGTGCGCACCACCCCTGCATTTGACAACTGGTGGCACTCCAACTGCTCCTTCCTCTCAGGGATTAAACCCTTCAAACAGTTTCTAGCCCATATTGGGTTTGAGAAGTCTGAGTTTGGGCATGGAGGAAAAAATAACTCGTCATCCTTCTCCTCTGACAACGAATTTGGTTTGGCTGGAGGGATCGAAGATATTGCTAGAGGCGAAGTTGAACAAAGATTGACTCCAGTCAAAACTCCCCAATCGCAATGGTCGTTCCCCCCTCTCCATCAAAAAGGCAATCTACGAGGGTAACACAAAAAAGAGGTAATTGTCTCTGAACATCTCTTCTCTTTTGCTGAAACCAAACCTAAGTGCATTCCATCCTACAGGTGCCACCTCTTTTCCAGAAAGTGCTTCGAAGAAGAGAAAGATTACTTCTCAGCCTACAGAAGTAATTCCCACCAAGCACTATCTTGAGCCCTCAGCTGCACCTCCAGGTTGGTTTCCTTCCCTCCAATTAATCTTTTAAACCCCCATATCATTTATCCGAGTGACCTTCTTATTCATTTCCTTTCATCTTCGAAGAGGACAAGGACCACCAGGAAGCGTGGCCCTCAGGTTTCTTCCAATGATGAAGAAACAGAGAGTGACACAGAGATACTGGTCTCAAGGGGTAAATTCCTTCCTCATTTATGATTCAGTATTCCCTTAAGAATAAGAGGATTTTACTGTAAGTCTAATTCTTGAGCTCGAACCAGGTGAAACAAGACAAGTGAAGGAGACCCTCCGCTATGTGGGGAAAACAACTCCTCCCAAGAGGCATGTTTCTCCAAAGAAGCCTTCCTCCCCAAAAGAGGTAAGTTAGTTTAACTGCATACATTCTCATATGTCTCCTGTGCTCGCGACTTGCTGTTAACTTCTTTGTAGGCTCAAGTTGCATCCCCTGTTAAGGCGTTGGACCTAGCTCTTGTTCCCTGCCCTCAACAAGAAGTGATAGAGCCGTAATCCAAATGCCAGCAGATGCCCCTCACAAGGTATCTTCTGAATACTCGCCTTTCGGATTATGAAAGGATTTACTCTAACTTTCTTTTGCTTTTTACAGGCATCCCCTGTTCAAGCTCTTCTTATACAGAAAGACTTTGCTGCAAAGGATATTGACATGCACACTTTGCTGTCATTCCTTACTGAGCCAACCTTTGCACAGGTACTGGCCAGTTTGGCTCCTTCGAAGACTCTGGGGCCACTTCCCATCCTTCAGGGAGACTTCCCTTTTACTCCCTTATCGGTTTTAGGGGAGGGATCTTTAAGGATGGACCCTACTTTGGCTTCGAAGAGTCATATTCTTAGGAATGCTGAGGATCAAGGTTCCAGTTTGGCCTCTTCCTCAGATCAGGTATTCTTGATACTCAATCATACCTTCCTTTCTTGTTTTACATTCTACTTAATCTTAACTTATAATTCTTATGCAGGGAACAGGCATGGCCCTTTTCCCTGAAGATAATCCCACATCTTCCTCTGCTCCAATTGACTTGTCCTTAGTGGTTTTCGACATATCCCTCTTTAAGAGTCAATTGGAAAAATTTTGTAACCAGATTGCTGATCCCATCCTTCCTTCCTCCTCGAATTCTCTCGAAAGCCTTCAACAACTTTTGAGCCCCTCCATGCCTTCTGACTTACCTTCCTTTAGAATTAAACATGTTCTTTCAAAGGAAGAAGTCCTAACACTAAAAAGTTTTCTGAAATCTTTAAATCATTTAGGACTTCCTGCTTTGATTGAACGTAGTTTAATCTATCACTTCGAGGTATGCTATCAGGCCTTGCTTCTTTCCCAAGGACTCCCTTCTTCAATCAACTTCACTCTTCAAAAGCAACTTAAACAATTTAGTGAATTGATTGCTTATAATCACTTCTTGTCTGAGAGTATTGGCACAACTATTGAGAAAACCAACAAATTGGAGGCCAAAGCACTTGAGACTGCTTCTCGTCTGTCTCTTTATCAAGCCCGAAGAAATAAACTCTTAGAACTTGACAAGAAGATGAAGTGGTTACAAGAAGAAATGAAGAAAGTCAGGGAAGAGATAGCTGAAGTTTCGAATGGCTTTCCAGAGCTTGAAGACGAGGCATTACAGGATGAGTCAACGCTTCCACAGCTTATTCCTTCTCTTCGAGAAGAACAGAGAAGACGAGCTGTCCATACTTCACTTTTGGATGCTAACTCTAATTCTCTTCGAGGGCTACTAACCACCATTCGTGATGTAATAAGCCCCTTTTTGTAACTTCATGCAGCTTGTACTTTTTTTTTATTTCATTCAATTTTGGGATAAGTACAACTGTAATTAAGATCAACACTAGTTCCTACTTTCTTACTGTGCCAACTCCTCACCTACCGTATCTTAAAGAGTCATAAATGACTATCTATTGGTATAAATAGAGGTCTCTGGGGAAAGGAAAAAAAACTCACAGATCATCTTCTTCACTTTTCCTTCCTGTAGTATCATTCAAACCAAGCTTTCCAGTAAGGCTACAAGAAAGACAACCATCATGAAGCCTCATCTTGTATTTTTGAAGAAAAACTTCGAAACATAGCCATATCAACTCTCATGATATTTCCCTTGAACCCTAAAGCCCTTAGGTATAGACACATCAACACTCATGATGTGTCTGTACCGGGCTGTTGCTTCGAAGACAAGAATGGGCTTTGAGCTCTATCTCCCTACCAATGGAGCTTGTAAGGAGATAGAAAATCAAGTTCCAACGAAGCTAGGTTCAAGTCTTTGTATCTCGGTTGGTTGATCCCTAGAGATCCTCCTCCATGGTATTATTAGGCCCTAGATAGGTTCCCCAATGTAACCTTCTATGTAACTGTGATGAGCAAAGAAAATATCTATCAATGTATCAATCTTATTCTAATGGCTTTGACCAATAAACTGGTATTTTTAGCCATCCCTTTCTATTTAGTGTTATTAATGAAAACATGATAGCATGAAGGAAGATGTAAACAGAAACCTTCCTTCCAAGCATTCTCTGGATATTGTGCTCTTTTACTCCATGTCTTATTTATTTCTTCTGCTTCGAAGTGTGTTGATACTTCGAAAACTAAGCTAGTGTAGTTCCAATCGTTCCAACTAACTCATTTAATTCCAGTAGCTTCTTAGCTGTCTCCTCGTAAGTTGTAAAAGATCATGTACTCTTGACGTATGACGCTTAACGCTCTCAAACCCTTCACCTTCCAGGCTTTATGCGCTTTATGCGTCTGCAACCAATTTAATACTGGTAATAAATGAGACGGATTCCCCGTATTTCTTTGGGTTATAAATACACCATACGTCAATAGATCAAAGCATCTCTTTCCAACAAACAAACATGGCTGAGAACCACCCAAATCTTGCTGATCTCATGAGTCAATTGGCCAACCTGACTAACAAGATCATGGAGCTGAAGAGAGATGTTCACGCTGAGTCCCAGGCCCTTCGAAGTGAGATCGCTCAGCTTCGAAGCCAGCTGGTGTGTGTGGAAACAGCTTCACGCCTCTGCTTGGCTAGGACCTGGGATGATCTTTCGACCGTCCTCTCGGCCCATGAGGCAAAGAGTCCCCCAGAGGGAGGATCCTCCTGAAGATTCTCCTTTGGGACTATGAAGATCATCAATGGTCTTCATTTTTGCTTTTTGGACCAGAGTTGGTCTTTTTTTTTTTTTTTTTTTTTTTTTTTTTGTTCAGACCTACTTGGGTCTGTTTTGTACTTAGACCTTCTTGGGTCTTTTCTTTTTTTTATTAATGAAACGGAACTCTTGCTTGGCTACTCTTGATTCTTTATAGCTTCGATTGGTAGTATGGTGACTTGTTTGTGACTTCGAATGCTAATAAGGTAACTTTTATAGAAAAGCTTTTAGCATCAAACCACTCAACACTAAATCCTCCAGTCAGAACCACACCAATATGCAACCAAACTTATTTATGCTACCTCTTGTGGAAAGACTCCCATATGGAAGGAACATAAGCTTTCAGATGTCTTCCGTTTATTTTCCTTCGATGAACATAACCATTCAAATTTCTCAAATGATAAGCTCCCCCTTTTAAAACCCTATGGATTTGAAAAGGCCCATTCCATGTTGGTGCCCATTTTCCTAATCCATCCTTTCTAACTCTCCTATCTCTGATAGGGAGGATAACTTTCCATATTAGGTCTCCTTCATCGAAGCTTCGAAGAGCCACTCTTTTGTTATAGCTTCTGGCTATTCTTGCCTTTTGTAACATAATCTGGTTTAAGGCTTTTATTCTAGCCTCATCAATATCTTCCAATTCCATATGCATGGCCTGATGATAAGATCCTGTGTCTAAATCATTTTGACATGCTACTCTCTGGGATCTTACAGTGATCTCCATGGGTAGCACAGCGTCATGCCCATATGTTAATGCAAATGGTGTGGTACCTGTACTAGTCCTTTTTGTATTCCTATATGCCCATAACACATCAAGTAACAGATCATGCCAAATTTCTGGGTTTTGATCCACCATTCTTTGGATCCCCTTTTTGATAATTTTGTTAGTTGATTCTGCCTGACCATTGGATTGAGCATAATAAGTACTAGTATATATTAATGAAATTCCATGGTTCGTGGCGAAATCCTTCACCAATCGTCCTTCGAATATGGAACCATTGTCCACTGTTATCGTTTGAGGACTCCCAAACCTGTATATGATTCCCTTTATGAAATCTATCACGTGGGTTTGTTTGACCTCCTGATAAGCTTGGGCTTCTACCCATTTTGTGAAATAATCAGTAGCTACTAGGATAAATTTATGCTTTTCCAATGAAGGAGGATAAATCATCCCAATCATGTCCATAGCCCATCCCCTAAAGGGCCATGGTTTTATTACATATTGCAAATCTGTAACTGGCAAATGCTTGAGTGGACCTGTTTTTTGACAGGCTTGACACCCCTTTGCATAATCTATGCAATCTTTGAGGATGGTAGGCCAATAATACTCATACCTCCTTATTAACCATCTCATTTTTATGCCAGCTTGATGTGCTCCACAGATTCCTTCATGCACTTCAGCCATTACTTTAAATGCATTTACCTTGCTCAAGCATTTCAAAAGAAGACCATCCATTCCTCTCTTGAATAGCTCATTATTATACATTATATAGTTCATTGCTTTCAATTTGGTTGCCTTGTCTGCAATACTGTCTGGCTTGGTTAGATATTCAATCAATGCTTGCCTCCAATCAGCATTTCGATGAGTTGAAGCATCGACTTTTAATACTTCGAAGTCCATCAACCTATTGTGTAATATAGGCAGGGATTTCCTCAAAGTTAATTGACAAAATTCCTTTTCCATTTCTGATAAAACTTTGTAGCCAGAAGCTCTTTGAGCTATTTCGTCAGCCTCTTCATTAAAGAACCTAGGAATATAAGTTAAAGTAAGCATATAAAATTGATCTATCAACTTCTTAGCATGTTGATAATAAGTTATCAGCGCTGGACTGGTACATTTAAACTGTCCATTTAGTTGGTTAATCACTAACTGAGAATCTCCAAAGATTTCAGCAACATTAACCTTTAATTTAAGCAAAATTTCTAGTCCAATAATCAAGGCTTCATATTCTGCCTGGTTATTGGAACATTGTCCCTCACTGAGTCGAAAACCATATTTGGTTTTCAAGCCTTGGGGGGATTCCAGAATTATGCCCACTCCAGCCATCTGAATAGTTCTTGATCCATCGAACCATAATTTCCATGGCCTGATTTCAACTGTACTAGCTTCCAACGTTCTTAGTGCCTCATACTCATTTGGATGATCGGCCAAAAAATTGGCCAATGCTTGGCCTTTTATCGACTTTTGAGGCACATATTCAAGACAAAACTCGATTAAAGACACTATCCATTTCCCAATCTTCCCACTAAGCACTGGTTTTGAAAGCATGTGCTTAATTACATCAGTTTGAGAAATAACATAAGTTATTCTAGGCAACATATAGTGCCTGAGTTTCTTAGAAGCATAAAATAAAGCTAAACATAGTTTCTCTACTGCAGCATACTTGCATTCACAAGAGTTTAAAAACCTACTAAGATAATAAACTGCTCTTTCCTTGCCATCCTCATTGTCTTGAGCCAATAGAACACCTATTGAGTCTTGTGTTGCAGCTAAATACAACTTTATTGGCTTTCCTTCAATGGGAGGCGCCAATACAGGAGGGTTGGCTAAGTATCGTTTAATGGCTTCGAAGGCTTCATCATGCTCCTTTGACCACTTGAATTCTTCCCCTTCCTTCAGTTTCAGCAAAGAAGAGAAAATTTTAGTTTTTCCTGCAGTATTAGATACAAATCTTCGAAGGAAATTTAATTGGCCAAGAAACCTTTGCAGCTCCTTCTTAGTAGAAGGTGGTTTAACCTCAATGATGGCCTTAGCTTTGTTTCTGTCAACCTGTATTCCTTTGCTGTGAACTAGATACCCTAAAAACTTCCCAGCTGATACTCCAAAAGCACATTTCTCTGGATTTAACTTCAGCTGATAGCGTTTCATTTGCTGAAATGTCTTTTCTAAGTGTTGTAGATGATCCTCATCAGAGTTTGACTTCACAATGATATCATCTATGCAACACTCCAGAAAAGTTCCCACTAAATCATGAAAAATAGTGTTCATTGCTCTCTGATATGTTGCCCCAGCATTCTTTAGCCCAAATGGCATTTTAACCCATTCGAAGATGCCAATGTTACCTGGGCAGGCAAATGCTGTTTTATGCACATCTTCTTCTGCTATGCAGATTTGATTGTACCCTGAATGCCCATCTAAAACAGACAATATCTTGTGGCCAGCAGAACTGTCCACAAGTGTATCCACATTAGGCATTGGGTATTCATCCTTAGGAGTCGCAGTATTTAGGTTTCGAAAATCAACACAGATTCTGATAGTTCCATTCTTTTTAGGGACTGGAACTATATTAGATAGCCATTCAACATACCTGGCTGTTCTAATGAAGCCTGCATCTAGAAGCCTCTGCATTTCCTTTTTAACACCTGCAATAGTTTCTGGACTCATCTTCCTGGTTGGTTGTTTCACAGGCCTGAATTGTGGCTTGATAGGTAACCTATGCTCCACCAATCCCCTGTCCAAGCCAGGTAGTTCCTTGTAACTCCATGCAAAGCATTTCTTATTTGCTTTCAATAGTGCCACCAATTCAGCTTTCATACCAGGTTCAAGCTGTTTATTAATAAGCACTGGATTGGGGTTTTGTGCATCTCCCAACCTTACTTCTTCCAACAGATCTTGTGATTCAACCCGTTCCTCAGAAGTGAGTTGGATTTCTTTCACATGAGGGTTATCGTTCTGCATAACCTCTTCCCATATGTTCTCTTCTTGGATCTTCTGTTCGACCCCCAGAGCAACATACTTTACTAAAGCCAATGAGTTGGCTTTCTCTTCAGCCTCTCTCTTGGATTCACATCCAAGCAGCATCATCTTTTGGGGTGTCTGATTCATAGTCAACAGCTTGTTTCAGCTTCGATTTCAGCTCTGCCAATTCCCCCAGTTCCATCTCGTTGGTTGGGTAGGTGGCTGCTTGAAGTAGTTCACTCAACGGAACTACATCTGATTTGTACATTTCTGCTTCAGCAAAATTTGCCGTGGCACCAAATGGATGTGGATCAGCTTTGACTCCTTCAACACCCACTTCTTTGCCTTTGTCATACTTAACAATCATTAATTCCTGATGCATAGAGGAAGGAATACATCCGTTAACATGAATCCAGTCTCTTCCCAATAAAGCATTATATTTAGCATATGTGTCAACTACAAAGAAAACAGTATCAGTTTCTATTCCACCCACTGCCAATCTAATGGAAATGATTCCCCTGGCATGTTGGCTTTCCCCAGTAAATCCTGCAATGGATGTGCTGGTTGGAATCAATTTTGCTTTTCCTTTTCCTAACTTTTTCAAAGTTTGGAAAGGCAAAATGTTCACCGCAGCCCCATTATCCACCAAGATTCTGTTAAGTGGGACTCCATCAAAGTGTGCAGTGATATATAATGGACGCAAATGTTGTCTCATTGCATTAGTAGGTAGTTTAAATGGATATGAAATTTCCACATAATTTAAATCTATTACCAGGGGGTATTCGACGTCGGACATGGAATCTGACACGAAACAAGCACTTTCTTTTGAGCTTACCTCCAAACTTTCTTGATTCTGCTCAATTTCGCGTACCAAGTTCTTACCCATCTCGATCTGAGATACTTCTTTCAAGTCACAGTCGTTGCATATGATATTTAACTCCTTATCACTCAGAGTTTCTTCAGAACTCTCTGGCTCGCTCAAGTTCGACCAAGCAGTATCCTGATCTTTGAACATCTGACCATTTGAGAAGAAATCCATAGAGCTTGGATAAACCATATTAACTTGTACTTCTGGCTGGTCTCCAAATTGGATTGTAGCCACTTCTTTGACTGGTTTAACTGCTTCGGTCTCCTCAACACCCTTCTTTTCGAATTCTTGTGTGGATACCTCCATGGGGGAAAAGGTTCCTTCCATCCCCTGTTGTTCCACCACCATGGCTTCGAGCAAACCAGACTGATAACTAGCTAGCGAGTTAGGAGAAGGCGGATCAAAATCCTCTTCGAGCATAGCAGAGGCAACCTTTTCCAAAGTCTCCCTCTCGTGATACTGGGTTCGAAATTCCTCTGGGTCCCTTTCGACCCTGTCGAACCTTGGATTAGGTTTTGCTCGTCTGCCTGATTCTTCCCCCGTTGAAGATTCTCCTGACTGGAAGAGCGTATACTTCCTCTGGAGCTTTCTCTTTTGAGTTCTTGAGAGCAATGGAACCATCTGTGGTAATTGAGATTTGGGATCCCTAATCAACACCCAGTTTCCAGAGTTCGAAATTGGTGGCTTGAAAGTTCTGCCCGCATTCCTGTTTGAACCTTTGTATCCTTGGAACAAATCAGGTTTAACTTGCTTCAAAAACCAGTCAGGAACACCTTTCACCAAGGTGAATTCCTCTTGTTTGGCCTCTTCTTGCGCCTTCGATGTCTGTCCAATATTGGCCTTCTTCGAAGGTGGCAGCTCCCTTCTGTGAATAGCTGGAACAGGGCTAGTAGGCATGTCCCTTTTTGGTGTCAACCAAGACTTGCTGTCACTCGGCTTTGCTTGAACTGGGGCCATTCTTTTCATCCCCATTTCTTTTGGGAAAAAACTCACGCCCTTTCTATCCAAGTCCTTGAAAACCAAATAGTTGGCCATGCATCCTACACACAGGCACTCCAAAAATGAGGCTTCTAGCATAGGCAGGTGATTATTACCTGAGAATTTCTGCAAAGAAAAACCATCATTGGCTCGCCTATAGGAACTTGGCCTCACTCCCATGCCTCGAGGGTGGCCATCGTATGGCTTGCCCCTTCCATATTGAACAGTATTCATGTTCACTGGTGCTTCTTTGTCCTGTCAATATTTCTTGATAGTTCGAGCCAGTGAGGAGGGCACACTGGTGTTGACCTCTTCTACCTTTGGAAAAAGCACTGCATCTATCCCCATAGTCTTTTCAGGGAATTTGATCCTTCCTTTCTTGATTTGTTCCTGAATCCTGTCACGAAAAACATTACAAGATTTAGTTGAATGAGACCAAGAATCATGCCATTTGCAATAGGTCTTTCCATTCTTTTCTTCCACTGTAGGCAGTTTCACATTCAAAGGCAGCTTAATGATTTTCTTTCTTAACAAGAAGTCAAAAATCTCATCAGCTTTAGATATATCAAAAGAATATACTTTAGTAATCTCCTTTTGTTTGAACTTCTGCCCAAGAGAGACATTCTTTTGAATTAAGGGTTCACAAACACAAGGTTCGTGCTCTATAATTTCAGCAGCATCTATTTCATAGTTAGGATCCCTATAGTATGTTGGATAAGAGGAATTATGCCTATCCATATCTTCCTCTAGCAGTGATTCATATCTAGCAACTTTATAGGTTAGATCTGCAAAGTCCCTAAACTCTGTAGAATCAAACCTCTTTCGAAGCTCCCTTTCTAGACCATCTTGTGCTAATCTCACAAACTCTGCCTCTGGCAGATGGAGTTTGCACTTGGTCTTAGCCCTTTTGAACCTAGATATGAAATCTGCTACTTTTTCATCTGGTTTCTGCTTTAGCCTAGCCAAGTCTGCCATAGAGACTTCAGGCTCAGCATTAAAGAATTGTGCATGAAATGCCTCTGCCATTTGAAACCAACTTGTTATCGACTCTGCAGGCAAGTTTGTGTACCATGCAAAAGCTGGCCCAGACAAAGAATTTGGGAACAATTTCAACTTCATGAAACCATTCTGAGCCAAGTTCTTACATTGGGCAGAAAACCTAGCAATATGTTCTATAGAAGATTGTCTCCCATCCCCGTAAAACAAAGTAAAGTCTGGGATTTTAAATTCTCTAGGGATCTGAAATGTTGTGTCAACCCATTCTGGATATGGTTTTCTATAGATTTGAGGTTGTACCCCCCGAGTTCGAGGCCCACAAACTTCTTGTATGAAATCCATAACTTGGTCTCTTAGTATTGGGTTGCCTACAAGGAAATTTTGTTCTTGATTTCCTACCGGTGGATTTGGTTCTACCAAGTCATCTCTATGCGTTTCCCTTATAGTGTTAAAATCCCCTTGGTTTTCTCTGGGAAGTCTCCCATACCAAGGTTGCTGGATTGGGTCGGCCGTATTGTTCACCCGAGCAGGCCTATGGCTTCCATAAACCGCTGTGGTAGGATTTTTGGTATTTGGGAGACTTTGACGAGAAGGCTGTACGTTATCCCTCGTTTTCTCAGGTCTATAACCTCGTTCTAGCTCTACATCATCCTCCCATCCCCCAAGTGTGGGTTCGAAAAGAGGATTAACGCTTTGCCTGTCTCTGGCGTTTCTTGGAATCCCAATAGGAATTCCATGAAATTGGTCTGGGATTTCGAAGACAGACTTTGTAGGCTTCAAAGGCTCATACCAAGATTGTGGTATTTCCTCTGGATACATTTTTTCCTTACCCTTTCTAGACCTTATCTTACCCTGACTAACATCCTCTCCTAGCCTTCCTTCGAAGGGACTTTGGTGAGTAGTTGAATTAGCATGATCTTCTAGCCCAATATTCCCTGGACTGTTTCTTGTTACCTCTAAGTTGGGCAACCTACTTCTTATGCTTTTGATCATGGCTCTTTGAGTTTGAGCCATCTCTCGAAAAGCTATCATCATTTCTCTGAACATTTCCTCCTTATCATGGTCTTTACCACTGGCTTGTCCCTTTTGGAAATTTGGAGGCCCTTCATAAGGAGGTACTTCATAAGAAGGCTCCTCATAAGGAAGCTCTCCCATTTCGGGAGCCAATTGGGGAAACTCATGATTCATAGGCGTTCCCTGTTCCGTGGCCTGTTCTGGCACAGCTTGTTCCTCTGGCACTTGACCACCAACAGGTGTCCCTATCTGTTTTCGAAGCCTTGGCATTCTGGCACCTTCGGGTCCCACCGGGCGTGCCAAAAATTGTTTGGGCTGAATTAACTCAAATCAATCGACAAATGATTGTGTGCGGGCGTGCCAGAAAAGAAATAACTTCAAAGAAGAAATTACTCTTTTCAAAATGATTTGAAACAACTAATTTCAATCAGGCAATTGTGTTATCCGTTCGATTACCTCAACTAAAAGGATTTTTCCTTAAGGTATCAACCAAATAAAAGATTGACGCGCTTCGAAACCAGAAAAGATGATTGAACACAAACAAACCTGAATCTAATCAAAGGTAAGTTTGTATACAAACACTCTTAAGATTCTATCAAGAATAATAAAGAAATGCAAGCACACTGAATTTAATCAAAAGCGAACTTGCAAACAACTATTCTTTGGTAAGAAAAGAACTTAAAGGAAATAAGAAAACTTGAATTTAATCGAAAGTAGTCTTACATGCAAATAAGCCTTCAACTTACA
The DNA here is from genome assembly GCA_019656295.1 of Rhododendron mucronatum var. ripense. NCBI lineage: Eukaryota > Viridiplantae > Streptophyta > Magnoliopsida > Ericales > Ericaceae > Rhododendron > Rhododendron mucronatum. Next base: position 457,236 of record BPLT01000041.1, read on the forward strand.
AAAAAGATCCTATTCTAAACTAAAACTAATCTAAGATAGATCTCTGAGCAATCATTTTGTATAAATTGTCAGATGATATGGATTTTTTCTGTGTCCTCTCTCTTCAATTGCTTCTTCTATTTATAGATGCTGAACTTGCCTTCGACCCCCACGTCTTCGATTGATATCCACATTGGCCGTATAACTCGGCTGAGAGGGGTCCTCGAACGGTTACCCTGATATTTCCAGAATTCCTTCTTCCCCTGCTTGCTTCGATCATGGTGTTAATGGCCACTTCCTGGATAGTGGTTCCTATTTTCAAGCAACGTGAATCAATGCAACGTGTTTGCCTTCCAAAATGATTCCCTGCAATTGCATCTAATTTCAGTTATAAAACAGGGCAGTGAGGACACCGTTCGATGATCGTAAAGTCCAAATTAATGGTTAGATCCAATAACCTCCTAAACCATCGTTTAATTACCGCTCAAACGACATCGGTTCATTCTAAAATGACACCGTTTTGTTACAAAACAGTGACCTTTTTAACTCCCGCAATCCTCTGTAATTGGTACTTGACTGGGACAGGTTTTATGCAACCTCCGTATCGTTCGGGGCCACGTGGAATTTTTTTATTGGGTAGCACTTTTTAGGATGTAAACACATGTGTCTTGAATATTATCTTAGCTGTACTGACGATAGTGCGGCAAAGATAGATAGAGGTATTACAAAATGTGTACAAGCTGTTCCAAGGTCTAACAACACTTCCGCTGCAACTGACTGTTGCACAAATCATCATATAATTTCCCAGAAACATGGCAATGAAAAATTCACCACAAATGCATACACACCCATCTGCTTCTCAACAAGAAAATAGAACTCAACGGGTGCAATGATAAGGAATCATCCAGCAAAGTAATTCCGATTAACTTCTCAAACATATGTTATACACATGCTACAAGTGTCTTGAATATTATCTTAGCTGTACTGACGATAAGTGCGGCAAAGATAGATAGAGGTATTACAAAATGTGTACAAGCTGAAAATAATATTACAAAAATTAAACAAAAAAACAAGGAGAGAAAAACGTTCCAGACATGTCGAAGTTGGTATAAAGAAAATGGCTGTCAAATCATCAAAATAGTCACACGACTCATTCAGCAGCCTTCAGAACAACAAACATATGTGGTCTCCATATTCAAGTTGTGTGGTGCCTGGCTAGAGGAAGAATCATTGTTGCCGCCATTCTGTTACGAATATCTACTTCTGAAATGTAAGATTCTTCCTCATTTTGAATCTCTCATTTGGGAATCATGCAAAGGGAGTCAAGTTAGTCAACACAGGACATCTGAAGACACGGAATAATAAGAGAACAGGCCAGAACCTATGTACAGGACTACAAGGCACTTTCATGCGTCCAACGAAATGTAAACCCCTTCTCCGACCTGAGTTGAAAGGAGATAAATTAAACAGCCTGTACAACAACGGGCTTAGAAAACAACATCCCACATGAAGTGTGGAAACCGTCTGCAATGTTGGTCATAAGAGTGGCCAAATCTGTGAAATCACTGCTACAATAGAGACAGCACAGGCGATCATTTGCACCATAGTCAAACCTGAGGGTGGACCTCCACTTGCTCGTCCACCATACATGGTGGTTTTGTTCACTAGGGGCAGCTCGGCAGCTTCTCTTCGTGCTCCCAGCAATTTTTCGCTGCATCGTTTTTCCCATACAAATGAGAAGAGAATTCTATTTTACAAATCAACATATTCTCCTGGAAATCATTCATGAGATATGTAATAGTCATTTGTCACTATACGCTTATAACTGATGGAAGAAATGAAGGCAAACACAAGGATAACGATCTGTTTCGCATGGAGATGTGTGTTTTTCTCCTATACAGATTTACCAACTTCTTACGGTATGGAGAAAATTTTAAAAAGAATGCAATCTCTCTTTTTCAAAATTTTCCTGAAAAAGTTAAAAGGAATAAAGACAATAAAAACTCACAATACTATACCAATCCCCCATAACTTCTTAATTGAAAAATGCTTTTTGAAGACCCATTTGGGTTTGTTGATAATTTCAAAACCAGATTTTAATTTGCATTGTAAAGATATCAAAAACTTATCCCTTAGAAGTGTAGCAGTAAGCATTATGCCATTACCACTTTTGTGGCGAGTAGGTGGGCTAACAATGATCCCTCCCGGAGCTGAATAGGAGCTCAAGACTGTGAATGCCAAAAGAGAACATCTCGACAAACCAGTTTACAAAACAGAAAATCTCAATTAGTCTATAACACGTTGGGGAAAGGAGGTATAATTAATGTTTCATGAATGTTTCAAAGATGAATTTGATCCTCGCAGTTCAACAGGTTGGCTTAGATACTGGGAAATCTGGGAACCAAGCTGATGGCGCCAATTGTTTTGATAAAAAAAATAAATAATTTAAACACATGCACTAAAAACCTTGGTCAGCTTATTATCGTTGTTCTCCCGAAGAATCTTGTGTGTAGGTGCCAGTACATAACCACCACCTACACCATGTAGGCCAGTGGATTTAGCACCACGCCTCCACTCCATTAAAACAAAAGTGTCCATAGAGTATCACCAAGTTATATCAATTGATCATTAGCACCACCAAATCAACATCTCAATATGGACATTTAATAGTGGGACATCTACATGCAGATTTATAGACCAACTAAATCATGGAGGTTGGGCAAATCACCAAGAAGTATTCTCTTTTTCTCACATGCATAAACATTAAGTATACAGGCAGTGTATAATAGTGCCTCAATAAACCCCATTTAGGGAAGTCTGGCTGAAGCCTGAAATTCATAAATTCCATCGTTCATGCCTCCGAGTTAGTAATATTACTGTTTTAGGAAAGTTTACTTCTTTTAGTTTCTTAGAGTATCCACAATGCTATAATCAAAAGTAAAATATTCTTAAAGTTAACAATGTAAGTGCAAAATATAACTCACAATGCTATAATCAAACTTAACAACCTCCTTATAAATAATCAAATTTTGAGCTTTGGATAACCAAAATTAGCAACCTTTTGACAATACCCAAATTTAATAGACCCTACATATTTTCAATCAAATACACCACTTATTATACAAAATTGTTCTCTCTTCCCTTTTCCTCTCTCTCTCTCTTTCTTTTGAACAATATTTTGGGAAAAAAAATATTTTACTAACAAATTTTTTTTTTTTTCGAAAATAGTTTTTCCAAAGAAAATTTCAAAAACTATTTTCTATTTCTAGTAAATAGTTTTTATTAGTTTCAAAACTATTTTTAGAAAATTTATTTTCTATTGTTCACAATTTTTAGTTTTTTGTAGTTTGAAAATATGATGTAACAAGTTTTGGTTATCCAATTTTGATTATACCATTGTAGACATCTACATTGCTAACCTTAACAATCTCTTTGATGAATAATCAAAAGCTGATGTGGCATCTTTTGGTTATCAATTTTTGATTATAGCATTGTGGATACTCTTAGTCAAGATAAACGCCATGCAGTCTAGATTTTTTTATTAAAAGCAGTTCTTTCCATTCTAGATTACCAAATTGAGCTGGGGTTGATTTTGGAATTTGATTTCTACCAAGTTTAGTTTTGCTCCAATTGCTAAAAAAGTTTTAAAGTCCCTTGACTAATTAGTTCTGATTGAATTCTACCCTATTTAAAGAGAAGACTTTCCCTATATTGTCATTGTTTGGGGATTGTTCATGTTGCTTGTTCATTCCCTACACATTTCCCATTGCCCAACGTTAAAGTCATAGTTAGCACCCAATTCTTACAATGAACACCAGCAGAAATCAAATGGGAATGACACTGTAAATAAAGCTCAAACGTGCAGGGAACGGGATCCCCATAATGAAGACCACAAACCTTTTGAAGGAGTGGAGCATTTCCCCATTCCACAAACGGGAGAAAGAACGGGAGGCAATAGGAAACATGATAGGATTAATGAACTTAGTTGGAAATTTAAGAAACTGCTGTTGTCTCACGGAAAAAATTCCAGTCAATGGACCTTTGGGATCTCTTGACCGTACACACCATCTCTTCAATAGAAAGAAAGCTCCTATCAAAGGAGAAATTTCACAAAACCCAAAATATTCTCTCTAGTATCACAGGATGAAATAAACTACTCTGATAGAGCCTGACAATAGAGTTCAGATGGGGTCTAAGACAGTTAACAAGAACTTTCACAATAACCTCATAAAGCACACCACACATGCTAAAAGGCAAAATAGCGTGATACTCTCAGCCCTCAGGGTAAGGACATTGGGGAATCAAAACCATAATCGTCTGATTCAGTGGGAACAAACCAGTTCCAAACAAATTAGTAACAAGAAGCATAATGGACCAGTAAGGGACCACAATGTTAGATAAAGAAGGCCTGGAAAATGACAACTATAGGATTTATGGGGATGCATATCATTTAGTTCATGTAAATCCTCATCTGGTTAAATAAATCTTATCTAGCTAACTCTTACTACTCTCATACGGACAAGGGAGTGGAATTGAAGAGGCCACAAAAAAGAAAAGACGGGGGATGACCGAAGAAGCTAAACAACGTTTCCAGAGGGAATCACTGAATAAGGATCAAAGAACCAAATGTTATCAATTTTGAGGCCATTGATTTTATGTCTGCTACTCCCATAAAAGTGGTAACATGAAAAAAAGTGTCACATTACCCAACAGCAATTTGGCAACTGATAAAAGAGCCTCACAAGCTATGTAGCATGGCCCTTTTGTGGGAGGTCACGGATTGGTGTCGGATACTTGTTGGACAACACTACTCTCCAGACATGTACGACACTCAAATCCGAAGTCTACTAGTTTTTCACAACTCTTTTTGTTTGGACACTCCGGGGACACTAAAAAATGCTCCGGACACTCGCAAAACAAGTCGGGGGGAGTTAAAATGAACGAGGAGGCTATAATTAAAACTTAGGGAAATCTTTTATTTTGTGCGACATAATTCACTATGCGTGATGAAACACTTTTACATAAATGATTTGTTAAATAATTACATTATAGCTCATTTGTTTATTTTTATTCATATATATATATATATATATATATATATGTTACTGTCCCCCAAGGTGTCGTGTCCTCCAATTTTTTAAAATTTGTGTCGAAGTGTCTATGTCGTGTTCTCCAATTTTTAAATTTTTTTGTGTCGGAGTGTCAATGTCATGTCACGCGTCTATGCTAGTGCTACATAGCTCACACAATTGTTACTATCGATTTGTGTAATGGCCTTCATAAGGTTATTACGACAGTTCTTGTAACCTCTCCAAAAAAATTTCAGGTGCTACGCCCTTGGGAATTTGGGGAGCGAGGTTGGAATGCCTTGGGCTCATTTTGAAGCCTCGACATCACTTCTCTAGGAGACAGCTTGACATTTATGATACCCCTTGTATCAGTCCCTAGGCACCATGATAAGCATCGTAGTTATAACTCATAAGGGTAAGTCTCCATAAACATCCTTAAAAGGGTGCATATCCTGCCCCTTTTGTAGCTAACCACAATGTTCCGTGAGCAACACCAAAAAGGATCATTCAGATATACCACAAAATCTCACTACAAAGTTTATAGCCAAAAATCACAATGTTCATCCATATGCTTTCCTAACTAAGGTTTTTCTAATGGTAAACCAATTCATTATTACACCACAACAGAGCGCACAATTCACCAAACGTCATATGCTCCATACAAATATCAGTGCCTTCAACACAAAGTTTTGGATTAATCACTGGAAACTTTCTACTCCAAACACAATAATTATATTCAGCCATTAGCGTAACAGAACTTGTAACACCAAATAACATAACATTGTTTTTTTGTACACTAAAAAGTAATTTACCATCACGAAAAAAATGTTTATAAGTTAGTAACACCCTATATCCGGTCTTATTTAGGGAAATGTCATTAGCAGTTATTAAAATGCTATCCACCTACTTATATCCTCCAATAAAAAAAATACTCCAACAACCATTGTATAATCAATCACCCATCTACAACAGTCTTCCTTCCGTACAAATCTTCCCACCGCATACCCAATTCAAAATGAGCCCCCCTTCTGTATCCGGCTTATTTAGGGAAATGTCATTAGTACTTATTAAAATGCTATACCTACTTATATCCATCCTTTTAAAATACTCAAACAACTATTGTTTAATTAATCACCCCTCTACAATAATCTTCCTTCCTACTATAACTACAATAATCTTCCTTCCTACTATAACTACAATAATCTTCCTTCCTACTATAACTTATGCCACTAAAAAACAGGCCGTTTGGGTTACAAACCCATACGTTTCTGATAGTTTACTAATGGCTAATCTTTGTCAATGGTTTCATGCACAACAATCTGTCACCTTCCCATGAATCAACAACATCTATGGAAACAAGTATGAAACCATATCACCAAGACTAGTCAAAGGGTTATCAAGTAATTTCACCTGGTGTAAGGCGCGGGGCAAAAAATGATAATATAGTCTGGCCCAGTGCAAGTGAAGGTACTCGTTTTATCATCATAAGCGTAACTATATGACCTAGGGCAGGCGTGCTTGAAAAACAACGAGTACGCCGATGGCTGGCACGTGTCCGGCGTAGCAAACCCTTCACTACAACAATACTCCGGATTCCCAAATGCCTCACACGCGCTCTTACATGCAACTCCCTCACTCGAGTTCCCATGAGCCACCTTCAGCGCCTTCGGACACGCGCCGTTCAAATCCACCAAACACCCTGTGGGGCTGCATCCCCCGCCTGTACCTGTTAGAACATTTTAACCCAAAAAAAAAAAAAAAATTATTACCCTTCCAGTACAACTTCACTGTTAGAGCATCTCCAGTCCTTTTCACCCACATTTTTACTCAAGTTTTACTAAAAATTTGAGTAAAAGATTCATTTGGAATGAAGCAAACTCAAAGCTAATCACAAATTTGAGTAAAAACTTCACTAATGGCATGATTGCAAATTTGGGAGAAAAAAATAGCCCTGCAAAATTTGATTAAAAATTTGAGTCTCTTGATTTGAATAAAATTTGAGTAAAACTCAAATTGGTATAGGTTTGAGTCAATAAGTAGAGTGGATTTGAGGGAAGTTTTACTCATGTTTTTAGTTTGAGTTAATAAAAAAGGGCAAGGGCTAGAGATAGGGTTGATAAACGAGCCAAACGAGTTGAGCACTTAGTTGTCCAAGCTTGGTTTGAAAGCTTAACAAGCTTCAAAACATGTTCAAGTTTAACTTATTTATAAGACGAGCCAATCTCGAACGAACTTTAATTTTATTTTTCCTACAGCATATTCCGAACAGGCCGAGTACTAGCTTGTTCGAGCTTCATTTGAAAGCTAAACATGCTTCAAAAAATCGTTCAACCTTAATTCATTTACCTAACAAACCGATCTTGAACGAGCTTTTAACTCCCTAACACAAGTTCTAACTCGAGTAGCTTAGTTCGTTTATCGGCCCTAGCTAGAGATGCTCTCATAAAACTACTACATACCAAATATTAGAAGAAAAAAAAAGAAGAAATTGATTATTAGTATCATTCTTTTTTAACTATAAATTGTATTTACAACGACTAAAAGGCCTAAGAGTTAAAGAGTACCTCCCCTCGGCACCACAAGCATCGGAAGGTTATACCCGTCGACCAAACTGACGTCATAAAAATCCAGCCCTTGGTCGCCGTTAAGGGTGAACTCGGCTAGGGTCGCGGGAGGGATGGCGCCGGCGCCGGCGCATTGTACCTTCCCGGAGCCGCAGTCGGCGGTGGCGCATGAGAATTTTCCGGCCGAGTCGACGGAGCAGAGGGTGCGGGCCCACAGCCGGCCCGACCAGGATCTCGGGACGGCTATGGTCTTGGACTTGCCGCTGGTGAGGGTGAACCCGGTAGGGTAGAGTATGGGCCTGTTGGCGCCGGTCAGGATCCCCGGCCATATCGTGCGGCGGCAGTTGTTGACGATCTTGAACGTCGTGGAGTCGACTGGCCCTGTGAAATCGAAAGAGAGAGATTTGTTAGTGATTCAACTGATTGGGATTTTGGTGGTGGAGTGTTGAAATGTTGATGTGATTTTTTGTTTTTTCTTGTTTTTTACCTGAGAGGAGAGAGAAGGAAAGCAGAAGAGTGAGAGTGGTGGCGAGGATGAACGGACGAGCCATCTAGAGAGAGAGAGAGAGAGAGAGACAGAGAGAGAGTCAGTGAGTGTTCTGTTTTGTTTTCAGCCAAATAAACAAAAGTTTGACAGGTTGATTTTAGAAAAGAGAATGGCAAGCAATTTGCGGAGTTGCACGATTTCAGTCGTTTATTTCGGCATTAAATAATTTAGATTTAAAAAAAATTATTGGACGATTTAGATTTTAAAAAAATTCTTCACGCCAAGACTTTTTTTTTCGCAAAAACCTTTTTTTTTAAATTCGGGTCGTCCAATATACTTAGAACGAGTGCTATTCAGCTTCGTAAATTATTACTATTCACAAAAAGCTCCATCAAATAGTTTTACTCGGAGGCAGGGGAGCTGCTGCCTCTTTAAGGGACAGCAATCTGCTGTCCCGACCGAATAGGGTCTGTTTCGATAATCAGAAACGTTCATTTCGTAAAGCTTATTGAGTAAAACAAGTGTATCAAAAATCAGTTTGAACAGATATCATTAAGAGCCTTATCGAAACAGCTTTATCTTGAAAAGAATGGATCCGAAACACTGGATCAAATCCATTGGAATCCATTATTGGCAAGTTATATGTGTTCCGATCAGGCACTTAATGACATCCGATTGAACTAATTTTTGGTACATTTATTCTACTCGATGAGTTCTACAAAGTGAACATTTTTTTATCATCAAAGCGAGATCGAAAAAGATCCCATTCGACTGAGACAGCAGAGCTGCTGCCCCTTAAGGGGCAGCAGCCCTCCCGCGTCCGTTTTTCTCATTAGAAAAAGTTGACAACGGAGATGTGGACTGGAACTGGAAGGTCTTTTTTTGTGCTTTGCTTCTTCCAAGGTTTTCTTGTTTTTTATATTATGTACTTTTTTATATAGTGATATCGTTGTCCAGTGGTATATATTTATATTTTTCATTTTTCCTTCCATAAATCGGTTTTGTTCGCATACCTATCTATATGGAGTTAATTTTTTGTGCGTATATCTTACTCTACGAACTTTGTATGGAGTTAATTTTTTGTGCGTATATCTTACTCTACGAACTTTATAACTATCGATGTTTGATAAAGATGATTTTGTACGTCTATGTTTTATTCAATGAACTCTATAAAATGAATGATTCTAATCATTAATATGGGCTACGTATATAGAAGTTCACAACAGCTCAAACTGGACCAGACTGGACACAAGAAAAACTGAATAGGAGCTTGATCCATTGTTTTGGGTTAGTCATAGGTGGGAAAGTATCCTCTCCGATTCTATTTTGAACGCAATGTGTACCTTTTTCGAATCGACCATGATAATTAGACTTATTTTAGTTTTACATTTATTAAAAATATTAATACCGTTAAAAATTATATTTTGAATTTAATATCATAAATTTAATTGGAAAAACAAATTTAGGGTGTGTTCCCTAACGAGAATAAGTACTTATTTAGGCCATGTGGTTGATCTCTTCTACAATAGAAGAGATTTTTTATTTTCCTTTCATCTATACATCATAAGAGTTCAAAAAAGACGGCTGATTTTGCAATTCCTTTTTTTGTTAACGTCACTCTCCTACAAGTGTATTTTTCACCAAAAATACACTTGCAGTAGAGTAGCGTTAACAAAAAAAAGAGTGGCAAAATCATTTCTCTTAAAAAAGATATTAGCGTTTTCAATTTATGTGGGCCGCGTGGTTGGTTGGAGTTAGGTCACATGATCTTTTAGTTGGACTTTTTTTTTTTTTTTTTTTTTGTAGTTTTCAAGCTTTGCTCTATCTTTTTGCTCGTAATCCCGTTCTCATTTTCAGTATGAACTGTTGCTCACACTCACACATGGAGTAGGTGAATGTAGGAGGAGTGGGTGTTTTTCGAGGGTTAGTAGAGGTTTTTGGTTTGTCGCAGCTGGTTGATACTGTTATGGCTAGGTGTTGGGACAAATCAAAATTGTGGGTTTGGAAAAATTTTGGATTTGGTTGTTGGGTAATGAGTGAGAAGAGAAAATATGGTAATAATTAAGGATAGAGAGAGAAATCAGATTAATGATTAAATATATGGATAATTAGTGAAAAAAGAAATGAAAGTAATAATTGAAAATATAGGTAATGAATGTATTTGAGTTTGGAAATTTTTTTCCAAACCCACAACCGAACAAGGGCTAATTATGAGAGATGCAAGCTCATGTAGTCTGGCGGACGGACTCCTTTAGTTTCGCGATGAATTATGTCAGAGAGCACAAAGAGTTGCCGAAGGCGGTCGTGAGTGGTCGAAGGCAGCGCGGCCAGGGGTGTCGCTGCGGCAGGTTAGAGAGGAGAGAATGGGTGTTTAGAAATTAGAAAACAAGCTCCTGTTGTTGTACTTTTTCAATTAACTTGACTAGTAGTAAAGGGAAAAATTCAAAAAAACCCCTGAACTTTGAACCCAATGTCAAATAGACACCTGAACTTAAATAAACTTCAATTGAACACCTGAACTTTCACTCCGTTATTCAATTTACCCCCTTCCGTCTCAATCAGTGACTTTCCTAACGGCAACCGTTGAGCTGGATACTAACAGACAAAACAAAACGTTATAGGGAGAAATTGGAGGGAAATAATAGTGATTTGGCACTTTTTTAAGGCCCCGTTCGGCTAAATAAGCCTACTTGCTTATTTTTTATCCTTATTCAATTTTTTTTATATTTTTTTTGTCATTTTTTTGGGGATTATTGCATCTTCATGAAAAGAGGAATCTAAAAAGTAACAAATTACGATCGAAACCTAATTTTTTTGAATAAAGACAAAAATAAGTCAATAAGCCAATTTTTTTGTCTTTATTAAAAAAATGGATTTCGATCATAATATTTTACTTTTTAGAATCCTCTCGTTATGACAATTCAATAATCTTCAAAAAATTGACAAAAAACTAACAAATATGAAAAAAAGTTGAATAAAGACAAAAAAATAAGCCAATAGGCTTATTTAGCCGAACTGGGCCTTAAAAAGGTGTCAGATCACTGTTGTTTCCCTCCAATTTCTCCCTCTAACGTTTTGTTCTGTCTGTTAGTGTCCAGCTCAGCGGTTGCCGTTAGGAAAGTTACGGATTGAGACGGCAGGGGGCAAATTGAATAACGGAGTGAAAGTTCAGGTGTTTAATTGAAGTTTATTTAAGTTTATTTAAGTTCAGGTGCCTATTTAACATTGGATTCAAAGTTCAGGAGTTTTTTTGAATTTTTCCCAGTAGTAAATAATGGAGTATTTCAGCATCCAGAAATACTTTTCCTTTTCTGATCTGTAAGTTTTGAGTAGCAAAAGCACTTGGTAGGAGCAGATGTCTTTAGATTCCAGAGGATAAATTAGGGCCCTTGGCTTACCTTTCCCACGTTTCGAATGTGATAAAAATCATAAGCTTGGATGCTTTATAAAAGCAGGTTTATCTCGAGATTTGAGAATTGTTAACAATTATATAAATGTACAGTTCAGTTTACACGTACTTCAATTGCTAATGGCAAATAGAAAAACGAAAGCGCAACCATTATCTACCAGTAGGTCCAGTACATAAATGGCTCTATAAAGAAATGTAACTGGTCCTGAAAATGAGATGTCACAGTTTAAAGTTGGGAGATTTCTTTAACTTTCTGTGTTCACACATCAATATTTGGAGAAAACAATAGGTAAATTCATGAAAAGAACTGAAGAACTAGCCCCATATTCAAATAGCAAAACAATTTTGCCATAACCACAAACACTTATACGCACTAACTCTCTCACATTAAAGTGGGGCCCACACCAAAAAAAAAGGATTGACGCGTGCAAAATCAATATAACTGGTGGTAGACAACAATGTTTTTATCATCCTGACTCTGGAAAGAAATTAAGGAATACTCTATCTTTTGAAATCATGGAATTCCTGATGAAAAGAGCTTCAATTTGCCATCTAGTCTGTTGCGAAATAGGGGATGTTGCCAAGAACCCCCGCTAAGCGACCAAGCTGACAGTTCATCTCAGCAATCTGACAGCTCGAATCTTAACCAAGCAATAGACGATTCAGATCTATATGCACTCAGATTCAATTCGAGCAGTCCGTGCAAAAATGAACAGCCAAATGCCGCTCAGCACCCGCTTGGCGGGAGTGCTTGGCAGCATCCCCGCGTATCCTTTCTTTGCTACACAACAGAATTGTGTAATCAATATTAAGGTACTGGCTCCCCTATACTCTGTGTTTTGAGGGTCTGAATTGAAGATCTTTATCAGCGCAGAACTCGTGCACAGGTGATTCTCCACAATAGAAACCCGTGACTGTGATCTTGACCAAAACCCATTGATGACGAAAGTACAATGCCACAGCTTTAGGAAAGTGAATGCCTGCTATCGGACCGGAAAGTAAATTAGCTGCCAGAACACTCTTGACCATCGGAAAAAAAATTGTGGAAATGCTTTTCACCATAGCCTAGAATGATTTTTGTCACTCCTATTTGTCTTTAGATCAAAGATCAATTCACTTTTGATGAAAAAAAAAAAAGATTACTTCACTTTTGTCAATAAATATCAAAGTCACGTTTAACAAATACAGTAGTATAAGAAAAATAAGAAATTTAGTCCCGGGTCTCCAACTTGGAAAACATTCGATAAAGAAAATTCTACGGGAACTGACGAGAAGTGCACCATCAATGATCTTAGCATTTTGGTTGGCACCCACAGACGGGTTGGAAAACATTGGGGGGCTAATGCAAACCTAGAAACTTCTTTTCTTTTGGAAAGAAACCTAGAAACTTTAAACTAACTAATCATTTATATAAATAGGAACATTTTAATCTTCACAAACACCTGTACCACAACAAAAACGACAATCAACAAGCAAGAGAATGCCTCAACCCTGCAAGAACCCAAACAAGTTTTACACGGTGAAGCAGCTAAGTGAAAGCGACAAGGGAGGAATGAAAATTCAAACAAATATTTGACAGCAACTTTGGGGTGGGATTAATAGCGAGAAATTAGCTTCACGACGAGAGGCACACCAAATAGTTCACATATCAACACCAAAACAGAACGCCGGAAATACTTTAGTTAGCAAACTGACCCTGCAACAAACCAGCTAGCAGTTGGAAAAAAGGATGCTGTCAACTGCGGTACTCACTCGATAACACCATCCCATTCTGGGCAGCTAAAGTCGTCTTGCTCACAATTTCCCCATATTAAATATCCCCATCCCATTCCGGGCAGCTCTAGTCGCCTTGCTCACAACTTCCACCTACTACCGATCCTTCGTAGCCAGAAACGAAGATGGGAAGCCAAAAGAATGGTAAGTTTCTCTATGGATCTAATGGATATGGGTACCAAGTGAAGTGCCAACGGAGATCTAAACTGGTTGGCTCTAATGACATTAAAGTACCAATGTGATCATTTCTATCAATGATGTCTACCAAAAGACTCCCACTAGAGATTGTTTTCTCAAAAGTAGAATGTCCAGATGAATCACAAATTTTATCTACCAAATGAACCCAAAAACATACAAGGTTAAACTGTGTATCGAACCCATCAAGTTAAAAGTTAGTAGCAGCTAACAAAGACATTACAGAGTATTACTGAATTACTTCTACAGAAAATGATGCAAGGGAACATATATAGTTTGACACAAGAATCCTAGGCAACAGGCTCAAGTTGAACACATTACTGAAGTCCCCAAGGCCAAGAACATTCGCACATCAAATGGGAAGATATCGAACAATGACATGACAAAAGCAAACAACAGATGAGACCAATGCGAGTGAACCAAACTAGACCACTGCAGTTAACAGTCTGAAATTCATTTTCATCAATGCCGACAGTAACCAATAGCCCTATTTTTTTGAATAATGACAAAAATAAGCCTGAAAATTGTACTTATTTTTGAAGTCGGTGCTATTCTCTATTTCTCCTGCTTTGATAGGGTATGGTTAACCACCAGTTATTTGGGTCAGATGTATTTACTTTTCTTGTTTCTGGAAAATTAGTGATGGGTCAGATTACTTTTCCATTTGAATTTTGAATAAAGACGTCAAAAATAAGCCACTTGGCAAATTTAGCCCTAACCTCGTGGATCCCAAAGACATCTATAATCCAAGCCAAGAATAAACAATTAAAACAACAAAACAATAATAAACACAATGAAGATGAAGTAGAAAACAAAGGTATGCACGTGTGGTTATCAGTATCAGCTGTTAACTGGAATTTACTTAAAAATCGACTTCCAAATCTAAGTTTGCATATAATAAGGAACAGTTATGCAGGATTCAATAGACGGTGTTCTTTCATAGAAACTAGCTAAAGCACATGGTCCATGGACGCAGAAATGTCTGTATATGTACGATTGCCGGAAAGGATTCAGGGCAACACATGAAAACCGACTAAACAGAGCAAAGATTAGATAAATATTACAAGTTCACAACCACAAAATCCATATAAATAGTAACCATTATCTTTCACACTTTGGCAATCAATTGCAGATCCATGTTCCAGAAGATGAGCACACCGCAGGTTAGACACATCATCAGGTTGGACAACAAATGTTTCAACTTGCTTGCTAGAGACACCAAATCCCATTGTTGTTCTTTTTTGATAATCAGTCCATTCCTACTCAAATGTGGTCACCAAAGTCTTAGTGTTGTATAAAGCTCCAACTAATGGAGGACATGAGGGGTGTTCCTTATCCCCGAACTTAACTTTGTCCTCGTAATTTCAATTCTAAGTCTACAATTTTAACCCAAAAATAAATCCACAAAAAGCCTAGTCAGTAAAAAGACACAACACCAAGCACATCGTACCAAAACCGATCCAGCAACACAAAGTATATAGAGCAATTCACATTTCACCCACGTCCTCTTTTACCCATTCCAAATAAGAAATGGATTCAAAAGACCACCAATCTTTCAAAGAAACTAACTATCAAAGACGCATGAACGCAGCAATGTCTATAAACGTATGAATGGGTTAAGGGCAACACCTGAAAACCCATTAAGCAGAGCAACGAGTTTATGCTTCGAAATTACAACCACCAAATCCAGTCAAAACCAAGCACTTAAAATACCATACCAAAAACAAAAAAAGGTGACCATATCAAGACCCCTAATAAAACCCCTGACAAAAACAACATACCCATGTATACGGTTCACCGATTCAGAGACACAAAAGATAAAGACCAATAACTTAACGAAAACCAAGAAAAACAGAATGGGTAGCGGAGTGAAGATTCACATTTTTACCCCCACCCTTCTTTACCAATCTCAACGAGAAGCGTTGGGGCATTCCCTGGCGAAATGACCGTCCTCTCCGCAGTTGTAGCAACCTCCACCACCGCCGCCGCGGCCGCCGCCTCCACCGCCGTACCTCCCACCACCGCCACCGCTGTACCTCCCACCGCCGCCGCCTCCACCTCCCTCATAACAGTCCCTAGCCATATGCCCCGACTCCCCACACTTAAAGCAAGCATTCCCGCCACCGCCGCCATACCCCCCACCACCGCCGCCATACCCGCCGCCGCCGCCGCCATACCCACCACCGTCGCCGCCACGTCGGCCACCGCCCCTTCCACCTCCGCCGTTATAACCACCACCTCCGCCATACCCACCACCTCCACCATACCCCCCGCCGCCCCCGCCGCGTCCGCCGCCTCCTCCGCCGCGGGTGCTGCCCTGAACAGGGCCCTCGTTGGGGCCGGTGACGTCGGCGGCCTTGGTGCGGCCGTCGCCGCCGGATTCGATGACGAACTCGACGGTCTCGCCGTCGCCCAGGCTGCGGAAGCCGTCGGTGCGGATCGAGGACTGGTGGACGAAGAGGTCATCGCTGCCGTCGTCGGGGGTTATGAAACCGAACCCCTTCTGGTCGTTGAACCACTTCACGACCCCCGTCATCCTACCGCTGTCGCCTTCAGCCATTGATACGGAAAAACGAAACCCTAGAGATTGATCGAATCTCTCTGTGTGAGTGAGAGAGCAAACCCTAGTCTCTCTCCTCCCCTCTCTCTCTCTCTCTCTCTCTAGATGAGTGTTGGTGTGTGCTTCGACTTCTGATTTATCGACGACTTGCTACAGCCTGAGACTGACACATCAGCACTAAAATAAATGAAGAAGTAAATTGCAGTGACGTTCCCTAAGGGTTCTCATAATTTTAGAATCTCCCCATAGGTTTTGGAAAGTAGAGATTTGATTGTTACATTTGTAGTATAACTTTGTATAGGTTGAATTTCCTGCGTAGGCCTTGCAATGGCATTGGCATGGGGTATGCCCTTGTACTTTGTATTCCTTTGATTGGGCTTAGCCATTGTTCTCCTTAGCATTTTGGACTTTTCCAGCGTTTTGTCCTTATTCAAAAAAAATTATGTTTATTAGTTTTGCATCAAATTTTTGTTAATGAAAAGTAAATTATTTTTACATTTATCAAAATATTTTTGGAGCTATCCAAATATTACCTAGGATATCTCCAAAAATATTTGGGTCTTTTTTACCTTTTAGATCATTTTAAAGAGACAAACCAATAATTCACAAAATTTTGACACAAGACTAAACAAAACGGAAAAAAAATTAAATAAAAACAAAACTCAAAAGGCCCAAAGGACTTTCAAAAAACTAAAGAGAAATAGCACATAAAAATGAGTTCTCATCAAAATAAAAAATAAATAAATAGACAGTGTCGGCGTCACTTTTGCTAAGTAAACGTTTTGAGGTGCCCATTTGGTATGTGGATAAGGAAATTCTTTTGAGTTGTTTTTGTAAAGAAATCTCATACAGTAACCTAAACTCCTAGACTAGAGTAGGGAGACGGCTGCATTTTTCTCAAACTCGAGGGAGAGTTATGCAGTTATCAGCAGCCTCAGGAGAGATCAGTGCAATTTACGCCACATGAAAAAGACGAGATCCATTTTTGGGGAATCGAACCGACGGTTGGCGCTTGATGGTTTAGATCTGACGGTTGGGGATCCGTTAATGAAGTGTGTTATTTACCGTCTGCATTGTTTTATTGGAGTGATTATGTGAGTAATTTACTTGATTACTATATGATTATATTAATTACAGTACATAATCACAGTTTTGCTGTTTTTTTATTTTAGGATAGGAGATACATTGCATTTAGTGAGCTTCATTTATTAATTGATGACACAATAAACCATAGAGGGATATGAACATAGCCACGCTTAAGGCCCTGTTACTCTAAGGATTCTTAAAAAATAAGTATTTATTTATAATTTTTAAACTTAAATAAATTTTTAATTTTTTTATCATTCAGAAGATCTTCATCAAATAATATACATATTGTACAAAAAATTATTTCAATAAACCCATTAGTTAATCTATCAAACAAGCTCCATCTCCCTTCCTATAACATATACATACAAAAAAACAATTGCACGAGAGAGATTCCATTTTTCATGATCTTCCATATCTCCGGTGCTAGCACAGTTGTACACATAACAAATAAAGCTTATTTTCTCGAATGAGAAGGTGTAATTTGAACACGATATCTTGTGCTTTATCGAACATTTGGAAAGTGGAAACCAATTTTGCTCTATTTGGTTGTATGGCTGTTGTCTTGCCAAATAGGTAATTGATACTCATTTTAGTTCAATTATTGGTTCTATACTTAAAAATTAACCGACCTGAACAAGTTTAACCTATACAAAAATACTATCTTTATTCAGTCATGCTACTTGCACATACATTTGTACACATGTCTTGCACATACACTTTTATGGTGCCCATTTCGGGTCCTACTAATATGATCCGAATCGCCCTGCGATTTTTGAAAACAGCCTTTACCGATATCCTATCGGGTTGATTTTTTTGCAGAAACTATTAAAACATTATTTTAAAAATAATGAGCGATTCGAATCATATTAGTGGGACCCGAAATGGGCCTCATACAAGTACATGTGCAAGATATGTGCACTCATATTTATTGATCTTTATTTGTTTGTGCACTATGTTCGTAATCAGTCATGGTCATGAATAATTCTTTTTTTTTTTTTTTTTTGGTCAAGCGGAAAATGGTCATGAATAATTCAGTCTTTCAATAAAGTAAACTTTTGTGGCTTTTCTAGTTACTTTTGGAAATTTTGTGAACCTTACTCTTGTTTTTGTTAACTGTTTTAGTTATGAAAGTTCATAAACTGTTCTGCAGAGTCTTTTGGTTCTGTTTGATAAAGTTGTTGGTAGTGTTCGTTTGCCATTTTTGTTTTGTTTTTATTTTGTTTTTCAATCATTATCCTATTTTTTTTTTCAAATCATTACTCTATTTTTTCAATTATTATATTGACATTTCTCTCTATCTCTCTCCAATCATTACCCTACTCTCCAATCATTGTCTCATTTCTCCTTCCACCCACTTCCAAAATTAAACTAAACTAAACTAAACTGACAACTAAACAAAGCCGACTCAGCTTTTTATTTTTCGTTTACGAAAAACGAGAAATGATGTTTGTTTATTAAAAACAAAAAATATGTTTGGTGACCGTAATAGTTTTTGTTTATTTATTTTTTGGGCTGTCGAAAGTGTTTTCAAAATAAATGAAAACGCAATTTTTGTGTTTCTGGAATTGATTATGTATTTTGTAAATAAAAACAGTAACCCAAACATGTTTATGGTATCTGTTTCAAAAAATATCGAAAACAAAAACAAAAAACTGAAAAATAAATTTTTTAAAATCATTTTGTAAAATGTTTTGTGGGTTATCTTATGAACTCGTACTTCACAATTCTACGTATTGTGCGTAATGTTTGGTTTATAATGAGTTAGAGTCGATAACTCAATTAGATTAGCCTTGCAATTTGATTTTGGTCAAATTCTGCATATATTGTCAGGGACTCCTTAAAAAGTTTGTCTATAGTTTCACGGCTTATTTGGTAGCGGCATAAGGGAGGGGGGTATTGAACTCTTCCCGGATATATAAATTCGAGTACACTATACCCGTTGTTTGTTTCCTTATTTTCACCCGAGATATCCATAGCCCTTGGAGGGGTTTTATTTTGGGACACCCCTTTGGGTGTCCAATTCTTATCCGGCATTTTTATCAAAAACCCCTATGGCCCTATTGGAGAGAGAGAGAGGGGGGGGACCGGAAATGCGATAGTGCTAAAGACGATGGTGGTTGGTTTTACATCATTTCACATTTTTCATTCTCACATATTCTCCTCCTAAAAAAAATTATCAGACCAAGTGACTCTTAAACTCCCCCTTCTAAAAAGATCCCCCCTCTAACCATATCCACCTCTTGATTCCTCTCTTTCCCACATTGTTATCTCCTCAAAAAATATATTCGGCTACCAAATGAGCTGTAGAGACTTTCGACATTTGCCTCTAAATGAACTTTTAGTTGATGAATATGAGAAGAATAATCTGTCTCTTAATTTGTATTTTTATGAACTTCAACTCGTTTGCTCCGTTTTGACAAAAGGATAAAAGCTTAAGAAAACCATTCCATTCCGTTGAAAAAATTACTTTTTCTGCTAAAAAGTTCTTATTTTTTAAAATATTTGAATAAAAATAAAAAAATTACCTTTTCAATTTCTCTTGTCGAAAATAATCAATAACTCATAAAAATTTAATGCAAAATTAATTTTAGGAAAAAAAATTTAAATAAGAACAAAAATTTTAAATTTAATTAAGTTTATAAGAACGCAGCCTTACACGAAAGAAACAGTATAAAGTTTCGACAGCCTAGTCAAAGGGTCAGCTGACAGTGAAGGCATGTCTGAGATGGGACTACTCAGTGGTGATTTGAGTCCAGTCCTTCCAGCCTTGAGGGAGACTAAAATTTGACCAAAGATTACTGTACTACTACAGGTTTTCCTTCTCCTTTTTGGGTGCAATAGGTTCTCCCTTTGCATATCGAAAAGAGGCCCGTTAGGGTACGTGAAAAATGTCTGTAAGAAGCAGATGGACGGTTCAAATTAAAATTTGTTTGAATTTGAATTTGAAATGTTCATTTGTTTTTCATGAACACTTTTATAGACATTCTTCACTTGTCATAACATTTTTGTATTGAAAATGCTAGTGGTAAAATTTTGAGAATGCTGTAACAAATATTACGCTCTCAAAAATATTGTCTCTGTTCCAAAGTTATGAGCATAAAATATCAAGATTTAAGTCTTTTTTATCCTTACTTTTTGAAATGAAGGACTACTAGCAATGATGATGTTTTGAACGGTAAAAGGAGAATTATTTCCGTTTGAAAAAAAAAAAACAAAGACATGTGAAAGGAGAATATATAAATATGAAAAGTGTAACGATTATATATTCTCTTAATAAGTAGACACCGCCCAAAGGAGAAAAAAGATTGAGACAGAGAGAGCATTTACATATGTTTAGTGACAACAAAAATTAGCTTCTTCTAAAAAACAAAGCCAAGCACAAATTCACGCAAAGAGTCTGTTGTATCAAGTGTTACTCCTTCCGTTCCAATTTAATAATCCATTTTGAGAGTCCGCGCCCCTTTTTTCAATTGATTACATCTTATAATTTATAATATTTTATGTGATTTTAAAAATATTGTATTATAGAACTATTCGAGATCTATCAAATAATATCCATACTCGATATAACATTCATTATTACAGTAATTTAAAGATATAACTAATTTTTTATCGAATTAGAATAGAATAAGGAACTATTAAATTGGGACAAAACCATTTTCCTAGAATGTTCATAAATACTGAAAACAAATACTCCATATTCTTCTCTCTCTTTTTTGATGGGAAATACTCCATATTCCTATACTTTGAACGTGGGAATAAAGTGGAAAGTATATTCTGCGAAATTATTTACCAACAGCATTATTTAATAATACAAAAAAAGGAAAGGACGTGGTTGGTTGAATTATTGACATCAGAATCAAGCTATATCTATGGGTGGCTCAGGTTCGACAAGTCAAAAGCCGGGGGAATGTATTGGGCTGCTTCGTGCCTAATGCTTACAAATCTCTTCCAAAAAAATGAGCATAAAATCTTCCTTTTTGTGATGTTGATCGCAATTTTCCTGTCAGAAAATTGGGTGTAGAATTGATCAAACATTTACCGATATCTGACGGAGCTGATAATTTACAAAGATGCTCAAAAAATGTTTTGAAAAAGTTGAGCGGCTCGATCATTTGTGTGAGATTTTTCAGTGGATCCCATAGAAGGCGGTGCGCATTTGGTGTCCGCCAAATGATGTACCCATAGTTTTGTTGTTTTGAGATGGTCCGATTAATAGAGAAAGTTGCAGCATCTGACTTGAGGACTGCAAAATGCAAAGGAATCCCTTGATCTGCAACATCTGTTGAATTTGTGGGAATCGTCTCAAATTGCACGGCTCCGTTCGGATGAGGTCACGGCAGTCCAGCTGGTGGCCGCTCAAGTGCAATTTAGACACCGAAGCCTCTGTCTTTTTATTCGAAAGGTGGTTAAATCCGTCCGGACGTAGGACGTACTGCAACTAAGGACCCTACGTTTTTAGGGTTATAAACCCATTTTGGTTAGAACTTTTTGGGCAAGGGCTTCTAATTATACTACAATGCCACGCGACTTGGGAGAGGTTGCTACAGAAATCCTTCTTGTAGATCTTTCGAGCATCTGTTTGCACTTGTATTAGTGGAAAGTATTGATCGACCGATCGTGGAATAGGTTTACACTCAACGTAGGGCGAACGACGTAAAATCTTTGTCTTCCTTTCTTTTTGTTTTTTCTCTCGTCGGTTGGGTTCTGCTTAGCACATCAATTTCGTTCTTCAATTTAGTAATATCCGTAACTCAAATTATTGGCAATGCGTTGAGTCCTGAAGGAGTCCGCCACACAACAGAAATCAAGTTCAATTTCTACACGAGGAGTCCTACCCAACCCAATCCAATCCAATGTTAGCCACAAGACCTTCTCCTCTCATAAATATTCTCGTCAAAAATTGACTGTTTCTTCATTCGTGTTTTTTCGTATTTAGTGATTTTTTATCAAATTTTTTACTTATTAAATGTATACAGCGTACCTCTATTCAAAAAGTAAAAGAGTTCGTTAAAATGTTAAAAGAAATTTGACTAAAGACGAAAAAATATGCAAACTTTTTTGTCTAAAAAATTTATCTCAAAAACTGATAACTAAACAAAGTGCATCTAATCTTCTGCCCAACCGGTAAGTAATAATTTTCAAATATTCTGAAAATTACATCAAATTGAACATTCGACTGCACCACAAAAGCCAAAGACATCCACCACAAAGCATATCCAAATTGAATCCATCACAAGTACAATGTAATTAGAGGTGAAATCTCAATGCGAGGAAGGATAGTCGCGAACCTTTCTTAACTGAGGTGCACGGCTCTTGTCAACTCGGCTAACCTGGTCGGTTAGATGAGAATGTCATCGACTTTTTTTCTTTTTTTGCACGGCGATCATTGACTGCTTTTGACTTTAATGTGCCCGTGTGTGTGAGAGAGCTGGAGAGAGAAGAAGAAGAAGTAATCGCAGTTGCAGCTTGGCCTATCTGGAGAAAAAGCAATTCCAGGATTCTCAATCTAACCAGGAAAACAACTGTGACAATTCCATAAAGATTCTGAACAATTCTTGTTCCAGGAAATGAATTTGCTTCTACAGTTTAGTTTTCAGTACCCAGAATCAGAGACAATTCTAAACAGCAAGAAGTGAAATTCAAGGCTAACATTTACAACAGACCTAACTGTATGTACATACATTCGTTCCTAGACTCGTAATTTCAAATACGTAAAAATGTTTTCCCAAATACAATCCGTCGCCATAAGAAGGGAGAACATAGCATGAATATTCCCTTGACTGCTATGAATCTGTTTGTTTGGTCGGAAGACGGTATTTTGGGTGTTGACCCTACTTGCTGACAAATTTGGTTTAGGGCTTTTTTGAGCTTTTTTGTTGTTGGGTTTCAATTTGTTTTGGATGCTCTTTGTTTGGTTTTGTTTCTGCATTCCACCTTTGGTTTGATTCCCCTCCACTGTCCCCCGGCTTAATGTACCTTAGTCAAGTCTTCTCTAATAAAATGTTACTTTTACCGATAAAAAAAAAACACATAGCATGGATATTGTCTAGAATTGTAGATTTTAATGATCAATAGTCATACCATAATACATCGTACTGGCGTTTCAGACATATCCATAAAACCTTTTCACTATCATAAACGGACAGGGACGAGCCAAATTTCAAGAGACATTCGCAAGCACAAGCCATTTACTGAAGGATTAAGAGTTCAAACCAACCTACTTGGATTGTAAACGTTACTCCCAAGCTCGAAAATTGTGGGCTGGCCTGAGCGAGCGAGGGTGCACCCTAGGGCCTAGGTAGACGTAATGTTCCAGCCTCCGGTAGTCCCATCTGGAATCGTCTTGAGTAATCAATAGTTCTCAGCTTAAGCTTACAAAAAACTCAGAACCAATATCTGATTAACATCGGTAACATAAACGAATAAATACTACTCAGTTGGAACCTTAGGCAATTCATCATTTGAGCTCAATGAAAGTGAACTTGATCCGTCAACATAGTGATGAAAAAGAAAGAGATAGTAAAACCTAAAGTGCTTGGAATTGCAAGCCTTGGTTTATCAGCAACAGTGCAGTGGTATTGTGAAACCTGAAGAAAACAAAGTTGAGCCCCCCTACACATGGGAAGTTAGGAATCAATTTTGGCCTCATATCGATTGGAAAGTGGCCACTCAAATCCAGCACAATGAGAACAAAATGTTTTTACAATCGTCCAAAAAATGAAACTTCATATGGATACGAAATATGTCACTGTTACATTATTGTCCCCGACTTAGCATGGATGAAATATGCTTATTTTCAATTTAACTTTTGATAGACGAATTCAAGATCGAAACATAACCCCAAAAAAAAAAAACACTGAGAGACGCAACTGAAAACAATTATAGCATGCTTGCCTTTTAGTTCAGCACAAACCCTATCCTGTACATGATTAATACACAACAGCAACCCTTGATACACCAACAAAAAGACTTCACATCTAAACAAACAGAATCAGAAAAGACCCGTTACCAACTTACTGAATCAGAACAAGGAGAGCGAGAGTCGACACTAACACTATCTTCATGCCTCGCCTTCAATCCTGGCATAAGTAAGCCCAACACAGGCATCAACAAAGTCCTCATCAATAAAATCAGTAGACAATACCTGCAGCCAATCACCGCAACCCCGGGTGAAGCACTGACTAATGAAAAGACGAGCGTACCCATGGATCCGATTCGTAACTGGTTTTACGAACATAACCGGGTTATCCGCTTGTGGGGTTAAGGTATTCTCCACCCGGTAAAAGTGTTTTCTGGAGCCAACCGGTGGCTGCTCACTCAAGTACTTCAAATTGCTCTCAAACTTGGTAAATGGTAAATCAGTGTCAATCCAATTATCCGTCAAATACCCAGATCCCCATAATGGCCCCCCAACCTCCGGCTCGGGTGCAATTCTCGGCTTCCAAACACAAATAACTCTCTTTGGCAATATTTCAGCAATTGTCTTTTCAAACACATTATCATCATTATGAATGAGAAACTCACCCAATTGCTCCTCCAAGTACTTGTCGAACTTGGGCGGGTCCTTGTGTCCAAACTCTGTTCGGATCTCTAGAATTACAATCTCTGCTTGGGTTTCAGACAAAAACTGCTTGATGTCGTTCATAACCACATCAATGCTATAGGTCAGGAGGATTCCGTGACAAACACGGCGGTCCTCCTGAACTCGGATATCAACGACGCGGGTCCCTATTTCGAGTTGACCGTAAATAGAGAGAGTTTGGCATTGGGCAAAGGGGCGAGTAATGAGTGGGATTCCTATCTTGTTGGTCGCGGAGTCGTGGGTTCCAGGCCATACAATCTTGTTTAATTGAACTTTCTCCGGGTTGAGGCCTAACATCCAGTTTTTCCGATCAGGAGGGTGGTAGTCACAACCGGGGAAGTTGCAGCCATTGCTTTGTTGAAGATCTCTTAAAGCTTTTTCTTCGGATGAAACCGATTTTATTCGGTCCATCTGCTTAGAGACCTCACCACGCATACTGAAAATCAGAGAAGCACAAGAAGAAAAAGAACAACAATCCTAAATTCTCCCTCCTCCCCTGGATGTTCCCTCTCCCTCTCCCTCTGCTTCTTTGTTTTATGTTGTTTATGGGGTAACTTGTGATTAAAAGGTCTAGGTTATCTGGGTTTTAATAAATTCATTCATGTTTGGTGGTGTCACTAAGGTTAGACCAAGACCTCATATGGCTTCACCAGATAAATACCCGCAAGAATAATGATTGCATGCATATCCATTAGTTTTGGACTTTTACTGATCAATATCGGATTCACCGATTCGCAGTCAATTAGACCGATCCAGTTGTTCTAGAGTTCTTTCAACGCCGAAATAATTCTACAAAATAATGGCCGTTACAACTTACACCCGATACTTGACTGTATCGTTTGATACTCTCGATACCATTCTGATACCATGATTTAAAACTACAGTAAAGCATCTCCAATTATGCTTCAAGATTCACTTTCTCCCAACTACTATATAAATTATATTATATATTGAGATAAGGCTAGCTCTTTTGTAATTGTTTGGGCTTATTGGCCCATTGTTTAGCTGGCGAAAGTTACATAATTTTGTTGATGTTGATGTTGATCTTGATGTTTAATATAAGTCGTCCTGTCTTTCACCTATAATAGATTATACAGTCAACAGTGTGGGAAAAGGATTCACACCTATATGTGCCACACAAAACAAGATGGGGTCTGTATCAATTTGAGCCTTCAACAAACCTGCTATTCAATGATTGAATGATCCAACCATAGAAGGATATTCCAGTAATCAGGCCTTAACACTTTATATATATGTACCAAACAAAGCCTCCACCTAATGATATTCATCTTCTATATGAAGCTACAATACCAACATGGGGTGTGGATATGATATAGATACGGCCATATGAGTAAACAAATGGAAACCGGAACAGTAAGATTAGAATACCTTAGACAAAAATTACTTTTCTGAACTTTGACCAATCGACTATGTATACTTACAATAATGGTAAAAACCGTTCTATTCTTCGTATGCAGAACTCTGCACACAAGTTTACCGTGTTACTTGTTGAAATTCAATTTTACTGATACATATGTATTACACAACAAGGATATTCAAAAACTTTAAAAACTATAAACATACATGTATTTTACATTTTCATCTTGCTATTCTCTCTCTCTCTCTCTCTCTCTCTCTCTCTCTCTCTCTCTCTCTCTCTAAAAAGTAATTAAAGTATTAAAAACTGTACTGGTCTGTATTCCTAACAATTATAAGTACCGCAATCTTAATTCTAGAGAAGTTCGGTTACATGAGTTAAGTATCTAAACTATATTCGCTACTTCAAAAAAAAAAGATAATAATTTACCAATTGAGGATGCTACTGGAATATGCATTGACGAATATCGGAGGAGTATCGGTACAATATGGATACGCAGGGACGGAGGTAAGGCCAAGGGTGGGGAAGCCCGGGCCACCCCAACCTTGCTATAATTACCCTATGTGCAGTATATACTAAACATCAAAAAGTAAAATAAATGTCATATAAAAAAGGCTGAAGTTTACTTAGCTGGTAATGGGTTAAGGTGTAGGGGAAATAATTGTACTTCTTTTTTATGTGTATATCTATGTTTTGCCAAGTACGAATGGAAAATGGTTCTGCTGTTCTTGTAGAATCCTATCCCTTATATTTCATTTTGAGTTGCGGTTCTCCCTGTATAGAAATCATAGCCCCGTCTATGTGGATAAGACTTCCATGGAGAAGTATCCATGCTTCATAGTCCATCATTGCAATGTTATCAACTTCCTTTTATTAGTATGGTTTGGGTCAAGGTTAGCACTAGTATTAAAAAAAGCAATTGAAAACAACTGGAAATGTGCTTAACTGATTCAGCCATGGTTATCATCTAAACATTACTTAAGATTTTGTATGCAAAATTAATACTTTACCGACTACTCCAACAACTGCATAGAAGAACTTTGTAGTTGATTGAAGACAGGCTCCATGATTAGTAAGTCGTCCCTCTTCTGGGAAGTGATCATGATGATTACAATGATAGACCTGAAGAAGATAAAAATCCATGTATTAGGCCAGGTCAAGGAGTCAGAAAAAGGCCATTTGAAAAACATCAGAAGTTGCATTTGGAATCATCTTGTTACCACATAATCTATCAGATAAGCAAGGAGACCTTTGAGGGACCCTATACCACAAAGAATCAAATGATCTTTAAAAAGGATCAATGCAAAACAGCATTTTCAAGTTAAAGGCCCTGATACAATACCAACTAATGCCAACAAAATTAATATGGGCCGCACTTCTTGCAGAAGTTGCCTACATATCCCCTTAGGAAATCAAGCCATTATGCAGTTCAGGAAAAGGTTCACTTGAGTATTAACACTCTCTTTTTTTGCTCTACATTTTGCCTAGATCTGTCCTTTTGGTTTTACAAACTAGAGAGCTTTCAAAAATGTCCCCTCATTTTGCGTAAGTTGCCCTTTCAGATTTTCAACCTAGCCGGTTTTTTAGTCTAAATTTTGCCAAGGATATTGGCCTTTAGGGTTAATCGTCCTAGTGAGCATCTCTCAAGGATAATACTTCTTATGTTGATCTATCGGCTATCAACTTAGCGAACTCGAAACCATCAAGGTCAGTGAGGATCACCCCTCCATCTCCCGAAGCACCAAATCACCTTCCTTCAGGTTCCGTGGTTTCACCTTCTTGTTGAATGCTCCAGCTATTCATCGCTGATACCCTTGGACATGATACTAAAAACAGATAACCTAAAAACTAAAAACAGATGTGGGCAACAAATAATCTGTTTTACATCCTCCCTACCATAGTAAAAAATGACTGAGATCTATGAAAGGTATAATTGGAGGCATGTCACAAAACAGTAAAAGGTAATTAGCTTCAATATTTTGACAATTTCTGAGCACAGTATGGAAAATGTACTTCGAGTCCATGAGTTTGCTAAGATGGATTGCTAATCACTATGAAACTACCACCTACCCTACTGCAGGCAAGAAACGATGTCGACGTGAGATTTCTTAAGATAATTAGTGATCACCATTTTGTTGATTTTTGTTCATTCCAGTTTTTTTTTGGTAAACTAGGAATGCTTAGATATTGGACTCCAAGAACGCCTCCTGTTTTTTACTATGGAAGAAAAGGGTAGTATTGGTGTAGGTTAAGAAAGTGAATTGCTCCATGGCATTTTGCTTATCACCCCAGGATAACAAAGATCACCCTACTAACGCCCAAACTTCTGCTCTACTGATTTATTAGGCTTCAATAAGTTAAGGGGAAGAGAGGATTACGTCAAGGTGATCCTCACTCCCCCTATTGGTTCCTTTTTGTTACGGAGGGTTTCTCTTCCATGTTACAATTGTTGGGATTTGTCCCACATTGGTTAATTATCTCCTCCAAAACTAGTATATGAGCCTGGGCAGCCTCTCCACTCTTTGCCAATTGGTTTGGAGTTGGATGTTTTAACATGGTATCAGAGCTAAGAGTTTCGGAGGCTTTTCCCCTTTGTTTGTGCCATAGTTGCACTTTATTTCATTATGATCCGTGTGTTCCGGATCCTTTGTTTACCTCTCCACGTGCGAATCAGGGGTTGCACGTGCGGGGGAGTGTTGGGATTTGTCCCACATTGGTTAATTATCTCCTTCAAAACTAGTATATGAGCCTGGGCAGCCTCTCCACTCTTTGCCAATTGGTTTGGAGTTAGATGCTTTAACAACAACAAAGAATTGATGCTAGCAGGTTCTCTTATCATTGTAGGTGTAGGGATCTTCAGCTTTCTCATATCATTTTTGCTGATGACTTGTTCATCATGAGTAGGGCTGACCTTTAGTTTCACACCTACAATCAAAATTTCAGAAAAGCTAGACTCATTAACCAAAAAATTTACAGCCCCATTACAGTACTCCTTCTGTTCATCCTCAAGGGATTGCTTTGTGGTTATGGCCACTTATTTGTTCCTTCCCAGGTCTCAGTTCAAAACATCCTAGGTTCTATCAACTCTTATGGGGTCAATCTATGTGGAGCTTTGCCTTGGTTTTAAATAGGTCCCCTAGTGGACCGCAGGATTGGTCCCAGGAATTATTATTTGGGGTGGGTATAAGTTGAACCGGACATGAGTTATCAACAAAACATTTCTCCTGTTCTTGGATCATTACCAGCCTATTCCAGAATACAGCATCAACTCTTGAGGGGTCAATCTATGTGGAGCTTTGCCTTTGTTTTAAATGGGTCCCCTAGTGGACCACGGGATTGGTCCCCAGGAATTATTATTCGGGGTGGACATAATTTGACCCGGACATGAGTTATCAACAAAACAATACTCCAGTTCTTGGATCATTACTAGCCTATTCCATGATACCGCATCTTCTCCCTCAGGCATTTTACCAAACAGCTTCCTAGTTGGTTTTATCATCCCTAACTTCGCATACCCAGAAAGCCTATTGTTCCAAGAATACAATATTCGTACAGGCATATCCCCAACTACACTACACATATGACCAATTGATTCTACAAGAAAGAGTATCTA
Source organism: Rhododendron mucronatum var. ripense (assembly GCA_019656295.1). Lineage (NCBI taxonomy): Eukaryota > Viridiplantae > Streptophyta > Magnoliopsida > Ericales > Ericaceae > Rhododendron > Rhododendron mucronatum. The sequence continues at coordinate 486,937 of BPLT01000041.1, forward strand.
CAAACAAATTCGTTCCAAGCATGCAAGGTCTAACATGCATCGTATCAAATACTAATTTACGTGCTTCAAAATAGTTGCCACTTTCTCAATACAAACCTGATCAAGCGGTTCGATATGAAGCAGAAGGGGTGATCGAGATGAATTCAAAAGGGAAGCGAGAGTGATATTGAGTTGAGGATGTTCCATACATTGCCCATTTTACCCTCTCTCTCTTTTTTTTTACACCCAAACAAAACTTGTGAACACTTAATGAAATAATGGCAATTTTGAAAAGTAAAAAATAATACCCCGCTCGTTTTGAAATTTTGGATTTTGATTTGTAGGTAATAAGTATAGAGAGAAATAAAGTAATGATTAAAAATAGTGGTAATAATTGAAGAGAGATAAAAAAAATAAAAATAATGATTGAAGAGAAATAGAATAATGATTAAAATTTAAATTTTAAAATCCAAAATTAAAACCCTAAACCGAACAAGGTCATGTCTCAATGAAAAAGTTGGTTTTTCAAAGAAGGCCCAATTTTTAAGAACATTAGGAATAGTACACATTTATAACGAAAATAGGTAGAGCTCACACAAGAATTAATACAACACATCGTACTATGAGATTTTATATATTGTAGAGCGCGTGAACCTCGTTATTTTCTTGTAAAAAAAACCTCGTTATTTTTAATAGTGTATCTACTAAAAATAAAAAGAAAACTGATTCTCCATTTACATGACTTTTTCTCGATTTTATTTCTTTCTACACTTCATAAAATACAAAAAAATCAATATAAAAAGGTCATAAAAAAGCTTTCAAACTTTTTCTCATGTTCGTAAATCATTGAGGATACATTTCATTAAAATAAATAAAATTTTCTCATTATTTCTTGTACTTGTAAACTATGGTGAGTGTATCTAGAAATCAAAAAAAAACTCATCAGTATATTCTCTCTCTCTCTCTCTCTCTCTCTCTCTCTCTCTCTCTCTCTCTCATACTTCAGATTCATCAGTATATTCATAGCTACTAAAAACAATAATACTAGATATTTACTTGTAAACTATCCACGTGTTGTGTCCAGGCATAGGCCTATCAAACGACTGCCTAGAGCCTTTACTTTTGGGTCTAATAATTAAGTCCCAAATAATAAAATATGTTAAATATTACGTATGTGAATTATTTTATAATAAGTCTGATGTAGCACGGTGTTGGTAAACGCATGCGCGCATTTCATAATTGTGAGTTCAAACCCTGGACCCTCCAATTCTTTAGGCAACAATTTTTGGAACTTTCAGGAAAAAGGATTTCAAAACACCACTTGTCAAGCTTTGAAATCATGAAATGAGGTTCTAAGGTGGTAGAAACAATAATGCGCCTTGTTTTGCTTTTTATGTCGAAAAACTAATTCGTAGTATTGAAAATGAGAGGCTTCATTTTCAAATGCCGCCACGGTCTTGAAAAACTAATTGGTAATATACTGAAAATGAGAGGCTTCATTTTCAAATCCTGCCACGGTCTTGATAATCTCAAGGCCATGCCTGTGTGTCATTAGCATTATTGAAAATTAAAAAAGAAATTACCATGTATTTTATGGGTAAAAGAAATGAAAGTACAATATGTTTAGACGGTGCACATTTGTCCCTCAATATTCAAAAAATCTATCCCCACAGGGACGGTTTAGATTTTAAAAGAACTATTTCAGAAAAAAGCGAAAAAGTTTGTTTTAAAATTTGAATCATTAATTGTTAAGACAGACAGTGAAATTAAGCATTGCAGCGGGGAAGAGAGCGATGGGTAGGGGTAGCACTGCTGATCAATACTTACACGTGAAAGCCCAAGAACCACCACCTGTTCTGCAAAACAGGTAAACCTCCCCCAACCTAACCAGTCGACGTCATCCCCTTTCACGTTTTCTCACCCGATACAATCGATGAAACCTCTTTATCCGCAACTCACCTCCCCAATACACAAATACTGGGCGGTAGAATTTAATTGAGGAGAGTAATCACAACAATCCTCGTCCCACTGCGCAATCCTCTCTCTCGCTCTACAGAGCCGGTAAGTTAATCCTCCGTAGTTTATCGCTTTGACCATTTCACCCGCCATATTTCCTGCAAAACCCTTGATTGTTTTTTAAAAACCCATTTGAGATCTAATGTTCTGATTACTGTTCCATAAGTCAACAGCAATCTCTTCCTTCTATTTTACGTGTTTGGATCAGTAATGCCCTTTATTTGATGCGAAGGTTTTCATCTCCATATCTTTTATTTGATTGTTCCATTTATTTCTTGCCGATATAAAAAGAAGAAGAAGAAGAAATTGTTGCATTTAGTTCCTATTGGGTATTGGTAATCTATTGTTTGGTGATTAAGGGTTTCTGGGTTTTCTGTTCCCAGGGTTTTTTGGGACAGTGAGGGCCCACCTAAACTCTGAGTGTATCTGACCATCCACAAGGCCTTCAAATTCACGGTTAGTTCTAGTAGCAACTTTTGAACATTGGGCTACCCTTCGGATTCAGCGAAGAGTTGGGTAGTGTTTTGTGATGGAAAATGGGGTTGGGATTGTTGATGGGTCTCATTTGGGAGAGAAGTTTACGGAGAAAAACGAGGTTTGGGAGTTGAGAGATGAAAAATGGGCTGAGGTTGTTGGGTCTGATGAGTCAAAGGACTCAGAAGGAGACGAATTTTTCGAGGAGGCAGTCAGGTCTGAGATAGCTAGAGTTCATTCAGAGGATATTGTTGTCAATGGAGATGATGATGTCGCGAAGGTTGGACGATTGGGGGGTGGTTCTTTGGAGTTTGATGATGATTCAAATGTGGAAAATGAAGTTGAGAAGTTTGATGAAGATATTGTTGTCGACCGAGATGGTGGTGTTGAGAGGGTTGCACAAATGGAGGGTTCTTTAGGGTTTGACTCGAACGTGGGAAATGAAGTTGAGGAATTTGAAGAGTCAGTTGAAGTTCCTATTGCAGTTGGTAATCACGAGGGGGAGCTACCAATTAGCGTTGAAGATAAGGTGGAAGGTGTGGAAAATGGGGATCCAGTTGATGAGACAGTGGAGAAGGAAGTCATTGATGAGGAGAGTTTTGTTGAGAAAGTTGTGAGGGATGAATTGAATCAAATGGAGATTGATGGTACTGCTGCGGGAGATGGAGGAACTTTGAAAAACTTGAATCAGGCGGATGAGAAGTCCGATGTAATGTCTGAGAAGTGTGAAAATGGTAATACAAATATTTTGGACTTGGAAGGAAGTCTGGTTCTTGAAAACTCAGAAAATGGCTGTGCAAACAAGGAGACAAAGCAGTTTGATAAAGAATCACCATCTGGGGATGCCCAAATTGTACTAGGAGGTGAGTCTGATTCTCAGCCGGAGGTTGGTTCCAATGGAGAAGTTTTGGATCAAGCTGGAAAGTGTGAGGAAGTGAAGCCGACTTTGGGTTTATCTGGTAGTCCAGACGTTGAATCTTGTTTGGTTAACTTGGAAAACGAATGTGATAAGAATGAAAAACCGAAGGACATGGCTACGGTTGTTTTGGAAAATCAGTATGAGAGGAGTCCTGAACTGAAAAATACTTCAGTCACTAAATATTTAGACCAACTTGGAACTAGTATGAAAGCCGACGATACACTAAACACTTCTTTCGGGGCAACTGATAAAATTTTGGAGGTTGAGAAATTGCCTCCTTCAGAAGATTCTGTGGTGAAGACTGATGAGAAGATTCAGGCCGGTCCAGCTAATTTAGAAGTGAAAGAAGTTGAGGATTCTCAGTTTCTGCATGGGACAAAGGATGCCAAAGCTTCCAATGGTGTGGCCAAGGGGTTTGAAAACAAAGGAGAACAAGATGAGGAGACCAAACAAAGTGCTCGAGGGAATAGAGAAGGGGACACCAAACCTGAAGCAAATGGTTCTGCCACTTCTACAAAACCTGCAAACTCCAAGCCTACACTTGTGCGTCCAGCTGGCCTAGGCCACACCGCCCCACTATTGGAACCTGCCCCTCGAGTTGTGCAGCAGTCTAGGATGAATGGAACGTTATCTCAGATGCAAAATCAACTCATTGAGGAACCCACAAAGGGGGAAACTGAGGAAAACGACGAGACACGTGAAAAACTCCAAATGATAAGGGTGAAATTCTTGAGACTTGCTCACAGGCTCGGGCAGACGCCCCACAATGTTGTGGTGGCTCAAGTCTTGTACAGGCTAGGGCTAGCTGAACAGCTGAGAGGGAGAAGTGGGGGCCGTGTTAATTCCTTTAGCTTTGACCGCGCGAGTGCAATGGCAGAGCAGTTAGAGGCAGTTGGGCAGGAACCCCTTGATTTCTCATGCACAATTATGGTTATTGGAAAAACGGGGGTTGGTAAGAGTGCAACCATTAATTCCATATTCGACGAGGTTAAGTTTGGCACCAATGCTTTTCATCTGGGCACAAAGAAAGTTCAGGATGTTGTCGGAACTGTAGAGGGGATCAAGGTACGTGTAATTGACACCCCTGGCCTTCTACCTTCGCCGTCAGACCAACGCCACAATGAAAGGGTCCTGCACTCTGTGAAGCGGTTTATTTCTAAAACGCCTCCGGATATTGTTTTGTATCTAGATAGGCTGGACATGCAGAGTAGAGATTTCGGTGACATGCCTTTATTGCGAACAATCACTGAGATATTTGGGCCATCGATTTGGTTCAATGCAATTGTGGTCCTAACTCATGCAGCATCAGCTCCACCTGAGGGCCCTAATGGCACGACTACAAGTTATGACGTGTTTGTCAACCAAAGGTCTACTTTTGTCCAACAAGCGATTCGGCAGGCGGCTGGGGATATGAGGCTTATGAACCCTGTTTCTTTAGTGGAAAACCATTCGGCTTGTAGAACAAATAGAGCTGGACAAAGAGTACTACCGAATGGTCAGATTTGGAAGGCCCACTTGCTATTGCTTTCCTTCGCGTCAAAAATATTGGCTGAAGCAAACACACTTCTAAAGTTGCAAGATAGTCCTCCAGGAAAGGCATTTCCTACTCAAACAAGAGCACCTCCTTTGACTTTTCTCCTCGCATCGCTTCTCCAATCAAGACCACAGCTGAAACTTCCGGAAGAGCAGCTTGGTGACGATGATACCTTTGGTGATGAGCTGGACGAGATATCAGATTCCGAGGATGAGTCACCATACGATAGGTTGCCGTTTAGACCGTTGACGAAGGCTGAGTTGGGAAAGCTTACAAAAGCCCAGAAGAAAGCGTATTTTGAGGAAATTGACAAAAGGGAACAGCTTTTTATGAAGAAGCAGCTGAAGGAAGAGAAGAAGCAGCGAAAGATGATGAAGAAATTGGCAGCTGCATCTAAGGATTTGCCAAGTGACTACAATGAAAACGTAGAAGATGAAAGCAGTGGTGCAGCATCTGTTTCAGTTCCCACGCCTGATTTAGCCTTACCTGCTTCTTTTGATTCCGATAATCCAACTCATCGTTTTCGTCACCTTGATTCTCCCAACCAATGGGTTGTGAGGCCTGTTCTAGATAATCATGTGTGGGACCATGACATTGGCTATGACGGCGTAAATGTAGAAAAGCTGTTTGTGGTTAAACAAGCAATACCTGTGTCTTTCTCTACTCAGGTTACGAAGGATAAGAAGGATGCCAATCTCCAGATGGAAATATCTAGTTCAGTGAAACACAGCAAGGGCAAGGCAACTTCATTAGGTTTTGATATGCAGACTCTTGGAAAGGATATGTCTTATACTTTACGGAGTGAAACAAGGTTTATTAATTATAGGCGAAATAAGGCAACAGCAGGTCTTTCAGTTACTCGTTTGGGTGATGCCTTGACAGCAGGAATGAAAATTGAGGACCAGTTAATTGTTAACAAACGGTTGCATTTGGTTATGTCTGGGGGTGCTATGACGGGTTGCGGTAATGTTGCTTATGCCGGCAGTTTGGAAGCCACTTTGAGAGAGAAAAATCATCCTTTCGGTCGTTCGTTGTCAACTTTTGGGCTCTCTGTTATGGATTGGCATGGAGATCTTGCTATTGGAGGAAATTTGCAGTCTCAGATTCCTATTGGACGGTTTACAAACTTGATTGCACGTGCCAGCTTGAATAATCGGAATTCTGGGCAGGTTAGTATTCGGTTGAACAGCTCAGAACAGCTTCAAATAGCTTTGATTGGGCTGCTACCTCTTGTCAGAAAGCTACTAGGTCATCCACAACAATTGGGGTTTGGACAATGATGGAAATTAAGTCATGTATGCCGCAGCAGCTGTTCGTTGATCGAAATGACTTCCCAATACTGAGTGTAACCATGCTGCATGAACCAGATGCCGCGTGAGATGGGCCTTGACATGCTTGCGCCTTGGTGGGACAATAGTAGCTTTGGCCATTGTCCTCTTCCCAGGTTCCTCTGCGGGTTTGGAGGGGTCTATGGTCGCGCCCAGGGCAAATTTCAACGCCGTCAATCCTCTTCCTGTCCTTGGCTTAGGAAAAAAAGACAAAGTGTAACTATGCTGTTAATTTCTTTTTGCTGTTCTCAGTGCTTTAGTTATAGCGGTTTTAGTTTTCTTGTTAGATATTTGCATTTCGGTGTGATCTTTTTCCTGTCGAGCTTAAATTATCGACAAAGGGATGTTTTCTCCCCGTCATTATTTGATTATGGGTGTGGAATAATTTCTTCTTTTGGTATTTTGGCAGTTCTAGTTTCTGTGAAAGCCTCTTGATTCAAAATAACTGTCTCCTCTGGTTATCGTTAATGTTGGCAGCACATTATATAATGTTGGCGGCACATTATATAGACGGCCGGCCTTTAGAACATCAAGTTGCTCATTTCTATCCATGTATTCATACACCAAATCCATATTGGTCTGCTAGTAATGGAAGTGGGATTTTCATTTGCAGCGATCGAGAACTGTGTTCTTTAACTACTAGTAATATTGATTCCGGGTAGTGGCGCCTATCGAATTGACTGTATTCCTTGCGGCCATCATTTTCTGCTGCGATTCCGTTGAAATTTGATATCTGCATACTCTCTCTTAATAACCTGAGGTTTGTCTTGGTTAAGTTGGCTCTCTCTGTTGGAAGAACACACCATCATTTTTTTCCCATGCTGTTATTTACCTCATTGCGATGACAAAGGACTTTTGCCTCAACTGTGCTCTCCAACCTCATCTAATTCCATATTCTTTGCTGAAGATACCAGCCGAGCAATCACAAGTGCATACTATCGGGGAGCCGTAGGCGCATTGCTTGTTTATGACGTCACTAGACACGTCACATTTGAGAACTTAGAGAGATGGTTAAACACGCAATAGTTTGTCTGCGCAAGTGTTTGTGGTTGTAGCACAACTAGCAGGATCACACAGATGCAATTGCAGCAAGGCGGACTTGCGCCATCTGTGGGCCGTCTCCGCTAAGGATGCCAAGGCATTTCTAAAAGCAGCAATGATAAAGGTACAGATAAAAAAATCTGTACCATCATGTACAGATCTGTTTTGGGCCCGTTTTGGGTCCCAAAAAAATAATCCGATCCGCTCATTTTGTTTAAAATACTTTATTGAGAGCCCATGCAAAAAATGAGCTAAACCGGATATCGTTACGGGTGTTTGCAATACATCCAACTTTGCTTCAGAATTCTAGCCTGAATTTTGGAACAAAGTTGGATGCATCGTAAACACCGCTACCACTACCGATATCCGATTTAGCTTATTTTTTGCAGAAACCTTGAATAAAATACTTTAAACAAATGAGCGGCTTGGATCATTTTTTTAAGACCCAAAACGCGCTCGAAACTGATTTGTACACGGGGTATGTACTAAGATATCGGTACTAAGAGAGCTCATTTTTCTTGGAGACCTCTGCTCCGGAGTCTACGAATGAGGGCTCCGTTCAATTATTTATGGGTCCTTTCATGATCCACTTTATGATCGGAATACTTTGTTTTGGTTCTACTCTCAGAAATAATTTCTCCAAACAATTTGACTGTTTCATCATCCGTGTTTTTTCGTTTTTAGTGATTTTTTTGTCAAAATTTTTTATTTATTTTTTACTTTTTGAATGTACATAGCGTACCTCCATTCAAAAAGTTAAAAAAATTTGTTAAAATGTTGAAAAAATTTACTAAAGACGAAAAAATACACAAACCTATATTGCTGTTTTGTCTCAAAAATAAATCTCAAAACTGCAAACCAAACACAGTGTAATGTTTTAAAGTTCAACAAGAACATCAATCACGCAAAAAATTATGTTCTTTGGATGTCGATGATGCATATAGTATTCCTCAATGGAGTGGCCATAGAGCATAGGGGAACTTGGTTGAGAAGATGATCGTTGCGTAAAAACATGGTGGGAATGAATTTGTACACCTGTTTCGCGACGTGCACAGAATACTTAAAAGAGTATTCCTAGCAGGTTTTGTAGTCATAGACTCACCCTATGGTGTCCTGTCTCGGAGTAATGGGGATGACGCCCGCTCGACTGGTGAGACCTACTGTTGGTTTGATTCCCACTGCTGAATTCGAACTGGCCGGAGAAAGGATGAATCCATCGCCATCGGTTTCGGTTCCCAGCCAAACTGCTACCATGTTTGCTGCAACCGATCTATCGCCGATCCACTGCTTGAACCACGAGGACTCGCCGAAAGAACGTACGGATTCTGCACCACATTTTCACCGCAATATCTCTTAGGACAAAAATATCAAAGCAATTTCGCACCACATTCTGTCCTTTGTTCCTAATACTTATGAGTTATGAGTTAGACTTACCTTTCCTTGCCTGCCTCTGGCACTCCAACCCTCAGGCGCGGTTAGAGAGCGAAAATCCATCCATTCACTCAAGCTAGCCTTCCCCAAAATAATCGCCCCGGCTCTCCTCAACTTCATCACCACCCCTGCATCCCGAGGAACGACTGATCCGAGCAACGCATACGATCTGGCCTTGGTGTTGAGCCTATCTTTGGTTGCGATGTTATCCTTGAGCAGAACCGGAATGCCGTGTAAGCCATATAAAAACAACTGAGGCGCCTCGTCTCTTCGCTCGCGGTCGGCCGCATCTGCTTGGCGCAAGGCATATCTGGGTTCACCTCTATGACTCCCCTGAGGACAGGGTTGAGAAAGCGTGGGAAGTGATTGCTTGGGTCTGTTTACACCCATTTTTGGCCAAAAAATTAGGAAGGAGATTTACGGGTTAAAAGGTGGCCGGAAGGAATAAAGCCCTAACCTCGGAAGTCTGTATGACCAGGTGCCCACGAATTAGGGCCAAATAATGGGCCTTCCCAAATAGGCCCAAATCAGTTAAAAGCCCAAGGTGTAAATCAGTCCTCTAGGCCCAAGTATTTCACCCAGGCCTAACTCAAATTCCTAAGAGCAATAAGGCCCACGAGATGGGCCCAAGTTAGTAGAGCCCTTGGTTTTTTACCGGGCTAAAGGCTCAGAAGGCTTACAATGGGCAAAAGCCCATAGAGTATGGACCCAATTGATGACAACAAGGCCCACTATGTTAATACCCACTGCTTTAAAGCCTTTAGTAGGCAAGGGAAAGACCTTAAGCTGCTTACAAGCAGCTTAAAGGTCTCAAGCTGCTAAAGCTTCTCACAAGCAGCTCAAAGGCCTCAAGTTGCTCACAAGCAGCTCTAAAGGCCTAGAATATTCTTGCTGAGACAGGTCTGGGTAAGCTGCTCACAAGCAGCTCGAGGTTTGAATTAGTGGGACCCTATTTTTCAGCATGTTGCAAGGCTAGCGACAGGTGGCAAGCATGCAACCCATGAACATGCCAATGAATGACTCTTGCAGGCCTAAGCAAGCTGCTCACAAACAGCTCACCCAGGCCTGCCTAAGCTGTTGATTCTCGATCCTTCTTCCGTAAAGAGTTGAGTTCAAAGGGTTTAGAGGCCCACAAGGGATTCAAGGCCCAATAAAATGATAAGAATATTGGTCTTCAACAGTGGTGGGCCCGGAGGGAGTCCATTCAAGCAACAGCTTGAGTGTTGAAGCAGCTCAAAGGCCTGGATGCTACAGGAGCAGACATTCTTTTTGCACAGAGAATGGAGGTTTCTCAGGCCTTTGCCGTTCTCTTGGAGTGAAATGCACGTTTTGTTCAGAGAGTAGCCCCTCATTGGACCATTTTCGAAGCTGCTCAAGTCTAGGCCTCTGCTGGAAGGCCACTTGGCACACATGCATTGGAGTTTTGGAGGCAGCTCAAGGCTTGTGGCTCCTATAATTCTCAGTTTTGGAGGCCTTGGCAATGGTCCACGACCTCAAAAGCTCACAGCTTATGCACCTACATTTCTATTTCTTTCAAGCATTACTTATACCCACTTCAAAGTAGTTTAAGTTTCAATCACTTTTCTTGTAGCCAAGCTTCGTTAAACCATTAATGGAGTTCGTTTGATCCTTGTTTACTGCATAATCTTTCTTTCCATTGTTCTAGCAACGAGTAGAAAATATTTTAAGTCCTTAGCCCGACAAGGCAACTAACGAACCATTACGAGACCTTACCCTTTAGGCCAAGCACAATCACTCGATAGAAGTCAGGTTTTGAGGCACGAAGGCCTTAAAAGCACTTCGGACAGACTTGTCCTGGCACGCCCTCGCATTCCAAGCCGAATTCGGTTTCGAAACTTTTTGTGGAGAAACAGGGTCCCAGGTAATGATGAGGCCAGAAAAATCAGAAGCAGCAGAGAAGAGAATGAAGTCATAATTGTATTGAATAAATTGCCAAAAACTGGATGATATTACTGCATAAGATTAGTAGTTATTTTTTAAGATTGAAAAATGTAAAATTTAGTAATGGGGATGGTCTAGTTGTGCTTCTACATCCGAGACAATGTCATGTATGGAGTGATGGAAGACCTATTTAATCTAGTGATTTGTTAATTAGTGGTGGAGCCAAGATTTTAATTCGAAGTGGCCGGCTTAATAGACATATATTATATTGGATAGAGCCAAAACTGGATGATATTACTACATAAGATTAGTACTCCATCCGTCTCACTTTAAATGTCTCCTACAAAAATTTGTGCATTTTAAAAAATAAAATAAAATTTCTACATACTATTTTTTTTTTAAATTTTCTTACACCAAATTAAAAATACTCAGTGAGCACTTTAATTTGGCGCAAAAATAATAATCTGTAAAAATATTTTTTTGAGGGGTTTGAAATTGTACGAATTCCCGTAGGGGACATTTAAAGTGGGACGGGAAGTAGTTACTTTATAGATTGAAAATGGCAGATTTAGTAAATCGGGATGGTCTAGTTGTGCTTCTACATCTGAGAGAATGTTGTATGGAGTGATGCTGCATGACCTATTTAGTCCTAGTGAGATTCGCTAACACACTTTGCCGTTCATTGGCCCTATCAAGAAAATTTTCGATACAAGGATTATTTCTAACGCTCCTCTCATATAGGACAGGATCTACACATATAACTGACCCATCAATCTGTTCTGATGGGTTATCCACGTGGATTTGGTAGGATCTCACCACTTACAGGAAAACAATGCCTACAAAGGGTAGACAAAGTTCCACGCAGGTAACAAAAATCTCTGTAACCCGAGAGTAAGTACCTATCTTATATATACTGTATTACATAGAATTAGCTGATTATCCATCATTGATGTGATTTATTCTAGGACTTCTATCATACTCCAGACTCTGGAGTAACTAACCTTAAAACTTCCTTTGTCAAATCGGATGTTATATTTCTTTTATTTGTTCTTCAAAAATTTCCATTCTTGGCACTGCCCCTACAGTACTATTCTTTCAATAAGTTTACGTAATTCCTACCGACCACTTCTCTCGCACAATTAAATGTGTGAGACCCATACTTATATGGTCGGGAGTAGTTGATAAGAGTGTACATAGCAATATTGCTCATACTATGGGCCTACTATCTAATAGGAGCACAAATTTTGTAATAAAGAGGTTGGAAGACTCAACTAACAATGAGAAGTACTGCATTTGGAGTAGAAGAATCATTATCCAAAATAATAGGAAAAATGAATAAATCCTACAGTAGAAGTCAAATGAGAATTTTTAAAATCTCCCAGTAAGTAAAATTCTTTCTTAGTTCAACTATAACAAGGCCTCCATCGATCCATATTTCTGACTCTACCCCTGAGGAGAAGCTGTCTTAGCAACAAAATTTTCATCATCAGTTGTGCTAGCTGCACGAACAAATCACATGCGAACGTACAAACACACATATATATACCATGTATTTGGCTCGTTTTTGTCTTTTTGAACTTATACAAGTTTTAGTCAAGATTTCGTATTTCATACTGATGAGAAGAATTGAAAAAGTATGCATCAAATTTGAGAAAACCCATTAAGTCAGAAAGTACAAAAACATTTCTCAAATTTGGTCCGTACTTCCAAATCTCTCGCCAAGACGAATCAGATCACGAAAGTACTTGATCAAAAGCCAAATAAAAGTTCACAAAATATGGAAATAAGACATTCTGGTGAGTATCACAAGTAAGCTTCATTGCTGAATTCCATGGACAAAGAGAAAGGCGGTCTCCGAACCATTGTAGCCTGTTCAAAAGCATAAGCAACCTCAATCAACTTCGGTTCTGAGCCCTTTAGGCCTCCAAAACAGATCCCAAAAGGCATTCCACTGCCATCGTAGCCGGCCGGGACAGAAATTGCAGGGTACCCTCCAATTGCCAGTACAGTAGAGGCACCCCAACCAGGTGTCACCATTGCATCCAACTCGTTCTCCTTCATAAGTTTCTCAAAACCATTTTGCGACAGATTCTCCATCATCCTTATCGCCTCCCTTTCTTGCTCACCGACCCCATTTGTCCACTCTGCAGCAATCAAATTTTCCTGACCGTATTCGTTGGCTTTCTCCTGCATTGAGCAACTCCACAATTGCATAAAGTCTTCTTTCGTAAGTCCACGAATTAGTGGCAAGTCAGACCTATAAAAATTCAAAGACCTTCCCGATTTGGTTGCAGTTTCTGAATTTGTTATAGGGACCATAAGAGCAACCAGCAAACTTGCTTCAATTTTTTTTTCAAACTTCTATCCTGTGAATGTTTCAGAAATAACCCATTTCTTTCAAAGATGTTCTTCGTACTTTGTATTCTCACAAACCGTTCTGCTAAAAAAAGGGACTAGGCTATGAAAGCAATGAGTCTCTTTTTTTTTGGGAAACAGTTTTAAAGTGTTCTACAAAACTGACTTCGGAAACTGCAACTGATACAAATAGAGGTTAAAAGAATAACCAAAAGAAAGTTTTCAATCCCAGGTTACTTGTGCATTTGTGTGAGTTTCACAAGACATCAAAATTAACTTGGGGAATTACATACCAGATCAGGGTTATTCGTGTTGAAAGCAATAACGTCAGCTAGCGACCGCACTGGAGAAGTGATTAGCTCTTCCAAGTAATCATTTATGGCCAACTTGAACTCGGCTAGCAGAGCCACCATTTCGCCACTTTGAGATGGATCCAAAATGACTTCAACATCCGTTATCTCCAAGTCATCCACTATTGTTGCTCCCCTTTGCCTTCAATTTTCAAACAAAATTTCCAAAACCTGTGAGTAATTCTAAAAGCAACCAACTACATATTGAGTTTGTACCCGTTAGCAACTAACTACTTATTGTGAAGAGGCCAATTTTCGTGAGTTGGAAGCGGATAGCAAGCGGCGGAACTACAGTCAAGTGTGAGGGTGCCCTGATTTGCTATTTACACCATGGACATTTCATATGTATACACCAAAACGTTAGAATTCTATGATATTGGGACCCCCACACACAAAGTCCAAAGCCCATTCTAAAATTTATCATTGAACAAAACATTTTATTGAGGATCAAAAAAACAAAACATTTAATCGGGCTGTTCTTTGTGGTCTAATCCAATAAGTTGGGCCTTTGTTCTCTTTACTTCTATTGAAAAGAACAAAATCTAAAGAAAAGCGTCAAAGAAATTGGAAAACTGGCTTCCAAACTATTTGGGGAAGTAGAAACAATCACTGAAGGAAGGAATCCAAGAAACTAGGCTTCCAAAATACTCATGACTTGAAAAAAATGTCGTGTCCTATTTTGGTGTGGTTGGGTTATATATTCAAAATCATTCGCTTTTGTCATCTATAAATGTCAACCGTTTTGCAAAGTGTAAACCACAAAAGCTTGTACTCTTTTGAGTGGAAATGTAGTCCGCTTTTGTTAGTTTATTTTTTCCTGCTTTTAACTTTTAAGTTTCGGCACCCCTATATGCAAATCCTGGTTCCGTCACTACATATAGCACTTGCTATTGTGCCAGGTCACAATTTTTACTAGAATCACTAGCAACGCGGCAATATTATCACCATGACTAATGTTTTACCTTAACGTGTTCAGATGACTTTCAAAGGTGGAAACACCTGTGGACTTATTCAAAAGGGCCAAAAATGGATTCCTCACCACACCCAACCTCTTTCCTTTGAGGCCGTCTAAGTTGAGAAATTGTTTGTAACCACCTGCAGGTATGAATTTGGCAGCTGCTTTTGTTGCTTCGAAATCTCGCGGATCAAAGCCCACGATTACATCAAGCACTTGAACTGCATCTGACACGGTTCTACCTATGGGCCTGCGATCGTCACGTCAGTATGAGTTATCCCGTAGACAAAATCAAATACCTGTATGGTAGAGTCTTTATTTTGTTTGTTTTTGCACTTTTTTTTCCTGATAGGTACTTCAATTCATTAAGCACAAACCATCCAAGGAGATGGTCCTGGCTATATATCAGTCATGCACCTAACAACTGTGGAACCAGCCAAAAACAAACAAAGAAACACCAAGACAAGCATTAGCAATGGAAGAGTTTTTACAGACTCCTGAATAATTACTGACACAAATGTACAGACTCAACGTTGCAGAAACAATGGAAAATCTGAACACACTAGTTAGTAACCCCTTCCGCTAGTGTTTTTCAATTTTGTGCACGAAAAGATTAGCAATGGAAGATTTTTTTTTCAAAAAAAAGTTTCAAAAACTGAAACAAAGCGGCAGCAGATAGCTCTACTAAGCAATTCCAACTAACTGGCTCCTAGACATGAGGCCAGAGTTATGGTTACCTATCCAATAAATAACTTGTGTTTTCCACGATATGAAGTACTTGATTTGCATGATTTCATAAGCAGAAACAATGAACACTTTGAAAACACTAATGCCTTCCGTATTTGTGTGGAAAAGTTTTCGTTTGGAATTTTTTCCCGAAAAAAGGATTCCAAACTCAGAAAGTAAAGGTAGACAGAAACCGATCCAAAGTACCTGGCTTCCAGAAATGAAAAACAAGAACACACAAACAACACAAACAGGCACCAGATAGGATTTCATATTGCCAAACCCCGGAAGTCAATGTGGATACAATCGTGAATTAAGTTTGTACACTTGCCCAATTGAGTCCTGTCGTGGCGAAATGGGGACAACACCGGCTCGGCTAGTTAGTCCAACAGTGGGCTTGATCCCCACAACAGAGTTGAAATCAGCAGGGCCTATTATGGAGCCGTCAGTCTCGGTCCCTAGTGATACAGCCACCATGTTTGCAGCTACTGATATGGCTGATCCGCTGCTGGACCCGCTTGGGGTCCCTGACTCCACATAAGGATTCTGCAAAAACCAAACAGCAAGGGCAAAAAAACTTCATCTTTTAATCCCAACTCACAAGAAGTTTTTGTTCAATTACCTTCCAGATACCAAGTCCATTGCTTGATAAAATGAAGTAAAAATGAAAAAGGGGACCTTAATTATTATTACATCCTAAACTTAGATGCTCTAGGCTACTTTAGGCCGGGTTCCCCTAAAAGGTGCGCCTGTCGACTAAGAACTTTACGCGAGTTGGTTTCGCTAAATGGACTTTTAGTTGATGTATGTGAGAATGATGACATGTCTCGAAATTTTATGTTGTCTGGGTTTTAACCTGTTTTAATTCGTCTAGACAATGGGGAAAGCCCACTGCAATAATGCCCCAACTTTTACCCCTAAATGTTGCTATAGAAAACTGTAACTAATGGATCCGAGAATCCTGTAGTGAGCAAGTCACTATAGGAGTGTAGTGACCAGTGGCGTAGCTAGGATTTGGATTCAGTGGGGGCACCATATACCATTAGGTTAGGGAAATTTAATTTTCTTTGGGCAAGATGTAATCAAGTGAAATGCATTTTGTATGTCTACAAGTAAGTTTAGCTCAAAATCAACCACATGAATGAAATTTTTAAGAGTATAACTATATTAAAACTCTTCTTATATTTTAAAGCACCATAGTAAACCATTATACACTAACATTAACCAAGAGAACCTTAAGCTATGTAAGTGTGAAAGTGAAAAAAAAAAATCAATAAAACAACTAATAGATGAAAATTCATAGTGAAACCTGAAAACCAGTACTCATCAATGGCTAAAAAATAACATATGCATTAATACGTTGGACAGATTTGAATGGCAGTGCTTGCATAAAGGGAAAGAAAACATGAAGCAGTACTCTTACATAAGAGACATATCTATCTAATAAAACACAAGGGCGTAAGAACCACACAAACACAAGTTGAAAGAAAGGCTAATATTCATTTGATTCAAGGGTTGATGTGTGCTTTCCAACTCTCTTAAGAAAACACTCACACTCTAACAAATATATTACAAAAATGTCATCAGTTCTTTTTACCCACTACTCGACTGCTCGGCTTCTGGCGTTGCCATCAAAAAACAAAAATATATTACAAAAATGCCCGTACCTACAGCACTACCAGGGAGCGTAGTGCCGTAGGTATGGGGAAACACTAGTAATAGTATATAACTAAAGGGAGTAAAATAGAATAGTTACTAAATATCGTAGGCCAATCTGTAATTATGGAAAGTAGAGTGGGGGCACATGCCCCCACTAGTCTTCATGTAAATCCGCCACTGGTGACCATCTAAATCGTCTGTTTCCGCAATTGATAATTCAGATTCGCTGGAGTACTCTTATTGCTTAAAGTTTACTCTTACCGTAAGAGTTATCAAACATATGTGAACCATTGATTGTCAAGATAGACGGCTCAATGGTGCACTACAGAGTTGCTCACTACAAGACCCCCGCTCCTCTGTATAATGCTTTGGCTCCACACACACTGCAACACCGGTGTGTGTGGCCAATTGTCTTGATTTCTCAACGGAATGACCAGAAAAGCAAGGGTGTTCGGATAAATAAGCCAAAGTGGCTTATTTTTTGTCCTTATTCAAATTTTTTTCGTATCACTTGGCTTATTGTCAATTTTTTGGGGATTATTGTATCCTCATGACAAGAGGAATCTAAAAAGTAAAATTTTTTGACCGAAATCCAATTTTTTTTGAATAAAGACGAAACAAGTGGCTTATTGGCTTATTTTCGTTTTTTTGTGGGTTTATTTGGCTTATTTTTGGAGGGAAAGCCAGTGACTTTTTTAGAAGAACAATTCACAAATCTCATTATCAAAGTGAGACTCGGAGTGCTAATGGAAGATTGTCTGATTATGAAAAGTATCTCTTCCAAAAGCATAAGAGTGACACAAAATCTGTTGTAAGATATGAGAGCAACAGTTATGGCGTCTTTCATTCACGATGATAAGCGATTTGGAGACTTTTTATAGTAATTCTTTTAAAAACGGAAATGATTTTGCCACTCTATTTTTTTTGGTTAATGTCACTCCCCTGCAATGTATTTTTGCACCAAAAATACATCTGCAGGGAGTGACATTAACCCAAAAAAAAAAAATTTCAGCAACCTTTAAAAATCACATGTTTATGATTATTTTTAACCTGTTATTAAATAACTGTTAGGGGCAAAGTAGTAATCAGATTAAAAGGGCGTTCCACTTTCTAGAAATTGGAATTTTAAGGAAAAGAAGGTAATTTCAAGGTCAAATATCATGTATTTACGTAAATAATTTTTCTACCAATATGAATCTTATTTGATAGATCTCATTGAGATCTTTCAAACGATGCAAAAAAAATTGAAAAATCGTTTTTCATTTTCGTTATATTTGAGTTTGAAATTATCTTCTTTTTGAAAAAGAAAGTTTTTGAAGAAAGCAGGACGGGGCATAAAATTCTCCATCATAACCACCACCCGTAGCCTTTCAAAAAAAAAAAAAAACCACCACACGTGTGCGCCTAGAGCTGTAAAATTGTAAATGAACATAGCAGCATGCGAGCTCCGTTTGGCTGGACTTGTTTAGTAAACAAGTTGAGTTTGTTAAGGGAGACATGACTCAATTAAAGAGGTTTGCTTAATAAATGACTAAGCTCGGCTTGTTAAGGCTCGAGCCCTTCAAATTTTTGGTGAGCTTGAGCTTGACAAAGCTCGGCTTGGCTCGTTTTGCAGCCCTAAAATGCGCCCACCTTCTAGCATACACAGAGAGAGAGAGAGAGAGAGAGAGAGTTTTTTTTTATCAGAAGAGAGACAGAGAGATTTGGAAGAAGAAACTACTAACCATACAGAGAGAGAGAGAAGAAAGGAGAAGAAGACGAAGAAGAAGAAACTACTAACCACGCCCTGACCACTCCTAGCACACCAACCGTCCGGAATTCCAAAAGATCGAAAATGATACCACTCACTAACACTAGCTTTCCCCAACACAACAGCCCCAGCCTCCCTCAGCCTCTCCACCACCGTCGCATCCCTCCGCACCACCGACCCCAGCAACGCGTACGATCCGACCGTCGTGTTCAGCTTGTCCGCCGTGCCTATGCTGTCCTTGAGCAACACCGGAACACCGTGCAGCGACCCACGGGGAGCCCCGATCGCTCGGTCAGCCTCGTCCGCTTGGTCACGCGCGTCCGGATTCACCTCTATCACGCCGCGGAGCGCCGGATTGAGGGTCTCGATCCGGTGCAAGTAGAAGTCAACGAGCTGTCTGGAGGTGAGCCTGCCGTCGGCGAAGGCCCGCTGGATGCCGTCGATTGTGGCTTCCTGGATAGGGAAATCGTGGCCGCCGTTGGTGAGAGCGAAGAGGAAGAGGAGCGAGAGTACTAATAAGAGGTGAGAGAGTGCAGAATTGATGGTTGTCACCATTTTTCACAGAGTTTGTGAATCGTTTTACTGTACTACCAGTGGGAGACTATCACCAGCGGGTGAAGTCAAAGTTTGACCATCGAAAATTACGTTCAAACAGGTAGGGTATTTTCCGATCGTCTTTGTATATACTCCCTCCGTCTCATAATATTTGTCCGGTCCGCAAAACGGAGACTACAAAATAATGTATTTGTTTTAAGAAAAAATTCAAATTTTTTTCACAAGTTAAAAGAACTCGTCGAAATCTAGTAAGTTGTTGAATTTTTTCCCAACTTTTCTTACAAAAGTAGAATTATTTTTACGTTTCCGTTTTGCAAACCGAACAAATATCAAGAGAGTATTTATTATCTTTTGACCCATAAGTCACCCCGTCGAGAGCTGCTGCTCCCCCCCCCCTCCCTCTGACACAACCACCACCCCCCCCCTCCCGGCCCCACCTCCCTTTCCCAGACTACCCTCTCTCTCTCTCTCTCTCTCTCTCTTTCCTTTTTCTTTCTTTCTTTCTTTCTTTTTACAGTTTACTTTTTTTTCTTCTCTTTTTCCCTTTTATTTCCGGTTTGGTTTTATTTTTTCATTTTATTTCCTTTTCTTTCTTTTCGGTTTAAATTTCTTTTTCTCTTTAATAATAGGTTCAAGTCTTTTTTTTTGGAAAGCGAGTTTAAGTCTAATTCTAGGCTTTGTAAAGTAATTGAGAGAAAAAAAGTGTTTCAATTGATCATGTTTATCCGACTGTTTTATTTTTCTTTTTTTGTCCTTTATAGATTAAAAAATATAGTTACGAAAATAAGTGTTTCAATTTTCAATCCGTTTAAACCGGTGCAAAGATGTTATTTTTCTGATCATTTCATCCTTAATGGTCGTAATAAATTTTTGGCTTCAAGGCCTTTCAATGGACACCATAAGAGAGTCTATGCACACCAAAATATAGTTACCATAAGAGAGTTTTTTTCCTTTTTATCCCCTAAACTATGCACACTTTCTCTACTTAGTCCCTGAACTATTAATTTGGCAATTTCATCCCCTCAACTATCATTCCGTTACCTACTTAGTCCAATAGATAACGGAAATTAAGAATTTGGACGGAAAATGTCACATAAGGCCCTGTTTGAGACCCCATAAAGCAGATACTTGATTATGACGCCCTAGAGATAAAAATAATTATGACCCTTCAGAATAAAATGAACAAAAAAATAAGACCTTCGCACCGGTTCAAATAGATTGAAAATTAAAGCATTTAATTTTTTTTACGAGGTTCATATATCAAGATCTTACGTGGCACTTTATATATTTTTTCCAAAAAGACTGACCTCCGTATATAGAATTTAGACTGTTTATATATTAAAAATATGGTTAAAAAGTAAGCGCTCTAAATTTCAATCCATGTGAATTGGTGCGAAGATCTTTTTTTTATCATTTTATCCTAAAAGGTCATAGTTAATTTTGTCTGTAGAGCTCTCATAATCAAGTATCTGCTCTAAAGGATCCCAAATAAAAAATAATAATTAACTATGAAAACCCTAGAGAAAAAAAAATTAATTATAACCCTTTAGAATAATATGATAAAAAATAAGATTTTCACGCTGGTCCAAACGGATTGAAAATTGGAGCACTTAAAACTTTCTAAAAGAATTATGTGCTCCAATTTTCAATCCGTTTGAATTGGTACGAAGGTCGTCTTATTTTTTTGTTCATTTTATTGTAAAGGGTCATAATTATTTTTATCTCTAGAGCGTCATAATCAAGTATCTAATCTATAGGGTCTCAAACAGGGCCTTATGTAACATTTTCCGTCCAAATTCTTAATTTCCGTTATCTATTGGACTAAGTAGGTAACGGAATGATAGTTGAGGGGATGAAATTGCCAAATTGATAGTTCAAGGACTAAGTAGAGAAAGTGTGCATAGTTTAGGGGATAAAAAGAAAAAAAACTCTGAAACTAAATAATGAGTTTTAGGGTGTTTATTGAAAGACCTTAAACCAAAAAAAACTATCTTTGCTCTGATTTAACAGAATTGCAAATTAAAGCACTTAATTCTTGAATTATATTTTTAAATATACAAATGGTGTATTTATAGGAATTAAATAAATAAGATATAAGTAATTAAATAAAAAAATAAATTAAAAAGTAGGGGGACCCAAGGGCTCTGCTACCCTCATTGGCACAGTAGCCCCTACGAAGCCCTTAAAACGTTTCCGCTTTAGTTAAAAAAATAGATTTTTGGCTCCAAGGCCTTTCAATAAACACCCTAAGAGAGTCCTGAAACTAAATAATGAATCTTAGAGTGCTCGTTGAAAGGCCGTAAAACAAAAAATTCATTAAGATTACAATTAGTGTTCAGGAACTAATTACGAAATATATTTTGCAAACGACATACTAATCCAGAATACAAATGTTATATTTAAGATTACTTTTTTTTTTAACTATAATACTCTTTAATATATTTGTTAACCATTATTTAGCATAGTCCTTTAAACTGATTCAGTAGTATGTTGCTTCAAATCGCGTTTCTACTCCATAGGATTGCAAATGACTGATTTCTATTTTTTTAACTAAAGCGAAAACGTTTTAGGGGCTTCGTAGGGGCTACTGTGCCAATGGGGGTAACATCTTTGCACTGGTTCAAACGGATTGAAAATTGAAACACTTATTTTCGTAACTATATTTTTTAATCTATAAAGGACAAAAAAATAAAAATAAAACAGTCGGATAAACATGATCAATTGAAACACTTTTTTCTCTCAATTATTTTACAAAGCCTAGAATTAGACTTGAACCCGGTTTCCAAAAAAAAAAAGACTTGAACCTATTATTAAATAGAAAAATAAATTCAAACCGAAAAGGAAAAAAAGGAAATAAAATGAAAAAATAAAATCAAACCGGAAATAAAAAGAAAAAAAAAAGTAAACTGTAAAAAGAAAGAAAGAAAGAAAAAGAAGAGAGAGAGAGAGAGAAAAAAAAAAGTAAACTGTAAAAAGAAAGAAAGAAAGAAAAAGAAGAGAGAGAGAGAGAGAGAGGGGGGGGGGGGGGGGGGGGGGGGGGGGGGGGGTCTGGGAAAGGGGGGTGTGTCCGGGGGGGGGGGGGGGGGGGGGGGGGGGGGGGGGGGGGGGGGGGGGGGGGGGGATTAGCAATTTGCCACCCCGTCCTATGGAATCCCCTGGTTCAAATTGGCCACCCTTGGGGGTAAATTAACGGATATGCTTATCCGAAGGTCTAGTGGCTTACAATACGGAATGAGTCGTGCAGTAGAGCTGCAAATAAGCTGAGCCGAGTTTTATCGAGTTTAAACTCAACTCGTTTACTAAGAGTATCCACAATGTAATAATCAAAATCAAAACATTGATAAAGTTAACAATGTGTGCTTAAAAAAAATGCTCACATTGTAATAATCAAAGTTAGCAACCTGCTAACCAATTATCAAATTTGGGCATTTGAATAATCAAAAGTGGGATCTCACATTGCTAACTTTAACAACCCTCTAAATTAATAATCAAAAGCTGACGTGGTAAGTTTTGATTATTCACTTTTAATTATTACATTGTGGATGCTCTAAGCGAGCCAAAAATTTGAGGTCGAGTCTTAAGGGACCGAGCCTAGTCATTTACTAAATGAATCTCTTTAATTAAGCCGAGCTTACTTTAACAAGCCGAGTTTTTGTCAAATATGCCAAGCTCTTACTAAACAAGCCGAACTCGCTAGCTACTAGGTTTATTTGCAGCGCTAGTCGTATGACAGTGAGAATTTTACAAATTCCCCCACATAAACTCATTCATAAGGAATGAGAAATTATCAAATATTTCTCAAATTCTCATTTAATTGATATTGAAAAATTCTAGCTCCAATGAATTTCTCTCTACGAAAATTTGAATTTCCAAATCATGCATTTAAAGCACGTGTTATCCGACCTAGAGACCACAGAATCATATTGCTATTACTCCATCCGTCGGTGTTTATTGGTCATTTTTGGAAAATCTGTGCTATTTTCAAATGTTTATATCTTTCAATAGGGACTTCAAAAAATACGCAATATGGATCTTGTTTAATAAATTTTAATTAAATTTATTATTCTATGTTTTCAAAATTATGAAAAACATTATAAATTAAAAGATAAAATGGTTTAAAAATGACATGATTTTCCAAAATGGACAAACAAAAGTGGACAGAGGGAGTATAATTATTTACACACCCATATTTTATAGTGTTATTCCATCCAAATTTCTTTTTAAAGATGCTAAAACTATTTTGCCCTTGTAATTATTTACACACCCATATTTTACACCATTTACAAAATTCACACCACTTTTAGAATTTACACCTCCAGAATTCTCGAGGTGTGAGTTATTGGTGCGAATTTTGAATAATTCTGGGTGAATTCTTAATGTGAATTTTGGGTGTGAATTGTGGGTAAACTTGGTGTGAATTCTGAAAAGTGAATCCCCCAAAAATCCAAGAATTCACACCACCAAAAAAATGGAAGCCATCAACTACCCATAATAGATTAAAATAAGTTTTTTTTTTGGGGGGGGGGGGGGGGGGGGGGGGAATGATTAAAAGAAGTTCTCACCACTATTTTTCCTCATAAAAAGGAGGAACTTTTCGGTGCCGAGCGAGTATCGTTGACGTGGCCCTGCTCGGCTCACCCGAGTCGTCCGATTTATTTTGAAACGGCTCGGATTAAAACACACTCTCTTCTCTCATCCTAACACTTTCTCTCTCCATTTCTCTTTTCAAATCTGAGCTGTCCAAACACATAATGAACGGTTT
This sequence comes from Rhododendron mucronatum var. ripense, assembly GCA_019656295.1. Classification (NCBI taxonomy): domain Eukaryota; kingdom Viridiplantae; phylum Streptophyta; class Magnoliopsida; order Ericales; family Ericaceae; genus Rhododendron; species Rhododendron mucronatum. Next base: position 510,673 of record BPLT01000041.1, read on the forward strand.
GGATGCGCGAGCGGACATCAAATGGTACTCGCTCAACACTGAAATTGTTTTCCATAAGAAGAAGATTAAGCAATAAAATATAGAGAGAGATGGTATGAGAGAGAAAGAGGGGCCATCTTCTTTCTTTTTTCCCTTTTCTACTACGCAACTCTGTTTCTTCTTCTCCTTCGTTTTACTGTACTACCAGTGGGAGACTATCACCAGCGGGTGAAGTCAAAGTTTGACCATCGAAAATTACGTTCAAACAGGTAGGGTATTTTCCGATCGTCCATCTTAATAATTAATGATTATATATATTTATTATCTTTTGACCCATAATAATGGGACCTTGTAAGTCACCCCGTCCTATGGAATCCCCTGGTTCAGATTGGCCACCCTTGGGGGTAAATTAACGGATGCTTATCCGGGAAGGTCTAGTGGCTTACAATACGGAATGAGTCGTGCAGTAGAGCTGCAAATAAGCTGAGCCGAGTTTTATCGAGTTTAAACTCAACTCGTTTACTAAGAGTATCCACAATGTAATAATCAAAATCAAAACATTGATAAAGTTAACAATGTGTGCTTAAAAAAATGCTCACATTGTAATAATCAAAGTTAGCAACCTGCTAACCAATTATCAAATTTGGGCATTTGAATAATCAAAAGTGGGATCTCACATTGCTAACTTTAACAACCCTCTAAATTAATAATCAAAAGCTGACGTGGTAAGTTTTGATTATTCACTTTTAATTATTACATTGTGGATGCTCTAAGCGAGCCAAAAATTTGAGGTCGAGTCTTAAGGGACCGAGCCTAGTCATTTACTAAATGAATCTCTTTAATTAAGCCGAGCTTACTTTAACAAGCCGAGTTTTTGTCAAATATGCCAAGCTCTTACTAAACAAGCCGAACTCGCTAGCTACTAGGTTTATTTGCAGCGCTAGTCGTATGACAGTGAGAATTTTACAAATTCCCCCACATAAACTCATTCATAAGGAATGAGAAATTATCAAATATTTCTCAAATTCTCATTTAATTGATATTGAAAAATTCTAGCTCCAATGAATTTCTCTCTACGAAAATTTGAATTTCCAAATCATGCATTTAAAGCACGTGTTATCCGACCTAGAGACCACAGAATCATATTGCTATTACTCCATCCGTCGGTGTTTATTGGTCATTTTTGGAAAATCTGTGCTATTTTCAAATGTTTATATCTTTCAATAGGGACTTCAAAAAATACGCAATATGGATCTTGTTTAATAAATTTTAATTAAATTTATTATTCTATGTTTTCAAAATTATGAAAAACATTATAAATTAAAAGATAAAATGGTTTAAAAATGACATGATTTTCCAAAATGGACAAACAAAAGTGGACAGAGGGAGTATAATTTACTGCACATATTTCTTTTTAACTCTATTCTTTACATAATTCTTTTTGAAAAAAAAAATCACTAACGAGAGTTTAGCAAAGTAACATACAAAAAAAAAAAGGAAAAAAGAAGGCAACATAGAAATCGGAAATAAAAAACGAACTACATGTTACATTTCTCTGGTGGCTTGATAAGATTTTAAAAGAGAGAGAGAGAGAGAGAGAGAGAGAGAGAGAGAGAGAGAAGAAGAAGAAGAAGAAGAAGAAGAAGAAGGGAAGAAAGAAAAGAAAGAGAGAGGAGTAATAGAAACAGATCAATAAGGAAACCAGTGTGCAAATTGGTTCAAAAAAAGGGCTAGTAAGCCCATAACAGATTCCATACCCCAGAAAGATGCTTTAACCATTGGGCTTTCCTGGCCTACAAGAAACAAAAACTAGCCCTACCTCTACGCTACCGACAATTCGCCTCTGGTTCGTTTATTCAGAGGGATTATGCCATGGATTTTTTTAAATTTTTTTTTGGGTAATATAGAATGTCCTGGACTAGCTGACACGCATCTCGAACTAATTCTTGCAACCCCTCCGCAAGCTGTTTCACCTTAGACTATGCCATGGATTGAACTAATTATTCCTGAATCTGTGTTTGTTAACGTTATTTTTAAGTCTAAACTAATAATGCTCATCCACGAAACTATCAAGTCCCGCGGAAATAATGAACGAGCACTTTGCTTGCAGGCATGTTTGATAACTAGTGTAGAGAAGGGGATAGGATCGTTAATCTGGTGGATTCGCTGGTTCTATGCTTGTTTTACCAAAATTGTGTGGAACTACAAAATTTCATCGGACCATTAATCCCCCGAAAGAGGAGAATAGTTTAATATTTTTTCAATAGTTCATTGAAATATCAGGTCAATCGGATAACTGAAAGTACTTGATTGTTTAATTACCAGATGATGCCAATCCTATTTCATGAAAATGACTAATATGTCGTTAATAATTCATTCCATTATCAGATCCTGTGCAAAACAATAATGGAGGTTGAGCTCACACGTTTATTAGTCACACCTGCCTGCCCAACGAGTTGAAGTCGATGCCCATCAACGAGTTCGCTTTGGGTTTCAGAACCCAACCCCTCCCTTTGCGCACGGTTCTTAATTAGTTTTCTCTCCAACTATTATTCTCATTTTCTATCTCTCCCAACTAATCATTACCCCAAAAAACCTCTCTCAAAGCCTAAACCAAACAAACCTTCGAGATGCTAGAACAGATTTGGGATCGTATAAAATCAGTTGACACGTGACTAAAACAGCAAAAAATAATACTCCCTCCGTCCCATTTTCTTTGTCCAAAATTCTCCTTTTTTGTGTCCCAAAAAGATTGTCCATTTGACAAGAGAAAGACACAAAATTCTTTAGTTTCCCCATTTTACCCTTCTCCCAAATTTGGAAGAGGAAAGTTTGAATTTTAAATTTGCTATTTTATGCCTTTCTAGACTTCAAAATACTTGGTAGTACCCGCCACAATTTTTGGAATTGATACCCCCAAAGTTTTCGAATCCAACTTTAAGTGCATGAGTGGAAAATTCAAATTGAGACAAGAAGAATTACTCAAGGGTATTATTAGAAATGTGAAGTTTTGAAAAGGTAATCATGATGTTCTCTTAAATTTGTAGTATTCCGAGATTGGACGATGAAAATGGGACGGAGGGAGTAGTAGTATATGTTCGGAAAAATTTTAGTGTACCAAAATATACCAAATGATTTTCAACGTCAGATTTTTTTTGTAAGGCCCACTACGGGTTCCACACAAGTGATCTGAGCCATTCATTATGTTTAAAGCATTTTTTCAAAGGCCCTTAAAAAAAAATCAGCTCAATTCGATACCTATAAGTACTTAATCTAATCGTCTAACTTTTTATTCTCAGCAACACAATGATGTAGGAGGAGTATGAAAATTCCACCACAAGATCACCGTCCAATAACGGGGGTCCTAGCAGGGACGGAAAGCCCGAAACCAAGGGAATATTCGTGGTCCAAAGAGGATAAGTGCTGCACCAACTATAAGTACTTAATCTAATCGGTTAACTTTTCATTCTCAACAACACAATGATGTAGGAGGAGTATGAAAATTCCACCACAAGATCACCGTCCAATAACGGGGGTCCTAGCAGGGACAGAAAGCCCGAAACCAAGGGAATATTCGTGGTCCAAAGAGGATAAGTGCTGCGCCAACTAATTAAAATGGCATAATATAGAAGGCCACAATCCGCCACATCCTTGTACATATAAGGATGCCTACGTGTCGACATATAAATGGCCAACGACGACAAAGCATCAAAATGATCAGATAATTAGGGAAGTCATCAACGGTTTAGATTTGTTAAGGGGCCACCATCTAACATTTTTCTATCAGTATAAACGACTATGGGTGGTTCTGGAAAAAGAGTTAAATGGACCTTTTTGTTTTACTCTTAATTTTTTCCGTATTTGTTGATTTTGTATTAATTATCGGGAGTATTTAATTATTCATCCTCAAAATCTATCCGGTGTAAGTATTCATCCTTCACTTTTCGAACAGTTATGATTTCATCCTCATTTTAAACTAATCCCAAAATTACCCTCACATATATATATATATATATATATGCAAAGGATTTGGGGATGAAATCATAAGAACTTAAGTCCCAGAAATACACGGCATTTCCCATATTTAACGCTTCCTAGAAACCGAATCCCGTAATTCACGTCGTCTCCCATCTTTAACGCCTCCCACACCGAACACGGCAACCCACGCCTTTAATTGGATCCGAAATTTCTGCATGCCTAATTTCTCCACTGCAGATTGAAGAAACGGCTAGCGGCGGTGATACTCGAATTAGTAGCGGCGGCAGGGCATGGGGAAGATGTAGTCCCTGTTTTGATTGGATCTAGGCTCCACCCCAACGGAATAAACAGATGTTGGAGACGCCGCGATGAGCCTCCATTGTTTCCAGCAAGGTGGGGTGTGCCGGGTTCAAATCTTGAAGAGAGGTTCACGATCCAATGCTTAGATTTTTACTTTGTGTGTAGACCTATGGTTTAGCATCGCAAACAGAGCGGCCCAAGATCTGGAGTGATGTTTGACATCTTTGCTGGTTAGCTCCGTTTAGTTGTATATTCATATTTTTTCGTGGTGTATATTCATGAATAAAACATTTTATATTCATGCTATTTTCCGGGAATGTTATGTTATGGGTTTTCAAGTTTCGCTGAGAAATCATTATTTTGTTATATTGTTTTTCATGATAAATTAACCATGAAAAACATGGTCAGTATCGTGTATGTTCCGAAATATTTCTTCAGATCATTTTGCAAAAAATAAAAACATGGTCAATCCACCATGTTTCAAAAAAGGGCTATTTTCTCGGAATGTTATGGGTTTTCAAGTTCCGCCGAGAAATCATAATTTTGGTTTATTATTTTCATGACAAATTAACCATGAAAAATATGGTCAGTACGAATATTGTGTATGCTTTGAAATATATTTTATGTTAATTTTGCAAAAAAATAAAAATATGGTCAATCCACCATCTTCCAAAAGGTTTCATGATAATACGTGGTATAAATGAAAAAATAAATATGATTTTCGAATTTAAATCGGTGAAATTTGGTTATTACGAATCTTTTAAGTTTTGAAATCATCTTTCATAATTGTCTTCCCTAATCATTGAGATTGAATTCCACTAAATTAGGAAATGGTTGAATCCTACTAAATTAAAAAAATGGTTGAATTCCACTAATTTAGAATGTCAATTTAATAAAACATATATGAATATGTTATTAAAAGGGTAAGATAGGTAATTCACCATCTGAAAGGATGAAAACATAACTGTTCAAAATGACTGGGATGAATTCCTAAATGAGATAAGATCTGAGGATGAATATTTAAGTCTCCCATTTTTTTTATGATATTAATTCGTTTCGACAAGACGAATCGAAAAAGAATAAAATTTTGATCGAAATTTATAATTTTTTTTGCGTGACGACCAACAAGAGAGTCAAAAACTGTATTTTTTTACTTATTTTTATCTTTTTAAAAAAATTATGAGTTTCGACTAATTATTTTTATTTTATCGATTTCCCTCATCAAAAAGAATAATAAATATAAAAATTTAATACGGAGTACAAAATTAACATAGACCAAAAAATATTTTATATAAAGACAAATCGAAAAGTCAATTTTACCATCATCACTAGATAGCCACGTCCCTTTTGACACCTTTTCCCTCCCCCTATCTTCTTTCCTCGAAAATGACTCGAAAAAGGATTATCATTATCTTTCCAGTTGAGGTACAGCAACCCATGTGCAGTAGTCGTACACAGATTCATTTTGCGCCCATTATGGATTTTAAAAAAATGATCGGAGCCGCTCATTTTATTTTTAATATATTGTTTAGGGTCCCTATAAAAAATCATCTCAATCCAATAGCGGTAAGGACATTTGCGAATCATCCAACTTTGCTTTAAAAATTCAGGCCAAATTTTAAAGCAAAATTGTATGATTCGTAAACGCTTTTACCGATATCGAATTGAGATGATTTTAAAGAGACCCTAAAAAATATATTTTGAATAAAATGAGCGGCTTCGATCATCTTTATAAGACCCGAAACATGCAAAAAATAGACCTGTGCGCAACTGTTGTACAGGATTTGCTGTACCCCTAGCATTTCTGTTATCATTGTTTAAACGGAAACACTGCCGACACAGGCTATTGTGCACTAATGATCCATAAAAATGATTCGATCTATTCATTAATTTTAAAATATTTTTTTGATGGACTCCGTAGAAAATCAGCTCAAAGGGATACATGTAAGTTATTAATCCAATCTTATACATTATTTGTGCGCATATTTGTGCACAATAGATTGTGTCATTAGCACGGTTCTTGTTTAAATCCTGTGGCTCAGAACGGGGAAGTAACCTTCGCCAATGGAGTATTAAATTAAATGAGACAATAAAATGAAGGGTAAATTGAGTAGGAGGACATACTACAATAGTTTTTACCATGATAAGGACATAAATATTTTCCTTTAAAGTCTAAAGGACATTATGCCCAAGATTTACAAATAGCCCATCCAAAGTTGACCGGCGTTGACCAGCGTTGACCGAGGTTGACCGGCATTGACCGGCGTTGACCGGCGTTGACCAAAGTTGACCAGCGTTGAAAGTGCCTAAAACCCTAAGGTATCCTATGAAAGTGCCTAAAATCTTAGGGTACCCTATATATGAAAGTGCCTAAAACCCTAAGGTATCCTATGAAAGTGCCTAAACCGCTAAAATCCTATAATAGAAAAATGAACCCTAAAACCCTATAAAAGTGCCTAAAACCGTAGGGTATCATATGAAAGTGCCTAAAATTTTAGGGTACCCTATATATGAAAGTGCCTAAAACCCTAGGGTACCCTATGAAAGTGCCTAAACCACTAAAATCCTATAATAGGAAAATGAACCCTAAAACCCTATAAAAGTGCCTAAAACCTTAGGGTACCCTATGAAAGTGTCTAAAATCCTAGGGTACCCTATGAAAGTGCAACAAAATCGAAAAACACAAAAAAAGACATATTTTGTGTTAGCCAAACAAGGCCCTTGTCTCATTTAAAATCATTTAAATGAAAAAAGACATTTTTTATGTTAGCCAAACAAGGCCCTTGTTTCATTAAAGGCAATTTGGTCTTTTCACGGACCTTAAACTCTAAAATATTTTCATTAATGGACTTTACACATCACTGAAACTTAAGCTGGACTAAATCTACTTTGGTACCTCTTCTTTTGGACTTTAGACTAATTTGCTGTAAAATGAAATCCTGACGATAATGCTTTTGTTTTTTAGCAGGACCTATCTCCCGTCGGATTTTTTTAGGGCCAACCGATTTAGTTTCAACATGTGTGAACTTTGCTCATGAGCCCCAAACCCAGGGGCGAAGCCAGAAATCTCTTACAATGGAGTCAATATTTAGAATATTTTTTTGATGGACTCCGTAGAAAACCAGCTCAATAGAATACATATAAGTAATTAATCCAATCTTACAGATTTTTTGTGCGCATATTTGTGCACAATAGTTTATGTCATTAGCTTGGTTCTCTTCATGAGCCCCGAGCCCTCAGGAGTTGAACTCACCACCTCACCGTACTTAAATGCACACAAGGCCTGCTTGGGCCAACCGGTTTCTCAAACAGTTCAATTATCGAGAAATTCCTGGCCAGTCCCATTTTTTGCGTACTATCCCATCCAAACCCTTTTTTATAGTGTTATTCCATCCAAATTTCTTTTTAAAGATGCTAAAACTATTTTGCCCTTGTAATTATTTACACACCCATATTTTACACCATTTACAAAATTCACACCACTTTTAGAATTTACACCTCCAGAATTCTTGAGGTGTGAGTTATTGGTGCGAATTTTGAATAATTCTGGGTGAATTCTTAATGTGAATTTTGGGTGTGAATTGTGGGTAAGCTTGGTGTGAATTCTGAAAAGTGAATCCCCCAAAAATCCAAGAATTCACACCACCAAAATTATGGAAGCCATCAACTACCCATAATAGATTAAAATAAGTTTTTTTTTTGGGGGGGGGGGGGGGGGGAAATGATTAAAAGAAGTTCTCACCACTATTTTTCCTCATAAAAAGGAGGAACTTTTCGGTGCCGAGCGAGTATCGTTGACGTGGCCCTGCTCGGCTCACCCGAGCCGTCCGATTTATTTTGAAACGGCTCGGATTAAAACACACTCTCTTCTCTCATCCTAACACTTTCTCTCTCCATTTCTCTTTTCAAATCTGAGCTGTCCAAACACATAATGAACGGTTTGGATGCGCGAGCGGACATCAAATGGTACTCGCTCAGCACTGAAATTGTTTTCCATAAGAAGAAGATTAAGCAATAAAATATAGAGAGAGATGGTATGAGAGAGAAAGAGGGGCCATCTTCTTTCTTTTTTCCCTTTTCTACTACGCAACTCTGTTTCTTCTTCTCCTTCGTTTTCACGTTAGTTTCGCGTACTCGCGTTGAACTATCCGTGTGGTGGCTACATTGATCTATTTTTGACGAGTCTGACACCAATCTATTCGTATCTTCAAGATGCACGAGACTCATGTATCAATTTGAGTCTTGGATCAGATTTTCGTTTCTGCAGTTTTGGAAAGCAGCTCTTCGGGTGGCGTGTGAGGGCCACACCGGGATCTTTCCGGCGACGGATAGGCTTCTCAAGAATCGTCTTGATGAGACGATGTTGTTTGCTGTACAGCGGAAGAAGGTCTGAACTCCAACAACGAAAGGATTCTAGGGATTCTGTACTTCGTTCCATACTGTACGACAAAGGATTTGAGCGGGTGAAGATGGAAGCGGGGGGTAATTTGGACAGATCACTTAAAATAGGGCTTATGCGGAAAGAGTGCGACACGGGATGGGACTAGACCGGCACGCAGGGACAAAATAGGGCCGGCCAGTAAGATCCGCTTCAATTATCTACAACATCCACTTAAAAGAAGTCAACTGGCGAGTCCAATCCCGGACTATGCAATCCCGATTAACAAAACTCATATCTAACCGACCGGAAACCCGATCGGATCTAACCGACCGGCAACCCGATCGGATGCAGATGACCTCTGCCGTCCCTGATACCAATTAGTATTAAAAATTGATCCGATCATGTAACTTCAATAAGTGGATTCCATAAACCTAATTTTCTGGAAGGATCATCCAAGGTCCTTCTCCCAGCGAGAAATTATTCAATACGCTTGGGTGAGCACGGATCTGGACCATTTCTATACATCTGAGAGTGAACCCCACATCAATTTTTGTGGTCCACATTCATGCTCAGCCTCGAGCCAGTGCACTGAATATCTTCTCGAAGCCTAATCCCTACCAAATCAATCACTGATGTGCACGAACTAAACACAAATCGAGAATAGAGAAGACGTAAAAATCAACAAGGAGAAGAAGTAAACACGAACCTAGCTTATTTCCATAGAAGTAAACTTCCAAACACACACCAAAAGCCTTCCATTCAAAGAAACCAAACCAGAGACCAGACTCAACAAAAAACACAAGCCTAGATAGGGATAGGGAGACAAGACACAAATTAACGATCCTCAAGTAGATCTCATCGGATCAAATTATTCAGATTCAGTTCAAATTCAAGACAGCTGGCCGCAATCGGCGATGGTCACGGTCTTCGAGCACCTCCCGGAGCTCGACCCGACCTTCTCGATCGCCTTCACGATATCCAACCCCTCCACCACCTTCCCAAACACGACGTGCTTCCCATCGAGCCAGTCAGTCTTGGCCGTGCATATAAAGAACTGCGACCCGTTGGTCCCGGGACCAGCGTTGGCCATGGAGAGGATCCCGGCGCCGGTGTGCTTCTTGATGAAGTTCTCGTCGGCGAACTTGGCTCCGTATATGGACTCGCCGCCGGTGCCGTTCCCGGCGGTGAAGTCGCCGCCCTGGCACATGAACCCCGGGATCACGCGGTGGAAGGTGGAGCCCTTGTAGTGCAGGGGCTTGCCGGACTTGCCGACGCCCTTCTCGCCAGTGCAGAGGGCGCGGAAGTTCTCGGCGGTGCGGGGGGTGGTGTCGGCGTAGAGCTCCATCACGATGCGGCCGGCCGGCGCGCCGCCCACGGACATGTCGAAGAACACCTTAGGGTTTGCCATTCTCTCTCCTTTCTCTCTCTAACACACAGAAACGCACAGTGAGAAGTTGACTTGTGCTCAGCGTAGGGTTTAAGCGATTGGGAAGTGTGGATATATAGGGCAGGCGGCGAGGGAACTGGATAAAGGAAGGTTGATCGTGGCCGTTGAACTGGACACGTGTTGGAAGGAAGGGGGCGTAGATCAGGAAAGGGATGTGGGGAGAGGTGACCGTGGTTAGTTATTTTTAACCGGGGTTAGGTTAGAGTTTGTCAAGATTGACACGTGGGGCATATGCTTCCGCTTATTCTAGCTGGTTCTCTAATTTCCCAAGCAAAAAGGGAAATTTATATAAATAGTCCTCCTAGTTTCACTTGAATCTCATTTTCGTCTTTCAAGTATCAATTACAACTCTTTTGACCTTCAAGTTTCGTTTTCGTACCAAATTGGTCTAATTGATAACATTTGTCAGTCAAACTGGACAGAAAAAATTAGATTAAGGACATACGTTATCAATTGGACCAACTTGATAGAGTGCAATTTTGAGGGTGAACATTACCCTATTTTCTATTGGTTAAAATGGTGTGGATCCCACCACAAGTGATGTCATGCTTACCCTTGCAATACACTTTTTGGTAAGCATGACATCACTTTGTGGTAGAATCCACACCATTTTAACCAATAAGAAAGAGGGTAATGTTCACACAAAACTCAACTCAACTTGGTACTAACAGCAATGTCCAAACCGCCATCAATCTGATTTTTTCTGTCCAGTTTGGCCGACAAAAGTAATCAATTGGACTAATTTGGTACAAAAACTAAACTTGAAAGTCAAAAGAGTTGTAATTGATACTTAGGGGATAAAAATGAGCCTCGGATGAAACTAGGAGGACCATTTCTATAAATTTTCCAAGAAAAAATCCAAAAAGGAAAACGACAAAATAATATTAATAAATTACAGTTACCTCCCCTGAAGTATTTCATATATGCAGTTATTTTGGGAATAATTTCATTTTTTACATATGCACTCTTTTAGGACTATTATTTTTTGAGTATTTTTTTTACAAGATAGGTTATTCTTTAATAATACATCATTTTTAATTTAGAAAATAAATATTTATTCCCTTAGCATAGCAGGGCCTTATTTATCTTTGTATATCAATCGTCATTCACATACAAAAAGTGAACCTAAAAATTAGGCTAGTTTAGTAGTAATTTCACTCAAATAATAACAAAAGGCATGACATGAGGTTAAAAAAGGAGCGCCCAATATAAACTAACGTTTAATATATATAAGATTCATGTAGCCAATCCCAGCGGATTCGGACACAAAACTCGATTCGATTTAGTTTGGTTTCGAGAAATTCAAATTTTTTGCTATGACTTTTCCATCCAACAAGCCCAACAAATTAAATAAACAACGCAAATCAAATTACTGAGCTTGAGGTGAACCCCATGACAACCTCAAGTCATAAATGCCAAAGTGAACTACATGACCTCAATCGAACGTTGATGTTCCACGATGTGTCCAAAAAAAATGTACGGTAAGGGGGAAAAAGCAGCACCCTTTCCCCTATCTCTTCCCATCGATTGAGAAAAAACAAACATAGAAAATGAAGCTAAAAGCAAAAATGTATCAAATCAACGCCGTTAATTTCCTAAACAAACTAGACAAATTAAAGGCCCTGTTCTCCTAAGCTTTTTGGGGCCTTTTTTTTTGGTCCTTACTAAAAAAATTCGCATTCGTTAATTTTACACCAAACTTTTGTAGATTATTCGTCTCAATGAGTTGAATCGAAAATGTTTAAAAAAAATTACTTTATGGGCTTTTTAGGCTTTATTTTGTATATTTCTAAAATATTTGGATAAAAGTATTTTTTTAGGGTTTTCCGATTCCTCATGTCAAAATGAATCAATAATGCACAAAAATTAGGCGCAAAACTACAAATGCAAGAAAAAAAATCCGATAAGGACAGTTAGAAAAAGCCTCAAAAAACTTAGGAGAACAAGGCTGGAGTAACTGCAAGTTAATGAAGTTTTTGAGCTATTCCAAAAAACATGAATAGTAATAATACAGTAAAAATAACTTCAAAAAGCATGCTTAATCCCATAGAGAACTATTCCATCTGCAAAAAGACGCAACAAATTCAAAAAGCATGCCGAATCCCAGAGGGGACTATTCCATCTTCAAAAAGACACAACAAATTTCAATAAAATCTAGAGAAAAATATCATCGCAAAAACGTGATACACTGAAGCACCACAAAATTGATACTCTGAGAATATTGTTGCGAGAAAAGGAAGTTGTCATAGTTGGGATTACATGTAACAATGGCCAAGAGAACATGTCACAGCCTTGGAAAAAATCCCGATGGCTTACACTTTTTTCGCCTTTTCTTTAGTGTTACAAATTTTCCTAGTCTAAATAAGTTAGTATCTCACAACAATCCTTCAGTTTGTAATAATCCAGGATATACAAAGGACAATACATGTTTTAAGGACTTAACTGATCCTTTTAAAAACGCATGCCCCTCCGTAGCTGAAAATAATAGGAAAAACAAATGGGGTTAGGGCTGACAAAAAATGGCCTAAATATGATAAATTATGCGCTATGCAGCACTTAGCAGGGAAGAGATGGTGATTACCTTTCATCAACGATTTTATTCCCTTAGAAAAATCTTCAACATGTCCCAACACGGGTCTTATCCCGCAAATTTGGGAAACGCAATATTCCAGGTATAATGCCATCTCCGTCATATGTAGCAGCAAGACAAAGACACCTTGAATTTGAGCTGATACCTGCTTCATTTTGTTGGCTTCACACAACTCAGTGACAATTGCAATTCCTTGATCCTGCACTCCACAAATAAGAAAGGGAACTAAGCTCTTTTAACGCACGGATTAATCTGAACTAAAAAGCAAAGTAAGGTCCCTTCAAGTGAGACGTGTCATTGAACTTTAACACTCCTTACTAAGCACAAAACACCTTTTGATCTAATACTAAGAAAAATCTAAACATTTTCATCAGAATAATCACTACGGAGTAACATTTATCATAGAGTGAGATTTACACTCGACCCCAACTGTGTTAATGTGTTATAACTTCATAGTCAATTCCATAAAGAGTCACAAGACTGTGTAAATCACTTTCCAACATCCAATGTCCACAGAATTTCAAATATGTCATAATACGAGCAATGGCGTAACTTTAACCATTTACCTGCAAGCCATGTAATATCTCAGGCATCGGAAGCTCAGGAAAGTGAGCAAGATCGACAAACCCCACCTCCTCTGCCCTTTGAATTGCACATTCAGCTTGCAAACAAAGAAATTTTAAAATAAGAAAAGCGACCCGGTATATTTGTATGGCAATGGTATCTGAGAAATATGTTTGACAGACTTCAGATCCTTGATCCTTGACTACTAGGGCAGTAGATTTAGACGAAGCAGCAGAAAACCTGGGATTTAATCTACAGTCAATAGACGTCAGAGCAAACCAGCCACATCTGCTGTTAATTACCGATGGTTCATTATACCACTTCAACTCCTCCTTGAGGACAGGGTGACATACAAGAGGTGCAACTCTAAAGTTTTGAGCCCCCCTGCTTATAAAAGCCAACAAATGTATACTTCTTTCCCTCAAGGGTGAATCCATTTCTTTCATTGCCTTCATCCATGAATTCCGGTGTTTCACTAGCTCACAGATAAGCATAAGTGTATGTTCTGTTTCTCTAAGAGCATTTAGGGAAGTTGGTGTTCTCTGAGATCGAGCCCTTTTCTTGTCACGATCATCGAATGGAAACTCCGGTGCATTAAGATAGTGAGAAATTAGATAACCTTTTTCTAAGACAAAGTAAGCGATTACATAGTCAACAATATCAGCACCAGAAGAACTGTCGCCCAAAGAGTGAATCATTGCAGTGACTACTGCCAAACCAAGTCCCCAAATGTCTCGAGGCTTTTCAATTTTCTCAGGTGGTAAAAAATTGCTCCTTTCAATTTCAATGATGGAGGAAGAGTTACCAACTGACAAGTCAGAAAACAACATCTTCAGAGACGGAAGAAAACCAGCCGTGAAAAGCATCGTGGCACCATCTCTCACACGTGCAACGGTCAAAAGGAACTTCAATATGATGGGAATGGAACTAATTAAATTTCTATCTTGAAGCTTTAGAACAAGATGCTGCAGCCGGAGGTGTTTCTTTAAGATAGGGAACCATGTGTTGGGAGTCAAGAAACCTTTCAGTACCAAGTCAATAATTGCTAGGGAGAGGGTGCAGTGGTCAGTGGGTTCAGTGCAGTGGCAAAGAATGGGTAGTAGCCCCAAGCTGACATTGGACACCTCAGGAAAGGCTTCAACAGATTCAATCTCCACTGACCCACCTGACTGTGAACTCTTGCAACTTGACTTGACTGATGAGAGAAGCAGCATAAGTAAAAGCTTCATTGTATCTTTAACACCAGAAACCAAGGGCCTGAAGTCATTCAACACTTTAAGGACAGAACCTGAAGTTTTTAAGACCAGTACACAAACAGGCAACGGCAGACTTTTTCCTACGTATCTGATAAGGAGTAGAAGCAGTTCCGCTTGAGTTGCAGTGAAATCAAGGACATCTTCAGAGATGTCGGCAAATGGAACTAATGATTCGATCGTGGATTGAAGACACTGACATACTTGATCTATGCATGAGTGAATTTGCTGCTGCGGTACGTCACGACCAATTGTTGTCTTCTCACTTGACTACATGAGCAGGAAAACATTCAATCAAGAACAAGTCTAATTATGTTCATGGCAGGAAGAAAATTCAGCATCAATAGTTCTTCAAACCTATATAGCAATCTATGACTAAGTATGCTAATAGAAAATGCCATCATACAAGCTAGCCTCCACTATGTTTTGGTGGTTCACTTCAGTTTTGGCTTGAAAACTGAGAAGTTGACTTTACACAGGTTGCTCTGTCTAGTTTATTAAATAGCACTTGGGATTTTCTCCTTAATCTTTACTGGTTTTTTCGACAAGTGCACAAGAAAAGAAGCTCCATGATGGATCTACCGACAAAAACCCAGATATTCTCAAAATTATGTCCAGGTCTCCTCTCCATTACTTACTCCTTAAGTTTCAATGATTGGCTTTTAAGTTAATACCACAATAATAATTTCAAGTTAAAAATCATTTTATGCTTATTTCTCTTCCACATTTTACATTTCCCTTCAACTAAAGATCATTGCTTTTCTAGCTTGCCTTCTAATTGCTTTCTTAGCGTCACTAAAGGTTTGTTTCAATCTCTTTTGCCAAAAACAAAAGGAAAGAGAGGACAATCTTGATAACTGCAACAATGTCAATCTGAGTTTTGAAAACAATTGCTAATATAAAATTTATTGAGATCCCAGATGACCGAATAATAGCAACCCAGTTACAGATCCAAATGGCCCAGCCAAGGTAACTGCAAGAATGGCAATTAGAACTCTGGAAAACTCACATCTTCCTCTTTCGTGGATAAGACGGTTATCAAAGATTTCAATGCAGAAAGCTTAGAACTTGCAAGCAACACCATATAATTCACATCCTGTAAGCAGAGCAACATCGTTTCTGCAGCTGCCTTAGATGCTTTCCAGTCGGAATAGTCCCACAAATTAAATCCCAACTCTTCTCGGAGACGTAAGGTGTCAAACAAGAAGACATCCTTGGCATGTTCAAAAAGGTCCCCATCATACTTGTGCCGATAAGTTTGGACAATATTTGATTCGAGCAAATACTGGGAGAGCTCTTTGAATGGTCCAGGATCAATCTTACGGCCTTCAAGCTCGGCTTGTAGATGATAATAAAGATCACTGATTATTAATCCGTCCATATCCTTTCCTTCACTGGAGCAAAAACAAACGGTAAAACAAAAATATACCAATCAATAGACAAGAAGGGAAAAAACAGTGCCTTCTACAAGGCCTTGAATGCCAGAAATGGAGAAGCAAATGATATAAGACAAGCTGAATCTACTTCATATGCATGTTAAGCAGAGAACAAAAACCTGTGACCACGATGTGTATATTGAGCTACCAACTCTGAAAAAGCAGGCAGTTCACTCAACTGTTGATATCGAAAAGCCAAAAAGGAAGTTAGTACCATAACCTTAAGGAAGAAGGACAAGCTGTAAAGAAAAAATAAAAATCCAATTTATATTATATAAAGTTAATCCAAAACTCTATGGAGTGAAGGTGGGATTGGTTATCCTTAAGGCCCATTTATACCATGCTTGGTTATGCAATTCGACCATGGGATCATGTGGTGGGATATGACATTATATCCCATCAAGGTGGGATAACAAATCCCATGGGAGAGGATGGTTTTTCACATGGGACAAAATTGCAGAGAAATCTGTTAGTTGAACAATAATGGCAATCCTTTCCAACGACAACCAACCATGGGATAGAATAGTACATGTTACCCTACATAACATTCCCTATCCCATAGGACAAACAATCCTCCAAAACTACAGTAATGCTAGCGATCCCAAACAGAACATGTATTCCACCTTTTCTGTCTGGCAACCAAACGTGCAGATTAGAGCTTTTTCCTTAATTCTTTGTTTTTGGTAATTCAGAAAAACACTTTTTCCTTGCTCATTTTGGCAAATATGACAAGTAATATATCTACACGGAGAATAGCAAGCAATATACCTTTTTCAACAAGATGCGAGTCTTTTCAATTACTGCTACGGACAAGCTCCCCGTATCACCATTTTTTAATTTCCCCATCATATGTACAGAGAATAAAGCAGCAGCAATCTGTTGAGTTGCTCATAAGCAAAACATATTCGAAATATAACCAGCCATATTCAGTGCAACAAAATAACATTTAAGCCACTGTTATACCAGTATATTTTCCATTTACAACTAAATGCAGCCAAGGGGTATCAAATAAGGGATAGAGACATAAAAGGAGTTCAGACCATAAATGTTCCTCGAACCGCGACGTGTGAGAACTATGACGTACAAATTAAGTTTAAAAAAGGGACCAGATATATCTTTCAGTGTCTCATTTGCTAAAAAAACTACTTACATGCCAGATGGAAGTACATGTGCATCACAGCCAAAAAAGGTGTACCAAACTTAACACATGGTTTAAGAGAAGAGAGAGAACCAGCAATAGTTTGCTGTCTAAGAAAGGATGTATGGGGAAATAAGTATTCTTCCTGTTTAATGGTGAACGTGTGAAACAATTCGGAAAGAATTTTTTTTAATGTTTACTAGTTAAACAATTCAATGTTCAGTGCTGTCGATTGGAAAAAAGAAAAGGCAGACGCAACACAATCCGGTTCTGGGAAATTAAAGGAACTAAGAAGCCAACTGTTATAAACAATCAACATTAAATATCTGAGTACGAAGTGAGTAACCCAATGAAGGAACTAATTTGTACAATTGTACATACAAAAGTTTGGAAGTTGCAATAGTGTGTGCTGTCTACTACCCAACTTAACAAGGTTACTGTAATAGTATGTTCGACCAGCAAGAAGGAATTAGATAAAAGGAGGAAAGAAAGAAATCCCACCTTCGCACGAAGATACATGTCACTATCATATTCCCATGATGCATAGGACTTGATCATGTTGCCTAAAACTAAGCCTTCATGGAAGCTTGACAACACGTCCTTGAGACCAAGGAGACCTGCATCGTTTGATTTTTCAGTATCATCTGCTTGCTGTACTCTATCCTTTGATGATTCCGTAGTTTGTTTTACCGCAAATTCTGCATGGAATAACTTCTTCTGCAGGAACGTTTCAAAAGCCAGTATTTGCAGAACAACAGATTGGCATTGAATACGGTACGCAATGCTCAGAACCTCCTCTTCAGTCAGATTTTCAGACAGGTTAACTTCCATACTACTTGTAGCATTTTCACGAACACAGCTGGACAAATGTCTCCAGAAGTTTTCTGAGTTTCTTAGACGGTCCAAAACACTTGTGAACTGAGCAGCTGCTTGCCACAATGCCTTAAGAAAATTTAGCACATTCAGCAGTATGCGAGGTTTGCTGGAAACAAAGAAAACTCAATCAACGCATAATGAAATAACAGTAACACGTGCGCACTGATAACAATCAAGCCATATTGCTGATCAAAAAAAAAATCAAGCCATAAGATTCAGACCTTGCATGAAAGGAAGTGGGGGAGCAAAAGGCTATAGAAGAATGTAAGGTTGGGAGTGTCTATGAGAGCGTATATGTAAGTTCTTGTATACATGTGAAAATAATACAGTAATAGATATTAAATCAGTGATCAGTGTCAACTACAAATGCTTTTTGTACATATAATACAAGTACTAACTAACAGAGTAAATTTGAGTCAATTCTTTATACACTATGATATATGGTTGCTACAGATTTTGTTTTCCTTAGTGGCTTTTTGGTTTTTCTTTTTGGGAATCCATATGCTTGAGAGGTTCTATACCAGTTGGGAGTGTGATTTTTCTAGATGGGAGCAAAGTTCCTATAAGATCCTTGCTTGGGACCGTGGCAGCGAGATCCTTACTTGTAGGAGGATCCTGCAACAAAATTTCAAGCAATACTGGTATAACGAAAGTAATACCTGTTGATAAGATCATCCGACTGCATAACGTATTGCAGAACTGCAACCAAAAGATTTGCTTCTGCGGATTCCAGGGACCCACCAGTTGTTTCATTTGATGGCTTCAAACCAGCGGTGTTGCTTGATTGAACATCTATATTTTCCTTGGCAGCAATTACAGCAACAAGAAAAGCTGGCTGGAATAGAAAACTGTTAACAGGGAGAAAATGCCGGGGAAAGTAAAAAATAATAAGACTGTTAAGAGGAAAGACTGATGAAAAGTGAAAGTAAGAAGATGCAATTCGCTTTTGGAGGCATTTACAGTTTCAAGTGAGCTAAGCTGTTCAACAGTAAGCTGTACTCACCCTGAGCTGAACATTATAATAGTTGAAAGAAAAGAAACCCAGCATTTCCATTTGCACAGTACAGAAAATCAAGTTGGGCAGAACAGTCACAAAATAGGATATAGAAAAGAGGACTACAGACATGGAAGGCTGACTCTATTTTCTCAAATAATCCTTTTTTATAAACGTATCTTTGCAAAGAGAGAGAGAGAGAAGAAGAAGAAGAAGAAGAAGAAGAAGAAGAAGTGTGAATAAAACATACGGGGGAGTAAATGCCTATGAAAGATCGTTTGTTCTATGAAATTCGAGGTACTACAGGACTTACAATAGGTTGTGCGGCCTGTTTTACTGGCTAACTCAAGCTGATGCACCACAACTTATAATCCAAAAATACTTCATCCAAGACAACAGGAGAAAAAAACCGGTAACTTCCATAATCTACAACGTCAGTTCTAGTGGTATGCACTATAAAGCTAAATTTTCTCAACCTATGGAGAAGGAATCAACTCAACTCAAAGGGCTTTAGCCTTTAATGCAGTTTGAGGGTGACCATGAGGATCCACCCTATCCAATCAGCATCAAGATAAAGCTGCATCCTTAGTTATAAGGCCAAGGTACTTATTGCCTCAAACCACTTCTTCTTGGGCATATTTATCAACCTAGTCCCGCATTCAACTTGGATCAAATCACTTCATACAGTGCATAGATCTACATTGCAACTGGTAAAACCATCTTCATCTCCAGTTTATCTTAATTGTTGCCAATTCTTACTTTCTTAGAAAATTTTAGTGTCTATCACTACTCACAAGTGCCTTTTGCTAGGCCCAACCATCCTGCTGAACATCCTTATTCCCCATACACTCCTTTTTTGACATGTTATTCTTTACCACTATATCTTTTGCACTAAAGTTTTCCCTCCCATCCGGAAGAAATTTCACGACAACATTTCCAAAGCACCGATCATTTCAACCACACTGCTCTCTAAATCTGCGGGAAACACCCTACCCCTTCCGGTTAAAAAGATATGAATCATCACTCCCAAGTAAAACCTGCAGATTTTGAAGTGTCTAACGAGAGTTCTAAATAAGAAACAATCACCATCTAGTTTTGTCAATTCAACCTATTTTGTCAAGAAACAGAATGCATGATGAGGCACCTCTTTAAAATAATAAAAAATAAAAAAAACCTTCATTTTCTTTGGGGCAAATTGCAATTTGGTTCCCGCAATTCCAGTATTCTAAATGGCACTCGGCGCTAGTCGGTTAACACCAAGCGCCTAGGCACCGCCGAGCGATTTGGCATTTTTTTTTTTCATAATATATTTTTAAGGCAATCAAGCTCCGCAAAGACGGCCGACGAGCTCTGCCAAATCTCTTAGCCGCCAAGTTCCGCCAACACAGCCGCCAAGCTCCGCAAATCTCCCTATCCACCGAACGAGCCGCCGAGGGTGAAATCATAGGCCGACCTGCCGCCGATTGCCTAGGCGGCCACCATTTAGAACTGCTAACGACCTAGACGTGCTTATCAATGGAATGAAGGCAAAAATGAGATAATCAAGCATTTCCAGAGGGCACAGTGGTCCATTCATTATCTTCTCTTGCACATTCTAAAACCACCGTCTCTTCCCTCTCCACTGATCCACTGCCATCCACCTCTGTTTCTCTCTCTTCCCCCCGCTTTCTTCCTCGAGAAACCAAATATTCTTTACTTCTTCAACCACTACATCCCCAAAACCATGGAAACATCTAGTCTAGGCCATTTCTGCCATTGCATCCCAACTACCACCAGACTTCACCACCTCGATCACTCCCAAAATACACTCAAGCACCATCATCCAACCAACCACAAGCTGATTTAGACACCTATGGACTTCACATCCATGGCTTACTAAAGATAAATCTACTGCAGACAAAAATTACAACGAACGGTGACAAAAAGATCAAAATCCCTCAATCAAAACAAGCTTTGTAATTGATTATTTACCACCATCTTTTCTTTTTTTGTGATCTACTAAGTAAATACTGGGTTGCTTATGTGAACCTGTGACATACTCCATACGTGATTTGAAAATATAGATACACTTATAACATGTGGTTTGGTAAGAATCTAGGGTAGCTATGGGAGTGATTTCGGTAATGGCAGATTGGGATTCGGTCTGCTTCACAGCAAAGAGAGAGACAAGGCCATGCGCATGTGTTGGTCGCATTGATAGATGATTGGTTGGTTTCACGTGCTCATGGGGTTTTGTTGGTCCATGGCGAAAGGGGAAGGGGAAGGGGAAGGGGAAGGGGTGGTGATAAATGGCCATTTTCCTCCTTACACAGTTAAGATGGGAGATAAATGGAAGAACTAATACCTCCTTGGACCCTCAACACCCATTTTTACGGTGATACAGTACTTCCTCCAAAGGTACACCGTACACATTCTGCCCAGTGCATATGCCATATGGTAATTGCAGAACGAAACTTGAGGGGATAGTTAGAAGCCCTAAGGGAATTTGATTTCGATCTTATTGGACAAAATCGAAACAGTATGCCAATTAAAAGGGGAAACGAAGGAACAACATGAACTTCTACCGATCTTATTCCAACTGTTCACCTATCCTTGACCAATCCATTGTAAGCAAATACATATAAAAATTTACAGCGCATGTTTTCTTCAATTCGATGACAAAGCAGAATCCAAGAGCTGAACATCAACACTTGGAGTTTTTTGCTCAGCAACATTAGAAATTGACTTTTTTTGAAATATATCAGCCACTTACCATTAAACTCGGAAAGAAGTAATTCAGATAAACGATAGTGCAATACAGCTCCTCTGTTTCCTAGGACCTTTGACCAACAAAGATAGATTCAGAAGAGAACACAGACAACACTAAACCTGATAATATGCAGCCGAAGTGAGTAGTTTACATGTAGCAACAAAGAGATCTTCATCCAAGAGAGACAGCTCACACAGAATCCTATTGAGAGAATGCTTAAGATACATCATCTGGCAACACAAATCAAGAATACAATTAGAAACGACCAACGTAGCTAGTAAATTTCCAAGCCAACATCCTTATATAAAGTGTGTTATCACAGATGACAAACCTGCTTTTCATCTAAACCAAACCACGCATTTCCAAACACATATGGCTGCGTACAGTCAGCGAGAACAAATAAGACCGACAATACTTTTGCTGCTCCCGCTTGTATTTTCTGCAAGGTCAAAAAGCAAACCGTTGAGTAAGAAATGCTCAGTGGATCGCTGACAATAGAAGGATAAAACTAAAATGGGCTGCGACGTCGTCAGTACCAACAACATACAAAAGGTACCTCTCGCAAGACATGCTAAAAAACTGTGAAATAGACATATTTCATGCCTTGCATTGCCTACCTAAAATGTGTGCATATAATTCGTAGAATCCCCTGCTCAGGATATAACCATGTTAATGTAAACCTACCAATCTTCCATACTTGTAACAACCAAGAACTTAAACCCTAGTAAGCATTCTGCATGAAGGAGAAGCTGACCGAAACTGTACATGGGCAAAATTCACGAGTATCAAAGACACAATTGAACAGCATGGCAGTACACAGAGAGAGACATGAGCAGGCAAAAACAGAATGCTGAAGATAATAAGGGTTCATGGAAATATGACAGTCACATACGAGGAAATATAAGTTTCCTAGGTATAAAGATTAAATAATTGTACAGTCACATACAGGATTGCGGAAGTATGACAACAAGGATATCATGGCAGTAACAACTGGAATTGGTTTGTTTGCAGATGACAGCACTGCTTGATGGAAGACAGGAAGGCTGGGCAGAACATTCTGAAAAAGGAATAGCACTCAGTGTAAGAATAGTTAGATAAAACTCATAAAACATTCCGCAATAGATTGGAAATCGTAAATCACAGGAGTGAACAAGCTTCGGATACGCATCATGCTATGTAGTTGCACTGAATGCATTATGTATTCTAGATCAAAAGGCACAACTAAGGCATAGAGTGGTTACTTCTGCAGAAAATGAATATTTGTTGTCAGTGAGAGAAACATGCGTGGAATGCAAAAATGCATGCCTGAGAGAGAGAGAGAGAGAGAGAGAGAGAGAGAGAGAGAAGTTTTTAACCACGAAAAAAGAAAAAAGCGGGGGGGGGGGGGGGGGGGGGGGGGGGGGGGGGGGGCGGTTGGGGGGTGGGAATGGTGCATGAGAGTGCATGAACTCGATGAAAAAGAGTTGCTTCCCATAATCATGAAAGGTAATGTGGTGTGCCACTGTGACAATCTCTCTAATATAGCAAGGATCACAATCCATGTCTTAACATGTGAGATGCACCTTGGAAAGATAAGATAGCATGCTGGAAAGAATATCCAACACAGAACATATTGCCAGCTGTAACCCTTCAATCTCCATTGGGTCATAAAGACGGCTGACATAGAGTTTCTGTTTAACAGAAAAAAGAAAAAAAAAAACCCTGACATTAACATGGGAGTAAAAGAAGTTGCATCATAAACAATCGATCAAATCACCGTGTAAGAAATGCAGCAAGACTGACTCCTAGTAAGAAAGGCAGCAATACTGACCTCTAAGGCTTGTGCAGTTGTACATACAACCCGAAAGAGGGCACTATGGATGGAAGAGTCACAAAACAAAATATCTCGAACCACCTCACCCAGTATTGGACGGTAAGGGATTGATAAAATGCACTTTTCCATCACTTTAAGCACCTAACACCAAATAAATCACCAGAGTTCAACAATACATTCATTATATCATTTTATGATCTAGATTTTAGGACATTTTAGCGATGTGGCAGGAGCAATAAAGAAGAATAGCAACTCCTCGTTTACCATCCGAAACAGTTTCTGTGACAACATCATTTCCTGTTTCTGGTACTACATATAGACCAGACTATCGGTCACACTAAAGTCAACAAAGTTGCTTGGATTTTCACTGTTTCAGCATCAAAATTTCCTTCTGAACCCAGTCTTTTCAGGCTCAATGAAATGGGCTAATAGAGAATCAGTGTCCCTATTACAAATTAACATACTAACATGCATGAAAGAGTACAAGTGATAACAAATCTCTGTAGCATACTTGTATTTCTGCTTTACCAGATATTTGAATTCTCTTTAATGTAATTTTTTTTTTTGGAACAGTCTTTAACGTAGGTTGATGTTACAGGCATTGTACTTGTACGCCCATGGATGGATGTGCAAAAGAAAATAAGGGAGCTCAATCTCATTCTTCAATACATGATGAAAGGAAAATATGAGTTCCATTTGAAGAAATGAAGAAGGCGTGCATAACAAGGAACCAGAATTACATGATGACTACTATCACAAACAAAGGCCTTTTTTTTATCTGCAAAAACAAAGGCCTTTGAAGGTTAGACACTTATATGTCAAGGAAAAAACCCGCACTAAGTACACCGTGGCAAAGATCTCGAAAACATACCAAACAAAGAGAATCATGAGATTAGCCTTTTGAAACTACAAAAGAAATTATCCATTTTCTGAGACAGCTGACAATCCTCACTGTATCATACCGGAAGACAACCATTAGTTTCTTTATTTCATACATTTTACACTGCCATAAGTCATTTGGCAATCACTAATGCTGCTCCTTACTTTGATTGTTACATAACTTCCCTCCGCAATTTTTTATATCTATGGTCACAGAGAAACCTACAAACTGGAAAACAGAACAAAATTCCTGCTTTTTCCTAAGAGGGATGCCAAGAGGTACCTTCAATGTCACCTTCCAGCGAGCATGCTTCAACTTGTATTTCCAGTACTCATGATTAACTAATACATACTGAAATGAAAAAACAACAAGAGCCAGGACGACATCATTCTCTACTCCTGTCTGGACAAGCTGCATTGTGAAGTCTAGCACTGCAGAATTGAAGCCATGCAGGTCAGAACACAAAATCACAAACAACAAATAGCAAATCTATATAAAACCAGCAAGACCTAAACATGACCGAATATTATATTAATTTAACAGATTAATAATAATATCTGGACCAAAGAATAAAGATCATTGAGTGAAACCATATCAACAACAAACCCCGTGTAATTGCATACAAAAAGAAGATAAGGAACATAACTCAGCAAGATAGCAGATGTGGCAATGGTAAGAAGAAAAGGGGAAGAATGAATTCACTGACTTATAGTCTAAGAAGAATGAGAAGCTTAGAAGGTTAGAGTGTTATGTTATTATGAACAGTAAGGGTGGCTTTTTTGAGGACCAGGCTGTTGTGTTATCCCATGTTTAAAGCAAAAACACAACCTAAGAAGCCGATTAGTAATTGATTGGTCTTTATCGAACAGTAAAGGAAGCAATTCAAGGAGTAGCACCCAGAAATGATATCCAACATTGCTATAGGCAAGGCTGGGGGACATCAATGGAAATTCATTCAGATGCGGAGAAAGCTCCTTTGAGAAGTTGGCACAATTTTTATTTATTTCACTTCTGCATATTGCGGGGTTTGGGTTCATAATAGGGCGTATGGATTCATCTTTTGTTTCATTTTTTTTCTCTTTTCCCCTGTTCTCTACTCTTCTCTGGCTTTGGGTTGTATCCTTCAATACTCATCTTTCTAGTCGATCAAAAAGCCAATAATAGACGCACTAGGGAAAACCATGAAATAATTAATGGGATATTTCTATATGAAGAACTAATTACCAAATATCTATATGCTTGTTAAATGGGAGCATGTGCACACCCACGATATTTATCGCAACCCTGTTTCCCAACAGCTTATCATGTTCGTGGTCTTACATGTTAAGCGCAGAAGAAAAGGTTCAGCCAATTGGAGAACGCCTAAAGTTCCATCCTCTAGAACAACTTTGGATGCAATTGTGTGTGTTGTGTTTTGAAGTTGTGTTCCTAGTATTGCTCTACAACAAATGTTACAACAGTAATTAAATGTTTTTAAACTTATGCAGGTGAAAGAAAGAAATCAAACCAGGCAGCGAATATCTATAAACAAAACGAAATTCACATGAGAAAGCTCCAATGTAGAAGAGAAACCATGAACAACAACATAAAAATATGGCAGACAAAAAAGCAAGAGACCACATGAAAGAGTAATATGATAACATCAGAGCTAGATACTGAATTCATTAGGAAACTTAACTTTAGAATGGTTAGCTCAAGTATTTTGAAGAGAGAAAGGAAAGAGGGAGATAAGTCATTAGGGAGATATAAAAGAATTACATTACGTGCCTGAAAGAGTTAATTGGCAGCAGTTATCGTTGTGCTCACAGTCAATCAGAAGCATATTTGCGAGTCTTCCAGACAACAACCACGAGCCACTGGAATCACCACCAAACAATAGAACATGAAAACTATAATTACAAACACGATGTGCCATGTAAGTCTAGAAAGAACACATGATGAAACTGCTTTTCATAAACAGATGCAGCCCAAACCATTAACCCCAAAAAAAAATTGTCCAACACCAAGATCTGAGAAATTCCACCCACAAATATAATCACAAGTAAACACAAACACATTGTAACGAAACTTGTTTGAAACCAAACAGAAGTCAATCAAGTCATCATAAAGAAAGCCAGAACCTGTTCCACATCATCAATACTTTGATACGTGCTGGTACACTAAAATTAAAGGAGCTATGATCATAATTTCTTAAGCACGGACCCTAATCTCGGAACATAAAACTACAGTACGAGGAACATACAAAACAAATTCCTTCAAGATACTAACCTTGATAAACTATTAGATCGAACATTGAAAGGGTTCATCTTTAAGGCTACATCGAAAATATTTGTGTTTAGAGCCGCTGCTGCAATGCGAGATGGCGAGCTGCAATAAAGAATAAGTAGGGGAAAAACAACAATCATCATAGTATAAAATCATCAAAAAGACCACGTGAGCAAATAACAAAAGTCTTTTTTTGAAATGCAAAATTTTTGTTATTAATCTTTGAAATTGTTACAAAGATTAACAGGAACAAGGATTGATGGCATCATATCCCTTAGACCCAAAATAACAAAAGTCTTAAGTGATATTGGTGGACATGCAAACCATCAAGTGCTGGCTTGCCCACACAAACACATGGATGATGTTCTGATGATCAAACAAAGTGGATAGCATCATTTAACGAGATTTTGCATGTAGCCATATGAAGTGAGTATTACTGTATAACATCCAACATCAAAAACATATCAAAGCCATATGCAAAGACGGTTATCAAAAGATGTTAGCACTGGGTCCAGGAACACCTAAAAAGTATTAAGCCTCGTGATTCTGGAAGTATAGAGCTCCTGCCCATTCAATATTTAAAGCAAACAAACAAAAATCAATGGAGTAAAGAACCTACACAAGTCCAGCAATAAATAACCATAAACCCCATGTCAGTGAAGTAGTCAACCAAAAAAATAGTTTGTCAGTGCTTCCTCTTATGCATCATGTTCATTCACATTCACTAGATCATAATTGTTGTACTTTGAATATTCCAAACCCATAAGATGTAATGCAACAGAGTAACCATATGTCACACCATGACACCAACAATTAATAGATGTCAAATAAACTAATGCATGTGAATGGCGCCAACAGAGGTAAAAATGAATTACCACTTTAACATATTTGCCAAGATATTAACACCCATGGACATCATAACTGCACCACTGCTATTCGGAGAAGATTTCTTAACCAAAGTACACATGATGTCAACCACGTTGATACTGCAATCGGAAGACAGGAACTATCATACAAACACAGCAAACTAAATCCCTTTGACTACAACAAAGCATCCAACTGTTCAGAAAAATTGAGAAGAAAACTGGGGAGCTAATATTACCACATATGCATCTCTAAGTGCCCATTCATGCCAGCACCATGAAGTTGCTGCGAGTTTCCAATTGCCAAGAAACCATAACATACAGCCTAGACCATAAACACACAAGAAAAGGCCTGTGAAATGCTTAGAAATGTCACACCAACAAAAGAAGGAAATCACTACCAAACCATCCAGGTATTCCCATATGAGAGTTCTAACTCTTGAGGAACTGTCCTATGGTAAAAGATTGATACTATTGACCTGATAAGTGATTGACAGCTGTAATCGTTGAATTGTTCAACTGTATAGGCATTACATGAAAGTTTCTGTCACAATCTTATTCTTGGCAGATTATGTGGGATCTTTTGGCACGCTATGAAAGATAGACAGCAAACAATTACCTTCTGAAATCTAAAGTGACCTGTAAATCTTACATTGTCATTAACAAATGATGACAAGTTGACAACCTTGGCACAAACTGCCAAACAAAACCATGAAAACATACATAACGAATACTATCTATGTAATTCTTTTCATATGACGTTCCATTCTTATGAATGGTGCTTCCGAACGTGACTAAGGAAATAAAGTCGTGTTTTCCTACAGAAAATTGTTTCTAATATCAAAGGGGTAATAAGAACAGGTATTCTCCACAATTCTAGTTAAATAAGGTCACTTGGTCCAGCAAGTCCCTATGCACACAAGGCGTATGGCAAGTTCAACTTCTATCAAGGCCAAAAGATAAAGAACCAAAGGGGCTGCCAATCTCTTCCCTCCAGCTGTCAGCCTACCTATGACCACATCTTCAGATGCGTATAGATGATAAGGAGTGAACACCATTGGACAATATAAGTTGCAAATGGTACAGAAAAATAAGATGGCATAATAGCAGAGTTGAGGACTAGCACACAGGTAGACAAGAATCAGTTGCAACAGTTATCAGAAGCAATAGAAACAAAAGAAACAAACAATAAACTGCTTATAAAAGAGTCTGCAAGAAGAAAAAAAACAATATGTAATATTACCCATGGAAATAATATTTTGAGATTATACAAAGTTTACTACATGATAAAATCTGCCACGTCAAATAATGGACCACAGAAAGAAATCCCCTGGTTTCCAAGATCATGCAAATCTAAAACATGATTTAAAGACCCAGTACCCCTGACCAGTTATGTTCATGTTTCAGTTAGTACTTCTTAACAAATAGTAACACATTTTAGGGAGGATACCATGGCCCTTCCAAGTTCTCAGGAGTCTACCAGTGCCGGCGTCAAAAGATAGCCCAAACAGTGTCTTTATGCAGTTATGGTTGGATGATGACATCTGTGGGCCCAGCTAGAGATTTTATTAGATTTGATTTTTCAGTATTTATCTAGACAGATTGTAACTGCTAGGACTTTAGCTTGATTGGCACTATTACTAGGTTATCTTTATCTTAGTTGTTATCTCTTTGTGGTAGCCTATTCATAGGGACTCCGATAATTTGTTTGGATCATTGATTGAATGAAAAAAAGCTTTGTTTCTTGAGTTGGCAAGGGGGATTCCAATCCACACTTAGCTACAGGGATACTAAAGGTCTTGTTTCACCCTTAGGTACAGGGATACCTAGGTTTGGTTCCGGTTCTACTTCACATATTGAAAAGAATATAAACTTAAAAAGCTGAAAAGTTTTGGGGAAGGTGTAAAGGACCATTATAACAAACATTATGCTTTTGTTTTCTAGTGATTGGAAGCCTTCAACTCCAATATTCTTAAATCAAATTGCAAGAACACGGAGCAATCTAGCCACCTGACAGAGTGCTTGATTGCAACAGCTTTTGGGAGGTCATTCAGAAGTTCTGACATTTGATTTATCACAGATTCTGCTTCTGCTTTTGGGGCAAGAACAACTTTCAAATCTGCTTACAAGCTAATTCAGACAGGCATCGATTTCAATGCTTTTCTATTCTGATTTTCAAAATCAGTTATTGTAAGTCCAAAGTTCTAAAGAAAAGTCATGACACAAACCAATGCATCACGAGTCCCAACACAAATCATCATGCAATAAAGGGATCTACAATCGAAGATTGTGGTAAGCTCTCATCAATACCATCATTCATCAGTCAACATAAAGGTCACAAATAATACATCATGCTAGTGATTGTGTCAGAAAGTGTGTGCTGGTGGCAGGGAAGGAAAGTAAACGGTTCACGCAAGAATTCACCAGCAGAAACAATGGAAAGAGAGACTTCCGAGGAATGATTACCATGTTAAAGGATACTAATCGGCTAAGCAAGTCTAACGTAACAAGAACTTCCTCAGTGCAATCCAAATACAGCTCCTGGGCCAAGCGCAAGAGCAATACAAGCACCCCAGATTGTCCATACTGCACGAAAGTGATACACACATGGATTAGTATATTGGAATTCGCAAGTCATAGCACTTAGTCAGATCAGCTTGACAAAAGTTATTACGCTCTGGCATCAACAAACAAAAGGTAGTCATATACATCCAACTAAGTGCTATGACTTGCGAATTCCAACTAAAACATTCCAGTATCCGAAAGGTTTACAAGAAGGAATGAAGGATTACAAAAAGTCAATGTGTGGCAAGTAAAAAATAATTAAAGGAAAGAAAAAGAAAAAAGCAGCAGCAACGAAATGAAAGGGCGAGCAAAATGAAAGAAATGAACTCCACTCCTCTTCAATGTGAAGCTTGATAATGTATGTCATTATGAAAGTACCTAATGCATTGACACATAAAAAAAGCTCCCAGAGATTAAAATAACATGGCACGTGAAACTCAAGGAAGAGCAGTAAAATAGAGGTTATTTGAACATTGTTAATTCCAAAATCTTATGTTTTGATCACACAACGCAAAACAAGCTATCTAACATCCACCCCAACCAATGTTCGATCATGTCTCACACGTTGAGAAGTAAACAAATTGCGCTAAACAGGGTGCACAAACACACTGCACAATTTGCAATAAATGCAGACAAACATATTTGAAGCCTAAAGTAGAGATCAATTACTGTCAAAAGTACCTCCACTCTGCAGACATGAAAGTGTAATACTATAGGGTCAAGGAAACACAAATAGTTTACCTCCCATCGTATAAGTGCAGCATTCCCGTCAATCACTTTCAAAATATGACCACGTGTATTACTGGGTATTAACAAACCATCAACCCCAGGAATGCTCAAAGGCAGGGAAGTTTCAACAATCTGAGAAACTTCATCGATCAAGGAAGCATTACTTATCTCAAACACAGATGATATACCAACGGATTTATCAAGAAAATTGTACCTGTTCACAGGTTAAAAAAAACACAAAAACATGTAAAAGAACTGAATAGTTGAAGATAAACCTTTTATTATGACAAGAAAGAATGAGATCATCTAACAAGAAATATACAGCCAATTTCATGTATTGTTCAGAAAATATCTTGGACAAAGGTTCCAAATTAAAGATCCCAGGATAGCAGCTTGAACACTCCCCCAGCGGCACATAAAGCCTAAAGGTGTCAGATTCCACTTGGCAGAGGTCAAGTAACTATTAATGTACAAATAACACCAATTGTAGTCTGAAACCAACAATGCATCATATCTGACTACTAATCTAGAGGGAATCGAAGAAAGACTAAAACTGGGTGAATTTTACTTGTCATGAGATGTGTAATTACCACAAAACAACATCTTGGGCTAATTCATTTTTACTTCAGTTGATGTAGACAAAAACAATCTGTCCATACACAACATCCAATGACCTGAGCAAGAAGAGTTTTGTGACTTCAATAATCTAAAGACTGCCAGGTGTTCAAGAAAAATGCCTAGAAGAGAAAATATTTCAGAGCTCCCTTATGTTTTTGATGCAGCTATGGCAACTGAAATAGACAATTGGCGAATACTTTCATCTCATATGGAATGCAAGATCTTGGGAAGTATATCGAGGATGAAAGTAGCTCATTCCAACAGTTTGAAGGCTTTGCTGAACCGTGTAGATAAGATCAACTGTCATACTAAATGCATGGCTCCTAAGATTTGTTTTAAAGTAGCAAACAGTCACACAAACTGAAATCATTACTATCAACCGACAACAAACTGCAATTTGCAAGGTAAACAATCTCCTAAATGGTTTAATGCTGCACAAGGAAAGGTGGCCCAAATGAAGCATAAATACCAAGAAAAAGTATAATTACAATTCACATCTTACACGCATTCTGCAGGCCAAGTTCCCTCGCAGAGGGATGATAATAAGCGAACAAGTTCAATGGTCCTAAATGGAAATTCACCCTCTAGGTTGCAAAGAAGGCAACGAATGGGGCCATCAATAAAACTGTCCTTGTCCCAAAACTGAATACAAAGTGACTCCTGCGACATTCATAGGTGAGCATAACATGAACAAATTGTGAACTCTAACAAACTATGCTTTAATATCATTAAAACGTTAACTGTACAGCCAAACCTCTCCTCGATAAATTTTGCAAATGATAGCCAATATTAATTTAAGGGTATTGTCCTCCAACTGTGATGGGAAAAGAGGGGGGAAAGGCAGGAAAATTAATTAAAATAAGGAACTGTAAAAAATCCTTTGAAAACGGAATTATGAAGCTGGCTGACAAAGTTACCTGGAGACTGATCTCATAAGATGCAATAAATGCTGAGATAAATGTCCTCAAGACACTTCGATACCCAGCAATAGGACCCTGAATGAAAGCAAAAATACATTAAACACAGTGATACGGGGATGACACTCTAATCTTTATGCACAGACATTAAGTGGAACTGATAAAATGGATCTTAAATACACAAAAGGAATCACAATTAGAAACTCACATCTGAATCTTTCAATATATCACTTTGAAGAATTTCAAGAAAATAACTCAAAGATGAAACCTCAAATGCTTGACGTACATAGCCAACATGATCAATGTCCTGAAATGAGAATTGAAATTATCATAGAAAATCATTTTTTGTTACATAAACCGATATACTTATCCACAAAGTTCATAAGAAAGTATAGGAATCCAAGAAAGTTATGTACCATTAGCACATTCTTTTCCTCTTTCCCTGGAAGCGACGAAATGAGACAAAGAAATACTGCCCATGATAGTATTAGTGGCCCTGTTTCTTTTGCTTCAAAAGCACTGAAACTAGAAATTGTTGCATCCAGTTCCGGAATGTCGCTCAAGGAAAAAGCAGTAGAACCCTGACTGGGGAAGAATAACATCCATTCAGTAACTTGTAGAATATAAATAAAAACATGCAACAAAAAACTAATAGGCATTCAATAACTTGTAGAAAACACATACCAAATCTTTAATAACGTGGCATCCTAAAAATCTAACAGAAAAAGTAAAGAACAGAGAAGAAGTCAAAAACTATGGATGTAGATACTTCCTCAAAATCTAAAACACAAGTGTTAGATGGGGAAGCTAATAACGTGTGGACTAAAATACTATTCTCCTCGAAATCTTCAACATAAGTTTTAGGAAGGGCTGGCCCTGGGCATAGGCCCACCAGACAACCACCTAGGGACTCCTGTTTTGGGCCAAATAATTGGGCCCCAAATAGTAAAATATATTAAATATTAAATATGTGAATTATTTTACAACTGGGATAAAGTAGCATGGTGGTAAGCTGCGCGAGTCTAGAACAGTAGGTCGCGAGTTCGATACCTACCTCTTTCCGTTTTTAAAGTAAATTTTTGGTCTGTTTGATGTAAAAAGGTTTCAAAAACAACACTTTGGAGTTTCGAACTCCCGACCTGTGGTTCTAAAAGTTTGTACAACCATATTGCCAACGAACTACAAGCTCAGCTTGTTTCTTCTATCAAACAACTAATTAAAATACTAAAATGTAAAAGGCCCCATTTTCAAAACCCCGCCTAGGGCCTCAGAAATCTCAGGGCCGGGCCTGAGATGAGGAAGCTAATAATGTGGACTAAAATACTATTCTCCATATCCTCCTCAGATTCTACATTGATTTCATTCCCCTCAGGTGCATGTACACACATACAGCGAGAATTTGGACCTGAAAGTATCAAACTTGTACCTTCACAAATTTGCAAAGAAATAGGGTTCTGAATTTATGGAGCAATTCAAGCAATGATTTAGGATCTTTTTCAATGTAACATGCCAATAGAAGCAGATAAAGGTCACTTGAATAACTAGTTTATGCATGATAGTCAACACTAGTGTTGAGACCTTTCGACTTGCATCAATAAAATGTGGATATAAGGTGAATAACCTGCAGCACACATGATAGAAAAAACAGTTCGTACTAAAGTTCAACATACTTTCCAAAGAACAAATGAAACATGAATAACTTCAAAGACAAACAAACAAACAAAGAAAAATTATAAGTTGCTGACACCTGAAAGGCATTTCATCATGAATCATTTGGAGAAGATTTTCCAGGTCCAAGGTTTCGATAAGAATAAGTAGCAACTGAACTTTAGCATGATAAATGGATTGCAGTGCTTCAGTTGACATTGCCAGCCTCCCAAAGTTGGAAGACCCAGATATCATCCCCTGCATTACGGTGCTTGTAAGCAATGATTAGGAAAGGATAGAGTAAGCAATACCAGCAGAAGGATAACACCGTACCTCATAGAGCAAGCACAACTTTTTCCATTGTTTGCCAGTACATCTACAATGGCACTCATAATATGCAAGGAAAAGGATGTCAAGGACTAGATTATCTTCAATAAGTGTCTCCTCAGCCCACAAAGTGAAAAGGTCAACATCCTACAAGGCACCTCCCATAATACACATCAAATGGTAATTATGAAAAACACTTGAATAGATGAGGACCTAATGAATGAAAAACGGCATATTAAAACATGAGCGCCAACCAATTTGCCATGACAAAAAGCACATATAACAGAATCCAATGACCAACAAGGTAAGCTAGACATAAATCATCACCCAACGAAGCAAAAGATAGGAGATTTCTCATTTCTTACTTTCTTAGACAAAACAAAAGCCGTAACTATAATAGCATTCCTAAACTCTTGGATGTGCACGCAGTGGATAATATGCACATAAGGACATATGAAAACAGCACAAAGACCGCGATTGTGACTGATCTAACCAAGGTTTATTGCAACATTTAACTTGAGTTCACATATTACTGCTCCCAATTAAATGATGCTGCATTTTTTTGTGCCACATGGATCGAAATTCCATGGTTTTTGTCAAAAAGTTGTTCTAATATGCAGTGCTGGCATGATTAAAAAAAAAATGCAGTGTTGGCCACACCTTAGTTGCAGGAAACGCCTACCTTGGGGCCGCTCCCGCGTGAGAAACGCGAATCCCCGCTTCTGGGTCAGAAACGCGACGGGAGCGCGTCTCCCTTGAGACGGGAGCGCGCTCCTAAGGGAGATGGGAGCGCACGACGAAGATGGAGAGAGAAGACACAATCTGCCATTACCGTTTCTTGTTCTTCCCCTGTTTTTTCTATTTTGCAGAGAGAGAGAGAGAGAGAGTAATACGATGACTTTGTGTGGACTGTGAAGTATGTTTCTTCTACACGTGCATTCATCTTCTTGATCGATTGGCAGTCATCTTCTTGATCTTCTCACCGTTTCATCTCCTTGCCCTGTTTTTTTTCTATTTTGCACAGAGAGAGAGAGAGAGAGAGAGAGAGAGAAGACGAAGAGATACCCACTTTTGTATACGTTTCTCGACACTTGTACGGCCAATGACAGTGTATTGTTTTTTTTTTTTTTAAAAACCAAGTACACCTTTACTTGTATTTGGAATCTTGGATGGTACATCTGTGTGGTTGGAGGATGGGAAAGTAATAAATTGGTACAGCTTTATAGTTGGAAGTTGGGAAAGTAAATTGAAAAGTGGGAAGGGAAACTTTTTTTACTGCTCACTTTCCCTTCTTTTTTTTTTTTTGTGGGTAGTGAACGAAAAATTAGCCAAAATCAAATTTTTGCAGGTGGATTTTTGCAATGGGAATTCTCAAATTTAAAGTTTTCTAAGTTGACCACAATATTTAATTTTTTATTATATACTTATGTTTTAATATATATAAAAAATATAAATATATATATATAGCCGCTCCCAAACTAAGGAGCTTTTAAGCACCTCCGCTCCCCCGCCCCCGCCCCCGCTCCCGCTCCCGCCCCCCGCCCCCGCTTCATGCAACTAAGGGCCACACAATATGCTTCAGTTGTGTCCTTTTACAATAGATCATCCATTCTACAGATGTATTACAAGAAGTCATTTTCTCTGATAATGCCCCTATAACCTACGAAACACAGACACTTCTACTAAAGAGGTGTGAACTGCCGAGTACACGTGCTGGATAACAACACTCCACAAACACTCCTAAAAGTTTGGCAAACACTCTTCTCTGTGTCATAATTAAACATCAAATACACAATACTGCTAATATACCCACGCTTCAGAACAACTGTCTAAACACAGCCTATGTGACGAATTTTGTCACAGTAATTGATGAATAGTGTTCTGCATTTTTCATAGAATCGGAATGCAACTTGTGGATGTGTAGCTCCAATCTGCCTATATGCTCACTTGTCAGTATAGCTACTAGCTACCACAACCATTCTTCTCCATCAACCTTCAGAGAAACTGTGTGAGAAGGTACTTGCTCACTTAGATGGACACACCAATGATCATTTAGACTGACATGACCCTGCAGGAAGTTGGGATACTGTCATAAGCTCCCATTTATATTTTGGTTGGATAGAGACTCCATCAACATAATCAAATGTCGACATAAAAACCTCGGATCAAGGTCAGAACTCCCAAAAACATAACTGATTTGAGACACAGATCTACAGCTTACTGCAGATAGAGGCTTGAACCCAACAAGCACCAAAAAACCAGAGGAAAGAAGCCAAGAACCAATAGAGAAAGTAATAGGAGATACAAGATCTGAGTTTGGTTCTCTCCAAAATCCTCACTTAAAAGTCTTCATTATGTAAGCTTAATGTCAACACTCTTCTTCTTTTTTCAGAAGCTGACATTGGAGCAAAATAGCGTAACTGTCCCTGAATGCTATTTTCTTCAGCCTCAGGTAACCTTGTTATAGGGATGAGCAATTCAAGTTATTATTCTGAGATATAATCATCCTCTTTGTATTAACTTCAATAACACCAGATTCTTATTCCATGTCAAGAGCCCTAGATTGAGAAAGGAGATTTATGCCTTATCCTCGTACAACCAGGGCATTGTTACTAACCACCGCAGAGGAGATGCTTATATGAATTTGAGTCAACAAGTAATGACTCTCCCACCCCACCCTCTGGAATAATGCTTGTTAGAGAGCCAATATGGATACCCTTCATGGATATCTCAGATCAACTCTAGTTGTCTCATGTTTAAATTCTGACCAAGCCTACCCTAGGTACTGCATAATTACTAGAACTTCAGTTAGAAATTTCACAGTAATTCTGCAACAAAATATCCAAATCAATTGCAATATCCTTGCGAATCTATCACTCCTATATGCATTAAGAGAAGATTCCTCTCAATTCTAAAAGACAAAATTTGCTTGTGAAATAAACCTCGAATAGTAAAGATGCGTTTGGGCAATTGGTAGCACTAGACAAAATGAATTACGGCCCAATATTTTCTTCTTGTTTAACTACAAGGAATCAAATCTGAGTGTAAATAAGCATGCTTTCAGGTTATGGGTCCTCTTCATCATAAAGCTCCAGAACATAGGGATAGGTAGTAAAAGAAAAGTCCCTGACCAAAGGAACAAGACGCAATTGCCAGTTAGGCAGCTCAGCTTCCGCATATTGTTTTACCCCCAGCCACTTCAACTTGGACTTCTATACTCAAAAACTTGCTGGTTAGTGCTTACCTCTAGAGAAAGAGAAATTGATATATGATGCGGCGAATGAAATAGGGGGGAGGTGACTAGGTGAGTCTGAAGGAGATGAAGTTTTGGGGAGATGCATTTGGTCGGCATTTGGACCAGAGGAGAAGTGAAGGAGATGTTCTCTATGCGGCCTAATTCTGTTCAAGTTTTTTTGGACTTTTGCACTTAAATGGGACGAAACTGATGATGAGAGTTGTCCTTCACTACAACGAATACCCAAAAACCTACAAAATAAGGGGGGTAAAAAGGGATAAAATGAGCGTGGGCAACCAGGCTTCAAAAAGAGCAAGGGTTTCCTTTTTGTACTGGGAAGGATAAAAAAAAATGTGTCCTTTGGACAGCCTATGTTCATTTTTTTCTCACAACTAACTTGTCTAACCATTATAGGGATTGATAGTCCGGAAAACTGCAACAGCTAACTTCCAAGTTCCAACCAAGCCTCCGACTCCCTAAAAGATGTTTCCACCGATCAAAGCCAAAAATGCAGTCTGTAAATCCCTGGACAAACATGAATACTAATAACCGTAGGCCGTAGCAAGAACCAATTGAACCATCCACTATCCTTTGCATTAACCAACTTCACGCTGATAGCTAGAAGTTCACCCATCTATTAGCGACGACTATCCACCACAACTCTCCTGTACAGCTAACCCCTCTACGACCCCCCAAAAGCAGGATAACAAATGCATATCTCTAATGCACCCAGTTGAATGCAATGAAACTTAGAGGGTATGACTTTTAAATACTGAATACAAGACCTTTTTTTATCGGCAGCGAATACAAGAACTTACCATGTTCTCGGGAGGACTGGAAGACAGAAGATCTTCAAGGACAGAATGTAATCTGCTTTCTAGTCCATCAGAAAGCAGCTTTTGTGCCTCTTCCATTACCGCACTACCTTCCTTGGAAATTCCAACATACACTGCATCAAAAGTACCAGTAAAAAGGCCGAAAGACAACATACACGTAGGAAATTCACCCCAGTAATAGTTTAAGTATTTCAATCAAAATGAGATGCAATGTATAGGAATATTAAGCATCCTTATGCAAGGGCAATGCAACAGATAGAAGAAACGAAATGAAAGTCCAACATCTGGAACATCCAAATTTCACCAATACTTGAGTCATTGTGGATTCCACAGAAGATTCAAGTCCTAACTTGCTGATGCAAAGTCTCCAAACACGGACACAAAACAGATGACCATAAGGTCCATAACATAACTTGATGCCAATACGAAAAATTGTCAAAGCGTGAGAAATTCTTCCCGAGGAAATTGGAATGTACTATTTTGCTCTCCTTTATGTATTTAGTTCTTCATACGCCCAACATAAGTTACATAGATCATCCACTCACTTAAATATGACTGCCTTATTCCAAACCTTTCATTTAGCGGCTTGTTGAAAACTTGTATCATATATAAGTCACTGATAGTTGAAAGGATTCTAGAAGTAAGACTCCCTCATGTGGTTGTAGGGTCACTTCACAGACGTGAACTTGGTTTTATGGCGAAGAAATCAGACATCATTCTGGCCTTTCCGAGAGCAATGGAAAGCCAGTTTACAAGTGACCAGCCACAAATAGGGTATTTCCCTAAGGGTGCGGGAAAAAAGAAGCTTGAAGCTCCAGGAGGATCTAGTCAATTGATTAAACCAAATGAAGTTTCTTCGTCTCATGGTCCTTGAGCAGCAGCAGAGAGGGAGGCAATAACCTAGCAAACAGGTGTCCCAACAAGCCTTTGGTCTGGGTTCAACTCCCACCCACGTGCTATCAATTCTTGGGTTGGGTCAGTCCGTAAAGGGCCTTTTTGCATGAACTTTAATTGGGCCCACACTAGTGGACGGCAGAATTAGCACCCGGATTAGTCAGTCCTTTTATCCGCATGCCGAGCAATCAAAAAGACAGAGGGACTAACCACTCAAAAGTGGAACGGACATTGAAATTGGAGATGAGCAAGTGAGCAACCAAACCATTTTATTCTCATACAATTGCATTATATGCCAGTCTAATTGAAAAACAAAAATGATCATATGACATGTGCAGAAACAATTCAAAATCCTATCATATGCATATAGCAAATTCTACTCCCAAACACTTTCAAAATCAGCACTACGAATACCCAGAATCCACAAAATTAGATCACTAGTACAACGAGAGAGAGAGAGAGAGAGATGACTACATAAGGGACATACAGGCATGCATGACAATTTGCCGTGTACACTTCAACAAGCATTGTCGTTCAATGTAGTACTGAAGCATTACCTTCATGAAAACAAAGAGAGTGAGAAAGAGGGAGGGGGAGGGGGAGGAGGAGAGAACCAAATATGAGATGGAATGCTACTGCATGTCAAACCTTCAGAATATAATTGCTGTTCCATAAACTAAAAATTCATTTGTCAATACAAGTCAACTAAGCATACTTTCCAGAGATTTTGTGATTGAACATAATTAAGAGCGAGCAGCATGTCTTGAAACACGAAGGGAGGTTGCAGCGATGTACCGTCTCAGAAAATGTAACAAAAATAGTCTAAAGAAATTAGGACAGTAAAAACTAAGAGTAGGAAGTAGGAACAAATTGAGATGATTGCATTAGACTTGGAAACAAAGATTCAAAGAATCACAGCAAAATTATGCAAAGTTTTAAACGATATGGCTACAGCAAAATCACACATTGTTCGACTCTTATGTGAGAATGCACAAATTTGAACTTTGCAAAGCTACAATGCAATATTTACTTCATTGGAACTGTCACCTTTTCAATATGCAAAGAATGGTGAAGAGAAAAGGATATGACTACAAAATAGGTCCATTGAACCCTGGCTAGTGGGATAGATAGCACAAACTTCTTCCGCCTAAAAGATGGGCCTTCATTTCTCTTCAAGTTCCCTTGTTGAAAAGTTTAAGTAACGGGTTTTCTCAATTTTTGCTCTAACCATTAAGTAACAGTGGCAGGTAGGAGTTAAATATTGCATTAAACATTAATACGAACCAGAGCAATGACTCTTAGATATCTTCACGATTGTTATGTACCACACCAAAAATAAATTTGAGGTCACTGTTCAAGCATCAAATATTAGAGAGGCGAGCCTACAGCAAATAAATACTTGCAGACAAGAAATGGATGGATAAGGAAAATCCAAGACGAAACATACTAACCAAATGAAGAAGCTCATCCGCTAAATGATCCATGACTAGAGTGCTGCGCTCAATCGATCTTTTGACAAGAATATACGCCTGAACCTCATCTAGACACTGAAATAACAAAAAAGTATCATCATTTTCTTAAAAGAGACAATGAGTTGGTTATGGATGTAAAAGATTATAACAGTCTACTATCACACAATATGACAATCCCATCCCACCTGCACAAGACATCAAATACATGTAGCCTATTGCTTTAGCACCCTTCATTCTCACTACACTTGCATAAACATTCCAACAAAAATTCGAACTGAACCACATGAGAAAACCAAAAGAACAGAAAAAGCTTACCAAAATTGAACTAATTTTCAGCGCCACATCTTTCAATTCAGGCACTACAGTCAACTTATGTGACCCCACATTAACTTGGTGCGAATTCAAAGCCTCCCTCGATTTGTCATTTGGCGGCTTGAAGCGAGAAACAGTGTCCAGGAACCATGTGTGATTATCCTTCAGCTTCTTTACCTAAATGTGCATATAAAACACAAACAATTCATATAGGCCCCCCGTTCAATTGTAAGGAAAGTAAAGAAAATAATGGGAATTTTTAACTTTCTTGCATTTTTAATTTGTTCAGTTAGTAGGGAAGTAGTGGGGCCCACGTCTCTAACTTCTCCACTATGATTTAGCTTTTCCTCAAAACTTGTCGAGCAAAAAACACAAGATTTTGTCAGATCTTGTCTCTATCCAGGCCAACTTACGCGCACTCGACTACTCCTCCTAAGGACCAATCCCACCATCCACCAATGGGGCCTAATTGAAGTTAGAGAAAATGCCCCGTATGAACTGGCCCAAAGAAGTTGATAGCATCTCAGTGGTTTCGAACTTGAGATCTTCAGAGGGAAGAAACCCTAAGTTCCAGGCCAACCTTGACGACCAGGCTAACCCCTAGTTTCTGCATAATTAAACTACTACTTTTGAAACTTTCTCTAAACTTTCTTACATCTAATGAACAGATAAAGAAAATACTAGGGATTGGCAGAACCTATGAAGTTTCAAAACTAAGACCTTATGAGCAACCAAATCACTAAGGCTCTGTTTGTTTAGGGTGAAAAAGTTTTCCCCAAAAACATTTTCCTAATATTTGGTGTTTGGTAGCACATAAATCGGGGAAAACCTTTTGCGGGGAAAATATTTTGTACACAAATTGGGCATGAATTGAAGCTCTCTCAAAAAAATAATAATAATAATAATAAGACTCTAATTTCACTCCCGTTTTATTCTTCCAAAACAATCACTGCCCAAGTTTCCAGCGAAACCATCTTTTATCAAAAGTTCAAGTAGGAGAATTTTTAAGGTTTTACCAAACATCCAAAAATAGAAGTTCTGAAATTGTTTTACATGTAAACAATTTTACATCCCTATCTATTTATACCAGAAGGGCATGGCAACTACCGTATGAAACTACCCGACAAAGAAAGAATGCATGCACTACTGATATCGATCGTGGTTTGGCTTTACTTTGTTATCACAATCGAACGTCATTTGGTCGGTTGGTTCGTACTGTTTGTTGACTGTATTTCATGAACCCTAAGAGGGAAAATCTCATTGTTGCCACCCTAAATAAAGGAAAAAAAAAATAGAAAGGGAAATAAGAGAAAGTTACTAGAAGAGGATTGCTCAAGAAATTTGTCCTAACCCGAATGATAAATGAAAAAATGAAAATAGAATATTGAATTCATTTCACTTCTGTCAAAAGGGAAATAAGAGAGAGTTTATCTT
The DNA here is from genome assembly GCA_019656295.1 of Rhododendron mucronatum var. ripense. Classification (NCBI taxonomy): domain Eukaryota; kingdom Viridiplantae; phylum Streptophyta; class Magnoliopsida; order Ericales; family Ericaceae; genus Rhododendron; species Rhododendron mucronatum. Next base: position 553,165 of record BPLT01000041.1, read on the forward strand.
TCAGCAAGTCACACGTAGAGATATTGATAAGACACATAAAGTTTATGATATTTCATAATTAATTGATTGAGTAGCAGCCCGTAGACCACCTAAAAAGGAATATCCATTATTTGATCCATATCCTGACATAAGAAGTCCAACGGGAGCAATGCTTGAAACGGCAATCCATAAAAAACACAGATACTGAGATCGGCTAGAATAAGACGATAACTAAAAGGAATTACTGAATACAACAACAATAACATAACCCATGTAGTCCTCAATCATTGGGGGTATGGCAGGGGAGGATGGGAATCAGACCTAAAAGGAATTACCGAATAACTTAATAAAATAGATATAACTTCTATGGATGGCCCAATCATGAATAAACGAAGTATCTCCTCTAGATGGAAGAAGATTCTCTTTGAAAAACAATTTTAACCCATCAGCTTGAAGAATTCCCAAGTTTTCCAAGAGAAACTAATGAAACCCGATTCTACACAAAATTCCATCAAAAATTTTGCAGATCTTTCGGATTGCTTAAAACTCTTTATTCTCTATTCGATAAATCATAAGCGCACAAAATGAGCAACAAAGCTGTAGTGAGGAACTCAGTGCTCTTGATAGGGTACCAAAAAAAGAACTCCTTAAATCACAAACCTATGAACAGAACGATGTTACCACAACGGGCGATAAGCCGAATTTGAGGACAGGTATATAAAGAGGATCCCCTTTTTTATCCCGAATCCTGTGTCTTTCTCATAAGACTGAGAGCAATCAAAAAAAAATTAAATCGCACCATCTCTATAATAGGTAAATGCCTCTTTTTCTCCTGAAGTTGTTGGAATTATTCGTAATAAGATATTGGCTACAATTGAAAAGGCCTTATCAATAAAATTTCCATTCATTCGAGATCTAGGCATAAGTAGCAATCCATTCTCTAATTCTTCTCATTACCCCTCGTGGGAAAATGATCCCACAAAGAAAAGAATTGTACCATACAAAATAACATAAAAAGAGATTCATTTCAAAAAAAGGGGGGACATCATCTTCGCAAATATGAAGAAACTTTTTTTTTTTTTTAAGTTTTTCACAAGAAAATTTTGTATCTTTAGCCCCCAAGCCTCGAAAGAAAGATCTTTCTTTGATGAAAACTTTCTTTCTAGTTCGAATTGATTGATTATACCTATCCAATAATAATATAATTGGAATGACTCGCTATTCACTCCGTTTTTGGGCATCTTTTGATATTGATACATTTATTATAGAGAGGGGGGGCCATGCTTCACTATTCGCCCTGGCAGTTTGATCAAGATCTCTTAATCAGGTTTGAGGATCCCCAGTTCTAACTCAATAGTGGGGTTGGTATCCATATCTAGGAATAAGTACCACAAGAATTAGTTCTTTACTAGCCAGGGGCTTGGAACAAAGGGTAAAGTCTAGAAGACCCGCCTTGTCGGATCAATCGGTAATAATCCGGCAAAAGGGGGATTATTCAGGACGGGTTCAATGGATAACAAGGATGGAATAGCGGTTGGATGGTTAGAATCATGTAAACAATTTTTCATGAAAATATTTTGGTTGTAAAATGTTCTACATCGAAACAAACGGAGCCTAAGTTCCAGGGCGACCTTGACCACCAGGCCACCCCTAGTTTCTGCATAATTAAACTACCAACTTTTTTAACTTTCTCTAAAATTTTAATGAACACATAAAGAAAATTCTTTTCAATTTCTTTTACTTTTCGAAAATAGTCTTCCTGCGCTAATTTCTCGACCAAGGAACGGAGCCGTATAGTGCATATGCATCTGGGAAAGTGAACTGAGAGGAAGGGCTTGTACCAGGTGAGGTGGGAGGTCGGAGGAGGGAGAGGCGTTCTCGAGCTCGGTGAGTAGGAGAGAGAAAGAGTCCCACCAGAGTGAGGCGTCGACGGACTTGGTCTGATCGGTGGAAGTTGAAGTTGTTGTCGCCATTGTATCGCCCGAACTCGGAACCCTAGAAAACTGTCGGAGGATTCAGAGAAGCATGTGTAGAGAGAGAGGGAAGTGGGAGCCCGCCCTTTTGTGCTTCGAAAGTGAAAGGATAGATAGATACCCCAAATCCAATGCTCTTTCGGTCGAGCCTACGTTTGGGTTTATATAAACCCTAGTGTCCACAAGAGGCATGCACAAGCGATGAAAGTCGAATTTTTATACTGCAATATTTTTATAAAAATGTTTTCTACTTATTATTTGATCAAAATTTTATAAATATTGTGAAAATTCAATTTACACACGCTTGTATGTGCCCGAATCTCTGGTGAATAAAAAATAAAAGACAATCCACAATTTTGCTGCGCCACTTTAACGGGAGAGGAAAAAAGAAGCATGTATAAGAGACACAACAATTCATAGGAAAACTGCAATTGCTTAGATAAGTTGATATATGGAATTATGCTATTGTCTAGGTGAGTTAGTATGTGAAATTATGCATTATACTCTTGCCTAGGCGAGTTGGCATGTGGAATTATGCTCTTGCCTTCTTCCAAAGCATCCAAAACAAGGAGTTGGGGGGACTGTTGTCCCTTCAAGGGACAGCAGCGTGTTGTTCCGACCGAATGGGTCCCGCTCTGACAATCGGAAACGTTCATTTCGTAAAGCTCGTCGAGTTGAACTAATTTCTAAAAAACCATCTCAATCGAATATCATTAAGTACCTAATCGAAACCTTTTTGTCTTGAAAAGAATGGATCCAAAACACTGGATCAAATATACTAGAATCCATTATTGGCAAATTATATATGTTTCGATTAGGCACTTAATGATATCCGATCAAACTGATTTTTTGCATATTTCTTCAACTCCACGAACTCTACGAAGTGAACGTTTCCGATCGTTGGATCAAAACCGGAACGGGACCCTCTAGACCGGAAAAGCACTCTACTGTCCTTTGAAGGGACAGCCGCCCCCCAAGTCCCCAAAACAATTCATAGGAAAACAATTTATAGCAGAAAAAGTAAGAAGTATAAAGGAAAAGTAAGAAGTAGAAAAAGTAAGTGGCAGGTGGGCCATTGCCTCTGGTACAGTGTAATTATCGGTTAAAATTGGTTTTTAATCCAAACCGTCTAAAACACTTTTGGATATGCGCAATTGAGCGCCGTAAATTTTATTTACGGGTTGCTTCATAAAGAAGTTTAAATTTATTCATGAGTTCTTTGCAGCATCAACCAATCGCGACCATCAAAAAGTATTCTGGACTATCCGAATTTTAATACTTTTCTCTAAAAAAAATTTGTTAAAATCCGGATCGTTCAAAATACTTTGAACGGGTGAGATTTAGGTGGTGTTCCACTTTTAAAAAAAATATATATTTTTTTTCAAACGAAGGTAATTTCAAACTTAAATTAATGAAAATGAATTTTTTTTTTGCACCGTTTAAAAGATCTTAATGAGATCTATCAAACAAGATTCATATTGGTAGAAAAATTATTTGCTTAAACCTATAAATTTTGAGCTTGAAATTGTCTTCTATTTCAAAAAGCACTTTTTCCGCAAAAGTAGAACACCCCCTCACATCCGTAAACCCATTTTTACATAAACCTACATAAAGAAGATATTCTCTAAGTAATGCTAGAAAACTTGTACTAGAGGCTTCATTCCAATAAGGGAAATTAAAAGTATTTATTTTTTGAATTAAATGTGATGTATTATGAGAAAATAATTTGTCTCGTAAAACGGAAAATAAGTACTTAAAAAATAAGAACCTGAGTGGAACGAGGCCTAGTTAAGTTTCGCTAAGATTTTTGGGTTTTCCTGTTTTGTCCTTATTCAATTTTTTTCAACGTTTGCTAGTTTTGCGTATAACTTTTGTGAATTGTTTGAACTGAAAATTAAAAAATTGTGACCCAAATATTTTTAGAAGTATCCAAGATAAAGGCTAAAAAAGCCTCTCTCTTTTTTCAAGTTTAAATAACTTTTTTTGATAATCCAAGTTTTATTAACTTACTGCTTGAGTGGTTCCACTTAGTTTTTCACTCCCACTGATATGCGGGACAGGTTGAGATTAGCTTGGGGAGTTTCTACCGGTGGTAGTAGTATTTCTAATTTCTAAGACTCCATACTTAGGTTTCTTCCATCAACTAAAATTAATAATTTTTTCAATTTAAATATAATGCATTATAAGAGAACTAGTGCTAACCCGTTCCTACGGCTTTACGTATTTTTGTTGAAAGGGAATGGCAGTTGTGTAATTTAGGTGAAAATCATAGGCACTTAACTGGAAAGTGGGAGGATGCACTACAACTTTTGGATCAAATAAATTTAAGCCGTTCCAACAACTTGTCCCCACACCCTTCTGTTTTTATAATATAGATTGGTACTAGCCCGTGCCTACGGTACTATGCATCCCTGTTGGAAGGGGATGACAGTTGTGTGATTTAGGTGAAAACCATGGACACTTAACCGAGAAGTGAAAGGATGCACTACAGCCTTTGGATCAAATGAATCTAAGTCGTTCTAACAACTTGTCCCTACACCCTCTTGTTTTATAATAGAGATGACATGTCTCCACACGCATCCCTATTGGAAGGGGATGACAGTTATGTAATTTAGGTGAAACCCATGGACACTTAACTGGGGAGTAAAAGGATACACTAAAACGTTTGGATCAAATGAATCTAAACCGTTCTAACAATTTGTTTCCACACCCTTCTGTTTTATAATAGAGATAACATGTCTCGCAAAGAAATCATAGCGAAATAGGGCCTTAGTTAACTGATTTCTCGTTCTTCCCCGCCAAAGCATCGTAATGTTTTTTTTAAACATGTTACATTGCTAAAATCAAAAGTGATCTTGATTGGTGCTTTGTTTTGAAGAGAAAGATTCTAAAAATCTGCCACATTAATACATGTGTCCACATCATTTAGTCTTTTTGTCTCCCCAGATAGCTCAAGTTACTTTATGGGGTGTGGGTGTTTGGCTGGCATTTTTTGCCTACTTCAGAAATATGATTGTGTACGAGTGTACCAGAAAAAGCTTATAATTATCTTTTTCAGATTTAACTTATAAAAGCCAAACTAGTCAGGCGATTGTAGCGTCGGTTCAATTACCTCAACGAAGAGGATTTTTCTTTCTAAAAGTATTGAAACGACACAACAATTTACTGGAAATTCGACAAATCAAAGAATAAACAATATACCTTGATCAATTCAAAATAACTTGCTTTCCAAATGATTCTCCAACTTCACAAACGAACAGAACAAATTACAATGTGATTACAACTACTACAAATTATTTTAAACTAAGTCTAAGTTTCTAAGGCTTTGTTTGGTTCACCGTTTTGTTTTTGTTTTGTTTTCAATCATTATCCTATTTCTTTCTTCAATCATTACCCTATTTTCCAATTATTACTTTTCCATCTCTCTCTAATAATTACCCATATCTTCAATTATTACTCTATTTCTCTCTCCATCCACTCCCAAAACTAAACCAAACTAAACTCTCAACTAAACAAAACCTAAATTACTACCTAATGGATAAACCAGGCATAGCATAGCTGTTTGTTTGATGATTTGTCTGGCTTTTTCCTTCTTTCATTTCTTCTATTTAAAGGCAAATTCTTGAGACTTCTTTACGACTTTCATTTTCCCGCCTAGTTGTCTTCGAACTCTCCTCAACTTTGAATTCAAACTTTCCCTCCATGATTATTGCTTATAGTTGTCCGTAGTGATTCAGTTTAATTCATCACTGCACTTGCCTTTAACTACATTGTGTTGGAAATGGACAGTTACATGGTAGATCACAACTCCTTTGACTATGTCAACTTGGTCTAACTGCCTCTTGTTTGAATAACACGATTCGTGTCTTTGAGCTTCAAATTGCTCATCTTCTGAGCTACTATTTGAATGTCATCTTGCAACGATTGTCATTACCTATAAAATGACACAAAGTTAATCAGAACGTCATCGTTCTTTAAATTGTGTGATTCAATGCATTTCAGTCTATGCGTACTCCGTCTTGCCCAACATGAATGGCCACTTGTCATTCTCTGATTGGGCCAATAAATTCTCCTGCAAACAGTGGGTGAATCTCACTTATGTAATTCTCTGCTCAAACCCCAAGAGTCTATATGCTGTTATATTTGTCCGTTGACTGCCATATGTTTGCAAGTCCGGATCCTCTACGAGAATTTTCCCTACAAGAATCCTACTCAAACGCATAACTACATCGCTTTGGGTGTCATTTCTCTGAACTTCTGATCAATTGAGGTAATTTTCACGACGGATACCAGATTTGAACGGCAAATTAAGATGAAGAAATAGCAGAAACACTTCAAATCTCCAAATACACTTAACAAGATGATGAAATATATCACTACAGTACACATACAACTCACTCGCCTGTTTTTTTTTTTTTTTTTTGCTTATTTTCTCTTGCCTAACTTCAAAACATACCAATATCAAACAAACAAATATTGGCCTAAAAGCTTTTATTCAAATGACATCCACTATGGTGATATGGGAAAATGCAGAGTACTCCTAGGCATGAGATGGTGAAGGTGGAAGGGGGGATTTGTGCCCAACCGTGGGTTTGTTGAAATACGTCCGTGGGTTCGTTGGAACCGGCGGAAGTTGAGGGATTGGAGGAGCTTTCGGGATTTGAGGGAATGATTTGTGTGGTGATGGAAGAGGTGGAAGTGGCTTTTCAATTACGGGTTTAGGCGGTAGAAGAGGCTTAGTGAATTTTGGTTTTTGTGTTGGTGGCGGTGGAAGTGGCTTGGTGTATACTGGAACTGGTGGAGGAGGAAGTGGCTTCTTATAAACTGGAGAGGGTGGTGGAACAATTTGACCGTAATCGGGACTTGGAGGAGTAGCAGGTGGAATTGGCTCTATGTACACTGGGCTTGGTGTTGGAGCTGGGTTGTTGTATACTGGCACCGGTGGTGGAGAGGCCTTAGGTTGTGCTGAAGGCGGGTTGTTGTATACCGGTGCTGGTGATGGAGGTGGGGGGTTGTATGATGGTGGTGGTGGAAGTGGCTGTGATTGTGGTGGAGGTGGTTGTGGTGGTGGAGAGCCCTTGGGCTCTGTAGGGGGTGGGTTATTGTATACTGGTGCAGCTGATGGAGGTGGGCTGTTATATACTGGTGGTGGTGGAAGTGGCTGCTGTTGTGGTGGAGGTGGTTGTGGTGGTGGAGAGCCCTTGGGCTCTGTAGGGGGTGGGTTATTGTATACTGGTGCAGCTGATGGAGGTGGGCTGTTATATACTGGTGGTGGTGGAAGTGGCTGCTGTTGTGGTGGAGGTGGTTGTGGTGGTGGAGAGCCCTTGGGCTTTGTAGGGGGTGGGTTATTGTATACTGGTGCAGCTGATGGAGGTGGGCTGTTATATACTGGTGGTGGTGGAAGTGGCTGCTGTTGTGGTGGAGGTGGTTGTGGTGGTGGAGAGCCCTTGGGCTTTGTAGGGGGTGGGTTATTGTATACTGGTGCAGCTGATGGAGGTGGGCTGTTATATACTGGTGGTGGTGGAAGTGGCTGCTGTTGTGGTGGAGGTGGTTGTGGTGGTGGAGAGCCCTTGGGCTTTGTAGGGGGTGGGTTATTGTATAGAGGTACAGCGGGTGGAGGCGGGTAGTTGTACACCGGTGATGGTGGTGGTGGTGAAAGTGGTTGCGGTTGTGGTGGAGGTGGTTGTGGTGGTGGAGAGCCCTTGGGCTTTGTAGGGGGTGGGTTATTGTATTCTGGTACAGCGGGTGGAGGCGGGTAGTTGTACACCGGTGGTGGTGGTGGTGGAGAGGCCTCAGGTTGCGGTGGAGGTGGGTTGGTGTATGCTGGTATTGATGGTGGAAGTGGCTGATGTGGGTGTGGTGGATGAGAAAAAAAAGGGAATTTGTGTAATGGTGGGTGCTTGAAGAAAGGCAATGGTGGATGCTTGAAGAAATGCCACAAGAAGGCTGAAGTGCAAGTGATGGGAGAAAATTTGAGATTTCCATTCAATCCAAAGACCAGTTTCCCATTTGCTTCTGATTTGAGAACAACTTGCGAGGCTTTTTGATGGTTCTGAATCGCGCACGGTGCACCGGATGCGCTGTGAAGCTGTGCAAAACAATCCTCTTTCAGTTTTTCTCCTCCATCTTCTACAATCTCATTATAGCTAGGAAGATTTGCTCTGAATTTCCCTTCTTGATCCAGTTCACTTCTCCCTCTTGTTATGAGATTTCCATTTTCAGACTTGCAGTCAATGGTCACATGAAGCCCTGCACATTGTAATCCAATGTTTAAGTAGCTGGAAAAATTAATCAGTGACCGGGATTTGAATACGGGTCCCAAATATAAACTTCTTGATATCAGGCCGAGCCCCCGTCCAGATTCACTACTGTTAAGTGCAATCCAATTTGTGCCGTCGGGGGTCCAGAAAAAACCCACAATAGTAATCAAAACTATTCATTTTTTAGACCCGTAAGTACATCATTTACGTAAGAAATTAACTTGATCAAGCATCGACACTTTCATGTCAAACAAAAAAAGTTGGCAAAAAAGTCTGAATTGCATGAATATTGTGTGCATGCTTAAGTTGTAGTGTTTCTTTTTTGTACAGAGTACACATACTTACATGCATATATAGATATCAGATTTTAAATAACGGCTGTTACGTATCCTATTAGCCGTTAGGTTGCGGGATGTAGGACATCCGATACTGGTATTTACTTGCGTACCGGTTGATACCGACTGACACAGTCTGATATCGGCCGATATGCGGCCGTATTACCGATACAGTTACATTTTTAGATACCGCAATTTAAAACATCGATAGAGATGGATATATACCCGTAAAGGCCTGGCTGGTTTTAATATTATGTTGCACACAATCTGCACATTCTGCACCTCCCACCACCTCCACTGTGTCATTCTCACCACAGCAGCAGTTTGCAGCCAATACCAAGAAAACCCAGAAGCCAAACACGGCCACACGACAACCAGGAAGCACCAACATCTAGACTCTTATCAAAAGGAAACCCAGAAAAAAAATAAAAATAAAAATAAATAACAGCTCTACAGTTGTGAAACCATAGCCTCTTTTGGTTAGCTATTTGATGCAATGGTTTTTAAGTTTCCAGCTCCGAGCAATTTATGTACTACACGTGAGGAAGTGATGCAAGTTTCACCCTTACTGAAGGGGACCCAATTGGCTGACATAAGTGCAGAGCTAAAAACGAGAGCACCAATATAACTCACCGCTTTTTTCTGATCAAGCTACATCATACACTACTATTGATTGTGCATTCAAGCCGAAGGGTTTGGCCAAGCAGGCATGAGAAAGCAACTGAATGGTTTGTCCCTCCAGAGATCGCGAGTTTCTAATTTTACGACGACAGCGAAACGTTTTGAACCAACTGGGGCTACTGGACGCTTGCCCGGTCGTTAACTTCGGAGTCCCGGAATCAGTCGAGATCTGCGCAAGCTGACCCGGACATCCGGTTATCGGAAAAAATTTGATTGTGCATTCAAATTGAGCTGGGCCACTCCATGTAAAAAAAGGATAAGAACTGAGCTGACCTACCAGCTCCCTCCTTCAATGTGAGTTCCTTTTTTGGTATATACAAGTAGCTGCTCCCTTCAATGTTAATATCTGGCATGAAGTGAAATGCTCATTTTTTTAGGTGAATGGACCGAATGGAGAACAATAATCCCCAGACTGTATACGTCCTTTGTATTGGGGAAAGTGGGTACAAGCACAAGTCGACTCCAGCTAATCAGCTGGAAGAATTTTTTTTTGAGAAACCCTCGTCGCAAGCGAAAAGCTTGTGAAAAATAAGATGTAAAAGTGGGTCTCAATTTACGTCACGGTCACGCGACTTAAAGGTTGCGGTTTGTGGTGAGATGACAAAGAGTGCATTTTATTTCCGACCTACCCAAAGGAAAAGAAAAAAAAAGAGCGCATTTGCTTTTCCGAAATGAGCAAAACAGTTTTACAGGTTGCCTTTTTCCTTTTTTTGGAATGCCCGCAATAGAGTTAGCAGTTAGGGTACCACTACTAGTTACAACTTTCTAAAGTCATAAGATAAAGAGATACAATTCCTTTTTCACAAGTTTGTGAGACCCCATTAGGAGTGATCTCACATCGGTCGGATGTGGAAAAGGAAAGTAAAATATGAAATGGTTCCGAGCAGCTACTATATAATTCGAAATTAATCTTTTGAGCCATGTGGTTAGACTAAAGAGTAAGCAAATCAGTTGGCGCAGGTCGTTATAGAAGTGTAACCCTATTGCCATCTCAAAAGCCACGTTTAGCAAAATTTATATTACTGTACTAGTTTTGTTGAGACAGAACCAGAAACCTCTTGATTTGAGATTCAAGTAATCAATCCGGGGCCAAAATCATTCAAGTGTGGAAACGGGAAGGCAGAAAGGAACATGGACAACTGGAGATGTATAAGTTGGACACAGACACAGTATTCGGACCCCCCATCATTAATCCACTCCCAACGTGAAAAATATGAAGACTACCCCGGTAATTGAATCTGGTTGGGTTTTTTTTCAGTGAAAAGATCATTCCGGTTATATTGATCCGAAAAAATTACAACTAAAACAACAAACGTAATACAACAACAAAACAAAAAGACGACGACAGTGTTGGAATGCAGAGTCCGTGGAATCCAAAGTGTTAATCTTGTTGCTCCCGCAGCAATAGGCTAAATCAGGACCGGAAGATCGGAGCCAAATCAGCTGCACACGCCTTCACCGTCGCCGTCGGAGAGCTTGAAAAACCGTCGCCAAGTGGATCAGAGTCACAAGCCAAAACCCAAATATGAACTCCGTAGCCCAAAAATGGAGAGAGGAGTTCTTCCACAACAATCTCTCATCCATTGCGGTAGCCGGTAGGAGATGAACCAAGAGGGAAGGAGAGGAGAAAGAGAGGCCGGAGAGGAGGGGGGAGAGGGAGGAGGAAGGGAAAGGGAAAGGGGAGCCTCTCCATGGCAGTTTTTTGTTTGATAACTAAGGTGCTAAGATTAGCTTACGCACATCTCGACTAATCCTGATGTACAATCCCACAGCTCACTAACAGGGGTCCCAAATTAAAGCCAGAACAAAACTCTATACAGACCGACTTCAAAAGAATTGAATCGAATCCCGCTGTTAAGGAGCATCATTACGGGGCAATTGATTCAGTAAACAAACCCCCCTTTTTCTCTTCCGATAAAACAAGAAAATCTGAGTATGTTTCCACACACTGAGTATAATACCATCGGTCGATGGTATTTGATGAGTTCAAAGGCTGCCCTCAATAGGGATTGCCAATATAAAACGGATCTAATTCTCAATCAATCGCAAGATTAGTGAAGCACATTCCGAAAGAGCGACTTTCTCCACGGACCAAATCCAACTCTACAGTTCATAGAGGCCACCCATTAAAAACCAACCACCAAATTGGAAGTGCAAAATAAGCATATTCGAAAAACTTTAAGATCAACAAAACTGTATCTTTCCTACCTCAAATTGCGGTTAGTTTAGCTTTGAAAAAAAAGGCTCAGTTTTCTGTCTCTCCAAGAAAATGAAATGTCGTTACGTTTTTCTTTTTTCGCAAGCTACAACAGAGGGCAAGATTTTCCTGGCCTAACTTCCAAACTACTTCACTTCTAAGGTTCTTCAAGATCTCACCATGCCTAATATGAATCCGAGAATCTAAGCATCCTCACAGTGCTTCATGCAGATCAGCTACTTCTTCTTTTTCGATTTGCCGGACAATGACTGAGTATATGCAGTTCCCTGAGAGGAGAGACAGATATTAATCATCAAAATTCTTTCTAAAACTCGAAGTTACAATCAAATTCAATTTGAGATTAGGTTAAAGTTAATAATGCAAAAAGGACCAAGTTCAGAAAAGAAAAACCAAACCTGCAGCCACTCATCCATCGAAGCATCAGTTGTCTTAGTTCCAACCTCAACCTTTGTCGCCCTCTTTGTTTTCTGAGTAATGAAATATGCAGAACAAAAAACTGTTCAAGAGTATGTTTTGAGGAGGAAACAGCAGGTAATATAAGGTAATAGATATTTCATGGAGACGTAGCACAAGGCAAATCATACCGAAAAAATTAAAGAAAAAACTTGGAACTATCGAATCATGAACAAACAAACAGAGAGACCGGAGGAGCTTCATTATTTCGTTGAATAACTTTGACAATGGTATAGAAAGACGTATAAAGTCATGAACAGAAAAGGAGGAGGGGGGCAACAAAGGTGCTATCTCCATCTGAACCCCGCAAAAGGCAGTGTGAGTCAAAGGTCATATGCACGCAATAATTCGACATCAACCAGATTCCCACAAAATAAAACCACAGAACAAGCCTTTCACAAATGCTGGTTACAAGGGCAATTTCAGAATCCAAAACAACCCACCCTTCAAGACCGATAAAAAGTTAAAGATAGTAGTCAATTACTAGATTATTTCCGTCTTAAACGCACATTCTTAAAAAGGGCAATTCAAAATATTCAAGAAATATCTACAGTGATGAAAATCGACCGCATGATTACCTTAGAGAAGTGCTCTATCTGAGTACGAATCCATAATCCAAGAAGTACAAGCAGCGCTATTGCAAGGCAAACGAGGAAAACAGTCTCAACACTGAGAGGGCCGCCAGCTTCAGTTACTTCAATGGTACTATTGTAAAATGTACTTTGGTATCGATTCTGATCTATCTCATAGACAATGATGCCCACAAGATCAAATGTTCCAGCCTGAAACAAAAAGAATTACTAAGACTGCTCAATCTTCAGCAAAAGGCTAGTCGGAATTCAAAATCAGAACCACAATTTCAAATTTATAAAGATAGCAGTATGGCACTCATGAATGTCGAGTGCAGTGCATATATACCTGCAAAAATTTGCTAACGGCAAATACATATGGAAAAGCAGCCTGTGCTGAGGGAGGAACTGAAGCATTGTTAAAAACCTAGAGAAGGCAAATACACGAGTGAGCAACTAATTGACAGAGCTAAATTACAAACACTAATGCTCAAAGTAATAAAGATGGAAAAGATGATGAAATAGCAAATGGAAAAGGTTAAAACCAGTCTGCCTGTAGGGTTCCCGTAGAAATGCGATTAGCATCAGACTTGTAGTAACAAAGAAGGTGAAGAGCCAAAATATTGAGAAATGTTACCACTCTAGAGCTCCTGTTACAATTACTATTCAAGAGAATGTGTTGGCAGAGTCCAAAATGTGCCAGGCTCTAACACATCCACAAGCTGAGAACTGTTACCACTCTAGAGCTCCTGTTACGATTACTATTCAAGAGAATGTGCCGGCAGAGTCCGAAATGTGTCTGTCTCAAACACATCCACAAGCTGTGTACTATTCTGGAATTATAATTATAATTTATACATAAGTGACACACTGCAGACGTGCCGAATTATTACATCTTAGAATGATTAAGAATGCCATAATTTCCTTTCACACAAGATGAGGACAGTCCTTTTGTAGACCAATGAAGATTTCTGTAATTTTCTTTCGCATGAGTAGAGGCTTTTGTCTTCGTATTGGAAGGGACAGCAAGGAGAAAAAAAAAAGGGGAACTAAACAATGGCTATCGCATAACCCAAGTTCTCCACAACAGAGAGTGATTTAGGAACAAGAGTAAAAGAAATAAGCAAGAATGTGACTTCATCACCTTCCTTGTTTTCTTATTTGTATCCTTCCTCTAGTGATGTTAGCTGACACATAAGTAGGGCTTACTCCAATTGATCCTTGGAGTCATGTAGCTCATAGACCAATGCCAAGACTTAAGTCATGGCAGAGTTCCCCACTGCCCCTTCATGGGATGTGCACCTTGTCCAGCTTAGGGTGAAACCACTAGCTCATATACTGATACATTTAAACCCAATTTATCCTTCATACTTCAGAGAACATACTATCTCCACGATGAGATGTTTACACAAGTAGAACACCTTACTAAGGATGTGCCTAGCTCAATAGTGCCGCCAATTCTTTAACCCACTGCCTTACCTGCTCTAACGCATATCAACAAGTACTTTGTGGAAAATCGGTAGTTATAAGTTTAGTAAAGGAACATAGTAAGTTTTCTCCACCTTCTATTCTAAGTCAACCTTGCTGCCATATATCTCTTATCAAAAGTATATGACATTGTTTATCGAGCTTTGTCTCCATTGTCCAGCTCCATCATACATGGTTTACCACCTTTCCCCAAATCTCCTTTACCACCACGAAGAAATATGTTCTCTAACGTTGTAGTTTATACAACCAAACAAACAATGTAAACCAGATGCATCTCACGATTCTTGAGACAAAAAGTTGCCGTACAAAAAATAAAATAGGGAGGCCTTTACCAATTTGAAAAAACCATCACCAAGTAGATAGAAGGTAAAGAAAGCAAAGTATGGTGAACAGCAATACATATTTTGAAGGAGTTGAAGTTAGTTAAGAGATAGAAACCGTGCAGGAGTAGTCAATAAGCAAATGATTACCTGTGTGGAAAGATTTTGGATCAACATACGAGGCTCATAAGCAAGATGAACACTGGCTGTTATTGCAATGACATTCACACTTGATTCCCCTGTTGTGGTCATCCAGAAGTACCAATTCAGGTAGCTCACAAGCAGTTGATACAACTCACCAGAAAAAGAAAAAAAAAAAAGACAAGGAAGAACAATGGCAAATAGTAGCATGTAAATTTTCAAGGAGCACAAAATTACAAAGTGACTAAAGAAACTGCCAGAATTTCACAAGAGCATCACTAAAATCAAGGTATCCTACGTCTTCCTTTCCAGGTTTCCACTACACAACTAAAACAGTACTAGCAATAGAACAACTGAATAGCAAAGTATTACCATCATTTTTCATTCCAATTAAGAGTTCACATTCTTCCCCTGCAGTCACCGCTACACAAAGAACAAAACTAAGTCAAAACCCAACCACCAACGCAAAATGTCATCCGTTACTATAATAGAGGTAAAACCAAAATGCATTTAATTACATATATGAGATTCTCACATCGTGAAGGATTTTTTGGGAAAACGCACACTGTTTCCACGTCTGGAGCTGGACTAAAACTTCCGTCCCCAAAATTTTGGACTTCATCACCAACAATCCCAAGATCAGTGCCTTCTTCCATAGCTTCTTCAACAGCTTCTACGTCCACGTCTGATTGACATCTAGCAACTGTCAAGCAAAATGCAAATCTATTAATAAAGTTCCACATCACCTCCATATTCCGCAAAATCTGATAAATATCTAGTACGCAACAACTAGCAAGTGAAGAATGAGCCAGATACAACACTCCTATTGAGTAAAAATATACCAAAAACCTATATTTCCAGACAACAAATCACGGAACATCTATTCTTGAAGTTGTGGCACAAAAGTGATTTCCAACATTGTCCTAATAAAATACAAAGACTTTATAACTAACTTTATAACTGCTTTTATTAATGAATTAACCGTTAGGGTGAAGTAGTAAAATCACTCGAACTCAACAACCCACTCCCACACCCCACGAACTAACACATGCACACACAGATTGTCTGGTATCCAGAAAATGTAGGACTGTCCCTAATTGAATTGAAACCCGATAACTACCAAGTAAACAAACAAGTGTTCAACGAAAATACAAAGCACGCGCAAAACAAGGTCACAAATGCAATAAACACCTAGAAACAGTGGAGCCAAACGAGCACCTATTAATCAATCGAAATAGAAAGTCAACTTGATTCAAACAAAGCAAACATCAATTCCCAAAACACTATCCTATATTAAAAACCAGGGGCGGTCTCAAGGGGGGACCCAGGCCCTACACAACTCCCAATACGCTCGCGTATTATACTAATTTTTAGGTTAATTAGAAAATATTCTGTGGGATTGGACCCTACAAGTCCATTGAGTGCCAAAAAAAAAAATTCTTTAAAATTCCCATATGGGGGGGGTAAAAATTTCCAAAGTTTCAAGTTATCAATCAATTTTTAAGTTGCATGTATAAAAATTAAAAGGTGGCTATGCACATACACGCAATATCGTCTCTTCTTTGGACCTTGCGAGTAGCAATACATACGTGATAAAATATATTTTTTACTATCAATATAAAAATACACGTGATTTGGCCATTCGGGCCCCCGGCTAGACACAAGTCTTACGTCCGCCACAGTTGAAAACAATCACTACCAGTCTAAGCATATTGAACTATGAATATCCACCACCACCACCACCATCTCCAATCTAGAATTGAATCTGTTATAGTAAACATGCAAGGATCCAAATTCATGTGAACCACATATGTAAACAGATAGGAAAGGATCCACGGTGGTATAAATGAATCAGGTAAGCATCAGTATAAACAAACAGCACGAAATCGATTGCAATTAGACATCGTTTTGGAACGTTCGCAGCTGATCATAACAAAGGCCGTGTGCGAAAACGAAAACAAGCTACGATGCATCCACACGAACATATCGGTACACTATATATGAATTAGGGCAGATGAATAACACTGAAATGGATCTACTGGTATAGATCTGGTTAGATGCGCACCTTGGAGGAAGGAAGAGGAGAGGAGGAGAAAGGCTAGGATGTAGAAAGCCCAAATCCTCATTTTCCTAGTGAGAGAGACGCAGCGCAGAGACGAGCGAGAGCGAGAGAGAGAGAGAGAGAGAGGTTTGCTGTGTGCTTTGCTTTGTCCTGTTCGTGATTTAGGAGGAACTGTGGAAGTGTTTAAAGAAGTTAAATCAACGCGTGGACCGAAATCACGAAACCAAACAGGGTTGATCTCTGGGAAGTGCGAATGGCGATGAATGAAACGATACGGCAGCGTTTCGCGTTGTGGGGAAACGATACGGCAGCGTTTGTGCGTTGCGGGAAATTCTACAACCACAAACAAATTTACACAAGGATCCGGCTAAATACAACTGCGAATTTGCTGCGTGTAGTCAATTTAAAGGGTTTTTTCCCAAAATTTCCTCCTTATGAATTGACTACGTGTAGCAAATTCGCAGTTGTATTTAGCAGCACCCGTGTAACAAATATAAAGAGACCCATATGCACTACACATCCATCAGCAATGCTACTCTTACCACACAAATTTTGCCACACATTTTTGTGGGATCCGGAGTGGATCCTACACGCGTGCGGTATTAATGTGCGCTACAAAAGTAGACTTTTCTGCACATTTAGTGTGTGTGAGACACATAAAAAAATGCGTGAGTGTGAATGTTTGTTTGTTTAATGAGTTTGTGGTTCCAGACTTTTTGTTGGATTAAAACTTTCGGCTTTTGGAGTATTTAACCCTTACACAACCTCGTTATGATTGAAATAACACAAACATTAGGCGAAACGGAAGAGGAACTAGAATTAGGAGGATTGCCGGGAGAAGAATTGAAGTGAGATCTATTCTGATTGATCCAAAATGCACCAACAAGCGAAAGGAAAAAGCAATTTGCCAAGGATTTCCCGAATGATGGTTGCAATGGAGATCACTATAGTTTTGGAAGAATATAACCGGAGGAGTAGGGAACCCAAGTGAGGTCCAAATGTCCTTGGCTCTCTTGCAGTCACGAATGACATGGATTGTATGTTCAATAAGGCCTGGACAATGTGGACAGAAATGGACTGGGTGGACGAGGTAATGTCAAGAGTACACAAATTATCCAAGGCGAGGAGGCGGTCTTGGGCAGGCAGACGTAAAAAATAATGGATGACATGAGGGTTAGATGGGGTTTTCCAAACTACCAAAGCCAACGCAAGTCAGCATAAAGTGGGGTGCTCGCCATATCAATGCATAACTGATAAGCATCAGAACTCCCGAACAACGCATTGGAGGAGTTCCGACAAGTGATGACGTCAGAGTTTCGTTGTACAAGTGAACCATATGGCTTGTTATCAAGGAGAAAATGTGGGGAGGCAAAGACCAAATAGATGCAATCAAGAGACCATGTCCCCGGCCCCGTTCCAGACATCACGAACTTTCAAACCAAAATCGCTTGGGGTAATAAGCCCCTCAAATTGATCTTAACGTAAGGAACCAGAGCCTAGCGAGGTTGTACCACCTCTGATGACTACTCGTGAACCCTTATTGAACAACTCCTTACCTTTTTGGATGCTTCTCCACAGAGGAGAATGTTTGGAAGAACGGGTGTTGATATTAGCGTACTTACCCTGAAGAACTCTGGCCCAAAAAGAGTCCGACAATTATGAAAACAATAGTTTAGCAAGCACAACTTCATTGGCATGGGACAAACACCTAATGCCTAGGCCTTCCAAAGCCTTAGGTTTGACAACTTTAGCCTAACTTACTGCGTGTAATTTTCTCCGCTTGGCCGTGGAGCCCCCATAAAAAATCACCATTGAGTCTGTTTATCTATTTACGATCCGTTTGGATGGAGGATATGATTTTAGGTGGATATAGAAGAGAGGTGGATTTGAGGGTGGATATGTAAGAAGGGTGGATTTGTAATTCAGTGTTTGGATGATTTTTTTAGAAGGGGATTTAGAAGGTGGATTTGATGGGATTATATGTTAAATGACTGAATTGCCCCCACAAATGTTTAAACTTAATTTCATTTTAGAAAAATATTTTTTCCGAAACAAATTAAAAGTGAGCCATAATTTATTAGAAAAAAATATTAAGTAGCGTGTATGTATGTATAATTATATGTCAATATAGATCTAGAATAGTCAAAACCCACCCACGCTCCTTTCCTGTTTTCCCAAAAACAAAAAACGAACAATACTTCTCTCAACCCCATCCTCTTCTCTCAAAAAACCCCATCATCTGCAATGCCTCATCTTCTCCGTCCGCCGCCGCCATCAATCATCACCACTCCGGCAATCCGTCTTTTGCTCCGATCATCACTGCAACTCCTACCACTCTCCATCCACTTCTCAAAAAACGAATAGTACTTCTCTCTCTGTTGTTATAGAGAGGAATAGAGGAAGACACCTCACCCAGATTTGTGAGGGCAAAATCGTCCCAAAACACCCGGATTAGCCAATGAAGGGGTACCCCTCGTTACAAATCCAAGTGGAGCGGGAGTAGTAATCCCGGCGTCGGCCAAATCCGAGAGAAAAGGATGAACTTTTTTACTCTCCCAAACATAGGAGATAGAGTGGGGCCTGGACTCTTTATCCGGGAAAGGGTTATACAGGATTTTAAGGACCCAGGTCACCCAGCCAAACAGGCCGTTAACCTGTTAGTCTGCCATAGTTAGCATTTATTCCAACCGCCAATTTGGACGGACTAGGATCCCCTCCCAACATCTCTCTATCAACATCTTGCCCATGTTTACATGAGAAGAGGACGACACATTAATGAGAGATTTAAGGGCTCAGATTTGCCCAACGCCACAGATGTGATGCTCTTGAATGAAGCGACGTTGTCTCAAAGGGGAAGCCTAAACGGCAACCAGAACTTCTCCGTCTCCTCCTTTTTTCACTGTCTTCCCCAATTTCTGTTCGACTGAATTCAAAGGAAACCCTAATTTGCACCCTAAAGGCCACTCCCTCCATAAACCATTAGACCCCATTTTGCACAACGTAACCTTTCCCTCTTGCTTGTCAGTTTACCCAAATCTCAGTTCCCTCTTATCTTCTCCAAATCCAAACCTCTAGTACGTTTACTGCAAACACCAACAGTTCAACGCGTCTCTCTCTCTTTAAGCTATCTTTATCCTTCTTGGATTTAAGAATCACATATAATCAAATTAAACTTGTGAGCGAAGAGGGTGGGTTAGGCCTTGATTTCAGAATGGAGATTGAGTTGCATGAGAATATTGCTGTCCGGAAAGAGCTTTCATTTAAAAAATTGCAAAAGGGAAAGCTCTGTTTTTATTTCCCGAAATATTCTCTCTGTGCTCAAACATGGCAAGGCAAGAATGGGCTAAACCCAAAAAAGGATTTGAAAAGATGGAATTTTGGGCGAAAGGAAGAAAGAGAATAGGAATCACCGTGTTTGAGAGAGAGATGGGCCTTGGATGGTGGGAAGACGCGGTTTGCATTCTCCGTAATGATGGATTTAAAACGGCTTCGTTTCATTTTGTTGATTGCTTGGAATGAGTTTCAGCCATTGGATTCTAGAAGAGGTGAGGTGGCGCCTGTAGGAGAAAAGGTGGGCAAGATGTTAGGAGGGAAATGTTGGGAGAGGATCCGAGTCCAATTTGGACTGCTATCAACAAGGACTTGGTAAATACTTCAGTTTAGTGGTGAATAGGAAAGCCCAGGTAAGTATCCAAATTGTCAACAGAAATACTAGAGACTAGTAGCAATTTGATTTTACAAAGGGGACTTTGTGTTGGTCCATTGTCTTTTTTAGATATTTAGCCTTCAAAATGAAAGTGTAGATCTTTAAAAAGGACGATAAGTACTTAAAAAATTCTCTCAAAAAGTAAAAAAAAAGAGAAGATAAAAAGGATAAATTATAAAATCTTCCCTCAATATGTCACATTCATTTTCTATTTTGGAGTTTTGGAGATGGGTTAGAGCATCTTCAATTAAGTTCTCTGTCTCCATTTTAGAAACTAAATCTCCACATTGAAGGGGGATTTTGTAACTTACCCTCTTTTTTTCCCCAACTTTTTGTACTTTATAAAGAATCTTTCCCCTTCCTTTACCAGCAGCTTATATAGGAAATCTTTTTTGTTTTCTCGGCAAAACGAAACTTTTATAAAACCTCGAACTGGTTACATCGAGGGGCTCGAACACGGTGATACACACATGCTCGAGCAAACAAGAATAAGAAAGGAACAACTACAAAAGCCCTCCAACAGAAAGTTGGATGGCAAAGCACCTTACAACCCAAAACAACTTACATAGGAAATCTTAGAGGAATCTTTTTTAAAAGATTTGGAGACCAACAAACTCCAAATCTCTAAAAAGGGGAAAAAATTTCAGTGCCGAGCGGGTATCATGTGGTGCCCGCTCGCGCATCTGAGCTGTTCATTGCATATTTGAACGGCTCAGATTTTTAGAGAGAGAAAAAGGAGAGAGTAAGCGTTGGGTGAGATGAGAGAGAAAGAGTTTCAATCCGAGCCGTCCAAAAGTGAATCGGACGGCTTAGATGCTCCGAGCGGGTGCCACGTCGGCAATACCCGCTCGGCATTGAAAAACTCCTCCTAAAAAGGACAATGAGCCCCTCCAGTATTCTTTCATAAAGTTCAAAATGTTAAAGAAAATATGAGATAAATTACTAAAATCTCCCTTTAATATGAAGATTTGGTATCCAAAATGTAGATAGGATTTTGTAAAGCCACCGTTGGATTAGGAAAAAAAAGAGAGAGAGAAAATGACGTTCAATGATGTGTTTTAATAATTAATACCCACTAAGGATATGCTAAGAATATTTGTTAATGCTGAAAATGTCATTGACGGGTATTAATTATCAAAACACGTCATTGGCCGTCATTTTCCCAAAAACCGAAGCCATTCCATATGGACCATAAAGTTGTGTTAAGAATTGAAAATCATCAACGAAACGAAAATTCTGAAAAGTATTACGTTAGTTAGACTTGATGAAGGGCTTAAGGATTTCAAAATGGCCTAAAATCTAAGGACTTCAAAAGCACATTAACACTATTCATGTATGCAAGGGACGTTTGGTAACTTTTTTGTTTTTACTTTTTTGAAAACTAATAAAAAAAACTTGTTGGGTAACAAGTTTCTAATTTTTTGTTGTTCATAAACTTTTTTAGAGTTTTTGTAAACTATGAAAACTACAAAAAAGTGTTTTCCCGAGCTTTTTTTTTTTAATTTTGTTTGAGAAACACAAAATATTGTCAAACATGTTTCTTGTTTTTGTTTTTAGGAAAACATAATCATGTTTCTACTTCTAGTTTCTTGAAAATAAAAAACTGAAAGGGTTACCAAATGCCCTCTTAGATGTTCCTTAATCGAGGCAGATGTTCTGTGCTTTGCTGTTGTTTTTGGTTATATGCTGCCATGATATATCGAAGCAACCACTACTATTTTGGCGGAGTTATTGTATTTTAATCATCATATGTTAGGGTATTTTGGTCATTTCCCCAGGCATGAGTAATTCTTTGTCATCTGTGTAGTATGTGATTTTTCTTAATAAAAAAATAGATATTTTGGTCATTTTTAGTATTTTAGTTCCTATTAGTTGTTTTCGTGTCAACCAAACAATAGATACTGATAATATTTTCTGGAAAACATTTTCAGTTACAACCAAATACCAGGAAACACATTTAATTTTTCAAAAAATACTTTCCATGAAAAATGTTTTCCACCCGGAAGAAACAGAGCTAACTCTACGTTTCTAAGAGCATCCGCAATGCAATAATCAAAATTAAAAGATTGTTAAAGTTAGCAATGTGTGCTTAAAAAAGTGTTCACATTGTAATAATCAAAGTTAACAACCTCCTAACTAATAATCAAATTTGGGCATTTGAATAATCAAAAGTAACAATGTGGGACTTTACATTGCTAACTTTAACAATCCTCTAAATGAAGGGAATAATCAAAAGCTGACATGACAAGTTTTGATTATTCACTTTTGATTATTACATTGCGGATGCTCTAAGGGTTTTAAGAAAAGAGCATAATGACACAAAATTCAAACACTTCTATTATTGCTCCTCAGGCCCCCCGTTACGTTAAGGTTTTTTTATGCTTTGTTTAGATTGGAATTTGAATTTTTTTTGAAAAATAGTATGGGTAATGAGTGGAGAGAGATAGAGAGAGAAATATTGAAAGTAGGGAGAATTTAGGAGGAATCTAGGGGGAATTTTTTGAAAAATTCTTTTTAAGTTCCAAAGAGAACAAGGCAGTATTTTATAAGTATTTATTTTTCTTTTTACGAGACAGATTATTATTTCACAATAAATCACTTTTTAATTTTTAAAAAAATAAGTAAGAATCCCTTAACAGAACAAGGCCTTATTCACAAACGTACAAATGATACTACATAACAAAGCAAAATCATCACGATAATTAAGCTAGGTAAGCTAGGACTGCAGACCCAACTAATCTAGGAGGCCACAAAATTGGGATCCAGGGCTTGTAGTGACCAAAGTCTCCACGGGGTGTAGTATAACGAGTAATTTCACCCGTCTGACAGTATTTTTAATGATCTAGATTTAAAATAAAAAATCAGCAAGGAGTTATGCTCCGTTCCAAAAATTTTATTAAAAAATAAGCAGCTTATTTCACATTTTAAACTAAAAAATAAAGTAAATGAAAATTAATTTTTCAATTTTTTTTTGCATCATATAAAAAATCGATCTTTCAAATAAAATCCATATTGCGTATTTTTATATTTCAATAAATCCATAAATTTGAGCTTAAATTTGTCTTCTTAAAAAATAAGGACTTATTTTTGGTCCGGGACGGAGCCTTATTCTCTTCCATGGAGGATTTTATTTTAAATCCGAACCGTTGAATGTTGAGATAAACAGCTGTGATTATTCCTTAGTCCTTACACCCTGTAGCGAGTTTGCTTAGGCACCGTTTCAGTTTCTCCAAAAAGAAACTTTTAGAGAAGGAAGATAAATTTCAAGCTCAAAAATTATGTGTTTATGTAAATAATTTTCTTACAAATATGAATCTTATTTGATACAGTAGATTTTATTGAAATCTTGTAAATAGTGCAAAAAAAAAAAAATTGTTATTATATTTAAATTTAAAATACCTTATTTAAAAAAAAATTTAAAAAAAAAGCTGAACGCACCTCACTTTCGCGACGGAGGAGTGAGGGCCCCACGTTTCAGTGGATTTTTCCTCGTAATCATTGGGGAAAATTGGCTGGTGGGGAGTGCTACATACAAAGAAAATGGACAAAGAAAATATTCTTAAAGTGTACATGAACGGCTTAGATTTACTGTGCAGTACATCTGAGCCGTTCATGTACACTTTAAGGATATTTTCTTTGCCAATTTTCTTTGTACGTATCATTTCTCTTGGTGAGAAAAATACTCCCGTACATATACGTACATATACATCGCGATAAGCTTTTTGTGCTGTAGGTTCGTACGCGAACGGCGAAACAGACGCGAGAAACAAGAACACGAAACACTACTACTCCATGGATCAACTAAACGAAGATGTTTTTCGTCAATCCATACAAACCGTAAATCCACCCCCGGCAGAGTTTCGCCAGCCGCCCACTTTTTCCAGGTGAATCCCCATTTTCTCTGTGTATTTCTTCGGCTCAATCTTGTTTTCGTTTATCGTCTCTGCAAATCGAGGATTTACTTACCTAGCATTGCGTGCTTAATCCTCACTTACAAACACTGTTGTTGAATGGAATGGTTGGTGTGCTGGTAAATTGGATAATTAGAGTCTTGAATTAGTGTTAACTGCGGAAAGGGTTTTTGTTTTGTTAGGTGTTGAAAGTAGTTTTAATCTCAGACGCTGTGCTAATTCAAATGGGATATCCAATTGCTGTCTAAGAGCATCCACGCCGGTGTTTGCCATTTCATCCTCCTTGTTCTCATTTTTGACCAATGAATAGTGTCATTTTGCTGAAAAAATGGCAAGGGTGCTACACCAACGTTTGCCATTCTCATTTTTCTCCCTCTCTCAATCAAAAATGGCAAATTTGCCATATATTTTCTCAAATTTGGCAAACAAAATGGCATTTCCTGTATTTGAGGAACTTTTGAGTTTGTGGGTGTGGTAGCTGCAAAATGGCAACAAATTTTCTCAAAAAAAAAGAAAAAAGAAGACCGGTTGCTCTAACGATTAGAAATAGAGTGTCAGGAAAGTATGCTGTACAGGAGCCTTAGATAGATGAGGGCTTGTAGATGTAGACTTGTAGTGGTGAGGTTTTTTCCTTTTGTAAATTAGTGTGGTGGAAATATAATCGATGATTCGTTAGGGGCTAAACAGATCAAGTTGAATGGTGTACAGATGGATTGAGGGTATCTTTTTTTTTTTTTTGGAAAGTGGATTGAGGGTATCTGACAAGGCTTGTGCTGTTATACGAGCCTTATGAGGCATAAAAAAGGGGGAAGATAAAGAAAACAAGAGAATGGAAGTGGAGGTTATTGAATCATGGTGCCATATTGTTATGTCATAAACTTTACGGTGTATCTAAGCAGTCCCCTCCACCATGCTCCTCCATTAGATATTTTGGTTAATCAAGGTCACAATTGAAAGTTTTCAATTTTTTTTTTGGTTTGACGGTCAGGGGTGTCTGGGTTAGCTTATGTGCACCTCAACTAATGTTACTAATCCCTTCCCCAATCTTGTAGAAGGCAGGCCATCCACGCCGGGACTAGGGAATTCGCAGGAAATTATTTTCTTGCGGCATGACCCCAAGAATCAAACCCTGGTCAATTGTGTGGGGGAGCAATCTTACCAATCAAGTAGACTAACCCTTGGGACTGAAAAGTTTTCATTGACAACGGCATTAGATACACAACATTTCCTTCACAGAAGCATATGCATAAAATTTCTTCTTTTGCAATATTTGACTTGGAGAGATAGACCACAATGTGTCTTAAGTACATTATCAGCTGGAAACAGTATTGCAGCATACCATTCCCAGATACGAACCTTGCTAGTCTGAACTATGAAATATGTCATGTACATTACTATTTTGTCAGATGCTTTCTGCCAGTCTGCCACTTGCAAATTGTTCTTTTACTCTTCCATCAATTTTTAACTTCCAACTTCCAACTTCCAACTTCTTTCCTTTTTCTATTGTTTGTTTATGATAACTTAAGGCCGGAAGCAGAACTACAGGAGAGCGTTGCTGCAAGGAAATTTCAGAAGGCTGACCGTGAAAAATTGAGGAGGGATCGTCTAAATGAGCAATTTTTGGAGCTGGGGAAAGTGCTAGGTAAAATAAACTTCCTCCATAATCCTTATTACAACATACTGCAAAGTTGAATTTTGGAACTATGGTGTACAAGTTTTGTTTATCCAAACAACTTGCACATGTGTTATTTTTTCTTTGGGCCTCGAGTTAAATTTTAACTCTCACAAAAAGTTTCGACCCTTTTCCTTAGGGAATATTATCTGAACTGACATTTTACTTTTTAAAGATTAAGTGGGGACACCTTGGCTGGGAAGTATATTGCTTTGTATTTAGATGATATCTGAACAAGTGACATGACTAGCTGGTCACTCAACTCCAAGTGTTGAATTTGTGACTTAATGCTTGCAGCATTAGGCTTGGTGAGAAACCTGAGAAGTGTCTTATGACTCTTATTGACAAATTACAATGGGTCAATTTTCACTCTCTCTTTGGAGTGAGCACCTTGCTGTGAAATTATTTTTATTGGAGGGGTAATACAGTGTGACCAGATGCAGTAAATTTGAATTGCAAAGGGTATTCCAGATGTTCAGTTTATGATCCGCATACATTGTCTTGGCTTAAAGTACGTTGATGTAGGCTGGGTTAGGTCAGTGTCAGACCATCGGAGTGGGAAAAAGTTGTAGCGGGTGGAAAATTAGAAGTCACTTATCCCAGCTAGTTGGGCTAGGCCTTGTGTTTGGAAGGAAGAGGTTGTAGAGCAAAATTGGGCGGACACAAGAAGGGCTATTGTAGAGGCTGTAGGGATGTGAATATCATGGGGCTTTTACGTGTCGCAAATGATTGCTTTGTCTGAAGATACACTGACTAAGTGGAGAAAGCCGAAAGGTTTAGTTCTCTTTTGGGTCTTCAGTGAGAGGTGGGAACATTTGATGGATGACCACTGGCTAGTAACTAAGGTGATTTTGGCGCAATGAATAGATGATATTGGGGAAATCGGAAGAGAAGGATGTCTCTACCGAAGAAAACTTTAGACGTATCTTGGGAAGTGGAAGAATCCAAATATAAAAAGTATTCACCATTCTCTTGTGGTTGATAGTGGAGATAAGTTGGCGACAAAGCACTTGTTGGGGAAACCACCAAAGCTGATGCAAAATTCAGTGCAACCCCATAACTTCTGTGACTTATGTTGGTTACAACAGAGGGTAATATTAGTTTGCACTTGTAATAAAGGAAGAAAGAGGTTAGAACTTAGAGGAACAAGGGACTCTTAGGGAGTTGGGACAACATATTTTCTGCGAAAATATGGCCTCACCTCTGAGGAAGTTTCAATAATGGCATAAGTGGAGCTTCTGCTGGGGCATTATTGGGGACGGAGCCCAAAGAAGTTATCACTTTGTTGGGTCTGGGTCTGGAATCTGGATGTTATTGGTATTGAAGATTAGATGATCTGAGCCTCCTGCCTGATGCTGTCCTCTTTTTAGATGATTTTGGTGGGAAGATCATCAATGTCAGTGCATTCGTAATCAGGAAGTGTGTGGTATGTTCAATTCTGGTGACTAGCATACTACCGGGCCACCGGCTGTTGGCTGGATGGACATTTCCTTGACCTTGAAGAGGAAGGTGTGAGGTCGAAGTGTTTGGTGGGACGCAAGTGTGCATTTTTTTCGATGAAAAAAATCTCAGTTATCACCAGATACCTTTTGCTGACATATGATGTCAGGACTTTGACTGTATTCCTTAGCATCTTATTTGGAGTTTTAGCTGAACCTGTGAGATGGATAGAGAATAAAAGTTATTATTATGTTTGCATATTTGAGCTACAAACTTCAACGTGCTCTAATAGACTCATCCATTTTGCCTTGTGCAGATCCTGATAGGCCAAAAAATGATAAAGGATCCATTCTCTCCGATACTGTTCAAATCGTGAAGGATTTGACTGCTCAAGTCAACAGACTAAAAGCCGAGTATGCTACACTTAATGAAGAGTCTCGTGAGGTGATACTTTTTTGTTTTTTGCAACAATGTACCAATGCTGTGTATTCAATTGAACATTCTGTTTTACTAGTCCCTTTTATTCTAATGCAGTTGACTCAGGAGAAGAATGATCTGAGAGAAGAAAAGGCATCTCTTAAATCAGACATTGAGAACCTTAACGCTCAGTATCAGCAAAGACTTAGGGCTACATTTCCGTGGGCTGCTATTGATCATTCAGTTGTTATGCACCCTCCTTCATATCCCTTGCCCGTCCCACTGCCAATGCCAATACCTCCTGGGGCAATCTCCATGCATCCATCTTTGCAGCCATACCCCTTCTTTGGGAATCAAAATCACGGTGTTATTCCTAACCCATGTTCGACTTTTGTTCCGTATGTAACTCCTAATCCCGTGATTGAACAACCACCCACCCAGTACGTGTCTCCAGCCATGCATCCAAGTAATAGATTTAATATTCCAAGCAAACAAGATTCAAGAAACAATCCATCTGATTGTCAAGGGGAAAGCAAGTTTGAGAAAAGTGAGGCCTCTGATGATGTTACGACGGATTTGGAGCTCAAGACACCTGGATCCACACCAGATGAGGTCAGTTATGGCCTGCTTGTTTAATTCGTAGGACAATCCTGTGGATATAATTACCATAAAATCGTATGGTTGATGGTAAAATTTGCATGGTTAACTTCACACAAAGACTACTCTTAGCAGAAAGGCATATGTTAATGTGATGAACTGAGCTTGCTTCTCTGTGGTTTGGAATCTAACTGTAGGATGCAGTTTCATTTCTGGACCCAGCATGGGTCAATGTTCTTTTTGAATGGGGTGAATAATAGTAATTAACCTTTTCCAATGGGGTTGGCCGACAGCGCAACTTCCTCAATGTGGTCGCCCCTGACCTCACAACTATTCTTGGGCACCATGTTAGCGCTTAAAATCAACTATGCTGCATGTACCTAGGGTGAAGGAAAAAAATAAGTAGAATTAAAAGAAAAGAGTTCGGAAATGACAAGGAAGTTTAGTATGTTCAATAGATTTGGTTTATGTGACTCTGTAACTGATTTGCAGGATTCTTCATCTGGGCAAAGAAAATCCAAGAAATTGCTGATGAAGGAAAACAGCCTCGCAGATGTAAGCTCGTCTAGTGGGTCTTCATCGTCTCAGAGCGCACAGGATAGCTCATCGAATAGTGTAGCTGGTGGGGGAAAGGACAAAGACTGAAGAAGGGCAAAATGAGAAAATCCTGGTGGTTAGTCATGTCCTATTGGGGTCAAAGTTGTGGAGAAAACCAGAGATCACTTGGTTGCTCCGATCAGGAGATCACTTGGTTGCTCTGATCAGGTGCCCGTTTACTTGCATGTTTTGCTTTAACACAAACATTAAAGAAACTCGATACTCAATTGAAAGAGCTTGAAATGACAAGACAAGGGGTGCAAATGGGGTGGATGATGACCACAGAAAATTGAGAGTTATTGGTCCGTGACTTATAGTCCAATAATTCTCACTATCCTTTGGTTATCACCCACTCTCAATTGAGTTTCGAGGGGTGAGAATTATTGCACCCATTGTCTTGTCGTTTCAAGCTCCTTCAATTGAGTTTCGAGTTCCTTAATGGTGCAATTGAAGCAAAACATGTACCTGAACTGTCGCCCTATCGGAGCAACCACGTTATCTCCGATTTTCTCAGAGAACTTTAACCTGGATTTTCTCATCAAGTTCCCCCTCTTTCTGCTTCTTTATTAGTCATTTCCTTTTGCCAGCATCCCTCCATGGTGTCAATGTGGCAAAATCTGTTTGTGTCGATGGGATTTGGTATTTGCCAGATACCGAGCGCTTAGGGTCTACCCTTCTTCATCATCTGCATTTACAGGGGAGACATGCTTGGAGTTGTGCTAAATTTTACTGTGGTTTCGCATAGGAGTAGTTGCATGTAAATTGTAGAAGACTATCTAATCTGGGATGATGTAAAACTTCACGTTCACTTCTTGGACTTTCTTTTTTTTTTTTTTGTTTTTATTTTATATTTTGTGAAAGCTAGTAATAGTTCGCCATACCTGCATTCCTATACGAAACCACATGCACCAATGATCCGCTATAAACAAATCAGGGTGTGTTCCATTGACTAAAACAAATACTTATTTTTTGATTAAATGTGATGTATTGTGAGATAATGATCTGTTTCGTAAAACAAAAAATAAGTACTTAAAAAATAAGAACATTAGCGGAACGGGCTGAACACTCGGTTTAATGGTCATGCATATGTGCTTAGATGCAGTGAGATTATGAATTGAGGAGGGTGCTAGGATATTGTAAATAGGATGAGATAAATATGATTTGTGATGATAACTTTAGACCTGTGGAGCTTTACGTTCTTTGAGCTCAACTCATTTGCTAAACGAGTCGAAAACTCTATTTCTTTGAGCTAGACTCATTTATTAAATAAGCCGAAAACTCAAGTCCGAGCTCAGCTCATTCTTAAACGAGCTCAAAACTCAAGTTCGAGCTCAATTAGTAGCCGAGTCATAAACAGCTATATTTTGCTGCACGTTAATCTCGCTTTCTTAAAAAATATTACGGGGCGTACAATTCACGCTGGCAGTTGGCACCAGAAACCGATTACCTGACGCAAAGCCACATGTTCAGCTAGAACTTCACAGAGAGAGAGAGAGAGAGAGAGAGAGAGAGAGAGAGCAGTTGCCAGTACTCTCAGTCAGTAGTTCCCACTGAAGATTCACTAGCTACAATGGCGGCGGCCTCCTCCGCATCTCTCGCATCCCAAATTTCACGCCCCAAACCCTCCGCACCCTACTCCCCTCACTTCTCCGGGCTACATCGATCCTGCTCCACACTCTCTTTCTCATCACCTACCCTCTCTCTCTTCCCACACCTCGACTCCCGTCTCCGCCTCTCCCATTCTTCTAGAAGAACCTGCAGACGCATCGTCGCCATGGCCGGTTCCGGAAAGGTACAAGTCTCGTCCTCTCTCCTCTTCTTTTGAATTATGCTTCGTATAAGACTAATGTTGATTCCAAAGTTGATTCCTTTGGGATCAATTTATGTGAGTTGTGTTCGACCTATCTGGGCGGTGATTGTTAGACTTTATCCCACATTCTCATCTAAGTAGCGGTTAATGTAATCTAGAGGCTACTTTCACCTATTGCAAATTGGTTTTAGGTTGGAACCCTCCAAAAAATCTAACAGTGATTGTATTGTTTGATTGAATACCATTATTTCACTGGTGAATAGGGATTGTGTAAATGCCTGATGAATGCAGATGGTTTACAGTTAGTGATATTGAAAAGAATAAGTCTAGAACCACACTCAATTTACACACACGTTTGCACACGCACTCACTTATTTTGTGGCCTCCCCACACTGCATGTAGATGGTTACAATTCCATTGCTATCGAAAAGTATAAGTTTGGAACCACTCCCAATTTACCCACACATTTGCACACACGCTCCGATATTTTGCATCTTGTTTTAATAGGAAAAGAAATTTGTGGCCGTAATCTGACTAGACAAGAAATGAAGGCAGATGCTAGAACTTAAGTTATTTCTCACAAAATGAATTGGTAGCACTGATGTAGGAGCTATTTCCGACGACCTTTATTTAGCTTAGGAAAGTATTAAGGCAGTTCCTTAATTGGTTTATACTGTGTAACTGCGAGTCTTAAAATACGTTATGGGAGTGTAGTGTTTAAAAAGACACTCTGCGACATGATTTTCCATTGCATCCTTACCAAGCCTTCCTTTCTATTCATTTGGTCATGTTCTGTATTTTGTTTAAACCTGTTCTTGCACATCAAGGAGATATCTGATGATAGTATGATAAATTTATCCCATAAAGGTCTTGGCCCTTCAGTCCATTGGTTCATAATCTCTTCAAGTTGTATTGTCCAAAATCTGATTTTGTGCCTTTTCTTTTCCTTGCAGTTTTTCGTTGGTGGCAACTGGAAGTGCGTAAGTATCTTCTCATTTTTATCAGAAAAGAAAATGCCTTTGTATTATCTATGCGTTTTTTCTCTCCCCAATTGTTTTCTTCTTCTGAGTTGTACACTGTTAATAGATCTCGAAGATAGTTTAGTGATGCAAACCAAGGAGTAAACCACAGTCCATGCAGCATACATATAAGCACCAAATTATTTCCTTGATTTGAAAATTCCTTCTTATTTGCTGAACGTACTACGGATATTCAGTCTGCATCACAATATGTCCCAGTTGGTTTCTTTCTTTCTTTTTCCCTTACTTGTGTTTTTTTCTTTTCTTTTCTTTTTGGTTTGGTGTGTGTGTGTGTGTGTGTGTGGGGGGGGGGGGGGGGGGGGGGGGGGGGTTTCTCTTCAATTTGAGATTTGGGGTGCTCCTT
The DNA here is from genome assembly GCA_019656295.1 of Rhododendron mucronatum var. ripense. Classification (NCBI taxonomy): domain Eukaryota; kingdom Viridiplantae; phylum Streptophyta; class Magnoliopsida; order Ericales; family Ericaceae; genus Rhododendron; species Rhododendron mucronatum. The sequence continues at coordinate 585,177 of BPLT01000041.1, forward strand.
GGGGTTCGGTGTGTTTGTCGTATGAAATTTGAGGAACTGTCAATGGTATAGGAACGATACTAAAGGAGGATAGAAAATGAGTTGATTCTCTTTTTCAGCTTGACACATGGCCTTTTTTTTTTTCCTGGTAGCTAGCCTCTTACAGAGTACCTACGTCGTATGCTTTTCTCTTTGCCTCCTCATATGGAGAAATGAGTTTTAAGCGACATATGTTGCAGCTTCTTTCCATTTGGAACCTTCCATCCATGTGGATGTGGTAGGGTTTTAGTTTTCTTCCAAGGTTTTGCTAGTATTTATCTGGGGTTATATTTTTCACACCACATGTGCACTTTTAAATATCATCGTATTGGTTGTGCACATATTTCAATGCTTCTTTGGCATACATTCTACAGAGTACAAGCTATGTTTTTCCCTCTTGATACTTTTTAGTGTGCTGTTGGAGTTTAATGTCTTATACTTACGCTTCCACGTTTTTTAGAATGGGACAAAAGAATCTATCAGTAAGCTTGTCTCAGACTTGAACAGCGCAACGTTGGAGCCTGATGTTGGTAAGTCAGTGTTGCTCTTCTGTATAGGATCTTATTCTCATCCATTATGGACTCATGTGCGGCAAATTCATTTAGTTTCTCCTAGGTTGAATTTGAAAATAGGATTCGATGCTAGTTTAAAAACTTACGCCTGTGGAGAACTAAGGATTATGAACGAGGAAAATACTTATGTTTTATTCTTCTGCAACCTGAGCAGAAATTCTGGCACCATCTAACAATGAGAAGTTGGACTTGGGACTTCAAGGAACTTTGATTATTCACCTTGCCGATGTTTCTTGAAAAACAATTAAGTATATTATTGGGAGAAAGCAGCTCTTGAATTGAACTTTAGCTCTATCCGGGAGTATGTAGTTACTAACTCCCTATTCTCTTGGATTCTACAGATGTTGTTGTTGCACCTCCTTTTGTTTACATCGACCAGGTAAAGAACTCGTTGACAGATCGAATTGAGATAGCTGCTCAAAATTCTTGGATAGGCAAAGGTGGAGCTTTTACAGGAGAAATCAGGTTAGTGAATTCATTCTGATGAGCCGAAAGCCTGAAAGGATTGGTTGCACTTGACATGCTATGTTTCACTTGAGCCAGAAATAGTCTTCTTTAGTGCAAGGCTTACTTGAGTTGAGTTCAGCGAATCTGTAGTATGGCCTACCTCTATAGTGGAAGTCAATCCTAGTAAAAGGGTATACGATTGGTTTGGGCAACTACATTAGTAGGAGTTTATGTGGAATATGCTTGACAAAAAAGCCAGCTTGTTTAGTTTCATTTTCTATGTTTATTCTTGGTTGTTGTATACTTAGCCAGCCAAGAATGGTACGTAACCTTGGAATAGAGGCTGCACTGCTGCAGGACAGAAATAGAAATGCAGCTAATTATAATAACTAATATTCAATTTTTTCCTTTTTGCTTGATTCCCCCACCATGAATGGGTATCTTGTCAGTTATGGGTTTTGGAATTGAAACCGTGTTAGACTGGGTTTCAGACTGTAGAGGTACCTGTTATATGTTTGTTGTCATGCAGTAGATACGACCTTATGCTGTGATGTAGATTTTTTATACTGTTTTCCTTCCTCATGTTCTCAAGGTTGTTGACTACAGGTTGCGTTTGTAACGAAGTTGCCAATCTTATAATTCCAAACAATCAACATGTTCACTTTTCTGTTTGCAGTGTGGAACAGTTGAAAGATATTGGCTGCAAGTGGGTTGTCCTGGGACATTCTGAGCGGAGACACGTTATTGGAGAAGATGATGTGGTAAGAGTTTATCAATGTTTGGAAGTGGAAGTTTCAGTAAATTTTGTGGTTGGGTAAGTAGTTTTCTATGATAAATATTCAATGCTTGACTCGAGTACCCTCACCTTCAGTTTATAGGAAAGAAGGCCGCTTATGCCCTGAGCCAGGGTCTTGGAGTTATAGCCTGCATCGGAGAACTGTTAAAGGAGAGAGAAGAAGGAAAAACTAATGATGTTTGTTTTCGGCAAATGAAGGCTTTCGCTGGTTAGCTTCAGTCTTTGTGTTTTATTGTATCATAAATTGTTATAGGATCATTTTTGCGAACAAGAAGGTTTTCTGCATCTTTTCTCCATGTGAATGACGTCCATGACATGCAGATGCTGTGCCGAGTTGGGATAATGTTGTAATCGCGTATGAGCCTGTATGGGCAATTGGAACCGGTAAAGTGGCCACACCCCAGCAAGCTCAGGATGTACATGTGGCTGTTCGTGATTGGCTAAAAACGAATGTTTCAACAGAAGTTGCTTCTAAGACACGTATAATCTATGGAGGTATTCCTCTTTTCTGCCCTGTGCCTGTGCAATTTGGCGGTTATTATTTCGCAAGTTCGAGTTTGTTGTGTATGATTTTGGGCTGTATATTTCCAGAAACCAAGAAAAATGCCATACACATCATTTCTTAAAGCATCTGTGTCACAATTCACTCTATGATGCAGCTGGGTATATGTTATGGTAGTATGAAATCCACCTGTATATTGATTGTGCAAATGGTTGAGGGCCTTGAAGAAGTTTACCGAGCTTGAGACTAGAGGATCATTAAGCTACAGATCCCAGCTCCGTTCGTTTTAGAGTCTAAATTCTCCAAGACTACGTGATATAGCATTAATTGTTTTGGCTGTAATAGCCAATTAGAATCCAAACTGTTCTGCAGGATCTGTAAATGGTAGCAACTGTGCTGAGCTTGCAAAACAAGAAGATATTGATGGATTCCTTGTAGGTGGTGCTTCCTTGAAGGTATTGTATCATTTTATGTCATCGATCTTTTTACAATACTAACTATGTTAAACTTCAAATCATTCTGCTAATGCAGTGTGTCTTTCTTTCTTGATCTGAATGAGAATATATTCAGAAGAACGACTATAAAATGGGGTTGGACAAATCATCCAGATGTGTCGTCAAAACATTATAGTTGATTGCGTTCCGAATTGCATTGATTAAATACAAACAGTACCCTAACACATGATCTTCTGTCTTTAAAATTGTATGCTTTCTATGTCATTGATTATGTGAATCTGATGCCTTGCTATATCTTTGTTCTAAGAGAAGTTGTTCAGTTAAAATTCCACCTTAGACAGGAAACCCTTATTTTGAATTATATTTCTTTGTGGTTGCATCGGCAGGAACAATGCCGTAACACATTCTGTAGACTGTCATTTTAGCTATTTGATATACCACACATAGTTCAGTCTCACCTGTTTTACTATCGCTATCTTTTGAAATAAATTTATAAAAACTCACAAGATAGTGATAACTCTACTGTTTTTAATATTTAAATTGACTTCTCAGCGACAAGCTGAAAAGTTACCCTCGTTCTTAGGAGAATTTGGAGGAAAAGCAAAGAATATGTGGGATCCTTCCCCAAAGATTTTTTTGGTATCGCCATGATTGTAAGTTGAATTTATGTGCTGCAGGGTCCTGAGTTTGCCACCATTATCAATTCTGTGACTTCCAAGAAGGTTGCTGCTTGATCACACCACCGAAGCAAATAAAGGGCTTAGAAAATCACCTTTGTGTTTGATTGATCACTTGACAAAGCATACAAGGTTGTTCAGTTTGGTGGGATTTTGATTGCTTTACAATTTTGGTTACAGAAGGGGAAAAAATACTCTGGGATTCGTATTGATATCGATTAGACTAATTCTGAAGTTAATATACCCCATATTTGAGGACTTTTTATTATTATTATCATTCTATTATAATTGTGCTATTTTAGCATACACTTTCCCACTTATCTTGTATTTGATGAAGGAGGAAATACTTTTGGTTCAGACTATGCTATGGCTTTTGATTGGAAACGAAAAACTATGCTATGCCATGCGTAGCGGTCTGATGGGATTTTTATGTGTTTGGGTTCTATTTTGACCTTGTTGATCCTTCTGGTGACTGGTGAGGATGTAATTGGTAATTAGTTTGCTCTTGTCCTTCAATGTGGATTGATTAATGCGTTTCAATCTGTCGTGCTGTTTTCATAAACCACAATGAGACTCTGGTTCATGTTGATTCCTATGTTGCACCCAGGTAACCATATCCACGGTAAAGTGTAAAAAAATGGGTTTTCCCAGCAAGAACAATCGGGCAACAAAGGATATATTAGGAAAACACTGACTTCATTAACTTGATTCTTTACGACGGGGAGAACCCTCCTTTTATAGGCGCAAGGAAGGGACGCTTACATTATTGCACAGAACACTAATAATACTATTTTACTGTTTACAGCTGCACTTATTACATTATGTCAATAGTACGACACTTTACTTTTTCTGTTAACATTTATTACACATAGACTTTAGTATTCATGCACAACAATTACTACCCATACTTGAACCAATTACGCATCACACCTACTACGTAGACTTCCCTGCTGCAAATGTACAGAACACACCAATAGTACAAACAGTAAACACCAATTATATGTACATAACAGTAAACATCAATAATATTACCAACCCTGGAAACAGAAAGGGGCACCATACAAAAGAGACAGCTGGCCTTTTTAAAAATGAATTATGGATTAATTTTTTACCAGATTACCCTTTTTGTTTTTACAGCCAAAGGCTAGGAAACTGAAAACACAAAACTGATTGCCTTTTTCAATTGCTTAGTTTTTTTTTTTTTGGTTCAAATGTGGACATATAAAAACTGCTTGGTTTATTCTCAGCACAAACACGAAACTGATGGCCTTTTTCAAGCTCCACAGGCAAAATGTTTATTTTTTTTTTGATCCGCAACAAGCAAAATGTTCCACACCTAAATTCTGTCAAGTATCGAAGAACCATGGTTAGCTAGAACCAAAAGCAGATTTTGTGGGAGGTGGTGTAGATCTGGGAAATAAATGGAGAGCAAAATTGGTAATTAGTTAGAATAGTTTGGGTATTTTGGTAATTCAATGGAAAATGCGAAAAGCCAAAAATGGGAAAAGGACCTTTTGACCTCCTTTTCCATTCTCGCTTCTTTTGTGAAAATGAGTGAATGAATTTTGGGAGAATGAGGTTTGAGAATGAAGAATCAAACAGCCAAAATGCAAAAATGAGAATGTGAAAATGCAAAACTGAACTTACCAAACACCCCTGAAACACCCCTCGATTATAGTTTGCCTTCTTGTTTATTCCGTGTCATATTGAGAGAGAGAGAGAGAGAGAGAGAGAGAGAGAGAGAGAGAGACTTGGGCTTCTAGCTCCACCCCACTAACTCGATCATCATCCAACCATGAACAACCATATCCTTAACACTTTAACACGATATTAGCACAAGTCACTCATAAAAAAGAAAAAATATATATACCACTCGCTATTATGTTTAATTCACCAAAATATACCTCACAGGCCAGTTATTCTACTCTCTTGTAAGTATTGGAACAGCCTTGGACCAACTGTTATCTAGCATCACATTCTGGTGTGTGAGATCTTGAATCGAGCTGATGGAGTTGCATCGATACTTCGATAGTAATTCAATTAATTAACCAACTTACATTCCATCTCATAAAAACGAAAAAAAATATCGATTGTGGACCGGTATTGCCGGTATCGCACCAAACACAAGCAACCACCATCTGGAAGGATCAAGGCCGGCGTGTACCCATGGCTGCCTTCCCCCTAGCAATAGCAGTAGTAGGTCCGGCAGTAACACTTGCGGAAGTGCTGCCGCCGCTGCATACTGGACAACCAACACACAAGCAGCAGCAATGCTATCGGACTGACGGAAAAAAGTAACCAACCTAGGCTCACTTCCGGGGCTTCAATGACCGCTAACTCGAAGGACAGAAACCTTTTGATGAAAAGGAAGAGGGCAACGAGTGCTAGGATCAGCAGGACTGGGAATGGCTGAGGAATTGGATCAGGTCTGCAGCATCTCTGGTATCTCATTGGAAAGGGGCCTCTGTGGCTGGAAATTGGAAAAGCAAAGTTCAATTCCCTTGGAAGGTTGTTTGGAAAATGGAATTCCCATTCAATTTTTTGTAGCTAATAAAAAGGAGGTGTCTGATTTGATTGCTCACCTAATCTCGAAAACGACCCTGTTCACTGCTTGACAAGGTGAACTTCGTTATGATAAATTAATGCATTTCATGATCATATTATGGGGTGTTTGGGAGCTTACTTTTTGGCTTTTCATTTTCAGATTTTTGGTTTTTTGAATTATGGTCAGAATGTATGTTGAATTTGGTAAAGTGTTTGGATGATATGTGCAAAATGCATTTTGCAACAAGAATAGTGTTTGGGAGATATGTGATGAAAATGAATTATGGAATGGGTTTTTGCAATATTACCAACAGGAATGGCTATTGATCCGAAAATGCAAAAATCCCGGAATGTGAAAAGTACCTCCACACCTCTTTCTTACTTCTATTTTTGATCTTCAAAATCAAAGAATGGGTTTTGTGAAATGAGTTTTTAGAATTGAGTAACCAAACAATCAAAATGTAATAATGTGAATGGAAAAATGCAATAATAAACCTCCCAAACACCCCCTAACCCGTTATCAAATCATTTGATTTTTTACGCGGTCAATATTCTCAACGAGCTTCAAAAAAATGATGGTGTTTGAATGATGAGGACCCGAAAAGAACCACAAAATGGAAAAAACTGGATCGTCCAGTCCATAAAATGGACCCCTGTGCCACAAAAATCTTTGGAGGCTGCTTGGAGCACATGGTATTACACTTTTGAGTCATGCCAAAAGAAAAATTAATGGTGCCGACACCTAACCTAACTTTTAAGAGCAAGTGCACACCTTGTCATAATGGTTAGGCTAACTTTTAAGAAGCATTATATTTTGATTTCGTTCTTATTCAAAAAAAATTTGCATTTTTTAATTTTATGTCGAACTTTTATATGATATTGATTTGTCTCGACGAGAGGAATTAAAAAAGTTAAAAATGATGACTTTTACACAAGTATTTTGAAAAATATCCAAAGAAAAACTCAAAAAGTAAGATTTTTAGACTTTTTCTGGGATATTTTTCAAAATATTTGTGTAAAAGTCATAATTTTTTACTTTTTCGGTTTCTCTTGTAGTTGTCGAGACTTGAGACGAACCAATATCATATAAAAGTTTGACGTAAAAATAAAAAAATGCAAAAAAAAAAAATTGAATAAACACAAAACCAAAAAATTGTACTCCATAAGTTAATAATTAGCGTGAACACCAAAAAAAAAAAAAACTTTTAAGTAGAAACGTCAACCAGTACTTCATTGGGCCATCTAGAACTCATAATTACAAGTTCGATTTCTAAAACTAGTTTTTGAAAATTAAGAAAAAATCAATTTTTAAAAATATAAAAGGAAAAAATAAGAAGAGTTGTTTTTAAGAATTGTACTAAAAAAAAGAGGGGAACAAAACTTATACTCATAGCATTAAAATCATCTTTTTTCTTTCTGTACTTCGGAAAGGAAATAGAACAACAACCTAGAGGAAAACTAGCCCGCGTCTTCGAGATTTTTGGGTTATATCTTAGATATTTCCAAAAATAGATGGATAAAAGTAAAAAAAAAAATTACTTTTTCGATTTATCTCGTCGAGATGAATCAATAATTCACAAAAATTTGGCCAAAACTAATCAACAAAGCTCTAAAAAAACCCCATAACTTAGCATAACTTAGCGTTACTTCAACTATAAGACCAGGGTAAATATCATTTGCCATCCTACCATTTCATTAAGACTTCGACATTATTATCACGATAGCTTTTCTCTCTCCAATACCTTGATTTCACGGTAGCTTAAATTTGGAGAGTTGGCCCGATCCTCTTGACTTGAGACTTAGGGATTTGTTTCTCAATTTTTGGAGTCACTTCACCTCCACACGTGTTATGTGTAAGTGTGAGAAGTTGTGGCTGTGGGAGGGGCTATGGGGACTAGTAGTCTAAGGTGCCAATAAGCTGGTCCGGTACCAGCTATATTACACGAAAAAAAGAAAAAAAGAAGAGAAGAAGATAAAGGTAAAGGATCACATCGGAATTTATGCAAGAATTTGGAAAAAAAGAAGCTTTATAATGAATACATCATGAAATTGTAAAGGATAAGGATCAAAATCTTTTCACCATAGCAAAGTCCCTGCATCAAGCTTGTTAGTTAGGATAGAGTACAACCACTGCCCAGCGCAGTTGGTTTGTCATCTCTCCCCTAGGGGGGAGGTGTCTTGGGTTCGACCCCTGCTGGAGCAATACCCTGAGGTCCCAAGCTATGGATAGCTTCCGGATTCTTTGTCTAACACCCCCCACTAACCCCCGCTGATGAATGACGATTGTAAAAAAAAAAATTTTGTATTCATTTTAAGTCTTATCTTGTAACCTCTTTATATACTCTAGCAGAAGATCAATAAAATTAACAAAGCATTCATAGCCGTATTACTTCTTATGTAGACATTTCGTTTTGATGATATACATGATAATATAATATGAGAATTGATTTTCACACTCTCCTTTTATTCAAATGAAACTTCTTTTTTTTTGCAGTGATGTGAAATTACATGATTACTCTTTTTATGTGTGAAGGAAAAAATGTATGATGGGTAGTTTTGTAATTCTACATGAATGAAGACAAAAAATAGAGTGTACATAGACAAAAGAGAGTGTGAAAATCAATTTCCATAGTAAAACATGCAAGCCTAGAATAAAATTAACCTTTTGACTAGTACAATTACAGAAATATTTGGAAAATGGTTCTTAAGTTTGGATCGGGGTTACCCGGCCCAATCCACCTTGGACAGGGCTCGGCCAATACACCTTCGTCCTTTTGAAAGAACTGGGTGGCCCCCGACTTGTAGGCTTGGTAAAAGACTTGGTTCGAACTAAACCCATACCAACAGCAATCGGCCCATTTGGCCATTCGACCGTTTTCTTTTATTATTTATAATCAAATGTCTAGGCTAGCTTACGCACTTCGGCTAATTTTAGAGCCTTGAACCGGACAAACCCTCCAGTAGTTGCAATGTTTCGAATGTTCGGCTTCCGTAGAATTCGAACATGTGACCTTGAAGGACAAACACTTGTTTGTTTTTTCATGCCTACTTGGCCAAACTTCTTGGGGTAAACAACAATCGGCCATTAGGTTGTGTTGTTAAATGTTTGCAGGAGTTGAGTTTTGTTCACCCTCCACTTAAGAGGATGAACATTACCCTCCTTCTTATTAGTTGAAATGATGTGGATCCTACCACAAAGTGTTGTCATGTTTAACAACAAGTGTATTGTACGGGTGAAACTTACACCATTTCAACCAATAAGAGGGAGAGTAATGTCCACCCTCTTTTAAGAAGGATGAACAAAATTGCATACTGTTTGTAGAGTTAAGCATTGGATCGAATCGTTCAACGATTGGCCCCATTTCGGTTATATATATATACACATATTAGCCCCTTCAAGTAAGGGCATCCTTACTTGAAATTATATATATATATATATATATATATATATATATATATATATATATACATACATACACACACACACTAGGGTTTGCCCGTGCCTGAAGGCACGACGCAATGTGAGATCTAATTAGTGGCAATTGTGCAATTAATATTATTTGAGAGAGAGAGGGAGAGCCGTAGGATTTATGGAGCAAATCAATGGTTAGGATTTATAGAGAGATAAGATTCAAAAACCGTTCTCTCTTATTATGTAGATATATATATATATATATATATATATATATATTTTTAACCTACAACGTCTAGCCATTAGCTGTTTTGATTCCACCCTAACTTTTGTATTCCCTCCAACAAATTGTGACAAGTTTTGACATTTTTCCATAAGCTAGAAGTTGTGGAACTTTTTGTAGCTAGTGTAGTCAAAAGTTGTAGAAAATGTGTTAGAGTGTTTTGGATTAGTGAAAGAAAATTTATTGAATGTTTTAATTTAGTGAAAACAACTTAACTTTTGGCATAAAGTTGTAGAAAAAAAAAATTTGGGCAAATAACTTCTCTAGTTTAGTGGAAATAAGTTGTAGAGAAAAAGGTAATTTTTTTCTCCCTCTTGGTGCTACAACTTTTAGTATAGGTGAAAGAACTTGACTACTTGATAAGTGCTAAACGTTTTCACAACTTTTAGTTTAGTGAAAACTACCACAAAGAGGGAGAAAAAATTACATTCAAACATATATCACGAGCAGTGCCGGCCTCGATGTTTGCAGTGCCCAAATCCAACCCCAAAAAGGTCACATTGGATTTATATTTTTTTTTTCCGTTGCCCTATGACGAGAGGTTGTCCAAGTCCAAGATCTTGTGGGGCTTATCCCGGAGCCGACTTTGATCACGAGAATTATAATGATTCATTAAAATAGTCAAATGCACCTGAATAGCAACCAGTTCTCAATAACATTCAGGGGGTTAAAAACATTCATTTCTAATTTTCACCAAGATTTGATCCATTGACCCTATTAATTGAGAATGTATAAGAGTAGTTAACATCCAACTAAACTAGTACTAGTTTTTTTTTTTAAATCGATAAAAGTAACATTTTATTAAGGAAGAAAGAGGAAGGAGATTTCAACCAAAAGGTTAGAAAGTACAAGAAGTTGGGAAAAACCCAAACACTCCTGAGAGACAAAGCCCTAAACACCGGTGGGCTTAAAAGGCCAGATTTCACAATAAGCATTAAAAAGAAACCCAACCCACCAAGGTGGGCTAGGCCCTAGTTGATGAAGGAATAAACTTGTTAGTTTCTCATACCATCCCTAAAAAAAAATGTCCTAGTTTGGCTGATTTTTGTGATGGCAAAAGCAAACGCCGCTGGGGAAAGAGATACGAGGATCCACCCTACTCCTAGACAAAAAGACTCTCAATTAAACTATGGCTACGCAAAAATGAGTATAAACCAAATATGAACCGGATTGTGTTGGATCTATCCCGGATCTCACAAAAATAATTCAAGCCGTTCAAATTGTTTAAAGGGCTCTGATAAACATGAGCTCAATTGAAATAAAAGTAGAAATCTGAGTCAATAATTTAATTTTTGTTCCTGAATTCACTGGGAATGAAAATTGAATGAAGTGATCAAATTTTTGCTAATATTCGATTGAGCTGATTTTTCTTGTGGACCCTTAAAAAATTACTTTTAACAAATTGAGGAGATCCCGTGATGGGTCTTACATAATCTGATATACATTTGGCGTAAAAGAAGACGTACTCGGGTTGAAAAAAAATTAGTAACGAGGAAAAAAACAAAAATTCTACTAGAATGGATGAGATGTATGTGCACCATAGATCGACGCAGGACCCATTTTTCGGCTCCATATAATTAATTTGAACTGTTCATTTCTTTCAAAATATTAATGATCTTACAAAAATTCAGCCTAATAGAGTAACTACAAGAGCTTGATCCAAAGTACCAACGATCATGTTTTCTGAATGAAAAGTAAGTATATTGGATCAAATATTTGATTGAGCTGATTTTTTTACGAAATCACTTGAATGGTTCGAGGAATTATTTGAACGGTTCGAGTTATCGGTGCACATCTCGTCGGTGCCCAAAAGATGCAATCCCTGCCAAATACTAGAACGCATGCACCGCTGCAGTTTTGGTCCTTTTTGGGGACAGTCATCGCTGTCGTGGGATCCATTTGGTAAACACAAACTCCCAAGCTTCCCATTTTCCAAGACTAATCACACCTCACCTTTTCACCTAAACCACCCCGCACCTAACTCTCGCTCTCCACGTGGGAGGCCAACGGATTTTAGTTCAGTTGATATCTCCTGGTTCTTTTCAGGTGGGAGGTCAAGTTTGAATTACGTTGTGGGCGTTTAAGATTCCGAATTATGAATAATCTCTTAAATTTATTGTAAACTAATCTACTAACTCCCTGTTGATGCATATACAATATTAAAAAAAGAGAAGAAACTTTTTTTTTTTACAAGAGAAAAGAAACTTTCACTCCCACTTTTTTCACTTTTTTCACGTTCTTAAGTAAGAAAAAAAAGGGACAAAAAAGTCACTTGTACTTTTGAGTAATTATTCAATGATGCAGGAATAGGAAGTTTCAACTTTCCACTTGTTTTTATTTTATTTTACATAGTAACTTTTAGTAAAGGATAAATTCCAAGATACCCCCCTTTAACTATGAATGATTTCCACTTATCCTCCATATGTTTGAAACTCAACTCCCATGCCGGGAAGCATTCATAGGATTTGGGAAGGAATTTGTCATGCGAGCAAAACATGGCATGATAAGTAAGATTTTATGACGAAATTATCATTTCCTCTTTATTTGAGGGTGATTTCCCAAGATTGGAGGAGATTGCAGAGGGACCTAAAGAACTAGATTGTTAAGGCCAATTATGGGAGAATCGAGCCAGAATAAGAGGTGATTGAGGTTGGAATAGCTTTCGTTGGAGTGCGGCGACTGAATTGGGTTTTCAATGTGCTGGTTTTTTTGGACATTATAGGTGGAAGTTAAGGTGAAAAGAACAAGGTGGGCAGATGACTAACGAGGGAGAAGGTAAATTGTGATTTTTCTATTTATGCTCTATGTGATATTTAGGATCCGTATAGCTTAAGGGATTAAGTGTATAGTTTTAAACTTTTGGGAGGTTAAGTGAAAATAAGTCATAATCAAGGGTGGTTTATTGTTTACCCTTTAACAAAATTAGATAGTGGGAAAAATTTTATGGGGAGCATGTTAACCCACTTTTATGGGGTATTTTAATACAACATGGGTGATTAATTATGTATATTCCATCATTTATTTTTCAAAATACCACAATGATGTTTCATGCATGCCCCTACCCGGCCCCATCTAAGTCACATCGCGTACATGTTTGATCGAAAATACGATCGCGAGCATTAAAACGTCCTTATATACAACAATCAAGATAGCAATTATTCAAAGCGCGAATGTAAAACAAAAATCGCGATTAGAAAGGTGGAGTCCTATCGAGAAATCATTGCACTTGAATTTTCTGATCTGTCAAGATTCCGTTGGCCGAAAATTCACGCACACAACGGTCCATGCAGAAATAGGCACTGAAGATTCTCTCTTCTCTTTGACGAGGCAACCCAACACAGCCACAGAGGATTGTAGCTCCTCACAAACACCCAGAAGTAGAACTCTCAAACAGAAACCCATCAAAACGTAGATCCAAACTCGAACTCAAACATCTCATCGTCTCTCTCTCTCTCTCTCTTTCTCTCTCTCTCTCTCTCTCCTGCTTTAGGGTGCATATACGTACAGACATTTATATGTACGTAATGTATGTACGTAGAATAATAGACGGTTAGGCGACACCTTCTCGTCGAATCCTCTGATGTGATCCACCTTCTGGTCTCACTCTCTCTCTCTCCACCGATCATTGCCCGGCCCCACCTGGGAAAAAATCGGTCCCCTTCGCCTGATTTCGATAACGAGTTGAGAATTCGAATTGGGTCTCCACTCAATCCCATAAAAAGCTGGTGCGGGTAAGTGAAGTTCTCAATTACTAGCAACTGCATTCTTTTTCATTGATTCTGACGCATGCATGTCTTGATTCTTCTTCTTCAGCTTAATTGATCTTTTGTGGCTCCTTGTTTAGCCGAATGGGTTATTGAAATAATGAGGGAATTTTTTTTATGGGTTTAATAATGTAATTTTGTTTTCTTCGTATCGTTCTGTTTCTTACTCAGAAACCAAAAACAGAGGATTGGATAGTGATTTCCATTCTTTCATTGATTCTGACTCATGCATGTTTTGATTCCAACATTACTCAACCAGGGGAGAAAATGGGTTTAATCGCATTTTGATTTCTTTATCTTCCATCTGTTTCTCATAAACCGAACAGAGTATTCAGAAAGTCTATGCCCACCGCTTAACGCTTCAAACAACCCCAACACCACCCCTCCCCCCCCCACCCCCACCCCCCGGCTGAATCTCACCATCTGAAACACTTTTGGAACGGTCTGGATCCTTGGAAGAGTTCTTTAAAATCCGAAGAATTGATTATTGAGACAGACGGTGGAATGTTGAGCGGTGAATATTGACCGGTGGATAGTCTTGCTGGTATTCAGAATATTACCTTTAGCTTTTAATTTTAGAACTTTTTCGCACCAATTTAATTTTAGAACTTTTTCAGTTTGGGTTTTGAAAGAGGTTTTAAATTATAATGAGTTGAGAGATAGATAGAGAAAACTTATTGGGGACTGTGCACAGGGGTTTTGAGTCCCTTAATCGAACAAGCCTTATTGCAAAAAAATCTGAAAATTGTAGCCTACTGTAAGTGTTTTATTAGTATTATTTTATCCGGAAAACGAGACGGCTTTAGTAGTAGACTATCATTGTGGAACGGAGGAACGAAGGGAGTAGTATCTTTTTTTCCTTGTGCAAGTATTTCCATATCTCTTTTGCCTTGCGGATTGATAATCTGGGTGATACATCGTAAATTTCAATTGAAGTGATCCCTGAAACAATAGGGAAATTAGTTATGTGGGTTTAATTTCGTTTTTCCTCTAAAGTAAACTAGTCACAGCAATGTTGTTGAATGTGTTTTTCGATTTGTGCAAGGATTAAAGCCTTTCTATGACTGACAATCCCTTCTGAATTAATCACAGATTCTTGATTTCTATCAATCCCAAGTAATTTAGTAGCTCCTAGCAACTATCCAACTAAGGATGTTTAGCCTCTCGGCGGATGTGTCTCAAAATGGTAGTGTAAGAAGTATGGACACTCTATGTAGCATGACCGAGATGGAAGAATGTGATTTGTTGAGGTTATTAGATAAGCCAAGACCGTTGAATATGGAAAGGCAGAGATCATTTGGTGAACTATCTATTGGGTTGTCTCCTCATCACTCGATTAGGAACATGGAGAATAACTCTTTCCGATTCGTGGATAATAACTCTTTCCGATTCACGGACCATAGTGATGTTGTATTTTCACCGGGGAGGCGGTCTGGATTTAATACACCAAGGTCACAAAATGGGTTTGAGACTCATCCGATGGTTGCTGAAGCTTGGGAAACTCTGAGGCGTGCATTGGTTTACTTCCGCGGCCAACCGGTGGGGACAATCGCAGCATTAGATAATTCTGACGAAAAACTTAACTATGATCAGGTAAATCCCCCATTTCCTGCTTTAATGTGTTTGAAGTATCAATAGCGTTATAACCTGTGCTGTCGATCTTTTTGTTCTGTTTTACTATGGACTACAAGCAGCATGTCTTGATTTCTTGAATAGGCAAGTAATGGTGAGGAGGGTATTCTTTTTGCTTTACTTGATTGTTGTTTCTCTGGATCTTTTATTGCTAACGGCTAGGATATAGACGGAGTCACAAGGACGATTCGTGTGTGAATTTTTGATGTGCTAAGATAACAAGTAAACGTAATTACTGCATAATCTGTGGACTCATTTATGGTGTAGTAGTGATATCACAATTTGTGTTTAGCATGGGATCGTTTATTTTGTGTTCATGGAGTGCCTTCTGTGTCATTTGGTTTCTGATGAATGTAAGATGGAAAACCAGAAAAATAAAATACGGAATGCCCACATTTGATTGAGCTTGCAGAATAATGGAATTCATAGCTATGGTACTTGAATCTCTTTTATCATTGTTACGAAAACCAAAATGCGGGGTTTTAGCGACAATAAGTGATACATTCATCTCTAATTACTTGTTGGTTAGGTGTTTGTAAGAGACTTTGTTCCAAGTGCCTTGGCTTTTTTGATGAACGGGGAACCAGAAATAGTCAAGAACTTTCTTTTGAAGACCCTTCGCCTTCAATCTTGGGAGAAAAAGATCGACCGGTTCCAACTAGGAGAAGGAGTGATGCCAGCTAGTTTTAAAGTACTCCATGATCCTATCAGGAATACCGAAACATTAATGGCGGATTTTGGTGAGAGTGCAATTGGGAGAGTGGCACCTGTTGATTCTGGATTTTGGTGGATCATATTGCTTCGCGCATACACAAAGTCTACTGGGGACTCCTCCTTGGCTGAAAGGCCTGAATGCCAAAAGGGTATGCGCCTAATATTGAGCTTATGTCTTTCAGAGGGATTCGACACATTCCCCACTCTTCTTTGTGCTGATGGGTGCTCTATGATTGATCGTAGAATGGTATGCTTTCATCAGTTACTTCTTTATGAAATTATGTTTGAATCGCATTTCCTGTCAAGGGATATTTTATTGTATATATCTTTGTTTTCAGGGTGTTTATGGTTATCCGATTGAGATACAAGCCCTTTTCTTCATGGCTTTGAGATGTGCTTTGCTTTTACTCAAGCAAGATGCCGAGGGGAAGGAGCTTCTGGAACGAGTAGCTAAGCGTCTTCACGCCTTGAGCTATCACATGAGAAGTTACTTTTGGATAGATTTGAAGCAAGTTAACGACATATATCGGTACAAGACAGAGGAGTATTCTCACACTGCAGTCAATAAGTTCAACGTAATTCCTGATTCACTCCCTGAATGGATCTTTGATTTTATGCCAAAACATGGGGGCTACTTTATTGGAAATGTTGGTCCTTCGAATATGGATTTCCGCTGGTTTTGCTTGGGAAATTGCATCGCCATCTTATCATCCTTGGCAACTCCTGAACAGTCTACTGCGATTATGGATCTAATAGAATCACGCTGGGAAGAATTGATCGGAGAAATGCCAGTTAAGGTTTGTTATCCAGCCCTAGAAAGCCATGAATGGCAGATTATAACCGGATGTGACCCAAAAAATACCAGATGGAGTTACCATAACGGAGGATCTTGGCCAGGTATGCTTCTTCATTGTTGTAGATCCTCTGGTTGCAAAGATTGTAATTTGTACTTGTTTGTCAATTTTTGGTATGGTCGTCCTTATAAGTCACATTACATGGAATCTTCTCAACATGTAAATTAGGTGTCTCCGACATCCATCACTTGAACAAGGCTATGATGTCATTATCTGAGATGTTTAATTGGACATTCACCTAGTAAGCGTACTTTGGAATTGAAATCTAAATTGAAATATGCACAGAATTCCTATGTTATACATGAACAAATATTGCGGTGTGTTCCCATGTCCATGATGTGGAAATAAAATGAACTTCACGCTAGACACATACCCGGACTGTACATCTAGTTAGGAGGGACTGTTTAGATTGATCTATTAGCATGGTGGTCTAGTTTGCAGCTTTAAGGATGACGCAGGCAAGTTTGATCACATATTGGAAGTTTCTTAAGTTCTTAATTTTCTGTGTTGCCTTCTATTAGTAAGAGATTATTATTTCTCCATCTATAAAAGCTCTTCCGACGTTTCAATATTCAGAAAAGGGCGTTTCTCTTTATGCTCCAAGTTACTGATGTAGTTTAATCCGTGGTTATGATGTGGAATTGAATATTTCTCAAAGATGCAGGATTCGAACTACACTTAAAACGTGCTTTTTTTTTTTTTTCTTCTCATAGTATACAACTTTTCTGAAGTTCAATCATCGCAAAATTTTATGGCTGCAGTGCTTTTATGGCTCCTCACAGCCGCATGTATCAAGACAGGACGGCCCCAAATTGCAAGGCGGGCCATTGAACTTGCCGAGACCAGATTGTTGAAAGACAGCTGGCCCGAGTATTACGATGGGAAGCTTGGTCGATACATTGGGAAACAGGCTCGGAAATTCCAAACCTGGTCCATCGCGGGTTATTTGGTGGCGAAAATGATGTTAGAGGACCCTTCCCACTTGGGTATGGTAGCTCTCGAGGAAGACAAACAGATGAAACCCGTCATGAAAAGATCTTCTTCGTGGACTTGCTAGGTTTTCGGTACTCTTAATCTTTGTCGTTTTTAGGTTTTTACATTTGAAGAGAAGCAAGGAACTGGAACCTTTCGCAGTGGGATAAGAAATTGAAGTCCCTCATGAAAAGCACAGAAGGTGAAGCTTTCTGTCTTTGAATCCTTTTCAGTTTCAGTTGAGATACTCCTTTGGCAAATAAGTTGGTCTCTGGTATGTAGCTTGTATTGTGCCCTTCATAACTTGTATTGTGCCCTTCATAACGGAATTATCATGTTAATTATTTTCCTTCATATTTGTCCTCTTCATTGGGGTTTCGTGGAGATTTTTTTTTTCTGGGATATTTAGCGTCGAATTGAGTTTCACATCAGGGGGTTTCCCTCGAAATGAAGGGAAGTTCTGTTTCTTAAGAGACCGAAACGAAACATCAATGCTATTACTTTATACGAAAACCAATGTTTTCCCGGACATGTCGAAAGGAAACGAAAAATGTAGATATTCTGGCAGCAGAAACCTTGAGTTTTCCCGAACATACAGAAACCTTGAGTTGTTCTGGCAGCAGTGATTAAGTTTCCTCATTCTGGCAGCAAACGGTCGAATCGGCCACTTGGCACCCGCTTTGCAGAGGGTGCTTGGCAGCCTTCCACATTCTGGGGTTGCTTGGCAGCATCCCACATTCTGGGTACGTTTTCGAATGTTTCCTTTTTCCTAGCTAATCGGAACAACACACATACGTAAAAATTCGATCCTTGAATCAGGATACAAAGCAGGGCATGGTACAAACCTCATTTTTTGGTGTACCATTCCTAGTACATAGATTGAATCACAACAATTAATAAATGGATCCAGCATGACTTTTATACATTGATTTTACGAAGCTCAACTGCCATAGTGATTTTACTAGAGTCATTTGAAACCTTTTTTTTTTCACTCGGTGAAAGTCAGCATTGTTAGTTGTAGTCAGTGAGATTTGAACTTTAGTCAAACGCATGAGAGTACATGGTGTTTTTTATTAGAGTCATTTGTAACTTTATTTTTCACTCGGCAAAAGTTAGCATTGTTAGTTGTAGTTGATAAGGTTTAAACTTCAGTTAAATACATGAGAGTACATGGTACTTACCACTTTACTACCACTCCACTTGCGAGTAATTTGTAACTTGGACCGCAACATTCTTGATCACCATCATAGTAGTTCATAACTTGAAGCAGTGTTGCATGTTTGAATTCAAGGAGGCCAAGCGTTCTAAATCTTGGGGCCACTTGAGGATTTTTTTGGTTATTAACTTCAGGGTTTCGGAATTAGTTAGGATGTACTCAAGTTGGCCCCAACATCCAATTATAAAAAATGAACTTGAGCTGCATTTTCCAAAATACAGCGACTTGACATAAACTACTGCCAGCCTCATCATAGAACAATAGCCAATGCCTTGGCAAAAATGTTGGGAAAAATGGATTGGTCAAAAGATGTCATTATCGTTCAAATTTATACTCCCTTCGTCTCTTTTTAAGTGTTTATATTTGACTTTCACATAGTTTTATGAGTTAACATAATTGTACTTCCAAGATATTACTTTCCATATTTACCATCTATGGAGACATCATCATTACACTTTTACTCATCAACTTTTTAAAAGAGAATCTACTTTTACGGACAAAATAGAAAATGTACCAACTTTACCTACTAACTTTACAACAGGACACTTATTTAGGGACAATCCAAAATGGAATACATGACACTTAAAAAGGGACGGAGAGAGTATTACTAAGAAATGACATTGGCCAAAGAAAGGGAAAATGGCGAAGAAAAACATGGGAACTAGCAGCCCCGTTCCATTAAGGAAATAAATACTTATTTTTTGAATTAAAGATGATGTGTTGTGAGAGAATGACCTGTTTTGTAAAACGGTAAAAATAAGTATTTAAAGAATAAGAACCTTAGCGAAACGAGCCTTAGAGAATAGACATTATTCCTTATCAGAAGAAATCTCGGTTTGGCTTCTTTGAAAAAGGTCAATTTGCAAGTGGAGTAGGGTGCAGTTGGTACCTCCCTTATACTTCCATACTGCCATGCTATGAGCACAAGTCCCCCAAGAGTATATTATAATTAACGAAGGAAAAAAGAAAAGAAAAATGTCAGTTTTTGAGCCAGAAAAACCATTGCTCCTTATATAAATATAAATATTGCCGGTCTCTTTATTATGAAGGATTCCTTACTTAGCTTAAGTGCGGATATCATAGATTCCGATTGAATTTTGATGATTCGAACCGTTAAATATGATCAGAATGCAAAAAATATGACTGAAAAATGCTTTATCCGAGCAGTTTTTATTGAACGGTTCAATAAAAACTGCTCAAAACATTCACTTTTCGATCATAATTTTTACTGATTTCTCGCATTTCTTAAGGACATCACTTAAGGTTCTCACATGGAGTGAATTGTAAATATTGCACCTTAAATGAAATTACACGGCACCCTTTCACAATGGGCCGAACTATTTGCAACCACAAATTTTCTGAACGTAGCATGTTTTTCATATGCACATGAAATGTGTGCCATAGTATAAATAGGCTACGTTCAGAAAATTTGTAATTGCAAATAGTCGGCCCCTTTTACAATAACATTGCACCTAAATGAAAAAGAAGTGTTCGGAAAATTGGCATCAAAAAACGACGTGGTTTAGTGGGAGGGATATATTTGTCCTCCCAGTCAAGACTCAGAACATAAGTCAGGTAATTAGTTGACTTTTTGAGTGGGAAGTCAAAAAAGCCAAACTTTTTGCAAACGGATCCGCAGCACGTAAACATCCTCACCAAATCAAAAGAATGTATCCTCATCCCCGAGAAGCCCTGTGCTTGCATGGGGAAGAATTTTTCCACCGTTGAATTGTGCTCCAACGATTGAAGAATTCTTCGTCACAGTAATTTTTAGAAAATACAGAGAGATACTGTATTGTACCGTATTGTGTACATTCAGATTCAGATTGTTTGTTGGATAATTCGACAGTTCAAATCTCATCTCTACCGCATAACACCGTTCCCGGGTTCGTTTTCGGAACTGAGGAAATTGAAACCCAAGTCAAATCAAAACTGCTTTTTCCACCGGTTCTGAATATAAAAACACCAATTACCAATCCCACCGCCTACCCAACCCAACAGTTATCTTCCCAATTCTTAAATTCGCCTCTTCATTTCCCCCCCTCACTTTCTCGGCTTCTCACCGCCGTAGGCCACCCACTA
Source organism: Rhododendron mucronatum var. ripense (assembly GCA_019656295.1). NCBI lineage: Eukaryota > Viridiplantae > Streptophyta > Magnoliopsida > Ericales > Ericaceae > Rhododendron > Rhododendron mucronatum. The sequence goes on from BPLT01000041.1 coordinate 606,117, forward strand.
CACCGAGAGAGAGAGAGAGAGAGAGAGAGAGAGAGAGAGAGAGAGAGAGAGAGAGAGAGAGAGAGAGAGAGAGAGAGATGGGGTTAGGAAAGAGGCCGATCCAAGCGGCGTCGCTATGGGTGAGGAGACAGCCGCCCAAGGTGAAGGCGTTCCTTGCGGTGGTGACGGGGATGGCGGCGCTGGTGTTGCTGCGTGTCATCGTACACGATCACGACAACCTCTTCGTCGCCGGCGAAGCCGTTCACTCCATTGGCATCTGCGTCCTCACCTACAAACTCACCAAGGAAAAAACTTGCGCAGGTTTATTAACATACAACCATCGTCCCAACTAGAAAAAACCCTCACACTAACACGCATACACACATATATGGATCGATAGATATACTCCTATAGTCCTATGCGTTCGTTTTTTTTATTTTTATAAAAGGATATTCAGGATAGTTTGTGCACACCTCGACCACTTCCATGTACTGAAGTTAAGACCGGACAAACCTCTAGTGGCCCTCAAGATTTGGAATGTCCGGTCTTCGTGGGATTTGAATTTGCGACCTCTTGAGGGCGAATGCGTGATGAATGGTTGAAAAATATGAGAGGCGGGTACACACAATGCATGTGTATTTCGGGAAAGTGGGAGGTGAATAAAGTGGTAAACCTGAAACTTCAATTCACAAACACAAAGAAAAATGGGAGTGGCATTGTTTTTTCATTCTTTCAGTGGTGGCAATTCCCTTAAACGCTATTGATGCCGCATCTTTTACTCTATAGACACAAGTGTGGTGGGCTTCGCACAAACAGTTATGCGGGGAGCATCATACTTTTGTCTATGGAGTAAAATGATGCGACAGTGTCACTAGATTTTCCCTAAAAGGATAGTATGGGAAGGCTGGAATGTCAGCCTCAAAACTACGTTACCACAAAAAGGGTGTTCCCTTTACAATACTAGTAGTTCATACATACAGTAGATATGCATAGATAGATTAGTTTCTTCGGTGTGTTTGGTTTTGATTAATCGTTGGACGAGAAAGGTGATAAAGTTTGGAACTTTACAACCAAACCAAATCAAACCAAACCGAGCTTTATGTCCCAATCACTTGGGGTTGGCTACATGAATCTTTTTCCTCCATTAAAACTTTACAACCAATTGGAGTAATTTAACGTATCATATGAGACCAAAGGAAACTTCTTTTTCTTTTGCATTTTGAACAACCATATTTGTTTCCCATTTGTATCGTTTCTTCGTCCTTTTTAGAGTATTGCAGTTGGGTTTTGTATTGCATTACCGCATAAGAGTTTTTTCCTGTTTTTGTTTGTCCGAATTTACTCTCTGTTTTAGAACGCGAGTTTTTTCGAGATGCCGCTCGTGACATTCCTTTCTTCATTTTTTTTACTAGTAAAAAGGAGGTCAAAGGTTTATATTCTGCTTCTTTCTTTCTTTTATTTTTTTGGTCTAGGGTGTTTGCAAGTTGGGGAGATTGGTGATATAGTTTCTGAAATTTTATATTGGCGAAAAGGAGGTTTTTTTCTTTCTTTCTTTCTTTCTATGGAGCATACTCTTATCTCACTAACTGGGTGAATAAGAGTTTTTAATAATGGAAGTTTATTCTTCTTCCAGTTAGTTTCATTAATCTCACGTGCACTCCATAGCTATGTTACATGGCAGTGCAAGTCCATGCGTTGGACCTTCCTAAACTTAAATCTTAGGATACGTGGATATGTGTCCCCAACTTGGGTACGGGGACACATTCTGAACTTTTGTTTGTATTATATATTGCATAATTTTCTCAGATTATGTAGCGGTACAAATATATTTGAACAAGAAACGGTTAAGAAAATTATGTTTTTGCTATTTCCCCCTTTTTTGTCTATGTGAAATACTTGAAATATGGCTTTTCCAGCTAATTTGATATTTCTTTTCTGTAAGTATCTTAACAATTAGAGGATTCAAGTGTCTAAAAGGATACAGGTGTCGGACACATCGACACGGGTACTTGAGCCAAAATGAAGGATCCATGTAACATAGCTCCATAGATGGTTTTGGGCTATAATTGTGTAATGTAGGTTGAGTGCATCTCTCTGTTAACTTGGCAATGCTTGTGAAACTATTTTTACCCCCCGAACATAGCTCGGCTAAAGCTTTTCAGTTTTTGTCTGATCCAATAATTAATTTTCTGATGCTTGTTTTTATAGAATCCATAGCTCCTCTTATTCCTGGAGTGTTGGCTATCTAGTATTCACAAGACGCTGCTCAATTAGTGGATTTCTTATCTCTGGGATCATATAGATCTTGGTAACTTGCTCTAGATGGTATATATCGTGCATGTCTTTAGATATCTAGTCATTTTGTTGGGATGGTGCATGCTAGAATATTTACAATCTATATAGCACGGATACGAACTCGGATATGAATACGAGCACGAACATGGGACACGGGATTTCTTAAAAAATGGGGCCACCGCATGGGCAAAAAATTAAATAAATGAATAAATAATATATATTTTATACCAGTGGAAATATAGTAAGATGTATAAGCATGAAGCTTCATTATATATGTAAAAACTTATCATATATACGTCATATTACACTTTTAACTCAAAATATTTGAAGTAATACATATTTACCCCCGAAAAAAATTAAAAATTGCATATTTAACCCCAGCCATGTCCCCATATATGTCCCTGCGGTGTTCCTCACTTGTCCCCGCTGTGTCCCTCCTGTGTCGCCCCAAAAAATTAATTAAACTTATTGGACACGCCATACGGCGTGTCCCATAGATATTATGCTGTGTCCCCCGCTTGTGTGCTTCATAGTTTACGATTCTGATATTTTCTTGTCCATGCCCTATCTGTAAGACATTCGGGGTACAAATCTACAATCTCATGAGGACGCGTGGTTTCTCCTTTGGTTTGTATGGATTTAAAGTCTTGAATTCTCCAGCTTTATTTTCCCAGTTAAATCGCAATGACTTGTGTCGTTGCTCTCATCCTCAACTAGTTGTGTCTGGAAGCATGTAAAAGTACCTTCCTATGCTGTTCACACGAAAAATAAAAAAAAAGCTGTTAAAAAAGTACCTTCCTACAAGGATTTACGGTGCCATTTGTTCGCAACTTTAGGGGTTGTCGATGAATTCACCATGAAGAGTTCTAGGAAAAATGGACCAAAGAAGCCCACTCACTTATAAGAAGTCCCTGTTATTTTCAGGTCATCATTTGTGAGAATTATGTTGCGTGGTTGTCAGTCTACTGCTATTGCTTCGGACTTGTTATCGGGGTCTTCCGCTTTCTAAAGTGAGCGTGCATACTTTTGTACTTGCTTTTGTCAAACACATTTTCCTGAAAATCATTGCATACTCTATGGAATTTTATCTCTATTTATTTAGTTTCCTTGTATATATTAAGTTACATCTTTTTACACATACAAACATGTTTACATGTTTATAGTTGTTGTTTTGGTCCTCACACTTCCAAGTTATCTCCAACCACTGCGATTAGTTCAAATACCGTCACTTGTCTGGTCGTGGTCTGGAGGCTATTGTTCGACTTTAATCTGTCATTTGGCTTAAAAGTCCTGAAGCTGATTTGCTGAGTTTTCTCACCCATGGCATTCCCCTACATTTGAGTATAAGTTAAGGACAAAAGTTGTAGTACTTCGTAAGAGATCAAGTTTTATTCTAAGGAACTCTTGAAGCACTGGTGAGTAGTGGCCTGAGGCAGTCTTTATGTAAATTAGCTGCAATTCTATAGCATGTTTTGGAGGTTCAGCTTATGCTACACATCATTTATATCTTCTGAGGGAACTTTTCCATGTATGTTTTCAGTGTATTTTTTTTTTTTAATTGTTGCGCTGACTGTAGTTAATTTACACTTGCGAATATTTTGCAGGACTCTCACTTAAATCACAGGAACTAACAGCGCTGTTTTTAGCTGTTAGGCTGTACTGCAGTTTTGTCATGGAATATGATATACATACCTTGCTTGATTTATCCACATTGGCTACAACTCTGTGGGTTATTTATATGATGCGTTTTAATCTTAAGTCAAGTTATATGGAGGACAAAGACAACTTTGCAATGTATTATGTGGTGAGTACAAGTTTTCGCCGCTGACATGATGGCTACAATTGTTTGTCCTTTGTTTGTCATTCATCTATCACAATATGCTTAAGACAATATTTTTTTAAATTGATTTCCTAGCATCAGAAAGCATGGTCATTTTTTTATGGTAACTCAGGTGTCCAACTTACGTGCACCTCGACTAATCCTGGGGGCCCAATCCCACCGCCCCCACCTGCGGAGAGCCCAATTAAAGCCGTAGCAATTGCTTCCTAAGAAGCATGGACATGTCTATCGGCCTCATCACAGACACGACACGACACTCTTCGGACACGTATTGAACATGCCTAAATACTTGTCCAATGCATTTATTATATTTCTTTTACTTAGACTCATTGTGGATACTCTAGGACATGTTGGCAACACTCTTGGAACATGCTAAGGGCTAATTAAAATGTCGCAGATGTTTATATGAAATCATAACATACCTCTATAATATAATAATACGAATACATTCACATTTGACGTGTTTTCGGAGAAATGACGTGTCCTCGTGTCAGTGTTTTGTTGTGTCATGTCCGTATCCCGTATTCGGGTTCGTGCTTCCACTACTACAATAAAGCATAACAATCACAGCTATTTGCAGTGATTGTTAGTTTTCCATCACACTCGCGCTACCGTGATAGATTTGAGTGTGATTGTAAATCACTCTTTTTTATCACAGTTATAAGCCGTGATTGAATGATAGAAACAATCACACCCAAAAGGTGTGATCGTTTCTAGGCAAAACCGAGATGGAAACTTACCCGCGTGTTCCATCCTGGGTTTTTTATCACACTTTTTTTAAAAAACCGTGATTGTATGTAGATAACAATCACCACCAAAAACTGTGATCTTTCATGTCTAAAAAATGAGATGGAAAATAGTTAGGCGTGGTCTTTTGTGGTTTTTAGATCACGGTTTTCATCTAAAAGCGTGATTAAATGTTCTTATCATCACAGTCTAGAACCGTGATTGAAAGATAACTTTTTTTTTTTTTTTTTGCATTTAAAAAATATCCGAATCTGTAACCAATAATAAATACACGTAAAATATGTATTCAACCCATAGCTATCTTCTCCAAAACAAAAGACATTGCCATACGAAATATGCATAAATGATACTGCATCTTGCCCAAAACATATCATAGATAGAAACATGGTGCCAAGATCAATCAAATTCCTGAAAATGCATAAAAAAATGCAGAACGAAAGCTTCAACAACAAAAAAGACAGAAAACTTGAACCACAAGCATGGAGTTATGTCCTAAGCTACAACGAATAGCACTTCTTCATTCTCTGAAGCCAATTTCAAGCACTTCGTCATTCTCTGAAGTCAATTTCAAGCACTTCATCATTCTCAGAGCATGCCTAAATTAATCCTGTAGAAAACATACCTTTAGAACCAAACTCAAGCATATACAAGATCAAGAACTCCAAGCAAAAAGTAGCAGCATGAAGTAGAATCAGCAGCAGGCTAATAGAGCACTTCACATCAACATCATGGCAACAGCAAAATCAACATAATAAAAAAGTCTTCTCCTGTTTAAGAGAATGTCCAAAATGCTACCTAGTTGCCAACAAGAAACATAGTATCCATGGGCCACAGAAAGTGAAACAACAACTGAAGAACCAAAGAACAAGGCCTGGCTGTCATGAATACTACTAACCACAGATACAACTGGTTTAAGCTCAAACATGTTGGCAAAATTCCATTTGCATGTCAACAAACATTCTTATAACATCTAAATATAGTGAGGATAACGGTATCTAACCCGCAGGAACACAGGCATAAAGAACGAAAAGGCACGGGACAATTCCATTGCCAAAGCATCGGATTCGTAAATTGTAGTAGGCGTTACGCGTATGAAAAAGTTGTAAAAGCTGCAATCCGGTTAGTAAGGGCTCCTATTCGCCTCGAATTAGGCCCGATGACCTGTTTAATCTGAGCCCGAAACACATCCAATTTCAGCTTGAAGAGTTGGGTTTGAAATATAATTCCTCTTGACAGATTGCCATTCTAAAATTTTGTGTACTGGACCAAATACTTGGTCTAAGTCTATTTTAGATGATATTGGACATCTCTGTTAAAAAGATTTAGAAAAGATCCATTCTTGATTCAAGAATTTATACAAAATACAACTTTATACAAGAGTAAAGACTAACTACTTGAACTAATACAGCTGTCAACAACTAGCACCTCCACTCCACTACATACTTCCACTTACTGACTCCTAACCGACTTACCTCAGTTACACTATGGTGTAACTAGACCCATCGTTCTACTTTGAGGATACATTAGATTCAGTACTCTTATCATATTCGTGGCCAAGGCAATAATAGAGGTGTTATCACACCACAACACCGGAGTCGAAGTAACTGGAATATGAACGTCACGAAGAAGCATTTGAAGCCAACTCAATAAAGCAGCAGTGTGAGCAAGGGAGCCAGAAGAAGATTGTCACCAAGATACACACAATAGCCAGAAGAAGACTTGAGGGCAGAGCAGTCCCCAGCCCAATCAGAATCACAGAAAGCATGAAGCTAAAATGAGGAAGGTTGATAAATCAGACCATGATCAATAGTACCCTTAAGATATTTGAGCAATCGTTTCACTGCTGCAAAGTCACCAACGGTAGGAGAATGCATATGTTGGCAGGCTTGGTTGACAGCAAAAGCAAGATCAGGACTAGTAATAGTGAGATATTGGAGAGCACCTACAATACTCCTAAAAAGAACTAGAGAAGCAAAGGGGGCAGAGGACATAGAAAAGGAGGTAGGCTTGATCACTGAAGGATAAATGCAGGGCTTACAATCAGCAAGACCAGCTTTGTGGAGGATTTCTCTAGCATATTTAGACTGAGATAAGAAAAGGCCCATAGCACAAGATTGAACAGCAATACCCAGAAAATAGGAAAGAGAACCAAGTTCCTTCATAGAAAATGCAGAGTGCATTTGAGATATGAGATGTTGAAGGTGAGTAGGGGAGTTGCCAGTCAAATGAATGTTCATATAGGAGCTCATAAAATAGCTCCAAGCAAATGACCAACATTTCCAAAGCTAGAAACTAATCTCAACACTCGCAATGCAACACAATTAACAAGCTACAACGTACCTACATTCTTGATCAAAACCATCTAAACAAACGAAGAGGTAACTTACATGTATAAGTGTGATCTAATTTCTTTTATTTTTTCACCGATGCACGCTTTTACAACAGTCATGTGGTTAGTAGTTAGTGTTCCAGTTTTGTCATTACAGACACAAGTGGCAGTCCCTCAGGAACAGCAACCACAACAATTGTAACTGCAATAGCAAAAGTATTATTATGTGGCAAAAGGTGGTGTTTTCCTCATCCACTGACTACGTACACTAAGGAGACGAATAACTGTATAGGCTCAGTGGTTAATACTCCCACAGGATCTACATTCTACAACAATCCTTACTACATTGTTTCATTTTCCATGATACAGATGGAAAAAAAAGTCAGGTTAAACATAGATACGAACACTCGAATAAGAAATTACTGACGGGAATCTGTAGACTCACAGTTGATGTTGCCCAGGTATCAATATCTGATTTCAATCCGACATTCAGCTTGTCAGCTAACCATATTCTTTTGCCTTGGCATCATGTAAGAGCAGTGCCAAACCACTGCAGCGGTGATGGACGAAGGGTTATATACACAGTCCAAGTTATAAAATGTGTTCAGCCTGGGATAAGGTCTTTTCGACAGCCATCCACCAGTCCTCGTCTCCACTGTGCATTTCGTCCTATTTGGGATAACAGAGGTTTAAAAAAGGAACAAATATCGGAATCAGGGGAAAGATGGAAAGATCGACTTCAGATTTCTACTAGCTTCAAATCATGTCAAAATGAAGAAAAATGTGTATTATCATTTAAGATCAGAAACTACAAAAGAGCAAATCACTGAAAGGAGCTCATTGAAAATAACGAAAAGTTTCGCTAACCCCCTTCAAATTAGCTCGTTTAGCCAACTCATGTGTATTAAGTGTAAGACTTCGAAGCAAATAGACTAATAAAGTTTTCTCATAATTGCAAATACTGATTATAGTACACTCCTATTACACCTATTTAGTTTGTTTGAAAGTTTCAGTAAAATTAACAGAAGAGCATGCAATCCTGAAAACATGGATGGAAACATTTTCATGGTCTGTGACTAGTACAAACTTAGAATATGACAATGAGACTAATTCGCTACTAAGCATTGACGATACCATGTACTATGATTAATCAAAGCATAGAAGCATAGAACTCAAGAACTAGTAACACTAACCGTTTCAGTGAGATCTAGTGTTCTAGGCATATTCTCAATTTTTTCTGCAGCTCTTGTGGCTTCAATCCACCATCCATCCTTCCTTCAGCTGTCTGTGATGCTTTCGTCACTGTAAAACTTCATGTGCTCCTGCCCATTTTGAACAGTTGATGTTCAAGGTTCTCATCTGCGGAACCTCCTACGTTGTGCGAACCAAAATTGAATAGAATTGTATCATCGGGAATTGCATCTTTGGGGATTGGACGTGAAGGGGATCGGTAACCTGTTACAATCAATCAGCTCAGCGAAAAGTATTCACTTTGATAGTTAAAGAAATGCGGGGAAAAGACTCATTTAGACCTCTGCAATCATGATCACGGCATTTCTGATAGTAAACAGCCTTTCTTAAGTCAACAATGTAGATCACTGAAAGAGAAAGGAAGGAAGAAAACGTCAATGTATATATTACTGTTCTTCTAAACAGAACAATCCGAAAAAAAAAAAATCATTTTTAGGTTTTTCAACTGATTGCTCAGCTTGTTAACTGAGATTGACGAAAATGAAACGATAACTTATTAACTGGGAACGAAATTACTGGTTGAAGGATATCATCATAATCGGGAGAGTTTACACTGCACATAAGAGAAACACTGCTACTCCCTGATTTTTGTTGACTGAAAGAGTCTGAAGTTTTTTTTTTTTTTGAGATGAAAAAGAATCTGATGTTGATTCATGAGCTTTCTTAACAAATTAAGACAGTCCTAAGTGGAATGGTCATTCTAATTTCTCATGCAGTGTCCAACTAAGAGGCCAGGTTCTAACAACTACTTAAGGTCTGGTACCAGATGGAGTTGTTACTAAGCACACAAGTCAAGTCAAATTCTTACTTTCGTAGCAGAGAGACAACATAACTAAATTGTGCAAAAATAAGAATGAAAAAGCTTCTACTAGGAACTGAAAAGCATGAATGCTTCAATGTAAAAAATCTTCAAAAGAAAAATTGAAAGATTTTTTGAAGGCTTATAGCTTAAAAGGGAAGACAAGGAATGAAATTTACCGTGATTGCTTTTATGTTCTCTACCAATTCGTTCACAGTATCTATTTCTTGACATGCTGTACACCATCATTCCATACTCTGAGAACCAGTACCAACTTCGGATTTTTCCTAGAATTACACCAAAAATAAGTAATGGAACATGTAAGTTGTATTTCCATACAACAATAAACTAACAGGAATCTGAAAGCATAGATGGAAAACGTTAAAAGTTTTGGTACAAGAACAAGATCAGTCTCCTTTCATATCAAGAAAGGAAATAACAATAAGTTGGTGTTCTGAAGTATACTTCAATCTCACATAAAGTTTGCCTCCGAAAGGCACCCCCATGCTACTGATACCTTTCTAGATCAGCAGGTGGACCTATGAACCCCTTCAGAATTTGTGCCTTCATCACCTCCAAAAGGCACCCTCTCTCTCAATCCACACCCTCTAATCTCAACTACCCACATCTGATGGTCCCTGATCAGCTCAGTATGTACTTACCATTTTCCTATAGGATCCATTCCAACCATCTCACAGCCAACCTTCCAAGCATATCACGGCAGGAACAAATTTACAAGCTCTTTTTAGCGTGTGGACTACCTCATAAGTAGAAGCAATATAGAAATTAAATAAAAAAAAAAGAGATGTTAAAAATAAGGAAGACAGAAACCAAGTTTCTGACGTTCATATGGTTGCCCTACAAATGTAGTTTTCTAAAGAAGGCACCACCTGACACATTTCCTATAGTGGCAATAGATTCCACAAACACGTCCAAGGTTGGAAATGGTGATTTCCTGATCAAATAAGTCCTTGAAAGATCACTTGTGCAAGAATTCAACATGAATTCATGTGAGGCACTTGATTGCTTTTAACTCGCTGTTTATCTGAAATAAGAAAGGATATGGAAGCTTCAACGCATCAACTACAAGAACATGAAACACAGAATAGCTACGTTTGACAGTCAACATTGCCAGCAGGACATGTTTAGAGTCTTTAGACCCACCAAGAGTATTAATGTTTGAAAGACATGGAATCATATCCCAAAAACTTCACAAGATAGATCTAGCTTTCTGGAATTGGACAGAGTTCAACCGTGGATCACATATATCTTTTCTTTTTCTTTTTTCTGAAAAAAATTGAGGGAAAGAATTCTTCTCAGGACATCCCATATTACCTCTGTATCAAATTCCAGGGCCTTCACACAATTTGAATCCATTTTGCAGATAAGAAGCTTCTCACAGTCAGCATCCATGTTGCAGATCAAGGATGCCATGAACACATTTTCCTCGCTCTGAAATAGGTCAATGTGACATTAATCGAATCGAAAGATGCAAGAGAGAAGGTTCGAATCGAAAGATCAGATCAAAAAAGGGAACAACATTGTTCGATTTAAGAAAACATCAGTTCTTGCGCCCTTCTAAGGATGAGAAATGTGCTCAATATAGGGTAGTAAACACTGGTGCGGGAATTTGCGAGTCTACTGAATGTGTCAAGTACGAAAGGTCGACTACATTAATGCAATAAAAATACACGAACATCTTCATCTCCCATGCGATTTTCCATACCGACGATTAAATCAGAAGACATTTTGGAGAAGGATAATGGAGGAATACAAGAAATCACAGAGAGGGAGTGCACTGTTTCTTCCTTCACGTTGGTGGTGGAGAGAGAAGAGGCGGAGGCAGTGTGTGAGGATGGGAGCAAAGAGGCAGCGGCACCATGTGAGGATGAAGATGAATCGTGTACTGGAGGATTTGTTTATTGACTAAATCAAAGTTCAGACTAAAAGGATTCATACTTTGACCGCATACTTACTAATTGACAAAATTAGCATTGATTTGTAATGCTTCAAGAGATTAAAAAACATAAGTTATAATTTCCTCCTTAATGAACTTACACACATTTTTCCGTGCATTCCAATTCTGATCAGTGAAGTGTGGTGTTAGAGTAGACACTTCAAGACCCCTACCCGGCAGGATTTGCCTTCACTTGCTCAATAAGAATAGGAATTGTGTTCCAGCCTTTATTGGCCAATCGTATGTGGTTTCTACTAGGTTTAAGAACGAATTTAGATCCTTAATTCAGCTTCGAGGCTTGTGGGCATATATAGGCAACCATTTCATAAGAATCAGGTGATATGATCGATGCATGACCTCTTTTTTTTAGAATACAAAACCAAATAGTAGGCTGGAGTCTATACAAATTCCCCTAAAACGAGATGTCTTGCTACGATCAATCATCACTTCCCGCTGAAGGTTTTTAGGAAGTGGAGCAAACTAGGCATCTTCAATTAGTGGCACAAATAGCACCATTGACACAAAGCACTTGTGAGCCCCTGTACGTGTGTTCCAGCTTTGATGGTTGTTTTGCAATAACACAACTATTGAACTACATCAGGCAAAAATTGGTGATCTTAAACTTATCCTAGCATTATATAGCCAATAGTTATGAACCAATCAAAACAAAAGCCCCAATATTCTTGAATGAAAACATAAACCCAGATAGAGGAGTAGCAACAAACCTTTGGGTGGAAGACAGAACAAACTCAGGATTGAAACCCAAGCACAGCAGTAATCGATCCTGAGGGAGAAAAAAAAATGAGAAGATTGGTCGATCATTGCGGTGTGAAGGTTATTGAAAACCAGAGAAGAAGGAACAAACCCTAGCAGAGCTGTAATCGATCCATCCTCAGCCATCACTCGTTCGCACGAGGTCGCAATATTTGTAACCCTAGCAGAGCTGTAAGCGATTGAGGCGACGGCATGTGAGGATGGGGGCGAAGATTGAAGAGGTGCCGCTTCTTCCTTCACGATACTGGAGAGTGGAGAGGCCAGGAGGATGAGAACTGAGCTTCACCGTGGGAGCAGAGAGTGTAATTAGGGCTTATTTTGGGCTGGCGTGAAACGACGTCGTTTTGAGCACATAACTTTTCAATTACTTTTCCAAGCGCGCCTAAATGAGAGAAGCAGCGCCGACGCAAAAATTTAGAAGTTTCCGGTTTTTATCACAGTTTTTTTATCTCGCTATATGAGTGAGATCTTTTATCTCGCTCTTTTTTATGCTAAAGTTTTTTATCACACCGCAAGGGTGAGGTCCTTTGTTTTTTATCTCACCACACAAGCGAGGTCTTAAAGTCTTCTATCACACTGTAAGGGTGAGGTTTTTTTTCTTTTATCTCGTCGCAAGAGTGAGATCTATTATCTTGCTCTTTTCCATGGCTAAGCACCACTTTTTATCTCAGCCTTTGATTTATACTGAGATTAAAAAGTTAGCCTACAATTTTTTATCACACTCTCACTGAAAACCGTGATCTTTGTAAATCTCCTTAGTGTGGTATTTATCTAATATTGTAGTAGTGTTCTTAGATTGCTTTGTATGGACTAGCCCCAGAAGAGTTGATAGCACCTGGGAGGTTTTGAGAGTTAAAGACCTTAGGAAGGAGCGAAGTCCTAAGTCCCAGGCCTTAACCATCAGGCCAACCCCTTGGGTTCAAAGAGCATGGTTATTGTGTGTCAATTGGGATAAATAAGCAGGGCGGGCTGAAGACAATTTGGGGCCTAACGTAGCAATCAAAACTAGGCCTTTTCACATATTACTATTTATTTAAAGTAATTTAATTTAATTAAATTTGCTAGCTTTATTGGAAGCAAAATTAGTAATTAGATCTTTGTAGTCAAGTTTTTCTACAAAAACTTATTCTATTGATTATATGGCTAATCCATTTAATCTTTCTTGTCGCAATAAATTAGGATAACCCTTTAGAGAAGATACACCCTGTCTTTTTCTCTGTCAGTTTTGTTCCTTATTTTGGGGCCTGCTTTATTGAGTGTAGAATTATTTCTAATACTATTAATTATTGTTTCCACATATACACATACTACTATGTAATACCCATAGAAAATTTGGGGTCTAAAGCACATGCTTCACTGGCCTAATGGACAAGCCGGCCCTGTATAGAAGCTTCTCTTTGTTTCTTCCATAGTACAACGAAATTAGTTAGTGGGCAGCATTGCTTGGTGCAATGGTAAAAGCTCATGCTGCCATGCATGAGAATGACTTTGTGTTTAGGAGCAGCACTATTTGTAAAAGCCTTTGTTTTTTGGGATAGTATGGCTAAAATTTTAAAGCAGCTCATAGTTTAATGCCCATAGGCCTATATTCGGCTCATATGAATGGCTTCTTATTATCAAACAATTCTTTCTTGTTCATATATTTTCCTCGCTTTTTCTTTTATGGCCCATCTCTTTCTTAGATTTGCTTGCAGTTAGGCTTTCGTCTTCGGTTGATCTGTACATTCTCTATGAATGATTCTCTTTAACTAAGAGAACAAGCCGCTTTCTTTCTCATTTTGCCATAGGTGGTGCCATGTGCGGTATTGGCTTTGTTAGTCCAGCCGTCAACTTTGCATACTTTTATCAACAGATTCTTTTGGGCTTTCTGTGTATACCTGGAAGCTGTTTCTGTATTACCCCAACTTCGTGTCATGCAAAACACAAAGGTAAAATTGGTGACATAATAGATTTTTGTTATTCGCTCATGTATTAGTGCTTGGCTACATCACTCTTCTTCTCTTTGAACTCTCAGATTGTTGAACCATTCACGGCTCATTACGTATTCGCATTAGGCATTGCCAGGTTCCTGAGCTGTGCTCACTGGGTTCTACAGGTTTGAAATGTGGACTTTGAATATCTCTATTCTTTTAAAATTGGGGAATGATTAAATTCTTCTATTTGCCTTGTCAAATCTGACGTTTGTGAGAATACCAACAGATACTTAAAATCTTGTGTGGAATTTAGATAGTTATTTGCTATCAAAAAGACCCGCCAATGGAGTTAAGCGCCTTTTGTTGATATCATATTTGCTCTCTTAGCGTAGATCAAATGATAAGGAGTTTTAGTGCACGGGTTATGGATTCCAAATTTATGATCAGTTGCTATCAGGTTGCCAACTCTTGTCTTTTTAGATTTATATTTACTTTGGACATTAGCTTTGTGTTCTAGCGGATCTATGATTTTCCAGTAATCTTCGTTTTCTATTTCCTTTTCCCTTCCAGTAATCTTTGTTTTCTATTTCCTTTTTTCCCACAGGTTTTGGACAGCGGTGGCCATCTGCTGACAGCTCTAGGTTACGGATTGTGGCCTTCGATGGTTCTTATCTCGGAAATCGTTCAGACTTTCATACTAGCAGACTTCTGCTACTACTATGTTAAAAGGTCATTATTTTTTAGTTTTCTTAGTGATGCTATATACTCGTGTGATACCATAAGAAAATCAAGAGAGAGAAACAAACACAGCAAGTATCATTTTTTTTTGTTCCAACTGTTTTCCCGTGTCTTTACAATACATTGCTCTGACCTATTTATACAAACAAGACTCGAAAGAAACACAAATCCTCTCAGCTTTCCTATTGGATGAGAAACACAAACTTGGATTGTTGAGGTGGAAGTCAAATCTGAGCTGGAGAAGACCACACTTGACCACCGCTAGTGAGCTGGCTTAACAAAAGGGACACCCGATCCTCTCTGGGATAGATAGATTTTGAAAACTTATCTGTTTTTGACTTGCAGTGTTTTCGGAGGACAACTTGTGCTACGTCTTCCTTCTGGAGTTGTGTAATCGAAGATTATACGAAGCATGATCGGCATTGACCCGAAACTTAAAATAGTCTTACGATTTTCATTTCGGTTCTTTTGCTCATGTGATTCCTGTTATCGGACTTGGTTGCATCTGAAGATCGGGGATCAATTTTCTTGCTCTGATATCATGGTTTTTGGTTAAGCACTAATATGTGGCTTCATATAATGGATTTTAGGTAGCCGAGCCGTGTAGCGTTCGAGCTCGGCTCATCAAGCAAGCCTTTGACAAGCCGAGCACATTCATTTATTGAACGAGCTGAGCCTCTACAAACAAGCCGAGTTTTAGAGAGTTGAGCTCGGCTTGAAAGAAACCTTCAAGAAAACTTGCTTGAATGCTTAATTGCAAGGGATCTGAATTGGCATAATGTTCTTCGTGGAAATGGTTCTGCCATCTCTCTTTTGGGAGCACAGTCCATAAGTAGGGCTCGTAACCGATCCAAATGGTAGTAAATTGTTAAAGTTTAGTTTCAACTTTACGTTCGTTAAAAGTGTATTCAAGTTTGACTTGTTTATCAGGAGAAGTGCTCTTGATGAGCTTTAATCGAGCAAATTATGAGTCGATCTTGGATAGGTTAACTTTCTTATAGAGTACAAGATAAACGAATCGAGTAGTAATTTTGCTCAAGTTTGGTTCAAAAGTAGAGTTCAAAAAAAAATTTGAAACTTGATTTGTATAAGTGTCGTGCCGATTTCGAATGAGCTTTTAACGAGCTGAACAACGGCGGTAAAGCATAGCAGCAATTCATGGGGGAAAAAGATGAAGAACCGTCTTCGAACTACCTTTTTTTTTTTTTAATCGGCTTCGAACACCTTGCTTCATCATAGATCGTTTTATTTTTCTTTGAGTTTTGAAGGAGGGCAAGAGGGTAATTTTACATACCAACTCACTTAGGCAATTGCTGACTAGAGAGAGGTATAATGGACCCTTTAAACACACACAATACCCAAACTCCCGATATGAATTTGAGTTAAAAACACATGATTTAGGCGAGGGAGAAATTTAGCTCCTTTGCTCGGAAAGAAAGAAAAAAAAGGAAAGTGGGGCCTGTTTCAAATTTTAAAATAAGTAACTAAGAAGGTAATTTCAAATTCAAAATTTATGCAAATAATTTTTCTAGAAATATGAATCTTGTTTGATAGATCTACCAAAGATATTTTGAATGATGCAATAAAATTTGAAAAATTATTTTGTCAATACATTATTTTTGAGTTTGAAACTTGAAAATAAGTACTCCATCCATCCGGATTTAATAGTCCTTTTTGAAAGTTTGTGTCATTTTCAATTGATTATATCTTGTAATTTATAATATTTTATGTAATTTTAAAACATTGTCTTATAGAACTAATTGAGATCTGTCAAACAAGATACATATTGGATATAAAATTCATTATCAATTTAAAGATATAATTGCGGATCAAAAAATAAAAAGATATAATTCATTTTTTATCCGGTTTAAATCTGGACGAAGGGAGTACTTATTTTTTTAAGAAGGAAAATTGGAATGGAGTTAACCAGATTTTGGCTCATATGTTTTTGAAAACTTATGTTTATTATTTTAAATTTTATTTAAAAATTTTTTGCCAAGAAAACTGACATCTTCAAAGGTATACATATATCATAAACTTTATTCAGCTAGTTTTCTTTCCTTTCGTGATTTTAATTTTTTCGTTTCCGATGTAACTATGGTTAACTATAGAGTGGGGCCATCTATTGACAAGAACCAATAAAAATGTGGGTGAACAAAATTACACTCACCAATGGGCTTCCGTCCCAAGTTGGTAACTTTTGTCCTCCCCATGTGGGATGGGAGACCAGGTTTGAGCTTCGTCGTTGGCGTTTGGAATTCAGGACTATGAATAACTTTTAAAATTTCTGTGAACTAATCTACTAATATCCTGTTAATCCTTGTTGATATATACAATATTGAAAAAAAAAAAAAACACGTGTTCAAAGCCTGTTCAAAACTTTGGTCTTGATCCAAACTATATCTATTACTGTGTCGGCTATAAGAAAGTGATGGTATTTATCCGAACGCCATCATGACAGCGCCGTCCAGTGGCGGAACCAGAAATTTCATTTAGAGGGGGCACCTCTTTACAATCAACCAATGATCGTTCTAGCGGTTCCACAATTGATAGTTCGACTTATATTTTGAAAAGCTAGAAAATGAGTTGGATGGACTAAACATGTCAAACAAAGTAGCAATTTGCCTCCCTGAAACAAGCATTTAATTCTTTAAGGGGTCCATTAATTTAGTTGGAAACGCGCAACGATAAGCCCTCCCAAAATTTCTAATTTCTCTAACATTTTTTGAGTAGGTTTACAAAAAAAAAAAAGGGTGTAGGGGATAAAATTCCATGGCGGCACGTGACCCTATTGAGCCTATGCTAACTCCGCCCCTGTCGCCGCCGCCGCCGCTGCCACCTATGAAGCTGAACATTTTATTTAACGGGTTAATTATGAGCTTGAACTCAAGTAGCTTGATTTGTTTATCAATTTTATCCGTCGTGTCATATTGTGCGGCTGAAAGATGCTTGAGATGAGCTATAACATTCCTCTATTGACGAGAAATGGTTCCTCGATCAATACGAAAGAAAGAAAGAAAAGAGAATGGTTCCAGAAAATGTCACAGCTGGGAAGCACAAAATCTGTACTATAAAGCTGAATAATGGACCCTCCATAATTTGCACAACAAAACAACAAGCGTATTTGGTGAACCCCCCTACCTCACCTCCTGACTTTATCTCTGGATATTCCAAGGCTCCCACGGTTAATGAGACGTGTATAGCCTAGCCACCTAGGGGTGGCCCGGGTGGGCATCGTTACATGTCATCAAGTGTTCGTATCAGAATTCTTTCAACCCTAATTCGACTTGTTTAGCTTTTCGTGTTCCGTGTAAAAATATTCGACCCTAACCCGCAAATTTTGTGTTCGGCTAGTGTCGTGTTGTTGTGTCTTTTCATAAATTCCCCACCCCTCTTCGTTCATGTTCGTGGCAAAATTCTCTCAACCCTAACCCGATCTGTTTGGCTTTTCGTGTTATCGTGTCGGGTCAAATTCGTGTTTCGTGTCAGAAATAATTGATCCTAACCCGCTAACTTTGTATCGAATTCGCGTCGTGTCGAAAATTCCCACCCCCATACTATATAGCCTATGCAATCATCTGTTTCCATTATTGTAAGCTCTGCTTTACCATTTGGGACGGTTATCTTGGCTGCAATTGGTTGGTAGAGTTTTTATACAGTTTTATTAAACTTGCCGGAATGATTTCAAAGAGTAAAGAGTAGGTTCAAATGAGTGCAATTGGAGGTGACTCGAACTATATCAGACCACCTTCTTTGTCATTTGAAAATACTTGAACAAATGTTTTAGTAAGTAGTTACTCAACGACCCAATAGAATAGGTCTAATTTTGATGATTGACTTGGATTATCCAAAAGCCTTTCTTTTTTTCTTTCTAGTTATAACCGGATGTTCAGGCCATCTTGCGCACCTCGGCTAATTTTAAGATCCTGAAATTAACGACTAAATAAACCCTCCAACAGTTTCAAGATGTGGAATATATATCTAGCCTCCGTGAAGATTCTTCAAATTGATTCTACGAAGGGGAAAATTATTCAATACAACAGGGGTACCGCCACATGGCGCCCCAAATTCTTTGTATACCACCCATTTGTGTGGCTCCCACCATAAAGTGTGTGGAACTCACACATCTGACAGAGAAGAGTTAGGGGCACCGGGCATGAAATAATTACCCTAAAGGGAAAGTCTTAGGGCACTATTGTGTGTAATTACTAAATTAGCATGCATTTGGTGCTGTAAAAGGTGAGAAATGATCTTCCCCAGTCCGCACACCCCTTCCGCACGAACACCCTCATATTGCCAGCCTAGTACATAACAAAACAGAAAAGAAGTCTATTTGCACAAGTTTTGGGCAGGTAAAGCACTATAGAAAAGTCTACTTTGCTCATCTCCATCCAACCTCTGTTCAAATAGACTAAAAAACAAGAGAGTCACTTTTTCCTTTCGTCAGGCTACTGGCTCTTGCAATGGCGGAACTAGGAATGTAATCTACTCTGAGCTAAAATGGGTTGGTGGTCGGGTGAATTGGGTTGAGCTATAAATTTTACATATAAATTTTTGTTTTTTTTTTTGTTTTTGTGTTTTAAAAATTGACCTGGACTATAGCCCACCCATTCTTTATATAGTTCTACCCTTGGCTCTTGCATGGAGACCCTCGTCGATTTAATTGGATTAGGCGGTGGTTTCCTGAGCTCTCCAATAGCAACGATGAAGGCGTCTGAAGGCAGATGCCATAATGATTCTGCGGCGAAATCAAGATCCGGTGACGATCCTCCATCCAGCTACCTCCACAAGGAGAGTACAGGTCGAACATTGGCGCTGAGCGGCTCTTCTTATTTTGTTTTGTTGTCTACTTTTTTAATCAAGTTTTAAGCTGTCGGCAGGTAAGTAGGCCTTATTGCCAGCCTATTATCCATATCCCCAGCCCACCTCTCATTCTTTCTTCTTGGCATGGCTTTGCATGAAAGGCCACATTGCCACGTTCCCCAGACTCTCTCTCTCTCTCTCTAGTCTCTATAAATACAGCTCTCACCTTCACTTGTTTTCTGTACTAAGCTAAATATCTATAAATATCTTCACTGTGTTTTCTCTTTCTTTCTGTCAAAACATATTCACTAATGGCCATGACTAAAGCTCTTGTTGCTTCAATTGTTCTCTCTCTACTTGTTCTTGACCTGGTCCAGCCATTGCAAACCAATCAAGTGGTAAATCTCAATCTCGATCTTCTGTGAAAATTCAAAGAAAACCATTGCATTTTCATTGACACATACTACTACTGTGCTTAATTATATGTTTCCTAAAATTATGCAGACTAGCAACAGTCTCACGGATGCCGCCGTCGGCAAGCCCATGGGTACGTCGATTCGGCTACTCTACTATTGAGTACAAATTAGTAAATTCAATCTCTTTCTTAAATAGCTTAAACTTTTAGATAAGTTGGCGGTCCAATATGTGCTAAGCCTCTTGTTTGTTGCCGATGATACTAAAAGCTCCACTTCCTATATATTTTCTTATATGTATCCTAATAGCGCGACGACCTTTACTAATCCTCAACCAAAATGGAAACTTTGAAATTATGTACCATAATGATTTGTACCATAATTATGTTGTGTTTTTGGTTTGTTGTGAATATAGATTGCGGCGGAGCTTGTGCTGGTAGGTGCAAATTGTCGTCGAGGCCAAATTTGTGCAAGAGGGCGTGCGGGACGTGCTGTGCCAGGTGCCAGTGTGTTCCTCCTGGCACCTCGGGCAATTTGGAGGCATGTCCTTGCTACGCCACCATGACCACTCATAACAACCAGCGTAAATGCCCTTAGAAACTACCACCCGCTCTCAGGGCGAGCGAGTAACATCGTACTACTCGTCAAAGCAACGTTATTTTGATGCAGAACGCACGTTATAATAATGCATCAAAACAACGATGTTCTGACGTACACCCCAACTTCTGTCGCGTCGTAATAGTACTGCAATAAAACTTGTACTCATATTTGTACAGAGTGTAATAATACTTGGAGTTTGGCTATTTTTAAGCTCTTCGGATGCAAGCGCCCGTAATTTATCTATTTGTTCATTGGAAAATGCTAAAAACAGTACAACGGATCCAATGCTAAAAACAGTCCAACGGATTGTTAATAAGAATGAAAACCCTAGTAGCATACGGGGAAAAAAAGCGCCTAGAAAAATGTAAAAGTGCATTCAATTGTGTGATTCCATTGTTTTGACATCTTTTTTTTCTGCTCACATGGGTTGTTTTTAGCGCACCGATATGTCTCGGTCTCCCTCTCCCTCTCTGGAATACTAGACTAATTGCTCCTTCGATGCTTTGAATGCAATTTCTACAAAGGTTTGGTTTTCTAGTTAGGCAAAATTTTAAGGAGAGTGATTTTCTCCTCTTTTATCAACATGAGCTCGCTTTTTGGTCTTTATACATGTGACATTAAAAAATTGCCCTTACTTCCTAATTAAGCTCTTCACTCATAAAGGGTAATCTTGTAACTTCATGTGACTAAAGATGAAGAAGGCAGTGCATACGGATTAACTATGAGTGCAAAAATCATCTTCCAATTCTGAAAACATCAAAAAGAATTTGCAGCCAATTGTTTTAGCTTTTCCTGTGAAACAATCACATACTCACAGCCTTATTGCCACTTTACATTCAAATTACTCTCAATCAAGATAGCATTTAGGAGTAACAGAAAAAACGTTCATCAAACACTTTTGACACCTGCCTAAAATGGGTGTATCATAAAAATGGAATTGGCTTCCCTCGAGTCCATTAATGTTCCGCATCCATGAGTCTCGTTTAGATGATCCGAGCTATTCATTTTGTTAGTTCTGGTGTGTAGATCCATGCAAAAAATAAAGGTAACCCGTATTGGTAATTGCCTTTACTCTGTTTTTTCGGTATGGATAATCTGCACATCGGGGCCTCCAAAATAGAAGGCTCGGATCATCAAAAAATGGACAGTGGGGCAGAATGTTTAGACCAAGAAGGAAGCCGTGTCCAGTATGAATTCATCAAAGCTCGGAGAGGCACCTCCCATTGATGAAATCTACAACCTCCGTAACTGCATGGTCAAGCGCAGCCGTTACCGCCAACAAATTCTGCAAAAATTCGATCCCTGTTGGTTTATCACCATCCACTATATCAGTTACAGCTTTAACAAATATTGCAGGAACCTTCAAAAGATCCGCTACATAAGCAACTGCTGCTCCCTGCAACACGAAACATATACAAGAACAGGCTCACTACCATGCACGAGTGCAAAACCAAATACATATACATACCGTGGAAGCGGTACAACAAATTAGGCAACAAATGGAAAATACAAGGAAAAGCAAGAAAACCCCCCTCAATATGGCTATGTATCCAATGAGTCTTTAATTGAGAACTTGAATAAAAACTTCAAAAAACCTCAATATGAACATAAAAAGCGACTGATGGAGAGAAGAAATGATCGAGAACTTACCTCCATGTCTTTAATTGTTGCATCATTTGAAACAATTGATGCTTCATCCTTGGGTGACGTATCCAATGAGTCGCCAGTAGACAATTTGCCAACCTAACAAACTCAACAAGCACACAAATGAAATTCCTGAGAGCCACTGGTGCATGAGGAGCACTTCAAGCAGATCACGACTAATAATAAACCCAATATGTAAAGAATAAAAGACTATGCCAAGCAAGTCATATGGACTACTGATATATCCAAGGAGTTTCCAGCATGGTAATCACCTTGAGGTTAAGTGTCTTCACGAGATTGGGTGTTGGGAAAGCCTGCCGCAAACCAACTCCATACAGATCAAAAACCTGCACAAGATATTGGCGAAAACAAAACCCATAAATTTCTTATTTGTCTAAACTGTACATGAAGAACATTGCACCCAGGAAAAGATGTTAAGGAGAAAGAAATGGAGCTTAAGTAGAGCTTTCACGAGGATTATTAAGATCTTTAAGCCCTATGCGGCCGACATAACTGCCGGCCATATAAGTGTTAATGTATATGGTCTGATCCAAGTATCCAACCGACTTCATGTATTCTAATTTCTAGTATGGAAGTAACTATGCAGATTTGTACTCAAATCCAAGCGCTTGAATTTCCAAATCTGAAATATCAAAGTTAAGCGTGGATTTTGGTATATTCCGACTTGTATGTAGGATCAGAAGCCTGTGCTTCCTAGAGCCAGGATTACCTGGACCTAGTAGGAGGTACTGAAAGGTAGATGTGCAATAGCTCTTGCAGAAGATTGCCCAAGTACTTCGCAATATTTGCCTTTTAGGTCTCCTTATAAAACCCACTTTAAACAAACAAGATTATGTTTCGATTAATAAGAAAATTGAATGCTGCAAGTCATCTTTCGTAATCGTGATGTTGCTGTCATGGAAAACTATTGGGGACCATTTCACGAATAATCAACATCTTGAAATATACAAAAAGAAAACTAGAGAAAAAACTTACAGGGATGGGTATCCTTCTATCGTGGAAGGCAACGTCCGATGCAAGAAAAATATCAGCTATACTAGCTCCTTTGGCCTGGAAACAGCTAAACATCAATGTGGAATACATATCAAAGCACTGCATCAAACACAATTCAAAGGTTTGTTGCATGATTTTGGTGGACAAAGAAGCAAATATCTGACGCACGCTGTGAGAAATTCCATAACAGCTATCTCATTTCTTTGTACACTGATGTTTATCAAAGAGGAAACCTAAATTTAAAGGACCATTCCATGGAAAAGGTAAAAATGACAAGGAGTCCGGTTATCAAGGAAGTTACCGACACATTGTGCAGAATGGAAATTTTCACTGTTTAGCCCCAGAGAGAGAGAGAGAGAGAGAGAGAGAGAGATGGTTGTTACTAGTGGTCTTGAAAAACTCAAGCAGAAAATAAACACTATCAGCAATCTACAAAATAAAAGAGCTCCAAGATGAACAAATCATACAGTTTCCCAGAATTTGAGAATAACTCTATCTGCAATCAAACAAAATACAAAAGCTCAAGATGATTTCTATTCAAGCAGCCATGGAAGAAAGACGAAAATAATCCTGGCTGCACATATTATACCTTAAAGCCACCAGCTGTGCCCGCATTTATGATAAGGTCTGGCTGCAACGCAAGGATAGAAGCATAGGTCACAAGAGATGCTGAAATCGTGCCTACACTATCAACTCCTGAAAAAGTTTAAGGACTCAGCATTCAGCAACATGTAATCCGTCATAAACTTTCCCACATGAAACACACATGCATCAATCATCAGTCATCACAATAAAATTCCATTAAGGGACATACTATCTGTTAACCTGTGCTCAGTATTCAAATGAAAGTATGGACTGAATCTGACAGTGACCATTCGAAATCTTTGTTTGCATCTTTGGATCCTGAGATCATCAACACACCTACCCTAGGGATACTTCAAGCCGCACAGTACTTATAAACTTTAATCTTCTATGAACTGCTAAAATCTAAATGTTGGAACAACCAGACTCAGGAAAATCATTTTAAGGATACACATTTAAATGAGGTGGTTTTACATCATCAACATCCTTGATACGTAGTATTTCTGTAGTACCCAGAAAAATCACTAAACAGGAAATATATATACTCATACCAAACTGTGAGCTTGAATTGTTAGTGTGTGAAACTAGTTAACAGTCCATATTAATAAAATGAAGGTACATATCAATCTACGATGTAAAGCTTTTACAGGAATGAATACATCAGATTAGCAGGCCCATTCATAAGTTGTTTTCCATAAATAACACAGTTCCTATTTTTTTTTCCCTTGGGTAAAATACAAAACAATTGCTTGGTAGAGACCTCTTTGACAATATCTGACTGAAACTACACACAAATGTACCAAAATTAGCTTAAGTTTAAAAGTTGCTTGGATTAGTTAGAGGGAAATATGCTAAATTATGTGGGTTAGCCAATTGGTGTTGCATCAGCCTACTCACAAGTCACCAGCACTCATACTTGTCAACAGAGGAGTACTGGATTCAGTTGCACATAAAGACCAGCTGGAAAGAGTCCTTAGTAGCAGAATCAGCAGTCTATCAAAACTCACTGAGAATGTATTAGAAAGTGTGCACGCAATTGCCAAAGCACATAATCGGCATTGCAATGAAACGAAAAAATCAAACAAACAAACTTTGGAACTAATACCCACCCAAAATGGTATCTTGTCCAGGCCAGATTATATTGATATTCAGGTCTTTGTAAGTACCAAAGTAGCGAACCCAAGGAACCCCCATTGGGAACCTGCATAGTTTTGAGTTAACAAATCAAAACCCGAACCAAACAAGAGAATATAGTACCCGAAAACAGCAGTGAAGCAAGTTCACTTCAAATGCCAAAAGGAAAAAAAGAACCCGAGATAATTGATAGGATGAAAATAGCAAAACCCTATTTGTTCCCCTGTGATGCAAAATGCAATTGACAAAACACAACACGGTATCAAACAAAATAGAAACAAAACATAAAAGTAACAATACTAGAGCTTAGCAAAGCAATTCCCATTTTAAATCACTGCCAAGATTCTATAATTAAGTGAAAACAAATTGGATACTTGTTATGTCCACATTCAAGGTAGCTCCACATAAATTTGTCTCCATTAAAGAGGGCAATCAAGAACCGGAAAAACAGTCCTGCTTCATAATTTTAGTTCTCCTAGGACCATTTCCTTAATCAACCATCATCACTATGCATTTGCTATTTATGTACCTGTCATAAAAGAAGCAAATACCTCTGCTGCCCATGAAATAAAAAACTCTACAACCACACATACACCAACACAATACACACTCACATTCATGTGGGGGCCCCACACACGGGAAGTAAGGTGTGTGTGTGGATCCCAACATAAACCTGAGTGTATTGTGTTTGTGTAAGTGCGTGTGGTTGTAGAAGAGTTGCCATGAAATTTGTCTATGCACTATGCATGCAAGACCTTTGCGTAACGGTCAAGGACTACTGCTATGCACTTAACCAGTTTGAGTCTCTGTACTTTTTAAATGAGAGAAAAAGCAGAACTATAAGTACATTTGGTATATTCTCGAGTACTATATAATTTTCAAGTTAATTAAGAAAAATTATTTGGGATTGGCCCCTACAAGTACAAGTCCCTTGAATGACAAAAATTTCTTAAAATTTCTATACGATGTGGAGTAAAAATCCCTAAAATTTCAAGTTATCAATAATTTTTTAGATTGCGTGTATAAAATTAAACGGTGTCTGCGCACATAAACACTATCGTTCGTTCCTTCTTTGGACATTGCAAATAGCAATATATACTCACAAAAAATATTTATCACTAATATGAAAATACGGCTCCGTTTGTTTCGATGTAAAAATGTTTTACGTGAAAATGTTTTTTCCAAAATTATTTTCCTGTGTTTGGTTGAAGTCCAATTTTAGTGTTTCCAAATCTTTAACTCATTGAATTACTTGGCCTTTTTTAGTTTAAAACCTTGGAAACAGGAGCAATTCTAGGAGAGAGATGAAAGAAATTTTGCCCAGCCTTGACTTGTTAGAGACAGAGTCTTGCTTTTACTATGAGAGAGAGAGAGAGAGAGAGCATTCTCCTTTGCATGTGTTCATGTGGAAGTGTTACCGTTGGATTGAGACGAAATTCTTCCAACTAATCCGACCGAGGTGATCGTGGAATGGAGTCGGCTATGCGTTGGAAAACAACTTACCGGCTTTTCGACGGTAAATCATTTTACGCCCAAAGAGGTAAAAGATTTTCCCAAAAAAAATTATTTTCAGGACTTTTCAACAACCAAACACCGAAAATGCAAAAATATTTTACGGGCAAACAAACAGAGCGTACATGTGATTTGCGCCCTGCGAAACACAAATCATGCGTCCGCCTCCGGTAACTAGCACAGATAACTTCTAACAAAACTCCTCTTCTACATTAATACTCGGCACGATAAATTCAAATCCCATTGGTTCAGTTCCTTGGGATTTTGTTCTCCACGAAAATATAACACTCGCGCTCTAGTGAGAAAAGAAAAAGCGAGAGAAGAAACTGACACGGGATTGAGGTCTTCCTTAAGCTGGAACTTGTTCACAAGAGGATGCGCTTCGGTCTGCATAGCTAAACGATTTTCACAAACCCAAAATGGCAAAATCCAATCAGTAAAAGCAGTGACCGATTACGAGAGAAACATAGAGAGAGAGAGAGAATACTATCATAGTACTAAATTGTAGTACCTATTATGATGACGACGGTGGAAATGGAGCGGTTATCCATGGTTTCCTTTGAAGCACTGGATTCCTCTTCGGGCGGAGCCTTAGCCGTGGAGTCGACGAGGAATCGTACGAGGTGGGTTTCGAAAACTGACGAGCCCCCCCCCTATTATAGGGGACAGAGGGGGGAGGGGAACCTGGACCGTCCATTTCCGCGATAATTTATTTAAAATAGGAATTCGAATTGTCCATTTTGATAATAATTTATTTAAAATAATTTTAAGGTATTTCTGTAAAAAAATAGGCTCGATTGAATATCAGCTGTTTTATGTAAAGAATGTTAAAATTTTTTTTTTGGAGGATTTCAACCAAAAATTAATTAGGGAATAGGTGGAGTAGCTTTTATAATATATTAACCAAGTTTGAATGGTTTAAATGAGCGATGTGAAACAAGTCTAACATCCCAGATCAGGAGCTGAGCGGTTGACTCGGGCGACGGAGATGACAGAGACTTTCCCACGAGAGGTGAAGTCACCCAAGAGCTGGCTCTGATACCATCTTAGAGGATTTCAATCTAAAAGTAATTGGCAATATGTGGAGTAGTTTCCAGAATTTATTAACTAAGTTTGGGTGGCTTTAAATGAGTAATGTGAACAAGTTTAACAAGAATTGATCGAGTCCACCTATTGCCAATTACATTTTTGTTGGAACCCTCTAAGAATTCTAAATAAGTGATATGGAACAACTCTAACAAAGAACTGATGAAGTTCTTACCGATATCCAACCGAACTGATATTCCAATAAAATCTTTTAAAAAATATTTTAAACAAATTGAGTGTAGAACCCGAGGAAGGTAGCAAGTAGCACCCACAACCTAATGTGCATTTTGGTGCACATCAAATGGTGTACCTATAGTTTTACACGACCAGAGTCATAAGGACCACCAGTTAACGTCCCACAAACGAATTTCCGTTTGACCGAAACAAAATACCGTCCCACAAACAAAATACGCCTTCTCCTCTGCTCCTTCCCAATCGGGTACTGTTTGTTTCTTTCTTCCGGATCACCACCGTCGCTCGATTGTTTATCACAGAGATGGCAATCTCCTCACATCCAATGGATCACTGCCACACCAATAAGACTATGGGTGCGCCATTTGATGTACGCTAAATGTACACCGAGTTATTTATGATCCATTTTGAAGTGTCACACAGATGATTAGAACCGTTCAATATATGTAGAACACTTTTGGATTCACTCTAAAAAAACGAGGAGCCTAATAATAGACAATGGGTTAAGATTGCAAGTGGAGTGGTAATGTGATAGCTTAAAATTAGTTTTCAAAGTATAATAAACCCTATAATAATTATGTTTTCTTATTAAGTTGGATTCTCTATATTGGATAAACAAATCGAAATGGATGTAATAGTAGTAGTGTTTAATAGTACACCGTCTAGTCTATATCGTGCCTACCCCTTTTATTTCGGAAAACTATTACTATTTGCTCTCGGGAGCACTACCATGCGTTGCTCCAAGAGCCTTCTCCACCTCGGCGTTGGAGCCGACACGCATTTTTAGTGGAATTATCACTCTTTTATCTACCATTCTTATCTTCAGCAGCATCAAACGTGATAAGTTAGGGAAGCTATCATTGTACACTTTGATGCACATGCACCGTTCTGTGGCCATGCCAATTCTCCATTTCCCTGTCGAAATGGTACCTTTTGATAGCTAAGTTCACTCACGGTTTGGAACCATCGGCCAGTTGGCACAAGAATGACCCAACCTTATCATACAGCTAGACGAGTGTAACCTCTGACCTTAATTACTTATGTTGTCGGAGGAATTTTTGTTGGTACGCATCATGTATTCTCATGAATTTGCTCGGTGTTCAAATTTTAATAACAACAACTAACAATTCTGGAGGTATTTTTCACCCAAAAAAAAAAAAAAAACTTAACAGTGCGTAGATTGACCTGCATTTTTTTTAATGGGAATCTTGACATGTATTTAACAATAGCCTTTTAAAAACTCTACAATTACACACACTTACATCTATTTGGTGATCCTTCAATATGTGTGTGCAACGCGATGTGGATGTGTGTACAAAACTATTTGTGAAAGTGTGTCTTGATTGTGGAAGAGTTGATAGTCTTGAGGGAGGAGAGTTGTTGCCTGCTAGTACCACACACAATGTACACTCCCATTAATGGAGGTGGGGCTCACATACAGTACTGCATATTGTCAAGGAGAATTGAAGGTTGCGTTCTTCTAAATTTATAAGTTTGAAATTTATTTTGATATTTTTTAATTTTCGTAATTTTTTGTTTAGTTTTTCTTTGTAATTTTTGAGATTAATCATTCGTCTCGACAAAACGAATCGAAAAAGTATAAAAATATAAACCGATGTTGAAAAAATTCAAATAAAACAACACTTTAGACAAATAAGACAGTTATTTGATACATTTTTTTTTGTCTTTAGTGAATTTTTTTTTGCTTTCTGTCATAATTTTGTATTTTTTAGACTCCTCTCGTCAAGATAAATGATTAATCCAAAAAATATGATGTGAATCTAAAAAAAAAATCAGAAAAGACGAAAAAAACACATAAAACAAAGAAAAAAATATTTATAATTTTTTTTGCTTATCAAAAAAAAAAAAAAAACTCACAAAATAAAGAAGAAAAATATGTTTACAAGAATGAAGCGGATTAAAGGAAAAGAGCATTTCTTCTTTTCTTTGTTTTTTTTTTTTTTTGAAAAAAGAGACTTTTGAAACTGATTAAAAAGTTAATTCCAAGAACAAAATTCTGAATCAGAATAAACTTTAATACAAATTAAAAGTACGACAATGCTAAAGGCATCGGCCTGTGGTGCACAGACGGGCACGCGAGGCCACTTCGAGGTCCGCATGGGTAATCCGATTCTGTAATCTGAATGAAGAAATTGAAGATTCAATCAAGCACCGACAAATATTGGATTGAGCTAATTTTTTGCGAGGCCACTGGAAGCAATATTTTAAAATTATTGAGCGGCTCAAATTACCCGTGAAAGACTTGGAGTGAGTTTCGCATGCCGGTCTGTGCACTGTCAGCTCCACATAAGGTTCTTAAAAGTAATAGAGGTTTGGATAATACTCACTGAGGATTGGTATAATACAGGAAATTCAATCTATGATAATGTCCTTGAAAAGAAATGAATGGTCTAGATTCACAGCATAAGGAATGAATGGTTCAGATTCACAGTACTATGAATCTGGACCATTCATTTCTTTTTAAGAACACTTTCATAAACTGGGTTTTATGTGAATCTGAATCTTTCATTTCTTTTTAAGGACCCTTTATGGACCGGATTTTATGCATCCGATCATTTTTGATACTCATTTATTCTCTATATCCTTTTGCAGTTATGGGTCACATCTTCAATCACCATAAGGCCACCTAGCTATCTCATACTTATCAGCGGATCAAAAAAAAAAAAAAAAAATCTCATACTTATCATACTCCTAATAAGTACTTACGAATTTGAAGACGTTAAGGGAGGCTTTCCAAATCAGAAATTGCGTGATGCCCTTTTCCAGTTTCATGATCAACGAGAGTTTCCTCCTCACATAATGCACATGCGGGAGCACACGCACGCAAGCGTGAAATTAAGTGTGTTTCGCAAAAATTTCAAGCTCTTAAAATTCGCGAGAATTGAGAACGAAACCTTATAATAAAAATTGAGAGCGGCCTCTCTCTAAAGTCTAACTCTAACCGTCGCACCTCTTTGTTTCTCCCTTTCCCTCCTTCCACCTAAGGTTTTCACCCTAAAATGAGGAGGGGGGATCTCCCATATCCATATGGAACTATCGGCCAATTGGCACAAGAATGACCCAATCTTATCATACAGCTAGACGAGTGTACCCTCTGACCTTAATTACTTATGTTGTTGGAGGAATTTTTGTCGGTACGCATCATGTACTCTCTTTGAATTTGCTCGGTGTTCAAACTTCAATAATAACAACTAACAATCCTGAAGGTATTTTTCACTGAGAGGGAAAAAAAATTCTTAATGGTACGTAGAATGACTTGTATTTTTTTTTTTAACGGCAATCTTGACCTGTATTTAACAATAGTCTTTTAAAAACTCTACAATTAGGCACACTTACACAATGAACACACCCTTACATCTATTTGGGGATCCTCCGGTATGTGTGCGATCCCGATGTGGATGTGTGTACAAAAGTATTTGTGTAAATGTGTCTGATTGTGGAAGCGTTGATGGTCTTGAGGGAGTAGAGTTGCTACATGCTGGCACCACACACAAACACACTCCCATTAATGGAGGTGGGTGGGGCTCACATACAGTATTGCATATTGTGGGCTCCACTTTTATTGTGAGTTTGTTGGGTGAGTGTTTGTGTGTGGTTTTACGATTTTTATTTTACAGAGTGACTTAGATTTTCCTTTGGATAAATAAGAGATTTTAGTTTTTCCCCTTTCGTTTCACAAATTGATTGTTGACATGATCGACTTACTCTAAAAGATTAATAATTCCGATCATCAAAACCAGTTTAAAAAGACCCACAAATGGGTTTAAAAAGTCAACTGAATCATTCATTTCTTTTCAAAGATATTTTCATGAACTGGGTTTCATGTATCCGATCATTTTGATACTCATTTCTTCTCTATATCCTCTTGCAGTTCATGGGTCACATCTGCAATCACCATAAGGCCACCTAGCTATCTCATACTTATCATATTACTCCTAATAAGTTCGAATTTGAACAAGTTAAGGGAGGCTTTCCAAATCAGAAATTGCGTGATGCCTTTTTCCAGTTCCATGATCAACGAGAGTTTCCTCTTCACATAATGCGCGTGTGGGACCGCGCAATCATGAAATTTAAGTGTACATAAATTGGTCCAAAAGCTTGAATTAGTTTTAAAAAGAGCTAGAAGTTGTAAAATAACGCTTGAATTATAAGAGGCTATTTACAGCCCTGAAATCCCAAACTCCGCCCCTTATGGCACCTCATATATATTTTGATAACCATATTATAATGTTTGTCTTTTAGTGTTTAAAATAAACATGACACAAATTTCAAAACATAGTGAAAAGCAATTATTTGCATGATTATCGAAAAGTAGAGTGCTAAAATTATTTGTGGAACATAACTACACAGGCATTTTACATTGTACGGGAGGTGGGCTGTCCACTTTTATAGCGGTTATTAAGATTGTCGAACGATGCATCACATCATATGTAGTAGTACAACTTTACTTGGAACACCTTTTCGCTTATTCCTATTAACAGGATATATCTATAATTTGAGCTAAACTTCCGTGTGTTCAAATTTGGCTTGAATTCATAAACAAACAAAAAAAACGTGATTGAACTTGGCTTATATTTTTTATAAATAAATTTGAACAGACCAAAATTCAAGTCAAGCTCAAACCGTGCTCCAACTGTTTGGTTCGTTTAGCAGTCATACTTAAAGTTGGAGGGGATAAGCTCTGCCCCTCCCCCTTCTCCTAAGTCCCACCAACAAAAAACCTTGCTTCCATCTACCCCTCCCTCATCCTCCCACCAAACAAGCCCCCGGAAAGAAATGGGGATGAATCTCAAGCTAGGACATCTCTTTTTCCATTGCACCTTTTCCTATCATGTTTTGCAGGTATTTTTATTTTATTTTATTTTTGTGAAAAATGGCATTCATAGAATCACAGGCCTGGTCAATGTTCTGAATATCGTACCGGCAAGGGTACCGGTTTCCCCACTGGTACGGTACGTACCGGTACCGGTCAAATATAGGGTACCATTTCGGATTTATCGCGACTACAATATATATAATAATTATAATTCAAAAAAATCCCCCATACAATGCAATTCATCATAAAACACCTATGTATTTGTCTCTTGTCCCACATTGCCTAGTTACAAAACTCTTTTTCATCTTAAATGACTTTGCACACTAGTGGATTTGTGAATGAGGACCCAAGAATAGGTCTCGCGCGCTCAGGAAAATGGGCCATGGCCGAAGGCAATTTGGAAACCAATTAACCGGGTGTGCGTCACGGGTTATTCGAGCGCAGGGGGGGTGCAAATATGAGATTTCAGCCTCGCGCATGTACTATGATTAAGCCCACGTTTTGCTAAAATTCTGAAACGGACAACTTTTTTTTTTAACCGTGACCAGGGGAAAAAAAATACTCCATTCAGAAATGTTTTTTTAAAACGTTCCAGAATTTTTAAAAAACGTTCCAGGGAAAAAAAAACACTCTGCAAAATTTCGGCCGGTATTTCCGGTAACCCGGTACAGGCCGGTATTTCCCGAAAAATCCGGTACTGACCGGTAAGGACCGGGATTTGGCCCGAAATGGTATTGGGGTGTTAGGGTACCGGTTTTCTTCAAATCCAGTATGTACCATCCGGTACGGAGGCCTGGTATGTCCTTGGATAATGAGGTGGATTGGACTAAAGCTCCATGGAGGAGATACAAATTTACGGGATTTAAAACTCTCTCATAAATTGCAAAAAATGAAAATAAATTACAAAATTTCTCTCTAATATATTACATTCATTCTTCATTTAGGGGTTTTAGAGATGAGTTGGAGATGCTCTTACAATATCTGCTCATGAAACTATTTAGTTTGTAATTTCTTGCTGGGCGCCTGAGTTGTTTTTGTCTCAGGAACGCCCCTTAGCTTTTGAATTGGTTTCGTTACTCCATAAAATTTTAATTATCCAAAAAATAAATTTCATTTCAAATAAGCTGTCCAATCGAAATTCAACTTGAATAATGAATTCAGTCGTGTTTTTCATTAGATGAAAAAAATAAGGTTCCATACGTAAGCAATTATCTTCAATTTTCTCTTTCCTAAGAAATTAGTATTAGTAAGAAAAATCTTACTTTTTCTTCTTGGATGAAACTTTGGATTTGGCATACATGCACTTCCCACGTTTCTTTACCCAGGGGTGACCAGGGTTCGAGTTCCATGGGGGCGGAGCTTTGGGGGTCAGGACTATGGATAGCCTCTAGATCCGCTTGTGCTAACTCTAATACCCCCCACTAACCTCCGTTAATGTATAAAATGTTGACAAAAAAAAAACCTATATAGTTTGTCTATTTCAAAAACTTCAAGGGGCGCATCTTCGTACCCCTAAAATGAGGGTATGGGCTAAGTCACATAATTCGTGTGAGTGTGAATGACAGCGCAAATGTGAAAACGTTTTAAAAACACATCCAACAACTAGAAATTGCGAGAACTGAGAGCATGAGCGTCGAGAATTTTATAGGATTGTGTGACTGAGGGTAACGGCGTGGGTGTGACCTTGTGAAGATGGTCTGCCGGCCCGTCCAAAAGCCCTTCGGTCTAGAGAGTTTAGCCCATGCCCAATTCAGCCAGTCAACCAAATCCTCTCAGCTGGCAAAGGGCAATGGGCCGGGTTTGCCAAACGGAATTAGGCCTGTTTTGTAAAAAAAAAGAAGAAGAAACCAACTTGGCTTTCTCATTTGTCTTTATTCAATTTTTTTTTTTTTTTTTACATTTGTTAGTTTTGCGGAAAAATTTTCTGGATTGTTGATTCGTCTCTATGGGATTAATTGCAAAACTTAAAAATTATGATTGAGTTTTAAATTTTTTTGAATAAAGACAAAAAAAGCCAAAAAATCAGACTTTTGACTTATTTTGTCTTTATTTAAAAAATGTGAGTTTTGATCATAATTTTTCAATTTTTTAATTCCTTTTATCGAGACAAATTAATAATTCACAAATATTTAATGCTAAACTAACAAATGCAAAAAAAAAAAAAAAATTGAATAGAGATCATACAAAATGGGTAGCCCTTCTAGTTATTAGAAAAGACATAAAGAATTTTTATAAAAGCATTGTTTAGTAAATGAGTCTTTTTCCTTTGACGAAATTCAATACATGAATGAAAGAAGCAATATTTTTTGAAATACTTATTTATATTCTGCTAAGAATTAGGGGGAAAAATCGAAATTGTCCTTGTAGTTTAGTATTTGTGTCAACTTGGTCACTGCAGTTTTAATTTGCTCGATTTACACTCTGTAGTTTTTATTTTGTTGTCATGCTCATTAAATTACGAATAAAGAATATAAAAAAATGAAGTTTGGCATGCTCAAACAAATGTGAGATATCATGCTATATACGCGTGGAAAATCCAACTTAGTCCAATTACTAACTGTCGTTAGACTCCGTTTACTGCAAACACGAATGGGCCCATTTTTCTAGGGTTAAAATCGTAATCTGCCATTCTCCTCTTACCCTAATATGCATCTGAACCAAAACACAGAGCCTCATTGTTCCCTTCTCCATTTTTTTTCATGGCTTCCATTCTCCATTTGTCACGCCCGGGATTTTACCTTCGACCAACAAGTGTCTCATTCACCTTCGGGGGAAAGAGTGAGCGGGATTAGGGCCTGAATAAGTGATCTGATTCCTATGGATTGCGATGTGGTTTTTGAAAAGAAAGAAAAAATGAGGAGTTTTGTATTCTATAAAAGGGGTTCGGATATTTTTGAAAAATGTTTGAATTTTAGAAATGAAGTGGGTTTTATTTTAAAAAGGAACCGAACTTTCATCAAGCTGCCTATATATCTCCGGGTAAAGGAGAATCAGGTCCGGCCATAGTTAGGGCCACAAAAGGGGTTTAGAAAAAAACTTACAGTCTCCACCGAGCATGGAGTTTAGGTATGCCGGGACACCTCTTGAATATCGGAAGAATAATTCAAGTTTCAAAGAACCCGATTTTTAGAAAAAAAGTGACTATGTTTTGCTTTTTAGAAAAAAGCTTTAGATCTGCGAGATTAAAGAAGAAATGGTTTGGTAATTCACTAGAAAAGTGACCCATTTGTGTCTAGGGTTAACGGAGGCTAACAATAGTTAGTAATTGGATCAAGTTAGAATAAAATGAAAACTACAGAGTGTAAATCGACCTAATTCAAACTGCAGGAACCAAGTTGATACAAACACAAAACTATAGGGACCATTTCGGTTTTTTTCCCTAAGAATTATACCAGATCACAATTGATTCAACAATTGGATCATTGGAGTTATCGTCTTATTAGTATAGGGTTTATCTTTTTTACCATTGGTCTTCTTTTGGGAGCAGTATGGGCTAATAAAGCATGGGGATCATATTGGAATTGGGACCCAAAGGAAAGTTGGGCATTTATTACTTGGAACTATACGCGATTTATTTACAAACTCAAACAAATACAAAAAGGCTCCCTGGATGTTCTGCAATTGTGGCTTCTATAGGTTTTATTATAATTTGGATATGCTATTTTGGGGTCAATCTTTTAGGAATTAGGCTACATATATAGTTATGGTTCATTTCCAACGTAGTGAATTAGAAAATTTTTTTTTTTTGGCCCACAATAAGCCTTGGAAGTACCCATCGATCGGGCTTAGATCACAACCTCTTGGGATAAAACGGCTGGCTTTAACCATATGAAATGCCACTTTTCATTTATGGCCATAATCCTTAAAATGTCTGGCACTCCGATTCTCAATCTGTGCATTGTGCTCACGCTTTTGATTCTCGCTCTCATGGATATGGGTGCTAATCGAGCTAAACAAGTCAAGCACAACATTGTTCAACCTTGGCTTGACTTTTAATTACATGTGTTCAAACTTGACTCAAGCTTGAAATTTTTTTTAGACTATTTGTTTAAGTTTGGCTCGAGCTTTGAAATTTGTGGTCGTGATAAACTTAGCTTGGCTTGTGAAATATGTCAGTCAATCTCGAGCGAGCTTAATTTCGTGAAGTTTCGAGCTTTCAAGTTTGAGCTTGAGTTTAAACTAATTAAGTTATAAAATAAAATGCACTAATTTAAAGCCATAAAAAAGAACGAGCAAAATAAAAAAAATAAACTCTTAATTGCCTCCTAACTACCTCTAAAGAATATGACTAAGTTCTAGTATGATTCATAATAAAAAATAAGTAATGGTAAAGTTTCTTCAATGATTCTTATTTGGATGCATGAGCTAGCAGTGTAAAGCTGGTGCGAAATATCTATATGAAAGGTAGATTCATATCTTATATTTTGAAATATTTATTAATCTATTCCTATATTTTTAGTATTTACGAAATGACCCTTTTAATTGTTTAAGAGCCAAACACTTACATGCTCAAGTTTGATTTGAATTCATAAACAAACGAAAAAACATGATTAATCTTGACTTATATTTTTAATAAATGAGTTTGAACAAGCCAAGAGTCGAGCCATGCTCCGACCAAGTTCGAGCTGTTTGATTCGTTTAGTAGTTTATAATGTGTAACAAAGACGCTTAACTCCAGTTTATGCTCCGCTCACGCACTTAATTAAATGCAACGCCTAGCCTCCGTTAGGCTTGCTGATTTTATGGCATGTGCGTCTCATAAATACCAACTTCTACACCTATCACTGAGTGGGGACACCACGTCACCACCACATCTTTCCATATCTTCTTGGGAATAGGAATTCTAGATCTTTTTTAGGAGTATTTCTCATTTATTTCCAACTTGGAACTTTGCATTAATAAAACGTGACGTTCATTTCATACACAAGATAACCTTGTTCAACGTAAGATTATCTTGCCTTTTTATCTACTAAATAAAACACAAAGGTGTAGGCACCACACAAACACAAGTTGAAATGAGGGATGAGATTCATTTGATCCGAGGGCTGATATGTACTCTCCAACTCTCTTAAGAAAACATCCACACTCTTACAAATATATTACAAAAATGCCATCGATTCTTTTTATCCAAATCAGATTCTGTCGAAAGCATATAAAAAAAACCTGCTTCTATTGGAGGTCGGGTCTCTCTCTCTTGCGACACTGCTTTTTTGAATCTCTAGCAAAATCTTTCAAATCTGGGCCAACAAAGCTGCGTGGAATGTTCCTTACCCAGCGAAATCTTTCAAATATGTCGAGTTTCGTGGACGGTAGGAGCTGAGCCAAGAAAGCTTCATGAAATCAAATGCATTTGAAATTTTTTGGAGTTTATTAAGATTTTTGTGGGATTTTTGGTCTCTGTTTTTTTGAAGTTTTAGTGTCAACATAGAAACCATATCCATTTGGAAGAAAATCTACGAGCTGCGTGGACGGTAGGTAAAGAAAGCTCCCTAAAGCAAAGGTATTTGGAAATTTTGGAGTTTATTAAGATTGGGATTTTTTTGGATTTTTTCTCCGTTTTTTTTTTTTGGTGTCTAAAAGCAAAGGCAATATGAGCTGCGTGGAGGGCGGGTAAAGAAAACTCCCTAAAAGCAAAGGTATTTGGAAATTTTTGGAGTTTATTGGGATTGAGATTTTTTTGGATTTTTTCTATATATATATATATATATATATATATTTGGCGTTTTGGTGTCTAAAAGCAAAGGCAATATGAGTTGCGTGGACGGTGGGTAAAGAAAACTCCGTATGTTTGGTTGAGAGTTTAGTTTAGTTTAATTTTGGTAGTGGGTGGAGAGAGAAATAAGATAATGATTGAAAGTAGGGATAATGATTGGAGAGAGATAGAGAGAGATGAGAAAGTAATAATTGGAGAAATATGGTAATGATTGAAAAAAGAGTAGGGTAATGATTGGAAAACAAAATAAAAACAAAACAAAGTATCCAAACGAACATAGCCAAATAAGGTATTTGAAAATTTTTGGAGTTTATTGGGATTGAGATTTTTTTGGAGTTTTTCTTTGTTTTTGTTTTTTTTTTTGGAGTTTTGGGGTCTATTGGGATCATTGTTGGCAGTTTTTGGTGTTAGAAATGTTCTTTGTAGCTAGCTTAAAAATTTAGTTGGAGGAGTGCCATAACCATGGGTAATTCTTTTTCGTGCCACTAAGAAGAGGGTCTAATGAATCGATTTAGTGTTTGAGCTACTAACTAGCAAGTGTCGTAGGCACAAACAATTCCAACTGGGGTGCGTAGTGCTGGAGGTATGGGCAAGTACTAGTATTTATATGATATGTTTGTGTTCTTCTTCTTAAAAAAAAAAGAAAAAGATTTTGAGTATTTCGAATGGTGGCGCCCAAATAAAAAGAGTTGGTAGGGTTTAAAGAGAGAGAGTTAAATTTTTCTGGGAATTTTGGAGCATTTCAGACACAAGATAATTTTGTTCATAGTAAGATTATCTTGCTTTCTTATATTTATACTAGTGTAATGCTCGTGCTTCGCACGTTTCTGCATGCTCATTGAATTAATTTGTAGTCAAGAAGTTAATATACATATGTTATTTTTGTTCATACCACCAACTGTATACTTTTCGAGTACGTTCAGCGGTTCAACTTCAACAGTCATCACTCAAATATGATAAATTGAAGAAACCGTGATATACGAATTTTTTTGTAGTTATGCTTTGGACAATTAAAATGATACCAAAATCAAATATTTCCAAAAGGAAAAAGGTGAAGAGAGAGGCTACTTCAATTAACCTTCATCTAGAGCTTGAATGGAGCGAAAACAACCACCATATTATGCCCACCAAAGCTAAATGAGTTGGAGATACCTGCACGAAATAGGCAAATTTGATTAGTGAATATTGAAATATTATTTATAGGTTGGAATATGAGGAATTTTGATAACTAAATGTTCAAATGTTTGATTAGTATATAGGTTGCGAAAGATATATTATCTTCATAACAAAGCAAAAACATGTAACAAAGACACTTAAAGGTCCTTGATTTTTAACCAATAAACCGCATGTATGGATTAAGCATTATGCATCTGCAGTTTCGTAATTTCCAAAAGAGGGACTAAAATACGTATCAACATGGACTTCATGCTCTTTCTTCACGTTTGGAACAATGTCGATTGTGGCATCGGAGTCCCAGTTTTGCAAAATTAGAGAACCATAAGGATATGAAATGCGTCATAAAATTGAATAACTAAAGAAAAATTTAGCATAGTTAGAGGAATGGACTTTCGATGCAGTACACATTGATTAATGGTTGGATGCAGCCAGCTGGTGTTGATTGCTTTTATGGTTGCAATAGATTCCAATCCTCCTGCAGCTCTAAGTGCATGTAAAGATTTAATTTCGATTCTTTATTATGATTTCAAATGGTGGACTTTGATGTGCTCTTATATAATCGTCCATTATTTGGTTAAAATTTAAGCTATCGATTGTGGAGATGAGCAGCCGAATTGGCTAGTTAACACCGCTCTACAGAGATATGCTCGGCTGCTTTACTTGTAACTAGACATTAGGAATTCTGTTAGGAATACTGCGTAATAGTATCTCAAAAGCTGGTCGAATGGTTGGTGAACCCACCGTTTAACTTTTTCCTCCCGAAACGGAAAAGTCAAGCTAGTCAAATCTCTAGCGACTCCAAGGAATTTTTCAGGATATCAGAAAGCCTACTCTTACTAACAAATTTTACCGCATATTCATACCACATGTGTGTGGGGTCCACTCCGAGTTCTCAAAAAATACATATGAACTTTAAATAACTTTTTATGAAACAGTGTAACTCAGTTTCGCGCCAACGAATCTAGAAAAAATAATACTTATCGATATTTATTGGAGCTAATTTTTATGAGACCTTGAGTAGGCTCCACACGCATGCAGTATAAATATTTTCATTATTGGTGTATGTTTTTACCGTTCCCACTCGAGTAACCCTTGCAATTTATCAAAGACTAGTGTTTGTCCGTGCCTACGGCACTATCTATCATTTGATAGTATTTTTGTAATATGTTTGTAAGAGTGTGAGTGTTTTCTTAAGAGAATTGGAGAGCACATATCAGCCATTGGATAAAATGAATCTCAGCCATTCTTTCAACTTGTATTTGTGCGGTCCCCACACCCTTATATTTTATTAGGTAGACGAGTACTTACTCGTGCCCACAGCACTACGCACCCCGGTAGAAATTGTCTGTGCCTATGACACTTGCTAGTTAGTAGCTCAAACACTAAATTGATTCATTAGTGTGTAGATCCTCTTCTTAGTAGCACGAAAGAGAATTACTCATACTTATGGCACTCATTCAACTAAATTTTTAAGTTAGCTACAAAGAACATTTCTAACACCAAAAACTGCCAACAATGATCCTAATAGAGTATTGCCTTTGCTTTTAGATCCCAAAACTCCAAAAAAAAAAAAAAAAACAAAAACAAAGAAAAAATCCAAAAAAATCCCAATCACAATAAACTCTAAAAATTTCCAAATACCTTTGCTTTTACGGAGTTTTCTTTACCCACCGTCCACGCAAAAAAAAAAAAAAAAAAACAGAGAAAAAATCCAAAAAAATCTCAATCCCAATAAACTCCAAAAATTTCCAAATACCTTTGCTTTTAGGGAGTTTTCTTTACCCGCCGTCCACGCAGCTCATATTGCCTTTTTGCTTTTAGACACCAAAACTCCCAAAAAAAAAAAAAACAGAGAAAAAATCCAAAAAAATCCCAATCGTAATAAACTTCAAAAATTTCCAAATACCTTTGCTTTTAGGGAGCTTTCTTTACCCCACTGTCCACGCAACTCGTAGGTTTTCTTCCAAATGGATATGGTTTCTTTGTTGACACTAAAACTTAAAAAAAACAGCGACCAAAAATCCAAAAAAAATCCCAATAAACTCCAAAAAGTTTCAAATGCATTTGCTTTCACGAAGCTTTCTTGGCTCAGCTCCTACCGTCCATGAAACTCGACAGATTTGAAAGATTTCGCTGGGTAAGGAGCATTTCACACATCTTTGTTGGCCCAGATTTGAAAGATTTTGCTAGAGATTCGAAAAAAGCGGTGTCGAGAGAGAGAGAGAGGGACCCAAACGCCAATAGAAGCAGGTTTTTTTTTTATATGCATTCGACAGATTCTGATTTGGGTAAAAAGAATTGATGGCATTTTTGTAATATATTTGTAAGAGTGAGTATTTTCTTAAGAAAGTTGGAGAGTACATATCAGCCATTGGATCAAATGAATCTCATCCCTCATTTCAACTTGTGTTTGTGTGGTTCCTACACCTTTGTGTTTTATTAAGTAGATTAGCTTATGCCCGTCATTATTGCGTAATACTCCTACTTATCAGGAAATAAATAAAGTTCCAAAGTGCACTTGCTCGCTTTTCCATTAAGATTTTTGGGCAACAACTTATGCCATTTTATTATCTTGTTTAAATTAATCAACAAGGTTTGGCTTTTTAGCATATTGTTTAACACTAATCAATAACTTATTTAGCATATTGTTCATACTAATCAATAACTTATTGGTTAGTAGAAACAACTAACAACCGCAAAAAACCCCCTCAGTTTTTTTTTTTTTTTGTTCGCATGTTAGAGGTCCGTACGGACCGTACCTGTATCCAAGATAGAACGTTGCGTTATGATCGATCATCATTTCACGAAAATTTAAATAAATGAAATAACGCCAATGTAATTAGATAGTTTTTAACCCAGAAATACTACACTTACCGCACAGTTCTATCGCTGGGTATACTGTACGCCTACGTGGGGCCCACTCCGGCCCCACAAAAGTACAGAAAATTTTTCATAAATTTTAAAATGTCTATTTACGGGGACATGTAAAAAATCAGCTCAAACGATATCGGTAGATATGTTTTCTGAATTCGTAAGGGTCTCAGTATACCGCCCGCCTACGAGGGGCCAAAAATACAAAAAAAATATTCACAAATTTTGAAATATGTTTTTATGGGCCCTGTAAAAAATAGCTCAAACGCATATATATTGGTAGATATGTTTTCTGAATTCGTACTCTAGGCGTGCGGTATATCGAGTGCTATAACCGTGGAAGACTATTTGTTTTTACCTGTCATTGCCTAGAGGCCCAAGCTCAATTCTTCGTTAGACCCCTAGGTTACCGCTCTCAATCTTCGATCTGCACTCCTTTTCCTAATCCTCGCTCTAGTGTATTTTATTCGTTCGAGATATTTTTTAAAGACGCTTTCACGGTGTTTGAAAAAAAAATTGATCATCCAAACCAAGGGGCTAATAAATTTGACTATTGCATGATTCATGAACCTATATTATTCGAATGACATAAAAGGAGAAGAAAATACACAAGAGTGGATGAATATGGCGCACTACGTGTATAGTGTATACGTACATATCAAGATTTTTGCCCTTCAACGTCTTTCTCGAGCGGCTCCATGAATTTTTTAGCCACCACCATCACAAATTCAAGCGGCAGTTGCTTTCAAATTGAGTATTAATTATGATCAAGAATAATTATTGATCTTTTTGAATGCGATTAAAGTATTATGATCAAGAATAGTATTATGATGTAAAATTAACGAATGCGATTTTTTTTTTGAATAAAGATAAAAAAGTTATTGTTCCACTTTTTAATCCAAATCACCCCTTATTCTTTTTAAATGCGATCTTTACATTATCTACATAAAACATATTTAGAATTGTGTGAATATATTAGAAAGTTCCTAATCAAACTGCGATCATTCTTTTAAACTTATCTTAAAATAAGTTGGTTTGTCATTATTTTTTTCGCGTTTATAAGTTTTGCTCCAAATTTTTGTGGATTATTGATTCGTCTCGACGAGAGGAATTGGAAAAGTAATTTTTTTTATACTATTACTCTAGTATTTTGAGAAATTACCACTTTTTAACAGAAAAAATGAAATAAGTTGACTTATTTTGGCTGAGCGAAAAAAAAAAGTTGCCTTGTTTTGAGAAATTAGTGGTTATTTTCCAAAATATTTGGATAAAAGTAGAAGTTTTTAATTTTTCCGATTCCTCTCATCAAAACGAATCAATAATCGACAAAAGTTTAGCGCAAAACTAACAAATATAAAAAAATATTCAAATAATGACAAAACAATTTATTTTAAGAGAAGTTTAATAGAGCGCATTTAGTAGGGTAAAAGAAATGTTTGAACTTGGGGTCTAAGGCGCAGTTTGCGAGCATTGTTGAAACTTTGAATCCAAGTTAAATTAAAGTTTTCAATTAATTGCAAAGTGGAGATTGGAAACATTCAAGTAAGTGATCACTCAGTCCAGACGCACTAATGTACTAATGTGAGACTTGTATTCTTTGAATATCCCTCTTACATGGAGTCGCTTTGAGGTCTGTTAAGTAACCTCTTTTCAGGTCTATCATCATTGTGCATGCAACTTATTTTACTAGGTCTGTATCATCATTAGGCTTAAAGATTTTTTGTGTGGTAATTAAGTAATTTCTTTATATATAGAAACACCAAGAAAGAATGGGATAGCCTTGGGGCCCGTTCCGGTGCCTTGGGGCCCGTTCCGGTTTAAAAAAAAAAAACTTTTAGAAAATAAAGGTAATCAAGTTCAAAAATCATGTTGTGCGTTTGTTGTGCTACTATCA
Organism: Rhododendron mucronatum var. ripense; assembly: GCA_019656295.1. Lineage (NCBI taxonomy): Eukaryota > Viridiplantae > Streptophyta > Magnoliopsida > Ericales > Ericaceae > Rhododendron > Rhododendron mucronatum. Next base: position 650,210 of record BPLT01000041.1, read on the forward strand.
GGCAAAGATTTTTAGGGTGAAGCATTATGCTGCTTGTAATCTGGGTCTATAAACCTTGAAATTTGAGTGTGTTGTTCGGGTTGATTTCTTGTCAATCCTTGGAGCTTGAATAGCATATGGTTGTCGTGGTGCTGGGTGCCAATCTAGTGGGATGCTACTCATATTGTGATCTGTTGTACTTTTTTCATTATTAATATAATTCCTTTTTTCGCCGTTCAAAAAAAAGTTTAAAAACCATGTGTTTAAGCAAATAATTTTCCTACCAATATAGATCTTATTTGATAAGTCTTATTGAGATCTTTTAAAAGGTGTAAAAAAAAAATTAAAAAATTATTTTTCATTTTCATTATATTTGAGTTTGAAATTACTTTTTTTTTTTAAAAAAATTTAAAAAGAAAGCAGAACGGCACCTTGTACTCCGACAACGACAGACACAACAAAAGCAATAAGAAAACCAATTTACAAGATTAAACCAAACCTACAGCCAGCAGCTGCAAAAGAGGAGGGGAAAAAGTTATAAAAAATTGGTTAAGGGTTCACTTTAGCATGTGTTTATAACCCCTTTAGCGTTTTCGTTTTGCCCCTTACAAAGTATGTACTTGCAATTTTTAAGCTTAAAAATAACAGGCTTATTGAAATAAAAAATATATGTAATATGAATCTTAATTGATAGATTTCGATGAGATCTATCAAAACCTGCAAAAAAAGATTGAAAAATTATTTTCGTAAACCCTTTATTTTTAAGCTTGAAAATATGTACTTATTTTTTAAGTATTTATTTGAAAAAGTGGAACATGGTACTCTATTTCTTAATTTTGTAACTCCTCTAGTCCACGAGGAATGTTTTGTAAGGCCTTAGGTCCATTTTACTTAAAAAAGGAATTCGTACATGACAAAAATGCCCTCCTAGGGTTTCTATCATTCTCTCTCTCTAAACATTTTGTAACTTTATCTAAAATTAATCAATCAAGGTGCGCGTAAGGCCACATTCAACTAAGAAAAAAACGTATTTATTTTTTGAATTAAAGGTAATGTATTGTGAGAGAATGCTTTGTTTCGTAAAACAAAAAATAAATACTTAAAAAATAAGAATTTTAGTGAAACGGAGCCTACCCACGGACCATTTTCAGAAATGTTTCTTTGTATATGTAAAATTGGAATGGGCGAATTCTAATGTGGGGATTTTCATGGGGTCCGTTAAATGCTGTCAACTCAACGCAGGGGACAACTTTACATGATCCTCTACCGTTAAAAATTAAGTTTCTCTATAAATATTTCAATTAATCATAGATTAGTGTCTCCATAACTTTTTATCTGATTCTGTAAAGTCCTAAAACTAATAAGCTATTGGCCGGGCGTTCACAAATTTGACTATCCACCATGAATAGTTAAGACGTGCGTAAGTTGGCCCGAACACGTTATAGATTTTCTATGGGTAAGATATTGCTGTCAACTCAACTTATAGCTGAGGGGGCCGGGCTCACGACTTCCATGTTCCATCCATTAATAACACAATTTAATTTTCATTGGTAAGTCCAACTTTTGTAGTTGTACCTGTCCCATTTATTTGCATGCAGTTGTGCTATAGACACTGTCTACCCCTATTTATTCAACTTCCTCTACTTAAGAGGCAAATTAAAACTCTAAGGAGTTGACTATTCTTTATAGAGTACAAAACGCGGTGTCAGTAGTATTGCTATGGCTATGAGCTGAAGCGTAAGGGTTTGTGGGGCTTTTAATTAGAAAGGATTGGATTCGATTGGGTGACGAATATTTGTTCCTTATATGTACTATATATACTATGTGTTCACAATCAACTTCTTTTGGAGTAATTAATTAGGGTCATCTTATAAGTAAGGGTTAAAATCTATTCGTTGGGGTGGTAACTGTGTGGTTTCCCTCACCGGTGTTGTGGGCCCAAGTACCCAAACATGCGTTTATTGTAGTAATTTAGAACCTTCATTTTATACCAACGTAAAAAATCAACTTAATTGGAGCTCTCACCATAGCGGTGGCGGAAAATTGACGGTTCCCTTGCCAGCGGAAAGAAATTAAACTCTAAAAGTAATAACTAAGACCTAGTTTTTCAAAATAAGCTTTGAGGTTTTTTTTTTTGTCCAAATATTTTTTTGAAAATATTCAAATTTTAGCACTTTTAGCTCAGACTTTTGGGTTAATAAAAGTGCTAAAATTTGGATATTTTTAAAAATATTTAGGTAAAAGTTATAACTTCTTACTTTTTCGATTCCTCTTGTCGAGACGAATCAACAATCCATGAAAGTCTGATGCAAAACTATAAAAAAAGAGGGCAAAACAGAAAAAACTTCAGGCTTATTTTGGAAAACTAGGTCATGCAATTCATCGCAATTTTGTATAAGAGCATTCCCATTGTAATAAGTAAATAGGCGTGGATAAATAAATTTAAAAACAATGCTCAAAAAATAGCCCACATTATAATAAATAAAGTTACAAGTCTTTTAGCAAATAACTAAATTTCATCCATTCCATAATCAAACTTAACAACTTTTATCAATAACCAAAACTCAATAACCAAACTCAAAACTCAAAAACACCCCACATTGGAATCGTCTCATCGAGACGAATAATCTGGTGTGGTCGGGTGCGTGATTAAAACTCGTTTGCAATTGGACAAATGTGCATTGTGTATTGTGGGGGGTTTTTTTTTTTTTGGGTTAGGGATGCAAAAATAATCGATGTGGAGGTAGAGGTTGTTAAGTTTGATTATGGACTAAATGGATAATCAAATGCGGATGTAGCACATTGTGGTTATTGGTTTTCATTATTGTCATTGCGGATGCTCTAAACCCTGATTCACTTGTATATTGACTCTTTTTTTCTTTTTCTTTTTATTTATTATTATTATTTTTTTATAAATCGCGACTTGAGTAGCGAATCGAGTCGTTGATTTGTGTGATTCTGTCAACTACCATAACAACGCCTTAAATAGCAAAAAACACAAATGCTGCTAGTTCGGTGATTTTTTGTAACTTGAAACAAAATACAGAAAATGACCAAGAAAAAAAATGAACAGAAAAGAAGCCAATAAATGGAGAAACTTTCGGGTGCCGGGTGGGCACCACGTGATCGTGCCCACGTGGTGTCTGAGCAGTCTATTTGGGAGGTCCAAAAGTATATTGGACGGCCCAAATTGAAACCCTATTTCTCCTCTCCTCTCAACCCACCACACACACTCTCCTCTTTCTTTCTTTTTTTTTCTCTCTCTCCAAATCTGAGCTGTTTAAAACCTAAATGAACGGCCCGGAGACGCTGGTCGGACACCACGTGGTGCCCGCTCGACACCCAAAAATTTCTCCAATAAATGAACTGAGGGAGGAACGGTTGAAAAGCAATGTGAGGAGGAGACAAGGAAGACATGAATACCCAACCGATTCCCTTGCATTATCTAAAGACTTCTGCCTTTTCGCGTTTGTCAGTTTTACGCATAACTTTTGTAGATTATTGGTTTATCTCGGTAAGACGAATCGAAAAAATAAAAAATTATGACTTTTACCCAAATATTTCTGAAAATATCCGAGATAAAGCACAAAAAGTCAGATCCAAAAAAATTAGACGCAAAACTAACAAACACGAAAAAATTTGAATAAGGACAAAAACAAAAAAAAGTCCAAAAGAACCCAAAAAGCCCTCAGCCGGAACTCAGCGTCAGTAGCAGGGAAAGTCAATGTAGCCTTGTCTATATATTCAACAGAAAGGCAGAACCACCACAAGTGACTGTGTTTTGCTCAAATTGATCTGGAAATGGCTGCAAATAGAGGGGTTGTGGAGGATGAAGAAAGCCATGGGGGAAGTAGAATCCAACCCTTCTCCTCCACGCCAGTGTAAAGTTTCCTTCTTCCTCAAGCCACCTTCTTAATTTATAGTAGTAATGCAAAATTTCAAGTCCCTGTTTGGTTGTTGTTTTAAGGTTTTTTGTCCACTGATCATTTTCTTCTTTTTGGTTCATGAAGATCGGGCCACTGGAGAGATGAGGAAGGGAAGCAGAAAACTCCCATTTCGTTGAGTGAGAGGTTGGGCTTCGAGGACTTCTTCTCCTTGGATGTGAGTTTTAATTTTCGCTTGCAACTAATTGGCTAAATAATCTTTGGGTTTTTGGTTTTAACCAAATAAAATGGAGGAATTTTTCAGTGCCGGGTGGGTACATCCCACGTAATAAGTACCCGCTTGGCACATCCGGACTGTTCAATACACCTTTGGACGACTGTCACGGCTCGGATCGAAACCCTCACTCTCCTCTCATCCTAACATTTCTCTCTCCAAATTCGAACCGTCCAAAAACGCAATGAATGGCTCTAAATGTGCCAAGCGGGAACGACATGGTACCCACCCGGCACTGAATTTTTTTTCCCAAATATGACTCAGAATCAATCAAAAATTTCAGTCTGAAGTGTTCATAACTACGCACTGACGCTACTCTATTCATTATGTAACAAGAAGAATTCGGTATACCTCATTGCATTATGAGGATTTTTTTGGAATATTTTTGGCATTGATTTTGACACTACAGTATATATCTTCATAAATTTATCGCAGAACCAGAAATGTAATCTGTGCTGCGCAAAAATGGGTTGGTGGGTGAAATAGGTTGGGGTAAAATTATTTGGGCTAAATTTTACCTCTACATATAGGAAATGACTTCGGTGTCCCCGGTCATTTTGGGGACACCGTAACTTTCAGCATAACAAAACCATTATGAGTATAACCAAAATCCATTACAAGCATGACAAAACCATAACAAGGCATAACTTGGCATAACTTATTTGTTATGCCTTAGATGGATTTGGTTATGCCTTGATTGGTTTTGTGGATATTCCTTGATTATGCCTTGTTTGGGTTTTGTTATGTTTGTAATGGTTTTAGTTATGCTCCTAATGGTAAAGTTATACCAAAAATTACTGTGCCCCTAAAATGACTGGGGACACCATAGCATCATCCATATATATATATATATATATACACATATATATACATACAGTCCGGTCCGCACTTCCCCATTTCTCACATTTTCCGTTCGAATTTCAATGATCTGAGCCACTCAAAGTGATTAGAACGTGATTTTAAGAGTGTCTACGAGAAATCAACAAAAAAATGACCGGGAAGGGCTTGATCCGAACAATTTTTTATTGAATGGTTTATTAAAAAAACTGCTCAAATCAAGCCCTTCCCGATTATTTTTTTTTTTGCCGATTTCTCGCAAGTACCTCTAAAATCACGTTCTGAACATATTGAGCGGCTCGGATCATCGAAATTCGATTGGAAAAGGGGAGGTGCGGACGGGAAGCGTGTGGATAGGAACCGGACTGTGTATATATATATCCCCTTCAGATAAGGGTGCCCTTACCGTATTAAGTTACGGACCTCCCATTTTCTCCCATTTTCTGAGCGAATTTCAATGATCCGAGCCGCTCAATGTGTTCAGAATGTTATTTTAAGGGTACCCGCGAGAAATCAGCAAAAAAAAGACCAAGAAGGGCTTTATTTAAGCAGTTTTTATTTGAATTGTTCGATAAAAAATAAACAAAACCTGCTAGGATGAAGCCCTTTCCGTTCATTTTTTTGCTGGTTTCTTTCATGTATCTTTAAAATCACGTTCTGAAGTTAGTGAGCGACTCGGATTATCGAAATTCGGTTGAAAAATGGGAGGTCCTTGCCTTAACAAGATAAGGGCGCCCTTACCTGAAGTTTTGTATGTGCGTGTGTGTGTCTATATATATTTGTTTGTTTTTTTTCAAAGCTAACTTGGGCTATATAGCCCACCTTTCTATACTCTTAGTTTTGCCCTCAGAGCCAACGAAATGATACGTTTTTACGAATATTTTGAAATTTAGTTTTTTGATTTGTATCTTCAATTTCTAAAAATGATAAAAGTTCTTCCATCAAGTCCTGATCAATGAACCTATAGAATCCCTAAGAGCATGTTCGTTTTAGGATTTTGGATTTTAGGTAATGGTCAATGGAGAGAGAGAGAAAGAGAAATGATAGTAATAATTAAAAAAAAATTTATTGAAAACCATGTGCAGAGAAAAAGTCCAAAGTCCTAAATCTCAAAACAAAACAGTCTCTAATTATCTTGAACTTTCTATTGTTAGCCAGATTGCGGGCTCAATTTAGTGCTAAGTCTTAAAAAACTACAAATACTTTTGAAAAAGCGAAAACTAGACTTGTATTTTTGGAAAATAGACTCGTATTTCTTTTTCCAACTCATGGTTGGTCTTCTCTCCTACTCGGGATGTTGGCTTGCATATGATTGCCTTCTGATACTCGCTCTCTCCTTCTCGATGTAGTTGGGATATGATTGTCAAAACATATGGAGCGTCAACGTAGTTGACATGTTCGTTGTGATGACTTTGTTTATCATTCGTTCATTTTATTGATGCTATCAATAAAGTCTTTGGTTTTTCCCGTTCAAAAAAAAAAAAAAAATTTCAAAACAGATACTGTAGAAGAAAAGCTGAACTTGAAACTTTTGGCATACTCTTAGACTAACACACCGAAGTGATACTATTAGGTATGGAGAGCATCAATGGGGGAGCTCCTGGGCACCGCGGTTCTCGTCTTCATGATCGACACCATAGTCATCTCCACCTACGAGATGGAGACCAAAACCCCGAACCTCATAATGTCGGCCCTCATAGCCCTCACCGTCACCGTCCTCCTCCTCGCGGTGGGCCCGGTCTCTGGCGGCCACATCAACCCCGTCATCTCCTTCTCCGCTGCCCTCGTGGGCCTCATCTCCCTCTCCCGCGCTGCGATCTACATCACGGCCCAGTGTCTTGGGGCCCTGCTCGGAGCCCTGGCGCTCCGGGCGGTGGCGAGCAGCGCGGTCGAGCAAACCTTCTCGCTCGGGGGCTGCACTCTTACGGTCATCGCGCCGGGCCCGCACGGGCTCGTTACGATCGGGCTCGAGACGGGCCGGGCCCTGTGGCTTGAGATAATATGCACCTTTGTGTTCCTTTTTGCTTCGATTTGGATGGCTTTTGATGGGCGGCAGATGAAGAAGTTGGGCCCTGTTATTGTTTTCACTATTATTGGGCTTGTGTTGGGCCTTTTGGTGTTCATTTCAACTACAATAACAGCAACAAAGGGCTACGCCGGAGCTGGGATGAACCCGGCGAGATGTTTGGGCCCGGCAATCGTGAGACAGGGCCATCTTTGGAATGGGCATTGGGTGTTTTGGGTCGGCCCGGCCATAGGTTGTGTGGCCTTCTACTTGTACACAAAGATCATCCCACATCAACACTACCATGCCAATGGGTACAAACACGACTTCTTCAACCTTTTGAAGGCTTTGTGTGTGTGAAACTATGATAAGTTGTAATTATAGCAACAAGTTGGGGTATGCCGAAATTCGATCGAGCCAAAACGAATTAATGTGTTTGGTTTGAATTGGGCAGTGGAGGAGCGTATGTGTTTACTTCCCGATTGTGTGTACTTGCACAATTGTTACGTATTATGTCGATATGTTATTTACGATGTGTTTGAATGTACTGTTTTGATAAATAACTTTTTGTTTCGAAGAACTTTACTTTCGATAAATAACTTAAAACGGAAAAATATCATGGCATAACTTGAACTATGCTAGAGTGATGAACTATGCATCTCTCTTGAAAAATTGTAAATCGTTTATGCTTTGAGATATTGGAGTTCAGGAAATTTAGGAAAAGGCAGGATGGATTAAGATTGTAAAAAATTAATTAAAAAAATGGCAGTAGAAAAGCTTGCTCAAAATTTAAAAATTCAGCTACTACTATTTCAACAAATTTAAAATAATTGAATGGCTATCAATTATTTTGTTCACTGATTACTAGTATATTAAAACCATAAACCCAATGTAGGACCGTTCACTGTTGATACTTGATACGAGAAAAACGACATATCTTAGAAACTCAATCGAACGACAACGAGTTTTCGGGCATTCTAAAAATACACGCGGAACAAATACAGCACAATGGGAAGTACCGGTGCCGAATTTATACACCGGGGAGTATACATCCCATACGTACGTAATCGTGCGCGACGCACAATTAAAAGTTGCATCTCGACGTCTATAAATAGTGATCTTTGGTTCTGTTCAAGGGACGGCCATTTCTGATTTCACAGGCCAGTAGTCTCTGCAATCTGCATGCTGGGAAGTCTTGGAAAGAAAGCTAGCTTTGGTTTTGATTTTTAAGTTTGAGAGATCAGTTCTGTTGGTGGGATCAGTTCTAGCTTGAACAGGAGGATTGTAATTATGGTACAGGAAAGCTTTCCATGAAAATGTTCGGGAAAGGGAAATGTATGGTTTTATATATTTTCACGGGAAGTTTTCACGTATCCTAAACGTCAATTTTTGTATCACTCTGATTCACGGCTTAATGTGAATTTGAACCATCCATTTCCCTTTTATGTACATTTTCATGTATATTTTAACATTTTCGTATAACTCTAACTAGCGTAAAAGAACCAAGCAGCTTGCGAGCTTTGCTCGTTTAGTAAACGTCGACAAAAGTTTGGCTCGTTAAGAAAGATCCGGCTTGATTAAAGAGGCTCATTTAATAAGTGACTAAACTGGACTCATGAAGAGGCCCGTTTAGTAAACGAGCCGAGCTCAAACCCGACAAAGCTCAGCTTAACTTGGCTTGTTTACCGCCGTAACACTGGCTCACACAGAACGCGCGCTCTCTCTCTCTCTCTCTCTTACAATTGGAACTCCCACATTGACTCAATACTTGCACTGTTGCACACCCATATTTAAACTAAGGACCAAAAAAAATACAATCCACACAATTATTCTCAACCAATTTTTAATTCAAACTCCTCGTATTAACTTTTCTTAGACACATGCACCCATGTTCACAGCTTTCTCGATCCACATCTGGTATGTCGACCCATATATATTTCCATCAAATTCCAGAGGCCTTTTCCTTTCTTTTTTGACACAAATATCAGTACTTTGATTCAATAAGGTTGGATGGATTGTGTAAAAAGCTGTATCAAAACGACACATCTCCCTTTTCCTTTTCCTTCACATCTGTTATTGTGAAGCTGCTGCCAAAAATACCCGGCAAGAGTATCCTCAAAAACCTTCAAAACCTCCTATGGAAATTGGTCTTTATCGCTGCTTGACTCATTTGGGGTTTATCTCTCTCTCTCTCTCTCTCTCTCTCTTCAACTATCTACTCTATTACTAAGTATTGCTATTCTCTCAACTCTCTCTGAGAATGTCAAAGGGATTATAGGGATATATATGCACAAGAGAAGGGCGGCGGGACTTGGTTGAGTGGGAAAAATCATGGAGTAATGGGAAAGTCTTGGACTCTTAACTCACTCGGAGTTTGTTAGAAAAAAAAAAATTGGACTAAAGGATTTACATAATAAGATGATAAGAAAATTAAAATTTACCTAAAATACTATGGGTCACCAAAATTTGTGCACCAAGTTTGCACCTGTGGGACGAGCATCTAGGTGCCACATAATTGATCCGAGCAATTTTGATAAATTTTAATTTTCTTATCATCTTATTATGTAAATCCCTTAGTCCGATTTTTTCTCTAACAAATTCTGAGTGAGTTAAGAGTCCAAGGCTTTCCCATCGCTCCATGATTTTTTTCACTTAATTAAGTCCCGCCGCCCTTCTCTTGTGTGTTTATATATCCCTATAACCCCTTTGACATTCACAGAGAGAGTTGAGAGAATAACAGTACTTAGTAATAGAGCAGATAGTTGAAGAGAGAGAGAGAGGGTTGAGAGAGAGAAGTGGTCTCCCAAACACCATCTATTGAACTTGATTGGACTCAACCGATACACAGCGGCATAAGAGCAATTTTTTCTAGCACTCCTCACCCAAACTAGTGGCAAATAGTTCAAGGTACCATTGAAATACTAAGAACCAAAACTACCTATATAGGACACTAGCACCTGATTACAAAGTACATTTAGAAATCTTAAGATGTCATGAAAAGCAATAGGCAGCATTCCCACGAAACTCTATGCCGGAAGTGACGAGTATCTCGCCCAAGAGTGTCCAAAATTCCATAGGCCAGAACCTAGAGGAAGGTGTGTTATGGAGGGAACTCTAAAGGTGAGAAACTTTCCCTTTCTCGCCCACGAGAAGCTAAGTCACCCATTTCACAATTGAAGAGGCTTCACCTATCTTTCAAGTCTCTACTCTCAAAATGCTAAATCGTCTATACAAGTCTCGTTAATTGACTTAAAGGCTCTCCAAAAGAGGGCCTCAACTGAATGCATCTCAAATTATTTGGGTCTTTCTGTTGCTTATCTAACAAAAAGCATTAAAGAATTGCTGACACCACCCCAGATACACTCAAGAAATCCCAGAAAATCCTCTTTCACGAGTAAGATCCAAAAACAAATTGCTTGAAATGAATAAATCCCTTTTGCATTCATTTAAGTGTTGGTCACTTGTACTCCATGTGCCTAGATCAACCTCGTCAAAGACTCCATCTTCCATCATTTTATTGAGGCATGTGCAGTAGAAGACAAAGAAAGTATAGAACAAAATGTGCCATGAAGGGATAACTGCCCTTATAACACTATCTAACTTTCGGATATACACAAGCACAAACAAATGCGAAGGTAACAAGAAAAAATGCAAGACAGAAATTTATTATAGCTGAAAATAAGCAAAAAGTATGAACTGAGATACCAAGAAGGGCAATCATAGCAAATTAGGATTATTTACCAAACAAAAAGACTAATGCTTTTACGACCAGAAAATAGATAGGTATAGAAACAACTTTGGGAAAACATAGGCAAATTCATGTGCCCAAAAGCTTGATTTCATACCGCATACATTGGCTGAAAAAGACTGTTATTGTGAAGCCGCTACCAAAAATACCCGGCAAGAGTATCCTTAAAAACCTTAAGAACCTCCTGTGGAAATTGGTCTTTATCGCGGCTTGACTCATTTGGGTTTATGTGCAAAAATGGCGCGGCAGTAAAAATTATGAATGCAAAGCATTAAAATTTAGTGAATTTGGTAATCGGGGACGAACATAACACTTTAATATTAGGTGGACCAATATTAAATTCGTTATCACATATGGAAGGTGTTGAGTTTGAATACAATAAAAAAACGTATATTTTTATTGGTTTAATAACCACTTGTACATAATATAGTATTTCCAATTGATAAAGAAAAATTACATTTATCTTTTGCGCAATGGTTTACACAAACAAACTCTGCAAAGAAGCACATTCTTTCCTTTTATAATACCCACCTCCTCGAGGAATGACTACGATTATTTTTATCCAACGGCCTACATTCTCCTTCTAGAATCTTTCTACACAAGTCTAGCATACATTGGAGTCTTCTACAATTGTCTAAAATATTTTGAAATCCTCTTGAACTCTCCAGAACTCTATAGGTTTAAGGCACTATCATATTGTGCAACAAATTTTTAGTCTCAAATTATTTTTAATTGTACATTGAAGCCCACCATGAGATGATCCAAATTACTCATCTTAAAGGTGTCATTGGAGGTCATTCAAGAAAAAGAGATGAATACTAATTGAATTTGGTAGTGATATTAAAATAAAGAATAAATTAAATAGGCATCATCTTTACTAGACTTATCATCCTAGAGCACTTCAAGAAAATATGACTTTACCGGCATTCCTATTACCGGCAGTTAGGGAGATGTCGTTAAAGGATATTATTACCGGCATTTATCACAAACGTCGGTAATAGTACTATTTCCGGCATTTGTTTTACTGGCGTTTAACAAATGCTGCTAAAGGTTAGTATTACTGGCATTTTTTGTACAAATGACGGTAATAGTGACAAAAATGCCGGTAATAGTAACCTTAAGTGGCATTTGTTAAACGTCGGCAAAACAAATGCCAGGAATAGTACTATTATTGGCAGTAACTAGAAAATGCCGGCAAAGAATTTATATACTCCTATAAAACAAAAAAAATTGCCATTTTAACACAAAACTCACAATAGCCCAACGGTTAAGACTTAAGTGTTGGACTCTTTTCTTAGAGATCGGGAGTTCGACTCACAATAGCACACTGCACACACGCGTGGTATATTTCTCCCTTACGTAGCACTATTACCGGCATCTGTAAACATGTCGCTAAAATTGTCATACTTTCATAGACGGCATTTTTGACCAATTTTTCCGGCATTTGTTAAGTTCCGGTAAAGTCACATTTTCTTGTTGTGGAGGTTTTAAATAGTTATGTTCTCATCCTCAAAATTTGTTGTTGCCCATTATACCCCTATCCATATATTACTCTCTTTGTCCCAATTTAAATGCTTCCTACGGAAGACCGTGTAACTTTGACCTCAAAAAATAAAATATTTTCGCAACTAATTTTTAACTTTGTTTTGCATCTTTCAAAAGAATTCGATGAGTACCTTAAAATGGTGCAAAAAAGTTCCAAAAAAGATTAAGAAAATACAGTTTCAAGATGACATGACTTTACGTAGGAAGCATTTAAAATGGGATGGAGAGAGTATTATATGTAGTGTCTACCTATTATTTTGATTTTCCCTACTAGTATATATAATTAGAAGAAATTAAATAGGCATCCTACATGAAAGACTTATTTATGTAATCATCTATGTGGGTTTCCATCCTAAAAATATATTCTTGTCCCATTATACCCCTATTAATATAGGAGTATTACTTTGTTTGTAGTACTTTATATTTTTATCGGCAATAAAAAGGGGTAATTATTGTTTGTACCTAATTATTCCTAAGCTGCCGCCGCATGTTGCCGAGTCATTTCGAATCCCCAAATTACCGGGATTAGGCAATATCCCGCTACGGCAATGTGGTTTGAAACTGGTGGCCATGGCTCCTGTGCGGCGGACGACTGACTTTGTTCCCATGAAATACTCCAACCACATATTCAAATTGATCACGTGCATCGATAGTGAATTATTTACGCAAAATTATCACGATAATTGAGGATCAACTACGATAAACATTTCATGACAGAATTCTGCAAAAATTCATCATGTTTTACAATGACACCTTTCAGCACAAAATCAGTCAGGACCACGTATTCAAATCGAATCGACCATACTTATCATGACAAATTTCTGCAAATTTATCATGAAATTTGAAGCTATTATTATGTACACGGGATAAATTTGCAACAAACATGACAAATATGTTACAAGCATGATAAGATAGGTCACAAATATGGTGCATTTGCGCAACACAACATCTCAAATGCAAAAGACTACACCCGGCCAACAGTGGATTAACTGATAACAGTGGAGTGGATTTAACCTTTGCCGATAAAGAAAATAGTGCAAAAGACTACACCCAACATCTCATTGGATAGTCCAACAATCACTTGAAACTCCACTACCCATCAGACCTTTAAGCACATCTAGTCCGCAGCGAACATTTTCACTTTCCTTGTTTGCTTTGAGCAAATCCACCATCGTCAACGGCTACAACTTGTGGAGCGAGATTGTACCACCGGCTACTATCACTACCGCCGTAGATGCTCTAGTATGCTAGAGTGATCGATGAACTATACATCGCTCTTGAAATACCTTAAATTGCTTATGCTTTGAGGTGGTTGAGATATTGGAATTCAAGAAATTTAGGAACAGGCAGGATGGGTTGAGATTGTAAAATTAACTAGAAAAAATGGCAGTAGAAAAAGCTTACTCAAAATTTATAAATCTGAGTTGTATTCGCCTAATCGATGGATCATATTGTGTCACATCAGCGAAATGCATGAAAAATAAAACGTCTAAGAGCATCTCCTACTGAGAGTCGTTTTGGAGCCAAAGCCAAAAATTGGCTTTGAAGACCGAAATTCTTTCCTCCGTGGTGAGTTATTTTGAGAGCCAAAAAATGGCTTAGCCATTTATTTGGCCAATTTTGCCGTGAAAATGGCTAGCTTTAGCCATATGATAACTTTAGCACCACGGGTAATGATTTAGGCTCTTGGGAGCAATCCAATGAATGTGCATGATAAATGGGTGTGATCAATTGGCCCAAGTGGTAGCTGCCCAAATTGAAGTTGTCTGTGGATCGGTTTTTGGTGGTTTAGTTCCCAAACACATTTGCTCATGGCGATTTGTCGTTGTCTTGTTTGATCGGTTCGGATGCGGCTTTTGTTTACATTAAGCAACAAGTTTTGACATTTTAGCTTGTTTTTCACGCTAACTAACAACTTGTCAACAACAATTTTTTTTCTTAACAACTTTTTCTACTCACATTTTATTTATTACTGAAAACAACTTGACATTTCTTAACAACTTATTCACTACCGGAGATAGCTAATAACTAATTGATTGCCATAAATCTTTCTCAAAATGATCGGGCTCAGGTTGGCCTCGTCCGAGCCCATCGGACTCCCACCAAAAAAGAGCGGGCTAGGCTTGTCCAATGTTAGAAAATCTAGGCCCAAGCCCAGCCTATGCTCCCTGCATATCCCGGCTAAGGACTTGGGTTCGAGCTTAGACTCGAACTTGGGCTTAGTCCAAGCTAGTCCCGGGCTATTTGGGGTTTTTTCTCTTAGAACCTCCATTTCTAAAAGTAAAATTAATCTTTGTGCATAATTATTATTTTGATTACTTAAAAATGAAGCGTATTTTTAACTACATGAATCATATAAAAGTAGTTTATTGAGTGCATGACTAATTTCAAGACAATATGTGTGGAACAAAATTGAATAATGTAGGCAAAAAATATTAAAAAATACTTCATTCTATTAAGTAAATAATGAATGGATAAATTGCATGCCGAATACATCTCAACTACTCTATACGTGCTCTTCACCAATACTGAGTATTAATAAAATCATTCAATCTTTATTTACATATATTAGGATCCAGAACATAAAATAATACTACTGGTAACTAACTAATTAATTAAAAAAATCAAATAGATCGATGTTACCAAAGGGTAACGTGAAAAACAAAAGTTAGCTCTTGTACTATTGCACTCTGCTGTTTGAGAGAAACTTAGAAGGCTTTTTTTGTCATTTGTGATCACATTGAGGCAAATATTGTTACTGAAATTAGAAATTCGTTGGGCTTCGAAATGAGAATATTTATACAGTTTAACCACTAATATTTTTGATATTAACACCTGATTTTCTTCATTTATTTCTTACGTACCTACTTGTTTAACAACCAAAATATTGTATTTGTATTTCTCGGCTTTCAAGGGGGTATGGGATTCGAGTCTATGCATAGACGCCAAATCTATCCTTAATTGTTAGCCTACGAATTTCCTTCTAATCTCGCCGATGTATACAATATTGACCCCCAAAAAAAGGGAGGAGAAATTCTACATTATCATAAGGGTGGTATCTCTATAGAAAGTATTTATTTATTTATTTATTTATTTTTATCAAAATGGGAAGTACCAAAGGAGTACGCTATTCGAATATTGCACCCCATCCCTGTATTTTGATATAATCTTACATATTACTCTCCCTTAAGACATACTCCATCCGTCTCTCTTTTATGGTCCAATATGTTATACGGGGGTTGTCTCTAGGTTAGTGTCTATTTAAAAAAAAAAATAGTGGATAAAAGTTAGAAATACAGCTTTATTGGCTGAAAGTGCTAAAATTTGAAGTTTTTTACCTTTTTGATTCATCTCGTTGATAAGAACAAATAATTCACAAATATTTGACGCAAAACTAACAAATGAAAAAAAATGGAAGGACAAAATAGAAAAAAAATTAAAGCCCAGACTTTTTTTTTGCTTTCCCTAACCTCCATCGTCACCTAGAAAGCGGCTTAGGAGTGCCTTAATGTGTTTGAAAGATATCTATACCATATAGTATTGTAGAAAAATGTTTCGCGAGAAGAGCCATGGGAACCACACGTGGCATCAAGTAATTAATTAAAAAATGAAAAAAATTCCATTGACCCCCCCAAAAAAAAAAATGTAATTCATGATTTCCTAATCTTACCATTTTAAATTTGAAATTTTGAACCCTTTTTTAATCGGCTACCAAGTATAGACCCCCCCTTTGGCCCATAAAAAAAACTAAAGAAGTAAGTTCAAAGTAATACGAAATTAAAGAGGCATTCCATAAGAAAAAATTCTTTCAGACGTTGAAGGACTAAAATCCTGCCCCTTTTCCTTTGGGCTATTCAATCCACGTCCATGTCTAAGTTAAAGATAACAATTTCAAACCTTCACATTTTGCATTAGATTTGACAAATTAATCTTGAAATCCCTATTTTGAATTCCATCCTGTTTCGTCATGTACTTGATCACGAAAGTCCATTCGGCCAAAGGTTTTATTAATTCCCTTCTTTTTAAATTTCTTTTTAATTCCCTTCTTTTTAAATTGGTTGGGTGGTGAGGTGTTGCCATCCAACCGTTTGTTGGAGGGTTTTATTTCGCTCTTCTTTTTCTTTTCTTCCTTTCTGCTCGAGTAAGTGCTTACTATGCTCGAACGTCCTCGATGTATCCTTTCGAGATGGTATAATAGTTTTCGTTCTTTGCCGAGCAAAAAAATACCATAAATCTTTCTATCACCAGCCTAAGAATCTACAAATTCTTCTTCCATCTTTTTCGCCCCTATCATCTTTCAAGAAAAAATTAAGGTACAACGCCAAAGGAAGAGCAGGAGCTTCTTTTCCTTCTGCCAGGCTCCCCGAAAATAACGTTCGACTTGCATGTGTTAATCATAGCTAGCGTTCCTTTTAAACCGGACAAAACACCCTCATATCAGTAACGGATGACTATATATATACCCTTTGCAGCCAATTGTATTCATTGTAAGTTGTCCAAAGGACCGGCCCTGACAGCGCCATCAGGGGTCTATTTTAAAGTTGTTCGCTGGCTGTGGGAGTAATAATAAGGATTCGGCTTCTCTACAGTAGAAGGTTGTGCGGTTCAATTTGAACCGTTCATATTGATAATCAATGGTCCAGATTTGTTGAATCTTTTACCGGTAAAAGTATTTTATTACCGGTCATAAATTGAAAACAAATATGGATCATTAAAAATACCATCCGACCGGTTCAGTCCAAAACTGAAGTGCAGACAAGCCTAATTCTAATTTAACGAGGATCTTTCGTTATTTGTTTTTGCAGTCGTCGACGGCCACGGCATCGTTGGAGTACTGTCTGAGATAATTGAGATTTAATCGTGGGGTGTAAGATCAGAATGGGAGTGATTGTCGGATCTGCAGTGGGGCCAATTTCTTTGATGGTCGTGTGGGTAATGTAGGGTTTGGGCTGTGTCGGCTGCCACGAGAGAGGTTGAAGAAGACAAGTAGGCAGATGAGGAGATACTTGAGAGGAAAGAAACGATACATGGGTAGGATTCGATTTCCGTAAGTACTCATCCTCCTTCCCCAGTACCTTAGATAGAGTAGATTAGATTTAATGAATGACAAAAAAAAAAAAAAAATTTTTTTAAGGTGTGTTTAGCTGATATATTTTCAACTAACAATTTTAATTTAAAAAATAGCGAGGTTAGGGAAAAGAGAAGCTTTTGTGGGCGACATCAGTAGAAAAATCTTATGCTACTTTTCGAAGTTCTCTCATGCATTTCTTCTGTTATTATTGTAATGATTTCATCTTTTTGCTTGTGTGATTAAAAAAAAAATTCTTAGTCAATTGAAGAAAAAAATTAACCCATG
The DNA here is from genome assembly GCA_019656295.1 of Rhododendron mucronatum var. ripense. NCBI lineage: Eukaryota > Viridiplantae > Streptophyta > Magnoliopsida > Ericales > Ericaceae > Rhododendron > Rhododendron mucronatum. The sequence goes on from BPLT01000041.1 coordinate 667,838, forward strand.
GGTCAGTTGATTGTTCAAGCTAGATATGGAATATGATTATAACTCTATTCAGTGGTGCTTGGCTATTTAGTGTGACGACTCTAACACTATTCAATTGCATCAGTTTCAGAACCATGATGGAAATTCGAGATCGATATTGTTCGATAGGAGTCCTCTTTTGTTTTTGCGTGTTGTTCGGCCGTCAAATTTGAAGAAAAGAATTATGCGACATTATTAAATTCCGTAGTGTGTTGTGAGAATTAACTTGTTTTTTTAAAGAAATTCGTATTCAAATTGTAGTCCAGCAAATCAATCCAACTATAGCTTCATCAGATAAGTACTGATCAGTTAATGTGGAAATTTTATTCACAAGTACTATTATACACTATGTGGTCGCCATGAAAAGAGTACATGGGGTGAAATCGGTTTGGGGTGGCCCCTTTTTTTGGGCTGGTTGAGACCGAACCAATCGGTTTGGGGAGGACATGTTCAAAGCCGATCCAGACCAGTCTACATGGGAGACCGAAATCGGTTCAGGGTTGTTCGGTTCGGGGAATTCGGTATTTTCGGGTTAGGCTAAAAAATGAGAAAGTGCATACATTCAAAAATCCCTTGAAAAGTTAAATTCAAAGAAACGAAACCCAGTGGCGACAATAACAATTCAAGGCCCCTCGTAACTCAGGTTGTTTTTTTTTTTTTTTTGGGAGCGGATCCTCCCCGTCCATATATGTTTTTGATTGGAAAAGACAGTCGAAATCTGAACCGTCAAATACTGCAATCAATGATTTGAATCTGCTCAAAATCTCTTCGCTTGAAGAATTGAATGCTTCATGCGTAGAGTCCTTAAGCAGATCTAACTGAACCATTGATTTTTCCAATGCATAGTATAGATTTGGACTGTTTCCTCTTATTTAAAACTTGGACACGAGAGGATCAGATCCCTTTTCTTTTCTTTTCTTTTCTTTCCTTTTTTTTTTTTTTTTCCCAGAGAAACCCTTGTCTTGGTTTTCACCTCCTTCGCTGCATGCAACGTTTGGGTTGCTCAATCGATCGATGGTCTCCACATTGGAATCGTCATCCTCGTCGTCCGCATCGACAAGAACCCGGATTGGAGAGAGAGAGATGATTTTAGTATTGTAACTAAGGGTTAAAAATCAATTGCCAAGATTGGTGCAACATATGAGAACGGTAAAAAAACCCTCGGTTTAATCGGTTTAGTATTTCGGCTTGGTCCGGTCCCCTTTGTTCTTTAATATTTTGGTTCAGTTCGGTTAGACCGAAATTTCAGGTAACCGAAAACGAATTGAAAATTTTATTTTTTTCTCTTTCAAAATCGGAACCGACCGGATACTAGTAGCTACCAACTTGTGGTGCACACGAAAAATATTTTTAATAGTTAAGGGAAAAGAAAAGGTTTTACAGATGGACTTGTTTTTTCATTTTTCTATCACTAGCTTGCTGTTTTGTGTGTTGGATAAAAATTTTTTTTTCCAGGTAATACACAGTACTGTCCAGGGCCAATTTGCACGCACATCAGACTAATCACTATAGCCATTTCACACGCTTACCCGTAAGGGGCGAGATAGCTCTAAGAGTTGTTAATAAGGAGAATTGAACATGTGACGTACAGTATATACAACTTTTATTATATCTGAAAACTTTCAATTCGTCCATACATGTTAAATTTGTGATAGATTTCTTCTCCCGTCATTCTACTTGAGAAACACATGTTGATTAATTAGTGTATAATTGACAATAAAAATCAACATTTGAAATAAGGATAACAACTGAAAAATATGAATTTTAATTTGAATTGAGGAAAACCAATGATACTCCCTTGAGAATGTAGATATCCTTTTTGAGATATTGAATACGTAACATATTGTCAATTAAGAGATATAGACAATATTTTGAGACGTCCAAAAAATGAAACAGGCCCAACAAAGTGGACAAAGGGAATACTTTTTTTTTTTCTCTTTCAAAACCGAAAAACGATCGGATACTAGTAGCTACCAACTTGCGGTGCACACGATCGATAATTAATACTTAAGGGAAAGGAAAAGGTTTTACTGATGGAATTGAATTTTTCATTTTTCTATATGACTTGCTGTTTGTGTGTCACTTTTATATATAATCAACAATTACTATGGACAAAATCACTAAAGGAGTTGTAACATTTAATACATGAATCAGGTCAAGAAACAGAGAAAATGACTCCCTTTTTGAACGATGAACTAGTTTGATAAAGTATCCACAACATTTTCTTTTTCTTTTGGTAATGCAGGGGTGTCTCGGGTAAACTTTTTTTTTTTTTGAAACAGCAAAAATATATATTATTAAGGATAAACTCGATCATGGATATATCGAGGGGGAAAGAAGAGGGAGAAGAAAGAAAGAAGAGAGTGGGGGGACCTTCCAACAAGAAGTTTTTTTTTTTTTGCTCGGCAAACGAAACCATTTTATTAGCTCAAAAGCGATACATTGAGGGGAAAAACATGAGTGAGACAACACTTACTCACCCACACAACAAAGCGATAAATCGCAGAAAGAGCATCCAACCGAAAGTTGGATGAAACAACACCTCAAATCCGAACTTAAAGCTTCAGCTTTTGTATTCCACCTAGAAAGCTTCTAAAGTCCTCCACCGAATATACCTTGATGTCATATTTTGCTTTCATCCATATACCTTGACCTTCCAACAAGAAGTTGAGAAGAGAAACAACCAATTAGGTACAGTACACCAATTCAAACATCCAGAAACCATAAGGATTTCAGCAAATAATACGTTTAGTCGCCTCCAAACCATCCTTCTATTCTAAGAGAGCAGCTTCCATGGTAAGCAAGGATTGATTGAAACTTATATGGGAGGCCAAAACCAACATAAACACCTCAGGTAAGCTTGCGAGCACTTTCGGACTAATTCCTATAATCCCTCCTACAGCCATTTCATAGGCTTACGCGTGCAGGTGAGGTGGCTCTATGAGTTATTGACAAGGAGAATTCGAACCTGAATACAATATCTACAACTTTTATATATTATATCTAAAAACTTTCGATCCGTCCATACATGTTAAATTTTCTTGTGATATATATACATAATGTAAAATTCGATTTAATTTCCTGGTATAAAATACTTCCATTCAAAAAGCAAAACAACAAAAAAAACTGGTACAAAGCCAACCTCATCCAGGTTTGAGCAGAAGTGGAGCAATTATTTGAACCTTTAGAGAATTTAATTGCGTGCAATTTTAATTAGTGCCGTCATTGAGGATACATCGGAATTTTGGAGAGTTAAAAAATTGAGAGCTTTGATTTTTGACTTGGCAAATGCATATAATCCTTTTTAATATAGATTTCTTCTCCTATCATTCTATTGGCATTTTTAATTAAAATTACTACTTGAGAAACACATGATGTTACGAGTAGATTAGTGTATTATTGACAATAAACATCAACATCTAAAATGAGGATAACAATTGAAAAATATGAATTTTAATCTGAAGTGAGAAAGACAAAGAATATTTAAGAATGTAGATATCCCTTTCAGGTTGAAACTTTCAATTGTTCATCAATCCTCAGTAGCTCATTGGTAGAGCGGTCGGCTGTTAACTGATTAGTTGTAAATTTGAAGCTTACTTGGGGAGATTTGATTCATTATGAATTCTTTAATTCATGTTGATTAGTGTATGATTGACAATAAACATCAACATCTGAAATGAGGATAGCAACTGAAAAGTATGAATTTTAATTTGTATCGAGGAAAACAAAAAATACTTAAGAATGTAGATATCCTTTTCTCTAAACATTTGGTTGAAACTTTTACGTGCTCAATTATCAAGAGATTTTTGATTATTAAATTGAAATTGTTTTTAATTTGAAGTAAGCTATCATTTCATGCCACTTGGCACTTCAATATCCCTTCTCACTTTTCATTTTGATCGAGCAGATGACTAAGAGGGTGATTTCACTTAACCCACCAACTAGACAATTGCTAATTAGTGAGGGGCAAGAGGACCTTTTCAACACACACACAAACCCGGACTTTCTGATTTGTGGGAAGCCAACCCATGACGCAGAACATGAGTCATGACACAATTAACCTAAACTTCTTTTAATCCACTCTTTTTGCTCAATATTCAAGTATATATGCGGACATTGCTAAATACTTTCTTCGTCTCATTTAAATTGTCCATGTTTTTATTGAGAGATGTCCCAAAATAAGTATTCACTTTCTGAAAATAATCATCAAAACATGCCAAAATTCTAATTTTACCCTTCAAAACTACTCTTGCCAGTTTCCATTACATTTGGTTTGACCATTGTTGATATTTATCATTTTAAAATTGACTATATTTTTCAATTTATAATATTTTTCACAATTATGAGAACTTTGCATAATAATACTAATTGATATCTACCAATCAAGATTTATATTAAGTTTTGAATTCTTAGAAAGCTCAATTTCCCGTAAAGGACATTGATTTAAAATGGGACCTAGGAGAGTAAGTATCTCGAATTAATCTATATATAAAGGCCTACCGTTTTCTCATCAGTTCATCCATCACCTTGAATTGAAGAAATATGAGTTTTCCTGTTAACCAGCTTGGAGCTGGTGATCAAGAGTTCAAAGTCGAAGTTGCAGGGGAAAGTGATCAGATGACCAGCAACGGCACTCCCACTGCTTCTTCACCCCCAAACAAGTCTAAAAGGACATCTTTTCTCTCCTCCCTTGGATTCCATGATTCTCTCTCACTAGAGGTAATGCATATTGAGAGAGAGAGAGAGAGAGAGAGAGAGAGAGAGAGAGAGTGTGAGCTTAGTACACTATTGGTCGCATGCAAATGAAATGAAGATCTTTTATCTCATGGAAACCTCTCTCTCTCTCTCTCTCTCTCTCTCTCTCTCTCTAATTCTGGGCAAACTATTGATGTACTAACACAACAAAATGTTATTAGGTATGGAGGGCGTCAGTGGGGGAGGTCCTCGGCACCGGAACTCTCGTCTTCATGATCGACACCATAGTCATCTCCACTTACCACATGGACACCCAAGCCTCGAACCTCATACTGGCAACCCTCGTCGCCCTCATCGTCGCGATCCTCCTCATCGCGGTGGGCCCTGTCTCCGGTGGCCACATCAACCCGATCGTCACCTTCTCTGCCGCCCTCGTGGGCCTCATCTCCTTCTCGCGGGCGTTTATCTACATCGTGGCCCAGTGCGCTGGGGCCGTGCTCGGAGCCCTGGCGGTCCGGGCCGTGGTGAGCGGCGCCATCGCGGAAACCTACTCGCTCGGGGGTTGTACTCTCACGGTGGTCGCCCCGGGCCCAGACGGGCCGGTCACTACCGGGCTCGAGACGAGCCCGGCCCTCTGCCTCGAGATAATATGCTCCTTCGTGTTCCTTTTCGCTTCGCTTTGGATGGCTTTTGACGGGCGTCAAGCAAAGAAGATGGGCAACGTTCTTGTTTGCTCCATTGTCGGGCTTGTGTTGGGCCTCTTGGTGTTCATCTCGACAACGGTGACGGCAGCGAAGGGCTACGCTGGAGCTGGGATCAACCCTGCCAGGTGTTTCGGCCCGGCCGTCGTGAGGGGAGGCCATCTCTGGGATGGGCATTGGATCTTTTGGGTCGGGCCGGCCCTGAGTTGCGTAGCGTTCTATTTGTACACGAAGATTATTCCGCAGCAACACTTCGCGCATGTTGAAGTCCATCGCGCGTAGCGTCCTAGTCTCGCATCCCAAATTGGTCGGCCGTAAGAATAGTCTGTTCAATTTTTTGAATATAAAACATAAAGTACTTTTGTATAAAAAAAATTTTAAATTTCTTTGCTCTAAATTAAAGTACTTTGTCATGAGTTCCTTAATTTGTTGTAAAGAAATTCAAAAAATAAAAAAATTTGCGAATGTATTTTGATATTTAATTCCAGAATTGCACGACTATTCATATGGGTAGCAATTCGGTATGTAGGGTAGTAGCAACAAATTGGGGGGAAATTGTATGTATTCTAAAATTTAGCGAGAACAGATTAACGTGTTCGGATTGGATTGGATAGTGGGGGAGTGTATGTGTCTACTCATTTAATCGAGTGAGTTGAAAAATTGTTATGAACTATGTCAATCTTATTTCTATATGCATGTCTCTGTATTATACGAAAAATTCATAGGGTTTGGTAAATAAATTGAAAAGTGAAAAAAATAATGAGATTGTTCTTGGTACGCCAGTGTACGTGATCAAATATTCATCTATCATTAAATATTCTAAATTGTCCAAGCTTTGAGGTGGTATTTATTTATTTATTCATACTTTGGAAGAAGTCTCACATTAACCTTAACTCCAACCTAACGCAAGAGTGTTAACTTCATTCCTATAGGAATTGAACGCACAATCCAGTGGCAGCTATAGGAATTCTTATAACGGTTCGGCTAACAAGTGCTCCCGCGGCACAATTAGCACAAGTTAAGTTGTAACAACTATGGAATATTTTTCAACATTTTTTAAAAGAAAGTCCAACAATTAATATTTTTCAACAATTCATTTTCTACTTTTTAATCTCTTTCCATTTCCCTCCCCCGCATACATTTTCCTTTTCCACTTCGTCTTCTAGATTTGTCGTGGACCATTTTCTCCACTTCATCATGCTGTAAGATTTATCAAGTATAGCATTAGCATGTGACTAAAAACCAATCCAAGCATCTAACATAAAGATTAAATAACAAAAAAAAATACCATGGTAGGACATAAATAAAATGCGACATTTATAATTTAATTTTTTGCAAAATCATACCAAAAAAAAAGTTCCTCTTATCGATTTAAAACAAGGTGATGTTTAAGAAAAGAAAATACATAATTCAAAAAGAGTCATCGCCTAGTACTTCAACGAAAATATAGGATTCAAACAAAAAGAAGACCTTGTTGTATGCGTGGAACCCCATATTGGTGAGTCATTTTATGTTGGAAGATGCCATGGAGAGGGTTTGGTTTAGGGATTGTCCTAGTTAATTCCTAAACAAAGGTGATTCTCTAATCTACATCGGACTAATTAATATGTACATATGAGAATAAAACATACAAATCAATTACATGAAATACTCATTGAATAATGTTTCCTTGTGATATTTGTGCATATTCCATATTTATTACACCTTCCATATTTATTATACCAAAACTTGTGAATATTCTATATATATTGCATGTTAACTTGTGCCCGGGGACATTGGTTAGCATTTGCCTTCTTATAAAGGTGTTAAAAAAAATATATACATTATACTACTTCTAGAAACCACAACTATATATACATATATAGAAAAAAAAATTTATCTGTTTATATCAACTCATACAAAGTAATATCTTCATATTTGCCTTCGTGAAACGATTGTTTAGCTCATGAAGTTGCATATCCAAGACTATGTAGAATAGCTCAACACAATAACGATGAGAAATCGTTATTTGTGGGGCTTTGCATTGTGGCCGATCACTAGATACAAATATTTCATTCATGTTAGGAAAAGGAATATCATGTTTGCTACAAAACAAAGACACTTCGGCCAACAAAGAATCTCAGCCATCATCTGTCATCACTTGCAATCGTTACTTAGACATTTCAACAAGTGTCATAGCATTTCTGATATCTTATGACTTCTTTTGTAATGCTATTCACAACTCATTTGTGATCCCCGTGATATTTTTTACCAAGTGTAAGCAAAAGGCAAATTAGAAAGACAGCATTGACTTCAATTCTCAATAGAACAAGCTTGAGTTTTGTGATCTGTTGATGGGCCATTCTCAGCAATCATACAAAATACCTCAATCTTGTGACTTCTTTTGTAATGATATTGGCAACTCATTAATTGCTGAAGTTTGGGCTTTCAATTTCAAAGTGGATTAATTCATCGGCTATGTTTTGGGTGGGTGTTCATTTATTTATGAATTAGGTGTTCATTGACATTTGAGTTGAGTATTCAAAGTAAGGCTATACCAAATTTTTTACACGTATTTTAAGCAAAAAGAATTTTTTTTTAAGTGTTCAGTTGACCATTGAAAGCTCCAAGTGGAGCCGCCTACTGCACAGCCTTATACTCACCTAAGTATGGTTGCATAACTGCTTGACCTGAAATAATCTAATGCGCTACAAAGTCCTAGAGGGGGGGTGAATAGGACGACCAATTTAAATTTAAAGCAACCAACAATTCAAGCCACTATCCAAACTCCATGTCCATGTTATCCAAATTAAAAATATAAGTTAAGAGCAATTAATCTAAAGAATGCAAACACCGAGATATACGTGGAAACTACTTAGGGTCAATCAAACCCTAAGCATAAAACCACGGCCTAACTACCAAAATTGCTATAGATCAAAAGGTTTACAAAGTGCTAAGAGAGGAATAACAACTTTACTCCAAAAGCTTATCCTAACTCCACCACTTTGATGTAGCTCCCCGAACTCCTTCTTGATCCCATAGCCACCACGAGTCCAACGCCTCGATCTCCATTCACCACGGCTCCGGTATCATCCGGCCAAGTAGTATCATAGGCATGAAAGTATGAATTTTGTAAAATGAAAGTTTTTTATGCAAAATAATCAATCTAGAGAGAATACATGGATCAACAAAGCATTTCTCTAGATTGAACAAGGATGATTGAATATATACTAGATTCAACTCATCCAAATGTAAATGAAGGCACAAGAACAAAGAGATAATGTTTCTCTCTCTAAAGTGGGCTGTTATCTCTCCTGTGTGCCCTAGAAAAGTGAAGACAAAGCTTATATATGACCAAGATAGAAAAATCCGGGAGAGCCCTACAAAGGCGCTCTTAGCACGCGTACAAGGGCCTTACTTGGCTAAGGCACTGTTAAGGCTCTCTTAACACGCGTGCAAGGGCCTTAGTCTGGTAAGGCACTACTAAGGCGCTACTAAGGCGCAGGCACATAAAAGGCCTTGGACAGAAATTTCCTTCAAATAAAACAAGGCCAATAATATAAGGTTAGTGCATAAAAGATATTTCATAAAAGATTAAGACATTTAAAAGCTTTAACGATGCATGGAAAAATATTTAGCTAAATGCACATGAGATGCATATACCTTTCCAAGCAAAATGCACGGCACGGCTTTCGTGATCAACTCTTGAGCCAACGGGTGGAGTATCTAATCTAGACAAAATAAAAACACCTCCCAAACCCAAATGGAAAAAGAATAAATACAGACTCCAACGGTTTGTCGCATCCGGAAATCGCCAATAACATTAACATGACCAAATACCACGGTCGCTCAGAAGTGGTTGATACAATGAAATTCATGAGATTTGGACGCAAGTATGCAAATTTGAGCCAGGCATGGAGTAAGATTGTCAAAATCAAAAAAATTCACACTAGAAAAGCTAGCTCGAATTTTAAAGATCCACATCGTATGGCTTCAAGAACGGTAGAAAATAACAGGGGCATCGCGGTGGTTCTTCGCGATTGATTTGGGGCACTAGAGTTTGTCGGATTCGCAGGCGGGGAGGATGGAGAGGTAGGGTTTTGAGGAGGTCGTGAGTGGCTTGGGAAGAAATCGGAGGTTAGACCGTTGTGAGGAATTCAAAAGGTGGTTTGAAGGATCCCCTAGTTCTATCTTTATATAGATTTTTACCTCTAAGTATAGAAAATTTTATTACACTTAATTTTCATTAAGGAGAGATAAAATATTTAATTACCATTAGGTCCATTTTTACAAAAATACATTTACCATTGATGGAAGTGTCACCCTAGAGTTTTAGGGTACCCTTGGGTGACCTAAAATTTTAGGGTACCCTAGCATTTTAGGGTACTTTCGGGTTTTAGGGTTTAGGTACCCTTGGGTTTAAGGTACCCTAGGTCTAGGTTTAGGCGCTTACATAGAGCCCTAAAGTTTAGTTTTAGGCACTTTCATAAGGATTTTAGGGTGCACTTTCCTAGTATAGGATTTTAGTGATTTAGACACTTTCATAGGATATCCAAGGGGTTTAGGCATTTTTATAGGGTACCCTAGGATTTAGGCACATTCATAGGATGCCTTAGGGGTTAGACACTTTTAGGATTTAGAGTTTTAAGCACTTTCATAGAGTTTTAGTGTTTCATTAATTAGATGAGACTTGGTGGAAATTACTTTTTATTTTATGAACCTAGAGGTAAAAAGCCCTTGTCCTAATTTCACCGCACTCCTAATATATACTCCCTCCGTTCCATATTGAGAGTCCCACTTTCTCTCTCTTACCATTTTTCAAATCAAAAAATCAATTCTATCGGTACATTTATTTTCAAATTTTTTTGCACCGTATTAAAGATCTCGATTAGTACTTTAATTTGGTGAGAAAAAATTCAAAAAATTATACACGAAAGTAGTTGATTTTTTTATTTGAAAAACGGCACGACTTTTTATTGTGAACCGTTAATTTGGAACGGCGGGAGTATATTTTTTAAAGTGCTCCTTCTACCGAGACGTGGTCATGGGTTCAATTCTCACAGTAAGATCCCATTCCCTACCCCTAGATTAGATTAGTGTAGATTTCGTGCATGTATACTCTATAAAAAAAAAGAGTAGCAACACAAGTTGAATTGTTCGGTTCACTGTTTAGTTTTAGTTTTTTTTTTCAATCATTACTCTATTTCTTTCTCCAATCATTACCTTATCTTTTCAATTATTACTTTCTCATATCTCTTTATCTTTCTCCAATCATTACCTCTATCTTCAATCATTATTCTATTTCTCTCTCCCATTTGGGCAGATCCTTGTCTTTTTATATGTTAAGAATGTCAAATCTCTCCCATTTGAGCAGATCCTTATCTTTTTATTTTTTATAACTTATTATAAATATGCAACCAAGTTTAAAGTCGGACTTGGGCAAACCAAACATCAGAATCAGCACCAGAAGTGGGCCTACCCATGCTTTGTGTTGTGATGGCTGGGTCCATGGTAGTTGTAGTAGTGTTTGTGCATGTCCTCGAGTACTATAACGGGGCGGGCCGGATATGGTGGCGTGGGCTTTAACCCAGCAACTTGTTTGGCGGCGGCCTTGTTTGAAGGAGATCAAATATGGAAATGCGCATTGAGTTTTTGGATTGGGCCCTTTTTTTCTTGCGCTATTTATTATGGGTCCATTTTTACTTTCTCACGGGAGGTTTGGGGGTGGATAACCAGTAGCAGTCCTGAGGGTTTGGTAGAGTAATCCAATCCAATTAAAATGTCCGGCCCAGCTAATTTAATTTAAGATCCAAAAAAAAACTTTTCCCCTTTGTCTGCGAACAAGAAAGCTACGGGAAATGCCAAGGGAAAATGATGGCTAATGATGTGTTTTAATAATTAATACCCGTCAACAACATTTTTAGCATTAAAAAATATTTTCAGCATGTCATTGACGAGTATTAATTAACAATACATGTTCTAAACCCTTATTTTCCCTAATTCAGCAATATTCATTACAGCATTCTTATCAACAATATGAATGAGACATCATATATGATATGCAAATCGACAGAATATGTAAGCCTGGAGAATCATATGTACTCGTATTCCTTAAAGGGTTTGCTTGATTAAAAGCTTTGTTTTATCGACAAAGAAGAATTTTACTATTCGATCCGGAATATACATCGACGAGAATATAAGGTAAAAAAAAACCCGACATATATAATACTAGTTAATGAAGCCAAACATTAGCATCTTAGGATTAAAAGAGCCCCGAGGTTGGTCACATGTGTATATTTGGTGTATACCGAATGATGCTATACGTATAGTTTCTTTGCTATATCATTTTACAATTTGCATGTTTGATTTTAGCCGTCTAGGAAATCATTACGGAATGAATTATGTCAAAATCCACAGTCACAAATAAATTGTAAAATGAAGAATTCCAAAAATCACTTTCGGATGAAAGTTTTGGATTCTGATTATATTTCACTCAAAACATTTCTATAAAATTTTGGATTCTGATTACACTTTCACTCATTACGTTGCCCATTCCACTTTCTCAAATAATTCGACTAAACATTTTCTAAAAGTTATAGTTTTGTCATTATTTGAATTTTTTTTGCGTTTGTTCGTTTAGCACCAAATTTGTTTGCCTTTATGATTCGTCCGAATGGGAAAAATTAAGATTTTTTACTTTTACCCAAATATTTTGAATAATGATCACTTCTTTTTTACTTAAAAGCAGTGTTCTAAAAGGCGGGATTAATTGCCGGTTAATGGGCGATTAATTGGAAATCTGGGCTGACCGATAAGATTAATGGCTAAAAGGTTGAATTAGGCGGCTAGAAGATTAATAGGACTTTGGTGGCGATTGATCGTTGCTTAATTGGTCGGCGTCTAGGTGGCGATGGGCAATTAATCGGCTAATGGGTGATTAGGCAGGGTAAATCTAAATTTTTAGAAAATGAAGGGGGGTAACTGTTATACTCATACAAGGTTATTTAGGGCTCCGAATTACTGTATTGGGGCTCTCATTCGATCAGCTTCTCATCGATCTAAGTCTGAGAAGAAACCCATTCATCGCCGACTGACGACGCCAGTACATCGACGATCACCTCTCATCACCGACGCCAGTCATCGCCGACGCCTTTCATCACCGCCACTACGCCTCACTGCTGACTGCTGTAACTCTTATCCCCCTCTCTCAGTAGTTTTTCTCTCTCTCTCTCTCTCTCTCTCTCTCTCTTTGTGTGTAATCTTTCTCTCTGTGTGTAATCTCTCTCTCTCTCTCTCTCTCTCTCTGTGATTTCTCGATCCCCTTTCTCTCTCTATAGTGAATAGTATTTTTTTTTGACAAAATTTAACACTTGAGTCTGAATAGTAGAATAGTGTAGTATTGTAAATTTATGGTTTGGACCGTTTTGGTGTAGGCCGTAGCGGTGTAGACCAGTAAACGTGTGTAACTAGAAAGTATTGATGGTAGAGAAGATATATCACATCAACTAGAAAAACTATGATTATTGATAGTAGGGAGGTTGTAGAATATTTAAAAAAAAAACCCGACTAATTGTTAAAAGGCGATTAATGGCCGATTAATAAGTCTCGAAGCTTGAAGGTGGTCGGCTGCTCGCCTAACGCCGAACGCTTTTTAGAACATTGCTTAAAAGTGATCATTGTTCAAAATATTTATGTAAAAACAAAAACAATTAACTTTTCCAAATCAAAAAGTTAAAAAAAATTTGGCGTAAAACAAATAAACGCGAAAAAAATTCAAATAAAGATAAAACCAAAAAAGTGGAAAGAGTTGTTAGTAGAATGGGGCAAGTACTTAAAAATAAGGATTTATTTCAAGTTTAAAAATAATGGATTTACGAAAATAAATTCTTAATTTTTTTTTGCAGAATTTGATAGATCTCATCAAAATCTATTAATTTACATTGCATATTTTTTATTTCAATAAATCTATTATTTTTACTTTTAAAAATTATAAATAAATACTTAATTTTTTATGGGGACAAAACTGGAATGCCATCTCCTGAAATTTTCCCGCCTTCTCGAGGGAAACCGGCGCAGGATATAATAATAGAACCGAATCACGGTGCACGATAGCAAACACTGATTGTGCATGCCACGTCAGCATCCCGCGGATTGGGCTGCAAACGACCGCAGTTAACAGTATTTGTTTGCAGGCCCACTCATCTTATCTTCGTTATCCCCAACAAACTCTCCCTTCACTCTCACTCACTCTCTCTCTCTCTCTCTCTCTAAACTGCCATGGACGCCACTTTCTCTGCGAAATCCCACAGTCTCTCGGTAACTTCTCTCCCCTCCGCTTCTTCCCCGCCCTGCTCTTCCTCTCTCCGGCCCATTCGCAGGGAGTTCCTCGGCTGCGGCCACAACTTGAGGCCGCCCGGCCTTCTCCGCTCCAACAGGAAATGCAAGGAGCTCCAAGGGCTCCAAATCCGGTCCCCTCGCTTCCTCGTCCGAGCGTCTCTCGATTCCCAATCGTCTCTCCTCGTCGTCACCGTGGTCACGGTTTCAGCTCTCGCCTTTGTCTCTTTGAGTTACTCTGATAGAAAGAAGAGGAAGAACCTCGGCGAGGTAATTGAGCGTGATAGTTTCTATGTCGGTTTGTTTGGGACCGAGGTTGCTGCTATTCGAGAGGCGGATGAGCCCGGTCGATTGGTCTTACTGACGTTTTAAATTTGCACTAGAATTGTAGTAGTTTTTATCATATGAACGTTAAAATTGCATAAGTTCGTCTGCCCAACAAAGAATTGCAGGTGGATGAGCCCGGTCGACTGTCTTACTGACGTTTTAAATTCCTACTAGAATTATACTATTATTCCCTTCGTCCTATTTTGATAGTCCTAAAATTTGTGCCAACAATTTTTGGATTAAAAAATAAAATACTTCTGTGCATAAGTTTTTGAATTTTCTTGCACCAAATAAAAGAACAGATTGAGATCTTTAAGAAATTCGTCAAATCATGTACAAAGTACTTTAGTTTTTTATTTAAAAAAATTGCATGTGCTTTTACAGGGACTATCATTTTGGGACGGAGAGTAGTTTTTATCTCAAGAACGTTAAAATTGCATAAGTTCGTCTGCCCACCTTAGGTTTGAACAATTTAACATCCGTCCAACCAAGAGTTTAAAAAAATATACAGTATATTTTTAGTATTATTTTTTATTTTTTCTTAACACTGTTGTGCGTTTTAAATGAATAGGAATACACAAGATTGCGTGCAGTTATGGTTATAGATGACGGTCTCTTAGCAATTGAATAGTTTGACCGAATATATTGTCCAGTTACTCTAATAGAAAGAAGAGGAAGAACGTTGACGAGGTATTGAGTGTAATAGTTTGTACTCCGATGTATCGGATTTGTTTGGGAACAAGGAAGGAACCAGGATTTTACCCTAGTAGTAGCGACATGTATATTAAAAAATTTTAGTGATGACGAAATTATATAAGTTGGGCATAATTTTTTTTTTACATATCATAATTGTATTTTTTAAAATTTTTGTCATGGCAATCGCCGCCACTAGACCCCCTGGTCCCCTCCGTGTTTGGGAATGAGGTTGCTGCTATTCAAGAGGCGGATGAGCCTGGTTTATTGCCTTACTGACTCTTCGACTAGAATTACAGTAGTTTAAATCTCAATCAAGAACGTTAAAATTATATAGGTTCGCCTAACCAAGATCATTTTGAAAAACTCAGCACCCGCCCAATCAAGAGCTTTTGAAAAAAATGTAATTTTTAATGATATTTATATTTTTTGTATTACTATTGTGCTTTTTGAAATGAATAGGAGTACACAAGATTGCATGCAGTTAAGTTTAGATGACGATCTCTTAGTAATTGAATAATTTGACCGATCATATTTGAATAGTTATATTAATCTGTTCGCCCACCCTACCTTTAAATTATGCGTCCGTCCTTGTTTAAGTTCTTGATTCTTTGTTTCTCTCTGCTCGCCTGGTATTTATGTTTTTGCTTTTATACATAGTAATGCAATACTAGAGCCCACATAGGATGGTTCAGCCCAAGTTAGAAGCTTGAAACACGGTCTAATGTTCATGCATTTGTTTTAGGTGTCAAGTCCGCTACTTGTGATTTCTCGACAGGTCAGAAGTATCATTGACAGTTATGTTAAGAATCAGAACTTGGGTCTGGATCTTGAAACAATGACGTCGGCTGATGAAAGCAAATATGCAGTGAAGGAAACAAGTGAAAGGAAAATGGAAGATGAAGAAAAGCCCTTCCTGCCTCATCTTAAGGAAACTGCTTTTATGCATCAAGAAACTCTCATCGATAATGCAGTAGAGTCTTCTCCTTCAAGTATCATTGTTTCTGGTGTAAGCAGTTCTATGTCCTCAAGTGAATCTGAACTTACCAGCGTATCTTTCCCAATTCCCACCCAATCTGAAATAGGCCTGCCACAGCCACTTCCTTGCACGACAGAAATCCATGAATTGAAGTTCGAACAGTGTCCACAGGAAACTGAGTTTGCATCTGAGTTGCCTGCACTAATTGTTAAACCCCAATCAATTGCTCCAACTGCTCTTGTGAAGAGTGCGCATGTGGAGGTGAATCAGCATAAAAGACCAATTTCTGAACTTGCTGACGTGGGTGAAATCATCAACTACAGTCGTGCATCAAGAGAATCAGACCATGAAGGGCTTTACAAATTTTATGAGGGAAATCAATCTGCTGTGAAATCTATGCCAAAATTGAATGGTGTGAATACATTATCTTCTTGTGTCTCTCTTCAAGATAACAAGAGATCCTCTTCTCTAAAGAGGAGATCTATGATTAATGGAGTGAAATTATCGGCAGTTGTCTCCAGTCATACTGCAGGTTTGGCATATGGCAATCTTTTTCTGATCATACTTTAGTTTATCTGAGGTTAACACAATCCTTTCCTCTTGTCTTGGTCTGCCTAATAAAACTTGGGGAGGTTTCTAACTAGCACTATGTTTGTTCAGACTTTACAGAAAATAAGTTCGCCTTGTCAGAGAGTACTGAAGAGAAAACACCTCCAGCGCATTATAAAGATGATGCTACCACCGAAGGTGCAGATTCCAGGAAAAGCAGGGGCTTCCCCTATAAGGAGAGAAAAGTTCTACCACAGGATGGACACCAATATTCTCCCCAGTATTCCCTCGCGAACGGGGTTCATGTCAATGCTCAACATGATCCTTCTCAACAACTCGGTGCTTACATGCGTTTGCTGAAAGATGGGAGGTAATTTTCTTCCACATTGAAGTATGAAACTACATGTTCTGGTCACCTTGACAAATTTCCTGGAAGATCAGATGCCTTTGGACCACGAGTTTTACGTCAAAGAGAAATTCATTTTGAGAAGCACTGATAATTTCAATGTCGAAAGCATTTCTTTTACAACCCTTCATTTTTAATACATAGAGTTTCAAAGCTTGTCTTTGACACAATCTTGGGCTTACCAGGTTAGTTGATTGCTTAGAATTGCTTGAAGATATGGAAAGTAAGGGGTTGTTGGATATGGACAAGGCAAGGCTTTTTCCTCCTTTCACCTTGTACTTAATCCTCTGTCTTCTGATTTTGCTTACTTTGTCATTGTCGCTAATCTATCAAATGATCTGGTTTCAGGTTTATCATGCACGATTCTTCAAAAAATGCCAAAGCTTAAGGGCTGTTAAAGAGGCTTTTCGTTTCACCAGGCTGATCCCAAATCCAACCCTGAGTACATTTAATATGCTAATGTCTGTCTGCACAAGTTCTCAAGATTCAGAGGGTATATTTGTTTAATCTGCTCTATTTCAGGCCTTCAATGGATAGCTTATCATTCCTGTGTGAGATATTGACATGCTTCAAAATTTTGAATGTCGTTATTGCACAATCAGGAGCTTTTGAGGTTCTGACACTTGTTCAGGATGCTGGGCTAGAAGCTGATTGTAAACTTTACACTACTCTGATATCAACTTGTGCAAAAAGTGGAAAAGTTGATACAATGTTCAAAGTATGGTTGCATCCTTTCTACTATCATGTTGTTTATAATATTGTAAATTCAATGTACCTCAAGGGTTGTTTGCTAGTTTCTGTGCCTCTGTTTTGGTCGAATTTCCTCTGTTTTGGTCGAATTTCCATTATGTTGTCATTTATGGTTCTGTTCTAAATTCTAATGCTGCACACACCGTGGCATCAGTTGGGACTATCACCTTCTTTTTTTCACATATGTAACCTTTAACAACTGTCAAAGGATTCATTTTCATTTGGGATGACGTATTTTCTTTGTGTTCTCTGTAAGGTTACATAATGGCTGGGTGGTTGGGACATCCTTTACTTCCTACGTACTGCCTAAATGGAAATATCTTCACATTTGACGTTCTGCTATCCCTTGTTTTGAAACTTCTTGATTTGTCACCATAGGTTTTTCATGAAATGGTCAATGCTGGAGTGGAACCTAATCTTCATACCTATGGGGCACTTATAGATGGTTGTGCCAGGGCTGGCCAAGTTGCTAAGGCATTTGGTGCTTATGGCATATTGAGGTCTAAGGTATGATGCAGCAACTGGATTCATAGTATTTTTCCTCTTTCATAACTTAACCTCCAAGCTTCGAAATCCTGCTTTTAATTGCCAATTATAGTTGCAAGTATGATGGTGTGATTGCATCCTTTAGTTTTGCATTGGAATCTTACATGTCTTCCGACTGATGGCATCTTGTGTACAGTAGAAAGTGAAGCCAGACCGAGTTATTTTTAATGCACTCATCTCAGCATGTGGCCAATCCGGTGCGGTTGATCGTGCATTTGATGTCTTAGCAGAAATGACAACGGATGTACGTCCGATAGACCCCGATCACATAACTATTGGTGCTTTGATGAAGGCATGTGCAAATGCTGGTCAGGTGAGATTTGTCAAGTGTACCCTTACGGACAGCTATATTCCTTTTAGTCATAGTACAATCACTTTAAATCAAATCTCACATCTTCTTCTTGTGGCACATCTATATGAACAATTTACAAAATAATGATCTAGGTTGATCGGGCACAAGAAGTATATAACATGCTTCATCAATATAAAATCAAGGGCACTCCAGAGGTGTACACGATTGCTGTTAATAGTTCCAGCCAGACTGGTGATTGGGAGTTTGCCTGCAGCGTGTACAGTGACATGACAAGAAATGGTGTTATCCCCGATGAGGTATTTCGTTCAACACCAGAAGGCCAACTTTTAGACAACAAAAAATGTTTTGCAAAAGAAAAAGAAAAACAGTGGGATTGGAAATCTATCATCAAATGGTGGAACATCAATAAAAGGCTGCTCTCTCTCTCTCTCTCAATGTGGCAGAACTTTTCAAATAAATAAAGCGTATTTGTGTTATAAGTGCAAACGGCCTACTATAAGAATTTTATGTTTGATACAGACATTTCTCAGTGCACTGATAGACGTTGCTGGGCATGCTGGGAAGTTGGATGCTGCCTTTGAAATCCTACAAGATGCCAGGAAGCATGGGAAACGTCTTGGAACCATATCATACAGCTCTTTAATGGGAGCCTGTAGCAATGTATGTCTTGTCATTCATTTATAAACTTTGTTGTATGTTTGTGTGCTGACAGGCTATTTCTTTGTTTCCCCTCTACCATGTCCTCACTATTACATGCATTATGCTAGCAGGCTAGGACTTGTTATTGCCTTGTCTCCATAAAGCTGCCTTGCACTCAGGTTTATCTATAGTAACTTCCACCGTCTTCTTTTGCCCTCAAGTTTGGGTGAAGTAAACGCTCCATTGTTTTGTGTGTATTATATTCATCCTCTTAAGCTTATCCATACACCTTCGGGTTGGTTGCACATGCATGTGGGGTCATGCTGTTGTGCATGTTGGATGTGCAATACTTAATCTTTATGCGATGGCAATACGAGGAACACTGTTACTTCTGTCTAGTTAAAGAAGCTTTGTTGGTTCAACGAGGTCATCCTTCAAATGGTGCTCTTGGTCCAGCTCCTAGCTCAGCGAAATCGAGTTTTCTTAGCAGAGAGAACTGGTGGGGTCGCAGTTATCTGCTTGGGAAGCTTAGTGTGATGCCCAAGTGCCACATACAAAAATAATTTCTGGTCAAATGCGTATCTTTGGTAGTAATAAAGAAAATTCTTCTTGTTATTGATATTTCTTATCGTTAGTAACTTGGTAGGATTCCTTTTAGTAGTCTATAGATTAGACGTTATAATCATTAGATAGGATATACTTTGATAATTTGTGTTGTCGCCCTTCTTTTTGTATGTTACCTATGTCACATTTTGATAAGTTTAGTGACTTGCATGGGTGGTCCATTTTTAAGTAGACATGTTGACAAAGACAAGAACGTGGCCAGTTCATCTTCTTTAATTTCTCATGTTGTGGAACTTATGAGATTCAGAATCCATCTCAGGCAAAAAACTGGCAGAAGGCGCTGGAGTTATATGAGGAAATTAAGTCCATTAAACTGAGACCAACAGTTTCAACAATGAATGCCTTAATCACTGCCTTGTGTAAGTGTATATCTGTTCATTCACATCAATCGCCCCTTTTGTTAAGTAGGTCTTTTTGGTTCTGGAAGCATGTCCTATGTTAATTTGGTATTTTTAATAAACCCGTGCATATTGTTGTAGGAATATTCTTTGTAAATATGTTTGTCTAAACGTTATATATCCTATTAAATGGAACACTAACTTATCAAATGTGCCATGGAGAGATGTTGCACTGTAATAGTTCCAAAAATGGTATCAGAATATGTGAGCTATAAATGACATTGCATGATATAAATTGATGGGTCCATTTCCAATCAACTTAATCTTTTGGAATTTGGACAGTTTGGGACTAGTATCCGGGGTTTGACTTTTCAGAGATCTTGTGTTCAAGTCACTCTGCCTTTTGCTTCTCTATTTACATTTTGCTTCTCCACGTGCAAGACATAGTCAGACATGAGGGGGGATACTAGATAATGATAATGATGCATTTAAGTCTGCATATGGAAGTTTTGCTTACATTTGTCTGATTCAAAACAATTTGATAAATCACATAATCCCACTGCAGGTGATGGAGATCAACTGCAGAAGGCTCTGGAGGTTTTATCTGAGATGGAGAGAATTGGCTTGTGCCCAAACACCATTACATACTCTATTTTAGTAGTGGCAAGTGAAAAGTAATTGCTCTAGTTTTATTTTTCCTCTTTGCTAGTTGTATTAACAGATGGCATTTTGGCATAAATCTAACTTTGAATTTTTTTCTCTTTTGTAACTCGTGTTTAGGAAGGATGATGTGGAAATTGGTCTCAGGCTCCTTTCTCAAGCCAAAAAGGATGGTGTCACACTTAACCTTGTTATGTCCAGGTGTCTAATAGGTAGGCATTAAAGGTTTGCCCTACCAGTTTGTTTCTCTGTTTTTCTCCCATGGAAAGAAAGTTTTTCAGGAATTGCAAGTTTTTCCTTTGATTTTGAATCCCTCCCTTTTTCACCCTCTTTGTATCATAGGCGGAGGATGTTAGTTTTTGGTTCTTTATACCATAGATCTTCATTCATCATTTTCATTGATTTTTTTTTTTTCAACGGAAGAAGCAAATTCATTAATCAAGTCATACGGCATCTACAGATGAACTCTGAATATAGAACAGGACATACGGCAAGTATAGATTCCACCCAAATACAGAGAAACAGAGACACTATACGAGAAAAGACTATGAGATGAAACTAGTGTCTAGCGCCGATGCAAGAGCTGAACACTCACTTCTTCACAACATCAACATAGCCGGCTAACATGGAGCTAGTACCTTGACACCACTGTCTCGGGATGGCGGAGCTCCAAATCAAAGATAACATTAAACCTATGCAAATCAGTCACCCGATTTGGGAAAACCAGATCGGAACAAAACCACCCGGGACAAAAACTGGACCCAACATCCGGATAGAAACCGGCCTCAACATCCGGACATAAACCGGAATAAGAGTCCGGAGAAAACAAAAACGAAACACAAAACCAAAACCCTAACCTACCGAAACACTCAAAACAGCCACCGCAGCACCGCCGCCACAACCACCTCACCAACAACAAGAATCACGACAGCCCCTACTGCCACCATACCTGGTCCCAACACACCATATCCACTCACAGCATCGCCACCAACAACCCAGCAAAATTGCACCATCCACCACCTAAAACGGCCAAAGCGCCGCTAGGCAAGAGACCGGCTACCTCCAACAAGGTAGAACGGCGGTCCACAACGGGATTTAGATGGCCGGCGGAACGGGATACACCCAGCAGAGTATCCAGCGGGATCTTACTGGGGGGTACAACAGCCCACAGAGGGGAGGAGCGCCGGCAAGGGAAGGGGAGAAGAAAAAGGAAGAGAGAGAGAGAGAGAGAGAGAGAGAGAGAGAGAGAGAGAGAGAGAGAGAGAGGCGCCCGGCCACCTCCTCCCCAAGCAAACAACAACGGCTAGGGTTTCTATGGTAAAAGCTTAGAGAGTGAAAGAAGAGAGAAGGGAGAGTCTAGGCATTTTGCATCTTTCCGAGGAATTTTTTTTCATCATCACATCAAGTCCAGTGTTCAGCTATATTTATACCATTAACTAACTGAATATCACTGAACTGCTTTGACTCACCAGATAATGGTTATTGAACTGCACTTTAAAAGTCGAAGCCTGTCCAGTTCTATATAGAGCATGATCACACATTAAACTCTTGCAGTTATGAGCACCATAAGAGAGGAAAAATCTTCTTGTTTTGGTTAGTGTATCCAGAACAATGCATGCTATTTATTGGGAAAATAGACATCCGGAAGGACCAGAACTTTTCATTTGTAAAAGTTAATTTGTTTGTTTTCTTGAATGCTTGCATGGCTGGGGAAAGAATTGATTCATGCAACTGTGCCTGTTCCAAGGACATTAGTATGGAATAGGCCTGTTAATGGACCGGATTGCATCCTATATGGTAAAAGTTTGGAGAGTGAAAGAAGAGAGAAGGGAGAGTCTAGGCGTTTTGCATCTTTCCGAGGAATTTTTTTTCATCATTGCATCAAGTCCAGTGTTCAGCTATATTTATACCATTAATTAACTAACTGATTATCACTGAACTGCTTTGACTCACCAGATAATGGTTATTGAACTGCACTTTAAAAGTCGAAGCCTGTCCAGTTCTATATGGAGCATGATCACACATTAAACTTGTGCAGTTATGAGCACCATAAGAGAGGAAAAATCTTGTTGTTTCGGTTAGTGTATCCAGAACAATGCATGCTATTTATTGGGAAAATATACATCCGGAAGGACCAGAACTTTTCATTTGTATAAGTTAATTTGTTTGTTTTCTTGAATGCTTGCATGGCTGGGGAAAGAATTGATTCATGCAACTGTGCCTGTGCTAAGGACATTAGTATGGAATAGGCTTGTCAATGGACCAGATTCGATCCGGATCCGATCCAAAAAATGCGATCCAAATCTTATAACGTCGATCTGATAATCTGAATCCGGTAATCCAAATACGGATCGGATTAAATCCATAATCAATCCGATCTGAACTATATTTTTTAAATTTTTTTAAGAAAACTGTAAATTTTTTATTTTGAAAAAAAAAATGTTTAAGAAGTTGTATTTTTATTTTGAATTTTTTTTTGGAAAATAATTTTTTTTTGAAAAAAAAATGTATTTTTTTGAATATTTTTGCTAAAATTTTTGAAGTAAAAAAGTTTTCGGATCGGATTCGGATTACCACTATCGGATTCAGATCGGATTTGAGTCTTATCGGATTCGGATTTGTTGGATTTGGATCCGAATCGGATTCAGCTCATTGACAGGCCTAGTATGGAACATGCATGTTTACAAATGTGGAGTTTTATTTGTCTCACTCTCTCACTTAAGGTTCCTGAACTGGCTTCGTTTTGTTGGCTTGATCCTATAGTATTTTTTTCAGTTCCATGGGAAGTTTTCATCGCTTTGTTACTTCCTATATAAGACCCATCACCCATGGTTGTCTTTTATTTTGTTATCTATAACTGTTCATGTTCTCTTGTCTAAATTTTGTACTCTGCTTGCAGCTATGTGCTCACGGAGGTTTGAGAAGGCTCATGCGCTTGGCGAGCCTGTCTTATCATTCAACTCTGGACGGCCTCAAATTGACAGTAAATGGTAGGTGTTTCTTCTAGCTATGATAAATTCCGCTCCACCTGTGTTTTTGAATAAGGAGAAAGTATACCACATAATGACTTGAGTGCTTGCAGAGGTTATCTTTTTCTTATCTCAGTGATTACTACATTATTTGCTTTTTATTGGACATCTCATTGCCAAAGTTGTAAATTTTAATAGTTCCTGAGATCAATTCCATTAATGTCCCACTTCACACATTACAGCTAAATGGTCAGGAAAACTACAAGGATGAAGAAAATAATTCAATAATTCGCAAGTTATAGAATTTCTTGACAATGTGCCACCTATTTCGCTCTGAAGTACCAAAGGTTCTGGTGTTTGGCTGCTTCTGGAATTAGAGTTGTGCCCTACGTTGTACCCAAGTTTTGAAACGTTTCAGAACACTCATAGATTAATATCCTTTCTTAGGATCAGGAATGAGAAATGCTGAATGAAGGTGGTCCAATTCAAGTGTCAGCAATAAGTTACTTTGCTAAGATATGACCTTCGTTACTATTCCATGATATGAAATTTTGACTCCATTATTTATAGTTTCAGTAAGCGTTTTCTTTCCTTCCTATTTTTCGTGCTAAGTTTTCGGAGTTCTCTTTATTCAAGTCTGAATTTATATCTTATTTTTATAATTTAGTCTCCCTGCTAATTTTTGGTTTGTGATCCGTAATCCATTTGCAGGGCATCATTGGCCTTAAAGGTCTATAGACAAACAATTTTAGCTGGTATCGTACCTACTACGGAAATATTTTCACAATTCTTGGGTTGCTTGCAACTTCCACATGATGCTTCCTTGAGAAATAGTCTAGTTGAGAATCTAGGAGTCAGTACTGATTCACCTAAAAGGTCAACCCTTTACTCATTGGTCGATGGTTTTGGAGAGTACGATCCTCGGGCTTTCTCATTGTTCGAGGTTAGAGTACTGTCTATCTTAATTGATTGTGTTTTCTGGACACTTTTTTTTGAAGAAATTAGCTGATAGATAACTGGACATCAGGAAGCTGCTTCTCGTGGAATTATACCATGTGTATCCTTCAAAGAAATTCCAATAGTAATTGATGCAACGGAGTTGCATGTCCATACAGCTAAGGTAAGATTTTTGGTTTTCGCTTCTTCTTGGACTGCTATATTGTATTAAAGGCAATGTTATTTCTTTATGTCCACAACCACAAGAAGCATTTAAATTTTGGTACTTCTTGGCCACTTATATCAATAAACTTGGTTCATATAGCGAATTGGGCTTCTCTCTTTATTTTTGAGATTATGTAGGCTGGTAAGGCCCTATGTTTGCTATAATGTAAGTTTTAAGAACAACATACGAAACTTCTAGCCCCAGATTTTTTCTAGTATAATTGGGTTTCTTCTTCTGTGCTCGCTTCACATGCCGTGAGTTCATTTATTCGGTGGTGACAAGAACTTAAAACACATAATAGCTTATAAAAATTGGCGACCATCATCATCTCTCTCATGCATAAAAGACATGCTGCTGATGATCTTTTTGTCCTGTTTGCTGTCTCTTCTCTATAACTGGCCAGGTATACCTATTGACAGTTTTGAAGGGCCTCAAGAATCAGCTTGCTGCTGGTAACACTACCAACACTAATTTTGCTTTCCTTTAGTTAGACATGACTTTACCACTGGGGGAAAGGCACTGCATGTGCACATTAAAAGAACTTGGTTCTCTCCTCCCTCTTTTTATAAAAACTACTATTGATGGATTCGTTGATAACTTAAACCAGGACAACTGAAAAAGTAGTTAAAGCCATTTAATATTTGTCTGTCATATCAGGGCTAAGTGGCTAATGTAGAAAAAGTTTTAGGTGACATGGTGTGTTTTAAGGTAAGGTTGTGACTTCCACCTTCAGTTTTTCCTTTTGCAATTTTTGTGCAGGTGCAAAGTTGCCCAATATAGTCATTTTACTGCCTACAGAGAGTATACAAATTCAGTCTCCTGCGGGCGAGAAAGTAATTAGTGTTGCAGGAAGGTGAGATGCGCTTACTTTTCGCAACTGACCTTATTATGGATGATTTGAACCATACATGCCTCTGGAAATGCAGCAGATCTCACAAGGGTTTATGTTTGATACTTTTGCCGCTATAATTAAGAGTCCCTTGCATATTGTGGTAGTACAATTTGGAATAGACAAAACAGTTAGCAGTGAAGGGATGAGGATTTTCTCTAATGGTAAAACCTGGAAAATTCCAATTGTTCTTCGTATTCTTCTCTCCATTTTGTTTGAGACATTAGGTGTGTCCTATCTGTGCTGGTAAATGAGCATTGATAGTGGTCAGGAATATTAGACACACAGGGTTCAACGTAACATATACCCTACTCTTTTCATTTCAAGCTTTTTATTCTTGGGCATAATTTGTGATTGCTGGTATAGGAAAAGGATGAAAAGGATACCTGCATTTTCATGATTGTTTGTGTACTGCAAGTTTGTAATATCTACTACGGGCATTCAGGAATCAGATTATTTCACCGCCGTCCATAAATTTTTCCCGGTCTAACGCTTAGAATTATGTAATGAGCTTCGATTTTGTTGTGAATCTGTGATTTGTCTTGGTGCTCAGGATAGGTCAGGCAGTCGCGGCAATGTTGAGGAGGCTGGGACTAGCTTACAAAGGGAACGAATCCTACGGGAAAATCCGTATATTTGGTGTGGTCACGAAAAGGTGGTTACAGCCAAAACTTGCTTATCCTTTCGGCGGGAAAGGATTAGGTTTGGGTGTAGCAACACCATCAATCCTTTCATCCAGTTCACGGTTGGGTAAAGGAATCCGTGATCAGCAGCGTAACATTAGAACTGGAAATCTGTTCTCGGATTAATGGCCAACATAAACATTTCCTGTTTCTGAATCCTCAGAGATTGACTCAAGTTAGTAGTCTGTAGAGAAGCAATAGGAGGCGAGGAGGAGCAAAATATACTGAAGCCCTTCAGAATTCTTGCGCAGAATTCAGATGTCGCGAAACAGAGAGGTGTTTTGTTCCGGTACATTTACGACAGTTGTTCTTCACCGAGGAATTTGGTCCTGGGAAAACAAAGCAATGGAAGTTTGGCCATGCCACCTCCACTTTTCGAGTTGGTCATTATCAACGGTCTTATTCATCATTCTTTATGAGTAACAATATCGATTATTAATGTACAACATTGTGATTGCATCATTATGATGATTAACAAAGATAAAGTACGTGCAACTAGCTCTCCTAACGATTGTATTCGTCTTCTCCGGTTGCTGCTCAAGAAGGAGATTAATGTTGCTCTTTTGGCCTGAGTTTAGATAACTTTGATTTCTGGCATGGTTAATTGCTTGAAGAAACTCAGCCCTCACTTCTGAATGTAAGTTTTATATTTTAGTCAGAAACCAATTTTTACATGATGTTTTGGTGAGAAAGGACTTTCTTTCTTTCCTTCCTCACTGGGAGAGGTTCTGAAAACGGGGAGAATCCCATGGTACACCTCCAAAAATTTTGATTTGGTTACCAAAAAAATCCACAAGTCATTCCGAAAAATTCATAATTAATTAATACGATAAAAGAAGCAACTAACCAACAAAAAGTGTGACTATTTTGGGGTCTACCGTACATTCCTATTTGTAACTTCAACTTTTAAAAATATGTAACTGATACAATAAAAGTGTGTAATGAATGAGCCAAAAAAATAAGCATATCACTGTAACACACAAATTCGAGTCCTGTAATTAAGAGCACGAAAAAGATGCACAAAATACGGTTTTATTGATTTGAAAAGAACAAGGGATACAATTCTCTATAATATGTTGTTTTCTCACAAAATAAAGAACAAAATCCTCTGATTTGATCTCCAATTGAAATTACAATCTGACGGCTGCAGAAGCTTGTCGTAAGATGGAAACGGTAGGTAATTTCCTTCAAATCTTTGAGTTGAGAAGCTTGAAGAATGAAGTTTGATTGTGGGCTTGAGTAGCTTAATCTCGATAAAACGATGAGTTTGAGGCACAATCTTTGCAGGATTAGGCGCGTAGACTGTTGTTGTTGACGAATTGGCACGTAGCTTGAGTGATTGTTGATTCTACACAAGAACTTGAGAGGAATTTGAGATGTACTTTGAGAGCAGGATTTGGGACCTTTGAAAAGCCTTGAGAGAAGTTTGAGAGTGCTTGAACTCTCTTTGCCAAAAGTGTTTGAGAGTGCTTGAATTCTTAAAGAGTGTTTGAGAGCTCTGTGAAATGTCAAGCAAAAGATCCTCTCTTCCTCAAATGAGCCTCTTTTTATAGCCTCAAGGATAGGAGAGTTAAAGAATGGTAGGATCTTAAAATAAGATCCTTGATTGGCTTGATTGATTTCATTTGATTTTATTTCATATGTAATAAGATTTCATACTTCTTTTAAGGAAATAATTTTAATTTTAAAAGAGAAATAATATATTTATTATTTGACTCTCTCTTTTTTTTTTTTTTTTTTTTTTTTTTTTAAGGATTCATTTGAAGTGGGCCTACACCTTTGGGCTTGTATAATTTCCTGACCCATTTGGTTGATTAAGTTAACCCAACTTTTTGATCCATTAGGCTAATTAAGTTAGCCCAATTTATTTTGGTTTTGCCCATCTCTTTTAAATAATTGAACCCACTCTTTGGTGAGCCCAATTTTAATTTGTAGGCTTTGACCAACATTTGATTTTAATTGATTAAGATTATTTATTCATCTCAATTAATCGGATGGTGATTAAGCCATGTCAAAATTTTAATGTCTACAATCATACACCAAAAACACTCGCAATAGGCTCCAAAACATGCGTACCATACTTCGACTACTTGTACCATATACTTTCAAGATAACTTTCGCAACTAGGGCAGTAAACGAGTCCAGCCAAGAACTTGAGCTCGAGCCGAGCTGAGCCGAGCTCGCAAGCTGAGTGGTTCATTCACTCCTGCCCTATTAACTAACCAAAAAACTTAAGCTCGAGTTATCGGGCCAATAGCCCTAGTCCTGCACAAATCCTCAATAGAGTGTGGGCATGGCCCGCGGAGATCTGGGGCATCGCAGCGCGGCATTGGCTGGGCCCCTTAATGATTCATGGTCTCTTCGAATGACTGTGTGGAGAGAAACCATTGACCCAGTAACTTGAACATATATCTGCTTAAGTTCAAGTTATTAGAACAACGGAATCCGTTCAATATACGCCGGAATAAATATACCTTTCCTAGCAATGTGGGATGGGAAACGTATACGTGTGTGGTTTTCTCTCGGGGAAAAAAAGATTTGACTTTTTATTTTTATCCATCAGAATAGTTAAAAAAAGAAAAAATGAAGAATTTAAGCGTCTTTGGCCGGGTTTTTTTTTTATATTTATTTTCTTGTCTCGTTTTAGTTTCGTTTGTGTTAGGTTTGGTTCTCTCATTTTAATGGAAGTTTTTCGTCCCCTGTGGAAGGGTTTTTGGTGTTCTTTGGGCTATTTTTGCCGTAATTGATGGTTTGTGTTGCTTTCTCCGTTTGGAGGTCAGTCATGACCGATTAATTGACAAAGCCTTGTTGCGAGGCTCTAGTGGGTGATCTTGGGTAGCTAGGCTTCTTGTTTGGTTATTTCCTCCTCTTTGAGATGATATCCAACTTCGATGTATTCGGTGTTTCATGATATAATACAACTTCTACTATTTTGGCAAAAAAAAAAAAAAAACATAAAACCACAAATGATCAAGTCTGTTAATTACCATGCTCAAATTCTAAGAGTGCATTTGGTTGGATAGAATGGAATGAAAATAGGAATGAATTTAAGAATGGAATGGAATTAGAGGAATTGAGATTGGAATAATCAATTCTCTTCCCAAGTTTGTTTGTGGCGATGAATCAATAGCAATAATGAAATTTGCAGCATTCCAAGAAGGGAGGGTGGAATGGAATAGCAAAATTTGGAGTGACATTAGTAATTATGCGAGTGACATTAACAATCCAAAAAGGGATGGTGGTTTGGAATTGTAATTCTTACTTTTTCAATTGGAATATGTGTTCCTTTACTGGATGAATAGTAACTCCATGTGGAATGGCTATTCCTTTAAATTTTAGTGAACCAAACATTGGAGTAGATATTCCTTAGAAAGAACCGTTCTATTCCACTTCCTATTCCATCAAACCAAACACAGCCTAATGCAGGGTATCTTGGGTCAACTTGTGCGCACCTCAGACTAATTCCTACAACTTCTCTTACAGCCGTTTCATATGCTTACGCGTGAGGGTGAGGTAACCCCAAGAATTATTAGTAAGAAAAATCGAACCTGAGACTTTGATTACTAGATGATGGAGGTCAAAATTCAAATCCCTTCTTTGTGTTTAAATTCACGAACCCTAACTTTTCGAGTTGGTCATTATAATCCCCGGTCTCATTTATCATTCTTTACAAGTAACAACATCGTTGATTAACGTAGAACGTTGTGATTGCATCATTACAATGATTAACGATGATATATAAGTACGTGCAACTAGCTTCATGGTTAAGCCGATTATGGATGTCGTTCGGATAATCGTGTATGGTATAATCCCCTATCGCTTTCCTAACGATTGCATTCGTCTTCTCCGGTACGTTGCTGCTTTGAGAAGGAGATTAATGTTGCTCTTTTTGGCCAGAGTTTAGGTCATTTTGATTTCTGGCTTGGTTAATTGGTTGAAGAAACTCAACCCTCACTTCTGAATGTATTTTCATATTTTGGTCAGAAACAAAATGTTCATAAACAAGCAAAGAAACCCATTTTTACATGATGTTTTGGTGAGAAAGGACTTTCTTTCCTTCCTTCCTCACTCACTTAGTGACTAACCGTGAAGGGAGAGGTTCTGAAAACGGGGAGAATCCTATGGTACACACAGGGACGGAATCAGGATTTCGTAAATGTGGGAGCCGAACGATGAAGAATAAGATTTTGAAATTTCAAAGTTTGGGAATCTAATAGTTTGTTCGGTTTTGGTTTTCAGGGAGGTTTTTTGGGTAATGAGTGAAAAGAGATAGAAAGAGATATGAGATTAATAATTGAAGGAAAAACTTATAGGAGACCGTGTGCAGGGAGAAAAATTAGATTTTGGGACCCAAAACGAACACATTCTTAAAGAATTTAAATGTTTAAATGACGCACAATACAAACTACAATATCTAGGTATTTTTAACAAACAAAAACACTACTAATATTAATATTAATATTTTTTTATAAAAAACCCGAAACCACGCTGGGGCCGTGGCCCTCCTATGCCCTAACCTAAATCCGTCTCTCGGTACACCTCCAAAAGTTTTGGTTTGGTTACCAAAAAAGGTTCATAATCAATACAAGGGAAAAAAAAATGTAACTAACCAACAAAAAGTGTACCTATTTTGGGGTGTACCGTACATTCCTATTTGTAACCTCATTTTTAAAAAATGCGAAATTGATGCCATAAAAATGCGTAATAAATGAGCCAAAAAAAAATTGTGTATCATACACCAAAAACACTCGTAACAGGCACCAAAACATTGCGTACAGCGTATCATTCTTCGACTACCAAAATTTAAGCTCAAGTTACCGGGCCAATAGCCCTAGTCCTGCACGGATCATCAGCAGAGTGTAGGCATGGCCTGGGGAGATCTGGGGCATCGCAGCACGTATTGGTTGGGCCCCTTGATGATTCATAGTTTCTACGAGAGCCTGCGTGGAGAGCAACCATTGACCCGGTAACTCAATTGGGTCTAACACCATGACCCGGATGCTCAAGTTCAAGTTGCTGGGCATCGTAGAGTACGTTCATTATCTGCCCGAGAGGCTTCCTTGTTTCTACCAATGTGGGATGCGCGCGATGCTAAACAACGAGTGTGTGGTTTTGGCCCTTTTTGGGGAAAAAAAGATGATTTATACAGTGTACAGGTCACTATCTTGCAAGATCTTTCCCCTTTAACATAAAACCACAAATTATTGAGTTTGCAAATTACGATGCTAGAATTCTAATGGTGTGTTTGGTTAGAAAGAATGGAATGGATTTAAGAATGGAATGAAATCATAGGAATTGAGATCAGAATAATCATTCCTCTTCCCAAGTTTGTTCGGGGCTATGATAATTTCTTGTGGACTGGCTATTGCTTCAAGTTTTAGTGAACCAAACAAACATCGGAGTAGACATTCCATAGGAATAATCATTCCATTCCACTTCTTATTCCATCAAACCAAACATAGCCTAATGCAAGGGTGTTTCGGGTCAACTTGCGCGCACCTCGGACGAATCCCTATAGCACCTCCCATAACTGTTTTACACGCTTATACGTGGAGATGAGGTGGCCCCAAGAGTTGTTGGTAAGAAAAATCGAACCTGAGATCTTAGGCTTAAGATTGAGTAAACACCTAAATCTGAGGCTAAAATCACTTGATCAACCCCTTTGGGGTTCAATTTCTAAATTTGGATTACTTGATGATGGAGATCAAATCCCTTCTTTGTGTTTAACATTCACAAGCCACCATTTTTTTCCTCTCAGCAAGGCTTCTCTTGGCATGTTCTGAATAAACACCTCTCTTCTTGGAATCTTTGTGCTTATTGTCAATTATTTTCTGTTTCTGGTAAAAAATCATTTACTTTTGATTTACCTCACTGAGCGAAACCTGAAAGAAAGAAAAGTTGTCCCCAAAGTTGTACTCAAAAGAGCAAAAAGGGGCCAGATCAAAGGGGGGGAAAAAAAAAAGGGGATAAAATTTTCCGGCTTTTTTCTTTGCCTATGTCCTAGTGAACTTTTTAAACTTGATTTTTTGTTTTTTATCTTCTTGTTGAGATGAACCGAAATTCTTACTTCATTAGCAGAGATGTAAGGCTAATGAAGCAATCTTCCCTGCAGGGTATCTTTAAGCCTCCCATCGGGTGATCGAATCAGATCTCTTCTTCAGCCCATTGTAGCAAGTCTTGGAATAAGGAATCATTCAAGTAAGGTACTGGGATGATGAAACGCTTAAGGTTTTCTCCAACGTAGACAGTAAAATGACCTTTTGGAACATTGAGAGTTCGGTTTTCTAGTGATAGGGAGCGTTGGAGCTTTTGTTTGGCCCGAGTTATGGTGGCTGATCGGATACCCATGTAAGAAAATGAAATTATAATAGCCAAAAGACCTTGGAATGTTGTCGAAATTGAATTGAATTGAAATGAAAGGTGGGATGTTGTACTATTTTTCGAAGTGGAGGACTTTTCTGAAATGGCATGTTATTTCTAGTCCTTGAGTATATATAGGGATGTAGACATTTTCAATCTGTTAAATTTGGAAATAAAAGTGAGGAGAGCTATGAATGAAAAATAAGGCAAGTGGTTTAGGAAATGGTTGGGTATTCACATGGTTTTGGTTTATTTGTTGTGAGAGATAGTGTCCTACCACTTTGGGGACACAAACTAAGAAAAAAGCAAGCAACTTGAGAAGGCCATATCCACATTTCTGCGCACCTTGATTTAAACTAGAACATCATTGAAGGTTTTGATGCCCAACATGTTTACATCCAAAGACCCCTCTCAAAGTGAATTGGAAATTTAGAAACATCAGCATTGTGTAGAGAATCATTTAATTTAGACATTGTGCTAGTCAGTGGCATTCACAGCTAGCCAACTTGGGTGGTCGTTGTGTTGACAAAAGGTCCCACCCATCGGAGCAGCACGGCACATTTACTAGCCTCACGTTGACTCGTTCAGACACGCCCGAATACCCGTTTGATTTTTTCTAGTATATGCAGAGTAACTCTTTGTTGGAAACACGACATGGTAAAAATCACTGTGTATGAATGGTAAAAAAAAAGAAGAAGAAGCAAATAATCTATTTAAGATGATCTTTTATAGATTTCATTTATGTGTTTGGTACCGACAATGGATTTGTTACCATATAAATGTCCATCAACTACAAGTAACATAAAGTTGTTCTATACACAATATATGTTCCCCACATTTATGAGAAATGTCGTGCATGCTTGTTCGTGTTGTGTCTAACAAATATGGTTTTGCCTAACAAATATGTAGGATGGGTATCAATCATTATAAGTCCTTGATCCAATTGGTCAATTGGATAAACGTTTATATCATCAACCAGACAACTAGCTAGCTAGACAGATGGCCTTGAGTAGACCACCACACGGTGTTTTTGTTAGGAAGCATAGCCATGTGATACCTAATGCAATGGTCACTTCACCACAAAATCAATCTCAAAATCCTAGCCATGTATCCTTGTGCTCTCTCTCTCTCTATATATAGATTCCAAGTTCTCTCAATGGCAGCTCACAACCAAAGCTTCTCTTTTTCTTCATAAACAATCTTGAGATCACGTTTCACTTTCTGGATCTTTTTATCCACTTAGAACAAAAGACCTTGGAAAATCATGGGTATTCGATTGCCGGGGATCTTTCAAGCTAAGCAAGTTATTGGAAGAGTTTTCTCAACCTCAATGGCTTTGGATGTGCCAAAAGGCCACCTAGCTGTTTATGTTGGTGAAAATGAGAAGAAGAGATATGTTGTTCCAATTGAGTATTTGAGGCACCCTTCATTTCAGAAATTGTTGAGTAAAGCTGAAGAAGAATTTGGATTCAATCATTCGATGGGCGGGCTTACAATCCCTTGCAGAGAAGAGACCTTCATTGATGTCACATGTAGCTTGAATTGCTCATAAGCATGAACTCAAAAGAGAATCCAAAATTCTAGTCCACAATTCTGAATTTTTTTTTTCCTTTTTGGATTCACTCCATTTTGAGTTAGAAGAGTTTGGAGTGTCTCTAGCTGGATCAATGTAAAGATATGTTTTTAGTTGGGAAATGAATTGGTATGAATTAATCACTTCATTTTGATTGAGTGGAATAGCTTTAATCGTATTGTTAGTTGAATTATGCTAATCAAACAGCTCTATCCATCCAAGTTTACGTAATCTAGTCCCCTATATCAAGTTTGAGGTTTGCCAAGGCGATTTGACAAGAACTAGTTTACATGGGGTTTCATTGTTATTTTGTCATACGTGAGGGGGTATCCGTGAAATTTATCCTATTTTTGTTAAGTAACGTGCGTTGATATGTATATATTTGTGTGTGGTTTTCGCAGAAATAAAGATGACCTCTGGGTATAAATATGTCAATATCCACAATCGTAGATGCTATAGCCATGGTGACCTCGGTCGTTGCGAAAGTCGTAGATGCTATTGCCATGGTGCCAACCTTCGAGCACTTTTCATGCTCCTAAAAATGTCTTTCGTTTTAGTATCACCATCCCATGTGTTCATCTTGTAAAATTTAAGATTGTTTTCCTTCCAAAGAAACAACAAATAAAAATTAGTTAATGCATCCAAAACTCCACAGGACAGAACTTGATCAAAACCACATTAACAAAATCGAAAAGCTAAAAAATAACGCTACCCAATTCATTTTTTTGTAGGCCTTGATGACCAATGTAGATTGTTCAAACCATTACACACCTACCAAGTCAATGGCCAAAATCGAAACATAAGAAGAACAAAACAGAAAGAAATGTTCCAATAAATGGGATAGAATGATTAGGAAAGTGATCCAACATATGAGAGAACCAAAAGATATTGAAATGTTGACAACGTATCACTGCTTGATGCAGTTGGTAAGTCTCTGCCTTCCATTTGAGGAAGGTCTTGGGTTCGAGCCCCACAGGGGGCAGACCCTTTGAAGGCTAGGGCTATGAATAGCCTTTGGACCCCATGCTAACACTAACACCCCCACTAACCCCGTTGATGTATATCGCCTGACAAAAAAAAAAAAAAAGGATATTGAAATGTTAGACATGCAACAAGAACATTATTGAAGGCCATACCACATTTCTGCACCTTGATTTAAATTAACAACAACATCATTCAAGGTTTCGATGCCCAACATGTTGTTTACATCCAAAGACCCTTCTCAAAGTGAATTGGAAATTTAGAAACATCAGCATTATGCAGAGAACCATTTAATTTAGACATTGTGCTAGTCCGTATGCATTCTTTGTGCCAACATAACAGCTAGCCAACTTGGGTGGTCATGGTGTTGACAAAAGGTCCCAACCATCGGAGGATCAGAGCACGGCACATTTACTAGCCTCACGTTGACTCATTCGGACAATCATGAATACCCGTTTCATTTTTTCTAGTATATCTCTTTGTTGGAATTACGCAAAGGCATGTTGAGAAATGGTAAAAATTGGCATGGATGATACAAAAGCAAATGATCTATTTAAGATGATCTTTTATATCTTCATGAATTGTGTTTTGATACCAATAATGGATTTGTTACCATATAAATGTCAATCAACTACCGGTAACGTACATAAAGTTGTTCTATACTAAATGTTCCCTGCGTTTATGAGAAATGCCGTGCATGCAAGTTCGTGTTCTGTCGTGTCGTGTGTCCGTAAATGCTTCTTAACCACAACCTTAATTAGTTTGTCCTTTGTGTTAGTATTCCCCACAATTCTCAATATGACAGCCACATATGGCTGGCCTAATCAACATGAGTCAATTGGATAAACATTTAGATCATCAACTGGACACCTAGACAGATGGCTTTAAGTAGGCCTCAGCTGTTTTCCCCCTACTAAATCACGAGACCACCGCATGGTGTTTTTGTTAGGAAGCATAGCCATGTGATTGATACCTAAACTAATGGTCTCTCTCTCTCTCTCTCTCTCTCTCTCTCTCTCTCTCTCTCGTTAATATATATATACAAAGCTAGCTTCTCTTTGTCTTCATAAATAATCTTGAGATTATATTTCACTCTCTAGATCTTTTTATATATCCACTTAGAACAAAAGTCCTTGGAAAATCATGGGTATTCGATTGCCGGGGATCTTTCAAGCTAAGCAAGTTATTGGAAGAGTTTTCTCGACTTCAATGGCTTTGGATGTGCCAAAAGGCCACCTAGCTGTTTATGTTGGTGAAAAGGAGAAGAAGAGATTTGTTGTTCCGATTGAATATTTGAGTCACCCTTTATTTCAGAAATTGTTGAGTAAAGCTGAAGAAGAATTTGGATTCGATCATCCGATGGGCGGGCTTACGATCCCTTGTAGAGAAGAGACCTTCATTGATGTCACATGTAGCTTGAAGTGCTTATAAGCATGAACTCAATGAGAGATGATACCAAAATTCTAGTCCACAATTCTGAGTTTCTTGTTTTTGGATTGAACACTCCATTTTGAGTTAGAAGAATTCGGAGTGTCTGTAGCTGAATCAATGTAAATATGTTTTTAGCTGGGAAATGAATTGGTAGGAATTGAATCATTCATTTTGATTGAGTAGAATCATCTTTCATGTCGAAATCATATCGAACGATATCCGATCAACGTGATTTTTTGAGTGGTCCTTGTTCTTGACGAGCTCTAAAAAGTGAATAATTTCGATCATTGTCGTGGACCCGGAAAGGGCTCACAAATGATCCAAAACTGGACCAGATTGGTTGGAAGATAATTAGTTGGGATGCGGTCCGCTTTTACTCTCTCTTGTAGCAATGTTATGGAAAACCTAAAACCCCATTTTACTCTCTCTTATAGTGTTAAGGAAAACCAAAAACCTGAACCAACCGAAAAATACCAACCAAAAAAGCTAGTCGGGTTCGGTCGGTCCGACATATGGCCTGATCCGTTTTTGTTTTCAGGTTTAGGGATTTTTGGTTTGGGTTCAGCTTTTGGAGTTTTTAATCTAACCCGACCGAACCAAAGAGTGTGTGTATATATATATATATATATATAGATTTTATTAATTTCTAGTATTAATCTAAACCCTTGATAGTTACCCAATCCTGTCCAGATTTAACAAACCCTAATCAAACCTGAAAAAGTATATAACAAACCCTAATCAAATCTTTGTATCCATCAGCAGATTCAGCAGAGGTTTTTGGATGAGGTCAGCAAGATTCCACTCACAGAGGTAACGTCCACTTAACGGGAAGGGGTAAAGTGTTTTTGTTGGATTTAACGTCAGGGGAGGGCTTGTAATTTCCATGACCTCAAGGGGGAATCTGGCTCATAGGGAAACCTCAGGGGCCTAAATTAATTTTGCAAAAGTTCGAATCGACCACAAGAGCCGAGAAAAGGGCACAGAGACACACATTACCTAAGAGCTGAACAGCGGGACCAAAACCCTAACCCCTGCACCGCCCTCACCGATCTATTCGCCGCCGTTCCTTCCTCGCCGGAATCCGACATCCCCGCTTCTCTCTCTACACCCTCCGCCACTCACAATGACGGCTATGATGGTACTCTCTCTCTCTCTCTCTCTCTATATATATATATACACATATATACACATTTTCTATTTACAAGTACGTATTTACTAATGTTCAAAAGTTCGCATTTAAAACTTTTGCGATCTTTTGAACGGTATGGGAACCTTGAAAACTTAGTCATGAAAATATGTTGTCTTGATCCGAAGGTTCCACGGCTACTGAAAATGGACCATCCATCGGGGACAAAGTGAGAATTCAATTCATTTCTCATGGTTCCCACTACTTTACAGTTGGTGAAATATCAGAACATGTCGCTGAACAAATTTTTCCAAGTGTCATGTTTTTTTTTTTCGTTACGCTCTGTTTTCCCGGCAACCAAGCAGACGACAGTTTGTACAATGGGGATCTTTTATTCCTCAAGTTTACTGAGTTTTAGACTCCATTCTTCTAAGATTCTTATTTTTTAAATATTTTATTTTCTGCTTTACAAGACATGTCATTCTTAATAAATCACCTTTAATTCAAAAAATCAGTAATTATTTTAGTTAGTGGAACTCACCCTTAGTGTTCTTATTCGACTGTTGTTTTGGTTGTGGTGGCATCGGCGGCAATGGAAATAACAGCAACCTCAGATCATATTGCTTAAGGAAGGGACGGACACGTCCCAAGGGAAGGCACAACTGGTGAGCAACATAAATGCGTGCATGGCTGTGGCAGATGTCGTGCGCACCACTCTTGGGCCAAGGGGTATGGACAAGCTGATCCATGACGAGAAAGGCAATACCACCATTTCGAATGATGGTGCCACAATCATGAAACTTCTTGACATTGTTCACCCAGCTGCTAAGATCCTTGTTGATATTGCCAAGTCGCAGGATTCTGAGGTATAATTACATTACTATTGCTTTTATTTGCTGCTGCAGGTGTTGTAGGCAATTAATCCGTGTATTTTCACAGTGCGGATCAGTTGCTTTCATGCTGTTGTCTTTTATGGTTGATGCTAATTCTATTTTGGTGTTTTGGGAATTTGACACCCTTGCTGCTGTAGATGAATTGGGATTTTAGAAATAAGTTACTCTCGTGTCTTGGATTGGGAAAACACTTTTTGCTTTAAAGTGGCATCCAGGGTGTATTTCATGTAGCTGTGCCGGATGAAACACCCACATCCACACACACTTCTGTATAGGTTTTTCTAGAGAAAATAGTGACAATGACAACGTGGATGGGTATTTTGAACATTTGCATTTCCTTTTGAAATTGCATGTGTTTGAGAAACATTCTGCTAAACTCTCTCTTGCAAAATCCTACATAATATTAATTTTTAGGTTTGAATTTTTTGTGGAATTTAACTTTTGTAACTCGAATTGGGCTTCATCAAACATTGGTTTTCTCTGAGTTATTTATCTTATCTCCTCCCAAAGTTTAGAGTTCTGCAAAATGAAATAAATTAATTTACTTACCTATGTTGTAGGGGAGAAATTTGTTTGGAGTTTTATGCTAACAAACTTAGGCTCTTTGGAACTTGTGAGAAGGAGGAGAAAAGAAGAGAAAGTGCGGGAAAGGAAGTTAGGAAATTATATGCGATCGTAGAAAATTAATGTTAAAGCATTTTTGGTTCGTGTCGAAGGAAAGATGAAGTAAAACATAAACATGATTAAC
Source organism: Rhododendron mucronatum var. ripense (assembly GCA_019656295.1). Taxonomy (NCBI): domain Eukaryota; kingdom Viridiplantae; phylum Streptophyta; class Magnoliopsida; order Ericales; family Ericaceae; genus Rhododendron; species Rhododendron mucronatum. The sequence continues at coordinate 707,204 of BPLT01000041.1, forward strand.
CAAGAAAACGATGAACAAGAAAGGAAACTTGTAAAGGAAAGATAGAAGTAAAGGAAAAAGATGAGCAAGAGAGGAAACTTGTAATTTACCTTCCCCTTCTCTTTCTTTCTCCATTGGTGTTTGAATCCTGGATTAAGTGGGGTGGAGAATATTACTGTTGATTTGTTCTGGGTGCAATATAACACTTGATGGTTGACGTCTATTGTGAAGTTATTATGAAGCTCTTGAGTTAGTCATTCAAATGACTTTGTGCATATTATCGTTATGGTGCAGGTTGGTGATGGAACTACTACTGTGGTTCTGCTTGCAGGGGAATTTCTGAAGGAGGCCAAGCCTTTTATTGAGGACGGGGTCCACCCTCAAAATCTAATCCGGAGTTTTCGCACTGCAGCATACTTGGTGTGTTTTTCATGAACATATTACTTCTATCTTTTTGATTGAAATGGTCAAAGGCCTTGTACTAGTGCATCTTTGATATCACATTTTTCAATAGGCAATTGAGAAGGTCAAAGAACTAGCCAGTAGCATAGAAGGAAAAAGTCTACAAGAAAAGAAACGTTTACTCGCAAATTGTGCTGCTACAACTTTGTCTTCGAAGCTAATTGGTGGAGAAAAGGAGTTCTTTGCAACCATGGTTGTGGATGCTGTCCTTGCAATTGGCAGTGATGATAGGCTAAATATGATTGGAATCAAGAAGGTAATAACATTTTTCATTAGGTAGCAATAATATTGGATAGGTTATTTAGCTGTCTTATTGTCATCTTTGATCTGCATGTACAGGTGTGGGCTTTTTTGAAAAAATGTTCTTCATCTTCATGTTCAGTGCCATGTTACTGAGTATTTGAAATATTGCCCCTTGGAGTTTTTGTTCTAATTTACTTGAATGCAAACCAAACTTTCCAATGAGAAATCTAGAGAGATTCCCAAATGGGAATAAAAAGAGGAATGCTCTTGATAATTCTATTCTTGAAATGATTAAAAGCTGCCAAGGAAGGAAAACCTAGGTCTATATATATGGTTAGCTAGGTGCAAACACTCAATTCAACTAAAATAACATAAAAACACAATAGTACCCCTGTTACTTACTACATCATGAGACTAAGGACACACAGAAAATGCCAAGGACAGAGTAAAAGAAACTATATCAAACTTTGTAGTGTGTATGATGAATTGCACCATGTTGGTATTGTTTTGTAGTATAGAACGTGTAGGTGACCACTAAGTAGGCAAGAATCTTTAACACTGTTGATCCAAATATATACCTGCATTCATTGTTTGTAGGCTTGGTTTTATAGGTTCCAGGAGGTAACATGCGGGACTCCTTCCTTGTAAATGGCGTTGCCTTCAAAAAGACATTCTCATACGCTGGTTTTGAGCAGCAACCAAAGAAGTTTGTAATGCCCAAAATTCTCCTATTAAACATTGAATTGGAGCTGAAATCAGAGAAAGAAAATGCCGAGATAAGGTATGGTTGTAGCTACATTTTGGTGTTCATGTCTTGAGAACTGCTGCAAAGCATACCTGATGGATTGTCTTTCTTGATGCAGACTTTCAGATCCTTCACAGTATCAGTCAATTGTTGATGCAGAATGGAATATTATTTATGATAAGTTGGATAAATGTGTGAAAAGTGGGGCCAAAATTGTGCTTTCACGACTCGCTATTGGTGATCTAGGCACACAGGTTTTTGACTTCACCTTCTATAAATGCATCTAAATATTGATTCTGATGGTACCTGGAACTCTAATCATGTCTATTAGTTGTGTAGGTACACCAAAATCATTTTTTTGTCAGTTATGGTTTATTTCTGTTTTTTTGTTTAGAAACATGCAAGTTATTCTATTTTTAGACTTGGCTGTATGAAAATATGTTGGCATTTGACATAATTTCCAGTTCAGAATCTGTTGCGAGTTGTGGCAAGATGGCCTTTGGAGGAGAGTTCGACTGAAAAAGTGCTCTGCCTGGCACTGTCTCAGTCATATTAATGTGGTGGCATGTAGAAAAGTACAAAAGTCCATGGTGTTAGTTTTTTAACCGCCATTGCTTTCGTAGCTTTTGCACATCTTGCTTGTCATTTTTATGCGTTGACAATGTTTTTAATGGCTTTTTTTTCCAGTAAATTGATCAATATCATAACAGCACCGAATTTTTTTGTATCAGTATTTTGCAGATCGAGATATATTTTGTGCAGGTCGAGTGGCTGAAGAGGATCTGCAACGAGTTGCAGCTGCAACGGGTGGAACAGTACAGACATCTATTAATAACATTATTGATGAGGTTTTCCTCCTTTTATCTCATGGTTTTAGAAAATGAAGAAACTCAACCATCAGGCACTTTGGCTGTTAGTAATCCATATGTTTGAAACTGCTTGTGTTTTCTCTCTCATTCCAACTGAAGTTGTTGAGATTTGATTGGTTTGTAGGTTCTTGGATCTTGTGAGCTTTTTGAGGAGAGGCAGGTTGGGAATGAGCGGTTTAACATATTTAGTGGATGCCCATCTGGTCAGACAGCCACTATAGTTCTCCGTGGTGGAGCCGATCAGGTATGTCAATATTCTTTTGTATTTGAAGGGTGCACCAAAGTATGGGTGCATGATACAGATAATGCTGACCCTAATTTTTTTTTTGTCTGAAATGATGTTAGTTCATTGAGGAAGCTGAACGGAGTTTACATGATGCAATCATGATTGTTAGAAGAGCCATGAAGAATTCTACTGTTGTGGCTGGTGGTGGTGCAATAGATGTACGATCTTATTGCTGCTTGAGAGATGTTGGTTTTGTAAAATGTGAGTGCACTGAGTTGATGTTTGACATTGTAATTTGTGGTTGCAGATGGAGATAAGCCGATATTTGAGGCAGCATGCACGGACAATAGCTGGAAAGTCGCAGCTTTTTATTAACTCTTACGCTAAAGCTCTAGAGGTAACCGTTACTAGGTTTTCCTGTTTCATTTGCTTGAAGATGGTTTGCTTTCCTGATCTACTATTTAGCTCATGTAACTTTTGAAGCAAGCCTATATAGGAAATTGAATCCTGTGACTAAACTCTACAGCTGTATTTTATTAAGCGTTATTGTTAATTGCCACTATAATGGCTCGCTTGCATGCCTGTAGATGGCTAGAAATTAGCTATTGTAGCGTCTGGTGCAAATCAAATGGTGCTAATCATATGTTACCCATTCAGTGACGGTACTACAATACTTCTGCTTTGTATAACGTGTTTTGTGAGGAGTTGTTGGTCTTCCTTTTAATTAAGTTTCAGGGGTATTCAACAACTTGAAAAAATTGCGTATGGTAATCTGTGCACTACGCACCTCGTGTGTTACAGGTTATCCCAAGACAACTCTGTGACAATGCTGGTTTTGATGCAACTGATGTGCTGAACAAACTGAGACAGAAACATGCACTACAGACTGGTTAGCTTTTTTCCTGTCCTTTGTCCATTTTGTTATTTTATTTTGGATGGAAACTTGCTACCCCGTTTCTGCCCATGTGGTCGTAAGAGCATATTCAGCGTAATGAGTCGAATGCTGTTTAGTGGGTTCCAATTCCATTAATTTCCCGTCTATGATGTGCCTTTAGCTTGGTTGCAGTAACTTGTGGGTTTCTGTCCAGTATGTGATTTAGGATGCTACCCCGCAACACCACAATAAGAACGTTAGTTTTTGGAACATCTTTTATGTTGAAATACTCTTTATTACAGAGTAATTTAGATAAAATAAAATAAAATAAAATGTGCCTGCTGTGCGTTCAACATTTCTTTGTTGATTGCCACCCTCTGGCCTGTGGCCTTTTTAATTCTTCAAAATGAGCTAGCAGGCTGGCGATACAACTTGGGTGGCCTCTACCAACCAAACCGAGCTCAATTCTCGCTGGTGGGTGCTGGTAGAATTGCTTCCATTCCTTGATTTGGGATAGGTGTGGGCCTTGTGGCCGTGGCATAAAGGAGCCCTACCCTATGCACTAGTAGAATGCCCAAATCAAGGCTCCGGTCATTCAGTAAGGGGAAAAACCTTAGAAGTCTTTATGCTTGAGTAAAGTCAGCTACCACCAGCAGTCAGCAAAAGTTGGTAGCACAAGCATCTAGCTTGGGCTGTCGGAAGTAAGCAGCAACGAATTTGGCTGCACTAGGCTGTAGTGTTTTGTGCATCCATTTCTTGCTGCTTGTAGCTGTGAAGCATTTAGATTGGTATTCCACACAGTTTTTCGGCTGGCAGAGACGTTTCAACTTTTGGTGGGATCTAATATCCGTGAAATGCTCTTTTGTGTTAAGATGGTGTGACTCTTTCTTTTGTCCTCCATCTTTAGCTTCTTTCCCGGCATTCTCTTTCATGTCGCTGAAGGTCCCCTTACAATAGGTGGAGTGCACACAGAGGTCACTAGAAAGTACTGCAAACGGCTTCTACTTCGTTAAATTTGAAGATAATGTTTGAGTAGGATGAGCAAAAATGCTGCAACCACACCCAAATCACACCCCCATTTACACACCTAACTCACAAATGTGTGGATGCTACAACCACGCCCAAATCATACACCAATTTACACACCCCCCTCACAAATGTGTGGAGTCCACACATTTGTGAGTGTGGGTGTGGTTGTAGACTTATGGGTAGGATGAGTAACATCTTTCAGAAATTTAGGAAATATGTGTCAGTTCACTCTATTTACTTCAACAAAATTCAGAAGAGATTCAAATATGTTATGGGGGATAAAGAGTTAATTATCAATAGGATGGTGATGGTATATATTTGGTTATAGACTCTGGTGTGGGTCAAATAGATCGGTTACTATTGCAGTCACCATGTCATATTGTATTTCATGCTGACAATGTTTTGAACAGGTGAGGGTGCACTGTATGGGGTGGATATTAACACTGGTGGAATTGCTGATAATTTTGCTAATTTTGTGTGGGAGCCAGCAGTAGTCAAGGTATCTCTTAGCTTTTACTTGACCGGGTGTAAGTTTTGATCTATTCTTTTATTGCTGATGGTTTTTTAGCCTTTTCAACATCTATGATGATTTTGAGACCTTTGTTGCAGATCAATGCCATAAATGCGGCTACTGAAGCAGCCTGCCTCGTCTTAAGTGTGGATGAGACAGTGAAAAACCCCAAGGTATGTGTGCTTCGTTCTAAGTTGATACTGATTCTCTCCATAGAGGATCTGGTCGTACTATCAAACTGATATATTACTGTTGTACGTACTATTTCTCAATAAAGTGTTTTCTTCAGTTTCCTTCTTCGAGTCCTTCTTGCTTCTCTTTAGTATATCATACAGTAGTCCCAAAGAGGTGATGGTGGTTGGCATGGTTTCAAGAACTTATACAATTGGGGCTTTCATATCCTAGATTTACTTGGGAAGTGTGGCAGACTTGAATCTATAGACCAAAATTGTTGTGGTGACCTTTCGGTTGTGTACAAAATGATGAAAAGATCCATACACGTGCTGTGTCATTTTTCTGTCTGTGTCTCATAAGATGCAGCTATTGAGCACTATCTTAGAAGTTGTTATTGCTAAGATTTTAAGAATGCAAAATATTTCACTTCAATGTCAGGAATCAGGAGTATATTTTATCTATTACATGGCCAATTCATCTAGATTGGGTGCTTGATCACAATGATAAGCTAGCTGCTTCAGTTACATCTCTAAATTTAACATAGTTTTGAATGGAGAATTCATACTGAGATTGCCAATCCATCATGTTGGAATCACTGGAATGATGTCTTTGGATAAGAGCTCTCTTACAAGACTCTCCAGGACTGCTGAAAGTAAAGCTGAGCCTCATGTATGAAAATACAGAGTATACCTTGTTTTCCATTTCACAAGCTAAATCTTCTAAAGGCAGTTTCATTTGAAGCGGAGATCTGTAGATTTTGAAACTTGCTCGGCCTATTTCTTGAGAACATTAGATAATACATCAACAACAGTAATGGTAATGAAAGTAGTATACTTATCATCTGTACGTGAGAGTAGTTAAAGGGCATCAAAATGATGTCAACTTGAAAGTTCTGAAGAAATTGCATTTAGGTGCGCGATGGAGAATTAGGAACAAGTAAAATGGAAGGACACTGGTCGTAAGGAAGGCCAGATAAAAAAAAACTAGTTGTCGATCCTTTGGTGTATGAATATGGCTTTGAAATTCACTCTCTGTTCGGGTGAATACAAGCCTAATTGAGGTGGTTGATCCTAGATTCTTTTTATGGTCTGATTAGTGATTTACATTCAAATTATTTTTACTGAACTTCTCGATGCTCGTGACTTCTCACTGCCTATCATAGACTTTTGTAGTTTTAACCCCGCAGCACATGCATCTCTCTGCCACATCTTCTAGGAAATGGGGTATTTGTAGTCATCATTTGGATATGTAATCTTTGATGCACCATGTGTGTGAAATTGTCTCGTGGATATATTGATTTTCGCTGTTTTTACATTACTGATTTAATGTTTGGCAATGCAGTCAGAAAGTGCTCAGGGAGATGCTGCTGCAATGGGTGGTAGAGGTCGTGGTGGAGCTGCTTTCCGTGGTCGTGGTGGACGAGGAATGCGGAGGCGATAGGCTTTCCACATCCCAAATCCTTCTTGTAACAGATCGAAGTTTTGGTGGCTTTCAAAATACCGATTCTTCTCCCAGTGCTGAACACTACAGGACTTCGGCTAAGCTTGGCAAAATTTTCACTGTGATTTGTAGTTTCTTTGTGCTATGAATTGGTATTTTTGGGTTTTTATTCACTGTGCTCTGTAGTTTCTTTGTGCAATGAATCGGTATTTTGGGGTAAAATTTTCACTGTGAACTGTCGTTTCTTTCTGCATTGAATTGGTGTTTTTGAGTTTTACAAACACGCTCACCCTCTCTCTGTCTCTAACTCTGTCTCTCTCTCTCTCTCTCAATTTTACAAACCCGGCTTTACTCGTAGTTTTGAGTCTGGCTCCTCTCTAATCCCAGTCCATAAATTTTGTTTACGATCTCACTTCAATGATTGATCGAGATAGTCCATTTTGTTATGTTTGTTGAGAACACAAGTATGCTGTCAAGTTTGTTGGACATTATTTGATATGATTTAGAATACATTATCTTGCAAAAAATGAGATTGCAACATTGAAAAAAATTCAATTCTACTTTTTTGGCAATATAAAATGATCATATTACTATTAATGAGCTGGACTATTAGAAAAGGTCAAATAATGCATATCAAGCTATTCTCTCTTAACTTTCCCAAAAAACAGGGGAAAAAAAATACCCTTCTACAAGTTCATACCACATCAAACAATGATGGAAATCATTTAAAAATTAAAAAACAATGAGCACAAGATGACGTGCATTGCACGCTGCATTAAGACTAATGAAAATTGTAACTCTACATCCACTTGCACACCCAATTACACATCCACATCTATCTAATAAAACACAAGGGTGTTTAGGAATATTCTTTTGAAATATTCCATCTCAATGTTTCAGATTTCTTCCTAACATAAATTTATCTACCCATACAAACAAATCCAATGGTCCAGATTTCTTCACCTTTCACATACAAACCAATGGTAGTTTAGTAAATAAATGGAAGACTTGAGGGCTGAGATTGAAACAAATCCAAGGTCAGCATTGATTTGGGTTCAAAACTTAAAATAGAGAATTAATTTTGAGCTCCCATCCCCACGTGCACGTTAATTAAAATGAGTCTCTAAGATTTATATTGTAAAAAACCTATCACGTTAATAAATTAGATGGGTTTGAATTGAAGAGTTGGTTAGGAGGATTTTAATTCTGGGTGGCCAGGGGAGGGATCATTGCACCACCGCTTTTCTTCGATGTTTTTACACCAAAGAATGCATTGAAGACTGAAGAGGCAGCTTTCCTCTGTGGATTGACCCCACCCTCTTTAATTTGGTAGTATATTCTCTCTTTTTTCTTTTCTATTTTTACTGTCTTCATAATTTAATAGCAATACCGATAAATTAAAAAAATATGAGAACTGGCTGGTGAGTGGTGTGCTTATATCTACTCTTATGTTGTTAAATGCAAAACATTGGCTGATGTGCTTATATCTACTCTTATGTTTTTAAATGCAGAGCACTGGCTGGTATGCTTAGATTTTTTCTAATTTCGTTGATTCAGAGCACTAGCTAATGTGCTATTTGGTTTTAACTTTTTACATGGTATCCATAAACAAATTGATAGTTCTTTGTAGCTAGCTTAAATGTATAATTGGGGGAGTGCCGTAAGCATGGGTAATTCTCTTTCGTGCCACTAAGAAGTGAGTGTTTGAGCCACTAGCTAGCAAGTGCCGTAGGCCAATTCCAACAGGAGTGCGTAGTGCCGTTGGCACGGGCAAACACTAGTTTACAATAAGGTAGGTCCCATACATACTGGGTGTATAGTATGTGCGAGCTCCACTGAGTGGAGGTGTGAATTTGGATGTAAAGGTAGAATGATTGTTTGAAATACAAAAATAGAAATCCCCAATAAGGACAGTGACGATTAAGACTAATGAAAATTGTAACTCTACATCCACTTGCACACCCAATTACACATCCACACTTACAATAAGGTAGGTCCCATACATACTGGGTGTATAGTATGTGCGAGCTCCACTGAGTGGAGGTGTGAATTTGGATGTAAAGGTAGAATGATTGTTTGAAATACAAAAATAGAAATCCCCAATAAGGACAGTGACGAAAAAATGCGGTGGTTGGAGTTCATCGTACTCTCTTAGCTCTTAAGGGAGGATTTTTCCTCGGCAATACGATCACCTTCTACAACGAGATTATTTTCTCTTAGCTCTTGAGAGAGGATTTTGTTAAGCAGGCACATTAGAAGGGCAGTTCAGTCTTTTCTAGTCTTCTGTAATTAGTCTGTTAAACTGTGTTTTGGTTGTTGATTAGTGGAGAGTTAGTGATTGCTGAGCTGGCCTAGTGCTCAACTGTTTTGTATAAGAGAGGTTGCTCTCTACGATTGTAATCATCAAAGAACAAAACTCAAAAATCAAGAATGCATTTTCTCTCTCTAAACTCTTCTCACATCTTCTCTGGTTTGGTTTCTGAAATTCTTTATGGGAGTGATCACCTATCCCACTCCCAAGCAATGTGGGATTGATTTTCTTAACAGATTTCTTCTCGGCAACACGATCACCTTCTAGGACGAGAATATTTTATTGAAGGAGACTTTACAAAGGGTAGCAAGGAATTGCAGTTGATGGTGCCATTCTTATGATACATGAAGAACTTTTGGTGTTTCTTGATGCGGGACTTAAATTATTTGTACAATAGTTTACACAAATAAACTCCCAAAGAAGAACATTATTTCTTTTTATAACTATATCCACATCCTCAATCAACGGTTGTGATTATTTTTATCGAACGATCCACATCCTCCTTCTTAAATCCTCTTAGAAAATATATTTTCTTCTTCCCACCTCGACACTATTCCAAAACTTTGCACAATATTTCAACATATAATAGAGTTTTCTAAAATCTTATAGAACATTACATAATCTTCCAAATTTTTTTTTTTGAAACCCTCTAACTTTGTTGTGGAATGATATAGAACATTCTCCAACATTTTAGACTATTTTAGAATAGTTTAAATTCTTCTCTATTCTTCTAGAGAGTTCTTTACTATTCTAGAATACTCTATAACACTATTAAATATTATGAACTTTTATAGAATTCTTTAGTCTATTATGAATGATTCTAGTTCAAAGGAGGGTTGGATGTTAACTCTCAATATTCTAAAGTTTTCTAGGATTCTCTAGTCTACTATGAATGATTCTAGCTCAATGAACGGTCAGATGCTAACTCTCAACAAGAGGTGCATATTACAAAAAATGTATTAAAAATAATCGTAAATATTTTTGATCAACCTATGTAATAATAAAAATGTAGACATATATAATTGAAGATGCATACAATATTGTACCACATAGCTACTTATTATTATTATTATTATTATTGTTATTATTATTATTATTATTGTGTTTAATCCTACAGATTTTTCTTTTAATATTTTAATCCTAAAGATTTTTTAATTAATATTTTAATCCTAAATTGTCATGATAAACACATACCCTACTGCACACATACCCTAGATTTTTTCCCAACCCCTTCACTGCCTACCTAGGACTTACTCACGGGGACCTTTTACGGATTATCTAAGGTGGCCAGTGACAAGGTGGTCGACCGATGACAACCGAATTAAAATACTAACTAAAATTTCAACAGGAGTAAAATACTAAACGAAAAAACAGCAGGAGTAAAAACAACTTACAGATTACTTGAGTTTAATTCTTCAACAATTTCCTACTTGGCTTTGATACCATGAGGGGGCGGAAGGAGGGATATAGTGCGAAGAACATGGATTTATCAGAGTAAGGTGTCGATGAAGGAGAGGGGGTATGATTTACTTAAAGAGAAGGAGGGGTTAACAGCGCAGTTATAGCAATTATTATAAATAGTAAAGGTATGAACAATAATTGAATAGTAAAATTCGTGAGTGAATAGTGAATAAACAGTACTATGAATAGTATAAACAGTACTATGAATAGTAGAGTGAATAGTGAATAAACAGTACTATGAATAGTATAAACAGTACTATGAATAGTAAGTGAATAGTACAAAATGAATAGTACTGAACTGAATAGTAAATGCAGTTTACTGGTAAATTTAGTAATATAGTAGTAAGCTGAACAAACTCAGACTTACAGTGAATACAGAAGTAGAGCTGGAGTATGTTGATACTCAGCCTTTGACTAGGGTAATTACAAAGGAAGTAAACGGAGAATTTTCTCTCTCTCTAATTCCTCTCCCAAAAAACCCTCTGCTCTCGGATCGTTTTATAGAATAAGGACTAGAGAGATTACAAACATTAAACAGTAGAATCATGTGACTAAAGTAAGTACAGTAAATAAAGTAGGTTACTGTTTCTACTTTCGGTGCTGGTGGGGCCAAAAGTAGAAATGATTACTTCTTTTGACTGTGATTGTTTCTACTTTCGGTGCTGGTGGGGCCAAAAGTAGAAATGATTACTTCAGGCAAATGGGTCCTGGGCATCTTGGAAAGCTGATCCACATGGGTTCCTGTGAGATGTTGCTGTAGCTGATTCTTCAGATGATGTATCATCTTCATCTTGACTAGCTTGAGCAATTAGCTGTTGTGCTAACATCAATAATTGGGAGCACTTGGTTTTTGACTTGGATTTAGAAAGCTTGGAAGAGCTTGATGTTGGGCTTCCAAGTCTAATAGTGGAAAATGTAGGTGAACTTGGTTGAATCTGTGTAGCTGGAATTTTGACTGGTGTTGGAACTTTGACTGGAAATTCTTCTTTGACTTGATCAATAATGCGTTGATGCTTATATTGATCCCACCATTTTACTAAATATTGACGAATGACTGTCTTGCTATTGATACCATATCGCCATTTGAAGATCCATGGAACTTTATATTTTGCCATGAATAGTAACAGAACTGGGAATTGACTAGTATGACTATTTACCGGGTACAGAGTGGAAAAGTAGTTGACTTGGTCCATGAGTTCATTTGGTAAGAGGTCAGGAATGTCTCCATTTTGGTGCCACCATCGGGAGAACCAAGATGGAATTACTGATTTAAATTTGTGATCAAACGAAAAGAACCAAGAGTGAGTAAAAGACTCATTCTCATGGAGGATGACTTTGAACCATGCATCAATATAATCGTAATAATTATATTGAATGGGATGATTTGGGAGACTTCTGAACAGTGATGGGTGGCCCCATTCATCTAAGCTGACTATGTTGTGAATATAAAGGGAATGGTAAATAACTTTATTTGGATTGACTCTGTCAGTAATGGATTTTATCACAATTGATTTGTGGTGGAGAAGAATGTCCTTGTAAAAAGAAAGGTTTTTATCTGGGTGAGCAGGGATGAAATGCCATCCTGGAGGAAAAAAAGCTTTGACTAATTCAACTGGGTTATGAATATTTTTGTGGACTGGTTCAATGGAGAAGAGATTAGTGGTGGCTGGTTTAAGAACATATTCTGTAGTTCTTGCTGGGTAAGGGAATTTGTGTTGACTAGGTTGAATAGTTTGGGTTGAGGAAAAGGGATCAACATGAAGGTTGGAATTGGGTGGTGTAATATTGTGACTAGGTGAGGGAGTATGTACTAGTGCAGAGCTGTAACTAGTTTTGGGGACTTGCCCAAGGACTTGATATCTGTTTCCACAGTTGGCTGGAGGAAGTGCAAGCTGGTTTTTTGAAGCTGCGGTTGGTTTCTTACTTTTTTTCTGCGCTTTTCTCTGCCATGGCTGGGCTGTAGCTCTGCTTCTGTAAATGCTACTAGGAAAGTATTTTGGATAAAATTCTCTATACTAGATGCTGCTGAAAAAAACGATTTTTAATAGCTGGAAAGTATTCTTGGATGAATGAGAGACTTTTATGACTTGCTAAATAAGAATTCTCTGGTAAGAAAATCAGGAATAGAATTCTGATCTCCTTTAATATATTCAATATCAAAATAAAAAATACTTAAAATTGACTGTCATCTAGTAAAGATCTGTTTACTAGATATATTTTTAACATCTTTTTCTAAAACATATTTTGCACTTTTGCAATCAACTCTGACTAAAAACTTTTGGTTTAATATATCATCTTGAAATTTTGAAACACAACTAGTGCTAAAATTTCTTTTTTAATAGTACTATAATTGCTTTGTGCTTTATTCCAAAGGCCAGAATGAAAACGAACAATTTGCTCAGAAGAATGAGGATGGATTTTTTGGAGGAGTATGCCACCGTAACCAATGTCAGAGGCATCAGTTTGAATTATTTTTAATGAGTTGACTATAGGAATACCTAGACATGGTAATAACTTGACATATTTTTTGACTTGTTGGACTATAGAAGTATGTAGGGGTGACCAAGGAGGAGGATTATTTTTTAGGGTAATTTACCTATACACCCCTCCAACGTTATCTGTTTTTCACGGTCACCCCCTCCCCCGAAATTCGCTACAGCTAGACCCCCTCATTAACGTTTACTTTTCTCCTAGACCCCTTCCGTTAGCCTTCCGTCCAGATCCGTTAAATTTTTCTCTCAAATTCTTTTAAAAGTGGTGCAATCTTCCAATATTGCCCTTCTTCTTCCTAAACCCATTTTGGCTCCCACCCAAACCAAACCCATTTCTGCCGACAACCACCACGCACCACCACCCACCACCCGGAGCACAACTGATCACTGCCTTACACTTTCTTAAACATTTCTCCACCAATTACTTTCCCCGTAACGTCACCCACTGGTCCACCACCACATCCGGCAATCAAGAGAGAGAGAACCCACACCCCAAAGCAAACCCATTTCCGCACTTCATCACCACCAAACTGCAACCACCATGGACGTGAAGACCTCGCCGCCGGAGACCACCACCCCCGACTGGACCCAACTACTTTTGAATCAAAAACTATACCTATCAAACTCAAAATCAATCAAAAACTCACAGATCGAACTCGAAAATGACATAATACAACATAATCAAATACAAAATCCCTAAAAAATTCCCTGTTAGCATCAGAAAATCAAAACAAAAAAGCCCTGTTAACAATAATGAAATACAAAATCCTCTTCTCGAAATCGACCTATAGAGCACAGCAATGGAATCAAACCCATTAACCAGAATCAAAGTCGCATCAAAATAACAAAACAAAAGCCGGAGGAGTCGACGGATTCTGATGTTGAGATCGGAGTCGCTGCGCAGGGGAGACTGGCGCTGCACGAGGAGGAGGAGTGGGGGGGTGGGGGGTGTGGTGGAGGGCGGAGCCTGCGAGGCAGTGGCCGGTGTGGTGGTTTGGGTGGTGGTGGGAGAGAGGGTCGGGGTACAAGAGAGAGAGAGAGAGAGAGAGAGAGAGAGAGAGAGAGAGAGAGGTGGGTTATTGGGAGTGAGGAATTTGGGGATTTAGAAAAAAAAAAATTGCAGAGAGAGAAATGTTATATATAGGTAAGGGTAAAATGGTATTTTCATTCTTTCCGTCCAACGGAGTTAGGTCCTCCAAATGAAAACTTTAATGAGAGGGTCTGGCCGTAGCGAATTTTGGGGGAGGGGGTGACCGTGAAAAATGGATAACGTTGGAGGGGTGTATAGGTAAATTACCCTATTTTTTAATCTTTCAAATAAGGGTTGGCATGTTTTCCTAAGATCTTTATAAAATTCTGCTTTGTAATTTAATGATCCTAAAAATCTCTGTAATTGATTTTTATCAGTAATTTCATCAGGAAATTTATCAGCAAATTGAATTGCTCTACTAATTGGTGTTATGGTTGATTGGTAAATATCATATCCTAAAAATCTTATTTTAGTCTGAAATAATTTAATTTTGGGAGCTGAGATGACTAATCCATTATGTTTTATGGTTTGAAGAAAAGAATTTAAATGTTTCCAGTCGTAATGTCCAAATGGTGTAGTGAAAGCCGTTTTATACCTGTCGTTAGGGTGTAATTGGATTTGCCAGAATCCACTTTTTAAATCAAATTTTGAGAAGATAACTGCATTTGTCAATCTGTTAATTAAATCTTTTTTATTAGGAATTGGGTATCTAATCCATTCTAATACTGTGTTTAATGGTTTGTAATTTATGACTAATCGTGGCACGCCTCGTTCTTTCTCTGCATTTTTATTGACATAAAAAGCTGGACATGACCATGGTGATTTACTTTTTCTAATGATATTATTATGGGAAAATTTTCGTAGTAGTCCTTGTAGTTTTATGGTTGTCTCACTTTCGTCCCTCTAGTTTCAAAGTGCTCGAATTTCGTCCCTGTAGTTTGTTTTACGTTTCAAATTGGTAAAATCATTAACGCCGTTAACGAAACTAACGGAAAAAAAAAATAAGTGTTCCAATTTTCAATCCGTTTGAACCGGTGCGAAGATCTTATTTTTTTGATCATTTTATCCTAAATAGTCATAATGAATTTTTTGCTCTAAGGCCTTTCAACGAGCACCCGAAAACTCCTTATTTAGTTTCAGAGCTCTCTTAGGGTGCTCATTGAAAGGCCTTAGAGTCAAAAATTCATTACGACCATTTAGGATAAAATGATTAAAAAATAAGATCAACGCACCGGTTCAAACGGATTGAAAATTGGAACACTTATTTTTTTTTTCCGTTAGTTTCGTTAACGGCGTTAACGATTTTACCAATTTGAAACGTAAAACAAACTACAGGGACGAAATTCGAGCACTTTGAAACTAGAGGGACGAAAGTGAGACAACCATAAAACTACAAGGACTACTATGAAAATTTGCCCTATTATTATTGAGCAGTTCATTAATTTCTTTTTTACAAGTTTCCATTACTTCAGGGTTCATTTGAATGGGTCTAGATTTTGTAGGGATTTGAGTTTCATTAAAATCTTTTATGTATGGTAAGGTTACTATATGCCTTTTTCTATGCCAAAAGGCACTGGGAAGACTAGAACAAACTTCTTTTTTAAGTTTGTCTTCAAATTGTTTAATCTGTTGACTAAAAAATTCATTGGTTAGTTGCTCTTCAATTTTTTTTATATCTAATTTCATCTTGTAGAAATTTTAATTGTTTTGTTTTTTGACTTATAATAGATTGAGATATGGAGTAATGTTTTAATTGTTTTAGTTCTCTATATTCTGGTTGGTTCAAGAATTTAAATGTTACTTGTTGCCCAAATGGTTTAGTGGTAATTCCTTCTTCATTAGTTGTAAAAGGATAAAGTAAGCTGATAAATGGTGTTCCTAAAATTACTCGGTCAATTAGATCTTGGACTAACACAAAAGAAGTTCGAAAACAAACTTCATCTTGGCAGATATGCACTTTGGGTAGTTTATAGTTAATTTGCATTTTGCTACCATTTGTAGAAGTTAATTGTTCAGTTGTTTATGAAAATACATAGTGGGAACCAATCCTTCTTGTATACAGTTTAAATCTGCTCCTGTATCAATAAGAGCATCAACCTCTATTTTGAAATCATGTACTATTAATTTAACTTTAGCATACCATTTATGGTAGTAATCTTGGTAATTATTATTATGGGTGTTGGTATATGTATTATGCTGGGTAGATAATTGATCATCAGATTTTTTAATTCAGTAATATTCTTTTTAATAAGATTAACTTCATGTTTGAGGTCCTGTACTGTGGTTTCTTTAATTTGTTCTTGATTTGGGGTAGTGGAAGGAATCTTTTTACGTTTTATTTTTGAAACTGTTGTAACTGTGTTAACCTTTTTATAATATTTTTCTAGGTAAAATAAATAAATTTCAGTTCTAGTATATTCCATAAATTGTTCCCATTGAGTAATTATTTTTGCTTGTCGGGACTGTGAATATTTATTAGCATAGTCTTTTCTTTTTTGTTTATTAGCTTTTGACTTAAATTCTTTGTATAATTTATCAAAATCAATTTTGAAATCTTTATGTAGAACAAGTACAGTTGAGTCAATTTGACTTGAATTTACTTCTTTAAATTCTGTTTGAGTTGGAGATCCTTGGGAGGTGTTTTCATCCTCAAATTTTGACCGTGTAGAATAACAGGGTTTACTGACTTGTGAACTTGTCTCAACACCTTTAATCTTAATTCTAGGATCAAGCAGATTTTTGTCTTTCCTAGACATAGTGGGTGTTCTGTCAATAGAGACTGAGCTATTTGACCGACTTAATTCTCTGATTCTCAAAGGAGGGTTTGTTCTTTGTTGATCAAAACTTATTCTAACCGTACCATCTAGGTATTGTTGAATATAATCTAGATAATCGTGTCATTTTGGAGTTTCTGTGGGAAACTCTCATTTTCACTAAGCCAACTGGCTGGTAACTGGATGTCATTCCAAGAGATGGTTTTAGGTACTTGAATGTTGGCATTTGTGCTGCTTTGAATAAGGACAGTTTTATCTTTTGGACTTTTAATTAATGCATGAATATTCAAATTGGTTTTCATACATTTGTAATAGAGACGGTAAATTAATGCAATTGACAGACTTCCTTCAAGCATTTGAGTGATTGCTCCAGCAGTTTGAATATTTAAAGTTAATGCTTTTAAAATATTTTTGTCATTTAAACTAAGGGGTAAATCTGGGTAACAGTTAAAATAAACTGGACCATTATGTAGACTTGACTCCATTAATCCTAATAGGCTATCACTATAGACTGTGAATCTACTGTCTCGCAAAGACAGCAGTACTGAGGAATTTAATCCTCTTCTTGTAAGTGGTTTAACAGCTACTTGTATTAATTCTACATGAATATATTTATATCCTCTTTCGAGGTGTCTTTTGATTGCATGTTGACTAAGAAGAGAATATCTTTCTTCTTGTTTAGTAATAGCACAAACATGCTCTGTAGTTTTTGCAACTTGATCAGTACGAAAAGTATCATCTAAAAAACTTGACTTGTAAATTTCTTTTACTGGGATTTTGGGTATATTCCAATTATTTAATCCTGTATTTAAATCTTGGTACTCATGTTTTTCTTGATTGACTATATCCGGCAACTCAGATAAAGAAGCCATTGAAGAACTGGCTGAAGAACTACACTTAAATAATCTATTCATTGTGTTTAATCCTACAGATTTTTCTTTTAATATTTTAATCCTAAAGATTTTTTAATTAATATTTTAATCCTAAATTGTCATGATAAACACATACCCTAGATTTTTTCCCAACCCCTTCACTGCCTACCTAGGACTTACTCACGGGGACCTTTTACGGATTATCTAAGGTGGCCAGTGACAAGGTGGTCGACCGATGACAACCGAATTAAAATACTAACTAAAATTTCAACAGGAGTAAAATACTAAACGAAAAAACAGCAGGAGTAAAAACAACTTACAGATTACTTGAGTTTAATTCTTCAACAATTTCCTACTTGGCTTTGATACCATGAGGGGGCGGAAGGATACTGTTGTTGTTGTTGTTGTTGTTGTTGTTGTTGTTTCTGACTTTGTATAGTCTGACTGGGCCTTAAGAAGCTCTCATTTCAATCCGTTGACATAATTTGTCGTATTCCAAGATTGTTGATGAGTATTCAAGGATTAGTTTTATGTTGTTAAGTTCTTTCTCAAGGGTGATGGAGACTGCTAGTCTGCTGCACAATAACTTGAACTAGATATTCTGTTTCTCAATTCTCATACAGAATAAAAATATGTCATCTACATGGAAATTGACGTTCCTAATCTACAAAAGCGTCTATGATGAATTCTCCACTCTCATAGTCCATTCAACAGAAGTAAGATCGAGGAAGCTATCTTCTTTGCATACAATCTTAGGCGAACTAACATAATTTTAACATTTTTAAGACAAAAACTATTATGATTCTAAATCTGTTTTACTTCCAATGTCATTTGGATTTGATATGCCTTAGCTCGTCAAGAAATAAGACACCATGTTTTCTGACTTTGTATAGTCTGACTGGGCCTTAAGAAGCTCTCATTTCAATCCGTTGACACAATTTGTCGCACTCCAAGATTGTTGATGACTATTCATGGATTAGTTTTATGTTGTTAGGTTCTTTCTCAAGGGTGATGGAGACTGCTAGTCTGCTGCACAATAACTTGAACTAGATATTCTGTTTCTCAATTCTCATACAGAATAAAAATATGTCATCTACATGGAAATGGACGTTCCTAATCTACAAAAGCGTCTATGATGAATTCTCCACTCTCATAGGCCATTCAAAACAGAAGTAAGATCGAGGAAGCTATCTTCTCTGCAAGGAATAGTGAGACCACCCATAGGATGACTATACCCAAATTCTTCTTCAGCCTTACGTAGCAACTCTTGGAACAAAGGTTGGTTCAAGTATGATATTGGAACCAAAAACCTTTTCTTCTGAGACTCTCCAACATATACTGCTAAATAGCCTTTTGGGACACGTGCAACATTGGGAGCTGTTTGGCTTGCATGAAAAATTGACCGGCGAAGAAGAGCCTTTGCTTGAAGATTGCCAAGAAATCGGATTCCCATGACTTTTTGGAGAAGATAAAGAAAGAAACTTAATGAGATTTTGAAGAAGAGAAAAAGGACTTTGAAAGAAGAAAATGTGAAGACTTGTGTTCGTACTTTGTGGATCCTCTAACACACATATATATAAAGAGAGACAGGTAAAGATAGAGAGATAGAGGGGGAATGTTTTGTATGCAGCCATATGAATGTGGTAGGGAAAGGTTGGTAGGAGAGAAAACTTGTCACATGGCTATGTCTTCCCAATTGAAATTAAAGGTGGGGACAATGGAGTTGGAATGTGATCTGTTGGTAGTGTATTGCTTACCCCACAAAACTTTGATTCAAACTAAACCAATGGGTTCGATCCAAAGATAATGTCAAGATGGTTTGCTTAGGGACAAAGTTGAGACATCCTTTTTGGTGGATAAATAAATCTACCAAACAAAAAAGCCAAATGGAAGATTGTGACTAGAGAGTCCCAAATGAGGGGAATTGCAAGATTGACAGAAGCTACCATGTGAACTTGTAATATGCTGCTAGTAGACCATGTTCTTCAATGGGCCCCTTGTTATAGAATTCTCACCACCACTTGTTACCAAAAACAAAATCCTTTATTTCAATCCGACCCAGTGATTTGAAACCAAGTACTTGTGGTGTTGCTTTGTCCAAAACCTAACCGTTGAAACAGGTTGATTTACCCCGAGGGTAGGGCTAGGTCGTTGTCAGCATAAATACCGGAAAGTCCGGAATCATACCCACAGAGATAATTCCTTATAGCTTGCCAGGATTTTTAGGTGTAAAAGTTTGCGGCGTTTGGACGGCCAACTTTTGGTTTTGCTTTAAGGTGGAAATTGCTCGACTGACAAGACTAGAAAATGAGTTTTTACTAGATTAAGACAAGCGGCAAGGCGTTGGAATGACTAACGCCCGGGACTTAAGCTATCCAACTTTCTCAAGGAAAACTCGGTTGAATCGCACGGATTAGGCTATCAACCGGAAGATTTAGCAGTGAAAATAGTTAGACTTGAAGTGTGACATGGAAAATGAGGGAGTTCTTTCATTCTTTTGGCAAACACAAACCGAGACATCTCTCACGGAACCATGTGAGCGAGCACATGATCACCGGAGATTAACATCGGTTAGTTTTGTTACATAAAGGCCAAACAATGCCTCATTTTCCTCATCAAACTTTAAGTCGAAAGTTGAGAAAGACAAGATAAACGTAAATCGCGGAGCATGAATCACCCCGAAGCCAAGCCTAATCGATTACTCACTCATATTTGAAAGACTAGAAGACATGCTAAATTTAACCAACATTCTTAACCGATAAAAACGAGAATAAACTTGAGATTAATAAAGATTCAAACCACACGATCAACTTTAATAAACGAGAAAACAAAGAACACGAAGAACTTACTTGAGTTTAATGGAAATTACACTTGAAAAAGCTTGAAAAGCTTTAATGGGGAAAAACCTTGGGCTAGCTACCAAAAGAGGGAAAGAGAAGGTCCTATATATACACAAGAGACTTTCTCTCTCCTCAAAAGTCAGGAAAAATCCCAAAAAGTAGCCTATAAAAAGAAAGTTTCCATAAGTGGAAAGTCTGAAAAAGCAAGAAAAATATCTTCCCGGACAAAACGTTATCGATAACATTGAAATTGTTATCGATAACATTGCTAAAATGGCCACCCAGGACAAAACGTTATCGATAACCTTGACAAAATGTTATCGCTCTCCTTGCCTCTGGACAAATTCTGGCCGAAGATAGCGCAAGGGTATCGATTACTTCACTCAAGTTATCGATAACAAAAGGATTTCTGGTAGGCTTGAAGGAACGGAAGGGAAACGTTATCGATAACATATGTTAAGTTATCGATAACTTTTTCTGCAGAAATCATGAACCAGCCTTCTGGGCTGCCTTGAATTCCTCGTCGCCTCTTGGATTTCAAGTAGCACTTCGTCTCATGGCTCTAGAACTTGACGGGGAATTTTCTCCATGAACCTGAGTGGCCCGTCGATCTCGATGATCATCGTTGAGCGTTTGGCTGGCTTGGCATGCTATGGCTCAATTCTAGCCAACTCAACCACCAAGGGACTCAAGGTGCTTTCATTCTTTTACTTCAAAGACCGTCCATTGTTGAAGTGCGTGCCGGCAGACCTTGAGGTCTTGGATAGGTTCCGGCGTATCCATTGGCGTACAAAACCGCCTTATTAGCAAGAATGACCTGAAACACTTGACAGAGCACCTTACGCGCAAACATTTGAAATTAATGAACAAAAAGACATAGAAACGTCATATTAAGGAGGATTAAAGCACCCAAACTTGTACAATCTTGGGCGCTTATCAGGTGTACAAGGAGTATACCACTGCTTGCTGGTATAAGTACAAGCAAAATACAATGATGATGGCAGATTTTAAAAAATGGTGGTTTGTCTTCTGAACATGTACTAATTTACAACTGAAGCAATATGGACCTTGTGCAAGCCTAACTTTTATGATCGGTTTTTTCCGTGAAAGGTTATCAGAGTCTTAAGATGTTCTTCTACACAAACTATTTCCCATATAATAGAGTGGCGTTATAGTAGTCTTAAGATGTTCCTCTACACAAACTATTTCCCATATAATTGAGTGTCCAGGCCACTCTACGCTACTTGTAGTGTCATGTAAAAATTAACCTCAGGGGACTGATTTTAGACCTAAGAGCTTACTCTTTTCTAAGAATATGGGTTTGAAATCTCAACTCATGTGAGTCCAATCTGTACGGGGCTTTTCATTTCATCAGACTTCTCGTTACAGAACGCAAGGAATGATCATCGAAGTATCAGTTAATGTGTGTGTATGTTTAATATCCCGAACACCTTGAGTTATCCTTCGAGGCCTCAAACAAAGTTGAGGTGTGCGTAAATTGGCCCGGACATCCGGTCATAAAAACAAAAACACCTAGTGTTATCTAAAGAAATACTAATGGATCACAACGCAGAAATATCCTAGGGGCACTGAATGGCTTTCCCTTTTTCCTTCTGCCGAGATTCATTGTGCATGAGTGACGTCTGGGCTGTTTATTGTTGGGACGGTTTTTCCATGGGGATGCAAAGAGCCACTCCTAATCTAGGCTTACCGCACATGTCTACCACAAGGGTGTGGGGCCCACTTAGAATCACAAAAAATACAAAAACAATATACATAAATTTTGAAATGTGGAAAAGCGGTCCGACAAAATGATTTTTTATAGGGCCCTGTAAAAAATTAGCTTCAACGGATATCAGCAAATATTTTTTCTGGATTCGTGGGGGCGAAATTGCTAACTTTCACCCCTACGAATCCAAAAAAAATCTCTACAAACCTTTGCCTTTACTCACATCAATGGGGTTGATATAGACTCATACGCTCTGTGTAGCTCGTTAACGGCTTCCTCTGATAATAAAGATGTTGAATTTGGCAAACAGTTGCATACCCATGTGATCAAATCGGGTTGGTCATCTAGTGTATTTATGGGGAGTGCCCTGAATGATTTTTACGCGAAATTGTTGCTTATCAATGATGCAGCGGATCTGTTCGATGAAATGCCTTTAAGAAACTCAGTATATGCAAATGCACTTTTGTCAGGTAGTGCGGGGGCTTAGTTGTGGGTTGAGGGACTTGAACTTATTAAAAAGATGCCAATGTTGAACTTGAATTATGATAACTTCACTTTATCGGCTGCCTTGCTTGCGTGTGCTGGACTATATCAATGGAATTGGGTGGACAGGTGCATGCGAAAATCATTCGTACGGTTCCAAAGTGGGAGGTGATGTCTTTTTGCAGAGTTCATTGATTGAAAGGTATGGTAAGTGCGGCCTGTTACAGAAAGCTAAACAGGTCTTTGGTATGGCGGGGTTTGGACCGGAGGGAGAGAGGAAGAGGGATGTTGTCCTGTGGACTTCAATGCTCGGTGTATACGGCAGCACTGGGCATTTTAAAGAAGTGGTTTGTGTCAACGTAACTGATTGCATCTTTCCACTGAATCGTTGAATCAACATGAGCTTAGGTTTTGGGCCTTACTTTTAGTTTAAACCAAAGAGAAAAACTTATTTACGAGCCGCTGCAAAGTGGTTCTTTATAGAGCTGAGCAATCTTAGTCATCCGTTTCAACAATTAACGGTTGAAATATGTTTTTAATATTTGACCGGTAAGAAATATTTCTTAACCAGTAACAGATTAACTTTAATTCGAATTGTCCAAAATACTTTTGAACTGCCGAGATTGCGCGTCTATTTACGCACTCCGAAAATAAGTTTTCCTCTGCACGGAAGAGATCATCTAATATTATAAATTGAATTTTCAAAACTCGTACCTATGCTTAACAAAACTCCAACCTTACTTTAGGCCCCGAAACCCAACTCATTTTCACATACAGCACTTGCGCTAACAGAACCCACTTTTAAACTCTTACCAACTTCTTCACTTTGATCAACCAGACAAACCCATTATCCTTTAATGCTTTGATATCGGATTTTCATCGAAAAGGGTGAAAGCATACACCTTTAGAAACCAAGATCGAAGCATAACATAAAGATTTCAACTGAGAAATGGACTACAAAAACTAGGGCCGTCCATGGTCCAGATTGAATTGGATTTCTATCCGTATCTTACGGTTTTTAAAAAATGCAATCTAATCCTAATCCAAAAGTCTCATGGTTTGGATTGGACCTTGAGTCACAGTTTGGTCCCGGTTGTATCCATGGATTTCCTTCCATAAAAATAAAATGATGTTACTGGCCAACTAAAAATGCAAGTGCAAACACTTATAGTGTTATAGAATGTAACACTTATAGTGTTATAGAATGTAATAACTAATAAGTGTTTGAAACCTTGCTGGTTTCAAGGTTTAGATAACATTACAGCAAGTTAGTTCCACTGTTCCAGTCCACAATCGTCCAAGACAGCAACCAAATAGGCAGCAACAAAATCGAGGCTAAGCATTGTAGAAATTTCACCGACAAAATATGCAAATTCTTGTCAAAATATTGTCACATTAATGTAAAATTGTAAAAAAAAATTCATAACAATTAGTAAAGTTATAATTATTTATAAATATTACACACATTTTTTTTATTTTTGTTTTTTTAATATCTCATAGTCCGGTTCAGTGAATCTACGGTTTTGAAATGAAAATCCAATTCTAATCCGTATGTCACGGTTTTTTAATTTTTGGATTTGTGTACGGACCATTAATCTATGGACAAAATCCAAAAGGCACGGATCGGATCGGTTCTGTCCAGACCAGACTCATGGTTCAGAGTTTTTCTTGGACATCCCTAACCAAACCAGAAGTTCTGATCCAGTTCGTAATCCTGCGGTACGGTTGGTTCGATTTTAGACCGTTGTGGGCCTATCTTGAGTACAAAACAATGACCAGAAGGGAAGAACCGTTCATACATTAGAAGTCGCAGGAAACTTAGCTTAATCCGACACCGATAGATATATTAACAAGTTGGATTTTGGAGGACAAATTGAAGTGTAAAAGTTCATTTGGTTCATTTTGTCTTCAACAAAGGCAATCTGTTGACATAGCTATTGGTGTACATAGCTGTTGGTGTTCAATCAATCCAACTTTATTAAGGAACACACTTTTTTGCAAGTTTTCAACATCTAAAATATGAATAGTTCTGTGGATTGTTTTGGACTCGGGATGGGCCCACAACGGTACGAAACACCCGAGTCCAAAACTGGATCACTCTAGAGGATTAACACTAGACTAGAACTCGGTCCTCCAAAAACGAGGAAACAAAAAAAATTCAAAGTCATGAAGGTTTGCTGTTAAATGTAAGATAATGTCATTAGTCCCAACTTATGATAATCCAGCCGACATTTTTTTCCCTCCTTGAGAAATAATGCGGTCCATAAAAATGGTAATTACTGCTTTACAAAATGGTGTTGTCAAATTATGCTAACAAGTGTCTTCCTGCAAAGAATCATAATCCACCCAATTGAGAAGCTAAGCAGATGAAAACGTCTTCTCTGCATGGAATAGTAAGACCACCCATTGGAAATCGTGTCGTAAGTTTGCTAGAATGTGGGTGTGAAAAGTGGAGTTTGGTTCCTTACTGTATTTCAGGACTTCTTTGGAAACAAAATTTGAGATTTGGGTAGGGCAGTCGCCAGGTCTCATCCGCCGCTCGGTTCATTGTTGGTACTCGGCATGAGCTGTAACCACTTGGACAGATGCCCAATATGATATATAGAACCAGACGGTTTGGTGCACAAGGGTTAGAACCAGACGGTTAGGTGCACAAGGGTTAGAACCAGCCGGTTAGGTGCACAAGGGTGAGCCACGTTTGCATGAATCATGTGGTTGGTCGTAACGGTCGAACCTGATAATAAACCAAGCAGCGAGTGCTCGGACTTAAATGTTGGGAACCATACTAGTCATGTTTGCATGCACCTGTCGACCCAATTCAATAGCATATTGTCCAGCACACAGACATAGCAGCCGATAAAGTGAAATTCTCAAAATTTAAGTTCAAGTGTTCAACTTGGGCATCTGTTGAACAAGTTCAAGTCCCTCAACATGGGCATCTTGTAAGAAGGGAAGGAGTGGAGGAGTATTAGACTGCGTTAATTTTCTGCCCGATGATGAATAGCCCAAATTGGCTCGGTTTCGAAATTAGCACATGTTGAGATTTTTTGAAATCTGTCATCATCATTGTATTTTGCTTGTAGTTATACCAGCAAGCAATGGTATACTCCCTGCACCCCACAAGTACTTGGTTTCAAATCACTGGGTCGGATTGAAATAAAGGATTTTGTTTTTGGTAACTAGTGGTGGTGAGAATTCTATAACAATGGACCCATTGAAGAATATGGTCTCCTAGCAGCATATTACAAGTTCACATGGTAGCTTCTGCCAATCTTGCAATTCCCCTCATTTGGGACTCTCTAGTCACAATCTTCCATTTGGTTTTTTTGTTTGGTAGATTTGTTTATCCACCACAAAGGATGTCTCAACTTTGTCCCTAAGCAAATCATCTTGACATTGTCTTTGGATCAAATCCATTGGTTTAGTTTGAATCAAAGTTTTGTGGGGTAAGCAGTACACTACCAACAGAACACATTCCAACTCCATTGTCCCCACCTTTAATTTCAATTGGGAAGACATAACCATGTGATGATCTCTTGCAAGTTTTCTTTCCTACCAACCTTTCCCTATCACATTCATATGGTTGCATACACAACATTACCCCTCTATCTCTCTATATTTACCTGTCTCTCCATATATATGTGTGTTAGAGGATCCACAAAGTACAAACACAAGTCTTCACATTTTCTTCTTTCAAAGCCCTTTTTCTCTTCTTCAAAATCTCATTACGTTTCTTCCTTTATCTTCTACATATAGTCATGGGAATCCAATTTCTTGGCAATCTTCAAGCAAAGGCTCTTCTTCGCCGGTCTATTTTTCATGCAAGCCAAATAGCTCCCAATGTTGCACATGCCCCAAAAGGCTATTTAGCAGTTTATGTTGGAGAGTCTCAGAAGAAAAGGTTTTTGGTTCCAATATCATACTTGAATCAACCTTTGTTCCAAGAGTTGCTACGTACGGCTGAAGAAGAATTTGGGTATAGTCATCCTATGGGTGGTCTCACTATTCCTTGCAGAGAAGATACCTTCCTAGATCTTATTTCTATTTTGAATGGACTTTGAGAGTGGAGAATTCATCATAGACGCTTTTGTAGATTAGGAATGTCCATTTCCATGTAGATGACATATTTTTATTCTGTATGAGAAATGAGAAACAGAATATCTATTTTAAGTTATTGTGCAGCAATCTCCATCACCCTTGAGAAAGAACCTAACAACATAAAACTAATCCACGAATACTCATCAACAATCATGGAATACGACAAATTATGTCAACAGATTGAAATGAGAGCTTCTTAAGGCCAGTGAGACTATACAAAGTCATAAAACATGGTGTCTTATTCTTGACGAGCTAAGACATATCAAATCCAAAAGACATTGGAAGTAAAACAGATTTAAAGGAAGGAAAATGTGAATCCATCGTACCAATCATTTGCCGGTTGAACTCGAGTGATGCTCTCTTTGCTAGAGCAGCTCATGGTTCTACTCCCAAGTTTCCAAATATGCACAAACCATCATTCCAGCATTTGAAATCTTCCATTTACTTCACTTGCTTCATTCTTGGAATGGGAAAACCGTTGTTGGCTCATATTCAACCTTAGAGGATCGGAGCACAAATGATTAGGCTGAGTGACGGATTTGGTGATTTGGTAATAGAATTGGGCAAGGACATAGCATATTAGCATGCAAAAGCAAAGTCGGTCAAGCTGTTACTACCAATTTAAGTCGCGACCTCTATCCGACTACAACCAACATCTTTCTCTAGCCCTCTTTCTTTCATCTCCTCCCTCAATTGCTCAATCTCATTCCACATGCCGTACTTCCACTACTTCGCATACATACTCGATAGCAAAACATAAATTCCTTCGTTTTGACGATCCAATTCAAGGGCGCTTTGAGCAGCCAATTTAGCCAAATCGACATTCCCACATTCGTAGCAGGCGCTAAGCAGGGATCCCCACGTAGAAAAAGTGCAACGACCATTTGCTTTATATGGCATCTCATTTACCAGCTTCCATGCCTTTTCCAACTCACCAGCTCGACATTGCAAATCAATTAGGCAACTATAGTGCTCCAGAGTTGGATCCAATACAAATCAGAAACCATAGATTCAAAATATCGATCCCGAGATTATCTTGGCCTGTGTGACCACAAGCAGAGACGACAGTCACAAATGCCACCCCATTTGGTTTGATCCCCTCCGTCAGCATTTCTTTGTACAATCTAACCACTTCTTTAAATGCCCATTGCTGCCGTATACACCGATCATTGAAGTCCACAGAACAACATCCCTCTTCCTCTCTCCCTCCGGTCCAAACTCCACCATACTAAAACCCTGTTTAGCTTTCTGTACCAGCCCGCACTTACCATACCTTTCAATCAGTGAACTCTGCAAAAAGACATCACCTCCCACATGGGGAACCGTACAAATGATTTTCGCATGCACCTGTCCACCCAATTCCATTGCATATAGTCCAGCACATGCACGTAAGGCAGCCGATGAAGTGAAGTTATCATAATTCAAGTTCAACATTGGCATCTTTCGAATAAGTTCAAGTCCCTCAACCCACAATTCAGTCTCAGCACTACCTGACAAAAGTGCATTTGCACATGCTGAGTTTCTAAAAGGCATTTCATCGAACAGTTCCGCTGCATCAGTGATAAGCAACGATTTCGCGCAAAAATCAATCAGGGCACTCCCCACAAACACACTAGATGACCAACCCAATTTGATCGCATGGATATGGATTGAATCGGATTCCTATCCGTATCTTACGGTTTTTAGAAAATGCAATCTAATCCTAATCCAAAAGTATCATGGTTTGGATTGGACCGTGAGTCATGGTTCGGTCCCAGTTTTATCCACAGATTTCCTTCCATAAAAATAAAATGATATTACTGCTAACTAAAAATGCAAGTGCAAACACTTAGAGCATCCCCATTGTAAAAAGCAATGAGGGTGGATAAACAAATTTAACAATAATGCTAAAAAATACCCCACATTGTAATAAGCAAAGTTACAAATCTTTTAGCAAATAACCAAATTCCATCCATTTTATAACCAAACTTAACAACTTTTACAAATAACCAAAACTCAATAACCGAACTCAAAACTCAACAACTCAAAAACACTCTACATTGGAATCGTCTCATCAAGATGAATAATTTTGTGTGGTAGGGGGTGTGATTGGAATTGGATTGCGATTGGACAAATGTGCATTGTGTATTGTGGGATTTTTTTTGTTAGGGATGCAAAAGTAACCAATGTGGAGGTAGATATTGTTAAATTTGATTCTGGACTAAATAGATAATCAAATGCTGACGTGACACATTTTGATTATTGATTTTGATTATTACCAATGCGGATGCTCTTATAGTGTTATGGAATATAATAACTAATAAGTGTTTGCAACCTTGCTGGTTTCAAGGTTCAGATAATATTACATCAAGTTAGTTCCACTATTCTAGTCCAGAATCATATAAGACAGCAACCAAATAAAGGCTGAGCATTGTAGAAATTCCACCAACAAAATATGCAAATTTTGGTCAAAATATTGTCAGATTAATGTAAAATTATTACAAAAATTCATAACAATTAGTAAAGTTATAATTATTTATAAATATTACACACAATTTTTTTTTAATTTTTGTTTTTTTAAATATCTCACGGTCCGGTTCGATAAATCCACGGTTTTGAAATAAAAATCCAATCCTAATCCGTATCTCACGATTTTTTAATTTTTGAATCCGTGTCTGGACCATTAATCCATGTACAAAATCCAAAAGGCACAAATTGATTTGGTCTGGACCGGTTTTATGGTTCTTGGTTTTTCTTGGATAGCCCTAACCAAAATCGGAAGTTCCCATCCAATTCGTAATCCTGCGATGTGGTTGGTTCGGTTTTGGAACGTTGTGGACCCATCTTGTGTACAAAACAATGACCAAAAGGGTAGAACCATTCATATATTAGAGGTCGTAGGAAAATTAGCTTAATCCAACACCGATAGATATGTTAACAAGTTGGATTTTGGAGGACAAATTGAACGGTAAAAGTTCATTTGGTTCATTTTGTCTTCAACAAAGGCAAGCTGTTGACATAGCTATTGGTGTACATAGCTGTTGTGTTCGATCAATCAAACTTTCTTAAGGAGCACACTTCTTTGCAAGTTTGCAACCAACCAGGAGATCCTGCCAAGCAGGGGTGCTGAGCTCATCTCAGCTGTCTAAAAGTGTTTTGGATGGGCCGGATGCAAAGGTACCGAACGGATTTTAAAAAAAAAAAAAAGGAAAGGAAAAGGAAAAAGATGTTTCGATCCAGGCCATTGATTCCAAGATGAACGGCCGAATTGGTCCCTCGGCAGGGTCCCCGGGTCCGTTTGCAACATCTAAAATATGAACGTTTCTGCTGATTGTTTTGGACTCGGGATGGACCCACAACGGTATGAAACACCCGAGTCCAAAACTGGATCACACTAGAGGATTAACACTAGACTAGAACTTGGTCCGCCAAAAACGAGAAAAAAAAAAAAAAAAATTTACAAAGCCATGAAGGTTTGCTGTTAAATGTAAGATAATGTCATTAGTCCCTACTTATGATAATCCGGAGACATTTTTCTCCTCCTTGGGAAATAATGCTGTCCATAAAAATGGTAATTACTGCTTTACAAAATGGTGTTGTCAAATTATGCTAACAAGTGTCTTCTTGCAAAGAATCATAATCCACCCAATTGAGAAGCTAAGCAGATAAAAACGTCTTCTCTGCATGGAATAGTAAGACCACCCATTGGATGGTCAAACCCAAATTCTTCCTCAGCTTGGCTTAACAAGTCTTGAAATGAAGGATTGCTCAAGTACTATATCGGGATCACGAATTGCTTCTTTACGCTCTCTCCAACATAAACAGCAAAATGGCCCTTCGGAACATCTGCTGCTGCTGTTGAGGAAGCTGCTTTGTTTGCTGCTGTCAATGAAGACCGGCGAAGGACTTGTTTGGCATGCATAATCCGAGGCATACGAATTGCCATTGTTTCGATGGGAGTATCCCACTTGACAAACAAGAAAATGAAGCAAAGGAGGTGCAGAATCTGTGAAAGTTTACAAGTGATCGAAGAATTTGAAGCTTGTGTTGTGTTGGTTTTAGACTCACCGACCCATATGCTTATATATAGAGGATCAATGGTATGTGGAAAATTACATGAAAACTAGAGTGAGTGGCTATGGGTAATCAAGGGACAAGGATGGGGTCTACTTAAAGAAAACACCACACGAAGAATCACATGGTTTTGTTTTCCTACTCAGCCATCACATGGAATTGTATTAAAAGATAGGCCGGAGCACTATAAAGTTAGTTGGAAACCACCATATCCCTACCACATTTGGTGACAAAACCTACAAAAGGGTCCCCTTAAAATTCAAGAGATAACCCGGTTGGATTAGAAGTGCTTACACAACCCAACTGCTCTCATATTGTGACAAAACTACCATGATTCTAAAGAAATTTTGAAATTTGGGAAGGCAGTCGCCTGGTCTCATCCGCCCCTCGGTTCATTGTTGGTACTCGGCACGAGCGGTAACCGCTTGGACTGACGTCCAATATGATATATAGAACTAGATGGTTAGGTGCACAAGGGTTAGAACCAGACGGTTAGGTGCACAAGGGTGAGCCACGTTTGCATGAAACATGTGGTTGGTCGTAACGGTCGGACCTGATAATAAACCAACCAGCGAGTGCTCGGACTTAAATGTTGGGAACCATACGAATCATGTTGCATGCACCTGTCCACCCAATTCAATACCATATAGTCCAGCACACAGACATAGCAGCCGATAAAGTGAAATTCTCAAAATTCAAGTTCAAGTGTTCAACTTGGGCATCATTTGAACAAGTTCAAGTCCCTCAACATGGGCATCTTGTAAGAAGGGAAGGAGTGGGGGAGTATTGGACTGCGTTGATTTTTCTGCCCGATGATGTATAGCAATCTGTTACCAAAATTCTCTGTTTTCTTTCCAATCGACGGTGAATCGATGGGAAAATCGTATCGTAAGTTTGTTGGAATGTGGGTGTGAAAAGTGGAGTTTGGTTCCTTGCCGTATTTTAGGACTTCTTTGGAAACAAACAATGAAGTGGATGAAGTGTGGAAGAAGATTAACAAAATGGACTTTATTATCCCTCAAAGTAGAAGAACAATCAATCAAAAAGATTGAGTGAACAATTACAAGTTAACTCTACTCCTAGAAAAGAAAAGATAAAGGCCTGATTGGCGTTGTTTGTGTGTCTTACAATGAAGCCTAAAAAGGCTATTTATAGAAAAACAAAGATGTGCAGGAAATAACTTCCTAACTTCTTCAATACTCTTCATTCTCCTTTGCTTCCACTTGTCTAAATAACTTTCCACTAACATCAAAGTGTGTAGGACAATGACAAGTGTTCTTTTCAACCGCCAAGTGTGTAGGACAATGCCATGTGTCCTGCACTTTATTAAAATACAAACAAATAAAAACTAGTTATATTATTAATACGAAATAATAAAATAGGAAGCATTCCCATAAACGCCACCTTTCGGTCGATCGACAGGCAGTGAAATATCGTACAAACAATGCCCCCTTATTCATTTGGGTGAAGTGCTAACGTAACCCAAGTGAATAATTCAACTAGTTTAAAATCACCCTTTTGTCGATATCGACAGGTGATAACGTATTATGGTGTAAATAATTTGCCCCCCAAATCCATTTGGCAAAACCAAATAAAATTGGGCAATTAACGATTTTCACATATTTTTTAAAGGTTTCTTTTGGCCCATAAACATGATTAAAGTTTCCAATCAAGGACCAATATTTGCTGGCAAAGCCTTGTCCATTATCGACACAAGCATATGTGCAATCGACAGACAGGGCTTAAAATCGACAGAAATTTCCTATTATCGACAGGAACAATGGGTACGTGTTAGTCCTTCAGTTTTGTGAGGAAAAAGGACTTGAGAATCCATTGTCTCATGAAGAGTTTCTTTTTCGACAGAAAACACTTCTTTCTTCTTTACACGTTTATACTTTTTTTTTTTTAATATCGATCGAAGGAACACATCAGGAGCCATTACAAATGGCCAACCAATGAAATATCTGTCGAATTATTTTTATGTCTCAACTCGCTTTCTGTTGTTACATTTTCATATTAAATGAAGTATATTAATTAATCTAATATCATTAACGTTAGAGTTTAGTTCATTAAAGTAAAGTCTTTAACTGAAGTCTTATTAATGTGTTAAGCTATGCATGTACGTAGTTAATCGGGTTTCTACCTAAGGACTATTTCTTCAGGTGTTTCTAAAAGAAGTAAGTGAAGTAGGAAAAACAAAGGGAAAACTATTTTCACTATTTCAGGCAAAGAAAGGTGTTTTTATTCGGTGGAGCTTTGGGCTCACACCACTGGTGCAGAGTGTGTGAGAGCCATACAACTCGAGTGTTGGGCTGATGTATCCTGGGGGAGAATAGTTGTTGTCTGCTGCATCGGTTATTTCTGTTTTACCCACCGCAGAGGCTATATCTCCTTAAAGAAAGCGAGATACCCGCGCCTCAGCCATTCTGGTGTTGTTCTGAATTTATTAAAAACATAATCTGTGGAAATTTCACCAACACTTTTAGTTTCGAACTTTCGAACCACATTGGCTCTTCGAAAGATGAGTTTGCCCCCCATGCAAACTCGATATCAAAAGAGGACTATTTCTCATTTCAATCATCCTTACTAAAATCTGGATGAAGGAGATGTAGATGCCAACAAGACCTTTCAAAATTTTCCAATCGCTAATGATAAACAATGGCCTCTTTTAAAACAGTTGAAAACCATAAACTATGAAGGCCTTTAGGAACACAGGTGGCGTCCAAAATTATAAGTCTCTGCATGTCCATTATCGACTGCAAAGTGTTCAAAATCGACTGGACCAAGCAACCAATTCAATCGTTGCAATATATCCAAAGATGATTTTCTGCCCCCAAATTCATTGTCAGAAAGAGGGTCATTTCTCATTCCATAATTTCAAAAACATGCTTTTCATCCTTCTGAAATTTTGGATGAGAGGGATACAATACCATAAAGCATTTCAAAATTTTCCGTAGCCTATGATGAATAATGGCCCCTCTCATAGAGTTAAGCACTTGAAAACCGTTAATCCATCTTCAACATCCAAGAAAGTGGCGTGAAAGTTTGGCCTTCTAGTGTTTGTTATCCATTGAATGGCATTCTTAAAACACATAAATTGGTCTAGCCTCTGTATTAGGCTAGAAATCTTCCATTTCTTATATATGAACCCCCTAATTCAATTTGGTCGGTTTGGCCATTATTTAATTGGCCATTTCATTTTCTGTTGCTTCGTTTCTTTTTCCAGAATGATCTAAGAATTGCTCAAGCCTTGTAAGGCTTTTGTGAACCATTTTCGTCGAAATCCAAAAGTTTGGCCAATGAGTGGCCGTTATTCCATTTCCACAAATTGTCGAAGTCTTACATGCAAGGCTCTCATTTTCACATCGATCACTACCATTACTTCTGATTTAGTAATGATGCCCTCCTTCTAGCGCCAAAAATTGTTACCAAAATTCTCTGTTTTCTTTCCAATCGACGTTAAATCGATGGGAAAATCATATCGTAAGCTTGCTGGAATGTGGGTGTGAAAAGTGGAGTTTGGTTCCTTGCCGTATTTCAGGACTTCTTTGGAAACAAACAATGAAGTGGATGAAGTGTGGAAGAAGATTAACAAAATGGACTTTATTATCCCTCAAAGTAGAAGAACAATCAATCAAAAAGATTGAGTGAACAATTACAAGTTAACTCTACTCCTAGAAAAGAAAAGATAAAGGCCTGATTGGCGTTGTTTGTGTGTCTTACAATGAAGCCTAAAAAGGCTATTTATAGAAAAACAAAGATCTGCAGGAAATAACTTCCTAACTTCTTCAATACTCTTCATTCTCCTTTGCTTCCACTTGTCCAAATAACTTCCCACTAACATCAAAGTGTGTAGGACAATGACAAGTGTTCTTTTCAACCGCCAAGTGTGTAGGACAATGCCATGTGTCCTGCACTTTATTAAAATACAAACAAATAAAAACTAGTTATATTATTAATACGAAATAATAAAAAAGGAAGCATTCCCATAAACGCCACCTTTCGATCGATCGACAGGCGGTGAAATATAGTACAAACACAATCAAACCTATCATATAAGTTAGGCTTGCACAAGGTCCGAATGGGTAAGGTTTCGAAATTAGTACATGTTGAGATTTTTTGAAATCTGTCATCATCATTGTATTTTGCTTGTAGTTATACCCCCCAAGTACATGGTTCAAATCACTGGGTCGGATTGAAATATAGGATTTTGTTTTGGGTAACAAGTGGTGGTGAGAATTCTAGAACAAGGGCCCATTGAAGAGCATGGTCTACTAGCAGCATATTACAAGTTCACATGGTAGCTTCTGCCAATCTTGCAATTCCCCTCATTTGGGACTCTCTAGTCACAATCTTCCTTTTGGTATTTTCGTTTGGTAGATTTGTTTATCCACCACAAAGGATGTCTCAACTTTGTCCCTAAGCAAACCATCTTGAAATTATCTTTGGATCAAATCCATTGGTTTAGTTTGAATCAAAGTTTTGTGGGGTAAGCAGTACACTACCAACAGAACACATTCCAACTCCATTGTCCTCACCTTTAATTTCAATTGGGAAGACATAACCATGTGATGATCTCTTGCAAGTTTTCTCTACTACCAACCTTTCCCTATCACATTCATATGGGTGCATACACAACATTCCCCCAATATCTATCTATATTCACCTGTCTCTCTCTATATATGTGTGTGTTAGAGGCTCGACAAAGTACCAACACAAGTCTTCACATTTTCTTCTTTCAAAGCCCTTTTTCTCTTCTTCAAAATCTCATTAAGTTTCTTTCTTTATCTTCTCCAAAAAGTCATGGGAATCCGATTTCTTGGCATTCTTCAAGCAAAGGCTCTTCTTCGCCGGTCTATTTTTCATGCAAGCCA
Source organism: Rhododendron mucronatum var. ripense (assembly GCA_019656295.1). Classification (NCBI taxonomy): domain Eukaryota; kingdom Viridiplantae; phylum Streptophyta; class Magnoliopsida; order Ericales; family Ericaceae; genus Rhododendron; species Rhododendron mucronatum. The sequence goes on from BPLT01000041.1 coordinate 742,773, forward strand.
AATAGCTCCCATTGTTGCACATGTCCCAAAAGGCTATTTAGCAATTTACGTTGGAGAGTCTCAGAAGAAAAGGTTTTTGGTTCCAATATCATACTTGAACCAACCTTTGTTCCAAGAGTTGCTACATAAGGCTGAAGAAGAATTTGGGTATAGTCATCCTATGGGTGGTCTCACTATTCCTGTGAATATATAATGTTGTTTGTGTTCTTTTGTAATCTTATTTTATGTTAAGGGTAGTTTAGTCTTTTTAGTTTTAGGGCTTTTCCTTGTATATTTATCATTGTTCTCTTTCATTATAAAACTCAGAATTCGTATTTGAAATGTCTCATGGTATCAGAGCTTGGAATGGGCGAATCCCCATTGTTTCTTCCCCTTAGTCGTCCTCCCCTCTCTCTCTCTTCCCTCAATCGATCTCCTCTTCTTCTTCCTCCCCTTAGCAGGTCTCTGTTCTCTCCTCATTGAAGACCCAGCAGCAATCTGTTCTCTCCTCATTGAAGACCCAGCAACCAAAGCAACACCGAAGACCACCGCCGGACACCCTCCGACCTCCGGCGACCACCGAAACTCAGTGTCTGCTCTTCGACAACCCAGGTAGCATTCGTATATGTCTGGGTTAACATCTTTGAGGATCATTCTACACTGTTTGGGCTATTTTGCCGTACAACTCTGTTTCTGCACTGCTTGGATCATCTAAGTCACTATTTGACAAGATTTGAGGTATTTTTCGACTATTTGAAATCTCTTCTTTTCGTCTCTGTTACATATCGTGTTTTAGTGCTCACTATGTCAGAAGAGAAAGTAATTAGTGTTCGGTTGAATGGTGGTAATTATTCGTATTGGGCAAGTGTGATGAAAAATTTTATTGTCGGTAAGGAAGTGTGGGGTCATGTGACGGGCCTTATTGTGAAACCTTCTCCTGTGAATGTGAAAGAAGATGATCCTATATTTGCGGCGAAACATGCAGAGTATGTCAAAAACTTTGGCAAATGGGAAGTTGAAAATGCACGAATTCTCACATGGTTTCATAATTCTTCCGAACCTAGCATCGGAATGAACTTTTCAAAGTATGAGACGGCCAAAGAAGTTTGGGATTACCTAAAAAGGATGTACCTTGAGTCCAACTTTGCAAAGCAATATGAACTTGAGGGCTCTATTCGACGGGCTACGCAGGGAGATAAATCTATTCAGGAATTTTACAATGAAATGACACAATATTGGGATCAAATGACGCTAATGGAACCAGTAGAATTGCAGTCTCTTGATTTCTATGTAGCATACCGTGAGAAACAGCGTCTTGTACAATTTCTCATGGCTCTCCGTGATCAATTTGAGCCTCTTCGTGGGGCCATCCTTCATCGTTCTCCCCAACCTACAGTTGATGGTGCCGTTCATGAGCTCCTAGCTGAGGAAACTAGGTTCAAGGTTGGGTTTGCTGCAGCTCCCTCTCAGTCTGTATTTGTTGCTCCATTGGTTCAGCCTACTTCATATATGGCACCTCTCTTGCCTACACCATCTTCTCATTTGATTCAGGTTACGGGCAAGCCTAAACCTCGTGTTGCTTTAGATGAGTGTAGCTTCTGTCACCAAAAAGGGCATTGGAAGCATTCATGTCTGAAATTATTACAGATGACAACAGGTAGCACTCCTCGTTCGAAGCCCGTCTCCTCTAGGCCCACACAACAGCATTCTCGGCCCGCACAACAGTATGTTCGTCCTCCAGCCGCTTTCGTAGCTCCTGCAACTTATTGTATTCCACAGTATCCCTCGTTTGAGCAATATCAAGAGTATTGTGCGTATTTGGCTGCCACTCAGGGAGGTCATTCTCAAGCTTCTGCTATGACCACTACTCCGTCAGGTTTGCATGGTTCTTATACCACGGGTATCCTTCCTACCACATGGATTTTTGATTCTGGTTGCACCCACCATATGACTCCTGAGTTGTCATTATTAAGCCATTGTATCTCTCCTGCTTCTCCCATTAGTATTTCCACCGCAAATGGCTCTCCTATGCATGTTGTCTCTATAGGTTCTATTGTCCCATCTCCATCTTCCTCCCTATCTATGCCAAATGTGTTCTATGTTCCTCATTTATCTCTTAGTCTTATTTCAATTAGTCAATTGTCTGATTCCGGCTTTGATGTCTTATTCTCTTCTTCTGGTTGTGTTGTGCAGGACCAGATGTCGAAGAAGCAGATTGGGACCGGGCGTAAAGTTGGCGATCTATATGTTTTGGAGACCTTGCATGTTCCTATTGAGTCTACTACCACTGTTTTGTCATCCTTTTGTTTAAATCAGGAGTCTTCCCCTTTTTATCTTTGGCACTCTCGCTTAGGGCACTTATCTAGTGAACGTTTGAAACTTTTACTTAAGTCTTGCTGTTTGGGAAATATTTCTGTAAGCGATATCTCTGAATGCAGTGGTTGTAAGTTTGCCAAAATGTCTGCTTTACCTTTTAATAGAAGTACTTCTGTTTCTACTTCTCCGTTTCAGCTTGTTCATACAGATTTGTGGGGTCCTTCCCCAATTGCCACTAAAGGTGGTTCTCGATATTATGTATCCTTTGTTGATGATTATAGTAGGTTTACATGGGTATATTTGTTGACACGCAAGTCCGATTTTTACCAAGTATATCACAATTTTCACTCTATGGTTCAAACTCAGTTTTCAACAGAAATTAAAGTTCTTCGCTCTGACTTAGGTGGAGAATACTCTCTAGGTGAGTTCACACAATTCTTAACTTCTCTTGGCACTATTCATCAATCTTCTTGTACCGACACTCCCGCTCAAAACGGGCGTGCGGAACGCAAGCATCGTCACCTTTTAAATACTGCACGGTCTCTTCTTCTTTCCTCTTTTGTGCCTACCGCATTTTGGGGCGAGGCTGTGCTCACCGCAACTTATCTTCTTAATCGGATGCCTACTCCGCTTCTCTCTAGTTCCTCCCCTTATGAACGGCTATTTGGTCAGGTTCCTAACTATTCTCTTCTTCGTGTGTTTGGCTCCACTTGCTTTGTCCTTCTCCTTAAAAAGGACCGCACTAAGCTTAGTGCTCGTAGTGTCTTCTTGGGGTATGGAATCCAACAAAAGGGCTACCATTGTTATGATCCCGTGACACAAAAGTTGTATGTGTCTCGGCATGTTACTTTTCTCGAGCGTCTCCCCTTCTTCTCTCTCCCATCCAAACCTATCAATGTCGTCAAAGAGGATCTTGTGCATATTGATCCATTTCCCGCGGATGTTCCTACCGATGAGTATGTTCGTACCCTTGAAGTGTCGGATATTCCCATTGCCCCTCCTGCTTCTTCTAGTTCCAACCTCATTCCTCCTCTTCCCAAGCATTATGTCCGTCGCAATCGTATGACTCCTCGTCCTCCCTCTGCTTCGGAAGATTCTGATCCACCAGAACGCCGGTATCCCTCTCGTGATCGTCGTCCTTCGGTAAAACTTCTTGGCTTTACTAATACTTGTTTTTCCTCCTCTTATCGCAATTTCTTATCTCGCATACATACCCATTTTGAACCTTGTTCTTACAAAGAAGCTTGTAATGATCCTAACTGGGTGACTGCCATGAATGACGAGCTCACTGCTCTTGCGAACACTCAGACTTGGGATTTGGTTCCTCTCCCGGCTGGTAAGAATCTCATTGGATGCAAATGGGTTTACAAAGTAAAGACTCATTCTGATGGTTCCTTGGAGCGGTACAAAGTCCGCTTAGTTGCCAAGGGGTTCTCTCAGGAATATGGTATTGATTACGAGGAGACTTTTGCTCCTGTTGCAAAAATGACATCTGTTCGTCTTTTAATTTCTGTGGCTGCTACGCACCAATGGCCTCTCTTTTAGTTGGATGTTAAAAATGCCTTCCTCAATGGTCATCTACCTGAGGAAGTTTATATGCGTCCTCCTCCGGGTCTCCCTCATGCCACAGGCCTTGTTTGTCGCCTCCGTCGTGCTCTGTATGGGCTCAAACAGTCTCCTCGTGCTTGGTATGCACGTTTTCATGATGTGGTTTTACAGGTTGGTTTTCAGCCTAGCACTCATGAATCTGCTCTTTTTGTTCGTCGCACTTCTCATGGTTTGGTTCTCCTTTTGCTCTATGTTGACGACATGATCATCACTGGTTCCAACTCTGCTGCTATTGATGAAGTGAAACATCACTTGTTTCACGAATTTGAGATGAAGGACTTGGGGCTTCTTCGGTATTTTCTAGGCATTGAGGTTGCCTCCTCTCCAAAAGGTTATCTCTTGACTCAGACTAAGTATGTGACTGACATTCTTCATCGTGATCAACTTACTGATGACAAAAAAGTTGATACTCCTATCGAGTTACATGTGAAGTTCTCTAATTCTGATGGGGTTCCTCTTGCTGATCCTACTGAGTATCGTGAGCTTGTTGGTTGTCTTGTTTATCTCACCATCACTCGACCGGATATTGCTTATGCTGTGCATATTGTTAGTCAATTTGTTTGTGCCCCTCGGTCTACTCATTGGGCTGCCTTGCTTCGTATCCTTCGTTATGTTCGTGGCACCATGTTTCAGTGTTTAGTTCTCTCTTCATCTTCTTTTGATTTGACTCTTCGGGCCTATGCCGATGCTGATTGGGCATGTGATATCTCTGATCGAAAGTCCACCTCCGGCTTCTGTGTTTTCTTGGGTGATTCCCTTATCTCTTGGAAAAGTAAAAAGCAATCTGTTATTGCTCGTTCCACTGCGGAAGCTGAGTATCGTGCCATGGCCCATGCCACCTCTGAAGTTGTTTGGCTCCGTTGGCTTTTATCGGACATGGCTGTCACTATCTCCTCTCCTACACCTCTATTTTGTGACAATAAAAGTGCCATTCAGATTGCCCATAATTCAGTTTTTCATGAGCGCACGAAGCATATTGAAATTGATTGCCACTTTGTTCGCCATCATCTACAATCTGGCACAATTGCTCTACCTTTTGTCTCCTCCTCTCTTCAATTAGCTGATTTCTCCACCAAGACGCACACCACCGCTCGGTTTCGCTTCCTCCTTGGCAAACTCTCGATGCTCTCCGGGCTCGCATCATGAGTTTGACGGGGGGTGTGAATATATAATGTTGTTTGTGTTCTTTTGTAATCTTATTTTATGTTAAGGGTAGTTTAGTCTTTTTAGTTTTTGGGCTTTTCCTTGTATATTTATTGTTGTTCTCTTTCATTGTAAAACTCAGAATTCGTATTTGAAATGTCTCAATTCCTTGCAGAGAAGATACCTTCCTCAATCTAACTTCTGTTTTGAATGGCTTTTGAGAGTGAAGAATTCATCATAGACGCTTTTGTAGATTAGGAAAGTCCATTTCCATGTAGATGACATTTTTTGTTTCTGTATGAGAAGTTATTGATGGCAGAAAGGGAAAACTCTATTTATATGAGAAATGAGACACAGAATATCTAGTTCAATTTATTGTGCAACATCTCAATATCAACAGCAATCTCCATCATCCTTGAGAAAGAACCTCAAAACATAAAACTAATCCACAAATACTCATCACCAATCTTGGAATATGAGAAATTATGTCAACGGATTGAATTAAGAGCTTCTTAAGGCCCAGTTAGACTATACATACTCGTAAAACAAGGTGTCTTATTTCTTGATGAGCTAAGGCATATCAAATCCAAAAGACATTGGAAGTAAAACAGATTTGAAGGAAGGAAAATGTGAATCCATCTTACCAATCATTTCCCGGTTGAACTCAAGTGATGCTCTCTTTTCTAGAGCAGCTCATGGGTTTACTCCCAAGTTCCAAATATGCACAAACCATCATTCTAGCATTTGAAATCTTCCATTTCCTTCACTTGCTTCATTCTTGGAATGGGAAAACCGTTGATGGCTCATATTCAACCTCAGTGGAGCACAAATGATGAGGATGAATGACGGATTTGGTGGGCAAGGATATAGCATATTAGCGTGCATAAGCAAAGTCGGTCATGCTGTTACCAATTTAACTCGCGACCTCAATCCGACTACAACCAACATCTTTCTTTCATCTCCTCCCTCAATCAATCTCATTCCACATGCTGTATTTCGCATATATATTCGATAGAAAAACATAAATCCCTTCATTTTCACAATCCAATTCAAGGCCCCTTTGAGCAACCTATTTAGCCAAATTGACATTCCCACATTCATAGCAGCCGCTAAGCAGGGATCCCCACATAGAAACCGTGCAACGACCATTTGCATTATATGGCATCTCATTTACCAGCTTCCATGCCTTTTCCAACTCACCAGCTCGACATAGCAAATCAATTAGGCAACTATAGTGCTCTGGAGTTGGATCCAATCCAAAATCACAAACCATAGATTCAAAATACTCCATCCTGAGATTCACTTGGCCTGTCTGACCACAAGTAGGGACGACAGTCACAAATGCCACCCCATCTGCTTTGATCCCCCATCGGCATTTCTTTGTACAATCGAATCACTTCTTTACAGTGCCCATTTTTGCCGTATATACACCGAGCATTGAAGTCCACAAAACATCATCCCTCTTCCTCTCTCCCACCGGTCCAAACCATGCCATATTAAATACCTGTTAAGCTTTCTATACCAGCCCGCACTTACCATACATTTCAACAAAAAGACATCACCTCCCACTTTGGGAACCGTACGAATGATTTTTGCATGCTCTTGTCCACCCAATTCAATTGCATAGAGTCCAGCACACACACGTAAAGCAGCCGATAAAGTGGAGTTATCATAATTCAAGTTCAACATTGGCATCTTTCGAATAAGTTCAAGTCCCCCAACCCACAATTTATCCTCAGCATAACCTGACAGAAGTGCATTTGCACATACTGAGTTTCTAAAAGGCATTTCGTCGAACAGTTCCGTGGCATCATTGATAAACAACAATTTCACGTAAAATCAATCAGGGCACTCCCCACAAACACACTAGGTGACCAACCCGATTTGATCACACGGGTATGCAACTGTTTACCAAATTCAATAGCTTTGATATCAGAGGAAGCCGTTAACGAGCTACACAGAGCGTATGAGTCTATATCAACCCCATTGATGTGGGTAAAGGCAAAGGTTTGTAGAGGGAGAAAAGGCCACCCTTTACGATGAAAATCCAATTTCAAAGCATAAACGGATAATGGGTTTGATGGGTTGATGAAGGTGCAGAAGTTGGTGAGAGTTTGAAGGCGGGTTCTGTGAAGGCAAGTGCTGTATGTAAAAATGAGTTGGGTTTGGAGGCCTAAAGAGAGAAATAGTAAGTCTGTTCTAAGTAGGTGTGCATGAAGTTTCTTTATGGAATTAAGATTCTTAGTTTGAGAGCATTGGTGCAAGAAATGAGAGATAGACATCAATGGTTTGTGTTATATGCAAGTGGGCATTGGCTTGGCATAAGTTGGGGTTGCAAAAAGACTAATGGTTTGGTCTTAGTTCGCTGTTAAAGGAACATGGAGTGAATACTACTCTAGAGTCTAAATTTCAATCAGTATTGTTAAAACATTCAACTCAAAACTAATTGGAAATGAGGGACGAGGCCACCCAGACTCATATACTGGTTTTCGAAGTGAAAATTAACCTATGGGGGACAAATTCCAACAAGTATGACAAAATAGGTAGGAGTTTTGGAAATTCAAACTATAATATTAGATAATTTGGTTTAAACTAAAAGTAAGCCCCAAACCAAAGTTCATGTTGATTCAATTATTCAGTTCTTTTCTTACTTAAACAGCCATGACCAATATGATAATTACAAATTGAAATGAACCATGTTCAAACAATTCAGTGGAAAGAAGCAATCAGTTATGTTGACAGAAACTTGGAAACCATACCCCTTAGAAACCAAGATCGAAGCATAACGTAAAGACTTCAACTGACATAGCTATTGGTGTTCGATAAAGCTAACTTGCATAAGCAACACACTTCTTTGTGACATCTAAAATATGAACAGTTCTAGTGATTGTATTGGACTCGGGATGGGCCCACAATGGTACGAAACACCCGAGTCCAAAACTAGACCACACTAGAGGATTAATACTAGACTAGAACTTGGTCCACCAAAAACGGTAGAATCCATGGAAGCAAACAAGATAAAAAAAAAATTCAAGGCCATGAAGGTTTGCTGTTAAATGTAAGATAATGTCATTAGTCCCAACGTATGATATTCCGGCCGACATTTTTTCCACTTTGGGAAATAATGCTGTCCGTAAAAATGATAATTACTGCTTTACAAAATGGTGTTGTCAAATTATGCTAACAAGTGTCTTCCTGCAAAGAATCATAATCCACCCAATTGAGAAGCTAAGCAGATGAAAACGTCTTCTCTACATGGAATAGTAAGACCACCCATTGGATGGTCAAACCCAAATTCTTCCTCAGCTTGGCTTAACAAGTCTTGAAATGAAGGATTGCTCAAGTACGATATCGGGATCACGAATCGCTTCTTTACACTCTCTCCAACATAAATAGCAAAATGGCCCTTCGGAACATCTGCTGCTGCTGTTGAGGAAGCTTTGTTTGCTGCTGTCAATGAAGACCGGCGAAGGACTTGTTTGGCATGCATAATCCGAGGCATACGAATGGCCATTGTTTTCAGTTGGAGTATCCCACTTGACAAACAAGTAAATGAAGCAAAGGAGGTGCAGAATCTGTGAAAGTTTACTAGTGATCGAAGAATTTGAAGCTTGTGTTGTGTTGGTTTTAGACTCACCGATCGATTTGCTTATATATAAAGGATCAATGGTATGTGGAAAGTTAGATGAAAACTAGAGTGAGTGGTTAAGGGTAATCAAGGATGGGGTCTACTTAAAGAAAACACCACATGAAGAATCACATGGCTTTGTTTTCCTACTCAGCCATCACATGGAATTGTATTAAACGATAGGCCAGAGTACTATAAAGTTAGTTGGAAACCACTATATCCCTACCACATTTTATGACAAAACCTACAAAAGGGTCCACTTAAAATTCAAGAGATAACCCGGTTGGATTAGAAGTGCTTACACCACCCAACTCCACTCATTTTGTGACAAAACTATCATGATTCTAAAGAAAATTTCAGATTTGGGTAGGGCAGGCGCCAGGTCTCATCCGCCGCTCGATTCATTGTTGGTACTCGGCATGAGCGGTAACCACTTGGAATGACGCCCAATATGCTATATAGAACCAGGCGGTTTGGTGCACAAGGGTTAGAACCAGACGGTTAGGTGCACAAGGGTTAGAACCAGCCGGTTAGGTGCACAAGGGTGAGCCACGTTTGCATGAATCATGTGGTTGGTCGTAACGGTCGGACCTGATAATAAACCAAGCAGCGAGTGCTCGGACTTAAATGTTGGGAACCATACTAGTCATGTTTGCATGCACCTGTCGACCCAATTCAATATCATATTGTCCAGCACACAGACATCGCAGCCGATAAAGTGAAATTCTCAAAATTTAAGTTCAAGTGTTCAACTTGGGCATCTGTTGAACAAATTCAAGTCCCTCAACATGGGCATCTTGTAAGAAGGGAAGGAGTGGAGGAGTATTAGACTGCGTTGATTTTCTGCCCGATGATGTATAGCCCGAATTGGCTCGGTTTCGAAATTAGTACATGTTGAGATTTTTTGAAATCTGTCATCATCATTGTATTTTGCTTGTGTTGGAAATAGTAATCCATAATTTTCTTATTAATTGGGGATGCATGTATGTCAAGTAAGATACATGATAATATTTAGTTTTATCACATTGGGAGATGTAAGGTCATCTAGGGACTAGTGATTCATTCTCTAGATTAATCCATGTAGTCCTATAAAGGACACTCTATGTTACACAATTAACAGAACAATGGTAATACAATCAGAAATACTATTAGAGTCATATTCTCTACAATCCAGCCCTCTTTGGTAAAGTTATAGTTCTGTAGGAGCTCTGTAGGGCTCCGCCCCTACATCTCCACAAACTTCTCTGTTTTCTTTTCTTTTATTATTTGCTTCCGCTGCCCCCAAAAATTCCAACATGGTATCAGAGCGGGTTGCGTTCATTATATGGGCATAACCAAGTGATTACATTCCTACCCCTATTTTTTGTGCTCAACCTCATAAATGTTTTTTGCCCGCATCATCTGTTTTTTGAAAATTTAAAAGAAAAAAAAATGTTCCAATGATCCAATGCAAAAAGTTTTTACAAAAATCAAAAAATTCATGGTAGCTAATTGCTACAAAGTTTTTCAAAAAAAAATGCCAAAAGGCAATGAGCATGTTGGGAAGTCGATCTTTTTTCGCTTCTCCGAAAAGAAATTTGGGCTTGTCAAATGACACCCAAAAAGGGAGCCAATCTCCCAACAACAAAATGGGCCGCAGCCAAATTGAAAAGTTGTTTGAGTGTTCAACTATTTTGCAAGATCATGGAGAACCAAAATACGACCATCGTCGTCAAAATTTCATTCAAGAATCTCTTGAATGAGATTGTGGAAAAATTCCACATCGCACCACCAATTTGGGAATCCTACCAAACTGTAGGGAAAAAATTTCGGGCAAGTGTTGAGATTCGAGATAATGCTGTTCAAGGCGGTTCAATCATACTTCACAGCTCTCCTCACACAAAGAAGATTGATGCAGAGCAAGAGGCGGCTAAAATTGCTATTGAGCACTTGAAGGATATGCTCAATTTTGAAGTTGATGATTTCAATCTTCATGACAAGGAAATGTATCGTCAACATCTCGAACAAGTTGACTTCGCTTTGGTCGAAGCACTTCAAGAAAACAAGGCTCTTAAGGATGAAATTGCAAAAATCCAGACGAAGGCAAAGGTTGCGAAAATTATGAATTAAGGGGGGGTGTTGGAAATAGTAATCCATAATTTTCTTATTAATTGGGGATGCATGTATGTCAAGTAAGATACATGATAATATTTAGTTTTATCACATTGGGAGATGTAAGGTCATCTAGGGACTAGTGATTCATTCTCTAGATTAATCCATGTAGTCCTATAAAGGACACTCTATGTTACACAATTAACAGAACAATGGTAATACAATCAGAAATACTATTAGAGTCATATTCTCTACAATCCAGCCCTCTTTGGTAAAGTTATAGTTTTGTAGGAGCTCTGTAGGGCTCTGCCCCTACATCTCCACAAAGCTTCTTTTTTTTATTTCATTTATTATTTGCTTCCGCTGCCCCCAATAATTCCAACAGTTATACCAGCAAGCAATGGTATACTCCCTCCACCCCACAAGTACTTGGTTTCAAATCACTGGGTCGGATTGAAATAAAGGATTTTGGTTTTGATCAAATCCATTTGGTTCCTGCCTCTTCTTCTTGGACAATCAAGAAAATTTTTAAGCTTCGGTCCATGGTTCAACCTTGGATTAAATGTATTGTGGGTAATGGGTCTAGCACTTTTCTTTGGTGGGACAATTGACATCCGATTGGCCCTTTATGCCAACGTTTTGGTGATCGATTAGGTGATACTTTGCGCAGAGCCTCTATTGCTAAGGTTTCCTCTATTATTGTTGGGAATCACTGGAGATGGCAGTATGGTCGATCTGCTGTTGTCAGGGCAATTGAGAGGGCTACCCCGAACTCTTTTTTGCCTAATGTGTTGTGTGAAGATTCCATTCGTTGGCTTTTGTCTCCCTCTGGGATTTTTTCAATCAAGATAGCTTGGAATGCTTTTCGCTTTAGTGCTCCTGAAGTTGATTGGCATAAGGGTGTTTGGTTTAAACATCATGTTCCGCGATGGGCTATAGTCCAGTGGTTGTGTATTTTGGGGAGGTTGGCCACTAGGGATCGATTGCATGGATGGGGAGTTATTGATTGTACTACATGTGTGCTTTGTACAAACTCTGATGAGTCACATGAGCATTTGTTCTTTGGTTGCCCGTTCTCCACTTCTGTGTGGCAATATTTTTTGGTGAAAAATAGCATCCATAGGCCTTGCTTGCCATTGCTTAATGAGATCCAGTGGATCAATGTTCATAGGGATGGTGCTAATCTCCAAACTCTTTTGGTGAAGTTGTCTTGCGCCGCAGTTGTCTACCACTTGTGGCCGGAGAGGAATAGGCGCATTTTTCAAGGCGTGAGTTCTACTCCAGATCAGATTATTAGTGTAGTTGCCTCTGATATTCGTGGCTATGTGAGCTCTTGGAGGAACATTAGGACTGCTTTGCTTGACTTGGAACATTTCAGGCAGGGTTTTTGTAGCCTCGTAATTTCTATATGTTTTTTCTGGGGACTGTCCCTTAGGTCTTGGTTGTTTTGTTGGTTAGGGGTATGCCCCTATTTTGTGTAATGTGGGTTTCTAATAAAATTTTACCTTACCCAAAAAAAAAAAAAAAACAAGTGGTGGTGAGAATTCTATAACAAGGGGCCCATTGAAGAACGTGGTCTACTAGCAGCATATTACAAGTTCACATGGTAGCTTCTGCCAATCTTGCAATTCCCCTCATTTGGGACTCTCTAGTCACAATCTTCCATTTGGTTTTTTTGTTTGGTAGATTTGTTTATCCACCACAAAGGATGTCTCAACTTTGTCCCTAAGCAAACCATCTTGACATTATCTTTGGATCAAAACCATTGGTTTAGTTTGAATCAAAGTTTTGTGGGGTAAGCAGTACACTACCAACAGAACACATTCCAACTCCATTGTCCCCACCTTTAATTTCAATTGGGAAGACATAACCATGTGATGATCTCTTGCAAGTTTTCTTTCCTACCAACCTTTCCCTATCACATTCATATGGTTGCATACACAACATTACCCCTCTATCTCTCTATATTTACCTGTCTCTCCATATATATGTGTGTTAGAGGATCCACAAAGTACAAACACAAGTCTTCACATTTTCTTCTTTCAAAGCCCTTTTTCTCTTCTTCAAAATCTCATTACGTTTCTTTCTTTATCTTCTACATATAGTCATGGGAATCCGATTTCTTGGCAATCTTCAAGCAAAGGCTCTTCTTCGCCGGTCTATTTTTCATGCAAGCCAAATAGCTCCCAATGTTGCACATGCCCCGAAAGGCTATTTAGCAGTTTATGTTGGAGAGTCTCTGAAGAAAAGGTTTTTGGTTCCAATATCATACTTGAATCAACCTTTGTTCCAAGAGTTGCTACGTAAGGCTGAAGAAGAATTTGGGTATAGTCATCCTATGGGTGGTCTCACTATTCCTTGCAGAGAAGATACCTTCCTAGATCTTACTTCTGTTTTGAATGGACTATGAGAGTGGAGAATTCATCATAGACGCTTTTGTAGATTAGGAACGTCCATTTCCATGTAGATGACATATTTTTATTCTGTATGAGAGATGAGAAACAGAATATCTATTTTAAGTTATTGTGCAGCAATCTCCATCACCCTTGAGAAAGAACCTAACAACATAAAACTAATCCACGAATACTCATCAACAATCTTGGAATACGACAAATTATGTCAACGGATTGAAATGAGAGCTTCTTAAGGCCCAGTGAGACTATACAAAGTCATAAAACATGGTGTCTTATTCTTGACGAGCTAAGGCATATCAAATCCAAAAGACATTGGAAGTAAAACAGATTTGAAGGAAGGAAAATGTGAATCCATCGTACCAATCATTCGCCGGTTGAACTCGAGTGATGCTCTCTTTGCTAGAGCAGCTCATGGTTCTACTCCCAAGTTTCCAAATATGCACAAACCATCATTCCAGCATTTGAAATCTTCCATTTACTTCACTTGCTTCATTCTTGGAATGGGAAAACTGTTGTTGGCTCATATTCTACCTTAGAGGATCGGAGCACAAATGATTAGGATGAGTGACGGATTTGGTGATTTGGTAATAGAATTGGGCAAGGACATAGGATATTAGCATGCAAAAGCAAAGTCGGTCAAGCTGTTACTACCAATTTAAGTCGCGACCTCTATCCGACTACAACCAACATCTTTCTCTAGCCCTCTTTCTTTCATCTCCTCCCTCAATTGCTCAATCTCATTCCACATGCCGTACTTCCACTACTTCGCATACATACTCGATAGCAAAACATAAATCCCTTCGTTTTAACGATCCAATTCAAGGGCGCTTTGAGCAGCCAATTCAGCCAAATCGACATTCCCACATTCGTAGCAGGCGCTAAGCAGGGATCCCCATGTAGAAAAAGTGCAACGACCATTTGCTTTATATGGCATCTCATTTACCTGCTTCCATGCCTTTTCCAACTTACCAGCTCGACATAGCAAATCAATTAGGCAACTATAGTGCTCCAGAGTTGGATCCAATACAAATCAGAAACCATAGATTCAAAATATCGATCCCGAGATTATCTTGGCCTGTGTGACCACAAGCAGAGACGACAGTCACAAATGCCACCCCATTTGGTTTGATCCCCTCTGTCAGCATTTCTTTGTACAATCTAACCACTTCTTTAAATGCCCATTGCTGCCGTATACACCGATCATTGAAGTCCACAGAACAACATCCCTCTTCCTCTCTCCCTCCGGTCCAAACTCCACCATACTAAAACCCTGTTTAGCTTTCTGTACCAGCCCGCACTTACCATACCTTTCAATCAATGAACTCTGCAAAAAGACATCACCTCCCACATGGGGAACCGTATAAATGATTTTCGCATGCACCTGTCCACCCAATTCCATTGCATATAGTCCAGCACATGCACGTAAGGCAGCCGATGAAGTGAAGTTATCATAATTCAAGTTCAACATTGGCATCTTTCGAATAAGTTCAAGTCCCTCAACCCACAATTCAGTCTCAGCACTACCTGACAAAAGTGCATTTGCACATGCTGAGTTTCTAAAAGGCATTTCATCGAACAGTTCCGCTGCATCAGTGATAAGCAACAATTTCGCGCAAAAATCAATCAGGGCACTCCCCACAAACACACTAGATGACCAACCCAATTTGATCGCATGGATATGGATTGAATCGGATTCCTATCCGTATCTTACGGTTTTTAGAAAATGCAATCTAATCCTAATCCAAAAGTATCATGGTTTGGATTGGACCGTGAGTCACGGTTCGGTCCCAGTTTTATCCACAGATTTCCTTCCATAAAAATAAAATGATATTACTGCTAACTAAAAATGCAAGTGCAAACACTTAGAGCATCCCCATTGTAAAAAGCAAATGAGTGTGGATAAACAAATTTAGCAATAATGCTAAAAAATACCCCACATTGTAATAAGCAAAGTTACAAATCTTTTAGCAAATAACCTAATTCCATCCATTTTATAACCAAACTTAACAACTTTTACAAATAACCAAAACTCAATAACCGAACTCAAAACTCAACAACTCAAAAACACTCTACATTGGAATCGTCTCATCAGGATGAATAATTTTGTGTGGCAGGGGGTGTGATTGGAATTCGATTGTGATTGGACAAATGTGCATTGTGTATTGTGGGATTTTTTTTGTTAGGGCTGCAAAAGTAACCAATGTGGAGGTAGATATTGTTAAATTTGATTCTGGACTAAATAGATAATCAAATGCTGACGTGGCACATTTTGGTTATTGATTTTGATTATTACCAATGCGGATGCTCTTATAGTGTTATGGAATATAATAACTAATAAGTGTTTGCAACCTTGCTGGTTTCAAGGTTCAGATAATATTACGTCAAGTTAGTTCCACTATTCTAGTCCAGAATCATATAAGACAGCAACCAAATAGGCAGCAACCAAATAAAGGCTGAGCATTGTAGAAATTCCACCAACAAAATATGCAAATTTTGGTCAAAATATTGTCAGATTAATGTAAAATTATTACAAAAATTCATAACAATTAGTAAAGTTATAATTATTTATAAATATTACACGCAATTTTTTTTTTTAATTTTTGTTTTTTTTAAATATCTCACGGTCTGGTTCGATAAATCCACGGTTTTGAAATAAAAATCCAATCCTAATCCGTATCTCACGATTTTTTAATTTTTGAATCCGTGTTTGGACCATTAATCCATGTACAAAATCCAAAAGGCACAAATTGATTTGGTCTGGACCGGTTTTATGGTTCTTGGTTTTTCTTGGATAGCCCTAACCAAAATCGGAAGTTCCGATCCAATTCGTAATCCTGCGATGTGGTTGGTTCGGTTTTGGAACGTTGTGGACCCATCTTGTGTACAAAACAATGACCAAAAGGGCAGAACCATTCATATATTAGAGGTCACAGGAAAATTAGCTTAATCCAACACCGATAGATATGCTAACAAGTTGGATTTTGGAGGACAAATTGAACGGTAAAAGTTCATTTTGTTCATTTTGTCTTCAACAAAGGCAAGCTGTTGACATAGCTATTGGTGTACATAGCTGTTGTGTTCGATCAATCCAACTTTCTTAAGGAACACACTTCTTTGCAAGTTTGCAACCAACCAGGAGATCCTGCCAAGCAAGGGTGCTGAGCTCATCTTAGCTGTCTAAAAGTGATTTGGATGGGCCAGATGCAAAGGTACCGAACGGATTTAAAAAAAAAAAAAAAAGAAGAGGAAAAGGAAAAAGATGTTTCGATCCAGGCTGTTGATTCCAAGATGAACGGCCGAATTGGTCACTCGGCAGGGTCCCCGGGTCCGTTTGCAACATCTAAAATATGAACGTTTCTGCTGATTGTTTTGGACTCGGGATGGGTCCACAACGGTATGAAACACCCGAGTCCAAAACTGGATCACACTAGAGGATTAACACTAGACTAGAACTCGGTCCGCCAAAAACGAGAAAAAAAAATAAATAAATTTCAAAGCCATTAAGGTTTGCTGTTAAATGTAAGATAATGTCATTAGTCCCAACTTATGATAATCCGGAGACATTTTTCTCCTCCTTGGGAAATAATGCTGTCCATAAAAATGGTAATTACTGCTTTACAAAATGGTGGTGTCAAATTATGCTAACAAGTGTCTTCCTGCAAAGAATCATAATCCACCCAATTGAGAAGCTAAGCAGATGAAAACGTCTTCTCTGCATGGAATAGTAAGACCACCCATTGGATGGTCAAACCCAAATTCTTCCTCAGCTTGGCTTAACAAGTCTTGAAATGAAGGATTGCTCAAGTATGATATCGGGATCACAAATCGCTTCTTTTCGCTCTCTCCAACATAAACAGCAAAATGGCCCTTCGGAACATCTGCTGCTGCTGTTGAGGAAGCTGCTTTGTTTGCTGCTGTCAATGAAGACCGGCGAAGGACTTGTTTGGCATGCATAATCCGAGGCATATGAATTGCCATTGTTTTCGATGGGAGTATCCCACTTGACAAACAAGAAAATGAAGCAAAGGAGGTGCAGAATCTGTGAAAGTTTACAAGTGATCGAAGAATTTGAAGCTTGTGTTGTGTTGGTTTTAGACTCACCGACCCATATGCTTATATATAGAGGATCAATGGTATGTGGAAAATTACATGAAAACTAGAGTGAGTGGCTATGGGTAATCAAGGGACAAGGATGGGGTCTACTTAAAGAAAACACCACATGAAGAATCACATGGTTTTGTTTTCCTACTAAGCCATCACATGGAATTGTATTAAAAGATAGGCCGGAGCACTATAAAGTTAGTTGGAAACCACCATATCCCTACCACATTTTGTGACAAAACCTACAAAAGGGTCCCCTTAAAATTCAAGAGATAACCCGGTTGGATTAGAAGTGCTTACACCACCCAACTCCTCTCATTTTGTGACAAAACTATCATGATTCTAAAGAAATTTTGAAATTTGGGTAGGGCAGTCGCCAGGTCTCATCCGCCGCTCGGTTCACTGTTGGTACTCGGCACGAGCGGTAACCACTTGGACTGACGCCCAATATATAGAACCAGACGGTTTGGTGCACAAGGGTTAGAACCAGACGGTTAGGTGCACAAGGGTGAGCCACGTTTGCATGAATCATGTGGTTGGTTGTAACAGTCAGACCTGATAATAAACCAAGCAGCGAGGGCTCGGACTTAAATGTTGGGAACCATACGAGTCATGTTTGCATGCACCTGTCAACCCAATTCAATAGCATATAGTCCAGCACCCAGAAATAGCAGCCGATAAAGTGAAATTTTCAAAATTTAAGTTCAAGTGTTCAACTTGGGCATCTTTTGAACCAGTTCAAGTCCCTCAACATGGGCATCAAGGGAAGGAGTAGAGGAGTATTGGACTGCGTTGATTTTTCCGCCCGATGATGTGTAGCAATCAAACCTATCATATAAGTTAGGCTTGCACAAGGTCCGAATGGGTAAGGTTTCGAAATTAGTACATGTTGAGATTTTTTGAAATCTGTCATCATCATTGTATTTTGCTTGTAGTTATACCAGCAATCAGTGGTACACTCCTTGCACCCCACAAGTACTTGGTTTCAAATCACTGGGTCGGATTGAAATAAACGATTTTGTTTTTGGTAACAAGTGGTGGTGAGAATTCTATAACAAGGGGCCCATTGAAGAACATGGTCTACTAGCAGCATATTACAAGTTCACATGGTAGCTTCTGTCAATCTTGCAATTCCCCTCATTTGGGACTCTCTAGTCACAATCTTCCATTTGGTTGTTTTGTTTGGTAGATTTGTTTATCCACCACAAAGGATGTCTCAACTTTGTCCCAAAGCAAACCGTCTTGACATTATCTTTGGATCAAAACCATTGGTTTAGTTTGAATCAAAGTTTTGTGGGGTAAGCAGTACACTACCAACAGAACACATTCCAACTCCATTGTCCCCATCCTTCATTTCAATTGGGAAGACATAACCATGTGATGATCCCTTGTGAGTTTCTCTCCTACCAACCTTTCCCTATCACATTCATATGGCTGCATACATACCATTCTCCCTCTACCTTTCTATATCTATCTTTCTCTCTGTATATATATGTGTGTCTTGGGAGCTCAACAAAGTACCAACACCAGTCTTCACATTTTCTTCTTTCAAAGCCCTTTTTCTCTTCTTCAAAATCTCATTAAGTTTCTTTCTTTATCTTCTCCAAAAAGTAATGGGAATCCGATTTCTTGGCAATCTTCAAGCAAAGGCTCTTCTTCGCCGGTCAATTTTTCATGCAAGCCAAACAGCTCCCAATGTTGCACATGTCCCAAAAGGCTATTTAGCAGTTTACGTTGGAGAGTGTCGGAAGAAAAGGTTTTTGGTTCCAATGTCATTCTTGAACCAACCTTTCTTCCAAGAGTTGCTACATAACGTTAAAGAAGAATTTGGGTATAGTCATCCTATGGGTGGTCTCACTATTCCTTGCAGAGAAGATACCTTCCTCAATCTTACGTCTGTTTTGAATGGACTATGAGAGTGGAGAATTCATCATAGACGCTTTGGTAGATTAGGAACATCCATTTCCATGTAGACGACATTTTTTGTTTATGTATGAGAAGTTATTGATGGCAGAAAAGGAAAACCCTATTTCCATGAGAAATGAGACACAGAATATCTCGTTCAATTTATTGTGCAGCATCTCAATATCAACAGCAATCTCCATCATCCTTGAGAAAGAACCTCAAAACATAAAACTAATCCACAAATACTCATCACCAATCTTGGAATATGAGAAATTATGTCAATGGATTGAAATGAGAGCTTCTTAAGGCCCAGTCCACGAATACTCATCAACAATCTTGGAGTACGACAAATTATGTCAACGGATTGAAATGAGAGCTTCTTAAGGCCCTGTGAGACTATACAAAGTCATAAAACATGGTGTCTCATTTCTTGACAAGCTAAGGCATATCAAATCCAAAAGACATTTGAAGTAAAACAGATTTAAAGGAGGGAAAATGTGAATCCATTATACCAATCATTTGCCGGTTGAACTGGAGTGATGCTCTCTTTGCTAGAGCAGCTCATGGCTCTACTCCCAAGTTTCCAAATATGCACAATGCATCATTCCAGCATTTGAAATCTTCCATTTCAGCATTTGAAATCTTCCATTTCCTTCACTTGCTTCATTCTTGGAATGGGAAAACCATTGTTGGCTCATATTCAACCTTAGTGGAGCACAAATGATTAGGATGAATGACGGCTTTGGTGATTTGGTAATAGAATTGGGCAAGGATATAGCATATTAGCATGCAAAAGCAAAGTCGGTCAAGCTGTTACTACCAATTTAAGTCACAACCTCTATCCGACTACAACCAATATCTTTCTCTGGCCCTCTTTCTTTCATCTCCTCCCTTAATTGATCAATCCCATTCCACATGCCGTACTTCGCATATATATATATATATTTGATAGCAAAACATAAATCCCTTTATTTTGACAATCCAATTCAAGGACCCTTTGAGCAGCCAATTTAGCCAAATCGATATTCCCACATTCCTAGCAGGCGCTAAGCAGGGATCTCCATATAGAAACTGTGCAACAACCATTTGCTTTATATGGCATCTCATTTACCACCTTCCATGCCTTTTCCAACTCACCAGCTCGACATAGCAAATCAATTAGGCAACTATAGTGCTCCGGAGTTGGATCCAATCCAAAATCAGAAACCATAGATTCAAAATACTCGATTCCAAGATTCACTTGGCCTGTTTGACCACAGGCAGAGACGACAGTCACAAATGCCACCCCATCTGCTTTGATCCCCTCCGTCATCATTTATTTGTACAATCTAACCACTTCTTTAAAATGCCCATTGCTGCCGTATACACCAATTATTGAAGTCCACAGAACAACATCCCTCTTCCTCTCTCCCTCCAGTCCAAACCCCACCATACTAAAAACCTGTTTAGCTTTCTGTACCAGCCCGCACTTACCATACCTTTCAATCAATGAACTCTGCAAAAGGACATCACCTCCCACATTGGGAACCGTACGAATGATTTTCGCATGCACCTATCCATCCAATTCCATTGTATAGAGTCCAGCACACGCACATTAAGCAGCCGATAAAGTGAAGTTATAATTCAAGTTCAACATTGGCATCTTTTAAATATGTTCAAGTCCCTCTACCCACAATTCAGCCTCAGCATAACCTGACAGAAGTGCATTTGCACATACTGAGTTTCTAAAAGGCATTTCGTCGAACAGTTCCTCGGCATCATTGATAAACAACAATTTCACGTAAAATCAATCAGGGCACTCCCCACGAACACACTAGATGACCAACCCGATTTGATCACACGGGTATGCAACTGTTTGCCAAATTCAACAGCTTTGATATCAGAGGAAGCCGTTAAGGAGCTACAGAGAGCGTATGAGTCTATATCAACCCCATTGATGTGGGTAAAGGCAAAGGTTTGTAGAGCGAGAAAAGCCCACCCTTTACGATGAAAATCCGATATCAAAGCATTAACGGATAATGGGTTTGATGGGTTGATGAAGGTGAAGAAGTTGGTGAGAGTTTGAAGGTGGGTTCTGTGAAGGCAAGTGCTGTATGTAAAAATGAGTTGGGTTTGGAGGCCTAAAGAGAGAAATAGTAAGCCTGTTCTAAGTAGGTGTGCATGAAGTTTCTTTATGGAATTAAGATTCTCGGTTTGAGAGCATTGGTGCAAGAAATGAGAGATAGACATCAATAGTTTGTGTTATATGCAAGTGGGCATTGGCTTGGCATAAATTGGGGTTGCAAAAAGACTAATGGTTTGGTCTTAGTTCGCTGTTCAAGGAACATGGATTGAATACTACTCTAGAGTCTAAATTTCAATCAGTATTGTTAAAGCATGCAACTCAAAACTAATTGGACATGAGGGACGATGCCACCCAGACTCATATACTGGTTTTCGAAGTGAAAATTAACCTATGGGGGACAAGTTCCAACAAGTACGACAAAATTGGTAGGAGTTTTGGAAATTCAAACTATAATATTAGATGATTTGGTTTAAACTAAAAGTAAGCCCCAAACCAAAGTTTATGTTGATTCAATTATTCAGTTCTTTTCTTACTTAAACAGCCATGACCAATATGATAATTACAAATTGAAATGAACCATGTTCAAACAATTCAGTGGAAAGATGCAATCAGTTTTGTTGACAGAAACCTGGAACCATACCCCTTAGAAACCAAGATCGAAGCATAACGTAAAGATTTCAACTGACGTAGCTATTGGTGTTCGATAAAGCTAACTTGCTTAAGCAACACACTTCTTTGCGACATCTAAAATATGAACAGTTCTAGTGATTGTTTTGGACTCGGGATGGGCCCACAATGGTACGAAACACCCAAGTCCAAAACTAGACTACACTAGAGGATTAATACTAGACTAGAACTTGGTCCACCAAAAACGGTAAAATCCATGGAAGCAAACAAGAAAAAAAATAAAATTCAAAGCCATGAAGCTTTGCTGTGAAATGTAAGATAATGTCATTAGTCCCAACTTATGATATTCCGGCCGACATTTTTTCCACCTTGGGAAATAATGCTGTCCGCAAAAATGGTAATTACTGCTTTACAAAATGGTGTTGTCAAATTATGCTAACAATGTGTCTTCTTGCGAAGAATCATAATCCACCCAATTGAGAAGCCAGGGCGATGAAAACGTCTTCTCTACATGGAATAGTAAGACCACCCATTGGATGGTCAAACCCAAATTCTTCCTCAGCTTGGCTTAACAAGTCTTGAAATGAAGGATTGCTCAAGTACAATATTGGGATCACGAATCGCTTCTTCACGCTCTCTCCAACATAAACAGCAAAATGGCCCTTCGGAACATCTGCTGCTGCTGTTGAGGAAGCTGCTTTGTTTGCTGCTGTCAATGAAAACCGGCGAAGGACTTGTTTGGCATGCATAATCCGAGGCATACGAATGGCCATTGTTTCAATTGGAGTATCCCACTTGACAAACAAGTAAATGAAGCAAAGGAAGTGCAGAATCAGTGAAAGTTTACAAGTGATCGAAGAATTTGAAGTTTGTGTTGTGTTGGTTTTAGACTCACCGATCGATATGCTTATATATAGAGGATCAATGGTATGTGGAAATGTACATGAAAACTAGAGTGAGTGGTTAAGGGTAATCAAGGATGGGGTCTACTTAAAGAAAACACCACATGAAGAATCACATGGTTTTGTTTTCCTACTTAGCCATCACATGGAATTGTAATAAAAGATAGGCCAGAGTACTATAAAGTTTGTTGGAAACCACCATATCCCTACCACATTTTGAGACAAAACCTACAAAAGGGTCCCCTTAAAATTCAAGAGATAACCCGGTTGGATTAGAAGTGCTTACACCACCCAACTCCTCTCATTTTGTGACAAACCTATCATGATTCTAAAGAAAATTTGAAATTTGGGTATGGTAGTCGCCAGGTCTCATCCGCCGCTCGGTTCATTGTTGGCACTCGGCACGAGCGGTAACCACTTGGACTGACGCCCAATATGACATATAGAACAGCACGGTTAGGTGCACAAGGGTTAGAACCAGATGGTTAGGTGCACAAGGGTGAGCCACGTTTGCATGAATCATGTGGTTGGTCGTAACGGTCGGACCTGATAATAAACCAAGCAGCGAGTGCTTGGACTTAAATGTTGGGAACCATACGAGTCATGTTTGCATGCACCTGTCAACCCAATTCAATAGCATATAGTCCAGCACACAGAAATAGCAGCCGATAAAGTGCAATTCTCAAAATTTAAGTTCAAGTGTTCAACTTGGGCATCTGTTGAACAAGTTCAAGTCCCTCAACATGGGCATCTTGTAAGAAGGGAAGGAGTGGAGGAGTATTAGACTGCGATGATTTTCTGCCCGATGATGTATAGCAATCAAACCTATGATATAAGTTAGGCTTGCACAAGGTCCGAATTGGTTCAGTTTCGAAATTAGTACATGTTGAGATTTTTTGAAATCTGTCATCATCATTGTATTTTGCTTGTAGTTATACCAGCAAGCAGTGGTATACTCCTTGCACCCCACAAGTACTTGGTTTCAAACCACTGGGTCGGATTGAAATAAAGGATTTTGTTTTTGGTAACAAGTGGTGGTGAGAATTCTATAACAAGGGGCCCATTGAAGAACATGGTCTACTATCAGCATATTACAAGTTCACATGGTAGCTTCTGCCAATCTTGCAAATCCCCTCACTTGGGACTCTCCAGTCACAATCTTCCATTTCGTTTTTTTGTTTGGTAGATTTGTTTATCCACCACAAAGGATGTCTCAACTTTGTCCTAAGCAAACGATCTTGACATTATCCTTGGATCAAATCCATTGGTTTAGTTTGAATCAAAGTTTTGTGGGGTAAGCAGTACACTACCAACAGAACACATTCCAACTCCATTGTCCCCACCTTTAATTTCAATTGGGAAGACATAACCATGTGATGATCTCTTGCTAGTTTTCTCTCCCACCAACCTTTCCCTATCACATTCATATGGCTGCATACATAACATTACCGCTCTATCTCTCTATATTTACTTGTCTCTCTCTATATATGTGTGTTAGAGGATAGACAAAGTACGAACACAAGTCTTCACATTTTCTTCTTTCAATGCCCTTTTTCTCTTCTTCAAAATCTCATTAAGTTTCTTTCTTCATCTTCTCCAAAAAGTCATGGGAATCCGATTTCTTGGCAATCTTCAAGCAAAGGCTCTTCTTCACCGGTCAATTTTTCATGCAAGCCAAACAGCTCCCAATGTTGCACATGTCCCAAAAGGCTATTTAGCAGTTTATGTTGGAGAGTCTCAGAAGAAAAGGTTTTTAGTTCCAATATCATACTTGAACCAACCTTTGTTCCAAGAGCTGCTAGATAAGGCTAAAGAAGAATTTGGGTATAGTCATCCTATGGGTGGTCTCACTATTCCTTGCAGAGAAGATACCTTCCTCAATCTTACGTCTGTTTTGAATGGACTATGAGAGTGGAGAATTCATCATAGACGCTTTTGTAGATTAGGAACATCCATTTCTATGGAGATGACATTTTTTGTTTCTGTATGAGAAGTATGTGATGGCAAAAAGGGACAAGTCTATTTTTATGAGAAATGAGACAGAAAATCTCGTTCAATTTATTGTGCAGCATCTAAATATCAACAGCAATCTCCATCATCCTTGAGAAAAAACCTAAGAACAAAAAACTAATCCACGAATACTCTCACCAATCTTGGAATATGAGAAATTATGTAAACGGATTAAAATGAGAGCTTCTTAAGGCCCTGTCAGACTAATATAAACTTGTAAAACAAGGTGTCTTATTTCTTTCATCTCCTCCTTCAATTGGGCAAGGATATACTCCCTCCGTTCCAAAATGAGTGTCCTTTTTGGGACTCCGTGCCATTTTCAAATGCTTATATCTTTTGATTTATGAAGTTTTATGTGATTTTGAAAACTTTGTTTAATAGAACTAATTATAATCTATCAAACAAGATCCATATTGCATATTTTTTGACATTCACATTGAAAGATATAAGCAATTGAAAATGACACGCTTCCCCAAAAAGGCCACTCTTTTTGGAACGGAGGGAGTAGCATATTAGCATGCATAAGCAAAGTAGGTCGAGCTGTTACCAATTTAACTCGTGACCTCTATCCGACTACAACCAATAGCTTTCTCCAGCCCTCTTTAATTTCTTTTATCTCCTCCCTCAATTGCTCAATCTCATTCCACATGCCATACTAGGCACACATATTCGATAGCAAAATGTAAATCGCTTCATTTTGACAATCCAATTCAATGGCCCTTTGAGCGGCCAATTTAGCCAAATCGACACTCCCACATTCGTAGCAGGCGCTAAGTAGGGATCCCCACATAGAAACCGTGCAACGACCATTTGCTTTATATGGCATCTCATTTACCAGCTTCCATGCCTTTTCCAACTCACCAGCTCGACATAGCAAATCAATTAGGCCACTATAGTGCTCCGGAGTTGGATCCAATACAAATCAGAAACCATATATTCAAAATATCGATCCCGAGATTATCTTGGACTGGGTGACCACAAGCAGAGACGACAGTCACAAATGCCACCCCATTTTGTTTGATCCCCTCCTTCAGCATTTCTTTGTACAATCTAAACACTTCTTTAAAATGCCCATTCTACCGTATACACCGAGCATTGAAGTCCACAAATCAACATCCCTCTTCCTCTCTTCCTCCGATACTAACCCCGCCATTAAGGACCAGTTTAGCTTTCTGTACCAGCCCACACTTGACATACATTTCAATCAATGAACTCTGCAAAAAGACATCGTCACCTTTCACATTGGGAACGGTACGAATGATTTTTGCTTGCACCTGTCCATCCAATTCAATTGCATATAGTCCGGCACACGCACGTAAAGCAGCCGATAAAGTGAAGTTATCATAATTCAAGTTCAAAATTGGCATCTTTCGAATAAGTACAAGTCCCTCAACCCACAATTCAGCCTCATCATAACCTGACAAAAGTGCATTTGCACATACTGAGTTTCTAGAAGGCATTTCATTGAACAGTTCCGTTGCATCATTGATAAGCTACAATTTCCGCGTAAAAATCAATCAGGGCACTCCCCACAAACACACTAGATAGCCAACCCGATTTGATCAAATGGGTATGCAACTGTTTACCAAATTCAGCATCTTTGATATTAGAGGAAGCCGTTAAGGAGCTACAGAGAGCATGAGTCTATATCAACCCCATTGTTGTGGTAAAGGCAAAGGTTTGTAGGGCGAGAAAAGGCCACCCTTTTCTACAAAAATCTGATATGAAAGCATTAAAGGATAATGGGTTTGTTTGGTTGATCAAGGTGAAGAAGTTGGTGAGAGGTTGAAGGTGGGTTCTGGGAAGGCATGTATGTGAAAATGAGTTGGGTGTGGAGGCATGGGGAGAGAAATAGTAAGCCTGTTCCAAGTAGCCAAGTAGGTGTGCATGAAGTTTCTTTATGGAATTAAGATTCTTAGTTTGAGAGCATTGGTTTGTGTCATATGCAAGTGGCAATGGCTTTACTTAATTAGGGTAGCAAAAAGACTAATGGTTTGGTCTTAGTTCACTGTCAAAGGTACATGGACAGAATACTACTCTAGAGTCTAAATTTCATTAAGTATTGTTAAAGCATTCAACTCAAAACTAATTAGACTATGATAAAATAGGTAGGAGTTTTGGAAATTCAAATTACAATATTAGATGATTTGGTTTAAACTAAAAGTAAGGCGCCAAACCAAAGTTCATGTTGATTCCATGATTCAGTGGAAAGATGCAATTAGTTACGTTGACAGAAACCCGGAAAGCATACCCCTTCAGAAATCCAGATCGAAGCATAATCTGACACTGATAAATATGTTAACAAGTGGGATTTTGGAGGACAAACTGAACTGTAACAGTTCGGATGGTTCATTTTTCCTTCAAACAAACGTAGGTTGTTGACACAGGTATTGGTTTACATAGCTATAGGTGTTCGATCAAAGCTAATTTTCTTAAGAAACACACTTCTTTGCGACATCTAAAATATGAACAGTTCTACTGATTGCTTTGGACTCGAGATAGGCCCACAACGGTACGAAACACTCGAGTCCAAAACTGGACCACACTAGAGGATTAACACTAGACTAGAACTTGGTCCACCAAAAACAGTAGAAGCAAACAAGGAAAAAAAAAAATTCGAAGCCCAGAAGATTTGCTGTTAAATGTAAGATAAAGTCATTAGTCCCTACTTATGATAATCCGGCCAACATTTTTTTCCTCCTTGGGAAATAATGCTTTTCATAAAAATGGAAATTACTGCTTTACAAAATGGTGTTGTCAAATTATGCTAACAAGGTGTTTTCTTGCAAAGAATCACAATCCACCCAATTGAGAAGCGAGATCGATGAAAATTTCTTCTCTGCATGGAATAGTAAGACCACCCATTGGATGGTCAAACCCAAATTCTTCCTCAGATTGGCTTAACAAGTCTTGAAATGAAGGATTACTCAAGTACGATATCGGGATCACGAATCGCTTCTTCTCGCTCTCTCCAACGTAAACAGCAAGATGGCTCTTCGGAACATCTGTTGCTGTTGCTGCTGCTGTTGAGGAAGCCGCTTTGTTTGCTGCTGTCAATGAAGACCGGCGAAGGACTTGTTTGGCATGCATAATCCGAGGCATACGAATGGCCATTGTTTTTGATTGGACTATCCCACTTGACAAACAAGGAAAAGGAGTGAAGGATGTAATGGAAGTTTCGTATATGAGTGAAGGATTTGAGCTTATGTTACTTTTGGACTTACTGATATGCTTATATATAGATGGTCTATGGTATATGGGAAATTGTATAAGTCTGGAATGAGTGGTGAAGGGGAATCAGGAATGCGGTCTGCTGAGAGACATTACCACATGAACAATCACATGGTTTTGCTTTCTTGCTCAGCCATCACATGAATTTGCATTAATAGATAGGCCAAACTGTAAGTTAGTTGGATAAACATCAAATTCCCTACCACATCTTTGTTTTTTTTTTTTTGACAAAACCTACAAAATGTCCCCCTTAAAACTCAAAGAGATAAACTGTTTTGATTAGAAGTGCTTGCAACATCCACCTCCTCTCATTTCCTTTAAGTATGAGTTTGTTACATACATCCTTCAAAATATGTAAAGTACCCGTATCGGACACTCGGATAAGGGCATGGAATCCGAGCCGGATATATTTTTAACACAAAAAAGTGGCCCATTCAAGAACATGGTCTACTAGCTGCACACAAGAAGTTCACATGGTAGGTTGATATAGGCATTCTGTCAATCTTGTAATTCTCTTAACTTGGGACACTTTACTTTCTTAATGGTTGGCAAAAATGAATCCAAAAATATAAAGTCTTGTAAGTTACACTGGGGAGGCAGATGCATGAGATATGCCTCTTCGTCAATGTTCTTTTGTAGACCCCTTCCAGATTTCTTCTCCTCTGTTCTCAATTTGGGGGTTTTTTTTTTCCTTTCTGTTTGGTGAAGGGCGTAAAGTTGCACCATTGTGACATAAAGGTCACGGGTTCGAGTCACGGAAATAGCCTCTCTGCTTGCAGGGGTAAGGCTGTGTACATTAATCCTTCCCTAGACCCCGCAATGGCGGGAGCCTCATGCACAAGGTTTGCCCTTTTGCCCCTTCTGTTTGGTGGATTTGCTTATCCACCACAATGGATGTCTCAACTTTGTCCCTAACCAAACCATCTTGACATTATCTTTGGATCAAAATCCACCGGTTTAGTTTGAATCAAAGTTTTTGTGGAGTAAGCAGTACACTACCAACAGAACACATTCCAACTCCATTGTCCCCACCCTTCATTTCAGTTAGGAAGACATAACCATGTGATGATTCCCTTGTAAAATTTCTCTCCTACCAACCTTTCCCTCTATCTATCTGCCTATCTCTATATATGTGTTACAGGGGCTTAACAAAGTACCAATTACCAGGACAAATCTTCACATTTCCTTCTCTCCAAAGCCTTCTCTATTCTTCAAAATCTCATTAATTCTTTCTTTTTTCTCTATAAAAAATCATGGGAATCCGATTTCTCTTTACTCTTCAGGCTAAGGCTCTTCTTCACCGGTCTATTTTCCCTGCAAGCCAAACAGCTCCCAATGTTGCACATATTCCAAAAGGCTATTTAGCAGTTTATGTTGGAGAGTCTCAGAAGAAAAGGTTTTTGGTTCCAATATCGTACTTGAACCAACCGTTGTTCCAAGAGTTGCTGCATAAGGCAAAAGAAGAATTTGGGTATAGTCATCCGATGGGTGGTCTCACTATCCCTTGCAGAGAAGATACCTTCCTCAATCTTACTTCTGTTTTGAATGGATTATGAGAGTGGAAAGAAGGAGAAATCTCTGGCGATTGAGATTTCATTACAGGCACTTTTGTAGATTAGGAACATCTAATTCCATGTACATAGCATCAATTTTTTTATGTATGAGTAGTTGGTTATGGGGAAAAAAAGAAAGAGACAAGTCTATCTATACAAGAAATGAGAAACAAAATTTCCTATACAATTTGTTGTGCAACGTCTTGATATACAGAAACCATCATTGCAGCATTTGAAATCATCCTCTTCCTTTACTTGCTTCGTTCTTGCAACGCCGAAAAAATGTTGTACGAATTGAGAGATAGACATCAATGGTTTGTGTTATGAGAAAAACTTTTTAACAGAGATTTCTGTAAATATACTTTACGGAGCTGAATCACACGCGTCCAAAAGTGTTTTGGACAGTGCGAATTTTAAAAAAACTCTTTGCTGGAAGAGTTTTTTTTAAATCCAGACAATTGATTGCCAAAATGGACGGGTGAGATTTGCCGCCTCCATGAACAACTTATTCACGGCTCCTCCAGGAATAAGCGTCTCTCTTGTGTTATCTGCAAGTGGCATTGGCTTGGCATTAATTGGGGTGGCAAAAAGACTAATGGTTGGTCTTATTTCATTGTTAAAGGTACATGGACAGAATACTACTCTAGACTCGTGTACTGATTTTCAAAGTGATAATTAACCAATGGAGGACAAATTCCAACAAGTATGATAAATTAGGTAGGAGTGTTGGAAATTCAAACTACTAATATTAGATGATTTCACCAAAAGTTCATGTCGATACAATGATTTAGTTCTTTTCTTACTTAAACAGCCATGACCAACATGATAATTACAAATTGGAATCTAAATAAGCTCAGCAAAGAACTTCAAAAATTCAGTGGAAATATGCAATCAGATATGTTGACAGAAACCGGAAAGCATACCCCTTCGGAAACCAAAATCGAAGCATAACATAAAGATTTCAACTGAGAAATGGACTAGCGAAAACGAAATTTCAGATACAGTCCGTAATCCTGCGGTGTGGTTGGTTCGGTTTTGGACAGTTGTGGGCCCATCTTGAGTACAAAACAATGGCCGAAGGGCAGAACCGTTCATATATTAGAGGTCGCAAGAAAATTAGGTTAATCCAATACCGATAGATATGTTAACAAGTTGGATTTTGGAGGACAAATTGAACTGTAAAAGTTCATTTGTCTTTAACAAAGGCAAGCTGTTGACATAGCTATTGGTGCACATAGCTGTTGGTGTTCGATCAAGCCAACTTTCTTATGGAACACACTTCTTTGCAACATCTAAAATATGAACAAGTCTGCTGATTGTTTTGGACTCGGGATGGGCCCACAACGGTACGAAACACTCGAGTCCAAAACTGGACCACACTAGAGCATTAACACTAGACTAGAACTCGGTCCGCCAAAAACGGGAAAAAAAAAAAAAATCAAAGCCATGAAGGTTTGCTGTTAAATGTAAGATAATGTCATTAGTCCCAACTGATGATATTCAGGCCGACATTTTTTTCCTCCTTGGGAAATAATGCTGTCCATAAAAATGGTAATTACTGCTTTACAAAATGGTGGTGTCAAATTATGCTAACAAGTGTCTTCTTAGTTCTTGCAAAGAATCATAATCCACCCAATTGAGAAGCTAGGCAGATGAAAACGTCTTCTCTACATGGAATAGTAAGACCACCCATTGGATGGTCAAACCCAAATTCTTCCTCAGCTTGGCTTAACAAGTCCTGAAATGAAGGATTGCTCAAGTATGATTTCGGGATCACGAATCGCTTCTTTTTGCCCTCTCCAACATAAACAGCAAAATGGCCCTTTGGAACATCAGCTGCTGAGGAAGCTGCCTTGTTTGCTGCTGTCAATAAAGACCGGCGAAGGACTTATTTGGCATGCATAATCTGAGGCATACGAATGGCCATTGTTTTCAATTGAAGTATCCCACTTAAAAAACAAGGAAAAGGAGTGAAGGAGGTGCAGAACAAATGGAAGTTTTGTATAGGAGTGAAGGATTTGAAGCTTGTGTTGCTTTTGGACTTACTGATATGCTTATATATAGATGGTCAATGGTATGTGGGAAATTGTATAAACCTGGAATGAGTGGTGAAGGGGAATTAGGAATGGGGTCTGCTGAGGGACATTACCACATGAACAATCACATGGTTTTGCTTCTTTACTCAACCATCACATGAATTTGCATTAATAGATAGGCCCAACTGTCTGTAAGTTGGATACCATCACATTCGCTACCACATTTTTTTTTTTGACAAAACGTACATAAGGTCCCCCTCAAAGAGAAATTCTTGGGTGAAAATAGGTTACGGCTAACATGGTACCCGATGCGCACATATGGGCTGTCCAAAAAATGATACTTTTTTTTTTTCATTTTCCGTTCAGTACTTTCAATCCAGACCGTCAGTTGGATTTTTGGACGGCTCGGATGCGCTCATTGGGTACCACATGGTACCTAATTTGCAACCAAGAATTTCTCCCCCTTAAAACTCAAACAGATAAACCAATTTGATTGGAAGTGCTTGCAACATCCACCTCCTCTCATTTCCTTTAACTATGAGTTTGTCAAATACATCCTTCAAAATATATAAAGTACCCGTATCAGACACTCGTAATAAGGGCATGGAATCCCTGCCAGATATATTTTTAACAAAAATTTCTCTTGAACTCTGCATAGAACTCCAATAACATCTAGACACCATTTAAGCTAGAAAATACAAATCAGATATTGCAAATCTTAAATATTCTGGCACGTCTCAGTATCCACGAATTCGAAAAACTATGTGAATATGATATTTTGACGCGTGTCTGCATATAGTAACACATGCATTGAATTTTAAATTAGCAAGTGTTGAGAAGATAAACCACCATTGTTTGAAATCTGTCATCATCATTGTATTATGCATATAGTTATACCAGCAAGCAGTGGTACACTCCTTGCAACCCCACAACGTGGTTTCAAAGCACTGGATTGGATTGAAAGAAAATTGTACTGATGATAAACAACAAACAAACAAGAAATAAAGGTTTTTGTTTCTGGTACCAAGCGCTCATGAGGAGAAATCTTCAAAAAGGGGCCCTTTCAAGAACATGGTCTGCTAGCAGCATATAACAAAGTTAACATGGTAGGTTGATATAGGCTTTCTGTCAATCTTGCAATTCTCCCCACTTGGGA
Source organism: Rhododendron mucronatum var. ripense (assembly GCA_019656295.1). Taxonomy (NCBI): domain Eukaryota; kingdom Viridiplantae; phylum Streptophyta; class Magnoliopsida; order Ericales; family Ericaceae; genus Rhododendron; species Rhododendron mucronatum. Next base: position 775,538 of record BPLT01000041.1, read on the forward strand.
CACTTTACTTTCTCCAGTTGAATTGATGGTTGGCAAAAATAAATGGAAAAAAAAAAAAGTCATGTAAGTTACACTGGGGAGGCAGATGCATGAGATGCCTCTTTGTCAATGTTCTTCTGTAGACCCTTCTCAGATTTCTTCTCCACTGTAAGGACCCGTAATTTCAAAAAAAAAATTATTAAACGGTTTATTCGATATGATAATTGAGGAAAATTTGAAATTTATTGAGTTTATTTGAGTTGGGGTTAATGTGAGGAAATTGTTTGTAGGAGGGTGCAAGTGCAATATGTGTTTATGTTGGTATATATATGTGTGGGTGTGTGTGTAGGGGAGTATTTTTACTCCTCACACTCTCTCTCATCTCCCGATCTCTCTCGCCTCTTCTCCCTCTCTCGGCTTTTTCTCTCTCTCTTCCTCCAACACCCAAACTTCACTCCTCACTCAATGACCCATGGCAAATAGCTTCCAATCGTTCATCTATTCGCGTTATTGAGCCCAAATTTCGTGGGTCAAGCTCGGGGAAGGAGTATTCGGTTGATTTCGAAGTTTGGAGAGCTAGGGCTTGCTCAAATCGCGTGGGTTTCGATCATTGACTCGAGGTAGGGAAATCTAACTATCTTTACGTGTTTATGAGTTGATTGAATGCCTAAATCATGCTCTAGTTGTTTGAAATTTGGAGTTATGCCTTCCCTTGAATTTCTGCAAATCGCGCACTGTAAGGCAGTGGTACCAATACCACGTTTTTAAGCTACCAATACCTTGACTTGGGTTGCTCACTGGATTGGTTTGGTATCAATACCTACTTTTTGATCTACCAATACCTCAGTCTCTGATTGCTCTCTGGATTGGTCGGGTACCAATACCTACTTTTTGAGGTATTGATATCAATGACTCAGAAAAACTGTTTTGACCTTCGTTGATTTATTCGTTGATTGTGTTGATCCTCCGTCACTTCTAACACCTTCTCAACATATCCAAACCACTTCTTAACATCGAAATATGTATCCCTTTGGTTATTAGATGTTCATTCATTCATAGTTTCGTGTCGGGCGAAACTTGGCTATTATAGAACTTTCGGTTGGTTATCAAATCTGAATGAGATTTGAACTTGATATACTCTTGATCCTTGCTCGGAGATACATTGTTTATTGAGCTCATATCCTATTGTTTCATTCTGTCCTTGTTACCATTCGTATAGACTCTCACGTTGTGGTTCTTTCTTTGGAGTTGTAGCACACTCGTTCATGAGTTTATTGATAATCCTTTATGTTGGACACCTAGTATTGACATGGTTGAACATGGATAATCATAGAGTATTAGAATGAGAATCATGATGCATAATGAATGATTCGTGAATGATTGGGACACTTGAACACAAATTATGATATGATAACGATAATGGGAATGTGAGATGATGCGACAAACCAATAAACTAAGGTTAAAATGGTGATGTGATGAGTTATTATCGGTATGAGATAGGTCAATGCGAGATGAGATATGATGGAAGTACTCGTTGATATGTAGGTGTCTCTCTTGTAATGAATATCGTATGGTTGACTCTATTGTGAAATTGGATTTATATATTGGCATCGTGACTGCATGTTGAATATGGGAATAGACCTGGGTAACGCCGTGGTGACCCAAGTAACTTGTGAATGCGGGAATAGACCCGGGTAACGCCGTAGTGACCCTATTACTCTATGAAAGAGGGAATAGACCCGGGTAACGCCGTGGTGACCCTATTGCTCTGCGGATTTGAGAATAGACCTGGGTAAAGCCAAGGTGACTCTCTTCCCATTCGACTGAGGGAAAAGACCCGGGAAAAGCCGTGGTGACTCTAAAGGCGAAATTGGTTGTATTGTACTAAGAATTTGAATATCATTGTAGTATATGGCAATTAGAGGAAACGGTTTTTCATGTGGGGTATTGACTACGCAATTATCTCTATTATTTATCGTTCGACTCTTCCTTTGGTGTAGCATTTGGTAAAGAGACACAATTAACCTACCATAGTGTGGCACATTGAGGAAGACCTAAATGAGCATTCGTATGTCAGACTAGAAACAAGAATCCAACTGTAGAGACAGGATAGATGACGAGATGTGACATAAAAGTAAGAGGGTTGGTACGAGGGAGTTATCTGAGTTCTTAAACGTCTAAACTAAGTGGTATGTTCATGGTTGGTTCAAATTGCCATCTTCTAGCGATGCGATCTTCTTCCTGTGCACTTATCTTCTCATATATACATAAGGTTAGCATAGATTTTCCTACTGGGCTAGTGTAGCTCAACCTATCATTTTCAGGTATATTGCAGGTCACTGTCATGGAGTGCGTGGAGTGCATGCTGTCGCTGTCAATTAAAGCTATTTTCAGAGAATACTTGATGACTTTTGTATAGCAAACTGCATTGTTTTGCTTTTATCTATTTTGGAACTCTGTAATTTGTTGGGCAAGTTTGTGGATGTGGGGACTGAACTATTCTTTTGGATTATTAATTGTACCTCCGGTGAGAATTTTAATTATCAAATGTTATTATTATTTATGTTGAAAACCGAGGGCGTGACATCCACTGTCTCCAATTTGGTTTTTTTTTTTTTTTTTTTTTTTGTGTTTTTCCTTTCTGTCTGGTGGATTTGCTTATCCACCACATTGGATGTCTCAACTTTGTCTCTAAGCAAACCATCTTGACATTATCTTTGGATCAAAATCCACTGGTTTAGTTTGAATCATAGTTTTTGTGGGGCAAGCAGTACACTACCAACAGAACACATTGCAACTCCATTGTCCCCACCCTTCATTTCAGTTGGGAAGACATAACCATGTGATGATTCCCTTGTAAATTTTCTCTCCTACCAACCTTTGCCTCTATCTCTCTGCCTATCTACATATATGTGTGTTACTGGGGCTTAACAAAGTACCAATTACCAGCACAAATCTTCACATTTTCTTCTCTCCAAAGGCTTCTCTATTCTTCAAAATCTCATTAATTCTTTCTTTCTTCTCTATAGAAAATCATGGGAATTCGATTTCTCGTTACTCTTCAGGCAAAGGCTCTTCTTCGCCGGTCTATTTTCCTTGCAAGCCAAACAGCTCCCAATTTTGCACATATCCCAAAAGGCTATTTAGCAGTTTACTTTGGAGAGTCTCAGAAGAAGAGATTTTTGGTTCCAGTATCGTACTTGAACCAACCGTTGTTCCAGGAGTTGCTGCACAAGGCTGAAGAAGAATTTGGGTATAGTCATCCTATGGGTGGTCTCACTATTCCTTACAGAGAAGATACCTTTCTCGATCTTACTTATGTTTTGAATGGATTATGAGAGTGGAAAGAGGGAGAAATCTCCGGCGACAGAAATTTCATCATAGACACTTTTGTAGATTAGGAACATCTAATTTCATGTACATAGCATCAACTTTTTTATAGAGGTACGTATGAGAAGTTGGTTATGGGAAAGAAAAGAGAGACAAGTCTATCGATACAAGAAATGAGAAACAAAATTTCCTATACAATTATGCAACGTCTCGATATACCAAAACCATCATTCCAGCATTTGAAATCTTCCACTTCCTTTACTTGCTTCATTCTCGGCGAAAAAATGTTGTTGGCTCATTGCAAGCTCGTTGGAGCACAAAGGATTAGGATGAATGACGGATTTGGTGATTCGGTAATAGAATCAGGTGAGGGTATAGCATGCACAAGCAAAGTCGGTCAATCTGTTACCAGTGGCGGAACTAGAATTTTGTCCCGAGGGGGGCCAATTTAAGGGAAGTAGTTTCATGTGAATATGTTCTAAATATATCGTGTAACTTTTGTAGTACAATACTAATATATTCCACATAATATTATTTTGTTTTTTTGTCTACAATCGCAACGCCTAGACGTGCTTATTTTTCATTTATGAAAAGAAATTGAGAAAATGTACATGAAAATGTAAAATAACTTCAATTTCTAACTAGATTAAATCACCGTTACTTAAATTTTCAGAAATTTATATACTAATTACACATTAATTATCATATAACGCAATATTATTAGTTAGAAATTTAATTAGGGGGCGGGCCTCACCGGACCCCTACTTAGCTCTGCCAATGACTGTTACCAATTGAACCCGCGACCTCTATCCGACTACAACCAACATCTTTTTCCAACCCTCTTTCTTTCATCTCCTCCCCTCAATTTCCCAACATCATCGTGCACGCCGTACTTCTCATATTTACCGAAATCGACATTCCCACGTTAATAGTAGGGGTGCTAAGTAGGGATCTCCACATAGAAACCGTGCAACCGTTGCCCGTGTCACAACCTCTCCTCTGCCGGCTGTCATGGTGAGCGAAACTCGGATGGGCCGGCTGAAAAGGTCGACTCGGATTCGACTCATCGCGAGCGCCTAAGGGTAGGTTTGATGGAGATTTCTTCAGGTTTTTGTAGCGGGGATTTCCAACGGCTATAACGGACTAACTGTAACATCTTCCACGCGCCTATGAATGAAAAAAGTTTTATTCAAGTTTTAATCCACTGCTCCCAGCTCATTTGTATTCGATTTTTTTCTCAAAACATATTATATCCGATGAATCATCACTGTGTATATCTGATTGATTTGATATTTTGTTGAACAATTTTAATTTACAATATCTATAATATAGACGAATCGGATCATCAAAGTAATTCCAAAATAAGTTCGAAATAGGCCGAAAACGTTGGAGAAGCCTTGTTCCAGGCACTTCGCAGGTTAAAGATGCAGGGTCTGTTCAATACAAAACTCGCGCTTTGCAAGCCTGTATTATTCGACGTTTTCCATTTTTTCTGGGAGACATCGTCAAACGTCTCTCTCTCTCTGATCGCGGATCGGAATTCTTTTCTGTTGCCAGCATCAGCACGTCCTTTTTTCGGCGTCAGCGTCAGTGATACAATCCTTTTTCCGGCATCGTTGTCTTCTTCTTCGGCGTCGGATTGATTTCCAAACTGAGAGACTAAGAACGTCTCTCCCTCTCCCACAGAAGGTGGGGCCAAAGGTATATTTGGGTAATCCGGAAGCCAAATTATTTTTGGACACGCGGGGTGTGTCCAAAAATAATAATCCAGCAGGGGATAAAAGATATCCCCGGAATATTTATATCCGGGACAAAAAAACCAAACAAACAAAAGAGGGAATGACTTCGGTGTCCCCGGTCATTTTGGGGACACCGTAACTTTTGACATAACAAAACCATTATAAGCATAACCAAATTCATTACAAGCATAACCAAAACCATTATAAGCATAACCAAAACCATAACAAGGCATAACTTAGTTGGTTATGCCTTGGTTGATTTTTGGTTATGCCTTGATTGGTTTTTGGTTATGCCTTGGTTATGCCATGTTATGGTTCTATTATACTTCTAATGATTTTTGTTATGCTTGTAAGAGTTTTGTTATGCCAAAAAATTACGGTGTCCCCAAAAAGATATGGTCCACCCGAATATCTATAACCGGCTCAACGCCTATTTACTTCTGCCAAACAAGAAGATAAATGATTTGTTTTAAAATTGAAGTACGGCTCCAAACCAAACAGAGTGTTGATTCAGTTCCAAATTGAATGCACCATGTTCAACAATTCAATGGGAGAAGAAGTCAGATGTCATGGCAAAAATCCAGAAAACCACGGCCCTTCGCTAAAAATCCATGGATAGTGTGGGGGTGGTGATTCGCCGTCGAATCTCCTCCTTGGGATCGCCTCCTCCTTTCCAAACCTAACCCTACAAAACAAGAAACCGATGAGTGCCGTCCGGCTGTAGTCAGCCAAAGGGCTCTCTAATGCCTAAGTCGGACACTGGGAGAGAGGGAGGGAAGTATATGAGATATTAGATCTAGAAATGGTGTGCTTCTTTAGGGTTTATCCCTTAGGTTTTATAGAGAGAATGTACTTGCTCCCCAAGTAAAATTATGTTGGGCACGAGCTCCATGACGTCACCCATAATCATTTCTAGCAGGTGACCACACGCTCGGTGCAAATGTGGCCGAACGAACGTGTTTGAGATTGACACCATATCGCCACGTGGATCCCATCTAAAAGCCCACGAAAAACAATGGATCGGTCACAAATCCTTCGGTCGGGCAATTGGGCTCCCGCGACAGGCTGCCGAAGTGGGCTCTAAGGGACAACTTGGCCTGGCGTCGGACCAATGTGCATCCGGCCGTAGAGTCGGCTCCATGTAGAGCATTACATGATCAACTGAACACTCAAACAATTTTTTTTGCTTAAAATACATGTAAAAATTATGTGTTACTTTTTTTTGAACATCCAACTCAAATATCATTGAACACATTCAATTCTAATAGTCATGAACATCTAACCCAAAAAAATTGAACACCCAACCCAAAACTAGTTCAATACTCAATCACAACCCAATTATAGCCCATTAATCTAGATAATTTGAACACCTAACACATTACCTCAAATAAAGCTCCTAATCATAATTAAAACATTGAAAAAAGAAAGAGAAAATGAAGAATTTATAGGTGTAAGTATTATGTTTTTTTTTTTGTGTGTCTAGTTAGCTTATAAAATTACAAATAAAAGCTTTAAAAAAAACTCAACTACATTGCCCCCATTAACTTGAATAATATTCTTCGAATTTAAGACTGCAACAGAAAATCTCATCATGTTATCATAAAGAACGACAATTTTGAAAAGGTTAGCCCCAACATACTCCCTATAATTTCTTTCAAAAAGTTTTTAGTAGATTAATACGGTTAAATGTCGGCACAAAATATGAAAACTCATCCAGGACAACTATAAAATTTTGCCCCCTTCATTCTTGAAATACTACCTACTACACAACACAACTACTTTCAAAAAAATATTTGCTAAAAAAATAGTACTTCCTCTGTTCCAATTTAAGAGACCATTTTGGGAAATCCAACTATTTGAGAAAGCCTCATCATTGCATTGACAAATTTTCTACTTTCCAACTTTGCCCTCAATTTGTAACGTCCCGGATTTTTGCCCTATTTTTTTTATAAAGAAACTATTTTTTTTATCAATAGTAATCGATTAACTATTTAAAAGTATAATTAGATTAAACCAAAATCTAGATAAATTTTTTGTAACCAAAATTAGTTTATTAAAATTTTAATTCAACTTGTAACAACCCATAATTTTTATTATTAATATTATCATTAAAAAGTATTATTAGTATTATTTAATTCTTTTTATTAATATAATTATCTATCGTATCCTTTTTAATTTAAAGTTTTCTTTTCCTTCTTACTTTGCATGCAAGTAATTGCATGCATGCAAACTCCTTTCACCTCTCCCTCTCCTACTCAATCTCTACTTCCTCCTTGACCCAAAAATAGTCCCAATTCGTCCCTTCTAAAACCCAACTCCATTAAATTCGTTCCTATCTTACTCCACCAAAATTCACCTATAAATACCCCAAGCCATTGACCCACGAGCATACCACGATACTTCCCACCCTCCACCGATCAGGAAAGAAGAGAAAAACGAAGAAATCGAAACTCCAATCTATGGAGTTTTAGAGAGAGAAAGTGAGAGAGAGAAAAGTGGGTTTTATATCAACACTCAACCGAAATTCAATTCGATCATTCCGGACTCCTCCTCCAACTCCTAGCATCACCGAACGTCATCCAATTCGGTCCCAAAGTTCTCCAATCGAAGAAACCGAAACCTTCTTCCCAAATTTTCAAGTTTCGTTTAAAAAATCAATTCGATCCGATTCAAGGTATTATAATCCATTCCAACCCTCCCTCTAAGTATATTTAATGTTTTTATACTTAACCATATGCCCTAAATGGACCCATGCATCGAAACCATTGCGAAACAACAAAAAAAACCGAATCTGCCATCGACCTTGCGGCCGCAACCTTCGGGCCGCAAGAACCAGTCGCGAGTTTGCGGCTAGGCTTCCCACCGCAAGGTCAAACGGTCATACCTTGCGGTTTGCACTGTTTTGGTTCGAAACGACTTTGCGACCTCCCGAACACCATTTTCGACCCCCGAACTAATTTTCTTAGACTTTTCACACCTCAAAGATCATGACTTGTTAAGGTCATATTTTTTTTAATTAATTATCTATTTATTAAATTATTTGTTAGTTATCGTTCAACATTTACAAACGAAAATTGATTACGACCTTTCAATCAACGTTTTAACATTCAAACTAATTTTTTTTAGACTTCTTGAATCTCAAATATGGTAACTTGTTAAATTAAATATTTTTTTATTTAATTCACTATTTATTATTATTTTTAAAGTAATTCCAATCAAAATTACTTTACAACCTTATAACCCTTATTATTAATGCCCGATTAATTTTATTTAGACTCCTTACATTCAGTAGATGAAACTTTGTTAACCACAACATATTTTAATTTATAAATTATTTATTATCTATTTACTTCACTTTTGGCCACTTTAATTAACGTCTTCATTTAAAATTAATCCCGCGATCCTCCGAACTCAACTTTTGATACTCAAACATGTTACGTAGGACCTTTAGGACTCTTACCAAGGTCATGATAATTATTCTAATATTTTTACCTAATTAATGTATTTAATTAGTTTTTAATCCATCTAATTTCTTAAGAATTAAATTTATGAGAGTTTAGAAAATATCCTATTAAAATTTCTATAAAAGTTCTATTTCATTATTGACAACATGGCCATATAGGAATAAGGGCAACGGCCCATTTATTAAAAGTTGTGTGATTGCATTGCTCGTTATTGTTTTAATTATTATTTGGTTTAATTGTATATTGCACCGATATCTGATTCATTGCATTGCTTATTATTTGTTTTAAATTACTATTTGATTTGATTGTATACTGCACCGACATTTGATTTGAATGTTAGATTGAACCCTAGAGACATGGGGTGGTATGCGAATAGATTTCATCTAGACGATGCTAAGTTGATGGAAAAATGGTAAAGTGTTGAAGTTGTGAGATTGAGGATTTTGATTTGGCTATGATAAGGGTGACCTGCGGGGCCCAGTGATGATATTTTGGTGACCCTAACGTATGGTACGCCATGGGAAGTTCCAAAGGGTAATCGTGCCTTGCAAGGCCAGCAAGGGGGATTCTCCATGACACAGTCATAGTTAGTGGCTTAGGAATGGTGACGACCCTAATGTATGGTACGCCATGGAACGTTCCAAAGGGTAATCGTGCCCCCTGTTATGGTCTTAAATGAATTCATACGAGGTACATAACTTATGTGAATTCATTTAGAACCCCGAGTGCAGGACAAGTAAGGGGGGGATTTTCCATGACACGATCATAGTTAGCGGTATGGGAGGAAAGGATCTCGTGGATGAGATTCTTAGATCTCACATAAGGTTAGTGGATAATAATAAATTGGTTCATGTATGAAATCTCTGTTTGGCTCTTCGATTCAATATTGTCTTGTATCTGCTAATTGTAAAGTAAGAGGGGTGGTTGAGTTGGATTATTCTACTGGGTGATTTATCACTCACGGATACGTTCGTATCCTGGCAAATCGTTTGCTTCAGCGATCAATTTGCCAGAGGGCGCAGGATTCAATGGAGGGGATTCCATGAAGGTGCAGTTCGACGCGGAAAGAATATCAAGAATGGAGATCAAGTATGCTCGAGATTCGTGTCAAGACTAGAATCAGCTCTAAAGTTAATGTATTTGAATCAGTAAATTTTTGTGAGATTGTTATAGCTAAACATCTATTTTGGAAAATCATATTTATTTAGCAAAATTTTCCTAAAGAATTATTTTATTTTGCTTCCGAAAAGTCGGGGCGTTACACAAGTAGATTTCAGTTGCTGTATGTTTTGATGTATTTTAAATTGCCTTTGCAATTTCCACTATGAGTCACATTTTCCAAGGAAAAGTCAGTTCGGGACCAGTATTATGGTCGCCAATTTTGCATTTTCAAAATTGTCCTTTCACATCATTATTTAGTGAGTATTTACATTTGAAGAAGAAAGGAAAAAATGAAAAAGTTCTTTGTTTTTTGGTGTTGACTTTCCAAATGGGACAGTCATTTTGGAACGTTCAAAAAATAAAAGATAGACCCTTAAATTGGGATGGAGGGAGTATATATTTTTAAGTTCTCATTTCGCTTAGTAGTTAATTTTTTTGGAATAGAGGTTATGTTTTTTTACCGCCCTATTTACACATGTATCATTGATTAATAGATCAACTAGTAGAGTTTTGATAAATCTTGAACACCCTACTTTAAATTCCTAAAGTCGCCAGTACATTACCTAGCAAGACCGGTCGCCCATGACACTTGGCCCAATTCTGTACCGGATTCGGCCCACTACAGATAGCATTAATAATTCAAGTGAGAAATACGCCTCAAAAACTGCACAATTCCATATGAAAACTAGAAAAAGAAGAAGAATCTGTTAGTTTAATTGGCGTTTTCTGTATTATGTCAAAATCATTGGAGTCTGTTATTCTTTTTCATTTGGGTTTGGGATGTAATTCTTTTATTTTATCTTGTCTAGATACTCCGCCCGGTGAATGAAGAAATTTTGAGAAGTTTTTGTCTTGAAGGATGCTCAGATTATGTTCGAAAGAGGTATATGCATTTAGTGTAATGTTTTTTCAAGCATCACTTCTTGTTTCAAAGGCATTGGTTCTTTTGGTTTACTTTTGTGATTGAGCTAATTTTTCGCGGAGGCCATCGAAAAAATATTTTAAACATAATTAACAGATCGGATTATTAATATGGGACTCTTAGTGGGCCCCACAACGCAATTTGTGCACAGACTTGCTGTGTCAGTAGCAAGACCCACCACACTTCACGCATGCTCCAGCGCCTGACCTCAGCTTCTCATCTCTACCGTTCAATCGACTCGCGAGCTTAAGGCGTCTTAGAAGAGCTCGAGTGCCGCACAGGTATAAAGACCTCGTCAGCTGATTTCTGGTTCCCATATTCGAACATCACTCCTTCTCTCTCTAGGGTTTCACGGCCCCCATGGCGTTTTGGGCCGCTGTTCTCCACTAGGGTCCTCATCTAGGACTCTCCTTCGGCTGAGGTGATTCTTCATTTCTCTGGTACGATTCTCATCCGTATTAGCTCTAAGCATTCGGCTCTCACTCTTTTCTGTCACACCATGGATCTGCTTCTAACCCGTCTAACGCACCAGCCACGGGATCCAAAGAAGTCGGAGGAGGCACATTAGATGCCACGGCAGAAGCAGAAGGAGCATCTTAGGAAGTCGAAAAATTGTCATTCCAAGGCAGGTTGGGGACTAAAGATGGATATTTTGGTGGATAGAGAAAAGATGGACGCTTAGCTTTCAAAAGAGCAGCATTTTGAGTTGTGTTAAGACGCTCAGTTGCAGAGGTCAATGGGATAACAGTTGGTTCGTCCAGAAGATTGGGACGTTCTCATCAAGCATGAAACGGGTCAAGAGAGAAGCAAAAGTAATCCCAGCTATACCCGGGGGTCGCTTGGCGTATTAAAAAATGTGAGTCCATATCTTCTTCCCTAAACCCACTGAATACCCAAGACCAACAGCATACAGGAATACAGGAATACCCCCAAGACCAACAGCATACAGGAAGTGAGGACGAGAGATTGGGACCGAGTGAATGTGGTCAACGGGCTCAATAAAATTACACACTATCTTGTGAAGCATCTGAAACTGAGGGGGGCCATCAGGCATCAGGCCTGGAGAGAGATCAGCGAGATGGGTAGCAACATGATCAGTGAGCTCCCTAAAAACCTCTTCCCTATCGGGCGAAATATTTCAGGGGCAAACGGCCATTGTGGATCCTCGACCACAGGCAACTGGAGAATATTTCGAACAGTATCAATAGAAAAACGGAGTTGGAGCCCACAAACATAAGTAAAGAAGAACTCATTCACAATATCAATCTCAGTGATATTAGCAAGAAATTCCCTAACCATCATAGGTGTGACTTTTCATACTTTTCATTTTTAGAGCAAAGACCTAACAACCACGGAGAGTAAACTGTTGTTTGGTACCACTCGAGGCAAAATCGTTAATATCTGTCAATGAGGTTGATATTGTGAATGGGTTCTTCTTTACTTCTGTCCGTGGGCTTCAACCTCTTTTTTCTGTTGGTCGCCTGATAGGGAAGAGGTTTTTAGGGAGCTCATGTTGCTCCCATCTCGCTGATCTCTCTCAAGGCCTTATGGCCCTCAGTTTCAGATGCTTCACAAGATAATGTGTAATTTTATTGAGCCCGTTGACCACATTCACTCGGTCCCAATCTCTCGTGCTCTCACTTACTGTATGCTGTTGGTCTTGGGTATTCAATGGGTTGGAAAGAAGATATGGACTCACATTTTCCAATACGCCAAGCGCCCCCGGGCACAACTGGGATTCCTTTTGCTTCTCTCTTGACCCGTTTCATGCTTGATGAGAACGTCCCTACTCTTCTCTTCTGGACAAACCAACTATTATCCCTATGCGTGCCATCGACTCTGCAACTGAGCGTCTTACGCACAACTCAAAATGCTGCTCTTTTGAAAGCTAAGCGTCCATCCTTTCTCTATCCACCAAAATATCCATCTTTAGTCCCCCTCTCTCCATCTGTCCATGTTCCTCAAGATTACAACCCGCCTTGACAATTCTTCAACTACTTAAGATGCTCCTCGTGCTTCTGCCGTGGCATCTAATGTGCCTCCTCCGCCTTCTTTGGATGCTGGTGGCTTCTCTTTCTCATTGGTGGTGATATGTTATTTGTCAACAATTTGGGTTTTGGAACTCTAGGATGGATGGCCTTGAGGAGCGCTTTGAGGCATATGAGGCTAAGCTCCAAAGCATTTCAGCTTATCACTCTCAATTCTCTGAAAGCTTCTCTTTGCTTCAGAATGCTCTCTCTCTCTGATGGCCTCTCAGATTGCTAAATTGGAGGCTTGCATTGACATGGACTATACCTCTCCTGTGGAAGATGATGAGGAGGAGGATCAGTTGGATGAGGATTGAGTGCTACCTTGGCTCTTCTACAAATTTTGGGTATTTGCTTTCCCCGTGACAAAAAGGGGGAGAGTGGTTTGCTTGTAAGGAGAGCTTATGTGGTAGTGTGCCTTTGCGGCAATGGTAGTAGTTAATGTTATTATGTTGCGTATGTACGCTTTTTATTTGCTTGTGATATTCTGGTATGTAGGCCCACGGTTAGGGCAAGTTTGCTTGGTACTTTTGCTACATTGCTACTCTACTTATGTAAGCCCGTGGCTAGGGCAGTTATGGTTTATGCTTGCACCCAAGGCTAGGGTTGCATTATCTATATGGTTTATTAATAGAATCATGCTTATGGTTGCACTCATGTGATAGTGTATCTTGCTGTTTAAAATTCCGTTGCGCTATATTGTTACTGCGTCATATTATATCAATGCGTGCTTGGTTTTGGTTGAGTTGCCTTTTTGCTTTGGATAACCTATTTGGGTGCAGGTGTTTGACTCCTTCATGGAATCTTCATTGGCTAACTAGTTTGAGTATTTAGAAGTTTCTTAGGCTGAGTTATATTTGTTTCCTTGTTCTTTGTTGATTGAATGGTTTTGTCCCGGAAAAGCCAAAGGGGGAGATTGTTAGTTATATTTGTGAGTGATGGAGGAAATTTTTCTAAGGCATGCATAGAGTGGTGTGGATGGCCTTGGTTTGAAGGAGAAATTTTTCTAAGGCAAAAAATGGACAAAACCGTGTGCTAGCGGAGCGCTCTTGTAGCGCGGTAGCACTCATTCGCGCCCTAAGAGTGCTAGAGCTGTCTGGTGGCACTATTCAAAGTGTTCTTGATTTTTTTATTTAATTTTAAATGCCAAAGTTTGAATGGCGCTTGCGGAGAACCTTTGTAGTGCGCTAGCGCCAGCTCGTGTGCTAAGAGCGCCACTATAGCACGCTAGCGCCCGACGTGTCCCTCTCTTATTGGCTTGCTCTAGGTTTTTGTTCCAACTTCTTTATATGCCGAATTTTTCTCTCATTTAGGGTCACTCACTTGTATCAGCCACTTTTAGAGAGAGAAAAACACTTTCACTCATATCCCTTGTGTGCTTATGCATTTGTGATGATCTAAATCTAGTATTTGATCATCCTTTGTCATCCTAGAGAAATACTCTAATATTCAATGTATTCTCTCTAGGTTGATTTTTTTTTTCTTTTCTCAAAAAACTTCATCTCTTTTAAAATCCATACATTGTTGCCTATGAATCTACATGGCCGGATGATACCGGAGCCGTTCTAGAGCAGAGATCAAGATGGTGTTGCTCAAGGAATCCATGGAATCAAGAAGGAGCACCGGGTGCTAAGCAAGAAGCTGAGTTAGGTGTGATTTGGGGTAAAAGTCAGAAATTCCTAACTTGTAGTCTTTTTGCATAACCTTTTGATTTATGGAAATTTGAGTAGATTAGACCATGGTTTTATGCTTAGGGTGCGTTTGACCCTAAGTAGTTTCCACGTATATCTTGGTGTTAGCGTTCTTACGTCTTATTGCTCTTTACTTGTATTATTGAATTGAATAGCGTGGCATGGAGAATGGATAGCTGTTTGAGTTGTCAGTTGCTATAAATTTAAATTGCTAGTCCCATTCACCCCCTCTGGGACTTTGTAGTGCATTAGTTAATTTCAGAATCAAAGCCGTGAAGCTTTTGCCTTAACGTTTAAGGAAATGTCATTAGTCTGTCCTAGTAATATTCTGGGGGCATGTGTTCCCCCTTCTAAAGCATTAATCTTTTTGTGCTAACAAAGGGAAACAAAAAGACTTGTACAAAGAAATGGTTGAATACTACTTTACAAAATTGTGTCTGTTAAAATGTGCTAACAAGTGTCCTCCATCAAAGAATCATGATCCACCAAATTGAGCAGTGAGATCGATGAAGATGTCTTCGCTGCATGGAATAGTAAGACCACCCATTGAGTGATGAAATCCATATTCTTCCTCAACTTGACCTAACAAGTCTTGAAATGAAGGATTGTTCAAGTACGATAACGGGATCACGAATCGCTTCTTTTCGCTCTCTCCAATATAAAATGCAAAATGACCTTTTGTAACTTCTATTGATGATGAGGATGAGCATGCTTTGTTTGCTGCTGTCAAAGAAGACCGGCGAAGGACTTGTTTGGCATGCATAATCCAAGGCATACGAATGGCCATTGTTTTCAGTTGGTATATCCAGTTAACAAGCAACAAAAAGAAGTAAAGGATGTGCAGAACAAGTCGAAATTTTGCACAAGTGAAGAATTTGTTGTGTTGGTTTTACATTCACTGATATGCTTACATAAAAATGAAAGCAATGTGAGAAATTGCATGGAGTATAGAATGAGTGGTGAAGGGAGCTTAGGAATGGGGTCTACTGAGGGACATTACCACATGAAGGATCACATGGTTTTGCTTTCCTATTCATCCATCCTGAACATTAATTTAAGAGACATAGATGGGCCAAACTGTAAAGTTAGTTACAAAACATCATATTCCCTACCATATTTTTTTGTGACAAAGCCTGCAAAATGGTCTCCTTAGAATTCGAGAGATAAACCAGTTGGATTAGAAGTGCTCCCAACATCCAACTATCTCATTTCCTGTTAAGTATGAGAAGGGGATATAAAATTTGATGTCAATATTAGTACATGTTGAGAAGATAAACTACTATCCTATGTAGCACAGATACGGCGATGGGACACGAGATTTCAAAAAAAATGGAGATACGGACACGGCAAAAATAAAACATAAATAAGTAAAATTTATTTTGTACCAGTAGTGGAAAGGTAGTTTATATGTAGAAGCGTGAAGCATCAATATTTGAAGTAATACACATTTTACCCCCATAAAATTATAAAGAATTACATATTTAACCCCTGTCATGTCCCTCTTGTGTTCCCCTAAAACAAATAATCAAATTTAACAGACACGCCACGAGCAATGGATTGGGTCCAAAGAAATTTTCTTGCTACGGACAAAGTTGAAGGAACCATTGTGGTGGATAAACAAAGCCACCATATAACAAAATAACAATAATTGAAGGACTTCTAACCGGTAACAGCTAACAAGTGGTGAGGAGAAGTCTCCAAAGCGGTCTACTGAAGAACATGGTCTACTAGCAGCATGTAACAAGTTCACATGCTCTGTCGATATAGGCTTATTTCAACCTTTCAATTCCCTCAGTTGTACACTACCAACAGAACACATTCCAACTCCATTGTCCCCATCCTTCATTTCAATTGGGAAGACATAACCATGTGATGATACCTTGTGAGTTTTCTCTCCTACCAACCTTTCCCTATCACATTCATATGGCTGCATACATACCATTCTCCCTCTATCTTTCTATATATATGTGTGTCTTATCAGCTCAACAAAGTACCAACACCAGTCTCCATACTTTCTTCTCTCAGAGACCTCTCTCTCTTCTTCAAAATTTCATTTAGTTTCTTTTTTTCTCCACTACCGAAAGTCATGGGAATCCGGTTTCTTGGCACTTTTCAGGCTAAGGCCCTTCTTCGGCGATCTATTTTTCTTGCTAGGCAAACAGCACCAAGTGTTGAACATATTCCTAAAGGCTATTTAGCTGTTTATGTTGGAGAGATTCAGCAGAAAAGATTTTTGGTTCCAATATCATACTTGAACCAACCTTTATTTCAGGAGTTGCTACATAAAGCTGAAGAAGAATTTGGGTTTAGTCATCCTATGGGTGGTCTAACTATTCCTTGCAGAGAAGATACCTTCCTCAATCTTACTTCTGTTTTGAATGGGCGATGAGAGTGGAGAATTCATCATAGACGCTTTTGTAGATTAGGAACATCCATTTCCATGTAGATGACATATTTTGTTTCTATATGAGAAGTTTGTGAGGGCAGAAAGAGACAACTCTATTAATATGAGAAATGAGAAACAAAATATCTAGTTCAATTTATTGTGCAACATCTCAATATCAACAATCTCCATCACCCTTGAGAAATGATTCGGACAAATGACGGATTTGGAGATTCGGTAATATAATTGGGCAAGGATATATCATATTAGCATGCATAAACAAAGTCGGTCAAGCTGTTACCAATTAAACTCGCGACCTCTATCCAACTACAACCTACATCTTTCTTTAACGCTTTTTCTTTCATCTCCTCCCTCAATTGCTCAATCTCATTCCACATGCCGTACTTCGCATACATATTCGATAGCAAAGCATAAATCCCTTCACTTTGATGATACAATTCAAGGGCCCTTTGAGCAGCCAATTTAGCCAAATCGACAATCCCACATTCGTAGCAGGTGCAAAGAAGAGATCCCCGCTTAGAAACCGTGCAACAACCATTTACTTTATAAGGCATCTCATTTACCACCTTCCATGTCATTTCCAACTCATCAGCTCGACATAGCAAATCAATTAGGCAACTATAGTGCTCCTGAGTTAGATCCAATCCAAAATCAGAAACCATAGATTCAAAATACTCTATCCTAAGATTCACTTGGCCTGTGTGACCCACAAGTAGAGACGACAGTCAGAAAAGCCACCCCATCTGGTTTGATTCCCTCCGTCAGCAATTCTTTGTACAATCTAACCACTTCTTTAAAATGCCCATTTCGGTCATAGACACTGTGGTGGCCTCGGTCATCATGTCGGTAACCAGGCCGGACATACGAGCCGATGTCTCCCCAGGCCTGGCTGTTGAACCGAAGAGTGTTGTTGCTCCTGACCTATGGTCCGGTATCGTGCCCGGGTACATGCTTCGGCTTCAGTACTATCCAGGGCATCAAAGCGAGGTAGTTACGATGGACGGGCCGCACGTCAATCCCACCACAGCTGCAATCATTTGGATCAGGTCATGTGCTCCATAACCGTTTTATTCCTTCCGTCATGAGTGACGTCACCCGAAGCGGTTACTTGGGCGTAACCTCCACGCGTTGGCTTGAAGGCCAAGTAAACCTAGGTCTATAAATACAAAGGGATGCTCATTGTGAAAGGGACGCCATTCTTCCCTAACTCTAGACCAAAACCTCACCCCTGAGATCTAACTTGATCGTCGGAGGGTCACTGGGCAACCCAAGCCCTAGTGACTTGTTGCAGGTTCAGCGGCAGGAGCGGAGAAGGAAGGAACCTAACCACATCCAGTCTAGGTCCTGATAATTCGAACCCCCACAATTGGCGACTCTGCTGGGGACCTAGCCACTCGTTCAATGTCCATTTCTCCCTTCAGCTCCGTTCCTTGCTCCTGAATCAAAGATGGTTGAGGTCGACGACATGCACCACGATGGTACCGCCCACGGGCTCGGTTCGCTCGTGGACCACAGCCTGGCTTCCGGCGGAGCAACGGCTTAAGGAAGACCCACGTATCCGTCGGAATGGGCGCCAGCGACCAGCTCCAGACGCAGGCCCGTCTTCCGAGCTCCATACCTACATCCGCCATCTTGAGCAAAAAATCGACGATCTAACGACGGTGATGGAGCGCGACAGGCATGTTTGAGACGAGTTGGCGGAGATCAAACACCTCCTCCAGATCTCCTCATCTCATTCCTCAGGGAGTCGTGGCGGAAGGAAGAATCGACATACACCTCCTCGCAGCCGAGAAGTGGGTCACCTGCTAGAGCACAGAGCCCGCCTCTCAGTCAAGGATCGTCTCGAGCCTCCGAGAGCGGAGGACGCCCGAGCCCCAAAAGACACGTCACAAAGGGACCGTTCCCGCTCCCCTATGCAGCTTCGAAGGAAGCCTTCGGCCTTCGAGAGGCAGCCTTGTGGAGTTTCAAACCAGGGGGTATCGCGAGCGCCTGAAGAGCTCCAGAGCTAAGAGCCCTATCGTATTGCACCCTACAGGCGTCCATAGCAGAAGCCTGATCACTGAGCGCCTCGAGCCTTCCGCCTAAGATAGCTACCGAAAGCATCGCCGTGAGCGTTCCCCCCAGAAGTCGGTCAGCGTCGCACCGAAGAGGAAGGAGTATGACAGGCTGGACAAGCTTGTTCCAACGAAGCGTGCAGCGAGTGAGCGTCCAGACGGTTTTGACCGTTCGATCCGACCTCATCGCAATGCACGGCTTACATGGCTCACGACCTCCCTCTTCACGAGGGAGATCGACTCGGTAACCCCCCCCCCCCCCCCCCCCCCCCCCCAAGGGATTCACCCAACCCAAATTTGCTAAGTACGAAGGCAAGACCGAGGCATACACTCATCTGGTCCAGTACAAGCTCGTCATGTCGTTGTTTCTTCGGAACGAGCCTTCGGACGATGCCTTCTTATGTAAGGTGTTCCCTGCAAACCTCGGCAACCTAGGCCTCACCTAGTTCAATCAACTCCCGGCTCGGTCAATTTTCTCGTTCGATTCCCTCTGTGATGCTATCATGGCCCGATTCGTGACAAGCAACAAGCACGAGAATGAGATCGATTCTCTCCTGGCCCTCCGCAAGAGAAATGACGAAACGCTCCGGCAGTACGCCGGTCACTACTGGGAGTTATAAAATGAGATAAAGGGTTGCGACGGCGTCATCTCAGCCCGAGGATTCAAGCTCGGTCTCACCTCCCAGGACGAGCAGGTCTACGACGAGCTCGCTCGCCATAAGCCCAACTCTATGAAGGACCTTATGACTCGTATAGAGGGTTGGTGTCAGCTCATCGAATCCAAGGCCGAAAAAGGCATCGGGAAGCCAACGAGTTTGAAGACGTTATACACCTCGGTATCCACACCGACTTCTGCACCTGTATCAACACCAAAGAAACAAGTCAACAACATCAAGCAGTCACAGAAGAAGGGACCGAAGCTAAGTGATTTCAACACCGAGAAGACCGTCTTCACCATTCCTATCTACCAGATCATCGACCAAGTGAAGGATCAGCCTATCTTCTCCTTTCCAAATCAGAAGCTAGGAACCGAAAATGGGAAAATCAAAAATCCCATCGTCCGATGCAGTTACCACAACGAGCAGGGCCACTTTACCACTGCATGCAAGCCCTTCAAGGCTTACTTGGAGTAGCTTGTCGCGGGTGGCCACCTCGGCAACTTCATCGATCGGAAAAAACAACAGCTCGGGCGCAACGTACCGAAAAAAACACCGAGGAAGCGGTCCAGACGATTCACGTCATTCACGGTCCACTAAATTCCGAGGCCGCCCGCATCATTCGAAACGAGTTGAACGCGGCCTCCTCGTCCAAGCAGGTCATGTTGGTTGGTCCCGAACCGAAGTGTCACAAAACCTACGACGGCTCCAAATGGACGATCACATTCACCGAGAAGGACCTCGACCGTGTCCAGCTTCCGCACAACGACGCCCTCGTGGTCACGCTACGCATCGAAACTTTCAACGTCCGACGTGTCCTTGTGAACCAGGGCAGCTCAGCCGAAGTATTGTACTACTCTCTGTTCAAGGACCTGAAGATTCCCGACACCGACCTCCGTCCATCCGAAGCCCCACTTATCGGTTTTAACGACGCCCCGGTCTGGCCCATTGGCACGGTCACTCTCCCTGTCCGTGCCGGCTCGGTCGTTCTTGACATGGAATTTGTGGTGGTTGACGTCCCTAGCCCCTATAATGCCATCATTGGACGCATTTGGCTTCATAGGCTACAGGCAATTGCCTCCATTTACCACCAGGTCGTACATTTCATCGGTGCTAACGGACGCCAAGAGGACTTGCGCGGGGATCAGACCGCAGCCAAAAGGTGTTACGTAAATGCCGTCCGAAGCAGTAAGCGGACGTCCCGGGTCAACCTCATGAAGGTCCCCGAGGCTCCACTCCTGGAAGACGTCGATAGATCGATCAACGACAAGGTAGCAGATGACCTTCTCACTATCCCCCTAACCGACGATGGTTCCCGTTTTTTCCTCATCAATTCCTCCCTCTCGGAAGCTGATCGGAACGAGACGGTCGCTTTCCTTAAGCGGAACTTGGAAGTATTCGCATGGACCCCGTATGACATGCCCGGGGTCAACCCTTCCTTCATCTGTCACGAGCTCAACATTAACCGCGCTAAGCGCCCGGTTGTGCAGAGGGCCCGGCGATCCTCCCCGGCTCATTCCGACGCCGTCATTGAAGAGGTTAACCGACTCCTAAACGCGGAAGCCATTCGAGAAGTCCAGTACCCCAAATGGTTGACCAATACTGTAGTGGTGAAAAAGAAGAACGGCAAGTGGCGGGTCTGTGTTGACTACTCCAATCTTAATGACGCTTGCCCGAAGGACTTTTTCCCCCTTCCTCGGATCGACCAGCTCGTCGACGCCACCGCCGGCCATGAACGACTCAGCTTTTTGGACGCGTACCTAGGCTACCACCAGATCGCCATGAGCGAAAGGGATGTTGAAAACACGGCCTTCATCACCCCCCATGGTATCTTCGGTTACCTTGTCATGCCCTTCGGTTTGAAGAATGCCGGAGCCACTTTTCAGCGAATGATAACCAAGATGTTCGAGCGCCTACTGGGAGACACGATGTTGGCTTACATTGACGATATGGTGGTTAAGAGCATGCGAGCAAGCGATCACCTAACACACCTCGCCAAAGTATTTGAAATCCTCAAAAAGCATAAGCTCTGCCTCAACGCCGAGAAGTGTGTATTCGATGTCAGCTCCGGGAAGTTCCTCGGTCACCTCGTCTCCCGACGCGGTATCGAGGCTGACCCGGCTCAAATATGGGCCATCGAGCAGCTCTCCGCCCCACACAACAAAAGGGACGTTCAGCGATTAACCGGCATGGCTGCCGCCTTGAATCGGTTCATAAGTCGCTCTTCGGACAAATGCCAACCGTTCTTTGCACTTTTGAAAGGAAGCCGGCATAGCTTCGCTTGGACAGAGGATTGTGACCGGGCCCTCCAGCAATTGAAGACTTATCTGTCCGAGGCCCCACTCCTTGTCACCCCTCGGGACCAGGAAGATCTGTTTCTCTACCTAGCTGTCTCCCCGCAAACTATAAGCTCGGTGCTCATCGGACAGGAAGGAAAGGAGCATCAACCCATCTACTACTCCAGTAAGACTATGTCTCCTGCAGAGACACGTTACCTCCCTTTGGAAAAGCTGGTGCTCGCTCTCGTTTCTGCTTCTCAAAAGCTTGCCCCTTACTTCCAGTCACATTGTATCATTGTCCTAACCGAGTACCCCCTCAAGTCCCTCCTTTGGAAGGCCGACCTCTCTAACATAATCTCACAGTGGGCGTCACCGGTTAAGCCCATCACCGCCCAAGCGTCCCGAGGAAGGATGCTCCCCTTGAGCATACCGAACGCCACCCCGAGGTTCTTGACGGTGTCGGCATGGTGAATCGGGCGACCTGCAAAATAGCGAAATTTCAGAGCCCAGGGAAGCTCCCTTAGGTTGACCCACCGGCCGCCCCCCGTTGCCCGCATCGTCCTGTTCGTTCGTCCGCCCCTCCTCCTCGGTAAGGTTGATTGTTTCGTGGCCCTCCCCCCGGGCATCCCTCCCTTCCTCCAACCGAGCCCGCTTCTCCGGGGGCTCTTGTGGAGAGGCGGGTGACGCCATCGAGGTCCCCGCGCCTGGCGTCATGGAAGCCTGGCCTCGGCCCCTCCCTCTCGGCCTCTGATGCCTCAAGTTTAGCACCTCCCAAGTCCCTGGTCCAAACATCTCGCCACTCAACCTAGTCCTTTCTTGCATCTCTCGGTCAACTTCTTCGCGGATGACGCCCCGAGGCTCGGAGGTGCTACCCTCTGCTTCGTTCGCACCACCCCCTCGCCCTCCTCCTCTTCCGGTCCTTCCTCCTCGGCCTCGTCCCCTGCCTGCCCTTGGAACGCCCTGTTGCCTCGGTTTCTTCTTTAAAAAGCTAGTGTAAGACGCGACGTAACCAAGCAGTTCAGGAGCATATCGACTTGTGAGTGGGATTGCGAAGGCAGCTGTGATTCGGCTCCGAACGGCTCTTTCCCGAAGCGTCGCAACAACACCCTTGGCTGCAAAAAATAGAACTCCGAAGAAAAAGGACATCAGTACAACATGCTAAGCATAGCGATTTGCTGAAGGAATATACCGAAAAGAAGGGTTTAACCGACCAGGGGATCTGTTTTCAAATGGAAACGTGGTGGTTGTGTCTGCTCTCTCCCCCGGACCAAACATGAAGTTCCCGGTGACCGAAACGTAGATACCGGCCCATTCCTCGAAATCGGGCAGATGGTCGATCAAAAATGTGTCGTAGCCGGAGCGGCAGGACAAGTAGTGACGTTGGTGTTCACGGTTGACCCCCAGTAGGTAAACTCCGAAGAGCTCTTCCATTCCGAAGGTCAAATTATATTGCCTCCTCAGCTCTATGATGCTCGTAATAATTCTATACGAGTTTATCGTGATTTGGGAGGAGGTGAGATTGAGGGTTCGGAGGATTCGTCTGACAAATTGGTGGAGGGGAAATCTAATCCCTCCTTCGGTTATGGCCATCAGGGGGAAGATTAGTGCCCCTTTTAGGTGGGGGAGATCCCTGGGATCATTGTTTGGGAGCAGCCGGACCTCGACGTCATGTGGCACGCCATAAACCCGTTTGAATTCCGCGTAGGCAGCCGACATTCCATCAAAATATTGGTTGCTATAGGGACAGGGCCTCATCGGCCTCCTTCGTCCCCGAACCTCTTCTGGGGCATCGGAGAAGGGCCCTGGCCCGTGATCCGAGGTGCTAGGCTCTGTCATTCTCGGGTCAAAGGTTGTCTTCTGCTGTGGAACTGTCAGAGGGTCGCGGGGTTCGATTGAGTCAGTAGGGATTCGGTAGAAGGCTCGGGATTGTATCTCCACAAATATTTTTTCAAGGTCAGCAGAAGGAACCGAGTTACTGGAACTGCCTGTAGACACCCCATTCTGGACTGTCCAGATTAGTCCTTTTACTTTCTTTGTTGCCCCAATGATGATAAACGGTCGAAAACTCTCCGAGGTCGATGGAAGGTCGTGAGCTTTGAGTGTTGGACCCTCCTCTTTCAAACCCATTTCAAATCCCTTCAAAACCTTTCGAATCCAGAGCCAGATAAAGCCTCAGCAAAGCCTAGCCATGTGTACGCCAGCCACTACTTGGCGTGCGCCAGGATCTAGCCATGTGTCGGACATCGACCGTTGACTGGGTTTGACCTGGCGCACGGTAGGATGTAGGTGGCGTACGCAAGGTCAAGGCCGGTCAAATCACCGTTTTCCTGCCACGCGCCCGAGACTTTTGTGGCTCCCCAAGTACAGGGAGCAGTGCCCCTGATGATGATATTCGTCTGGCCGTTCCCCCTTCTCTCCTACACACCCCATCAAGGCAAGTCCCATGCATTTAATGCATGGAGGCTCCCTCCTCTCTTCAACCAGCCAAACAGGCCTTAGCCCAACTGATCTCAGTCCATCTCTCCACCATAAATACCCCCCATTGCATTCATTTGCAAGGGGTTAGCACATTCATAACTCAACCTTTCCCTCTCTTCTCTCTTGTTCTTGTTCCTCCATTGAAAGAGTAAGAGATAGAGAAGCTCCATACACCCCTCACCACTGATTAGTCACTGCACAGCCTCCATCTTCAACCCCCAAAAGCTCACACTCTCCCTTTTATCTCTTGCACCAAAGGTATACCACCTTTGCGCTGCTTTCTGTTTTCGATTCCTGAGGGGAACCAGAAAGGTTCTGGCTAGTAACTGATACTAGTCCAGGCCCTTCTCTGGTAAAATAAATCAGTCATAAGACACAAACCATGGCGCACGCCAGCTTCAGTAGGCCGTACGCCACCTTTGGCTGTACGTGCACAGCTGGCGTGGGGATCATGGGGTGTCCATTTGTTGCCTTATTTCCTTTATGTCATCACCTTCCAGCATGCTAATAACCAGTTTATTGCTTTCTGTATTCTAGAACTGTTCAAATGTAGTTCTCAATACTTGTATCTTTTTGCTTCTCAAGGCCTCTGGGGTACCTCTGGTCATGTTCCAGAATCCAGATGATGTAAAGCCAAACACTGGTCAACATACAAACCTGGCGTACGGCCCCTATGGGTGGCGTACGACACGCTTATTACAGGCCAGTGCCTGGCCCTTATATCATAGCTCAATCTTGGCCTCTTGTTCCTCCCCACTCTGTTTATGGGGCCTGCTTTATTATTTTCATTGCTCTTAGCCATTCCTTATGTCTGTATATGTACATAATCTATCTTATCAACTGTTGGGTTTGCCCTGGGTGTGCACTGGTCCATTCCAGAGCCCAGAGGGTTGAGAGTAAGAGCTGCAAGAAATCAACAGGGTAGTGTACGCCAGCTTTGAGGTGGCGTGCGTAGGGTGTGTTGGCGTGCAGTGGCTTGGCCATTGCGTGCCAGCATGTTGCCTGCTCACGCACCCGACGAGCAGCGTACATCATTCTGTTGGAACTGTTTGCAGTGCTTGTTCTCAATCTATGTTCTTACGTTTAATCTCATCACCCATAAACATTTTTGTCATAAAACTGCAAGCTGCTACAGTATTAATCCCCTTTTACTGTTCCCTCGCCCTAACTGGCTAAAAATGATCAAATGAGAGAAAAATGCAAACGCTTTACAAAATGCCTGAGTAGAGACCGATCTCCGGATTGGGCGAGAGGGGGTGCCATAAAACCCTTCCCCTCTCGTAACGTGGCTCTCGAACCTCAGATATCAAAGGTGACGACAGACCAGTCTACGCCTTTTCAAATCAAATCAAACCCTTTTTCAAATCAAAGCAAAACATAGCAAACGTTCTCGAGTTCGGTTCCTTGGGTGCCTCACCGCTAAAACCCGAATGGCGACTCTGAATCGAAGCGTTTCGCCGCGCTATTTTCTAAAAGGGCCGCCCCCAAACAATTCATTTCTACCAAACCAAAATCGGGCGATTTTTGGGGCGTGTGCCCACACTGCCCGAAGAGAGCTCAATGACCATTTGCCCCTACCTAACAAAGAAAGAAGATGTGCAAAAACTCGTTAGCTATGTGGCCAGGGAAAAGCAAGAAGATCTAACGCTCGGGATAGAATGGTCATTACTCCTCGGAATCTATTGGTCTTGCTTAAGCTCAGGGTACCCTCTTCAGGAAGACCTCCCCCCCCCCCCCCCCCCCCCCCCCCCCCCCCCGTGGGATTGACACTGATCCTAGAGTCTTAGGATGAATTTAGGCCTCGGGAAGAATTTATGCCTCAGTCGCAGTATGAACAGCGTTGGAGATTCCCAGCGCCGCCGCGAACTAGAGGCGGCGAGCGGTGGTTCGACTCTAAAACGTGCTAGGAGCGACGAAAAAGGCGAAGAAAGTGATCAAAGCATGAAGATAAAAGTAAGAAGATCAACGAACCTCAAATCCGCGTGGTGATCTGAGTCCAAAGCGTTCAAAATCATGGTTGAATGGTGGAGGCAGATGGCGGCGACGGTTCAACTTCAGAGCGGGAGGGAAAGTGGCCATCCTCTCTCTCTCCATTATTTATATTAGGGTGGGCGGAGCGTTGCGCGGGAAACGAAGCGTCGTGCATCGACTCGTCCGATCTCTAACACGTGTCCTCATCGGACGGTCATTATATGGGGCTCTGCACCGAGGCGAGGGCGCCGTATGGCCGAACCACTGGCCTAATGACGCGTGTCCCCGAAGCGACGTTTCGTACCAATCAACTGACACAGCACGTGCGGAGACAGCTTTCGCTCTCTACCATCTCGGCAGGTTTGACACGAGGACTTTTGCTGACAGAGGCAATTGAGGTGGAATCTACCGAAGCGTTCTCGTTCCTCGGTATCCCTTCTTGAAGAAGGACCATGGAGGCTCGTGAAGGAGTCAAGACCCTGGAGCAAAAGCATGGGGCTCCAAGGACTTGAGGGGCTATTGTGGTGGCCTCGGTCATCATGTCAGTAACCGGGCTGGACATACGAGCCGATGTCTCCCCAGGCCTGGTTGTTGAACCGAAGAGTGTTGTTGCTCCTGACCTATGGTCCGGTATCATGCCCGGGTACATGCTTCGGCTTCAGTACTATCCAGGGCATCAGAGCGAGGTAGTTACGATGGACGAGC
The DNA here is from genome assembly GCA_019656295.1 of Rhododendron mucronatum var. ripense. Classification (NCBI taxonomy): domain Eukaryota; kingdom Viridiplantae; phylum Streptophyta; class Magnoliopsida; order Ericales; family Ericaceae; genus Rhododendron; species Rhododendron mucronatum. The sequence goes on from BPLT01000041.1 coordinate 802,398, forward strand.
CCCACGTCAATCCCACCATAGCTGCAATCATTTGGATCAGGTCATGTGCTCCATAACCGCTTTATTCCTTCCGTCATGAGTGACGTCACCCGAAGCGGTTACTTGGGCGTGACCTCCACGCGTTGGCTTGAAGGCCAAGTAAACCTAGGTCTATAAATATAAAGGGATGCTCATTGTGAAAGGGACGCCATTCTTCCCTAACTCTAGACCTAAACCTCACCCCTGAGATCTAACTTGATCGTCGGAGGGTCACTGGGCAACCCAAGCCCTAGTGATTTGTTGCAGGTCCAGCGGCAGGAGCGAACCTAACCACATCCAGTCTAGGTCCTGATAATTCGAACCCCCACAGACACCAAGCATTGTCATCCACAGAACAACATCCCTCTTCCTCTCTCCCTCCGGTCTAAACCCCGCCATACTAAAGACGTGTTTAGCTTTCTGTACCAGCCCGCACTTACCATACATTTCAATCAATGAACTCTGCAAAAAGACATCAACTCCCACGTTGGGAACTGTACGAATGATTTTCGCATGCACCTGTCCACCCAATTCGATTGCATATAGTCTAACACACGCACGTAAAGCAACTGATAAAGTGAAGTTATCATAATTCAAGTTCAACATTGACAAAAGTGCATTTGCACATACTGAGTTTCTAAAAGGCATTTCGTCGAACAATTCCGCTGCATCATTGATAAGCAACAATTTTCCGTATAAATCAATCAGGGCACTCCCCACAAGCACACTAGATGACCAACCCGATTTGATCACATGGGTATGCAACTGTTTACCAAATTCAACATCTTTGATATCAGAGGAAGCCGTTAATGAGCTACACAGAGCGTATGAGTCTATATGAACCCCATTGATGTGGGTAAAGGCAAAGGTTTGTAGAGCGAGAAAAGGCCACCCTTTTCAACAAAAATCCGATATCAAAGCATTAAAGGTGGGTTTTGGGCAGGCATGTGATGTGCATGAAGTTTCTTTATGGAATTAAGATTCTTAGCTTGAGAGTATTGGTGTAAGAAATGAGAGATAGACATCAATGGTTTGTGTTAAATGCAACTGGCATTGGCTAATCTGGCTTGGCATAAATTGGGGTAGAAAAAAGACTAATGGTTTAGTCTTAGTTCACTGTTAAAGGTGCATGGACAGAATACTACTCTAGAGTCTAAATGTCATTGAGTATTGTTAAAGCATTCAACTCAAAACTAACTGGAAATGAGAGAAGAAGCCACCTGAGCTCAAGCAACCTATAACAAAATAGAAGCAAAATAAATATCAAGTGACAAATATAAATGACTAACAAGTGTAGTTTGGAGGGCCAAAATAGCAATATTTCGGCACTTGTCACCACCCAGACTCATATATTGGTTTTCAGAGTGACAATTAACCGATGGGGACAAATTCCAACAAGTATGATAAAATAGGTAGGAGTTTTGGAACTTCAAACTATAATATTAGATGGTTTGGTTTAAACTAAAAGTAAGGCCCCAAACCAAAGATCATGTTGATTCAATGATTCAGTTCTTTTCTTACTTAAACAGCCATGAGTCCATGACCAACATGATAATCACAAATTGAAATGCACCAGGTTCAAAAATTCAGTGGAAAGATGCAATCAGTTATGTTGGCAGAAACCCGGAAAGCATATCCCTTCAGAAACCAAGATTGACACATAACTGTTTGTTTCCGAAAATAACAATTTGGCCTAGGAACGGCGAGTGGTGCAGTTCTAGGCTTGATGCGGGCGTGCCAGGGCAGGATTGCTACCCAAATTCGTATTAAGGCCTGGATGCCTCAAATCTGACTTCGTACAGACCATTGCGTACGACCTAAAGGGTGAGGCCGTATGTGGTTCGTGGTTTGCCTTGTCGGGCTAAGGACTTAATATTTCCTAATCGCGTGAAAAATGGAAAGAAATGAAGAGCAAGGCCTAAAACTGAAATAAAAGGACTTTATTAACGGTTTAACAAAGTCTTGTTACAAGGAAATGAAATAAAATCTAGGCTTGGCTAGATTGAACGGGAAAGTAACGATAATTGAAAGATAAATTGGTCGTGGACCTAAAGATAGAAGATAACTGAAAAATAAATAGCATAAGCGCTGGGCTTGTATGGTCTGGGACGGAAAGATAAAAGATAATTGAAAAATAAATTGAGTAAGCCAGGGGCTTGATTGGTCGGGGACCGAAAGAGAGAAGATAAATGAAAATAAATATGCATAAGCTGGGGGCTTGATTGGTCGAGGACCCTGGCCAAGGCCTCCAAAACTGGGATTTATAGGAGTCACACAGGCCTTGATCTGCTTCAAAATGCTCCAATGCATGGTCACCATGTGGCCTTCTAGCAAAGGTCTAGGCTTTGAGCAGCTTCGAAATGGTCCAATGAGGGGTGTTCTCTGAGCAAAACGTGTCTTTTACTCCAAGGAAATAGTAAAGGCCTGAAATGCCCTTCTTTTCTGCATAAAAATTTGTAAAAGAGTAAAAGGAACTTCTGCATCCAGGCCTTTGAGCTGCTTGTGAGCAGCTTGCTTAGGTCTGGATGAATCACTAACCAACAGCTCCAAGGGGCTGCATGTACGCCACCTGTCCTTGGCCTTGCTTTATACTGAAGGATGGGGTCCACTCAGACCTTGAGCTGCTAGTAAGCAGCTTACCCAGGTCTGCCCAGCAAGAACATTCTAGGCCTTTGAGCTGCTTGTGCAGGCCTAAGCTGCTTGTGAGCTGTTTGGGACGTCTCTATGCATGGCTGCCATGTGTCCTTGGTCTTGCTTCATGCTGAAGAATGGGGTCCCACCAGTTCAGACCTTGAGCTACTTGTGAGCAGCTTATCTAGATCTATCTAGCAAGAATATTCTAGGCCTTTGAGCTGCTTGTGAGCAGCTCAAGGCCTTTGAGCCACTTGTGAGTAGCTTAAGGCCCCTTTCTTGCTTATTAAAGGCTTTAAATGATGCTCTTAAAGCAGTGGGCCTATTCATCAATTGGGCCTGGACTTGTGGTAAATCATGGGCCTTTGTCTATTATAAGCCTTTTGAGCCCAAGCCTGGTGAGGAAACCAAGGCCTCTACCAATTTGGGCCTATTTCGTAGGCCTTGTTACTTCTAGGAATTTGGTTAGGCCTGGATGAAATACTCAGGCCTGGTGGACTAATTCAAGCCTTGGGCCTTTGACTGATTTGGGCCTATATGGAAGGCCCATCATTTCTTAAGAACCGGCCCTAATTCGTGGGCAACTGGTCGTAAGGTCTTTTAAGGCTAGGGCCTCGACCCTCGAGGCTACCTTTAACCCGTAAATCCATTTCCTGATTTTTGGCCAAAAATGGGTATAAACATTGCCCCCCCCCCCATGCCTTGATTCTTTACTTTTAGGATCAAGGCGTGTATAAAGAGTAAAACCATTTTTGGCATCCAAACAAGCCTCGATTCTTGTTTTAGCATGTCTTCTTTTGTTTGCCTTGCCTACGGACTTAGTAGGCATTAGACATTTTACATGCTTCATTCAGGCCTTTGACAATAGTCTCTAAATTCTGACCTTGGAATGAGTCTGCCAACCATCTTTTTGGTTGGACAGGCCTTTCAAAGGCCTCTCTGAAAGATAAAAGGCCTTAACTTGCATCCTCTAGGGCTGTTTAGAGTGATTGGATGATGCTCATGCCTATACCAGCGTTAAATCTCAAGGCTCATAAGTAAAGCCTCTTATTAGGCCTGTTCACACCAATAAAGGCCATGTTCGGGCCTAAAAATACATTTGGAAGGCCTGAACTCCCACTCGGAGTGTTCATAATAAAGATTCAGGCCTACTTAAAGATCTCGAAGGGCCTTCATCTCCGTGAAAAAGGCCTTTATACACCAATACGAGGCCTCTTTTCAGTTCCGATTGCAGAGAAGCTCCAAACCTATGAAAGGTTTGACAACAAGGCCTAGAAATACATTGAAAGGCCTAAAAAGGTGATCAGGCCTAAAGAAAGAGCTTAAAGGGCCTCATTTCTTGCAAAAAGGCCTGTTTATACCAGTATTAGGCATGTGCTCAGGCCTAGACCATGAAAAAGCCTAGTAAGGACTGAAAATATGCTAGAAGGCCTGAACTCCTACTTAGATTGGTTATACTATTGGTTCAGGCCTAGACAATGAAACAAAAAGGGCCTCCACCTATGCGGAAAAGGCCCGGTATGAACTTAAAAATAAGGCCTACTCAATGACTGATAGGCCTTGGCCGAACATCTTAGAGATACTTGTCCGGCCTTTTAAAGGACTTTCTCCACTTAGCCCTTCCCACAACCATGATGTTTTCTTGTAAGCCAAGTGAATAACACTCGGTTTTGATGTGGCCCACAAATCCAATGTGGGCGCGATTTCACAACTTTAAGGCTTATAGTTGGCCTACGCTTGTAATGCCTTTTGGCAGGTCGGACAATGCCAAAAAGGCCTTCGTTAACCGGGGGAGGAGGGGGATCTCCAATCACAAATGAATCGTGGTCAAACCCTGGAGTGTCGTCGTTTTCCTCCTCTTCATGTCGTTCCTCCTCTTCTAGAACAACCGCAACATGCAATTCAGACCTGTGGAGTGTCGTCGTTTTCCTCCTCTTCATGTCGTTCCTCCTCTTCTAGAACAACCGCAACATGCAATTCAGACCTGTCTATAAGGTTGATGGCAGGCCTAGATGGTTCCTGACCTACCTCAATGATTTGCTCATCGCCCAAGACTGAATCTGGATGTGGTAGCCCTTCAAAGACTTCAGAAAGCTCTTGAGAGGAGAAAATGGGCTGATTTTGCCTCATAATTGGACTTCCCATGTTCTGGCTTATTCCAGGCTTGAGATCTTGTTCCCCTTGCGCCAAAACAGGTCCATCGTTTTGCTTCTCTAGGCCTAGAACTAGCTTTCCATCTAGAAGTTTTTGAAAAACTCCTGAATGTTGGCTGCTACACTCAGGCCTGAGATCGTTGCCGTGATCATTATGAGGTTTATCATCTAGGCCTTGTCGCTGTTCAGGAATCCTCGAAGGCCTGGACTGAGAATTTTGCCCCCCGAGTGTAATTCCTTGGCCTTCTTGCCCCCCGAGTGCAGGGCTTTCGGGAGCTAAGGCCTGAGGGAAGCCTAGAGGCCTAGTGTGCTTACTAGAAGCTTGTTTAGACACATTCAGGCCTGAAGTCGAGCCTAAAGTGCCAAACCGTGGTACCGGTGGTGGAGTAAGAGTTGACAACTTATCATTGAATTTAGCCATTGCTTTATCAATGGCCTTGGTGGAGTTGATAATGACCTGGCTAGAGTTGATAATGGCCTGATTAGAGCTGATCATGGCCTTGTTGGATTCTTCTAGCCTTTGCAAACATGCATCCAAGGGATCAATATACTCCTGTGAGAGTTCTTCGTTGGATGCAACGGTGCAGGTCTGAATGGCCATATTTTCTTCAACTTGGCCTCCAAAGGTCTGAGTATGAGGATCACCAAAGCCACCATTTTGGAATTCAGGCTGTTCGGGCAGGCCTGAATGCATGATACTTGAATAGCCATGTGACTTAGCATTAAGGAGATAGGCTACCTCATTGCGTAATTGGCATTCCTCATCTTCAAGTCTGCCAATTTTGTCTTCAAGCCATCTCACTGCATCGTTGTAGTAGAGTTGTGCGTCGAGAAACCAACCATCCGTAGGATTGAGTCGATACTTCTCCATGTTGAGACGGTTGATCTCATCTTCAAGTTCATCGACCTTGTCATACCGCCAACTAATTTCTTCTTCACAATGCCGAATCTCAACATCTAATTCAATGTATTGAATCGACATGAATCGGCGTGATCATACCCCTTGAAACGATTAGGGTCCCACTGGGCGTGCCAATGTTTGTTTCCGAAAATAACAATTTGGCCTAGGAACGGCGAGTGGTGCAGTTCTAGGCTTGATGCGGGCATGCCAGGGCAGGATTGCTGCCCAAATTCGTATTAAGGCCTGGATGCCTCAAATCTGACTTCGTACAGACCATTGCGTACGACCTAAGGGGTGAGGCCGTATGTGGTTCGTGGTTTGCCTTGTCGGGCTAAGGACTTAATATTTCCTAATCGTGTGAAAAATGGAAAGAAATGAAGAGCAAGGCCTAAAACAGAAATAAAAGGACTTTATTAACGGTTTAACAAAGTCTTGTTACAAGGAAATGAAATAAAATCTAGGCTTGGCTAGATTGAACGGGAAAGTAACGATAATTGAAAGATAAATTGGTCGTGGACCTAAAGAAAGAAGATAACTGAAAAATAAATAGCATAAGCGCTAGGCTTGTATGGTCTGGGACCGAAAGATAAAAGATAATTGAAAAATAAATTGAGTAAGCCGGGGGCTTGATTGGTCGGGGACCGAAAGATAGAAGATAAATGAAAATAAAGATGCATAAGCCGGGGGCTTGATTGGTCGGGGACCCTGGCCAAGGCCTCCAAAACTGGGATTTATAGGAGTCACACAGGCCTTGAGCTGCTTCAAAATGCTCCAATGCATGGTCACCATGTGGCCTTCTAGCAAAGGTCTAGGCTTTGAGCAGTTTCGAAATGGTCCAATGAGGGGTGTTCTCTGAGCAAAACGTGTCTTTTACTCCAAGGAAATAGTAAAGGCCTGAAAGGCCCTTCTTTTCTGCATAAAAATTTGTAAAAGAGTAAAAGGAACTTCTGCATCCAGGCCTTTGAGCTGCTTGTGAGCAGCTTGCTTAGGTCTGGATGAATCACTAACCAACAGCTCCAAGGGGCTGCATGTATGCCACCTGTCCTTGGCCTTGCTTTGTGCTGAAGGATGGGGTCCACTCAGACCTTGAGCTGCTAGTAAGCAGCTTACCCAGGTCTGCCCAGCAAGAACATTCTAGGCCTTTGAGCTGCTTGTGCAGGCCTAAGCTGCTTGTGAGCTGCTTGGGACGTCTCTATGCATGGCTGCCATGTGTCCTTGGTCTTGCTTCATGCTGAAGAATGGGGTCCCACCAGTTCAGACCTTGAGCTACTTGTGAGCAGCTTATCTAGATCTGTCTAGCAAGAATATTCTAGGCCTTTGAGCTGCTTGTGAGCAGCTTAAGGCCTTTGAGCCACTTGTGAGTAGCTTAAGGCCCCTTTCTTGCTTATTAAAGGCTTTAAATGATGCTCTTAAAGCAGTGGGCCTATTCATCAATTGGGCCTGGACTTGTGGTAAATCATGGGCCTTTGTCTATTATAAGCCTTTTGAGCCCAAGCCTGGTGAGGAAACCAAGGCCTCTACCAATTTGGGCCTATTTCGTAGGCCTTGTTACTTCTAGGAATTTGGTTAGGCCTGGATGAAATACTCAGGCCTGGTGGACTAATTCAAGCCTTGGGCCTTTGACTGATTTGGGCCTATATGGAAGGCCCATCATTTCTTAAGAACCGGCCCTAATTCGTGGGCAACTGGTCGTAAGGTTTTTCAAGGCTAGGGCCTCGACCCTCGAGGCTACCTTTTAACCCGTAAATCCATTTCCTGATTTTTGGCCAAAAATGGGTATAAACAATAACATAAAGATTTCAACTGACATAGCTATTGGTGTGCATAGCTATTGGTGTTCGATCAAGCTAACTTTCTCAAGAAACACACATCTTTGCGACATCTAAAATATGAACAGTTCTAGTGATTGTTTTGGACTCGGTATGGGCACAACAGTACGAAACACCCGAGTCCAAAACTGGACCACACTAGAGGATTAACACTAGACTAGAACTTGGTCCACCAAAAATCATAGAATCCATGGAAGCGAACAAGGGGAAAAAAAAAAATTCAAAGCCATGAAGGTTTGCTGTTAAATGTAAGATAATGTCATTAGTCCCAACTTATGATATTCCGGCAAAATTTTTCCTCCTTGGGAAATAATGCTGTCCATAAAAATGGTAATTACTGCTTTACAAAACGGTGTTGTCAAATTATGCTAACAAGTGTCTTCTTAGTTCTTGCAAAGAATCATAATCCACCCAATTGAGAAGCTAGGCTGATGAAAACGTCTTCTCTACATGGAATAGTAAGACCACCCATTGGATGGTCAAACCCAAATTCTTCCTCAGCTTGGCTTAACAAGTCCTGAAATGAAGGATTGCTCAAGTATGATATCGGGATCACGAATCGCTTCTTTTTGCTCTCTCCAACATAAATGGCGAAATGGCCCTTTGGAACATCTGCTGTTGCTGCTGCTGAGGAAGCTGCTTTGTTTCCTGCTGTCGATGAACACCGGCGAAGGACTTGTCTGGCATGCATAATCCGAGGCATACGAATGGCCATTGTTTTCAATTGGAGTATCCCACTTGAAAAACAAGGAAAAGGAGTGAAGCAGGTGCAGAACAAATGGAAGTTTTGTATAGGAGTGAAGGATTTGAAGCTTGTGTTGGTTTAAGACTTACTGATTTGCTTATATATAGATGGTCAATGGTATGTGGGAAATTGTAGAAATCTGGAATGTGTGGTGAAGGGGAATTAGGAATGGGGTCTGCTGGGAGACATTACCACATGAACAATCACATGGTTTTGCTTTCTTACTCAGCCATCACATGAATTTGCATTTAATAGATGGGCCAAACTGTAGGTTAGTTGGATACCATCACATTCCCTACCACATCTTTTTTTTTAACAAAACCTACAAAAGGTCCCCCTTAAAACTCAAAGAGATAAACCAGTTTGATTAGACATTTCCTCTAAGTATGGGTTTGTTACATACATCCTTCAAAATATATAAAGCACTTGTATCGGACAATTAGACAAGGGCATGGAATCCCTGCCAGATATATTTTTTAACACAAGTTTCTCATGAACTGTGCATAGAACTCCTATAATATGAAAGAAAATGTCTAAGATAACTGCTAAACACCATATTAAGCTAGAAAATACAAAATTAAATATTGCAACCAAATCTTAAATATTCTGGCATGTCTCAGTATCCATGAATTCGGAAAACTATGTGAATATGATATTTAGACACATGTTTGCACCCAACATTGGTAATGTCATGACTATGTGACATATGCATTGAATTCTAAATTAGTAAGTGTTGAGAAGATAAACCACCATTGTTTGAAATCTCTCATCATCATTGTATTATGCATATAGTTATACCAACAAGCAGTGGTACACTCATTGCACCCCACAACTTTGTTTCAAAGCATTGGACCGGATTAAAAGGAATTGTACTGATGATAAACAACAAACAAACAAGAAATAAAGGTTTTTGTTTTTGGTACCAAGTGGTGAGGAGAAATCTTCAAAAAGGGGCCCTTTGAAGAACATGGTCTGCTAGCAGCATATAACAAAGTTCACATGGTGGGTAGATATAGGCTTTCTGTCAATCTTGCAATTCTCCTCATTTGGGACTCTTTAGTTTCTCCAGTTGAATGATGGTTGGCAAAAATAAATGGGAAAAAAAAATTCATGTAAGTTATTTCGGGGAGGCAGATGCGTGAGATGCCTCTTTGTCAATGTTCTTCTGTAGACACCTTCTCAAATTTCTTCTCCTCTGTCCTCAATTTGGGTTTTTTTTTTCCTTTTTTTTTTTTTTTGGTTTTTCCTTTCTAGTTGGTGGGCGTAAAGTTGCGCCATTGTGATCTGAAGTTCACGGGTTCGAGTCACGGAAACAGCCTCTCTGCTTGCCAAGGTAAGACTATGTACATCAACCATTCCCCAGACCCCGCAATAGCCTTATGCACTGGATTTGCCCCTTTGCCCTTTCTGTTTGGTGGATTTGTTTATCCACCACAATGGATGTCTCAACTTTGTCCCTAACCACACCATCTTGACATTATCTTTGGATCAACTGGTTTAGTTCGAATCAAAGTTTTTGTGGGATAAGCAGTACACTACCAACAGAACACATTCCAACCCCATTGTCCCCACCCTTCATTTCAGTTAGGAAGACATAACCAATTAACCTTGCCTATCTATCTATATATATGTGTTACAGGGGCTTAAAAAAGTACCAGTTACCAGCACATATCTTCACATTTCCTCCTCTCCAAAGCCTTCTCTATTCTTCAAAATCTCATTTAATTCATACTTTCTCCTCTAATAGAAAATCATGGGAATCCGATTTCTCGTTACTCTTCAGGCTAAGGTCCTCTTTCGTCGAACTATTTTTCCAGCCAGCCAAACAGCTCCCAATGATGCACATGCATGTCCCAAAAGGCTATTTGGCAATTTATGTTGGAGAGTCTCAGAAGAAAAGGTTTTTGGTTCCAATATCATACTTGAACCAACCTTTGTTCAAAGGGTTGCTGCATAAGGCTGAAGAAGAATTTGGGTATAGTCATCTGATGGGTGGTCTCACTATTCGTTGCAGAGAAGATACCTTCCTCGATCTTACATATGTTTTGAATGGATTATGAGAGTGGAAAATGGGAGAAATCTCCGGCGATAGAAATTTCATCATAGACACTTTTGTAGATTAGGAACATCTAATTCCATGTACATAGCATCAACTTTTTTATGCATGAGAAGTTGGTTAAGGTAAAAAATACTGGACAAGTCTATCGATACAAGAAATGAGCTAGAAACAAAATTTCCTATACAATTTGTTGTGCAACATCTCGATGTACAGAAACCATCATTCCAGCATTTGAAATCTTCCACTTCATTTACTGGCTTCATTCTTGCAACGGTGGCTCATTTCAAGCTCGTTGGAGCACAAATGATTAGGATGAACGACGGATTCGATTGGTTTCTTGTCAATCGTAGGCTTTGGGTCTCGGTTTGGGCAAATAATCTCTGATTATTTGCTGTTTCCTTGCTCCTATTAGTCTTGTAACAACTTCAAGATTAATGAAATTTTTTTGGTGTTCAAAAAAAGGTAATAGAATCTGGTGAGGGTATAGCATGCGCAAGCAAAAAGTCGGTCAATCTGTTACCAATTTAACCTGCGACCTCTAATCTGACTACTACCAACATCTTTCTCCGGCCCCTCTTTCTTTCTCCTCCTCCTCTCAATTTCCCGATATCATTCTGCACGCCGTGCTTCGCATATTTAGCAAAAGCGACACTCCCACGTTCATAGCAGGCGCTAAGCAGGGATCCCCACGTAAAAACCATGCAACCGTCACCCAAGTCGCGGATCAGCGACAGTGAAGGTCGACTTGGATTCGACTCATCACGAGATAAGAGTAGGTTTGATTGAGATTTCTTCAGGTTTTTTATCGGGGATTTCCAACGGCTATAACGGACTAACTGTAACATCTTTCACGCGCCTATGAATGAAAAAAGTTATATTCACGTTTTAATCCACTGCTCCCAGCTAATTTGTATTAGAATTTTTTCATAACATATTATATCCGATGACACACCATTGGGTAGCTGATTGATTTTATATTTCATTGAACAATTTTAATTAATAATATCTATAATATGGACGAATCGGATCATCAAAGTAATAGCAAAATAAGTTTGAAAAGGCCAGAAACGTCGGAAAAGGCTTGTTCCAGTAACTTCGCAGATTAAAATGCGAGGTCTGTTCAATGCAATATTCCCGCTTTGTAAGCATGTGTCATTAGATATTTTCCATTTCTTTGGTTGAAAGCGTTTTCCGCCACCACTACCGATGAAACAAAAACAACCCATTACAGATTTGGCCAGAGACATCGTCGAACATCCCTCTCTCTCTCTCTCTCTCTCTCTCTCTTGGAACTCTTTTCTGGTTGCCGGCATCAGTAACCCATGAGGTATGTAGCATGATGCTTTTTTCAGCGTCGGCGTCAGTGATACAATCCTTTTTCCGGTGTTGTCTTCTTCGTGGTTGGCATCGGATTGATTTCCAAACTGAGACTGACAACGTCTCTCCCTCTCTCCCCGTGAAAGAAAGGGCACACTGGGAGAGAGGGAGGGAAGTATATGTCACCCGTAACAGTTTCCAGCAGGTAACCTCACACATGACATTAAGGGCACTGGGCACATGTGGCCGAACGCACGCGTTCGAGCTTGACACCATATAGCAGCTGGATCCCAGCTAAACGCCCAGGCATCACAATGGGCCGGTCACAAATCCTTCGGTCGGGCAATTGGGCTCCCGTGACAGGCTGGCGAAGTGGGCTCTGAGGGACTACTTGGCCGGGCGTCCACCCATACGAGACTCAGCAAGACGGGTCGCCCATGACACTCGGCCCAACGCTGTACCCGATTCGGCCCACTACATATAGCATTAACAAATCAACTGAGAAATACGACTCAAAAACTGCACAATCCCATATAAAAACCAAAAAAGGAGAAGAATCAAAGCCGTGAAGATTTTGCCTTTACGTAAGAAAATGTCATTAGTCTGTCCTTAACAAAGGGAAACAAATAGACTTGTACAAAGAAATGGTTGAATACTGATTTACAAAATTGTGTCTGTCAAAATGTGCTAACAAGTGTCCTCTCTATCAAAGAATCATGATCCACCCAATCGAGAAGTGAGATCAATGAAGACGTCTTCACTGCACGGAATAGTAAGACCACCCATTGAGTGATGAAATCCACATTCTTCCTCAACTTGACCTAACAAGTCTTGAAATGATGGATTGTTCAAGTACGATACCGGGATCACGAACCGCTTCTTTTCGCTCTCTCCAATATAAACTGCAAAATGACCTTTCGGAACGTCTGTTGATGATGGGGAAGAAGCTAATTTGTTTGCTGCTGCCAAAGAAGACCGGCGAAGAACTTGTTTGGCATGCATAATCCAAGGCTTACGAATAGCCATTGTTTTCAGTTGGTATATCCTGTTAACAGGCAAGAAAAAGAAGTGAAGGATGTGCAGAACAAGTTGAAATTTTGTTAAGAGGATGAATTTGTTGTGTTGGTTTTACACTCACTGATATGCTTATATAGAAATGAATGCTATGTGAGAAATTGCATGGAGTATAGAATGAGTGGTGAAGGGAGCTTAGGAATGGGGTCTACTGAGGGACATTACCACATGAAGGATCACATGGTTTTGCTTTCCTACTCATCCATCCTTAGATTAATTTAAGAGACATCGATAGGCCAAACTGTTAAGTTAGTTAAAAACCATCATATTCCCTACCATATTTTGTGACAAAGCCTGCAAAATGGTCTCCTTAAAATTCAAGAGATAACCCAGTTGGATTAGAAGTGCTCCCAACATCCAACTCTCTCATTTCCTTCTAAGTATGAGAAGGGGATATAAATTTGATGTCAGAATATGTTGAGAAGATAAACCAATATCCTATGTAGCACGGATACGGAGATGGGACGTGAGATTTCAAAAAATGGGGACACGGACACAGCAAAAATAAATACATAAGTATACACTTTATTTTATACGAGTGGAAAGATAGGTATATGTAGAAGCATAAAGCATCAATATTTGAAGTAATACACATTCTACACCAAAAAAATTTAAAAGAATTATATATTTAACCCCCGCCGTGTCCCCGTCGTGTCCCTCCTATGGTCCCCTAAAACAGTTAATCAAATTTAATGGACACCCCACGAGCAATGGATTGGGTCCAAAGAAATTATCCTGCTGTGGACAAAGTTGAAAGAACCATTGTGGTGGATAAACAAAACCACCATACAACAAAATAACAAAAATTGAAGGACTTGTACTGGGTAACAGCTAACAAGTGGTGAGGAGAAGTCTCCAAAGGGGTCTATTGAAGAACATGGTCTGCTAGCAGCATGTAACAAGTTCACATGCTATGTCGATATACGCTTGTTTCATTAATCTTGCAGTTCCCTCAGTTGTGCACTACCAACAAAACACATTCCAACTCCATTGTCCCCATCCTTCATTTCAATTGGGAAGACATAACCATGTGATGATACCTTGCGAGTTTTCTCTCCTACCAACCTTTCCATATCACATTCATATGGCTGCATCCATACCATTCTCCCTCTATCTTTCTATCTCTCTCTGTCTCTCTCTATATATGTGTGTCTTAGCAGCTCAAAAAGTACCAACACCAGTCTTCGTATTTTCTTCTCTCAAAGACCTCTCTCTCTTCTCTTCAAAATTTCATTTTGTCCCCTTCTTTCTTCACTTCCGAAAGTCATGGGAATCCGGTTTCTTGGCACTCTTCAGGCTAAGGCCCTTCTTCGGCGATCTATTTTTCCTGCAAGGCAAACAGCCCCAGGTGTTGAACATATCCCTAAAGGCTATTTAACTGTTTACATTGGAGAGATTCAAAAGAAAAGATTTTTGGTCCCAATATCATACTTGAACCAACCTTTATTTCAGGAGTTGCTACATAAAGCTGAAGAAGAATTTGGGTTTAGTCATCCTATGGGTGGTCTAACTATTCCTTGCAGAGAAGATACCTTCCTCAATCTTACTTCTGTTTTGAATGGCTTTTGAGAGTGGAAGGAGGAACAAAGCTCTGGCAATTGAAATTTCATCACTCACTTTTGTAGATTAGGAACATCCAGTTCCATGTACATAATATGTAGCTTTTCCCTGTATCAGAATTTTGTCAACAAGAGACATATTCATTTGCATGAGAAATTAGAAATAGAATTTGGTTTTCAACTTATTGTACAACATCTAAATATTGACGCTTATAAAAAAAAATCTAAATATTGACAGCAATCTCCGTCGTCCTTGAGAAAGAACGTAAAAACATAGAAGTAATCAGCAGATATATGTCAGAATCATCACCAAGCCAAGAATGTGAGGAATTATGTCAATGAAGTGGAATGAGAGCTTCTACAGGTGTAATCTGCAGCATACATGGACTCATAGAAGGGGTAAAGGGTTGATAATATAATGACAACCCATCTCCAAGATTAGCAGAAACAAGATGTGTTATTTACTGATTAACTAAAACAAACACAAGACATTTTTTTAAGTGTAATAGACCTGAAATAAGGCCCCCGCTAGTGGACGGTGGGATTGATCCACAAGATTTGTCGAGGTGCGTGTAATCTGGCCTCAACACCTGGTTGTTAAAAAAAAAAAAAAAAGAGGAAAAGGTGGGTGGATCATATAGTTTTGCTAACCTACTCATCCATCTCATGAATTTTAAGAGTAATAGACAGGCAAAAAGAAGCGATTTGTGATCCCGGTATCGTTCTTGAATAATGCTTCAGTTCAAGACTAGTTAAGCCAAGTTTAGGAAGAATTTGGATTTTGTCACCCAATGGGTGGTCTTACCATTCCCTACAAAGAAGACATTTTCATTGGTCTCACTTCTCGTTTGGGTGGATTATGATTCAAAATAGAGGACTCGCTAGCATAATCAGCCAACACAATTTCGTAACCATTTTTACTCTCACTTCTTTTGCACAAAAGATTCAATCTTAACAGGAGGGAGAAAATTTTCATCAGAGTATAAGAAACCAGAAATTAATGGCATTGTCTGAGATTTTAAAGGCTTCTGCCAGACAAAAAGATCTCGTCGTAGGCTAGTAGAGGACCTTCTCTTTCAAGCTATCTCGATAGAATGAATTTCTTAGAATCCTCCTCTTATTCGGGTTTTACTGATTCTCTGTAAACTGATGGTTGGGTCGGCAGAAACACCCTTTTCGGAATATAGACAGAGGTTGCTCGGAAAGACCGACAGAGACCGATACAGTTTGCATCTACATTTTCTCAATTCAGTTCTTAGAAGTTTATGATATAGTACTGGGACATAGGATTCCAGAGAACACCCTGTCCCATTGACTTGTTTTGCACACTGTGCCAGGGGTATGCCCCTGTGAGTTTTGTAGCTTCCCGCGATTTTTCAGTGCAATAAAATATTTCCTTACCAAAAAAAAGAAAAAGAAAAAGGGGTTGTTATTGATTCAATTTGCTGTTTTCTAACTTCATTTTGGCAAAGTCTCACGGATTCAATTATCCAAGCAGACCTCTCTGCTTTCTGGGGTATGGTTGCAAAAATTAGCCCTTACCCAAAAACCGCACATTCTCGAGCTTCGTGCACTAGATACGCCCTTTCCTTTAACTTCATCTTGGCATATGCTCCACTGCTCTTTAGGGAAGAACAAGAACTTCCCCAAATTGCTGAAACCAGGGGAAAAATATTGAAAAAAGTGCAGCTTTTCAATTAAAAGGCTGAGTTCACATATTTAAATATCTGAAATCCTCATAAAGACAGATGTTTATATACACTGCTAAAGTATGGGACTTTATAATAGGCATTTTCAGAATGCAAAATCAATCCCCTGTCCACTGCCTAGGCTCCGGCTACCCGAATATTTTGAGGAAGAGTGTTCATCCAGTGTGTTGCTCATCAAATCTCAATGAGCAGTGCTACAGACGCACAGATGTGTCCAAAAAAGTCTCATGCACTTGAGTCCTCGTCCCACATGATGCATGTGGGACTCACACACGTTGCATGTGGGACTCACACACAGCGGACGGTCCCGGACACACTGTGTCCCAATCATTTTCCAATCTCAATGGAGTCGTCATTTACTACTCCAACATAAATACTGATCCTGCCCTTTTCTTGCTAAAATGAACATGTGATACTTCCAAATTGAAATGCAGCATGTTCAACAGTTCAGGGGGCATATAAAGCCACTTATCTCCACCTTACCGAGATCCAAGCATGGCATAAAGGAATCCATATAAACCAACAGGAAAAAAAAATTCAAAGCCATGAAGGTTTTGCCTTTAAATGTGAGAAAATGTCATTAGTCCCTACTTATGATATTCCAGCAGGCTTTTTTCCCTCTCCCTTCTCAAGACTGAATCGTTTTGTGCTAAGAAAGGGAGACAATGTTGTACACAGAAACAGTAATCTTTACAAATTTGTGTCTGTCAAAATATGCTAACAAGTGTCCTCTCTATCAAAGAATCATGATCTACCCAATCGAGAAGCGAGATCAATGAAGGCGTCTTCTCTGCATGGAATAATAAGACCACCCATTGGATGATGAAACCCAAATTCTTCCTCAGCTTGACTTAACAAGTCTCGAAACGAAGGATTGTTCAAGTACAATATCGGGATCACGAATCGCTTCTTTTCGCTCTCTCCAACATAAACTGCAAAATGACCTTTCGGAATATCTGTTGTTGCTGCTGAAGACCGGCGAAGGACTTGTTTGGCATGGGTAATCCGAGGCATACGAATAGCCATTGTTTTTTATTTGAATTTCCCACCTGGCAAACAAGAAAATGGAGCAAAGGAGGTGAAGAACTAGAGAAGTTTACAAGTGAATATTTTAAAGCTTGTGTTGTATTGGTTTTGGACTCTCTGATATGCTTATATATAGATGAACAATGGTGTGTGGGAAATTGTATGGAATCTAAAATGGGTGCTGAAGGGTAATTATGGATGGGGTCTACCTAAAGAAAACACCGCATGAAGAATCACATGGTTTTGTTTTCCTACTCAGCCATCACATGAAGTTGTACCAATAGGTAGGCCAAATAAGTTCGTTGGGAGCCATCATATCCCTACCACATTTTTGTGACAAAGCCTACAAAAGGGTCCCCCTTAAATTTAAAGAGATATCCCGGTTGGATCAGAAATGCTTACACCATTCAACTCCTGTCATTAATTTGCTTCTAAATATGACAGTGCAACATAAGCATCGGTGTTACATGGATATCCTTCTAAATGACTAAACTATCCGTGTCAGATACCCACATTCGGATGAGGCTACGGGATCCATGTTCTGACATATTTAGTTTGACATTCACCTAGAAAGTGTGTGTTTTTTTTTTTTTTTTAATTCCAATTGATCATGGAGTATGCGTGAAACTCCAGTAGCATGCATGAAATGCTCCAATGCTCCTCATAAACACAATTTATTGGACAAATTAAAGAAATATACTTACAATTTTGAACATTTCAGCGTATCCCCATGTCCTTGAGATGTAGATTAGATGACTCCAACACTTGTATCCGCACCTGACACCCGTACTAGATCCTCATAAGGGCCACAACATAGATAAGCATTTAATGTCGAAATTAGTACAACTTGGATGCAAAGCACTGTATTGGATTCAAATAAATTGTCCTGATGATCTATCAAACAACAAACAACCAAGAAATGAAGGATTTGTTTTGGGGTATCAAGTGGTGAGGAGAAGTCTACAGAGGGGCCTGCCTAATAGGAGGTAGCAGACTAGCAGCATATAACAAGTTCACATGCTAGGTTGATATAGGCTTCTATCAATTTTTTCCAGTTGAGTTGATGGTTGGCCATAATAAATGGAAAAGGAAAAAAAAAAAAAAAAAACTATCAAAGTCATGTAAGTATATTAGGGGGGCAAATGCATGTGATGCCTCTTTCTCAATCATCTTCTGTAGACCCCTTCTCAAACTTCTTCACCACTATCTACTATTGGGCATTTTTATTTTTTGTTTTTATTTTGTGGATTTGTTTATCCACCACAATGTATGTCTGAACTTTGTCCTAAATCTAATCGTCCAGTCATTTTCTTTGGAACAAATCCATGTCTTGGTTGGCTTCCTGCCCACATCAGTCTCTTTTTCCCTTCGGGTCCTGGCGGCAAATGATTGTCGGAGTGAGAGGGTGCGTGGGTATGCTCTTGCTCCGCTGTGACGCCTCATGCTTAGAGTCCTTTTAATCTTTGTAATCTGTTTCCAACGATTAATAAAATCTTTTTTTGCTGTTCAAAAAAAATATATCCATTGCTTTAGTTTCAATCCAAGATGTGGGGTAAGCAGTACTCAGTACTAACAAGAACACATTCAACCTCCATTGTTCCCACCCTTCATTTCAATTGGGAAGACAAAACGATGTGATGATCCCTTGTGGATTTTCTCTCCTGCCAATCTTTCCCTATCATACCACTCTCTCTCTCTCTCTCTCTCTCTCTCTCTCTCTCTCTCAATCAGCTTTCTCTCTATATATATGTGTGTGTGTGTGTGTTGGTATAGGGCTTATGAAAGTACCAAAGTCTTCACATTTTCTTCTGTTAAACCCATCTCTGCTTCAAAACCTCATTTTGTTTCTTTGTTTCTCCTCTATAGAAGATCATGGGAATCTGATTTCTTAGTACTCTTCAGGCTAAGTTCCTTCTTCACCGAACTATTTTCCCAGCAAGCCAAATTGCCCCCAGTGTTGCCCATGTCCCAAAAGGCTATATAGCAGTTTATGTTGGAGAGATTCAGAAGAAGATACCTTCCTCAATCACACTTCTGTTTTGAATGGACAATGAGAGTGGAAAGAGGGAGAAAGCTCTGGCAATTGGCCACGTCGAAATACACGTGGCCGCTACGAATTACACTTGGCCACGTCTAATTGCAGTTGGCCGCTATGAATTGCAATTGGCCGCGTTGAAATGATTTGGCCGCTACAAATTGCAATTGACCGCGTTGAATTGCACTTGGCCGCTACGAATTGCATTTGGCCGTGTCAAATTGGATGCAGCCAAGTGCAATTCGACGCGGCCAAGTGTAATTCCATGCGACCAAGTGCAATTCAATGCGGCCAAGCGCTTTTGTAGATTAGGAACATCCAATTCCATGTAGATGACATATTTTGTTTCTGTATGAGAAGTTTGTGATGGCAAAAAGAGATGAGAAATAGAATATATTGTTCAATTTATTGTGCAACATCTCAACATCAACAACAATCTCCATCATCCTTGAGAAAGAACCTTAAAACATAAAACTACTCATGAACACTCATCACCAATCTTAGAATGTGCGAAATTTTGTCAAACGGATTTAAATGAGCTAAGGCATATAAAATCCACAAGACATTGGAAGTATAACAGATCTGAAAGAAGGAAAATATGAGTCCATCATACCAATTGTTTCCCGGTTGAACTTGAGCGATGCTCTCTTCGATAGAGAAGCTCGTTGGCTCTACTACGAAGTCTCCGAATATGTACAAACCATCATTCCAGCATTTGAAATCTTCCATTTCCTTCACTTGCTTCATTCTTGAAATGGGAAAATCGTTGTTGGCTCATATTCAAGCTCAGTGGAGAACAAATGATTAGGATGATCAACGGATTAGGTGACTTTATAATAGAAAGGTGAGGATATAGAATGCCTAAGCGAATTCGGCCAATCTGTAACCAATTTAACTCGCGACCTCTATCCGACTACAACCAACATCTTTCTCCAGCCCTCTTTCTTTCATCACGTCCCTCAATTGCTCAATCTCATTCCACATGCCGTACTTCGCATACATGTTCGATAGCAAAACATAAATCCCTTCATTGTGACGATCCAATTCAAGGGCCCTTTGAGCGGCCAATTTAGCCAAATTGACATTCCCACATTCGTAGCAGGCACTAAGCAGGGATCCCCACATAGAAACCATGCAACAACCATTTGCTCTATATGGCATCTCATTTACCACCTTCCATGCCTTTTCCAACTCACCAGCTCGACATAGCAAATCAATTAGGCAACTATAGTGCTCCGGAGTTGGATCCAATCCAAAATCAGAAACCATAGATTCGAAATACTCGATCCCGAGATTCACTTGGCCTGTGTGACCACAAGCAGAGATGACAGTCACAAACGCCACCCCATCTGGTTTGATCCCTTCCATCAGCATTTCTTTGTACAATCTAACCACTTCTTTAAAATGCCCATTTCTGCCGTATACACCGAGCATTGAAGTCCACAGAATAACATCCCTCTTCCTCTCTCCCTCCGGTCCAAACCCCGCCATACTAAAGACCTGTTTAGCTTTCTGCACCAGCCCACACTTGCCGTACATTTCAATCAACGAACTCTGCAAAAAGACATCACCTCCCACATTGGGAACCATACGAATGATTTTTGCATGCACCTGTCCACCCAATTCGATTGCATATAGTCCAGCACATGCACGTAAAGTAGCCGATAAAGTGAAGTTATCATAATTCAAGTTCAACATTGGCATCTTTCGAATAAGTTCAAGTCCCTCAACCCACAATTCAGCCTCAGCATAACCTGACAAAAGTGCATTTGCACATACTGAGTTTCTAAAAGGCATTTCATCGAACAATTCCGCTGCATCATCGATAAGCAACAATTTCGCATAAAAATCAATCAGGGCACTCCCCACAAACACACTAGATGACCAACCCGATTTGATCACACGGGTATGCAACTGTTTTCCAAATTCAACAGCTTTGATATCAGAGGAAGCCGTTAACGAGCTACACAGAGCGTATGAGTCTATATCAACCCCATTAATGTGGGTGAAGGTAAAGGTTTGTAGAGCGAGAAAAGGCCACCCTTTTCGACGAAGATCAGATATCAAAGCATTAAAGGATAATGGGTTTGTTGGGTTGATGAAGGTGAAGAAGTTGGTGAGAGTTTGAAGGTGGGTTCTAGGAACGCACGTACTGTATGTGAAAATGAGTTGGGTGTGGAGGCCAAGGGAGAGAAATAGTAAGCCTGTTCTAAGTAGGTGTGCATGAAGTTTCTTGAGGGAATTAAGATTCTTAGTTTGAGAACATTGGTGCAAGAAATGAGAGATAGACATCAATCATCAATGGTTCGTGTCATATGAAAATGACATTGGCTTTGGCACGACATCAATGGGGGAAGCAAAAAGACTAATGGCTTGATCTTAGTTGAGTGTCACTGGTATATAGAGCAGCAAACAAACTACAGTACAACGACCGTTTACTTTACAAGGCAAATCAATTGGGCAACTATAGTGCTCCTGAGTTGGATCCAATCCAAAATCAGAAACCATAGATTCAAAATACTCGATCCAGAGATTCACTTGGCCTGTGTGACCACAAGTAGAGACGACAGTCGCAAAAGCCACCCCATCTGGTTTGATCCCCTCCGTCAGCAATTCTTTGTACAATCTAACCACTTCTTTAAAATGCCCATTTCGGTAATATACACCAAGCATTATCGTCCACAGAACAACATCCCTCTTCCTCGAACCCTAAGTTCCAGGCCAAGACCAATTGGCCAACCCCTTTGGGTTCAAGTACAAACTTTCCACGAGCGAGCAACACAACTAAAAGCAAAATTGCTCAGTTTTAAATGTAGATAGGAGAAAATTCAGGCAAAGACAAAACACTGGAACTGCATAATTTGACATCCAAAGTACCTGCATAGTCAAAGCCGGCGGCGTGGAGGTGGCGGTAGCAGCGGCAGCAGGAAGATGGCCGGTCGTCGAAGTCTTCGTAGCAGTGGAAGGTTTGGGGGTCGTGAGGCTTATAATAATAATAGTAGTAATGGGTATGATCTAGTGTGGCCATGAATATTTTCTTCTGAATAAACTCGCACAAATCATCTCCGATCATGAACTAATCGAAATTCGATTAACAAATCATATACCATGGCATATGTTCTTGGCAATATCTACAACTTGAACAATTTAGATCATCAAAAACAACCATATCGAGTTCACAATTTACCAATTACAAAGTTTCAATAGACCTCCATGTATTGGATTTGATCCAGTGTGGGCATCAATATTTTCTTCTGACTAAATTCACAAAATTCATATCCGATCATAAATGAATCAACATTTGATTAATATGATATTCGACATGGTATATATTCTTGACAATATCTACAACTTGAACAATTTTGATCATAAAAATAAGCCGCATTCAGTTCACAATTTAGCAATTACTAGTTTCAATGGACTTCTCATGTGAAACCTGCGAAGTCTTCATGAATCCGGGCGACGTCGTTCTAATGCGAAGTCTTGATAAATCCGGGCGACGGCGTTTTAAAAACCTCGTGTCTGTGAAACGCGACTTTGTATGGAATTCAAAAGCTCAACTGAACTGATTCAACTGAAAATTGTCCCCACGCACCCCCCCTCTCTCTCTCTAAACCTTTTTTTCCTTTCTAAATTTCCTACTCAACCAAAAATTCTTCAATTGAGATTGATTGAAGCGACATCTTGTTTGTACAAATTCGTCTTAGCTGATGAAGGACAAACATAAATGTTTTAAGTCACGTTACATTTTTATTGTCCTTGAGACGATATTTGCTCCCACGAATTCAGGAGAATTAGGTAGGAACCGGGTTACGCACTAGTCTCAAACTATTGTCTATCTACGTTATGCACAAACGAAGAAATACTCGAATACCTTCGGATTTTACGAACCCGTCAAAAATAAATGTAAGAGATAATTCTAGAAAGAAATAAACATCAATTGTTTTGATTCTCTTTCTCAATTGATGGAACCCCTTGCCCTTATATAGGCACAGATTCTCCTGTTAGCCAAAAATCTCATCTTTTTATTGATTTCAATAGTCACGTCTATTCATAATGGCCATGTCTATTCATGCGACCATAATAGTCATATTATGCTCGCAACGGTTTGCACAGAGGTAGACAAATACTTGGACATAATTAACTCAATTTAAACATGCAATGGAGCAGAATTTCATGATCAAAAGAACATCATCATCTTTTGATCAATGAAAGTTAAAGAAAATCAACATAAGCTGAGTTTTGAGTTAGGGCTGAACCTGAAACTGAATGAATGGCAGATTGGAAGAGACCTGTTACAATAGCAGTGAGACCAATTGACTGAATTGAGTGAGTTTATTGCGTAATAGTAATATAGTACAAATGAGCTTGATCCAGCGTAGGCAACTCTATTTTATTTTTTCTTAAAATGAAACTCACTTTGATCCAGTCTGATTATGTATCAATTGGAGTTCGATTAACATGATATTCAAACAGCCGATCAAAAAAACATAAAAATTGATGTTCAACGTGGATTATCTTCCTGACAAGTTCTACTAGTTGAACATTTTCGACAAAAAAAAAATAAAAACATGAGTTCGCAATTTACAAATTACACATCGCAGTCCCTATGGTGGGACCAAAAATCCCACATATTTACATTTTTTGAGCTCAAGGACAAACACCTTTTGCAATCAAATATAAGAACAAATATGCCTATGAGAGTGTCTAAAATCCTAGAGTACCATATGAAAGTACCTAAAATCTTAAGGTACCCTATATATGAAAGTGCCTAAAAGAATTGGAGTATCGAGACTAGGGACTAATCCATATCTAGTTAACATGAATATGAATTTTTACATGGTCTATTTCTCTTACAATCTATACAAAATGAATGCCTTGGATTATTGAAATATGACATACAGAGGTAGGCGTCGCAGTTTCTCTAAAGGGTGGTATTTAGAACTTTAGGCTCTATTTGGAACACATGAAAAAGAAAACAAGAAAAAAATAAATAAAAGAGAAAAAAAAATGGACGGGAAAATTTACTCTTCACTACACTTAGAAATTATTATTTTCTTTCCTCTTTATTTTCCAACCAAACAATGGAAGGGGAATTTTTTTAATTTTCCTTCTTTTCCTTTTCTTTCCATGGGTATCTCTACTTCATTGAGGAACATCAGTAGTATCCACACCCGAGAAAGTATACCCCTGGCATGAAGACTTGAACCTCTGTTTGAATGGATTAGTTTATCCGCGTATTTTGAATAGATGTGGCATCTACATTGTTGTAATTTACGTTTGCAAAAAATTGAGTGTCACTTTTTTGTATCATACGATGTGTCATTTACATGAAGTAATTATTCGGGCTAAGGATGAATTGAATAAGGTATTACGTTTTTGTTACAGCATTCTTAACCCCCGTTTTGTGAAAAAATAACCACTATAGTACTTAAATGAATGTCGCGTGATCGAACGTGGTAATACCATAATACAACCTGATTGTAGCACATTGCATGATTGGAAATAGACGTGGCAATACATTACTTAAAGACTGTTATTACTCCATTAGAACAACATGCTACACATAAAATGGGCAAAAAATCTTAGCATAATAAGGCTTGTCATTCCTCATCCGGTAGAGAGTAGTCGGGTTTATAGTACTCATTGTTTAGGACGTTGCTGCATTCGGTTGTTGTGAGTTCACGCCAGTTGGCCTCTGCTATCTCAGTAGCTAGTTAATGGGCAAGAAAAAAAGTGAAGGATGTGCAGAACAAGTTGAAATTTTGCGAGAGGATGAATTTGTTGTGTTGGTTTTACACTCACTGATATGCTTTTATAGAAATAAATGCAATGTGAGAAATTGCATGGAGGATAGAATGAGTGGTGAAGGGAGCTTAGGAATGGGGTCTACTGAGGGGCATTACCACATGAAGGATCACATGGTTTTGCTTTCCTACTCATCCATCCTGAACATTAATTTAAGAGAAACAGATAGGCCAAACTGTTTAGTTAAAACCATCATATTACCTACCATATTTTGTAACAAAGCCTGCAAAATGGTCTCCTTAAAATTCAAGAGATAACCAAGTTGGATTAGAAGTGCTCCCAATATCCAACTCTCTCATTTCCTTCTAAGCATGAGGAGGGGATATAAAATTTGATGTCAGAACATGTTGAGAAGATAAACCAATATCCTATGTAGCACAGATACGGAGATGGGACACGAGATTTCAAAAAATGGGGACACGGACACGGCAAAAATAAATACATAAATATACACTTTATTTTATACCAGTGGAAAGATAGTTATATGTAGAAGCATAAAGCATCAATATTTGAAGTAATACTCATTCTACACCCAAAAAATTTAAAAGAATTATATATTTAACCCCTGCCGTGTCCTTGTCGTGTCCCTCATGTGGTCCCCTAAAACAGTTAATCAAATTTAATGGACACGCCACGAGCAAAGCAATGGATTGGGTCCAAAGAAATTATCCTGCTGTGGACAAAGTTGAAAGAACCATTGTGGTGGATAAACAAAACCACCATACAACAAAATAACAATAATTGAAGGACTTGTAACAGATAACAAGTGGTGAGGAGAAGTCTACGAAGGGGTCTATTGAAGAACATGGTCTACTAGCAGCATGTAACAAGTTCACATGCTATGTCGATATAGGCTTTTTTCATTAATCTTGCTGTTCCCTCAGTTGTGCACTACCAACAGAACACATTCCAACTCCATTGTCCCCATCCTTCATTTCAATTGGGAAGACATAACCATGTGATGATACCTTGTGAGTTTTCTCTCCTACCAACCTTTCCATATCACATTCATATGGCTGCATCCATACCATTCTCCCTCTATCTTTCTATCTCTATCTATCTCTCTATATATGTGTGTCTTAGCAGCTCAACAAAGTACTAACACCAGTCTTCGTATTTTCTTCTCTCAAAGACCTCTCTTCTTCAAAATTTCATTTTGTCCCTTTCTTTCTTCACTACCGAAAGTCATGGGAATCCGGTTTCTTGGCACTCTTCAGGCTAAGGCCCTTCTTCGGCGATCTATTTTTCCTGCAAGGCAAACAGCCCCAGGTGTTGAACATATCCGTAAAGGCTATTTAGCTGTTTATGTTGGAGAGATTCAGAAGAAAAGATTTTTGGTTCCAATATCATACTTGAACCAACCTTTATTTCAGGAGTTGCTACATAAAGCTGAAGAAGAATTTGGGTTTAGTCATCCAATGGGTGGTCTAACTATTCCTTGCAGAGAAGATACCTTCCTCAATCTTACTTCTGTTTTGAATGGCTTTTGAGAGTGGAAGGAGGAACAAAGTTCTGGCAATTGAAATTTCATCACACACTTTTGTAGATTAGGAACATCCAGTTCCATGTACATAATATATAGCTTTTCCCTGTATCAGAATTTTGTCGGCAAGAGACATATTCATTTACATGAGAAATTAGAAATAGAATTTGTTATTCAATTTATTGTACAACATCTAAATATTGACGCTTATAAAAAAAATCTAAATTTTGACAGCAATCTCCATCATCCTTGAGAAAGAACGTAAAAACATAGAAGTAATCCGCAGATATATGTCAGAATCATCACCAAGCCAAGAATGTGAGGAATTATGTCAATGAAGTGGAATGAGAGCTTCTACAGGTGTAATCTGCAGCATACATGGACTCATAGAAGGGGTAAAGGCTTGATAATATAATGACAACCCATCTCCAAGATTAGCAGAAACAAGATGTGTTATTTACTGATTAACTAAAACAAACACAAGGCATTTTTTTTAAGTGTAATAGACCTGAAATAAGGCCCCCGCTAGTGGACGGTGAGATTGATCCACAGGATTTGTCAAGGTGCGTGTGATCTGGCCTCAACACTTGGTTGTTAAAAAAAAAAAAGAGACCTGAAACAAGGAAAAGGTGGGTGGATCATATAGTTTTGCTATCCTACTCGTCCATCTCAAGAATTTTAAGAGTAATAGACAGGCAAAAAGAAGCGATTTGTGATCCCGCTATCGTTCTTGAATAATGCTTCAGTTCAAGACCAGTTAAGCCAAGTTGAGGAAGAATTTGAATTTTGTCACCCAATGGGTGGTCTTACCATTCCCTAAAAAGAAGACATTTTCATTGGTCTCACTTCTCGTTTGGGTGGATTATGATTCAAAATAGAGGACTTGCTAGCATAATTAGCTAACACAATTTCGTAACCATTTTTATTCTCACTTCTTTTGCACAAAAGATTCAATCTTAACAGGAGGGAGAAAAAATTCATCAGATTATAAGAAACCAGAAATTAATGGCGTTGTCTGAGATTTTAAAGGCTTCTGCCAGACAAAAAGATCTCGTCCTAGGCTAGTAGAGGACCTTCTCTTTCAAGCTTTCTCGATAGAATGAATTTCGTAGAATCCTCCTCTTATTCCGGTCTAACTGATTCTCTGTATAATGATGGTTGGGTCGGCAGAAACACCCTTTTCGGAATATAGACAGAGGTTGCTCGGAAAGACCGATCGAGACCGATACAGTTTGCATCTACATTTTCTCAATTCAGTTCGTAGAAGTTTATGATATAGTACTGGGACATAGGATTCCGGAGAACACACTGTCCCATTGACTTGCTTTGCACACTGTGCCAGGGGTATGCCCCTGTGGGTTTTGTAGCTTCCTGCCATTTTTCGGTGCAGTAAAATTTTTACTTACCAAAAAAAGAAAAAGGGGTTGGTATTGTTTCAATTTGTTGTTTTCTAACTTCATTTTGGCAAAGTATCACGGATTCAATTATCCAAGCAGACCTCTGACCTCTCTGCTTTCTGGGGTATGGTTGCAAAAATTAGCCCTTACCCAAAAACCGCACATTCTCGAGCTTCGTGCACTAGATACGCCCTTTCCTTTTAACTTCATCTTGGCATATGCTCCACTGCTCTTTAGGGAAGAACAAGAACTTCACCAAATTGCTGAAACCCTGGGGAAAAAAATGAAAAAAGTGCAGCTTTTCAATTAAAAGGCTGAGTTCACATATTTAAATATCTGAAATCCTCAAAAAGACACATGTTTATATACACTGCTAAAGTATGGGACTTTATAATAGGCATTTTCAGAATGCAAAATCAATCCCCTGTCCACTGCCTAGGCTCCGGCTACCCGAATATTTTGAGGAAGAGTGTTCATTCAGTGTGTTGCTCATCAAATCTCAACGAGCAGTGCTACAGACACACATATGTGTCCAAAAAAGTCTCATGCGCTTGAGTTCTCATCCCACATGATGCACGTGGGACTCACACAATGTGGATGGTCCCGGACACACTGTGTCCCAATCATTTTCCAATCTCAATGGAGTCATCATTAATTACAACCTAAATCCTAATCCTGCCCTTTTCTTGCTAAAATGAACATGTGACATTTCCAAATTGAAATCCAGCATGTTCAACAGTTCAGGGGGCATATAAAGCCACTTATCTTCACAAAAACTCGAAGGAATACCATCCACCTTACCGAGATCCAAGCATGGCATAAAGGAATCCATATAAACCAACGGAAAAACAAAATTCAAAGCCATGAAGGTTTTGCCTTCAAATGTGAGAAAATGTCATTAGTCCCTACTTATGATATTCCAGCAGACTTTTTTCCCTCTCCCTTCTCAAGACTGAATCTTTCTGTGCTAAGAAAGGGAGACAATGTTGTACACAGAAACGGTAATTGCTGCTTTACAATTTTGTGTTTGTCAAATATGCTAAAAAGTGTCCTCTCTATCAAAGAATCATGATCTACCCAATCGAGAAGTGAGATCAATGAAGGTGTCTTCTCTGCATGGAATAGTAAGACCACCAATTGGATGATCAAACCCAAATTCTTCCTCAGCTTGACTTAACAAGCCTTGAAACGAAGGATTGTTCAAGTACGATATTGGGATCACGAATCGCTTCTTTTCGCTCTCTCCAACATAAACTGCAAAATGACCTTTTGGAACATCTGCTGTTGCTGCTGAAGACCGGCGAAGGACTTGTTTGGCATGGGTAATCCGAGGCATACGAATAGCCATTGTTTTCAATTTGAATTTCCCACCTGGCAAACAAGAAAATGGAGCAAAGGAGGTGAAGAACTAGTGAAAGTTTACAAGTGAAGATTTTGAAGCTTGTGTTGTATTGGTTTTGGACTCTCTGATATGCTTATATATAGATGAACAATGGTGTGTGGGAAATTGTCTGGAATCTAAAATGAGTGCTGAAGGGTAATTATGGATGGGGTCTACCTAAAGAAAACACCACATGAGGAATCACATGGTTTTGTTTTCCTATTCAGCCATCACATGAAGTTGTATCAATAGGTAGGCCAAACTATAAGTTAGTTGGGAGCCATCATATCCCTACCACATTTTTGTGACAAAGCATACAAAAGGGTCCCCCTTAAATTTAAAGAGATAACCCGGTTGGATCAGAAATGCATACACCATTCAACTCCTGTCATTAATTTGCTTCTAAAATATGACAGTGCAACATAAGCATCGGTGTTACATGGATCCTTCTAAATGACAAAACTATCCGTGTCAGATACCCACATTCAGATGAGGCTACGGGATCCATGTTCTGACATATTTAGTTTGACATTCACCTAGAAAGTGTTTTTTTTTTTTTTAATTCGAATTGATCATGGAGTATGCGTGAAACTCCAGTAGTATGCATGAAATGCTCCAATGCTCCTCATAAACACAATTAATTTATTGGACAAATTAAAGAAATATACTAACAATTTTGAACATTTCAGCATATCCCCGTGCCCTTGAGATGTAGATTAGATGACTCCAACACTTGTATCCGCACCTGACACCCGTACTAGATCTTCATAAGGGCCATAACATAGATAAGCATTTAATGTCGAAATTAGTACAACTTGGTTGCAAAGCACAGTATTGGATTCAAATAAATTGTCCTGATGATCTATCAAACAACAAACAACCAAGAAATGAAGGATTTGTTTTGGGGTAAGAAGTGGTGAGGAGAAGTCTACAGACGGGCCTGCCTAATAGGAGGTAGCAGACTAGCAGCATATAACAAGTTCACATGCTAGGTTGATATAGGCTTCTATCAATTTTTTCCAGTTGAGTTGATGGTTGGCCATAATAAATGGAAAAGGAAAAGGAAAAAAAAACTATCAAAGTCATGTAAGTATATTAGGGGGGCAAATGCATGTGATGCCTCTTTCTCAATCATCTTCTGTAGACCCCTTCTCAAACTTCTTCACCACTATCTACTATTGGGCATTTTTATTTTTTGTTTTTATTTTGTGGATTTGTTTATCCACCACAATGTATGTCTGAACTTTGTCCTAAATCTAATCGTCCAGACATTTTCTTTGGAACAAATCCATGTCTTGGTTGGCTTCCTGCCCACATCAGTCTCTTTTTCCCTCCGGGTCCTGGCGGCAAATGATTGTCGGAGTGAGAGGGTGCGTGGGTATGCTCTTGCTCCGCTGTGACGCCTCATGCTTAGAGTCCTTTTAATCTTTGTAATCTGTTTCCAAAGATTAATAAAATCTTTTTTTGCTGTTCAAAAAAAATATATCCATTGCTTTAGTTTCAATCCAAGATGTGGGGTAAGCAGTACTCAGTACTAACAAGAACACATTCAACCTCCATTGTTCCCACCCTTCATTTCAATTGGGAAGACAAAACGATGTGATGATCCCTTGTGGATTTTCTCTCCTGCCAATCTTTCCCTATCATACCACTCTCTCTCTCTCTCTCTCTCTCTCTCTCTCTCTATATATATATATATATATATATATATATATGTGTGTGTGTGTGTGTGTGTTGGTATAGGGCTTATGAAAGTACCAAAGTCTTCACATTTTCTTTTGTTAAACCCATCTCTTCTTCAAAACCTCATTTTGTTTCTTTGTTTCTCCTCTATAGAAGATCATGGGAATCTGATTTCTTAGTACTCTTCAGGCTAAGTTCCTTCTTCACCGAACTATTTTCCCGGCAAGCCAAATTGCCCCCAGTGTTGCCCATGTCCCAAAAGGCTATATAGCAGTTTATGTTGGAGAGATTCAGAAGAAGATACCTTCCTCAATCACACTTCTGTTTTGAATGGACAATGAGAGTGGAAAGAGGGAGAAAGCTCTGGCAATTGGCCACGTCGAAATACACGTGGCCGCTGCGAATTGCACTTGGCCACGTCTAATTGCAGTTGGCCGCTATGAATTGCAATTGGCCGCGTTGAAATGATTTGGCCGCTACAAATTGCAATTGACCGCATTGAATTGCACTT
The DNA here is from genome assembly GCA_019656295.1 of Rhododendron mucronatum var. ripense. Taxonomy (NCBI): domain Eukaryota; kingdom Viridiplantae; phylum Streptophyta; class Magnoliopsida; order Ericales; family Ericaceae; genus Rhododendron; species Rhododendron mucronatum. Next base: position 833,717 of record BPLT01000041.1, read on the forward strand.
GGCCACTACGAATTGCATTTGGCCATGTCAAATTGGATGTAGCCAAGTGCAATTCGACGCGGCCAAGTGTAATTCCATGCGACCAAGTGCAATTCAATGCGGCCAAGCGCTTTTGTAGATTAGGAACATCCAATTCCATGTAGATGACATATTTTGTTTCTGTATGAGAAGTTTGTGATAGCAAAAAGAGATGAGAAATAGAATATATTGTTCAATTTATTGTGCAACATCTCAACATCAACAACAATCTCCATCATCCTTGAGAAAGAACCTTAAAACATAAAACTACTCATGAACACTCATCACCAATCTTAGAATGTGCGAAATTTTGTCAAACGGATTTAAATGAGCTAAGGCATATAAAATCCACAAGACATTGGAAGTATAACAGATCTGAAAGAAGGAAAATATGAGTCCATCATACCAATTGTTTCCCGGTTGAACTTGAGCGATGCTCTCTTCGATAGAGAAGCTCGTTGGCTCTACTACGAAGTCTCCGAATATGTACAAACCATCATTCCAGCATTTGAAATCTTCCATTTCCTTCACTTGCTTCATTCTTGAAATGGGAAAATCGTTGTTGGCTCATATTCAAGCTCAGTGGAGAACAAATGATTAGGATGAACAACGGATTAGGTGACTTTATAATAGAAAGGTGAGGATATAGAATGCCTAAGCGAATTCGGCCAATCTGTAACCAATTTAACTCGCGACCTCTATCCGACTACAACCAACATCTTTCTCCAGCCCTCTTTCTTTCATCACGTCCCTCAATTGCTCAATCTCATTCCACATGCCGTACTTCGCATACATGTTCGATAGCAAAACATAAATCCCTTCATTGTGACGATCCAATTCAAGGGCCCTTTGAGCGGCCAATTTAGCCAAATTGACATTCCCACATTCGTAGCAGGCACTAAGCAGGGATCCCCACATAGAAACCGTGCAACAACCATTTGCTCTATATGGCATCTCATTTACCACCTTCCATGCCTTTTCCAACTCACCAGCTCGACATAGCAAATCAATTAGGCAACTATAGTGCTCCGGAGTTGGATCCAATCCAAAATCAGAAACCATAGATTCGAAATACTCGATCCCGAGATTCACTTGGCCTGTGTGACCACAAGCAGAGATGACAGTCACAAACGCCACCCCATCTGGTTTGATCCCTTCCATCAGCATTTCTTTGTACAATCTAACCACTTCTTTAAAATGCCCATTTCTGCCGTATACACCGAGCATTGAAGTCCACAGAATAACCTCCCTCTTCCTCTCTCCCTCCGGTCCAAGCCCCGCCATACTAAAGACCTGTTTAGCTTTCTGCACTAGCCCACACTTGCCGTACATTTCAATCAACGAACTCTGCAAGAAGACATCACCTCCCACATTGGGAACCATACGAATGATTTTTGCATGCACCTGTCCACCCAATTCGATTGCATATAGTCCAGCACATGCACGTAAAGTAGCCGATAAAGTGAAGTTATCATAATTCAAGTTCAACATTGGCATCTTTCGAATAAGTTCAAGTCCCTCAACCCACAATTCAGCCTCAGCATAACCTGACAAAAGTGCATTTGCACATTCTGAGTTTCTAAAAGGCATTTCATCGAACAATTCCGCTGCATCATCGATAAGCAACAATTTCGCATAAAAATCAATCAGGGCACTCCCCACAAACACACTAGATGACCAACCCGATTTGATCACACGGGTATGCAACTGTTTTCCAAATTCAACAGCTTTGATATCAGAGGAAGCCGTTAACGAGCTACACAGAGCGTATGAGTCTATATCAACCCCATTAATGTGGGTGAAGATAAAGGTTTGTAGAGCGAGAAAAGGCCACCCTTTTCGACGAAGATCAGATATCAAAGCATTAAAGGATAATGGGTTTGTTGGGTTGATGAAGGTGAAGAAGTTGGTGAGAGTTTGAAGGTGGGTTCTAGGAATGCACGTACTGTATGTGAAAATGAGTTGGGTGTGGAGGCCAAGGGAGAGAAATAGTAAGCCTGTTCTAAGTAGGTGTGCATGAAGTTTCTTGAGGGAATTAAGATTCTTAGTTTGAGAACATTGGTGCAAGAAATGAGAGATAGACATCAATCATCAATGGTTCGTGTCATATGAAAATGACATTGGCTTTGGCACGACATCAATGGGGGAAGCAAAAAGACTAATGGCTTGATCTTAGTTGAGTGTCACTGGTATATAGAGCAGCAAACAAACTACAGTACAACGACCGTTTACTTTATAAGGCAAATCAATTGGGCAACTATAGTGCTCCTGAGTTGGATCCAATCCAAAATCAGAAACCATAGATTCAAAATACTCGATCCAGAGATTCACTTGGCCTGTGTGACCACAAGTAGAGACGACAGTCACAAAAGCCACCCCATCTGGTTTGATCCCCTCCGTCAGCAATTCTTTGTACAATCTAACCACTTCTTTAAAATGCCCATTTCGGTAATATACACCAAGCATTATCGTCCACAGAACAACATCCCTCTTCCTCGAACCCTAAGTTCCAGGCCAAGACCAATTGGCCAACCCCTTTGGGTTCAAGTACAAACTTTCCACGAGCGAGCAAGACAACTAAAAGCAAAATTGCTCAGTTTTAAATGTAGATAGGAGAAAATTCAGTTAAAGACAAAAGACTGGAACTGCATAATTTGACATCCAAAGTACCTGTATAGTCAAAGCCGGCGGCGTGGAGGTGGCGGTAGCAGCGGCAGCAGGAAGATGGCCGGTCGTCGAAGTCTTCGTAGCAGTGGAAGGTTTGGGGGTCGTGAGGCTTATAATAATAAGAGTAGTAATGGGTATGATCTAGTGTGGCCATGAATATTTTCTTCTGAATAAACTCGCACAAATCATCTCCGATCATGAACTAATCCAAATTCGATTAACAAATCATATACCATGGCATATGGTCTTGGCAATATCTACAACTTGAACAATTTAGATAATCAAAAACAACCATATCGAGTTCACAATTTACCAATTACAAAGTTTCAATAGGCCTCCATGTATTGGATTTGATCCAGTGTGGGCATCAATATTTTCTTCTGACTAAATTCACAAAATTCATATCCGATCATAAATGAATCAACACTTGATTAATATGATGTTCGACATGGTATATATTCTTGACAATATCTACAACTTGAACAATTTTGATCATAAAAATAAACCGCATTCAGTTCACAATTTAGCAATTACGTAGTTTCAATGGACTTCTCATTTGAAACCTGCGAAGTCTTCATGAATCCGGGCGACGTCGTTCTAATAATTCGCGTGTTCAACGTGCAAAGTCTTGATGAATCAGGGCGACGGCGTTTTTAAAACCTCGCGTTTGTGAAACGCGACTTTGTGTGGAATTCAAAAGCTCGACTGAACTGATTCAACTGTCCCCCCCCCCCCCCTCTCTGCACCTTTTTTTTCCTTTCAAAATTTCCTACTCAACCAAAAATTCTTCATTTGAGATTGATTGAAGCGACAACTTGTTTGTACAAATTCGTTGTAGCTAACGAAGGATAAACATAAATGTTTTAAGTCACGTTACATTTTTATTGTCCTTGAGAAGATATTCGCCTCCACAAATTCGGGAGGATTAGGTGAGAACCGGGTTACACACTAGTCTCAAACTATTGTCTATCTGCGTTATGCACAAACGAAGAAATACTCAAACACCTTCGGATTTTACGAACCCGCCAAAAATAAATGTAAGAGATAATTCTAGAAAGAAATAAACATCAATTGTTTTGATTCTCTTTCTCAATTGATGGAACCTCTTGCCCTTATATAGGCACAGATTCTCCTGTTAGCCAAAAATCGCATCTTGTAATCTGTTTCCAAAGATTAATAAAATCTTTTTTTGCTGTTCAAAAAAATACATATCCATTGCTTTAGTTTCAATCCAAGATGTGGGGACAGCAGTGCTCAGTACTAACAAGAACACATTCAACCTCCATTGTTCCCACCCTTCATTTCAATTGGGAAGACAAAACGATGTGATGATCCCTTGTGGATTTTCTCTCCTGCCAATCTTTCCCTATCATACCATTCTCTCTCTCTCTCTCTCTCTCTCTCTCTCTCTCTCTCTCTCTCTCTATTTATATATATATATATATGTGTGTGTGTGTGTGTGTGTGTTGGTATAGGGCTTATGAAAGTACCAAAGTCTTCACATTTTCTTTTGTTAAACCCATCTCTTCTTCAAAACCTCATTTTGTTTCTTTGTTTCTCCTCTATAGAAGATCATGGGAATCTGATTTCTTAGTACTCTTCAGGCTAAGTTCCTTCTTCACCGAACTATTTTCCCGGCAAGACAAATAGCCCCCAAAGTTGCCCATGTCCCGAAAGGCTATATAGCAGTTTATGTTGGAGAGATTCAGAAGAAGATACCTTCCTCAATCACACTTCTGTTTTGAATGGACAATGAGAGTGGAAAAGGGACAAAGCTCAAAAAAAAATTGGCCACGTCGAAATACACTTGGCCACTACGAATTTCACTTGGCCGCGTCTAATTGCAGTTGGCCGCAACGAATTGCAATTGGCCGCGTTGAAATGATTTGGCCGCTACAAATTGCAATTGATCGCGGCCAAGTGCAATTCAACGCGGCCACGTGTAATTCCATACGGCCAACTGCAATTTCATATGGCCAAGTGCTTTTGTAGATTAGGAACATCCAATTCCATGTAGATGACATATTTTGTTTCATTATGAGAAGTTTGTGATGGAAAAAAGAGATGAGAAATAGAATATATTGTTCAATTTATCGTGCAACATCTCAACATCAACAGCAATCTCCATCATCCTTGAGAAAGAACCTTTAATCACAAAACTACTCATGATAATAAATAAAAAAAAAGGATCCCACACATCAAGAGTTATTGCAGACATTTCAAATTATAGGTAAATTGTTGATCGAATTCCAACCGCATAATAATAAAAGGAGGATCCTACCCTACGCATCGCAAGTATATATATTTCCATCGTCATTTGCAGACTTCCAAGTGAAATTAGATTTCGTAATATTGTCAGTGGAGTTTCGACCACATTATAATAATAAAAATACAGGATCCCAGAAGCAGGAGTATGCATTTTCATTATCCTTCGCGGACTTCCAATGAAATTAATTAAGGCTCCGTTTGTTTAGAAGCAAAAAGGAAAATATTTTACGCACTTTGCGGTGTTTGGCTGGATAATGAGGATGGAGCTGCTTTGTTTGCTGCTGCCAAAGAAGACCGGCGAAGGACTTGTTTGGCATGCATAATCCAAGGCATACGAATAGCCATTGTTTTCAGTTGGTATATCCAGTTAACAGGCAAGAAAAAAAGTGAAGGATGTGCAGAACAAGTTGAAATTTTGTAAGAGGATGAATTCGTTGTGTTGGTTTTACACTCACTGATATGCTTATATAGAAATGTTAAGTTAGTTAAAAACCTTCATATTCCCTACCATATTTTGTGACAAAGCCTGCAAAATGGTCTCCTTAAAATTCAAGAGATAACCCAGTTAGATTAGAAGTGCTCCCAACATCCAACTCTCTCATTTCCTTCTAAGTATGAGAAGGGGATATAAAATTTGATGTCAGTACATGTTGAGAAGATAAACCAATATCCTATGTAGCACGGATACGAATATGGGACACGAGATTTCAAAAAATGGGGACACGGACACGGGAAAAATAAATACATAAATATACACTTTATTTTATACGAGCGGAAAGATAGGTATATGTAGAAGCATAAAGCATCAATATTTGAAGTAATACACATTCTACACCCAAAAAATTTAGAAGAATTACATATTTAACCCCTGCCGTGTCCCCATGGTGTCCCTCCTGTGGTCCCCAAAAACAGTTAATCAAATTTAATGGACATGCCACGAGCAATGGATTGGGTCCAAAGAAATTATCCTGCTGTGGACAAAGTTGCAAGAACCATTTTGGTGGATAAATTAACAAAGCCACCATATAACAAAATACTAAAAATTGAAGGACTTGTACTGGGTAACAGCTAACAAGTGGTGAGAAGAAGTCTCCAAAGGGGTCTATTGAAGAACATGGTCTACTAGCAGCATGTAACAAGTTCACATGCTATGTCGATAAAGGCTTTTTTCATTAATCTTGCTGTTCCCTCAGTTGTGCACTACCAACAGAACACATTCCAACTCCATGGTCCCCATCCTTCATTTCAATTGGGAAGACATAACCATGTGATGATACCTTGTGAGTTTTCTCTCCTACCAACCTTTCCATATCACATTCATATGGCTGCATCCATACCAATCTCCCTCTATCTTTCTATCTCCATCTGTCTCTCTATATATGTGTCTTAGCAGCTCAACAAAGTACCAACACCAGTCTTCGTATTTTCTTCTCTCAAAGACCTCTCTCTCTCTTCAAAATTTCATTTTGTTCCTTTCTTTCTTTACACCGAAAGTCATGGGAATCCGGTTTCTTGGCAATCTTCAAGCTAAGGCCCTTCTTTGGCGATCTATTTTTCCTGCAAGGCAAACAGCCCCAGGTGTTGAACATATCCCTAAAGGCTATTTACCTGTTTATGTTGGAGAGATTCAGAAGAAAAGAGTTTTGGTTCCAGTATCATACTTGAACCAACCTTTATTTCAGGAGTTGCTACATAAAGCTGAAGAAGAATTTGGGTTTAGTCATCCTATGGGTGGTCTAACTATTCCTTGCAGAGAAGATACCTTCCTCAATCTTACTTCTGTTTTGAATGGCTTTTGAGAGTGGAAGGAGGAACAAAGTTCTGGCAATTGAAATTTCATCACACACTTTTGTAGATTAGGAACATCCAGTTCCATGTACATAATATATAGCTTTTCCCTGTATCAGAATTTTGTCGGCAAGAGACATATTCATTTACATGAGAAATTAGAAATAGAATTTGTTATTCAATTTATTGTACAACATCTAAATATTGACGCTTATAAAAAAAAATCTAAATATTGACAGCAATCTCCATCATCCTTGAGAAAGAACGTAAAAACATAGAAGTAATCCGCAGATATATGTCAGAATCATCACCAAGCCAAGAATGTGAGGAATTATGTCAATGAAGTGGAATGAGAGCTTCTGCAGGTGTAATCTGCAGCATACATGGACTCATAGAAGGGGTAAAGGGTTGATAATATAATGACAACCCATCTCCAAGATTAGCAGAAACAAGATGTGTTATTTACTGATTAACTAAAACAAACACAAGGCATTTTTTTTAAGTGTAATAGACCTGAAATAAGGCCCCCGCTAGTGGACGGTGAGATTGATCCACAGGATTTGTTAAGGTGCGTGTGATCTGGCCTCAACACTTGGTTGTTAAAAAAAAAAAAAGAGACCTGAAACAAGGAAAAGGTGGGTGGATCATATAGTTTTGCTATCCTACTCATCCATCTCAAGAATTTTAAGAGTAATAGACAGGCAAAAAGAAGCGATTTGTGATCCCGCTATCGTTCTTGAATAATGCTTCAGTTCAAGACCAGTTAAGCCAAGTTGAGGAAGAATTTGAATTTTGTCACCCAATGGGTGGTCTTACCATTCCCTAAAAAGAAGACATTTTCATTGGTCTCACTTCTCGTTTGGGTGGATTATGATTCAAAATAGAGGACTTGCTAGCATAATTAGCTAACACAATTTCGTAACCATTTTTATTCTCACTTCTTTTGCACAAAAGATTCAATCTTAACAGGAGGGAGAAAAATTTCATCAGAGTATAAGAAACCAGAAATTAATGGCGTTGTCTGAGATTTTAAAGGCTTCTGCCAGACAAAAAGATCTCGTCCTAGGCTAGTAGAGGACCTTCTCTTTCAAGCTTTCTCGATAGAATGAATTTCGTAGAATCCTCCTCTTATTCCGGTCTAACTGATTCTCTGTATAATGATGGTTGGGTCGGCAGAAACACCCTTTTCGGAATATAGACAGAGGTTGCTCGGAAAGACCGACCGAGACCGATACAGTTTGCATCTACATTTTCTCAATTCAGTTCTTAGAAGTTTATGATATAGTACTGGGACATAGTATTCCGGAGAAGACACTGTCCCATTGACTTGTTTTGCACACTGTGCCAGGGGTATGCCCCTGTGGGTTTTGTAGCTTCCTGCCATTTTTCGGTGCAGTAAAATTTTTACTTAACCAAAAAATGAAAAAGGGGTTGGTATTGTTTCAATTTGTTGTTTTCTAACTTCATTTTAGCAAAGTATCACGGATTCAATTATCCAAGCAGACCTCTCTGCTTTCTGGGGTATGGTTGCAAAAATTAGCCCTTACCCAAAAACGGCACATTCTCGAGCTTCGTGCACTAGATTTTGCCCTTTCCTTTTAACTTCATCTTGGCATATGCTCCACTGCTCTTTAGGGAAGAACAAGAACTTCACCAAATTGCTGAAACCCTGGAAAAAAAAAATGAAAAAAGTGCAGCTTTTCAATTAAAAGGCTGAGTTCACATATTTAAATATCTGAATCCTCAAAAGGACAGATGTTTATATACTCTGCTAAAGTATGGGACTTTATAATAGGCATTTTCAGAATGCAAAATCAATCCCCTGTCCACTGCCTAGGCTCCGGCTACCCGAATATTTTGAGGAAGAGTGTTCATCCAGTGTGTTGCTCATCAAATCTCAATGAGCAGTGCTACAAACGCACAGATGTCCAAAAAAGTCTCATGCACTTGAGTCCTCGTCCCACATGATGCATGTGGGACTCACACACGTTGCATGTGGGACTCACACACAGCGGACGGTCCCGGACACACTGTGTCCCAATCATTTTCCAATCTCAATGGAGTCGTCATTTACTACTCCAACATAAATACTGATCCTGCCCTTTTCTTGCTAAAATGAACATGTGTTATTTCCAAATTGAAATGCAGCATGTTCAACAGTTCAAGGGGCATATAAAGCCACTTATCTTCACAAAAACCAGAAGGAATACCATACACTTTACCGAGATCCAAGCATAGCATAAAGGAATCCATATAAACCAACGGAAAAAAAAATTCAAAGCCACGAAGGTTTTGCCATTAAATGTGAGAAAATGTCATTAGTCCCTACTTACGATATTCCAGCAGACTTTTTTCCCTCTCCCTTCTCAAGACTGAATCTTTTTGTGCTAAGAAAGGGAGACAATGTTGTACACAGAAACGGTAATTGCTGCTTTACAAATTTTTGTTTGTCAAAATATGCTAACAAGTGTCCTCTCTATCAAAGAATCATGATCTACCCAATCGAGAAGCGAGATCAATGAAGGTGTCTTCTCTGCATGGAATAGTAAGACCACCCATTGGATGATCAAACCCAAATTCTTCCTCAGCTTGACTTAACAAGTCTTGAAACGAAGGATTGTTCAAGTACGATATCGGGATCACGAATCGCTTCTTTTCGCTCTCTCCAACATAAACTGCAAAATGACCTTTCGGAACATCTGTTGTTGCTGCTGAAGACCGGCGAAGGACTTGTTTGGCATGGGTAATCCGAGGTATACGAATACCATTGTTTTCGATTTGAATTTCCCACCAGGCAAACAAGAAAATGGAGCAAAGGAAGTGAAGAACTAGTGAAGTTTACAAGTGAAGATTTTGAAGCTTGTGTTGTATTGGTTTTGGACTCTCTGATATGCTTATATATAGCTGAACAATGGTGTGTGGGAAATTGTCTGGAATCTAAAATGAGTGCTGAAGGGTAATTATGGATGGGGTCTACCTAAAGAAAACACCACATGAAGAATCACATGGTTTTGTTTTCCTATTCAGCCATCACATGAAGTTGTATGAATAGGTAGGCCAAACTATAAGTTAGTTGGGAGCCATCATATCCCTACCACATTTTTGTGACAAAGCATACAAAAGGGTCCCCCTTAAATTTAAAGAGATAACCCGGTTGGATCAGAAATGCTTACACCATTCAACTCCTGTCATTAATTTGCTTCTAAAATATGACAGTGCAACATAAGCATCGGTGTTACATGGATCCTTCTAAATGACTAAACTATCCGTGTCAGATACCCACATTCGGATGAGGCTACGGGATCCATGTTCTGACATATTTAGTTTGACATTCACCTAGAAAGTGTTTTTTTTTTTTTTTAATTCGAATTGATCATGGAGTATGCGTGAAACTCCAGTAGTATGCATGAAATGCTCCAATGCTCCTCATAAACACAATTAATTTATTGGACAAATTAAAGAAATATACTAACAATTTTGAACATTTCAGCGTATCCCCGTGCCCTTGAGATGTAGATTAGATGACTCCAACACTTGTGTCCGCACCTGACACTCGTACTAGATCTTCATAAGGGCCATAACATAGATAAGCATTTAATGTCGAAATTAGTACAACTTTGTTGCAAAGCACTGTATTGGATTCAAATAAATTGTCCTGATGATCTATCAAACAACAAACAACCAAGAAAAGGATTTGTTTTGGGGTATCAAGTGGTGAGGAGAAGTCTACAGAGGGGCCTGCCTAATAGGAGGTAGCAGACTAGCAGCATATAACAAGTTCACATGCTAGGTTGATATAGGCTTCTATCAATTTTTTCTAGTTGAGTTGATGGTTGGCCATAATAAATGGAAAAGGAAAAAAAAAAAAAAAACTATCAAAGTCATGTAAGTATATTAGGGGGGCAAATGCATGTGATGCCTCTTTCTCAATCATCTTCTGTAGACCCCTTCTCAGACTTCTTCACCACTATCTACTATTGGGCATTTTTATTTTTTGTTTTTATTTTGTGGATTTGTTTATCCACCACAATGTATGTCTGAACTTTGTCCTAAATCTAATCGTCTAGTCATTTTCTTTGGAACAAATCCATGCCTTGGTTGGCTTCTTGCCCACGTCAGATTCTTTTTCCCTTCAGGTCCTGGCGGCAAATGATTGTCGGAGTGAGAGGGTGCCATCTATGTGGGTATTCTCTTGCTCCGCTGTGACGCCTCATGCTTAGAGTCCTTTTAATCTTTATAATTTGTTTCCAAAGATTAATAAAATCTTTGTTTGCTGTTCAAAAAAATATATATCCATTGCTTTAGTTTCAATCCAAGATGTGGGGTAAGCAGTACTCAGTACCAACAAGAACACATTCAACCTCCATTGTTCCCACCCTTCATTTCAATTGGAAAGACAAAACGATGTGATGATCCCTTGTGGATTTTCTCTCCTGCCAATCTTTCCCTATCATACCATTCTCTCTCTCTCTCTCTCTCTCTCTCTCTCTCTCTCTCTCTCTCTCTCTCTCTCTCTCTCTCAGCTTTCTCTCTATATATGTATGTGTATGTGTGTGTGTGTGTGTGTTGGTATAGGGCTTATGAAAGTACCAAAGTCTTCACATTTTCTTCTGTTAAATCCATCTCTTCTTCAAAACCTCATTTTGTTTCTTTCTTTCTCCTCTGTAGAAGATCATGGGAATCTGATTTCTTAGTACTCTTCAGGCTAAGTTCCATCTTCACCGAACTATTTTCCCTGCAAGCCAAATAGCCCCCAATGTTGCCCATGTCCAAAATTCTATGTAGCAGTTTATGTTGGCGAGATTCAGAAGAAGATACCTTCCTCAATCACACTTCTGTTTTGAATGGACAATGAGAGTGGAAGGAGGGAGAAAGCTCAGGCAATTGGCCGCGTCGAAGTACACTTGGCCGCTAATAATTGCAGTTGGCCGCTACGAATTGCAATTGGCCGCGTTGAAATGACTTGGCCGCTACAAATTGCAATTGGCCGCGTCGAATTGCACTTACCCGCTACAAATTGCACTTGGCTGCGTCGAATTGTATGCGGCCAAGTGCAATTCGACGCGGACAAACGTAATTCCATACCGCCAAGTGCTATTGTAGATTAGGAACATCCAATTCCATGTAGATGACATATTTTGTTTCTGTATGAGAAGTTTGTGATGGCAAATAGAGATGAGAAATGAGAAATAGAATATATTGTTCAATTTATTGTGCAACATCTCAATATCAACGGCAATCTCCATCATCCTTGAGAAAAAACCTTAAAACACAAAACTACTCATGAACACTCGTCACCAATCTTAGAAAGTGCGAAATTTTGTCAAACGGATTTAAATGAGCTAAGGCATATAAAATCGACAAGACATTGGAAGTATAACAGATCTGAAAGAAGGAAACTATGAGTCCATCATACCAATTATTTCCCGGTTGAACTTGAGCGATGCTCTCTTCGATAGAGAAGCTCGTTGGCTCTACTACAAAGTCTCCAAATATGTACAAAGTAATTACAGCCCCAAAACAATACAACAAAAACTGACAAGGCAACACAATACAGAACGAAATGAACTCTAATCACAAGTCAATCATGTACACCTCAAGATCCTTCCAGGTAGACCTCAGTTTAAGCAAATTGCTTTGATTGCTCTAGGAATGAATTTCCAAAGTCAGTTGTATTTACTAAAACCTAGAAAGCATAAACCTCACAAACCAAAATCCAAGCATAGTACAAAGATGTAATAAAAGAAATGGACAACAAAAAAATGCAGCATCCAAAGAAAAAAAAATTTCATAGCTCTGAAGCTTTTGCCATTAAATGGGACATTTCTTCCTTTTCTCAAGACTGAATCTCTCTGTGTTAACAAAGGGGGATAATAGACTTGAACAATGATTAGGTTACTATTGCTTTACAAAATCATGTCTGCTAAATATGTTAATAAGTGTCCTCTATCAAAGAGTCATAATCCACCCAATCGAGAAGTAAGATTTATGAAGAAGTCTTCTCTGCACGGAATAGTAAGACTGCCCATTGGATGATCAAACCCAAATTCTTCCTCAGATTGACTTAACAAGAGTTGAAAAGAAGGATTGTTCAAGTATGATATCGGGATCACAAATCGCTTCTTTTCGCTCTCTCCAACATAAACTGCAAAATGACCCTTTGGAACATCTGCTGATGATGATGAAGCTGCTTTGTTTGTTGCTGTCAGCGAAGACCAGCGAAGGACTTGTTTGGCATGACTAATTCGAGGCATGCGAATAGCCATTGTTTTCAATTAGTATAACCCACTTAACAAACAAGAAAAAGAGTTGAGCATGTGCAGAACAAGTGAAGAATTTGAAGCTTGTGTTGGTTTTGGCCTTACTGATATGTTTATATAGAGATCAATGGTAGGTGGGAAAATGTATGAAAACTAGAATGAGTGGTGAAGGGGAATCAGGAATGGGGTCTACAGAGAGACATTATCAAATGAACAATCACATGGCTTTGCTTTCTTGTTCTGCCATCACATGAATATGTTCTAAAAGATAGGCCTAACTGTAAGTAGTTGGATACCATCAGATAGCCTACCGCGTATTTTTTGACAAAGCCTACAAAAGGGTCCCCCTTAAAACTGGAAGAGAAAAAGTTTGGATTGGAAGTGCTTGCAACACGCACTTTCTCTCATTTCCTTTTTCTATGAGTTTGTTATATGTGCATCATTCAAAATTTCTAAAGTACAGTATCGGACACACGACACTCAGATGAGGGTATGGAATCTGGGTCGGACATGTTCAGTTGGACAATAACTTAGCATAGCATATTTTCAACTCAATTTTCTCAAGAGCTAGGGATAGAGCTCCTATAATATGCATGGAAAATGTCAAATACCACTGCTAAACACCGTTTAATCTAAAAACCACAAATTAGATATGAAGAATTTTAAATATTCCGGCATACCTCCGTATCCTTGATCTCAAAATTAGACAAATCTGATTACGACACATGTCCGCACCTGTGGATGAAATTCGAAATTGGTACATGTTGAGCAGACAAACCACCGTTTTTGAAATCTGTCATCATCCTTGTATTTTGGTTGTAGTTATACCAGCAAGCAGTGGTATACTCCTTGCACCCCACAACTTGGTTTCAAATCACTGGATTGGATTGAAATAAAGGATTTTTTTTTTTTGGTAACAAGTGGTGGTGAGAGGTCTATAAGAAGGGGCCCACTGAAGAACATGGTCTACTAGCAGCAATGCAGCATATTACAAGTTCACATGGTAGGTTGATATTGGCTTCTGTCAATCTTGCAATTCCCCTCATTTGGGACTCTTTAGTTTCACAAGTTGAATTGGTGGTTGGCCAAATTAAATGGAAACACACACAAAAAAGTCATGTAAGTTGTACTGGGGAGGCAAATGCATGTCATGCCTCTTTCTCAATGTCCTTGTGTAGACCCTTCCCAGACTTCTTCACCACTCTCTTCCACTTGTTTAGTTTGAATCAAAGTTCAGTGGGGTAAGCAGTACACTACCAATAGAACACATTCCAACTCCATTGTCCCACCTTTAATTTCAATTGGGAAGACATAACCATGTGATGATGTCTTGTAAAATTTCTCTCCTACCAACCTTTCCCTATCACATTCATATGGCTGCATACACAACATTCCCCCTCTATCTCTCCATATTTACCCGTCTCTCTATATATATGAGTGACAGAGGCTCGATAAAGTACCAACAAAAGTCTTCACATTTTCTTCTCTCAAAGCCCACCCTCTTCTTCAAAAATCTCATTAAGTTTCTTTCTTTATCTTCTACAAAAAGTCATGGGAATCCGATTTCTTGCCAATCTTCAAGCAAAGGCTCTTCTTCGCCGGTCTACTTTTCCTGCAAGCCAAACAGCTCCCAATGTTGTACAGGTCCCAAAAGGCTATTTAGCAGTTTATGTTGGAGAGTCTAAGAAGAAAAGGTTTTTGGTTCCAATATCATACTTGAACCAACCTTTGTTCCAAGAGTTGCTACACAAGGCTGAAGAAGAATTTGGGTATAGTCATCCTATGGGTGGTCTCACGATTCCTTGCAGAGAAGATACCTTCCTCAATCTTACTTCTATTTTGAATGGACTATGAGAGTGGAGAATTCATCATAGACGCTTTTGTAGATTAGGAACATCCATTTCCATGTAGATGACATATTTTGTTTCTGTATGAGAAGTTTGTGATGGCAAAAGAGACAACTCTATTTATATGAGAAATGAGAAACAAAATATCTAGTTCAATTTATTGTGCAACAATCAACAGCAATCTCCAACATCCTTGAGAAAGAACCTAAAAACATAAAACTAATCCACGAATACAAATCACCAATATTGGAACATGGGAAATTATGTCAACGGATTGAAATGAGAGCTTTTAAGGCCCAATCAGACTATACAAACTCGTTAAACAAGGTGTTTTATTTCTTTATGAGCTAAGGCACATCAAATCCAACAGACATTGGAAGTAAAACAGATTTAAAGTAAGGAATATGTGAATCCATCGTACCAATCATTTGCCGACTGAGCTCGAGTGATGCTCTCTTTGCTAGAGATGCACAAACCATCATTCCAGCATTCGAAATCTTCCATTTCCTTCACTTGCTTCATTCTTGGAATGGGAAAACCATTGTTGGTTAATTATCAACTTCAGTGGAGCACAAATGATTGGGATGAATGACGGATTTGGTGAGTTGGTAATAGAATTGGGCAAGGATATAGCATATTAGCATTGCTTATGCATAAGCAAAGTTGGTCAAGCTGTTAGCAATTTAACTCGTGACCTCTATCCGACTACAACCAACATCTTTCTCCAGGCCTCTTTCTTTCATCTCCTCCCTCAATTGCTCAATCTCATTCCACATGCCGTACTTCGCATACATGTTCGATAGCAAAACATAAATCCCTTAATTTTGACAATCCAATTCAAGGGCCCTTTGAGCAGCCAATTTAGCCAAATCGACATTCCCACATTCGTAGCAGGCGCTAAGCAGGGATCCCCACATAGAAACCGTGCAACGACCATTTGCTCTATATGGCATCTCATTTACCACCTTCCATGCCTTTTCCAACTCACCAGCTCGACATAGTAAATCAATTAGGCAACTATAGTGCTCCGGAGTTGGATCCAATCCAAAATCAGAAACCATAGAGTCAAAATACTCGATCCCGAGATTCACTTGGCCTGTGTGACCACAAGCAGAGATGACAGTCACAAATGCCACCCCATCTGGTTTGATCCCCTCCATCAGCATTTCTTTGTACAATCTAACCACTTCTTTAAAATGCCCCCTTTCTGCCGTATACACCGAGCATTGAAGTCCACAGAATAACATCCCTCTTCCTCTCTCCCTCCAGTCCAAACCCCACCATACTAAAGACCAGTTTAGCTTTATGTACCAGCCCACACTTACCATACATTTCAATCAACGAACTCTGCAAGAAGACATCACCTCCCACATTGGGAACCATACGAATGATTTTAGCATGCACCTGTCCACCCAATTCGATTGCATATAGTCCAGCACATGCACGTAAAGCGGCCGATAAAGTGAAGTTATCATAATTCAAGTTCAACATTGGCATCTTTTGAATAAGTTCAAGCCCCTCAACCCACAATTCAGCCTCAGCATAACCTGACAAAAGTGCATTTGCACATACTGAGTTTCTAAAAGGCATTTCGTCGAACAGTTCCGCTGCATCATCGCTAAGCAACAATTTTGCGTAAAAATCAATCAGGGCACTCCCCACAAACACACTAGATGACCAACCCGATTTGATCATACGGGTATGCAACTGTTTTCCAAATTCAACAGCTTTGATATCAGAGGAAGCCGTTAACGAGCTACACAGAGCGTATGAGTCTATATCAACCCCATTAATGTGGGTGAAGGCAAAGGTTTGTAGAGCGAGAAACGGCCACCCTTTTCGACGAAGATCAGATATCAAAGCATTAAAGGATAATGGGTTTGTTGGGTTGATGAAGGTGAAGAAGTTGGTGAGAATTTGAAGGTGGGTTCTGGGAACGCACGTACAGTATGTGAAAATGAGTTGGGTGTGGAGGCCAAGGGAGAGAAATAGTAAGCCTGTTCTAAGTAGGTGTGCATGAAGTTTCTTGAGGGAATTAAGATTCTTTGTTTGAGACCATTGCTGCAAGAAATGAGAGATAGACATCAATCATCAATGGCTCGTGTCATATGAAAATGGCATCATTGGCTTTGGCACGACATCAATGGGGGAAGCAAAAAGACTAATGGCTTGGTCTTAGTTGAGTGTCACTGGTATATAGAGCAGCAAACAAACTAAGCTACTTGCGAGCTGCTCTAGACTCGGTCCGGCTCGTTTAGCAATCGAGTCAAGTTCAATACTCAAAACTTCAAATCAACTTGCAAAAGTTTGGCTCATTTGATAAATTTTATCACAAAGTATGTTTCTTCCACACAAATATGTTATAAAAAAAATACCTATAAAAAAAATATATATATATATATGTATTTATGTTATGAAAAAAAACTCGAAGCACCTTGTGAACACTAAAAAATCACTCTCCAATATATTTTTTGGGTACATAAAATGGAAGTACAAGTATGGTATTCCGTCAACTTAGTAAAAAGTATTATCATGTTACAGTATACCAATATCTCTAAAGGATCCCACCGTAGCTACGTGAGTATCCAAGCTAAGGGTTTTGCCCCAAATCCCTTTCCCTTATAAATTGTTTTTGCCGAAAAAAAAAATTTTTATTTAGCCCCGATAAAGAACCATCAAGATTCATCAAACTCGGATTGTCTAATCACTCTCCAATAAAGGGCACCATGGGTTAAAGCCCAACGCCTTCGATCTGTTAAAGAAAGCCCAAGCCCAGCGCGACGCGACGCGCCTCGCTGTCATTGGCAACCCAACAAACCCTACTGTAGACCACGCCGTAGCTGATCTCTCTTCAAACTCCAACCACCAGACCGTACTATCCGGTACAATCTCGAGCCCTAATCACCCAACACCCCCCCCCCCCCCTCTTTCTGATTTCACTTCGATCGATCGTTGTTCGTCACGACGTCGGAGAATGCCTCAGAGTTCATCGTCGGCGAAAAAGCACGGCGCGGAGGATCCGTCGGACGTTAGCGGGCCCACCCCGAAATCACAGCGCACCAAAGTGGTGGTAAAATCCGCTGAAGAGTCTGAGAAGAAGGTAATAACTTTCGTTTCAATTTTATGATTTTTCAATTACCTTAGGAGTACCCACATCATGAATGAGAAAACAGTAAGTCTAGGAACCTCCTACCGACTACCGACCATTCCTCACTCACTCATATGTGTGGGGCCGACACATAGGTGAGAGGGGAGTGGTCAGTCGGAGTGTATGTAGCATTCGTGATCTTTACTAGAAAGTCTAGTAACGTGCACAACATGCTTATGTGGTAGTATGATGAATTTCTAGTTTTCTACTACGAATGAGACACTGCCACATATGCATGATTCGCAAAATTTTGTGCTTGTGGTTGTGTTTCAGTGGAAACTAGATGAATTGTTAATGTTCAACTACCAATGAGACACTGTCATGTATGCATGTTGTCCGTGCACGATGTGCTTATGTGTCAGTGTTTCATTGGCAACGGGATGAATTGCTAGTTTTTCAACTACCAATGAGACTGCCACATATGCATGTTGTGCAAAATTTTGTGCTTTTGCGGCGGCATTTCATTGGCAACCGGATGAATATCTAGCTTTTAACTTCCGATGAGACAGTGTATATTGCACAAAATGTTGTGCATGTGTGGCACTGTTCCCTTGGTGACCGGATGAATTGCTAGTTGCCACATATGCATGTTGTGTTCCTAGACCTCCTCGATCTTTATAAGGCCATCTCCAATTTTTTATGAGGTTTGCATACAATGAAAAGACAGCAAAAAGTGAGTTCCAATCTTTTGCCTTACTTTAAAAGGCCATCTCCAATTATTTGCCTTACATAAAATGCTAAGAGAGCAAAAAGTGTGATCCTGTCCTTCACCAATTAGATATAAAAGATAAGGAAGAAGAAAAAATGTTTCATCAAATTAGGAAGAAGTAAGCTTTTAAACAAATTTTGGTGGAAGAAGCTTTTGAGATTAGCTTGGAGGCTTTCAAATGGTGGATTAAAATGGTGATAATTACTCTATAGGATATGTTCGGGTATCAAGCTTTTAACCAAAATTTTCACTTCGATATTCAAAAATAGTGCGAGGATTTGTGATGGTGTAAAGGACAGATATTTGTTTCAGTATTGATGACGGATTCTGTGTAGAGCTTGAAGAAACAACTCAAAGATGCCGAAATCAGCGTTCCTATAGTTTTTGGTAGCATTGCTTTCTGGCTAGGGAAAAAGGCAAGCGAGTAAGTTTGTGTAAGGTTCATGAATTGCTTTTATCTTTTCAAAGAAATGCCCATTTGACTGTTGTCATCATTTGATTAGGTTTCAGTCTCATAAATGGACTGTTTATGTTCGCGGTGGAACAAATGAGGATCTTGGTGTAGTAGTAAAGCGTGCTGTCTTCCAATTACATGCCAGTTTCAATAATCCAACAAGGGTTTTGGAGTCCCCACCATTTGAGGTGTCCGAATCCGGATGGGGTGAATTTGAAATTGCCATTACCCTTCACTTCCACAGCGATATTTGTGAGAAGCCGCTGCACTTGTGAGTTGCTTTGCTTGTTACATGAACTGAATCATTGTTAGGAAGGAACTTTCATGCCAACCATGCGATTTCCAATTTTAGTCTGTGGTAAATATTCTTTAGTAACTTTGAAATTTCAAATGATGTTCAAATTAGTAGAAACAGAGTCATATTTAAAGGCTTGGCTGGAAACTTTCAATGTGAACAGAAAAGAGCTCAATTCATTCTTCTGGTTTGGAAATATTGTGGTTTGGAAATATTGTCAAAGTTGTAGCATCAATCCATGTAATGGGATCTCAAACTCAGTCACAAGGATAGAATCTCATCATGTCTAATGCTATGCTAAATACAAGTTGGACAGAAAAAGACTAGAAAAAGTGCATCTACCCGAAAGATCAACCAATAAACTAGCATAACATTAGTTTTCACTGTCTAAAACTTCAATACAGGGGCAACCAAATTTAGTTTACTTCAATATTCAGGTAGCAGGTTCAAAACTACATGCTGAACTCAATCTGAAATTAGACGTAGAAATATAAGTAACCAATGGGACCATTAATTTCTGTACACGCAAAAGTACCATCCGTTGATTTTACTTTAACTGCATCTTTATAATACGTACATTACACTTTTATCTTCCCAATATGTACGTACTATGCACAAATTTATTTCATGAAATTCACAATTTCATTTCTTTGAATTATGTATTCAATGAAGATTGAAATTGAACCAAAATATTTCTACTGATAGATGTACAAACCAGAAAGGAAATAAGATAGTGGCTATTTTGTCAACCTTTTAGAAGTAGGAATTCGTTACTTTTTCTTCACCTTGGATGTGTGAAATCTCTTAATCAACTATTTACAGGTTTCACCATTTAAAGTTGTATCCGGAGGATGAATCTGGTTCATTGTCTACTAAAAAGCCGGTTGTTGTGGAATCTTATGACGAGATTGTGCTTACCGAACCTTCAGAGGGTTTCTTTGCTCGTGTGCAAAATCATCCGGCTGTAATTGTGCCTCGGTTACCTCCTGGTTTCAGTTTACCTCCTCCTGGTAGGTTTCCTTTCCAGCCTTGTCTTTAGATTTTGTGCCTTACTATTTTCTGAATTACCAAACTGCATTTGTGCTTGTGTAGTACCAAATGAAGATATAGATAAGAGGAAGAGAGGTGACACTAAAGATAATCCCTTAAGCCAGTGGTTTTCAAATTTCTCTGAAGCCGATGAGCTATTAAAGCTTGCAGCAGCTCGTCAGCAGGTCAACGTGAATTTCTATACTTCCCATTTCTGTCATTTATTTTCATATACATAATCTCAAATATCATTTTCTATTCATGTAACCAAGTGAGGACATATACACTCATACTTGGGGTTTGGTTTATACGTTAAATTTTTGGAGATATGCCACTCATTAGAGTTATGCTGACCATGCACTTATAGCAACAACAAAAAGGAGTCATCCAGACCATATTGGCTGTAAATCT
This sequence comes from Rhododendron mucronatum var. ripense, assembly GCA_019656295.1. Classification (NCBI taxonomy): domain Eukaryota; kingdom Viridiplantae; phylum Streptophyta; class Magnoliopsida; order Ericales; family Ericaceae; genus Rhododendron; species Rhododendron mucronatum. The sequence continues at coordinate 854,611 of BPLT01000041.1, forward strand.
GTCCCTTCCCTGCAACTTGAGAGAAAAATAACTTTAGCGTGACATTAACAGTATTGTAGCTCTTAGGAATTTCATACTCCGATCTTCCTGGCGATTCATCACTGGCCCACCCAACCCAGCAGGTCTGGGGCGGGCCGGCCATAGGTTCGAATCCTGCCACCTTTCTTGTGGAGCATCCTGTGGTTACCAGATGATGGGAATAAACAAAGCAGAAATTTGAAAATGAGCATGTCAATAAATGAATTGTTTCATTATTCGTTGTTTCTGGGTCTTTTCGTTGCATTCTGTGTATGTTGTCTGGAAAGCTAGATTCGGATGTTCTACTATTGGTAGGGAGTTGGGAACCCGTATAACTTTGCTATTGCTCTGAATTAGTTGCATCATGCATTTTACTTCTATAGGTAGTTTAAGCATGTTTCTTTTGCAGATTGTTTCAATTTTTACAGCATTCATGGACTGAATTTCATATTCTTTGTACTAATTGCAATCCCATGAACGTTTATTGACTGATTGATTCAATCTTCAAAAAATGCATCTACTGAATTGTTTACCTTCTATTTGAATATGATAGGTGCAAGCCCATATTGCTAGACTTAGAAGGCAGTTGACTGTGATTGACGGGCCGCATCAACAGATGAAAAGTTCCTCTGATATGTGAACGTGCATTATTCCTCCCATAAGCTCAATTTTACTTCTTAAAATCACCTTATGGCAGACCCCATGTGTATGTTTGTAACGTTGGAAGTGTATTATTACAATGAGTCATTTATCCTGTGAGTCTGTACTTGTTTCTTAGATATCTTCCTGTTGTTGTAATTCGTAGCTGATTGATGTTTTATTTTAGGAAACAGGAGGAAGAAGTATGTAAAACAATAATGTTTTTGTTTGTTGAATGAAATGTTTTTGTTGGGAATAATTATGTCTGTAAAGTCACTGCTTCCCTTCCAAGGAGCCTGCTATTACTCATACACTTCTCGGTTCTATCGTATACTTTGACATAGTATTTGTCCCCGAACATATCATTGAATTTGGGAAAGTCGCCTATGCTTGAATAACTGAAAACGTGATTTCTACTATTCATGCTGATAAATTGGAAGGAACAGGAAAATCATTACTTTTCAGATGTAGAGTTGGATGATTAGAACTTATATCTTTCCTGCATTGGGCTTCTAATGCTTCCGACCTTGTTAATCCTCTGGCTCAAATGTTGCTATGCCTGTTGCCATTTGAAGGCCACATTTTAACTCGTCGACGGTGGCAATTTATCAGTTCAGTGAACTTCACGTCGCGCAAGCTTGTCAATTCATAGTTTTCCTATTTCGATTCACCAGCCCACAGAGTTATAAGGTTATACCCATTGCACAAGGTTCTCTCGCTTACTGGAAAGCTAATGAGTTCGACACCGATTCTTGCCTTGAGTTCGTGCCACTTTTCATGTCCACTCAAATTCTAAGGTTTGCACTCCTAATCAGTGTGTTTGTAACACTGAAATTACTTTTTTTGTTTCAAGTGTAATGCTTCACATCAATGTTTCTGTTGAAGATCACTTGGTACAGGTCAATAAAGCTAGGAGATATTCTCAGGTACCCTCCATGTGTCCTTTTGATGCTCCAGAGTGTCCAGAAATAGGAAATGGGGTCCTCAATTATTTGCTAATTTCTTTTGGGTCCTCCCCATGCCTTCAGTGGTCATCTCAGTATTATTTCTCTGTTAGCTCGTGCTTTTGTTTCACCAGGTTTGATTCCCTATCCTTGTTTTATGACAACCAGATATCCGGGTCAGCTTGCGCACACCTCGAGTAATTCCAGGCCTCTAAAGTTAACAACTAAGCAAACCCTCCAGCGGCCCCAAAGTTTGGAATGTTTGGCCTCCATGGGATTCGAACATGCAACCTCAAGAAGGACAAGCACTTATTTGCTTCTCGTGCCAACTTAGCGAAAGCCCTGGTTTGATTCCCTATCCTTAATTATTAGAACATCTTCTATATATCTGTTTTGAAGTGGGTCCTGGGGATTAGACAATATCATGTTATCTTCATCTTGATATTGTATTTAACTAGAACCCATTTCAGATTCTTTATGTTGATGTCATCTTTGCATGTTTTCAGAATTTTTCGTGTTGAGTAGTTGCCGTACCACCCATAGGAATGCATCCGGTTTTGTTTATTTAATTCCCGAGTTATATCAGCATATCAGTGACTCCCATCTTGTTTATGCTTCTCTACAGATACTGAATAAATATTGACACATGTGTTTTGATATATAACGTTTCTCACTGTGCACAGGATGAAGCTAATACTAAAATTTTCTCTTATGCTCCTCATCATTTTTCCTTTCTTGATTTTACTATTTCGGGAAACAAAAGCAACAGTAAAAAAAGTTTGGAAACCTCTACTCTTGTTTTTTTTGGTCGACGGTTAAGGATGTCCGGGCCAGCTCACGCACACCTAGACTGATCCCCGCCATTTTCAGAGAAGTGAAAGATGCCCTGTGGGTAGTTACAGTTTTCTTGAGTGATGTTATTTGGATAAGTTGATGAAAGCTGGCCGTTTGAAAGTAGTTGGAACTGATATCACAATTCCTTTGCTATTTTTTTGTTCTCACATGATGATTTTGGGGGGCAAGAGTAACATGGCCTTCATGTGGCCTACGAAAGGCATTGGTCATTTGTCAACATCATCATCAGTTTAAAAGAAATTTCCCTTTTATGTTTTCTGGTAAACAGTCGCCTGGCTTGATTGATATTGATTTGCCAATATTATGCAGGAAGGCCCCACTCTTATCATTCTCTGTTTTTTCTTTTGGAAGTGAATCCTCTCCGGTCCAAAACTTGGACCGGAGCGGACAGTCGAAAGCTGGACTGTCCAATGCTGCAATCATTAATTCGGATCTTCTCGAAGACTCTTCGAGTGAAGAATTGATATCTGCTTTGCGTGAAGAATTGATTTCCGTCTGCCCATGGAAATGAGAATATAGTAGGTCTATACGCGTCTCTCAATCATGTTTTTAGCAGGAAATTTAGGAACTTTTTTCTATATTTAAGTGGAACAGTAAAGAAAAACTAAGACATTGTCCTGGGGAATTTCACCTCCTTAGCATCATCTAACAGCAACTGCTCAAGGCAGTTTAGCATAAAGGGGCCTAAAACAACAATTGCTAGGAAAGCTACCAAACGGCATCGGCACATCGGCTGGCTTGTTCTGACTTTAGGAGATCCAAGAGAGACCTGCAATCAGAGATTATATTGCTTAGCTCGTGATTAGTAAGGTTAAATCCCATTGATCAAATTCACTAAGGCAAGAGAATCTGTCTCCACAATAACTCTATACAAACAATGAGCCCTAGCTAACTGTAATCCATCCCTCAAAGCCCAAGCGTTTGGATTGTCAGCTTATTTGCTTATATACTCTACATAATCATCAAACAGAATGTAAGCAAATAAGTGAACCAACAACCCTTGAGGTGAACCATTTAAGCTTGACCTTGTTTGGTACTATAAACTTATTCACATAATTCTTCAAAATGCCCTGCACTCCCGCTCTTAATCTTTGTACTGCACTCGTTCTCTCAATCCTCACCTTCACGAACTTTAGTAGTTTGGGATTTCAGTAGTTTGGAACCGATCAAGCCCTTACCTGACATCCGAATGAGCTGATTTTTTACGGGAACTTTTAAAAACATGTTTTAAATCAATTGAACGACTCCGATTATTTGAATGAAACTTTGATTTGTTTTGTGTCAAATATTGTGTAAGCGGAACCGGACCCTTATATGTCAGTATTTTCATCTCCATGTATATACTATAATATATGTGCATTTGCAGTACATTCCGTGATGCATACAAGTATCATACATGTACTGGAAAGGACCTGACCCTATCAGTGTTATTGGAATGAAACAAAGGGACAAGACTTGTGCAGGACACAGCCGTATCCAAGCATCAAAATTGATCTCTTTCTCAGCCTTAGAACATGGAGGAGATATTACAATACTCCAGCTTTTTTCTTTTTCTGTTTTTTTTTTTTTTCATTTTTGGTCTGGAATGGTGAGCCCCATAGGCTCCATTGAGGCAATGCATTTTGTGGTGCTCATTTCCAATGGGCTTTAATGTTCACATCTATAACTTTACAAATTGGAAAAGGACCACACATGGGAAGCCTCTTTTTGGGGAAACACTTCCAGGTTGGAGAACTGTTGGAATTTAGAAATGGGATTTGAAGTTTTACCTACCTTGTTATAGAGCACGTACAACCATTGTTAGGTAAAAATGCTTTTGGGTTAAATGTTTTACCTAATTTTCAGTGTTTGGTTGTGTAAAAATATTTTGTATTAATTGTATGAAAATGACTTATTTTTAAATCTTTCGTAAATTATTTTCTAAAATGAACCTGCTGCCTTCTACTGCAATTCTCACTACTCAGTTTTTTCAATATTCTTAGATCTCTCCACAGTTTTTCCAATATTCTCATCTCTCCACAGTTTGATTTCTGAAAATATTTTCAAGTGCCAGCCAAACACTGAAAAATATAAGTTTGAAGTTTATTTTATGAAATAAATATTTTACATTAAAATTATTTTACATTGTAAAACATTTTACATCGAAACAAACGGAGCCTAATCTAGATGAATAAAGGTAAAATAAGAGCAATGAACAAAACTCCAATCACAACCACCCCAAGGGGGTGGCGCCTAATCTAGATGAATAAAGGTAAAATAAGAGCAATGAACAAACTCCAATCACAACCACCCCAAGGGGGTTGGCCTGGTGATCACAGGTCAGGGACTTAGGAGTTTGTTCCTCCTAAAGTTTTAGGTTTGAAACCTCTCGGGTGTTATCAACTTCCTTTGGGACCAATCCATAATTGGGCTCCTCACAAATGGATGTGGGATTAGGCCTCCAAGATTTGTCGAGATGCACATATGGTGGCCCAAACGCATGAGTTATCAAAGAAAATAAATAATTCCAATTACAACTATTTTTAGAGCCGTTCAGTGCATGTTGGCCCACAGACATCGAACATGGTCAACATTCATCACATACATCGAACGTCTCTGAAGTTGTGTTTCTAGACTTTTGACGAAATGAATTCGAAAATCATTTTCCTATTTTATGTAAGCTACAATTACAGTTACAGCAACAACAACCATAACAGTACCCACAAAATGGTTGTTCTTATAAAGTTTTATCACTAAAAGTTTAAAATAGTGAACCCTTATACCTTCAAAAATAAAAAATAAAAAATTTCAAGAAACCCCAAACCTAATGTTGTTAAACATGTAGTCCTATTCGATTTAAATTTTGAGGGAGATTTTTAAGAGTAATAAGTGGAGAGATCAATAAAGAAAATTTATCGGAACAAGGTTATACGTCCTAAATAAATATCGGAAGACATCAAATAGGATATGCCAAACGACCCTATTCAATTATTGTACTCAGCGAGAGGAATTTGATGTAACCGACATATACACCATCCTCTCATAGTGCAGTGTGTAAAAAGTTGGCTTTTTGAGCTTTATTAAAAGTCATATTTTTTTATTTTTTAATTCGTCTTGACGAGACGAATCAATAATTCACAAAAAGTTAAGCGCAAAACTAACAAACGTAGGAAAAAATTTGAATAAGAACAAAACAAGAAAAAGCCCAAAAACTCTTAACGGAACCTATAAGAGACTTCCTACCGTTTCACATACATACTGCCAAGGCCAGCTTTGAGATAAGCCGGACGAGGCAACGGACTTAAGCCTCCGAACTTTGGTTCATAATTAGGGCCCCGGATAGAAATAGCAAGGTAGATAATATGTATTCAATAATATGTATTCAATATAACAAATGACCTAGCTAGCCCAATGAAAGAACTTAGTTTTGTTATCCAAGAGATACATGGTTCAAGACCTAAGGGCCTCTTGTTTCCTTCCTTACGAGAATATTTTTTTTTGGGAAAATGACGGTCAATGACGTGTTTTGATAATTAATACCCGTCAAGGACATTTTGTTCATTAACAAACATTCTCAGCATGTCCTTGACAGGTATTAATTATCAAAACACAACCTGAGCCGTCATTTTCCCTTTTTTTTTTCCTCACAATTTCGTCTTAAGCCCCAAAAAATCTTAGAGCCGACCATGCGTACTGCAGAATCACAAGCCCAACAACTAGAAAGAGCAAGTGGTCGTTACTCCTTAGTGCGGTTTACAGTTAGCCCGTGACTCCACAAAAAATCACCATAGGATTTTAGGATTTTCACACTAATTTCAGAATTTTTTGTAGCCACAAAAAATAACCTCGTTTGGTCTTTGTCATGTGACTATAAGTTCTAACTTCTAACTAAAATCAGGAAAATTATTGACTGCCACTAGTTTTACTATTAACATTTTGGAGAAAAAATGTGTATCGTCCAAAGTGGAGTCTATATCCTACTCCCTCCGTCCCTAATTAACTGCCCATGTTACTATTTTAGACATTTTAAAACACTATTTATATCTTCCAAAGTATAATATTTTTTATATGCAATATGGATCTTGTTTGATAGATCTCGATTGATTCTATTAGACAAAATTTTGAAAATTATAAAAAACAGTATAAATTAAAAGATACAACTTATTTATAAAAAAATTGGAAAAAGTGAAATGAACAGTTATTTAGGAACGGATGTAGTATATGATATAGGGAGAAGCTTTTTTTAAAAGTATGATCGATGAAGTAAGAGCATCTCCAGCAGAATTTACAAAAATTAACATCAAGACCTTTACTTTGTTACGTGTCTGCATGATTTGAAGGATGAGTTACTAGAGTGCACTCTATGAATTTCGACCGCTTGATAATTCTGATTTTGATGGTACTGAAATTTGGAAAATAATTCGCGGGGCGGTTAGGCATAACATTCTTTCTTTAGACGTGGCCGTATGATAACAAAATTCATAGTAACTACCGCCCCATTCAAGAAAAGGGTCAGTCGACATGAACTAAATGACAGAGTCGAGGAGCACCGTTAACACGACTTGAACCTGTGGAACTGTGTACGACTCGAACCTGTGGGGGAGTGGGAGTTACCGAGTAACCCATAACTATAAGCACCGAGCTACCTAACAACCTTGGTAAACATGAGATATTGAGATTGGAGAGAGAGGGACCATTGTTGTCATTTGGACGTTCAACAAATAAGGGCAACCAAATGGGCCGGTTTGGCCCACCATGTCCTCTCAAACCGGCCACTGTGTCCTCTCTCTCTCTCTCTCTCTCTCTCTCTCTCTCTCTCTCCACAACCTCCATAAGTACCCTTCACACCCCATCTATCTTCTCACCACCACCACCACCTACCTCTACTCCCTTACTTTCTCTCCCTCTCTTCAACCTCTAAACTCCTTTTCTTCTCTCAAACCAAAAACAAAACACACCAAAAAAAAATGGGCATTAGAAAACCAAACAAACTACCACAAACAGCAGTGATAAAGCAAATCCTCAAGAGATGCTCGAGCTTGGGAAAGAAAAACGGCTGCGAAGGCGACGAAACCGACCACCTTCCCCTCGACGTACCGAAAGGCCATTTCGCGGTGTACGTCGGAGAGAAGAGGAGCAGGCACATAGTTCCTATCTCGTTCTTGACTCACCCCGAGTTCCAGTGCCTCCTCCGACGCGCCGAAGAGGAGTTCGGGTTCGATCACGATATGGGTCTCGTTATTCCTTGTGAAGAGGTGGTGTTTCGCTCTCTCACTTCCATGCTCAGATGAGAGAGAGAGAGAGAGAGAGAGAGAGAGAGAGATGGGTGTAAGATGAAGCAGTTTTGGTGCTTTGTCTTTTTTTAACATCTTTCTTTATTTGTTTTGGTGTTTGATGACTACTAGGTAGCTTAGCTCTAAATTTGAAGGCCCATGAAGAGAGAGAGAGAGAGAGAGAGAGAGATTGTGGGTTAGATTTGTAAAGAAGTTTGGGATTTTGCCTCACAGAGAGGTGTGGTTTTTCACTTTCACCCTCTGTGAGAGAACTTGATGTTTAAGCATTTGCCTTTAACAATCTCCCTCTGTCTGTGTGTTGTTGTCCAATATAGTTACAATCGGATATCCACAATTTCACGAACTGAAATTTACAACAAATTGAAATTACAGATTCAGAATTGCAAACCGAATACAATAAAGAGTTGTGAACCGAAATCCGTGTTTCACGCGGCTTAAAGACAGATTCACCGCCTACCGGACGGTGTTAAGATTAATCGGCATCCGTCTTCCAGGATTGATCTGGCTTGGACCACGAATATCGAAATACCAACATGAATGTCTTGCAAACTTTGTCTTACTGTCTCTCGCACAAGTACGATACCAGAGTATAGTATAAAGATTTAATGAATTGGTGAAGAAACCTGGTATTGATGCATGAGCTGCCATATACCCCCTCCGTCCCATTTTGGTTGTCCATTTTCGTTTTTCGTGTCGTTCTTTTAACACTTATATTTCTCAATCTATAATGTTTTTCATAATTTTAAAACTTTGTATTATAAATCTAATTGAGAACTATCAAACAAAATCCATATTGCATATTTTTGAGATTCATACTGGAAGATATAAACATTGAAAGAACGGCACGAAAAACAAAAATGAACAACCAAAATCAGACAGAGGGAATATATAGATTATAGCCTGAAATGGACCCTTGAATTGCAGCCTAGCCTTGAATCCGTGGAGTGAATGGCAGAATTGCAGAGGCGAAAAACCTCCACCACAAGTATGGGAAATTGATGAGCTCGGGAAGCTAAAAGCCTTGAAAATATTAACCTCAGGTCATATAGTAGCTCGGCACGTGTCATTGTATATTACAACTTCTTCTAGCCCACCGATGTAGGACGTGGGGCTTTATAATTGCCTCATCTTATGATGTAACGTTGTTACTTCTTGTTGTATTAGCCCAGCAATCTTTTTGTTAGTGGTCATGGTGTGACATTTAACTATGTACATCATCACATTCGTACCAAATCCTAGACGTGCCCCCCACCATGTAAACCAGAGTTACACTCTGATATAAATTGCAATGACCCGCATCAGTTGACCTGCCAACCCTTAACCTAACCATGTGGCTCAAAAAATTAACCTTTGATTATACAGTAGCTCGACACGTGCCCTAATATATTACACTAAGTTCTCATAGCGGAGATGAAAAACCTCATTGGGAAGGGGTAACTCTCAGGTTCAAGGGTGGTAGTTTATGAGAGTGATGAGTTTGATTACTTTAATTTGAAACTTTTGAATAGCTATTGTACTAGTATAATTCTCATGATTGAACTAAATCAAATTACAACTTAAGAGTTTTGACTCAGGGCAAAGGACATTGGCTCTACAAAGAGGTACTATAATCTTACTAAGCCAGTATGCCATGTTGCAGAAGAAACAAATTTTTAGAAGTCTTGAACCATGGAGTGTGAAACTGGACCTTATTGTTCAGTGTTGCGTGTGGCTTGGTTTCTTGCTTTCCTTGCATTCATTTCATTTTTACTGTTCTCGTTTGAGGTTGATAGTACTTTCTAGAATCGTTGTGCCTTCCGCATATCGCACCATATTCAGATTGTGAGAAATTCCTTGAGTTCTTAAACTCTCAGTTTTATTGAAATGGCCCAACATTCAGATTGCAAGATGCATCGAATTTCTGCTTATACCCCCAAAAAATTAAGAATAACAAAAAAGATGAGGACCTAAGAGCCACTAGTGAGGAAGGCTTGAGATATTAAAAAACCGAAGTCACTGCGTGAAAAGGATGCTTTTAGGTTCAAATACAATTCAAAAAAAGGAAGTCTAAAAAATCCGAAGTGCGAAAAGGATGTTTAGAAACTGTTCCCAAAGGGTTCTATTGTGGCAGAACCAGTATTTCAGCTTGATGCATATCTACCCTACACAAAACCCAGTCTTCAGTGAAACCGTTGGTTTTTCCCTACGACTGCCTGTCTTTTTGAGGCTATTTGTGTTCTCTCTTTTTTCTGTTTCTTGTATCCACGGGTCAGTGGAGTCCTTTGTTCTTGTACCGATCTTTCGTAGCTGCCATGTATTATGATATGTTTCATGTTCTCAGATAGAGGAAGTCATTTCCCGCGCTGGATAATCTTACCAAGCAGAGAAAGAAACGGACAGGTAGGGTGTGAAGGGTAACACCACCACAAGGGAAAATGCAACATCTTTTTCCTACCGTACATGCCGATAGGGATGTTGTAGAGAGTGTTCACTCGATTAACCACAACAACTTGACAGTTTAGGCTACTCAACCATCTCCGTCCATAAATCTCCTTTCGCATCAGTACAAGCAAAAAAAATTCTGCAGAGTTGTTTGTCTCAGAGGAATTCTAAAAATGAACTGTGACCATTTTCTACTACATGCTCATTATGTATGCCTAAAAAACCAATTTATGACAATCGGGTGCCAACCCTTGGGAAAGAGTTCGACGTGTCACTCAAAAGGTAAGAAATCAGTTACACGCCAACATCCATGACTGAGACAGTGTTCAGTCAACAATTTAGAGTTTGAGTGTCATGATGATCTCAATCAATTGTTCCTTTGGCATCAAAAGAAAGATGGCACTTCACAAGTACCGAACTAAAAAAAGATGGCACTTCACATTCGTAACACATTCGTATTACCAGGCAAAACAAACAAATTTCACAACCATACCACAAGGAAGTGTACTACTACTGATGGAAGTCGGAAATGATCCATTTACTCAGGACCAATATCTGGCCACATACAAATTTTCAAAACATCCAATCAAAAATAGAAGGGAAAAGTGCCTTTGAACTGACTTAACACAATCTAATGCCAAGGTCTGCCACACGCTATATTAGCACTAAATAAAATTAACTCCACCAAAACTCACATCGCGGTAAATGCCTTTTTCCCACCACCAGAAGAACCAGCTGGAATCACCTTCAGCACATTAAACCTCACTGTCTTTGACAATGGCCTGCAAAATGGAGCACAACCACATGCTGAGAAAAGCAGTTTTCCTTTTTTCTTTTTGTGATAGGGGAAAAAACGAAGCAGTTTTTACAAAATAATGCAAAACATCATAAAATCCCAAAGCTGACCTGCACTGGCCAACAGTAACATGGTCTCCCTCCTTCACACGGAAGCATGGTGATATGTGAGCTGGAATGTTAGAATGCCTCTTTTCGTACCTAATAAATCATCATCAAACAAGTAAATAATTTAAGCTCAAGAGTGGAGAGAGAACAACAACAAGAAAAGACAATCAGCTTTACCTCTGGTACTTTTTGACATAATGGAGATAGTTGCGTCGAACAATTATTGTTCTCACCATCTTGGCACTGTGACAGGTTCCAGAGATTATACGACCCCTGATTGACACATTCCCAGTGAAGGGGCATTTCTTGTCAATATAAGTTCCTGCAAACAGAGAAATAACACTAATTACTACATACTTTTAACACCACCAGAGATCAGACCAGGACAGATTGACTACTTCTTCAATGATGACCTCCCTCATATGCCAATATTAGCAAAACACACTACACCACAATAAAGCCCTGACTGATGTAATTAACCAGGCTTCTCCCCTTCTCCCCCATAACCCAAAAATGAAGGGCCTACTTTGACCTTAGTAGTGAGTCTAGTGACACTTCTTTGCTTCTACGGACGCAATTTGGCATTTACTTGTGGTGAAATGGTTTTTGTTTGAAGGGATGGCTTACACCAAACCGAACTGAAGCCTCAATCTTCAAGAGGATGGACTTCATTATAGAAATAGATGAACCCTATGGCCTATACACTGCCATAGGTTCTGTATCTTGCTCTGTGTTACTGTAGCGAGATTATGTCGAGGCACACTTGTTATGTTATGGAAATGTTTGCAGCATATATTCCTCAAGTGTCTTTGTTTAATGGGATTGGAGGCTAGGTTGGAGCAACTGTCATCCAACACCCCCCCCACACCACCCCCCCCCCCCACCCCCATTTTATACTTGGTCTTCCAGGGTTTATCCGATGTTTAAAAGAGCTCATTGGTATCTAGTAAATTGTTGAAAAAATTTAAATTTTTCTTGAAAGATTGTAGTATTTCTAAGTCACCATTTTGCGACCGGACAAACATTTCAGGATGAAGGGAGTAATTTATTGTGTGGCCCTTGTATCTAATGACATGAGCACAATTTATTGTAGCCCTTGTTTATAAAGAAACGAAAATACAATAATAAAACAACATGGTGCTGATAACAGTCACAAATTGTCCCAAACATAAGATGCCAAAATTCAAAATCTTCTAGTATTTTTTTATTTAGTTTTCCTTAGCAACCACACCATGCCCTGGTCTGTCTCTGATATAACACTATGAAGTCATAATTCTCAGTGTTCTAAAAGTCAGTCGCCTAGGCCGATTAGTCCCCACCTAGACGCTAGGCAGTTGTCCGACGCCTAGATAAGGCAGCCGACTAGGCGCTAGAGATTTTTACAACATTGATAATTCTGAACCACTAAGAAACGAAAATAAAGCTCCGGACCAACTCATTTCCCACACGCATCAAAACAACGACGACCATAAACACGACACGTATTAAATGAGCCAAACAATATCACTGAAACTACAATCAAACATACCAAAGTTCACATAATTTAACCAACAAGAATGATTTCTCATTCAAAAAAAATTGCACTATAGTTTGTACCATCAATTGCTTCTCGGGGAGTCTTGAACCCCAAGCCGACATTCTTGACGTACCGATTGCCTCCCTTTCCAGGCCTCTTCCCCTTTCCTGTTTTATGCGAGCTGCAAGTACATCAATTACAATAACCGTGCTAAATTCTCTAAACCTCATTACAAAACGAAACAAAAAACTACAAATATCATATCGGAGCCACAAATGAAACTATACAAAATGGTACCTAAGGAACACCTTAGGCTGCTTGAGGAAAGCTTTCTCCGTCTGCATAACAAACGCATATCGATCAGATCGGGAACATTAGAGAGGAGAGAGAGAGAGAGAGAGAGAGAGAGAGGTATACCTGTTCTGCCATGGTTGAGTGCCGGGAGCTGCAGAAAGGAAGATGGGATGGGAGGAGGAAGTGCGAGAGAGGCTCGGAAACGCAGCAGCAGAGGGAGAGCAAGATTGAGGTAGAGAACGTTTATACAATGAAAACCCTAGAGTGCCGCAATGACGAGATTACCCTTTTGTGGATTCGGTTTCTTTTCTTTAGGATAACAAAAAAAAAAAAAATTCCTCTTTTCTTTTCTTTTTTTTTCTTTTCTAATTTTCAATTTTTTGGGAAGGTTTTGTTGTTTAATCAACATAAGGTTTTTGTTTAAGAAATTGATCGGCACTTAGAATTAACCCAAAAAATACAAGAGAGAATAATTTAAGCACGGCCTAATAAGTTATAGATAAACAAATTAAAGCGGAAATAGGAGAGTTTCACTTTTTTTTTTAATCAAGAGATGAGCCTCATGATATTTAGGCCCGTTCCATTAAGTTTTTATTTTTTATTTTACAACATAAGTCATTTTCTTGCAATACATCACTTTTAATTCAACAAATAAGGGGTTATTTGATAAAACTGAAAACTGAAACTGAAAGCTGAAAAATTAAGTACTGGAAACTGAATGCTGAAGACGATGAATATCACTTGACACCGGTCGACTCCCTCGATCAGGCCCTTTCGCCAATGCGAAGACGATGAATATCTTGCTGTTAGGGTTTAAGCAAACGGGTGGTATTACTTCCGTTGAGATGTTCTACCATGAGATGATTCGACGAGGGTTTAAGCATGATAGCATGACTTACCATATTCGAATCAATGCTTATTGCAAGAAAGGACATGTTGGTGATGGACTGAGACTTGTTAAAAAAGATGGAATTGGTGAACTTGTTGCCTACGATTGAAAGAATGTCTACTTTGATTCATGGAGCAAGGGTTGCTCCGAATTTAACCAAGGCGCGAGAGCTGTTCGATGAAATTGCCGTGAGAAACTAGGTGGCAGATACTGGGCTTATAAATTATTATTATTATGCTTTACTGAGTTGTTTGGTTCAATCAAGAGACGCGAAGTCGGCAGCCGATGTTGATGGAAGAGAAAGGCATTCGATATGAGAAGATGGTGAGCTATGTGAGAAGATGGTGAAGAGAAATTTCGTTCCCAAGATGCGAACGGTGGTACTGCTAATGAAATTCTTTTGTAAGAGCCGTCAGCCTGATTTGGATTTTTTGGAGTTGTGGGGTTATCTGTTGGTAGAGAGGCCATTGTCCCCACGGTCATGCATTGGATCTGTTGGCGACCGGGACAGGGTTGTGCGCGCATGAAAAGGTGGGAGAAGCCTTCGATTGTGCAAAACAAATGTTGGAGAGAGGGAGGCATTCGAGTGAGGCGGTATTTTGGATTTTGGAGAGGTTTTTGGCGCAGGTTGGAGAGATGGAGAAGTTGAGGGAGCTCAACGAATTGATCAAGCGATTGCAAAAGGCTTTGCGGCCATCAAGAGGGCATGCCACTGGTATTCTCTCAACCCACCAGATGAAACTCATGTAGTTAAATTTTTTTTTTTTTTTAGCGGCAAAAGTGAACTATATTGCCCTTGAAGGGTTTCGCAATCGGTTGCCGAGAACTGCACAGGGTGCAGTTGAATCTTTTCCGGCTATTTGCCAAATCTAGTTCAATGATTTTGGTTCTGTCCATATTGTAGATCTCGACAAAACACACTGTGGTTTAAAATCATGTTAATTGCAGACCAATTAATATGTGAACGGAGTAAAAAAACAAATCAACCTGATGTTCTGCGCACACCGGATCAGAATCACCGAAATTCAGTCTCGGTTTCTTTTTTATTCTGTTCACATACTAATCGGTATCCAATTAACATGATTTTAAACCACGCCTATGCAAATCGAGAGATCAACAATATGAACAAAACCCATCATTGAATTAGATCTGACAAGCATTCGAGAAAAGCCCAACTGCACACTCTCGGTAAACTGCCAAGAAGCCGCGTCCAATTGCAAAAGATGATAATTGAGACTCCAAATCCGAACTTAGGATTATTGCAAAAGATGATAAGTGAGAGTAGTGTGTAGGCTCTACAACTTGTATAATCAGCACTTCATGGAGTAAACCTATCTTTATTTGATCTACAAAGTGAGAGTAGTGTGTAGCTCGGATTGCATTTTCTCTATCACAACCCCCACACTAAACAATGAGTCCTCTGTTTTAAATAGGACCTACCTTACAATTTCAACCCATCACGCAATCAGGATAGGTCACCCATCATGGCAGGTGATCGAATGAACAAATTTGAATTTTCTGAGGTACCCTATGCATAAAAAGAATCGACTAAACCGCGGCCCACACTAGTTTGGTCTCGATCCATTCTTCCGGTGCAAGTAGATCCATTGATTTTCTGTATTTAGTTACTTGGGATATATACAAATCACTCCCAGTCACAATGGGGGTGTTTATCAAGGTAAAGCCTTCCAAAAGTAGCAGTAACTGAATTTCAATGGCATGGAGAGATCAAGACACCAAATGGCAGAACAAGTTTCACAATAGTGAAGAAGAGTAACGACTTTACACAATCATATCGACGCAACTAAGAGATACCAACGGATCTAATCAAGTGAAATATGAATTGGGGAACTGAAGAATATCCCATGTCCATATGAGATGGCACTTCCCCACGTTGTTCGCATAAAGAACTAGAGCGGTTGCAAAACAAAGTACAAAACTTCTACAAAATTGCAAAGCTATACGTAGAGCACCATGGTCCACAAGTACTTTTGACCAAAATGAAACAGCGGTGAAGTTCTATCATCATGATATGCATTATTTGCCATGAACAAACACAAAGGTAAAAAGGAAATACATAACCACTCTCCTTCAGTGATGCGCCTTGGCTTCAGCTTTCTGATGAGACTTAGCTTTCGCCTGAGGCAAGAAAATAGAACCAACATCAGTATTTGCAGACTATGTCCAAATAATGTGCGTAAAAGTATCAAGTAGGAGCATGAACTCACCAATCATGGGAAACCACAGTCGCCTAATCAAAAGTAAAGTGACAAGATCATCGGGAAATGTTTGTTACGGATTTCAATAATGTAAACTTACTTGCAGAATAGCATTTCTTCCTGGTTTTTGTTTTTTCCTTTTTATTTTACAGAGGGGGGAATACTGTTGTTAGCATTGGATAATGATCCACAAAAGTAACAAAACTATATAGCAGACCGTGAAAAAACGCAGTCCAAATACCAAGAATGCAACGAAACCTCATCAGTAATAAGTAATAACATTAAGACGATTGAGTTTTGACATCCATGGAAATTGACAACATTTGAAGTGCAAGGCATCAAATTTTGACGATCCATCCATCCAATTTGACAAGGCAAATTGGTAGGAGTAATATAGTTCCACTAAGTGACTAGAGGAATGGTTGTGAACCAAACACTTTATGCCAGAACAGTTACACTCTCGTACTATGATGAGGTTTCAATAAACGCGCTAAAATTCTTCCTGTACTTAATCAATGTACAAAAAAGCCAAAGGAAATCTGTCCAGCAACCGCCAATTGTCCCCGAGGAAGTTCAACAAAAGATCCACAGAGCACATCTATAGCTTGGCATCTCTTTTGCGAGGTGCTTGAATTGGCAGGACAGAAAAACACAGACCTGTGTTTCAGTTTTGTAACCGCTGAAACAATATCAGAGGCATACTAACTAGTTGTGCTTAATCACTTCCCATGAAATACGGAAACTTCCAGAAGGGAGTTGTAACAGTATCAGAGGCACTACAGACCAGTTGCTATTAGCCGCTCCCTATGAAGTAAAAATATTGCAGAAGGGAGTTGAATAGGCATCATATTTATGTCAGATACCAATACTTTGGGTTGCCTATATGAAATTTCCCAACGTGTCCCTGATTTGAATTACTTTTCTTTACAGAATCCATCATATCTATGTCAGATACCAATACTTCGGGTTGCCTCTATGAAATTTCCCAATGTGTCCCTAATTTGAAATTACTTTTCTTTACAGAATCCATTTTGTCTCCCTGTGCTTTGGATCTGGACCATTTCAGTCCCGGCATTTATAAATAGCCAATAAACCATGATGTGGTTTTGGCCAATTTTAACTTCACTTATTACAGACACCCACCTATATTTAGCATGAGAAAAATATGAAGTAAACCCCAATCCCAATGCAATAAGACTATTATACGCTTCTCCTTCATCTACCCCCAAACCATCAGAAAACCCCAAATAATGCTTACCATTCTGAATGAGGGGGAGGAGCCACCATCACCTCCTTCCTCCCAAACCACCTTCGCATCACCCCTCATCACCCCAACAACTATCACTATCTAGTATCTCCTCTTCCCTTGCTGCCTGAGTTTCACCAATGAACCAGTGAGAGACACAATCAGTCCGCTTGGTTCCCAACTTTGGAAGTAACTTTTAACTCCGGCACAATTTTCAATAAATCTCTCTCTCTATCTCTCTTCACTCATTACCACTCAACTCTCAAAATAACGTTCTAAAACTTAAACCAAACAAAGTGAATATCATTTAGCGAAGAAATGGTTTGACACGTAACTGGGAACACATTGAACACCATTTTGGTGCACCAACCGCTGCCCGCAAATTTTTATGCAATTACAACATCAGGGTACAGGAAAGTCTACATGGCAACTACCCTCTCCTAGCATCCTCACAAACTAAATTTGGGCAATAACAACTACTACACCACCATCTGAGGCAATCTCTTTAGACCTACTATGTAGATGTAATGAAACTGAACTACGACCGCTCGGGCGGAAATGATTCACGAGAGTAGGTTGGCCACCTTCAGTTAGTTAAGGTCATCGTTTTTCCACCAACTCTGGCCCCAACCCATTCCCGATTAAATTTTACCACCATCGCCGGAAAAACCCATGAAATGCCCCACCAAACAAGAATCGCAGCCCAAAGATCCTTGGCAAAAGTACAACGAATAAACAAACATGCCACTGATCTCCATCTTTCAAGAACATGCAGCACCGATGCACCCGTATGTTGAATACCATTTAATCATAAGACATGTTACTACAGGGTAGTAGTGGTCCTAATTTTTACATTCTATAGTACATTCGAAACGGCACAAAATCTACATCGCGACCACCACAAAATCATGAATCATACTTGACATATAAAACAGCTACCCAACTTTTGATTCGGGGAAATAACGAACCAATTCACCATGGATTGCATTCTTCGGCATCACTTGTAATCACATTATTAACCACAAACACAGAAATCACGAAATGAAACTAGAGACAAAACAATGAGTATAGGAAAACGACTACGAAATTTAGAAAAGCAGAATTCAAGGGGTAAGGAGTTCAGAGAGTACCTTGAGATACTTGAGCTTGATGCTCCCGTAAGCGAGCCCTAGAGAGAAGGCGGAAACACGAGCCACCTACATCCACGTTATCAAATTTGGAGAATAAGACTTCATGAAGTCCAAAAATCGAAAAAAAATACCTTAATTGTTGTGTAGCGCTCCTTTTTTAGGGCGTGAGATCTAAGGTTCGACTCCTATGATGGGAGGTTGGGCCTCGTCGTAATCTTAACTTATACTAACAACTACCATCCTACAGTCTGGCAAACAAAAAAAACTACAAAAATCGCAATACACACAGATAAGAGAGAGAGAGAGAGAGAGAGAGAGAGAGAGAGAGAAAGGCGATACCAGAGCTAGAGTACTGGTACCGGAATAAGGACCAGGAGGCGGCGCCATTTGGGAATTTGTGGGTGGAGATTTGAGCGGCGAGTGGAGAAAAAGAAGAGCAGAGGAGTCTCTGATAAAATTCTCACCTCGGGATATGAGCCCTAATTCTTTGGTTTGCAAAGATTGGGCGGTGATTGGGTGCGCTTGAATCCATTGGGAGACTTGGGATAGATACAGGTAAATTATTCGGATCTCCCCCCTTTAACTTTCTAAAACTACAAAAACATCCCTTTCGGTTTTTGTTTTTGTTTTTATGTTAGGGAAAAATTCAAAATACACCCCAACCTATACACCCAAATTCAATTAGACTCCCAACCTTTTAAAAACTTCAATTTTACTCCCAACGTTATATTATGTTAATCAAAATGCCCCCTTCCGTCCGAATTACTAACAGATTCCGTTAAAGGCTCCGTTAAATAGTGTCCCGATAGAATTTCAATAATCCGAATCGTTCAATGTGTTCAAAACATGATTTTAAGGGTAACAATAAGAAATTAGCAAAAAAAATGATCGGGAATGGCTTCATCTGAACAGTTTTTTATTGAATGGTTTTAATAAAAAACTGTTCAGATGAAGCCCTTCCAATCATTTTTTTTTACTAATTTCTCGCGGGTTCCCTTAAAATCACATTCTAATCACATTGAGAGGCTCGGATCATCAAAATTCGATCGGAAAAGGGGAGGTACAGATCGAAGCAAAATCCGGACGTCCGTACTTGAATAAAATCCGGATTGATCCACACCTCCCTTTTTCCAATCGAATTTTGATGATCCGAGCCGCTCAATGTGTTTAAAACGTGATTTTAAGGGTAGTTATTCAATAAAAAATTGTTTAGATGAAGCCCTTCCCGGTCATTTTTTTTGTTGATTTCTTGCAAGTACCCTTCAAATCACGTTTTAAACACATTGAGCGGCTTGGATTATCGAAATTCGATCAAAATATTATTTAACGGAATCCGTTAGTAATTCGGACGGAAGGGGGCATTTTGATCAACGGAATATAACGTTGGGAGTAAAATTGAAATTTTTAAAAGGTTGGGAGTCTAATTGAATTTGGGTGTATAGGTTGGGGGGTATTTTAAATTTTTCCCTATTCTAAAACCATAAACAGATACACGTATACAAAACCCGCACATACACTCAAACAATATGTGAATTCATGCGTGCAAGTATTTGTGTATGTGTATATGTATATGCACGGTGCTAGCAAATTTATTTTTGGTGGTAACCAATTCCAGTTATCAGTTGCAGTTTTGAATTAATCCATGAGAATTGATGCAAATGGGAGCGTCTATGTTGTCCCCGCCTGGTATTGGAGATCATGATAAAGTTTTTTTTATTATAAAGATGCACAACATTAATTACAATAACACATAACAATAATCACAAAAGAGCATACAAGAACCACAAATGTTGTAACAAAATTAGTAAGAGTGCCATAAAATGGCATAACATTTATCATAAGAAGACATTACATGTTTTTACTGCATAATGCATATGTTTTTTTTCTTTAAATGGCGCAACATTTCAAAATTCCATATTTCGCAGTATCCTCCATCATTTCATTAACATAATATTCACTTTTTACACTTTTTTACTGGTAACATAATAGCACACAATAAAGTGGGGGACACCTTTTAATTCCCCAATGGATCTTTTGAACAATGTAAAAAATAAAAAATTATTTTAGTAAAATACATTAGTTTTAAGTTTGAAAATTGCACGTAATTTCGTAAGGGACCAACTTTATGGGACGAATAGAATACTACACAAGTTTTGGGATTGAAGGAAAACATCTTGCTCACCTTCCCTCAAGGCCAGTACTTAAGGTTGCAAATGAACTGAGTTGCTTGTGGCTCGGCTCGTTTGGTAATCGAGCCGAGCTCAAGCTTGAGTTTTAGGCCCATTTAGAAAATGAGCCGAGCTGACAGAGTCTTGTTAAGCAAATTGACGAGCCGAGACCTAACACTATAAAGCTCAACCCGATTCAGCTCGATTGCACTCATCGGTCCAAAAATATGATAAGTAGAGGGATCTTTCTAAAATTAAGCCTGAATACAGGGGGATAGTACAACATTTTACGCAACAAAAAACTCACACGACTCTCCTCTGGAATCCTCCTTCTTCATCGCTCGAAAGCTGCAGTCTTCTAATACTGACTCCATTGGTACATCAAACCACTCGAGTTGCGAAAATGGCGTCGGGACAAGTGAGGGCGTCGCACATACTGATAAAGCACCAGGGCTCCCGTCGCAAGTCGTCTTGGAAAGATCCGGAGGGCCGCGTCATCTCCGCCACCACTCGCGACGCCGCCGTCGCCCAGCTCCAATCCCTTCGCGACGACGTCGTCTCCGGCACCGCCAAGTTCGACGCCGTCGCCTCCCGCTACTCTGACTGCAGCTCCGCCAAGCGCGGCGGTGATCTCGGTCCGTATCCAATTTTTTTTAAAAAAACTTTAGGTTTACTGGACAGGGATGCAAACGAACCGAGATGCTCGTAAGCAGCTCGAGCTAGATTTTTAGGCTCGTTTGTAAATGAGCCTAGCCTAGCTAATTTACTTATCGAGGCGAGCTCGAGTTTTAGGCTCGTTCGTGCTCGAACACTATAAAGCTCGGCTCGGTTCGTTTTCACCCCTGGTGTAGATCTGTGCTTGCACATTCAAATACGTGGTTCAATTGTATAATGTGTTCAGAGTTAGTCCATTTGGATTGATTTTCAGCTGTAGGACTGGCAAACCTACCAAACGAGCCAAACAGTTTATATTGTTCTAGCTTTATTTTAAATATTTAACAAGCTTTAAAAATATGAACTGTTGATTGTTCAAGCCTTATTTAAAGATTAAACGAGTTTTAAAAATATGTTCAAGCCCGACTTGTTCATGAGGTAAGCCAATCTCAAACAAGCTTTAATCGAGCTGGTCACAAACCGATTCAATTAGCTTGAATTTTTTTCATACATAGGATGATTCTGTTTATCTGTGGCTTCAGTTGTTGAATCTTGTGCAAGTTAGGTTATGGTTGTAGTGGCTGCAAGCAGAATGTATGCATTTTAAGTGTGTGTTGACCATGCACTCTCACTCGTCAATTATCGTATGAATGATAGAGGAGGTGTGGTGATTTACTTAAATGCTAGTGATTATACTCTAGGTTGAATGACCGAGTGAAGCTATGATGGAACCCAGATAGAGATTATAGAGATTATGGTCTTCCTCTGATGTCTCTGAGCCGGCCATAGTAGAATAGATAGATAGGCGAATCATAAGTCAAATGAGTTGAACGCGCCGAGCTGTAGCTTGTTCAAGCTTGGTTTGAAAGTTTAACGAGCTTTAAAAAAAAAGTTCATGCTTGATTTGTTATGCGAGAAACTGATCTCGAAGGAGCTTTTGACAAGTTAACACGAGCTCGAATTTGAGTGGTTTGGTTTGTTTCTCATCTCTGCTCAGCTATTGATGGGTGACTTATTGCTATTGATTTGGTTTAGAGTCATTGATTTCTCATTTATAGGTTTTTGGATTGCTTAACCTATGCCTTTCAGTTTACTATTTGATTAACTCCCATGGCTTATACTGTGAGTGCTTGTTTCGTGTTCAATTGGGGCGCATACAATTTCTATTTTTGTTTAATGCAGGGCATCATAATTGTTTGGCCCTAGAGTCCCTAGTGTTGTTTGTTTAATTATTTATTGGTTATTGAACTAGTTTTCTTGATTTATTGCACAAATCGCCAAGTGTTTGAGAAATTTCCCTAGCAACTCCCTAGTTGCAAGTCGCATCAGTAGAAAAAGGGAATTCCAATACTGTTTCTTACTGGTTCGCCAAGTCATGTAACTCATAATCGCCAAAGCAATTGTGTGTCGTAGCTACCAAAGCGTTACTTTTGAAAATTTATGTGTATTGTGATTCTGTCGCATATAATTACCAAAGCAAAGGTAGTTCGCAGCCACCGTATTTTACGTATTCGTGTCCTCTAGTTAGAAAAGGATGATTACTCATTAGAGATGGTTCATTATGCAAATTGGAGCGAATTTTTCTTCTGAAGCTGAACAGAGAACACCTTGTTCATTCGCTTTGGGTCAGCCTCTATCAGCTTGTTAAAGTCAAGGCTCTTTTCTTATTTTCTACATTTACATCAGTGAAGTTTCATGGTTCAACTGTTGTTTCTTTCCAAATTCACCAATGTGTTTTCCTGTAGGATGTAAGATATACAATTCTTGTGGTGTTTATGTCATACAAGTCAAGTGTCTGTTCTTCTCCCGCTTTTTCTCGTCCATGTATTGCACTCTGTGCTAGATATTATATCAATGGGTCAAACTGCACAGATGTTTTGCCTTGGAATAACTAGTTACCTCTCCAACTTCCAAAATATAGCTCAGTAAGTTGATGCATTTATATCCTATCGGGTTCCAGTTTAGGATGTTATTGAGATCCTTCATTGTTGAGCAAAGATTATAAGATCTGCAGTAGTTTATTGCTCCAGATTTCTTCCCTGTTATTTTGCATACAAAGGGACTTCACCAACCAAGTTAACACACCTTTTGTTAGGTCAATTGTTTTCAGAAAGTTAAAGCACATTTTGGTTTGTGGTTTATTTTGACATGTAGGTAGACATGGATATGAATCTGGAGTAGAGGGTTTTTGGATTCCAATTACATTCCCTCATCTTATCAAGCATTGCTAGATCAGGGTAAGAAGGCATCGTAGAAGTTCAAGTTCTCCCCTTGTTTTCGTTTTCTACTGTGCAGTTTGAGATGTCTATTTTGGTCTTGTGAACCAGAGAAATGTAGTGCTGGAGCCCTTCAGAAGTGACCACTTCAATTATGACTCTCCTGTGGGCTGAAGGGTCTCTGCATGGTAAACAAGGGAGTTTGAGTCAGTAATGCAAAAAACAGCTGCCACAAGGAGAAATAGAATCTTGTGCAGGATTTGCTACTCACATAAATGTCCCCTTGAGTCGGCTGACATTACCTAGGGAGCTCCTTGTACCTCAATAGGCGATCTTTCTATGGTTTCCAGAGTGCAATATGGTCCTAGCTAGCACGTGGTCTGGTGGCTGAGGCCTGAGAGAGGATTACAGACTTCGGACATTTGGCATCTCCATATCGCTTGCTTACCTTCCAACTGTAAATAATTATCTGATCTCAGTGTAGCAATGCTGAAATCGGATTGTTTGTCTTACACTCTCAAATGGCTGATGAGACCACCTAACTGTCATATCTTCCCTTTCTGATCTCGCCTGTTTTTGTGCTTCATTCAACGCCTCTATCTCCTGCTGATCGTCCAGTTTGTTTACAAATCCATTTCTATTTCGACTTTCTAGCATGATAGCATCCATGGTTCAATGACTTAATGACAAGGGGGATGATGCCCCCAAAGGTATTGGTACCAACACAGATATTTTACCTGTTAAGTTGGTTGGTATCTTTTCTTGTGATTTTTTGCTTGGTGACTGTAGTCTTCTTAATTGCTCGAAAGGTGTTTCACATTTCAAGTTGAATATTATTCATGCTTTGTAATCCGATAGTGCCATTCTAGTTGTGAATCTACCACTCGCTGCTAGGCGTTGCTATCAGCTCTATTTTGACTTTATAATATAATTTGCAGGACCTTTTGGTCGTGGGCAGATGCAGAAACCTTTTGAAGATGCAACTTATGCTTTGAAAGTTGGTGAGGTTAGCGAAATTGTGGATACCGACAGTGGCGTTCACATAATCATGAGAACAGGCTGACAAAAAGTATTTAAGGGTATGCAGATTTCTGCAGACCACGATGAGCAGACATAATTCTATATTTTAAGTACTGTTCTGCTCTAGTATTTGGTGTTCTACAACCAATATGATTCATCATGATGCATAAGATTCTGATATTGTTTGACTGCACTTTACAAAAACTCACGCAATGCATTGCTTTGTGAACGGTTGAGCTATGTCTCTGTTTTAATGGTGTTTCACTATTTTCTTTGGTCGCGTAGAAGTTGGACTGTAAAAGGTAGAACTGCTGAAGATAATCAATCACTCTCTAGCGAAAACTTTATATGGTGAGGAAATTTTGCTTTGTTTTCGCACTGTTGTTAAAATGGAAAAACGACAAAAGGTGCTAAGGATAATTTATCGGGTGATCACGAAAGCAATGGTGCTTTCAAAAATATAGTTCCATCCCCAAGCTGGAGTATACTGGGACATCATGACATGATATGGGAATGATGTCTTGGGGCACTTGGGTTTAAGTTTGATTTGAAGACTTAACAGGCTTCACATTACTGAGCAAGTTGATCTCAAATGAGTTCTAATCGAGGTGGTTAAATGCCCATCTCAAGTAGTTTGAATTTGGGAAAATGACGGTCAATGACGTATTTTGATAATTAATACTTATTAATGACATTTTTAGTATTAACAAATGTTTTTAGTTTGTTCTTAGCGGGTATTAATTATCAAAACACGTTATGGCCATCATATTCCCTTTGAATTTTTAGACATAACGAGCTGAACAAGTAGCTTCTTTTAAGTTTGGTTTGAAAGTTCATTTGTGGAGTATAATTCAACTTGAATTGCTTGTGCGACGAATCATTGTGAAACGATTTTTTTGTCACAAATACGAGCTCAAATTCGAATAGTTTTGTTCTACTATTAGTGTTGAACTCCAGCGGTTGTAGATAGATAGAATCTCGAATGTCCTTTCAATCCTTAGCCATATTCTCTTGGTATGAGAATAGAGGGCTCCCTTCGAGAGCCAAAGGTGAAAAAGAGTTGAGAGTGATGGAATCTGGATCCAAACCAACTTGAAGTGTTCTGATCCCTTTGGATTCTATGGTATCCACTGGTAGTTATGAAAAGTACAGATAAAATGTCCTGACCTCGTGATACCAACTGCTTCAGGCCAATTAAATGATTAATTTTTGGGTGCCGGGTAGATATTACGTGATCGTGCCCATGTGATGCCCGAGCAATCCATCCAGTGTGTTGAACAAGAACTGAACTAATTCAAGTCCTCGTCATAGAAGGGGTGTCCAAACTATCCTTCCAAGGCCGTACAAAAAAGCAAAAAAAAAAAAAAAAAACCTATCCTTCCAAGTGATCTAGCAACCACTTGTATGAGTTTCCATGTCGTCCATATTACCATTAGTTTCAAGTCTCTAAAAAGTAGGTTAACGGTGGCCCAAAAGAGCTCCAAAGTATGCCAATTTGCCAAAAGAGTTCTTTATCGATTCTCCACCGAAGGTCACGGGGTTCACTCCGGATTCCACGGGAAAAATCCAAGCCGTTTAATTGTTCATTAAAAAAAAAATGAGTGGACTCGTGAAAAATCAACTCAATCCGATAAGTGTAGGTGCTTGATTTAATCTTCGCATTTTTTCATTGGATTTTTCATGCGAGATCTGGAGTGGACCCTGCGTGGAGTTTTAGCACAAACAGAAACAAATCTGACATTATCATTTTCCTTAAAAAAATATCTTACTATAAAATAAATTATTCAGATCGTCAACTAGACGGCCAATTGTCTTTTTTTTTATTATATATATCACATGGAGGGTTAAATCCATCACACGAGAGGATGTAGACAACTGAGTAATTATTTGGTGGTCTTGGAGCACCGTCACGTGATACTCTAAGACCTTTATTCACCACACATTTTTTGCGGTCCATATACTCAATAGGCACAACATGGCAGTACCCCCGTACCAGACTTTGTTTGCTTTGAAATTTTTGAGATAAATTTTTAGAATAATAATGAGCAGAGAGAAATGAAAGTAACAATTAAAACTACTCCGTAAAACTTATTGAAACAAAAGGACCACACTCAGGCCTAAGCCACTTGGGCTATTCATAGCCCACCACCCCTCCATACTAGAACCTCCCATCCACTCAACAATGTCCACCGCCGCAGCCGCCACGGCCACCAACCTCTCGTCTCTCTCTTCCTCACAGACCAAACCCTACTCTCTCTCTCCGAACACCCCCTTCTCTCTCTTCCCCCCCACCTCCTCCCGAACCCACAGAACCCTGCTCACGACCGCCTCCAAGAACCCAATCTCCCGCATAACCTCCTCAAACAAAACAAACCCAGATCACCAATCGCTCTCAATTTACTCCGACGACGACGACGACTACTATGACGATAAGCCGAGGGAGGAGTGCGGCGTGGTGGGTATCTACGGCGACCCTGAGGCCTCGCGCCTGTGTTACCTCGCCCTACACGCGCTCCAGCACCGCGGACAGGAGGGCGCCGGAATCGTTGCTGTTAACGGCGACGTCTTGCAGTCGGTCACCGGAGTTGGGCTTGTAGCCGATGTTTTTAACGAGTCGAAGCTGCGGCAGCTTCCTGGTGATTTGGCTATTGGTCACGTCAGGTACTACCGGAGAAGTTTGGAACCTGAGTTAATTGTTTTAATATTACTTGTTTCATGAGGTTTTGAGTTTAATGAACCAAACGAGCCCTTACAAAAATGGTCGTCCACTTGTTTTGCGAATATGACTTATTTAGGGAGCATAATTATTGTGTTTTTCCAACTTGATGTTTTCACTTAAATGCCCGTCAATTTTAGATTTTTCGCTTTGGTGTCGACGTAGGTGTGGTGGGTCCCACGGAGTAAGTGCAGTGGGTCCTGCGGACCCACCTACGGAATAGTGTGGTGTGACATGGAAATACTCCGAAGCAAAGGTGACAACCGTGACATGTACCAGGTCCACTTTAAGTACCCAAAAAAAAGTTTGATTGGTCAAGTCAATTTAAGAGATACAGGCAAAGTGAAAATCTGATAGTGTTTTCAGTTTGATTAGTAGAAATAGATGAAAACGTTGTGGAAAATAAAAAAGTCAAAAGTAGAGAAATAAAATAAAATGGTGGGGAGGGAAGTATGTAATTATATAGGTTCAGCTTAGAGTTTTTCAAATATGTATTACTCCCTTCGTTCCAATTTGTTGCGCCTATTTTAACTTTTACGTAATTTAAGAAAATATCATAATTACATTGACTTTGTGTCAATTTTACTATTTTACTCCACTTTTCTTTCAAATCAAGTTCAAAGTTTGAATTTGGGGGAAAAAATGAGGGGTAAAATGGTAATATAGACATCCAAAATTGGAAAGTTTTGAAACAAACACATCATTTTGGGACATCCCAAAAAAGAATAAGGGCACAACAAAATGAGACGGAGAGAGTACTTCTCTCCCTGAAATATTTCTATACCGTAAATTATATGTAGTTGACACAGGTGCATGAGAATATTTACTTACTTTTCGAAATATGGTAGTGAATTTTTGCGCACCCTTCCAGCCTGGAAGTTCCAGGGCCCACTTTTATGGTCAGAACGTTTCACTTTTTAAAGCTCGTGAGAATATCAACCATGCCAAAAGCCAAAGATCATGTTCATTGGATATGGATTGACTTATATTCAAAACACATTTATATAAGAGAAAATGAATTCCGGTTCAGTGTCGTAGTTTTTTTTCAAGATAAATGTGTGCTGAAAATATATCAACTAGTATCCAATCGCCATGATTTTTGGCGTGATTGACGAATTGAAAACGTAAGTAATTTCGAACATCAAAGTGGGCCCTTCCAGTGCCACAAATGATTATAACATGACCGTCCTTGACGACCAGAGAGGATCCAGTTCCATCACAATTGTGTTGTTGCATGCACATTCACGCCTCAAAAATAGAATCCTCCGTCCATCCATGTAGGTACTCCACCGCCGGTTCCTCCATGCTCAAGAACGTCCAACCCTTCGTGGCCGGTTACCGATTCGGGTCTGTCGGCGTCGCCCACAATGGCAATTTGGTCAATTACCAGTCCCTCCGTGCCATGCTTGAAGAAAATGGCTCAATTTTCAATACCAGTTCTGATACAGAGGTTGTCCTTCACTTAATAGCAATATCAAAAGCCAGACCATTTTTCTTGAGAATTGTTGAGGCTTGCGAGAAGCTGGAAGGAGCCTATTCGATGGTGTTTCTAACAGAAGATAAATTGGTTGCGGTTCGAGATCCGTATGGGTTTCGGCCATTGGTAATGGGTAGAAGAAGCAATGGGGCAATAGTTTTTGCTTCTGAGACCTGTGCACTTGACCTAATTGAGGCCACTTATGAGAGAGAAGTCCATCCTGGTGAAGTTTTAGTAGTAGACAAAGATGGGATTCAATCCCTTTGTCTAATGCCACACCCTGAACCCAAAGCTTGTATATTTGAGCACATATATTTTGCTCTCCCAACTTCCATTGTTTTCGGACGGTCAGTGTATGAATCTCGCCGGGCATTCGGTGAAATACTAGCCATGGAAGCCCCTGCCGATTGTGATGTAGTGATCGCTGTGCCTGATTCTGGGGTGGTAGCTGCACTTGGTTACGCCGCGAAAATTGGGGTGCCCTTTCAACAAGGGTTAATTAGGTCACACTATGTGGGAAGAACTTTCATTGAGCCATCACAGAAAATTCGGGATTTTGGGGTGAAGCTCAAGCTTTCGCCGGTGAGGGCTGTGTTGGAAGGAAAAAGAGTTGTGGTTGTGGACGACTCGATCGTGAGAGGGACGACTTCTTCAAAGATCGTGAGGTTGTTGAAGGAGGCAGGGGCAAAAGAAGTTCACATGAGGATTGCTAGTCCACCGATTATAGGGTCGTGTTATTACGGAGTGGACACACCTAGTTCAGAGGAGTTGATTTCGAATAGGATGAGTGTTGAGGAAATTAGGGAGTTCATTGGGTCGGATTCGCTTGCTTTTTTGCCGTTTGATAGCTTGAAGAAGTTGCTGGGAAGCGACTCTAACAACTTTTGTTATGCTTGCTTTTCTGGGAAGTATCCGGTTTTGCCGACGGGGAAAGTGAAACGAGTTGGCGATTTCGTTGATGATGGGTTGAATGGAAGTATAGGTTCAATTGATGGGGGTTGGATTCAAGGAACTAGAGTGCAGGAGGGAAAGACAAGTACAGATCAGAAAATGGAGGAGGAAACTGTTTCATCACTATAGTTGCTATGTATATTGCTCACATTGCTTCTGATTCACTGTGTTTTATTGCTTTTTTGGGAGGTGGACACAAGAGGGAAAGGACAGATTCAGATCAGAAAGTGGAGAATGCTTCTTGTGTATTGTTTATCGTTTTTGCTAACCTCAGCCCATTTAGGTAAATGGGCTGTGGATAATCCACACCTAATTCCAAAAAAAGTCGAGAGTTTCAATGTATTTTTCTTCATATATCAATGCACTTTCCCAAATATTTATACACCTTTCACATATATCAACGAACTTTTTGTACATTAACCATTGCTCACAGGGCTGAGGTTGCGTTTTTCATTGCTTGGATATCTTGCTCATAGGGCTTCCAGTTTACCGTTCAGGTACTTTTTCTGGTGATGGAAACAGCAGAGTTTAGGGGATGTCTTCATTTGACCAGTGAGTGACAATTTGGTGCAATTTATTATGTTTGTTCTATATCTAAAATTTGCAGCAGGGGAAGCTGAAGGCCTATGTTTAACATGCTTTTTTTTTTTTTTTCTCATTTTCCGGTTGTCGTGGCATTTACCTAATGTGTTATGATACTCACTGGAGCTTAATGATTTCTTGAATGTGTGCACACATTTTACGTTATACTTTGTACTTTGGCGAAATACAATAATGAAGTTTGTGTCTTTGCCTTCAGCATTTGAATAGCTATCTTGTTATTTTCTCTCCTCTCTTTAATTCCGAATCCTAACCAGATTCGTCGGCTTTCCAGTAGCGAATTTGACGAAACAATCGAGTCTGTAAGGCTGCGTACCAAGAAACAAGACTTGACGTTCAAATCCTACAGCCATTTGCAGATACGTCATAGTAACATGGATCTAGTGAATTTTGACGAAACAAGGCATACAGGTTTCACCCAGTGATTCGGAAGTACACATTAGATTCAGCCCAAGGGGAGTGCATACAAGCTCTTCAAGGAAAGAACGGGGTGCCCAATCACATAGATTGCAGCAGGGTAAACGTAAACCTAAGAGCTGAAAGCGTTCGGGATCCTTTCAAAAAGGAGATCTACCAAAACCTAACCAAACTGGTTCTGGGACACCTAACCACAATTGGCACCAGCAAAAGCACTAGAGAACAGAGCAGTATAACACACCAGCCAATAACGAAATACTAGTACTTTACTCAGATGAAACAACGGGAAGAGTTGAAGTTTAGCTCTTCAATTGTGGCAACAAAACATTTCAAAGTGAAACTTTAAATCCAAATTTATAGGGCTACAGATATAAAGGCTTCTTGTCTATACCTATATAGACTTGAGGAAGGATATGCAGAACGAGGTTTAACCTGCAACTACCACACCTTCGTTTTTTCAGTCTTTTGAGATACAAAACCAATGAACGAATGCATTACTTCTACATATAATAAGGACAATAGGTGACGAACTAAATCGAGAAGCAAACAACTTTTCCACCCCAGCTCTATCTTAGCAGAGCCTACAACTGATCTTGCTTTTGGGTTTTGTTGCCATTCTGCTGCTGCTGTTGAGTCTGTTGCTGCTGCTGGTGTCGCTGGAACATTTGGGGGCTGATGGAAAGCTGCTGGAACTTGGTTGGATCCCCATTCATCTCCGCAGTAGCAATCTTCAATCTTTGAACCTCCCCAGTTAAAGCTTCATTAAGAGCTGTCACAAGCAACCACATTTAAATATGCAAACTCTCTTTGAGCTCCATTTGGAAAAGGAAAAAAAAGGACTTCTAATGAACGAGTTTGATATGATTATTCAATAAGAATAGCTGATATTTAGGTCTAATAAAGAGATTTTGATATTTGAGTTTGAGAGCTCAAGCGTCATCGATTTTACATTACTTTCTCATAGGAGCGATTGAGATCCTTCATGTCAAGAAATGTACTACAGTGATACCAATGAAATATACATCTCTTCTACTTCATTCCATATTTCATCAAGTTTCACGGACAGAGAGGGAGCGAGAGAGATTTAATACTCATTCAACCTTGAAGGAAAAAGGAACCAGATTTCTCTTTTTAAACAATGAAACATCAGTTTCTAAAAATGTCAATTTTATTCCGTTGAACTCATACAAATCAATATGCACGGCATGACTGTTCCTTCAAAAGGGTGAAAAAGATATTATCTCTAGATAAAACCACCTGCCCAATGACATTAGACATGAATTGAAGCAGAAAACTATCAAATCCAAACAAAATTCGTGTATAAAAAACTTAATCATTAGACATTTAAGCAATAAATTGGACATATAAAGAAAGAAAAGATAACAGCCATACAAAATGATTCAACAATTTAACCACAGAATGCTGTTACTTATGTGCATGAAATTCCCCCCTTCACGAGATGGCCCCGTGATGAAAAGTAGGGACGATTCTGAGCAAATTAAAAGCCCAGCAAGAAATATCCCCCAGACGATGATGTAAAACTATGGTAAAGGAAATTGTAGGATAAACCATCGAAATTCGCAAGAAACATCCCGTGTTTCGCCCAATCTATGAGAAAGAAACCCCAAGAAAAATCATGAGGAAACGAATGCAATATCTTTCTCAAAAGAAACACATGTTGTCTGATAAAAAGAAATAATAGTCTTCCAGGAAGAGCAAAACCAACAGTGAAGCTACACTCATACACGAGATAACAATACTTGGTGGTGTTTTGGTTGGCAGAAGACTTGGATTTTTAAATGAAAATATGAGATACAGTGCTTCTCTGCAATTCAAAGGAATTGGTAGCGATATCCACATATGTAGCAAATAGCAGTGTACGTTATGTAAGAGGAAACATATGAGCATAACTTGATACTACTTTTTTTTTCACACCATAAAAAATCCTAGGGACAGCAAGTGGGAGATCAAGGTTGTAACCTTGAAAGAAGAAAAGAAACAAAAGAATCGCATAAACAAAGTGATTTAATTTGATAACAAATGTTGTTTAGTATACTGCATTTTGCAGACAAATAAGAGAGAAAAAATAAGAGGATGGTTAAGTTATTACGGTCAATACAGACAACATTAACGGAATTGATAGTGCACTTTAGTCCAAAAACCCATAGAGGTATTTGCATATTTCCAAATGATAGGGGGATAAATCCGCATGTGCCAGCCAAACCACAAGGGGATTGAATGGATTTGCCCTAAATTCAAATGAAGCAAAAAAGTAGTGTCCGTAAGCCCAGTAACTGTAACACTTTTCATAGCATAAAGAGAATAAGAAAAAGTTTTCAAAAATGGTTTCTCTTCCTAGCCCCAGCTAATGTAATGCAAAAGAAAAACTTCCAGAGGCGCCTATATTACCATTTACAAGACAAGAACTATAACATATGAAAAATGATTTCCCATCCACACACACCAAAATGAAAAGCAAAAGAAAATGCATAGAGGATTCAAAATTCATTTGTGAAAATTATCCTTGCATCTCTTAAGAAACATGTTTACGTAGCAACAAAAGTATGAGCATTTAGCACCTTCTGCTTTCGGCATTTATATCGTATAGTCATAAAATCATACCATCTCGAAGCTGTGCCTGTTGTTCCATGGCTTGCAGTCGAAACTTCAATTCGTTGTTTTGGTTACTGAGTCCAGCAGAATCTCTCTATATGACCGTATAAACAAAGCAACAGTAAGATATTGCAAAACTTAACAAAATAGACCTGAAACAAATCCACGACGCTCTAATCATTACCTGCAATAGGGTAAGCTGAGCTGACAATGTGGTTGCTTCCGTCTGTAAAGTTTGAACTTTGTGCTCCAGCTCTGCAATATACCGCAACTTTCGTTCTTTTGAGCGAGCAGCCGATTGACGATTTGCCAAAATCCTGAATTGACCAAGACTCAATTAGGCCATGTTTGGTTCACTAGAATTAAGATGGAATTGAACGACTATTCTCTTGGAATGCTCAGACTGCCAATCGGTATGCTAAAAACAAACAGAATATACATTACAAATAGTATCAATATTCACCGGTTTAGGTGAATGGCCAATGCATAGGGAGGGGAAAGAATAACCCTTCCCTTCCATCCCATCCCATAGTGATACCATCCAACCACACACTTAGTCTATTATTCAAATCCAATTAATCAATTCAACTGATGCAGCTAAGGATTGAAGAAGTCATTACCTTTTTGCCCGCTTGGGGTCACTTACTGCTATCTCGGCAAGTTTCTCATTGGCCATTATTTTCTTCAGTTCAG
Organism: Rhododendron mucronatum var. ripense; assembly: GCA_019656295.1. Taxonomy (NCBI): domain Eukaryota; kingdom Viridiplantae; phylum Streptophyta; class Magnoliopsida; order Ericales; family Ericaceae; genus Rhododendron; species Rhododendron mucronatum. The sequence continues at coordinate 888,483 of BPLT01000041.1, forward strand.
CCCCACTAAATTCACCATTTCCAAATTCCAAGCTAAAGGTATTTGAATTCTCGTCATTTGAATTGCTGGGAGACAATTGTCCAGGGCGTAACCCAGGGGAAGGCGGCAGTTTTGGAGACTCATCACCAAAGTTAAGCTTCCCCATAAAGCTATCCATGGAAACACTTCTATAGTGTCTAGTGGTCGGAGTAATATCTCCCCCTGCATTTCTTTTGTTCCCTTCTCTTCTCTCATTCAAAGAATTGATGCCTTGCCTATACGAACCATTCCCACTTTCATTCACACAACTCGTTGCTTCATTGTCACTGCTGTCGCCTCCGTTTGTCTTTGTACCACTGGCTCTACTATCCAAATCCTCGCGATTCTCCATCGACTGCTTGTCATCGGTTCCAGAAGAGTTTAAAGTGTCAAGGTTGTCCAAATTCATGTAAGCCGAAAATAGATCATCCATAACTTCTCCTTCTGGTTTCCTCTCACCCATCCCTTCTACATTGCTTTCCCCACTTTTATCCCAACTTGTCTCACGTTTAACCAGCTGGATCGGCTTAGCACCTGAATTGTCTCTGAATAAAGACTGCTCAAATCCACTGGGACTCTTTAATGGGACGAGAGGTGGCGAAGATTGCATAATAGTAGACAACCCAAATGGGATATCGCTATTAGATCGCCTGTGCGCCTTGCGAGGAGGAAGACTCTCCCCTACCTTCGAAGAACCACCCCTTCCGAAATGGGACGGCGGCAATAACAAAGACTGCAAGTTTGCATCTCTCTCCTCCATTGATACATCAACTGTAGATACAGGACCAGAATTCGACGAAGACGGCGAGTCACGATACGGCGATGGGCTCAACGGAGGCAGTGAATCAAAGGAGAAAAACGCGGGCTGTGATAAAGATCGCGAATGGGTGGGCCTCGGGGCGAAATTCTGAGAACCCATCTGTTGGTTCGCTGGCCGGGTAACAGGGATCTGGGAGTAAGGTGATATAGGCGGGATTTGCGGGTGGGAAGGCGGTATACCTACCCTCTTACCACTCCCATCACCGTTAAAATTCGGCGAAAATTGCCTCATCGGAGCGCGGATTTGCGAAGAATTGAACTGAGGGATGTCCAGTTGACTCATACTATTATTTTGTTGTATAGGGATTGAAGAAGATGAAGTCCCAAATGAAGATTGTAGTCTACGCATCATGTCCATACGACCTTCCTCAGTTTCTCCCATTTCCTTAAAACCCACAAACAACTACTTTATATATGTTCTTGCAAGTATATAACTCTACAATGTCTCTTGAAAAACCCTACACAACTTGACAAAGTTCAGTTCAGTTCAGTCCAGGCCCAACTTAATCACAGCAGCAAACCATACACAAATCTTCAATTGAAGGCTAAACCCTAGGTTCTGGAAATGAGATCACAAAGTAGCAATTAAAAACCAATCATTTCACAAAAAAATTACGAAAAAAAAAACAAATTTAGGTTCTTGAAGAAAACAAACAAGTGACAGTCAAATGTATGCGTATACCTTGTGTACAATGACCGGCCACTTTCGAGTGCGCAAGATAGCAGCTAATGGACTGTGTACGCCGCATTTGGCGCAAGTTAGCAAGGGGAGTTTCTCACTCTTTAATCTAGAAGGAGTGCGAGAGAGCTAAGGCGGATACAACGACGAAGACGAAGACAAAGAGCTCTCTCTCTCTCTCTCTCTCTCTCTCTCTCTCTCTCTAAAAGCTGCTTGTGTGTGTGCGTGAGGTTTCTCTCTCTATATCGACGATGACTACTACACGGATTTCATGACTACAACTACGCGTGAATTTAATAGGAATTTGGATTTGCGGATGGGGTTTGCATTTGGAGCGAATTTCAATTTCATTCCGACCGCATTTGAGAAATCTTTCCCCCTCCATCACCGCAAATTATGCAGCAAATAACCCCCAAAAAAATAATAGATTAAAATAATGTTTAAAATACGCGGTCACGTCGCACGTGTAAGCCACGCCACTGATTCTTCTTACGGAGTACTAATTTTTTCTTTGTTCCGTGACCGGCTGTCCTGCCTGCGTGCATTTTAACTAATTTCAAAGTATTGAAGTTAACGTCTTAACGATCTTGCTTAGGCTCCGTTCCAGAACGGGTTTAACAGAGGCGGCTCCGCATGTATACTTCCATGGTCAACTGAACACCCAAAACAAATTTTTTGCTAAGAATAAATGTAAAATTTTTGAACTAACCTTACTTTGAACACCCAACTCAAATATGAACACTCAATTGTAATAGTCTTGAACACTAAACCCAAAAAGAATTAAACACTCAGCCCAAAATCAATTAAACACTCAATTATAGCCCATCAATCCAGGTAATTCATATTTAAACACCTAACACAATATCTCAAATATAGCTCACAATAATGATCAAAAAAAAAAAAAAGAGAAAAAAGAAGAATATAAGGGTAAGTATTATGCTCTGCATTCTCTATCTCTTTATTGTCGATGATTAATTTTACATTCATGGCAATAACTACATTATAGATTTTAATTTGGTTAGCTTAAAGAATTATGGATAAAGCTTTAAAAAAAATTCAACTACTTTACAAAATTCTGTTAACTTCAATCATATTTCTTTGAAATTAAGATTACGATAAAAAATCTTATCATGTCATCCTAAGTAACAACATATTTTCGAGAAGGTCAACCTCAGCATACTCGCTACAATTTCTTTCTAAAGGGTTTTAATAGATTAATACGTTGATTAAACGCTAACACAAATTATAAGAATTAGTCTAGGACAACTATAAAATTTTACCATCTCTATTCTTGAACACAATACGACAACTTCAAAAAACTATTTTTCTTGTAAAAAATAATACGGATTAGTAATTTAGTATACATTTTTTAGTTTTTATTTTGTCTCGTAATTACTTTTTTAAGAATAGATGTTATGTTTTTAAACCGCACTATTTATACTAATTTATGAGATTTAATTTTGTACATATTTTATTGGTTAATAAATCAGCCAGTCGAGTTAAGGAAATTTCTGAACACCCTACCACAAATTCCTAGAGCCGCTTAAGTTCTTATTTTTTGTCTAATAAGAAGGGTTGTTCCACAAAAGATTGAACAATTACTTATTTTTTGAGAAGATAATTTCAAGTTCAAAATCATGTGCTTACGCAAATAATTTTCCTATCAATATGGATCTTGTTTGATAGATCTCATTGAGATCTTTAATACGGTGTAAAAAAAATTGAAAAATTATTTCTCATTTACGTTATTTTTGAGTTTGAAAATGTGAAATAAGCTGCTTATTTCGATTTTGTGGAACAAACCTTCTTATTTTTCTTTGAGAAGTGGCAAAATAAATACTTATTTTTTAAGAAGGTTTCTGGAACGAAGCCTTAGCATTATACGTGTGTCTTTGTTTGCGTATTTCTAAGGCTTCATTCCAGAACACCTTCTTAATAAATAAGTATTTATTTCACATTTTCAAACTAAAAAATAATATAAATAAAAAATAATTTTTTAATTTTTTTTGCACCGTATAAAAGATCTCGATAAGATCTATCAAACAAGATCCATATTGGTAGGGAAATTATTTGCGTAAACACATTATTTTTGAGTTTGAAATTACCTTCTTAAAAAATAAGTACTTATATTAAGTTCCGAAACGAAGCCTAAATTCTCGGACAAGAATTTTCGAGACGGTTAGAAAGTAAAATCTTAATGTGTTGGATATGACAATTTTTTTTGAATTGATGCTTTCGTTGAGAATAACGTGTATACGTTGTATACTAGTCTCATTATCTGTAATAGGGGTGTGCACAGGTCGGACAGGTTGGATTCGGCCCCGAACCCGACATGTCGGGTAACACTAGTTTTTGCCCCAAATCCGAATCGAACAAGTGGTAAGAACCATCTGCGAGCCTAATTTTTTGCACCAGGTTGAGTCGGGTCCGACCAAGAAACCGAATTAATCTAATATGAATTGGTCGGGTTGGGTACTTCCCCAAACCAAAATCTGATTTTTAAACCCGACCAAACCACGTGTTCAGCCCCGCCCGAAACCCTTTGGATCGGGTCGGGTTACGAGTTTTTTGCACACCCTAATCAGTAGAACTTCTATATACACATTATTCTCAACGAAAGCAACTCGAAAAACCGATTTCCAAATCCATTAATCATTTCATCCGGTTTCACAATAAAAGCCTTTCTTCGTTATATCTTTTCAGCTGTGAATTGAGGAACCCTGTAATGCCCCCATATAACATGCGTGTAATGCGCGATTCGAGTTTTCCATCTCTACAATGTGGATCGTTACAAACACTTTCGGCTCGAATTTTGCACTGCATCCATGTAGTGCACTCAGCACTATAGGGTCTCTGGTTTGGATGATGATTATTGGCAAATAATTACTCCTTAATTAAATCTTTATCCATGCTTAGGCCCATTTTCGAAAGGGAAATAAGTACTTATTTTTTAAGAAGGTAATTTCAAATTTAAAAATCATGTGCTTACGCAAATAATTTTTCTATCAATATAGATCTTGTTTGATAGATCTCATTGAGATCTTTTATACGGTGCAAAAAAAATTGAAAATTTATTTTTCATTTACATTATTTTTGAGTTTGAAAATATAAAATAAATATTTATTTTTTAAGAAGGTGTTCTATAACGAGGCCTGAGCCACCCCATGAATTAATTATTGGTAGATGTAAAATAACTCCTCCCTTGTTATTTTTGGTAGGAGTAGTTGCTATTTTGCTTTAATAAACCCCCAAAGGATAAGAGCAAAGTTAATGCGACAATGTTTATCAACATTATTGTAATTAAATGATTTATTATTTCCCTCAATGTGAGATGACTATATTTCACCTCATCACTCATTTAATTTCTTAATAATTCGAGGTATTTGTTTCACTAAATAAATGTATTTTCTAAATAATCAAAAGATATATGCAAATTAAAAGGCAACTTGAGATAAATCGCTCACGAATTAGCAATTAGATCAAAAAAGATATGAAAGTTAAAATGTACTTTTTTTACGAAAAAATGAGATTCGATTATCTCGTATCTTATCATAATTATTTTTTTATGAAAAAATCATTTAGTTTAGCTATTGTAATGTATTCATTCGCAAACTTTCTAAGAAAGATACTTCACTTGAACTGTGGGAGATTCTTCAAAAAATTTACTATTAATAATAATAGCATTAGTGTCTAAAGTAATACTTTACTATATTTTTCTCATGATTTGAAAATTTTCAAGTACATTCATTAAAAAAATAAACGGACCCATTTCCAAAACTAAACGTACATTCGGAAATCATACCCCTAGCTATCTCCAATTCAACGAGATTGACATTTCAATTATCTTCTGTCGCAGTTTTTTACCGTGTCAACACAAATACTCATTCATTTTGTTAATGTCAAAAATAATATAAAAAAAAAACTAACCTCCAATATTGCTCTATCAGCGCATGCCCATACCATGAAGGCACGGCTCAAAAAACACGGCATCGTAACCGGCCTCCGAGCGTCTTTATTACTCTTTAGCCAAAGATGAAATTCTTACGGTACAAAAGACGGAAAAAGAAGATGAGAAGGAGAAAACTTTGTAAAAAGCAAAAGAGTAGTAGACTTTAGCAACTTCCCATATGAAAAAGTGCAATTAAGACTAATAATGACTTCTTCTTTTTTGTCTATGTTGACACGCTTTTTAATTATATAAGTTCTACTATTTTCACTTTTTAATTATAGAAGGTTGAGCCTTTATTGATGGTAATAATTAATCTTTACTAACCTACCCCAGTAATTTCGTGTTCCCCTCAGGACCAGGGGACTGTGCTGCGCAGCTCCATGCTGCGCAGCGTGCTGCACGGCCCTCGGCGCCGCCTTGCCGGCATCGGTCCGACGATCGGAGACGTCCACTGCGTAGAGCTCGTCGAATACTACAAGTGTACCAAAAAATCAACCCGATCAAATATCGTTAAATACTTCATCGGAGTACATATAACTTGAAAAAAAATGAATCCTAATGGATACGAAACACTGGATCAAAACCACTGAATCCATTCTTTTTGAATTATATGTGTTCCGATGAGATACTTAACGATATTTGATCGGGTTGATTTTTGGTACGCTTGTAGTATTCGACGAGCTCTACGCAGTGGACGCCTCCGATCGTCGGACCGATACCGGCAAGGCGGCGCCGGGGGCCGTGCAGCACGCTGCGCAGCACAGTCCCCTGGTCCTTCCCCTCACCTTCCTTAACTTTTTTTACCAAATTGGCCTGCACAGATTTAATTTAATTTAATTTAATTTAATATTCTAATGTGCACCAAAAGTTAATTACTTCCGGTACAAGCCACCTCCAAGTTGGGCATGTGACCCCATGCCAAAGTTCTGACCTAACAAAACTGTACTACCCAACTACTCTACATTTTAAGAGTCATAACTAACTACAAGCATTTCTTTCCTCGGTTCCGCTAACAGGTGCCCCTGGGGCAATGGTTTGGATGCAATAAATACACCTATCTATATGAATTGTGTTGATGGGAACTCACAAAACATTAATTTTCACTACTATTTTCTATACTAGTTATAAATGCTTATAATACTCTTTTCTAATGACAATATTACCCTCATTATCCTTCTAAAAATTAGGTCAGTGAGATGATAATTAACAAGTGTACATTTTCATATTCTCGTCTTTTTTTTTTTTTCCACTTTCCAATGAACACATGAAAATAAGAATGGGCAACAGATTGAAATGGCAACACTCTCTCTACTACAGTATCATTTATGGCCAAATGAACAATTTTATTGAATCGAAACCAAAAACTAGAAACATAAACAATATTTTTTCGTAATATTAAAATCCAACAATTGGGAAGTACCACCACAAACAATTAATAGCAACCCATGAGTCTCAATCTTTCATAGTCTAAAAGAGAGGGGGAAAAAAAAAACTACAATTGCACAACAACTACTCTGCTGAGATAGAAAACTCGAAGAAAATTAGAAAATTTTATCAAGTTTTTTCAGTTATCCAATGAGTTGATTTTTTAAAAGACAAATTAAAAAAAAAAACTTTTCAAATTAATGAGGACTTGAATTATTTGTGTATAATTTTGGAGTAGGCCCCACACACCATCATTGCATATATTGTCTCTAGGCAGAGTTTTTTTTTTGTTCGATTTGTAGATATATATATATATATATATATATATATATATATATATATATATATTTTAAAGCATGTAATTTGTTTGATTGTCCGGGTACAATTTGTTTAGTTTGAGAGTGAAGCATATGAACAGATTGGTTGGTAAGCTCTGATGAAGGAAATGTTTAAAAGGGAAAAGTAAATGGTGGGCAGTATATAGCTAGGCATTATTATCTCCCATTTTTCATCGATTTTGTTTTTCTCATTTTAAATATAGATGAAGTTGAACAGTCAACAGTCATTTTTGTAATTCAAAAAATTGTTACTTCTTTTGATGAAATGGTTTGTATTCTCAACATCATTAATTTAGTAAATTTAGAAATTATTTTAATACAACCATATAAAGCAAACATTAAAAAACATAGTTATGAATTTTTACAACCAAAATACATAAGTAATATAGAACTAGTAAAATCTGATACAGGGGTAGATTTGACCCTATTTGATACTACTACGATCATTAATGAGATTAATTGGAGAACTCTTAATTTACCAATGCACGTAATTAATTATCCTTTCAAGTTAGAATGGTGCGTACCATCTTTTACCTCATTTAATATGCTTAAAGTTGTGCCCCAGGGGCATCCGTTAGAATTGGCCTTCTTCCCTTTTTTTCCTATTCTATATTTTCGTTTCTTTCCTCCTCCTTATCTTGTCTTCTTTTTTTTTTCTTCGCCAAGCGATGTAAGATGTTGTGGATTAGTTCTTAGTGGTCACAGCAGGAGTCGAACATCTCCTCCGTGAAAACTTGAACTCATGACGTCTCTCTTAGAGAAAAGAGCAACCACCAACCAACCAAATTATGTACTAGTATTCAGTGCATGTCCTCATCCTCCTTGTCAAGGAGATGAAAATAAAAAGTGAACCCCCTTGTAGTTGTAGTAGAAGATAGCCAAGTGGAGAATTAAAAGTGTTGGCAATTAAAATTGTAAGGATTTGTGTAGATTAAACATATGTTCACATAATTGACTTGCTACATAGAATATTGATGCAGTAATTGTCAAGTGTAAACTTTGTGATTGGTATTTGGGAGCCTATTTTTTGGCTTTTCATTTTTACTTTTTTACTTTTTTGGTTTTTTGAATTTTGATCAAAATGTATTTTAAATTTGGTAGAGTGTGTGGATAATATGTGCAAAATAAATTTTACAGCAGGAGTAGTGTTTGAAAAATATGTGATAAAAATGGACTATGAGGTAGTTTTTTACTATGTTATCTTTGTTTCGAGACAAACCAAATTTGTCTCTCTTTCACACACACACAGGCCCTGGCAAACCAATTCCAAACCCATTTCTCTCTCCTCTCATCCCATACCAAATCTCCATTTCTGCAAATCAAGAGCCCATTTTCCTCCTAAAAAAACCAACAGCCCTATGCCATTTCTCTTTTTCCTCTTAAAAACCTACAGCCCTCCTTTCCCCATCTCTCTCTCTCTCATACAAAATTAAAATTGGCGGAGAGGTGATCTAGGAGAGCCATTAAAGCGCCGGCAAAGATCAATAGAATCTGGTGGGTTTTGAAAAATCAATTAGAATATTGGATGAGTACTCATTGGGTTTGATGGTGGGTTTAATTTTTGGAGAGACAATTTTATGTTTTGGGTTTCTTCCAACCGAGAAGAAAGACTCCCTGTTATTGTGGTGGGAGATGCAGAAGTGTAAAGGGGATAACGTAGACCTGAGGGGCTTTTGAGTATTATCGAAAAATGGAGAGGGTATATGGGTCTTTTTGTGAGGCTGCTGAAGGAGAATGAGAAAAGGAGAACGGGAAAAGCTCCTCGGACCCTCTTTTTTCATTTCAGCCTCTAAATACAAAATTTGAGAAGTCATTTTCTCATAATGAGGTTTGGCTTTGGGTTGCCAAACACCCAAAACCCAAAAAGTAGAAATGAAAAAGCTGAAAATGAGGTATTCAAACACCCTCCATCAAAATATGAATAATGATACACTACATACATGCAATTTTAGTGTTATATATATATATATATATATATATATATATATATTACAATAGGTTTATTGAAAAAAAAAATTACAATACAAATCTTGTTTGATACTGCAAAAAAAAAATTGAAAATTTTATTTTTGTAAGCCTATTATTTTTAAGTTTGAAAATATGTCATTATTTTTCTTAAATATTTATTTGAGAAAGTGGAACGAGGCCTTGAGGCTCCTTTGGCTTCAGAAAGACTGTTTCTAGTATTTCTTTTTTGGACATTTTAAGTGAACTTTTTTTAACTATTTTTTATATTTTTATACTTTTTCGATTTTTTTTTGTTGAAATGAACGATGTTAGATACTCAAAAAAAAATTACTATACATATTATAGAGATAGTAAAAATTAATAAGAATAACCAAGAATACGGTACCAAAAAGTTGGGTGAAAAGTTAGGCCAATGGGCACTACCCATTTGGAGAAGTCGGCCACTCAAATAACGTGGATCCCATTGCATCGAGAAATGTGCATAGCTATCAAGTTTTTCAACAAAATAACGGTGGCCGCACATATTTACCGGAAGAGAATAAATTTTATTCATCGTCGGTGTAAATTTTTTTTTTTTCATCATCATTTATTTTGGGCCCCACCAAATATCTATTGTTGTTATTTGAATTGTTTATAAATTAAGACCCGCAATAGATTATTGTTATGCAAAAAATCAACTTGATCGGAAATCGATGGATATATCAAAATTTAAATTTTGGTTTATAAAATGGATGATCTAATTTCTATCAATAATAATAAAGATTAACAATCCATTTTACAAAGCAAAATTAAATTTTGATACTCCTATCGATATCCAATCAAGTTTATTTTTTGAATTGAATACAATATGGAGTCTACAAGATAAACGATTCAGATCAATAATAAATACACTGTAAGACCGGAAAAGGTGGTGGTGGAAAGAATTTAATCTCATAAGGGAAAGGAAAAGAAAATGACTTGGGTAAACTGTAAGTTTTTTTTTTTTTTTTTGAGAAACCCTCCCTCCACAGTGGTGGTGGTGGTGGTGGTGGTTTGAGGCCCACGGAAGGAGTTTTTTTTTTTTTTAGGAACCCTTCCTCCATAGTGGGGGTGGAGGTTCGAGCCCCACAGAAGGTGAATTTAGGGTTCAGGGCTATTAACAGCTTCTGAACTCTCTATTGGCTAACATGTTAACCTTCTACTAATCCCCTGCTAATGTATACAATATTGACACACACAAAATTGTAATTTTTTCTCTTGAATTTCTGATTGGAATAGAAAAGTGAGAAATTTTAGTATACCTAATTGGACTATATATATATATATATATGCTTGTAAAAATGTTAAAACTCAATGCCAACCTAGTGAACTGACTAATTCTGATAATTAATCTTACCATACACTCGCGAAGCAAATATTACCTCACTGTCCAAATCCCCGAAATCTACTGATGACAAGAATTGTACGTATGTATGTAGTATGTACGTTTGATTAAATTCCGTCTTGATTCATTATTCTTTTCTTCGATAATACATGATCGGAGTTCACCGTTGACTAATATTTCACTTTTATTTGTTTGCATTTGGACCGTCTCTGGTTCTGTTTTGCACTGTACCAAAAAGTCAAGATTTCGACCGTCCGTCTTGATTATCCATCCTCCTAAATAATAAGAACCACTTTGAGGGATGGCACATTTTTGTCCAATTTTTCCAATAATGTCCCTGAAGCTTCCAGACCAGAGGGTTTTGGGTGTCTAAAATTGTAATTTCCCGCGGGATTGGGGTAGTGGACCACATGCTGCCACGTGGCTAGGGGATGTCATCTTTGGTCCGATTTTTTCCAATAATGTCCCCGGAGGTTCTAGACTGAAGGGTTTTGGGTGTCCAAAATTGTAATTTCGCTCGGGCCTGGGGGCGATGGGCTGTCTGGCGTGATCTGAGTGGTCTGTGGGATGCGTGCGGTATCTTGGCCGTTGGTTCTCCTGTCTTCCCTGTCCGCTCTCTCCATTCCTCTGCATTTTGGTTGTTTTCTTCCACAGAGCTCCGTTGATTTTTGGTCTTCTGCTCTGTGTTTCTAGAGTTTCCGGTTGCGTGATTTCAGGTAACGGTTCTGCCTTGGTCTTTTTCTCTTCGTTCCTGCGCCTCTGGTATGGTTTGTGATGTTATCGATTTTGGGTTGTGCTTGTTGTCGTGAGAGGCTCAGTTTGGTCATGTCTTCGGGATTCACTCTGTGTTTTGGGTTGTGGTGTATATGGTGAATATATATAGTAGTGAGAAGATGAGATCGATGTGTTTCCCGTTTACAGGTGTAGAGTGTTTGTGTGATTTTGTTGCGTTTTCCATGTGAAAGGTGCTTCCTGTAGTTATGTCCTTTGCTAATTTGTGAATGCTCTTTCTGTTGTGTTGAGTTCTCGGCTTTAGTTATTATATATATAAAATATGTACTCGGGGTTGTTGTTTGCGTTCGTGTCCTCCTTGTGGTTGCCTCGGTCTGTAGTTTCTAACTTATCTGTCGAGTTGTTTTTTTCTGTTATCTCGACGTGGGTAAATGCTGTTCAATTTGGCCGTGCTTTTCGTAGTTCAGCATGACTTTCTGCTTTCTGGTTATGTTTTTATTGCAGGATGGTGCTTCATGTTCCATTTCTGCGTTGGGATAAGGTTCCCAACCCTTCGCCTTTATCTTCAGCAGTGGCTTCGTATTATCTAGAAACTGCTGACGGGCAGCAGGTTATTGTTGCTTTTGCGATGCGTGGTGCTGACAGTCGTATGGTTTACCAGCCATTTCGTGAGTTTATTGAACAATACGACGGTGTTTTCAATTTGGGCGATGTTAGAGACTGGAATTATGGCTTCCAGTTGAATGCGTGGTTGGATGATCTTGTGTACCATTCATTTGTGAGGTACAGCGAGGAAGGTATATGTTGACCAAGATTATTTTTGCGGCACCAATTTAGTGGTGTTTTTTATTCTGTCAATTACCATCTTCCGTTTGCAGAGCCTTTCATTTCTGCGTTTTTTCTGTCGTATTTACTTTTGAGATTTTCCTGTGCAGCCGTTGACCAATGCTGGTATCTAAAGAAACTTTCCATGCCTGATGTGACTGAGGTTAAGTATAGCATTCTTTTGGCCTTCTCCCATACCCCGTGCCATCTGGGAGTTTTTCCTTGGCATACTTAGACACAGTAATACAGTTGTGTGGCTTTTTCACAGAGGTTGCCCCGCGCTCTTTGTCGGTACTTCCCCGCTGATGATTCAAGTGCCTGGGTTCTCCTGCGCCATGGCAAGAAAGCTTGGCCAGTGCAGATTGTCAACCATGAGTTTCGCAAAAATTGGAATGAGTTCCGTCAGGCACATCAGTTGGAAGTTGACCATAGAATTGTTCTTTCATGCGAGCGTAAGTGGATCTTTCATACGACTATGTTTGATAAAGATGGTAATGAACTTTTATTTGATTGGTCTGGCCCAGCTGACCGTTGGCAGGACTTGGCCCCACCTTCAGGTTAGCATTGCAATCTTTTCGGACAAATTGTCTTTGTGCATGGTGTCCCATTTGTTTTGGCTAATAATAACTATCTAATTTATCGTTTCTGTTTTAGGTAATCTGCGCACTGCTTGCTTGCCTTCAGTCCTTGTCAATTCTCATGCGGTGTTTAAGTTCATTTACTTCAATGTGTATGGGCCTGACCTGCGCAGTGTATGTCCTACCTTTTTTTTTGGCTATGTTCGCTGCCATTCATTGTGTGCTGCATTCAAAAGGTTATTCCTTTGTGTTGACCAGTATGTCTTCATTGCCCACTCCCCAGGAGTTCAACTTGCGGCTTAGGCATGTTTTCAGGATGCTTGCGCTGGAGCAAATGGAGATCAAAATGGGTAGCCGAACTTCGATTGTCCCAGTTCAAAATTTGAAGGTGAATATTGAAGCATTCAACCAGTTTGCTACTGCACTCTTTGTTCAGTGTCTCAATCATATCATGGTTGTCATGCTGCCTACTGTCGAGTTCCGGGTGATTGTCTTAGATGGTCGCTATGACAGTGAAAGAGTTTATGACTGGTTTTAGCTGGGCTGCGCTTTGGTTCATTTGCTGGTTTTTGCTTTGCTGGAGTTGCTGCATCTATGTTATGTATGAACTATTTTTCGCCTTTTTGTGGGTTCCGAGCCTGTGTGTGGCTGGTTTCGGGTCGTTCTGGCCAACTTCAGATGGGTTTGCTGTGAATTAGTCCTTTGTACCTTATGTACATGTATGTGCACGTACTGGTTGTTGTCATGCTTTCTGATAGGTGTATGCTTCCTTGAGCAGAAATGTCAGCAAACTATCAATGCCCGTACACCAGTAGAGGCAATCAAGATTGATGGCTTGACACAAAGATCTATTAAGTATAACTTCACCCCACTCGCTACCCTCACCCAAATCAACGATCCAAATCCCAACTTAGGTACTTTTCATCCTCTCTCCTGCACTATTTCCACTACCCAAATTCCAACTCACACATTACTCATTCATTTACCAGATGTGCTATTTGCCATTCTTGAAGTAGGCACCCGAAAGCCAGCAAATCAATCACATGTCGCAGATGTTCGTGTGATAGATCAAAGGTAAAACAAACAAAAACTCAGTAATCCTCCCACTTCTTTGCTAAAACTAATCTCTATGCTAAAAAAACTACAATTCTCAGCTTCCAACCAACCATCCTATCTCTCTGGGATCAATTTAGCGAATATGAGGCACTGGCAATGCAGACTCTGCCCAGCACTTTTCCAGTCGCACTTGGACACAGACTGAAGACCTCAACATACTACGGTAATCATTACTTCCTACGTATATCATTATGCTTTCATCAAATGCATAAACAGCCAAATTTATCTTCTTTTACAGGTATTTCTCTTGCCACCAAAATTACCTCATCATTTATCATCAATCCACAGATCCCAGAAAATGCAGCACTACAATCCTGGTACCTATAACATTCCAATGTACTTTATTCTAACTCCAGCGATAATTTATTTTCACAATACAAAAACTCCTTCAGGTCCTTGCGAATGCCACCAAAATAAAACAATTACCACCAATGACAGCAATGCAAGCTATTATGGTCAAATCTGCTGCCCCTCCACCAACTGATTCAATTAACATTATCAATCTTCCCACATCAGTGGACAAGGTAATACTAAAGCAAAACTATGCACACCTCTTTTCTCTTTCCTATCCCTATTCCCACTATCACTGCATGCCAACTCCTGCTCATACATGATTCATATAGGCAATGTAACATTTAGTTACTTTCCCATTAAAGCGATTCTTCCTTTTTACTGTATTCACTGCAGTGAACTTCCACCAACGAAATGTATGCTTTTCACCTTTTCTTTCTTCCGCCAAATGTATGTTATTCCTAAAATTAGCCTAACATTTATACTTACTCATAACTTTTGCTCCACTCTGCCCAAAAAAAAAAAGGGTACTTATATTACAAGCCCATTGCAGGTAAAACTCATAAATGTCAAAGGCATAGCAAGGGTTACCGATTTCAATCAACGTTTCCATTACTTGGCTTGTTCGCTATGCAACAAAGCGTCAAATGCCTATGAAAATGATGAACTCTGGTGCAACTATTGTGCCCGACAAGTTTCACCACTGACGAGGTAACCGGTTTTCATTCAAAAAAAATTGTACAGTATCCAATCCACATTTAACCTTCCTGCTATGTCACAAAATTGCAGGGTCAAGTTCAACATCCAAGTCAGCGATCCAACGGCATCAATCGACGCAACAATCTTCCCAGAAATTGCTGAACAATTCTATGGCATTACAGGAGCCAACATAGACACAACTGAACCTGATGTAAGAACACTATTTCTCTTTCCACCAAACACATCTTAAACATACTGCCTTTCCCCCGCAAAAAAAAAAAAAATAAATAAATAATCGATGCTCCTTCAATACATGATTCAGGCCCCGCTCTTGCCCGAACTCCTTGACCAGCTTGCTGAACCAAAGAAATGCAACGTCACCCTCAAAGCTTACATGAACACCTACACCGGAATTTCCCAGTGCAAGTTCAATGTCTATTCAATGTCCGCCATCCCAGAACCAACATTGGATGACAACCAGAATCTGCAACAACCACTCGCTTTGCCTCCTGCAACACCAGTCAAGAACGAAAAAAACACCGCTGCATCAACAGCCACCCATGAAGCCGAACAAAATCCAGCCAAAAAACCCAAGCTAAACTGAAATCACGAAAGACTCCGAAGACAATATTTTGCTATCAGAAACTCCCCTTCAAGCTACTTTTGCACCCCTGTACATGGCTACTCCAGCCGCAGCTGATCTAATATATCTATGTGTGTGGATCAAACAATGCTGCTTTTGATGCTTTCATCAATCTGTATAATATATCTACGCATGTTGATCAACCAATGCTTTTGGCACTTTCAACAATCTATGTAATATATCTACCTATCTATTGGCATGCTCTACCAATTTCCGTACTCTTCTATTGCTTCTAACTTCTTTAAACCTATCTCCAAACTTCTTCTCTTCAACGGGCATCCATTCGTGCTATGCACGAAGGAGCACCTAGTTAATAATAATAAATTATTACAGGCCATTAATTAACTAGACTGGAATGATATTAGACTGCCCAATCCGGTTCAAATTCAAGATCCGGGAAATATCTAAATTCCTATCAACTTTATTATGGATCACGGGACGGTGCTGCGTAGCTCCGTACTACACTGCCTTGTAGGCATCAGTCTGACCATCGGAGACGTCCACTGCGTAGAGCTCGTCGAGTACCACATGTGTACCAAAAATCAACTCGATCAAAAAACTTTAAGTGCCTCATCGGAATACATCCATTCTTTTCAAGTTATGTATATTCTGATAAGGCACTTAACGAATTCGATAGAGTTGATTATTGATACACTTATAGTACTCGATGAGCTCTACGCAATGGACATCTTCGATCGTCGGATTGATGCCGGCAAGGCCGCAAAGCACAGTCCCCACATCACTTTTTTGATTTATGCATTTTGTGAGAGTACGACATCTGTCATACAAAAAAACGGGGGATACATAGTACAGTAAAAAACAAAGAACAAAAAGACAAAATGATACTCTACAGTCAACTCCATCGCTGGTCAGAATGTGGACTTTTGTGATCACCGCAGACGGTAGCCCCGCACATCTCGCTGATGACATCATCAAAGTGGACTCTTTCTCTATCTCATAGCCCCCGTACGTTGAACACGTGGCACGTTCCTGGTGATTCACCAACTAAACTGTTGGGCCGGAGTCCGTCCATGAATTTAGTACTATTTTTGGTTACACGATGCCACTGCTTTTTACTAGCGCTCTAAAAGCATATTCGTAGGTGCGATATCGAATTCCGTGAAAGATTTAATTGAAATCATTCATAACATTAATTGGTTTCTCTAGGACAGATGGTGGGAAAGGAGTCCAACAAATGGAATCAAAGACAATAAGTCATGGGTTCAAATTGCAGTAGCATCATCGCGACAGAGGGATTGTTAGGTCAAGAGTGCCAACGTGGATTTGGTTCCACAATACCATTTTTTGTGACCGCTTTAAAAATAAACTTGCATGTGTGTGATATCGAATTCCATTATAAAAAAAAAAAAACAAGCTTGATTTTTTTTATCCAAAAAAAAAAAAAAAAAGAAACTTGATTGAAAGCTTTCTATTATTTTTAGGGAAAAATTCAAAATACCCCCCAACCTATACACCCAAATTCAATTAGACTCCCAACCTTTTAAAAACTTCAATTTTACTCCCAACGTTATATTCCGTTAATCAAAATGCCCCCTTCCGTCCAAATTACTAATGGATTCCGTTAAAGGCTCCGTTAAAAAGTATTTTGATCGAATTTTGATGATCCGAGCCGCTCAATGTGTTTAAAACGTGATTTTAAGGGTACTTTAAAGAAATCAACAAAAAAAATGACCGAGAAGGGCTTCATCTGAACAGTTTACCGGTCATTTTTTGTTGATTTCTTGCAGGTACCCTTAAAATCACGTTTTAAACACATTGAGCGGCTCGAATCATCAAAATTCGATTGGAAAAGGGGAGATGTGGATCGATCCGGATTTTATTCAAGTACGGACGTCCGAATTTTGCTTCGGTTTGTACCTCCCCTTTTCCGATCGAATTTCGATGATCCAAACCGCTCAATGTGATTAGAATGTGATTTTAAGGGTACACGCTAGAAATCAGCAAAAAAAAAATGATCGGAAGGGCTTCATCTGAACAGTTTTTTATTGAATGGTTCAATAAAAAACTGTTCAGATGAAGCCCTTCCCGATCATTTTTTTTGCTGATTTCACGCATGTACCCTTAAAATCACGTTTTGAACACATTGAGCGGCTCGGATCATCAAAATTCGATCCAAATACTATTTAACGGAGCTTTTAACGGAATCCGTTAGTAATTTGGAACGAAGGGGGCATTTTGATTAACGGAATATAACGTTGGGAGTAAAATTGAAGTTTTTAAAAGGTTGGGAGTCTAATTGAATTTGGGTGTATAGGTTGGGGGGTATTTTGAATTTTTCCCTTATTTTTAAGAGACGGTGAAAAACGATCCCGCCAAAACGATCTTGGTCTTGGGTCGACTGCACATCAGATAAAAATGATCCCCTCCACAGTAGCCCATCTCATTGCGTGCGGCCCAACGAAAACGACCACGGTTTGGATGAATTTTTTTTTTTTTTTGGGTAAATCGGTTGGGATGATGTATTTTTTTTTTTTTTTGGAAAACGTCAATCCATTACATAATGGAGAAGCCCGAAGGCAGCACATATTACATCACAAAAAAACAGGATTCAACCAAAACTAACACAAGCTTGAACCAAAAACAGGTTGGGGTGATGTTACAACATGAGAAATCTTTCTTTTTTTTTTCGTGGGTTCTTCCGGGCCAATCCTACGTGGATGGACAATGCCCTAATAAATCTTGCCCAATAATTTCAAAAGAAGCTTATAGCCGATTAAGTCATGTCCATTAATTTCTTTCAAAAATACCCTTCGGCCTATACAACTTTCACCAAGTCGCGCATTAATGGGTGCGCCTTAAAGCATCTGTCATACCCCCATCTCTCTCTCTCACAGATAGAGATGGAGAATGCGCCGTACATTGGCTATGTAGTTATTAAATTGGGGCAATATTATGTAACTACATCCCACGGGATCTACACAGCATTGTACTCTTCGAAGGAGGATCTGAAGGACCATGAAATATTTTTTTTAAGAATCTTCACGAAAAAATCAGCTTAATTCAATATTTATAGGTGCTCGATATAATCATCTAACTTTTCATTATTCGAAAATCTGAATGAAAATTTAGATGATTTGATTAAGCACCTATAGGTATTAGATTGAGCTGATTTTTCGCGGAGACCCTTGAAAAAATGTTTTACATTTAATGATCTGCTCGGATCTTTTTTGTGAAACCCATGGTGAGCCTCACAACAAAATTTGTGCACAATCAGTGCACACATGTCTATGCGGTTAGTAGGGTTCTTTTTGAAATGTCTTCATCACGATTTGATTAACCAGTCATTTTACGGAGAGTTATAAATTATTTGTTAAAAAATTCAGAATAATCAAGCATTTATTCACGTGATCAAGAAAGATTTGTCTTCCAATTCGTTCTTTGAATCGTACTGACCAAACAATTTTTTGAAAAGAAGTGTTGTCCAATTGTTTAATTATCGATATTCGATTAATTTGCTTCTTCTTTTTTTTGTGAAAAAGTGCTTAACAAACCTCATAAAATGAATGATTCTGATTTTAATGCAATATTCATAACCCACTTTTTATTTTCTTTTATAACCCGGGCCAGCTTGTGTGCATCCCGACTAGCTTTGGTGCCGTAAAATTAAAAACCGAGCAAACCCTCCTGTAGCCCCAAAGATTTGAAATGTTTGGTTCCCGTGGGACGAAACCTGCGATATAATTAACGTTTCATTAGTAGTCTACTAGTCTCTATCATTATTATTGGCAAAATATGTACAACATCTCTGTATTATTTGAGACGTATTATTCTCGAGAAAATAATCTCACTATTTTAACGCATAGTGACATTATTATATGTTGTTAATATTCACGATTACAATATTATTGTCAAAATGTGTTCATATGGAAACCAAGGAAGTTTCGTTGTATTATCAATGATTGTGAAAGAGCCATATGATCATATGAATCATCATTTCCTTATCAAAAAATAGCTGTAAAATAGTCGTATCGAGACGGATTAAAATGTACCACTTCTTAAAAGATGCATATATGTTTTAACACATACCGACATGGATGTATGCTACCGATATTCATGATTAACGCTTTATTGATATTCGATCTCCATCATTGTTCTTGTCAACTTGTGCGCTTATAAACTTTCTTCGTTTCATACCAAAGATGAGGAAGTTTCGTTTTACTTTTATCAAAGGCTGTGAAAGAGCCAAATCATATGTATCATTGTTTCGTTATCAAAATAGCTGTAAAACAGTCGTATCAAACAGATGAATATATACTAATTCCTAATAGACGTATGTCGGTATGTGAACATATATTTGTTTCATTTCATTCTCAGTGGCTTTCATTCATTTGTATGGTGTACTTAATATTTATTTCCAACACTTTCACTACCTAAATGGGATGTGGATTTTTGTAAGGAAAAATAAAAAAAGAAATGGGTTTATCAGGTGTTAAAACTTAAAAGTAGAGATGAACAACCCAATTTACAACGAAAAACCCCAAGATTTGTGAATATATCAAGCCCAAGCCTTTTCATAGAACAACAAAATCTCAGTTTTACTTACTAAAAAAAAACAAAAAATCTCAGTTTTTCTCGAAAAATAAATAAAAAAAACTAAAATAGAGCAATGCTACAGATACAGCTTCGTACACAAATTTCTCTGTACCCATACGTTTCATACACGTGGACCTCACAAGATAAATGCACCTTGAATGAAACTGAATGCGTTTGTATTCGGATCTGTGTCCGACCATGTGCATGCAATTGTTTTCCTTTGTGACATTGTACAATTTGTCTTTTCCATGTGGTCTGGTTCCAGGTTCCTTCCTTCCACGAAAGAAGACTTACGTGACTCAAAAGAATTAGGTGGTCCGGTCGGTGGTTTTGGTAATTGTTCCAATTAAGTTCCAGGTTTCCAACCTACCCTTTCTCATTGCCAAAACAAGTATTGGTCAAATACTGAAACCCTGTTTTGCTTTGCTCTGAGTAAAAATTGATTTGCCAGAGCAGCGGCGGAGTCAGAATTTGTATCGATAAAAATAGACCTTCGTGATTATACCGTATTACTTTTCATGTATAAGGTATCGTACAAAATCATTATGTTCTTTTCTTCGAGTATCCAGAATACCCACGTATTCATAATCGGTTTGTCATTTTGGTAATAAAAAAAGATAATAGACATTTTCAAGAACAATAAAACTAATTATTTGAGGATCAAACTTTACTTATCATACTTTTTTTAGAAGAGAATAAATTTTTTACACCGCCGGTGTAAATATTTATTTCCTCCAAATCAATTGCATTGCGACACGTGTCAAAACAGTGGTCCCAATTAATAAAACATGGCGACGTGGCGCAATGCAATTAATTTGGAGGAAACAAATATTTACACCGTCGGTGTAAAGAATTTATTCTCTTTTTAGAAATGAAATCCATATTTATATCATAGTACCTATTTATTTAAGTATGTACAACGGTTACAAGAAAATATAATATACAAAATATGGGGGTGGGTTTCTGTGTTAGTCTCGTCGAGGTTTGGATTGTGCAGTTGGATCCAATAAAAGCTCAGTTGTAGAGTTGTTCCTCGGTTAAAATAAAAAGGGGGGGGTTGTATTCTATTCCTCCTCTGAGCGGGAATGAAAATTTGGAAGAGACACACAGATATTTGGTACATAGATCGAAACACAAAAATGTTCTAAACCGTCCAATGCACAGAGAGCCCTTATTATTTGAGATATCCACGTGCATCAAACAATTTCAAACATATGTGTACCCAAATTTGTCTGTCACCAAAGTCTATGTGCACAAGAAAATTTTCGGTGCCGGGTCGGTATGTCCCACGTGATACCCGCTCGGCACATCCGGGCCGTCCAATACACTTTTGGACGGCTCAGATTGAAACTCTCTCTCTCCTCTTACCCCAACACTTTCTCTCTCCAATCCGAGCCGTCCAAAAACGCAATGGACGATTCGGATGCGCTGAGCAAGCACCACGTGGTACCCACCCGCAAGCACTGAAAAATTTTCTCTATGTGCACTGCCTTTTCCAAGGAGAGATTTTCTCCACTTTTTATTCAAGAATGAGTTTACCAAGCTTGAATTTATTCAGGCGGCTGATTTTGCCACTCCTTTATTTGTTAACGCCACTCCCCTGCAAGTGTATTTTCGGTGCAAGAATACACTTGCAGGGGAGTGGCGTTAACAAATAAAGGAGTGGCAAAATCATTTCCCTTTATTCATCTCATGTGTACATTTTTCAACTGCACAAGCCGTTTACTGCAAGGTTTGACAGATATTAATACAAAAACGCTAGAGGCACATCGGTGTGGCACACCTCAGCCACACCTCTCTCACATACAGGTGGAGTCCACTGAAATGGACCCCACCTATATGTGAGAGGGGTGTGGCTAAGGTGTGCCACACCTGATGTGTCCCATATTAATAATCAGTTCTATTTTCTACCCTCATTTCTTCTTTTTTTTGGGTAGCGAACGGAGAAACATAGATTACAAAATAGAAATAAGTCGGGGGTATTTATCGCCTACAGAGTTTGCATTTAATTGAAATAACAAACAAGACGGAACAACATTAAAGCAACTAAAACCCAAAGCTAGGGACAACGCAGTCTTTGCTAGAATATTGACACACCAATTAGCCTCCCGATAATCATGCTTGATTTGCGCCACCGTGAAACCCTCCATTAGGAACCCACAATCAAAAATCAAGTCGCTAAGAGGATGAGCACTTGATTGACTCCGGTCCTGAATGGCCTTGATCATTGCAATAGTATCAGTGCAAACAACAATATTGCCCTTGTTCAGTTGTGGGTTTGGAAATTTTTCACTCATTACCTATATTTTCAATCATTACTTTCATTTCTCTCTCTACTCATTACCTCTATATCGAATCACTAATCTCATTTCTCTTTCTATCTTTCTCCACTCATTACCCCTTATCTCCAATTATTATTATCTTATTTTCTCTCCTCATTCATTATCCAAAAATCAAACTCAAAAATTTTCCAAACTCACAACCGAACAAGGTAGAGGGCCTCATCCAAAAAATGAGATGAAATTGTTTTACTATTTCTATAAATCTATTTTTCTATTTTTTCTCCAACCAAATAAGGGAAGAGAAAATTTTAATATTTGAACAATTTAGCTAACATGAGCCCATATCCCCAATAAGGCCTCATAATTCTGCCGCCATCACCGAGCAGCTCCACTATAAAAGTACCTTTGGAAACCCACGAGAAAAGTACCATTATAGTCCGAAAGATCATCCACTGCACCATCTGTGTTCACCATTAACACCTCGTTACAGGTACAGGGTGTTCCCAACCGACCGACACAGTGGAAGTTCTGTTTACTCACTTGGGTAGGAAATTGGTTTCTTCAGACCAATCGACAAGTAAATAAGGGTGACTGGGGTCCCTAAACAGAAACAAAGTGGAGAGAGAGAGAGAGAGAGATTCGTTCATCTTTCGTTTTGCAGGAGGTCACCTGTACCGAAATCCTATCCCTGTTCTTGTGCAATTTTTGTGCTATCATGCGGCTTAAATTGCACGGGAATAGAGACAGACTTTTTCAACTTGCTTTCTTACCGACCCCCTTTTTTTTTTTTTTCCCCCCCCCACCGGAAGGTACCTGAAATACAGGAAAAACAAATGGGACTCCATCCAGCCAACCAGAGGAATTTGAATAATATATTTCAACATTCAACACAAATCCCAGAAGCCAAATCGGCTCAGAAAGCCACAAAAAAAAAAAAAAAAAACACACAAGTTTTATAACCCCCCAAACGAATATTGCCGAGTTACTTGATGGTAATGTACTGATTTGTACCATGTTTGGCCCAATAATTCCGAGTTACTTGATGGTAATGTACCGATTCGTACCATGTTTGGCCCAATAATTCCTTAAATCCAGTGGAACGGACAGATCATGTCCCTCGCCCGCCAGCCTTGTAAGCAATCTGGCAAAAACAGTTCCGCTCATCTTCCTGCCACCCATTCGCGCATGCCGCTTGTTTGGCATCTGTGGCAGCGGATATTGAGACAAGGTGGTGGTGCAACAAGCCGACTGCCAACCACCATTACCCCACTTGTAGCACTGCCGTAGCAATCCGGTGCAAGAGCAAACCGGTGGCGGCATAGAATAATCATCAAAATCAATCTGGTTAATCAAGTCATGATCCTGGGCGTCCCATTCTGCTTTTGAACCATCGGTAGTGACCTGTCTATTCAAATCCTCACCCACTTTCTTTCCCTTTTTCGGGGACTTTGTTGATACCTTTTTTTAATCAATTTCAAGGACCAAGAAGAAACCGTGGTTACAATGCTATCAAGAACAATAAACCAATTATAAAAGACTGACTACAACAACAATAAAACAAAAGAAAACACTCTATCTTAAAATCTTGACACGATACCTTATTTGAAGCGGCTTTATTACCCTTTCCTCGTTTTGCAGGGCGAGGTTTAACACCTTCTTCGGATATTGGGAAGGAGTAGTTTGTTTGGGCTTCCCTTCCATTGAAAGGAGTTTCAGGAGCAACGGAAGGATGGTTTGTTTGGTGGTGGGAGCGCTTTGTTCCGCGTTGTATTCCATATCCTAATATACCATTCACAGAGTTCTCGTGAAATCGAAGGGCCGCGATCGCACTGTCGCGTTCTCTGAATGCAGTATCTCGAGCCGCCACTGCTTCGTCTCGCTGTTTGATTGCCTCATTTCGCTCCTGTAGGGCTGCCTCCTTTTCGGTATCTGCCTTCTTTGCTTCTTCAATAGCAGCATTCCTCTCAGCAATTATGTGCATCATGATCTTCTTATTCATAAAGGCAGCATTTGCGTCCTTCATTTGATACTGGGGCATCGTATTCCACTGCAATAACGAATGGAAGGGCAGAAGAAAGTTCCTAAATAACTGTTGAGAGGAACTAAAGTTTGTCTTCTCAAAGCAAGATTAGAAAGAGGTTTTTATTCCTTTCCCCTTTCCCCCTTCTCCTCTTCTCCTATCAGCAAAAAGAGAACAGTAGTGATTTCCGCACTACCCTTTTCCATGGCCATGTTCCTTTTTGTCATTTTTTATTTCGTGAATTCACAACATTATCCATTCAGTTGTTCACCTTCTCAACATTAAAGGGCAATGCTCTAAATTCACATTAATAAAGACACCGAAAATTACCAAAGACAATGGACATATTGTTATTACAGAAGTGTAACGATCAATTCAGATGGTAAAAGAGGAGTTGCAATTGACATTTTGTTATTACCTGAGGGTGCACCCCTCTGTAGTAATCCACCCTATGACTCCCATGGTCATGCTGTCCCCCATTGTCATCCATTCTAAGAAGTGAGTTATTCCAAGATGCAGTTCAATGTTCAGATAATCGTGCTTATCACCTCGTAATCAGTTGAAGGATTTCCCTGAACCTCGCATAAGAAAAGCAGAGATTGGATCATATGAGTTAACTGATGGCGAACAACTGTGGCACTGATTTTGAGGAATGGAAATGCCAGATCGATATATGGAGAGAGGCAAGATAATGCCACAAATCAAGACAATGGAACGTTTATGTGCATCAACGAATCATGTTTCAACCACCATTTTGTAAAGGAACTCGATAGCAAAGAACAAAGATTCCTAATCTCATATAGCACTTCCCATGGTAGGAGAAAAATTCAAGATTCCGATTATGCACAGTTAAACAAAGCAACAAAGTACCTACATAAAAACCATCTACCCACCTTGCACCAACAACTTTTTCCCATCCAAGCACAATCCAAGTTCACTTAGATTAGAAGAGGCAAAACAAAAAAGGTACTATTAGAAGGACCATGGGTGCTTGCTGATTTCCCACCTAGATTGTGGAGCATATATGAAATTGATCACCCACTGAGGTAGCCCATTAAGACAACAGGAAAAATACTAGAAGAATGCAAAATTCACTTTACTATGAAATTCCAACAGTCATAAGTGATCACCAAACTTTCCTAATGTTGTTGTGCATAATATGCTCCATGTTCTCACAGCTCTTGTGTGTTTCCAACAGTCATAAGTGATCTCCAAACTTTCCTAATGTTGTCGTGCAAAATATGCTCCATGTTCTCACAGCTCTTGCGTGTACGTTTGCTTGTGATAAGTTTGTTGCACACTTTTGACCAAAATAAGTCGATGACTCCCAACTTCATTATATCACGTATTCTCAAAATGCAGAATCTAATATTACAACCATTTTAAGTAACTCAACAAGAAGATTAAGAAAAACATATAATCATGCCTATTCTCCCTATCCATCAATCGGAACTCTGAACCAAACCAAACTAACTCCGCATGCCCATCAAGTGGGGCTCAATTGAAACACCTCAATTTGAAAGTTATTACCATCTTATCCCTCATTCTCAGTCACAGATCTTTAACACTGCTCTTTCCTTTCAGACTTTCAGTGCCTCGCTCTCCCCCTCATACTTATCACCTACTCTTTTCTTCTCTGATGCTGCTGCCAAGGATCCAACCCAATAACACCTAGTTCCTCAACATCCATAACATACACTCCTTCAAAATATCTCTCCCCACCAAAACCTAAACCTTCAACAAGACCACCAAGAAAAAAGCTGTGGTTCCACCCACCCTCATCGCTCTAAACCGCAAATGTGTCGGCTATTCTCGGCGCCAACCTTCCAAGCTCACCAACATTGCAGGGCACTTATTACTACTAGAATCGAAGGTGAATAAAAGTTGTGGTTCCACTCCCACCCACCCTCATCGCCCTAACCCGGAAATGTATCAGCTATTTTCTTGGTGCCCAGTGCCCACCTTCCAAGCTCACCAACATCACATAACAATAATTACTACTTACTATTACTATCGAAGGTGAATCAAGTGCCAAATGAGAATAGTCCAATATAGCTTGCCTAAGAGGTTTCCAAGCTAGATAGTAGTGTTTGTACCCAAACAAAAAATACCCTGCTGAGACTATTTCTGAAATAAGTATACTTTCAATAAGACCATTAACACGGACATATACCCACGCCAGCAGAGCGACCTCTAGCCTAGGTGACTACCAACAACATCACCTCACTTAAAAATGGAAAAAGAAAAAGGTCGTTACCTTTTCGTAGAGAGGCTCACTCTTGTGACTCGAACCTGCGACCTAATACTAGGAGCACATCTGTTCAGAAAGGAAAATTTTCCTCTGCAATAGAACTATACAGGCAACAAATGCTCTAAAGTCTAAGAAACTCTGGTCCAACAACAAATACACTATTTTGCACAACCCAAACAAGTGATCTGCGTTGAAATAACCTCAATTCCTTAGCAGTCACCACAGAAATTTGTGCACATCACTAATCCATTCATGGGTGAACAGCTAAAAATATGCTCTGAACATGCACACACCAATTTCAGCGACAACAAAAAATGTATACTCATCTCTACAAAAAAAAAAGAAGAGTACAATATTAACCTCGATATAAATACAAGAGCATCTGCCAGAAGTACAAAACTTTAAAGTCAGTAGCTCGAATGTGTCAATGGAACTAGGGTTTCAGGCAGATTAAGCGTATAAAATTTTCATAACCACCCCCCACACCCCCCAAAATAATAATAATAATAATAATAAAAAAATCACTTCATACTTCATAATGAATATTTTCTGAAACAACTATACTTTAAATAAGACCGCTAAAATAAATGCACGCGTGCCAGCAGACCAGCTCTAGCCTAGATGACTACCAAAAACGTCACCCCTCATAAAAATGGAAAAAGAAAAAGTCCATACGGGCAGCAACCCCCCGATCTTGTTTCAGAGAGGCTCACTCTTTTACTCGAACCCGTGACATAATACTATGAGCACATAACACTTCACCTGAATCTATATCAGAAAGCAACAACTTCCTCTCGATAGAATTGCTCTAAAGTACCCTGGTCAATAAGATGTAAACTACTAATCCCAAAGGGGTTGGCCTGGCTTGGGACTTAAGGGTTGAGCGGTGGCAGGATTCTTTTCTTATAGATCGTTCCCTTTTGCTTCCTTCTAAGATCTCATGTTAGAAACCTTTTAGATGCTATCAACTCTTTTGAGACCAGTCCCTTTAATTGGGACCCCTGCAAGTGGGCTGTGGAATTGGTGGATTAGTCGAAGTGAGCAAAAGCTGATCCGGACACCTTTTTTTTGAACACATTCAATTCATTTCATAACAAAGCCTGAAGACAATATAGATTTCATCAAAAGATACAATAATGAGCCAAAACTACCCAGACTTTGACATAGGCACCCCTGCAAAAGCAAGACCGGCGAAATCGCCACATGAAAACCAATCTAGATCTAGATAGTAGAGAATCCCAAACGGACCGGACCCCAGCTCAAACCCGAGAAGCGCATATGAAATCTGGATGGCTTCACGGCCATGATACCAGCACCCACCGGTGGACCAATGGACGGTGCACCCACGGCTACTGAATACCACGACCGAAAAGCCCAATTCAAACCAACACCACTCCAGGAACACTGTCACCGGCTCAAGTCCGGCCACGGCGGCCACAGATGGCGTCCAAGCACCAGACCAACTAAACTACTGGCCCGGACACCTGAGTTAAAAAAGAAGAAGATGTAAACTACTATGCACTACCCAAAGTGGTGATCTAACTTTGTGCATGGTCCTAACTCCTAATCCATAAAAGGGTAAACGGCTAGAAATATAATGAACATGCACACACCAAATGGAGCACAAAAAACAACATGCTTATACAGTATACTCTTCTATCAGGAAAAGGTATAAAAAAAAACTACAATACAAATACCAAGAGAATCAGCCTAAAGAACATAACTTCGTGGTCAGTAGCTTGAATATGTCAGTGGAACTAGGGTTTCGGGCAGATTAAGCGTCAAAATTGAGGCGAGTAAAGCATGCGTTGCAAAAGAAACAAACTCGTGTAAGTAATTTTCATGATTTAGGCACAGGATAATAGACACGAATAAAAATAGATTTCAGAGAGAGAGAGAGAGAGGGTGGGCGGGTGATCAGAGAGAGAGGTTTTGAGGGGGAGCGAGGAACTTACAGTGAGAGAGAGATTGAAGAATCTTGGTGGACTAGAAGAGTAGAAACGTATCGCCGTTGCACGTTCCGGTTAGCAGTTCCATGGCCAGATGCAGAGGGAGAAGAGAGAGAGACAGAGAGAGAGAAAGAGGAGGAGAGAGAGAGAGGAGAGAGGGGACTATTTTTCACTTTGTTTTCTTCGGATGGTACTTTCATAGTATTTTCTTCCATTAAATTCTTTTCTTGGAGTAGTCCAACTTTTTTTTTGGGAATCGGCGAGATGTCCTCGTAAAATTCATTTTGAACGCGAAAGAACAATGTGAGGGTTGGCCTCGTCCCGATCGTTCATGCTCAGCAATAAATAATTCAGATTTTATTTCGACTAAACAGATCTATATCACTCACATCTACATTTAGCATTTTTTTGTAAATTAATAAAATTAGGGTCTTAAAATCGACACCTACCTATGAACCTGCAAAAGTTTAAAATATATAATCCTATAGTTATGCTGGTGCAATAACAAAAAGTTGCATTAATTTGAAAAAAAGAGAAAGTACTCCTTCCATCTCATTGAGACATTGTTTTTCTCTACAAAAAGACATGTAATTTTTAAATAAAAAAATATTTCGTGCATAATTTTTTATTTTTCTAATGCATCAAATAGTCTTTAATTGGTGTCAATAAATTTTAAAAACTATGCCTGAAAAAAAAAAATTTAGATCTGAAAATTGCAATTTTTTTTTTTTGGAAGACCGACAATGTAGCAGGGACGGACCAAAGCTGGGGCACGAGAGGGCAAATGCCCGCACTCGAACGCGTGCCCTCACTCAAAATTAAAATATTTTAAAAATATTTTTTGTGCTAAATATATATACATACACACTTGCATATATCTCGAAAAAAAACTCATACAAAATTAGTTTTATGCCATAATTTCATCATATGGTGTATTTATACTTGTTGTTTTACGAGCTGTTTGTCCATTTGGAACTATTCTTTCTTGATTCTCTTTATTTTTAGCCATCTGGAAGATATATTGTAAAATAAAGTCATGAACAAAACTAGCTCGATCATTCTAAAACTTGTTGAATGTTCATTTAAAACATACTTTAGAAATTTTGTGTGAGATTTTGTACTCATTTTTACCTAATTTAACTTAAAATATGCGTTATAAGTTTTTGTAATTAGTAATACATGTCTTAATTTTATACAATCTTATTGTTATTGACTAAAAAAAATATTTTTGCCATTATGAGTAACAAATGCTCGCATTAGACTATATTTCTAGATCCATTCCTGCAATATAGAATGGGGTAATTATTGAAGCATTCTTTTGGTCATACCTTTTTCAAAAACAAATAAATATGCAAAATAAATTACTTTTATATATAATGGTGAGGAAGAGGAAGTAATTGTTCATCAACACTACACGCAATTGATTAATCTAAAACAATTCACTCCACGTCATTAATCACTCTGAAGTCTGAACAATGTGAATGACCTCAATGGGAAAGTGATGTCTCTTTTATAATGAGATGAAATTCTTTTCACCGGTGGTGAAAAATCTTATTTTTTCAGCACCATTTTTTTTAGTTCTATCGTGTGTTTATTATTGATCGAAATCGTTCGTTTTGTAGACTCCACATAGTAGTATATCCATGCAAAAAATATATTTGATCGGACATCGATAGGAGTATAAAAAAATAAATTTTGCTTTGTAAAATAGATAGTTTATCTTTATTATTATTGATAAAAATCAGATCACCCATTTTATAAAATCAAAATTTTAATTTTGTTATATCTATTGACTTTCGATCAAGCCGATTTTTTGCATTGCACTACTATATTGCTGGTCTTAAAATATAAACGATTTAAATTATAACAATAGACACTCAATGGGGTTCATAATAGGCAGTAGTGGAAAAATAGGATTTTACACCAACGGTGGATAAAATTTATTCTCTTTTAAAATTGTGAAGGGCTTCCTCCATGGATCTTGTGGAAAAGAAAGAAAGATTTTACTTTGTCCTTCATTGTTGGAGAATAAAATAAAAATAAAAATACAATATTACCCACAGTACAGTTTTTTTTTGACAATTTTGTTTCATTGTTCTCTCTTTTTTTAAAAAAAAAAAAATTTGGTCCACTAAAGGTTCGGAATGGAGACCAGAGTTGCAGCCCCCTCAAGGAAGAGGGGCTTTCAACCACCATAGCATTTGAGCTGGTACCATCCGTTGAAAGAGCCAAACTCACTATGGCATCCTTTTGGATTAACCTCTACTCATCCGTCACCACAGGGCCACAACCCCACCAAAGTAGCAACGTATGCCTCGGTATCACGTTTAAATTCGTTGAGTAAGAATACTGCTCCTAAAACATTCTATATATTGCAAAATATAGATAATTTTTTGAAGAACACGTGTGTCAAAATTAGACAAATAAACTGGAATTGAGGGATTACTACAAATAAAAAATACTCACATACAGGTAGAGAGATTTGAACTCATGTCCTTCTAGTGAGGGGGTGTTTCCACTATTTTTTTTCTTTTGTCTACAACTTCTTGCATTTAGTAACATTGTTTCCGCTAAACTAATTTGTCAAAATTTAAGTTGTTTTGACTAAGTTAAAACATCAAACAAATTTTCATCCACTAACCCAACATTTTTTTACAACTTTCGGTTTAATAAAAATAACTTAACTACAAATAACTACAATAAGTAGCTTACCGGAAACGCTCTCTCAGATGCAGAAGTTTTTGGCCAATTAGCTAGTCTAATTTTTTCATTTTATATAAGTTCAAAAATCTCGATCCTTCCCCCGAACCTTTTTTATCTGTCCAAATAAAAACCATGATGACTAAAATAACACGACAACAAATTGAAGGGACCATCCCCTTATTTCCATTTCTTTACACTCCTCCCATTGAGTTCGGTATAATTTTTAGGACTTTTTATTCTGATTTAAAAAAATTTCGTTTGTGCATTTTGCGCCAAACTCTTATCGTGAATTATTGATTTGTCTCGATAAGAGGAATCGGAAAAGTAATTTTTTTTATTTATAGAAATATCCACTTTTTCGGTTACAAAAAGTGCAAAAGTGGCACTTTTTATCTTAACCGTGGATACTACTCAAAATATTCGGACAATAATGCTTTGTTTGGATTGGAGTTTGAATTTTTTTTGAAAAATAATAGGGGTAATAAGTGGAGAGAGATAGAAAAAAAAATGTTGAAAATAAGGAGAATCTAAGGAGAATTTTTTAAATTTTTTGTTTTGAATTGTGAAAATAAGAAGGCATAAATTATTTGCGAAGCATTTTTTTCTAGTAGTAAGAACAAAAGTTACCTTTCGCACTCTTTGTTGGTGAAACTCTAGTTTGGAAGTTACCGAGGAGGATACCTGCCTTGATTGCGAGTCCAAGCACAAAACAGAAGCTATTCTCCTTCTATCTAATCTGACATTCCTCGCTTCTGCTTCGAGAATATTTCAACTTCTCCGCAAGCTAGCTATCTATCTATCTTTATGGGCTATCGTTTCTACTTCGGCAATCGTTGTTCGTCCCAGTATAACCAAGAACTGAAGCCAGCTTTAAAAGATTTGGGAAAAAGCTGATTCAGGAAAAATAAAATTGGGTCCTTGGTTTTGGGTGTGGTGGTTTAATGGAGATTGGGCTCGTCGATTTGTTGAGAGCGGCCTGGCTCGCTGCCACGCTGCCTATACTCGTCGCTTCCATACCCTCTTCTCACCTCAATTCGTTTCGCGAACTTGTGCTAGGGTTTGCCAAGAGAGGAAAGATCATGCAATCGTCTTCCAATGTATGTCCTTTCATCTTTTTCCCACCCCCTCTCTCTCTATATATGGATATAGATATAGATATAGATATACACGTTTGTATTCACACGTGTGTGTATGTGTGTTATGTACTCATCTGTTTGTGGGTATCTTGAAAGTTGAAAGAATTTGAACCGGCGGGTGTTTAGAAACGGAGTTGGGGAAAAAAATTTGATTGCAAACGGTTGTTTGTAGTAACTAAGTCACATAAGGCAGTGCATGAGCTCGAGGTGTCTTTTTAAAGCATCCTAAAGTACTAGAATTCGCCAGGCCGCGGATTGGGAGCGCGAGGGCGAGGGCGGAGCGAGGATTGAGAATCGGAGTGGAGGGTCCGACGGACCTAGTGAAGGATTATGTGGCTAAGATTTATGTGCGTGAGTTGTGATTGATTTGGAAGGTTTGTTTTGGATTTATGAGGACTTGAATAACATTTTGAGCACTGTTTATGTGTGATTTTTACAAAAGTAATGGAACAAGAGCTGGGTTTTTGGAATATTAGGTGAATGAAAGAGAAGAACATAGGTTGGTCACGGAGGGAGATCATGTAATCTTCCGATGTATGTCATTTCATCTTCTGCCCTCCTCAATGTTAGATATATACACATGTATATATATTCCTATGGTTGTGTATGTGTACACCTCTGTTTATGGGTAATGCCCTCTCAAAGTGGGTCCAATCTATATGTAGGTCCCACCCCATGGGAAAGGAGCGGTACCTATGTCGCATGGACACTTCATTAGAGGTCACGTACCGGTGTCGGACACCGACACTCTCCGGATACTCTCCTGACACGTGTCCGACACTCATTTCTAAGTGTCCTAGTTTTTTTTTATCTATGTTTTCCATTTGGACACTCCAGGGACACTAAAAAAGCTCTAGACACTCTCGGACACTTGGAAAACAAGTCGGGGTTGATAAAAGAAATAGTAGGATCCTTAAAACTTAGGGAAGTCATATTTTTTGGGTGACGGGTGATGGTTTATTGGTTAAACAGGCACACAAATGATCAAATGCTTTTAGTCAAAATACTTTTATGAATGATATGATGATGGTTATAATGTAACGTATATGTGGTGTTGCATATTTACAATTAGAACCTTTATTGTTTTACTTTTTCTTCATGTGATAGTATACATATATGCTTTTTAAAATGTGTCCCCTAACGTGTCGTGTCCTCCATTTTTTTAAAATTCGTGTGTCAGAGTGTCGGTGTCGTGTCCGTGTCGGTGCTACATGGAGCGATACAAATAACCGTTGCATCTAAAATTTTCTCGTTAGTTAGCTTGGTTTACCATGTTGCATTCGAGCTACGTATTATCTGCTTAAGTTGAGATGGAATTGGGAAATTTGTTTGGGATTTATGAGGACTTTGAACAATTTTTTCTAGCATTGTTTGAGTGTGATTTTCACCAATTTAATGGAACAAGAGCTGGGTTTTTTGAAGTGATAGATGAATAAAAAAAAGAACATAGGTTGGTCATAGGATAGGGGTTGGCCGACTGGGCTGTGGCCTTCCCAAACTTCTGCAAATTCTCATGAACCTCACCCAATATTTTGTATGTACTAGATTAACAGAACTTAACTCGTATCTATTTAAGGAAGGTAACTCTTCTAAAAAGCAAGTTCAAGTTATACAAATTTTCATGTGTTTAAGCATATTAGATAGGCAAGTGGGGTGGTAGCCTGTAGCCAAGTTGGAAGACACTATATACCCCCATGCACAAGACCAAGGGTCAAGTCTCACTACCAACCTTTAACACCTAACACTTCTTGCATGTTCTCAAAAAAAAAAGAAAATCATATTAGATAGCCTTCTCAGCCTGAAAGTGAACCAAGGGAGGGAAGTGAGAAGTAACTTGAGCTTCAAAGGAGGGCCGTGAAGGACATACGAGACAAGTTGAAAAGAGAAACTAGTATTGCCCCCTTCAAATACCGTAGCCTATATCAATTAGATATAAGTTAACCTTAGCCTCTCTGAAATCCAAACAATTTAATGTGGGCCACTTTTCGAAGTTTCGGCTTCCGCCACTGTGTCAAAAAATGATCAGGTTATTATTACCTACCTATTGATACATTTCCAATACACTTTCCTGTTATAGTTATCCGTTTTCTTTCACTTGCACTGATACATGGTTGTGCTGTACTGTTGATCTGCAGAAATTGAGTGTACCTCAGAACTGGTTCTGTCATTTTTATGCTTTGGCTGTGGTTTGGACAACATTCTTGTTGCTTGCCACTTGGTTTTACGCGCATAACATGGCACCATTGGTCTCTGAGCCATTCCAATACTCCTCTGTTGCCACGTACTTGACAGGGGCGTCAAGTGTATTTTCTTCGCATACATCTCGTTCAAGTGCCCTAAAGCATAGATATAGGGTTTGGCAATCTGTATTTCTGCTTTTGTTGATGGAAGTTCAAGCTCTGAGACGCCTTTATGAGACTATATATACATTCAAGTACAGTCCCTCCGCCCGGATGCACATATTTGGCTACCTAGCTGGCTTGTTGTAAGTTTCATGAGACTTTTATAATCTGTTATGTTAATCTGTAGTTCTCTTTATACAATTTCTATCGTTGTTTGAATTTGAGTTTGAGAGAGTTACTCGATTCTGGAAAATAGGAGATCTTTTACTTGAAGTTGAAACTCCCATGGTCGAAATATCCATGGCAACCGTGTTGTAGACTTGTAGGGTTTTGGGTGTTGATCAACGTATTGTCTTCCCTCTTACTTTAAGGGTTTATTGAGTATTTGTCAAGTGTATTGCCAATGATCTTGGGCCTCTTGGCATTATTCATATTTTTAGTGTGGAAATCCTACTACATGCTTTCCAGCAGAATTGTGAAGGCTCAAGGATCAAAACTGAAAAATGTATCAAGGCAGTTTCTGTTGTCATGCTAGCAAGTAGCAAATATAGCATGTGTTAACATTTAAGTAATGGAAATCTTATATTATGGTTTATGACACCGTGATCCGGCATAAAAATGGTATCTTTCGATCCGCTTATATGATTTTGATATAGGTTATTTCACTAACATTTAAAAGTTATTTCACTAATCTTTTGGTATCTTTCTGAGGATAGTTTCTACGCAGCAGCACCCCTTTCACTTTGCTGCACATTTGCACCGGAGGTCTTTCAATTTGCAATGAACTGCGTGGCTGAGTTTATAGTTAAAGGAAAGAATCAGATGTTTCAGATCCCAAACAGTGAATTTGATTGGTGGGAATTTGTGGGTCCTCTTATGAAACTTCGGTGGAACTCATGGATTGGAATGGCTATATTTTTCTGGGGTTGGATTCATCAGCGCCGTTGTCATGCAATTCTTGTAAGCTTCTCGTCTGTCATGTTCATTTGTTTTATTGAGATGCCAAGTGCATAATCAATTCTTTTTTTTGGGCCAACGGAGGAGAAATTGCATAAAATGTTACTCAATGACTTCTTAGATCTCATTTGTCTTCTAGGATAGTATAGCGAAATATATTATCCGCAAGTATAAGTTGGTGGCAGCAGTCGAAATATATGATTTGTGAGATCTTATTTGTCTACATTTCTTGATTTGATTGCTAAAAGGTCTGGAATTTTGTTTCATGGAGGTCTAAAACTGACTTCTGGTATTTAGTGGCAACAGTTGCTTTCGAATGATGATATATTCACAATAAAATGTATTATACCATATCCTGGTCCATTGTTGCCGTCCCCTTTCTGTGGTTGTAGATTATGCAACAGAGAAAGTTGGTGGAAATGTTACTTGCCCATTTACAACCGCTACGATATATTCTGCCTTTTCTGTTATCACTGACTGAATCATTTCATTTCGGCCAGGGCTCATTACGGGAGAACTCAGAACAAGCTGATGAGTACGTAATCCCTCATGGCGATTGGTTTGACTATGTGTCATCTCCGCACTACCTAGCTGAGATCGTAATTCTCTGTTGTCCCCTTATTTTTGTTTCTTTCTTTTCAAGTAATTTTTCGTTATACCGAGGAACCCACAGTTATTTGCACCTAATTTTGCAATCTCTTCTCTGACGAAGGTTATATATGCTGGTCTTGTGGTAGCTAGTGGTGGTACAGACCTCACAATCTGGTTACTCTTTGGATTTGTGGTATTGCTTCATTTCCTTCACTTGAGAAGTTATCAAGAATCGCGAATTGCTTTTGTTTTCCGAGTAATCTGTGTCAATTCTTGTCTGAGGACCTAGTTTCTTTCTCGAATTGATGTGGCAGGTGGCGAATCTTGCTTTTGCAGCGGCAGAAACACATAGGTGGTATCTACGTAAATTCGACAATTACCCTAGGGACCGATTTGCCATTATTCCGCTTGTATATTAGTGCTTACACCACAGAGATAGGGTTCCCCAGGAAATCTGAAATCATCCTAGTGACTGAATCCTTTTTCGGCGTTTTTTTTCCGCCATGTAAAGCTTTACTTTGTTCATTTGGTGGCGGCATTTGTATAGACAGTCGTCCACAGGGTATGATATGTATCTGTTGTTTCATTAGTAAAACACCAGGAAAGAACAGAAACTACTTTGCTGATAAAAAAGAACAGAAACTACGAAACCAAGAACTCTTGCTACGTTCTTCTCTTCTTTTTTCACCTAAAAGTATACTATTGATCGGGCATCATTTTGGAATTGAGGTGTGTTTTTTATTTTTACAATTGGATGAAAATATTGATTGACAACTTCGAAAACAAGTAAAATTGGCGTGAGTGGCGACTCCAGAAATTGTTTGGGATGGGATCATTTATGTATCTAGTTCTGGACCAGGGGACTGTGCTGCGCAGCGTGTTGCACGGCCCCCGGCGCCGCCTTGCCGGCATCGGTCCAACGATCGGAGACGTCCACTGCGTAGAGCTCGTCGAATACTACAAGTGTACCAAAAATCAATCCGATCAAATATCGTTAAATACTTCATCGGAGTACATATAACTTGAAAAAAAATGAATCCTAATGGATACGAAACACTGGATCAAAACCACTGAATCCATTCTTTTTGAATTATGTGTTCCGATGAGATACTTAACGATATTTGATCGGGTTGATTTTTGGTACGCTTGTAGTATTCGACGAGCTCTACGCAGTGGACGTCTCCGATCGTCGGACCGATGCCGGCAAGGCGGTGCCGGGGGCCGTGCAGCACGCTGCGCAGCACGGAGCTGCGCAGCACAGTCCCCTGGTCCTCTAGTTCTATAGAGAGTACAAATTTGTTCATATCGAGATTACTCAGATATACTGCCAGTTTTAGAGCAGTCTTCAAATCCAATGCCATACATATCTAGTCATTTAAACGCGGGTGTAATCGAACTTGTTTCTGGAGTTGTTCGGAAGATCCACATGCATTGAATGATTCTGAACACATTTGTGTCTGGATTGGGATCAAGGGAGACTTGGTAATGTATCTAATTTAATTTCGCAACTTGAGATGTACTTTAAATAAATTAGATTGGGTAGGGAAACTCTACGAACCCGCCCCGTTGCCGTTCCTACGTACGCCCTAGATTCAAGCCAAGTCAAAAATTTCCCCTCGTTCCCCTTGTTAGCCATGTTTGCCATCATAAAACAAAAATCAAACCACCAATAGAATCCAAAGTAAGTTCAATCCACCACACATCAAACACTGTTCGTTTCCTCATGTTTTATTATCAGCAGAGAATAAAAGGAACCTCGTCACTCACCCAATCACGACCAAATTCATGCGTACATATCGACGCCCCAGAATACCGCAGGTTGATTGGTCCGGTGGCTCCGGTCAATGCTTTTAATCAGATCCATGTCCTCCTTGGTCAGCTCAAAGTCAGAAACTTTGATGTTCTCCGCCAGTCGCTCGGGTTTCGATGACTTTGGGATGACTACCGTGTTTCGCTGAACACCCCAACGGAGAACAATCTGAGCCACAGTCTTTTTATATTTCTCAGCTAAACCCTGAAACCATGGAATCAAAGGGCAAAATCGTTTAGACACCTTCGAATTCCTGAAAGCGATTATATTCTTTTGCCATAAGATTAGACGGATACAAAGTTTTAACTTACTTTGAGAATGGGATCGTCCAAACATGACACAGAACCAAACCATTCGGTGTTAGCCGTGGCACCACCTAGAGGGGTGTGGGCGGTGACGCAGATGCCGTGCTTTTGGCAGAATTTGACAAGAGAATCACGCTGGAAGTAGGGGTGTGTTTCGATCTGGTTCACAGCAGGCTTCACTTTAGAATAAGCCAAGCAATCTCTAGTAAGGAAAATGTCATAGTTGCTGCAAAAAAATAAATAAATAAATGCCATGAAGAAATTAGAAGTCCCGTGATACGTGAGAATTATCTACAATTGAGACGGTACAAACGAATGGGAAAAAGAGCAATATAATGTGGAAGTGTCCAACAGCAGAGAAATCCACCTTGATTGTACATTGAGTTGCCAGATATTCCATAGCAAAGTACTATGAAACATATTACTAGGATAGGTAAGAGGTGAAAATGACAAGACAGGTATGTTACAAGAGTTTCGCAAATACAATGCTTAAGGAGATATTTTCTGCACAATTAAAAAGTTCTTGTTGAGCCAGAGGTCGATAGTAGTCTGTGAAGAACACCTTTGGGTATCTTCGATGTGACATTAACCAAATGCAAATCTCTCACGTCAACTAAACATCACCCATTCAACTATACATGACGACAATTAAAAAGGCAGAAAAGGTGACAAATCAGAACACAGAAACGTTGACATTATATTCCTTTCAATTTTCAAAGAGGGGACAAGGTATAGGCTATATAACACTGGGATGAGATCAAAGGGTCACTTTTTTGTGTTGCATGCCCGAAAGGTAATAGGAACTCCTCAACACCTCATAGCTTATTGACCTAAAAAAAACATGCTCGAGTTTTTCTTCCCGTCTTCCAGGATTGTGAGTGTGAAATAGACTCAATAGACAAGCAACAACCGTATAGTATATTACCATGTTATGTGATACAGCCTTATAACATTAGCACATGAAGACAGAAAACAGTAACTCAATGCACCTGATTCCTATGCTCTGAACTAAACCCATGGAAACCAGATCTTCCATGGCATGCCAGGTAGATTCCAAGGATATCGTCGTGTCTATGTCCAGCACACCATCATCACCCAAAGCACTATCGGTAGTACCAACTCCTGAAAGTGTCAGAAATATGTCACAAAAGATTATCAAAATAAAATTAATGAGAAAGATCTTAACTCATCGTGTTAAGAATCCGCAAAAAATTTATATCAGTGAGCAGTTCTGGGACTTGTACCCATTAGTGAATCTTTGTCACATGCTATACTACATGGCGGTTAAGGTGCAAATAATATATAATCTAGAATTCAAAATGCACTTTTCACAATTTCTATGCACTTCCACGTTCTTATATGTACTTTCACCGCTTTAAACACATTTTTCGAACCTTACCCACCTCCCAATGGGTTATGATTAGCATTTCCTAGTAGATATATCCATAGAGATTATAGAACATCTGAAAGTATATTAAGATGTATACATCAACATGGTTCAGCCACCCGCAATGTGCCAGT
The DNA here is from genome assembly GCA_019656295.1 of Rhododendron mucronatum var. ripense. Lineage (NCBI taxonomy): Eukaryota > Viridiplantae > Streptophyta > Magnoliopsida > Ericales > Ericaceae > Rhododendron > Rhododendron mucronatum. The sequence continues at coordinate 928,347 of BPLT01000041.1, forward strand.
GCCACTGCCTCATAACACAAGTTTAGGTTCAGAAGTCATTTGCACAGTACTTGAATGGGTATTCAAGTCTACCTATCTTCCACTACGAAGTATCCATCCTAAGATCTCAATCCAAATTACACTCTGCACCACTTCATATAAGTTACAATGTTAACATTTGTAAGTTCTTCAATCTGTAATTTCATCAAAGAAACCCAGTGATATGGTCAAATAAGTTGAGTTATTCAGCCCTTTGATCTTGCGTCCTGACATAACAGCATGGAAACAAAATATATTAAGGTGAAACGGAAGGTGGAAAGCACCAGTATGCCTCGTGGCTATGGGGAAGTGAACAAGGTATAAATCCAGATAATCAAGCTGAAGCTTCTTCAAACTGTCTTTACAGGCTTCCAAAACATGTCCATGATCTGAATTCCAAAGCTGCAGTCAGGACAAAATACAATAAGATCAATGTCACGACCAGGACAATGAGTGATTAATGACGGAGCAAAACAAAAAAGGGTAGGGTAAATTTGTATGACTAGCCTTGCTAGTAATGAAAAGATCCTCTCTCTTAACAAGCCCTGTCTGAAATGCTTCAGAGAGTGCCTCACCAACTTCTGCTTCGTTCTTGTAATCAGCTGAAAGCACAAAATTATCGGCCATCATCTCTACCAGAAAATAACTCAAAAAGATTTTGTGGAAATACACCGGAAACAATGGCAAAGAAGTAAACTTTATGGTTGAATTCTCGTACATCTACTGGTCTTATATTTGCTTTGTAAACGCCCCAAGAGGAACGTCAATGTTTCAAGCTTCCAAAATCCCTTGAACATTATACGAGGTATGGAATGCAGATAATGATATCATGCATCTGTTGTATATGAGGGCTCATTTTCTGGCATAGGAGGGAACTGGTAAGTACAATTTTGAAGAGAGTGCTACGCCATTTCAATGAGGACATAGTTCAGATTCCACAAGAGGAGCAAGAGATTCCTTGTACTTCCCCTGTACATTTATGTAGTTATTTCTTACCCTCAACATATGGTAGTCGGGCCATTGCATGTCAGTTGGAGAAGATAATAGCAGAAAACATGGCATCATTATGAAATTCACAGGGAATTGAGGAGTCGAGGGAATCGGGTTTCCCACAAAAGGGTAAGGGTGATTCTTTCCACCTAATACTCAAAATTTATTGTATGCTGGAGCCTAGTGCATTAGGCAGAGCCTTGAACAACCGAAAAGAATTCAGGGGGTCATTTCATTTTTGGAGCTGGGATGAATAGTTTCACAGGCTGAGAGAATTAAGGAAACCCAGAATTCATGGAGTCATTTCGTTTTTGGACCTGGGATGAATAGGTTCAAGGGATGAGAGAATTAAGGGCATCCACCAGAAAAACTAATCCAATCCATAAGGATGTACAGGAAAATACACCATTCTTGTTACTTGACCAACCATCACGAGAAGCACATACAATGGGTAAGCTAATCACTAAGATTGATGAAGTAACAATTAATGCAAAATAAAAACTAGTTGGAAAGCAATGGTCATTCTTTTACTTTCCTACATTTGGGGGTACTATCCTCACTTCCTTTCTTTATCATGGTATTATGCAAAGCAACAGGTGCCCAAAACTATAAGATCAGAGTTCATGTTATGAACATAATCAAGGTTTATGGAACAGTATATATTGTTTTATAGTGTCAGTGATATTACACATTAAAACGCATCGCTCATTTAAGCCACCCAAGTTTGGTTAATATATTCAAGAGGTTCCTCCACCTTTAGCCAGTGGGTTTTAGGTTGGAATCCTCCAAGAAAGCTAACAAATGGAATGGAAGAATGAGCCCTAAGTAACACTACAACAAACTAAGTGACAGTTTAAAGGGAAATGGCAAATTTGAAGCTCACTTCTTCTGCTAAATTCTCTTCATCAACTCTCACTTGAAATCCCACATTTTTTATTTCTTATTTTTGATAGGCCACATTTAAAACTATGAAAATGGTACAATACTTCACCGTTGACCGATCAAAATATCTCACTCAAATTTCACGTTAAGATCTCAGCACAACTGCGTAATAAAGATATAGGAGTATCAAAGAACCAGTGACTGTTGACTAACAGCACACTTGATCCATTTCCATCAAACCCAATTCACATGAGTGCGAAAATGTCTCTTGAAAACATTTTAAATTGTTAAATTCGCGATGACATGACATGACATGATTTGAGAGAGAGAGAGAGAGAGAGAGAGAGAGAGAGAGAGAGTACAGGCACAGTCGATGTGGCGGTAGCCCAGTTTGATGGCGTTGAACAGGAGCGTTTTGATGTCTTTTCCGTCCATACGCCAGACGCCGAGGCCGATAAACGGCATCTTGAAGCCACTGTTGAGTGTTATCGCCATTTCTGAGAGCACCCAGGGAAAATTGATGTTCAAAAGAATGCACAGGTAGCGCAGTCATCTACGGCTTCGCCCTTTATAGTACGGATATGGAAAGTGCCCTCGGTTACTCTGTGGCCGTGTACCAAACTCTCTCTGTTCGCATAAAGAAAATGGGAAGGGGGGCTGTGCCCTTGGGGATAGTAGAGTGCTGCTGTGCCCAATTTCTGGGCCCACTCTGGTCTCACTCCAATAATCGGAATCGTTTGCTTTGTAGAGCTCGTCGAGTAGAACAATTATGGAAAAAATTAGCTTAATTAGATATCATTAAATGCCTGATCATGACCTTTTTATCTTGAAAAGAATGGATCCGAAACACTAGATCAAGACCGAGAGTTATATGGGCTCCGATCAGGCACTTAATGATATCCAATTAAGTTAAATTTTTTCATAGTTGTTCTACTCGACGAATTCTACAAAGTGAACGATTCCGATTATCGAAGCGAGACCGGAATGGGCCCAAAAATCGGCACAGCAGCCCCCACGCTTCCCAGAAAATGGTATCGACCACATGTGTGGTAGATAAAGTGCTTGAGGCACCACTTACCGGTGTCTAGAGTCATTGAATAGTTTTTTTTCCAATCAAGGGCAATTATTCCATGGTCTACCACCACATGATGTCCTAGCACCCTGTTACATAATGTCTGGGCAGTAGGGGGAGCGTGAAAGAATCTTTAAAAAATCTCCCGACAACTACAATTCATGAGTGCGATAATTAAGAGCAGAGACGAAGGATATTTCGAAGAATTATGTGACTAAGCTAGCACCGTTATCCACCATATATTTTCGTGGGTTCATACATTTAGTATTGAGCCCCACGAAAAATGTGTGGTGGATAAGGATGCTTGGGCATCACGCGGCGGTCCTCAAAACCACCAAATAATTTTTCAGCGGTCACAACTCCCACATATGTGTGGCCTCACAATTTATATGTGGGCCCATGCATACGTTAGAGAGGCGTGGTTACAGACTTACAGGCACCTTAGGTCCTGTGTACCAAATGTGGCTTTACCTCTGTTCCGGAAATAGAGGTACAAGTAATTTTCCAGTACATAAGATTTGAACTGGGTTGAAGGGTGTCCAGTGCAAGAAAATTATTGTTTGCTCTTGGACCAAGGCTACGTGGTACTCTATATGTGTTGGATTTGGACTGGCAAAAATTGCAAGACCCATGACAGAATAACATGTGGTATGCTGTGATTGGTGTGGAGCATTACTCCGACAGTACTTAAAAACCTCTCCACAATTGTTATGGTATAACCGTATAACTTCAGTCACATAAATACGTACGTGTGAGTGAAGATGTGTGTATAACTGTTTTTAAAGAAAGATGCGAACTCGTAAGATTTGTGAAAGCGAGAACTATGATCAAGTGCGAAGAACATGAGCAGAAGATCTCTTGCTAAAAGATTGTGACATAGCGTTGGGCATAGTTATACAATACGTGTGTCGAGATCGAACATGAGTGCGAAAGTACCTCTTGTAAACATTTTAAATTGTTAAATTCGCGATGACATGATTTGAGAGCAGAACCGTAGAGTAGGAATTGAGCGGACAACATGATTTGGAAATTATGTGGAACCGTCTGATGCACATGAGTCTCATAAAGTAAATGTAGGGTTCGTAGATGGTGCCTGACATATATGTGTCTCAATTTGTGTCCGATGCACATGAGTCCCATGAGGTAGATGTAGGGTTCGTAGATGGTGCCTCACATATATGTGTCTTAATTTGTGTTTGATGCACATGAGTCCCATGAGGTAGATGTAGAGTTCGTGGATGCTGCCTCACACATATGTGTCTCAATCTGTGCACTTCTGTCCCTAATATTTTTGTTGGAAATTTTGACCCATCTATCCATACTAATCTAGTAGTATTAATTAAGAATATCTTATCCATACATATTAATTAAAAATATCTTTCTGCTCTGGACAGTTTACTATCTATGCTAATTAAAAGGAGTTTTGGTTTTGGACAACTTTTAATACATGTTATAGAATTTTACATTTTTTCCCCCTTCTTCTATTACTTGATGAATTTTAAGGATATACATTTTACTTTGATTTTAAAAGACGTTTTGTGCTAATTTCAAACTTAAATAAACAAATAAGACAACATCCAAGTAATATTAGATTTTGTTTTTTTTGATCTTAACCAAATAATTTAAGATGACCAACTAATTATACTTATCCTTCTCCCTCTCTTCTCTATCCTCTCTTTCAGACGTTCAAATGATCCTAGGCTTGCATGGCTTGCCTCACTTTGTTTTTTCTTTTGGATATGTTAAACGCAACAACTCAAGACAACATCTAACCTGGGCAGAATACAACCCGGGTTTAAAATAAAATTTTTCTACTTAGACAGCTGGATGCAAGCCAATGAGCAACTTTGTTCTTCTCCCGACAACACCACACAAACATCCATCGTCTTGAATCCGCCCAAACCTTGACATCCTCCACCATAGCACTGATCTCCCAAGAAAGAAAGACGGGAAATTTCCCCTATCAATCAACACCATGGGGCAATGCAGGTTTTTTTTTCCCTATACTTACAGATGAGCAATTCCCGGCAATTCGAAGACTAAAAGGCTCACAAAAAACTAGAAGAAGCAGAAAACGAATAAATGGCACTAACCATGGGTATACCAAAGTCACCATCTTGAAAATAGTATTGTGAATCTGGATCATTCATTTTCTTTCCTGAACACTTTCATGGACCGAGTTTTATGTATCCTAACATTCTGGGGAGGTATATATTTCATCTGTGTAGAGCTCAATTTCATCTCAGTATGATTGCACTGGAATATCATTGTGATTGCGATTAATTGCCCAAAAAAGAAGGAAAATGCTTTGGACATAGGTGTTAAGATACACATCCAGACACATCTTTGCAGCCGTTCGATGAGCATGGAAGATCTTCGTCCGTAGCACATTAAGAAAAAATATAGTAGAATTTATGTTCAGTTTGATCGTGTCATGCTCGGACTTCCTTGTGAAAGAATGGCTCTCAAAGCATCCTTCACATAGGGGTATCGAAATTGGAAACCCAACTCCTTAGCTCTGGCAGGAAGCACCTTTTGTCCTTCCAAAACCTGCCGGAAGCCCTTTTGTCAAGTTCCAGCAAAATGAAAGTAACGGTGAGAAGCAAGCAAAAACAAACCACAACAGAAAAGATTCCTTACCACTGAAGCACCTTCTCCAAGCACCGCTTTGAGTGCTAAGTCAGGTACAGGCAGCCAAGAAGGCCGACCCATAACAGACCCCAGTTGGGCACACATTTCCCCAAATCGAACGGGATTAGGTGCAGTTCCGTTTATAACACCTGACATCAGGATCACTTTTAGATTCAGTACAAATTCCAGAAGAGCCTAAAACAGTATTAATACCGTGATGCCTAGTAAGTGTCAGATAGATCATTTGTTGAGCTAAGTGAAATCACCAAAGCAGGGCCATTTCGAGGAAAAAACATTTCAAAGCCAACCAGAAAAGACTAAACATGTGAATGCAGATGTATGATGATCGATGATCGCATCTTTGAATGCATATTTGGGCCTGTTTGACATGGGATTGGATTACAAAACCTGTGGGCCCCACACTACAAGCACTTGGATGCAACAACTTGTGTAGGGATTGCACATCCGTTGGGCATGCAATCTCACAGGAATTGAACACATCAGATATTGGGGATGTGTGGTATTGGGATTTTCTAATTCCAAGTAATTCACTCTTGGTCCAGTCAAACAAATAAGCACTATGAGAATCAATGGTTCCAGCTGCAGTGACAACTGAGGAATAATAAAGCATCCTCAACAAATCTCCCACTTCTGAAAGTCTGAACCGCCAACAAAGATGGTGGATAAAATATTGCTGGTTTCACACAAGGCCCACGCTAGCTTTTCAGGATAATGAAAACACGAAATCAAACAAGATTGCCCGGGTCAATACTTGTATGGGAAATTACAATAATGTTTTTCTTAATAGTTACTTAGTCCTGTGCTTTTGCTCATTTGATAGCACAAAGGAAGTGGTCAAGTGGGTATTGGGTGATGATTAAAGGACACATAAAACCAGCAGTTCACTTCCACTCTAGCATTTTCACTTGTCAGCTAGTTGCCCTTAGCCCCTTTCTCTCTCAAAGAGTCAGTTGAAAAGTTGGTCAATAAAGAAAAGTTACCTTTATAAGATGGATTAGATAAAGCTTCGTATATGAGATTCACTATGTCGTCCAAATGAATCCATGAAAACCTACACAACCAAGAGAAGAATCTCTATGACGATAATTAAATCAATCTCAATGAATGTCACAAAACATCTAACAGATTGTTAAGAATCATAAGATGAGCAAATTTGACATTTTTTACTATTTGGTCAACATTTTTAAATTTTACTGTTCTGCCCTTGATGATGAATTCGAAGCAACTTTTGCTTCGGAAATGATGTTAAACGATTGTTTAGTAGCTTGGTACAAGTTTATGGAACAATTCCTAGGGATGACAAAACTGTATGCAATACCATTGTCTTCCAGAACCCAAAGGTCCGCCAGCAAACATCATGAACAGAGGGATCATTTTGGCTGCACAGGCTCAAGAAAGAACATTGTTTAGTAAAATGCAAAAGAGCATAGAGTGATTTTTAAGTTCAAAGTACCAGATATTTTGAAGGGCATATCCTTGCTAATTCCGAGCAGATGCAACCAAATAATTGTAGCAGAAATTTTAAGGATTATAAATTAGATGATAAATTAAGAGGATTGCTACTTGAACAGTTTTATGGTTTCCTTCCCATCGTTCAGAGGAGACATAAGCCTGAATAAATTTTCCCACAGGGATTCCCGAGGTTAATAATGTCAATTTTATCAAAATAATATCCATATAGGTAAAAAGAATCAGAAGCTAAAATCATACCTAGAGCACCACCATCTTTACCAAGGACCACGCCAATGCGAATAAGTGCTACTCTAACATCCTTATTAACTCTGAGTGCTGTTGCTTCCCATTCTCGACAAACCTGGTAAGGGTATTGCGTTGGTAGGATGAAAGGTTAAGTCATTTTTCATGTTCAGAAACAGATTAAACTGCAAGTCTGAGATAAACCATTTCTTACCTCAGCCAAGTAATCATTTCCTGATGGACTTTGCTCATTAAATTCTTGGGTTTCGCTAGTGCCTGAATATTTGAGGAAGGTAAAAGGAACATTAACCACGCTAGTGAATGCTATTAGAGATTCATTGAGTTCTACAAGGGGAGTTAAGCCTTCAGCTCTTAATAAGGCTTTAGGTGTTGTATGGAGTTTGCCTGGCCCTAGTATTTTTTTCTTAGCTCTTTTTGCTTGTTTTGCTCTGGTGCTATGCTCTGGTGTTGGGGTTTTCCTTGTGTATTCAAGTGTTGTATGGTGTTATGTCTTGCTCAAAGATGATCAGCGGATAATACTGAACCTTTTAATGAACTCCAAAGAAGGAGAAAATGGTACTAACAAACTCATTTGAAAGACAGAAATGAATAAATGAGAAAGAAATCATATTTGCAGAGACGTACCATAAAAACCTACTGCTGTTGCACTAACCAAAACTGTAGGCCGGACTTCATCTTGTGAGTCATTTATCAAATCTACAACCTTCATGACAAATAAGTAAGAAAATTTTCAAACCAGAATGGAGAATATAAAACAGTCATTGAGTGAGGCTATAATGACCCTTCCAAAAGTAGAAAAGAACATACTCTCTCCGTTCCAAATTGCTTGCCCCTTACACTATTTTGGGATGTGTCAAATTGTTAGTCCTCCTTGAAAAGTCAAAACAAAATGTATTCAATCTTCCAAAATAGTCCCTTTTTCCATAACAATGGTTTCATTCAAAAGTTGAAATATAAGGGCATTGTTGGAAATCATTGTATCTTTTTAAGATTTATTGCATGACTCATAAAAGTTCGATTCCCTAAAAGGGACCAGCAATTTAGGACGGAAGGAGTAGGTTTGATTTTTTTGCAGTGTAGAGAATGGCAAAGGAAAAGGTTGAATTCCCTAAAGGGACCAGCAATTTGGAACGGAGGGGAGTAAGTTAGATTTTTTTGCAGAGTAGAGAATGGCAAAGAAAATATGGATGGTGACCTTTGAGGTTACTCTTATCCTGCTAGTCTTGATCTCTTTCTTGATCTGCAGTATGTAGGACATCAATAAGCATTTCTCATTTATGGGCGTAACTAAGTAGTCAACTGACTTGAGGCATTACAATCCTACTTCTGTAAGGAATTAGAAGCAAACTATGTACAAAAGCTTCGATTGCTACTTCTTGGAAGTAGTATAGAAAGCACAATCCAGGTAGTCAAATAAGTTTGAACTGCTAACCTCGGGAGACCATCTTGTACTAATGGGCATTCCAGCCAAATTTACAACTGCATTCGAACCTTGAATACATTCCTTCCACTTGGCTCCTCTGCGATCACAATCCCTGGGAATTCCCTGACTAAATTGCAAGGAAAAGGAAGAGAAGGAATGCTAAGAATGAAAAATTAAATTCCAGCTCCAAGAACAAAGATAAAGCAAAAAGTTTATCTTCTAGAGTTGAAATGAAAAAGAAAGTTCTGTAGCTTAAACAATAAAATACATACAATACATTGATTGTGTGTTGGAACTTGAAAATTAGCTAATAGGAATTCCAAATCAAGAAAAAGAACCAGAAAGAGGTGGTTCCGCCTGCGACGGATAAGGCAATCATTTGGTAAAAGGCTGAAACCAGGTAGATTTGCAGCTTAATAGAAGAAAGAGGGAGGTATACTAGGATATCCACTATATTGCTAATTTCATAAACACGAGGGCGGTAAAACTAGGATATCCACTATATTGCTAATTTCATAAACACTATCCTTTCGTGCAGACAAATAAATGTTGGTATTACCTTCTTACCCGGAAAAATTAACTGAGCATTTGATCTTGATCGCGTCAAGACGCGAACTCTGTGATTATCTGCATTCCGAAGGTAATAAAATAGAGCACTTAGCCATCTGATCTGTTCACACTGCTCAGAAATTCAAGAATCAAGAACTAATGCATACATGTACGTGTGCATGGAGAGGGATGAAGTTCACAATATGAATCCCGTAAAAACAATCACTTTTCAAACTATGTAAATTCATACAAGGCAAACATCACATGCAGGAAATTTGGAAACAACATGACACATGGAAAGCTATCTGGTCATGAAACACCATATGCTAATAATGGAAAATATTAGAAGAGATGGATGTTTCAAGCTACAGTTATTGATAATCATAAAATAAGGTAAGAAGGGGAAAAAAAGGTGAATTCTGGCAACAAGAATTTCATCTTGCATTCCCCTCTCCCTAAGTGTAATTGTTTGGGAGGACCTTCCCTTTTAATTTTTCATCTTGCATTCGACAAACTGGCTTTTACATCCACCCTTTGCCTGCGCAGTTGCAGGATTTTATCTCAGCGTAACAAAATGTATAAAAAAGTTTATGTATACAAACAATATATTAAACAAATATATTTTATTTTGGTTGAAAACTTATCAGCCTAGTTTATTTTGTTTTATTAAGCTGTATGATCTACTTACTTACAAAGTTTGTGAATTTTCATTTACTCAGGACTTGTGCGAAAGATTCAATGCAAACATCATTAAATTATATGCATAAAAATATGAAATTCTATTGTATTTTTTGAATCTAGACCCTCTAAAGCCCAGCGGAACTGCCCCTGCCCTGCAATAGTGGGGGCTTCGTGCACTGGTTGCCCTTTTAGTTTACAAACTGGCTATTGGTAGCAAATTGAATTAGGGAGAGGGGAAGAATATGCATGCGGATATCAAGCTTTGGAGACATATGCAAAGAGTGTCAACATTCTTTGAGCTGGATAATCCCAAAGAAAGCTAGTCCGAGGATTAGACCTGTTGGATAGCTTAATATACACTATTGTGTCCATTTCCTAACAGCTTAAGCTTTTGAGGACAATTGGCAACTAACTTAACACGGTGTCAAAGCACAAGTTGCAAGAGGTCTTGAGTTCAAGACTTTCTGTTTGTATTAGATTTCCATTTGCATTATGTTTCTTCTCTTTGCATTATTTGCAGTATGTATGGATGTTTGCATCTCCATGCGCGAGATAGGGTTGGATTGAGGGAGGGTGTTGAGAACTTGATATACATTGTTAAGGTCCATTTCCTAACAACTTAGGCTTTTGGGACAATCCGGTAACTTAAAAGGACCTTGATGGGTATTGGGTAAGACTTCAAAGAGGGATGATTTTCCATGGCAAAGGATTCAGTACCATGAGAGCCACTAATAATTGGTTTTTTTGGTGCGGAATGCCAAGCCATGAGAAGATTTTGGCTATTAATATTTAATAATGTGATCCGGACAAAGGCAAGTCGTATCAACTATTGTTTCTTTGCAAGCAACATAGGGAGTTCATATCTCATGTTCTAACTTATTGAAGTGTGGTTTGTGATAATGTGTGGAATGCCTTGCGTGTTCCCCAATCAAAGCCTGGTTGCAGAGTAGGGTGATAAGCATAGGAAGAAGGCTTGGCTTTTAGCCTGTTGTGTTTGATGTGGAAAATACTGAATTCCTGGGGTGAAAGAAGTAGGAAGTGGACATAATCTACAAGTTAAGGAGCTGATGAGTAGATTAGTAGAATGAATAACACTATTTCAGGCATCCATGTATGGAGGACATTCCGGGGCTGCTCCCTTATCTTGATCAAGTCCTGAATCTGGCGGATGCTCTTGAAACATAAGAAGCGTATAAAGTTTACAAACGCACTTTTGCTTCCTGCACAGGCCGTTTAGTATTTTTAACTTTCTATTTTAGTGGTAGATTTAGGTGATAGGTCCTAATCTGACTTAACATGGGAGCTGATAGCGTTCCCTTAAAGTTAGTGACCTTAGTAGCAAGAAGCGGGAGCGGGGGAGCGGGAAGGCACCTAGAAGCCTCCTAAGGTTGGAGTGCCTAAGGAGCGTAATATAGATTACATATAAATACATATATAAAATATCTTTAAATAGTTAACCATTGCAGGAAAGTGGTTCTTATTGAGATTTTTCCCAATCTTAAAGGGTAATTAATGGAAGTTAGATATTTGCAAAACTTCTTGATTGATATGATTTTCATATTTTTATTTTCAAAATGACATTATTTCCTTAAAAGTAAGAGAATAACTGTCTTAACAGCTGATAAGTTTCCATCTTAGTTAGGAGCGAGCTCCCGTCAAGCTCTCATCTTAGGAGCGCCGATTTGAGCTCCCGTCTTCGGAGCGCACCCATTTTAGAAGGATCCTGCTACTAAAAGTTAGTCTAAGGAACTTACTAACAAGAAAAAGATCCCACAGAATCCACCAAATTAACATATTGTGCTTGCTTGTGCCACAACCCACACAATTGTAGCAATGAATAATTCATTAGAGTTACAACTCGATGGGATGAGCGCAACCTGCATGTAGCCTCTGTACTAATCTTCTACCTATAAAACCTGTAGCTCCTGTTATGGAAACAGTCATCTGATTTTCCTGCAAAAAATAATTAAATTTCCAAGGACCAAATCTATCTGATACAACTCCATAAAAAGGTGAACACCAATACTATTTCTGGGCCACAAATTGCTTAAGGTCGAACGTGTGCATCTTGCAAATGTTTTAACTTCGTTAACTGGCCCAACAGATGGATCACTCCACTGTATGAACCATAGCCTCAGTAAAGATGCCAACAGATACGTTGCACATCCTCACCAACCATGAAAACGAGAAAACAAGATACTAGCATAACTTTGCAGTTGAGGAGGCAAACATTGTGTCCATCAATGCATGTTTGCAAGTTCAGCCGTTTCCTTTAATTTATACGATGAGATTTGAAGAACAATGTTATAAAGAAATGCAGACTGAAACAACTTTAGCAAAAGAGGGAATGGCACTGAGATGATTGTGGGACATGGAATGACAGAGGTTGTCTTAGAGTTTGATTCTGAAGCTGCTATCAATATGTTAAACAAAGGCTCATGACCAAATTCACCCTACAGAAACATGGTGGAAGAAAGCTGAAGTTCAATTGCCCAAACGATCAGAGCGGGGAATTGTGCCCGTCTTGCCAAGCTTGGAGCTGATCAAGAAGATGCACCATGGTTCTTTTCAGGTGATCCCCACGAGTTTCTTTTCTGTTTTCTCTCTTCAATTCTGTCACACCAAGGTATTATCTGCTTGTCTTAGGTCACACCATTTTTTCCAACCTCTGAGATGATGTTATTCATAGTTGCGCAACATGTAATTTGACATGTACATGCAAAATGTTTATCAATCTACCATGTCATGTGAATGCGAATCAAATGCACATGACCAGAACTTCAATCATGCATTTATGAAGGACCAAAAAAGTTGAGAAAGTAAGAATTAGATGACCTATTACATGCCGTACAAGTATCGACGATTCGACATCTTCAAAAAGTTAGCCATAGTTCCTGGCTTCTCAGTTCTCGCTCACTTTAGAGAATTCAATGTCTTGAAGGTAGAATTTATCCAAGTTTCAACCACGATCCAAATGACATAATTCTAGCTAATCGTAAATATTACTATACATAGTTCAGCTCTTTCATCAAAATATATGCCCCATTTATTTGTTTTTTACTTTTTTTTTTTTTTGCTCAACGGAAGTCAACATTGTTATAGTTAGTGAGGTTTGATGCCCTGTCAAACGCATGGGAGTACATTGTGTCTACCAGTTGGCTACCACTCCACATGCGAATCCCTAAGTCATACACAACTCTCGACCACAACTCCGACGCAGTAGTGTCCAGAGTAGAGATCGAGAGTTGTGTACGTAATATTTCTCAAATTATATGTTCCATTTAGTTCGGGTTCAGTCCATATACTGCTCTTTTAATACACATTGAACACGCACATCATCAACATCAAAAACAGATACGGACTATACGGCTAGCGTAGTCACAATTGGAAAACCAGTTAACGGAATTATCAGAAAGCATTACCTTCTGGGATTCAGCAGAGACAGCGTCGGTGCTTACACACAAAATCCTGAATCTCTTAACCTCGTAAACCTATACAAACAAAGCCGGACCCGTAAATAAATCCACACAACAAAACTATTAATGTTTCAAACAAGAATCGACAATGCAGATGCATGCCTATACGTGTATACATACAAGAGAGAGAGAGAGAGAGAGAGCAGAGAGAGAGAGAGAGGAGAGACTGACCGAGGAAGATTGGAGAAGTGGAAGGAGGAGAGATGGAGTTAGTCCAGGCGAAAGAAGTAGCACCGCATAGCTCCATTGAGATTGCTTTGAATCTCTCTCTCTCTCTCTCTCTCTCTCTCTCTGTCGGGAAAGTAAAGATTGAGGAGAAGTCGGTCGCTTCGCTGTTTAATTAACAGCCACACCAATTAACGCGCCAATATCCGTTACCCTTTTGCCCCCTTCAATTTTTCTCATGCTATATTTCGAACTGTGGAAAGTGGGAGAAAAATGTGAGGAAAATTGTATCGTGCATAATTCTAAAGGGAAATGATAATGCCAGAATCATTTTTGTTGGTGTTAAAATCGTTATTGTTAGTGTCAAAACTCCGGTGCATTAAAAATTTTGTACATTGCAAATGTACACAAACTTTTATACACGGGAGTTTTGCACCAACAAAAATGATTTTGACATTATCACCTGCTCATTCTAAAATGTTCTACTATTTCTATCAGAACCAAACAAATAGGAGAGATTTATTTATTTTTAATACCTTTCATTTCTCTTCTTTTCACAAGTTCCAAACTAACCATTACGATATTACGCACCGATTTTTTTGTTGAAAATAAAATCGTCAAAACAATTTCAGACTTCGTCTCACAAATAAGAGAAGAAAAATGACAATGCCATAAATTTCAATGCATTAAGAGTTTTGTACTTTGCACATGTTACAATCATTTTATGCATATAGTTTCAAGAAATTGACTTTAAAAAAAAAAAAAAAGAAAAGAAAAAAGACCGGACTAAAAGAGATATCATTCTCACGATGAAACTTCATTTTTATTTACATAAAAGAAAAAGGGTATTGTGTATACATAGGTAGATTAGTAAGTAGTTTTTATTTTGATTCTTAATATTCTTTATAGTATAAACATATAATGCACCTCATATATAATCTTATCGGCCGGGCTTAATTTCTGAGAAATATTCCCAAGGCCATTCCGTTAACTAAACAGCCTTAAAAACTCTACCCAACCTGAACCGATAGACCTGAATACACATCTCAAATCTTTAAAAAAATGGACTGGACTAGGCTGGTGGACTGTAATGCAATTTGAAAAGTAACAGGAGGGGTAGACAAATAAGCTACTCCCTCCGTTTCAAAATGTTTGTCCGGTCTGTAAAACGAGAACTAAAAAATAATGAATTTCCTTTAAGAAATTTTTTTAAATTTTTTCATAAATTAAAAGAACTCATCGAGATCTAGTAAATTTTTGAAAAAAATTCAAGTTTTCTTGCAAAATTTGAATTATTTTTGCATCATCATTTATGAACCGAACAAATATTTTGGGACGGAGGGTAGTAAAAGGAAGGTTGTAACTAAGGTTATGAATTCTGCATCATATCGGTATTGTCCCAATTCGATACCCTACACCTCTAATAGAGATAAATTTAAAATGGTTCCGAGTATCTCATCAGTACCAGTACATATCGTACCAGTAGAAAAACCAGTACGGTATTCAGAACCTTGGTTGCGACAACTTCTGGGTCAGAATGAATTATGAACAAAATATTAGGACGTGGAAACAATATTCCTAAAACGGAGGTCTGCGATGTCAAAAACCCCTAAAAGCGCTCTTTCTACTTGTGATGTTCGTCTCCAGCTTTTCATGCGGAGAAGAGAAATGGCGATGATCCAGAGGTGCGGCGCAGTAGCGAGGAGAATTCTGACGCCAGATCGTACGGCGGCGTTTTCATCGCTGTCGTCGTCGTCGGCTGCGGCGGCGGGGGCGCCGATCCTCTGCGGACGCGGGGACAAGAGGACGAAGAAAGGGAAGAGATTCAAGGGATCGTACGGAAACTCGAGGCCGAAGAAGGAGAAGATGATTGAGCGAATTAAAGACAAGGTCGAGGTGCCCAGGTCCACCCCTTGGCCCCTCCCTTTTAAGCTCATCTGATTATGCTTCTTTGCTTCTCACAGGAAACGTAGTAATGCCACTGATGTGTTTGAAAACCTAGGGTTAGGGTTTTGGAGATTCGGTTGCGATTGGAATATGCAGATTTTTATATGAATCCTTGTTGAACTATCTGTTTCGTATAATCACCCTCCACTTTTAATGAAGATTTTGCATTTTGAGAAAGTCCAGAGGAACACAACATGTCTGTGTCGCAGTATGTCATTGGCAACTGGATTGTTCGTTTTCAACTACCAATGAGACACTGTCACGTAGCATGTTGGGCATGTTATCGTGTTGTAGACCTCCTCTTTCGTTTCGTACTTGCGTAGGATGGTAATTTTTATTGGTGTGTTGCTAGGGCTAGAAATTAGTTTCACAGTAAACTCTGGGTCAGGTTCAGTAAGATCATATCCGGTGCTTTACTCAAATCTTTGCTCAGTTTGAGTAAGAAAGCTTTGATCTGGTAATGGACAAATAAAAGACCTAAATTTGAAAGCGGCAAAATAGCTATGAAAATAATCGAGGAATGAAGATTTCCCTTGGATTGAGTAGAAAGATGAGGAAAACTCGATTTGATATGGGTTTGAGCAAAGGACCTGAGAGGGTTTGTCAAAATTTTGGTATGGACTAGTGATGCCCCAAGTAGTGACTTAGAAGGGAATTTTAGGTGCTAAGAAGCAGAAGGGCTAATTGAGATTGTGCCAAGAATTCATCACTTTTTCAGTTCATTTTGAATAGTTGGGGCTTATTTGTGAAGATTCAGATGCTATTAGGGAGCGGATGTATTAATACAAAACATTTGAAGTGTGCAGCGACTCAGGCTTTCTTGTTTCAATTCATGTTCCTTTGGGCTTGTAGTTTGGCTTGGTATTTAGTATTGTTTCCCCACAATCTTGAAATACAGTGTAGGCATAAGCACCCCCATAAGGTGCAAATAAGGAGCTTAGAAGCCCGAGTATCCCACACCACAGTTAATTAAAATGTCATACTCTTAGCTCTTTCATTGTTGTGGTTGTGGCTAGAAATGGATGCCCATTTTGACACCCTTTTTGTTTGCTCGATACAATCCCCATTGATTTCAATGTTCCATTTCTGGAAACTGTTTTGGTCTTGCACAGAGAACCACAGAATGTTGCCATTTTGGTTTTCAGTCGTTTTAAATCTCCTTCTAGAGAGCTTGTTGAAACAGCAATGCTACATACACAACTTGCGAACACACCTTTTACATGCTCCTCTCAGTCTCTCACAACAGGTGGGTTCCACAACGTGATTAAGTTCAAAAGGTCTTAATTATTTGAAAAAGTTCAAAAAACAGTGAAAGGAATTACTCATCCATGCGAGGTAATTGCCATGTGGTAGAGACACTAAAACACGATTGAAACAGTTAATTTCAGCAGAATAATCTCAGATGCATGGCGCAGGTGACTAATAAGAAAAAAAAGAAAGAAGTGAGCAAAACCAGCCTCTTTCGCTGTGAGTTCATATCGATATAAAGTATAATTAGGCAGAAGGGTAGGGATGGTATTCCAGGTATGGTTGGCGAACGGAATTGATTCAAATTTGTATAAAGATACATGTGTGTTGTTTGTTAATGAGTCTCTTTGAGTTGAATCTCTTGTAAAAGTTAACAGCAAAAGAGATCAAGGTAGTTGAAAGGAAGACACAGCTCCTTATCAAGTACTTGCAGCACGGGCTCACCTTAGTTAATTTTTCGGCACAAAGCGAACCTTCACTACAAAGCAAACTAAAGGCCTCTCTATGCTCCGCAGTACATGATCTTGCGGTTTGGAAAGTGCGGAGTCAGCTCTTCCTTTTGTAGCTCCATTGCAACTTCCAAATCACTTCCGACTTCAATTTGTTTGTGTTCGTGTTCCAGAATGAGATTCTGACGGTTGAAAATGTCCTAAAGTTCAGCATCAGGGCTTCTGCAATCGAGCAGACGACTATAAAATTCCATCAGGATCTTGTCATTCATGAGAACACCTCCGCATGGTTTCTCTGTCGAGAGCACCCATGTCCGTATTCACTACCATCGCCTTTGTTAATGGCGCTCCCCTTGGGTCCTGTTTGTGAACAAATCTTCTGCTATTACTGCATTACAGAATTTGAGTTGATCGGTGATATTGTTTTTTGACTTGGAAATTTTAACCCACTACAATTTTGATTAGTTGTTTGGTATTTTTTTTCCCCCGAAAAAGAAGTGGGAGAAATACTGTGACCAGCCTCTTCCGAGTATAGCCTTTGCAAACCACCATCACTTGCTTTGTTCGTAGAAGGTGACGGCATCATCTCCTACGAACCAAGCAAAATGAGCGAGAGACCCATCTCTCAAGTACTATACTATATTTTATGTTTTGTGAATATTGTTGTCTAACAGATAAGTCCATATTTCTTCCCCCAAAATCCAATGCCATAATATCCGTGTGATAAAATCCCACGCTAAAATTTGATTGGGAAAAAATCTCGCACTCTAATGTTTCGATCACAGAGACCCTGAGACTGAGAGTAGACCTTTTGCCTAATATAATTCTCGTGCACTAGCATGAGCGTAAAAGCGTCTTAGAAAACCCCCAAACTATTCAAATGTGCAACAATAAGGATTGAGAGCGCAAGCGCAGATTGACGAGCCCTTTACCAAACTCACTTGTATACTAACCGAAAAGTTGTCTACAGATTTATCAAGTAGGAAGCTGAAAATGCGAGGAAAAAGAGGGGACGTTCGAACAAAAAAAAAAAGGAAAAGAAGGCAATCGAAGTTGAATAGCAACTTCGCTCTCTCTCTCTCTCTCCTCTCTCTCTCTCTCTCTCTCTCTCTCTCACACACACACACACACACACACACACACTCATTCCTTGTTTTTTACGAGAATGCAGCGAATGCAAGGATCTCTATCCCTGCCCAATGCCGCTGTTTCCAATATGCCAAAAACCAAATGTATATAATGGTTGCATGTCTGATGCAAGATTAGTTATGCTTTAAGTCAACCCACACATGTCAGGGCAGACTATCAGTCTCGAAAATAAACAAATACAGAACAACCGAGCGTCTCAAAGCGTTCAGAGCATCATTAACACAACTCAAACACGATGAATTGAAAACCCTCCCTTGTCAGTCATGTCCATTGATCTGCATCCACAGCATTTCAGAAAATTAGAATCTGTAAGATTTCTTTTTTTCTTGTGTGTTTCTCTGTGTTTGTGTGGGTGTGGGTGTGTGTGTGTGTGTGTGTGTGTGTGTGTGAGAGAGAGAGAGAGAGAGAGAGAGAGAGAGAGATCCTTCAGCGTTCTCCTGGCTCTCACATAGGTTTCAGGACAAGACTACAAGGATATTTAAATTGGAAGGCCAAGTGAGGTGCCAAGTTTCAACCAGGCTAGTTGTAGAAAAAACTATCAAACCAAAGGGGGGCATCTGTAAACCTATCCCAGATTTGAGCATTGACCTCTTCAAATCTCTACCGACCACTGTTGCGAGTTACCAACCCCCATGAAGTACCGTAAACACAATACACCTAATGAATGGTGGGTACTTTACCTTTATTTATTGCCATGGGAGAAGAAGCACAGATTCAAATATGATCTTCTTGGCCATAGTTATAAACTATCTCGATCTGCATCAGGAACCCAAGGATAAGAAGGTGATAAAGAGCATCGAAATAGATAAGAAGGTGATAAAGAGCATCGAAATAGATCGTAAATTCCAATCATAACTTGCCGCAGTAACCATCGGCTCTAGTGAAAAGATAAATAATAAGGGGATAGGCAACATAAGAACATGGATGGAAAAGACATGGCAAGACAATGGCTAAGAATGCAATCATTCTATAAATTTGGTGTTGACTTAAGTTACCGTTTGTTTCCGCTGAAAATGGTCCTTCAGAGAACATATTACGAGAAAAACACTAGTAAAAAGGTTTATTGTGTTTGGTTCCAACCCTGAAAATGATGGTGCTACCGTGCTGGTGGTGGTTGAGTGGCAGTAGTCGTGGGGGGTGATATTAGTGCTGATCCAGAAAATATTTCCACTATTCAGAAGTGGAAAATGTATTCCAAAAAACAACTCATTTTTGCTAACGGAAAATATTTGACTGAATTTTATTTTCGTTGGCCCCAATGCCAAAAAGTATGGAAAATAGTTTTCGTGACTTCTATTTCTGCCGCAACAAACCCCAAAAAGTACAAAATAAAATTGTTTCCGCAACACGTTTTCCACCGAAACAGATGGGGATTGTTTGGTAAAGGTTTTGAGGAGGATTTTGGAAAATTAGTGGAGAGAGATAGATAGAGAGATGGGAATAATAGTGGTGAAAAAAAATTATTGGAAACCGTGAGGGAGAAAGGTTCTGGGAACCCCAAGTGAACATTGTCACAACCACAAACTTTGTCGAACTGATAAAGGAAATGGCCAAGTTCTGGACAGAATCAGAATGACTTCACACATGAAGTGACGTAAAGGTAACACCATCTGCACTGTTTACAGCATTAGCAAATGCATGCGAGGACATTTCAAAATAGCCTTTCCTCCCTCGAGACACTCAAAAGACAGTCTCATCCAACACTTGTTCATCATTCTAACCAGTGATAGAGAATTCCTCAAACACTTCTAATAGAAAAAAACAAAACTATTTTCAGGTTTTCCTTCTTTGACACTTCCGCTACATTTGGAAGGTCGTGACTACCTTCTCAGATCCCTCACTGGACATTTGCTTAAAGAAAAGTATGACAGAAAGGCCTGAATCATATTTATGAAAGTTATATAGCAACTAAGAAGAATGTACAATAAATCAAGCCATCTACTGACCACAAGCCGGACAAATAAAACAACAGGAACTAATTGATGCATTATTCAAATAAATTACCCCAGTAGGCGGAGGCGGGTTTCTGGTAAACTTGGAGCCACCAGGAGCCCATGGAACTGTCAAAAAGAAAACAAGTGAGCTTCAAAACCACACATATGGAGTTAAATTTACTGATAACAATTTATATTTGGTTTACTTGATTATTTGAAAGCAGTTAGTGGTAGCTAGGAGTCATGGGTACAGGGATTGGATGGTTACCTAAGTCGTATGATCATGGTTTTAGTGTGTTGGTTGGTTGGTACTTTTATTGTATAGTATAACGCATGTTAATGAATGGAGGAGGCTGAAAATCTCATAAAATTTCAAAAGAAAATATCGAGAATAAGAGACAAGGTTCACTCCATATTAAACTATCAGAGGTCCATCCCACTCGAAGTGGGTCCGTCATTCTCCTTATTCTTTCATTTTAGAATATCTTATCACAAGAAGGTACATATGATCCTCAAAATGAGCGAAAAATATCCACTGGAAACCTTGACTTTCCTAATGATGCAACTCCAGTCTTATTTTCTTCTTCACCTCATATTGTATCTTTGTAAAGGATTCTGACAAGAAGTTAAATCAATGCTCTCAAGTCTCATTGAATAAGGCTTCTGTGAGTGTATTAGAGTACTTACCGATGTAAGGATCAGGGTGCCGCCATTTGTTATAGGCTGCTTCACCATCTTCTAGCAGTCTATCAATTGTCTCGAGACTTTCCTGGGAATCCACCAAAGGAAGCATGTGATGCAACATAGAATAGCATTACCCCCAATACTTAACCAGAATGATGCAGTTCTCACCATGCTATAAACTACTCTATCATATCACTTTGATAGAAGAAATACAGATACGGACATGGGACATAGACACGTTACATAAGTATACTATTTTAATATTTTAGAAAAGAAAGCCAGTATCCGTGTTCCGAGGGAATGACCATCTTATTTCACCTTCATTCTAGTGAACCAAACACTGCCTAAGCATTACAGATGATCACCATGCTAAACTTTTATGGAATTGATCACCTAGTTGAAACAGACCTTAACAACAAGCATCCTCACCTAGTCAAATTAACAAGCATCCTCACCTAATCAAATTAGCCAACGAATGCTACCCCAAGTCAAATGCACAATTCATATGCTTATACAACAAACGAACTCTTCAATCAAACTATCAAAGTAAAAATATCCTACAGAAATATGAAAGTAAGACAAGAAAAGGAAATCAGTATGTTTTCTTCTTCTTTTTTTTGAACGGCTTTTTCTTTTTTGAATGACAAATCGGTAAGGGGTTTTTTTCTGAATGGCAAAAGAAAATTTTACTTTATTAATCTTTGAAATTGTTACAAACGCTAAAAGGAACAAGAATTTGGTGGCTAAGCTAAGAACAATCCTGTGTCAATCCGAGTAATCCGTAGGTTTTCAATGACATCCATTTGGTCCATCAACATAACACTCTAAATAATTTAGGGTTGCAGACCAACCGAGCTGTTCACGGGCATCTTGAGGCTCAGCTCGGTTCGTTAGTAAACGAGTGGAGCTCGAGATCGAGTTTTAAGCTTGTTTGGTAAACGACCCAAGCTCAAGTGAGTTGTAACCGTGCTCAATTACGAAAGCTTGGCTGTTAAAAGATGCTAGTGTAGTAAACAAACAGAGCTCGAAAATCTCGATCATAAAACGAGCCGAACTAGAGCTCGACTATTTGGGCTCGACTCGAGCTTGACTAGTTTTGAACAAACTCGGCTCGGCTCATTTGCAGCCCTAAATTCTCTAATTCCGTAGTAATTGAGTCAAAATCTAATGAAGGGCAGCGTTTGAGAGAACAAACCACGTTTTTGTTGGCATCAAACTTCTCGCGCATCTCCGAAGCCTGAAACAAACAATCAATCACATCCATCATCACCGATCCGATATTTCAATATTCCTACACATGTGCATCACATACAGGACCGAGATAATGGAAGGAATGAAACAAGCCCTAATATGGATTAGAAACGGAGATAATCGACAGATAGATACAGATATAAATATATATACATACATCTCGGTAGAAGAGATGACGATGGACGGCCCAATTGAGAGTCTCTTTGAGGGCTCTCCGGTAGAGGATCCTCACTCTTTCCTTCTGCGCTGCCCTCCGAGCCAGGTACGACGCCGGTGCACTCATCTCTCTCTCTCTCCTCTCCCACTCCCGCTTTCTCTACCGTGCTTCGCCGAGGGGGGCACTTTTCGAGGATGTGAGGTGTGAAGGCGGACTGGAATACGGCGTCGTTTTCGCCGAACTAAACAAGTCCGGATCTTGCCCATTTTACCCGAACCGAACAAGTCTGAAGAGATGACGATGAATGGTTCGGATTCGATTTGGACTTGATTCGGTCCGTTAAAACGGATTAAAAAGGGATTCGGATTCTCTTTGGTGTAAGGTTTGGACCGGAGTAAACAGTCTCACACTGGACCGTACATTGGGGTAATTAGTAGTTCAGATTCGCTAAGAAAATCTTACCGGTGATAATAGTTAGTAATTCTTACCGATAAAAGTTAGTTCTATAGCGAATTCAAACCATTCATTGCAGCAAATGAACGATCCATATTTGAACTCTATAAGTTTAGGAAAGACTAGCTAAATAAGTTCAAATCATAATCAATACGATCAAAACTCTTTAAAGTATGTGACTTTAACTTACATAAAATTTCCGGGGGGAAAAAATTATATAAAATTGAACTTGTACACATTTTCTTTTTTAATTTTGCAAATTTTGTTAGACTTTCAAATTAAAAACAAATTAAATAGTCTCGACAACTCATATGGTATACCTTTGTTTGCCTCCAAAAACAACGGGAGAAAAAAGAAAACATCTTATCAGAATGTTACTTCCATTTTCCACTAGGTTGGTGTTACTCTTCGATTGCTCCGCTCTAAGAAGGAGCTACCATTCCTGAAACATTCTTAAAAAATAAGCAGCTTATTTTACATTTTAAACTTAGAAATAATGTAAATGAAAAATAATTTTTCAATTTGCGAGCGTGAGTATGAAAGAGTCTTTTAATCCTTGAGTGGGGTAGACACAATCTACTACAAGAGTCTTTTAGGATGCAGGATGGTAGCGCAAATCCTAAAAAACATAGCCAGATTTAGGTGTTAGGTTTCGTAGCCAAATTCAGGTGTTAGGTTTTTTATCGGTGTGAGTTTTCTATTGTGCAAAGGAGTGTGATTGGGGTGACACATTCTTTGGCTTTGAGAGGTAGTAGCGGTCTGGGTGTTTTGTATTAGAAATGCTACTTTCCTTTGTGACTTTCTAGTCTTTTACTCCATCCGTCCCATTTTCATTGTCCATTATTCCTTTTTCACTTTGTGTCTATTGCGTATATCTTTCAATCTATAATATTTTTCATGAATTTGACATCTTTGTATTATAGAACAAATTGAAATCTATCAAATAAGATCTATATTGCATATTTTTGGAGATTCACATTGGAAGATATAAGCGATTGAAAACTGACACAAACATCAAAAAAGGACAATGAAAATGGGACGGAGGGAGTAATTATGGACAGATTCTACTTTCCTCCGGTAGAGGATCCTCATTCTTTCCTTCTGCGCTGCCCTCCGAGCCTGGTACGACGCCGGTGCACTCATCTCTCTCTCTCTCTCCTCTCCCACGTCCTCTCTCTCTACTGTGCTTCGCAGAGGGGGGCACTTTTCGAGGATGTAAGGTGTGAAGGCGGACTGGAATACGACGTCGTTTTCGCCGAACTAAACAAGTCCGATCTTGCCCATTTTACCTGAACCGAACAAGTCCGAAGAGATGACGATGAATAGTTCGGATTCGATTTGGACTTGATTCGGTCCGTTAAAACGGATTAAAAAGGGATTCGGATTCTCTCTGGTGTAAGGTTTGGACTGGAGTAAACAGTCTCACACTGGACCGTACATTGGGGTAATTAGTAGTTCAGATTTGCTGAGAAAATCTTACTGGTGATAATAGTTAGTAATTCTTACCGATAAAAGTTAGTTCTATAGCGAGTTCAAACCATTCATTGCAGCAAATGAAACGGTCCATATTTGAACTCTATAAGTTTAGGAAAGACTAGCTAAATAAGTTCAAATCATAATCAATACGATCAAAACTCTTTAAAGTTTGTGACTTTAACTTACATGAAATTTCCGGGGGAAAAAAATTATATAAAATTGAACTTGTACACATTTTCTTTTTTAATTTTGCAAATTTTGTTAGACTTTCAAATTTAAAAAACAAATTAAATAGTCTCGACAACTCATATGGTATACCTTTGTTTGCCTCCAAAAACAACGGGAGAAAAAGAAAACATCTTATCAGAATGTTACTTCCATTTTCCACTAGGTTGGTGTTGCTCTTTGATTGCTCCGCTCAGAGAAGGAGCTACCATTCCTGAAACATTCTTAAAAAATAAGCAGCTTATTTTTCAATTTGCAAGCGTGAGTATGAAAGAGTCTTTTAATCCTTGAGTGGTGTAGACACAATCTACTACAAGAGTCTTTTAGGATGCAGGATGGTAGCGCAAATCCTAAAAAACATAGCCAGATTTAGGTGTTAGGTTTCGTAGCCAAATTCAGGTGTTAGGTTTTTTATCGATGTGAGTTTTCTATTGTGCAAAGCAGTGTGATTGGGGTGACACATTCTTTGGCTTTGAGAGGTAGTAGCGGTCTGGGTGTTTTGTATTCAGGAATGCTACTTTCCTTTGTGACTTTCTAGTCTTTTAATTATGGACAGATTCTACCTTTAGATCATTATCTTATGTATTTATGTTTGTTTTGCAACGATCCTGATATTCAGTAAATAAAAATTTTGTTAAATATTTGAATTTTATTTTAATTACTTGGATTTGCTTTTAAAATTCCTTTTAATTTCTATTAATCCGTCATAATTAGATTTAAGGCTTATAAAATTATAATTTTTTCGCATCAAACAATCTAGTCATTTAAAAAAAAAACAAGTATGCTTGTAGAAGCACTTGCATATTTTTTTAGTGAGTGAGATAAAATCTTAAATTACATTTCTGAACTAGAAATCCTACTTGGTAAGTAGAATTGACTTCCAACCGATTAGTTAGAAGAACTGAACTACCATTTCACCTAGTTACATTCTCCTAATCCTAAATGAACCTTTTTGACCATCTTTAAGCCTTATGAACCCTCCTCAACCCTAATTGAACCTTTTAGACCTAAGGAGGTAATCATTACACCTCATGACTAGTCATATCAACCTTACATATCATTATTATTCCTTTACCCGTTGGTTAATAATTGTTAGAAAATTTTTTATCATTTGAATAATAGAAATAAGTCTTGTCAAAACATCCAAGAAATACACCAAGATTTGACTAGACAAGTCAGAACCAAATCTCATCATATTACTTCCAAAAGAAGTAAACCTATTTTCTTTTCATTGAGTTGTCACTTGAAAGCCCATAACCCTCACTCTTTTCCTGGACCTAGTAAGTTAGACCTATTAGGACTACTTGGTACTTAACGTGTAGTTATATATATATAATCGACTGCTGGGTGTTATGACCCGGATAATGACCCGCGATTTAGGGGTGTGCAAAATACCCGAGCCCCGACGGACCCGACCCGACCCGACGGGTTTCGGGCGGGTCCGAACATGTACTCGGGTCGGGTTCGGGTTCAATTTTTCGAAAAAATAAGTTTTCGGTTCGGGGCTCGGGTGCTGTTTTTTCCAACCCGACCAAACCCGACCCGACCCGACCAACCCGACCAAAACGTGAGCAATTCATGTAGCTTTACTTCGGTTTGGTCGGACCCGACCCGACCCGACCCGACCAAAAAAATCGGGCACACGGGCGGGTGTACACCATCGTTCGGTTCGGGTTCGGGTGGAATTTTTTCCTACCCGACATGGTCGGGGCGGGTTCGGGTGGCGGGCCATACCCGACCCGCCCGACCCGTGCCCACCCCTACCGCGATTTCTTTTTACCCGATCCACCCCCATTTTACCCGCGAGTTACTCCCCTTTTATCACAGCCGTTGGATGAGATCCAACGGCTAGAAATTGAAGTCTGCATTTAAGAAATCTGCGGACGTCCGCAGTTGAAGGGCTCTATATATATACACACATACACACATACATACATAGGCATATTTATATACATGGTACAAGAGAGAGAGAGAGAGAGAGAGAGAGAGAGAGAGAGAGAGAGAGAGAGAGAAAGGGAGAGAGAGAGAGAGAGGCGAAAATGGGAGAGAGGGAGTGAATTGTGTGATTGTGTTTTGATACACTTACACAAGCTAAACCTTTTAACCACCCTCACACTCAACCTAAGTACAACATGACAACTCATTTTTAGACTTTATTTTGTTCTTTCTTGCAAGCAAGTCATCTTAGGACAAGATAAGACTAAAAACCCATCATGATTTGTCACTTCAAGACCGTACCTATCATAATTGCCCCTTTACCCATTGGACAATAATTGCTAGAAAAAATTTATCCCTTAGACAATAGAAGTTAGTCTTACCAATGGAAGCCAAGATTTTTGCTATAAATAGCACCCCTCACTTACCATTCAACTCACACATTCCATCCTTCAACTTTTCTCTCTAGAATCCTTGAGTTCTTAACTTGTTATTTCTTGTTCTTGGTGTTCTTGAGTTTCTTCTTGAGTTTATCAAAAAACTCATCCAAGACCGCCACTAAACCGCCGCTCAACCACCCTTTCAATCCAAAAAGTTTAGTAGTTTTAGTCAAGAACTAGTTTTGAGAGAAATCCTTCTCTTTCGAAGCTAACGGAAGCTCACCGTAGGAAGTTACTCCGTCCAATAGCCAACTTACTTTCCGTAGCCGCCCTATCGTTAAGAAGAACGGTAGAATTTTCTACTCTATACTCTAAGTTTAAATAACTAGCAAACTTGTTCTACTAAAATTTCGAAAGAAAGTATGATCATGTTGAATTAATCGACTTTTAATCCAATAAACAAATGTTGTTTTGAACTTCCCACAAAGGAAGAAAGAACGGATTTTTTAAAGATAAAAATTTAACGTGTGATCTTTAGGATGATTATGAGAATGCATACATGTTTACTAAGATTACTTGCATTACTTGTGGTTGTGTGATAAAGTATAAGTGGTCCCCACTCCAAAGGCATCCATACATGTGGCGTTATGCTTTAAGTGGTAATTTGAACATGATAGGTAATATAGAGTTAGATGATATTGCTAGTTTAGTTTCAAGATTATAATGAATGATTTATGTTTACCTACGTGAAAAGTCCTGCCGCAGAGTTTTTGCATGAAAACGAGACACGGAAATTGAGAAAATAGAAACATGACACCTAGGGTGTGTTAATGGCAAGGTATATTTTGAAACCGCAATGTGACCAGACGTGGTAGCCCATTGTGCGTAAGAAAACCCACAATATGGCCAGACTTGGTAGCCCGTTGTGTGAATGAAAACTTGCAATGTGGCCGGACTTGGTAGCTCATTGTGAAGATTGCCAATGTGGCCGGACATAGTAGCCTCATTGGTAATATGACTTGGTTATCCGCGGAGAGGAGCCAATGCAAATTTTCTGAGCCAATAGAAACCTGGCGAGGAGGAATCATTGTGAGAATACTCGGAAGACCGGCGCGGCGGAACCGAGGTCAGGTGTGCAAAAACGATTTTGGAATATGTTGATTTGGAAAAAGAAAAGTGAAAATGATGACACGGTCTACGATGAGTCGCATAGGAGAAACTCTGATTTCATGGACATTGACGCTGGTTGAATAGTGAATGTGGATGTGTCATTGTTAAGTGTTTTGTTAAACATGCATGATCTATATGGAAATTGTTAATTTTATGATCTAATATTGTAAGTTAAGGGTTAGTGGGTATGGATTATTCTATTGAGCTACTGTAGCTCATGGTGTTATCTTTGGTAACCCTAACATATTATATCGGTGGCGACGCTGGTATAATGTGTCAGATTTTATAGATAAATAGGGTGAACTCTACACCTTGGAAGCTTTCGAAGCCGAGGAGCAGGCGGAGCAGTAGTTAGAAACCCTAATTATCCCCCCTATGTTGAATAAATGTACTCTTGTGAGAGTTATGCTGTAATAATGAGTCAGACTCTATTTAAAGTTTTCAATTAAATTGTCTATTTAACGTTCCCAAAATTCGGGGCGTTACATGTTTTCTATCAATGAAACTATTACAATTTTGACAACAAAAAAAACCTTCGTAGCTGATGGTTTGGCTAAAAACACATTGGAGTGATATGAATTGCATATGTTCCCTTTTGTTCGCCTTTTTGTATACCAATGCTTTCTTCTTGATGTTCATGTGAGATGGCTACCCCACATTTCTGTGAAGCCCACTATCTTAGATAAATAAAATTGCACCTTGAGATAATAAAAATAAAGTGTCTTTTAAAAACATCCTAAAATACTAAAATTTGCAAGATCGAGGATTGAAAAGCACCGGCACAAGATCCTATTGAAGAATTATGTGACTAGGAGTACAAGTGCGCACTGGCGCTCGATTCATATTCAAAATAAGAGAATTTTTTTCCCTCCTAGCATTTTTTAAGTAGCAAGGGACAGAACCTAGAAAAGAAAGATTTCAACAGCATAGAGAAAAGAAAAGGAAAGGAAAAAAAAAAAACAAACAGCTAAGAGAAGAAGAGTTGCAGAACCACTTTAGATTGTCACACAGTTTGGATGGCCACAATCAAGCAGATACCATCCTCACTAAAATTGTTAAAACCTTTACGAATGTTGGCAAGGTCCATAGTTAGCTCAACCTACCGAAACAGTTGGTCCAAAAACTAGTCAATAAACAGAACTCCAAAACCATGAAACAGTAGCCTAAAACAAGTTCATTTCCAACAGTGTGTTTACAAATCGATCGCAACGGTGGACGACCATTTTCAATTTCAATCATAAATGAGCATTGCACAGAACAAAACATTGAAAAAAAAAAAACAATTCAGTACATAGCCTCTAATTTTCTTTCTATCTGGTAATATGACACAAGCTTACCAAAGGGAAGCCCAATGATCATTGTTGCGTTTCCGGCCCAAGGATCTTCGGCTTGCGGGTGCAGCAGGCACGAAGCTAAGCCCAAACATCTCCTTGGGCGCCTCTCCCTGTTCTCTGAACCTTATCAGCTTTCCAACAATTGAAGCACTCTGTGTGGCATGGTTTATATCGTGAGCGTCACTCCACAAGCGGTTGACCAGTTGAAACCGCCTCCGCTTTGACCCCAAACCGATACCCCACATCTGGTATAGACGGTTTCGCTCTGCTTCCGAGAACCTCTTCTGCATCAGCCGGCATAACATATCTCTCTCACGGCGAAGCGCCTTCAAACTGCGACTCCATAAAGATGAGTTGGTGAAAAAGTGAAATATTAAGGGTAAAAAACAATATGGAATTATGGATATTTCACGAAGTTTGCAGACTATGAAGCACCAACAGTCCTAGATGTCTGGCCGGCATCTAGGGGTGGAATTTCCGACCCAACACGAACCCGACACAAAGTTAGCGGGTTAGAGTAAGCTATTTAAGATATGAAACACGAATATGACATGACACAATAACACAAAAAACTAAACAGGTCGGGCTACGATTGAGAGAATTCTAATATGAACATGAGATAACATGACACGACGCAGGGTGGGAATTTAAGAGATGACATTATAACCCAACACGAAATTAGCGGGTAATGGCCGGCTATTTCTAACACAGAACATGAATATGATACGACACGTTAACATGAAAAGCTAAACAGGTCGGGTTCGGGTTGAGAAATTGTGACCCAAACAAGACATTGACACGACACGATACGGTGCCCACCCCTAATGGGCGTGTCCATTGAATTTAATAATTTTTATATGGGGACACAGCAAAAACACGTATAGGAACATGACATGAGTTAAATATGCAATTTTTTTAAAGTGTTTTGGGGGATAAATGTGTATTACTTCAAATATTTTGGTTAGAAGTGTAATAAGATGTATATATGAGGTTTGTTTATATGTATTGATGCTTCATGCCAGTACATATAACTATATTTCCACTGGTAAAAAATAATTATCATCGATTCATTTATTTATTTTTTCTCTATCCCAGGCCCTGTCCGTATCCCCATTTTTTTAGAAATCATGTGTCTATGACCGTATCCGTATCCGTGCTACATAGCTTGCGGTGGACCAAAATGGGGGCTGACACTCCATGCATATGAGAGAATTAGCGCATGGGCTTCCTAGAATTTAAGTAACATTAACTTGATCACCTCAAAATTCAAGTATTTTACCTTGCGCCCTGAAATTTCCTTTGTAATATAATCACATGATCCTCTTATCCAAGTGATAACTGTAGACAATGTGCATTTAAAGTCTATTTTTAAAGAAATCATAAATAAAATGTCTACAGCCTAGTTATCTCATCCTTCTCTCCCCTCTTTAAGTGGAAAATATGGTACGCATATGTCATGGTGTGATAGTCTAGGACCATTATACATTTCGAGAATGTCAACCATAATCAAGGACGGAACCAGGATTTTACCCTAGCAGTGGCGAAATGTATTCTAAAAAAACTAGTGGTGGCGAGACTATATAAGTTGGGCATAAATTTTTTTTGGGCAAATTTCACTCAGACCCCCTGAGGTATCTGACAATGACAGAAAGTACCCCTCAGTTTTCAAAAATGACAGAAACCTCCCTTACTTTACAGTTTGGGTTTCATTCCGTTAGTTCCGTTAGTTAAATGGACGGAAAATGTACGAAAATGTACGGAAATGTACGGAAAATGAAATCTTCAATTTTATTTAGTTCTACACCTATCTTAGGGCTCTCATTAAAAGTCCTAGAGTTAAAAATTAATTATGATCATTTAGGATAAAATAGTTAAAAAAATAAAATCTTCGCACCGATTCAAACGGATTAAAATTTGGAGCATTTAAAAATTTTGCTTTTCACTTGATTTTAGAGCTGTCAATGAAGAGCAAATACTTAAGTGCTCCAATTTTTAATCTATTTGAATCGGCGCAAAGATCTTATTTTTTTATTATTTTATCTTAAAGTGCAATAAGAATTTTTGGTTTTAAGATTTTCAATGAGAGCCCTAAGATAGCCGTAAAACTAAACGAAGAGGAGATACTTAAGTGCTCAAATTTTCAATCCGTTTGAATTGGTGCGAAAATCGTATTTTTCTGATTATTTTATCCTAAAGGGTCATAATTAATTTTTCGCTTTAGGATTTTCAATGAGAGCTTTAAGAAAACCATAGAACCAAATGAAGAGCAGATACTTAAGTGCTCCAATTTTTAATCCGTTTGAATCGGTGCGAAGATTTTATTTTTTAACTATTTTATCCTAAATGATCATAATTAATTTTTAACTCTAGGACTTTTAATGAGAGCTCTAAGATAGGTGTAGAACTAAATAAAATTGAAGATTTCATTTTCCGTACATTTTCCGTCCATTTAACTAACGGAACTAACGGAAACTAACGGAATGAAACCCAAACTGTAAAGTAAGGGAGGTTTTCTGTCATTTTGAAAACTGAGGGGTACTTTCTGTCATTGTCAGATACCTCAGGGGGTCTGAGTGAAATTTGCCCATTTTTTTTTACATATAATAATTGCATTTTCTAAAATTCTTGTCGTGGCGATCGCCGCCACTAGACCCCCCCTGATCCCATCCTTGACCATAATTAGCATTATTTCAGACAACTATTTTATGGAATTCTCCGAAGAGATGTGATATTTGTATGGAAGAAATTGTAACGCTAGTTTTGTCGGGCTCCCTACATGGGTCCGCCATTGAGCATATTGATTCGACAGTACTCTTTTTCAAATATCACAAAGCAACCTTTGATTACTAATGGATGCTAGAAAATCATACAATTTCAATAACATGAGTGTATATGAAAAGACAGAGTGCAGACCTTGACACTAACGTGAGAGTCTGACCCCCTTGCACGGCATGATTACCCTGAGAAAATGCTTCCTTGAGGAAGGAAAGTCTCCTCATCTCCACCTCCATATATATGGAATCTGTTGGGTCGCCTTTAAATAGCAGGAAGAAGTACGTCCTGTGCACCAACGAAATATTGCAAGATTGCAAAGTTCAAGTATTGCTTTCCGCTTTATCCCGAACTCAATATTCCAAGTTGCAGGAGCTTCTGCTGTGTCCAGCATCGGATCTAATCCAACATCTTTGACATTCTTCTCGGCCTTCGATTCTTCTCCCTGAACCAGATTGTACAAAGGAAACTCTAACTCTACTAAAGGGAGCAAGCTTCACGAAAAGAGCTACTACCATTTCAACGTACTGAAATACACGTACATTAAAGCAATCTAATGAAATGAATCAAGAAAGCAGAATTATTTTACACGATTTAGGTAAACATGCAGTTGCACTAAATGAGTAGATGAAATTTAAAATGCTATGTAACATGTCGATATGTACAAGCCCTTAAATTGCTCTGTCACCTAACAAAAATAAGAGCAATGCTGGGGTCACACCCACTTTTATCACTGTTCTTACAATCTCTCTCGAAAGTCAAAAATCAAAACTCAAAGTGATGGTGAGATCCCCACTACTATTTTGTGGCTTCCACCATCAATTGTGAGAGAAAAAAATGGATTTGAGACAAGCACTTTTTCAAAAATAAGATAATTAATACTCTTTTCATCCATTAATAAGTGTAATCATTCAATAAGTAATATTGAAGTTCCAAGAAACAGATGAATACATATTTTTGGAAAGCAGATGAATACATATTGGATTAGTATTCTTTCAAAGACAAACGCTGATGTGTGCACCGATGAACATCTGAAGTTACATGAAAGGATAAGTGAATAAGGTGGCCAAATGCCCACTCACTAACAGAAACCAATTTCTCAGTACACTAGAAGGTTAGCAAAACTTAAATGATAGGATTAACCAGGAAACAAAGCACGGAAAAAGGACATGCTCTAACCTGACAATTAGCAAGTTGCTTTTCATATTCAAGCTTGGCCATTTCTTTGAGTCCTGCAACAAAAGTATCAATGCTAGGAATATCCTCATCTGTGGAATTTTTGTTCTTCTGAGCTTTTAACTCATCTACAAAAGCACTCCCCATAGAAGACTGGGAATCATTTCTCGACAACCTTGCCGCATCATAATTTAATGGTGGAACCATCCTTTGGAAGCCTTCTGGTCTTCCGGGAAAGCTTTTCTCAAAACCTTCAATTGGTGTGTTCTGACTATCTCCTGTCGTCTCAAAGTCCGGAAAGGATGAGCCAGCCATGAGAGTAGCTCTACAACTCCAGCTCCTATTCAACTTCTGACTTTCACACCGTGACATATTGCCTTGAGCCCAAGGAGATGTTTCTTCAGGGTAACGGCTAACAAGAGAACCAATGGTCATTTGCACATCCTGGTGTCTCTCCTCCAATATACCATTAGTCATGCTACTTTGGGTTTCAGTTACTTGTCTTGGTGGGGTTGATTCCAACTCGTCAATGGCCACATTGCTATGCATTCCTTCAGCATTGCCAGTTGAAAAGGCAAGGGGTTCAGAGATCTTGTCTGCTCCTGATTCATCCATCTCAATACAACGAACTTCCCGGCAAATTTCATTGGGATCTTCTCCAGTTCCTAAGTGTGCAAGAAAGAAAGAGTAAGCTTCTAAAAAAAAATTTGGAAATAAGCACTACGAAAAAAATTGTAGTTACAATACATATTGCACATCTTTCCACACTTTATGTAAGTTTCAAAAGATGAGGTGGGGCATCGTCCCCCTCTAATTGCATTACTAATGATATGCACCGGATCATACGAACTAACCTCTACCTGTTAGTGGGTTATTGAAAAACTCTATCTTAGAGGGCCGTGAATTCACTGAATTGCCCATTTTTCTGCCACCTATATCTTGGTAATGTGAATCATCTGTAACTGATGAGTCTGACACTGAACATTCATCTTCCCATTTGTTACCCTCTTGCCATTTAGGACGATTACTGAGCCCACCCTGAAGAAATTTAAAATAACGATCGTTAGCTGTCAAAAAATCATAAGAAACCTATTATCAACCCTGCAAAAGTTACTTACCCATTCTGTCGAATCTTCATCATTTCCAACCATGAGCAACAAATCCTGAACCCGAGATTCAGCAAGTTCCCGCTGCTTAGTTTGCTCTCTCAACTCTTTCTCCAACTGTGTGATAGAAAAATCAGGGGTAAATTGGAAAACTAATAAGTAATGAGACCTTTCTGCCCAAGTCCTCGTAGTCTCAGCAGTAGCAGTAAATACTCTCTAATCATCCAGAATGCATTTGTGACTCTACTACACCTTTACATCAAAATACAAACAGATGAGATAGCCATAGGCCGAATCTATCATTCCAAGCTAGCCTCATAAAATGAGATCCCCTACTGTTATTGGCATTGTATGTGGCATTTTCTAAATAGGGGTGCTATTCCTGCTCACATAACCTTCTCCAGCTCCATTTCTGGACAAATATATTCAATGAATAAGATTGCCAGTCTAAATGCAAGTTAACCCTCTCCATCTTAACATCAAAAGGTGAACACACTTGAGTGTTCCAAATTCCCATACTTCACCACTCTCCCCACAACGAACACTTTAACACTAGGTAAACTTAAAAAAGAAAAGAAATATTAAGATGGTAAAAAACCAAGATGCATGAAAAGACCGCATATGATGACAAAGACATAGGGAGAGATACATCATGGTTTGAAGATGCTGGTTGGTGGTGGAAGAATAACAGGCTTGTTTGGGTCTTCAGTGAAAATAGAGGCAATTATGTAGGGTGAAGCCGCTGAAAAGGAGTGTGGACTGTGGAGTGTGATTAGCATATTATGCAACCCAAATGAAGCGTCCGATTTTGCGAAGAGCAGCAACACACGTCACATACTTCTATATCATACAAACACAAACTTCATGAGTCCATCCTACCAGTTTGATCCACCCTCGCAAAACTTCATTCATCAAGATGCCCTAGGTTACAATATGTCCTGACTCCTGTATTTATTGGAATTTGGAAGCAAAAAAACTTGCCTGACTCAACTAACTATTATTTTCTGATGACAGGCACAAGGAAACTCGTTTCACATGTTAAAATGAAACTTTATGAAAAGCTGCAAAGTATTTGCCTCTTGAAAGTTGAGATGCACATGGAATAGTAAAGGGACATGTCTATGGATTTTTCGTGTATTTCTCCCTTAATTCCCTTCCTAATTCCATCAAATAAATCAGCATTCAGATCCAATCCCTGTTTCTCACGATTTGTCCAAATACAAGTCCTGTAGTACTACACTTTGTTGCTATGCAGCAATCAGTTCCACCAAGAAAACCAAGTGTATAATACCCCATGATTTGGTGATACACTTTAACATCTGTGAATAAAGAAATGATTTTATTGTGTTTCGTTACCTTTTCAATCTGAAGATCTTTCTTCCTCAGTAATGCTGCATAATCAGAAGTGGAAGAAGGGGCAGGGGTCCTTAACTCGCTCTCCAATCGAGCCAACTCTTTTTGCAAATGCTTCACCAAGGCCTTATCAGACATGACTACATTAACCTTTGCATTTGTGCTAACTTCTTTTGCACAAGTAGCAAACAAGAGAGTATTTCTAGACTGGTCAACATGGCTTCGTGCAGGGCTCAAAGTGCAAATGATGGCAGTTCTGGCATTGCCTCCCAAACAGGGCTGTAGAATGCGAGTTAGCTTAGAATCTCTGTAGTTCACATGTCCGTGTCTCCCCTTGCTTCATTCAAAAATTGTGAAAAGTTGATGAGCTATACATTGTATAAATTATCCCTTCCACATAAAGAGCCAATTATTTTGGAAAAGAAAAGGGAGACAAAACAACAACAAAAAAAAACACAGGAGTCGATTCCATACCGATAAGTGGACAAGATTTAACTTAGTTCTCTTGATACAAAGTAGTCTTTTTGAAAGCTAAGCAGATAGCCCCTATCTATTATACATTTTCTCTGACAATTGAAGTAAAGAGCTAAAATGGTCAAGAAAGAGGCAATTACTAACCTCAGCTTCCGAATAACGGTAGAAAGAGTCAGTAAACTACGGTTGATATGGCAGCCTTCTTTCAGTCTTGCTCCAACTGATAAAGCCTGAGCTGCACGCTCACTTCCCGCAAGATCAACAAAATTCTGCCAAAAAAACAAATTAACTTTGCTACCATGACTCTTTGTCTGACTTTCTTCTTTTTAAGAATAACAATTATGCAGTTATATTGACTCAGAAAGTTTATATTCAGTGTAAGTTGTCCCTAAAGGAAGTTGAGTTGACTTATACCACACTGGCTGATAGTTTTGTTGAATTGTCCTTGCCTAAAAACTCACGAGCAGAACTTTCTATTGTCTGCAGAAAATTAATCCAAGAGAGCAAGTAAAATAAATATTCTGGAGTAACTTGGGGCAAAAATTAGTTAATAACAGGAGTATCAAATTTGGAGAGGAAGGAGCAGCAGACCAATCTAAGAATTTGATGTGATCTAGAGCTTGTTTCATTCAAGGAAGTCTCCCCAATCCTTCTTTGAGCTGCAAAAAAATAACTATATGCATGAAGAGGAGACAATTTTAAATAACCACCACAACTGCCATAAAATGCCATTTACCTTCACAAATTGATAGAAGCTCCTTGAGATGGGCCCAATCCCTCAGTGTTTCCTCCGTTATTTTCTCTACCACAGTCCCTTTCTAAGGAAATGAGAAAAGATTACAGACGTCAGTTAAAATGTAAATGCATAGTGAGTGCGTAAATGAAAAGGCATATGATGGTAACCTCAGGATCGTCTAGAACCCTTAGTGGAGTACTATCTGCGCTAAGGAGATCTCTTATAGCTTCATTGTAGATCTCCATTGCACAAAACTTCAAAACAAATGCTCTTTCTTCATGCTGGGGGAACACCGAGCGAAAAGGGGAAGAAAAAGGTTTCAAACCAGAAAACAAACTGATGATGGATTATGAAAATGAAATCAAAAGGCAACAACAAATCGGCGTTTCATAGTTACCCTGTGTATGTAGTCATAAATGTCTGCTACTGTGTATTCGGTTATACCAACCATGGTGTACGTCTTTCCACTGCTTGTTTGCCCATAAGCAAAAATACTTGCTGAATGGAGAAAATGTAGAAGTGAACCAATTTAGAGGTTATAATTACCAGAAAGCAACAGCATGAAGATTATACTTACAGTTAATACCACCGACCACTGAAAGAGCAATTTCCTTTGCTCCTTCCTCATAAACCTGCCTAGTCTGGCTGTCGCCACCAAATACTCTATCTACCAATATGAAACAGCAATAAAAGAACAAGGAAGATTGGAATAAGAAAACAATATGACCAACTAAAAATAAAATTCTGTGCACTTATGAAACATCTACTTCTACAAAAGACGTGTGTGTGTGTGTATCAAAAACTGCCCAAAGGCCTACTTTCTACAAATTGTTAGTGAATTATGAACCTCTGAGCCACTACAGATTACCCTTGTACATTTTTATCCATCAACAACAGTCTGTTTGAAAACTTGGGTACATAATAGTTCACGAATGCTTAATCATGAGTAGAGTTTTGGAACAATTGGCATTAGTTTCCTGACAGAGGAATACAGGGAATTGAAGTGAACCAACAAATTGCATAGAGCATGTGAAAACAATACAGTTATTTTTGCAGTGAAAACCAAATCCTTCACATGGACATGATCCAAATCATCCAATGTTCACTAAAGCGTATTGTGGTTGCTCTTGATACCTAGTTCAATACGCTCTAGATCAATAACCTACATCCAATCAATTTTCTCACCGGTTTATCTCACATTTCAAATGCAAATAACATGTGAACCGGAGCAAATTGGAAGATATTTAGAAATTTGTCTTACCAAATGTATAAGCAGTCGGAAACATGGACCGCTCTTGAAGGCTGTTCCGGAACAAAATGGTATTCTCATTGATGCATTCCCAATCCGCGACCTCATTCTTAGCAACCTCCTTCTCACTCAAAGGCCTCAATCTAATCAACACAAGAATCTTCTCCTCACCACCACCACTACTCACCTCCCCTTGCATCTTCTCCCACTTAGTCAACTCCTCCCCACCAATTGCCCCCATCTCTCACCCCACCTATCTCCTCCTTTTTCACAAACCTACCTCCATTAATCCAAAACCTTAATACCCATAGCTGAACCAATCAAGCATGATCACTCCCCACTGTCCTTCTTTCCAACCGTGCAAAACAATTAAGACCCTAACCCAGATGGGTTGTGCTTAACTGCAACAAAAAGGTTGATTATGGATCACTAAATAACCAATGAAAGTAAACCCCAAATGCAAATCATGGGTTAGTTGAGATGAAGCTACTTTTGCTTAATCTTTGGTTCAAAGCTTTCTGCAAACAAACCCTAAAAGCTTCAATTGAAGGTCAGAACACAACTGATTGCTCTCCATTACAATGGGGACCTACTACGCTTGAATGCCAAGTAACGGTGCTTTGTAGGAAACATTTTAATGGGCCGGTGAAGCTTGGAATTTTTCAGAGATTGTGGTCCCCGTCACATTCATAGCTCATACACGTATCCATATTTATACTATATCGGTACACGTACGATGTCCCGGCTTTAATTGGACCCGCTCGTGGACAGTAGGATTTGTCATCACCAACGACTCATCGGGATTAGTCGAGAAGCGCGTTAGCTGACTCGGGTTGTTGAGTTATTGTGAAAAAATGTCTATATTATACATATTCATCCTGAGGATTGTTAAGACTTAAGAGAGGGTTTACCTTGTCTGTCTTTTTCATGGTCAGAAACTTCTCCTGAAAAAAAAAAAACACAAATGTAACCGTTAAATCTCCTGGAGTAAACGACAGAAATGTAAAACAAATAGATACGCAGACCTGTAAATATTTTCCACCATTTTAGAAACCGCTTGATTACGTATCTTGGGATCTTTTGCATTTAAGGAATGTTATAATGAAATCGATCTCGAGGTATAAAATCAGAGTTACGTATCAGCAAATTGCTGTCATAAATCCCACGGGCGAATTTTCGGTCATTGGATTACATAAAAATTTTAAAAAATAAAAAATAAAAACACACACACAATATAAATCTAACGACCCAAATACGTCAACTCACACAGTCTAACGACCTAAATACATCTCGGTACAGAGGTTTCTCGGAACAGAGAATCTCGGGTACAAATCTCAGGTTAAAAAGAATTTGAAGCTTCCCAGTTTCTCTATCTCTCTAGAAAATCAAGTGGGTTTGTGTGAACTTGAAGCTTACCATAAAGGAGAGAGAGAGAGAGAGAGAGAGAGATCGCAGTGATGATAAACCTTTATTACGAGTCGAATAAAGTGCATGCGAGTATATAATTAGTCTATGGAACAGTAGGAATCGGCCAAATGGTAGTCTCACACGATCTCTGTAATTTTTTTGAAACGAAAGTGAAATTCAGAGAGAGAGACCAATGGGATGGAACCGTCTCTCTCTCTCTCTCTCTCTCTCTCTCTCTCTGGTCCTGCAAATCGGCGGAGGCCAAGGGAGGTTGCTGGTGCGTCAACTTCATTTGCGAATTGATCGTTGAATTACGTTTTTGCCCTTTTGCTTTGCTTTGAAGATTTGAACGGCCTGGATGTTAGGAACGAGAGTGATAGGGATTTTCTGGTCAAAATAACACCTCATGCTATATTTTACATCTGTTTGATCAGTACTTTTTTGAAATTGGTCAGTGCAAAACTGCCGCTTCAGATTGCCCACGAGATTGGGTTTCGCTTCTGTAGGTGTGTCTTCCTACCAAATTGAATCGAACTGAGCTTCAATTTTAGCATGTTTAAATTTGTTCGTTAAGTTTTGAAGCTTTGATGAAAAATTTAATAAGCCGAGTTCAAGGCAAGCTTGCCTATGTTCCTCTACGAATCGAACTTTCATTTTACATTGATGCGCTCGTACATGTACGGAATTACAAATAATACTGTCATTTTTACATAAAAATAAGTTCACACATATATAAAATTGTAAAAAACATGATAAGATTTAATACTCGAATCGAATGAGTTTTTATCAAGTCAAGTCTCAAACATTTCACGAACGGCTTTTTCATTTGCAGCCTTACTCTCAAGACTCGTCGTTTTTGTCCTACATTAGACACATAGCAATGATCTAAATCGTTCATCTCCTATATATTGTATAGAAGAACACCCTTGCATAAAATATTCAATGTTGGATAGCTGTAAATACATGAAATCAACCGTTTTAGTTTGAAACTATACTTGCAGCCCGTTTTGTAAAACAAAATGCAAACCATTCCCGCAATTATTGTTATCTGATCAAGCTGATTGACCATGGATCTGAGTACCCTATGGTGAAAGGGTGCACTACAAGGGTGTAGTGCAGTATTTCAGCCGTTCAAAAGTGTTATCAATGATCTAGATCAGTATACATGTAAGATAAGTTATTGTAGTGCATTGTGCACTACAAGGTCCCCGAATTTGTTTTTCACATGAATGTTCTAACCCAAAATATCTACGACTAAACGGGTCGAATCGCAAATGCAGTGGAGTATAGTTGTTGTCTCCCTCTCATGCTCATTGGGCATGGTTCGATTTCTAGAAGCACTTATCCTCTTCCCAAGTCCCTTATGATAGAGTAGAATAGGATTAAATAATGACAAAAAAAAAAAAACGCCTCGAATCATTATTATGGTCCCACAG
The DNA here is from genome assembly GCA_019656295.1 of Rhododendron mucronatum var. ripense. NCBI lineage: Eukaryota > Viridiplantae > Streptophyta > Magnoliopsida > Ericales > Ericaceae > Rhododendron > Rhododendron mucronatum. The sequence continues at coordinate 969,472 of BPLT01000041.1, forward strand.
TGGACAATAAGGGAAGAAGGAGAACTTAAATTGAATATAGATCCATGTCTTTCTTGTTCCACTAGCTAGGAAAAAATTCTCCCCTGAGTCATCTTATTTGAACTTTTTTTTAAAATTTGGCCATATTTTATATTTTTTTCTGATTTTTCTCGTAAAGACAAATTACTAATTGCATAGGATAGGGGTGGTAGATAGGGGGGAGAAATCCGATGTTTGTTTTAGTTGGGATAATGACATGCATTTCCTATTTCTATCATCATGCAAACCACACGATAACAAATGGAAATGCCAAAATCAGTCACATCCACTCGTTTTTGATGGAGGAGAGAATTTCACCTTCCCCTTGCGATTTCATATCTAGCGATAGAGTAGTTTCTGTCGAGAAATATGAACTCGTTCGTAATGCGACTCTTGGGGGCATGACATTAGATATCCAACCTCAAATCTCCCCAAAAAAACAAACAAGTCCTCGAATTTTTTTATAGAAATTTAAACAAAATATTAATAAAATAAAACCGACTGTCTTCAAGACAAAATTAATTCAGGTAAAAATCTGTAATTAATGAAAAGGGAATTTATTGCATTTTTTGAACAGTAAATTTGTAGAGAGAAATGGCCGGGTAATTGAATAACACAGTTAAACATATTAAAGTCTTCTAATGGACCAATTTATTTAACGGGACAAATAAATTAAATAATCACACACGTCCAAATATCTCATACTTCGTGAGATTATAGGTCCAAAGAACATTTGATCTGAGTCGTAAATATTTTAACCAAGCACTAGATATTTGATTACGTAAGTATATAGTCAAATCTAATACTCTACCTAGTAAACAAATAGACCGCATATGTAATCAATATAGTAGAGTAGTAATAAATACTGCCGTTTGAATATTTTATTACTATATGATCAAGAAAAATAATTTTGACACTATACTTTTTTATAATGGCATTCAAAAATTTATTTTTTAGTCTGTCTTGTTATGTATAATTTTTACACTAAAAGATAAAATTTGGAGTGCCATCATAAAAAAGTGGAATGCCAAAATCATTTGCCTATGATCAAATAGGACCCTCAAAGATCTATGTCATATTTACTATCATTGTATACCACCAAAAAACTGAAAAAATAAGATTAAAAGAAAATTGAAAAAAAATACAAATCGCGCACAACAGTAGAACAAAAATATCACAATAACCATAAATCCGATGGTTCATTGCGCCTTAGCAAACACACACAAAGAAAAATAAAAATAAAAATTATCAATGATTGAATGGCCGAGCCTACTTATACGCATGTTGTTAAACTCTTGAAATTAACCCCACAAAATTTAGCCATTGCTTTCATTTCAGGACGAGTACAAAATGGTTAAACCTACAATTGGGTAGGGAAGTAGGAATACCTCTTTCTCAATTTTGAATAGAATTTGACTTCTCTGCAGTATGTTGTTGGACTGCAAAGTGTCGTCTGCATGATTCTAGCCGTCTAAAAGTGTTTTTAATGATTCAGATTTTAACAAAACTCTGAGAGTTTTTTTTTTTAAAAATCTGGACCCGTTGAATAACAATAAAGTTGTACTTATTCAAAAAAAAAGAGGACAAACAAAATTGGTCCCTACAATGTTGAAAAGTTATTACTATAACGAATTGCAGCAAATATCAACAACTCCAAAATTAGGAGATTGGCTCACCACCGACTGCACCTACTTATTTCGAATGGTTTTTTTTCCCATATTTAAAAAAAAAAAATTCCTTTCAATCTGATCGAGCAAATTCTCTGTTGGCCCTGAGTATGAAAACGTTGGCCTATATACGAACGTGATCTCATAGATAACTAACATTATTTGATTTCTCATTCTCACTTGGCCAAACCCTTGGAAGCCATTTGCCAACCGGAGTTGTTTAATTTCGGTGGATAAAGTGTGAGGGATATATATGATAAAACTGCGAATATATATATATATATATATAAGGAGAATATGTTATAAAAGATTTGTTTGAGTAATTTATAGAAAAGGGAATATGTATGTATATGCTTGTTTCGTTTTGGAGTGAATGTAAGGGTAATAAACAAGCCAAGTACGTGATTGATCAAGCTTGGTTTGAAAACTTAACGAGTTTCAAAAATATGTTTAAGCTTATATTGGTTATGAGACGAGACGAGCTCAAACAAGCTTTAATCAAGCCAATCCGAACAAGCCGAGTAGTTACTTTTTCAAGTTTGGTTTGAAACCTTAACGAGCTTCAAAAAAAAATGTTCAAGCTTGATTTTGTTCATGAACCAAACCTATTTTGAACAAACTTTTAACAAACGAACACACAACTTAAACTCAAGTAGCTTGGTTCAATTAGCAGCCCCAGGTGGATATGAGTAATTGGAAATACCAACATGAAAAGAAAAGTTGACCTTTTCGTAATCAAAAAGCCGAAAACAAAGGCGGATATAAATTAAACAAGGATAGGGGAGGTAGCGTTATTATATCGGGCTCCAAGTAGACATACAATCGAAAAGATACAATATATCCACCATTTATTTTCGAGTGGCAAACACCATACCAAATACGAGTAGTTTGAATATAATACCCAGTGGCAGTGCGAGATCATATCAGCCTTACATGTTTTATCCCGTCGACAGACGTGCCGTTGAAAGAGAGGTATCATCATCAGAGAGAAATGTCATTAAATAACGAATTGCAGCCACATCAACAACAACAACTCCTCCAAAATTAGGAGAGAGTGGCTCACCACCAACTGCACCTACTTATTATTCCAAATGGCTATTTCCCCCCCCCCCCCCCCCCCCCCCCCCTAATTATTTATTTATTTATTTATTTTTCGAATACTCCTTTTCAATTAATCCGATGGCGTGAATCATGGATCACCGTCTTGGATAAAACTTTTTTATCATAAAAGTAATTAGTTACTAGAAAATTTGTGGACCCATGAACGAGAAAAGTATAGTGAGAGAAAGCTTTCCCAGGCAGGTGAGAGAAAATAAAAATGAGTGCTCGTGCCGTTCTGTCGGTTGGATGCCTTCTTTTAACTGCCAAAGCACCCCACGCAGTGATGAAGATGGAAGTGGGGACCCAAGTGAGATTAACATACTACTAGTATCAATCATTTCACCCAGTTTCTAGTCAGAAAGTCTTGTCACCACCCGCTCCGTTTCACCGAATCGGGGTGCGTGTTTGTTGGGCCGATTTAAGTTGTTCATAATCAGCAATGGACGGTTTAGGTTGTGTCTCTGCCGAATGGCAATGGATGGTCGAGATCTGTTCGGTCAAGATGGCAATGTGAGCTGTTCATTGCCGAGCATAGACGGCTCGGATCGATTGGCCGAGCATGTATATTGTCCTCCCCTCAGGCAACCCAATTATGTTTCACCGCTCCTGTAACGCAGCGCTCAATCTCCCTGTCCGTATCGATAATCAATGGTCAGGATTTAAAAAAAAAAGACTCTCTCTTCCGGGGAAGAATTTTTATAAAATAGAGACGTCAAAAACGCTCTTGATTGAACGGTGAGAAAAGAGTCGTGAGGGGAGCGGCGAAAGGTGGGGTAGGCTTTTTGGTTTCTAGTCCTCTGAATTGCTCAGAAAAAATAAAAACCAATTTTCAGCTCGACTTTCACTAAAAGTCAAATGCAAGTACAAATTTTTAGCAAGTATAAATTTTCAGCTCGATTTAGAGTAAGTCATTTTCATTCAATTAATAAAAAAAATTATATGTAAAATATTTTTCTTATTTTTTACACAATCAAACACCGAAATATTTTTCTTATTTTTCACACAATCAAATACCAAAAAATAGGTAAAATATTTTATTAGAAAATATTTTACGTCCAAACAAACGGAGCCTAAAAATCAAATATTTTGGATCGCTAGATCCCTCCCTCTCGTACGAAATGGTTGTAACAAGAGGTTTTGATTTACGGTACGATCATGCAACCAAAAAATTGTGGTTAGATGGATCGAATTTGAATTAATGGTAATACTCCTAATGACTATATACCAGATGAAAATTTTGAGAATTTGACAAAGAAATATTTGAACTCTATCAATTAAGAACAAATTAACCTGTACTTCTGTTAGTTATTTTAGATGGATTCCCAACGGGCAACGGAAGTGAGAAACTGGTACTTTATTTTTTTTTGCCAATATTGTATAGTTAGCAGGGATTAGCGGAATGTGTTACGTTAGCACTAGGGGCGCATGGACTGTTCATAGCCCTGACCCAAATCTACCCACACCTGGGCTCGAACTTCCGCCTCCTGGTACCTGGCTTGGAGTAGTTTTGAGTCTTTTGATGGTCATAACTTTGCAACAAGATGGGCAAAGTGACATTCAAATAAAAATGGGGACAGTGAGAGAAATTTACATCCAGTGATCTTGTGATTTTGTGAACATGTCAAAGAGAACCAACGGATTTGTAGTCCAATGACACTTCTTCACCTCTTCTGCATGGACAGTGAATGTTCGATTCTTGCTAGGAGCACAAGCGTTTGGTGTGAGGGTTGATGCTCTTTAGACTTGCCTTAACCTTATGCCGCTTAGCAGTCGGAGCCCTTTCTCCATCTCCTTAGCGGCCTGTTTGGATGGAGGATTTATTTTGGGTGGATATAGGATGATGGTGGATTTGAAGGTGGATATGTAATAAGGAGTGATATGTTAAGAAGAGTGACCCCACCTTTTAAGAATGGTGGATTTATAATGAGATGTTTGGATAGTTTTTTGACAAGGGGGATTTGGAAGGTGAATATGATGGGATAAAGTGTCAAATGACTTAATTGCCCCTAGTTTATTAATTTAATGAACAATATAGGTTAATTTCATTATAATTAGAATAAACACATATTTATTATTAATTGTGTGATAAAATAAATTCATTTTATTTTAATAATGTTTAAATTGTAATTTGTAACAGTTATAAGGTAAATTGATAAATACAATATAGACGTGTATATCTCCCTATACACGTGTATATCTCAACCTCTCTCCGGCCCTAATTTAAGGGCTCGTTTGGATGCGGTATTAGGTTTGGAGGTGTTATGTAAGAAGGGGGGATTAGATAGTAGGGGGTATTGGTTAATAAGGGATGACCCACATTGATGTGATGTTTATGGAGGGGGTATTAAATAGCACTTAGTTTGGATGAGGTATTAGAAATGGGGTATAAGGAAGGGTGGATGATGTAAAAAGCTGTCAAATGACCTTTTTACCCTTGTTCAGTCCCAAACTTAATTATGTATTACGTTATATATATAATTACAAATATAATTAATCTTTCACACTTTAAGCTTTAATATCTAATTTTACTAATAAATGTACTAATTTAATAATATTACAAAATAAAAAAGTCAGTTTTAATTTGATAAAATATGGTTGAAAAATTAAGTGTTCCAAATTTTAATCCGTTTGAATGGGTGGGAAGATTTTATTTCTCTGATCATTTAATTCTAAAGAGTCATAATTAAATTTTGACTCTAGGGCTTTCGTTGGTTAGTCCTAAGATATTTGGTTGTACTACTTTCTTATGACTAATCAACAAGAGTTTTAGAGTCAAAATTTAACTCTGACCATTTATAAAAAAATGATCAAAAAACTAAAATCTTTTTACCGGTTCAAACGGATTGAAATTTGGAACACTTAATTTTTCAACCTACAGTTATATATTAAAAACTATGGTTGAAAAATTAAGTGTTCCAAATTTCAATCCGTTTGAATGGGTGAGAAGATTTTATTTCTCTGATCATTTAATTCTAAAGGGTCATAATTAAATTTTGACTCTAGGGCTCTCGTTGGTTAGTCCTAAGATATTTGGTTGTACTACTGTCTTATGGCTAATCAACGAGAGTTTTAGAATCAAAATTTAATTATGACCATTTAGAATAAAATGATCAAAAAACTAAAATCTTTTTACCGGTTCAAATAGATTGAAATTTGGAACACTTATTTTTTTTTGCTTTTGCTCAGAAAATGGGTACTGGGGGTTGAAAAGGGGGATTAGGAGGGGTAGATTCGTCCGAAAAGGGAGGATTTGGGGGGATTCCATAACAACTGGTCGGAGGCAGCCCATCTCCAACACCCCCTCAGGGGGTATTAGCTGTGTTATGGAATCCGGAGCTTATGGAATACCCCCTCCCTTTTGGGTTCCCAAACGGGGTATTAAGGTGGGACCCTGGTGTTAAAATGGGGGTATTCCTAATACCCCTTTGCAATACTCCATCCAAACGCACCCTAATAGATCAAAAGTTCAAAACGAGGAGCCCTAATTTGATATCACTCCGACAACGCCCTCACGATGATGGATACAACACTCCGGCGATGATGGTACAACACTCCGGCGATGATGGGTACAACGATGGTGGTTCGGCGATCCAATCAAACCACCCCTAAATCTGCATCCAAAACTCCGGTCACGATGACAGGTCAGGCGACAAACAGTGTTTGTCTCTCTGTCTCTCTCTCTCTCTCTCTCTCTCTGTTGGTCTGATTTTCAGAAAACGAAAACAAATTGTCTAAGAAAACAAAAACGAAATCCCTCTAGTTCGATAGGGAGATTTGGAGGGGTAAAACAGTCTGAAAACCACTGGATTTGAACGTTGGGGTCTAACCTCCACTTCACAAATCCACCTCCAGGTGGATTTGAATCCGCTACAATGTTTATCTCCGGCCCCTTCAAAACTCAACCAAACACCGAATTTGAGTGAGACCAGGACTAAAAATCCGGCCGCCTCACAAATCCACCTTCTTCTCCGCCATCCAAACCAGCTGTAGAAGTAGCATAAACATCTATGAGGGGGAAAAAAATTGGTCAAAGATAACAAAGTAAATGGTTGAAATTATTCGCATGACCCCACCTTGTGCCGTGATGGGAGGAGCCATTGTTATTCTGGAGACCGGAGGGAAGTCAAACGATGTAAAAAAAGAAATTTTCTCTCAACTTTCCTCTCAAACCAAACAAAAGGAAGTGATTTTTTTTTTGAATTTTCTCTTCCTTTCTCTTTATTTTCACATTTTCCAAACAAAGCCTAAGGGTACATGAGATATACACCATCAGTACGTGCAATGCTACTTTACTTATAACGAGGTTTGAACCCAAGACTTATTATAATTGAAAGAGTCAAGCAAATGTTATCTAGGCTAGAGCCGTAGGCTCAAACCATGGATTTTTATTTTTTATTTTTGTTTACACTTGAAGTATGCAATTAAACCCTACAAATCAACGATTGATAACTCAATTAAATTTTCTCCTTTTTGTTTCCTTTTGAATGATTGGCGATGCCTGAATTGAGAATCAAAAAATAGTTTTGTGATATGTTTGACTTGATAAAGATAGGGCTCTCCGCTCGTGCAAACCGTTTAAAAATTACGGTTTTAATAATACCTGAGACTGACTCTTTTATAGTATTATCGATTAAAAGATCGATTACGCACAAAGATTTTCTTTAGGAATATGCAATTAAACCTGACAAATTACAAGATCGATTACGCACAGAGATTTTCTTGCAATAGTGCTATTAAAATAGGAAATTAATTAATAAAATGGGTATCCAATAGATACTTATTAAACGTTTATAATATCAACATTTTCGTTCGACAATCTAACTGTCCGAATCTCATCTCGACACCATGTAACATTGGAATTGAGATGAAATCTGAACCGTTGAATTGCCGAACATATGGCTCAGATAGACATATGAACCAAACATAATCTTAGTCAAGCGACAAGGTTGTTTTATGCGAATCCATTGTTCACAAATTGTTTTCCACTTACTACAAGCTCAGAGGACAGCAGTTTTCTATGTTCTTTCAGATTTTTCTTTTCTTTTCTCCACATTGTATGCATCAGTGATGGGTTAGAAAGGTATTAATAGGTTAACAACTAAAGAGGATTTCGAAGTCCCTTCATAGTCCATAGATTCAAACCCCAGACTCACCCATTAACCAATTGTCTATTTTTTTTTGGAGTTAACCACATGGTTCGAAATATTAATCTCAAGTTATACAGTAGTTCAATGCGAGCCCTTATATGTTACTTCAAACTTTAGTTTGGCCCCGATGCAAGACTTCCTTTAAGATGGGATCTCAAACGAATCCAGTCAATAAGTATTGTATTTTTACGTAAAACAAAATTGAATATTTCACCTTTCAAAATATTTCAATTCATTTTTTTTACTATGAATTCAAATAAAGAATATTACAGACAATTTTATTGTGTAAAATGGGACGAGGGAGTTGCTTCCAAATGGAATTCCGAAACATTGGATACGGAAAATCTAGCTAGGAAACGCACCTCCCGAACCCAACTCTAAATTCAGCTCTGGACGCAGCTGTGTCCGGACTTGTATTTCAAAGTCATGCTTGTATCCTTGCTCTTGTAGTCCTATCCACACGGGGTTTGACGAGTGCGCCGCTCTGTCTTTTGTTTTGTTGTTCACAGTTTTGGATTTACCTTTTGATATGCAGTAATAATTAAAGTAAATTACCACTTTAATTATTCTTAATCATGGTCTGTTAGTACTTTTTTTTAGTCTAATTAAACCAGTACTTGGCCATAATAATGGCAAGTACAGACAATTTTATTGTGTAAAAATGGGACGAGGGGGTCGCCTCCAAATGGAATTCCGAAACATTGGATAGGGAAAATCTAGCAAGGAACGCACCTTTCAGACCCAACTTTAATTCCAGCCCTGGACGCAGTTGTGTCCAAACTTGTATTTTAAAGTCATGCTCGTATTCTTGCTCATGGCGTGTAGTTCTATCCACACACGGTTTTACAAGTGCGCCGCTCTGTCTTTTGTTCTGTTGTTCCTGGTTTTGGATTTACCTTCTGATATGCAGTAATAATTAAAGAAAATTACCACTTTAATTATTGTTAATCATGGCTTGTTAGTACTTTTTTTTAAGTCTAATTAAACCAGTACTTGCCCATAATAATGGCCATAAACGGTTCAACCCCACCACCCACCAAACATAATTTGCCAACCGCCTGGAAGTTGGGAAGGTTAATTAGGTGGTGGTGGGAGGGTTGGGCTAAACCAGTTAAATTCAACTGCCCAGTTGATTAAAGTATAAAAGTAGGAGTACTATCAACTGCCCAGTTGATTAAAGTTTAGAAATACTATCTGACTCTGTGTTTTTATGGGCTATCATATAAGCTGCGTTTTTGAAAATTTATAAGTAAATTTCGGTTTTTTTTATTTTTCCTAATTTTTTTGTTTAGCTTTTTGTCGTAATTTTTGCAATTAATCGTTCGCCTCGAGTCGAGACGAATTGAAAAAGTATAAAAATATGGACTAATGTTGAAAGAATTCAAATAAGACAATACTTTAGACAAATAAAACAGTTGTTTGATACATTTTCGTCTTTAGTGATTTTTTTTTTTGCTTTCGGTTATAATTTTGTACTTTTTAGACCCCTCTCGACGAGACGGGTGACTAATCCAAAAATATCACTAGAATCTAACAAAAATTCAAAAAAATAAGAACAAAACACACAAAATGAAGAATAAAAATAAATGTACAAGAATTAAGTCATAGTATATTAGAATTAAGGATTTCCCAAATTTTAAGAGGCTTCTCATTTTATGGTAGTATTTTTTTGCTAAAATTAAAAGTGTAGGGATGGTACATCGTCACTTTTGCTAGGAGTATTGATTAATCACACCACACCACTATTGATTGGGGACTCTACCGCACCTATGTCGGAACCGAAGCTAAGGTTGTCCCACCAGGTGCGAGTAGTGTTAAGAGTATGTTTAACCATAAGGCACATGATTCTCATGCGTGCATGTGCGGGAGCGCTAGAGTCCAAACGTTTTTGAATCGCATCTCAAACTACTATATTTTGCGAGAGCAAGGATGAAGAAAGCGAGCGCAATGCGAGAATCAAGAGCAAGAGTGCGTGACATTTTGAAGAATTATGTGACTAAAGTTTAGCCCCAATGATGGGTTATGTGGACTTAAACACAGGGTTAGTCCAACCACTGAACCAATCCTTCATTCGTGTAGTATTTTAAGAGGTTGGTCGTGGACCTCACATATATGTGAGAGATTGTGTTTGATGTTGTGTGACTACCATATTTGATATATAAAACCTAACTAATGAATTTCACCTTATTTGACTTGTTAATTTCTTTACTTTTTCCTTCTTAAAAAAATCAGTGCAGGAATCTTTGATTCAAATACAACCTGAACATTCAGTAATATTAATTTTATCATGGATTGTAGTTTTATTTATTTTTTACTTAAAATGAGAGTGCAAGTACAATACCCCGTTAGTTCCGCCAGGGAGTATTGCCTCGTCACACTGCGCTACTATTTTTAAAGGACTCCACCACATCTTTGTTAGAACAAAATTGAGTCCCACTACGTGCGAGTCGTGTCTAGTGTGTGTTCAACCCCAACAAAGGGCCACAAAAACTCGGATCTGAGCATTGTCCGACCAAGTCCGAATGCCAACCACCGACCCAACCCCTGATTCGTATCGTTGTTTTCTTTCAATTATTCAAACTTCCCCTAATCTAGTTTTGTGAAAGTAATGACCCATTAACCTACGATTTGGTTGATTAAATCTTAGAAAATACATCTAATCAATTCCTTGCTTTCCTTGAGTGGCTATTGAAAGGTTTTTATCAAAAGTGGAAGAAGCCATTATGTGCGAATTTGACTACATCTAATCAAAGAAAACAATTGCAGAAGACACGTATTCAATAAGTTCTTAGGAAAATATTCAATTGATGATTTATTAACTCTTCAGTTTAGCCCCTGTTTGACATAGTTTTTTGTTTGTTGTTCTTATTTAATTTTTTTTTTCACAATTTTTTTTAATGAATTATTGGTTCGTCTCATTGAGTGGAATCGGAAAAGTAAAAAATTATGAGTTTTACTCGATTATTCTTGAAAATATCCAAGATAAAGCAAAAAAAGGAGGGATTTTTGGGATTTATCTTGGATAATTTAGTCGTAATTTTTTACATTTCCGATTCCTCTTGTCGAGACTTACAAATAATCCATAAAAGTTGATGCTAAACTAACAAATGCGAAAAAATTTGAATAAGAAAAAAATAAAAAAAAATCCCCAAAAAAAGCTATGTGAAACAGCCGCCAAGCTCCTATTTGTCCATAATTAATTTTGGTATTTTTTCGTAACATTTTGTTTAACTTTTTGTCATAATCTTTGGGGTTATTCGTTCGTCTCAATGAGACGAATCAGAAAAGCATAAAAATATAAACCGATATTGGAAAAGTTCTTATAAGACAACACTTTAGAAAAAAAAAAAAAAAAAAAGTCAACTGTTTGATATTTTTTTCCGTCTTTAGTGAACTTTTTCCCTTACCTTTGGTCATAATTTTTACTTTTTAGACTCCTCTCGTTGAGACAAATAATTAATCCAAAAAATATAATGCAAATCCAACAAAACAAGACAAACAAAATTCACAAAATGACAAAAAAAAAAAATTGCTTACGAGAACCCAAGCCTTGTATACTCAGAGGTCAATTGTCAATTCTTGCCAAATTATTACTCAATCGAGGGTGAAATTTGTTCGATATGCAAGTGGTCTAGTCACTACCTGTAAGGGGCTCGCATAATTGATGAAGTGTCCGTCATTGTAACTCTTTCAAACGAGCACCCAAACATAGAAGATAATAAGCTAATGTAGCAAAGGTGCTTGATGGGTAACCACACACGTGGTATTCCGTCAGCACTTTGGACCATTCAAACATGTTTTGGACAGTTTAATAAGGTACTGTCACGTGATACCTGCTCGGCACAAAAAAAAAAAAAAAAACTTCTCCAACGATGGAGATAGTTAGAGCCGGCGGATCCGACAGTTCCAATGTTCGTATATCGTATGTCACATCTTGTAGGTATTTGAATTTTTTTTTTTGGTTTATTAATAATTGCCGGCTACTTGAGCCCCAGGCTAGAATCCAAAGAAGTCCTTGTTTTTTAATAAAGTAATTTTAAACTCAAAAATTATTGGCTTATTAAAATATAAAAATATGTAATATAGATATTGTTTAAAAGATACGATGCAAAAAAATTGAAAAATTATTTTTCATTTACATTATTTTTGAGTTTAAAAATGTAAAATAAGTTGCTTATTTATTAAGAAGGTTTCTGGAACGAGGCCTTAAGCCCACTGGACCGTCTTTGTGAATGTAAATCAAAAGGAGTAGTGATTTTCACACTTTCCATTTTTATAATCAAGCTTCTTTTTTGTCTCATTGTGATGTTAATTTACAATGTTGTCCTTCCGAATGTAGAATAGTACACCAGGAAAGGTTAATTTTGTAAATTCACATCACTATAGGACAAGAAAAGGAGAGTAGATAGTATAGATTTATAGTTTTACACGATATACGCGCGCACACACTCCATGCACATGTTCGCGAGCCTAATCGAGCCGAATATTTTCACGTTTACGTTCGGCTCGTTTACTAAACGAGCCTAAAATTGAGGCTCAGTTCAGTTTGTTTAGTACCCTAAATTGAACTCAAACGAGCCTTTACTAAATCGAGTCTCGAACAATTCACAAACGATTCGGTTGATTCGCAGCCACCTAAGCAAACCCCTGCGGTTTCTCTTGAATATACAAACTTACAATCACAATTCTGTGATGGGCAGTGGTAATGGGCCTTGGGCCGTGTATATTGATTCGGCGAAGCGAGTTTTTAATGGGCTTCCTTGGGGGGATTTCAGCAAAACATGAATTGGGCATTGCCCTGACGCACCCAAAGTTGGCCCATACACAATCGACCCGTTTACACGTGTATGGAGTGGGGCCAAAATGGACACATGTAACAGAGCTATGAGCTAAAGCTAAGGTGGGGCCGGTTGAGGCCTCCGAAAATTCACAAAATTTAGGAAACCCCCCTCTTTGGCATTCCTTGTAATAATCTAACAAAAAGGATCCATCTTTAATCTTCGCTTTAAGGCCTGAAAAATTAGGGCTGGCCCTGCTTGTATGTTGCCTAATTTTCCATTATTTGGGTCCAACCCTGCTACGGACACTGACAGGATGTGCATCGATTGTGCACACCCTGGCATGCGGGGCCCACTTGAAGTTCCGTACGGATAATTCGAGCCATTCAATAATTTTAAAAAATTTTGTAATCTGAATGAAAAAAAACGGAAGATTAAGATCAAGGACTTACCCGTATCAGATTGAGTTATGCCCTGTTTCCTTCGCGATTCAAAAAGAATTTTTTAAAAAATTCCCTCTAGATTCTCCTTACTTTTTACCTTTTTCTCTCTATCTCTCTCCACTCATTATCCCTACTATTTTTCAAAAACACTTTTCAAATCCCAATCCAAACAAAGCATTAATTTTTCACAAACCCACTCAAAAAAAATTGTTTTAAAATTATTGAACGACTTAGATTATCCGTACAGAACTCGAAGTGGGTCCCGCGTGCCGGAGTGTGCACATTCAATGACACCTCCGAAACCGTTTGGAACCAACCGGTGAACGTCCACTTACTTTCGGAAAACAATACATAGCGCAATCGAAAATCCTAAGAGCAAAGTCCAAATGGGGGTTGTTATAGCCATTTTCCAGCCCCAAATGGGAAATCTGGTCTCCAATGGGGGATGAAAAAGGCGATGGAAAATGACTTTGATATATATGAGGATGGATATATCCATCATAATATTGTCTCGGCGAAAACCAAGTTAAAAAATGTAACTACAGTCATTGCAGGGGCAGGTTTATCAGTTGCAGTTCTGCATTTATTACGAAATCTAAACATATTGGTTCAGCTATTTAAGCAAGTGGCTTATTTTTTTTGTCCTTATTTAAATTTTTTTCGTATTTGTTAGTTTTTTGGGAATTATTGCTGCTTCATGACAAGAGGAATCTAAAAAATAAAAAACTACGATTGAAATCCAATTTTTTTTAAATGAAGACGAAAAAATTAGCTTATTGGCTTATTTTTGTCTTTATTAAAAAAATAGGTTTCAATCGTAATTTTTTACCTTTTAGATTCCTCTCGTCATGACGAATCAATAATCCCCAAAAAATTGACGAAAAACTAATAAATGCAATTAAAAATTGAATAAAGACAAATAAGTCAAGTGGCTTATTTAACCGAACTATTATGCTAAGTATCTTGAGAATTCAACATAGAGCTAGAGAGAGCTTTATCATGAGGACTGCTCAGATACGGCAGGTTTGTTTTGGGACTGATGAGAAATAAATAATGCTTCTGATTTAGCCGGCATGAGAGAAAATCTGGCAAGGAAATGTTCCTTTAGACAAAGAAACATGGAACAAGATGAGGCTGATGCTCCTTTTAATCCCCCTCACGAATCTTTCTTCCCTGACTTAAACGTAATAGGGCCACTCTTGAAATGCCCTCACAAGAGGTGCTTTGTTGTTTGGAGCGTCAAAATTCGTCGATGATATTCTTGTCGTTGAATCAACTAGACTAACTACACTCTCCTCCGTCACACACTGTCCCTTTGATGCCTCTCTAGTATTCTCCTTTTTCAAGAGTAGACACAAGAATGCCCGCTTTGATATGCCCCTGTTATTTGTAGCACCAAAATCCACCAATGGTTTTTGTTCTGATGAATCTGCACAATCTCTCCTCCATCTAGTAAGTCTATAGACTGAGGTGAAGACGTGTCAACGTGTGTGTGTGTATATATATATATATCCTTCCCGAAACGGCGAATTAGGGCAGGATCAACTCGGTCTCCGTGATTTTGGTCAGTGGTGAGTATAATGATTCGCTCATCCCCACATCTCGACAACCATTCCATCAATGATTCTCAACAAACCTGAGGGCATCAACTGCAGAAAAAATAATGCAGCAGCACTGCCGCACTGGGATTAGACTAAAACAGAAACATCATCATCACAATGCTCGACCACTTGTAATTTTTTTCCCCATCTAAAACTACACTTCCTTGTTCGGCTTAAAAAGCCATTGGCTTTCCCTCCAAAAATGAGCCAAATAAACCCACAAAAAAACGAAAAATAAGCCACTTATTTCGTCTTTATTCAAAAAAAATAAAAAATTAGATTTCGGTCAAAAAATTTTACTTTTTAGATTCCTCATGTCATGAAGATGCAATAATCCCCAAAAAATTGACAATAAGCCAAGTAATATGAAAAAAATTTGAATAAGGACAAAAAATAAGCCACTTTGACTTATTTATCCGAACAAGTCTGCCCACGTCCACAAGTTTTGGCTATAATAAGCAGTCTTGCCCACGTCTACAAGTTTATAATTAGCTCCGACTAGGGGTGTGGGCAGGTCGGTTTTAACCCGACCATGTCGGGTAAAATATTTAGGCCCGTAAACCGAGCAGCACACGTGGCAAGAACCGTCTGCAATTCTTTATTTTGAGTCGGGTCGCGCGGGTCCGACCAAAAGCTAAATTTAACCTTCGTATTAGTTGGGTCCGACCCCACAGGTAAGGAACTCATCAATCTGAACTTCGAACCGAAATCTGATTTTTAACAGAAAGCAAATCCACACCCGTTCGAACCACATATTTGACCCGCCCAAGATCCTTCGGGTCGAATCGGGTCCACGAGTTTTTTGCACACCCCTAGCACCAACAATAAGAAATACGGATACCCCCACAATGTCGGTATTCCCGCTATGGTACATTGATTCATCTTTTTCGCATAGCCAAAGCATGCAGCACATATCATTTATACATATTATAAGAGCATCCACAGTGGAATAACCAAAAGTCAATAATCAAAAGTTGCCACATCATCTTTTGGTTATGCATTTAAGGGGTTGCTAAAGTTAGCAATGTAGATGTCCACAATGGTACAGTCAAATTTGAATAACCAAAACTTGTCACATCACATTTTCAATTTATAAAAATCTAAAAATTGTGAACATAGAAAACAATTTTTTAAAAATAGGTTTCAAACCAATAAAAACAGGTTATTAGAAAAAGAGAATTATTTTTTGAAAACTTTGATTTAAAAAAAAATTGGGGAAAAAGTTAAAAAAAAAGTTTTTGAATAAAAAAATAGTTTTTGAAAAAAAGAACATGTTTTGAAAAAAAAATTTAATAAAACAACTGTTTTTGCAAAAAAAATAATACTTGATTGAAGAAATAGTTTTCACAAAAGAAAAATAGTTTTGAAAAAAAAAAACAATTTTTGCAAAAAAAATAAAACTGTTTTTAAAAGTTTTTTTCTTAGAAATATGTTGAAAATGGAAGAGAAATAATATTTTTGTGTAATGATGGTGTACTTGGTTGAAGAAATATAGAAACAACTAAATTTGATTATTGGCAAAAAGTTGCTAGTTTTGATTATACAATAGCCAAAATTTGATGAGTTGCTAAGAGATTGCTAAATCTGATTATTCCACTGTGAGCTCTTTTTGGAGCTTATGTTGCTAATCTTAACAACATTTTAGTTTTAATTATACCACTGTGGATGCTCTAAACAAGGAAACTGATTTTCGCGCTCCAAGATTTACTGTATGCGTTTCACCTTTTTGTTTTTATACTGTGATGTTGCTAGCAATATCACAGTGTAAAAACAAAAAGATGGAGCGCCTGCAGTAAATCTTGGAGCGTGAATATCAATTCCCTAAAAACAAAGCGATTTGCGACGGATAGCTACATAAGTTTCATTAAATATGATGACAGTAGCCAAATTCAAAGACTGATTTCAACCGCTTGAGCTGCAAAAATAAAAGGGAAACAAAGAAAAAAATATACAGTAGGCACCAACCTTTTGGATGGTGAGAAAGGATGAGATAAGAAAGTGGAGTCATTTCTCGCCAAATCGCACTATTTTTTGTGAAATTAGGTGAGAAATGGGAAGGGCCAATCAAAAAAATTCTTCTTTTAAAAAAATTAACAAACTTTTATACAGTATTTGATGGAATAACATGATTTTGCAACAACTTGCATCAGCTGACTTGCTAACCCTTAGTTTAACTATGTGACTTAAAAGATTAACCCCAAATTATATAGTAGTTAGTCGTGGTATGTTATATACTTCTTTTTTACTTTTAATTCCCCATCGATGTGGGACTAGGGTGGGATCTCACAAAATTGAATAATGTGATTAAGCATTGATCGATGTGTAATTGAGATATCTTTTCAGGAAACGATGAAAAGGTTAAAACGCTATTAAATGGCTATGGATAATGTGGTGGGACTTAGTTATTATTGAACAAAATATTTTTTATAGGCGTGTAGTTGTGTGAGCCAGTTGGCTCAACTATATAAAGAGCAATAATTGTTTGATTAAAGTAAAACTATAACTACCAACTTTCACCAAAAAAATAAATAAATAAATAAACTAGAATGAAATTTTTTTTCCAGTGCGGGCCCGTGCTCTCGGTGGACCTTGAGGTGAGTGTCTCAGCCACTCGTAGGACACCTTGGAATCAAAATTTCAAGGATTTCGAACAATAATCACAGCAATTTTGAAATTGGATTTTCGAATTCAAATTCAAGCCTTGGAATCGAATTCTCAAGATTTCCAAAAATAAAAATTAAAAAAATAACTGTCTTGAAATCGTAAACAAATAAATTTCCCAGGTGTAAGTTGGATTTCACCGACTAAAATTCGCAGCCACAACCTTCGAAAGGTGGTCGTACCTAATGAAAGCAACCCTCAATCCATTACCATCCACCGATCTTCCCAGCGTATCTTGAGGCCAAATTCATTTTATAGTGCTCACAAAAAGAAATCTACTAACCTTTTTTGCCTACCGCTTTAAGCAAGACTCGAGAATGAATAAAGGTGTTTATCCTTCCGAGTTTGCAGATTCGACTCTTTCCTCTGTTAAGATTTTCAAGAACATTGGAAGTTTTTCTAATCATTAACTTCAACCCGATCGTAAAACTTCAAGGTTTTAGAACGAGTTGAAAGTGTGCATAAAGTCTCCGGATACCGGAATATCAAAAAGACAAAAGAAAAAGGTCCCCTGAAATAATTTCAGATGAACATTGGCTTGGTACTTCTCTTTCACTTATTAATTAATTTTTTCGTTTTGTGTGTTTTGATCGTCTTTTCAAAATTTTTGTTAGATTTGCGTGTTTTTTTTTATTAATCATCATTTTCAACGAGATTAGTCTAAAAAATATAAAATCATGACAAAAAGCAAAAAAAGTTTACTAAAGACGAAAAAAATATCAACCATCTTTTGGAGCTTAAGTGCAGTCTTATTTGAATTTTTTTAATATCGGTCCATATTTTTATGCTTTTCCGATCCGTCTTGTCGAGACGAATGATTAATCCTAAAAATTACAATGAAAAACTAAACAAAATGTTACAAAATGTAAAAAATACCGAAACAAGTTCCAGACTTTTTCAGTTTAAAAGAACGCAGAATGCTAAAGTTGTACCATTGATGTACTTTGAAAATTCAAACAACTGTTCTAATCTGTCTATCTATCTATCATCATCTATTTTCGTGATTTATCTGGGGTATTCATTTTTCAAGAGGGAAAGAAAGGAAGAGGATTCTCATTAGACCGTATTATTGGGCTACACGCGGATTTTTTCTGGTCTGCTTCGATGGTTGAGCTTGTTCATTTTTTAAATCTCGTTGAGAACGTGAATCATTCGAAAATTCATGTCAATTAGATGTGTTTTAGTATGATTTTAGAAAACATGTATCTCAAACAAAATAAACCTGCAAATTGGATCGACGCCCAATTTTCTCAATGCCAATTTTCTCAAAATAATTATAAATAGACTTATATTTTCGACGAAATCTAAAATGTAAATAATTCCGACCATCAAAGTAGGCCCGGAAAGGACTCACAGTGGCCATGACAGCTCCATCCATTCCCTTTAAAACGTCGGAGGGAGCTTTCCCCTAAAAAAATATTGATAATTACTAATAATTTCCTTGGTAATGAAACGACAACATCCCGGTGTATTTCATCAATAAAAAAAATGGATAAATAAAATAGAAAAAGATTTGATAGAGAAAGAAGAGGCAGCTTCCACCGCCAAATAGCCAACCACGTGGAAACCATACATACAGGGGAAAAAATTATTAGGAGCTCCTTGACTAGCATCACGTAATCTTTAGAGACTTTTTTCCACCACACATTAACATAGATTTCGTCACGAAATCTGTGACTCAAACACGAATATAGGGCGACGAAGAGTCTTGAAACATCACTAATAAAAGGGGGTACTTTTATGAGCGCGGACAAAGAAGCCAAAATTATGTTTGAGAGATTTAGATTGTGCTCGCCTTGTGTCTCTAGACTGCCGAGCAGCATCTCTGTAGAGTGGTGTCGAGCGGCCGATTTTGCTGTTCATCTCGGAAGAAACGGTTCGGATTGAATTTGAGCGCATACAAATCTGAATCGTCCATTACTCGATTAGGATCTAAGCCACCGATTGCCGAGACAAACGGCCGAATCAACTGCTCTGCATCTGCTTTAAAAGGCGTAAACTGGTCCGAACACCTCGTTAAAAAACAAATCAAAACCTTGCACCACACACACATTACAGCGATCACGCATCGTGGAGGAGTCTGTGTACGTTGACTTGGTTTTGGATTCCTCATTGGTTCACGAGAATTTTTATTCCTAGACCACGACGTAGCTACACGTGGTGGGTACGTTTAAAGTTGTGTGCACCGTCGAGCACCGGATATTCCCTCCTGTCGTTCTCTGTGTTGTTTTTTTATCCTCGTTCCCTGAGTTGTTTACCTTTCCTCTTTTCTCTTCTCCAAGCTTCTCTTCGCAGTCGGTGGCCAAGGGGTCTTTCTCCTCTGTGCTGCCTCCCCACGACAAGTCAAGACCCCCCAAAACACTTCTCTCTCTCTCTCTCATTCTCATTCTTGTCT
Source organism: Rhododendron mucronatum var. ripense (assembly GCA_019656295.1). Lineage (NCBI taxonomy): Eukaryota > Viridiplantae > Streptophyta > Magnoliopsida > Ericales > Ericaceae > Rhododendron > Rhododendron mucronatum. The sequence goes on from BPLT01000041.1 coordinate 989,283, forward strand.
CTATACAAACCTCTGAGCAGGATATGGATGCTCGATTGTATCGATAAGCTACTGAATTCTGATCGAATCGGACACTTGAAGATGGATTTAGCGAAGAGAGATGAGTGAGGAGAGAGAGAGAGACACACACACAGTTAGAGTAAAAGTTTGAAATTATGCGAACTCTCTGCGACGTCTGTGAGAGCGCCGCCGCGATCCTCTTCTGCGCTGCGGACGAGGCCGCTCTTTGCCATTCCTGCGACGAGAAGGTATCCAAGCTCGATCGAATCCTTTGACTCGTATGTGTATATATACATATATATACACACTATATTTATTTATGTATTTGTACGTACTTATGTATATGAAGCGTAGTTGTCTAGTAGGTAAGACAGCTTGCTCGTGTGAGCAAGAGTGCGAGGGCCAGAGTCTTTTGAAATTATTCCGAATTACTAAAATTCGTGAGAGCTAGAATTGAGGGTGCGAGTGGAGGGCTTAGTGTAGTGTTCTAAAAGTCGTCCGTCTAGTCCTGCCTAGGCGCTAGGAGGTGGTCCAACGCCTAGATTATGCAGCCGACTAGTTGGCGCCTAGTCCCCGCCTAGGTGCTAGGCTGCCGATTAGTCAGCACCTAGGCGCCCCTTTTCTACTTGACTAGCGCCTAACAGTTTTTAGAACATTGGCCATAGTGTAGGTGTAGATTCGGCCTAGTTATTATCTTAGATGATATAGTAAATGGTTTGCAGTATATTGGTAACATTTATTATTGAGCAAAACTGGAATGGATCTATGAAGTGTTCGTAGTGAAGTCGTGAATTGGAAGATGAACTGTGTTGGCTTTTCCTAGTGTTGATGTTTAAAGATAGTGGTAGAAGAAAGTGAGAACATTGGTTCCTTAGGCGCAAATTTCTAGGAGCGGTGGAGAAGCAATTAGTTAGTTTGCAAGTTTGGGATTTTTTTTTTTTACTTTTTAGTTTATAACTCAGGTGTCTGGACCAGCTTACGCGTACCTCAACTAATCCATATGCATATGGACTGGCCCCACAAGAGTTGATAACATTAGCACCTGAGAGGTTTCGAATCTTGACCTTAGGACGGAGCAAACCTCCTAGTCTCAAGCCTCGACCGCAAGGCCAACCCATTGGGGTTAAGTGTTGGGAAAATTTTCCATTGGTGCAAAGTCATTGCATTGTTTTTCGCCTTGGATGTATGCAAATGTTACTTCAGTTGATGCAGGTTGCATCAACTGTTTTAACTTTTTTCGGTATATATTTTGTCCATTTATTTTGTCTCACTGTGCGGTGTGCCTGCAATTGCCTTCTCTCCCTCAGTGTTCACGCACGAGCGCACACAACTCAATTTTGAAGTTCCATCACAAGTCTTACCATTTAGTTAAATGTGGACTACTATGGTCCATTCATACTGTTGTTCATTCATGTTTTCTCATGCTTGTGTTTGTTAGTTGAAACCATGTTCTTGTTAGTTCTCCATCCTGTCTGTGAATCACTTTCAATTGCTGTCAAATTCTTGCCAAAGGTCAAATTCCTTGGCCTTGGTTGCATGTGGTTTGGAAAACACGGACACAGACACCTCTGTACAAATAACGAGATACATTTATAGCAAGGATCTGCCTAAACTTGGAAGACCCATTTCACCCTTTCTGTGGAGGATTTTGCCATGAGAATAAAGATGGTAGCTGGTAGCGTGATGAGACTAACTTTATTAATATTCTGTGGTTGTAAGATGAATATACGGTCTATGAATCAGTAATTGATTATTGCTAGTAATTAGTTCCATAATCAGAATGATTCGTATGAAGGCACAACAAGGAGGAAAATATGGGTATTTCTATTTCCACTTGGGCATATAATTCATGTCATAAGTACAAACTTAAGTACGTGACTATTGACTACTCTACTCACTGCTACTTTGATAATGGTTTCGTAATTTTGCTTTCTAAGTGAAAGTTTGAGACTGGTATTTTCATAAAAAGATTTATGACTATTAAGTAGCATAGTGTTATATTTCTTCCATAAGGTTCTATTTCCTAAATTTTGAGGGAGTATCACTTCTGGCACCTCCCACTCCCCCAAATGTGTTATGACCCTTGTTTTCATTCTAGTCCAGCTGCTGTCTTCTGTGATTAATCGAAGTCAGAACTCAATGTCTATCATTTGTCAGTCATATGCTCAAGTTTCAAAGAAGATTTGATGATTGTGCAGGATTAGGGCGTTTGACGTGGAAGATGTGTGGGCAATTTTTCTGGGAGCGTGTGAGGAGGAGGATTGTCATGGACATGATTACTTATTATGAGCGTCCTTGATTTTGAGCTCATAAAGGAAGTGCTTAGTATAAGTGCCCTTCTCCCTAGTACCATTACTAAGTTCTAGCTTTTTCTAAAATGCCACCTAGTCTATGTTCTACATACTCTTCCCCGTAAGTATCCTCAATGTGAGTGAGGCCATGGGTTTTCTTATTAATTTTGAGTTCTAGGCTTTGAAGCTTGTGCATGTGACCACAGGGAATGCAATGGAGCTAGATGGAGGTTTGTTTTATGAAGGGTTTTGGCTTTAGGACGGCCGACCTTTAGAGTTTGTTTGGTTTGGGCTATCACTAAATGCTAGTTTAGACTAGAAATGATTTAAAAGAAAATTTAACTAAAGGCAAGGTCTAGTGGTTCAACCTATCCATAACTTAAGTTATTCAATTGTTCTCAAAGATAACTCAAGTGAGAAACAAGCTCACCATCCTCTCATTCGGAGGATTTAACAATGAAATTCATATTTTCATATAAAATGATGTTTGGAAATGGAGTGAATTCTTTGAGACATTTTATCAAACGCTTAGAGTGACCTTTTTCTAAGCATTGTGTGTGCCAAGTAATTTGTCTACACACAATCAAAGAGATTAACAACCCTAGCTTTGTATCAAAAGATAAGAGCTCAACAAGTTCTTTGAGGCATTTTATCAAACACTTAGAGTGACATGGATCTAAGTATTATGTTTGCTAATGTTATTGTCTACACATAAGCAAAGATTTAACAACCCTAGTTTTGGATAAAAAAGGTAAGAACTTAATCCATTCACAAACAAGTTAGATATTCACATTTTGAGAAGATATTGAACAACAACCCCCTAGGTCATAGGATAAAAATCACCCCATGACCAAGCCCTAGGAGGCTACCCCTCCATGGGAAATGAAATCAACTAGAAAAGGGAAGAGACAACGCAATACATAAAGATAAAACACGAAATTAAACTAAAACTATGATTGAACAGTAGAGTACTTGTATGATTTAAAGGAAAATGCAAGAGAGAACTAGAAATCAAAGGTCAAACCATGGAGGTTTGAGAGCTAAACCTAAGAGGGAGGTAGAGAGAGAAACTAAAATCTGGGGGATGACCTGGGCATATCTTCTGTTTACAGACCCTTAAAATGTTGAACAAAAAGTCTAAAATGCCCCTAAGTCAAAACAGGATCAGGCACAAAATCTGCAGAATTTTTCCGGCTGGTACCTACCAAAACTGTTTCCTGAGCTTTTGATCAATTGGTACCTGTACCAAGGTAAAGTGTGGTACCGGTACCAAAATTGGTACCTATACCACACAAAACCCTTTTCCTTTTCTCTTGACCCTTGGTCGTCCGGAATGCCCTTTCATGCTTCTTCAAATGACTTTTTGGACTTGAGAGGGGACCTCCTTGGTGCCTCAAGACCTTGGCTATTCCCGGGAGCTATCCACAGCTTCCAAGTACACCTTATTTCCATGATTAACCTGTAAACACTAAAAACACACCTTTCGCGCAATATCAATCTAATCAAGCGAGTATAAGCGTGTACCCATTTATTTACACTATTGTGGGCTTATCAATTGTTTCAACTCGCCTCATACTCGTTACATGTTTTAGATGTGAGTGAAATCTCATGCAACTCAACTCCATAGTCTCAGTGTGCAATGCCTTCTACAAACTCCTGCAGAAAAAGGGGGGAGATTGGTGTTCTCAATCGAAACACAATGGGATATGGAATTGAGAAAATGCTATTTATGTGTGATGGCATGATAGTTATGGTTTATGCCTTGACAAATCATTGTCAAATATATTCCACTGCGACTAGCTTAATTGTGGAAGGTATTGTCGCCGCTTTATTCACTTGTATTTTTTTAATCACCCCAAGTGTTAGGAAATTCTTTGCAAAGTGTTCACAATTGCTTTCCTCACAAGGTTCTCCATGGTGGTTTGCTTGGCATTGAAACCTGTGAAGTTGTGTCGTTTAGACTTTAGTTGTTGGCGTTGCAGGTACATATGTGTAATAAACTTGCCAGTCGGCATGTGCGGGTTGGGCTTGCTGAGCCTAGTGTTGTTCCCCGCTGTGATATATGTGAAAATGCACCCGGTATGTCGTCTACTTTCGCTTCAACTTTTTATGTATTGTATTCTTTATTAAGGTCAGCAATTTTTCCTCTTCCTTGTATGTAGCTTTCTTTTACTGTGAGATAGATGGTAGTTCCCTTTGCCTGCAATGTGATATGATTGTACATGTTGGAGGTAAAAGAACCCACGGAAGATACCTGGTACTCAGGCAACGAGTTGAGGTTTGTGATTGCATAATTGTTCACGTTTTTCTTGTGGTGTTGCGTGTAACTGTGATATTGCCTCCTGTAATTTGGATTATCCTTGGACGTGCCGTGTAGTTCCCAGGGGATAAACCCGGCCGCATTGATGAGCTAGGTTTGCAACCCGCTGAACTGGGTGAAATGAGGAGAAATCAGCCCCATAAGCCTAGGATGACTGAGAACCATCAAAATCACGCGGCGTCTAGCGTTCTGATGTTAGACGCTAATACAGATGGTGGCAGCAAAATGGACTCTAAAATGATTGATCTAAATTCTAATCCCCAGCGTATGCACGGGCAGTCTTCAAATAATCAGGTAGACATTACTCCAATATCCACTTTTTTCCATTTTTCTTTGGTATGGTATTCCATTTGGGTGCTCACCTTTTGATTGGGCTTTTTGCTTGAAATATGAGCACTAGAGTTTTGATTGAATGGCCTAGTGATTTGATTAGTATAATACTGCTTCTATATTTAAGGAACAAGGGATGGATGGTCTAAACGGGGACAATCATGAATCTGCAAGTGTGGTTCCTGTTGGACCATTTAAAAGAGAGTTTGAAAAGTGATTCAGGTATATTCTATTTCTAAGACAGTACTACTGTTATTTTCCTTGTGATTTCTCCTTTTCTTGCCTTGTTGATTATTTATATGGTCTTGCATACGTGTTATTAAGTATTAACTTTACCTTGTGTGGCCTCATGTTGGTTCGGCTTAACAGTTGGAAATTGTTCATTGCTGCTCTGTCCAAAGAATGCTAATGGACTATATTTCTATTTTGATTTTTGGCAACATGTCAGGCTGTATACTTGCACCGCAATAGAAAGGGCAAGGTGGAAAATGCATGGGATGTGGTTCTAAGGTTATATCTGAGGTGCAAAAGGATTGATATGTTCCAATGTCAAGAAGCCTCGTAAATTTCCCATTTTTTTCTGAGTCACTTTGTTAACTAGAGATGAAATGGTATCAAAGGAACCTATAAGGCATTAGACAATACATAATTGTTACGATATCATTGTTGGAGTTTTGTTGACATTTGCTTCAAAAGTTGGTGTTAATTTGTTAATTTTTGCACTTGTGTTGCTGTTTTTTGTTTCTCAACCCATCATTTCGTGTATTAGCTCATGTATTAGTCTTGCACTCGTAGACCTCGTGCATTTCATTCCTACATTGAGTCTTTTTATCCCACTTTGTGATGCAGATGTTCTCGCCCCCTAGAGAAGTTTCACGTAGTCATGATATGTAAGCTGTCCCTTCCGTGCATAACGAAAGTCGGTCAGAAGAAAATAATTTGTTACCCCTGGCCAACAGATGGAATGTTTCGTGCCTTTGGAATCAGGTTTTCTGGTAGTAAAGCTAGTACAGTTTCTTACACTGTTCAATTCATGCTATTTCCTTGCAGAAAGTCTGCCCACACAGCAGATCTGTGCACAGATTTTGTTGTGGGGCCCACCAAAGGCCCCACACAAATCATCCGAGCCGTTCATTAAATGTAAAACATTTTTTCAAGGGCCTCCGTAAAAAATAAGTTCAATCCGATACCTCTAGGTATTCGATCCAACCATATAACTTTTCATTATCCGGAAATCTGAATGAAAAGTTAGATGGTTGGATGAAGCACCTATAGGTATTGGATTGAGCTTATTTTTTACGGGGGCCCTTGAAAAAATGTTTTACATTTAATGAACGGCTCAGATGATTTGTGTGGAACCCGTGGTGGGCCCCACAAAAAAATCTGTGCACATTTTACTGTGTGTGTAGAACGGTTCATTCCCTTGAAATCTTGTACTAATAGAATTTCTCGCCTTTGTGAAGTTGAACCTGAAGGCATCCTGTAAATTAAGAGTTGGTTATGGACACCTGTAGTTTTATTTTAGGGAAAACTGAATGCACAGAGTTTAATTTGAATTTTAGTGATCGAATTCACGTCTACTTACAAGTTTCTCCTGTGGTTTCCGAGTCTTACATGTATTAATTCCGCTGCCTACCTGTAGTACGCTCTTTGTGATCTCGGCTCACGATTCAATTGCCCTGTGTTACAAAGGTATTGGTGTCTTTGATATGGTTTTTGCTCATAATATCGGGAAAAGTACCTTTTTTTTGCTTCCTATTCTGTTTTAGGATATGGGTGGGTGACTGTTTAAAGTCGCGAACTAATTTCCCTGGGAAATCCAGTATCGAAGCACAGCATTAATGAACTCGAAGTTTTTTGAGCTTGACAGTGAACACAATAAACCAGAAGACGAATGATATTTGTCTCGAAACTTTTATACGTAATCTTTTACCAAAATGACGTTCTTAGAACCAAAAGACAGTTTGGAAGGTCGATTACTATTTTTAGGGTGATAAGCTTATCAATCAATCGCGTCATTGTGTATACGCTTCAGATATGCAAATTTTTGCTTATCTAGCAATTTATGCTGGTAGGGGGTGCTTGGCAAAATCTCGGGCTCCGGTTAGATTGCTTTGAAAACAGTAATTGTGGGTGGTGGCTTCTCTTCACAGCTTCTCCAGATTGCCCCTCCTCTGCTCTACGGCGAACCTGCAACAAGGTGAGAGAGAGAGAGAGAGTACTTTCAGAGTAATATAGGGTTGCGTACATTCTCTAGGGCTTATCCCTCCGCTTATATAGGCCAACGTGCTTGCCCTCCAAGCTAGGAATGATCGCAACGCACAACACATGCCATGACATCACAAGTGACCGCCTTCCTTCCTCAACATTCCAGGCCTCTTGAGAAACAAGAGGAGCCTCCACGTGGTCCCCTCGTGGGTCAAACCGACCCGATTGGCAAACCGGCCCACAAGCCCGACCCGAAGACTCGGACATTGGGCCAGTGAGTCGGACCGTAAATCGGTGAGTTGGACCCTTCGGTCCGGCCCACCTCCGTTCGGCCGTCCTCTTCGCCATACTAGGTCTCAGCCTGGGCAATGTATGCGGGACTAGCCAGGAGAGCCCAAACTCTTACTCTGCCAGTTTCCCTTTTGTGGGCCAACCAGAGGCCCAATTCGGTTCGGCCCACCACAGTAATCGAAGTATCCAAGGCACAACATGCCCCCATGTCCATGACTAGGAGAAGGGTACTCTGTTGTGCCAGCTTTATGGGCCTCATCTAGGGCTCAAAAATATTATCTGAACTGGTCACCTTATGGTACTTGATTAATAGCTCTGAAAAAAGTCAAGTTGATCGGACATCTGTAACTGAGAAAGTGAACCACATTTTTATGCAATAAATGAATAACAAATAGAACACAAAAAAAAAACACAGCAATATTTTGGTGTGTTTGCTAAGCTACTGATGTCCAATCTACTTGATCATTGTCGGGGCAGTTAAACGCATTGAGCTCTACAAAGTGAATAGTTCGGAACATGTTTTGAGCTCGGGACAAGAGCTGTATCGCCAGCAAAGCAGGCCCCGTGTCCTTATTACTAAACGCCTAAATGTACATGTAATGAGCAAATCAAAGTCTCCATTTTCACATTCATCATAAATGTCAGAGAAGTCTTCCAAGGGTATGTTTTGTAAATCATATGCAATATGACAAAAAATGAGTAGTTAAGAGCCGGCCCAAGTACTAGGCCATTAAGACTATCGCCTAGGGCTTCCAATTTGGTATTTGGATATGCCTCACTTTCGTACATGTATGTGTTTGTATAGTTTTATATTTGACTTATCAAAAATTATTTCAATTGACAAGAAAGCCTCATTTAGGTAAAAGGCCTTCTAAAAGAAAACCTCTCTTATAGTTCTATACATTAGAGAGTAAGCATTTAACGATTAATAACCTTCCCAATTTCAAATAAAAAACAAAATATATTAGTGTAAAATGTTTTAATATCAATAGAACTCTTAAAAGCCTCACACTCAAATTTTTCCTTAATCCTTCAATGAGTTTGGGCCGCGTCTAGTAGCTATGGATTAACGGAGGGTGGAAAAAGACAAAAAGTTTTTACCCATAAGATAACTGGAGGATTTTGAAAGATCTCTCTCTCTCTCTAGAAACTTAACAGGCGGCTAGGTTTTCTCGAGGGGGAGGCCCTGCCTCCGCCGCCTCTCCCCCTCCCTCTTTCCCCCGTCCTTCTCCTCCCCTCCCTCTACCCTGTCACTCGGTTCTCTCCCCTCTCTCCCTCTGTTCCGGTTTGGCTTCGTCTCGCTCTCAATGAGGATGGCGTGCTGTGAGGCTTGGCCTCCCCATCTATCCTCTGATTTGGTTCGACGAGGAAGCATCGGTGATAGGCGGTTGGTGGTGGCACTGTCGGGGGTTTTGGGTCTAAATAATGGGGTTTGGAGCGTTTGGGATTTTTGTTTTTCTGTCTGTTTTTTTTGTTGGCTTTCTACCGGCTGATTTGGGTTTCCCCCAAATCATTTTGGTTTGGTACCAGTTTAGTTTCCCCAAATCTGGTGTGGAAGAGGAGGTGGGCGAATAATCCGATGCCTATTGAGAATCGTCCGAAGTTGGGGTTGTTTGTGGTTGTTGGTGGGTTGAGGTTCGTCCGGCTACTGTTTCGGTGAAGGGGTCTGCTACGGTGAACGACTCCTGCTCCAGTGAACAGCTCTTGCCTTCTAAATTTCATATGTGCTTCTCGGGTTTGAGTTGGGGTGCAGTCCGTTTGGGATTCTCTACTATCTAGACCTAGATTGGTTTTCATTTGCCGATTTTGCCGGTCTTGCTTCTGCTGGGGGCGCCTATGTCGAAGTCTGAATAGTTTTGCCTCATTCTTATATCTTTTGATAAAATCTGTATTGCCTTCGGGCTTTTTTATAGAAATGAATTGAATGTGTTAAAATAAAAATAAAAAAAAGATTACTAGACCCAAATTAAAAATCTGGATTCTGGAGGGAATAAAAATTTCCGTTGCCGGGACTTGAACCCGGGTCTCTCGGGTGAGAGCCGAGTATCCTAACCAACTAGACTACAACGGAAGATATGCTCTTGCTTTCGGAATTTTAAATTTTTCACATATAAAGATTCACACCCGAACAACCTGCGTTTTTTTTTTTCCCTTCAAAAAATGCTAGAACTACGGCCATTTACACACCTGCACTCACAAATGTGTGGACCCTACACACATCCATCGTGTGGAGCCCACACCCTTATGAGTATAGGTGTATAAGCAGGTGTGATTGTAAAATTATTTATCTTTTTATTCTTCTCACACACTCACAAGTGTGTGGGCCCTACACACATCCAGTGTGCGGAGCCCACACCCTTATTATGGATGTGTAAGCGAGTGTCGTCGTAGAATTACTCTCTCCCTCCGTCCCATTTTTATTGTTCATTATTCCTTTTGTCTTTTTTGTGTCTATTTCTTATATCTTTCAATATAGATCTCGAAAAATATTCAATAAGGATTTTATTTGATACTGTAGATTTTAATTTGTTCTACAATACAAAGTTGTCGAAATCATGAAAAACATTATCGATTGAAAGACATAGGTAATAGACACAAAAGAGACAAAATGAATAATGGACAATAAAAATAGGACGGAAGGAGTAAATTTTTATTTTGTATTCTTCTCAGAGTGTATAAAATGACTGTCGGTTCACCGTAAGTTTACGTTGTAATGCTTCTTCACAGGTTGGTTGACACTTTTTACCCATTTTGTCACGCTTTTTCACCTGAAAACAAAGCGCAGTTCAAGTGATCAAGTGCTTCCCTTATCAAAAAATAAGGTCCTGGGTTTGAGTTTTAACAATTGTCGAATGGCTACGAGCCTAATTTTTGAATCTGGCATTCAACTCTCCCTCCCGTCTACATTACTTTATAGTACAACTTTTACAGACATTCTACTATTACACTTTTGACTATTTTTACAATTACTACGTACCTACAAATCCTGACAATTACAACACAAACACTACAGTACTAACATATCATTAATTTTTGGAAAACGGTTTATCGGCATTCCAAAGCAAAGGTGGGTGATTGTAGCCGTTCGAAAGCGTTTTGAATAGATTAAAATTTGATAAAGTAAGATAAGTATCTGTAAATTTGGATCATTGATTGTTTGAAATTAATGGCGGTTATTAAAGTGCACTGGCTACTCTCCTTGTCCCTGCAAAGAAGTCGGTCAGACATTTTCATCTATAGAAAAGCTTATGTGATTCAATCTTGGTCATCCATCTCAAAAATTAACGGTTTAAATTTGCCAGAATACATAAAGATTACAAGAAAAATAAGGGTATAAACGAGTCGAAAAGAACGGAGCTTTGCAATATTCGAGCTCGGCTTGCAAGGCCAGCTAAAGGGAGAGGCTAGAAAAGCAAGGGCTTCTGGCCCCCAAAATTTTAGGACCCATATAAATATAAATATATATATATATATATGTAGAATTAGTACGTTTGCAACAAAAATTACGAGAAGACTAATTTTCAAGTGATGGATTTTGAGATATTGTAATAGTTTTTTTTTTTTTTTTGGATAATTACATGCTTATATTTTGTAATGGAAGATTTTTTATAATGGTTTTTTTTTTTATGAAACTTTTTGGAGACCAACTTTTGTATGGAAAATATAGGAAAACCTCATTCAAGAGGTTCACTTTCGGCCTCCAAAATTTATGAGTCGGCTCTATCGGCTTTTTACTAAACGAGTCTGAAACTTGAGCAGTTGAGCTCAAACTCGACTCGTTTGTAAATGAGTCGAGTCTGACTAATTTACTTAACAAGCCTCTTTAAATGAGCCAGGTATATGAAAACAAGTCGAGCTTTTGCGAACCGAGTGTTTTACTGTCGAGCTCAAAACTCGAGCTCGAACTCAGCTCGGTTGGTTACAAATGAATAGAGTCGAACCTTCACGAACAGAGCCATTTTCACTCAAAAAAAAAAAAAACTAACAGTGCCATATGATCGGTTTGTTTGCAACCCTGCTTGAAAACCGGAAATAACTTCGTCTAGGTGTAACCGGGGCCGGGCTCTTTTACCTTTACCCTAGATTTAGACACAACAGCTGCCTTATCCACTCTCTCTCTCTCTCTCTCTCTCTCTCTCGTTACTCTGCATCTGCACAAGATCAAGGACTTCATTACCAGGCGCCATACCAGGTTTCTCCTTCCTTCTCTCTCTCTCTCTCTCTCTCTCTCTCTCTACGTTCTTGTATTTTGATAGGTGCATTCATTGACTGGTCTGGATCGGAGGATGATTGACCTTGATCCGTTTTCGTATGGTGCCCTAACGATCGTTCCGTGTTAATAATCGAATGCGTTTACACATACATATACCCGTGCACGTGGTTTAATTCACTGGTTGCGATCGATTTTGTGTACAATTTTACTCGGAAGTTTTAAACTAGGGTTTCCGATCGCGAGTGAGTTAACCCTCCCCGACTTAACCCATCCGAGACCAATTTCGTATAAATAGGCCGAAAGAAGAAAGAATTTGTATGTACTGAAGTTGTTGAACCGATTGACATGCCTTTATGAATTGAGCTATTTAATGCCTCGGAATCACTGAATAATAACCTGTTTTAATGCTAATAATAAGTGGTAAAGAGATATTTGCGATATAGTCAGTGGAACAATCACCCGTTCGGGTGCCATCTTTCCTAAATTGCAATTGCGACAGATAAGTTACAGCCGATTTGACAAGCAAGTAGACTAATAGATATATCAGATCCTTTTTATTTATCCAACGAAAAGCAAAGGTGTGTGGAGTCCTTTTAATGAACGAAAGCCGAAGCATTGAAAAGCCTATGAGCTCAAGGCATGTAATGATACAAAGTGTCGGGAGCATTGACTCAGCTAGAACGTGTTTGAGTTTCCTGAAAAGCAAAGGTATATCGGATGCGTCTTATTATCCAACGAAAAGCAAAGGTATGTGGAGTCCTTTTAATGAACAAAGCCACAGCATTATATATACAAACACGATTTGAAAGAAAAACCTACAGAGCTACAAGGTATGTGGGTGCCTTTCAAAATTGAGCCATTTATTGTTTTGGAATCACTGGATAATAAATTATTTTAATGCTAATAAGTAATAAAGAGGTAATTACAATATAGTCGGTGGAACAATCACTCATTTGTTGCGATCTTTCCAAAATTGAAATTGTGACAGCTAACGTTACGGCCTATTTCACTAGCAAGTAGACTAATAGATATATCAGATCCGTCTTATTTACCCAACGAGAAGCAAATGTTTGTGGAGTCCTTTTAATGAACAGAGCCGAAGCATTAAATATACAAACATGATTTGAAAGTAAAGCCCACAGGGCGCAAGGCTTGTAATGATACGGAGTGTCGGGATCATTGACTCAGCTCAACCAATGTGTTTGAGTTTCTTAATACAGAGTGTCGGGGACATTTATGTTTTCCCTTTGTAGAGGGTAGATTCATGAATCGGGATATGCCAATATGTGGAAGAGAGGTGCTTTGTTTGTCATGTTGAGCAATCAGGCACAATGTTCTAAATAAAACAAGGAATTAATCAACGATTAATCGCTGGCAGGGCCTATCCGATTAGGTCCAATAATGATTAATCGCCGATTACTAATTAATATGCACCGATTAATCGCTTGAAGGTGGCCAACCGCCCGACTAGTGTGTAGCACTTTTAGAACATTGATCAGCCATCAAGGAGGACAATGACAATCTCCTCTTCAGTAAAATGAAAAGATTTTTGGTTCTCGTTACCCATCTTGAGAGGTGTCTACACTCTACAGGATGTCCAAGATTCTACAATTGCATCACAACTGATGTCATACTCAGCTCTGAGTATGTACTATGTAGTATACTGTGGTTGAGTGTGTACAGCGGTTGTTGATGAACATATTGACGAGTGCTTGTGACCCTAGTTCGGGTCCAAGTTGGTGTGATTGTGTTGAGTGGAGATTGCTGGTGAAATTTTATCTTGAGGTGCCATTTCTATCCATAAACTCTGTAATATTTCCCTTGCCAGAGTTTGTGGAAAGTATTTAGTTGAGAAATTTGAATCCTCCATTATGAAACTAAGACTGGGCTTGTTGTGTGTACCAGGTCATGTTTTTCCCATTATTTTGCTTTTTGTCTGTATCGTCATATTTGAATCTAGTTCTCTCTTTAGCTTTTCTTGAATTCTGTAATCCAAAGCTTCTTTCATTGAATGATTGTTTTTGTTTTCTATGGTTTTTGCATGGAGAAGGATGTACTGATATAGGTTGTGGCTCCATCTGGTGGATGATATCCTCAAAGTTGAAGTATGTTATTCTATGTAGTCATTAGCATTAGCTTGATAGTTGTTTTAGGGCAGTAGTGAGCAAGGGATGCTAAGTTCTTACCAAGGATATATTTGAGAAACTGGGATCTTTTCAACTAAGGGATCTCTCGCTGCTAAGAGAGTGAAATAATTGACGTGAAGTGGTTTGGTATTTGAAAGTGTCTGTCCTTTAATGTTGGGATACTGGTGTTTGTATCTGAAGAGGACTGTTGGGTTTCTTGTGGACTCATGGATTTGGTTGGCTGTGGTTGTGTTGTGGACAGGGAGGCATCGGCTGTGGTGGTGGTGGGTGGTGTTTTTTTGCAGATTGGTGACGCTTGTTTCTATTGGTCTGGTTTAACATGAGTTCAGACAGCATGAGTAGGAGCCGGAGCCGGAGCAGGAGCAGGAGCCCAGTGGATCGCAAGATCCGTACTAGTCGGTATTCCCACCGTGATGCACCTTACAGAAGGGAACGCGGGGGTTTCAGGTGGTCTTGGTTTCCATCATTTATTAGTTGTTCTTTTTGTCCATTTGACTAAATTTTTGTATAGATATTCCAGTTGGGGAAGCGCTTCTCTATGATTTTGTCTGTGAGGATCTTTGAAGTTGAAGTCTCCTAGTTTTGCTTCTTTTGTTGGTCGCTAAGTTAGGTGGACTTGAATTAGAGTCTCTTCGTCGGGGAATGCGAGCGTAATTTGCGTGGTGTTCGCTAGGGCCAATCTCTTAGAGTTGCTTTTAGATACGTAATTTTGCTCCTTTTTATTTGGGTTTCGGTTTTGGGCTTAGATACGTAACTGGAGTGCCTTGTTCAGAAAGAATGCTTGAAGGGGATAGTGTGGCTGTGCCAGTCCTTTAGGCCTCGTTTGATAAAAGTATTAGAGGGGTGGAATTCGCAAGGAGATAGGATTAGGATTGGGATTGGTAATGAGTATGTTTGTTTGTGATGGGATTAGATGATGGGATTATTAATATCATGTTTGTTTCATATGGGATATGATTGGATTGATAGTAAACATTTCCATTTTTACCCTTATGCAAAACAGAAGGATAACATATGATAAAAAAAAATTAAGTATTTTAATTTTCAATCTGTTTGAACCCGTGCGAAGATGTTATTTTGTTGATCATATTATTCTAAAGGGTCATAAATCATAATTAAATTGTCTGTAGGACTCTTATAGTTAAGTATTTGTTCTTTATTTGGTTCTCTGTCTATCTAAAGGCTCATACATGAGAGTCCTAGAGCCAGAAATTTATTATGACTCTTTAGAATAAAATGATAAAAAAATAAAATCTTCGCACCGGTTTTAACGGATTAAAAATTAGAGCACTTAATTTTTTAACCATATATTTAAATATATAAACAGTCTAAAAAAAATGAGTGCTCCAATTTTCAATTCGTCTGAACCGGTGCGAAGATTTTATTTTTTTGATCATTTTATTTTAAAGGGTTATAATTAATTTTTGACTCTAGAACCCTCATATATGAGCCCTAAGATAGTGATAGTCATAGAATCAAACAAAGAATGATTAGTTGAGAAAGTCATGGTTACGTTCGTCATTGTATTGGAGGGACTCCGGACTGGATTGATAATACCATGTCCCAGGAGGTATTAGTAATCCACCTTAATCCCAGGACTCATAGTCCCATGGGTATGTTAGTCCGGCCATTGAGAGTGAAAGAAAACAAAGAATTAGTAGTCCAATCCCATGGCTGGAGCCGATTATCAAACGGGGCCTTAAATGCTATGTCGTTAGGCAATCTGGATATTGCACGGCTGTTAACATCTTTCATCCTTTATCGAAACAGTGTTCAACCGAATAGAAATCAACTGGGAATGCGTGTGTGGTATTGTCTTGGTTGGATATCCTAGTGTTTAAATATCTAAATGTTTTGCACTATCAATCTGGATCTTGAATCCCTTAGTCATGGTATTGCACCTGAATCTTTTACCAAATTGATCGTCTCGCTCATACAGTGCTGGCAGTCGTGGTACTAAATTTGTCCCGTTGGGAGGGGGTTTGGGCTGTTGTTAAGTAGATGGTGTTCTCATCCTATGATTGTCCCTTATCTTCACTTGTCACATGCTGTAATGGAAAAAATGTTTCTTTTATTCCGCTTCTATCATGCTGGAGTTGGGCCTTACGCGCTACTGCCTATTACCCTCTTCCAAGAGTGAGATTCACCCAGAGCCCACGGAGAAGGAAGGACAGACAGACTGAGACAGGAAGTTTTTAAAACCTATGTTCTGCAGTATCTGGAGAATCACATCATAACTAGTTTGCAAATTTTTCGTCTTGAGATGAAGGTTTTGTGATACCTATTGTTTTCTCTGGAGTAACAATTGTTGTCTGATCCATTCCAGCCAGAACAATCTCTGCAAGAACTGCAAACGGCCAGGTCATTATGCCAGAGAATGCCCGAATGTGGCAATTTGTCACAATTGTGGTCTGCCAGGGTAAGATTCCTCCTATGTACTAGTCTTTGGTAATCCAATGGTTGTCTGTCCAGTACTAGTTGCAAAGTTGTATTTTCTAGATATGCATTTCCTATTTTGTCATTGCCTTGTAATGAATTTCCTAGTTTGTGTTGGTTTTGTGCGCTGTAGTAGCAGTTCTACTATGTGGCTTTTGAAAAATCTGGTTACTCCTTGCACTAAATTCACCCCTGGCTCGCCTTAGTTCAATCACCCCTGGTTATGTTGGCAATTCCTACATATCAAAAACATGCTGTTGTACAGTGGCTTAAACTTTTAACTTTTTGATTAGTACTTAGAGTAACTGTACAGCTTGTGGCATGATTTGGAGCATGTAAATGGGCGCTCTCGTGTATCTTATCATATTCCTTTCCTGGGTAGTCAACAGTCAACTTGTTAGTTTTCTTCACTTGGCACGCGTCATATGTTTGACTACTTCTACGCTGATTTTGACTATAAGAGTGTAAGCCTAATGTATCCAGGAAGTTTGATATGCCTCTTAAATCATTTGCTGTTGAGTTTGATTGCTGTCTTGAGCTGGCAATTGGTTAAGAGCTTGGTGAATTGACTCATTGTTGTTGAAATTATCAATTTTATACTATGAAGTTCTGTGTTAACCATGCATTACAAACCACAGGCACATTGCATCCGAATGCTCCACAAAATCACTCTGTTGGAACTGCCGAGAGCCTGGTCACATGGCTGGCAGCTGTCCAAATGAGGGCATCTGCCACACCTGTGGTAAGGCGGGTCACCACGCAAGAGACTGTTCAACTCCCCCAATGCCACCTGGCGACCTGAGGCTGTGCAACAACTGCTTCAAGCAAGGCCACATTCTGGCGGAATGTACTAACGAAAAGGCGTGCAAGAACTGTAGGAAGACAGGTCACCTCGCACGCGATTGCTCCAACGAACCTGTTTGCAACTTGTGTAATGTGGTTGGCCACCTGGCAAGAGCATGCCCAAAGGCCAATGAAATCGAGGAGAGGAGTGGCGGAGCACGTGGTGGTGGTGGTGGTGGTTACAGAGACATTATATGCCGGAGTTGCCATCAGCCGGGTCATATGAGCCGGGATTGTCCAGGCCCTTTGATGATCTGTCACAATTGTGGGGGAAGAGGACACATTGCTTACGAGTGTCCCTCCGGTAGGTTCATGGACCGCTACCCCTCCGGGAGGTTTATGGATCGCTTTCCCAGGAGATATTGATGGCTGAAACTATTATTATGGAGCTTTTTCAATTGAAGGTGACATTTGGTTATTTGGTGATTACAATAACTGCAGGCTTTGTTTGGTTTGTCGTAAAATTGTCAAAATCATAACTTGAATATCGCGACAAGATTTTCCTAGATCTTGGATTAATGTTTAGAACTATTTTGCCAGATATATTTTTGTTGATTTCGAATTGAAGCATCTACTCCTTACTGTGGATGGTCGTGTTTGCATCTGAACGGCATGGTTCATATCTTGCAGTTGAATGAGAATGTGTCTGGCATTGTGGTACCACATGGGAAGATGGAAGTTTGATCCCTAGCCGCACGGGTCGTCTGTCTTTTTTTTTTAAATTTTATTTTTGGGATTCCCAGTCCCTTTAATTATAGCCTCATAAAATTTTGAATTCTGGGTGTTAATTTGAAAGGCTTTTGAGCATCTCAAACCTGAAGTTTTTTATTTTGCTCGCTATATTATTTGATATGTCAGATGTTGCTACTGAAATGGTGATACCGAGATTTGGAAAAAGAAAATTGACGCGAACTATATTTTCTGGTCCCGTAAGGATGGAGAATTCAAACCAGATTTCTCAAGGGTTCTCTCTGTTTCGTTCAAAACATGTTATGTGCTTGATGTTTCCTACTGGGTTGCAGTGCTTTTTACTTGGTTTGGTACAATCCTAGCAGGAAAAGGAGGGAAATGGATACTCAATAATGTAAAGTGAGAAAAGAGGATTCCATATTCGTCTATATGTTCTGTAAGATACGATTCTCTCTCTCTCTCTCTCTCTCTCTCTCTCTCTCTCCGCACACCATGTTGTATTAGAAAAGCTATGTGCACAGCAAGCTGTGTACAGATGTCTTTTTCTCCTGCCTCGGATTGCACAAAGATGATCGGAGCCGCTCATTTTGTTCAAAATGTCGTTTAAGGTCTCTGTAAAAAATGAGCTTCGTTCAATATCGTTAAAGGCGTCAACAAAACACCCAAAATCACTTCAGAATTTAGCCAGCGGCTCCGATCATCTTTATGCGACCTGAGGCGGGAGAAAAAGGCATCTGTGCACAGCTTGCTGTGCACATATCACAGCTCACAACATATAGCTGTGACTGGTGACACCAAATTCTTCGGACCCGCTGTATGTCTGTCCCATGTCCTGAGTCTAGAGATTCTCACTTGGTTATGTATACATGGAAGCATTGGAAGGGAGAGAAATTCGAACAAAGGATTTAGTAAAAAGAAATTAGTACACAAAAGGCATTCTCACTTGGTTCAATGGCTATGTATACATGGAAGCATTGGAAGGGAGAGAAATTCGTACAAAGGATTTAGTAAAACGAAATTAGTACACAAAGGCTTCGGTGACCTGGCCTTCGGCTAATTGGCTAGGAAATTGGATGCAACCTTGGTACATTACATATATATGTGGACTGTGGTCCATTTGGCTTGCCAGAAATAGGAAAGTCTTTTGATGCACAAAGCTCCTCTCCTTACCAGATTTTCGCTCAAGGTAATAGCTTTCATTCATATATGCTTCTCATCTTCGAGTACATAGTATTGCGATTTCCAATTAACAATTGACACCTAAAACAAGCTCACACCAAAGTAATAGCTATGTGACAATTACATTATTTCAGAGGGGCATTCCTGCAAACTGGTTCACAAAGTAGGAAAAACAATACAAAAACGATACAATAATAGGTGGCTGAACTCATCCTGTTTGGCAAACCACCCACCCGGAGTTTTAAATGGCGTTCAGAAACTACGTAGTGACATCTTCATGGCAATATTTTCAACAGTCGTGCAACGGGATCCTTAGGATTTCGATCGTGTTTTCTTCCTGTAAAAATAGTAAGAAGAGAGATTATTTCAAGAAAGATCCTCCCTATTTGGTTTAGTCTTTTATTTCCTGTCATCATTTTTCTTGAAACTAAGCGGAACTTATTTGCTTGATTGTTTTGAAACTGTCCTTATGAGGAGGAAAAAGTTTTTGAAAAGCATCATGAAGTTCCAATTTTACGAACTCTCAGAAAACCATTTCTGCTCAAAACTGAATAAGATGACAACTGTCTATTTTGTCTTCAAGAGCATTGGGAAAGTATTCTGAAAATCATTTTAAGTAAACAGCAACCAAACAATGTTCATTTTCCAGATAATTGTTTTTACCAGTATAAGGAATTAATTTCTCCTGTGGAAAAAAAAACTTACACATATTTGTTGGTCGGTTTGCAGATAGGTACGCGAACAGAATGGCAAGAATAATGAACAGTACGAAAATCTGCAATAAGACCAAAATGCCTCATCAGTTAAATATTATTTCAGGCAAGATACTAGGGTTCGAAAATCAGCACAAAAGCTCACCAGAGTCGAATTGTATCTGGGCTCGCTCTTGATTATGTAAGATTTCCTGGTGAATTTAAAAAAAATAAGGTCAGACATTGAGAAACCATGATCATTCATGACGGAAACTTAGTAAGTTCAACAGACCTTTTAGTTAGGGTTCCCGACTCCCTGCAAGTTTTCTGAATTGCATCTATTCTGCTCAATGTTTTCGTAGCATTTGGATCATTCTTGTCAACCTATGAACAAAGCAAGCACTTAAATATATGGACATTTGGATAACTCTAGTCAACCTATGGACGTAGCAAGTTCTTAATATATATGGAAATATCCAAACTTATGAACAAAATCAAAAGAAAAGCTAGGCTTTGACCTGAAAATTCCCCATTTCTAAACAAAAGGTTGCTCATAAAAATAAATAACCCAAATGTCTGTAAGTTGGGAAATGAGATATACCACCACAGCTGTCCACATTTTATCTAAAACTATCTTTGAGGAAAATGATAAATATTTATACACCTTTGCCCCACTTCAATGAATATGAAAGCTGAATGACCACAGTAGTTACCCTTTATAAACATGTCCTTCAATCGAAAGAACCACCAGTGGAATGTCAAAGGAAATTGGTAAAGAAGGCAGGGGGGAGGGTCAGGTGCAACTGACAGCTTCCCTCAATGTTCCAGAGCAGTGCCAAGGGGTTTCAGCACTTTGGCTGTTGATCAGAACACAAAATAGCTAGGGTAATCTCTCTCTCTCTCTCTCTCTCTCTCTCTCTCTCTCTCTCTCTCTCTCTCTCACACACACACACACACACACACAATGTAATTGAGAGTTTTAGACATCAGTCTTGCCATAAAACGTTTATTGATGTGGTGGTTAGCATGAATTAGGAGAGTGCGTTGGTTTTGTTTTCCCTAGAAGAACATAGTGCTAGTTGCTCTAACTTCTCATAAGAGGTTACCACATGGCACCTTATGTGGGCATGCGTCATTTTTCAGCTATATAATGTATAAGCTTTATATCCATCTGTATTACGTATCTGACAAGGTTTTGGAGGTATCAAAGCTAAAATCAGGTGGCAGTAGGAGTAGTAGCCTCTGGATTCTACTCTATAGAGCGTGGTAGTGAAGGTGCATGCCCATTCAACAAACTCCCCCAAGGCAAATATCTGTAAGGAAATGCCTTGATAAAGCTTTCCATGTGCACATCAAATCAATCATTAAACTCTTTCTTCGATGCAAAAGTTACAATGATTTATGGTCTTTAATTTTCCCCCAACGCCATTTTTTAAATCAAAAGCTTAAAACATTCTGTTCAGAGAGGAAGTTATGGGAATTCCTGAGGGAAATTTGTATTGTGTCAGCAACACATAATTCATAATTTGTAGCAGAAAATTTATTGCTTTTCCTTGTCCTTTGTTCATTACTTGGTCTCACGTCGAACCAGAAAAGGTTCTACTTGTCTTCCAAATGTACGCACGTCATTAATACGTGGTAGCTAATCACACATTTTTCAGGTTCATCCATCGGGTGAATTTTAGTAATACAGATACATTCAGCATTTAATCTGGCTGTTGCGACGGAATCACTAATCGAATGAATCAAATACTAGTTTAAAATTTTATGAAGCATCGTACCTTTGACTTCATCATACAAGAAAAATCGAAGAAAGCTCCATAAACATCTGACATGGTGCTTGTCCGTTCAATAACTTTAGCAGTAAGACCTTGAAAAGAGAACATAATAAAAGGAGAAAAATTAAGCAAGAACTAGACATTGATTCAAAATAACTCTGGGTGTTATTTTGTGCCTTTGGGCGTGGGTGTGGGCGCGCGCACAGAGAGAGAGAGAGAGAGAGAGAGAGAGAGAGGTAGAATATAGCTTGCAGCATCTGGAATTCTAGCAAATTTTGCATTATCAAGAAGTAACCATTAATCAAGTAAATACTCCCAATGGCAGAGGAAATCTTTCTCATCTGCTTGAGGAATAAATGAATAGAGCTCTGTTCAGTTGTTAAGATTTTCTAGTGGGAAAATTATTTCAAGAAAAGTGGTATGTAAGGTGAGGGAAAAGGAGAGTTGTTTTTGTGCCTACGCTCATTTAATAGCAGATTTTTTAGAGAAAACTAGTTGCTCATTTGCCAGCAAAAAGAAAGCAGCCAAGAGAAAACTCTGTTAACATCAAACCCTCAATTTCCATAAACTCAGTTCAATGTGCAGGACTCAACCGAACAATTTTGAGGTGTTGGGATGTGATTTTGTAATGAGAGAAAACAAAATATAGAATGATGACGAGGTGTTTGGTTGGTTTCGATAGATTCATCCGCCTTATCATTTCTTTCACTTTTCCAATGGGAAAGAGAAGTCAATGTCACATGACGATATCGTCAATTTATGCTGACCAAATGAATAATAAAGAACATGAACAACATAAAAGCAGAAAAATAAAAATAATTAACAGGATGACTAAATCAGTAAATCTTCAAGTTATGCTCCAAGGAATTTAGTGTTGAATGATATCTTACCACGCCTCATTTTAACGACACCTCTGAAGACTTCAACATTGTTGTAGCATAAAGCTAAGGTTCCAATTGCCATTATCTGGTAAGAGAACCAAGAAAATTCAACAGCATTTAGCATTATTCGAAAGCTGCATATTGTAAAACAGAAGAGTTTCTTGATTGATATTTGATTATTTGCGTACAAAGGTCAGAAAATTTATGGCTTTGTGGAGTGTTTGTCCAAGTAATTGAGGCAGTAAACTGGCCAAGTGCCAACAATGTTAGTAACTTGAGATGCAACTCATTCACTACTGAAACCCTACACGCTCAACCAGTAGTGTTTCGATTGGTGGATATTTACTACAGATAAAATGATCTCTCTTTTGAGACACACACTAAGTTATCTCCATATGGCAAGCTTTAGAAACCAAATTGGTAAACAACGCTGACATTTGATTGGCATGCAGATAGAAGTAGAATTATTGGGATTAATATCATCAAACATACGATGTAATAGAGTAGCAAAACAACAAGAATTTGAGGACATCTCGAAATTTACCTGTGGGATTGCACAAAATCGGAAGATAGCAGGATCTCGCAAAGCCGCCATGTATTTCAGGCAATCCTCCATATGTATCAAAGCATTTGTGACCATGTCATTTAGGCACTGCACTGCTTTGACAGAGTTTTCCTCATATTTTAAGTCCTGAGCACATAATACCAAAGTATGTCAATCACACACACAAGCACAAACATAACGTGTAAGCAATATGACTTGCTTTCGGAAAGTTATAGCAGGTTTTGACAAAAAGGCATAAGGAAAGACAAACCTCAAGTTTGTTGACATATTTACTCCAAATTTGGCGAGGCCAAAACATGCGCGACTTTGGTATCTCGTTTATGTCCTCCAGATAGTCTCGGATGATGTTTGTTTTCTGTGTTTTTATCACATCAAATTTGGATACTATGAGAATCAAATGCCAGCAGAAGAAGGGTAATACCGATATCTGACAGGAATAAGAGCCAAACCTGAAGAAATAAGCCCATTGAATTGGAGAGAGAATCTGATGCCAAATCTTCAGACCCAGAGGCATGGAAAAGCTTTGATAATCCCAATCCCACAAGTCCTGCTACGTAGTGACAATATTCGTCATAGTCATCAATTGTTTCAACCTGCAAGTTAAGGAACGGGTGGTTGCAGTTAGGATCACATCTTGAAGTTTTGAAATTGTACGAAGTTCTAAGAAAGCATGCAATCCTTTTAAATGATTGAATAACCAGATTATATTGTTACAACAATGTAATAATGTCCAATCATTTATCTTATTTAATCATGCAGGATTTGATACAAACCTCCTTGCATATAAATTTTGCCATTCCTGCACCCATTCTCATAGTAATATCCTCAATTGCCTCCTGATAACTGCAGAATAGTTGAGATAGTAAGCTCTCTCTCAAGAAAAACTCCTATACCTAGCTTTTCTATACAATGCATACCACTTTAAGAATCCAAAGAGTGCCACACAATTTACCCAAGTTTCTCTACCAGTTGCAAGTAAGAAGACTAAGTAGTAGCAAAAGGGCAATTTTAGATACACATACTTAGTTATGGAAGACTTATGCAGATATGTTGTCATTTTCAAACTAAATTAACATATCCCCGCATCACATTTAATTTCAATTGTTGAAAGTATAATGGAATACTTAATTCTGTGGCCAACGGAAAAAAATTGAAACATAGGTGAGGAATGCCTCCAAAACATTAAGATTTAAGTGGCAAGCATCGAACTCTGCGTAAAGGTGGGAGTTCTAGAATTGCTAGCATCCTGTTAACAATGCCAAATACATGACTGGAAAATATACTTCCAAAAACCAACAATAGGTTTATAAAGATTCTTTCTATCCTTTCCATCAATCACTAATCCAGAAAAAATACGATTTTTGTATGAAATCACCAAAACATACTCCTATTTATTTCATAACCCAACTTGCACCAGAGCATTTCTTTACATAAAAACACCAAAACTGAAAGGGTAAAAGACTAACTTTCTTCCGAGCTCCAAAAAAGCAGTTGAAACATGATGGAACTCATCCATGAGAACCTTATATTCCTTTGTACCACCTGAATGCAAAAGTAATAATTCGGATCAGATAGCATAAAACCAATATATACAAATTAACATAAAATGCGCTCCCTCACAAAGGAAATAGTCTGGAATCCTTTTTGAGACATAAAGAATGAATCTTCCGCTCCTAAGGTAGCATCGAGTCAGCATTCTCAATGGAAGGTTCAAATACATGAATCAGTTTTAAGCTGACTAAAAACCTTCTGTAAGGAAGCTAATAAAAAGTACTGCAGGTTCTTTATTAGAAGCCACCAGAGAGTTTCTGTATTTTCATTTCCCCATTAATATTCGGGGGAAGCTAGGTGTAGGAATCGTCATTTTGTATTTTTACTTTTACAGCCGTGGGTGGGAAACCTTACTGTTTACTGGTTACATACCCACTTCTACATATAAATAACAGACTGAGCAAATTTCTAATGCTGCATTGATTCCTATCCAGTAACCACAATGATTTTCAACTTTCTGAAGGGAAAATCCCACACTCAAACATGCGGGGAAACTGTCCAATAGATAAAAGCACACCAAATTAGTTTTCTGGCATAGCCAAACAACAGTACTACCATATTCCACTTCTAAGGCAACCTTTTCCTGTTTGAAACTGAAGTTGAACATGGCAGTTGGCAGCATCTGGTGTATAGTAAACCGTGAACCATTGTGTATATGAGGTAAGATATAAAACGGACAGACCCGGTTTTGCATCTCAAGATCCTGTAAGCGTTGGTTTCACAATTCAGTGACAAGCCAAAATGAGGAACACTATATGTCAAACAAACAGGCTTATTTTTTTAGATATTACTTAATGAGAACTGGGTTTTAATACTCAAAAAACTTTTAAACTGAATGTTTGAACGCATAACAAGCCAGAAGAAGTGCTCCTAAATGCAAATAATAAAGAGACATCAACAAAAGAGATGAAACTGAAAGTGACAGGGCAGAAAAGGACACTCACATGAAAAATGCCAGTCACGATCATATATATGACGATGAAAAGCCATCAGAATGGGTACTTTAACCTCTGTAGCTATGCTTGTATCATCCTCTACAAAACACCAAGAAAATAAGCGAGATCAGTTGAAACGGAGTGATATGAGTTGTTTATGTTTATCAGCCTCCGGACAAAGCATCTGAAATATTAACAGCATAAAAAAACGTCATACAATCAGATGTGTAATGCTTATGACATGATACAGAAAAATAAAACTCAAAAAAGCATACCAACAGTGTCGAGGGCTCGAAGAACCAAATAAAAAATGCATACCTGCAAAACAAAACAAAAAAAAGAAAATTTATTTACCTAAGAAATCAGGAGAAAATAGTCATAATGACAGATCAATAATCTGTACAACTTTCTAGACATTAAAGGGTTGTAATGGACTAAAATACCACTTAGTGAAGTTTAATGGTTACTCGCTTACTCCAAAAGAAAACTGGTAATACAATCTCTCACCTGTATTTATGTCTCCAAATTGATTCTTACACAACGAGCTCTTATCATTCACAAAAACAACTGAACTAAGCGTATTCGTAAAAGAACCTAGCATATTATTCATCCTTCATTAGCCGACCCCAATTGATTGGGACACAAGGCTCGGTTTGGTTTGGTTTGGCATAGGCCTCATCTTTGACGTGACTTACACAAAGCAAAAGATCTCGACTTAACACACATTCTCATACTATGAAACTGAAGCTGTACCACAGCACCAAACATCTTTGGCCATTTTCATTTGAAAAAATAGAAAAGCAAAGACAAGGAGGTTTGTCAGCCTGTGGGTATTAGCAGCAATTACACATCCAGTTTGTTCACATTGCATGGAGCCGAGGCCTAATAAAAACAGTAGTCAACCACCAACATCACGAAGGATCACCGGGCAAGACAAAAACAACTTTACAAACGCTCCCATCCGACATAGTTAATGTTAGCCTACTTCATATGGAAATATCTCGATCCATCCCCTACACAATCAGGTGGAAACTGAAAGCCTAGCACACTAATCCTCATCATATCCCTTAAACTACAACATTGCAACTATATTCATTCTCTTAGTCTCATTATGTCTCCAGTGACTACCAATACAACTGTAACTTCATACAGGCGTGCATTCATGTATCTGGCAGTTGGGGCCCCATAAAGATAAATCAGTATAAGCACGCCCAATAAATCACCCCAAATCGAGCTCCCAGGACAATTCGAGTAGCATCTTGACGAGATTGCACGGATATTCCCAAATTAATTCATATTCTTAAATAAGTTGCTACATTATTCCGTATTTTGAGCGGCTAGCTTCCATCTATGTATGTATATGTCTACCTATACACGTGCAAACATTTCATTTCATGCAAGTTACAAGAGGATTTGAATCCACACAAACAATAAAGTTAGACAACAATCACACAAAATACACAAGAACTCAGATACTAGTGTGTGCATGCGTCCATGGCAGGGAGGTCGGCGAAAAATCACTATACACAATTAGGATTACAATTAATGCTCAGATCTCCAACTCAATCTCACTTCTACTGCTCTTTCTCCTATAGAAATCCTGCACGGCCACTCGAAAATACAATAAAAACACCAAAACCTTGGGTATATCATCAATATAATTCTGATATGAGACACTAGATAATAATAATTATACAAAAGCACGAGTGATAGAAGACTGGAGATATAACAGAAGTAGGGCTTGTAACCAAACCAAGCAACTCGAGTTTGACCTCGTTCTGGATTGGTTTGTTACATAAACAACCCAAACTTGAACATACTTTTGAAGAAACAAAGCTCGAACAAGCTACTTGGCTCGTTCCACGCTTACTATGTATAAAAATTTCAAGCTACTCGAGATTGGCTCGTGTTCAGCACAGGCTCAGCTTGAACATAATTTTGAAGCTCCTTAAGTTATCAAACAAAGCTCGAACAAGCTACTTGGCCCGTTCGGCTTATGTTTTACAAAAATTACAAGCTAGTCGACATCAGCTCGCTTTTGGCTCCATTAGAGATTGTTCGAGATTGGCTCCTCATTAACAAGCTAAGCTGGAACATAATTTGAAGCTCGTTAAGTTTTTTCAAACTAAGCTTGAACAACTAAATGCTTATCACCCCCAAAACGGAAGGCATCATTGAAAAAACGCGGAAAAAGACCGAAAAAACTATTCGAAAGATTCCGAAGACACTCACAGCGTTACGGAGATTGGTATCGAGCTGCTGGATGACGAGGCCGAAGCTCCGAGAGACCTTGTGAAGCATGGTGTAACAGAAAGCCCAGTGAGGCTCCGGCGGAATCTGCTTCTCCGCGTGCTTCATCGCCATCTTCAGCTTCAGCAGCGGGTACACGTCGTCCGGGTGCCTCAACATCGCCCCCAAACTCCCCATTATTATTTAACCTAAAAAACCACCAATCAAATCCAGATCTGAGACCCCAAAAAAAAAAAATCGAAATCAATCAACGGAAAATTGAAATCGCTCGTTCGTACCTGTTGCGGTCCGAGAAGGCGGGGCGATAGAGGAATGATGAGAGAGAGAGAAAGAGGGAGAGAGAGGAATGGAAGAGGAGGTGAACCAGTTCGTTGATTTCTAGGGGAGGTATGGGGTGTGTGTATATATTGTGTATGTATGTATAGGCTGATTAAAATATTTTATTTTATTTTATTTTTTTGTGATGGGTGAAAGAAGAGGAGGGAGAAGGACATGGTGGGGATTCAACGAGATTTTAAAATCCTGATTGATGTCTGAGACGGTGTGGACAACGTGGACGTTTAGTGTGTGGCGTGTGAAACTAAAAAGATTTTTCGGTGCGGAATGAGTATATCTCATTTGGTATCCGTTCCGCACGTTCGGGCTATTCAATATATTTTTAGATGGTTCGGATTGAAACTCTCTCTCTCCTCTCATCCCAACACACTCTCTCTCCAAGTCCAAACCATCCAAAAAACGCAATAAACGGCTCCGATACGCCGAGCGGGAGCCACGTAATACCCAATGGGCGCTGATTTTTTTTTTTTTCGTGAAACTAGCACTGCTTGGGGGGACACACGAACGGAAAGGAACTAGCCTAATCTAAACTGTTTGACCTGGAAAAAAATGTATCCAAAACACTAGATCAAATCTATTGGATCCATTATTGTCAAATTATATGTGTTCTGATTAGGCACTTAATAATATCCGATCATCCTTTTTTTTTTCCACACTTGTTCTACTCAACGATGTCTACGAACTGAACGTTTCCGATCATTGGAGCGAGACCGGAGTAGACCCCGCTCACAGCACCAACCCCCAGTTCCGAGGTAGCTAGTTCAATTAGTTGGTGGGTTTGCTTTCCAACACAATTGAACAGGGTTTAATTCTTGGGCTCAAGTTGCAAAAAGTAGAAGTAATTTTTTTGTGAATTCTCTAATCTCAGCGTGGATAACCCGCTTTTGACCGGACTACAGGGGGAATTCGTTAAAGTGAGCATAAGTTGACCTGGATACC
Organism: Rhododendron mucronatum var. ripense; assembly: GCA_019656295.1. Classification (NCBI taxonomy): domain Eukaryota; kingdom Viridiplantae; phylum Streptophyta; class Magnoliopsida; order Ericales; family Ericaceae; genus Rhododendron; species Rhododendron mucronatum. The sequence continues at coordinate 1,018,158 of BPLT01000041.1, forward strand.
TCAGACCGACAAAAAAACAAAAAAGATAACGTGCACTTACAGAGTTACAGTTTAGTTTCTGTTGTGTGGATTAATATTGCGTGTGGATAAACAGCAATTGAACGAAAACAAATATTTTTGCCTGGTGGTTGTGTAGGATTTTTTTTTCCCCCAAGCCAACTATTAGTGTCATTAGGGAGATAAAATAATCCTCTAGAATTTCACAATCAGTATTAGTCCCAGATATTAGTCCCATTTGAGGATAAATAATTCCAACAGATAAAAAGAGAGTAACGCCCATTAACAGGTGGGATAAGAAAATTTGAATTTCTGACCTCCTAATGAAATGTAAGGGTGCGTTTGGTTGGTTGGATGGAATGGAATGTGAATAGGAATGAAATTAAGAATAGAATAAAATTGGAGGAATTAAGAATGGAATAATCATTCTCATTCTCGTGTTTGGTTGTACTTAGGAATAATCATTCTCATCTCTAATGCAATAGTGTGGCAATAGCAATTTTTAGAGTGACAATTGCAATTTTTGAAAAGGCAATAGCATTTTTTGGAGTGGCAATAGTAATTTTGGAGTGGCAAAAGTAATTTTTGATGTGGTAATAGTGAATGTTGGAGTGGCACTAGTAATTTTGGTGTGACAATGAAATAGAATAACAATTTCTTAGATTTTTTGATGAAATGACAATTTCTTTACTAAAGTAAATAATGATTACATTTTGAATCATCATTCCATTATTTAATGGTGAACCAAATATTGGAATAAGGCCCCATTCCGAAAACTTTCTTAAAAAATAAGTACTTATTTTACCACTTCTCATTCAAAAATAAGAAGGGTCATTCCCAAAAACCCAAATAAAAATTCCTTTCACATTTTCAAACTCAAAAATAATGTAAATGAAATTTTTTTTTTTTTTTGCACCGTATTAAAGATCTCAATGAGATCTATCAAATAAGATCCATAGTTGTAGGAAAATTATTTGCGTAAACACATGATTTTTGAGCTTGAAGTTGCCTTATACAAAAAATAAGACTGTTTCTATGATAATGGGCGCCGGCGGAGGGAAATCATACCGACGGCCGTGTCGGGCCGTCTCCGACCACCGGACGGCCGATCCTAGCCGTCCAAAAATTCTACAAAAAAAAAAAACCGAGGGGGCTAGCGCGGGAATCAACGGCATCCGAGGTATGTAGGGTGCTTGATCCGAGCACCCCTTTTCCGTGTATATATAATCAAGTACCCTACACATAAAAAGGGTGCTTGATCTGGTGCTCGGCTCAAGCACCCTACACACCTCGGATGCCATTGATTCTAGCGCTGGCCCCCTCGGTTTTTTTTTCCAGAATTTTTGGACGGCTCGAATCGGCCGTCCGGTGGCTGGAGACTGCCCGGCGCGGCTGCCGGTACGATTTCCCTCTCCGGCACCCATTGTTACCTATATAAATTCTGAAAAATAAGCACCTCCTTCTTAAATTTTGGGGAACATGCCTTCTTATTCAACAAAAAATAAGTTCTTATTTGGGTTGTGGAACACAACCTAAATAAAATCATTGAAATAACTATTTCATTCCAATTTGATTCCATCCAACCAAACATACCCTTAGAATTTTGACCAACTGAATTAGCCCCGATTGATCAGAGCGTGTAAGAGTTTGCGGGTCAAATCCTACGGAGAAGAGTTCGATATCTATAGTTATTTGTTAATAATTAGAATAACACCTTTTTCCTTGTTGGTAGGTACTCCGTACAAAGTATGTGGGGATGGACCTAACCTAACTCTTAAAAAAAAAAAGTAGGAGCACGTGGGTATGGTGGAAAAGTAATGTTTTGTTTATATAAAAAGTGTATTAACCTCGTGAGCGTCATACATTTTCCACCTTTTAACTTTTAAGAATGAAAATATTGTTCATAAACGAGAGTGAACAAAATATACTTAAATTAGGGGACAACACACATGTTGTCCCCTATCCGGACCGTCCATTTCAGTAATGGATGGTTCAGATTTCATCTCCGCTGAACAAATCTTAATTGTCCATTCGTACATTGTCGAGATGAAATCTGAGACGTGCATTGCCGAAATTGGACAGACCGAATAGGGACAACCCCCCAACAGGAAGGGTCCCCGGGTGCACTTAAATCAAACGAGACTGAACTTGAAGGCACAAATACTTATCAGTTTTCTAGTTATTAAATATTAAGCAAAATATTTTATGAGAATTTTAAAATATTTTGATAAAATGCTAAACTTTACATGGCGAGTCCCCATTTTATTAGTTGTTTCGGTTTAAGAACACCTAAATATAGTATTTCATATTGAGTATTATTTAGACATTTGAATGTTTTAGTTATTTTTAGCCCTTCCGTTTATAAAACGCCACAACCAAAGTCACCACAACCTCTAAAGCAACCCAAACATAATCATAACCAGAGCAACCTAGAAATCCAGAGGATAAAAACCAAAACCTACCACCACAACCGAAACTTTTAAAAAAAAAAAACAACCAAAAGGAACAAAACGTAAACCAAGAGAAAAACCCAAAACTCGCCCGAACTCGGATTTAAAAATCTAGAGGAAGAGAGGCACCTTCTTCGAAATCGTCATCCTCCAATTTAGCATCATCCTCCAAGCCATCAAGAGCATTGATTCTTTCTGCTTATTCGGTCTCCTCCATTTCCACAAACTTCTTTAAAATAAAGTTCCTCCCCCCTCCCCTTTGAATTCAATGTCCAATCTAGCATCTAAATCCAATGTCTTGCAAGCTTCCTTAAAAAGAAAGGAGCTCCTTTGCCGATGTCATCAAAAGATAGGGAAGAGGAGGGGACTTTCTTGTTTCGAGTATCCAATTTATCGACCTTAACCCCAAAATCCGCAAGAAGCTCCTTCTTTTTAATCTTCCTCTTCGATCTTTCATCCGTTCCATTTTATGAATAGAATCATGTATAGGCCTCTTTCTCCATGGATGCTACTCCCTTCCCTTCCCTTCCTTTCTCTTCTTTGCCATGGGAATCTTCTGTCCAAAGAACGAACAGCTAGATAGAATAACGACCTTATGAAAAACAAACACTATACTATCTATGGTTAAAATCAAGTATCATAGAGTGCAATAGCTATTGAAAAAGATAACCTTTTCTTTTATCGGCAAATTTTTTTAATTAATCTCCACAATATTAAAAAGATTAAAAGGACAAGCACAGAAAGAAAATAAAAATTACTTAATCTCCAACACTACATGAGACCCAATCACTGTTTCGAGACCAACCAAAACTCCAAACACCAAAAAATGGAAACCTCCACAACCCAAACCACCAGTACCCTGTCAGAAAAAACATCTGAACCACCGCCGGAACTCGGGGAACCAGCCCTTGTTGCTGCCCCCAATGTGACATCAATGCTCCTCCCTTGATGACCGCAAAAGTGTTGCACACCAGAACCCGGGGAACACGCTCCTGTTGCTGCCCCAGGACTGCACATGCTCCATCCACCCCTGTCGAAAACCCATGACTTTACCATGAAAAGACAATACTATCCTTTTTGTAAGAGACTGAATTATAGAAGATCTATACTAACGAATTACATAACTGTCACGAGACTCACATAAATGATGAATTAGGTTGTCTAGTTAAGTGGAGAGAAGTTATCTTATGTCACTACATCTTTATGAGGGTCTTTTTCACGGAGTCATCGTGTTCACGGAGCTATTCAATCTCATGCGTCCATTTCAACTTTGGACGGTCCAGATTTTAATAAAGTTTTCCTGAGAAAAGTTAATCACAATCAAATAGTACCGGTCATAATTGATTTTCAATCTGGATCGTCCAAAAATACTTTGAACGGTCGCAATTGAACGCTGTAACTTCTTATTTATGAAACAGCCTTAAAGAAAATTTTCTCTATCTTTATATAAATGCATGTCATTGACCTCCCATGTACGGTTGATGACATGTAACTTAGGATTTCAACAAAATTGTGCCACAGATGGTGAGTGGAAGTCAAGAGATTGCACCGCAAATGTGACCACTCCATTATGAGACTATATGGCTTTGTATGAAAATTTGCGTTCAAAAATAAATTGCATGCATTCGACCACGGGGTTTCCATTGTCTGATTGAGTTGAATTTCAGTAAAGATTGAGGTACAGCAGTGGCTGTACATCAGCCCCGTACAGACGGGGTTTGCGCCCGTCTCGGGTCCCGCAAAGATGATCGGAACCGCTCATTTTGTTCAAAACATATTGTTTACGGTCCCTGTAAAAAATTATCTCAATCCGATATAGGAAAAGATGTTTACGAATCATCCAACTTTGCTTCAGAAATTAGGCTGGCGCAAACCCCGTCTGTACGGGGCTGCTGTACAGCCACTGCTGTACCATTAGCAGCACTCGTTGAATTTTAGAATGATTTAACAATCTTCAATCTCTGCAATATAAATGGTTCGGATTCAATTTTTGGATCAAAATAAAACTCATGTAAATGGCACAACAGGGCTTGTTGTCCTCAAGTTAAAACTCTGTTAATATAGATGGAAAACATGATTATGACTATAAGTCGACAAAGCATAGGATAAATTATGTACTGAGAGATGGTGTTATGCGGCATCCGAGTCGTTCGTTTGGCAATCCAATGGTTCAAATCTCATTTCTATCATCCGAGCATCCGAGCCGTTCATTACAGAGATGAAATCAAGACCGTCAAAATTGCCAAGCCGATGGCTCAGATGTGCACATCACCTCCCCCGTTCATAAATTATGTGCAACAAATTAAATATCAAGGGATGTACCCGTGCATAAGTCAAACCACATGGGTATAACTAAAGTTTGCCCAAAACAAAACATAGTGTGAACTACAAGATACTTACATGATATGGTACAAAAAAATTCCCTAATCAATCCGTCATGTATTTTGACCCTACAATCATGCATCTTCCCACCCGTTAGTTCGGCCCATGAATGATGAAACATCCCCCAAAATTACAAAAGTGGCCTTAAAAAGGTTTTATTTATGAAGTGTCCCCGCGCCCTATTCCTACCTAAATCAACCCTTTAAGCACGGATGGGACACACATGGAGTACTGTAGGGGTTATTTAAGGTTCCGCAAAGATGATGAGTCCTTTACTAACTTAAAAATAACTTTTTGAGTTACCCTGCAAAAGAATCAGCTCAATTAGATACTATAAGAGCTCGATTCAATTTTTCGATTTGTCAACTTTGTCCACCACTCACTTTTGTCTATGAATTTGTTTGGAAAGACAAGTTATGATGATGACGATGATGATTATTTCTTCCTTTTTTTGGGGGTAAAGTCAAAATTTTAAAAAAATTGATGATGATTATTTCTTCCTTTTTTTGGGTAAAGTCAAAATTAAAAATAAAATAAAATGTGTAGTGCTGACTGCTGACTAAGGCTCCGTTCCAGAACGGGTTTAAGAACTTATTTTTTGTTCAATTATAAGGCTTGTTCCACAAAATAAGAAATAAGTACTTATTTTTTGGTTAAGGCAACTTCAAGCTCAAAAATCATGTGTTTACTCAAATAATTTTTTTATCAATATGGATCTTGTTTGATAGATCTTATTGAGATCTTTAATACAGTGCAAAAAAAATTAAAAAATTATTTTTCATTTACGTTATTTTTGAGTTTAAAAATGTGAAATAAGCTGCTTATTTAGGTTTTGTGGAACAACCCTTCTTATTTTCTTTGAAAAGATCCAAAATAAGTACTTATTTTTTAAGAAGGTTTCTGGAACGGGGCCTAAGAACAGCAGTTCAGATGTGATACGTACGAGAAGGGAAAATCCTATACTAGTTTTTTTGTTTTCTTGGTCAGAAGAGGGGAGCTAAAGACTAATGAGGGTTGGTAGGGTGTAAATGGCCACAATGTTTGAATGATGGAGTGTTTAAGTATGTTGGAAAACTTTGGTGTTGTCCAAATGGGTCCAACATGATTAAATAAAGGGGTTGCCAGTATGGACCAGTTATATTTCATCTTTTGCTTTCAATTTGCCAAACTCATGCAATCTTCAAAGCATCTTTTATATGATTCCCCCTCCCCTATGGAGACTTTTTTTAATTATTATTATTACTACTATTTTATGTTTTCTTTATGGCCAAGGGGAGAAGTATCACGAGTCTCAATTTTCAATATTTTTTTTGTGGTGGTGGTCAATGGTGGAGCCATGGTGATATAATTGGGGTCACTTCATCCTGCCCGTTTTCATTTCTAACCATGACATTTTACATTTCGGGTTTAAAATTTTCTGTCTTGATCCCATAAAATATTCATAAATTATCAAGTGTAGTTTACATTCTCGAGCACTCTCTTATCCTTGCGATTTGATTTGATAGCATTACAAATGAGAATAAGATGCTCGTTTTCAATATTGAAAAGTCCTTCTCGTGAACTATAAAGCAAAACAATCACATAAATTATCACATATTTACTTTGTAATTAACCTCTTAGTTTAATTATTTCATCTGATTATCAAATAAGAAAATTCAAGCGGATCGTAGATTTTTACCCGGCTAACTAAAATTCCTGGCTCCGTCCTTGCCTCCTTGGTGGTGTTGTAATATTATTTGGCTATGGAATGCAAAATGTGCACTAAAAATCTCATTTTTTGATATTCTATTGGTCGGTAGCATAAGATGAAAAGATGATACCCCACTGTCTCACTCAATATTTGTAACAATTACAGGGAGGACGGGAAGTGGCTTCATCCTGGGTAGGTGTGTTGGCTGAGCTACCTCTACGGTTCGGGGTCTCTCACTACACCGAACCGCAGGGGCGCTCTTGCCTTTCAGAGGCTCAGCTTCCTTCAAGTTATCTCTACGTCATATCATGCACTATATCTAATCTAGATGTAAAAACAAATGGCAGAATCACAAGTAAAAGGAATTTTTCTGATTATTATATTAGTTATATATATATATGTGTGTGTATGTATGTATGCGCGCGTATAGATCCCATATCCAAACCCGTATAAATGTCAATGCATTTTTTTTTTTGTTTTGATCAGACATTTCAACTGATTGATAAGAAAAACGAACACTCCACTCCAAAGGAATTTGTCATTTGAGAAATTGAGAGGGGCCTGTGATCTCATGAATGTACTGTTGGATTAGGATAGTCCCATTCAATGAATGGGGAAAAAGTCAATATATCGACAGCCCTTTGCATGGTCGGCTTTGGGCATATGCAGAAAATGCGATCGCATCGAGCCAAGGGCGGAGATATGTTGGGACCTAGGGGCTCCTGCCCCGGCTCCTCGAGCTCCCGAGTTTTAAATTTTTTATTTCATATATACTTGATTTTGAACATTATTGATAATTATTCATGTATAGCTACTTATAATTTTAATTAATAATTTTGGTTGGATTTGATTTGAAGAAAAAAAATCCGTCATTTTACATACTCAATTTCTTTCATAAATAAAAAATAAGCATGTGATAGTTAAAATAGTCCAAAAAAAATATTGATTAGTATACTTTAATTGCAATAAAAAATAAGCATGTGATAGTTAAAATAGTCCAAAAAAAATATTGATTAGTATACTTTAATTGCATTACGCTAGAATATTTCAATGTGCAAATGTAAAAACTATATGTCTATTAAACCGACCCCCGGAAGAAAATTTCTGGCTCCGCCGCTGCATCGAGCCATCGAACTTTCAAATTTTATTTAGTTTTGGGAGTCCCCGGAATTTTCATGCTCTATGAGTCTATGTACATATGCTAGGTAGAAATTTTCCGAAAAGACTTAGGGCCCAATTTTAAAGGAAGCCCAAAACAAATGGCCCAAAAAAAAAAAGTTCAGTTTATTTACTAGTACTATCTTATGTTTTTGCTTCTTTCTTGAACATTCATCCGTAAGGAACTAAGGCACCGTTTGGATAGATGTGGATTCCAAATCAAGAATTTTATATTCGGTTTTCATAAGTTTAAGAAGTTCAGCTATAGGTGGATTGTGAAACTGGAGCTGAGTATAAGTATGATCCTTAACATGAGGGGTTTCAAATCACTCCTAGTAAATACTTTTTTCACATCCGTCCTGATAAATATCTCAAACTCAATGCCCAAATCCACATCTTAGTTGACAAATGTATATTTGAGCCATTCCTTCATTTGAAATTCATATACACCCAAACGGAACCTAGTGTAATTTGTGGCCAAATTGCTGTCTACTATAGGTCCTGATTCAACTATACAGTATGTGTGTTGTATGGGGTGAGCCTCTCTCTCAAACTGCTCAATCTTTCATGCCCGAGTTGATGTATGGAGTTAATCGAAGTTTAGCAAAGGTTAGTTATTCTTTGCTATTTTGGTGCTATAGTCCAACTTCTCACTCTCACATATCATGTATGATAAACATTGCCGTTCAAAAAAAAAATGTATGATAAACGTTTATTCCGCGTGGTTATAACATCTGCCTATATTCGCATTCTGCCAACGATACGGTCTTTTCCAAGCAAAATATGATCTGAGAGGCGGCTCTTGGTCTCAAACAGGCTCGAATGCTGCTAAAGTCGCTGGTTATCATTGGAGCTTTATTAGGACTGGTATTAGGAACCATTGGAACATCTATTCCTTTGTTGCTCCCTGGGATTTTTACCTCTGATCCAAAAGTCATACAGGAGGTAAGTTGTACTTTCTGTCATGAGAACTTGAGCTTTCACATCACTACCAGTATCTTTCTTCGCTTTTTCGTAAATTTTCCTTTTTTAACCTGAATGATGTTTGAGAAGCGAAGTACCTGAGATATGCCATACAATGCACATTTCTTGCATCTTCTAGAGTATAAATACGCTGCTCTTCTCATATCAGCTACAACTGACTTACCCCGTTGTGACTAACTAACTATTCACGCCTGTCGATTATCGCTTGTTTCTGACTACTTCAGCCTATTTCCATTGCAACGCAATCAATGGGAACGGTGGCCTCAATGCTTTTCTCACTCGATTTTTTGAAAAGTGAAGAGCTACAATCCCGTTAAACAAGTCCTTAAACTCGAAACAAGAATATAATGATATACTTAGGTGCTTGCCTTTGACATGGTTATCTTAATATGTTTTGTTATCGTTGTTAGCGAAAATCATCGCAATCATTTAGGAAAAGTACATGGTTAATAACTTAATACCAAGAATCTATAATTTCGTTCATGTGTATTATCTGACGGGTACTCTTCTTTCTGGTTTCTGTTAATATTTTGTCCTTGATTTTTGTTAACCCAGATGCAGAAAGTGTTGATACCGTTCTTTATTGCATTATGTGTGACACCCAGTACTTGAAGGAACATTGCTGGTATGTTTACCTGAGCTTTCATACCAATGATGCTTTCAAAATGTTGTGTTTTCGTATACTAATTGTAACATTGGAGTTGTGTGTATTGGCATAATGCTCATGTAATGGACTCAATATAGTATGATGTATTAGCTCAGAACCAGATGTTCATTATAGTTCTTAGCTAAAAGGCAGATATACAAATATGGACACGACAAGACACGACATGGACATGCTGACACGCCATTTCTCCAAAACTAGGACATGGACACGTTAGAGACACGTCAAACATACAATATATTGGTTTTATAGATTTATTGTAAGAATTCACTTTCAAATCGAGATAACGTACCACAAATAGTGTTAACATTTAGAAGATTCAAACCAACGGTTATTATACACTTGTGCATAAACTTAACATTCATAGAAATCTTGACAAAATAGGATTTTAACCTCCTAAAGTGTCCTCAACGTGTCCAAGAATGTTGACAAAATGCCTGCCAAAATACAAAATTGCGCCCATATTAGTACCTGATAGCATCATGACATTATGACATATTCATGTCCGATAGATACATACGTGATGCAGGTGCCAGGTAGACGTGTCCGTTCTTTTTAGATCTAAGAGGATTAACCTTTGAGCTTGTGCTAATGGTGCCTGTATTTCTGCCCATAAGTTAAAAATAGATGCACTTACAAGCTGCTCTAGCTGCACATGCAACATTTCACAGAATTTTCTGTCCTGAAATCAATAGATCTGTTTTTGCTTTTCTGCAGGCTGGAAGAGATCTTAAATTTATCAGTTTAACAATGGATGTTTCTGTTTGGGCTCTCTTCTCCTGTTGGTATGAATCTAGGAGGCTCTATTTTTCTTGCTTTCCAATCAACAATTCTTTTTGATGACTTGATATCCAGATTCCAGCCCAACAAAACCGACAAATCTGGAAACCAATCTCAGCGTCCGCTTGTGGGGGATATTTGACTATACTGCAATCCATGATGTCTCTCACTCAGTCATAGTGAGGTGAATCGAGCAAAATGAGGAGGAAATGCCCTTCAGAAATAAAAGTAGGGCCAAATGGGCCCCCGCTAGTGGACAGTGGAATTGTCCCTCAGATTAGTAAAAGGTGCGTGTAAGCTGGGCCGAACGTCTGGTTATCAAAAATAAAAGGAGTGCCTATTTGGAATCATTTCTATTTTTTCGTCTTTGTTTTTCTGGTAATTCCAACAAAAAACACTGAAAAGCTTGAAAGAAAACCCATGTCTTTCATTTTTATCTCGAACATTTTATGAGTTTGGTTGAAGTGAGTTATTTTCATTTTTTGTCGAAAAAGCTGAAAACTTGACTCTAGTACTTTCCCTTATGTTCATTTTGTTTTTCCCTTGCAGCTTGTCAGCAGCAGAGGTTATGGTCTACAAGGCTGCTGGTGTGCTCTTGTGGGATTTCAATGGGTAAGAAAAAGAAAAAGGAAAAAAAAAAAAAAAAAAAAAAACATCTTCAGCTCTCATGAGATTTGAAAAGTGTGTGTGTACATATTCACATGGGATCCACCAGCATCGGACGGTTCAAGACACACTCGTGTCTGAAACCGAGCACTACATGAATCTGCGTATGTAGCATTGCGCCATCCCAACTTCACTCTACTTGAATTCTTCTGAATGAGCAAGTCTCTCTCTCTCTCTTTTGTTCTCCTTTCCAGGCTCGATTTTCCCTCACTCTCCGCCGCCTCCTTTCGCCCGATGGCGTACTCTACTCTGAAGATCTAACAAGATTCAGTATGGGAAAACTGAAAGCCTGTTAGTTCCAGATTCCAATGTCAAAATATGTTTTGGAAAATGGCTACAAACTTCCCAGGTACAGCCCAAGCATGGAAAGCTAACTGGCACACAAGATGTTATTCAATCTGTCGTTATTCCTCGGAAACTGATCAAATCAAGCTGCTGCTATATTAGTTGGATCGGGTGCTGTAATTTATATTTTTTATTTCGTTCCTCGTCGCCCCGGTTTGAACACCCTGCATTACCAAAAAAAAATTAATAATAAACTACTGTGCTTTGTAGCATAGAATTGTTTAGCTGGTTATTTGTCCTCGGACATTTCTAAACTATAAACGGGCATTAACAACAATTTAAGTTTTGTTTCGTCTTCGTTCAAATACTCGGAACAAAAATCGCCTTTTTCCGTAGATCTCTCTACTAGATCTCTTTATCTAAAATTTTCGAGTCCACGAATGATTATGGCATCAGTGATCAAAAAATCGAATAATAATAATATACTTATCTCTGACTTTTTCAAGCATTTAAAGATTTTGGCTAATCGAACTTAGCAAAAATTCTTTGTCAAACATAATCACACACTCTGTTTTCTTTATTATCCATAAGTGGCCTCCTTTTCCATTTTCTTTTTCTTTTTTTATTAGCCTTAAGTGACCTCATCCTAGACTTATATATAAATATAGAAAGGTGGACTTTCATCCGTTAGCGATTACTTTCTATCTATTTCTTTCTATTAATCTAGAAGTTCTTCTCATATATAAAAAAATTAAAAAAAAAAATTGATTCAGTTACAGAGCTTAATAAAAGAGACGCGATCAATTAGTATTAGTGTTTTTTATTACAAAACAAAAAGGATATAAAGGAATATTCTTCTTTGTTTTCCATCATTCCATGTGATTATTGGAAAATTCTAAAATCAGCACATCAGGCTGACAATAGTAAGTGTGTGAATGTGTATTAAAGGGTGTAAAAAAATACTAAAATACATATTTTTATTGTTTTTTACTGTTCTTATCGTCAGTCCAGTAGGCTGACAAAATCAGAACTGGTGATTATTTATGTCGTCCTTCTTTTTCCTGTCTTTTTCCATTATTCTTTTATTAAATCCTGACTTTTCTAATAGGCCGCCGCAGTGGTGGACCAGCGGTGCAGTTGGTTTAATAAAATCTTATTCTTCCTTTAAATAATTTATTATCTTCAAAATTGTCAAAATCAGGGTGTTTGGTCTAGTGGTATGATTCTCGCTTCGGGTGCGAGAGGTCGTGAGTTCGATTCTCGCAACACCCCTAATTGTTTTATTTTCTACCAGTTTCTTCATCTGCTACGTTTTCTACCCTGTTTTTCTTACTTTTGATGTGTGTAGACCGCAAAATAACCCCAATGTGGAGTTCAAAAATGTAAACGTGCCTTTCTGTTTTTTTAGGTTTTTAGGTAAGTTTCAATGGGCAAGTGGATGCATGATTGGGGGAAGAAATACGTGGACTCACTATTCCTCATCAGACTTGAAGACTTTGGAGCTTCCGTGATATGTTTTAGGGTTTGCAAAATAAATCAGAGCTAGATTATCTCATCTTTGTTTTTCTTACTGTTCTGCCTATAAATAAGCTTGTAATCTGTATCGTGAGAGTGCAGGAGTTGAGTGAGCAAAAGAGAGAGATGTAAGAAATGTGAATCCTTTTTGTTTAATCGTTTTTGTGCTTTTATCAATGAAAGTGTGTTTACTATTGTGTGTGAATATCTCCTCCTCCCATCACTCATGGCTGGTTCTCTGTACCTCAAAGAGACCGGCCGGTTTCGGTATCAGCAGCTCAAACGAGCATTCAAGGGGAAGGGGAGCCTTATCGAATCAAAGTCACCCGATCATCCCCGTTTCATTCAAGTTCTTTCTCTGTCTCCCCGATGAGCTTTCGTTTGACTGCCCCTAAACAGGACGAGCTTTTCAACCCTTCAGATAGAGAGGGATCCCAAATCACATACCGATAGGGAAGAGAGCGGATTCGGTCCTTCAACTACTTGTCTCCTTTTTGGACTTGTTTGAAGCTTATAAGCATTGTTTGGATTTGTTTTGTACCCAAACTTTCAATCCATGTTTGATTGGGCGGACTAATAACAAGAAATAAATACTGCAACACAACGTAAGTTTGACCATATCTCGTGTGTTGTGCGATTGATTGGTTGATATATATATATATATATATATGTGTGTGTGTGTGTGTGTGTATTGACTCGATCAATCGGTGGCATCCAAGAATCAGAATAATGTTTCCACTTGATTTGCGAAACAATTTCACGTCGAATTTTTTTTTTTTTTTTGTTGAATACCAATCGAAAAATGACTCTAACACGGTAACGCCATCAAGCTGGCCAATATTACCCTATGATAGGGATAAGTTCAAAGTGATCCTGCCTTTGATGGATTTCTCTCATCACGGAAAATACCGAAAGAACCTTAGAGAATGTTGGAAAATTTCCAGATTTTTTTTTTTTTTTTGGGTAAGGTAAAAAAATTTCCAGATTTTGGTGAATGAAAAGTGAAAACGGGGCAGTTGGAGAGTCTCCTTAGGCAACCGACAGTGCAATAACGTCCGCGTCTAATTAAGGCCCTCATGATGTGTATTCAAGTACTGTAGATATTCGTTCTTGCAGTTTCGCCTATTAACTCCAGGTGCTGCAACTCAGGAGTCATCCCTTGGTTGGCAGCCCATTTTCAATGTTTGACACCGGTTCCAGATTCTATACAGGAACTTCTGGTTATCATACGTAATACAGTTCGACCAATGCTGTTCACGGTGGCGATTCGTGAGTTGTGGTTCTAGCCGAATTATCCTGAGAGACAGACGCCTATGCACATCAACACCCTTTGATGGTAGACAACGAATAAGTTTAAAGGAGATTGTGTAAAACACGTGATTCGGTTCACTTATTGCATCGCTTTTCTATTCGATTGTAGTAATCTAGTATAATCTTACCTATGACCACTGGATTATGGATTGGAAAAAGGTCTCTTGTGGCATTGGAGACATACCTGCCTTGGGTTACATGTGATCCCACTTGTGCAGAACTAAAGTGGGAGCTAGAGACAGCTACTTAGCTTGTCAATCCAGTCACAACACGCATAGAGTTGTTGTTGGGCCACACATTAGAATAAAGGCTAGCTGCATGTGATGTGCCCTTCAAGCCCTCATCATATGGAAAACGCTCTCCCCTTGTTTTCTTTGCTTCTACTCTTTCCATATTAGTCAACATGATAGTGCATTTTCATCTGGAATCTGTGGAAGGGATGAAACCTAGCTTGAAAAATAACTACGACAAAAATTTATTCACGGCTCTGCACAATCTCACCCGTTCATTCGCGCAGTTAATGGTTGGGATTGCTTTTTTCAATTTTGACCGGTAACAAGTAATTTTTACCGGTCAAATTTGGTTTTCAATGCGGACCGTCGAAAAACACCTTCGCGCGATTGGACCTCCGTAAATTGTATATTATTCGCGGATCCAAAAAAAAACTGTATATTATTCTGAAATAATATACAATGAAACTTGTAATGTTGTTTCGTAAATGTTTTGAGAAAAGTTTTTTGTGTAAACTTCCATGGTATTGTATTTTGAAAAGTGGACTTCAGAATCTATGGAGTTTTGGGATTAATTATCATTTCAAATTTATACAGGATTACCACCTTTTTGTAAATTTTATTATGCACATTATTACTCAAATATTTTTACGAATTGTGATTTATCTGGAATCAGAATTCAAACTCGGAAATACCTCTATACATATCAAACTCAATTTGTTTTGTGTGTCATAGTAGTAATTAAAAAGCGGTGGTGGTGAACCGGCCAGTACATATTGGATTTGCTTAAAATCAGAACTCTTTTTTTTTATTTTTTCCAAAACGATAACAGATGATATTATATATCCAAAAAACAGTACATCAAGAGGAAACTCCGTTCCTAAAAAAGGGATCAGGAAAAGAAAATCAAACAGGAGGGAGACTCAATCCAAAGACTATAAACAATTCCAACTAAACCTATCGCTCCAAACAGTTGGAGCACTGCAAAAAACAATCACAAACACCCACACAAGAGTGATAGAAACCCCATAAACGAGAAGAAATCTCACACGGAGGACACCAAAGAAAGAAGGGAAAATGACGGCTGATGACGTGTTTCGATAATTAATACTCGTTGAGAACAATTTCAGCATTAGCAAATGTTCTCAATATTTTCGTAGCGGATATTAATTATCAAAACACGTTATAGGCCGTCATTTTCCCAAGAAAGAACCTAATCACCTAATTTCGTTGCGATTCAAATAATCGTCGCCATTGGCTCTACGGCCAACACGTATTGGACGGACCCCTACAAATTTTTTCTAGTTCATTTACCAATTGGCACCCGTGGTACGGACTTGGGATTCCTATAATGCCCCATTACACTACTATAGTCACCTAAACTGTGGGCCCTCTGTAGTCTACATTTGTGATCGGAACCGTTTCATTTTTTCAGCAATGTTGAGCATATAATGTCTACAAAATAATCATATTGATTAGACATGATTGAGACAAATTTGTTTTACGAGTCATTCTCTAAATCATATTATCTATCCATTTTTGTTAAATAGATGGTATCTGACTGTCTAGCTACAAATACCCACTCAATTTGATTTTTTTCATTAATGATCTATTTAATATTTCCAACAAAATGAATGGTTCAGATAACCAATATAGATTATAGAAGGCCCACAACTAGAGATACTAGGGATATGTAATGCTTTTTTGGGCACTACGGGAACCCAAATCGCTGCGGTACCGCCCACGGAGACATGGAAATGACTTATTCTGGTCAAAATCAACGCTACAGTGGAAGTTTTGTGTTTTCGATTATTCTACGACCATATCCATTCACACATCCATACTCACAAAAATGGTGAACCATACGTCCGCGGGCTTCACCCTGATTGTGAATGTGGGTGTGTGAATGGTTGTGGTGTTAGAATTTTCCTTGTGTTTTTTAATCATTCGATAGATTTCTAGCCTACTCCTAACGATACGAGGAAATGATACAACTACGTGGCATACGGGAGGGACAAGCCCAAAGGTAATCAACCAGACAAACACCAAGCACTTGTGCACGATACAACTACGTGGCATACGGGTGAAGCAAGTCCAAAAGATATCAACCAGACAAGCACCACACCAAGCACTTGTGCACTTGTTGAGACTCGAACCTTTCACCTTTCATATAAAAAAGGTGAGAAAACGTCATTGCACTACAAACTCGTAGGCAGTGGGAGGGTATCTTCCATGTGTAAAACTGGTAAAAGTACCACAATCACATGGGAGGGTATCTTCGTCCTCATGGGCCCAGGCTGCTCATCCAATTTGGGACGTGTATGACACGCGCCGCCTTGATTACGTTATCCATTTGTGGTGGCATAAATCTTCATGAACGGGTTTTTATAAATAAGTTACACCAAAATTTTTTGGATAACTAAAAGTAATATATTCAATGTGTTGATAAACTTTAGTACTCCTTCCACCCAAAAAAAAAAAAGAGTCCGTTTTTACTGTCCACACTTTTCAAGATATTATTTATATTCTGTTTTCTATGATTATAAAATCTTTGTTAAAAATAAAATTAAGTGAGGTCTATCAAAAATATATTTATTGCATATAAAAAATGCTAAAAACTAGAAAACATATAGTATAATTTTATGAATGATGTGTATAGTGAAAATAGACATTCTTTGTGTGACGGAGTGAGTAATGTTTTTAAGAACTCGTGGGAGTCAAATTGTTATTTTTTCAAATATACATGAGAAATTGTATAAGGTATTTTGTAATTTCTCGAAATAGGGCATCGGCCCACGCGCTCGCCTTTGTCTTCCTTTGATTTTACGTATTGCATATTGGAGTGTGATTGCCATGTAATTAGAAACTTGACCTTTAAGGTCGGAGCAAAGTGAGGACAAGTAAATCAACTTACCTCATTCAATTTTCTGAAATCTTCATCATTGCTATAAGGGTAGCTTAATTTTATAAGTTTAGACCCATCAAAATAGGAAAATTTCTTTTATATCATTTTGACTTTGACCAAAAATTCATTTTGGTCTTTCACCTTTCAATTTCAGCATAAAAATACTTCGACTTTTCAAATTTTTTCAATGTCATCCTTTAGAGATGTATACATATATACATGAAAATAAAGTGTTTGGATCAAGTACCCTACACGCATCGGATGCCATTGATTCCCGCAATAGCCCCCTCAATTTTTTTTTTATAGAATTTTTCGATGGTTCGGATTGGCCGTCTGGTGGTCGGAGATGGCCTGGCGCAGCCGTCGGTCCCTATAGGAAGACTCAAAGAAAACGGCTCGGATCGCCACCGGACGGCCGATTCGAGCCGTCCAAAAATTCTCAAAAAACAAAAACGAGGGGGCTTACGCGAGAATCAACGACATCCAATGTGTGTAGGGTGTTTGATCCAAACACTCTATTTTCGTGTATATATGTATATATTCCTAAAGGATGACATTGAAAAAAAAATGGAAAGTCGGAATATTTTTATGCTGAAATTGAAAGGTGAATGATCAAAATGAATTTTTTGTCAAAGTCGGATGATATAAAAGAAACTTTCTCCATCAAAATTGTAAAATTAACTTTAACACTTCATAGAAACTAGATAATTGTCTGAACCACCTTACGGAAGTAAAAGATTTTTAACTTCTCATTCTTGGGATGGAAACATTCTTTCTCTTACCACCCATTGAAGAATCATTGTGGGATTAGTTTATTTTCAAGTATCTTTGCCTTCTCTCAATCCATGAGTGCCTTCTCACTCAAATAAATCATTCTTAACAATTGTTTAGAAATATGCCAAAACAAAGCCTTTACGTCCTATTCTTTTATTTTGTTGCTTTGATCATCATAAGATAGAATCATTTACACCACAAGAGCCCAACCTCAAATGAAGGCATAGTGCCACCTACTTTTGCCTTAAAAGTTTAAAATTTGTCTTTAAGACTCCATTCTAAATGAAGCCTTGATGCAACCCATTTATCTTACAAGATTAGATTTATCACTTCAATTTATTAATTATACTTATATTTCATTAAAAATGTCTTTAAAAAATAGTTTGTACTGTACTATTTCAGTATTTTATGCTTTTTTATCATATGTCAGAATAATTTAGACTCCTTAAGACTCTAACCATGAAACCTCAGTGCCACTGGCGATGACCCCCTCACTTGGATTTCTCACAAGGATATTTGATAGTTTGCAGCCAACTTTTATTATTTTGACCCAACAAGAAATTCCTAAAATATAATACCAAGAAATTACGAATGCGATTATAATATATATTTTTTCTAAAATATAATACCAAGTCTTTGGTACCAATTGTAAAGTAAATTATTTTTCATTTACATTATTTTTGAGTTTGAAAATGTGAAAATAAGTTGCTTATTTGAATTTTGTAGAACATAGTTCCAAAATAAGTACTTATAAAATAAAGATAGTGATTTTCGCGCTCCAAGATCTACCGCAGGCGCTCCATCTTTTTGTTTTTACACTGTGGTATTAATGGCAACACCACAGTGTAAAAAACAAAAAGGTGGAGCGCCTACAGTAAGTCAAGGAACGCGAAAATCAGTAGCCTAAAATAAGAAAGTTTCTGGAATGGGCCCTTAAAAGGGTAAAACTATTTAAAAATTTGCGCGCGTGCAATGTACGTAGTTAACTACGGCCACGTGTGTCCGGACGAAGTAATTAAAACATACTGTTATTGTCAACGTGTCATGACTAAGTTTAGTGCAGACAAATCTACTTTTCTGCCACTACGTTCTTCTTTGCCGTTTTTAAGGACAAAGGGCTCCTCCCATTCCCACAAACAAACAAAGTGCCCATATGTGCAAGTGTTGGCCCAGTTGGGAACACACCCTCCCTTGTCCGTTCCGCTAAATAAATTAATTGACATTTTTTTATTAATTTTTTTTCCATATTTATTAATTTTTTAGAAATTATTGATGCGTTAGAACGAGAGGAATTTAAAAAGTAAAAAATTATGATTGAAATCCAATTTTTTTAATAAAGACGACAAAATTAGCTTATTGGCTTATTTTTGTCTTTATTTAAAAAAATTAGGTTTCGATCGTATCTTTTTACTTTTTACAATAGATTCCTCTTATCATGATGATGTAATAATCTCAAAAAAAATTTGACATAAAACTAACAAATACGAAAAAAATTTGAATAAAGACAAAAAAATAAGTCAGTTGGCTTATTTAGCCGAACGGGTAATGTGAGAAAGCCACCAAAGAAAAAATAAAATAGGCAAACAAAATTACTCCACAAAAGTACAAGAACACCTCCCTTGTTTGTTTTGGGTTTTGAGGGAAATTTTTGAGAGTAATGAATGTAGAGAGATAGAAAGAGAATTTATTGAAGATCGTATCCAAGGATTTCGAGACTCCAAACAAACAAGGCCCTGATATACATGGTTCCACGAAGCAAGGCCAGGAATGAGCTTCCGCTTTATCTGAAGAGAAAACCTATTCCTTTCTCTCTTCCTGATCAGCAAATTCAAAGTGATAAGGTGAAGCCATGCACCCTTCTCTTCTCATTGGCACAGATGAATCAGTTACATCTTGTTCCTACTACTACCGAGTAAAGGATATTTCATTCACAAACCTTAATCTTTAAGGTGAAAGTGGGCCTTAGTTGGTTATCTGTCCTCTATTTCACGGGCGAATAGCGAGAGATGATTCATTATAACAAAGCAGCAAGATTACAACAGAACCGGTTATACTCATCATTCCACAAATTGAAGCACCCTTCAATCCCGAAACAAAGGAGTACCAACAACAATTGAGTACTCACAAGTCACCGGGGACTAAAAACCCTAAGACTCTTGCATAAAATCCCCCCCCCCCCCCCCCCCAAAAAAAAAAAACTTTACCTATAGAATCCCACAAGGTAAATGCAATCAAATCCTTGCAATAGAAATCCAAACACAATAGAAAATTGTCCAAAAAATAAAACAGTCATAGCATTGCCTTAGAGTATCTCTAACACTTGACTTCAAATTGGAGATGTCAAGTTTTTTTTTTGAAGGTTTATGTGGCATTTTGGCATCTCAAATTTGACATTAAAACCTCCTCTCCAACCCTTATGCCAAATTCTATTTATTTAAAAAGAAAAAAAAAACTCAAACAAGTAGTACAAAGAGATTTTAAAATTTCTAACAATAGCTTTTTACCTTCAATGATTCCTTTTTGAAATTTGGCATGGGAGAGGGTAGCTGCCAAAATTGGCATGCAGGAGGTTCATGCCAAAGCCATATCAGCTTTGACATGAGTGAAGACAGATGGGTTAGAAGGTGAGTTGATGTCAAAAGTAGCTGTTGCACCGTCTACATCATGTTTGACATCTCCCATTGGAGATGCTCAGAAGTCTAAACCTTGCATGGAAATATCAAAAATAAATAATAAATTTCAAGGCACATTCCTAATAGGTACATGATGTACATCACATTATGTGAGACTTATTTTGGACCCTATTCTAAAAATTGGAGCCGTTTAATTTGTTTAAATTTATTTTTAATAATTCTAGCAATAAATAGCTCATTTGCAAGTTCACATATGTCGAGTTAATTCATTAATTTTTTGTCTTTGCGAATTCATTGACAAAAATCGATCAAACTCTTATTAATATCCAGACTGATTTGTAACAAAGACTTTGAATACACTTGTACACGTTTTAAATAAATTAAACGGCTTCAATTAACTTTTGCCAAAGAAAAAGTTACCAGTAAAAACAAAAAGCTCTTCCATTTCCTATATTTTAAAAACATCCAACACACTGGGGCAACCTGACACAGAGGATACGCAGATCGTTTTCTTGTCCACAAAAGGTATTTTGGGTTATTTTAAAAAAAGCATTTAATTTAATTTATTAAGTGGTTTAACAACCAACTTACCATCTTGTCTCCCGCATGTACGCGTTGTCGAAGGAATCCTGGGGAGCATCCGAGCATGAGCCCGTTTGCAACAGGTCAAATTTTTGAAAGGGGATATATCATATATGCTGCCAAGCAGAACTTTGCAAAGCAGCCAATTCGGTCATTCTTTTCGACAATCTAACGATTTGAATCCTAACCAAATGATGACCGGTTCAGATTTATATACGATTTCTATAAATATACACTCAAGTTCGTTCCGAGCCGTGAGTGCCAAAATGAATGACCATATCGACTATTCATATGCACCCGCTCAGCAGTATTCCCGGGTCCCAAAATTTCACTACTACAATAATTGTTAAAGATGACAGTTTAAAAGTGTCATTAAACCTGAAAGATGACAGTTTTGAAACTGTCATCTATGGAGCTGTCATTAAAAGTCTAGATTTGTTATGACAATAAAAAACTGTCATTAAACATATAAGATGACAGTTTAAACCTGTCATCTTTGTGATAAAAGATGATAGTCGTAATCTGTCATCTTTAATCGCAAAGATGACGGATTTAAACTGTCATCTTATCTGTTCTCCATTCAAGAAAAAAAAAACCAATTCTCTTTCGAATGCGTGGCCGCCCACGTGGCACCCACGTGCCTCTCGCATGGCCGCCCAGTGGCACTTGTGTGTCACCTACTTAGCACTTGTGTGGCCAGCAAATATTTGCTTGCCCCAGGACTTGAACTCAAGAACTTCAGTTCCTCGCGTGCGTGTTACCATCTGAGCTGGCACGCTTATTGTTAACAAAAGACAAACAAAAACATGTATAGCATATTTTCGAAAATTTTAAGATGAGCACTTTTAATGTCAGTTTTGGATGAAACTGTCATCGTAGACATTGAAAGTATGAGATGACAGTTTTAAACTATCATCTTATATGTTTTTATGACACTTTCTGACTGTCATCTTTTCTGATCACCTGCAACGTCAGTTCTAACTAAAACTGTCATTAAAAGGGCTTAGTTTCAATGTCGCTTTTAAGGAAAACTGTCATTGAAAAGTTTCCCATATGGGCTTCCGGAAGCGCATGTTTTAATGTCAGTTTTAAGCAAAAACTGACATTAAAGAAAAAGATAATAATGTCACTTTTATTCTAAACCGTCATCTTATATCGCAAAGATGACAGTTTGTAAGATGGACTGTCATCAAAAGTCTACCATCATATTTTCGATGACAGTTTTACAAAAACTATCATTGTTTCAATTTTTTGAGTGTCATCTTTTAAGGTTTTTGTAGTAGTGTTTCCAAGGGCATGAGGCATGTAATATAAGGGAGTACGGAATAAGGAGAGTTTTTATCACAAATGAGTAATTAGTTGTAGTAAGTGAGATTTGGGTGATATGATCAGGTAGATGATGACATTTTCATAGTTAAATGATATGGATGAAAGCACTGATGTTCTGTTGTGGAAACTGGAAAAAGTGAGAGAAGAGATGAAAAATAATTAAGAAGAAAAAGGTGAGAAAAGAAATGGAAAAAGTTTTACTATGAGAGCCTTATTCTGTCATTTTCTCTCATCTACTCTCTCAACCCAAATAAGGTTTAAAAGTTCTCTTTCTTCCTCTTCCTGTTCTTATGTTCCAAACAAAACATTACGGAGTAGTTTACAGTAGTCATCGATCTTTACTAAAACGTACATAACCAAAGATGAAAACATTCTTTGGCATAATCAAATGTCAAAAAACATGTTTTATCTTTTTTGGAAAACAGTTGTGAATATTGCTTTCTTCAAACATAAATTTGCATTATCTACTGCAAATCTAGCTAGGTTGAGTCAGGGAGGACGGTTGTGAAAAGAAAACAATTATCCTTATGTGCTCATGAGACATGGTTAAAGACGCCTCCAACATATCGATTACCACACAATCATGTAGTAGTAAAACTTAGGAGTGTTTCCGGTAGTGAAAAATTTATAAATTTTTATTTGTGGTTGAGAATATAACTCTAAGTACGGCATAGACATTCAATAAGAAGTAAGCCAAGTTCAGTGATCCTCGAGAATGAACTGTCAGGCCTAAAGCCTAGACTAGGAGGAAAGAATTGATGACTTGCGTTAGGTGTTTTCAATAGTGAATAAGTTGTTGATAGGTTTGTGAGTAGAGTTACTGTAGAAAAAAAAAGTTTTTGTTGACAATATTTTTGTTAATGAATACGAGATCGTAAAATGTTGAAATTTTTTTGTTAGTAAAAACAATAAGATAAAATATGTTAAATTTTTAGCGGTTTTTTTTAGTGGAAATGAGGCCTTAGATACCTTACATAATTGCATGCGTATGTGACGTTTAAAGGACAACCGAAATGAAGCTAACCCATGAACCAGAGCACATGATTATATCCTGATATATTGTCAATTAAGTTACATTTTAGGGCAAATATCATTGACGCCTCCTCCTGTGGTTTGATCTTTAGACAGATGCCTCCTCCACCTTTTAAAATTGACGTTGCACCCCCTATCAGAATTTTGTTGGCGGATAGAGTTAATAAACCATATATGTTGAAACTAAGAGTGGCGGAGCCTATATCTCTACTTGGGAGGGCCTAGAAAAATTTGGCTTTTGCTGATTTTTTTTCTTGAAACTAGCAATGTGTGAAACCTTTTGTCATTGCACCAGAACAAACCTATGTCTCGCTGCAATAAAAATGTTATCCAATACTATAGTGTTAAGTTTGCCACAAGAAACTGGGATGTTATTATTAGATGTGTTGTTTGAATTCCTTTATTTTTTAAAGTGTTTTAGTTTTTTTTTTCCTTTTCCTAAGTAAGTGTTTTAGTGATGTAATAGTGTGCAAGGTGTTCAGAGGGATTGTAACTTGTAAGTGCTTCCCATGGGGTGGCTAAATCTACTCTGCGATGATCCTTTGATTTTAATATATTACATATTTTTCTTGTAATAAAATACATAAGTAACAAATCAGAAATCAAAACAAATTCGTCAAAACAAGCCATTAATATTTGATTTGGTTTGGTCTGATAAATGTTGAAACCAAAAATATCTGATTTGATTTGAAAAAATGCCTGAATCAGACCAAACTGAACCGTCCACGGCCCTTATTGTAAGGACATATATAAGTCTCAGGGAGGGCACAGTCATTTCTCCAAGGTGGAGGGGAAATTTGTAAATAAAGCAAATCTCGAGGGTGTTAGTGAAATTTATTACCCTTTTTCAACGCGGCAGTTGAATTTTCAATTTTACTGAGGCGGCGGCCAGTGTTATTCCCGCTTCTATTAATAACTTCTCAAAACAACGCTGCTAACCGCACAGCGAAAACAATTTTGCTATGGCCGTTAATTTTGTCATTTTCTTTTTTGTTAACGTCACTTTTCTGTAAATATATTTTTTGTGAAAAATGTACTTGTAGGGTAGTGACATTAGTAAAAAAAGAAGTGACAAAATCATTTTCCTTTGCTATCCAGATAAATTATTTGTGCACAGATTTTTTTTTAGGGTTTACTTGGGGATCCCACACAATTAAATGAAAAGTTGTGAGATCAATCAATTGTATTTTTGTTCTATTGAGCTGATTTTTAATAATGTCTCTCAATTTTTTTTAAAAAAATTAATGAACGGATCAGATCATTTGCGTATAATCCAAAAGTGAACCCCACAAAAATTTGTGTACAAATAATCTGCAAGGGAAGTGTTTCCGTTTGGAAAATTGTTCATTGATCTTAGAGCACCATAGCGTGGTGCTTTACGGCCATTTTTCATCGCATATTTGTATTGGCTCCATCACTAGGGGGTGTTTCCACTGAGGAAAAATTTTGAGAACTTTTTTTCGTTGCTGAGGTAATTATTTTCGGTAATAAATAAGTTGGTAAGAATTTCACTAGTGAATAATTTGTTGATTAGTACAAGAGTGAAAAAGTTATCGAGAAAGAAGTTGTTACAAACATTTTTCTTTGTTCGTGCAAACGAGATGATATAATATTGAAACTTATATGCCTGAGTTTTTTTCCCTTTTTCCTCGATGGAACACACACCCATCCAATATACGGCAAAGAAGGCTTTAGAGCAGCACGTGACGGTGCTCTACCAACACTGAATAATCACACGATTTTAAACTCCAACCTTCCCGCACCCCGTCACCACGCTCCCCACGTCACCAGCAAATTTGAAATTTCTCCTACAGTACCACTCCGCTTCGAATGGAGTAGTAGAGTATTTTCCTACTATTGTTCAAAAAAATACAACTCCCACCGCATTAAAAAACTCAACCACGAAAAACATTAAAAAAATCCCCCTCTTCGTTCTCACTACAACTCCACCCCCCCTCCTCTCTCTCTCTCCAACTCACCGCACCAGTCCCTCTCTCTCTCTCTCTCTCTCTCTCTCTCCTTCCTGAAACTATCTTCTCTCTCTTAAACAGCAAGGAAGGTAGACAAGTCTCTTTCTCCCTTTCCCTTGCATTCTCTCTCTCTCCCTCGCACTCTCTCTCTCTCTCTCTAAAAGCAGCTTCTCTCTCACTAGTCATCCCCCGTTCAAAGCGTCAAACGGAATTTTAAATACTTCAATCCAACAACCTTCTCCCCCTTTCGTCCTCCCCACCATGTGACCTCTGACACATTCTCTCTCTCTCTCTCTCTCTCCCCCCTCTTTCTCTCTCTTCCCCATTCTTCTACTTAGTCTCTCTCTCGACTCGCTCGGCCAATGGCGTCGTCCTCGTCACGTGCGCGGAGCAGCTCGCCGTTCAACAGCTACCGCAAGCCCTCGAGTCCTTTCTCCTCCTCTTCCTCCTCGTCCTCGTTCATGAACGGGAGGCTCATGCCGAAGTCGTGCTCCTCTTCCGCGGCCTCGTTTTACGGCTCCGGGAGCAACGGGTACGGGTCCAGATCCATGACACCGAGCCGGAACCGGAGCGACCCGACGAAGGGGTACGGCGGGCGCTGCTCGCCGGTTGGGTTCGCCTCGGCGGACGAGCTACTTCTCGGAGAGCCGCTCGATGCGCCGAGATCGGCCGGTGGGGATAGCATTTCGGTCACGATTCGGTTTCGGCCGTTGAGGTAAATGGTTAGATCTGAGCGTACTGGATTAGATCTGTGCTAACTGTTTGGGGGAATTTGAGTAGGTTTTGTAACGAGGCAATGTGTTTTGATAATGGAGTAATTGAATTGAATAATTGGTGGGTTGAACGGGGATACCAGAGGATTTGAGCTAATGCTGTTAGGTTTTATTACGAGGCAATTTGTTTTCATAATGGAGTTATTGAATTAAATAATTGGTGCAGTGAACGGGAATACCGGAGGATTTGAGCAACTGTAATTAGTTTTTGTTACAAGGCAATGTGTTTTGATAATGGAGTTATTGAATTAAATAATTTTGTGTAGTGAAAGTGAGTATCAGAGGGCTAATGTAGTTAGGTTTTGTTACGAGGCAATGTGTTTTGATAATGGAGTTTTTGGATTGAATAATTGGTGTAGTGAACGGGAATATCAGAGGGGGGACGAGATTGCGTGGTACGCGGACGGAGATAAAATTGTTCGCAATGAGTTCAATCTGGCTACAGCTTATGCATTTGGTAAATTACTGTGCCTTCTAATTTTGCTATTTATTTAGAAGTTAAAATCATTGTGAATTTTGTTTAACTTAGGGTTGTATTTATTTGCAACTCAATTGACTGTTTAACTCTGAATTGATTCATTAACACCAGGAATGCCTAATTTGTTTGTTTGTAACTGTTTTCATTATGGACAGATAAAGTTTTTGGACAGTCTACGATGTCCCATGAAGTATATGACGTAGCTGCTCGACCGGTAGTTAAGGCAGCAATGGAAGGTGTAAATGGTATGGTACTTTGTCATGAACTCCTTTTGTAAGTTCATTTTCATCTGATCAATGTGGTTTTTTGTTAAATTGATCAACATGATGTACAGAACATTTGATACTGCGTTTTGCCTAATAGTGAGAGTCTGATTAAGTAATGAAGCAGTATAAGTGAGATGAGTCTTATCTAGCTATCTAACTTGTAAATTCACAGCCGAAATCAAAATTCAACTGGAATGTGGCTACTTTTATATTTTTGGTACTGATGAAGATTGTATGACTAAGTGAAGGTTTCTGTACTGATAATGCAGGGACTGTCTTTGCCTATGGTGTTACAAGTAGTGGCAAGACGCACACGATGCATGTAAGTCTGATTCGTTGATATAGTATTTCTCTAGATGATTTGACAAATAGCATACAAACTCGAAAACTATGGTTGACCTGTAAGTGCATCTGGCAAGCAAGATGGACAAAATGTCGATATTATGTCTTTCAGTTCCTTTTCCAATATGTTAGGTGGGAGTTACTGAATAAAGTCTCACTGTTATTATTATAGTTTAAATCTCATATGTATTGAGCACTGAGCAGCTCTCATATGTTAAATCTCATATGTTTTCTTTCTAGGCTATAGAATATAAAATATTGTTTTACTGGAAGAAAATTGAGGTGGTCTCTCATTTGTGGTTTGAGGCGTTAATGCTGTGTTTGGATTTGAAATTTTTTTTTGAAAAATAGTAGGGGTAATAAGTGGAGAGAGATAGAGAGAGAAATGTTGGAAGTATGGGGAATCTTGGGGGAATTTTTTGAAAAATGCTTTTTGAAAAGCTAAGAGAACAAGGCATAAATATTTTTGGTGAATGAAGGCATTAAAATTCTTTCTCAATATGATAAGCACCCTTAATTTGCCATGCATATTTTATTATTTTATTAAATATACTTGACATATTTCATGTATTAATCATGACAGGGAGATCAAAATTCTCCGGGTATTATACCATTGGCCATAAAGGATGTATTCAGCATTATTCAAGATGTAAGTGTGCTGCGTTAATTTATCAGGCTTTTGAATATACTTGCAAGTTGCGTCAACTGCAAAGCTTCATTTTGGTTTTCACCTTGTTGCTTTGCTGCTTTTTTCCTATTCCGTTCCTATATGTTTGTGTTGTATCATCTTCTATGAAAGACTGCTGGTTTTGTGTGGTGAGCTGTTAGTGTAGATACTACTGGTCACAAGTTTTTGTTTCAAGTTTTTTGGTGTTTGTTTGTTTCAGTATTGCATCATTCACTGCATATGTGGGAAACTGATAGTGCTACTGTAGGTTTTACTTTCCCTAAAATTTGCTGCACCGAAGTGTCTATGGAACATTACATTTACTTTGTTTTCTTCTTTATTCTTTATAATTAATGGCTTTCCCCTTGAGTGATCATGGAGCATTCTTTTCTTTTTCTCTGGGTGGTGCCAATATCGATCATGTTACCATGTCAGTATCTGACATTTTGGCATTCAAATATTGATTATGGTGTAATGCACTGACATTTTCTTACTTGTTTAACATTTTCATTGGCTTTCTTGTTTTTGACTTAATTCATCCCATGTAGCTTGTCTGTTATGACCTATGGATGACTAACTGTGTTATTAATTCAGACTCCAGGACGAGAGTTCTTACTTCGAGTGTCATATCTTGAGATCTACAATGAGGTTTGCAATACCACAATAACATTATTCTATTGATTGATGATAGATGATTGATCATTTCTGTAATGCCATTTTGATTGTCGCACAGGTGATAAATGACTTGCTTGATCCAACTGGTCAAAATTTGCGTGTCAGAGAAGATGCTCAGGTTTCTTGCTCAACATAATGTGGTTTTGAAGTTTTGAACTTCGATATCTCTCCAATTTTATAGTTTTGAGGCCATCTGCTCATGTTTTTCTTGTTTTTGTTCAATTTTTTTGGCGCAAGGCCTAGTGAACTCAAAACTGGGATTTTACTGAAATGGAAATGCTTCTCAATTCACCCATAAATTGTTTTCCTTTTGGTACTGGATTATGCTGCCGTGCCGCTCACTTGTTGTAATTGATTATATCTCTAAAACAGTTTCTATTTATTGTTTGGAGCAGTTGGCTTGTGAAGCTTTTTTGTTTTATTTTTGTGGACGTTTTGGAACTGTTTGTGGTCTTATTTGTACTGGCGACCATTTGTAGGGTACTTATGTCGAGGGAATAAAGGAAGAAGTTGTTTTGTCACCTGGGCATGCACTTTCTTTCATTGCTGCCGGGGAAGGTATTAGCTGTAGCCTGTTGTATGCATCTTTCCTACCTGTCTTTGTGTATGTTCAATTGATTGGTTAACTTTCTGCCAGTGGTTTATCTTATATTTTTTTTGTGTGTATGCAGAACATCGGCATGTTGGTTCGAATAACTATAATTTATTCAGTAGCCGCAGTCATACTATATTCACACTGGTATGGTTCTTATGTTTGTAACTTCAGTTAATTTATTGACAGGTTGGGAACAGAATAATAGAGAATTTGAATATCTGTTGACTATTCTGTTTTTGGCTGTCTGTGTACATAGGCTTTTTTTTTTTTTTATAAGTGTCTGTGTACATAGGCTTGTTCGATTTTATGTTTTTTAAATCCTTGAATGCTATTATTTGCTTATTGTGTTATGGAAATTTTAGTGGGTGCGAGAGCTTCTCTTTAATAGTAAATAGACATGGACTTCGTTTCAGCTACCCAAAAGTTGCACCTCAGTTCTCTCCAACCATTTTTGTTGTATCATGCGTGTATTCCATTGTTGCTTGGTTTGTCTAACTGATCAATGTTTACACAGATGATTGAAAGTAGTGCCCACGGTGATGAATACGATGGAGTGGTCTTCTCTCAACTTGTATGTTTTGGATAATTTGTTCCAAGTATGAAATATTTGTCCTTCGTTGAGCATAATCACAGTTTTCTCCTATTCATTACAGAATCTGATTGATCTAGCTGGATCTGAGAGTTCAAAAACTGAAACATCTGGATTAAGGAGAAAGGAAGGAGCGTACATAAACAAAAGTCTTCTAACTCTTGGAACTGTAAGTGCCTAATACTAACTGTGATCTACAGGAAAAGGGGTTTGATGTATTTGTTTGCTTTGTTGAATTATTTTCATCGTTCTATTTGAGAGCGTGTTGGCTGGGAACAGTATGGGCAATGTTGGGTGCTGTGTATTGCTCATATGTGAACGGGTTGGATGTGATAAGGTTTGGGCATTTATTAGCTGGAAAAAGAAAGCACATAAGCTACTTTGTTGCTCGGTTCTGATATTATGGTAGTTTGGTACCATAACAGTTCAATGTCCCAGTTTTCTCAGGGAATGTTCTGCTCTGGTTTTATTTGTTTTCAACTACTTTACGTATTTTTCAGTCATCAGTTGGATGATCTTTGTTTATTTTGAATGTGAAGGTAATTGGAAAACTAAGTGAGGGGAAAGCATCTCATGTTCCATATCGAGATTCCAAGCTTACCCGCCTACTTCAATCTTCACTCAGTGGCCATGGACACGTTTCGGTGAGTTTTGAGTAGCAAAAGAAGTGCATTATACTATGTACACATATTCATATTCATTCTCCCAACGTTTCAGTTAATTTTTCTTGTACAACTATACGGGCATCTCCAATGGTTGCAACCACTTCTTGAAACCCAAAGCCATATTTTGTCTCGATAACATGTCAGCTTTGCCTAATTTTGGTGAAGTTGCTCCAGTGGTACCAAACCTATTCTTTGGTTTAGACCATCATAAGTTCATAACCCTTGGATCACTTGGACCATCTCCTAGGAATCTGAACTAAACAAGTTGGAGGTCTTCAAAAGAGCTCCCATATGAAATGCTGATTTTTCTCAAGAAATGGCAAAGCCAATGTTTGGCTGGACTGTTGGAGATTTGGGAAGCAATGGAAGTGCATTTCCTTGGATCCTTGCCAAAACCTGGTTTTGGCAAGAGAAATGACAAGCCATTGGAGATATTCTTTAAGTCCACAAGTTAGTAATTAGCTGGTATCAGCTATACGTTTTTTATTTGTCGTTTCTGTCCTGTAAGTAGTTATCCAACTGGAAACTACAACTTCAGTACCTAATCTTCATACTTTCTTTTCATTGTCGACCTACTTCATTATGTAATTTTCTTACTCTTCAACCTTATTCTGAACTGTAATGCACTGCAGAAATGGAATTATGGCACCCTTACTTTCTCTTTTGTTCTTCTTTTACGCAGCTTATATGCACAGTCACTCCCGCATCTAGTAATATGGAGGAAACTCATAACACGTTAAAGTTTGCTAGCAGGGCAAAGCGTGTTGAGATCTATGCCTCGCGTAATAAGGTGTGTCATGATTGTTGATTATATATTGCTGAATACTGTAATATCTTCTGAAAAGTTGTCCTATGGTGACTAACATATTTATTCAATCCTTTTTCCAGATTATTGATGAAAAATCTTTGATTAAAAAGTATCAAAAAGAAATATCAACCCTCAAACAAGAACTTGATCAGCTAAAGAAGGGGATGCTTGTTGCTGTCAATCCTGAGGAGCTTATGACTCTAAGACAAAAGGTGTTCTTGCAAATCTTATTGTTCTTAATGTTATTCCATTGTACTGAAGCAAAAGCTGTTGTTGCATACGGCATACCTAATGATGGTTCCTAGACTGTGACCTGTTGATTTTCCAGTGGACCTGCGATGCAGATCCAATTCTCATGTCATGTTCTCTTTTTGTCCTTAACAATAGTTGGAAGAAGGCCAAGTGAAAATGCAGTCAAGATTGGAGGAAGAGGAGGAAGCAAAGGCTGCTCTAATGAGTAGAATCCAAAGGCTAACCAAGCTCATACTTGTTTCTACAAAGAATACAATTCCTGGTTTGGATGAGGTTCCTGGTCATCAGCAGTGTGATTCTGTCGGTGAGGATGATGTAAGTCCCCTTTTCCAATTACGCGTGACTAAGACATGACTGTGGTGATCTGTATCTCTCTCTCAATGGTGCGTGTGTGTTTTTATACACTTAATTTAGCTTTATCATTTAGTTGGACCCAAATGTTATGTATGATTAGAATTTTGTTTCAAAGCTTGGGTAGGCCTCTAGAAAATTTTCCTGGGTTGTTTGTGGCAAAGCAAGTGAAGAAGAGGTCACATTTTGAGAAATATGAATGAATTTTATGTTCACTTACCAATTCCTGATACCGGAATTGAATTTTAATTATGATTCTCAAAGTAGAATTTTTCCAAGTGAGCCCTTTTTTTTCTAATTAACTCCACATTCTCGGTTCAAAAAAAAAAAACTCCACATTCTCAATCTTGACTTCTGGATTTTCTTGTGGAGCCCTTCTATGGGAACCATCTGTGCACCGACAGGGCACTGATCGGCACACGGGGCCCACTTTGGGCCCTGCACGGACAATCTGATTGGATCAAACACCTACACTTATCGTATTGAGCTGATTTCTCACAGTGCACATATGGTCGGTTGACTCGGTTCCCACAGCTTTTTCGTTTCTTGTGAGATGACCAGTATTTCTGCTTGACTAGACTTGTCAGCTGTTTCTTGTTGCTGTTACTGTCGTAATTCTCCGCCTCTTATCATTTTATTTTCTCCTTAGGTAACAAAAGTTTAATACTAGAAGTGTAAGAGTTGAATGATGTTGCTTCATGTAGCTGGGGGATCACTTTTGTGTTGCTTGACTTTGTTGGAGTTGTTGACATTTATGTCTAGATTTGTTTGTCTGGTTTGATTTTCTCTTACGTCACTTTCCCTAATTGCTATCTTAAGCATTGTGGTGTTGATTCTGGAATGGTTTCCTTTAGGAAACTCTCTCTCTCTCTCTCTCTCTCTCTCTCTCTCTCTCGCATGCAAACACTGGCACACGAGTGTGTTCTGACAGATCTCGTCGTCTGTTTTTCTTTGTGTTCCAATCTAACCCCGCATTTGAGAGTGATCTTTCATGCTGATTCAGAAACTACATGTTCTGCGTGATGGTTCTTTGCTCGATGAGGATGAGAATCATAAAGACTCGCCATCTTCTGCTTTGATAGTTCCATCAGATCATTCCGGTGAATTTAGACACAGAAGATCTTCCAGCAAGTGGAACGATGAGCTGTCACCTGATGGCAGTACCATTACTGAATCAACTCAGGTGATATTTCACGCTTTGGCTGTTCCATCTGATCATTTGGTTTATTCAAATCAAATCTAAGGGCAACACACTGCCTTTAAAATAAAGCACAACTAAGAAAAGATGTATTTTGGGCAAAATTTGGTGTCGTAAATTCATTTTTTATGAGATTCAAGAGTACCCAAAGGACCAAACACAGATGCAACTGATTGAAATCTCATTTGAACACTACTCACCACTCATGCTATACAACATTGCTCTATTTCTACTCAATCCAAAACCCAAGTTTCGCCACACGGAAATTGCCAACACTCATCTAAACTGCATGACATCTTATCGCATTATCTATCATATGCTTAGTTGGATGAGGTGATGCATCTTTTCATGGAACCTCTAAACAATATCCTGGCCGTCCTTCTCCTCTTGGTAACACAATTATGTGTTGGGTTTGTTTCAGTACTCAAAGCAAGCTACATTTGAAATAGTGAACTCAATATTGTTGCTACTTTATAAGGGCAATGTTGTCATTGGGTCTCTGTTCCTTCATAAAATCCATGAAATATTTGTAGAGGTGCTGAATTGACGTTTAACTCATGTAACCCTACTACCTTTGTGTGGCTGCAGGGTAGGATGACAATGTCAGATCAAATGGACCTCTTAGTTGAGCAAGTGAAGATGCTGGCTGGTGAGATTGCATTCAGCACAAGTAACTTGAAGCGTTTGGTAGAACAATCTGTCAATGATCCTGATAGTTCAAAAACTCAAGTAAAGCTTTCCCTTCCTATCATTCAAGATCTTTGCTTTGTTTAATGGTTGTGTGGTGCATTTATCTTCAGCTGAGCAACCTTTTTGATGTAAACTATGGCTTTAACTTTCGAGAGCTGCTAATGGTACAGCAGTGGGTGTACAGCCTAAATTCTGAAGCCAAGTTGAATGATTCGTAAACGGCTTTATCGACATCGGATTGAGATGATTTTTTATAGGGACCGTAAATAACATGTTTTGAACAAAATGAGCGGTTCTGATCATCTTTTCGGGACCCGAAACGGGCGCAAAATCCATCTGTACTGGGCTGCTGTACACCCACTGCTGTACCTCAATCTTAACTGTTAACTTTCTCTGATAATGTTGCGCAAGCAATGCTGTTTTGTATGATACATTTTTCTTCATCTGATATCCTTAAGTCATCCCATTTTGGTGATTGTCTGATTCCTCATGTAATGAGAACCTGTTTCATTCCTGCGGCATTTGGTTGAGAGAATGCTGAGCCAATCTCATACTTGTTCATGTAGAATGTGGTCCTAGCTTCGCGCACAAGGTGTGGTGGTGATAATTCGTGCACCCAAGGTAGAGTCATAGGGGTGTAAAAACTAACTTGTGTTGGAAATAGGTTTTGGAAATTTCTCAAGCCCGCCTTATCCTGGCTTACAGTGATCTCAAGCCATATAAAGATAAAGGTGGGAACTTGGGTGGATTTTTCATGGGCCGCTGGGTCAGTGTCCAGCCCTACTCCCAACCTGTAAACACAGTATGAAATGTTTTGTGAGTAAAATGACATTCAATACTTCATACAACAAGGTTGTCCCAGTAGTGGTCTTTTAACCAAACTGAAATCAAATTTACATTTTTCTTAGAGTTTCACAGCATGTATGCACTTGTATATGGCTTCTGTTTAGTCTGTTTAGGGTTGATCATTAGCTGGTGGTTTAAAAAAATGTACCGTGCTCTTCAAGTAGAAGTGCATGCACCAATGTGATCTTTGTCTCTTGAACAATTGATCAGTAATTTAGTCAGTTTTCTATCCAATGCAGTCTCTTAAGATGTTTTTCCACTATTTTGAGCAGTACTTACCAATTGTATTGGTATCTTAACTGGGCACGCTTCTCTTGTGAAGTCCCTGTACAAAATGGTATCAAGTTGAATAAAATTTAGACAACCGATCCCGTGAAATTCTCACATTTTACTGTTATATGTATACTTATGTTACATGTATTTTGACTTCATTTGTATTGGTCTCAAATCTCATTAGTTGTGTGGTTGTGCCTGCTTCCTCTTTGCAGATTCAGAGCTTAGAACGTGAAATCCAAGAAAAGAGGAGGCAAATGAGTGTTTTGGAACAACGTATTATTGAGAGTGGTGAGGCTTCAGTTGCTAACGCTTCGTTGGTTGACATGCAACAGGTATCTCTCACCTCATCGTTACTGCATTATCCTCTTTCAATTATCTTATATTATGCACCTCAAAGTCCATCCTAGGCTTTGAGGAAATAGCTGAACAATTGTCTTTTTCTTGTGAGTATCAGACAGTGATGAAACTGATGACCCAGTGTAATGAAAAAGGTTTTGAGCTAGAGGTCAGTACTCCAATTTGTGTGTCGTACTGTTTTGTATGCAAAATTTGATGGGTACTTTATACGCCAATTTATCCCACTATGATCTATTCATTTCCTATATTTCTGTTAAAATGTTTTCATATCTATCAATGCAGATAAAATCTGCAGATAATCGTGTCCTCCAAGAGCAACTGCAGAACAAGGTCAAAATAACATTGTCCTACTATTCTTCTTCCACATACCTGAAACTTCTACTTATTTCTTTGAAACTTCCTCATACTGCAATATTTTTGTTCAATATTGAAGCTAGCTGTTTTCATAAAATAGAGGGTTAACCCTTTGCTTTGGTTTCACCCTCTTTGCTTATATCAGTGTTACTGTCTTTGTTGCCATCAGTGTGCAGAAAATAAGGAATTGCAGGAGAAAATATATATCCTACAACAGCAGTTGGCTTCAACCAGCGGTGATCAATCGTCACTCTCTGGACAGTACACATCCGAAGAATATGTCGAGGAGTTGAGAAGGAAGATTCAGTCTCAGGTGATTACTGGATCATGGATTTTGAATGCGCATGCTTTATTAGTGTTATGGTGTTTTTCTTTGCCGCAATTTGATTAATATTCGCTTCAAGTTCTATATCTTCTACACTTCAAGATGTAGGAATCCGATTTAGCTAGTTTCCTAGTCTATCAAAAACTTAATCATTCTTTGATGACAGCTGGTTTTTTTAAAAATCATCACTGAAGGAGATCTTACAAAAGTAAAGTGGTGAACAGCATATTCTTTTATCCCGCCAACAATACTGTTGACCTGCTGTAAGAATTCTAGAAACCAAACTTAAGCTTGTTTTTCTTGTCCTTTGTTTGATTGGTGTCCTTTTCTTTCGTATTCATGGGGAAGCTCTAGCAGGCCACCCCTTTAGGGGTCAACTGCTTTCAGCAGTTGTATTTTGTTTGTTTTGTGTCAAATTGGTGGTATAGTTATGAAATCCTCCTACAACAGATGCCGCTCCCACCTTTTTGTCAAATTGGTAGTATAGTTACGAAACCCTCCTACAACAGATGCCGCTCCCACCTTCATTCTAGGGCGATTTTGTGCTTTTACTCCCTTTCATACTAGTACGCTGTGGAGCATGCTTGTGTGGTCCAATTTTTTTTCTTTGCATGTTCACTGGAAGGATCTTTAGTTCTTTTTTGGATGGGTCAAATTTAATGTATAATTAAACTTGACTGACAGCAGGAACGGGTTTGGATTTTATTCACTGCTTCTGATTGCACATAGAACTTACATTTATGTTATTGGTTTTTGAGCAGGAGATTGAGAATGAGAAACTGAAGTTAGAACATGTACAGTTTGTAGAGGAGAACAGTGGATTGCGTGTTCAGAACCAAAAATTGTCCGAAGAAGCTTCTTACGCAAAAGAACTTGCCTCTGCTGCTGCTGTTGAGTTGAAGAATTTGGCGGGTGAAGTCACTAAGCTTTCGCTACAGAATGCAAAACTGGAGAAAGAACTATTGACTGCACGAGAATTGGCGCTTGCTAGAGGGGCTGGTTCACAAACTGCTAATGGTGTTAACCGGAAGTATAATGACAGCTTAAGACAAGGGAGAAAAGGCCGGATTTCTGGCAGAGCTAATGAAGTTTCGGGAATGGGTTATGATGACTTTGACTCATGGGATCTTAACACAGATGATTTAAGGATGGAGTTGCAAGCAAGGAAACAAAGGGAGGCTGCACTTGAGGCTACCTTGGCTGAGAAGGAATATGTCGAAGATGAATACAGGAAAAAGGTTGAAGAAGCAAAGAAAAGGGAGGCTGCTTTGGAAAATGATTTGGCTAACATGTGGGTGCTCGTTGCACAATTGAAAAATGAGGGGGGAGCTATCGCTGAGATAAACGAGAGGAATATTAATGATAGAATAACTCATGTGGTTGATGCTAAAATTGAAGATGTTGACTGCAAGGATTCACTCCTCAAAGAAAGACAAGTTTCAGATGTTGTAAAACCAGCTCAGGATGCGTCCAAGGAAGAATCCCTTGTTGTTCGTTTGAAGGTAACTCTCTCTCCTTTCCTGCACTATATTTTGAAATTTGCGTGTGTTCCCATTGATCTGGTTGATTCCCTTGGTTATGTCATTTTTAGTTTCTTACTTAGTTTCTAGGAAAGCAAACCTAATGAAATGAAGTGAAGACTCCTTTGGGCTATATTTCTGCTATTACCTTTAATTACTCATTATGATTGTATACTTCTGCAATAATGTCCTGACACAGGTTCCTCAACTCTTCTCCTGAAAACTTCGGCATTTAACTTTTGTCTACTGCGGAGTATTTACATAGGCTCCAAATTGGTGCATTAGGCAAATCATCTATGGTTGCATAGCTTGTTCAGGTTATTTGCTTTCAGGTGGTATTAGGTTTTTTGAGCGTATGTAAATGCTTTCAGGCTCGAATGCAAGAGATGAAGGAAAAAGAAGCCAAACTTTTGGCGAATGGGGATGCGAATTCTCATGTATGTAAAGTATGTTTCGAATCGCCAACTACCGCAATGCTTCTCCCTTGCCGGCATTTTTCTTGTAAGTTATTTGAACCCATTCTGTTACTAACTCACCCAAACCTTGCTTTTGGCATTTTTGACAGCATTGACTTTTGCGTACTTGCAGTGTGTCAATCTTGTTCACTTGCTTGTTCTGAGTGTCCTATTTGTCGAACAAAGATAGCGGACAGGATTTTTGCTTTCACTTCTTGATCGTGTGTTTTATCTACCTGAATCCTGGTCAGGTAATTTAGTTCTTTTGTGTGTGTGGCAATACCCTGAACATGGAAACTTCATACATATTAGTTAAACAGTTGCTCAATACTTCATTGGTCACTCCCAATAAGCAATGGCGGGGGCAAATATCTGTACAACTGTAGCTTGGCAAGTGTACAAGTGCAAAACAGCACTTCTATATGCACAAATTTAGACACAGACCACTCACAAGGAATGATTGGAGCCCGCAATTGGACTCACCTGTTGTTAGAGGTCTGTGTCCAGATGTGTCCTGGGGCAAACAACTGTACCCTGTGTCTGGCTCAGTATGTATTTGTAAAGCTACAATTAATATTGAGTTGCATCCACCCCAGTGTGAGTATCAGTATCGGTATGATTCAAGAAACTTACTGCAACATTCTTGTCTGATATTATGGAATCCTATCAAAGAAAATAGACTGGAGATTGCTGTTTTCTTCCCGCTAACATTTTCAGCATTATGGTGTTGCATTGGTGGTATGATTCGAATTAGTTTTTAATCAATTTTGAATAATTCCCACATGAATATTGAGTATGCAATGAGTAGTTCATTGGATCTTATGGAGCTGGAGTATCTCAAACATTTTTTCATATGCTTATGTCTTTTCCGTTGCAGGGCCTTATCATCATTCAACCTGTTACAAGTTTTCCGTGGAATAGCAGGTTCCATTCTTTCATTAGTTAGCCTGTATGTACTTGTTGAAAAAAGGTGTGGTTGTCTCTGTAGCTTTCCCAAGAGGTTGTAAAATAACAGGGGGAAATGGACAGATCTCAAACTAAAAAAGAGAAGCAAAGAAAATGCGAAGAATGTAAACTGTATAAGCATATCCGGAACTTCCAATTCGATGTGCTACTGCTTCATTCCTCAAATTTCCAGCAGTGTGGATAATTCGTCATTCAAATGTTTATTGCAATGTATAGAGAAGTGTACGGTCCGACAAAAAGCAAGGAAAAGAAAGGTTTTCCCCTCTTTGTGCTACTCCGAATTGTTGATTCTTATTCTGTATGCTGGATTGATGGTCTTGCTATGGAAAGCAAAAAATCGTAGAAGCATTTATATTTGTCCATCTTAAGTAGTAGATGATCAAATGATCATTTCAGATAGAGAAACTTTTGGAGGATGGGTAGGTCCACCAATTGCTCTGGAATGGAGTTATAGAGGATGGGTTTGCTCTGGTGTTTGTATGTGTGTAAGAGTCAACCATGAGCAATGACACTGCCAATCCTCACTGAGCTAATCCGCGATGCAATTTCTGCTTATCAAATGTATTGGGTTATCAATGTTTCCTAATACTGTGACTTTTTATGTTAAAAAAGAAAATAATCTCTTTCGTATGAAAGAAGTATGGTAATGTGCGCATAAATTGAATTGGATCTTTAGATCTCCCTTCTCTGTGCACATACATGGGTTCTGTTGTTGTATGAACCCAGCCTACCTAGGCAAAAGACCATTATGTTTTTGACGAGTGTTACATTGTACCCAAAATGGTGTACAGTCAGAGCATCTACATCAGCTTCAACAAGTTTTATTATCACATCCTACCCAAAATGGTGTACGGTTAGAGCATTTACATCAGCTTCAACAAATTTTAAAGTTGGTTTTCTATTTTAGCTATTCACATCATGCTCTCTATTCTGCCTCTCTTTTTTTCTCCGGTTAAGTGGCTCTCTATTCTACCTTCATCTTATTAAAGTATTCTTTCTCTTAATTAGTAACAATCACCTCTAAAGGCTAATTTTCCGATTTGATTTTCTTGCGAAATAATCCTAGACCTTTGCCCATTTACTGCTGCGAGCTGCACCTTTTCTTCAAATGATGCGCTCCTAGTTACAGTTTAAACAAAATACTGAACAAATAGAAAGATATAAGTAGCAGTAAAAACAGATGATTTCTCCAATTAGTTGATTCTATCATCTATTGTAGGTGCTTAAATTTCCTTGCTTAATTATTTGGTTTGAGTTCTTGTAGCCGTTCGATCAAGCTGAACTTACTCTCTAGCACGTAGAGCAGGCAGTGAGTCTAAACTCTGAAGACTCGGTCTCATCGTAGGTGCCTGGGGTCTCTGTACGGATATTCGGGTGGTTCGTAAGGTTATGAGCACAATTCTGTTTCGCTGGTATGTAGAGTAGAGTAGTAGGCCACAATACTAGAAGGGGAAAGAACACACTATGGACTTTTATACGAACAAAACTAACGGTAAAGACAAAATGCGCGAAACATTCCTGATATTTATTGATGTACAAAGAGATTCTGCGAAAGATAAACTAGCGATGTAAAGGGTAAAAAGTATAAGAAACATTGACAATGCCCGAGCCCCAAACAAGCCGTGAAGCCACGCGGGCACAGCAACAGAAATGATCCAAATTTTACAGTTTGAAGAAACAGTTAACCTTCTCATATGTTTCTACAAGAAATTTCTTGATCTCTTGAGAGGAGGGCAGATCTGGGGAACTGTGAGGCCATCTTAATTCCACTTCCTGCCAATTTTCCAAACCTCTTGTGCCTTTTCAACACCCTTGAGCAGCCACATCCAGTGCACTAGTTTGGGTCAGACCCAGAGGAATATGAGAAGATTGGATTGGAGCTTGAGGTACCCAGATGGCCTTATCTTCCAATGTTAAAGGATACAAGACGCTTTCAAGATCGCAATCCGGAAACTGCGCTCCAAATTTGGATAACGTTAGCGAAGATGACAGGAAAGTTAGATTTATACACATGTACCTACATCGGGTCAAGCGAAGCATGACCTAATCGGTTGTGGTGAACAGTTAACTTGCTGAAAATGCAAAAAAAAAAATGTTACCCATGCATGCTTTTACTATTGTCTATACACATTTCACACGTACGCTCAAAGCTATCCTTGAGTAGAAAATGTTAGAATTTCAATACACGTTCTCCACGCATTTGTATCCTTGTAACTTTTGTCCATACACTTTCCTTATGATTTCAATAACTTTTCACGCATACCCAAGTTATCCACTGCCAAAAGAGCTCTGGTACGATACATGATTCTCGATCCATGAAACTCATTTCCCATGGTGCATGTGTATGTGTGCCGTTTGTGTTCTAGTAATTAAGGTGTCGAGTTTACTGCAAACCTTACAGAGACCAGGGTGAGAACAAGAAGGATCAAGGAAATCATCCACGCGCCATCCGGGCAATGTCTCCATCAAGTACTCCGATATGCTACTTGTATTTGACAGTGACGCCGAATTCTCTTGGCTGGGGCAACAATCCATATCAGCTCTGCAATGCGACGACGTAGAAGGTGATGGACCCTTTCGATACGAACTTGGTTTAGACCGTTTGTTCGAAACAGAGCTCTTGAATATCGGCGAATCAGTGGCAAAATCACCCACATTGGAAGAAGAAGATGATGATGCTGAGAGCCTCGCACCGGTGAGAAGAAATCGGTTGTGTTTTTCGGTGAGTTCGTTTGCTTTGTGTATTGGAATGTCGCATTCTGTGCAGAGCATTGCTCTATCTTCTTGGCAGAACAGAATGGCTCGTTTCTCCTATTAAGCAGGATGCGATATTGTAAACTATATTAAAAATGTTATAGAAAAGTGATTCAAAACACAAAAACTAACTTCACCACAAGGACAGTAGGAGAGTCTAATGCTAGGACTTAGGGCTGCACATAAACCGAGCAGCTTATGAGTTCGAGTTATCGGCTCGGTAATGGAGCTCGGCTCGTTAAGGGAGGTTTGGCTCGATTAAAGAGGATCATTTAGTAAATTCTAAGTTAGTTCGTTAAGGCCTCGAGTTCAAGTTTTTGGCTCGTTTATAGTTCCACAACTTTAAAACATAACTCCTGACACAACTACATCCAGAGCTGATTGATGCACGTGTTGGACGGCTCCAAACACAGTTATGTCCGAACGAAAGTTGTGTTCCTAGACTTTTGGGTGACTGTATAACTGTTCTTGAACTCAGAATCAAAATTTGAATTAAAATTCCTAAGCTCACCCCAGTCTTCGAGTTTCACTCAAATATATTCTAACAAATTTTTAACCATGCTATTAAGGAACCATTTACTCAAATTTTATGTTTAAATTTGGTTTTGTCCATTTGAGTGCTTGAGACTTTTTTACCCAGATTTTTTCGCCCAAATATGAACGAAAAACTTGAGTAAAAGCTGGAGATGCTCTAATATAGAAGTATGAGGCTATTTGTAGCAAAAGATAGTAGCAAAAAGTTAAGGAACACGACTTTCAGACACAATTATATTCAAAGTTGTTGGATATATACGGGCCAACGTCGTGCATCAAGCGGCTCTAAATGCAATTGTTCCGCAGTAGCTAGTAGGTGTGTTTAAAAGTTGCGTTTCTAGCATTGCTCAAAGATAAAACATGCACCTGGCAGAT
This sequence comes from Rhododendron mucronatum var. ripense, assembly GCA_019656295.1. Lineage (NCBI taxonomy): Eukaryota > Viridiplantae > Streptophyta > Magnoliopsida > Ericales > Ericaceae > Rhododendron > Rhododendron mucronatum. Next base: position 1,060,606 of record BPLT01000041.1, read on the forward strand.
ATCACAACGAGGGGATTCATCGGAAGAAGAAGAAGAAGGGAGTTGGAGAGAGAATCTGATGTGTTTGCTGGCAAGTTTGTTCGCGTGGTGGACTCGACGGTCACAACCGACGCACAAGGCGGCTTCATCGGCGGAGCAAAAGATAGAGGCCTCTTCGTTCGAACACACGTCGCACTGGATCTTCATCCTCTCTCTCTCTCTCTCTCTCTCTCTCTCTCTCTAGACTTTTGATGATCAATTGGGTTTCTAATTTTCACTATTTGCCGTTGGCTAACTTGGCTTTTGAGAGATATAAAGAGACGGGTATGGTGTGAAAGTTAATGAGGAAGAAGACGAAGTCTTATGGGCATATGGGTAGTAGGGGGATGGTAAGAGGAGTTGGGGGTTGCAGGTCCTAGTAACTCTTTTACTGGCTCAAAAGAAAATTCTGGAGGGAAGCCATCTCTCTCTCTCTCTCTCTCTCTCATGGGTAGTAGGGGTTATGGGCATATGGGTAGTAGGGGTTATGGTAGGAACTAGGAGTTGTATGGGGTTGCAGTTCTTATCAACTCCTTTTTACCGGAGATTGGAGTATTCACATAGGAGTCGTGAATAAGTTATTTGCAAAGCTACACGATCTCAGCTGTTCATTTCATCATTAGACAATTTAGATTTTAAAAAAACTATTCGCGAGAGTCGCATGAATAATTTTTTTATTAAAATCTAAATCGTCCAATACACTTTGAACGCGCGCGATTTGACTCCATGAATATTTATTCACTTTAAGCTCGTAATAAAGTTTTCCTCTTTCTACTGACTCAAAAGAAAATTCTGGAGAGAAGCCATGGCGCGCTGTCTCTCTCTCTCTCCCTCTTCAATTTTCTCTCTCCTCTTGGATGCATGGGAATGACAGGCACAAGGTGGGCGCAACGATCGAACAACTTGGCCCAGTTGGAGAACACTTTTTGGACACACGTACATATTCGAGATCGTTCAGTCATCAATGAGACCGGGAGCCGCGTCTTCATCTGTCTCAAGATTAGATTTATCTTAACCATAAAGACATGAGATTTTGGAATTTGCTCACTTTTGAGGTGTCAGATTAATCTATAATAATATTTTTCTCGGGTTCACATCACATGTTGAGAAGATGGAAGATGCCTCTTATATACTCCCTCCGTTCCAATTTAATAGTTCATTACGGTCTCCAATGCAATTTTTAGATTGTTAATATCTTTTAATCTATAATGAATTTTATGTGCAATATGGATCTCATATGATCGATCTTAATTAGTTCTATTATACAAAGCTTTTAAAATTTTTAAAAACATTATAGATTGAAATATATTAACATTTTAAAAGTTGTCTTGAAGACCGAACCGGACTATTAATTTGAAACGGAGGGAGTATAACTCAGTTGATAGTTTAGAGTATCGGGCTCTTCATTTGGTAAGGGTTCGTACCCCAAACCCCCCACCCCCCCCTACTAGGATAATATTGATTAGGATTTTCTCAGATTAAGAAGAAAAACAAAAAAGTGCGGTCTCATGTTCAAAACTTATTAACATTGATTAGGATTTTCTCAGATTAAGAAAAAAGAGAGTCTCAAATGCTAAACTTATTTGGTGAATAGGTGCTATCAATTCATTTAGGGTTATTCTATAGGGGGCATTTGCTTTAGCTATATTGGGTCCCCCACAAATAGAAGGTGTAATTGGTGCCTAAAAATTAGTCGAGATGCACGTAAGCTGACTTGTACACATGAGTTCTAAAAAAAATTCTCACCTGTCTCTTTTTGAATATGTATGTTCATGAGCACTATAAGGCCAAATTAGTGCTTAAGGGGAGGAATAAAAAACACTAGGGAGACACCATTTGGTGTAGAGAAAATATACACTGGATTGTATCAGACCTATCTCGCTATTAAGAAAAAATGATAACAGCTGTTTAGTTTGTTTAAAACATATTTTGTAGGGAACAAAAGAATGAATGAGTTTAGTAAGACCTTAGTACTATTCGAATGAGCTGATTTGTTGTGAAAACTCTCAAAAAAATATTTTAAACAAATTGAACAATTTCCGATCATTAATGTAGGAGCTCGAGATGAACACAATCCAGTGCACGTATGCGGTACGCCTACCCATAGTCATTTGTCTTGTCTGGAATTGGTGGGCATGGCTGTATGGGAGATATATGCTGGCTTTCATTTATGGAAGAGGATCCTCTTTAGTTATAATAATTACTACTCCATTATTCATTTTCAAAAATCGTTAAGAACATTAAATATATTACGAAATATCTTTACGATAATGATTTTTACACTTCATTATTTTGTAAACGTGCTCCGAAACTTTTTATTTAGTGCTTAAAATTACTCATATACACAACTTCCGAAGCACATTCGAAGACAAGTTTCAGAGTGCATAAATAAATAAGTAGAGTACAAAAATCTGTTTTCTATATTTATCTGCTATTTAATCTGATTTCGCAATATATTAACTTGCAATCTTGAATTTTAAAAGTTTGATATATTTTGAAAAAAAGCTTTCGCGCTCACGTTTTCATTTTTGTTTACGCACGCTCACGCATATTAGGTGACTTATTAGACTTGTGGTCCTGCTATAGCTTTAGTCGGGCTGAGATAGACGTTGGCAACTGGAAATTGAAATTATCAGTCTAGTTTGGAAGAAGTGAAAGTCTCTACTCATGGGCTATGAACTTTCCCAATATGGATAGGAATCAAACAATTGACTGGTTTCGGTTCTTTCGTTCATACGAGGATAATCCACTACCACAGTCCCACCTAGCTACAAGCTGGATCGATGATGCCCAATACACAACATTTAGTGCACAAGAACTGTTACGCGCAAGCGGGATTCCAACTCGCGACCGTGTGCTTGAGAGGACCTCCGGTGGTCCATGTTCAAATGGAGTGGAAAAGCAAGAGATGGCTGGTGATACTAGAAAAACTAGTTGGGAGAGAAGGAAGTGGTCAAAATAGACTAGAGGACAAGAAACACTTTTTCCTCGTAGAGATATGGATGATATCTTGAGAATCTTGCCAAGAAAATATAAAGGTATGCAAGGGGAGAATGGGGACCCTGAAGTTCACCCCTTGTTAGATTATATTGCGCAAACCGTCTAAACGTGTTTTTAATGATTTAGATATGTCAAAAATATCCTTCTGGAAATATAAATATATATCTTACATATAGAATGTCGTTTAAAATCTGAACCATTAACTATGAAGATAGACGACTCGAATCACGCACTATAACTTTATAGTGCACCTCTGCATTACAGGTACCCATAGGGTCTGGGGGTCCAGCAAGTTGTATGCACCTTGCATAATGATAAGGAAAGAATAATGCAATTTTAGTTTGTACAGTCGGAATGCTTCTCACATTGGAGCATGGCTTCTTGGATCAAAAACCAATTAGGATCGAGTATGAGATTTATTGAGCATAATAGTTTTTTAAAATCTATAGTCGCGTGATACCGGATCTGGCTATGATGCCTCGTTCCGATTTGGAGGCATTCGTGTAACACCCGTTCCAAGCATGCACGTGTATCGCGTATGACATTTAACTTTATGTTGCATAGGTCATGTTATTTGATACACGTGTTTTGTTATTATTCGCATATCATTCATTAATTATTTATCGATACATGATTAAATTTGAGGGTTTAATTAAGTTAATTGAAAGAGATTGACTTGGTAGGTGGAATGAATGGTAAGGATGAGACATGGCTCATTTGAATCATGCACCCACCTCATGGGATAAATTTTCCCTTAAATCTTCCCTAATAAGCCTCCACCCCTCTTTTTCTTCTGTATAACGACGTAGAGAGAGAGAGAGAGAGAGGAGAAGAAGAAGAAGAAGAAGAAGAAGAGAGGAAGGAGAAGGTGAAAGAATTAGGGAGATATAATTGAAGGTAAACCCTATATTATACCTAATTTATGATTTGGGTTTGATCAAACATGCATATACCTGGATATTCTTGTAGTTTAAATCCCAATTAGTTCTTAGAAGAATGGATTTTAACCTAGCATCACTCAAATTCGGAATTGAGCAGTCAGCACTAACACAAGTTGGAAAAACAGTCATATCTCCTAGCTCGAGACTCGAAATCACATTCCGCTTTCTTTGCTAAAAGCTAGACTTGTAGGGCTTTCCAACGGTGCAACCCGTGAGCTGTGGTTATACCCGAGCAATAACAGATTTGCTGTTAAAGTTTACTTAAAATCTGGCTCTGCAACAGTTTTAGTAATCGTTAAGTTGTAATCGCGAGGCCGTGGTAAGGTTACCCGAACTCCGTTTTTTATGAATGACCTGTCGATTCGAAGAGGAAGAAGTTAACTTTTCAACGGTTTAAGTGGAATTCTTAGAATTTATGATTATGTAATGGATATGGTCAAAAGCGTTCATGTTGGTCATGGACTAAGCCTTATTCTTGGAAATTCTTGTATAAAATCTCATTGAACACATCATCCATCATTTTACTTGCATTATATCATAAGTTGGAGCATGAATTATTCTAAGTGTAGTCTCATTCATATTTTAGGATCGAGGGACGAGTCTCCACCTCAAAGTTGAGAAGGAGGCCTTTCGCTTTTGTCTTTTGGATCTCTAAGGTGAGTGTGCTATTTCATTGAAGTTGGCTTGCTAAAAATAAACTTATACTTTTTCTGCGAATGTTTGGAATTTTTAACGGTTGTGGATATGGATCAAGTTGCTTGAAACATGGTTTTAATTCAAGAGCATGCCATGGCTGTATTGTTGGTTGGAATTTTCTTCTTCTTGATGTACACAAGAAGGGTATAAAATGTCTGTTTGCTGTACACAAACAGGGTATAAATTGTTGGAAGTACCCTGTTCGCAGGGTCACGGTACCGTCATAACTCCTGGTTGCGAGGGAAGCAACCCTATGGCTTCTTGAAATATTGTGCTTACTTAATGGTTTGTGAAAAATGAATTGTTTCTTGCTAAATATGATTGAAGCATTACTCGATCCATGTTTGCTCGTGTAAACTGTTTTATGCTTTCCGCTTGAATAAAGTAGTAACACTCACAATCTTTCAGGTATCTGAAGTAGAGTTTTGGTCCACTACTGGTCTGGCAGGCTGTAGGAGCGGGGTCGAGGGTTGGCTCAGAGTCCTTTTGGCATAGTACTTTTTGTGATATCAATTTTTTTGGAGAGTTGTCGTATCATACGTGGATGCAACTCATCTTGTAAATTTTATTTTGGAAGCCAGATGTAATCTATTTAATCTAGTTTGTCATGAGTTTATGGAATGAATCTCATTAAGATTGTTGCTTAGCTTTCTTTAAGGCAGTTTATGCTCATCCCCTAGAATGAGTCGTTTCAATTCGTGTCTCCATTTTCCCTCTAGTCCCCAACCATTGGATTTTTGTTTTTCGATTTCAACCATTGGTTTAATCCCATTCATAGTAAGTGTGGTCATACATTGTGGTAAGCATGAACATAATAAATAATATGTAAAGCCAATTTGTGTGGTAAGTAAAATTGATTTTTTTCGAAAAAAATATCATAAAACCATCTTATTTTTGTGAGTGATTTTGATCTAATAGATGAAATTTATTTATTTTTTAATTTAAAAATTCATATTTATGAAGGCATCCATGCCCCAATACCATTGTGGGGGGTATGGAAGTAAAATTTCATGATACCACTGTAAAAGTCTCCTAGATATGTCTAACTTTCCCCAAGGGCTGATATAGAAGTGGGAAGGCAATAATAGAAGGCTTGTAGGATGTCTCTAAGAACAATTTGCTCCAGTTGTGATGGGTTTTGGAGGAAAATCTATCCGCCAAGCTATTTGGTATACCGTAGTCCATACGATAGGATTTTTAGTAATTACGTGAGTCGAGCACCTCCTTTTTAAGGACTTGAACTCATGACTTCTTCCTTAAAAGACAAAAGTAACGAACCAATCGTACTATTAACTGTGGCCTTCAACTATTTGGTATACTAACTCGTCAATTTTAATAGACAACTTACCGTCTGCAATTTACTTCAGAGTTTGTGAAAATATGCTATAAACAATCAAAGTACATGAGGTTACGTAAAAAGCAAAGTCCACTTTGACCCCCTGTGGTTATCGTCATGTACGGATACCCCCTCATGGTTTAAAACTAAGTACATAATCTACCCGTGGCTTTGAAAATGTGCGGATAGACCCCCTGCCGTCATGTTTTCCATCCATATTAACGGATACAGCATTAAAAGACAGATATACCCTCATCATGTCCATTGATTTTTCTTTTTTTTTAAAATCTAATCACACCATCCCTTATACCAAAAATTAAATCCAAACCGTTGATATTATAAATTTTGACGAGTACTAAATTCAAGTCAATCAAAAAATGAAAAACCCATAGTCGAATCGATTTTGTTATGAAATTAAAATTTCAAATTTGAATTTACTAAAAATTAGATCACTGGGTTATTGATACCTGATTGAGATGATTTTTTACAGAAATACTATATTCTTTATTTAATACATTATGAATGACTCAGATTATATTCTAGAGGCGTGCGAGATACACCTCCATTAATATGGATAGAAAACATGACGGCAGTGGGTCTATCCGCACATTTTCAAAACCACAGGTAGGTTATGTGCTTAGTTTTAAACCATAAGGGGGGTATCCGCACATGGCGATAACCACAGGGGGTGAAAGTAGACTTTCCACTTACGTAAAACTTTGATCAGGGTTTTGCGAGGTGGGGTGGGGGCGGTTTCCATCCCACTTCCACCTCCACCTCCCCCTCCTCCTTCCCTCCTTTACTCGATACTGCCTCTATTCCACTCTTCCTTAAAGGATTTTCTGCCCTCTTTGCCATTCCTCACCTTTCCACCGGCCCTCTATCCTCTCACCCATCTTCAACGACATTTTGAGATGGTGTATAGGTGGCGTGAACTGAGATCTGGAGGCTTGGCTTTGCTCCAAAGGCTATGATCATGTGCTATTCAGCCCATTCGACGTTGTCTCTACTCTATTCGGTTTGCCTCTAGTACCTTCTTTCCACTTTGAACCCTCTCGGTAGGTTTACTTCTGGAGAGTTTGGGGTTGACAGAGCGTCGACCAAATAAAAGAGAAAGGAAGCCGGTGGATTTATTTACTGCTTTTTAGTTTTTCTGCTACAGAGTTGCTTCTCCCTGTAATTTGAGGAAAGTGGGAAAAAAGTGAGAGAAAAGAAAATGAAGGGAAAGAAGATGAAAATTTAAGAAAAATTGTACTATTCACAATTCTAGATACCTTTTTGTTCTCTCATCTTTCTCTCGAAGCCAAACATTGCGGGCATCCAAGTCATTACCGCAAGTGGGATTAAGCTAAGGTAAGGGTGAGATATGCTAATCCGGGGGTAAGGATCTTGCTTATCCGTATGGAATAAGCAAGCCGGGTGCAAATGCTCGAACAACCCCCGGATGTAAGTAATCGAGGATAAGCTTATCCGGCTTATCCAGTGTCTTGTGCAGCAAACAAACGGGTCATAGGTTGAGGAGACGGTAGGTAAAAGTCAACCCGGTCGAATAGTGTAGGAGTAGTAATGGGTTTTGTAGGGGGGTAAAATTGGTATGGGGATCATGAGAGAGAAGAGAGGCTCTTCTTCTTCGTCGTCGACATCGCCCTGTGCCCATCTCAGAACCGCTTACCACAATTGCTTCAACAGGTCTCTCTCTCTCTCTCTCTCTCTCTGTGTATTTATCTGTCTGAAAATGTTGTAATGTGAAGAAGACAATAGGGTTTTACCAAAACCCCAAAGAGTATCTCCGGCCCTTATTTTATTTTATTGTTATAACCGGATGTCTATGTCTATTTGCGCTCACCTCGACTAATTCCGGAGCCTAAATTATCAATCGGCAAATCTCCTGCCTTATCCTTTCTTTCACTTAGAGCAAGTCTATCCATTTGTTTCAAAATGGCATTACGAAAGCTTCTTCTTTTTTTTTTTTTTGGACTTGGTACAGTATTAAAAAGTCAAAAATGTTAATTGTACTGATTTGGTGCAATGTGAACACAATTTCGAATCCGTACCATTGGATTAAATCCATCATATTTTTTTTATGCAAATCAAATGGATTGAGTGGGGTGAGAAGTTTGACAATGGGCAAATTCGATGTCAAATTTGACACCAAGAATAGCATTGCCAAAGTTTGGCACGGGGAGGGTTCCGCTATTCTTGATACCAAATTTTATTTTCGCTAGATTTGGCAAAAGGGCAGACTTTTCTTAAACTTAAATTTCGAATAAAAACACCTCGAAATGAACTTTATTACTTGATTAAAACTTATATCGAAGTTAGTTTTACTCAAATTTTTGAAAGGCTATGTTGTGCCTCTTAAATTTACAATTATGTTATTGATGCATCTTTTATTTAATTTCTTTTTAGATTTGCGTTTGTCTATTAGTTCGTTGTTTCTACCTCACTCTGAGTTAAAAGGGGGAGATGGGGGAGATGCTCCGGGCTAAGTCATATAATATGTGTGCGGGTGCGGAGCAAGAGTGTGAGCGTGAAAGCGTCTTTGAAACACATTCTAAACTAATAAAATCCGCATGAGTGAGGATTGAGAGCGGGAGCGGATGGCATTGTGAAGGATTATGTGACTAAGCCTAACCCTCTAATCCCTGCCCCCTCCCTCCCTCTTTCTCTCTAACAGGTGGTATTCTGAGAAGTTCGTGAAGGGTAATTGGGATAAGCAGGAATGCACTTCAGAGTGGAAGAAATACAGAGATTGTCTCGCAGTAAGCTGTCCTCACCCACCTTCATTTAGTTTTATTTGGAAAATTATGTTTCTTTTAGAAGTTAACAATGGCTAAGAAGAGGTAAGTTTCTTATTGCCTTTCCCCTTTGATTTTGTTTTCAGCAACATTTAGAGGATAAGCATCTGAGTCGCTTCTTAGAAGCCGAAGGGGTTGGCAATTTTGCTGATGAAGCCGATTCTAAGAGCCCAGATGGTGTCTCCAAATAACGTATGTTTTTTGTTTTTGGTTGATAATCGAGTAATTTTATTACCAAAGAAAGAGAATTTACAATGAAGTTCAATACCTGCATATCAAAATGCAACTCGACTTATACGACTAGTAAACTAGCACCAAAAACACTCTTACGAAAAAGAGGTATAAACCTATAGTATGAGCAATATCCCAAAGGTAGCACATCATAGAGATAATTCTTAACATTGTATTAATCAACTCTAAGGTGGTTTGTCTTCATGTATAGTTGAGTGTTCGGACATTGGTGGCAAACCTATTGATCTCAATTGAGCTTCCTCCTTCACACAACGCATCCTTCATTTGATGTAACTTATCCTTAAGTCTCTTCTTTTTTGCCTCCCGGGTTAGAACAACATCCACAAGAAGGGGATCAGTACTAGAGGAGACCTCATCTTATCCAAATGATGTATGTTGCATTTGTAAGACACCATAAGCTAATTGTAGATACTTCATTCGAAATGTTGGTTCACTTTTGTAGTTTGATCATCGATGCTATTCATGAGGAATGTGTTAAATTTGTGTTATATCGACATGTTGTCAAATTGAAGTATGTCTTTTCTCATCTTTTGTATGTATCAGGTATGTATCGCATGTCTTACGCCTGGTTAACAATAGACGTTGGGAAAATATTTATACCTAACAAAGTACATAATTTATTGCATATGTATAAAAGGAAGCTTGAAGATACAAAGTTGTGTCTCTTTGAACATGTTCCGACAAAACAAGTATCAGGCACTCTTTGAGTGTTGTCAAGTATCAGATTCACTTTGACAAATCTGACGTTTGTTCATATACGGATATACCCTCACCTGACACTTATAAGTCCAGTCAATGTAGCATATGATTTTGAGATGTTCTGGTCGTAAAACTTGCAATCATTTTTGGTGAGTATTTCCTTGGGGCCATCAGTGTTGCTGTGTTCTAGTTCACGGTGATCCGAAAGAAGAATGTTGCGCATACCAACATACGCCTGTATATATGTGCTTGTGTGGTCGATTAATTGGTTTATTGGTTATCTCTTCTCTCAGCCTGCAAGACTTCCTAGTAGTAAAAGATTACAGAAGTAGCTCATTCTCACAACAGTAGGTGGCAGGAGAGAGCAAAGAGGCCACCATACTGCTAGGCATCTGGAGAAATTGAAGACACAAAAAGAGAAAAGGGAGAATACAGAGCAGGATAGTAAATCAATATAATCGGAAGTTACTTGGTAGTCTAGAGCAAATACTTTGCCGCATCTAACTGACGTGTTAGTTTGTTGTTGGGGATGGATCTCTAGGTGTTTTTCGAGATGGTACAGGTTTCCTGTTGCTTCAACTAGAGTCATTGGATGTGTTGAGGATTATTATACCATGGTTTCTTTGTAATCGTCACAATTTTGTGACTTTAAAAAAATTTGTAATCTAAGATGCAGTGGTGGTGATTTCACAACAGTGTTTTCTTTTGCTCTTTTCATAATTTCCATGTAGCTGGAGTGGAAGTGCTGCTGTGAACGAATGAGAATGTGATTTCGAGTCCCCTTTATCCATTGTACAAAGCAGACTCGAAAGGAAATTGGTTCTTCATTACATATCCAGATTCGGTTTACATTCACGAACACAGCAGAAACACAGGCAAACTCTGTTTATAATTTTCCACACGCCTAAACGAGAGTCTCAGAGATTAGATTGGAGTTTAAGATACTGCATTGACGATTAGTTTTTCATTCTCACTCCAGATACGATCATCTGAGCATAGTCAATAGCGCATACTAAATAATTTACAAGTCAAGTGCCGTAAATTATCCTTAGCCTCCATTGGGCTGCATTTTGTTTGTTGTTAGAAAGTAAATTTGTCAAACAGTTACCAAAATTGGCTTCATCATGTATTTGAGGACTTGTCTAAACACGATGTTCAACTTGTAATAGGAATGGAAACGGGACGGATCAGGGGCCAATTTTACTTCCTCTGTCCCCTAATCTGAAAATCTTTTACACATCTAAATCTGTCCTGGTCCCGTTCGGAATATTTTGAACTGATGTAGAAAGATCATAAGTAATTCTTTTTATGTGATGGAAAAGAATTCACTGAAGAAAAGAAATTGTTCAGAAATTCAACTTCCCAATCTTACAATAAAAATCCTACACTTTCGAACAAAATACACACGACTTTATTTTCCTTCCATAATTTTGCCTCGTACCCAACTAATCAATATGAGATTGGAATTCATTTCTTCTTGAAAAGGAACAAAGCAACCATCCATTCTTCCCCATCGTTGTACCCAAAGAGTTCTGCAACTGCTATGAAGAATGTTCTCCAATAGACTGTCCACTTGACAGCAGAATCCTTGCCGTAAGTGGCCTCCATTATTGGCTTAATGGAGCTCAAGTTTTTGTCCATCCTCTTGAGCCATTCTTCGCTGCAAGACAATGTGTATACTTAGTTCCTTTCCATGAGCTGAGAAAGAACAAACCACCCTCCCCCCACCACCAACCCGGGGGCGTGCTATGCACTAGGAGCTCAGCACTGTGCAATCTCAACCGTCCAAAAGAGTTTTGGATGGTTCAAATTTAAAAAAAAAAACTTTCCCATGGAAGACTAACTCTTCTCCGTAAAAGTTTTTTTAAAATCTGGACCATTGATTGTCGAGACGGACGGTCCGGATGGTGCACAGCACGCCCCCTGGTTCCCCCCAACCACCCACGCCTGGCCCAAACCGTTTTGGAGCCTGAAGCGAACTCCAAAGATGGGGTGGGGCCATGTATGCAATTTATGAACACACCCAAAAATGCATATATCAACAATAACAACATAACCCATGTAGTCCCCAATCATTGGGAGTATGGGCGGGGGAGGATTGGAGACAGACCTAACATTTGGCAATATGCACAAAGTTCTCAGAATACCACTGAAACAGTGGCCCCCTATACCTGTTTTGCTGCGGAACCATGCCCCCAAATCAAAGCCAAATGGCATCAGAGAGGGCAGACCTAGAGACCTAATTAACTTCAAAAAATAAAATTGCAAGTATTGATTTGAACATAACATTACAACAACTAAAAAGCAGGGAGTATTTTTTTCAAAGGGCCCTTTGGAATTCCTTCTCCTTCTAATAGATTTCGGACTTGTATGCCCATTTTAATATAGTATGATGCACAAAATTGTGGGGCCAAAGCAAACCCCTATCTGTCTATCTCTTATTCCTACAAAATACCAGAAAGTTTCGTAGTGATTATGTTTTGCGAAGATGCCCGTATATATGTGATTATGTGGTAGATTAATCGATTTATTGGTTCTCTCCTCTCTCAGCCTGTAAAAATTTCAAGTAGCAATCATGTTTAGCGAAGATGCTTGAACAAACACTAACACTAAGCCTACTACATTCTTCCTTCATAGATTATAAATTACCTTGTTTTTGCATAATGCTTCCCATTCACAAGCCAATGATTGACAACAGAAACATCATCCTGCACATTGAACCATCATCAACAAGCCAAAAGTAAGTCAAAGTACAAAGAGCTCTCATTTCTGTCTAATTGTTGATCCAGTATTAACACTTGTTTTTCAGCAACCATCATTGGAACAATTGAAACTGCTGTTTAATTTCAGTGTGTTGGAACCCGAATCCAAGCCTGGCAAAGGGTTCAGCCTCGAATTGCCAGAAAATCAAAGTCGAGCAAATTGAATTTTAATCTCAAAAGCGTTCCAGTTATGATCATCTTTAGAAAGGCAACAAAACATCCATTAACTATATGAGATGACTCTCTTTTGATGTCGGAAGCAATTTGCGACTCGTTCAACGGTTGCCAAAGAGGAAGACATAATATAATCAGGAGTTAATATGAATATGATGATGAGATGATCAGAAAAACATCAGACATCGCTACTTGGAGAGCCAGAGATAGGAAATAAGTGTGGAACTGTGGATATATCATATATCTCCATGACCGATTATATTTTCCCCCAGATAGTATAGCAAAGTACAGCAGGAAATAGTCTCTTAGTGAGAATACAAAATGAGGAGAAATGACTAGAGGCCAGCAAATAGAATGCCGAACTAACCTGAAAATAAAGAAGTAGATTTGCTGAAGGCATTGTTCCTCCACTGAAGAAGTACCTAGTAATCCAGTCATCTTCATTGACATCCTAAAAAAGAACAGATGCCCCAAAGATTTGAAATCACCGTGTCTTATTCTGTTAAACCTAGGTAATAGCACTAATTCCCCAACCAATATTTTACGTGTAATTACCATTTACCAGAATGTACAAAGTTGTATTTGATGAACTCAAATGAGGTATACCTCGAAGTGATAAGCAAAGACTTTATGGCAGAAATGATGTACAAAAAGAAGACTATCTGGTTCCATCCACTTGGATATCTTCTTAAGGAGATCCTTGTAGTTCTTCATATGCTGCATTCAAAAGACACGTTAGTTTTTTTGACTCATCAACTTTATCAAAGTTCTTTCTGTTTTTTGTTTGCGAACAACAGATTTTATTAAAATTTGATAATTCATTGTCCCCTCCCCCCTCCCCAAACAATATCATAAATAAATATTATGACTTACTCTAGGGCATTGAAAGGGTCACACATTTGCATACCTCAAACATTTCAATGGAGAATATCCGGTCATAGGTTGCATCCATATCAAATGTGCTAATATCTGCTACGATGACTTCCAAATTCTGCAGCTGAAGATCCCTACGAAAACAAAAGTGCAAGGTAGCGTACAAGGAAAAAACAGGGAAAAGTTCTTGCCACAAACAATTCAGTAAGCATCTGGTAGAACTAATATGTGTGAGTTTAACTAAGCAATCAAGTGTGTAAGTTTTTATGAGCAATAGTAGACTCCATCCCATAATTATAGTCCATTATGAAAAGCCTCGTCATTTTTATAATAAAACACTTTTGTGCACCATTTTGTAGATTTTTTGCACCAATTTAAATACCTCACTGAAGTCTTTAAATTGGTGCAAAAAATTCAACATGGAAGTACTTAATGTTTTCGTTTGATAAATGACACGATTTCTGTAATGGACTTAAAACGAAGGGACGAAAGGAGCACCATAGAACAAATGACGCCCTTGGGGAGAACCAAAGAAATTACAGGGAGAAAATGCTTTAGACACAGAAGTCTGGGCACGCCCGATGAGTGTGGGTCCTGTGTGCACTGTGTCGGACCACATGCATCAGATGGTACCAGATATATGTGTCCGGACATGTGTTGGTAGCATTGGTCATTGTAGGGACATACCGAGATTGCTCCTCAATGTATGTTTTCTGCGTTGTTGAGTTGCAAATCCCTGTAACCTTGCAATTTCTGTACTTCTGTGCAACGTACAGACAGAGCGATCCCCACCCACAACCAATATCAAGAACGGAGTGACCGTCTTTCAGCTGTGCCCTCTCACAGTACAACTCTAACATCGTTTTTTCAGCTTCCTCTAAGGTGTTTGATGTACCAGCAAAGTAACAACAGCTGCACTAGCAGAAACGTATAAGATCAGCTCATGACTAAAGAAGAGCTCAAAAACTTCTTCTACAAGACAAATTCACAACATTTCTAACACTTGCTTTCTGTGAAAAAAAAAATTTCCATCTGAAAAATAATTGCTTATAGGTGAGCCAAAACACCAAATGTTAGTTCTATTGAAATGAATTTGTCCATTAATCTTGGATTGTTTGTGTTTTAGCTTCAAGTATTAGCTTTCCAACATTCCTCCTCTTGCATATGACGTGCGAAAACATTTTCCGTTCAAGCATGAGTTATAATGAATAGCAACATTGGCAGATTTCTACCGTTTAACAAATCCCTTACGAGCATTTAAAAGTTGAACAAACTCCCATTTTCTCAACTTCAAATGGGAACAAAATACAACAGATTTTGTCTAGCTGGTGATGGATATAACTATAAGGCACACAAGGTACCAAAGAAGAAGTTAAATTCTGACAGAGAGAAATGGTTTGCCTGTATTTGAGATGCTTTCCGAGAACAAGTTTGAAGAAAGAGGTAGGCAACTCATAATGTTGAGTTTTTGCCTTCTCAGTCTTGATGGCTATAGGGCTTTCTGTCAAAGCTGCAAGAGAAAAACAAATATCAAATGCATAAGTAATATCAAACCATAGTTGATAACAAGGGTAAAATTGCAGCTTGTCATTTTTAGTTCATAGAATTCTTGGTTTTGTTTGAAAAAATGGGACCAACAGTTCAAAGAGTTTCTTGAACGCGTTATTCTTAAGAATCTCATTAATCTGAAAACCTTCAACAATCTGATTTGTCATATATTTTCCGAAACTTCCTTTCAAAGCATTCTATTCTACATATGGTCAACTTGCATTGACTTATAGATTCATAATCAGCCATATGTTGGGTACACTCTCCTGTTTTTGAGGAGAAATACAGGTGAAGACCAAGCGTTTGGCTGGTGGCTGAAGCATTCCTCTTACCAAGGTTTCAGCCATCTATTCAATTCTTATTGCTCCAATGCTCCCTTATCTTATTCCGATATTCCAATTTGAAAAAAGGAAAACTGAGGAAAACGCGTGAACTAAGCAATGTCCCTGGACTCTTTAAAAGGAACTAAGCATTCCTTTTACCAAGGGTTCAGCCATCCAAACGAAGTATGAACATGCTACTACTTGGCTCGTTCAGTCAGAATTCAAGCTGATCATGATCAGCTCATAGTCGGCTTGATTAAAGCTCGTTTAGATGGGCTCATTTGATTAACAAGTCAAATTCAAACATTTCTTTTAAGCCAAGCCTGAATAATCCACAGGACCACAGCTTGGTTCATTGCACTCGTTTATCAAATTTGAACATTTCTTTTAAGCCATGCCTGAACATTTCTTGTAATGCACCAATAGTAAACCTATCAGTGTCGACGCCACATGCAAAGCTGTGGATGCAAGTAAACCCACTAGAATTCCAAAATTTTGTACTAGATATAGGATATTTTGACTATTTAGATCCGTAGTTCTATCTCTGAACCCACTAACCCCGTTCTCTTGAACTTAACTTAAACTTAACTGAACTTTGAGAATTGTCTTTATTTGAATTTTTTTCGCATTTGTTAGTTTTGCCCCAAACTTTTGTGGGTTATTGATTTGTCTCGACGATAGGAATCGGAAAAGTAAATTTTTTTTACTTCGACCCAAATATTTTGAGAAATAACCATTTTTTAGCGCAAAAATGGCGCAAAACTAACAAATGCGAAAAAAATTCAAATAAAGACAAAATTCTCATATTTCAGTTGAGTTTAAGTTAAGTCCAAGTGATGTGCCAGTTGGATGTTGTCATAGTTTTACCTTGAAAATACTGTCGGAACAGTACAATTGTAGGAGAAAATAATTAAGTGGAGCTGTCTCTTTACAAAGTCTAAAGTTTTTGCTCTATATGAGTGACACCTAACTCATTCTAGCACATGAGAAACACAGACTTGAGACTGTGATACTGCACTACTGAATCTTCCCCTACATGCCATTTTCTATCAACACCACCTCTTTAGTACCTGGACCTACTGTATTGTGGTCTACTAGCAACGTAGGCTCCTCTTCATCAATCCATGCTACTAGTTCAATTTTGGACTTCTCTCGGGCTTGTTCGGTTTGGATTTTGAGGGAGATTTTAAAACGTAATGAGTGGAGAGAGATAAATTAAGAAAATTTATTGGGACCGTGCATAGGAGTTTTGAGTACCCCAAACGAACAAATGAGTGAAAAGAGAAATAAAGTAATGCTTGGAAATATGGGTAATGATTGGAGAGAGATATAGAGAAAAATAAGAGTAATGATTAAAAGAGAAATAAGACAATGATTTTTAGAATCCAAAATTCTTAAATGAACGGGGTCATATTGATTTCGCAAAGGCCCAAGTTTTCCCTACGCAACACCCATGATAAATTGATTTGACAATTACTCCAATATTGCTCTAAGCAGGTGTATTGTGCTTTGGGTTCGAGCTTTTTCTAAATTCAACAACTACACTAATGTACAAATCAAGCAATCTTCGTACTCACGAATTTTTGGTGTTTCGGAGGTTTTGGAAGACGCTTCCTCGCTCGCTCCTCCTCACCCACACCCGCATTATGTGCCTTAGATTCCGACTTTCCAATTGGGTAAAAGGAGATGACAAATACGCCAATCGAAGCAAGCACATAAAGGCATATACATTTAGAGAGAGAGAGAGAGAGTACAGTGAGCGAAATGGAGGAGGTCAGAGAGTTGAAGCTCGGATGAAGATTTGTAACCAGAACGGAGACGAGTGGATAGTAGCATGCGAGTGAGCCTCCTTATCACTGCGTCCGGAATTAGGTTACGCTCCAGCGAAGCTAGCATTACGCGTACTGTTGCATCATATGGTACCTGAATTAAGCCCTCCATATCTCTCTCTCTCTCTCTCTCTCTCTCTCTCTCTCAAATGAATGGTTCCTAACTTCCTCCCCCTTGTACCAGCGAGTCCATTCCTGCCAAATCAATTGTTGGTTATATAACTTACTCCGTAGTCCGTATAAGTTATATATTCAAAAGAAATTATTACTGAGGTCCGGAACGTAAAATAAATCTTTATTTTTTAAAAAAGTAATTTTAAGTTTAAAATAATAGATGTATTGTAATTTTAAAATATGCAATATAGATCTTGTTTGAAAGATCTCGATGAAATCTTTTATACGGTGCAAAAAAAATCAAAAAATTATTTTTTATTTATATTATTTTTGAGTTTGAAAATGTAAAATAAGTATTTATTTTTTGAGGAAGTGTTCTGGAACGGAGCCTAAATCCCATTGCTCCTGCAATCGGAGCCGGAACCCTTGTCCGAGTTTGTCTGTCCCACTCCCCTGTCCTAGTCCTCTACATGCGCCATGTATCCAATCCTTTTTTTCCCATCTAAGGCCATCAACAGGGGTATAATCAAAACTCAATTGTTTTTAAAGTTAACAATGTTGGTATAAAAAATGGCTCATGGAATTATCAAAGTTAGCAACATCTTTAGAAATAATCAAAATTTGAGCTTTGGATAATCAAAACTAGCAATCTTTTTCAATACTCAAAAATTTGTAGACCCCACGTCAACTAAGTTAATTGGTTCCAAATTTTTAGGGACAGTCGTTGCAGCTTTCATATTTTCTTTCTTCTTCTTCGCCAACAGGTTGCAATTTTTTTTACACGCTTCTTTCAGCTTCATTTTTTTTTTTCTTCTCTTCACTCTCTCAATCATCCACAATTCAACCCATCGTTGCGGTACTTCCCTCTTCTTCCCCGTTTCTATTTTATTCATGTTTCATTCCTCTCATGTGGCTGAGTACATGAAAAATCTTGCCTTTTTTTCTAAATTCAAGAACAAATCTGATTTTTTTGAAAGATTAATAGAGTGGTGGATTTGTGATATTATGGTTCGGTTAGATAGACTATAGAAATACGGGAAAAAGAAGAAGAAGAGAGTTTCCGTGTTGTTTTGACAGAGAACGCTAGGAAGAACACCATATGTTTGATAAAATGCCTAAACCAGTAAAATGCCTAAGTTTAGTCATCCCTGAATTCTGAAATAGTCAAATTTCTAGAGATGAGTAATGTCAATTGTGTAAGTGGATTAACTGGAGCTTTTCCAGATTAGGTTTTCGTGTAGAGTAATTATGGACTAATGCGTAGGAGTATGTTGTAGTCTGCATCACTTGATTTTGGTTTTGATGCTGCATGACTTGATTTTATTGATTGACTAGAATGCTTAATTTGCAGATACTCTTGTGATCCAATATAAGTCGTAAATGTCTTCCTACAGCCACTTTGATTCATCATCCTCATCCTCGTCCTCCTCTTCCTCTGACAATGGTGGGATTAAAGCCATATATAGAAGTGCTGCTATTGCGGCAAATGTATACGAGAGGCAGCGACAAAAAAAGAGGCCTCATAGGGGTGGTTATATGCAATCGAGACGATATATACATCGTGATAGGATTGGGGCTGACAAAATTTTGAAGAGGGATTACTTTGACGAGGGGTGCACATATACTGATGAAATATTTCGTCGACGATTCCGGATGAAAAAATCACTCTTTATGAAGATCCATGATGCTGTTCTAGAGCACGATCCAATGAACTTCCAGCAACGCCCAGATGCAGCTAAAAAAATGGGACTGTCTTCTCTACAAAAGGCCACAGCTTGATTGAAATAGGATTGACTAGTTCAGTTTACTTCAACTATGAAACGCACAGCATCTCATCCTCTCCTTCTCACAGCCCCACCTTCACCCAAATCACCCCCACAGCCCTACCTCCACCACACCGTCTCCTCCACTCCGTCACGCCTCCTCCTCTCTGTCCCGTTGTCGAAGATTGCAGGTTTTATTATGTATGCATACAAAAAGGCTATGGGTGGTTCAGAGCTAGTTTGGGCCAAGTGGGTTATTGGTTTAGATAAGAGTGGTATGGGCTTGAATTTGGGCTATCAAGTGCCAGGATTAAAATTTGGGTTTTCAAAGGAGAAGGATTGTGCAAAGGAAGTTGTAGTAGTGGAATAACATTGAATGATTCCGTTCGGGTCGGGTCGGGTCGAATCAAACGGCTGATGACCTGTAATTTACTACGCGATACGTCTAATAAATAGGACTAAGACTAACTCACACATATTGTAAACATTATGAAAAATCGCGGTCACAAATGTATTCGGTAATCTCGTGGTACCACAGTGGCATAGTACTGCAAGAGTGCAAGGTCACAAATACGTTCTCTAGTCATTAGCCACCCAAGGGCTGGCATTGACTGACTCATGATGATGATGATGAACCCGTACCTTTGTATTGTCAAACTTGATGTTCTCAGTTTTCTTTTTTTCCTTTTTTTGGGCCCGAAAAACAGAAATGCAAATATGGTATATATATATATATATATAAGGGTATTTTCGGTAGTTTACTTCAAATGAGGTTTATGCGAGATGAGTTTGACATGCGATGAACTTGGACAGGTAGGCAGTGACATAAGGGGACCGGCTTGGAAGAAGCCCATCTTGTGTGCAATGCTCAATGATCTATCGACGTAATTATGTTTTACATTTTTAAAGTCATTGTCTTAAAGAAATAATTGAGATTAAGCAAATAAGATTTATCGGAGCAGTCTCGGGGACACTTAAAAAAACACCCCAAAATTTCCGATCAAATTTTGATGATCCGAATCGTTTAATATGTTTAAAATGTATTTTTAAGGGTATCGGCGAGAAATCAGCTCATAATATGACTGAGAACTGAGAAGTGCTTGATCCAAACAATTTTCTAAAAAACAATATATATAGAAATTTTTGAAAAACTGTTTGGATCAAGCACTCCCCGGTCATATTTTGAGTTGATTTCTCCTGGGTTCCCTTAAAAATATATTTTAAACACATTATGGTTCGGATCATCAAAATTTGATCAGGAACTATGAGATTGAGATTTGGGGAGTTTTTGTAGAAGTTTTTTTTTATATGTTCCCGGAACCACCCCAAAAATTCATATTATATATTTTTAACACTATACAGTGAGATATACAGGGATTTTCTAAATGACGTGGAGAACTGTGGACATTTAAAAAGGAATGGACTCACATAGTCCAATGGGTTTTGCAGATCCAAGCCCATACCATGTTTTTCTGTTCCTTTTGCGATAGGGCCTCAATCGTTCAGGTCAAGAGTTCAAAGTCGTGGCGATTAATGTTTGAACTTTCTCTGATTAGAGCAAAATTCAGCTGGAGACTTGAATGCAAGTCCTCCAAACAATTTGTAACTGTATTAAAGAGATCCTGAGGAGGGCATTGACGCTGCTGGTTCGTAGGCAGAGTAGACAGTGGTGGAATTTCCGGCCGATGCCAAGCTGGCTTTGTAACATGTCAAAGACTTTAGATTGCTTTTCCAATTCCTTTTATTATTTGAGTAACCATATATACACATTCATCAAGAAGTATTATTCCATCACACCACTATTAGTAGGGTCGACACCACCACAGTAGTGGTATAACTGGTCCTGAGCTCCAAAGAGCCAACCCATCAATGGTGGTGTAACCATACGTAAATCTACATATACAATCTGTCTTTCAGTTTCGGTTTTGCCAATCGCCATGGTTTTTACATGAGATAGAAATAAAAATAAAAATCCATGAAAATCATTTTCAAATGGTTGCAAGCTTGCAATAGAATTCATTTTCTCTCTGATGAACCCTTAGAGGACATGCTTTATTGAATGACAAACATAGCTCTTTTCTTCCATTTATATTTTTACATAGGATCTTGATTTAAAAACGAACAACTCTCTTTCTATTTGATTATTATCATCTCTCTTTTTCATTGACATGCTGAGGATTCTGATTTTGAACAACCATCTTTAAGTCATGGTAACACGTTATTAGGCTTACTAGTGACGACAGGACAGACGCAATAACAACAGGACGGTGGTGGTTGAACCTTACAACAATTGCAAGCGGGAGGACAATAAGGTGCATCACAAGGTAAAAAAAGTAGGACAATAATCAAATTCGTCGAAGAATATGCATGGTTTTTTCTTTGGCTCTGCATAAGGGGGAAAAGAAGAAGGATAACATCGATCAATAACGAAAATCAAATGCGAACTGAGACAAACTAACAAGCATCGGGCGATAGATTGTGTGATGAAATCCTACCTCGAGGAGCCGATTTAGCTGCATCACAAGGTAACGCCGGAGATAGAATGATAGCGATGAGGAACAATGCAAGAAGGAGAAACCTTAGAGAGTAACTTGCCATTGCTAACAGTTTTTGTTAAATAGATGCTGTTGTTGGGTGATGAGTAAATTCCTGGACACACATTGAAGCATATTTATAGGGACTTGGTGAGAATTTTTTGGTCATGAATTTCCGTTTCCGCGGTGTTTGAATTGGAATTCCACTTGTGGGATAAAAAACGAAAGACTTTGAAAATAGGGCAATTGGTATTTACCAAAAGAGAATAAATTCTCAGTCAGAAATGATTCTCACACAGAGAATTTTGCACATATCTTGCACATATATTTTTGTGGGGCCTATATCGGGGTCCCACAAAATGATCCGAACCGTTCATCTTTTTTAAAATATTTTTTGGAGGATTCTTGTAAAAAATCAGCTCTAAGGAATATCGGTAAGGGCTTTCTCAGAAATTGTAGGGCGAATCATTCTGTTTTGCCCTACGAATTCTGCGAAAGCCCTTACCGATATCTCTTGGAACTGATTTTTTGCAGGAACCCTCCAAAAAATATTTTAAAAAAGATGAGTGGTTCGGATCATTTTGTAGGACCCCAATATGAGCCCCAAAAAAATATATGTGCAAAATGTGTGTAAAATTATCTGTGCAAGTAGCACAGTTGTCAAAATTACAAAATGGTTCTTTAATAATTTAATCTCATCTCCTAATGGTTGATTAGGAAAATAAAAAATGAACTGGAGACCAATTCTTTAATAATTTAATCTCATCTCCTAATGGTTGATTAGGAAAATAAAAAATGGACAGGAGACCAATTCTTTAATAATTTAATCTCATCTCTTAATGGTTGATTAGGTTGAATACTCGTACTGTACATATCAGAAACCGCGGGAACTGGTCGAACACAAAATACTTGACTTTTCTAGGACGCAGGGCCGGCCCAACCCCAAGGCCCACAAGGCCTGGGCCTTGGGTAGGGCCGGCCCAACCCCAAGGCCAAAAAGGCCTGGGCCTTGGGCATCCCAAGAAGGCCAAATTTTAGAGGCACTCCACTAATTTTTATATTTGGGCTTGACTAGAAGTCTTTTTGGCCTAATAGAATGGGAAAAAGAGACCCATTTCAATTAAAACCTGGCTGTGGCCCATAGATTCAGTCAAAGCCCAAAAAATGCTCGGTGGCATTTTAGTAAATAAGTGATCTACATAGTCTTTAATTGAAATCCTTCCTCTCAAACATTTCACCGGCTCACTCTCACCAAAAACAAAACAAAAAATTAACGAAGAAAAAAAAAAAGGGGAAGCTGAAATTGATTTGGAAGACTGGAACGGACGATCGATTGATTCGATTCCCACCCTTCTCTAGTTCTCTACTTCTCTGTGTTCGAGATTTTCACCAAATGAAGGGCCGAGGACCGAAGGGGGAGCTGCCGAACTGGGATTTTGGGCCGGCCTTGAGTCTGTGTTTGTGTTCGAGATTCGAGCTCGAGGTAATTTTTTTCCGATCGGTGCAGCGGTGCTTTCAGTTTCAAGTTTCAAACATTCAATAGTATTATACTCCCTCCGTCCAGATTTAATTGTCTCTGGTTCTATTTTAACCGGTTAAAAAACGGATTATATCTTAGAATCCGTAATGAATTTCATATCGAATATGGATCTTGTTTGATAGATTTCGATTAGTTCTATAATACAATATATTCGAAATCACGTAAAACATTATAAATTGGAAGATATGATCGATTGAAAAATGGCACGAACTCCCAAAAGGGACTATTAAATCCGGACGGAGGGAGTAGTAGTCAATAGACAATAGTTAATAGGTCTCTCACTCTCTTTGAAGTTTGTAATATAATATATTAATATTAATCAATATTAATTAACTAATTTGAACTGGGATTCTGGGAAGGTTCAAAGTCCGAAGGGCACTGTCGGCTGCCACTCTGTGTTGAACTGTTGAAGTAATGAAGTTTGTAATTTAATATTGCTTATGAGAACATTGAGAAGTGAGAATCTCTTTAATTAAGTTTAGTTGATTAGTGATAATGATATTAGGGCTTTTTTTATTCTCCACTTGATTTGTGTTTAAGATTATTGTAAATTGAAATGCAAGACCAGTTGTCACGACCCAAATTTGAAGGGTAAAATCCGTGACATGGCCAGTGATTTTAAGAAGAAAAAAAAATCACCACAGGCCTTGATATCAACGACCATAAAATTTTATTTTAAAAACTCCTAGGTGTATAAGTCAAAATATAATACAACAGAGCTTATGAGCGTCTGAACCCAGTACAAACTTTGAACTTTAGTAGTAAAATACAACAATGTGGCCAACACACACGTGCCACTTATCATCACATCCTTTTATTATCTAGCCATAACTACTGAAATCTTCCACATATAATAATAACCTTCTTTATTCCTGAATACCTGAAAAGGTTTCATGAAAACACAAAACCAATTCAGTAAGTTACGATATACTGGGGTTACATAAGAAAACATGGAATAATTTGAATAAAACATACAGAGCATAATCTCAATAAAACATCACAAATCTCGGCATAATCAAAATAGCACATCCCATAGACATAAAATCCACAATATTATTAACAACTTCCAGGCTCGAATCCGTAATGGGCGTAATACTGACGGTAGCATGGGGAGCGACCCCAGCAAAATAAGGGAAATGATATCAAATCCAAGGGGATACCCGGCAGTATCCATCAATAGGCGCCAAGAGCAACTCACTGCCCATAATAACTCACTGCCCACAAATAACTTGCTGCCCAGATGTTGCTACAAAACTTTTCATTTTCTTTTCAAAAATAATCCCATGTTCCTTTTAAAATTCCTTTTCGCAAAAAAGACGTGCTAAATATGCATTATGTACAAAACGTCTATTTTTAATATATTTGAACATAACATTTTATAAAAAAACAAACATAAACAATTCAAAAGAATTATGTAGCCAGAGTATATTCGTAACTCACCTCAATAGTGGAGCACACAATGTACCGCGCGTACACTGATTAATTAGCGGAACCTGTTAAGCCACGTAATTATGTGATAACGTTAGTTAATCGGCTATCAACTTAGTTCTTTATTCTTTACCCTCTACACATTTTTTTTTTATATCGCTACTAGTTACGTATTAACATAATTAATACAATATTATTATTATTATTATTGTTGTTGTATTATTATATTATGTATACCTATTGAAGAAGACAACAAAAACAAGAACAGCAGCTACGGATGCTGCTGCCATTCGTGGCTGAGCCACGATGCGGCGAAGAAAGTGAAGTGGTGGTTTACGGTGCGGTGTGGGTGATTGTGGTAGTACGAGGGAGAATCAGTGTGAGAGTGAGTGAGCCGAGAGCTATGGAAAATAAATAATAGTAGCTCTCTCTCATGCAAGTGCCGCGGTGTGGCGGCGGTGGCAACTTGTGGTTGTTGTTGGTGGTGCCGAAGGAAAAAGAAGAAAGGATAAGATAGAAACAAATTAGGAGGAAAGTAAATGGATGATGAGGTGGTGTTGGTAGTTAACTTGCCATATCAGAAGTATATATTTTTCAATTCCATTCTTCTTAATTTCCCTCCCCATTTTTTTATTACCAGTGCAAGTGTGTGTACGACAGTTTGGTGAGAAAAAACAATGTAAACTTGCCGAAAAAAACAAAAGGAGTGTGAGCACTCACCAATTTCTTTTCCTCCTCCATCTCTTTCTTTTCTTTCTTTCCCTCTCTCCTTTGTTTCTTTCTTGTTAGTGTCGTGTGTGTGTGTAATGTGTGTGCTTGTGGTGTGGTGTGGTGTGGAATGAAGTGGAGGGGATGGAGCCTATTTATACTAATAGGATGAAGATTCTAGACCATATTTAGAAAATCTAATCAAATCTAAATAAAATCTTATAATATCTAATAATATCTAAGTATATCTTAGAATATCCAATCATATCTTATAAAATCTTACAATATCCAACAAAATCTAATAAAATCTTATCCAAACAAATCTTTCAATATCTTTGTAATATCTAATAAAATCTAAACAAATCTTTTCAATATCTTATAAAATCAAATTAAATCTAACCAAATCTTCCAATAACTAGGAATATCCAATAATATCTAAAAAAATCCAACTATATCTATTGAGTATCTTATCCGATTATTTTCGGATTATTCCCTACGCCTTGCGAGAGCACATACCGCATTGTTTGTTAACAAGGTTGAGGTGATATAAAAAAAAATTGATAGATTTATATTCTGAAAATACTCTAATTTTTATAAATTTTGAGTCACGACTTAGTATACTCTCGAAATCCTAATGGTAAGCAGCTTGCTAAATTTTAGCTTTTATTTCATTTTCATTTTCATTGAATTCTTTTTAGCGCCTTATTTGTTTATAAAGGTTGGAGTGTTACATCCTCCCCACCTTAAAAAGTTTGGTCCCCCAAACTTGGTAAAACTTAGAAGTTAAATTATGGTGGTACCTTCGTCGAATAATTCAGGATAACGTTGACGCATGTCATTCTCTTTTTCCCAGGTTGCCTCGCCACCTAAGTGGTTTTCCCACCAGACTTTTACTAAAGGAATGGCTTTACTCCGTATTTGTTTGACTCGTCGATCCATAATACGAATGGGACGCTCTTCATAAGTTAGATTTTCTTGTAGCTCAATTGAAGGCCGAGTGAGTACATGTGCAGCGTCTGCTACGTATGGTTTGAGCATAGAAACATGGAAAACATCATGAACATTAGCGAGTTCAGATGTCAACGCGAGACGATAAGCAATAGGCCCGACCCTTTCGATAATTTCAAAGGGTCCCACATATCGGGGATTCAAGTTACCCCTTTTCCCGAAACGTATAACTCCTTTCATTGGCGATATCTTCAGGAAAACCCAATCGCCTACTTGGAATTCTAATTCTCTCCTTCCAGTATCTGCATAACTCTTTTGACGATCTTGTGCGGTCTTCAATCTTTCCTGAATCAACTTGATTTTCTCCGTGGTTTGAAAGATCATATCTGGACCAGACAGTTGACCAATGCCAACTTCTGTCCAACACGATGGGGATCTACATTGCCTCCCATACAAAGCTTCAAACGGGGACATTCCAATACTTGCTTGATAACTATTATTATAAGCGTATTCTGCAAGTGGTAGGTGTTCTTCCCAACTCCCTTGAAGATCCAACGAGCATGCTCGCAACTTATCTTCCAAAGTTTGAATGGTGCGTTCTGATTGTCCATCGGTTTGGGGGTGAAAAGCGGTGCTAAAATTTAACTGAGTTCCTAGTGCCTTCTGGAAACTCCGCCAAAAACGTGAGATGAATCTTGTATCCCGATCTGACGTGATTGATTCTGGCACCCCATGAAGTCGAACAATTTCTTGAACGTAGAGAGCCGCCAATTGGTCCATGGTGTGTGTCGTTTTTACTGGCAAGAAACTTGGTCAACCGGTCAACAATCACCCAAATCGAGTTATTTCCTTTAGGGGTACGTGGCAAACCAACGATGAAATCCGTAGTGAGGTGCTCCCACTTCCATTCGGCTATCGGTAATGGTTGTAACAATCCTGCTGGCTTCCGTCGTTCTGCCTTGACTTGCTGACATTGTAGGCATCGATTAACATAATCAACAACGCTCTTTTTTAATCCCATCCACCAATAAACTTTCTTCAAATTTTGGTACATTTTCATCTGTCCGGGATGAACTGCAAGCTTAGACTTGTGACACACCTCCAAAATTCGTTGCTGAATGTTTGATATGTTGGGAACGCAAATTCGTCCTCGGAACTTCATTAGGCCATCAACGATCTTAAAGTTTGGGTGTGGTGCGCCTTCGATCTCTTCGCGAATTTTCTTCAACTTAGGATCCTTCATTTGTTTCTGCTTAATCTCTTTTATAATTACTGGTTAAGCCACAATAGTTGCAAGTACACTGTTTGGCCCGCGGATTTCCACTTTCAACTCCATCTGGTCCACCTCGTTAAGTAGATAACGTTGCTCCGTGAGTAAGCAATTCAAGTTACTCATTGCCTTCCTACTGAGGGCATCTGCTACGACATTTGCTTTCCCATGATGATACTGAATATTGACATCGTAGTCCTTGATCAGTTCTAACCATCGTCGTTGCCTCATGTTTAGCTCCTTCTGCGTGAAGATGTATTTCAGACTTTTGTGGTCGGTATATACGTCACAAGAGACCCCATACAAATAGTGTCGCCAAATCTTCAGTGCAAAGATCACAGCTGCTAACTCGAGATCGTGAACAGGATAATTCTTTTCATGAGTCTTTAATTGTCGCGAGGTGTAAGCAATAACTTTGTCGTGCTGCATTAGTACACAACCCAAACCCTGCTGTGATGCATCGCTGTAGATGGCAAAACCTTCCAGTCCATTGGGAAGTGTAAGGATTGGCGCTATAGTGAGTCTCCGTTTTAACTCCTGGAAACTTTGCTAGTGTTTTTCAGTCCAGACAAATGGTTTACCCTTCCGAGTTAACTCAGTCAACGGCATTGCAATCTTAGAGAAGTTCTAAACGAATCTTCGATAATAGCCTGCGAGTCCTAAGAAACTCCTTACTTCTGTCACAGTAGTAGGTCTTGGCCAGTTCACGATGGCCTCAACCTTTTGAGGGTCTACTAAGATACCTTCGCTACAGATAACGTGTCCTAAAAACACCACCTTGTTTAGCCAGAATTTCCACTTCTTGAATTTAGCGTATAGCTTCTGCTCCTATAATGTCTGCAAAACTTTCCGCAAGTGCACCGCATGCTGAGTCTCATCTTTGGAGTATACAAGGATGTCATCAATGAAGACAATCACGAACTCGTCCAAGTAATTCTTGAAGACGCGATTCATCAAGTCCATGAATGCTGCAGGAGCATTTGTAACGCCAAATGGCATTACAAGGAACTCATAATGACCGTAGCGAGTCCGAAATGCCGTCTTCTCCACATCTTCAGCCTTCACCTTCAGTTGATGATAGCCCGATCGCAAGTCAATTTTGGAGGATACTCGTGCTCCTTGTAATTGGTCAAAAAGGTCATCGATTCTTGGTAAAGGATACTTGTTCTTGATCGTCAACTTATTTAGCTCTCTGTAGTCAATGCATAGTCTCATTGTTCCATCCTTCTTCTTGACAAAAAGGACAGGGGCACCCCATGGAGAGGTACTTGGCCTAATAAATCCTTTGCCAAGTAACTCCTGTAACTGAATCTTTAGTTCCTTCAACTCAATTGGAGCCATACGATACGGAGTCTTTGAAACTGGCTGAGTCCCTGGGGCTACCTCTATTGTGAATTCAATCTCTCGATCCACCGGTGTCCAGGTAGATCCTTAGGAAAGACATCTAGGAACTCTCGAACTATGGGAATATTAGAAGGTTTTAACTCCTCTACTGGAGTTGATAAAACACTGCAGAAGAATCCCTGACAACCCTATTTAAGTAGTCGTCGGGCTCGAGCGACAGATACTAAGTACGGGGGTGAAGTTACTCCCATACCCTTGAAACAAAATTCACAATCAGGGCTTTTGATGATAACGCTTTTGTTGGCACAATCAATAGAGACATGATTAGCGGATAGCCAGTCCATACCGAGGATGACGTCAAAGTGACTCATCTATAGGGATATGAGATTCACAGAAAGACAAACATTGCCAAAACGTAAGTCACAGTCCCTATGGACTATTGTGCAGATCGTATTACTACTCATAGGATGTGAGACTAAGAGTTCAAACCCAAGGGGCTCGGGTTGAATGGGGAGTTTCATGGAAAATTTTGATGACGCAAAGGAATGCGAGGACCCAGAGTCTATCAATACATAAGCTAGTAAAAAACATATCAGCATGTTACCTGCCACCACATTCTCATTGTTACGTGGGTCCCCAGGTACCAAGGCAACAGCTCTACCCTGGACCCGAGTGTTGGGCTTCCCGACTCCTGTAGTCTTGTTGACTGGTACTGCATTTGCTCCGCTTGGAATACTGGGACATTCACTTTTGTAGTGCCCTTGGCGGCCACAAGCATAACAAGTAATGTTGACACGACAGGCTCCAAAATGTTCTCTTCCACAGGTTCAACACCTTGGTGCTATCTGATTTCCACCTTGTCTAATATTGGTCATTGGTCCGGTGTTTTGTTTCTTGTTTGCTCCTCCTCCAATCTTGTTTCCAACGCCAGAATTTTGTCTTTTGCGATTCTCAGTGAATCTCCTTGATTCTTCAATCTCTTGTTCCACCAATAGAGCTCGATCCACCACGTCAGCATATGTTGGAAGCCTCATTGGTTGCACAACTTTCCTAATTTCGTACTTCAGTCCATCCTCAAACTTCCGAGCCTTCTTATTTTCATCAGCGACTATGTGCGGCGCATACTCAGCGAGATTAATAAATTCAGCTTCATATGCGGCTACCGACATAAATCCACGTTGCTTCAATTGTTGGAACTCTGTAGACTTCACATCTTGGATCGATTGAGGGAGATACTTTCCTTTGAACAACTCGAGAAACTGCCTCCAGTTGATTCCTTGATTTTGAGACTCCATTATTTCCCACCATCGTTCTGCTTCGCCTTGCAACTGATAGGCTGCTAATCCCACCTTTTGTTGATCATTGCAGCGCATTACCTTGAAGATCTTTTCAAGGGCTGAAATCCAGGATTTGACAATTCTGGCATCCATCCCTCCACTAAAGGTAGGGGGCTTTAGTTTGAGAAATTCTTTCACATTTGGTTCACCTCCCTGTCTTGGAATCATTGGTGGTGGTGGTGGTGGTGGAGGAATTTCTATCCCTGTTGGGGGTGGAGGAGGTGGGGGAGGCATCTGTAGCATTTGCTGTTGCAAATTCTGAATGACGCTGGCCAAGTTGGTCATCATTCCCTCCAGCTTTATTAATCTACCGTTGTCGTCGGTTGGTAAGGTTGTTGATCCCGAATCGTCGCCGTTGGCCATTCTAAACAATAAAAACAAGCGTAACACTTTATCGAAAAGCTTATATTATACCAATTTTATTTGCATCGCACACGTTAATTTTATGCAAATTTATACACATCCATATAAGGTCATCCCCGAGACTAGTAGATTCGGAACCATCCATAATTGTCCATAAAATCGATCGGGTCCATACTACAGAAGTTGTTAATAGTTATCCAAGTGTTCAAAATTTAAACTTAAGTGTTACCATATGACAATGAATAAGCACGTATCGGATTTGTCTATAGCGTGCCCAAGATGTACGCAACCTATAGCTCTGACTTTTAGAAACAAATATTTTATGACCTGGGCTCTGATACCAACTCTGTCACGACTCAAATTTGAAAGGTAAAATTCGTGACATGGCCAGTGATTTTAAGAAGAAAAAAAAATTACCACAGGCCTTGATATCAACGACCATAAAATTTTATTTTAAAAACTCCCAGGTGTATAAGTCAAAATATAATACAACAGAGCTTATGAGCGTCTGAACCCAGTACAAACTTTGAACTATAGTAGTAAAATACAACATTGTGACCAACACACACGTGCCACTTATCATCACATCCTTTTATTATCTAGCCATAACTACTGAAATCTTCCACATATAATGATAACCTTTTTTATTCCTGAATACCTGAAAAGGTTTTATGAAAACACAAAACCAATTCAGTAAGTTACGATATACTGGGGTTACATAAAAAAGCATGGGATAATTTGAATAAAACATACAGAGCATAATCTCAATAAAACATCACAAATCTCGGCATAATCAAAATAGCGCATCCCATAGACATAAAATCCACAATATTGTTTAACAACTTCCAGGCTCGAATCCGTAATGGGCGTAATACCGGCGGTAGCATGGGGAGCGACCCCAGCAAAACAAGGGAAATGATATCAAATCCAAGGGGATACCCGGCAGTATTCATCAATAGGCGCCAAGAGCAACTCACTGTCCATAATAACTCACTGCCCACAAATAACTCGCTGCCCAGATGTTGCTACAAAACTTTGGCCTTGTTCGTTTAGATGATTTAGTTTGTTTTAATTTTATTTTTCAATCATTACCCTATATCTTTCGTCGATCATTACCCTATTTTTTTAATTATTAATTTCATTTCTCTCTCTATCTCTCTCCACTCATTACCTATCTCTCCAATCATTACCTTATTTCTCTCTCTACCCACTACTAAAACAAAAATACCCAAATGTGCTAAACGAACATGGCCTTCATTTTCTTTTAAAAAATAATCCCATGTTCCTTTTAAAATTCCTTTTCGCAAAAAGTCATGCTTAATATGTATTATGTACAAAACGTCTATTTTTAATATATTTGAACATAACATTTTATAAAAAAAACAAACATAAACAATTCAAAAGAATTATGTAGCCAGAGTATATTTGTAACTCACCTCAATAGTGGAGCACACAATGTACCGCGCGTACACTGATTAATTAGCGAAACCTGTTAGGCCACGTAATTATGTGATAACGTTAGTTAATCGGCTATCAACTTAGTTCCTTATTCTTTACCCTCTACACATTTTTTTTATATCGCTACTAGTTACGTATTAACATAATTAATACAATATTATTATTATTGTTGTTGTATTATTATATTATGTATACCTATTGAAGAAAACAAAAACAAGAACAGCAGCTACGGATGCTGCTGCCATTCGTGGCTGAGCCACGATGCGGCGAAGAAAGTGAAGTGGTGGTTTACGGTGCTGTGTGGGTGATTGTGGTAGTACGAGGGAGAATGAGTGTGAAAGTGAGTGAGCCGAGAGCTATGGAAAATAAATAATAGTAGCTCTCTCTCATGCAAGTGCCGCAGTGTGGCGGCGGTGGCAACTTGTGATGGTTGTTGGTGGTGCCGAAGGAAAAAGAAGAAAGGATAAGATAGAAACAAATTAGGAGGAAAGAAAATGGATGATGAGGTGGTGTTGGTAGTTAACTTGCCACATCAGAAGTATATATTTTTCAATTCCATTCTTCTTAATTTCCCTCCCCATTTTTTTATTACCAGTGCACGTGTGTGTTCAACAGTTTGGTGAGAGGGAACAATGTGAACTTGCCGAAAAAAACAAAAAGAGTGTGAGCACTCACCAATTTCTTTTCCTCCTCCCTCTCTTTCTTTTCTTTCTTTCCTTCTCTCCTTTGTTTCTTTCTTGTTAGTGTTGTGTGTGTGTGTAATGAGTGTGCTTGTGGTGTGGTGTGGTGTGGAATGAAGTGGAGGGGATGGAGCCTATTTATACTAATAGGATGAAGATTCTAGACCATATTTAGAAAAACTAATCAAATCTAAATAAAATCTTATAATATCTAATAATATCCAAACAATATCTAAGTATATTTTAGAATATCCAATCATATCTTATAAAATCTTACAATATCTAACAAAATCTAATAAAATCTTATCCAAACAAATCTTTCAATATCTTTGTAATATCTAATAAAATCTAAACAAATCTTTTCAATATCTTATAAAATCTAATAAAATCAAATTAAATCTAACCAAATCTTCCAATATCTAGGAATATCCAATAATATCTAAAAAAATCCAACTATATCTATTGAGTATCTTATCCGATTATTTCCGGATTATTCCCTACGCCTTGCGAGAGCACGTACCGCATTGTTTGTTAACAGGGTTGAGGTGATGTAAAAAAAATTGATAGATTTATATTTTTAAAATACTCTAATTTTTATAAATTTTGAGTCACGACTTAGTATACTTTCGAAATCCTAATGGTAAGCAGCTTGCTAAATTTTAGCTTTTATTTCATTTTCATTTTCATCGAATTCTTTTTAGCGCCTTATTTGTTTATAAAGGTTGGGGTGTTACACCAGTATATACTACTAGTATAATATACACTGCGGAGTCTTAAAGTCTCATTCGCTTGCGACTTGTGAGGCTTCAAATCGGTAAGTATTCTCTTCTTATGCAGAGCCCTGGTTGGTGATGCTTGAATTTGTATGTATGTTGTTAAATGCAGAGCCCTAGCTGGTGGTGCTTAAATTTGTATGTATGTTGTTAAATGCAGAGCCCTGGTTGGTGGTGCTTAGATTTGTGCTGATTTAGTTGACATTAGTTGGTGTGCTTAAATTTAAAAATATCTGATTATCGGTTAGTGCATCATTAATAATCATGTTATACGCCTCTTTTTTTAATTCTTACTTAGGTGCATCATGCCTAAACGTCAACTATCTGGTCATCAGAAAAGAATAAACAAGCAAAAGACAGAAGCATTAATAAATTCTAAAAATGGGCTATTAAAAAGTTCTTTTCAAGCGATGAAAATGTACAAAGCTCAGTCGAAGAACACGAAAATTTGGTGATTGATGTTGCTAAAAACTTGGTGAATGAAGAAGAATGTGAGGATTTGGGGGGTGAGGAAGACTATCATTGTGTCAATGAGAGTAGTAATGAAAGTTCGAGCGATGTCAATCCAAATGAAGACTTGAATGTTGAATGCGCTCCTGTGAACATTGATGATCCATGTAATTGGGATAACATGGATCAAAAATTAAGGGACTTATTGGTTGAAAGAGGTCTCGTAAGAAGAAATGATGATGCTACCTTTCCTAAGGATGACAATGAGAAGAGTAGACATTTCTCTTCTGTGCACTATATTCGTCATTTACCCAATGGAGAGAAATATGATAGAAAATGGCTAGTATACTCGGATGCTTTGAATAAAATATTTTGCTTTTGTTGCAAATTATTCAAGAATGAAGGAAACAAG
This sequence comes from Rhododendron mucronatum var. ripense, assembly GCA_019656295.1. Lineage (NCBI taxonomy): Eukaryota > Viridiplantae > Streptophyta > Magnoliopsida > Ericales > Ericaceae > Rhododendron > Rhododendron mucronatum. Next base: position 1,094,977 of record BPLT01000041.1, read on the forward strand.
ACTCAATTGGTCAATGATGGATTTCAAGACTGGAAAAATATTGGTGATAGGCTTAAAAGTCATGAAACTAATTGGGAGCACCTCACGTGCATGAACAAATGGATTGAGTTGGAGAGAAGATTTCAGAAGAATCAAACAATTGACAAAAGTGTTCAAGAACAAGTCATTAGAGAGAGGGAACATTGGAGAGGGGTATTACTGAGAGAAATTGCTCTTGTGGAAGCACTTGCGCAGAATAATCTCCCATTTCGTGGAGAAAATGAGAAGATTTACCAAAGGAATAATGGAAATTTTTTATGTTTTATTTAAATGATGGAAAAATTTGATCTAGTAATGCAAGAGCACTTGAGGCGAATTGAAAAGGGTGATATTCATAACCATTATCTCAGTCACAAAATCCAAAACGAGTTGATACAGATGTTAGCGGCGGAAGTAAAGAGTAAAATTGTTGTAACAATCAAAGATGCTAAATATTATTCAGTTATACTAGATTGTACCTCGGATGTAAGTCATGAAGAACAAATGTCCCTTGTCATACGATGTGTGGATATTTCAACAAGTCCAATAGAGGTGAAGATGAGTGAGTTCTTTTTAGAATTTTTGAAGGTGGATGACACGACTGGATTGGGACTATTTCGTGCACTTTAAGAAGTATTAATTAACCTTCAACTTGATATTGGTGACTTAAGAGGACAAGGTTATGATAATGGCTCTAACATGAAGGGAAAAAATAAGAGTGTGCAAACAAGTGTACTTGAAGTAAATCCTAGAGCATTCTATACCCCATGTGATTGCCATAGTCTCAATCTTATTCTTTGTGATATGGCCAACTCTTGTTCTAAAGCAAAAACATTTTTCGGAGTGGTACAACGTCTATATGTGTTATTTTCCTCTTCAGTCCAACGGTGGGCAATTTAAAAGATAATTTGAAAGATGTGAAGGGTCTCATGGTTAAGACATTGTCACAAACACGTTGGGAAAGTCACATTGAAAGCATCAAGTCGATAAGATACCATCCCTCAAAACTAAGAGATGCTTTGGTAGACTTAGCGAACGACAAGACGACAGAGTCGATAGCACAAAGTGAAGCTAAATCCCATGTAAAGAATGAACTTGAGAATTTGAGTTCTTGTTTGCCATGACTATTTGGTACAAGTTGTTGTTTGTTGTTAACATTGTGAGCAAGTTTCTTCAAAGTGAAGACATGTGCATATACCTTGCTATCGAGAAGTTAAAAGGCCTGATTGATTATTTTGAGAACTATAGAAAAATTGGTTTTGTGGAGACAATGGTTGATACTACCGAAATGGCGAATGAAATGGGGATTTACCCTAAGTTTGTTGAAAAGCGCATAATGCAAAGAAAGAAGCAATTTGATGAAGATGTTACGGACGATGTGACACACTCTGCTGAAGAATCAATGAAAGTGAATTACTTTTTGGTAATTGTGGATAAAGTTCTTTCTTCCTTCAAAGATAGGTTCCAACAATTTGAAGTGTATGAGAAGAATTTTGGTTTCTTGTTTGATTTGGAAAAGGCGAGTTCGAGTGATGAATGCTTGAAAAATCATTGTACCAACCTTGAAGAAGTTTTAAGGCATGGTGGGGTTTCCAATATTGATGGGAGAGATTTGTGTGTGGAGTTGAAATGCTTGAAACAAGTATTGCCAAGAGGAGTGCAGAAACCAATTGAAGTGCTCAATTTTATCAAACTTATGGCAGACTCTTTCCCAAATGCATGGAATGCATATAGAGTGCTTTTGACTATACCGATTAGTGTTGCCTCGGGGGAAAGAAGCTTTTCAAAGGTGAAGTTGATCAAAAATTACTTTCGATCAACCATATCACAAGAAAGACTAAATGGGTTAGCCATGTTATCAATTGAAAATGACTTGGTGAAAGAGGTGGATTATACAAATTAGGACCCTTCGGGTCGGGTCGGGTCCGCGGGTGGATGAATTTTTTGCACAGGCCTACTACCTAATATGCATCTGAACTGAAACACAGCTTATTCTTCCATTCTCCATTGATAAGGAGGCACCTGAGAAGAAATTTAGCTATAGTTTTCTGCAAAAAGTTGCCCTCTAATTCAACATTTTCATGATCAGCCATGAGGCAACATAACCACTGGTATTGTCTACCTGTTTAACTTGTGGACAAATACTAAAATGCCTTATTTTTCTTTTTCTACATGGTACTGAAAATGCATATAGAATCATGTCCAAAAGTCACAACATGATATAGATTCAAAAGTCACAACATGATAAAAAACTATGTCCAAAAGTCAAAATATTACATAAACTCAGAGGTTGTTAGGCTTAAAAAGCCAATTCGCTTAATTTTTTTTTGTCCTTATTCAATTTTTTTTTGCATTTGTTAGTTTTTTTATCAATTTTTCTGGAATTATTGTTTCGTCATGACGAGAGGAACCTAAAAAGTAAAAAATTACCATCAAAATCTAATTTTTTTGAATAAAGACGAAAAATTGGCTTATTAGTTTAATTTTTGTCTTTATTTAAAAGGACTAACGGTAGTTAGCAAATGGACTAAATTGGAACAAAATGGAAAGTACAGAGTGTAAATTGAGCGAATTATAACTACAGGGACCAAGTTGACACAAACATTTAACTACAGGGACCATTTCGATTTTTTTTCCAAAAAAATTTGACTCGTATGATATTTCGTAAAAAAATCAAATATGTCGTACCAGAATTAACAATTATAATACCCAAGCCAAAATTATTTGTAAAATACTATAAATTTTATAAAATAACCATAATTATTATGGCAACACCTAAAATTGTCATTTTCTTACCACAACGTGTCGTATTAAAAGAAAACATATGTAAATACCACAAATTATATAACAAACTACAATTGTTATGGCAATACCATAAATTAACGTTTTCTTACCAAAACGTGTCGTACCAAAGAAAATCGATTAAATATTCGGTAATAAGACCAAAATATGTCATATCACAATCAATAATAATTATACCCAAGCAAAATACATGTCTAAAAAATCACAAATTCAGTAACAATATGATACATTGTCGTCACCTTAGCACAATGTGTTATACGAAATTTAAACTAAAATTATTTTTAATTTCCACCACATTATCTTTTAAAAATTTTAAATTTCCACCATATTATCTTAATTTTCAATTCCATCCATATTATTTTTTTAAAATTCTAATTTTTCCGTATACAATACCTCAAAATTTTAAACTAAGAATGAAATTCTCGCTCAAAATTTTAATTTCCACCACATTATCTTTCAGGTGAAATGGGTTGAGTATGACTGTCAAAAGTATAACCAATTTTAACTTAAGTTTTTTTTTTTAGGATGATTGATCTAAATTGTTAGGATATCAAGTCTTACGGTATTCAATATTGTTACTAAAATAAAAGATTATCGGATATTGACAAGTACGCATCTGAAGACATTATTATTTAATAATGTCATGTTGATCAAATTGGACTAAAAAATTGATCATATCGAATAGTCTAACTTTATTGATTTATTAAATTAGTTTTAAATTATTTCATTATTTTCATAATTTTAAATTTAATAGTTTAGAAAGTAAATTTTTTTTTCCTAAAATCCCCAATTTCTAGTCCACCTAAATTCATATTGGACCGCGTTTGAAAGCTCATTAAAGATAGAAGAGAGGGAAATTTAACAATAGAGTAAGTGATGACCAGTTAGACAGGTTGCCCCTTTTGTATAATTAAAAAATTGAACGGTTAAGATTAGATTATCTCAAATCTGTAGTAATATATAGAGGGTACATACGGTACACACTTATTAAGGGATGTGTAGTACAATTGTACCCACGAAGGAATTTGGGTTGTTCTCCTAAATAAGCCACTGGCTTTCCCTCAAAAAATGAGCCAAATAAACCCACAAAAAAACGAAAATAAGCCAATAAGCCACTTGTTTTGTCTTTATTCAAAAAAAATTGGATTTCGGTCAAAAAAATTTACTTTTTAGATTTCTCTTGTCATGAGGATACAATAATCCCCAAAAAATTGACAATAAGCCAAGTGATACGAAAAAAATTTGAATAAGGACAAAAAATAAGCCACTTTGGCTTATTTATCCGAACACCTTAGCCTTCCAATTTGAAAAAAAAACCCTGCATTTAATCCATTTTTTTATGCAGAAATACCTCGTGTGTTGACGATGCGATCTATGTTAGGACTCGCTTTTTGAAGACAGGATCTTGCGGAGGAATTTTTCAGTGCCATGCACCATCTCAGCCGGCTGATGAAATTTTGGACGGTTCAAATCTGTTTGGCTAATTTTAAAGTGTGAAATGACTAAATTACCTCTTGACAGCCGAACAGATCTCAACCGTTCAAGAGGTCATATTGGACGGCCGAAATTGGTGCAGTGCACCACGTGGCCCCGTGCTCACCCGGCACTGAAAAATTTCTCGTATCTTGCGAGTTCTTTTTTCTCTCTGTAATGGGAAAAATTCAAAAAAAATCCCTGAACTTTGAATCTAATGTCAAATAGGCACCTGAATTTAAATAAACTTCAATTGAACACTTGAATTTTCACTCCGTTATTCAATTTACCCCCTGCCGTCTCAATCCGTGACTCTCCTAACGACAACCGCTGAGCTGGACACTAACAGACAGAATAAAACGTTAGAGGGAGAAATTGGAGGGAAACAACAGTGATCTAGCACCTTTTTAAGGCCCTGTTCGGCTAAATAAGCCTATCGGCTCATTTTTTGTCTTTATTCAACTTTTTCCTTTCATATTTGTTAGTTTTTTGTCAATTTTTTGGAGATTATTGCATCGTCATAACGAGAGGAATCTAAAAAGTAAAAAATTATGATCGAAATCCATTTTTTAAATAAAGACAAAAAAAATTGGCTTATTGACTTATTTTTGTCATTATTTAAAAAAATTAGGTTTGGATCGTGATTTGTTACTTTTTAGATTCCTCTTTTAATGACGATGCAATAATTTCCAAAAAAATGACCCAAATTTTTTTTTAATAAGGACAAAAAATAAGCCAATGGGCTTATTTAGCCGAACGGAGCCTTAAAAAGGTGTCGGATCACTGTTGTTTTCCTCCAATTTCTCTCTCTAACGTTTTGTTTTGTCTGTTAGTGTCCAACTCAGCAGTTGCTGGGCGTTTAGAAAGTCACAGATTAAGCGGAAGGGGGTAAATTGAATAACGGAGTGAAATTTCAGGTGTTCAATTGAAGTTTATTTAAGTTTAGGTGCCTATTTGACATTGGGTTCAAAGTTCAGGGGTTTTTCTGAATTTTTCCCCTCTGTAATTGCAAAGTCCCGTTTCCATACACGCATTGGTTAGGGGCCGGCTATTCGCAGCCACGTTTTTACTCCCGTACCCCATTAAAAATTTGCAACTAAATTACAACATAACCCCCTAATGCAAAATGACCTCCTTACCCTTATGCCTATACATGAAATAACCTACATGCCCTTATGACCAAAACCCCTAAATTACCCACCACCCCCTTCCCCCCAAAATCTTCCCCCCAAAATAAACTATCAGTCGATTGAAAGAAAAGAAAAAAACAGACCAAAGACCTACATCTGTTCTTCATCGAAAATTCTTCTCCTCTCTCTCTAAATCTTCATTCTCTTTTCTCCTCTCTCTCAAATTTTCCAATGGAGGAGGAGCAAGGACCAAATATTGTATCAATGGAAGGTTCAAGTTCTTCCATTGATCCATTTTTTGACCCACTTTTAGGATTAGATTTTGAAATTGAATCAAATTCTATTGGCAACCATTTGGTGGCAGAGGACAAGAAAGATACTGTGATGGACATTGTTTGTTCGAAGCTGCGAGAGGAGATAAGTTTTTCCATTTACAATGGCCTCTGCTTTGTTGTTGAGGCATCTGGGTTTATAAAACCCAGTTTTTCGAGGGTTTCGACGTTTCTGGTTTCGAAGTAGAATAGTCACTGTAATTTCGGTAGCTATCCATTGTAAGATATTACCATTTTCAGTATCCAATTACCGAAATTGATATACATTTTCAACATCCAAATACCGAAATATAATTTTGTTTTCAACAACAATTTACCGAAATGTATGTACGATTTTCCCTTATATAGATAGTTCGACTGTTGTTTACCGAAGTTTGAACATATTTTCAACGTGCAGTTACCGAAATATAAGTATTTTTTAATAACTAGTTACCGAAATATATATATCACTGTTTCGGCAGTTGTTTACTGAAATTTGAACATATTTTTGACATGCTATTACCGAAATATAATCTTATTTTCAATAGGTACTTGGTGAAATTATATGTATGATTTTCGTATACATAATTCGGCAGTTGGTTACCGAAGATTCAGCATATTGTCGACATGACCTTACCGAAATATAATTTTGTTTTCAACAGCAATTTACCGAAAGTGTAATTTTTTTAGAGAGAAGGGTATAATGGGAAAATCAGGTGCATTTAATGGGGTACATGGAGAAAATTTTCTTTTTTAAAATTTTGGAAATGGGCTATGTGAAGTAATGGGGTACAGGAGTAAAAACGTGGCTGCGAATAGCCGGCCCCATTGGTTATCTTCTGAAGCCTGAAGGATCAACAGAGGATTTTGGCGACGAAGAGAGAGAAAGATGGAGACGCTCAAGGTACTGAGCTTATCCTCTCAGCCATTGAAACACCTCTTCTACTTCGCCGCTGCTTCTTCTTCTCCTATCCATTCCGTTACAAGAACCTCCTCATCAATGCTCTTCTTTTGTTGCTGCTCTTCTTCCTCCACTGCCGCCGCCTCAGCCAGAGTCGCAGGCCGCAACAGTAGGTCCTCGTCAGAGACGCCTTCTTCAACTTCCGACAGAGACGCCGTTCGCGCCATCCGTCTGAAGAAGGTATGGTCGGAATCATTCCCTAACCTGAGAGAAAAAGGGTGGTTTTTATATTCGGTTTTGAGATACTTATCAAAGTAAAAAAAAAAAAAAATCAATTTTGAGATATCCGCAATTCAATAATTCAATAATGTTCAAGGTGTGTTCCATTCTGATTGATTCTGCGTCGAATCCCGTAGTAGGACAAAAATGAATCCTCAATAAATAAAAAAAAACTCTGAAGTTGCCTGCCTTCGATACAATAAGATTATGCATGACCTTGAAGGCGAACAATTGTTTATAATTTTCGAATACTTCTGAAGATTTAGTAGTTTTGATGCAGGCAGTTACGGAAGCTAGTGTAAAGCTATATATGAATTTTTTTGGAAGTCGGTGGGTAACTGACCTCAGGCCCTAATGTGCCTCTGTCTTTGATTTCAATTTTGGGCATCAAACACTGTCAATTTTTCATTTTGATTGGATATACTGAATGCATCTGCAAATCTCAACTCAACTCGGCAAAGTCTTTTTTCACAATAATAACCGATCATCAGTGGATCTTAATTGTGGCACTTCAAAGTTCGAACCAAGTTATTTTGTTCTCATGGGGGGTGCACAATTCTCAGCTTGATCATGATTTGTGTAAGTCATAATTGCAGAACGGTCTGGAAAAGTGACTTTTAGAGTCAATATTCTCTAACAGCGTTAGGATCTACGTTTGTTGAACTTGCAATGGTGTCATTGCATGATTGTTTTACAGGTTGAAGAATTGAGGGGACAGGGCTTGGAGCCCTACGCATATAAGTGGGAAAGGACCCATACTGCTAATCTGCTGCAAGGTATATACAGGAATCTGGGCAATGGTGAAGAGTCAACCAGTGAGAGTGATTGTGTATCAGTTGCAGGAAGGATTGTGGCTCGTAGAACTTTTGGAAAGCTTGCTTTTTTAACCTTAAGGGATGATTCAGGGACAATACAGGTTAGCTTAGTGCCCGTGCGTAATCTGCTTTTGTTATTCTCTTTTTATTTTCCAAGACTTCTGGTTGTGTCTGAAATGGATGAGTCAATCTATCTATATTGGAAAGACACAACGGGTTGCTGTGTATGAAATTTTTCTCAATTGACTCGGTCTTGTAGGATATGAGACATAATTTGGTATCTGAATTGATCTAGTTTTGTTTTTAGCTTTATTGTGAGAAGGAAAGGCTTGCTAACGATCAGTTCGAGATGTTGAAGACGTTTGTTGATATTGGAGATATACTTGGTGCAAATGGATCAATAAAGCGCACAGAGAAAGGTAACTTAAGACTGTTCTAGATTATTAGCAGCCATAAAGGTTTATTGACAATATATGGAATTCTTGAGTCGTAATGTTGGCATGATCAAGAAAAAATAAGTTGTAATATTGACAGGATATGATATCAAGAGTTTGGTAGGGCTTTCCTTCAGCTATAACTTGGGAGAAATCTGGAACATAGAGAATTTTGTTATATTCTTGTATGCTTTGTCTCTTTCTTTATTTTCCTTCCCAAATTTTACTTACTTATTGTGCTAAGAAAGAAGAATGCTTTTTAGCATAAAGAATGCCGCTGGATCTTTTGCACCACTCTCTGTTTGGTAACTGAAGATGCAAATCGTGCATTAAATCTGGCCAAAATTTTCTCCTTTAGTGTTCTCAAAACACAAGATTTGTTGAGAATTTTGTGCATGCGACCAAAACCAATTATCTTCCTGGTGGCGGATCTTAGATGGTCATATGAAAGTCAAATATCTCCATGACATGTTGAACTGCACAGGGATAAGTCTCATGAAATTGTGGCTCACCCTAGATTTTTGACATTGCATTCATGCACAATATAAGGTTTAGCTTACCACTTAAAATGGAACTCATATTTGGTGGAACAATTATGTTGTGAGTGTAGTTTTTTTCTTCTCTGTAAGTTAGGGGTCGTCGACCTTGCTAACCATGATGAAATATTTTATTGTTTTGTTTCTGGTAATGTTGTTTGACGTCAAAGTCAAACCACCATTCTTTCAATGTGGTTTGAGTGGGTTTTGGTGCGTCCCTTGGAGACATTGCAACCCATTTGCCTTTTTCCATGTTAGCTTATTGGTTCCATTAAGAGGTGGCAAACGGACGGTCTGGGCAGGTTGAAATGGGTCGCGGATCAAATATGGGTAAAAAAGTACACGAGTTGAAATGGGCCGGGTCGAATATGGGTCAAGCCAAACCCTAACCCGCCCGATCCAACCTATTTTTCCTTCTTTTTTTTTTTAATTTATAACTAATTCCCCTATATTGAAACTCAGACTTGCTAAACAAAAATATCACATCTACGAACCTTTCAGAATCAATAAGAAATAAAGAAAACCCCAAATCATGCCTTAAAAAAAACATGAAATCGTCTCTGGTTTTACTATTAAAATCAGTGATGCTTATACAAGAATATGGTTAGTTTGTGTATGGAGAGAGAGACTTATGAAGAGCCGAAGCCACCACTTAGGTTTTGATTAAAATGTTAAGTGACTCTTTTTTTTTTTTTTTTTGCGACAGACTTTTTACCCCTATTAGTTCGTCTCGACGAGAGTATCGAAAAAGTAAATTTTTTTTTTTTTACTTTTACCCTAATATTTTTTGTAATATTCAAAATAAATCCCAAAAACCGGTTTTTGGGTTTTATCTTTGATGTTTTTAAAAATATTTGGGTAAAAGTCATAATTTTTTACTTTTCCGATTGGAGCGAATCAAAAATCGTAAAATACTTGTCACAAAACAACAAACACAAAAAAAGTTGAATAAGAACAAAACGAAAAAAAGCCCAAAAGAGAGAGAGCAGCTCTAGGGATTGGTCTTGTAATTATCTTATCACAGTCGAGGAGCTCAAGGGACTGGAGAGAGAGAGAGAGAGAGAGAGAGAGAGAGAGAGAGAGAGAGAGAGAGAGAGAGAGAGAATTTGTGTGGATGAATTTGTGTGGATGAATTTGACAGTCCGAATGTGCCGAGCGGGTACCGGGTGGGATATACCGACCCGGCACCAAAAATTCCTCATACGAAACAGAAAAGTCATATGGCTTGAGTTTATTCAGTTTGCCACGTGTCATTGAAATTGTTCGTCGGTGAGTTTGATCTGTAGTTATGAAAAGCCCTGTAGAATGGACGGGTTTTAGGTTCTCCCTCCTTTGGGTCTTTTAATTTCAATCCATATTTAACCCATTTAAACCCATATAAATATAGGTTTAACTCATATCAACCCATTATATAATATGGGTGGGTTGGGTTATGAGTGGACGGATTTGGGCGGATTCAAAAATATGGGTTAGGATTGCCACCTCTAGTTCCATTGAAAAGAAATGACATTCTATTCCTTGGTTGGGACAGAGTGGATGTTTGATGATGATGCAAGAAGATTATAGTAATTACGTGATTCATCACGGTAATGTCCATATTTGGAAAAATATGATTTCATTGATTACTTAAGCAAGTTAGAAACCTTGATGCCTAGTTTACAAGCCTCAGGTATTTGCCCTTGAACCACTTTAATACAAGTGCAATTTTGCAGATAATGAGATCTTTTGTGAATGCCTACTGGGGACCCTCTCAGCCTTGTGTTTTTATATTTCCTGTTCTTTATCTATGATATTTATGTGAACTGCTTAGCCTGACATAGCTTTGGTGACTATTTTATTCCCTAATTGGGTTTTCAGGGGAGCTTTCAGTTAAGTTGAATTCGTTCGCAATTCTTACAAAATCCCTACTTCCACTACCAGACAAGTATCATGGACTAACTGATGTGGATAAGCGCTACCGCCAACGGTCAGTTCATAGTTTTCTTTAGCTGTTTGTTGGAAATGGATGTGTTATGAGATCATGAGATGTTGGAATGATATTTCTGAGGGTCCAATGTACTTGGTTATCATAGACAGTACATTTGAGTCTGAATGGTTTAATTATTGTCCCACCAGGAATATCTTTTGTTTGTGTGGCGCAAAATCTTCCAATAGAAGATCATTTTCTCAATTTTATAAATATCTGATATCTGTTGTTAGTTCTTCCACTCTCTGTATGTGGCTCTAAAATTTTTGTATTTACTTTTACTTGACTCAATAAGATAATGTTATGGGTAAACCATTGACTAGTACTTAAATTAGTTTACGTTGACATTACTTGACAATGAGCAAGCAATTATTTGTCAAAACTGGTTTGGTACTATTATAAGTGCCATAGATTCATTGATTAAATTACCAATATGTAGTAGTCTTTTGGAAGCACTGGTGTCAATCTTCCTACTTTGCTGCACAAGACTTTTTCACAGATTCTGCTTCCACAGTTGCGTGAGCGACAACCTAATCTATTAGCTTTGCCCAAAATCACTATAGGATTTATTTTCATAGCTTAATTGCTCAATGCCAATCACCACAATTTCTTCCTGGAGTTCATGCTTGGCATTGTAGTTTGGTAAGAAACAAGATTCAAGGTATCTTTTGTTTGGTGACGAGAAAGGTAGGGCCATTTTGACCCACCCCTCTAGGTAAAACCTGAATACTTCCAACAGCCCACAGTCTTACAAGCCACAAGTTTTGGCAAGTCAGGCTCCTAAAACATTGAACTATACACCCTTGTGGGTTGGATTGAAGATATCTGCCCGGTAATTTGTTAAGTTGTTCCTTTGGTTAAATTACAAGTACTTCTCCCTGGTTTTGGTACATTGCCTCTCATGATTGTGGAAATTACATAATCCTTGTACCGCCCTTTTAGCTGAAATTTTATGGAGGATTTTAGAATGTTACAATCTCCCTCTTGTGTATTCCCCCCTTAGTTGCCCCCTTCCATCTAAAGGAATTCCAGAAGATATAGAATGTCTAATTTGGCCTTGTCTCTTATACACTCAGCAAAAAATTTATTTCATGCACTAATGAAAATGTATGAATACCCAAAGTTTCCCTTGTCGTATCAAAATTTTCCTTACTTGTACGTCTTATTTTCTTGCTACTTCCCTGCCTTTCAGAATTTGCTCCTTAATGGAAATAAGGAAGAGACAAGGAAGAGAGATAAAATGAGGGAGTCAGCAATCAAGAGGGTATCTTGCAAAACAAAAAGTTTGGGGGGAGAAGGGAGTCCAACAAAATTGCAGCTACCATATTCAAAGACTCAACACCCACCATGCTTCCATGACAAAAGTCACAAAAACAATACCCATGGCACACCCAACACCACTACCTGCCGGCGCGTATTTAGTGGCATGCCCCACCAAAATCCTGCCAAATCAAAAAGTATGGTTGAATGTAACAAAATCAGGGGGGATTTCCAATGGCATTGGCAAGACACCTTCTGTATTTCCATAACCACCAAAATCAGACCCATAGCACTACCAAAGCCTTACTGTCCACCCTGTATCCCTGCACCCGATCCATGACTGGCACACCTTAACCACCGTATAACAGCATAGGCCAACCCAGATGTGTTGGATGGAAGAGTTAGAGATGGATAGGAGAGGTCTTACTTATTCGTTTAAAGCAGGGGTGGATCCAGGGAAGCGGAGGGTCAGAGAAGCTCCTTGTTGGGGAGTGCCAGGGGATCATTTGGAAATAATTTAGAAAAATAAAAATACATAGTACAAGTAAAGATCACAATGTGCAGTTTGTGTCAACTGCAAATATTACTTTTCGTGAATGTAAGTAAATATTATGTCAATACAAATTACAAAGTACTTGAGAAAATTTGAGTTAATATTTTTCTAGTGTCTTATCATTACTTCATAATTTCTCTTGCTTGGTAGCTTTCACTTTTGATTCTTGGTATTTGTATTCCTAAGATGTTTTATCCAAGTTGAGTGTGGGTTCCTTTCTCAATGGGAGCTAGATTCTGAGGTGGATACCCTGCACTGGTTGGAGATTCCTGCTACTAGGGGACATATACTGCCCCTGTCTTCGCTGTTCTTCTCACTAAACCATTGACTAGCAATATGGTGGTGGTGGAGAAAACTTGGGATTTTGGTGGAGGAGAGGGAAAATGAAAGGAGAAGATAGCATGGTATTGGAAGTCTCCTTGGCCATTGCTATTGAAGAAAAGAAATAATTTTTTTCTTGTCCCCTTGGGAATCTCATTGGGAGTCTCAGTGGCCTCTTGGACGGAGTCACTTGTTCTTTCCGTTCCCATCGTGGTTTGGAGTCTAGCACTAGCCCCTGCCCTATTGCAAGATGGTATGGGTTTCACAGTTTAATAACGCGGAAGAAAAATCTTAGCATAAATGCTTGATTATTTTTCTTGTTCTGAACTTGGTATACCTTGAGATTTGGTGCATTGCAATGTAGTGGTTCCTTTGCACCGCAAAAGCTAACAATTTGATCTGATGCTTTAATGCCTTGATCATTGAAAGAATGTGCATCACTCCTTTGACGAGTTTCTATTGAAATCAAGCAGTGAGATTTTTCAACATTGGATCCAAAGGCTCAATGGTGAGTCAGTGCCTAAAAATTGAAGCAGTCTAATCTTGACGTTAAGGTGTTCATCATTTCTATGTCATGGTCTGTACTGGCCACTGATGGAGAGGCCAGCTGGCTTGTTATCCCATTCTACTTCTATTTAGTGATATTACTTATTGGAGAGATTTAGCTGTAAACAACCAATTAAAAGTAAAATAGAAGTCAAGGTTTCCAAGCTGCGCAGGGCGGCTCTGCTGTATCCTGATCCATAATTGTGAGTAGGGAGCGAACATTTAGCACCATTGCAAGTTGGATTTGCTTGTAGAATACTTGATTAAGTTTTATAATGCCAGATAGTATGGTAGCCTATAAATTGGCTCCCTATTAATTCTGACAGTGTCTCAATTGCTATGTAGGTATGTAGATATGATTGCAAACCCTGAGGTTGCTAATATATTTCGGCAAAGAGCCAAGGTGGGTGATTTATTTTTAACTTTCTTTTATGGTGGCCTTTCTAAAATTATTTACCCATGAGAAGAAGAAAAAAAAGAAAAAAAAACTGTGTTTTACCTGAGTAGCAAATTGAATGCCGTGTTCTCAATCTTATTAATTCGTAATGGGCTTTCATGTTGATGAGACTCCCAACTCTCTGTTCATATCATTCACTAACACTAGCAGAAGTGCATTCTTTGGTTGTTTGATGGTGTTGTCTGACTATCTGAAGTGTTTTCTTGCCGTGATTTTCAATTTTGGCCCATTGTTTTAGATTAGATACAGTTTGGTATTTTTGAAATTTTCAAAGCACCCCAAAATGCATCTTAAAACTGCATTGAAGTAGTGTCCTGCATGTGTCCCTATGGAAAAGTAAAATACAAGGAATTATGACACTCCATGTGGCATGTCCGACAGGTGCTTGTGTTTGTTACCATGTCCAGTATGTCCGGCACTGACAGAGCACCTATTTAGGCATGTCTATATTTAAAGGAAGGAATAAAAATTCATTCATAAAAGTGAAACAACCAGGTCTAGGCCATCGTGTGTCGGGAACAAATTCTTGCACCATAATCAACTAAGCGATTTGAGTGTAGGCTTCTAAACAAAGAAATAAAAGGTTAAGGAATTGTTTTCCTGGACCTTCAATTTTCACAGCTCGTCAAAATAGTCTGCTGATCATGTTTTTGGATTAAAAAAGAAGAAGATGAAGATAAACTTCTGATCAGTCTTTGGCCAGAAATTAGTTCACTTAACCAGTCCCTGTGCTAATTGATGAAATGAGACGTACTTTGTTATAAGTTAATTACTCAATTACCCAGTCACTGCCCTAGCTTTTTGATAGCTTGGTAAGCGGCCCAATGGACCTTCTGTGCGAACTGCTATTAGTTTTGTCTATTTGAATCTTTCTTCTGTCTCTCTTGAAACATGGAAAAAGACTATTACAATATTCCATACTTGGAATGGCTGAAATTTGAACATAAAGAAAGAGGAACTGGTTTCCTCTAAATTAGGTGGGACTTCTTCACCTTGTCCTTTGTGCTTGCTAGACCATGACTGCCCTCTTTGTACAATTGTTTCGCCTCCTATACGGAAAAATATTTTGCTTACAGACCAGTTGCTGATTTTCCTTTTCTTTTTCCCTGTAGATTGTATCAGAGATACGGAAGACAGTGGAATCTTTAGGATTTGTCGAAGTTGAGACACCGGTTTTACAGGTTTGCCAATATATTTAATTTGTATAGTCTTATGTCAGGTTGCTAATTTTTTATTTATGGTTTGGTTGATTATATTTGTCATTGTTGTTTTGATAAAAGGCTGCTTGTTCCTACACCAGGTGTGAGATATGTGCAAGTCCCAAATACATCTTAATGTGGATTATGATTACCTGGATAGTGCTTCAAAATTGACATTATCAACTGAATTAACTAGAGCCTAAGTTTAAGTTGCCGGAAATTGCGCCCTCTGCAGTGCCAATTGATAGAAGAACCTTATTATGATTTGTTCTTCGCTACGTCTAAGATGCTCCTTGACATGAAGTGATTGGCTCCTAGAATTGTAGTTGGGTTGTTCGGCTTAATAAGCCAAGTGACTTATTTTTTTGTCCTTATTCAAATTTTTTTTTCCGCATTTGTTAGTTTTTCAATAATTTTTTGGGGATTATTGCTTCGTCATGACGAGAGGAATCTAAAAAGTAAAAAATTACATTCAAAGTCCAAATTTTTTTGATTAAAGATGGAAAAATTGGCTTAATTTTGTCTTTATTCAAAAAATTTAGGTTTCGATCGTAATTTTTTACTTTTTAGATTCCTCTCGTCATAACAAAGCAATAATCCACAAAAAACTAACAAATGCAGAAAAAAATTGAATAAGGACCAAAAAAATCCACTTGGCTTATTAAGCCGAACAACCCGCAAGATACTACTATTAGAAGTCTTATTTTCTAAGTAAGTTGCTAAGGGTAAAAAGAAAAGTAAAATGTCATATCAGAAACCATTGTAAATGAACTTGGTTCGTAAACCAAAAAGTGTAGGAATGAAATAGTGCTGCTGTTTGTTGAATGCGAAAGTTGCTGCAGTATAATGGCTGGGTGTTGCCATCTGGTCATTGAATATTTTTTAGTTCTCTGTGACTACACAGTCAGCAACAATTTCCACACATAACTTTTTCCTATGTTCATAGGTAGTCTATCATTAGTTAATGTTAGTAGCCTAGGTGTCAGACATTCTGGCTTGCATTTGGCTTATAACAGTCATTTTGGTACTTTTTTGGAGACAACTTCCATGTCTCAGGATTCCATTTCTCTTTGTTAGCGTCTTACAGTACTTCGTACCATGTGTGATCTGCTACATTTTAGCAGAAATTAATATGTTGCCAATGCATATCCCTGAACGAACATGTGTAATAATTATAAAATGCCCATGCAACCTGTCTTAGTTGCTTAGTAGAACAGAAGGGTCATTTTTATCTGTTTGATTTTTAAATTGTTGGATCTTCTAGGGAGCAGCTGGCGGAGCAGAAGCTAGGCCATTTGTTACATACCATAATTCACTTGGGAGGGATCTTTATTTGAGAATTGCTACTGAGCTCCATTTAAAGAGAATGCTGGTGAAAATATGCTGATTTTACCCTTTTTTCTTGTGCTAAATATCAATAGATTCCACTGACACGTTCTCAGCAGTACATTCTAGAATTGTTGGCCTGGCAAGCAATGCGACTTAGTTATTTTGAAAATAGTTGCTCCCTTCTGAATAACTATGTTTTCTGAAGTTTTTAATCTTCAATCGTACTAGCTGATCTCTGGACCCAAGAAGTGTAGGCAAACTTTGTTTGAGCAATATCCAAGGTCTCATGAAGCATTGTGCCATTTCTACGTTGTTCATTTTCCAAACAGATGCTATCGTCCTGAATGGTAGACATACGCCTCTAACAATGACAAGTAAAAGGATCCCTTTCTCTTGGTCCGCTAGAAGATCTCCTTCCTACTTTGTTCTACCTATGCTATAGCTTCTTTGCATCTCGTCTTCTAGCCCTTTATTTCTTTTCTTTTCCAATCAATGGGGTTCTCCACTGTTGAATTGGCTTTGAATATCTTATAGCTTTTTGTGATTCTTCTTGCATCCACTGGTCTTGGTTGTATAAAACCCAAGCACCTTATTCTGTTTCCTCTATGCTGATCTTCAATATATGCTCCCCTTACCATTTCAAGATTGTTTTCATTTCTAGTCCTATCCACACGTCCATCTTAACTTCATAATCTGAGCTTTCTTTGTAATCTATAACAAAAATCAAAACCAACTTTTGTTGCTTACAAGTATTCCTTTTACGTCTTAGGCAACAATTAAATTTCAATTTGCAAATTACAGGTGGGGGGATTTGAAAAGGTATACGAGATGGGGCGAATATTCAGAAATGAAGGCATTTCAACTCGTCATAATCCTGAATTTACCACGATAGAGGTAATATATATGTGTGTGTGTGTGTGTATGTCCTTGTTTTGGTTTTATTTGGCCTAGTAAACATATCAACTGTTTGTTTGTGTGGGCTGCAACTAAAGTAAGATATTTTGACTAAACTTATTTTTGATCAGTATTATTCTTAGCTTGAACTTAGATGTACGAAGCGTATTCCGACTACCAAAGCATGATGAACATGGCAGAAGAAATCGTAACTCGATGCGCTCTTGCAGTCCATGGAAAGCTTTCCATTGATTATCAGGTAATTTGTTCCTTCTTATTCGTGGTATTTAGGGAAATCAATTTAGTTTGATCAAGATTATGTATAGTTGAGTACACTGAGTTGCTTTCAGTGAAAAATATCTTCCAGCATTGATCTAAGTAAATTACTATTCAGCCAGAGTATTTTTTTCTGCAGAGCTGTATCTTATGATATTATTTTCAGCATAACATGGCGAGCATAAATAATCTTTAGAGCTCTCTGGTGCTCCATGCAGGGTCTAGAAATATGTTTACAAAAACCTTGGAGGAGGGAAACCATGCACAATCTTGTAAAAGAAGTTACCGGGATTGATTTCAACGAGTTGGGAAATGATCTTAGAGCTGCTAAAGAAGTTACTATTAGGACAATTGGTACCGGCATTGAAAATAAAGACCAGTGTTCGATTGAAGCATGCGAATCTGTTGGCAACTTGCTTAACGAGGTGAATATGCTTTTCTTTGTTGCAGTTCTTAGTTCTACTATGAATTGTGCATTGTTGTCAAACTGGGCTGGGGCTGGGTGTTGGCAAGTTGTCATCTGAATTGTTTTGGTGCCTTTTATGGTAATAGACTTGGACATTGCTTCCATATGGTTGGCCTAAATTTTACTTTTGCATCATTTATCCAGGTCTTCGAGATCATGGTAGAGCCAAAGTTGCTGCAGCCTACTTTTGTTTTGGACTACCCAATTGAGATATCTCCCCTGGCCAAACCACATCAGAGGTACAATAGTTTTCGCAATAAATAGTTGGTCTTCTTAATTCTTTTCATGCATACAACTGTGGATATCATAGTATCGATAGTTTCTTGAAAATGCATAATTACATCTTGAACGTTGCATAAACTTATTGTGTATAATTCATAATATCAAAAGTTTCTTGAAAGTACACGTTGTACTGAGTAGGATGGACTAGAAGTTTTAATCTCTGTGTCCACTCTGCATAATTTATTCAAACTAAAAGTCGAGCTAGTGTGCTATTCACATTGTCGGAGTATAGATTGGAGGCTCCATTGACCGCAAGTTGGGACCCTGAAAATGACTCGAACCAAGGCTAAAATTGGGCTGATTTCTGCATTTTCCAGCAAGGAAAGGTAGAAGTTCATGAGCTGTGGAGCTCCAGGAAATATGAAAAGAAAATATCCATATCTAAAATTTTTCCACTCCAAGAACTTTTGCAGATACAGAGTATGATGCTAGGGACAGGGAATCATACAATATTCAACAGCTGGTTTCCATGAATTGGTTTGGTAGCAAGTTTTCAACAAGTGGGTTTATACCCAACCGCTAAATGATAATAAAGTATCTTAAGTTGGTTACCTAATATAAAGTGGAAATGCTGAAAAAAACACTTGGAGCAGGATTGTGGCGTGATTAGCATATTGTGGTTGGGATGTCTAATTGCAATTACGGAATTCTTATGATGATAATGTGCTTTCTTGAATGCTGATGCTTTTGAATACTGTTGTGGGTGTTTGTTCTTCTGAGTCAGATGAGGAAGCCTTTGTGAGTAGATTTATCATGAATCTAGAGATAATAATATTTCAAATGTCCTTGAGATTAATTTTTATAGAATCGAGATTGTTACTCAGACTCTTGTTAAAAAAATACTTTACTTATATTATCACCTGCATGGGCAGATTTTCCTCAAATATGTCAGTTATCTATCATAACATGTTCTGTTTTACAGGAATCTGAGCAATCACTGCAGCATGTCTATGTTTTTGGAGCAGCCTATGCTATGTATCTCATACTTATTCCACAAAATTTAGGCATGCAGGGTTGACTGAAAGATTTGAACTGTTTATTTGTGGTCGAGAAATGGCGAACGCATTCTCCGAATTGACAGACCCTGTGGATCAGGTAAGGACGTAGAGTATTTGGGAATCTGGTATTATCTGCCTTTCCACTTCTTGAGCAACTGTAACCCAGATGAGGAGCTTTTCAAAGTTCAGTTTTTTTTTTTTTTAATTCATATGAGAAAAAATTAAGGCATTGGTCCCTATGTTACATGGACTCAGGTATGGGTATTGGGTGCGGGAATGAGTCGACGTGTCAGATTCATCTAATTTTCATGTCAGGACACAGGTCATGCCCAAAGAGTCCTATTATTTAGTACACTTATCTTATTTTCTAGGACAAGTGATGTTTACAAAGTGCCTTAGGGCAGCTGATGCATCATACAGGAGTTCTATGCACAATTCATGGTAAGCTCGAACTACAAAATTGCTTACTGGGTGAATATTCGACTAAACATGTCGGGCACAGAGCTGATTCGCGTGGAGTTTGGAGTGTCCAGGATGGGTAGGTTCATTTAGAAGTCCATGTAACAAAGGAACTTTATTCAGCTGTGCTTAGATGGGAAAATCCAGTTCTATTCATCACCAGTCATTTTATAATCATTTCGTGAAAAGTTCATGGTCTTTCTTGACCTGCTGACATCCTTCTGACTGCAATTGTAATTCTTTTGCTATAGGTTGGAATTCTAGTAAAACTATTAATTTTTTCAGAGTCGGAATGCTCTTTTCTTGACACCAAACAGTAGAATTGTACTCCGATTTCTGGGAGTTATGAATTGCCTTTTGCCATAGTGGTTGGATGACTGTGGATGTGAGCAATTTCTCCTATTTTCACGTGTCCATATCATTCTCTCTTTTTGCTTGCAGTATGACTGTATGAGAAAAGAATGTTTCTGAAGTATATGAATATCCAACAAATAAGGTTTCATTAGAAAACATTAAGACGGCTAACGGGTTTATCGGTATAATGATTTATTCATGGTAAACAATCAGAGATTATACAGATTGGATGTCTATATAAGGGTTTAGCCGTTTAGGTACATAAACCTTTGGGTGCTGCATAAACTCTGTTAAATGTGATGACCACGACCAACAGAACCTTCTGTCATTTGACAACTGTTGCTGCTGAAAGTAACTTGTTAATAGATGAAGCAACGTTGCACAAAAAGCGCGTGATGCGAGACGAGAGGAAGTGTTTTTTTTTTTTAAATCCCAATGTGAACGATGCCTCAAATGTTTGATTTGTTCGTTAAGTATTTGGATGATTCAAGATATATGTTTTTGTGTGTGCAAGTACATTAGATATATGTTAATCTGTAGCACCGACACTCCAAAAGGGAGCCGTGCCCACGTATTGGACACGGGAACACGACGGGGACACGTATTGGACACGCAATGTGGCGTGTCCAATAATTTTTATTATTTTTTGATAGGGGACACGGCGGGGGGTCATAATGTAATATTTTTTAAATTTCTGGGGGTTAATATGAAATTATTCAAAACATTTGGGTTAAACTATAATTTTCCCTTTGAAAAAAATTTATACAATTTTTGAAATTATTCATATACAATGGTTCATAATTTATATATATATATATATATGTGTGTGTGTGTGTGTGTGTGTACATATATTTAGAATTGCCGTGTCCCGTGTCCATATCCGTGTCCCGTATCCATATCCGTGTCCGTGCTACATAGTATGTTATCGTAGAGGTTGGTTCAAGATTAGCAGGAAGTTTGTTTTTGTAAATTTCAAACCATGGCAGAGAGGACGGTTGGAAGAGCAAGTGAGGCAGCATAATGAGAGGAGGGCGATAGCAATTTCTGAAATAAATTCAGAAGAGAAAGAGAAGAAAAGTGATGACAACTTGTACGAAGTGACTCTGGATGAAGACTTTATAACAGCTCTGGAATATGGAATGCCTCCAGCTTCTGGAATGGTATGGTCATCCAATTGCTTCTTCTATTGATTGTGTTGATGAGGGTATCAGTTACATTTGCAAACGCCGCTGATTTAACTCGACATACTTGTTCTGGCTGAGTTGAGTTGCTTTTCCTAATAATTATGTGTTGTGTCTGCTACTTATTATTCCTGGGGTAGTTATCCTTGTGTTTCATTTGCTGTGCTTTGTACATGCCTTGACCTCATCCTGCATGTGTTTTTTTATTAAAAATGTTTGGCTTCATTTCTCCTTAATTACACTGGATAGTTGTTTGTGCAACGTCACAGAATTCTTTAACCAGCATCACTTCCTTTCCAAACTAGGTTTGGGTTTGGAAATTTTGTGGGTAACTGTTAAACGGAATTCTCTGTATAGTTCTGTGTATATATATATATACGGGGCGGTTTCGGGGACATTTAAAAAAACCTCTAAAAAAACCCTCCGAGTTCAGGGAATGACACTTTTTCCCCAGCTAACTAGTGAGCCATGGTATGTTGTTTTGTGGATGTATTATTGACGGAAAGGACAATTAAGAACACATTGAAATCACTTGATTACTTCTACAAGTTCAATTTCATAATTACCAAACAAAGGACGTGGATATTTCTTCTATTGTTTTGCTCTCTTTCTTTCCCCTTTACTTCACCTCCCCTTCCATAAGCCAAGATTCAAACATTCCGTCAAAGTCCGTGTAAATTTAAAAGCTAAAAGGGACTATTTGATTGGTCACTTCATCGTTTGATCCATCGTCCTCCTAACAGAATCTAAGTTTCAGGGACTCGGAGTCGACAGGCTGGTAATGCTTCTGACAAATTCGGCCAGTATCCGTGATGTCATCCCTTTTCCTGTCCTCAAGATTCAGCAGTAGAGGTTCAACTGCTCTCCTTGATGAGCACAGCTATTTTGAGATTTAAAGTATAGGATTTTTGCCCCAGCAATTGCGATGTCAAGCATTGCAATTTCTGAAGCTGGTGATTTTCAGTGCTTCCTTCTTTATTCCCACAAAAATAAAAAAAAATGCAATGATCAAGGATTAAACTCAGACTCGATTCATTCCCAAGCCTGCGGTATTTAGTGGTTTGTACACACATTGAGCAGTTTAAAATTAGGTCATTCTCGTTAGTCAAATCATGTATTGATGTGACAATGAATTTGATTATTTGTGTACTTTGGTACGAGTTTTGGAAGTGTTCTTGTTGAGGCAATGGTGCTCGTGAGCGGACCCTAAGGCAGTAGTCCTTTGACAAATTTTACTGCAACTAGGGCTTCAGACAAAATAAGCTACCCAAGCTTGGCTCTCCAGTCAGCTCTTTAAAAACTCGTTTGAGACCTGTTGGAGGTGGTTATTTTCCGACCTCCAGTTGATGTGCTATATTTATGAGAAAAGGATTAATGTTGAGTTCCAAACCTTAGATGTCATGTTTTCATTGATATTTTTTGTTCGAATTTATCTAGGCCCACAAGAAAGTAGTAGTCTGTTTTCAGGCTCTCATGTAAAATCCGGGAACCACATTCTGGCCAAATATTTTTGTTTCTTAGGAAACGGAAACAAAACATTTGTGGAACGTTTATTGACAAATCCAAACATGTGACAAAGCATGTCGAAATTCCACCAAACATAACTAAGTATCGCGTTTATGTTGTAAACAACAGGAAGAGTGTACACAAAGCCTATACGTAAGGAAAATATCTGAGGGCGAATTTTCATACATTACCAAATTCTTTTGACATTTTCGGCTACGTTTTACTCGTACTTATGAAACATTTGCTTCTCTTAACTAACTGAAAACAACGTAAGGCAAAGAAAGATTTTTAATCCTTGGGCAAAATGTAGAAATCCATTTGCTATGCACAATCAAAGATACATTACACAGATAGTCATAATAATAGAGGACAGAGAGTAGCAAGAGGGGAGGGTGAAATACATATTTTATCTGATGTAAAATACATGTTTTATCTGATAGAGAGAGGGGACGGTGAATAAGAAGAAGAAATTGGGGAAAAACCTTTCTTAGAAGAGATTGAAGCCCTAGGAGGTAAAATACATGTTTTCTTGTCTTTTAATATCTTAACTTCCACGTTTAATTTCATACCTTAACATAGGGTTTGGAGTTTAGAGGCCATGGGAACCCTTGTTAATTGAGTTTTGAGAGAATTCATGGTGAACTCTTGAGGATTAATATGAATTTCAGAAGGATAGCCAAGTTTAAGAATTCTACAGAATTGAAAATCTTGCATCTGACTGATTCTAGGGATTTTTATTGAGGTAATTCTAAAACTCCAAAAATTATGACATTTTTACTGAGAATTCCTTTATGTGTCTTTCATATATTGTAAAAATTTCAGACCATAACTTGAAGTATTGAGTTCTATAGAAATTCGAAACCTAACAGCACTCAAATTCGTCACTGTGCAATCAACACTATTGCATGTTAGGAAAACGGCTGTATCTTTTAGCACAAGCATCGAAAAAGCGCACCGTTTTCTGATTTTGAAACTAGACATATAGACCTTTAAAAATATGTAAAGGTTGCTCCTTAGTTACGTCGGAGCAAAATCAGATTTTGGTTTGAAGTTGTCAAAACTGCAGATTCTGTAATTGTTTCTCGAGGCTCGCTATCTAACTTTATATTTTGATCATAGAGTCTTGGTTAGTAATACTTAGGACATCGAGACATTAGGATACGATGGGAATATCTGGAATTGTATCTAATATGTATTCTTGATGCTTGTTTGATATAGGGAGATTGTGTGAAAGCTTGGAGTTGAGGTGAGTGATTTAATACCTAAATTACATGGTTTTGAACTTATTTTTCTTAACGAGCTTATTTGAACAAGTTTTATAAATTGTGTACTCCATGGAATAGCAATGGAAGGTGGATTTATTTGTGAAATATTTGCGAATCTATTTAATGGCATTCCCAATGTTCGGTCTTGCTAGGGGACGACTTAATGGCTAGCAAGGGTATTTGAGGTAGGTGTGTGTTTTGGGATAATGCGTAGACGTCTGGCTTATCCACTACCGGGGACGCCTGATAGCTTTTGAATTTTGAATAACGGAATATGCATTATATTTGGCTTATGGATTTGAGTTCTTTGTTTTGAAATACTATCAAATTATTTTGTATTGTCCATGGAGAGCATGTAAATTATGTATTCGTCACTCATACTAGCGTTAGCTTATGTGTTTTCTCCACCTTTCAGGAATTGAAGAGTCAAATGGCGTGATGCTTGTTTTATGGAGTCAGGTCTTATGGTTATTTTATAGACAAGATACGTTGTTTAGATTACTTGTTAAATTCTGTAACCATGGTAAGTAGCTTGCTAAACCTCATAATTAAGCATAGCTCTGAGGTGTGTTTTGGGTATCCTTAGCCTTTGTCAATGTAAGTTGTCGTTTTATTAAATTGCACAAAATATGCTTCCGCTAGTTACGCACTCTTGTTCCTTTTGATTATATAATTTTTGAGAAGTTGAATCTACGATTTGGCATTGGCGATGGTTTCACCGGCGCTTTGTTATGACTAAGACCTTCAGGATTGGGTCAAGGTCGTTACAAGAAGACCGGTGGTGATTGCAAAGGGTGGCAGAGGGAAGGCCAGGGGCGGTAGAGGGAAGGCCGGTGGAGAGAGAGAAAGAGGGGAGGGGAGGGGAGGGGGGGGGGGGGGGGGGGGGGGGGGGGTTGGTGGTGGTGTGGTTTGGTGGCAATGGTGGGCTGCCAAACCCTAAATGATTGGTTGACCACCCTTTGTTGCTATTTAAAGTGGGGTAAAGAAGTAGAATAATGATGGTTGACCACCCTTTATTGCTATTTAAAGTGGGGTAAATAAGTAAAATCACACTTACAAGACTTATTGGGCATTGCACTTGTATTCCATACGACTTGGTGGGCTAATAAATCCAAAATTAGGATCGACCCATAATTAACTCAATAAGGGAAAAGATGCTCTCTGCCATCTTTTGCGAGTAAAAAGTCCGCGCATTTGTTGCTCTCAAACAATGTGTGCTTCACTGGTAGTTGGCCCAATATTTTTTTTTTTCATTGTGGTTAACAAAAAGACCTACAAAATGCATTTTATACATATTTTTCAAACTCTAATCATATTGTAAAATACATAATGCATATATCTCCAAAACACTCTACCATATTTAAAACACATTCTGACCAAAAATCAAAAAGCCAAAAAATCAATAATCATTATTCAAAAGGCCAAAAATCAACCATCAAAATGCAAAAAGTCAAAATATAGGGTAACCAAACACCCAATACCTCTTAAAATTTTGCCTATAAATAGGTCATACGCCATGCAGAGAAAATTTGAGAAAAAAAGAAAGAATGAGAGAGAGAGAGAGAGAGAGAGAGAGAGAGAGAGATTTTTATTACTTATTATTTTTGAAAGAACCGCCCTTGTGCAAGAGCAATAAATTTATTAATATCAAGTATAACAATCTACCATGTGCATCTCATATAAGTATACAACTGGAAAAATAGACCTATTGCACAATAGTTGACAAATTACACATCCAAATCAAATGAAGAAATCTAGCCCAACGATAAATTGATCAAACAGTTAAGTGTCAAAATAACGCATGCAACTGTGACGAAATCCATCTGTTACGATAGTTCCACAGTGATTGGGGCTTTCCACATAGAACGGCTGATACCAACCAAGTGACTATTTTTTGCACTTCTAGTAGAGAGCGCTGCGTGCATGGAATGAGACGCCATGCAACTAAATGGCCGAAAACCAACTACAGGGTATAAATCGGCGGATAAATTGCAGAAAAGCATGCCAACCGTGATTATTGAACCAAAACTAGTTAGAACAAACAAAGCCACCACCACCCCTTCAAAAATAATCAAACCAACAAACATAAACTAGCGCATCTAAAACGAGAGAGATTGAAAATTAAAAAGTTTTTTTTTTTTTTTTTTAGGGTTGTATGTTCGGATTTCATAAAAGTCAAAATATTCTAAAATTTGGGGTTGTTAAAAGATTTGTGTGGTTGTTAACTTTAGCGTCTAAACATCATATGATAAAAAAATATTGGACGGCTAATTTTCGCGTAAATTGTGTTTAATCTTTATTTTCATTTTTATGGAAAGTTTATTTATTACATGGGTAGTGATTTACCCCCCTTTTTTTTTTTTTATATAAATGCACCCCTTTTTGTCATTTAGTAAAATTTTATATATATATTTTTTACTGAAGACAAAGTAAAATGCATTTATTTATTTTTATTTTAAAAAAAGGAATGTAAAAATCATTTCCTTTTATTATTTACTTAATTTTACAGCATTATCGTCTTTCCCTCAGTATTTTTGGTGGGAAACGGTTCTATTTTTCGTGGCCTCTCCCGCCTTACCCCCAAATGCCGTCGCCCTTCGCCGTCGCTCCTTTCCCGCCTCTCCGATGCTTCCACTCTCTCTCCTCCCTTCACCCGGTACTCTCTCTCTCTCTCTCTCTCTCTCTCTCTCTCTTTCCATATTTATACATACAGATAGTACGTATACCTACACACGCATATCATCACACGCTTAATGCTTCCCCTTCGTCTTCCTTTCCCCCCATTTTCGCTGCAAAATCAAACCGATGTGAGAAATTGCTTGTGAAAGTATCATGACTGTGCTGATTCGATATTACTGCGACGCGAACTAATACCTTGTGAATTAATTCAATTGTTTTGGAAAAAGAAGGAATATGTTGTGAATTTATTTATTGTATTGTTTTGTTGATTTGGAATTCAGATGTCGCGATGGAACATTGCGCATTTCAGTAATGGGAAGCTCAGTCTTTTTTCTCCAATGGATGTTAAGGAAGGGCAAAAGAGGTATTACTAGTTTCTTTGGCTCGATAAACATGTGCGTGTATTTAGGGTTATTGTAAGCATGATATAGATTTGAAAGTGGTGAAAAGTACGGGGAATTAAACTTCGTGTAGGTGAGTACTTTTTTTTGAAACGGAGTCGTGTACCAGTACTTAGGTGATGGGAGGTTCTGGGTTCGAGTTGATGGAACAGCATCAATGTCCCTTGCAGAAATCTAACTTAACTAACATACTCACATTCTATTGTCTGGGCAAAAAAAGAAAATATTGTGGAATAAAGCCAGAGGCAGTGTTTAAGGACAGAATTTAGGGAATTGTTTGACGTGGTATTATTATTTCGATGAACATCCTTTGCTTGCACAAGTAAGGAGTGATTTGGAGGCAATTCAGATGTAGTATAGAGCTAGGGAAGGAAGACATTATGTAGAGGTGGCAAGAGAAGGTGCGAGGGCCTACCTGTTCGGTATAATGAAGAGCTGAATGGCATGAAATGGTTTGTGTTAGAAATTGTCCCACATCGGTTAATTATCACCTTGAAAACTAGTATGAGCCTGGGTGGGCTTTCTCATTACCAATTTGTTTTGAGTGGATGCTTTAACATAGTATTAGAGTTAGGTTTTCAGAGGCTTTTTCTCTTTGTTTGTGCACTTTGTTTCATTGTGATCCGTGTGTTCCGGATCCTTTGTTGACCTCTCCACGCGCGAGTCGGGGGCCGCACGTCCGGGGGAGTGTTGGAAATTGTCCCACATCGGCTAATTATCACCTTGAAAACTAGTATATGAGCCTGGACGGCCTCTCCTCTATTGCCAATTGGTTTTGAGTGGATGCTTTAACAGTTTGCATAGCCAAGCCTACATGTTTGGAGTTTATGGCATTGCTAAGTCGTACGAGGACGGTTTAAGACACGGAAAACTGGTTTTATCAGCGCTCTAAAGAACACTAAAGTATTAAATTCAGAGAGGGTATGCATCACGTTATGTTAGTGGGAAGAAGATGGCGGAAGCTATGGATTTTGATCACCCTGTGCTTGATGTGGTTGATATAGAGAGAGAGGAATCAAAGATATTTTGGAGGGGCGGATAGGCCTTTTTTCAAAAGAAAGAGTTTTTTTTTTCTTCTTTATTTACTGGGAGTTGAGGGAGTGCTCAACCCTACACTGGATCAATTCTTTGACATGTTAGATAGTTTTGGAGTTTAGAGTGGTGTATAGGTCCTACTATGGTTTGGTTTTCTTTGTGGTCCTCGCCTTGTTTTGTAAATGGGTGGCATTCCCTTGATTCCTTTTCAATAAAGTTTATTACTTATCATAAAAAGAGAAAGAGGTAGTGGTATGATATTTATGATGCATTGTGCTCTTGAAAACTTTAGCAGTTAACTCAACTAGGCTTTTAAGATTCTTCTCTAGGATATCATTATCCTGTAGGAAACAAAGTCGGCTTTTTGGCCCCTAGGACTGCCTTTTGAGAGTGTAGGTGTATCGGGATGGCTCAAGTTCAATTTATTATTATTATTTTTTTCTGAATATGTTTTGTATTTGTTTTTTTCCTCCTAGGATTGTACCAAACCAAACCATGCCTCGCATCAGATAATC
The DNA here is from genome assembly GCA_019656295.1 of Rhododendron mucronatum var. ripense. Classification (NCBI taxonomy): domain Eukaryota; kingdom Viridiplantae; phylum Streptophyta; class Magnoliopsida; order Ericales; family Ericaceae; genus Rhododendron; species Rhododendron mucronatum. The sequence goes on from BPLT01000041.1 coordinate 1,123,618, forward strand.
AGGGTCGATTACATGAATCTTGTTCGCCGTTCTCTTTTCTCCTCCTAGGTCGATGTTTAGAATAGAATGGCATGCCGAGATACGCCAGAAAATAAAACCCTAGCAACAGCCTGCAAACATAATGGGTCACTTATTAGAGATGGCTGAGGAAAAAAATCCTTGTAAGATAAGATTATATGGTTGTTTTTCTTTTTCTTTTTCGTACTTAGATATCCATTCCCTATTTGTTTTCTTTTCTTATTTCTCTCCTGGGGGAAGGGGCCCATGGACGCGTGGAGATTTGAGGAAATCTTGGTGGTCATAGAACTATTATCCTAACTCTTTATTTAAGACTGCCATGCTGAATTTGTTTTTCAATTTATAAGTCGTACTCCTTGTTATTAGACAATTCACAAGTGGAGCTTTTGACAATAACTGGCTTTTTGAACATAATAAACAGGCAAACTTTGATCTGTGCAGTCAATCAAGAAGCTGAGGAGTCGTTTAAAAAAATAGTGGAGGTGGATAGGCTGATAGATACAATGAGGGATGCAAATGGAAATGAAGTAAGTAGATGCTGCTCTGTAGTTACTATCGAACTTTTCCTTTTCCATTGACCAAAATGCTTCTGTTACCAAATAAAAAAAAAAATTAAAATGCTTCTGTTATATGTGATTCACTTGAATTACCGGTCATTCTGAGACCTCATCCCATGCAATTTAGCAGCCACGGCGGACCCTAATATGACTGCACCTCTTTACTAGAATATCTTAGGACTAACAAGTTGACCCTAAAAGCAACTTCTCTGAATTATATGATTCTACAGCACGCATTCCATACAGGGCTTACTTCAGCAATTTCATTTTGGGCATTTCCAGAAAAGTTGACCTATAAGATGATTTTGACGGCCAAAGTTATTTTCTTCTCAAATAAATGTGCTGCGATTAGATCAAATGAAAATCTAGATTATCATTTTCTTGTGTCTCCTGAAAAATAAGGCACAATAGATCCATATATTTGAGATGTCAAACATGAAACTGGACATATTAAGTGATCCATTAGCCTACTTGATTCTGTCCAAGAAATTTTATTAGTTTCAGCTTATAAGTTAGATAGCTAAGGAGATACATTAATCTGTTGTAGTAGGTGAATTACTTTAAGCTGCTTACTATCTTCTTATACACAGACTCCAAGTAAAATTGGCTCTATTAATTAAATTTTTTTCTCGTGTGGTTGATCTTCAAACAGCTTCAGAAGCTTGTGGTTGAAAACGTCCTTGCTTTCAATGAGAGCTTTTGGCTGCGACTCGCGGCTAGAACTGAGACTTGCAAATCTGAGGACGATAAAGCATGGTTTTTACTTGGTTGACTTTATGTTTTATCATGCTTTCGAGTTTGGTCCCTGTTATCTTTAAGATATCGTATTGCCATAATATCTTTTCGTATGCAGAAAGACTATGAAGAATTTGCCTCAACTCTAATGAGCATAGTGGATCGTGTTGTTAATAAAACCAATGTAGCCTCTCTCTCCTCTCTCTCTCTCTCTGCAGCATTCTCACACAAATATCGTCAGATAGGATTCCTGAGAGCTTAAGAACTTCGTTCTCATATTAGCTTTCTTGTGTCATACAAGGATAACATTCCTAGTTTTTCGCTCCATGCAGGAAAAAATAGAGTACTCTACTGATGTTCTTAAGGGAATTATAAAGCCTGCACTTGATGAAGTAGAAGAGATTCCTTGGCCTCCTCGAGATCCTGAAACTCTCAAGCTTATGGAGAGAGTAAATCTTTTCTCTTGTTCTTTTCTTTTCTTTCTTTCTTTTTTTTGTCTTTTCAGAATTTGATTGATTCGGAATTAATGAATGAAGATATGCAGTGCATCACATAGTAAATATTGTCTTCCTCCCCGCGGCCCCCCCCCCCTCCCTTTTTTTTTTTTTTTTCCTTTTTCCCTGTTAAAGGTTTTTTCAATGGCTTGACTTCTGGGGTTCAATGATTATTCGTATCTATGAATGGAGCCCTGATTTTAAAAAACAAGACGGAGTGTAATTACTTCTTTTTTAGACCCTAACTGGCAATGCATCTAGACATAGTAGATGACAAGTACTCACTGTGAACAAAGACAGTACTTGACAAACTGAATATTTTGTTTGATCGGCTTCTATTCTGAATACACTGCAAAAATCTCACTTTCCACCCTTGTCAAACAAGTGGTGGAGGTAGAGAGAAGGTTTGCACATGTATGTAGAATCACCCAAAAAAGGAGCCCCTTTTTTTTTTCCTCAAGCCTCGTTCACTGATTTACCCTCAATTCAGCTAATATTGGACTGTGCAATGAAGTGTTCATTGTTAGCATAGCACATCATACACAGGGTAACCAGTGTTGAGACTGTGTCGTGTACTCATCTTTCCCCGTTCTGCTGTTGTTCTTGCGTAATGATGTGAGAATAGTATTTTGTCTACTATTTTTTGTCAGTCCTTTGTTAATAGTTGTCTCTTGGGTTTAATAGCGTATGATGTCCTTATTGGTTGCATGAATCCAAGAGGAGTCGATCCTCAGATTTCTTTTTGTACTGCTATTGTCCCTCAGATTAATTTCTCAGAAAAAGAATAATTACATCCGTGGTACAATGTGCCCAACCTTGTTATTATCAGGAAATCAACCAGAGGGAGCTGGAAGGGGAACTGGATGAAGGGTTCCTCTCAGAAGTTAATGCACAGTTACGGAAAGTGAGTATTGTAATTGCTTTGTACTTCGTTGCCAAGACATAATGATGTTGTTAGCATGTGGTTACAGAGCAAGATTAGTGGTGAGTGCCATTCATATTGTGCATGGGAACATTTGAACAATATCCTTTTTGTTATGGAGAGAAACAGTAATATAGTTACTGTCTTGAATTAAGGCGAGCATGTTATTTAAGCAAGCCTGCTTGTTGCTAGCCTTGCAATCATTCTTTGTCGGGATAGTTGAATCTCTCTTCTTCTTCCTCATCCACTATTGCTTCCTAACGAGAGTGAATTTGTGGTCCTGTACCCCGAGCTAGTGCTTCTGAAGGCTGTATCCATTTAGACAGCAATGCTTTTGTGGGATACCACGTTAACATATCTCATACAGTTCTGAATTCAACCCGGGTTATGTATCTCTAAAGCATTGCATAGAAAACAAGAACTTGATATCTTTAAAATAGCTAGATAAGGTAGTGCCTTCAACTCGCATGCCTCAAAACTCTTATTAAGTTATTGTTTGGTTAAGGCGGGAGTTTGAACCTTGTTACTGCACATTGATATTTTCTGCACAAGAATGACAACAGCATAACAAAATTATGAGTAAATGCTAATATTGCTGCTATATCATTCATGGTACTACTTATATATAAAGACTGTCTTTTTAAATGTTATAGGTTTGTTCATCTACATTTTACGGCTTACCATGTTGGTCCCTTGGTTGGTATGGCCCCAATATTGGGGGTGAGTACACTAAAGCCATATAACTGCCTTATGATTCTTCAACTGGGATTTTCCGTTGTGTACATTTGTACTTGCATCCTTATTCATCCATTATGGTTACTAAGAATTCAACTGACATTGCCATTGCATATGTGCATGATATAACTAAGTGGGCCATAGTTTCAATATTTTAAACTATATCCACTAGCCTTGAGGTTATGGGTTTGAACCAGTACCAATCTTTAGGTCTGCACAGTGCACCCAATCTTCCTTCCCATACCCCCACTATACTGGATGTACTTTTAGTTTTGTATATTGTAAAGTTGAGAGACGACAGTATCGATTTGTGGAAAACCCAAAATTAGGGTAACTTTCATTAAACTGGGTATATATACAACGCAAGATACAACAATTACAATGAGGTCCTAACTAATTAACTATTTACATACTAAGGATAAATAATGAAACTCCTTACAACGAACTAATTCATTAATCTAACACTCCCCCTCAAGTTGGTGCGAAGATATCGATCAAGCCCAACTTGAATGCAATAGGGTGGAAACTCTTGCTGCCAAGTCCCTTTGTGAATATATCAGCCAACTGATCTCCAGATCTTACAAAAGGCATACATATCGAACCCTCGCTTAGTTTCTCCTTGATGAAGTGCCTGTCAATCTCAATATGCTTCATTCTATCATGTTGAACAGGATTATGAGCAATGTTTATAGTAGCCTTATTATCACAGTAGAGTTTCATAGGACCACTGTCAATGAAACCCAAATCACGTAACAAGGTTTGGAGCCACAAGAGCTCGCAAACACCATGAGCCATGGCTCTATACTCTGCCTCTGCGCTAGATCTAGCAACCACTGATTGCTTTTTACTTCGCCAGGTAACCAAATTCCCTCCAATAAAGGTACAATAACCAGAGGTAGAGCGTCTATCATCCACAGAACCAGCCTAATCAGTAATCAGCATCAGTAAAAGCCTCCAACCGCAAATGACCATGATTAGAGAACATAATTCCTCTTCCTGGAGCTGATTTGAGATATCTCAAAATACGATAAACTGTATCCATGTGTGAAATACGAGGATCATGCATAAACTGGCTAAGTACACCCACTGCATAGGTAATATCCGGCCGGGTGTGAGCTAAATATATTAGTCGCCCAACAAGTCGCTGATACCTCTCCTTATCAGTACGTTCGGCCATATCTCCACTCAAGTGATGATTTGGCTCAATAGGAGAATCTGCAGGTTTACAACCCAACATGCCTGTTTCTTCCAAAAGATCAAGAATATATTTTCGTTGAGAGATAAAAATACCTTCATCAGATCTTGCCACTTCCATTCTAAGGAAGTATCTCATCGCTCCCAAGTCCTTAATCTCGAATTCTTGGGCTAGTTGAGATCAAATTATGAATTTCATTCACATCGTCACCTGTCATTATTATACTATCAACATAAACAATAAGGACATCAATCTTACCATCACTCCTCTTAATGAATAGAGTATGGTCAGCATGGCTCTGTTTGTAGCCGAAACTCGGCATGGCCTTTGAGAATCTGCCAAACCAAGCCCTAGGTGACTGCTTCAAGCCATACAGTGCCTTCTTCAATTTGCACACCTTTCCCTCACTTACAGCGGAAGAAAACCTGGTGGAGTATCCATATACACTTCCTCATCCAGATCACCGTGGAGGAATGCATTTTTTACATCAAACTGTTGAAGTGGCCAATTCAGGTTAGCTGCACAGGAAAATAGAGCTCACACAGAATTCATCTTTGCTACTGGAGCAAATGTCTCCTCATAGTCAATACTGTAGGTTTGAGTGAACCCTCTGGCGACCAATCTAGCTTTGTATCTGTCAACTGTACCATCTGCATTCTGTTTAACAGTAAATACCCACTTACATCCCACTGATTTCTTTCCTCCAGGAAGTGGTACTAGCTCCCAAGTGCCATTCTTTTTCAAAATTGTCATCTCCTCTACCATAGCTCTTTTCCATTATGGTATGACAAACGCATCCTTCCAATTCTGTGGAATAGATATAGAGGAAAGAGACGAAACAAATGCATAATATGAAGGAGATAAACGATCATAAGACACAAATTGGGAGATGGGATGTAGAGTACATGATTTTTTCTCTTTTCGAATAGCAATAGGACGGTCATCAATAACAGGCGGTTCAATAAGAGAAGAATCACTACTAGATAAGTCAGCTGAGAGAGGAGAATCAATAACAGGAGGAGAATCATTACCAAATGAGTCAGTTGAGGAGTTTGGAACTGGAGTAGGCAACGGTGATTGACAGAGTGGTATCACACGGGAGGACTTCCCATCTTTCTGTCTAGCATACGTCTTCAAGTTACCTTGCAACCGTGCTGGAAGCCCATCAGTGTCATCGCCCATGCCATGTGTTGCCTCTTCAGCAGATATTGTTTCTTTCTCCCCCTCAACATGATTATAAAATAGGTGCTCCCCCTCACCATGATTATACATAGTAAACATCTCTTCCTCTTGATTAGACTCCCCCTGAAGAGATGACTTGGAGAGGGAATAAAAAGACTTTCTTTCCCAAAAAGTGACATCCATGGAGACTAAAAACTTTCTAGAATGTGGATCATAACACTTGTAACCCTTCTGGGTAGGAGAGTACCCAACAAAAATACATTTATGGGCTTTATGACCCAACTTGCTGCCGGAGGGGTGGGGTGCATGGACAAAGCACACACAACCAAAAACTCTTGGGGGAAGAGTGATAGCATGATAACTGCTAGGAAGACACTCTATGGGAGTCCTGAAGTTGAGAACACTGGATGGCATACGATTGATAAGATAAGCGGCAGTTAAAATGGCTTCTCCCCATAAGAATTTTGGAACATTCATGGTAAACAAAAGAGACCGAGCAACCTCAGCCAAATGACAATTCTTGCGTTCAGCAACTCCATTTTGTTGTGGAGTGTCAACACAAGTTGTCTGAAACAGAATACCACGCTCATCAAGAAAAGCCCTAAAACCCTTATCAATAAACTCAGTGCCATTATCACTACGGAGAATTTTAATTTTTGCATCAAACTGAGTACTCACCATCGCATGAAATGATCGAAAACAAGAAAAAACTTCACGCTTTAATTTAAGAAAAAACACCCAAGTAGCACGAGAATAACAGTTATAAAAGTGACAAACCAACGATACCCCTTAAGAGAAATAACAGGAGAGGCCCCCAGACATCAGTGTGAATAATCATAAATGGGGTCGCACTTCTTTTGTTAATAGGTGCATAAAAAGAACGCTTATGTTTTCCAAGCTCACAGGCTTCACAAAAAAACTGACTCAGAGAACAATGTCTAGTTAGTCTAGGAAAAAGTTTTTCTAAAATCTCATAAGATGGATGACCCAATCTACGGTGCCACTGATGTAACATAGAGAGACTTGGACTCGTATCTACCTGTAGAGCCAGACCACTTGGCATGGGTGAAAGAGACAGACGAGGAGCAGACTCCAGATAATAAAGGCCATCACATGATCTACCACTGCCAATCACCTTCCCTGTACCCAGTTCCTGAAAGACACAATGTGTAGGAAAAAAGGTCACTGAGCAATTTAAGGATTGTGTAAGACTACTAACGGAGAGAAGATTAGTAGGAAAATTTGGCACATGAAGAACTGAAGAAAGAGGAAGGGTTGGAGAGCAGCGAATGAAACCTTTCCCTGAAATAACACCAGATAGGGATCCATCTGCCTCGAACCTTATCCTTACCAGAACATGCAGAGTAGGAGTCGAAAAATGAAGAACAACCTGTCAAATGATCTGTGGCACCAGAATCTATGATCCACGGAAGATAGGATGCATTAGCTCGAATACTTGTAGAGAAAGCTGCAGTGGATGTAGGAGCTATAGTAGATGGAGTATCAAGCCTGGCCAGTAGGCGCTTGAGAGCTTGTATCTCCTCCCGAGAAAGAGGGGCAGTTGGAACATGGTTGAGATTACCCGCCATATCAACAGAAGGTAGTGAACAAATATCAGATAATAAAAATTCCCAAAAACAACTCCAATCAAGGGAATCAACTCAAAATAGGCAATACCCAATCAATTGGGGCCCCAAACTTCAACAATCCACGAACAATCAACCACCAACAACCAGAGATAGTAATAACAATCTACTAAAAAATTCCGCAAGAACAATCTAGGAGCCAAACTCACTAGGCTAAAAAATAACCTCTCAAAAACTGGAAAACCAACCACTAGCAAGCGATATATGCTCTGAATCAACAAAGAAACAGAACCACAGAACACAAATTACAGTGCAACTACACGTCCAAAACACTACAACCAGCAGCAAACAAGAGAAGACCAACCCAGAAATTGCAGAAAAAGGTGCCTAAACTCACTGGTTCAACTCAAACGGACTCGGTCGAACTCAAATAGCAATAGCGGAAGCCTGAAAGTACCTGACCTGAACGTGGAATGAACGTGAAACGACCTGGAAAACTCCGGCGAGGGAAGGCGACACCGGAAAGCAATGGTCAGAGGTCCGAAGAGGGCCAAAAAACTGTCGGTGAACCCTAGGTTTCAAATCTGAGTGGCAAATAGGGCTGAAACTGGTTGATATAGCAGAATGCTACTGTTCATCGGCACTGTTCACGCGGCATTGTCCATCGGTTACTGTTCACGCGACACTGTTCATCAGCTACTGTTCACGTGACACTATTCATCAGCTACTATTCATGCATCACTGTTCAAGATTGGTGCAAGGGAAATCCCACGTTAAGGTTAGGATCTTTGCTCTGATACCATGTAAAGTTGAGAGACAACAGTATCGATATGTGGAAAACCCAAAATTAGGGTAACTTTCATTAAACTGGGTATATATACAATGCAAGATACAACAATTACAATGAGGTCCTAACTAATTAACTATTTACATACTAAGGATAAATAATGAAACTCCTTACAACGAACTAATTCATTAATCTAACATATATGCATGATATGAACCACGCAATATGAACTTGAAGAAGTACCATAAAACATTAAGTTCTTAATCATCTGCAGGCGAAAGAAGATGGGGACAAACCAGGGCTTGAGGCTATGTTGCAAAAAGTTTTCCAACTATATGCAGCCAAAGTACTTTCTAGACGTAGCTATGCAAAAAAAGGTATGTTCGTTATGTATACAATCGGATGTAAAATTGATTATTCAATGAAGAGTTTACAAATATCATCATGCTTTTGCCAAATTTGTAATCTAGATTGACTTGTTAATTAATACAGTCAATATTTTTATTTTCTCATTGACCAACGATATGTGAATGCTGGCTAACACTCGGTTGTGCACATTTTCTTGATACACTTATACGTTATAAGCTCATTTTTTGGGGGCTTAAATAGCTGGAATTTGATGTCAAGATACCCAAGTCAACTTGTGTTGTGGGTATATCTAACATCTAAACAAACTATATCCTTGGAAGAGTCGGAATGTGCAACTCTTAGCAGGTTTTTAGTTACACAGAATGTTATTGATTTATCTTGTGGTAGTTTTCTTGTATTATGGTCAGTATGCGACATGTGTCTTTTAGGGCACTTGTTTAGTAATTTTTGCATTCTATCCCATAGTCGAGCTGGGTTTGCATATTAGATTGCTAACATTTAACAAATCTTAGTTCTCTTCTTATCACAATGTAGGGTGCGTTCATATTCTCTTTGCTTTCCATAGTTAAGTGTGTGAACTTAAGGAAGCATATCCTCAAATGGAGTTAGGACTGAGTCAACTGACAGAGAAGAAGGTGAGGATGTGCTGCTGTAGAGACCAAATGCATGCTTCCTTTTGACATATATGTTTTCTTCTCTTGGACTTTGAGAAGAATAAGGAAATGAATAAACGACAGTGAGTTCACTGGATGAATTTAGGGCAGTTTGGAAAGGACAATTGGAGGACAATGTTGTTCAACAGTCATTTAGTACTTTTCATCGTGTTTTGTAATGGTTTAAACTCTGAGTCCTTTTTGTATGTGTTCTGCTCTCCAAGTTTCCCACCTTCTCTCTCATGCTCCATAGTTTCACTAGTAACTTTTGAATGAGAGGTCGCATAATGATGTAGTAGTCTAAAAGATCTGTCTCAGATTTTTAAGCTCCTTTGTCTTGTTTATTTTGGTCTTTTTGGTAAATATCAGATAAATGTTCCTGATCTTACCTATATATCATTTTGTCTTAGCATTGAGTCTACTAATTTCTCAGTGCTATTTTCTAAATAACACTAGAATCTGCAATACATGTAGGGTCATAGCCTAGAGGCTTAGATTTGAAAGACGACCCACTGGTGCGCATCCCATTTTGTTTAATAAACTTTACTGATTAAAGATTTCCTGGTCCGCGAAAGAACGCTGTTAGATGCACAGCTGACCATCGCCTTACCTTTCAAATGTTACTCTTGACCGTGGAAGTGATAGAATCTACCTAGTACAGATGCTGATTTTAGTGTTGTTGGGGTGAAAGAGATTTGGTTCAGCGGAGCAAATGATTATTGCTATAAAATTTGTGGTGGACTCTGAACTATAGAAAGTAACTATCTTTGTTGAGAAGCAGTTTGAATCAATGACAACAGGTTAGGTGGCAGATTTGAGATCCCCATTAAAAGACATAAAAAAGAGAACAATGTGTAGGTGTTTTTCTGTTTATGTTTTGCTAGGTTTTTTGACTACCTGTCCCTCGTTCTGTTTCCACAGGGAATCAGGTTTTAAAGGCAGAAGAGTTTCTTGAGACCATAATCAAAGGTACCTACTGTCTGATCCTGAAATGTTGCTTCTTTTTGCTTTAATCACTTACATGTTTTCAGGCATTGCAATTATGCTAAGTGGTGTACATTGCTTGAACTAGTACCATAATCAGATATACCTACTGTAGTACTGTTAGCTATACTTACTAGAAGACTTGTTTCAGGAATTGCAATCAATTACTACTTGGTTTGGTGCTACATTCTTTGTTGTTTTTTGTTGAGAATTTAGGGGATGAATTGGAAATGATAGAGAGAACTGAGTTCCGTGCCAAGAGGAATCTGACACTGGTCCAATGAAGGGCCAAGCCTGAAAATATAACCATGAGAAAGTTAAGCATGCTATTGAAGCCTTGCAAATGTACAAGAAGCTTGATGAAGCAAATGAAGAGGTAAAATAGTATCTCGAGAAGTACTGCCAAGTTCTTGTGATATTAATAGGGTAAGCATGTAATGGATACCTGCTACTTTAAGACTGAAAAAGCATTTAGTTTGGGCCCAACAGGTCCTGAATCTCCTGATGAACGAAACTTGAAGCACACGAGAGAGACTAGCCTCAGTCAGTTTTATCCCCCTTTTCTTCATCTTATATTCCTCCTTTTGGCCTTTAGAGGCCCCGTTTAGGAGATGGATATAATGTCCTATTTTTGGAGATGAATTTTGACACGACATATAAGATGCTGATGTGGAGTGACTCTCATTTTCTCTGCTCTAGTATCATCGAGGCTGAGTATGTTCGTAAAGCAATTTAGAGGATTAGACCATGAAAAAAGGATAACTGGTTAGATGATTCACTGAAATTTTTTCAAAAAGAACTTCTTGGTTGGATTCTACAAATGTCTAAGATGACCTCCTCAAGGCCTTGCTGCATAGTTACCACTTACCAGATTCTTATTCTTGTTCTACTGGCTGCAGCCCCCGAAGAAGAGTGGAATAAGCTTTTGATCAACGGTATAACTCTTGGTAAAGGGGAAATCTCCCTGGAGGAACTTCATGCCGTTATTAAGAAACGCATTGAACGAACTTTGATCCGGACGGTAGGCACACCCCTGTTTCTGGAGCCGTTTGATTTCCCAATACTGCGTCATATTTTGTAACATTTCTCTCTCTCTCTCTCTCTCTCTCTCTCTCTCTCTCTCTCTCTCTCACAGGATGGAGGTTCTTATGAGCAGCGAGTCCTTGTCGAATACCTGAAGGGAATTCAAAAAAGAGCGGAGGAGGTTGTCCAAGTACTCCAGGGCAAGAAGCCACAATAGTTTGTGTTTGAATTCCAAGCGGGAGAAATTCATTAAATGTTTTTAGTGCACATAATATGGAAAGAAGTTCGTCCATGTAGTTGAAAAATGAAGAGGGCAATTCCCTTAAGAAGAGGAAATGCGGATTTGGACAAGGAATACACCATTAGGCAACCAGAATCTTACAAGGCAGTCTGTGAACCTTGTGAAAGCACCTGCTAATATGTATGCCTGAAATCATTCTTTTGCAGACTAAGTTTTTTGGGCTTTTTTCCTGTTCATTTTTCGGGGTCAGGAATTTGAAATGCCTTTGGAATTGTATACGGGTTTGGATACATGACTGATGCTCCTTTCTTCTGAAGAATGTTACTGAGATTCTCCCATTCTTCGGAAGAGTAACAAAATTAAGGGGAAAAAGGACCCAAAAAAGATACTTTTTGTTTTTGGATCTTTTTCGTCGTTTTTGTATGAACTTTTATTTATATTTTTATATTTTTTTCGATTTCTCTCATTGAAACAAAAATATAATGTGAAAATTCGACCCAAATATTGTAAAATCAAGAACAAACAATAAAAAAAACCGTGTTAAAAAATTGGGAAAAAGTTTGACCAAAGGAGCCCTAATCTCTGATCTCAAACTGTAATAAAAGTGACTACTTCCCAACCATTTCTTTGAACAGAAAGTCTACACACACATACAATCTGTGCACAGATTGTGCACAGATTTTGTTGTGGGGCCCACCACGGGTCCCACACCAATCATCCGAGCCGTTCATTAAATCTAAAACATTTTTTCAAGAGTTCCCGTAAAAAATAAGCTCAATCCGATACCTATAAGTGCTCGATCCAACCATATAACTTTTCATTATCCGGAAATCTGAATGAAAAGTTAGATGGTTGGATGAAGCACCTGTAGGTATTAGATTGAGCTTATTTTTTACGGAGGCCCTTGAAAAAGTGTTTTTTACATTTAATGAACGGCTCGGATGATTGGTGTGGGACCCGTGGTGGGCCCCACAACAAAATCTGTGCACAATCTGTGCACAGATTGCTGTGTGAGTAGCAGGACTCTTCTTTGAACAGATGGATTATGGGTACCTATGGCTACAGTACTGATGGTGTACAAATGGTTGTGTGGAGCCCACTTCAGAATACCATACATATAATCTAAGTCAATAAATGATTTTAAATGATTTTTGCAAATTTTTATACAAGAATAAGCTCAATCGAATAAAATAAATTTGGAAGAAGCATTCTTTTGATAATTGAAGAAACATTAGATAATAAGAGTTCTCGATATTTCGATGGGTTTATAAAAGACTGATAGAGACTAGAATTTGCTATTTCATACTTCTAGAAGCCAGTCGAAAAATAACAAAACAAAATAGAAAGAGAGACGGAATTGACCTTACAAAAAATGTAATACAAATTACGAAGGAGGCGTTTAGTATCGGTCTTAATTTATAGGAACTCCATATACGTTTATGAAAAAAAATATAAATCTTATCACACATTTTTTCTTTATTAGTTATCAAAAAAAGTAAAAATATAAACAGAAAATTCAAGACAAAAAACGCTACCAAACGTATCCTACCACTCGCCCCTTTTTTTTTTTTTTTTTTTTTGTGGTAAATACGTTAAATAAAAAGGGGGATATTCATTACTTAACGGTAATTTTTTTTTTTTTGGTTTTGTTTTGAACTGCTTACTTGAAGACGAAGTCATTCTTGGCATGTCTTAACGGTACACTCTCTCTCTCTCTCTCTCTCTCTAACCCCCCTTATCGTTTCCCTGTGGGAGGCTGTGCGAGGATGAATTCGTGAAGCACACATGCAAAGGCCTGCAATTTCTACGGAGACAGCCGCGGAATCTTGACCAGCAAAGGATAACCCTCTTCATTCTCACTCCATAAAAGAATGCTTAGAGGGTATTCTCTGGTAATCGGATCCTCTGTGACCACCAACACCAATACAACAACCGATGAGCCAAGAAAGAACGGTTTGCGGCGCGGTAAATGGGTCCTGCGGTCAGTTCGAAGACCTAGAGGTACAATTCTATTTTTGTGTTTGTCCCTTCTCAGTTCTCATTCCGATTTTGTGGATGGGTATTGAGTTCGATTTTGGGAAGTGAAAGAGGGGGAAAATATGTATGCCCAGTTACGGGTGCGAATTTGTTCACCCTCACTAAATGAAGTTACTCTGATTGGTGGAAAAAGTGTGGGGTCTATGGTCTCAATACAATTTTTGATAATAATGAGATTAGGTTGGGGGTGGAATCCGCACTTTTGGGTAATTATATGAGATTAGTTTGTAGCGGGATCCACACTTTTTCCACCAATTGAGGGTGCTGTTCACCCTCATCTAGTGAGAATGAACAAATTCGAACTCGCTCAGTTACTCAAAAAATTAGATGATTTAGCTGTACCTTTTGGTCTTCAATTTTTGGGAATCGGCTGTTCGTACAGCAGTATCCACAACCCCTTTGCGGGCTCCGTAGCAAGAAACGATATATTATGTTAAAGCGATTGGTTAGAGCCGAAACAAAAAAGTACAGGAACACAATTTCAGGACACAACTTTGAACACAATTGTATTTGGAGCCATCCAATGTATGTGGTCCACATGCATGGAATGGCCCTGGATGCAGTTGTGTCCGGAGTTGTGTTTTTAACGTTGTGTTCCTAGCATTGCTCGAGCCGAAAACGTTCAATTTGTCTATGAGGAATCGGTTTTAGGTCCATCAACCGGTTTATCACTTTATTGTGGTTATCATGAATTTGTTCGAGAGAGGAGGGAAGTAGAGCACAAAAATCAGTGTACTCGAAACAAATGGAGAGACAAATGGGTGATCAATTTTAAATATGAATCTCACATTAACCGTTTATCCTTAGACTCAAACATTTCCAAATATGTTCACTGTCCCCGATTGGAAGTTCTCTTCTTTCTCTTCTTTTTTAGCCAAATATGTTTTCTTTCAAAGTTGGATACCACCTACCATACGTTTGAAGAGTGCATACATTCCTTACAGTAGAGTGTGTCTTTCTTGCATTGTTCAAATTTCACCTAAGTTCCACATTGTTCTTCCAACTGATTTTATTTGTTCATCTGGTTTGTCTCATTTTTAGGTCAACGCCTGTCACTCAAGCTTGAGCCCACAACTCCAATCTCAAAGAGGACACGAGCTGGTCCATCTCCTACGCCCTCTGCAAACTCTGTCACCGGTGAGAACAATGTCCAAGTGGTACTGTTCTAACTCCTTACCAATTTCGTATGCTATACTGTTAGATTCGTGACATAGGTTTTGACTTTTGTGAATGGCAGTTAGAGGACATGTGTTATTCTCGATTAGAATTGGGTGAACATGTCATAACCTTGATGGAAAACATATGTAGGCATGTTTCAGTTCTTGATTTTCTTCAATATGGATAGTCAGAGAGATTTTCTTATATGCATACATGATCTTATTGCAACTGATTTGTACTCATTGATTTAAAGGGGAGGTTTGGAGTTCAAGTTTATGGAAGAGAGAAATCCAAGCAGGGAAACCTAAAATTGGTTTGTATATTTGTACTCAATGGTTATTAGGTCAATAGCCATTGTTCCCTATAAAAGTATGTAGGTGTAGAAAGTATGTACTCGTGTAAAGGAACACTTCGAAATGTTACTTGGGGATTTTACATGCTTTGCGTTTTCCTCCCTTAACCATTGCTCCATAGGTGGTTGATAACATGACCCTAATACACATAAGAAGATTACATTTCTGAAAATAGTGAGGAAATGACTTTCCAAAAGATTTATGCTTCCTAAAACCTTCAGCATCTTAGGCCGCAGCATGTCATGGGAATTCATCTTTCCATGCCTTCTGTCAATTGCGATGATATTGCTGGTCGTGGCTCGTTTTCATAAAGTTCTAAGAACATTTATTAGTCTCATAAATGTTAGTTGGAGTTGAGCAAGGATAACAGAAACCAGTGATTCACATTTGAGCCCTCATTTTGTAAAGATAATTTTCAATTTAGTTCAATGCGTATAACTCAAATTTTGGCAATTACTGGTGGAAAGTTCTCTTTGTTCATTGTCTTCTATGGTGAAACTGACTTGAAACTGAGATGATATTCTGCTTATTTTATTTTCTTTATTATTCTATGATTAAAGGGTCCCTATTGAAGTGTGGAAAAGTCTAGGTGACTTGGGGGTGACTTGGTTGACGAAGTTGTTCAACAAGATTATTATGACTAGGAAGATGCCCGATGAATGGAGAATGAGTACCTTAGGACCTATATATAAGAATAAAGGGGATATTCAAAGCTGCAACAACTATAGAGGTGTTAAATTGATGAGCCATACGATGAAGTTGTGGGAAAGAGTTATTGAGCATCGCTTGAGGATGGTGACTACGGTGTCAGAGAAGCAGTTTGGGTTCATGCCAGGAAGATCCACCATGGAAGCTATCTACCTATGAAGGAGATTGGTAGAAAAACACAGAGCAAAGAAGAAGGATCTCCATATGGTTTTCATAGACTTAGAAAAGGCTTATGATAGGGTGCCTAGGGATATCATATGGTGGGTTTTGGAGAGAAAAGGAGTGACCAAAGGGTATATCGAGGTGATTAGAGACATGTATGAAGGTGCCGTCACTACCATTAGATCACCAGTGGGGGAAACGAGTGAATTTCCAATCACCGTAGGATTGCATCAAGGGTTAGCCCTGAGCCCATACCTCTTTGCCTTAGTTATGGATGAATTGACTAAACAATTTCAAGAGGATATTCCATGGTGTATGATGTTTGCAGATGACATTGTCCTCGTAGATGAAACTGCTAGAGGTGTTAATAGGAAATTAGAAATTTGGAGGGAAGCATTAGAGTCAGAGGATTTTCGGATAAGTAGGAGTAAAACGGAGTATATGGTGTGCAAGTTTAGTGATACCAGTAGTGCGCTCGAAGAAAGTGTGATGATCCAAGACCAGGAGATACCAAAGAGTGATCATTTTAGGTATTTAGGCTCAATTATTAGTAGCAATGGAGAGATTGGAGATGATGTGGCCCATAGGATTCAAGTGGGGTGGCTCAAGTGGAGAAGTGCTACTGGTGTACTATGTGACAAGAGGGTACCCACAAAATTGAAGGCAAAATTCTATGGAACGGCCATAAGACCAGCGATGCTTTATGGGACAGAATGTTGGCCTATTAAGAAACAACATGTGAGCAAAATGAGTGTAGCGGAAATGAGAATGCTGAGGTGGATGTGTGGTAAGACTAGACGAGACAAGATTAGAAATGAAACAGTTCGTGAGATGGTAGGTGTAGCACCTATAGAGGAGAAGTTGAGGGAAAATAGGCTAAGGTGGTTTGGGCATATCTACCGTAGACCGGAAGATGCAGTAGTTAAGAAAGTGGATAGGATAGCTCTAGGTAGCAATGTTACGGGGAGGGCTAGACCTAAATTGACATTAGATGCTGTAGTACGCAAAGATATGAGTCTAATAGGTCTATGTGAACAAGTGGCTCTTGACAGAGCTCAATGGAGGAAACGGATTCATGTAGCCGACCCCAAGTGATTGGGACGTAAGGCTCAGTTGGTTTGGTTTGGTTTGATTCTATGATTAAAGGGGGTGGTGGTGGATCAGTTAACAATATATTCTGGAAATTAAGTGAACATAGTGTGGATGCATTTTAAGTGCCAAGACTGATGGCGAACTGAAGTGGAATCATAATGAGCACAGGCTAAATTACTTATCAATTGAAACATCTCCCATGAAGATAACAAGATATGGTAATCCCATAGTCTGCGGTAACTATGTTTGCCATCAGATTTTATCCTTTCTGGGGTTGATGGATGCATATATTTTTGCCCCGTTCGTTTCCGATTTTGGATTTGGATTTGTAGGTAATGAGTGGAGAGAAATAGAGTAATGATTGGAGAGAGATAGAGAGAAAAATGAGAGTAATGATTGGAGAGAAATAAGATAATGGTTAGAATCCAAAACCCTTAAACAAATGGACCGGGGGGGTGGGGGGTGTGTCTTTGTACGTTTTGAAGCTGATTTAGGTGTTGTTCTCCTAAGGAGCTTTTGAGGCTTTTCGACTTGTTTGTCTATAAGCGCTATAGAAAAGTTGTTCCTCCCAACTTTTTGGGCTTTTCCAAATGACCATTCTACCCTTATCCAAAAAAATAATGCCATTTTTTTTTGAAAAAAATGAGAGAATTACAACTTTAATGGGATAAAAGCTTGGCTCGGTGTCAAATTTTAAAATCCCAACACGAGAAACATAACTTTATAAATATATCTCAACCATTCATTTCAAATGGCTGAGATTTGAGTACTCTCTTCTCCCTCCCCATCTCTTCACCTAATCCTTCTCTCTCTCCTATCCCACCACACACCTACCTTTCCCAGACCCAACTCCGAACGGTTCCTCTTTTTTCAGCACCTCCATTTTCGGCGACCCCTTTAGTCTCTCTCTATTCCCCGGCCCTGTTGGGTCTGAGCGTTTCGGGCCGGCAGCCGATCGGGTCGCGGATTCCACAAAATCCACCTGTGAAACCACCTTCCCTCCATTCTCTTCCGTTCTCTTCCACTCTTTGCCACTCTGATCGGACGTTGACGGAGGGAGCTTGTACAGGTAGAGCTGTCGGGCTAAGGCTGTCAGTCTCTCGGATCCCTCGAAGCAGTTGGTTGGATCCATGAGGAATTTAGAAAGTGGAAATGGTATTGATGATATAGACAGGGATACTAATACCCGTCTCAATACGGAGAGCATTTCTTGAAAACCATTGCATTCGTGAGAAACGGTTCTGGTGATTTGGTGGTTTGATTTACGCTCCATTTGGAAGTCAATGGAGAAGGAAGGGTGGTCGGTTTCTACAGAGGGAACTTGTGTGCTGGATATAGTGTCGTCGAAGATGGAGGTGCCGGAGATGGAAGAGTCGGCCGGAGTTGGTCTGAGAAAAGTGGGGTGTGTGGTGGGGAAGGAGAAAGGGAGGGATTAGGTGAGGAGATGGATAGGGAGGAAAGAGTGTGTTCTAATCTCAGATATTGAAATGAATGGCTGAGATCTTGTGTCAAAAATTGTGTGGGTAGAACCGGCCCCTATAAATATTGCACTACCATAACACCTAAAATACTTAACCATCCATTTCAACGTCACATTCTTAACGGTTACTTTCACAGTTAATCCCTGCGCTATGGTTCTACACAACGTTCTCCTCGACCATCTTTTTTTTTTTTTTTTTTAATCTTAGCACGAATGGTATCCCAAAAATGTTCCATATGAAAATCATTGTCTTCATCTTTCTCTGCCCCAACTTGATCATCCGCTTCCACCCATTCGGATGAAATATCAGTATACTTCGTACTTGTAGTTCTCATCTTCCCTATCCGCTTGTTGGAAAAGTTCTTTCATTTGATGTAGTTGTGCATTACCATGGAAGCAACAAAAATCTTCCTATGCTTTTTGAATGGAAATGTCAGAATGTTCGTAATCATTCTGCATGTCACTGCATTATACGGGGACGATGATCCAACATACGGACGACAGTTTGTGGTACACTGGTATACTCCATTTGTTAACTCTTGCGGATATGCGGGAGATGATATCGAATGTTGTGGGAATGACGTCCACATTCATGAAAATAACATATCGCTTTCCAAGTATTAGGTATCCAAACTCGACATATCAGCACATCGGAATTGAGCTCGTGGACAATACCGGCGTAGATCAAATATTGGATGTTCATGGGAAGTACCCGGTTACATCCCCATTTTGTTCACGAAAACAATGAACGTTGAACCCTAGCAAACCGTACCACAGTTTCACATAACAACGCTCAAGTGAGCGTTTCCTTGGGCAAAGTTCTCGGCAACGACGTTACGATAACGACACAACATTCTTCCCCGGGCAAAGTTCTTGACAAAGACCTTTCGATGATAACGATACAACATTCTTCGCAAATGAAATTGAGGAACATGACCACGCCACGGAGGATGATGAGGGGTTAGAGCCTTAGAGTTTGGAGGAGGCGTCGGAGACTTCGTTCAGGATGTTGATGAGCGCTTGGAGGCCGATGGCTTCGAGGCCAAGTACAATGAAGGAAACGCGATGCGAATGCATCGGTCGCCATGTCCCATCTACAGGCTGGACACATGGTCAAACATTGTCGACCCTAGTCCACAAGTGCCAAACCGAAGTCAAGTGGGACGGTGCTATTTTTTGAACATTTAGCCCGTGTTTTGTATGAGTTACAATAAAAATATCACAGCTTAGGTTGCAAACGTGTTTGATTAACCTCAATCTTTTTTTCTTTTTTTTTTTCGGGGCAGGTCTTCTCTTCGAAGTCTACCTTAGACCTGGAGATGCAGTAGTTAAGAGAACGGATAGGATAGCGTTGGGTAGCAACGCTACGGGGAGGGGAAGACCTAAATTGACGTTAGATGCTATTATGCGCAAAGATATGAGTCTAATGGGTTTGACTGAACAAATGGCCATGACAGAGTTCAATGGAGAAAAAAAATTTATGTAGCCGACCCCAATTGATTGGGACATAAGGCTCGGTTTGGTTTGGGTCTTCTCTTCGAAGGATGAGTTGCAATATTCGGTGAAGAAGTATTGCATGGCCGGAAACTATGTCATCAAGACAAATAAATTGTCACCAAAGATGTTGGTGTACAAATGGAAGAATCAAACCCCTTGCGCTTGGTGACTTCGGGCATGTCGGAAGGAGAATCTGGACATGTGGCAAATCACGATATATATAGGGCCCCATACATGTCTAGGTGTCAATGTAACCCAAGGTCGCAATATGCTTGATGTCCAATACATGGCAAATGAAATCAGTAAAATTGTCGCAATCGACCCAAGTACAAAGATCAAAACCCTACAGCAAATTGTTAGAAAGATAACAGATGGATACATGTCATCATATGCAAAGACTTGGACTGCAAAACAAATGGTTATAGCAAAAATTCATGGAAATTGGGAAGAATTGCATAAAACACTCCCAATATTTCCACAAGTCCGGGTACGCAGACATGTTTTATATAAAGAGATTTGGGCATACCAGGATGTGCCACATTTCATAGTCTATTTTGGGCATTCGCACCGGCAATCAAAGGCTTTAAACATTGTCAGCCAATAATATGCTTTGATGGAACCTTCGAATATACAAGGACACGCTGCTAATTGCTGTGAGTCAAGACTCTGAGAAGGAGGACAAGGAGAATTGGGGCGGTTCCTCGCATGTGTCATGCACTTTGTAACCGATCGACAAGGCTTGCCTCTCATTTCAGACAGGCACCCTGGCCTTCTATCTTACCTGAAGCATGAGGATGCATGGGATTGGAGACCTCCGTATGCTTATCATCGTTACTGCCTTTGCCACTTTGGTGTCGTGTCAATCTATCATCGTAGATTCAAAAAATTAGTGGGGAGAGGAGTTCAAATCACAACAATGCAAGGGCAAAAGCGGAAGTTCAAGTCTAAGCTTACCAGATTACAAAGGTTCACCAAAGGTGTTGTCTATGACGAACTAAAAGAGCTCGATAAGAAAATTTGGTCATTCAATACGATGAAGGTAAGCGATATGGCGTAGAAACTACCAATGCTTCAGAGAGCTTTAATGGGGGTCGTAAAAGAAGCCCGACAACTCCCGATAGTGGCAACATATATGACTACCTTCTACAAGTTCGTCACGTATTTCGACGAAAGACTTGTGAAATCCAAGGAATTAAAGGAAAATGGGATCCATTTTTTCCTATATGGGAAGAAAAAGTTCGATGCATGGAAGGAGTGGGACACAAAGTGATTGTGTTTCACCCGGTCGTGGGATTGTACGAGGTACATACACCAATGAATCTGGCAAGCCCATACAAAAGAAATAACAAGCACACGGTTGATATGACAAAGCATAAGTGTTCTTGCAACAAGATTCAACTATGGAAAATGCCCTGTTCGCATGTGATTGCGGTTCACAATAAAATGTGTGTTGACCCTCGTTTATACTTCAACGATTATTGGACGGTCTACACAACAATTGCCATGTTTAGGTCTCTAACATTCAAGCCACAGCCTGTGGAACCCTACTGGTCGTCGTACACGGGCCAAGAATTCTTCTGGACAAAGAACGTCTCTAGGGTTGAGGGCGGCTGAAAGTAAATCTATTTCGAAGTGAGATGGATTGGGTTGAGTCTCAACCGCCACAGACCTGCACATTGTGTGGTCAACAGGGTCACAACAGGAGAAGATGCGAAAGAGTCGGGGGATCATCGCATCTAAATCATGTAATTCAAAAAACATGTAATGTGAACTTGTGAATGTATGTCATGACTAGGTTGTGTATGTCTCCATGTTAAAATGTACTATCCAAATTGATTAGTTCAAATTATATTGAGATTAGAAATACGTACTCAATGTTATGAAGGGATTTTCATAGCGACGCATGTTCCCCTCCGAGCAACCAATCGTGGCACTAAGCCATCCCGAAGCCAAGCATGCCGAGTACTCAATGGATGAGGCAACGAGTCACTGAGGTGCTTAGAGGGGGAGAATATCACTTTGAAAATACCTTCGTCACCTTTTTTTTAACTTTTAGGTTTTTACAAAAGGTTTTGCACGATGAAAACATAAAATGTTATGGTTCATGTAACAAAGTAGTTTTTGGCAATGTTTGGCTCAAGGTTGTGCTGTATAAACGCATTTTAAGAATGCGTTGTTGGGGTTACAATTATAACGTATGTTTGCAATGCGCAATATATATTTACCCGCTGGCACTTGCATGGCTGCGGTTTTGAGCCACGTGGTCATTAACAATTATAACATGTGTTCAGAATGCGCAAAATACTATTTTTAAAATACGTTTCAAAAGTGGTATATTTCTCGAAAACATTTAAAAAAAGTGGTCATTAAAGAGTTCTTTGGAGTCTCTTAATTGCCTAGTTCCGCACCTGAAGTCCTCGAGATGGTATTTGTACCCTTTTTATGGAGTGAGGTATCCTTTTTTGTTTGGATACCCAGCGTCGACCAAGTAGTACCTCCCTCTTGAATACGCATCAAATTAATTATTTACACGTAGATGAAGTACAAATTAATTATGTACAACGTTGACCAAGTAGGGTTCGGCAGGCAGTGGCTTGAATGTTAGAGACCCATACATGGCAATTGTTGTGTCGACTGTCCAATAAATTGCTGAAGTATATAAGAGGGTCAACACGCATTTTATTGCAAACCGCAATCGCATGCGAACAGGGCATTTTCCATTGCTGAATCTTGTTGCAAGTACGCTTATGCTTTGTCATATCAACCATGTGCTTGTTATTTCCTTTCTATGGGCTTGTTGGATTCATCTTTATTATATCATGGATTTATCAATCTCAAGTTCACTTAGTAAAAATGAACTCTTTTCATTCATAGGATTAAGCAGAAAACCTTTTAGATATCAAGTTATTCCTTATATTCATTGATTTCATTCATCTTTCGTGAACAAGCTTCAATCAAAAATCTAGAGGAGCTACCTCTACATAAAGGGGAATGACGTCAAACCATCAGGATATCTGATTAATATGCTCCAGCCTTATTACTCCAAATCCACTTTGTCTTTTTACCGTCCTCAAGTAAGGACACGTGTTTAGTCGACAAGAAAATTATACATTTTCAGTATTACTTCACAAGTAATTCCATTTCATTATTGCATACAAAGGTGATTTAAGCATTTAACAAAACGCATAATAAAGATAATGCATGTTTCACCTCTTGTCCTGACAACGCAGCTAAGGCTAGACGCATCCTACTCGTTCACCCTCGAACACCCGAACCTAAACCCAAAGAAAGAACCAAAGTCAAACACTGGCTAACTACGACATTCAAAGTCGAAACAAATGAAACTAGTAAGAATCTAATCCAAAAAAAAAAGAAGTTGAGAAAAACTCATATACCAGATTAACTTTACTTTCATAAAACGGTAGTTTGTGCACAAAAATGGTCCCAAGGGTAAAATGGTAGTTTAAACTCTTATTTCTTTTTAATGAAGAATCTGGTCTAATACAAAAAAGTTAGGTCATATTATGTCAAATTTTGTGCATGCATTGTTCAAAAACGATGGAAAGCTTGTTTGGTTACTAAAAGATGTCGGGGTCCCATTTTTGGCGTCGTATGTCGTTTTATCGTAACGTTGTTGTTGAGAACTTTGCCCGGGGAAGAATGTTGCATCGTTTTCGTAATGTTGTTGTCGAGAACTTTGCTCAGGGAAACGCTCACCGAACTCACTGAACATTGTTCTGCGAAACTGTGGTATGGTTGCTGGGGTTGAACGCTCATTGTTTTCGTGAACAAAATGGGGATGTAACCGGGTACTTCTCCATGAACTCCATTCGGATTACTGGGCGCTAGTTTGATTTGAGATTCTGCCGATTTTTTAGCTCGCCCGCCCACTGGCCGAACACAAGCCCGGATTTGTCTCAATAGCTCTCCGAACCACTGCAAGTGCTAGGGATCGGAATGAAGCGTAAATAAGTGGGTTTGGGCAAAAGTTAGTTAGTTATCGATCTAAGCTGGTATTGTCCACGAGCTCAATTCCGACGTGCTGATATGTCAAGTTTGGATACCTAATACTCGGAATGCGATATGTATGTGGAAGTCATTCCCGCAGCATTCGATATCATCTCCTGCATGTCAGCAAGAGTTAACAAATGGAGCGCTGTACCGCCAGTGTACCATGGACAGCGATCCAACATAAAAAAGAAGGTCGAGGAGAACCACAGCGGTGGGGACGCAGGGATTGACTGTGGAAGTAGATGTGTTATTGAAATTGATGGTTATGTATTGTAGGTGTTGTGGTAGGGCAATATTTGTAGACTTACCATTCAGAAATAAAAAAGTGTGTAATGTAAGGTTGCTGGGCTGGAGGTTACGTGTGATCATAAACTAGGTAAATGTAATATACAATGTTGTTATATATATAAAGTTATGTTTCTCGTGTTGGGATTTAAATTAACATAGTGTAATATTTCAAACATGTAAGGTAAAAAAAAAACATGCTTAGGAAACCTAGATATGTGGTAGTAGGAGATTGAGGGAATTGGACAATGGACAGTGTCCATGGAAGCACATGAACTGAAAATTTTGCCACCATTAAAGTTGTAATTCTCTCTTTTTTTTGAAAAAAAGAAGAAGAAGAAAGAAGTGGGATTTTTTGGAAAAGACCAAAAAAGCTAAGAGGAACAACTTTTCTACAGCTTATAGACAAACAAGTCAAAAAGCCCCAAAAGCTCCTTAGGAGAGAGAGGGGTGGTTGAATAATGCAGCAACAGCGACGTGGTAGGTCGACGATCAAGAGGACGTGCTGGTTGTGTACTATGTCAAGGGTAGTAATGGAAGGTTGTGGGTGGATGGGGATTTAAATGCACGTGCGTGCGGGGGGGGGGGGGGGGGGGGGGGGGGGGGACGGGGACGGTTGACTGATGATGCAGCAATGGCGACGTGGTAGGTCAACGATTAGAAGGACGTGTGGGTCATGTACAACGTCAAGGGTGTGTGGTCATGGGTGGATGGGGAGGGAAACGAGGAGAGAGAGAGAAGAGAGAGAGAGAGAGAGAGAGAGAGAGAGAAGTAGATCTAGGGTTGTGGAGGGTTGAAAATTTAGCAGGGGCAAAGTGACTTGTCACATCGTGTTTTTGAATTGCTTTGCAAGGTACTTTGTTGGTTTGCTTTTGGCTACAATATTTGTCGTCTATAAGCTGTGGAAAAAATCTAAGATGGTAAAGCCCCAAAATCTTAGAAGAACAAGGCCTTAGTGGCTGTCTATTAGTTCTTTTGTGCTTTTGCTTTACTGAAAGCCAAGAAATGGTACGGTTTTGATTTCTGACCTTTTTTTTGGACCTATCTTCTTAGATTACTGCCTTTTCGAAGGACATAATATAGGGATTTTATCTCAAATTCTTGAAGGGTAGTGATTTTCGTACTCTCCTTTTTAGCATATGCTGTAACAACCCACCGCAGCTGCTAACCTTTAGTCTAACCACTTGGCTCAAAAGGTTAACCTCAGGTTATACAAGTCACAATTCGTATATCCAATCCCTTTCCAAATTTTCCCACCAATGTGAGACAACATGGGATGTAGAACAAAAATTCTTAGAATTCCTTGGGGATTTTTGATTGGTGCTGAGCTAAATATAGGGCAAAGTTGTATCTCTTTGGTTAATAAGATCCAAGAGTTTATCGATCCCAAGTCACATACGCACTCCTTTTTTGTACTCATTAATGTGAATTCACACATATTATCCCTTCATTGACTCACTTTTTCACACATGAAGGGGTGATGTAATAAATTCAGGAGTAAAAACAAAGAAGGGACTGTGTGGATGATAATAAGGGGAGTTGCGAAAAACAATTTCCTTGCTGAGTTAGACTAAAGGGTTAATTTTTAGGGTGGTTGAAGGTCAGAATGGTTAGCAGAAAGGTAAGTGTGGTTCCTCACTCATGGACTAACCAAACCAAACCAAACCGAGCCTTATGTCCCAATCACTTGGTTCCTCACTCATGGACTGCTGTAGTTCAATTTTTTACTGGTTTATGATGGGTTTGGAGATTGGCTGATGGCTTTTCCCATTTCAATTTTTTTATTTTTAGTTTTTACGGTTGGAGGTACTTAGTAGCAAGTGCCTCGTCATGGACCAGTTTAATGCAGCAGCAATATCCTAATATTTTAACCTTTGTAAATCCAGGTAATGTGATTTACATTGATAATGGCTCACTTCTTCACTAATTATGGAGAATAACATTGCAGGAAAGAAGCATCATAGAATTGGAGATCAAGCAAGATAAGAAAACCGTCATAGGAAAAAGCAGGACCATCACAGATCATATTAACGGCAATCCCAATTCTCAGAAAACCCTAGTAGATGAACTCCCCCCACTTGTTAGTGCATTAAAATCTTCAGCACAACAAAATGCTGCTAGTTTCCACTTCCCCGGGCATAACAGAGGACGGGCTGCACCGTCATCTTTAAGTCAGCTTATCGGTGAAAGGACATTTTTTCATGATCTACCGGAGCTTCCTGAGCTTGACAACCTATTTTCTCCAGCAGGGCCCATTTTAGATGCGCAAAAACAAGCAGCCGAACTGTTTGGCGCATCTGAGACATGGTTCCTTGTTGGGGGTACAACTTGTGGAATCCAAGCAGCAGTTATGGCTACATGTTCCCCAGGAGACTACCTTATTCTCCCCCGAAATTCCCATATATCTGCCATCTCTGCTATGGTATTGTCTGGTGCATTACCCAAGCACATTATTCCGGAGTACGATTTTGATTGGGACATTGCTGGTGGGGTCACTCCATCCCAGGTAAGTAGCATATAAACGAAAGCTTCATTCATGGGCCAACTTGGCAATGATTTTTTCCCTTCTAATCGTAAAGTAAATCACAAACCAGAAAATGAACAATAGTTGTAATGCCATTACTTTTCTTGGCAATGTATATAAACAAACGAGTGAAGTGTATTTGTTCGCTATTATGGCAGGTAGATAAAGCCATCCATGAATTGGGAAAGGAAGGTCGAAAACCCGCTGCAGTTCTTGTCACCTCCCCAACTTACCATGGTGTATGCAGCAATTTGAGTGAGATTTCGCAGCTTTGTCATTTGCATAGAATTCCCTTGATTGTCGATGAGGCTCACGGGGCCCATCTAGGATTTCATCCCCGACTACCTTATCCAGCCCTCCATCAAGGGGCTGATATTGCTGTACAATCAACTCACAAAGTCTTGTGCTCTCTTACACAGTCATCAATGTTACACATGTCAGGAGATATTGTAGATAGAGATAGAATATGCAGATGCCTTCAAACTCTTCAAAGCACTAGCCCAAGTTATCTGCTTTTAGCATCATTGGATGCTGCTAGGGCTCAACTTAGTGCAAGTCCAGGAACAGTTTTCAACCAAGCAATGGAATTAGCAGTTGAAACAAAAAACGCTATCAACGAAATTCCAGGTATTTCAGTCCTAGATTTCCCAAGGTTCTCCAATTTTCCTGCCATTGATCCCCTGAGGATTAGTATTGGTGTATGGTTGCTTGGACTATCTGGTTTTTGAAGCCGATGAAATCTTATGTAGGGAATATGGGGTTGTTACTGAACTTACTGGGACTCGATATATTACATTAGCTATAAACTTGGGAACTTGTAGAGAGCACGTCCAGAGGCTCGTGTCAGGATTGAGAAATTTATCGGCAACTAATTTCTTACCAGCAGTTCATCAAGGAGAAAAAAGAGAAATGGAGTATGCTGTGCCCTTTAATAATGACGATATTAGCAGTAACATAAGGTTGAGTCCCCGAGACGCCTTCTTTGCAAGGAAAAGAAAGGTGAGTATCAAAGAGAGCATTGGGGAAGTATGTGGGGAACTTATATGCCCGTACCCTCCAGGTATTCCATTGATCATCCCCGGTGAGCTCATCACGGAAGCAGCATTGAATTATCTGCTGCAGCTGAGAAGATGCAAGGGTGCTGTTATTAGTGGAGCTGCAGATCCTCTTCTCTCTTCCATCATCATTTGTAGTAGTGGCCAATAAGCAACCAACATCACCCCCCCCTCCCTCTCTCTCCAGTAGGATAAGGCATGGGACCTGCTGTCCCCTGGGACATTCACAACACAGAGTGGTAGATTTCTTCCATTGTCTAGAGTACATTCCTGCATTTCAGTCAGATGGGTTGAGAAGCAGAACTCATTGGTGAGATAGAGCCTACTAGACTAGACTGATCGTCGAGGATAACTGGATTGGGTTAAAGGACACTGGGGGGAGAAGCCTAGGTTCCCTTTCTATCTGCCCCATGCCGCTGCTTGCTAGCACCAGGGTCGGAGAAGATGCTCTCAATGTCGTCCCCTGTGTGTCTCTGTGTGTGGCAACATTGCTTTCTTGTATACTAATGAAATAGCAATGCCTGGAGTATCTCAATTCTGACAGTGGAAGCAACAATGTTCTGCCAGAAAAGAGGTTTAATCTTGATTACTGCAGGGGTAGAAGTTTATTAAAACCTTAATAGTGATGGAGAGTTGGACCCCCTTGGTCCATCTGAATTGATATACATGGAGAGATTTGCAATGACATCAAATGAATTGCTTCTGACATTTAATTCGGTAAAATGGTCTCGACATATTATTTGCGGTGGCGTCCCTTACTGATAGTGGTGCGACGGGATAATACTCCTTGACGGAGGTGACAGGGACACACTTCCACTTTTATTGTATGTAGGATCAGAATTTGAATATTCACATGACCTTTGCCATGGGCTTTTTGTGTTTGTATTCTTCTTTGATCCCAGTGTTGAAGCTCATCATTCAATCTATCATAAGGCAGAATCTTGCAAATGGATGTGTCTAATGCAATGGTATTACTGACCAACCTGATAGCCTGAGAGATTTAGGATCTCTTTGTTTTTTTTTTTTGGATTTTGCACCCCCAAAAGAAGAAAAGAAGAAAATTAGTGCACCCTAAAATTGTAAAAGCCACAAACAGCAGAAAATCAGCTCATGTCCGACTCATTAAAACATCGTTCCACATCGGTTTTGCTACCCAGACAACCCACGTTTGAATGTCAAAACAAAAGACGAATACATTCAAAAAAGATACTCCGTAACAAACAGATAATTTTTTTTTGTAAGAGTTCCAGTAAATAATGTGGAACGATGTCGATCAAAGAGAGAAGAAAGAAAAATAAAATAAAATTAGCCGTAGACACCCCTACTGAAAATGTTTGCTCGAGAATATGTGTGTTCAAATTTTGCTGGTTGTGGCCATTGTGAAGATAAGTAGAAAAAGATAATTAATAGAAGTCCGGGGAGAACCCTGACCGAACCGAGTCTTAAGTCCAAATCAATTGGGGTCGGCTACATGAATCCAAATAGAACATACGTTGTAAGCTTTGCAAATGTATAATCTGAGATCGGGTTAGCCGAATGCCCCACACTATCACGCTATACAAAAACTGATGAATACAACTCTATTCAACACAGCCACACTACCTATTCTATGACTTTTTTTGGAGTATTTCTTGTACGGTTTCGGATTTTTGGAGTTGGATCGGAGAAGGTTTCTGTGGGGGAGGTTTCAAAACCAAAAAACTGAAAGGGGTTCTGGACGTTCATGGCTGCCTGGGGCGTCGCCTATTTATAGACAAATATAGTTCATCGATGCGACCACATTAAAAGTGGCACTCATGCCATGAAACCGAAGTACGGGCTCTGAACCTGGTCCCAATTAGTGGCGGATCGAGAAATTTCAAACAGAAGGGATACCTTTTAAGCATACCCTTGATAAATTACTTTTAAATGAAGAAATACTAGTGTTTCTGTATTTGTTTAGTATTTATTATATTTAGTTGAGGAATAGGAACACAAAGTTACTTGTGGCTTTGTGGTGGTGCTCTACTAGCTACTGCTCGAACCCGCGCGCGCCACTGGCGTTAATGGCCAAGCGCTTACCAAGGTGCCATTCTTGCATTATTTTGGGTAATTCAATATATATTACTTACTTTTCTGGTTTAAAAAAAAATATTCCGACTACTTCAGAACATGTCAAACTTCTTGCTCCAGTGCGAGGATTGCAATGGTGAGGTTGTTGCGGCTTGGTTTTCTCAGCACATGAAAGAAGTGCGTCGCGGATCATTTTTTCAAGGGAAAAAACTGTGCTTTTTCGCCTGAAATCCGTGGAAGATTTTAGTGACTTCCTTTTATTATTTGATTTGGAGCTGTGGGGAAAAATGAGGTATCAGATCTCAGTTGAAGATTAACCCAAAGATCAATAGTGTTAAAATCGTAAGAAGAGTGATATTTAATTTATGTTCTTAAAATCTTCTTAAGTCCAAATTTTTTTATTTTATTTTTTATCTGGGATATCTAAGTGATGTTTTGAGATGTTAATGTTCGGTTTTGTCTTGTAATATTTCTTATGGATGAGTAGTTGTATTTGTTTTTCACAATGTGATTTACCTTTTTTCTTTTCTTTTTTTTTTTTGCAAAAATTCACCTAGGTTCTATTTTTTATTTTTACTTTAAGCCTTCGAAAAATCAAAACCGGGTTAGGGCAAGAGTTGCTCTAAGGGACTCATTAATAGCATATTTTGGTAGGTAGTGGGAGAAGAAAGATATAGGGAGAAGGGATCTGATGTTTGGTCGTGGAAGAAGGAAGGGGGGAGAACGGGAGTGGAGGAGCGCCAAGACCTCTCTTAAGAGCAAGTTTATCAATGGATGGGTATAATACCTTGTGAACAGTTCACAATTCTATTTTAGCTATCAACTTTTTCTTTCACAACTACACCAATACTATCTATTTTACCTAACACCAATTAAAATATATATTTTTTCACTTTTTTCCTATTATTTTTTTCCCAAGGAGGGAGGATAGAAAAAGAAAGAAACAATAAAAAAAGAAAGGAGTGTGAATAGTGCTTAGGTAAAAGTGGCTAAGCCCTATTCATAAATGTATTTTAGCTACCCTTTTACCTAATCTAGTGTAGGGGTATTTTTTGAGTTTCTCCTATCTAATATAGCTAAAAATGTATTTTATCAATGCTAGTGTACATGCTCTAAGAGCAAGTTTATCAGCTCATGTAAACATCCAAAATTAGCTATTTTACCTATGCAAAGTGAAAAAACCCTCATACAGCAGATTAGGTAAACCAAAGGGGAGAATACCTCCAGCTACCGTACATAGGTATATTTAACTAACAACTGTTCATGAGCAAAACCATTTAATACTATTATCTCTCAAACTTATCCCCTCTCTCCTCTGTTCTTTGCTTGAAAAAGAAAAAGGGAAAAGAAAAAGAAATAATATTTTATTAGAGAATAGGTAAAATAGATAATATTGGTGTAGTATTGCAAGATATGTGAGTAGGTAAAATGAAAAAAATATACTGTTCACGAGCATTTTTGGCTATGTACTGGTGTACATGCTCTAAGGATCTTCGTTAACTCCTCCAACATTCAGTTGATTCGGTGGATAAGAAGACTGAATTAGCCCTCCAAACCCCTCAAACTTTTTTGGTATTTTCAATACGACGATTTAATGAGGGCAACAAGTAATTTATCACGTCATTCACCAAACTCTTATTTACACATATCAACTACTCTACTCAAATCAAATCAGATGGAGCATAAGCTAGTACTCCCTTCTGAACAGATCCTATACGATGTCTACCTCTTATGCAATAAAACTATGGGTAGATCATTTGGCATATACCAAATGTACATCGTGTTGTGCGGCACCCATCTTGAAATCCCACACAAATAATCGGAACCGCTCGATTTATATAAAATTTATTTTTAAGGATCCTTATATATAATCAACTCAATCAGATCTCGTTAAGGACTTGACCAGTTCTTTACTTAAATTAAGGGTTATCATTTAGCCCGAAGGTCCATGGCTCGTCTAAAGCCCGCCCGCCCCTCCGGGCTCTTACCCAACCCGAGCTCGTCCAACGGGCGGGCTAGCCCAGCCCATAGTTTTCAATGGGAGAGCTTGGGCCTAAGTATTTTTGTTTGACCCGCCCGTGAGGCCCGCTCGACAGTCCGCCCGTTATACTAATTTATTATGCTCCACTTCAGTCAATTAACACCAACTATACTAATTTAGTATGCTCCACTAATCAAATAAAGAAAAGAATAAGTTCACTTACCGAGAAAGAGAAACAAAAGTATGGTCTTGAAAGACAAGAGAGTTGCACGGGGTGCTATATGCATTTATGGTTGGTTGTAGAAGCCTTGTCGACTGGAGGAGTTCTTTTTATGCTCCCAATGCTATAATATATAATATATACATACAATATATAATGTATATGACTGTATTGAGTGTGTGGTGCTAATATTATATACATTTTTTTATCGTACTAATATAATTTTTTTTTTGTGAGGCCCAACCCATGAGTCCGTCCGAACTTTGGCCCACCAACCCGGCAATTGGGCCAGCCCGTGGGTAGACTTGGGCTTCAACTTAAGAAACACAGTCCAACCCGCAAAAAGAAAAAAGCCCGCTTAGCCTAGTTCACGGGCGGACTTGCATAGTGACTTGGCGAGCTGGCCGGGCCCGGTCCGATGATGACACTTAACTCAATTACACTTCAATTATTTGTATGAAATTCCGACGTGAGTCTCATACAATGTAGTATGCATTTGGTGACCAAACGATGTAGCCATAGAATGACTCGCCTCTTGTATCCGTGAACGAGCGGGACTTTTTTTTGGGCCATATTTTATAGTTTGCGAGGTTAGTGAGAAGTCAGTTAACAAGGGGCTCAGAGGTTTTTCATAGTCCTGAAACCCCAAACTCTGTCTCTCACGAAACTCGAATCTTGATCTCCACAAAAGAGGACTTGAGCAAACCATTTCACCAAATATCGTTAAAGGACACGTACTAGTACCGTTATCGTATAATTACGGAACCATCCACGTCAACCAAAACATTCACCTCTCTCTCTCTCTCTCTCTCTCTCTCTCCAAATTAACGAAGACACTCAACGAGGTCAGATCTACGATTAATAAAGTAAAATAAAAACCCTCCCATCTCTCGCGCTCTATCTCTCTCTTTCTCTCATGTCTACGAGCCTGTAAATTGGTCTCCCTCCCTCCCTCTCTCTGTCTCTCTCTCTAGATACGCCTGCGACCCTTGCTCCCCTCGTGGCGATTTCACATGCGGTAGTCTACGCAATCCGATCCACCGTTTCGCTTCACAGATCTGAGGTACGCCTATGTATTGTTAAACGAAAACGTTTGATCTCTCTAGATCCCCGATCAACGCGAGTTGCCTTGGCGTTACCGCGATTTATTACTCTCCGCGTGTCGGCGATCTGCTCCGAGCGCTTTCTTTCGTCGAATCGGTGTGGTTTTGAGTGTGAGAATTGTGTCGAGTTTGCTGTTTATTAGTGATTGTTTTGCGTGCAGAGTTCGCGAAAATGTTGACGAAATTCGAGACGAAGAGTAATAGAGTGAAGGGACTGAGTTTCCACACTAAGAGACCGTGGATCCTCGCGAGCCTTCACAGCGGCGTGATCCAGCTATGGGATTACCGGATGGGGACTCTCATCGACAGATTCGACGAGCACGATGGTCCCGTCCGTGGCGTTCACTTCCACAAATCTCAGCCGCTTTTTGTGTCTGGAGGTACTGATTTATTGAATGCCATTGTCGATTTTAGTCCCTATTTACGCTATGCTTAGACGCCCAAGCGGGAATGGGAATCGAACTTTGGAAATTTAGGAATCAAATGTTTGGAATCTTGGGATTGATTAGGAATGTTATCTTGGAAATATGTTATTGTGAGGAACTCAGGGAGAGTGGGTCTCACTGTATCGGATTCCTACTTAGTTTTGGAATTTGGAGATATTGATTTATTGAAGCAAATTCAATTTTAGTCCTTCTTTACGCTATACTTAGACGCCTGTAATCTTAAGTGGGAATGGCAGTCGAACTACTAGGAATTGAACTTTCGAAATTTAGGAATCAAATGTTTGGGATCTTTGGATTAATTAGTAATCTTATCTAGGAAATTTATTACTGTGGAGGGAGGGAGGGTATCCGATTCCTACTTAGTTGGAATGTGATTCAGCATTGGAAAAGCCATCTGGCAAATCGCGGTCTGTCCCAAGTGCAGTGATCTTGGGGACACGAAATCACATTCTAATTCCCTCTCAAGGTTCATGCCATCCAAATGAAGCTTAGACTTTGTTTGGATTCCTGCTTGGACGCCTATAATCTTATGTGGGAATGGAAATCTAACAAATAAGAATCTAACTTTGGAAACTTAGGAATCATATGTATGGAATCTTTGAATTAAATAAGAATCTTATATAGGATATATATTATTGTGAGGGAGGGTGGGCATCGGATTCCTACTTAGTTTTTGAAAGTGAATAGGATTGGATAAGCCATCTGGCAAATTGCAGTTTGTTTGAAGTGCAGGGATCATGGGGATTTGAAATCACATTCTAATCCCTTCTCATGGTTCCTACCATCCAAATGAAACTAAGACTCAGTTTAGATAGATCTGAAGTTCATATAAAGGGATTTGACAGAATTATTTAACAAGAATAGCTCAATTGATTGGGACACAAGGCTTGGTTTGGTTTTTTTAACAAGAATAGCTCAAACACAGTTTTGATTACTTTTGTATTGATTCAACATTGAATTCGGGAGGTTTATCGTTGTGGATTTGAAATGACCATATGCTAGGAGTCTTTCTACAAGGATTGTAGCTACAAAAGGAACCATATAAAGTACATCACTGTATGTCTAGACCAGTTGCGACAGTTGCGACTCTACTGTCTACCAATAGTTAAACCTCTAATTGTTTCATCCAAACCGGATATCAAATCCTCACATTATAAGTTTTCATTATCGAAATTGAACCTTGCTAACCATATGCAAATAGGCTGCTTTGCATTTTAAATTGGTCCTGCACTATACCCCAGGTGATTTGGTCTGGCCTTAATTGTTGCTATGTTAGAATATAGTATTAGTAGTAGTCCCACATTGCTTAGTTTACTTATTCAATATGTGAGTCATCTATATAAATAAGATTGTTATGTGTTAGGGTTATTGAACACCCTACACACTTTCCTTCCTAAATGACAGCTATCATAACGTGTCCAAATGCATTTCTTCAGGCCTGTTGGTTGGGATTTTCCATGGATGTATGATGACTGGTTTTTGTAATGCATTCATGCCTAGATTTCACATTGGATATCCCAAACTGTCCTCCTTATGCCCCGAATTCTAAACGTGGACTATGCTGCATAGGTGTCTGTGATTCAGACCTCTTATCTGAATTTGTTTTTGAAATTTCTACTCTCTTAACTGCATGTGTTTAGTCTAAGAAAATGATTTGTCTTCTGTTTAATATTCTTACTGAGGTAGCCTGGCTCTTATGTTACTTCTTTGATGTGCTTTTGTGATAGTGAGCTTCAGTATTGGAGGTGCTGTCCATGAAATTGGAGGTTTTAAATTTTTTTCGAAGTTATTGACTAGCTTACCATTTGAAACCGAACTATTCATTAAAATTTGAATCCCCTTTTTTAAGGTAAAAATAAGATGGACATGTTGCTTATGTGGAGAGTTTTGTTTGTGGCGGTATGCCAGTATGTGTCTGATTTTGTAATGTTGCTTGTGCAGGAGATGATTACAAGATTAAGGTTTGGAACTACAAGTTGCATAGATGTCTCTTTACTCTTCTTGGACACCTTGATTACATTCGTACAGTGCAGTTTCACCATGAGTATCCGTGGATCGTTAGTTCAAGTGATGATCAGACTATCAGAGTCTGGAATTGGCAATCCCGTACTTGTATATCTGTTTTGACCGGTCACAACCACTACGTAATGTGTGCTACATTCCATCCTAGGGAAGACCTTATTGTGTCAGCCTCGCTTGATCAGACTGTCCGCGTCTGGGATATTGGTTCACTGAAGAAGAAGACTGCATCCCCTGCTGATGACATTCTGCGGTTGAGTCAGATGAATGCCGATCTTTTTGGTGGGGTAGATGCTGTTGTTAAATATGTCTTGGAAGGTCACGACCGGGGAGTGAACTGGGCTGCGTTTCACCCGACTTTGCCCTTGATTGTGTCCGGAGCAGATGATCGTCAAGTGAAGCTGTGGCGCATGAATGGTAATATCCTGATCTTTTCTTATGCGTTCTTTCTTGTAGTCCATGAGGTAGTTATTGGTGTTTCTCCGGATATTCTGCTCAAATGTGTAGGATGATCACTGCTTGTTGAACCTGAGTTATTGTTGAGTCTCAACATAGTTCTCATTTTGGAGAGCCTGGAATGGTTCCACCTGGTTTCAAATTGTTGGGTCGTAGGACGCAATACGCATATTGTTTTATACTAGGAACGGGGATAGGAATATGATACGCCACGTATCCTAATTTGTGGTACAATAGAGGTAGGCTTCTATAGTTAAGTTATGATTTACTTCTTTGAATGGAAAACATTCATTGAGCAAAATGTCTTATTTTAACAGTTTATACAGACAAACTCTTCTCTCCCTTGATTTGAGTTTGTTATGTAACTTATGTTTGATTTCCTGGGTAAACTTTCCGGGATTGTTTTGGGTTGCTAAAAATTCACAGTCCTGGAACGAAGGTAGACCATGTTTCAGATTGTGCGCTTCCATTCATAATTTGCTAGGGTATTAACCATATTATCATATTATGTGACTGATTTCAATTCACTCAGTCAAAATTTAAACTTCTAGGGATGATCTTGTGCACTATAAGGTTATGTATTTATCTGAGCAATTACTACTGTTGAGGCATGCTATTCTTTTTTTCCAGAGACAAAGGCTTGGGAAGTGGATACACTGAGGGGTCACATGAATAATGTGTCATGTGTCATGTTTCATGCCAAACAGGACATAATTGTTTCGAACTCAGAAGACAAGAGCATTCGTGTTTGGGATGCAACAAAGCGGACAGGTGTTCAAACTTTCCGCCGGGAGCATGATCGATTTTGGATTCTTGCAGCTCACCCTGAGATGAATCTCCTTGCTGCCGGTCACGATAGTGGTATGATCGTGTTTAAGTTGGAAAGAGAAAGGCCTGCATTCTCAGTAAGTGGCGATTCCATGTTCTATGCCAAAGACCGCTTTTTGCGGTTTTACGAGTTCCCAACGAATAAGGATACCCAAGTGATCCCAATTCGACGCCCTGGTTCTACGAGCCTAAATCAAGGTCCTCGCACTCTTTCATATAGTCCTACGGAAGGTGCTGTTCTTATCTGCTCTGATGTTGATGGTGGGTCTTATGAGCTTTATGTTGTGCCTAAAGACAGTATTAGTAGGGGTGAAATAGTGCAAGAGGCAAAAAGGGGTATGGGAGGATCAGCTGTCTTTGTGGCTCGAAACAGGTTTGCTGTTCTTGAAAAAATCAGCAACCAAGTGTTAGTCAAGAATCTTAAAAACGAGATTGTTAAGAAGAGCAGTCTCCCTATCGCTGCTGATGCAATCTTTTACGCCGGGACAGGGAACTTGCTCTGTCGAGCAGAGGATAAGGTGGTTATATTTGACCTTCAGCAGAGAATGGTTCTCGGTGAACTTCCGACTCCTTTTGTTAAGTATGTTGTTTGGTCGAACGATATGGAGAGTGTAGCCTTGCTCAGTAAACATGCTATAGTTATTGCTAGTAAGAGACTTGTGCATCAGTGCACTCTTCATGAGACCATTCGCGTGAAAAGTGGAGCCTGGGACGACAATGGGGTGTTTATTTACACAACTCTGAATCACATCAAGTACTGCCTCCCGAATGGAGATAGTGGAATTATAAGGACCCTTGATGTCCCAATATACATCACAAGAGTTTTGGGATCCAAGATATATTGCTTGGACCGGGACGGAAAGAACAGGGTGATTGCTATTGATGCAACCGAGTATATCTTTAAGCTTTCTTTAATGAAGAAGAAATACGACCATGTTATGAGCATGATAAGGAATTCTCAACTCTGTGGGCAAGCAATGATTGCTTATTTGCAACAGAAGGGATTTCCTGAAGTCGCTCTTCATTTTGTGAAAGATGAGAGAACCCGCTTCAATCTAGCTCTAGAAAGTGGAAACATACAAACCGCTGTTGCTTCAGCTAAGGAAATCGACGAGAAGGATCACTGGTATAGATTGGGAGTGGAGGCTCTTCGCCAAGGAAATGCCGGAATTGTTGAGTATGCCTACCAGAAAACAAAGAATTTTGAAAGGTTATCTTTCCTGTACCTCATTACTGGAAACATGGATAAACTGTCCAAAATGCTCAAAATTGCTGAAGTCAAGGGTGATGTCATGGGTCAGTTCCATAACGCTTTGTATCTTGGTGATGTTAGAGAACGTGTAAAGATTTTGGAAAATACTGGGCATTTACCACTTGCTTATGTAACTGCTTCAGTCCACGGCCTATCTGATGTTTCTGAGCGGCTAGCATTGGAGTTGGGAGATAATGCTCCTCAATTGCCAAAGGGGAAAGCACCACCCTCTCTTCTGATGCCTCCCACCCCTGTCTTGTCTAGTGGAGATTGGCCTCTCTTGAGAGTAATGAGAGGGATATTCGAAGGTGCGCTTGATAACATCGGGCGTGGGGCCCCTGAGGAAGACGAAGAGGCTGCAGATGCTGATTGGGGTGAAGAAATTGAAATGTTAGATGCGGACGAATTACAAAATGGGGATATTGGAGTGGTTTTAGAGGATGGGGAGGTTCCGGAGGGAGAAAATGAGGAAGAGGGAGGATGGGATCTTGAAGATTTGGAGCTTCCTCCTGAGGCAGATACTCCAAAGACTTCTGTCAATACGCGCTCATCGGTTTTCGTGGCCCCCACTCCTGGAATGCCTGTAAGCCAGATCTGGACCCAGAAATCTTCGCTCGCTGCCGAACACGCGGCGGCTGGAAATTTCGATACGGCAATGCGGTTGCTTAGCCGACAACTGGGAATTAAAAACTTTGCTCCTTTGAGACCCATGTTTCTTGATCTTCACACTGGAAGCCATACCTTTCTGCATGCCTTTTCTAATGCTTCAGTGTTGTCCCTTGCTATTGAGAGGGGATGGAGCGAGTCTTCTAGCCCTAATGTGAGGGGCCCACCGGCGCTCGTGTTTAGCTTCTCTCAGTTGGAGGAGAAACTCAAGGCGGCTTATAAATCGACGACTGCTGGGAAATTCACGGAGGCTCTTCGACTTTTCCTGAATATTCTCCACACCATTCCGTTTGTTGTGGTGGAATCAAGACGGGATGTTGATGAAGTTAAGGATTTGGTAGTCATTGTGAGAGAGTACGTTTTGGGTCTGCAAATGGAGGTGAAGAGGAAGGAAATGAAAGAGGATCCTATTCGCCAACAGGAGTTAGCTGCATATTTCACACACTGCAACCTTCAAACCCCTCACTTAAGGCTAGCTTTGCAGAACGCAATGTCTGTTTGCTTTAAGGCTAAGAACCTTAATACAGCTGCTAATTTTGCCAGGCGGCTGCTGGAGACCAATCCGACCAATGAGAACCAAGCTCGGCAGGCCCGCCAAGTGCTGCAGCAGGCTGAGAAGAACATGAAGGATGTGGCTCAGCTGAACTACGATTTCAGAAACCCATTTGTGACTTGTGGAGCCACGTATGTGCCGATTTACCGTGGACAAAAGGATGTCTCGTGCCCCTATTGCGGGTCCCGGTTCGTTCCGAGCCAGGAAGGGCAGCTTTGTGCTGTTTGTGATCTTGCGGTGATTGGGGCGGATGCTTCGGGCCTACTCTCTTCTCCTTCCCAGATAAGATGATCTAGTCGGTGAACCAACAACATTTTTGTAATCATCATTCCGGTGGTGGGGATGTTCTTGTCCATCGTCGGGCGGTGGGGATGTTCGTGTTGATGCTTTCATCTCTCAGGCAAAAGGTAAGAAATATTGACCCAAGAGTTTTAAGTTTCCGTCGAACTGTTTTTTTGGGCTATCGTTAGTTTTTTTCTTTCTCCTTCTCTGCTTTATTAAGTTGATTATTAATTTCCATGTAATAAACCAAATGAGAATTTTGGCTGGGGCTATTCTTGTTAGGTGTTCATAGACAAGAATGGCTGAGGGTCTTTCGCGAAGTAGACGTTGGTCATGGCTAAGACAGCTGCTTCTATTTTGATATGATACGCAAATGTAGTGCTGCAAATTTGCTCATATTTCCGTGATGATTTGGTATCAATTTGTTCGTATTACCAGAACAACTCTTTACTTTATCGTGTTTGCTCGTATTTTTTCCTGCTATGGAATTTCATGGCAATTTTGTTGCGTTCGGAAAGTTCCCAAGTTCGGTAACAAATTTGACGTGGACACTGCATTGTGATGAAAATAACTCGAAACAATCGGCATTAGATGCTGAATTATGGTTTCGTTTCAAAATAGCATGTTTTCTTTTTGCAGAATATGTGCAAAAAACCTGTGGGCCTAACCCAACCCGAAGGGTCTCGGGCGGAGTCGAACATAAGGTTCGGACGGGTGTGGGTTTACTTTCTGTTAAAAATCAGATTCGGGTTGGTGCACGTTCCTTACTTGTGGGGTCAGAACCGACCCGAAGGTTAAACCCGACTAACCCGACCCGAAGTAAAGAATCGGGCTTCCAGACGGTTCTTACCACATGTGCGGTCGGTTTGTGGGTTGGGTTCGGGTTTTGGGGTTAAAACCGATCCGTGCGCACCCCTATCTGTGACTAACCCTTGCCTTTTGGGTTTAGTGAACGTTGGTATTTACGTATTGGCAAAAGAAAGGTCAATCTTGCTTATCAAGTTCACTAAGTCTAGGTACACTACATCCAATCACTATACCACCCACTACATTTTTTATAGGGTCCATCCCGGTTTTCAAAAAAATGCAGAAAAATGTTCATAAATTTTAAAATAATATATTATGGAGCCTTGTAAAAAACTAGCTCTAATAAATATCGGTAAGTATTATTTCTTGATTTTTAGGGGTAAAACTGTGCAGTTAAACAGTTTCGTCCCTATAAATCAAGAAATAATACTTACCGATATCCGTTGGAGCTGATTTTTTACAGGGCCCCATAAAATATTATTCTAAAATTTATGGACATTTTTTTATATTTTTTTGGGAGCCGGGATAAGCCCCACAAAAAAATGTAGTGGATGGATGGTAGTGTATGTAGCATCTCACAATATGATGTTCTGCATCGTTGGGAACTTGTTTTATGCCATTTCTCAGGACGTAATCCTTCAAAATGTACAATATGCGCACTGTGCTCTTGCGGATTTTAGTAGTTTGAGATGTGATTCAAAGACATGCTCGCGATCCCGTTCACACACCCACACGTGAATCATGTAACTTTCGACCAACCAGAAAATGCAGATAATATAGAAGAAAACAGTACAACAAAAAACAGACATTACCGGTTAGGAAATACAAGAAACAACAAACGAAAGCAAAAAAACAAAAAGCCGCATGGAACCAGGACGTTGGATCCGAACCCGTGGAACACACTCGTGAAGAGGGGTTGGAGAGCCCGCACCAACTCGAACTCGTCCCGCCATAGATTGAAGGCAGAAGCCGCTGCAGACGCCGTCTTCGTCGCCGGTACACTGATTTCAAGAAAAACTAGATTTAGAACCCTAGATCTAACTCTTGAGTCCAAAAATGATGGGGAGAGTGAGAGATCTCGTTTTCTAAAGAAGAGAGTTTCAACCACCTCACAACCATGGTAGGAGAGGAGAGACAAGAGAGAGACCGAAGAAGAGAGAGAGATCGAAGGAGAGGGGGACTCAGGCGAAGATGCAGGAAGAGAAGGAAAAGGGGTACAGAGAAGAGGGGAATGGGGCGGCGGAAATGGGGAGCAGGGGAAACCCCACCCTGACATGTACATTATGGCTGGTTTGCACTTTGCAATATTTGCAAAATTGCTGCGGTCTTGATGAGAAGCACTTTCGGATGCCCATGGATTATGGTTGGTGAGAAAGGATGGGAAAAGAAAGAAAATAGATTTTTCTCTCTCCATTTATTTGGATAGTTATAGGACATGGGAAATAAATAACAAAGTTGTATCTATATTGGTTCGTTTTGTTTCTCACCAACAAATCAAAAAAAAAAAAATCTTTTTTTTTTTTTTTTTCTCACTATCACTTCTGGTGAGAAACCACCAGGCACTATCCTTTCTTCTCTCCCCCCTCCTCCGCAATCCGAAGGGCTTGTCAAGAAGAATATCTAGGCGTATTTAGAGATTTCAAATATGAAATTCGCACTCTTTTGGTCAGGGACGAACGCATAAGGTCGGGTAGGTGAACATTCAAAAAGGTTTGTAACATATCGAAGGCGATATTATTTTGCTAATAAAAATTGTAACAATACTTTCAAAAAAAATTTCGATGAACCTATTCAATTACTGAAATATAATCGTCGATGATTGTAGTAAATACATACTCCAATCTTGTGCATCCCTATCCATCTATTTTGAACACTAAGATAAATCAATACACTTGTAATAAAAGAAGATTTGATGGTAAGGCCAGGCACGCCATGAAAATACGAAATTACCCCTCGTAAAATTACCCTTGTAGTTTGAGTTGAAGGCTATGGTCGTCTTGTTGCCTTGTTTGGAAGATCTAAAAAAATGTAGGGTGACAAGGCAAGCCACACCGTGAAATTACCAATTTTTCCTTGTAGTTCGTCAATGGTGAAGTTAAGATATGGGGGTATTTTAGGCATTTCAGTGTTAGGTCTTTTGCTTAGTCAAGAAGAAAAGGAGGTACAAAAAAAATCTTTTTTCCCCCTAATTTAAGGATTATTGTTTTTTATAGGTACAAAAAAAAAATCTTTCTTTTCCCTAATTTAAGGCAAACCAAGCTACCATATTAAAAGACAAAATTACCTTTCTAGATTTCATCTTTCAAATTTCTTTTGGATGTCTTGAGTTGAGGTTATTTTAGATCCTATTTTGTTTAGTCAAGAAGAAAAGACTTTTCGAGAGTATTTTAGATATTTTGGGTCCTCATTTTCTTAGTGAAGAAAAAAAAGCTTTTTGGGAGTATTTTAGGTCTTACTTTGCTTACTCAAGAAGAAAAAGCTTTTTCGAGGTTATTTAAGGTCCTCTTTTGCTTAATCAAGAAGAGAAGGCTTTTTGAGGGTATTTTAGGTCCTACTTTGCTTAGTCAAAAAGAAAAAGCTTTTCATGTGTATTTAGGTCCCTCCTTACTTTGTTAAGAAGAAAAAGCTTTATATATTCTTCTCAATCTAACCATTAGAAAGAAAGAAAGAAATCCTTGTTGATCTCTTTCTCTCTCTCCTCGTTTCTTCTAGATCTCCCCCGATCTCTCTCATCAATCCCTCTATAATTCAGAAGAAGATAGACGCATCAATTTTTCAATTGTAGATTCTTACGTACGAAGAAAGACGCAACTATGTGGTCAGATTCTCTTAGATTTCATAATCCTAGACTATGATTTTGTTAGAACTTCAAATTGTAAGTATTTTGAGTGGTCTCTTCTTTCTCGGTTTTTCTAATTGTTTTACTTTTATGGTTCTGTCCTTTTAAGCATGATAGTTTGTTGTGTGCTCTCAGCATACCAAGCTCTAATTTTGTACGATATTTGGAGAAAAGAAGGCTCTCTTGTAGCAAGATTTTAAAGTTATTTTTCAAAACACATGGATGAAAAAGCCTCATTATTCGCATAATTTTAGAATTTAATCCATGACATTATCTTGATTATTGTTGCTATTGTTTGAGAAGGAATTTATATTTTAATCCACTTATTTCTTTGATCCACGTTTATGCAATGTTTAATTTATCCTGATAGAATAAAAAATACCTCTCCTTATAATCTTTTTTTTTTTTTTTTTTTTAACAATGTTGAGCTATTTGTGAATCTCTTCAGTTTTAGTACATATGTTGGATTAAATTACTTGCATGATCTATGAAATTACAATAGCCTTAATTAATTATTTGAGTCTACAAAATTAAAAATATTTTGGTTCTCCAAAATAGTGTTTTTTATGTTATTTTTTCTGTACAAGAACTCCTTTTGCATTGCTAATAAAATACTATCTTCTTCTTCTTTTTTTATTTAAAAAAATGATATTTCATTCAATTACTTATTGTTACGACTTCTTTATTTCAATAACTAAATCTTAATTTGAACTATCTTACATACATGAACAATTACACCAATAAGCACACAACACCGTGCAAAGCACGTAGAATTACACTAGTACTACTCTAACAATCGATAATGTTGGGCAGGCGAATTTACATAATTCCAAAATTATTGAGAGAAGAACTACTGCCCCTCGGCCCGTCCTTGCTTTGGTTCGAAGATTGAATCGAAATGCGGAAGTGTAGCTTGTATTTGGGAAATGGGTTACTCATTGAAAGTAAAGTACCAGGGGAGTGTGCTGCCCAGCATGCTGCACGGTCTTCGGCGCCGCCTTGCCGGCATCGGTCCGACGATCGGAGACGTTCACTGCGTAGAGCTTGTCGAATACTACAAGTGTACCAAAAATCAACCCGATCAAATATCGTTAAGTATCTCATCGGAACACATATAATTCAAAAAGAATGGATTCAGTGGTTTTGATCCAGTGTTTCGTATCCATTAGGATTCATTTTTTTTCAAGTTATATGTACTTCGATGAAGTATTTAACGATATTTGATTGGGTTGATTTTTGGTACACTTGTAGTATTCGACGAGCTCTACGCAGTAGACGTCTCCGATCGTCGGACCGATGCCGGCAAGGTGGCGTCGGAGTCCGCGCAGCACGCTGCGCAGCACGGTCCCCTGGTCCGAAAGTAAAGCACCAGCTAAAACCACCACAAGCTTAGGGATTTTATTATTAAGTGAAAACAGGTCAGTGTCTAAACCAGAAGCCCTAAACTGGTAAGAAATTTAGAAAGTCTCTCTTAAATGGACATTATTCCAATGAAGTTCATCTTTAAACCACCCGCTAAAGCTCAATTCACCAGCAGTGTTACGTTCACCGCTCAAAATTCACCATTCAACATGTCACCGTCCGTCTCGGCAATC
The DNA here is from genome assembly GCA_019656295.1 of Rhododendron mucronatum var. ripense. Lineage (NCBI taxonomy): Eukaryota > Viridiplantae > Streptophyta > Magnoliopsida > Ericales > Ericaceae > Rhododendron > Rhododendron mucronatum. The sequence continues at coordinate 1,168,560 of BPLT01000041.1, forward strand.
AATAGTCCAAAAGAGTTAGACTCTTCCCTGAAAGAGTTTTTTTAAAATTGGCAAAACCGTCCAAAACACTTTTAGATGGTGAAATTGAGAGCGTTGGAGGAGCCGTAAATCAAGAGTGGTGGGTATAGACTTTTCGATTGGCAATTTATCTTGTAGAATTAAATGAGAAGATCATTCATGGTGATATTATTACAAGTCTACGACGGATAGGGCAATCATGAGCATACGAAGAAATTACATTTGTTCGGACGAAAAAATATAAATTTCAGAATCATTTTTTCAAATTGGTAAATATTAATTCAAAAAATATCCTTGTTATAACACTGATTTTTCTCTCTCTCGCTCTCACCTAAAACCTTTTTTCGTTATTTGGTTTTTTTTGTTACTATCATTCACCTAGAAGCTTGGTACATAATTTTTGCATAAACTAGTTGGCTCTAGAGCTGATGGACGATCTAAGAAATTCGAGTTCGAGCTCTTGCTTGCTCCTTAAAGCTATATCCAAGAGCCGTTTGAATAATGTTTTGAAGCTTGTTAAGTTTTGAAATCAAATTTAAACAAGGTATTACTCTTAGCTAGTTCATCTTCTGATATTCAAAAGATCAAACTTGAGATCAATTCAAACAATTCAGTTCTTAGCTGTTCATAAGTTAAATTGGCTCTATTGAATTACAAGTTAATCAGGACAGCAGTCCAGGTAATCTCAATTATCAAAAAGTGTTTTTAATAGTAGTTAGATTTTGTTGACAGACTTCTCGTGGGAAGAATATCTCAATCATCAAAATGTGTTTTTAATAGTTAGATTTTATTGAAAGACTCTTTGCTAGTGAGATTACCGAGACTGCTTTTCTTCCCGCGAAAAGTTTTAAAAAAAAAAAATTGAACTATTAATTGCTGAAATAAACGGACGAGATGAAACTGTAGAGACTTCTCTACAATCCAATTGCAGAGAAGCCGGATCCATGAACAAAATGGCACCACTAGTTATTTTTTGGATTGCAATTTGCAAGGAACAATTGTTTGTATATTTTTTCTTCCAATATGATATACATTGTGGGGTTAGCAGAAAACTTGTCATGAGATGTGGAACCTCAACCCCAGACCTCCATTTCGGAAGTCAGTGGGTACAACCAGATAGGCTTAGAGCATGTACACCAATAGTTGTGTATTTTAGCTACTCAACAGTCCTTTTTTTTTATTTTACCTACTCTAATCTCTCTCAACTCTACACCAATCCTCTCTATTACCATATCTATTTTTATAAAATACTATAAAAATTTACTATTCATCTGGTACTAAAGCTCTATTGGAGAGAGGGAGAAAGAGGAAGAGAGAGAAATAATTATTGTTTAATAGGATAACCCATGAATAGTTTCAATGTATTAGAGCAAGTACATCAGATGAGTAAAATGGCTTTATAGCTATTTTACATAAGGAAAACACTAAAAAACAAGCAACAACAGAGGAGCTAAAAGAAGAGGTAAATTGACTTTGCCGAAATGACGAGGTAAATGTACCGAAGAACGGTACATAAGGTTTTTCATTTCTTTATTACTTTTTCTCTCACTCTCACTCTCACTCTCTCTCTCCCCCAAAAAAGAAAAAGGTAATAAAAGCAGAGTGGTGCTAGTACCACATCCATTTTCACACCTAAACACACACCCACACTCACATGAGTGTATGGGGCCCACCACTCATGTGAGTGTGGGTGTGTGTTTGGGCGTGAAAATGAGTGTGGCACTAGAATTATTGATAAAAGTAATAGTATTTTAATAGAGAATAGGTTAAATAGATAGTATTGGTGTAGTGTTGAGAGAGATGTGGATAGGTAAAATGAAAAAAAATGCACTGTTTACTAGTAATTTTACAAAACAACTGATAAATTTGCTCTTAATAGAGAGCCAAACCACTGAGAGCTATTTTACCTTTGTGTTTAGCTATTCTGGTGCAAAGCAATTTTCTTATTTTGACAAGTTAATATAGATAAAGCTTTTTTACCTTCATTGGTAAACTTGCTCTTAGAGGCCAGAGCCATGCGTTTGCGTATTTAGGTACATCATATCTGGGCCGTTCATGCTCGGCAATGAATGATTCAGATTTCATCTCGGCTGAAGTGCTATGTTTAATGGCTTTTTGGTAAGCATGACATCACTTTGTAGTGGGATCCACATCATTTCAATCAATACGAAAGAGGGTAATACACACACACAACGGTTGTGTAAAACACAACACACAATCAATCTCTAGCCGTCTATTGATGTAATAAATGGCCAGGATTCACTCAAACTCTTTCCCATAAAAGTTAGACTTTTTCGTGGAAGAGTTTGTTTAAAATCTAGTAGATCATCCAAATACACTTGGACGGTCAGAATTAGCCACACAACCAACACAACGGTTGTGCAAGTAGCATTTTTGCATTCTTAAATGGAGAGTGAACAAAACTCAACTCCGTTAAGGCTTTGGAGTTTTTGAGATAAATGAAAAATCCGAATATTCGCGGATCCAAAAAAAAAGAAGAAAAGAAAAATCCGAATAATCCACGCGACGTTTTCCATAAGATAAGCAGAACGTCCCCGGCACGAAACGCGCACGTAGAGAGAGAGAGAGAGAGAGAGAGAAGGCTGAAACCGAAGTCAGATTCATCAGAAATGGAGAAAATCCTGGCAAGAGTGATGACAAGCAAGAGATTGGGGGCTCCAACAACGACAACGACGACAATGGCCGGTCCTGCTTTGCTCGAAGCCGTTTTCGATTATTCCCAAACCGCCAACAACGACGACTTGTCCTCCTGGGAAATCATCAACAACTCCTCCTCCTCCTCCGACATCGAAACCTTCTCCTTCGACTCCGACTCCGACGAAGAAGATGAAGACACCTACGTGTTGGATTCTACGTCATCCGAACAAGACCTCATCGATCATCATCAAAGTATCGAATCTATCGATGTAAAAGTCGTGTCGATCGATGAACCGAGCGGATACGATGATTACAACGATTACGGTAACGGAAATTATGATTGCGACGTCATGGAAGACGAGGAGGATTATGATCACGACGATGATTATGACGATGAGTTGGTCCCGAGGAGTTTCAGCGACCGATTCGGCAAGCAGAGGTTGATGAAATTGGGGAAAAGGGCTTGTAATCCTAAAATGAGCAACCCTAAGAAATTGCCGTGCTATTTCTACAATCGACCCGGTGGGGTCCACGCTGCCAGGGACGGCGTCGCTTGGAAGCGTAAGGTCGGAAGAAAGAAGGAGGCGTGATCGAAGGACGTCCGAGAGGGAGTGACCGGGGGTAATTTCGGTAAATTATCTGTGTGAATAAACCTGATCTGATTTAGGTCTCTGTAGCTCTCTCTCTTTAGCTTGGGTTCTTGGTCTTTTCTGTTCTGCCGTACTCTCTCCGTTCCCAAATATTTGTCCGTAAATGGAGGGCTTAAAAATAATACATTTTCTTCGAGACAAAATTCAATCTTTTTTCGTCAATTAAAAGAAGTCATTGGTCTCTAAGTAATTTGTAGGAAAAAGTTTGATTTTTTTTATAAAAAAATTGTGTTATTTTTATGTTATCATTTTGTGGACCGGAACGGAGGTAGTATTTGATATGTCTGAATTTGGATTTGGTGTATTGGTTTATTGCATTTATGAACTTGTCTTCTATTATGAAATTGGGGAAAAGGGCTTGTAACCCAAAAATGAGCAACCCTATTAAATTGCCTTGCTATTTCCATAATCGGCCTGGTTAGGTCCACGCTGCCAACAACGTTGTAGCTTGGAAGCGTAAGACCGGAAGAAACAGAGATGTGTAATTGAAGAAAATGTGAGAGGGAGTAATCGATGGTAATTTTGGTAAATGATCTCTGTGAATAAGAGGGTGAAATGACTTAGTGGGTCTGTAACTCTCTATAGGTGTTGCCGTATTGATTAGTTTAGGTTTAATTTGGGTTCTTAGCCTCTTCCAGCATGTCGTACTTGAAACGTTCTAAATTTGGATATGGTATATTGGGTTATGCATATATGAACATGTCTATCTATTACTCCGTATGAAAAATCAGCAGCACTGTTTAAGGTAATTTGGGCCATAGAATGAGATAACTGAATTTCACTTCAAGCGCTTTCATTTACAATATGGAACCCTATCGGTTAGTTTAGGTTTAGTTTTGTTTCGTAGTCTCTTTCTATTAAGTCATATTTGGTACGGATTTGGATTTGGCGAAAATCAGCTGAAGAGAGTAAGGTAAATGGGGGGCATAGAATTATACTGCTAAAAGTCACTTCAAGCGCCGGCGTAGCATTGAGCCACTGCTTGCTCATGTGTCTCGTGCAGTTCGGGGGCAGTTTAGTTAGCCGCCAGCGCCCAACAGTTCTCCCTAAAATTGAAGAATTTTGAAAGTTGGTAAAGACCCGCCCCTTGTTTCAGTCAGCCTATAAGCAGAGCAGTTGTCATTCCTGCCCCAGGGCAGCATATCGGGCATAATGGCAATGAAATCATAAATTTTTTCTCAATGTTCTAGAAGGGACAATAGAAGAAAAGGCTGCCCAGCTACGATCTATGACCATATTATGATAACTGTTCGTATTTCGTTTGACTTCCAATGTGGGACCCTTTCTTGTTGGAAGGATGTTGAAGTATTTGTAGTGGGCATTGGAAACCGTTTCTTAGCTGTAATCGCAGATTATTTGCTCCTCTATTTCAATGTTATCCTCTCTCATTCCTTGCTCGAATTTTATGATTCTTGGTGCTTGTTAGTGTACGATGGTTCCATGTTTGATTTCCAATGTGTAACCGTTTCTTTGTTAAAAGTATGTTGGGTTATTTGTATTGGCATAGGAAATCATTTCCTAACTATAAATATTGTAGATAATTTTGCTCTTCTATTCCTAATTTCGTTGCTAATTTTTGATGTAGTGTGTTCTTTCGTGGATAGTGGTTTCATGTTTCTCATTTTCTTTCAATGTTCATTGCATTATGTCTTCAATGGCTTCACCCCTGGAGCCTATACGATGTCATTGTGTTCCATTACATGTTCTGGAAGTTGGGGCTCAAAAAGGCTTGCATTTTCTACCAGCCTTTTTCTATGTTTTTGTTCTCGTTTGTGGTTTTGTGCAAAATGGTGAAGTGATGGGTTAATCTTCAGATGGCGGGTCCAACATGGAGATTGATTCATACTTGATGCTAACTGTAACTTTTCTTATGTTGCTTCTACTTGAAGAAACACTATTCTTGGGAATATGAAGTGCATTGATTTTCGCTGCAAAAGGGTTTTAGTTTGGAGGGAAAATTTTGGAATGGAAGTTGGGGCTCAGAAATGCAGAGAGAACTATGCACCATTTTCTTGCTTCCTTTCATCTTCATTTATCATTGTCCCTATTCCATCCTCTCTTTTGTTTTGGGAAGCATGTTTTAGTTGTGGGTAGTGTGCTGAATTTCTATATGCTGCTACTGCTATATGAAACACTTGTTAACAAGAGTAAGGACAATGACATGCTAAATGCAGCTATCTTTTCTGTCAGAGGTGTTTATTATTCTTGGTTACTCCTATCATTCATATAATCAAGATGATGCTGTGAACAGAGGAGGCAAACCCCACAGTAAGGAGATAAATTGTCTTTGATTTGGGAGCTTGTCTTGGAGTTTGGAAGCAATGGTTTCATTTGAAATTCTTATTACGGTAGAAAATATTGAATTGCTAGCAGAATAGGCCTGAAAATGTACATTTCCTAGCATGGCTTGGGTTTGGTTCAAAAGTGCTGCATGGGTGATTGAAATTATGGGCTGAAGAAAGTTTGCAGTTTGGCTGAGTTTGACGTCTATTCTGTTAGGGGGAGAATAGCGGCCTTAGATGTTGCCTTGTTTTTGCAATCTACGTAGTACAGTTACGTGCATAAAGCACATATTTTATATCGGCTCACTATTTTTGCAATCTACATAGTACAGAGGGGGAGAAATTGTATAGATGACTTTAACCATTTCTGAGAAAGGTTCATGGAAATCAGCATCCTGAATTGGATAAGTAAGAATCTGAGACTCTTAATCTTGAATTTGTTTCGAGTCATCTATTAGATCATGTGCTGCTTAACATTAGGATCTGCCAGAACACATGTATTGCGCTGAAATGTCTCCATAAGACGTAGCGGTTGTTGCCTTTTCTGGTTCCCCTTTTTCTACAACGCTGGAGAAATTTAACAAATTAATGTCTTACATTTCATCTTACCTCCCTTGAGTCACAATGTTTCATCTTAACCGCAAGGAAAATAGTTTACTTTTATCTGCAACTGGCAAGTGTGGTTTTCATTGCATTCTCCTGCTTTAGTTGAGATGATAACTGGTATTTTTGCTTGGTTGCGTTTAAACATTAGAAAAGTAGTATGGTCGTCTTCTAGCCTTATTGTTCTATTGGAATCTTTGCACCATCCCTTCTGTTTCCTCTTAAGTGTTGGATCAAACTTCAATCATGTCACGAGATTGCAATGGCAGAGAACAGCCCCCTGCACGCCAGCGCCTTACGATCTCTAATACAGATCATTTACCCGATAAATTTTGTAGTTGTGACTTGTGATTGTGTTAAGAGGTTAAGTGGGTGAATCCACAACTTTTTTTAATGGCCTTGCGTATTTCGTTTCTTGATTTTGGAAACCCCTGAGTTTTGTTTCCTGTTCTTCGGTATTTGCATGCAAAGTTCTAACCCGACGGATGTGGCAAATAGCTTCTGGTAAACATTGGAAGTTGGTCCTTCTCATTGAGATACTGTTACGAGTCTTATGGCTCAAGTCATCTGCTTTACATTCTACTACCGTTGTTGGCAAACGCAGGGAGGAAGAGGTATTATCGTTTCTTCGAAGAAGAATTCCCTCTTCTTCCACTCCACTGTCTGAACTTTGTTGTCTTCTTCGGCGTTTTCACACACAGATCTAACCAGACGGATGTAATAAATAGCTAAAGTAGCTAGCATGTTTTCCCTAGTTAAAAAGGCAGCGAATAGTAGGAACACCCCCTGCCAAGCGGCCGATCCGGCCGTTTATCTTGGCAATGGACAGTTCAGATCTTGACAAAGCAATGGACGGTTCAGATCTGTATACACTAAGATTCAATCCGAGCTGTCCGTGCCGAGATGAATGGCCGGATGCCGCTCGGCACTTGCTCGGCAGGGGGTGCTTGGCAGCATCCCCTGGTCCGTGTGATTTTGGAAGTTCCAGCCATGGGTCCGTGTGATTTTGGAAGTTCCAGCCATGAAGCCAAGAATATGGGGGGAATACTTTGGTTTCTCTGATGAGTTGCTTGGTTTATCTCAATCGTGCGTATCTAATGCTTGTACAATACTCTCATTGTATTGTTTTCACCTCCCACAAAGAGCTAGGGCACATAATGTGAAAACGCAACTCATTTGTGGGTTGTTTGATAGGTGGACTTCTACAGATGCAGATAATTTTCTCTCAAGAGCATCCACACCGCATGCCGAAAATGGCAAAAATTTCTTGCTATTCCTCTAGAATAGCAAAAGAAATGACAAAATGGGGTGCTACACCCACAAATAAAAAATTCTCTGAAATTTGGCAAATGTCAATTCCTTTGTCATATCGAAAATGTTAGGATACATGAAATTCATCTATGAAAATGTCCAAAGAGAATTAACGGTTCAGATTTTTGAAAAATGTTAGGGTACATGAAATCCATCCATGGAAATGTCCGATAAAGAAGAATGGACTGTATTCTGAACCGTTCATTTTCCTTTGCTAAACATTTTCATGGATGTGTTTCATCAACCCCTACCAAACCTCTATGGACCTAATTGTCCCGGGAGTACTAGTGGGTAATTATGGTAAATATTCTGAATGTTGCAAAAAGGAAGAGAACTCAAAGTTTAACTCTTGGTACCTACGTAAGACACTGGTACTCCTAAGCACGTGGTACTGGATCATTTCATTTTCTTCAGTCGGCCCCTTTAGCTATTCTTACTGCTAAAGCTAAGGAAGGGGTCCCAAAAGCTGCAGCTTCCTCCTCCTTGCAAGCCGGAGGAGCAGAAGATGGGGCACTGCACTCAACTTGGGGGGCCAGATGGGGGCAACCAGTGCGTATTACAGTGACGGAATCAGAATTTTCGATAAGTGGAGTCAAGAATTTGAATTATGTGTAATTCAATTTTCTAGTTGATAATTGAAAGAAACAATTAGGATTAATAAGTTAATCAAAAAGCAGATATATATTAGTAATAACAAAATGTAGTTTCGATTTATGATTGATCTTGACGATTTTTCATACTTCGGAAATGATGGATGATAGCCCCGTTTGTAGTTGTTTCCAAAACCCTTGATTTGTTTTGAGAAATGAACAAACTAGCGCTACATTTGAAAAATTTGTGGGTGGAGAAAAAACTAGGAAGGTGGACCCAAAACTTGGGTCCAACGGTATGATTGAAATTGTTCGTTTGTTTTGATGAGCTCGTTAATTTATGCATACTTAAGGGAACGATTTCATGGTCAAAATATGGAATTTAAGAGTTTATTCCTTCTTAAGATTTTATATTCGAAATTTCTCAGATACTATTAATTCTTTTGGAGTCATGGGAAGCTTTGCCTTGAAGTGTTATAAATTGTGTTTCTTGCAAGTGGGCATTGGAATTAGGTTTGAAGGACCAGTCGAAATGCGCGTAACCAGGTACCTGAGTTATCAAGAAACACTTATTACTAATAAGCAATTCAAGCAAAAGAAGACTACGATGGATACATTTATCTAGCGATTTGGTTTTAAGAAAAAAATCACACTGCAAGCCGGAGGAGTCGTGTACCATTTATGTACAATTGGAGCAGAAGATGGTCCACTGCAAGCCGGAGGAGTCGTGTCGATACCTTATCACTAGACCTGGAATGCTGCAAAGCAACTCTTCGTAGAGCGTTCTGCAAAACGCATTCAAACCGTTTATTTCGACAATCAAGGGTCCAGGTTGAAAATAAATTCCTCCAGAAAAAAGTTCGTTTTTAATCCGAACCGCTGAAAAGCTCTTGAATGATCTGGATGCGCCCTGCAGTGCTCTACACGGAGCTCCTTTGCAGCATCCCCGGATTCCTTATCACTACTCTAATGATCAGTAACCCCTAATGCTACCTGTAGAACAACAGCAGGCCGGGTTCCCCCAATCCCACTAGACCATTAGGATAAAATTTCAATATGCAAAGATTTTTTCAGCTTTAAACTGTTTGTATGTCGAGAGATCATGAATTGGGGGATGGTGCTTGGTATACGCAGCACCGTGTTGTGCACCTCTGAGCTGTTAGATTGTGCATCCGACGGCTCGAATTTCATCTCAACAATGAACGACTCTCAATTGTTAGTTGTCGAGATGAATTCCAAACACGATATTGTACACCTCACTATGCAACACCAACCCGAAGTCCAATGGATCAGTGAGAAACAGTCAAAGAGAGACAAAGGAATAGTACAGGTCCTCTCAATCTTTTCCCATCCAACCTTTTTTGGCCTTTTACACTGTTTCAATGCTGTCTGATTCAATTGCTTCGATCGACAAAGAGAACCTTGAAGCTGTTCAAAAAAAGACAAAGAGAACCTTGAAATTTTCTACACTTTTTCTTTTCCTTGGTTGGGTCGTCGTACGTAATGGTAATTCCACTTTCTTTCTTCGTTTTCATCATTTTTTTTTAGAATTTATTTTGCAGAAAAGTGTACCGTAAAAAAATTAAAGTTGAAGTTGTGGATCCCACGATATTTTCGCGTGACTGAATGGGGCCATATATAAGTACTGAAAATCCGAGCAGCTTCCATGTTTCGACTAACCCTGAAATTATCGAACGGACGTATGCTAAACAGCCCGGCCGGTAATTTTTTTTTGCTAATTAACAGTAAGAGTCGAGCGCGCCATGGGGTAGTGATGATTCCGGTAAGGTCGTCAGAAGATGAAGGAAACCGTTGGCGTATCCGTTGAGGTCGTCGGAAGACGAAGGTGGTCTTTTCTTGGCCGCCACCTGAGGTTGCGAGTCCACTGAGGTCGTTTATGACGAAGGCGCAGGGCCGGCCCTGAGATTTTAGAGGCCTAAAGCCAATTCTAAAATGAGGCCTAGTTCATTTTAACAAAAAAAATTGCTATAGGCGCTAATATGAGGTAAAAGGTTTTTTTTTTTGCTACTAAAAGATAAAGGATTAAACATGCTATTTTAGCTTCCTATTTTAAGTAAGAAAATTATGATATTAGTAAAATATAAATCAAACATAATGAAGTACAGGTCATACAATTTGTTTTCTCTAACGGTTATTTGAACATATTTTTTACCGGTGCTTGTTGAGTGAAAATAAATTATTTTGGTTTATTTTTAATCTATTGTGTTTCGTTTGAAAATTTGATATTCAAAGTTAAAAGTAAAATTAAAACAAAAAAAAAAGGCTATGGTAGTGATTTTCACTCTCCCCTTTTTTGTAACCACACTTTTTTTTTCTTGTGATGTGAATTTAAAAAAATAATATTTCATTTGTATACTCTTTTACACTCAGAAGAACAAAATTGTAAATTCACGTCACAATGAGACAAAAAATAGAGTGTAGTTATTAAAATGGGGAGTGTGAAAATAAATTACAAACAAACTTATCAAAACATCTGTGGTGCGCAAAGAATTTAAATATTGGTCTTGACTAACACATCTACAATTACTAAAGCTTAAGTAGTTTAAAATATAAGAGGTATGCGAGTAGCGTACATTATCAATACCAAGATTATTGGCAAGAAAAATAAAATAGGAAAATAAGGAGGAAAAGAAAGTTGGCAAAACAATAACCCTTTGGGGATTCGACCTCGGGACCTGTTGTTCCCATTCACCTCTTCACGCACCACTTGACTGAGAGTACTCTTTAGTTAAATAGTGGAACAATTTATACATATATTATATATCGGTAATATATGGACCTCGAGGCCCTACTTTTCGCGTAAAATCTCGAGGCCTAAAGCGGCCGCACCTTGGGCTTCACCTCAGGGCCGGCCCTGCGAAGGCGGTTGTTTTGGTCACCACCGGAGGTGGTCCGATGGTGTTGCGGCGAGTCCGGAGGATGTTTGACAGCGGTGGAGGCGCGGTGCGGTCGAGGAGCTGCATCGGTTGGGGGTTGAGCTAGTTGGGTGTTGGCTGTTTTGTTGACTGATAGTAGTAATTTTTTAGGTTTTGCTGTATTTCATTTCGAAGAGGAACAAGATGACAAGAATGCTTGAATAAACCCGAAAGGATTGTCGCAGCGGTTAATCGAGTTGCTTTGGGACTTATCACCTCAAGATTGCAGGATCAATTCCTCTCGACAGCAGTTTTTCTTTGGAGTCACATCATCTCACGCAAACGCGTGGAAAGGATTGAAAAAATTAGTCACTCTTCGTTACCAAAAATAAATAAATTTGGATGGTTCCTTTTTCTTTCTTTTTTTTTTTCCTTTCATTCAACTTTTGGTTAGATTCCTCGTCTCTTTTTCTCTTTTTCTATGCATCCTTATTGAATTTCTTTTATAAAATACTTTTGCCGATTGAAATAAAAGAAAAGTCGAGCGTGAGTTTTGGAAAGCAAGAGTCAACCTGTGGGGTTTTCGTTTCCTCACTCTTTATTTGATGGATCATGCTATAATTAGTAGAGGTTGTTTTTTTTTTTCCGGACGCTCCGTGAATAGGTTATTCACAAAGTGACGCAATCACATGAATCTGTCCATTCGAGTAATTAATAGTTGAGATTCGTTTTCAATTTTTACCGGTAAGAATTGATTTTCAATCCGGATTGTCTAAAAACACTTTGAACGATCGCAATTGAGCTCCATAACTTATTATTTACGGAAACAACCATAAAAAAGTTTTTTTTTTGTAATTAGTAACTTATCTTATGAACAGTTGTTAATGTGAGAGTAATGCCATTAGAATAGAGAACATTAATTTCAAAATATTTTTCACACCTCTTGTTAATTTTCTCCCCTGATGATATCCTTTGTTTAACTTCTTTTGACGTTACTCAACTGATAAGTTTTTTCCCTTTTTTTTCACACTTTATACATCAAAGTGGGTTAGCGCAATGTTAATATGTTAGTCGACATGAGGTTGAAAGGCCGTTCATAGCTTTGAATCCCAAACCCGCCCCTCATGGGGTTCGAACTCTGACCTTCATTGGAGGAAATAAGACAACCAACTGAGTTAGCTAGCTTGGTTTCTCACTGATAAGTTGATAACCGAACCCAGATTTGTTATCAATTTGCAACACATTTTAATTACGTGTATTTATTAAAGGTTATACATTTCCCTTGTGTAATTAGTTCATTAATTAATACGGCAGCGGGCAAGTGAACCATGGTACTAAACTCCTGGATTAATTGAGGTGCGCGTAAACTGGCTCGGATACTAGAGTTACCACGAAAAAAAATGACGAAGTAATCGAAATCCTGTATGGAAAATTCAGTCAGCATAATGTGACACTTGCCGTTTAAGTGATTTATGATCATTTTTTAGTAAGAAACAAAAAAATAAATAAAAATCTGCCAAAGGGCATATGAATCTATACAGTATATGTACAGTATCCTACAAAACCCCACAGCTCAATGATTTAAGGGATGATTCTGTGCAGTGGTGCGCATGCAGCGCACCTTCGAGACATCGGATCGTGCATCCAACAGCTCGAATCTCATCTCAACAATTAACAGCTCTCGATTGTTGGTTGCCGCCATCCGATATACGTTCCAATGGCTCGAAGGTGCGTAGCACGGTGCCAATCCGAAGTCCAGCTCAACATGCAGTGGCAAACAAATGGGCGCCAAAGGATGCCCGCCCCTGAACAACTATAGATATTTTAATTAATTATACTAGTTTTTCAAATTATTTTGGAAAAAATTTAGGTGATATACCTGCAAGTCCCTTTTTTTTTTTTTTGTGCCATTCGTTAAGAACTTAATTCTAAGTTATCAACTGGTTTTTACCGCCGGAAAAAAATTAAATGATGGTTTTATACATACACTAAACCAATGAAATTACTGGTAATTTCACGATTGCCAGTGTTTCATAGCTTTATTACTCTTTTCCTCAAATTGTACTCAGTATTAAATATTAATTTCCAATTAAAGAATAAAGTATTCAGCTAGGCACATAAATTTTAAAAATCTTTTGCATCAATTTAGAGAGCTCGTTAAAGCTTATACATTTTGAAAGTTGCACTTTTGTTGAATTAAAAAAAATACACAGTATAAATTAACCACTTACGCAAACAAATTTCAAAATGTTTTTCTTCGATTGGAAGAGCTCATAGTCGGGGATTTGGTACCACGAAGGTGTGGCCGAGACACATGATGCAAAAAAAAGGTTTTAAAAATATGCACGAAGGTTCTTTATTTCTTGATTCAAAGGGCATAACTTCTTCTTCTTTTTTTTTTAAAGACTAAGAATTATGAAAGTGAAAGTTATGGGCTATTTCATATTGGGAAACCCGTTGTGTAACAAATTCTTGTCGTCCAAATGTGTTTGGACGGTCCAAATTTTAAGTAAATTATTCGCACGAATAGTTTATTTATTTCCTAAGTGAATTTGGACCGTACATTTATAACAATAGACAGGTAGCGATCGGTTGTGGGCGAAAGAGTTTTACACAAGACCGTTGTGCATGTAGCATCTTTGGTCAAGGAAAAATGGTGGAATATTAACCACAGCAACTGCAGCAGTACATGTCCGTACAGGCATGACGTACCATTTTTTTATCTCTTCAAAAAGGAGAGAATTCGCCTATTATTGGTGTAATGGAAAGCTGTTTTTCGGAACAAAAAAAAGCTCAAACACTCCACCAGCCAAAACATTTTAGTGAGAGAAGAAGAAGAAGAACAACAACAACAAAAAAACCATTCTTCCAATCATCACAACCACAAAAAAACCCAACAATAAAAAAAAAAATTCCCACCATTTTTTTTTATTTGGGGGATCTTTCCCAAAAATCGTCTGTTTCACCGAGCCTCTCTCCGAGACAGTCCCCAAATCGTTGTGCCTATCGTGCTGGTCGGAACTTGCCCGACAATGAATTTCGCTATGGTATAGGACCATAATTATAGTTACGGCCGCTGTTCAGTCGCCGGCTCCCCTGTCGTCAGGTCCCCGACTTCGAAGAATGAACCCATATGAGAAATGGTATGATACATCAACATCAACAGGAATAAGCAGCAGCAGCTCAAGATCAAGCAGTACTAGGTGTCAAGACTGTGGAAACCAAGCAAAGAAAGAGTGTGTGTTTGTGAGGTGCAGGAGTTGCTGTAGGAACCGAGGGTATCAGTGCCAAACCCATGTCAGGAGCACTTGGGTTCCTGTTTCCCAACGCCCTCAATCTTCAAGGCCTCAACAACAGCAACAGTATTTGGATCCACAGGAGGAGCAGGTTCAAGAACCAGTACCAAACCCTAAAAGGTTCAGAGAAGGCCCCAACCCCTCCTCATCATCAGGTAAGAGAGAGAGAGAGAGAGAGAGAGAGAGAGAGATATGTTGTTTGGCTCATATCAAAGCAATACCATTTGGGTGTGAAGAACTATCTATTTAAAGAAAACCCAAAAACCCTAGCTAGCTAGCTGCTGCTGATTGTTTTTATTTACTGTGAATTAGCTTTTTTTGCTCGGCTACTGTGAATTAGCTGGTGTTTTTAATTTATTAATTATTCTAGAAAATACCCATTTTCTCATTTCAAGTTTAGCTTTGCTATTTTGCTTAATTAGTTAGTTAAAAAATATATATATACCTAAAGGCAAATGCAGCTTAGCGCAAAAGGGAAGTTAGTATTTTTCTTAAGGTGAAATTATCCATTTTTTCATTTCAACTTCAGATTTTTTATTTTGCTTAGCAATATTTTCCCAAAGAAAAATATTATTTGGCCCAATTGGGATGATCGACAGCATTTTTTTTTCTCAACGAGAAATTACCCATTTTCTCATTTCAAATTCATCTTTCAAATTTTGCTAAGCTAAATTTACCCAGAAAATGATATGGAATAGCTCCAAATAGTATTAGTACTATTTTAAGGATAAACTACCCATTTTCTTATTTCAATTTAACCTGCTTAGGTAAATTTATCCAAAAATAAAAACAGTTGGGAAGGCAGATTTAAAAGTGCAAAGGAAATTTGTGGGATAAAAAAAGGGTGACCATGGTCCAGATTTAAAACGATCTAGTGACTAGTGAGGATAAATTTCAACGAATCGATCTAAACCACACACTAATTTTCCTGCCATTTTTTCTTTCTTTTGTCTATTTAGTATTGCTCAAACAAAATATTGTTTAGCTTCTAATATGTGATTATAGTTCTATTCGTAATTCTTTCAGGGCAGGAAATGGGGAATTTTCCGACTGATTTGGAAATGCCAGCAATATTTCGGTGTGTTCGAGTCAGCTCACATGATGATGCAGTCGATCAATATGCATATCAGACATCTGTCAAAATTGGAGGCCATGTATTCAAGGGAATTCTCTATGATCAAGGCCCTGAGGAAAGTTCATCTCAATTACCTAATCTCAGATCTGCTATTTCTACTACCGGCTTAATCCCTACTTTAACTGAGCCTTCTGCTAATGAACAATGGAATTAATCTCACGAAAATTAATCAAGGTACACGTAATTCATTCTGGTACGCATACTTCCCCTATACCCTAAATCTTGAAACAACATTTGTTTCCTCCCTCTCTAACAAATTCCTCTCTCTCTAACCTTGTCATGGTGCAAAAAAGGGGGAGAGAAAGTAGAATAAGAGAGGGAGTAATTAACATTAATTGCAGTCCGAATTCCAATGAAAATAATTATTTGATCTGGTCGGTGCATTTTAATACATGGTTTTGTGTTTTTTCTTAATATTTATTTTTTGTTCTTTTTCTAGTGGGTTCTTTATCAACTTCGAAGCTACTTTTTCTCCCGATTTTCCGATTCTTGCCGGCCAATCTCTATCTAGGTGCATGGATGGGCAATTTTGTGTATTTTCGTGGTTATTTAATTTTTATTTGAGTATCATTGACTTCACAAATAAATATTCATGACCAAATTCAAAATTTGTAGAATGAAATATTTTGAATCCTAAGAAAAAATAAAATAAAATGAATGGAAATGCGGAATAAGGTGGACTTTGTGCAGTGTCGTGTAGTTTTTTTAAATTGTGTTAAAATTTTCTTGGTGCTAACCTGACGCGTACATTTTTGCGTACGTGCAAATGATCGGGTTGTGTCCTTTCATGTTTCTAGTCGGTTTATGGAGATGTTAAAAGTTTTTTCTTTAGTTTCATCAAACTATATTTCTACCACATGAAAATGGACATCAAATATTTAATTTCAACTCAACCCCTCTCTTTGAATTCTCAAAATAAACGTTATTTATTGATCTTTTTTTTTTTTTTTTTACTAGATTGACTCAAAAATATTGCAAAATAGAACATCGTCTTAAATTCAATCGTGAGACAAGATCAAGATCGAATTAATACATTAACCCAAAAAGCCCATCTTGAATCCTTGATGTGGTCACATATTACTTTATTTATGCTACAAAAATCCTTGGTGAAAATAGCATAGCAATCTTTGTGTTAAATATTTTTTTTTTTTTTGGTAACCAAAGTGTCCGAATCAGCTTACGCATACTTTGACTAAATTCTCGAAGGAGACTAGCACATCAACCCACTGTCATGACCCCCACTTAAATCATCGTTTGCTTCCCGGGGGAATTGAACCCTGCCATGTTACGGGCACAGATTCACCCATACCATACCACTGGGGCTAGGGATGGCAATCTCGGCCGACCCGTTTGAACCCTCCCCGTTCCCCGTCCGAAAAATCCCCGAACTTCGGGGATTCGTTTGGGGATCGGGTAGGGTATGGGGAATTTTTTAAAAAAAAATTCGGGGATCGGGTAGGGGACGGGGATAGGTCTGTCTCTGCCCCGAACCCTACCCGTCCCCGTTCCCCCTTCGTTCCCCGCCCCGCCCCGTCCCCGAATCCCGGAAATATATACTTATATATAAAAATAAATAAATATATACTATATTATATATCAGTCCTGTTTTGGTAATGTTGGAAAAACTATGGAACTATGAAATTAGTGCTGGCTGGAATTAACTTAATGTTGGAAAAACAATGTTGTAGATTAACTTATGTGTTGGAATTAGTTATTATGTGCTGAAAATTGATAGTACTTGCTAAAACAGTGAATAACGTGTTGTTATGCGCTAAAAATTGGTAGTATATGCTAAAAATTATGAAATACAGGTGTAGGAAATGGAGGTACTATTATGTGCCGCAAATACAAATCCTCGAATCCCAAATCCCCGTTTTGGATCCCCGTTCCCCGTTTGGGTCGGGGATGGAGGAAAAAAACAAATCCCGATTGGGGATCGGGTCGGGGATGGGGATGGGGTAGGGGTGGAGGTAGTACCCCCGTCCCCGACCCGTCCCCATTGCCATCCCTAACTGGGGCAACCCATGGATGAATCCGTGTAAAATAGGTTGAACATACCTAATATGGGTTTGACCCGAACATCATGACATCCTTTGAGCGAAATGTGTAATTTCGTACTATCAGGTTCAAAAAGTGATTTCAACCTAGCTAGGTCATGATCAAAAAAAAAAAAAAAAAAAACCTAGCTAGGTCATCATATTCTTGCCAAAAATTCTCCATCCAATATGATAAGCGACATCTCTCTGTCAATTAATTCCCCTTCATAGACAGGAGTCCTACAAACACACATGTACAACTTAGAACAACAAATACATGCAACACACACACACATATATAGTACAACTTAGTGGGTGTTTTCACTAACCAACAAGTTGTGGACCACAACTTGAGGGGTTGTCTTCGTTGGTTAAAGCTTGGGGTTTGCTCCCCCAAGTCCCCAGTTTGAGACCCTAAAGGCCACCTCATGGGCTCCCATAATTAAGAATGCCCCATAGGCTGGTGGGGGGCCGTAGAGACTTAGTTCTGTGGTGCGTGTAAGATAGCCCGAGAACACTCTGCGTTATCCAAAAAAAAAGTTGTGGACCACAACCGGTGAACTAGAGAATGTTGAGGTGAATGTGTGGTAAGATTAGATGAGATATAATTAGAAATGAAATGGCTCATGAGATAGTAGGAGTAGCACCCATAGAAGAGAAGCTGAGAAAAAATAGGCTAAAGTGGTTTGAGCATGTCTACTGTAGACCTTGATATAAGTAGATATGATAGCTTTAGGTAGCAATGTTACGGGGAGGGGTGGACCTAAATTGACATTAAATATTGTGGTGCGCAACGATATGAATAGAGTATATTTGTGTGAACAAGTGGCTCTTGACAGAGCTCAATGGAGGAAAATGATTCATGTAGCCGATCCCAAGTGATTGGGACATAAGACTCGGTTTGGTTTGGTTTGGTTTGTGTTAATTTTGTAGCAAATTTTTATATATTACTGATTCGTCTTGATGGAAGCAATTAAAAAAGTAAAAAATTATGACTATTACACAAGTATTTTTGAAAATATCCAAGAATGTGAAACCCTCCCATATTCAACTAGGAAGTCCCACGGCAGTGGGTTTACTAAAGTTGAAATAGTATATAATTAAGTGATTCCCACCATCTATTATATAACTTGAGGTTAACCTTTTGAGGCACATGATTGGACAAATGGTTAGCAGGTCATCAGTTGTGGTAGATCGTTACAAAAAAACAGTTTATTATTTGCAAGCCAGCTGAAAGTTTATGGTTTTAATTAAGTGCAGAAGTTCTAACCTCATATTTTATCCAACCATTCCACATCCATCGAATATGGGACTATACTATCTAAAATTCACCTCTAGAAGATGAGGCCTTGACCTAGCGGCATTAGGGGGCGCACCTCCTCTTTTGAGGTGCTAACCTAACTACTGCAATAATATTGACTTCGCAGATGGGGAAAAAAAAAACATTCACCTCACGTGCCTCCGTTTTGTGGTCTGTAGCATAGTTTTTTTTTTTTGGATTTATGATGTGACTTTTTTGTTGAATCTATCATCGTGCATGGAGCATGGTAATTTATTATTTTACAAATGTGAGATCGAATTGAATAACTTTACTCTGATTTCATGTAGAAACTTATATCCAACAAAAGGTTTAAATTGGACAAATCCCCACATCATATTAGATCGTCAATCATGCATTCCATATATATATATATATATATATATATATCAAAAGTAGAGCTTATAATATACAAAACACAATCTTGATCATGAACTTTTTATTTGATGTGATGAGCTTTAGCTTTCTGTGATTGAAGCATTTAAATTCTATCAAAGCTATTTAATTATGTACTATATATAAGAAAACTATTTGAAGGGTATCACTGCACACCATAAAGAAGAACCTAAGCCCCCTCTACAATATTAATTTGGTTATTTTATAGCTAGGACAAAAAACATTCATTGGGTGGGCATCTTGTGATTTTGCAGTTGATAGCGACCCTAACCAGAAAAGTGAAACACAAAGCTTAAGTTTAATCTTTGATTTTTATTCTAAAGGAGGACACTCACATGCACTGCAAACAAAGGAAAAAGATTGATACTCTCTCTCTATTTATTGCAACCATGGAATATATGCATTGTACGATATTATACAAATATTTTTTTTTTGGGTACCAAATCTTCGTATAGGATAATTTTTTCGTGAACGGGAAAAGAAAGTTTTCATTAATCGTAAAGATGCAAAGATGGGAACAGCATATGCAAAGATGGAAACAGTACAATAAAAGTAAGGGAAAAAAATTGAAATGGTCCTTGTAGTTTAGTGTTTATGTCAACTTAGTCCCTGCAGTTTGAATTGGCTTGATTTACACTATGTAGTTTTCATTTTGTTCCAACTTGGTCCAATTACTAACTGTCGTTAGACTTCGTTAACCCCAGACAGTAATGACCTCTTTTCTAGGGTTAAAATCGTAATCTGTTATGCTCCTCTTGCCCTAATATACCTCTGAACCATTCTCTATTTTTTTTCAGGGCTTCCATTTTCTATTTGTCCTGCCTGGGATTTTAGCTTCGACAGAAACGTGTCTCGTTCGCCTTCGGGGGAAAGAGCGAGAGGGAAAGGTCTGCGAGGTTAGAGAAGAAATGGTTCGGTAATTCACTAGAAAAAGGACCCATTTGTGTCTGGGGTTAACGGAAGCTAACGGCAGTTAGTAATTAGACCAAGTTGGAACAAAATATATGGAAACTGCAGAGTGTAAATTGAGTCAATTCAAACTGCAGGGACCAAGTTGACACAAACACTAAACTATAGGGACCATTTCAATTTTTTTCCCTAAAAGTAATTATAGGATAAAAAGGGAAATGCTACGATATACCCCCGTACCATACGCACCCATATAATCAAACCATTGAGAGGCGTAACCAAATCATTGAAAAGCATAGCCAAACTATTAAGAGGCGTAACTAAGCACTTCCTTCAATTGTTATGCTTATTTTGTAAAATGTTACGTCTCTCAATGATTTGGTTACGCCTCTCAATGGTTTGTTTATATAGGTGCATATGATACGAGAGTGTGTACTGTAGAATTATTGTGTGGGAGCGTTTGGTGGAAATATGTGTTAATTAAAGGGAATGATTTCGGTGTCCCCGGTCGTTTTGGGGACACCGTAACTTTTGGCATAACAAAACCATTATAAGTATAACCAAAATCTATTATGAGCATAACCAAAATCATTATGAGCATAACAGGATCATAGTAAGGCATAACATCCTTAATTAAATTATAGCTGAAGATTCAGAATTTTTTTTTTGCTCGACAAAAGAAACTTTTTATTAACTCGAAGAGGGTACAATGAGAAGACAAGAAGATTCAGCACTTTAGATTTTAGATTTAGTAGAAGGATATATATGTTTACTGTACTATAAAATTATGATTAAGTTGTAATAAAAAAAAAAATTGGTAATAAATGAAAGTTCAATATTAGAAGCGAAATTAAGAGTTTACATCCCTTCGGTACTCAGCCGCAATCAAATCCAAAAATAAAAAACATAACTAGGAATAACACCATAATAATATAGGTCTTCGCCACCATGATATTTCGGTCATTCACCAATGCATCCGTGCACTTGTTTTCTTCCTATTTTGCCTTATGGTTTCATATTTCCAAGTCATTATTCTAGATTAGTTACGGATAGGGGGTTCTGTTTGCAGATTATTTTGACAAAGTAAAATTTTTTTTTAAAAGTAAAAAGTTAATTAGCCATTGTGGCTTTTGTTCTTTAATTCTGTTAGTACTGTTAATGAAGTAAAAAAGCTTATAACTTTGACTTGGTTTAGTTGTTAGGTTGAACAAGAATCAATTAGGCACCGTAAGTACTCTAAGGGGTTGGTCGAGCCATGATTAACGAATGGGAGCATGATATCAAGTAATTAACGGGTTTTATCACCCCAAGCTTGCACGTTCGATTTTCATCGCCAGCAAAACAAAAAAACTCTCAAAGCCACTTGAGATTTGTCCGGTTGTTGACATCTATCAAAACTTTGAATTTTTTTTGCTCAGCAAAAATACTTTGAATTTAGTTGAAACTTTGAATTTGTCTGTTAAAACTTTGAATTTAGTTGAAGTTCACGTAAACTATGAATTTGTTCGGGCTTTTGCCCGTTAGCGGTGTATTCCAACTTTTTGTTGGATTCCCTCTTCCCTTTCCCCGTTTTTAATAAAATTTTCATCTTTTGCCGATCAAAAAAAAAAAAAAACTTATTCTGTCAGCTGATTCTGATTAAAAAAAAAAAACAAGGATAGACCAATGCAAGAATCCTCATAGTCTTCTCCACCCCACTAACTCTCCTAGCTAATTCTAGATGAATTCCTCATTTAGCCATTTTAAAATCTCCTTCCTAAGGAATGGGATACTTTTAACGGGTTTTATCACCCCAGGTTTGTATGTTCGACTTTCATTGCCAGCAAAAAATTTGTCGAGCGACCGGAGATTTGTCCAGTAGTTAACTTCAAGATTCTGGGTTTAGTTGAAGTGTACTTACATAAATTTGTTCAAACGACTGATTGTGAAAGACCACAAAAAAGAGACAAGAATCGACCACTGCAAGTCTGCAAGAATCCTCATACTCTCTACCCCACTCACTCTCCTACGTGAAATTATACAATATTTCGGGAGTACCATCACTGAATAATTATAAAATACCCCAGACTATTGAATAATCACTCCCCTCCTAGCTAATTCTAGATGACTTCCTTATTTAGCCATTTTAAAATCTCCTCCTTATAAAGGATACCTTTTATGGAAGGGTTCCAAGCATTTTGTAGGTGGGAAAGAGATACGAAAGGGGTATTTAATTAACTAATTGATCTCACTTTTCTAATACTAAATAATTTCTTCTTCAAAGATTAATTAATAAATGCGTAGTGATGTTTGTTTATTAGTATGTTAGAACGTGATTTAAGAACCTTAATACGTACGTAATGAGCTTTGGAGAAAAATCTGAGGAGATAAAATGATAAAGAGGGACTTTCCAACTTAAATAATGAAGGGGATATATATTTGCATAAATTAAAGAGGTTCTTGGGGCCTCTCTTATTATTATTTTTTTTTTGTCTTAATTCTTCTGGAAGCAAATAAAAAAAGAAACCTGCTAATGTTTGTGTTTCGGGTTAATTCATTGGTTCTCATGGCCCCTAATTTACGGGGTCGGATCCGATCAAGTTTGGTCCGACCTGTTTCGTCAATTTTTTTTATCCAAGCTGTCCAAAAGTGTTTTGGACGGTCTAGATTTGTTCCGAGTGTTTAGAATATTTTTTAACAAAAATTTACACGAACAAATCTAAACCTTCCAAAACACTTCTGAATAGTTCGAATGAAAAAAAAAATGGACCAAACTTGATAGGATCCGACTCCCTAATTTACTTATAATTTAGCTTTAAAATTGATAGCATATGTTGGATACTTTTGCACCTACATTCATCAGGGTCAACTATACAAATTTTTTGGTACTGTTCGATTGCCCTGGGCCCGGCTCTGAGTTTACCCTAGCCTTGTCCAAAAGTACTGTAGAAAGAAACAGTGATTTATTTGATAACTCAGCTCAGGTGTCCGGCCAGCTTATGCACACCTCGATCGATTAAAACTGGCGTCAAATTACACCATTCTTGTGGAGAGCCCAGTTAAAGCCGTACTAGTAAAGCTCTATATGAACCGGTATAAAAAAGTTGATAGCACCTAAGATGTTTTTGAACCAGAGATATTAGGAGAGAAAGCAAACCCCTGATCGAGTCTCAAGCCCTAGCCTTGTCCAGCAAACCAAAATAGTATTTCTGAGCTATTAGGTCACGTGGTGTACAGTATTGATTTCAAATGACTTGATTTCACATCACTTATTCAAGAAAGATAAGTTTAGAGCTATCATTCCGTCTCCAACCGATGGTTTTATGGAGTATTATAATCCTCAGCTTGAGATCTCCCTTCATTTCAAATCTACTACTCTTTTAGATGGAGCATGTTTATATGTGTCCGCAAGTGTATGGTAGGATTAACCCGTCCCCAAAATTAGTCGCGAGGTATATGTGTAAGCTGACTCTCGAACACCTGAGTTCAACATATGTTCTGCTCATGCATTTTTAATTGTTCAAATCACTTGTTAGTAATTTTGCTTGTAAATCCAGTTGCAGTTTGTCAATTAATGAACTGATCATCTTGAGGAACATTCTGAATTTACAATTAATTGAGACAGAAGGCTTTGTTTAGTTTTGGTTTATAGAGAAACTTTTTGGTATACCCGGTATACCACAAACTTGGTATCCCCTCCTCACAAAAAATGTGACACTTGGCAAGCTGTAATTTACAAGGACTTCAAGTGTAATTATTCCCCTCCAATTCATATTGGCGCTAAAACAATCTCTTTTTCCAGCACAAATGCTAAAAGCTAAAACAACTGTGCTACTTGCACATATGTTTTTGCACATATATTTTTGTGAGACTCATATTGAGATTCCACAAAATGATCCGAATCGTTCATTTTTTTTAAAATATTTTTCTGGAGGGTTTCTGTAAAAAATCAACTCCAACGGATATTGGTAAAGGTTTTCTTAGAATTCGTAGGACAAAACAAAATGATTCGTCCTACAATTTTTGAAAAAGCCCTTACCGATATCCGTTAGAGCTGATTTTTATGGAAACCCTCCAAAAAATATTTTAATAAAGATGAGTAGTTCAGATCATTTTGTGGAACCCCGATATAGGCCTTACAAAAAATGTATGTGCAAAATATGTGCAAAAACATATGTATAGAAATCATTACCGAAGCTAAAAGCCCCCTCCTCCAAATTACTCCTCTGCTAGCCAACTAACTGTAGTTTCTCCTTTACTTTCTTCTCATCTAATTGTTTTACATTTTCATATCCACTTCAAAAGGGATCTTAATTTAGTTCTTCTTCAAATCCGGAGTTTAATTCTCCGCGTTTTAGCTTTACTAGTTGAGGAAGATACAATACCGTAGTTGACTAAAGAATCAGTGCTAATGGGTGTGAAAATGCTACTATCGCAGAAATGAAACAAAAACAAGCAAGATATCTAAGGAATGTCTTTTTTTTTTTTTTTGCAACAAATGATATAGTGATTGTAGTTTTTGTTTAATTTTTGGCTATTCTAGTTTTGTTAAATCTTTGTGCTTTCAACGGAAATTTTACTATTGTTAAATTTCACTGCGGACCTTTTATTTTTTGGAATGGTTTAAATCCTCATAATTTATACTTTACCTTTAAATTACAATTAAAAAAAAAACCCTTGAAACTTATTCATAAAATAATGATCTTTTTTTTATATTTGGAGCAGGAAATATAAAAAAATATAAAAATGGATGAGAAGAAAGCAAAGAGATTAGCAGGGACAGCAACACGTTGTTTGGACAAATAAGTCAAGTGGCTTATTTTTTTGTCCTTATTCAAATTTTTTTCGAATTTGTTAGTTTGTCGTTAATTTTTGGAGGATTATTACATCGTCATGACGAGATGAATCTAAAAAGTTAAAAATTATGATCGAAATCAAAAAAAATTAAATAAAGACGAAAATAAGCCAATAAGCCAATTTTTCGTCTGTTTCAAAATTTTTTTTGATTTCCACCATAATTTTTTACTTTTAAGATTCCTCTCGTCATGACGATGCAATAATCCCCCAAAAATTAACGACAAACTAACAAATGTGGAAAAAAAAATTGAATAAAGACAAAAAAAAATAAGCCACTTGGCTTATTTGTCCAAACAACCAATTTTTGGGGTCAGGGGTATTTACCTTTTTGTGCCAAAAGGCGTTTGTGCCAGAAAAAAAAACCCAATATGAATTGGGGAGGAATAATTACACTTGAAGTCCTTGCAAATTACAGTTTGCCAAGTGTCACAATTTTTGTGAGGAGGGGATACCAAGTTTGTAGTATACCGGGTATACCAAAAAGTTTCTCTGGTTTATATACTACTGTACAAGTTACTGCTTATCTTTACGTAACTTTGTCTCCATTTAAAGTTTTTGTGATATACTATATCATTACACGTCTGTCGTGAACAAGGCTACTTATTCTTGTCAAAAGTGAGAAAATTGTATTGATAAAAGTCCAGCGACACTTACAAAATGGAGATCATTATAAAGAATTTGGACAAAACCAAATTAATCGTCTAACAAATAAAAAACAAGTAAATCACAAGGCAATCGATGTCTTTCAACCTAGCCCAGGCATGACCGGCCTAACGCAATAGCGACACTTTTAAAACTGCCTAACATTTAATTAGGAGCCTCAAACGAGAAAAAAATGCAAAGTTAAGGACAAAAGACACCAAATACCCAAACTATCAGATGCACTTCAACCAAGTATGAACGCACCAATGAACTCCCAAGAACTATAGATCTGCCAAGCCGCAGCCACGAGTTGCCCCACCAAAGACATCGTGTAGGGATAGAAAGTATCACATTAACATTATATTGTTCTTTTTTCATTGCAAATATAGACCAATTATTTTTTTGGTTTGATGGTCAAAGGTGTCCAAGCCAGTTTATGCGCACCTCGACTAATTTTCTCTCCAGTTCAATTGAAGGCAAACCATCTATGTCAGAACTAAGGGATTCACAAGAAATTATTTCTTTGCTACCTGACCCCAAGATCGAACCCGGTCAATTATGTAGGGAGCAAATCCTTACCCACCAACCAATCGGGCTAACCCTCGGGAGTAATACAGGCCAAATTATGTCGTTATAAACAACTAAAAAGCATTACAACCATATATAGCTAGGGAGCTCTATTTTTCGATCACATTTTAGAGTGGTAGATAGGGTGGTGATCAACCAGTTAAAACATACCAATTCAACCAATTCAAGCACAGAGACAAATTTCATACTAATAGAGAGAAGAAGCCTTAATTTTGGAGAGGGGTTTCATACACTAGTGCTCTAGGGTCCAGGGATAGGAATTGCAGTAGTTTTTTTTTTTTTTGGTAAATACAGAAGTTGCTGTTAATTAACCTATTCATTTTTTAAAGGAAAATGCTAACCACCACCAATAGAATATTGGATAATGTATTAATGCCTAAAATATGCGTGTATCAATATTCGAGAAAAGTGTATTGATATAATGACTAGTGATATCTTTAAGATGTACACGTATTTCAATGACATACGAATATTATCTGCTGCTAGTAGGAGCACGGCACGGTGATTAAGAAAATCATTTTTTCTAAACCTCTCCATTAGAAGGGGAGGAATTCGAGCATCCACGGTGGGTTTACTAATTAACTAGTGTTTTAATTGAGTGTGTTAACACTTAGCAAATAAAAATGTATTTTTGTGTCACAATGCTTGTGTTAATTTGGGTGCTAAAGTGTGTTAAATATTGTAGTGTGCTAGCACGTGTACCAAGTTTGACAACTATGCTAACAAACAATAAGTGGGTCTCACCTTACGATTCAAAACTCCAACCATAAAATATAAATATTCATTACTCCTAATACGCACTTGTGAGATCAATTTTTTATATATCCTAACAAACATTTTAACACACAAATTTACCAAACTCATTGTAGATGTTCTAAACACAATTCTACGTTATCAATGTCTAAACACACCATTGTGAGACCTATTTTTATCCTAATACACATTTTAACACACAAATATACCAAATTCTATTGCAGATGCTCTTAACGTGGTCCTATTGAATGTTGACATGCTATTGTTTGGTAAAGGGTAAAGAATACTTCATAGTTTAAAAGCAATATATGAGAGAGTGATTGAGTTGAAAGACAGCACAGAAAAGTAAACTTTGATCAATTTCAAAGCAACAAGCAGGAGATTGCAAAAATTACTATTGAGTTTCTGGTCCTGAAAAACAAAGGGAATAATATGATACCCAAAAATTACTATTAAGCCATATGCATTAATGGCTCTTCTTTCAAAAATTCAACTCGTGCATGTGTCAGTAGTGAACTTTCGTACAAAAGAGGAGCGAAGAAAGATACAGAAAAGGGGCTCAAATGTCGCTTTCATTTTCTTATGGCCGTTGGGTACAAGATTAGTGGGTCCCATTCCAATAAAAAATAACTACTATCTTTCTTCAAGTTAACCAACATAGATATAAGCCATTAAAAATATGCTCCTCTTTGTTAGCTAACTAAGTTTTTAACACATAAAATAAGATCTAACACTTGCTTAGGTGTACATTTAACGAACAAATTTTAACTCTGAGAAGCTCTTAGATAATCGACATGTATGGGCAACTGCCATCCGGGCAGCTTAAATGGCAGCATGTGATTGTTGGAGAGCGCCACATGGGAGCGCTGAGCTGGTATTCCGGGACTTGTGAATAATTTTTCCAGCCCAGTAATCGCTGAGTTTTGGGCCCAAAACTCCACTTCCAGATCACAAAGACATTGTCTCAAATTCAGCCCACTTTCTTCCAGCCCAACAAAAGCCCATCCACTACACTCTTCCCAACCAGTTCTGGCGGGAAGGCCCAACCGTTTCCCGCCTAATCTACAACACCTTCACCCCCAAAACCCTTCAACCACCACTTCGCGTTCCCGCCAAATCTCTCTCTCTCTCTCTCTCTCTCTTCCAGCCATGGCGTCCGATTCTCCTCCGGCCAATATTCATGACCGTAAGTATCTCTCTTTCTGCGCTTCCATACGCCTATTTACATACATCCAGGTTCCAATATCAAGTTGTTGCAATTAAAAAGCTCGTAGTTGGATTTTGGATTCGGTGGATCGGCCCGCTAAACATTTTCTATGTGTCGAATTTACAGGGCCTTCCTCCCCGGACGACTCGATCTCGAGTCCAATCGGCAACACGTTCTCCTCTCCCGGCGCCGCCGCCCGCAGGGGTCGACGCGGCCGATCCTCCGCCGCGGACGCCACCCCGACTTCGCCACAAAACTCCCGATTCGCCGCCGATGCCGCCGCAACCCCGACGCCCCCCACCTCCCGCCGACCGCGCGGCAGCGGCAGAAGAAGAAATACGCCCTCCACCCCGGCCGCCGCCACCCCTTCGTCCGCCGACGAGGCCCCGCAGTCTTCCGAGGGCGGGGAAGGCGACGACGCCGACGAGGCCACACCGATGTTCGTTTGGGGCACCAACATAAGTGTTCAGGACGTGAATGCTTCGATTCTGAGGTTTTTGAGGCATTACAGGGAGAATCCGGCGGAGACTGAGGGGAAGTACATGAGGGCCATTCACTATGTGATTGAAGTTGAAGGAGAGAGTCTTGAAGTTGATGCACACAACGTGTTTGATTATGATACTGACCTGTATACCAAGATGGTTAGGTATGTAAGAATTTACCTCCAATTTGGCTGCTATGATTGTACATTTTAGGCGAGGTAGGGGCCCCTGTAGGGCATCACTATGGGAATGTAGGGTGCCCCGGTGTGTTAAAAGTACGCTGAGTAGATCATTCAGGAAGAAAATTATATTGATCGCATTTCATTAGTCCTTTGGTCAACAATATTAGTTATACGAAAATGATGGTCAGTATAATTTTTAAGAATGTACTATGAGACAAATCTAAAGTATCTTTTCTCACGTAGATATCAAAGTCTCATTAACTTGATATTTAGTAAACAAGTAGTGTTCAACAACCCCTACAAACTGAACCAAACTGAATGGATTTAATGATAAAGTCTTGATTGAGCAAACCGAGGCGCCCGAAATCCCATAGTGCATTTGCGCACTATGCGGACCTAGATGTGGATTTCAAGTGAAGAGATTTGTCATTCTCTTTCCCAGAAATAGCTCAAATTTAGGTTAAATAGTGTATTGTGAATTTCAATTGTTGAGTTGTGGAGCTTTATCTGATGGATTTGAGTATGCTATTTGATTGCAGTTATTGGAAATAGTTTATGAGGTGTTTATATGGGTGAATGTGGTCTGAAAATGTAGGTACCCACTTGAAGTCCTTGCAATTTTTGATATTGTGCTGATGGACATGGTTAGTCGGATCAACCCATTGTTTGAAAAGCACATTCAAGCTCGGATTTTCAATCTCAAGGCTTCAACATGCATGAGAAATCTCAACCCATCTGGTTGGTTCTGTTTGATTAAATATGCCATTTTTTTCCTTCTTCCACTTAGGCAGTGTTTGGTTTGCTGGAGCGAAGCTCGAATGGAATGGTCAAATGCTAGTTCAGATGCTTGGTTTACTAGAAATTGCAGGAATATACAGTATAAATGAAATAATTATTAATCAATTTTGGTGAATGACCATTTCATTTGGAGCCCATTCCAATGAACTGAACAATATCTTGGAGTTATCAGTAACGATTCAATTTGATCTTTTGGACTTCTTTGATAGATATTGAGAAGATGGTATTGCTGAAAGGAATGATTATCCGGTCTAGTTCAATTATACCTGAAATCAGAGAAGCAATGTTTAGATGCCTTGTTTGTGGATACTACTCTGATCCCATTGTTGTAGATCGAGGTAATTCCCTTTGACATTTTGAGTATGTGTTGATGTGTTCATGGGATGCGGTAGGTTAACCAATTGAGTCTTTCCAGGGCGAATTAGTGAGCCCACTGTGTGTGGGAAGCAAGAATGTCTTGCCAAGAACTCAATGACACTCGTTCACAACCGGTGCAGGTAATACACTCAATCACAACTGGTGGGGTATTAAGGAGATCACAATATTGAGACTACAAAATTTGAACTTTCTTATGACTATTTTTTTATCCAGAAACCTCCCTAGATTCCCATTAGTCATCAAAATTTGGGAGTTCAATGATTCAAAATTGGAAACAACATAAATCAATATAAGATTATTCCAATCAAGGACAGTTAACACAGATTGCATCCATATGCTTGGAAGTGAGACTATTTAAGCTAATTCAACTCCTCAAGCCAATTCATTTATTTTCTTGCAATTGTAGTTAAGATCAACAACTGGGTTAAGAACTAGCTTGGGAGGATTGTGAATTGTTAGTAATTGTTCATACACCAAAATGCAGGTTTGCTGATAAACAGATAGTGAGACTACAAGAGACACCGGATGAGATCCCTGATGGAGGTACACCCCACACAGTAAGCTTGTTGATGCATGACAAGCTGGTTGATGCTGGGAAGCCAGGTGATAGAGTTGAGGTGAGTTCATACATGCCATTAATGTGTCCAGTGCAAGAAATGTAACTTATTTTTCATCTGATGTTTTCTTTTCCCTGTAATCTGCTGGAATGATGTGTTCCCTTTTCCATTAGGTCACTGGGATTTACAGGGCCATGAGCGTCAGAGTCGGGCCAATGCATAGAACGGTCAAATCTCTATTCAAGGCATGTGTTTTCTTCCTCTCTCTTTGCAGTTTTGCAACGATTTTGCAGTCTGAGGATAATCAAATTTTCTTCTGATTGCAGACTTACATAGACTGTCTTCATATTAGAAAGACTGACAAGTCAAGAATGCAAGCAGCAGATCTCATGGATACTGAAAATGGCTCAAGTAGAAACGAAGAAGACAACCCTGCTGACCACGAGGATAAGGTTCTTTGATTTCTGTTTCTCTGGAAATACTATTCGCTTGCATTTTTTACTTTGTTCACTTATTCTTCTTGATGGAATTGCAGGTGGAGAAACTGAGAGAGCTATCAAAGCATCCTGATATATATGAGAAATTAACTAGGTCCTTGGCACCAAACATATGGGAGCTTGAGGATGTAAAGAAAGGCCTTCTATGCCAGGTATTCTAATTGTCTGATTTTGAATAGGGCTGCTACTTGATGCTATTAACCCGGATAATATTGATTAAGTACAAATCAGTGAGATTCTTCTTCTAATTAGAACCAGTAATCCTTAAGCTACACTTGGGTTGGCCGAAATTTCCTTATCTCTGTAGGTTTCTAATGTTTCTAAATGGGACCACAAAGAGCTTCTCCATTGCATTTCCATAGCCATATGTCGGCATAAAGCTCCAATTTTCCTTCTCCAATGGCGAGCTACATAGTGTCTTGTAGTTATACTTTTAGCTAAACCTTGTGCCAGACATCCAGAAATATATAGGAATAGGTAAATTTAGCCAGCATTGTTTGTAGCCATTTGAGAGCCTGTTTTTGAGGTTTATCTCATAACATATTTATCCATTTTTGTTCTGATGTTCGATTTAAATGGCCTCTTTGTAGCTTTTTGGTGGGAACGCACTTACCTTGGCATCTGGGGCTAGCTTCCGTGGTGATATCAACATTCTTCTTGTTGGTGATCCTGGAACCAGTAAATCTCAGCTGCTCACATACATACACAAGCTATCACCTCGTGGCATTTACACCAGTGGAAGAGGAAGCTCTGCTGTTGGATTGACTGCTTATGTTGCTAAAGATCCTGAGACTGGGGAGACCGTATGATACAATTGCTGCGTTGTCTTTTTGTTGTCTTGTTCTCATTGGAAATATGAGAAACTTAATCTGTATTTGTGGAATGTTTTCTAGGTTTTGGAGAGTGGAGCACTGGTTCTGAGTGACAAAGGCATCTGCTGTATTGACGAATTTGACAAGATGTCTGACAGCGCAAGGAGCATGTTACATGAGGCCAGTTGTTTTTCTTTATTTGCTCCCCAAAATTCTCATGTTGGATTTCAAAATGGAATACTAGTTGAGAGAGGCATTAAATAGAATAGATCATTCCAACGTTTGCCTACAAGGTGTAACATTGCACTGGACTGCATTTAACACTAAATTTCAGCCTTTTTAGCAATTTGTTTCAGCCGCTCAATTGCTAGTCTAATGGTAATAAGTTTTTCAGGTGATGGAACAACAAACAGTTTCAATAGCAAAAGCAGGGATAATTGCTTCACTTAATGCCAGAACATCAGTGCTGGCTTGTGCAAATCCCAGTGGTTCACGATACAATCCCAGATTGTCGGTAATTGACAATATACACCTTCCTCCTACCTTGTTGTCCAGGTATAACAATACTATTCTTAATACTATGTTCTGAGACTATATAGCATGATTAAACCTCGCAAGATGTAGGACGTGGGAATAGAACTATTAGTTATGCAAAGAAATAAATGGAAGTTTTCAGTGTATTGCTTTAGACAACCAAATGCTATATCGAAGGGATCAAACCTTCAAGAGTCCAGCCTAAAGGAACTTCCTCAGGTGCTGAACAGGATTATATAGACAAGTAATTATCTTATATAACACAAAGCGGAACCTTTAGTCACACCATAATTTTGATCATTGCCAACAGCAACCTCTTCGCTATTTTTTTCGCCTTTAAGACGCTTTAATGCTAGAAAACCAATAGGTGAAGCCCACTGTTAGATTGGGTGAATCGTATCAAAATCAAACTGATACTACTCTCCGGCTAATTATCACTTTTCCAGGTTTGATTTGATCTACTTAATTCTTGACAAGGCTGATGAGCAGACAGACAGGCGCCTTGCGAGGCATATTGTTGCATTGCACTTTGAGAATCCTGAGGTCTCAACAATTTTTTCAATTCCTATCCCTCAAGATCTAAATCTATGATCTTCCTTTTTGAACCCTGAATTTTTTCCATTTTTATGCTTGCAGAGTTCACAGGAGGATGTCTTAGATCTTCAGACATTAACTGAATATGTGAGCTATGCTAGAAATCATATACATCCACAGTTATCTGATGAAGCTGCAGAAGAGTTGACCCGAGGTTATGTGGAGATGAGAAGAAGAGGAAATTTCCCTGGCAGTAGCAAAAAGGTATCATGATCCTTGTGTGATTTCTTTACCATCAAATATCCATGTTTAGACAAAACTGTGGTTGGAGTCCAGATTTTCTCCACTGCATCCCGCCAATGTTTTGCATTACGAACTGCTGTTATATCCATTGCAAGTCTATCTGTTTACCTTTTATGTGATCACTTTTTGTATCCATGTTAGTTTTATTGCATTACCCTTATCTTTATTTTGGGTGAGTTGAGTATTGCTATCTGTGCCATTACACTTGTCTTGACCTTTTCATTATTTTATGTTTTCTTATTTACCCTGATTTGTATCAACAGGTGATAACGGCAACCCCTAGGCAAATTGAGAGTCTGATACGACTCAGTGAAGCCCTGGCTAGGATTCGCTTCTCAGAATTGGTAGGTGAAACCTGCTTGGTGTGGAAATATCGAATGGTTTATCATGAGTGCATTTGTTATATTTTTTTAATTTTATTTGCAGGTGGAGAAGAGAGATGTTATGGAGGCTTTTCGTCTTTTGGAAGTTGCATTGCAACAGTCTGCAACAGATCACTCCACTGGTAATGCTCAGCTGCTTCATTCGTGTCTTCTTCACATGTTATTTCCAACTATATGCTGTTTGCTTGAGTAGGATCCTTATATGAAGGTTTTCTTTACTAGGAACCATTGATATGGATCTCATTACAACTGGCGTCTCGGCAAGTGAAAGAATGAGAAGAGAAAATATGTTATCAGCTACTCGCAATGTAATTATGGAGAAGTTGCAGATTGGAGGACCTTCTTCTCGATTGTTGGAGGTGCATTAAGTTCAACGCTAGTGGTTTGAACAATTCCATTCATTTTAGTGTAAATTATCACCTTAAACCTTGCTTCCTCTGGCATTATGCTGCAGTTATTGGATGAGTTGAAGAAACAAAGTTCAGGTGCTGAAATCCACCTTAATGACGTAAGTATTTGCCTCCTCTCTCCTATGTTATGGTATGGTGATACATCCTGGACATTTGTTTGTGTTGAGTACTTGAATGTTGATGTGTAATATGCTATAAAGGATTGAGAAATGCGCTTAGAATCAAGTAGAATTGAAAACATAGATGATCTTCATGTCCCATCTGTGTGAAAGGTTAGAAATTTTTGTAACAAGTATGAGCTTCTTTCTCCATGTATGATATGGATCCAAGTGTCTAAAGTGGATATGTGCCAAGCGCATATGCTACACCCTTCCCTAATCGCCGGGTATCACTCAGGGGGTTATGTGACACAGATACTTACATTCACATAGAATAGTCCACATAACATAGCCTCTCTCTCTCTCTCTCTCTCTCTCTCTCTCTCTCTCTCCTGTGTGAGTGCGGGTTTTGTTTGTGTACTGATGGGTTGAGCTTGAATGTTTTTTTCAGCTACGAAATTCACTCCATACCCTTGCAAGCGAGGGATTTGTTTCTTTCCATGGCGACACTGTGAAAAGAATATGATGAAGACAACAGCGGATATTCAGAGCGGCCGCAGCTTGAGTCAAGCGACTTTATTGCAAAAGTTGCCTATGAACTTGTTTTCTTATGCAGAATGAGAAGGAAGGAGCATTTGGTGACTAAAGAAAAATGTTATCAGGCCTCAGAATTAGATGCCAGCTTGTAAATGCCTATTTGATGTGGTTTGTTGAGCAGTTGATTGTAGTTACTTTACTTCTTGTTCCTTAATGATTGAGAAGATATTTACATCTCTCCATCCCCTATAATCAGATATTAGTCTGCTTTGTGGATTTAGATATTTTCTCATGTTTTTTAGGAGTTGTATGGATTCTGGGTTTGTGAAGAGATTTATGCCGAAAAACTGCGAAGGAAACAAAGTTGGAACCTAAGCATTTTTCAATAAGTCTAGGTACACTCTTACCGACCACTATGTGAGAGGGGAGTGGTCGGTAAGAGTGTATGCGTTTTTATCTATAATGGCGCCATAATCGGCAATTTATTTGAAGTTAATTGAGATATTTGTAAAGCTTTCGGTATGCCTCAGTTTGATAAATTTGATACAAATTTGGATGTCCGAGTATGGGCGTGTTAAATCAATTTTGTGAACAAGTTCAAACTTCACAAGAGATAAACAAAAGGCCTAGAGTTTAGAGGTGGAGAAACCCATCAACTCAATTGTTATAGAAAGCGTAGTCACCGGCAGATAAAGATGCAAATCTTCCTAGTAGTTTTAATGTTTTTTTATAACTCAAGTGTCCATACAAATTTATGCGTATTTTGACTAATTATTGCAATCAAAAATTCAACCTTGTTATACCTATCACAATGTGGCTTTTTCTATTGGTGAGTCATACCAATCAATACGTGGTGGTGGGATTGTCATATGCAAAATTTACTTATGTAGTGATAATACTTGGGGTGTTTGAATTAACAAAGCATCAATCGGTAGTTCGTCTCTAGAGATTCGAACACATGACCTCTCATAAGCTTTTGTCCAGGGCTGAAAAACAAAATTAAACATGTATTGTTTGCTAGTGTAGTTGGCTGTCTCCTTTCTGCCCTCCATGAAGGCTGGTGTTTGAGTCTCACGAGGGCCGGGCTTTGTGGTGTTTGAGTCTCACGAGGGCCGGGCTTTGAGAGCAGGGATATAAATAGTCTTTGGATTCTTTTGTGCTAACTCTAACACTCCACTAACCCCCGTTAAAGTATAAAATATTGGAAAAAAAAAATTTTAGAATTGAGATTAATAAAGTCAATTCGGAAATTGGATAAGCTTACTACATAAACTATATAAAACATTCCTTGTAGGGCAAATTATAGTTACCCCCTCTAACTAAGCCTCACATACACTTACCCCCCTCTAATTTTTTTTAGCACTTAACCCCTTAAACTAATTGAAATTCAAACGGTTATAATTTCAAACGGTCATAACTTCTTCATCCAAAATAAAAAAATATGCAAATTATATATTGATTTCGAGGTCTTGAAGTCAGCTTTCTAATGATACCAAAATCACATCACGATTCAAAGCGCACAGAAAGTTATAATCAAAAGAGTAAGGGTTGGTAGACAGAAAGACCGTTTTGATCTTAACTTTTTGTGTGCTTTGAATCGTGATGTGATTTTGATGTCATTAGAAAACTGAATTCAAGACCTCGAAATCGATATATAATTTGCATATTTTCGATTTTGGACGAAGAAGTTATGACCGTTTGAATTTCAGCTAGTTTGAGGGGTTAAGTGCCAAAAAAAAGGTTAGAGGGGTGTAAGTGTATGCGAGGCTTAGTTAGAGGGGGTAACTATAATTTGCCCACCCTTCCTTGTACGAGTATTATTTTGTAATCTTTTGCCACGTGCGAGGGCGTGGGGAGAAAGAGGAAAACAATGTGGGGCCGGAGTAGAAAGCAGGTGAATATAGGGGGGCAAATCTGTAAGAAGAAAAAAGAACCAGTGCAAAACAAACAAATTTGGGGGGTAAAAACGCAAGAATCTTACCTCAATAAGAGTACATGATTAACGAGGTTGATGTACATTATGTGGCGGTAATCCGACTTCTTGTTCCAGACAGCAATCGAAGAGAGAGAGAGAGAGAGAGAGAGGGGATAATTGTCGGAGGGTGACGACGAACGAATGATGGCGGAACGCGGTGGTGGCAGAGGAGGAGGTTGTTGCCCGCCGATGGATCTGCTGCGGTCGGAGCCGATGCACCTCGTTCAAGTCATCATCCCCATCGAGTCCGCCCACCAGACGGTCGCTTACCTTGGCGACCTCGGCCTCATCCAATTCAAAGACGTCCGTCCTCTCCCCCTCACCTCTCTCTCTCTCTCTCTCAATGTATATTTTGTTTATGTATATCCATCTGTGCATTCGTCAATTCTACGGGATTCTATGGGAATTAGACGAGGTGCACCGGGCCGGGACACCTGAGTTATCATCAAAAGAACGAGTTTTTGGCAGTGTTTTCAAACTAGGCATTCCTAGGTTTGATATACGGAACCCCCGTAAGTTTGGAATTGGTCGGCAGAGATTGCAATTTCAGGTTGTGTGTTGCAGTTAGGGTTTTTCTTTTCCTGTTTTCTGTGGATTGTTAGTTTGCGCGACCGATGCTCGATTGATCATCCGGAGAGGTTTGGGTTGGGAACAATGGGAAAAGCTAATTTTGGTTCGTTGGCATTTTCATTTGAAGGAGCTGGACTTGAAATTAGCACATTGTTCTAAAAATCGCTTGGCGCTAGGCTAAAAAGGGGCGCCGGCGCCGAGTAGTTGGTTGCCTAATCTAGGCTTTCGACCACCTAGGCGGGGACTAGGCGCCGACTAGTCGGCTGCCTAATCTAGGCTTTGACTAGTCGGCTGCCTAATCCAGGCTTTGGACCACCTAGGCGGCCGACTTTTAGATTACTGATTTAGCATATTACTCCTCCCCCTGTATATAGATGTATAGTTGGTTTTTGTAGCATCTATCTGTGCATACATCGATTTGGAGTTTCTGATAGTGCAGTGATTGAAAAATTGCGCCTAGGCAAGGCAAGGCGTGAGGCGAGCCTGTGACGCCTCATAGGTGTGAGGCGAGGTGAGGTTGAGTGAGGTGGGCGACACGACTAGGCGTGAGGCAACTTAAAAATCACGCCTAGGCGTCGTTAGGGCAAAAACAGATCTTATTACATACCTCTCTGCTTCTCTCCTTTGCTTCACTCCTCTGTGGCGTCAAACGGTCAAAGACAGCCACCACAATCAGATCTCTCTCTCTCTCTCTCTCTCTCCCCCACCCCCCGCGCCCCCCGCGCACAGTCGCACGACCAGCCACCCATGATCTGATCTTGTTTTCTTCTTCTTCTTTTTGCCGACAGGGTGTGTGACTGTGTGTGTCTATATATATACATACATATGTATGTATATATGTATGTGCTGGGTCCTTTTTTTTTTTTTTTTTCCAGTCAATCATCAATCTAATAAACTTCTTTTTAACTAGTGTGTTGCACATTTAGATCACAAGATCATTATTGAAACTTGAAATCTACATTTTTTATGCATTTTTAAGAATTTGACTGAATCAGAGTGATTCACGATGCGATACGAATCACAATTTCCAAATAGATTGTTGGTTATTATGCAATATGGTGATGTTTATTCTTGTTTTGATTTAATGGTAGGAGTGAATATTGGTAATTTATGTGGTTTATATTTCTTTTTTTTAAACGCTCGCCTCGCCTGAATGAGGCTCTCACCTCGCCTTGCTTCAATGAGGGCTTTGTCGCCTCGCACTCGCCTCACGTATTTAAATCACTGTTATAGTGCTTTCAGACTAGGATCTAGGTTTGATTTATTGAAACTGTAACTTACGAATACTAGGATAGGTTTGATTTATGGACTGTAACTCGCGAATTGATCGGCAGAGATCGCAATTTCAGGTTGTATGTTGCAATTTGGGTTTTTCTTCATATTTTGTGTGTTTGAATTGCATTTTGCGGTGGAAGCTCGATTGATCAGCTAGCAAGGCAAGTTTTGGGAGACGGAAGCGAACCTTAAAGTGGGGGCCCTTTACATAATTTGATGAACAAAAAAATGACGGTAAATAGTAAACAAGATCAAAATAATAGTGCATAGTTAAGTAAATAGATCTCCTAAAGGTAGTGACTGTTACAAAAACTTAAATTATAACTCTTCTTGCATTTTTAGCTGCAAAAGTAAGTGTTACAGACCATGCTTTTGATAGAATTAGTCATGACGTACTGTAACTTAGTCCTGTTTTTGTTTGGTTGTGAATTGTAGTTTGTGTGACCGATGCTCAATTGATAAGCTAGCAAGGTTTAGGTCTTGAACAGTAGTAAAAGCTAATTTCGATTCATTCACATTGATTGTTTTCTAAGAGCTTGACTTGAATTTAGCATATTACAAATAGTTTTAACATTGAGGCATTTTTGTTAAGTTATATTGTGTTTTTGAAGGTGGAATATGTCATTGCAAAACACTGGTAATTAAGTTATATTGTTTGCGAAATGGTGATTGTACTTATCAAAAACAGAGTGATAGTAATTGTTTCTGGCACAATGGTCCTGTAAAGTCTCTATGTTTTCCAGAGTCCAGTAATGGTCGATTGTAAATTTAAACTCTATTCATTGCAACTGATGGAATAAGGTGGGCATACGGTGGCGTTGATTGCATAGCAAGATAATGCATGCAAGATAATGCCATTGTAGAAGATTCCCCTAACACGACAACCAGGAACAGGAAGCAAGGAAGCTGGTGAACGGAGGAGGAGAGAAAAAAGCAGCTTTTACCCTTGTATAGAGACTCTGCATATTGTTATATTTTATTTTTCTGTGTGTGTGAGTGTGAGTGTGTGTGTGTTTCCAACATTATTTCTTTAACTCTCAACTGATGGTCTTCTTGTAATGTTTATGCTTCTTATTTCAGCTGAATGCGGATAAGAGTCCATTCCAGCGAACATATGCCACTCAGGTGCATTCTATTTCTCCTTTTGAACTAGAAACCCCAGATTTTGTTTAAAGCATTGTGTATTTCTATCTAGGTACAAGCATTGTGTATTTGTATCTAGGTACTTTTGTTGCTGGTGTATAAAATCAGGTATCTGATTTCACACCTGAATAACAATGGGTTGCTTATGGCGTATCATTAACTTTTGTGAAATTTTATGTGTACACTCGAAAACCCCAGTACCGTGTGTGGAGCATTACTTTCAGGAAGTATAATCTGAAATCTGAAAGATAGCAGTTGACGTAAGTCACGTAATCCTTTTGCACTAAAAGATAACAGGAGGGTGAAGTTAACAGTTTTATCGGGGAAGCTGTGACTGAGTATATATTAGCTATTTCATTCCTTGGTCTTCTCTCGAAGAGGTGCCATTGGGATTTCTGTTGGACGATTTTGACTTTTGAATCAATTAAAGCTTAAGTTCCATTCTGAATTCTTGTTCTTAACATGCATTGATGATTGGTAATCTTGAAACGGTAGCCATATTTTTCCAAGTGATTGTTTAATGCTGCAGGTTTCATTTGCTTTCCATTTTCGCTAAAGAAAATTCAGAAGTTATACTTCTCCTTAAACGTTGGTACTCTTTGTTAGTTGCATCTATTGTTTATTTATTCTACTTTATTGGCGGCATTATGTGGACGATATTGTTGTTAGATCATCAGTGTCCGAAAGCGTGCATATCAACCTCTCCAACACAGTCCCTCAAGTGCCACCTTGTCTTGCAAGTAGAGATTTGAACGAGAGATGGAATACAACTGTGAACAAAAGAAAAGATGAAAGACTTGAATGCAAGACCTCTCCCCACTAGAGTTATGATGTCCCGTTAGAGCACCACCATTCTTATCTACATCATCAGTATGTGATGGTGGTAGTTTGGTTCAATTTTGCTGATGAACTGTAAACAGATTTGGACTACAAAGTATTTGTTGCCTTTATATGCTAAGTAATCATATTTGAAATTCATAATCAACTGGTGTTCGTATGCTGATATGACTTTACTATCTTTTTAAAGATAAAAAGATGTGCAGAGATGGCGCGGAAATTGCGATTTTTCAGGGAACAGATGTCTAAGGCTGGTTTGTTACCTTCAGCCAAATCTTTGTCTCGAGCTGATATAGATATGGATGACTTGGAGGTAAATGCAAATGTTTAGTACTGCTATTGTTTTATTTGTTGACTTATTGTATTAACCATCTTAATTGTGCATACTAGGTAAAACTTGGAGAACTCGAAGCTGAGCTGATTGAGTTAAATGGAAATGGAGAAAAGTTGCAGCGTACCTACAATGAACTTGTAGAATATAAGCTTGTTCTAGAGAAGGTTTGGCTTCTTTTAATACTGTAGGTTATAGGCGATTAGAGCAGCGCCATGATAGCACGTTGAGTATAAGCATATAAAGTATATCCTATGATATTAGTTTAGCATATTATGTTTGTTATTTCTTTCCTACTGATGAATGATGAGATGAAAATTATTTATTCCTAGGTAGATTACAAGAGAGATGAACAAA
This sequence comes from Rhododendron mucronatum var. ripense, assembly GCA_019656295.1. NCBI lineage: Eukaryota > Viridiplantae > Streptophyta > Magnoliopsida > Ericales > Ericaceae > Rhododendron > Rhododendron mucronatum. Next base: position 1,209,657 of record BPLT01000041.1, read on the forward strand.
AAGTATTTGAATCCACAACAACTATGGTAGATGGTTATGTCAAGTTGCTTGGTTAGTACCAAAGATTGACAAGGAAAACTTAAGCACCAAAGATTGACAAGGAAAACTTCAGCACTAAAACTAAGCACTACTTTGTTTGGTACCATTGTGTGTTTTCCTGATCGTAGCCATGTATGACATTATGCTTAGTAGAGTTAATCAAGTCTTATTTGCTTTCTACTTTAATAATAAGATAATGGGGTCAAAGAACCAAGCGTGTTCCTCGAGATGGGTTGAAGGATTTTAGCTTGTATACAGATCTAGGCGTTGTGCTAGTTTTGATTACTTATTTTATAATGTTCACAATTATAGATTACAGATTTTGTGCATGTTTACAATTATGTATGATCTCGACGTGGGATGTTCTTCCTACTATTCTGCTCTTGGCCAAGCTGTAACGTGTAACTCCTTCCAATAATATCAAATCTATTGTTTCCTTCAGGCTGGTGAGTTTTTCCACTCAGCACTAAGCACTGCTCAGCAGATAGAATTTCGATCACAGCAGACTGGTGAAGAGTCGTTAGACACTCCTTTGCTAATGGAGCAAGTAAAAAACTTGACTTGATGTTCTATGGTATATAATTGAAATTTCTTTGGTTTCCTTTTTGAAAGTATGTTCATGATGGATTTGGTATAGGAAATGACAACGGATTCATCCAAGCAAGTTAAGTTGGGATTTCTCACTGGACTTGTTCCTAGGGATAAATCCATGGCTTTTGAACGGATTATATTTCGTGCTACAAGGGGTAATGTGTTCCTGAAGCAAGCTGTACTTGAGGACCCTGTCATCGATCCTGTGTCAGGAGCGAAGGTTAGCACTAATATTTTGTAGTTTTTAACAAAAAATTCTGGAGAACATTATGGGCTTCTTGTGCATTGGTGTTTTCATTTAACATTGGTGGTGAAATGTGCATGAATTTCCTTATCTTGTGCCATATTTTTAGTTTATGTAGGTTATTATCTTGTCTCTGGCTTCATCTTTGACGCTTTGCTTTGCAAGTATTGAAGAGACTCGTAAATAACATTTCAACAGTGGATTATCTTGACAGAATATACTTAGTGTCACTTTTGAGTTTGTTGCGAATTGAGTTTTTTTACCATATGATATGAATTGGTGGTGGAGTTTCCCTTTTCAGTTGGTAAATCTTCCTCTTCATACAAGTCCATTTGGTTTTATGATTGAACTTTGAGTTCTTGTGTGAGCAGATTCTTGTTTGTAGCCAAAAGGTAACTGTATATTTGCGTGGTGGATTTTCTCGGATTAAGTCATTAACTCATTGAACCAGCTGCCAGCTTCTAACAGCCTATGGTCATTCAAACAGGGAGTTCAAGGCCTTAGTAATAAGCCGTGGTACTCCATGGTGTGGGCCCACCACATATGCCTGAAGATTAATTCAGGCACCACAGATGGTGTAAAATATGTATCAAAGGAGTTTTCTTGATTTCCATGATGATATACACCCGCCCATTACGCACCTAAGTTAATGTGTATGTTATGGTTGTTAGTGCCTTTATCTGTATCTTCGGGGGCAAAAACTAAGAAAGATGCTTCACAAATCATCCAACAATCGATTGTCTCTCTATACTTTCTAGCAAATTTGGACTGCCCTATTGCTTGAGAATCAGTTTCTTTGATAAGCGGGGTGATCCTTACTTCATCTTTGACTTCTTCTTTTTTGATAGGCAGCTTTGACTTCTCCCCCATAATGGTGTAAATTACCCTCATGCTTAGCTTTATTATTCCTGATTTGTTATGACATATGCTAGTATTTGTATCTATCAATCCATAGTCAAATAAGTTGTGTATTTGTGTTTCTGTTAGTGGTGCTACAGGTCTGATCTCTAGTTGTGCAGGTTGAGAAAAATGTATTTCTGGTATTCTACTCTGGAGACAAAGCGAAGAACAAAATTATTAAAATATGTGAAGCCTTTGGTGCCAATCGTTACCCTTTGCCAGAGGACCTGGGCAAACAAGTCCTGATGGTCACCGAGGTATGCATTGTGTTTTCTTTTGATTGTTTGTTGTCACCACCTCATCGCTCTCACTATCTTGTAGTTTCTTGTTTTTGAAGGTCTTGATCAGTGCTGTAGTTCTATTCTTATTCTTTTTGCCATCTATATTAAAAGTTAAAACTACTCCCTCTGTCCCAATTTGTTGGTCCCTTTTGGGGATTTCAACTTAATAAGGGGACATAATCATTGCATTTCTTATCACTTTATTTTCCAATTTTACCTTCCAATCATTACGGGCTTGTTCGTTTTTGGATTTGGGATTTGAATTTGTAATGATTAGGGTAGGGAGATAGGGTTAATGATTGAGGTAATGAGAGATAAAAAAGGAAAATAATGATTGGAGATAGGGGTAATGAGTGGATTTTGGAGTGGGGTAATAATTTAGAGTCAAAATCCTAAAAACCAAACCGAACAAGCCCTACCTTTTCTTAAGTACTACCAACTTAAAAAAGGAAGGGTAAAAGAGGAAATTCATTGGATAGTGCGCATTTAGTTTTGAAGTGAGAATATTTTTGAGGCAACAAAAAGTGCTAAATGGGACCAAGTGACCAACAAATGGAGATAGAAGGAGCATTTGTTTGTATGTCTGTCTGGCCATGTGCATATATGAAAAGGGTTTTGCTCTTTCTGTTTTACTTTGTTAGCTAGTTTTGTTCAGTAAGGTGCATTTGAATTTTAAAAGATGATATTGATAACTCTTCCCTACTAAGATTTGGATAATATACATTGGTTTCTTCTTGCTAAAAGTATTTCATTTCCTTCCTTAAATCCCTTGGCAATTTCTTGATCCTTATTTGTCATTGACACTCTTCATGCATTGGCGTTTCAGCTTTTGGAGATAGTGGTGTCACCCTCGTAACTGGGTTAAAAACCACATTTTGTTTCCGATTCGTTGAATCTGATAACTAGCTTCAATTGACTTTCAGGTCTCAGGAAGACTCTCAGAACTGAAGACTACAATAGACGCTGGCGCGCAGCTTCGCCACAATTTGTTACAAACAATTGCTGAACAATATGAACAGTGGAATCTTTTGGTGTGTTTCCTTTTTTTAATTCACCTAATGAAGTTTCATTTGCAAGACGATTTAATTTAGAAAATAGCCTTTAAGTGCTTGTATGTGATGCTTGTTCATAAAATTTTGTCCAGAGCCGATTTGTTATTTGCTATGTAAAAAAATCTACTGTTCAGCCACTAAGTTATCTATTTGGTTCTCATGAAAGGTGATGAGGGAAAAGTCCATTTACCACACTCTAAATATGCTAAGTATTGATGTGACGAAGAAGTGTCTCGTGGCAGAAGGATGGAGTCCTGTTTTTGCAACAAAGCAGGTGCCTTTAATTGCGCGCTGATTTAGGGTTCATTGGATTGGTTGCTTTGAATTTGTCCATCATGTTTGAGTGCTCATTGGATTGCTTACAAAACAAAGATGAGATTTGATTTGTGCAGATTCAGGATGCATTGCAGCGGGCAACATTTGATTCCAATTCACAAGTTGGCGCCATTTTCCAGATTTTGCACACAAAAGAGTCGCCACCTACATATTTTCGGACAAGCAAATTCACTTCTCCGTTTCAGGAGATTGTTGATGCATATGGGTGAGTTTTTCTTAAGATTGTTCTCAGTTCTAGAAGTTTTCTTCTTCTAAACTAATACAAACTGCAATCACCTGGAGGAACATGCATGTGCATGCTGATTTTTGTACCTAATGGCTAAAGGTACCAAAACTAAGAGTTTTCTAATGATCAGAAGGCTTTTGGGTCAAAGTTTTTATTTTGCCAGGTCATCAGAACTTGATTCTATGAACCCACCTAAAGTTGTATTCGTAGGAAGTCAGTCTGCATCTCATGCAACATCCTTGAAGAGATTTTAGCTCGGCAATCAAACCTATCAATATAATCGAGGAACATGAATGGTGGAGAATGGCCAGGGAAGGCTCTTTTTGAAAGGGGAAGAATATTTACTGGTGATAAATATTTCTGAAAAGAACTGTAATTTTGGTATGCATAACAACAAAAAAACAATAACAGTAACAGTAACGGAACCCATCTAATCCCCAATCACTGGGGGTATGGGCGGGGGAGGATTTGAGACAGACCTGGCCTTTGGGCAGTCAATTTTTCTTCGTTTGTTTTAGTTTCTTTGCTTTACTTGATGTTGACAAAAGTTTCCTTGTGCTTGTTTTCATCTTACCTCTTTCAATGAAATGAGAGGCCAGATGCAGAATGAATGAGGATATCCAGAATCTTATATTGATTTTCAAGATGACAAGTTAAAGCATTGTTTGTGTCCTGTCTGCTCTTTGCGTTATACTAGTGGGTCTTTCCATTATGGTTCACATTTACCCTAATTAAAATTTAACTAGATTTTGATAGCTTGCAATGAGTGTGGAAGACTTTTGTCCTGTGGGTTGTTCATATGTTTCCCCTTTCGATGAAATGAGAGGCAGAGTATCCAGAATCTTAAATTGATTTAAATGATGATGAATGACGCAGTTTGTGATTGCCTGCGATGAGCCGAATGATGTGGTTTGTGTTTGTGTTTGTGTTGCTTGCTTAGGACCTTGGTAAATTCTAATTGTGTAGCTAAACGATTATAGAGCGTGAGCTGGATTTTAAAGTGATTAACTCATAGGCACTGACTTTCAAAGTGGAGGCAAGCAGAATACTTTTTAAAAGCAATCAGTGCACCAGGTGTGTTCTTGTCTGTTTGTTCATATGTTGGTCTGGAACCTGTTCCACTTGTTCTCACCTGCCTAATGCAATCCTCCTTTGTGTGAGTTTGGGAACAGCTACATAGAGATGTAGAACTAAGCACACCTATGTGGAGTTAATTTTGAGGGTATGCCAAAAGCAAAAATAAAGAACAAGCAAAACAGTAACACCTATGACTTTGCTGCGTAAAGTAAACACCCGTGAAAGCATTAAGTGATGGTAAAATCTCAAATGAATGATAAATGGGGGGCGGGAATGAACAAGAGGTGGCATCCCAAGTCTTTGGACATCCAGTGGTAGTTTAGCATAGTTACAATAGATCTCTCATTTAGTTTGATATTAGATGACCTGAGGGCATGATGTCAATAAACCCACTTAAGCATTTGATACCAGCACAGACGTGGGCAGTTTAGAAAATTGAGATTACTTCACAGGGGCATATAATTGTAGGATGCAAATGCTTTCTTGGAGGAATCCTCGAGAGGAGTAAAAAGAGCATAATCACACCATATATTTATTGTAGCTAGGGCCCTCTTCTAGTTAGATTGGAAATGCCGACAAAGGATGACTGATCTTGACTCGGTTCACTAACATTACAATGAATGTGGATACTCGTTCTAAAACGTGTGTGGAGCCTGTGCTTATCTGAAGCCCTTGATATTAGGAGTATGAAAATAGACAACAAAGTCTGCATCATTTCCTCAAGGAGGCGCAAGTGTTGCGGGCTTGAATTGTGTGCACACTTTTTTGTTGTTATTTTGGTGGAGAGAAGCACATTGATTTTCTTGGACAAAGTTTGATGATGAAGATTCCATCATTGATATAGTATGATCTTTGTTCTCCTTTATTGAGTTCCTGTATCGGCTCCTTCTATAGGGATACCTTGTTATTGATTTCTAGTGAGCGGAGAGCTGTGCGTAAATTGTGGTTTTTGGATATTTTGCTTTATGTTGTATCTTGGCCTTGGTGGACTTTGGTTCTCCTACTCTTTTGTACTCATTCTCTCGCTTTTATCAAAAATTTGTTTGATGCTAATCGAGAAGAAGATGCATGCTTTTCTTGTAGGTTTGTAAAAAACTAGACGAATGTCTTTCGTTTTTCTAGATCTTCATCTGCTCATTGAATTCCTTTAAAATGAGGTGTGGGCGTAGTGTACTAAAATCCTGTGAGCTTTGGGCAGTAGTACTGGACATTTACATGCCCATTTTCATTTGCTCATTGTTATTGGAGAGATGATCCCCTTCTTACTGAATTGTTGATGCTTCATCTATTTGCAGGGTGGCAAAGTACCGAGAAGCAAATCCTGCTGTATTTACTGTTGTCACGTTCCCATTTCTTTTCGCAGTCATGTTTGGTGACTGGGGACATGGTATATGCTTGTTACTTGGGGCAATGTATTTCATAATCAGGGAAAGGAAACTCTCCAGTCAGGTAATTTTGCTTTGCTTGGTTGACATAGGCTGCCTTTCTGCATAGTATCACCACAAGCTCTTGAAGTAAACTCTCTTACTTTGTATCTTCCATGATTATCACATGCTCAGCACATTTTCTCCCAGGGATTTGCTGCACCTTTCCCTTTTTCTTGTGCTGAAGCCTGTAGGTTTAATGATGTCTGTCCTGCTGTTGAAATCTGTACTTGGATTACATACCAAGAACCCTTTTATAGCTGAAAATTGTTGGCCTACGCCTATCCCCCACTTACCAAACAAGGTGTTGGCCCATGACAAACTTACCACACTTGCCAAATTGTTGGCCCATATGCTTGGTGCCTGTATACGTAGCCAAACCAACCTAAGTCTTGTTTCCCAAACTAGTGAGGTCGGCTACATTAATCCTTTGTCACCATTCTGCTCTCTCAAGGGCTATGTAGTCCATCAAATTTCATAAAATCATATCCTCTTTTACAATGGCATCAGGCATCGTATGCTACCAGTTATCAAAAATAGAAAATGAGAAGTATCTTGCAACCTGGAGGGTTCATGTAACATCCCAGCTATCTGTCCATCTGCTAGAGAGGGACATAGCATGTCTTCTGGTCCTTGTTTATGGTACCTGCTGGAGATATTGTCCTTTTCCTTTTTTTGAACGGCAAAAAAAAATTATTCATTAATTTTGAAATTGTTACAAGACTAATAGGAGCAAGGAAACAAAGAACAATCAGTCCAATCCGAGACCCGCTATTGTCCTTTTCCTGTTAGTCTTGGCGAGGTGTTCTTTCTTATGATCATGTCTTATCTGTTGTTAGTTGTTTTAAGCACGCATGGGATTTTGTGGACATAGTTGAGTTAACCTCTTTGCAGAAAAGCGCATTCAAACTCGTACCTCAATAAGGAGCACATGGAGGTTGCAACCTGTTTACAGAAACAGAAAGTGTATGGTTAAATGACCATGTCTACACATCCAAGCTATACCTGTGTGTTTGTGTGTGTGTAGACCCAGCTTAGTTTCTTTGGACCCCATAACCTCCTACGTGTATGAACTATGCTGCCAGAAGCCTTTTCAGTCCAATTTAATTATTGAAAAAATGGAGGGAGTTTGGTGGCCAACCTTGTCCTGTCCAGATTTCACCTTGTCATCTGACTAATCACAAAATGTATAGTTGTGTCTTCGTTGTTAATTGAAGTAACACGATATCTTAAGATTGCAGATTTTGCTGCAGTATCTGGATGAGTTTTGTTCTTTTTTGTTTGGTATCACCCCAGCGCCTTCTTCTGATTTTGTGGTGGAACATACTTCACCTCTTTAAGTAGAGATTTGTCTGCTAGAGTAGATGAATACCATATTCAAAAAGTTAGATGATCATCATGCCCCTACTGGGCTTGAAGTTTCAAAAAATGGAATCTGCAAGTCCTTTCCTCCCAAGCAGAACCCTGAGTATATCCTTAATTTTAATAGTCATGACTCATGTCAAATGATCATGGTCTTCTATTTGACAGTCATCTGAATCTTCTGTCTGTAAACAAATACTGATTACATTCTGCTTTTGCGAAGTACAGAAGCTTGGAGACATTGCAGAAATGACCTTTGGAGGTCGGTATATCATTATGATGATGGCACTCTTTTCAATATACACAGGCTTGGTCTATAATGAATTCTTCTCGGTCCCATTCGAGTTATTTGGTCGTTCAGCCTATGCATGCCGTGATCTTTCTTGCAGGTCTTTTGGGAATCCCTTAGATTTTATATGTTCTCTGTGTTTCATCTGCTGTATGCTCTTTACATAGTGTAGCACTTTGTTTCAGGGATGCTTCTACTGCAGGCTTAATTAAGGTGGGTGACACCTACCCATTTGGTGTGGATCCTGTCTGGCATGGTTCCCGCAGTGAATTGCCATTCCTCAATTCGTTAAAGATGAAAATGTCAATACTTTTGGGTGTAGCCCAAATGAACCTTGGAATCCTATTGAGTTATTTCAACGCCAAATTCTTCCGTAATAGCCTGAATGTCTGGTGAGTTTGATCTGCTAAAATCAATCTTTGGTGGGATGGTAACTGTGATATTGGAAAGTAAATTCATCATAACACTCATAATGATCAACTTCGGGATGCATTAACTTTTTGGCATTTTGTTAGATTTATTTTGGTCTTTAGTGAAATATTTTTAGCTTCTTGCCTTCATTACATGGATCGTTCAATCATCTCGATGAGAGGTATCGGAAAGGTAAAAAAAGATGGACCAATATTGATAAAAATTTCGGAAAAGACAGAAAGAAGGTTGGAAATTGGCTTATTTTTATTGAAGTTAAAGACTATATTAAGAAGGAAAAAAGCTGAAAGATAAGAGATGCTTTCAAAGCCTTTCCTATTATATTGTATGCATCTGCAAATAGTCTTTATTATTTATAAACCGGCATATTCATGCGCATTCTTGACTTGCAGTTTCCATTTGTTTGTTTCTGTTTCTTTAGGTTCCAATTTGTGCCTCAGATGATATTCTTAAATGGCTTGTTTGGCTACCTTTCCCTCCTTATCATTATAAAATGGTGCACCGGATCAAAAGCTGATTTATACCACGTAATGATATATATGTTCCTGAGTCCAACCGATGATCTCGGCGAAAACCAGCTTTTTGTTGGGCAGAAAAATGTCCAGGTTGATGTTTTTCCCTCAGCCACAGTTCTCTTTTCTATTACACTTAATTTGGGTTTTTTTACCTTGTGAAAAATCCTTCCCATGGATGTTCAAAATGTGTGTATTCATTTCAATTCATCTTTCCATGACCAGCTTGTGCTACTACTGCTGGCCCTTGTTGCTGTTCCATGGATGTTGTTCCCCAAGCCTCTTATTTTGAAGAAACAACACCAAAATGTATGCCTCTCTCTTCTTTCCCCCACCCCTGAATCTTGCTTCTGAATTTATGTTGAACCATGAACGTCTTGGTTTATTTCTGTTGCGATGTTATGCTTCTTCAGAGGCACCAGGGTCAGTCCTACATGCCACTTCATGGCACAGAAGATACCTTACAGTTAGACGCAGCTCATGATTCCCATGCTCACGAGGAATTTGATTTTAGTGAAGTGTTTGTGCATCAACTTATACATACCATAGAGTTTGTACTTGGAGCAGTCTCAAATACAGCTTCGTATCTTCGTCTGTGGGCCCTCAGGTATGTTGTTAGCTGCTGCAAATTTGAATTTCATCCCCATGCCAGTTTACTGGTTTTAGGAAATTTCAAAATTTAACATTTTAGTGGCATTCTGAAGTTCTATGGCGAGAAATTGATTAATACTTGAGCCTAGTTTCCCAAAATAAGCCTGGGGCTTTTTCCCATTTTGTCCTTTTTCAAAAAAAAAAAAATCGCATTTATTAGTTTTGCGTCAATTTTTTTTTGGATTATTGGTTCGTCTCGACAGGAGGAATCGGAAAAGTATGATTTTTACCCCAATGTTTTTGGAAATATCCAAGTTTTAGCACTTTGAGCTCACCTTTTTTTGGCTAAAAATGCTAAAAGCTTTCCAAAAAAAAAAGTGTAAAATTCATAATTTTTACTTTTCCGATTCCTCTCGTTGAGACGAACCTACAATCTACAAAATTTTGACGCAAAACTAACAAATGCAAAAAAAAAAATTTGAACAAGGACAAAACAAAAAAAGCCTGGGACTTAGTTTGGGAAACTAGGCTTTTATAGTGGTGAATGTGAACTTTTTTTTTTTTTTTTATCAGCAAAGTAAGTAACATTTCATTGATAATAATAAAACAGTACAAGAGAAGAGAAGGATGGTGAATGTGATATACTGCTAGTGCTATTAGTACTGAACTATGGAGTAGTTTACTAAAGTTCTAGCAGTAGTAATTTGAAGTCCAAAATCTCTGTGCATTCTGAAGTTTTACATTGAGAACAGGGAAGGTTGTGGTATGTGTGACTTTAAAAAGCTAAATGATGGAATTAAAGTTCTGGCTCCTGGGTAGTTTTTTACTTGGGTAGGTAGGGAGCGTCATCACTCATCAGGGAGTTTCTTTCTGTCTGTGGACTGTATTTTTCACTATCTTACATCTATCTTGCCTTTTGATTTCCTTGACATTCATACAATTGGAGAGATTTATTTTTACACACATAGAAAGAGAACATGAAGAGAAGAGCTCCCTGCCTGTAGACTAAATTTGACTGTTTGGGATCTACAATCTTTTGGCTTAGAGTGCTACCAAGAGATTTCTTATGGTTAAAAATGTATATAATAATGTAAAGTAAGCACTTCCATGAGATGGGAGTCCTGATACTATAAAAGAGCTCCTCGACATGACCTTTTGTCCATTATCAGCGATCTGCTTTTGTATCACTTCATTTCAATTTTCTACACAAGCTAATCTTGCGAATGAATTTTTTCAGCCTTGCCCATTCAGAGTTGTCCACCGTATTCTACGAGAAGGTTCTTCTTCTTTCTTTGGGGTAAGTGTGAATTTCTTCAGTTGCTTGGCTTTTGTTTACAGCCCCGGTTTGAACTGAGGGGTTTGGTAAGAAAATTAAAGATAACCCTCAATTGTTTGGATGAATAAAAGAGGTGAGAACGGATAGAATAGGGTACTTGTAAAATGGTGAGTGTTGGTGAGAAGTTAGAACCCGTACTTCAGTTTTCTCACCAAATCCCTCCCTCCAAATGGATTTTGGTCAGTTATATCCTCCTATGTCATTGATATAATGAATTAGCTTGGGATCCAGTAAATAAAAGAACCCATTGTAACTTTGTGCGACAACTGGTTATCAGATTGAAAAGTGCTAATTGACTATTGTGGCGGTCATTTTGACTAATTGTGTTGTATTACCTTGTATGACTACAGGTACAACAACGTACTAATCCTTATCGTGGGCATCATTGTTTTCATTTTTGCCACCGTCGGGGTGCTGTTGGTGATGGAAACTCTCAGTGCATTCCTCCATGCTTTACGACTTCACTGGGTGGAGTTCCAAAACAAGTTTTATGAGGGAGACGGCTACAAGTTTCATCCATTCTCATTTTCTTTACTCGGTGATGAGGAAGAGTAGAAGAAAACCCTAGCTGTTGAAACAGAGCTTCAGAGTGTGCATATTTTATGAGCTTCATTGATTCGTTCATTCAGAGGAATATGCGTAGAGAATCGATGGCAATCTACCTTATTAGCAGGGGATCGTTTCCCTGGCATTTGTTGGGGATCGTTACCCTGGCATTTGTTCCTTATTTAACCCCAATAAGCAGTCTCTCCTTGTGAGGCCTGCAGCTATGTATGGTGACAATCATGTGTAATGATAAGTTATTGTATTTGATTCGTTTTCCTTTTCTCAAATATTGCTTGTATTTTGGTGGTTGGCTTGGGTGGCTGTGTTGGTGAACGTTCATTTTAATCGCTTTTCATTGATGTCGACTCCCCGTTAGATTTATCCGTAATTTCTAGTTCATGGTTTCTGTGGATGTTTGTATGTCTAGTTTGCAGAAATCAAGTACCATTGGAATCGGCTTTATTTTTGGTGTAACAAACTTGGACTAGTGTTTTTTTTAAGCATTGAAGAGCTTCCAAACTTCGGGTTTGCTATAGCTCTGCGGTTGAGCAGGGTGACCATCAATACAGAAGAAATTTTGCATTAATACCTCGTGTAATTAGGGATCCGGTTATGATGCCCCAATTCAGTTTTGGGGCATCCATGCCTCCATTTTTCCTCAACCGTTGGATCTCTTTTTTTTAATCTCAACCATTGATTCAACCCCTCTCATAGTAAGTGGTCATACATTGTGGTAAGTGTGACTATACATTGTGATCGTGCATTGTGCTAAGTGTGACCGTATATTGTAGTAAATGGTTTGTAACGCTAGTTTGTGTGGTAAGCAAGATTGTAATTTGTTGCGGCAAAATCACAAAAAACATAGGCAGCACATTCTTGCCAATGGAAAGAGTCTTTGACAAGCATAGAGACCTGAGTGGCAAAGTGCCCTCTCGACAAAAGGTATCCCTTGCACGTGCTGTGTACTGTGGCATTTGGCGTCAGCGGGGGCCTTGGGATGAAATTATCGTTTCTGCTTAATAACCTGCTTACTCTGAAAATGACTAGGGTCCAACTATTGGAAGAGCACTGTTGGTTGCGTCGTGGTGTCTGGTGTGCCCCTGGCGGTTCTTGAAAATTCAAAGGTCCAATTTTTTTTTCAGAGATGGTTTATATTATTATATTGTTCCAATTGATGCTTCATGCAAATAAATTCTACTAAAAAAAAATCTCCTTACGACTCCTCGAGCAAGGGTCATGTTTCTTCTTGTCACAAAGGGGGAGGCTCATAATGTTACTATGTAGTAGCTGCCTGCTCCTATTAATGCGTTCGCCTGCGCAGCACTTGGAACTTGACGAGTGTAAAAAAGACAGCTCTCAGTTCCAAGTTTTGCTTTAAGTGGCCTCCAGTTCTTAGAAGAGTCGCTCGGTGAAGAACACATGATTACAGTTGAAAGCTGAACGTAGCCGTTTAATAAGCTACTCCTATATAAAAAGCCACGAGTAGCTTATCTATCTACGAAGTTCTTTTTTAATGTAAAAAAAAAAAAAGCTACTCGTATATGCAGAAATCTTTAAGTAAGGACCTTAAAATGAGGACCTTATATTCGGATCCCCCAATTTCTCGTCTTTTCCAATCGGATTTCAATGATCCGAACCGCTCAATGTGTTCAGAACGTGATTTTAAGGGTACCCATGAGAAATCGGCAAAAAAAATGACCGGAAAGAGCTTGATTTAAGCATTTTTTATTTGAACCGTTAGATAAAAAAATAAACAAAAACTGCTCTGACGAAACCCTTCCCGGTCTTTTTTTTTTTGCTGATTTCTCGCGTGTACCCTTAAAATCACGTTCTCAACACATTGAGCAGCTCGGATTATCGAAATTCAATCGGGAAAGAGAGGTCCGCATTTTATATTAAAATAAGATAGTTTTTATAAAAAGGGGACTCCTCGTATATGATTGCAGGTTCCAATTCTAAATCAAAGCAATAATTGTCCACACAGGATAAATACGAATGTTGATTCTGATATCTAAACCGAGTCGCAGAACATGAGCATAAATATGATCTTCATTGCATAAGAAACATTCAGTGTCTTCAAATAGTACAGTATAAATGTTTACAAAGCATCCAAGGCAGCCTTAAATTTTTAGGACACAGATGGAGGAATTAGACCACATAATGGCTAAGGCTTAAGAGACATGTCTCTTATGCTTTAGGAAAATGTCTGAGAATGTTGACTAAGTTAAACTGATTTATATACAGACACCAACTACCTTTGGATGTTATTTGAATTTGACACATCCTACTGAGAGGTGGTATGAACAGCAGCAACAGTCGACACCATGGAGTCCACTCCACAAATATTGCGTCCCCGACAGATCTTGTAGAATCCATTTTCACCCCAAGTTTCTCCCCACGAGTTCTTTATGATCCAGTATGGCTTCTCCTTCAACCTGATGGGAGCATAGGCACCTGAACCATATCCTACCAATAACACACCATGGTCTAACCGCTTTGAGCATATGTATGGGCATGAAACTCCCCCGATGTACGTTTGCATGAAAACAGCATTGATAGCCACTGCACCAGGACACAAGAAGAAGTTAGAATCAGGGATTTAGGACCACTGCCAGAAAAAGCATTACTCAACATATAGGGGGTGTTTGTCAACTTTTCAATTTTACAAAAACTGATTCTGAAAATTGGAATCCAGAAGTTTGGCAAGGGATGTTTCTCAGAATCAACTTTTAAGAGTCTTTTAAAGCTATTTTTGGCCCACCAACAGAAGCTACAGTTATGGCAAATGCACTAGCACAACTTCCAATGGGACATAATTTAATATCAAAGCTATTGCAAACACAACCGTAATACATGAACCTTCAATTGAACCCTCCAAAAACCATTATATGTGCCTATTTACTTTTGGGTTTTGCTTCACTTGTTTGACAGCTGAAACTGAAATAATCTCAAAACTGACGGACTTCAAAAGCTTGGTTCCAGCAGAAACTTCCCAATGATGTTGCGTTTCCAACACTCTCATTATCAACTGGCTGAAAGAAGCAGGCGTAATTGAATTGTACAATGTCTTTATTATCGACAGACAATGATTGGATGAATTGAGTTCAGGTTTTAACACTTTCATTATCAACTGGCTGAGAGAAGCAGCCGTAATGGAGTTTGGATATTGAGACTTGCACACCAATGTCATCATTATTGACAGACAAAGATTAGATGAATTGAGTTCAGGTTTTAACTGCTACAACTTTTTCTTTTTTGTTTTTCCAAACATGCAAAGTTAAGAAATCTTGATCCCTAAAATGTAAGGAAGACGCTAAGAGAATAAGAATTAGTAACTTGAAAACAAAATACTAACCTGCAAGAGGACCATTCTTCACAAGATTTGCAGCAATTTGATCTTCATCAAGGGAGACAACACTAAAGTTAGCAACCGACGCAACAACCTTGGTCTTGTCAAATTTACAGGTTCCACGGTCAGTGCCTGTGTAAGGATAGTCTTGTTCTCGCATAAGTCCACCAGCTTTGAGAGTGTACTCAAGGGCACTATTCATCAGCCCACCATTGCAACCAGAGTCGCATGAACCAGGTTCATCTGGATCACACTGTGCACAAGAGTAAATTCAATTAAAGGAAACAATTTTATTTTAACCCAATAAACCACCCACTTCTTTATCCCAAAGGTTTAATCTAAAGCATTAGCATGCCTGTATTTGGCATCGATATGTTGTATATCTAAAGGTACACACCACCCCCACCCAAAGAGCTAGCAACAGAACAGGTTTTGATCCCCTGAGCAATCTAGTGGAACGAATGGTCGCATGTATAGTCATTGCAAACAAGCTTTTTATATCAGATGGAAACAAAAGTGAGGTGACCTTTTCACTAGCTGTGAAACCATAGGTAGATATAATTTCACGAATTTAATGAGATTCAAGGGTAATACGAGATTCAATTATTGTACACGGCACACTGTGCCAATATAAGCAAGATCTAGGAAATACAAACTCTAGCCCAAACAGTTAACAATACCATGGAGGAGGATAATGGAGCCTGAAGTGTACTTATTTTACCTAGGGTTGTCAATCTCCGCACATATTCCTTTCAACTTTAGCTTTTGTTTTTACTTTTTTCTTGGAAGGTAGGCGGGTTGTTTATCTCCTACATAGGCAAATCTTATGTAATATCTAAGCAAGACTTTGAAGCAAGTTAATCGAAGCAGGTTATCTTAAGTAAGCATTTTAATACCTAAGCAAGCTATCTTAGGCATCTATTAAGTCGGAAGCATCGCAAGAAAGTCCATCAGCCGATGGAAGTAAAGGAACACGAAATCCAAGGGACAACTTTACCCAAGTTTTCCAATTTGGTACACGTCATCACTTTCCAGGGGCAAAACAAGTCAATTCTAATACTCTTTCCCTCTGTGTCCTTTTTCCCCTCCAGCCGTCCGTCTTTTTTGGATTCTAGTATGGGGGTATGCTGGACTTTTCGATTGCCGAAGACTTTTGTTCCTTGCATTTTGTTTGTTGTTTGAATGCAACACTATTGGATGCGTGTCCGAAATGGGAGACTTTGGGTTGTCTATTTTTTTTGGTGTGTGCAATATTCACTAATAATATCAAAACTAGAATTAACATTACCATATTGCATAATAACAAACAATCCAACATATTCACTCATAACTTCCATGCAGGATCACTTCTATTCGACATCTACAATATATACAAAAACAAAGATTTGTTTTTTGTGGATTTAGTCTTGTTACTGGGGCACTTTGAAAAAGTAGAATCTCGTCCTGTTGGCTTGAGATGGTTACAGCCCTCGAATGTGCTCAACAACGAGAAATACGATTTGAATTTGTATTGTTTTCCAAAAGAACAGTGGCTGACATAGAAGGGGCATTTTGGTTTTCGACTGTTCGGGGAACACGATTGTCTATGAATCCTCTACAAGATGCAGGCACGACAATGGTGATCCAGCGAGAGATGTAGGCGTGACCATGGAGTCGCGGGTAGACCCGAGATTGTAAAATTTTAGCCAATTGGTCAAAGAAATCTAAGGCTTGAGCGGGATTTTTATCAAAAAGTTCTTCATTGCTCATCATGTCTATGAAATTCTCAATATCAATTGGTGCTCCAACTTGTCTAAATTCTCCATTGAGCAATGCTTCATCATAATCATCCCAATCATTGTATTGTCTCAACGGCCTCAAAATGACTCGAAGGAGCATGTTCTTTAAAACCCTCATATCTGGGGAGCTCTCTCATTGTACTGTGCTTACGACGTATTTGCCGTCTTTTGCCACCATATAGGTTACAGTGTCATGCCACTTACACCATTCTGGCTAATAGCACCACGCCGCTCATGCCACACCGGTTATGGTGTCACATCATTTTTACTGAGCAAAAATTAGATTTTCTCGGTATTTGCCTTCAATTGCTTGTGTTTCACACCCCCGTGGCTTATACTCTGAGGAAAAATTCAAAGAATCCTTGCATATAGAGGTATTCTAAATACCGCAACTGCTGGGATTGGCAGAGCATCATATGTACTCCTAAACTTCATCCCATCTTACAGAGGATTTGTCGACAATCGTGTTCCCCGAACAGTCGAAAACCAAAATGCCCCCTCTATGTCAGCCACTGTTCAAATCGTATCTCTCGTCGTCGAGCACATTCGAGGACTGTAACCATCGCAAGTCAACAGGACGAGATTCTACTTTTTCAAAGTGCCCCAGTAACAACACTAAATCCACGAAAAACAAATCTTTTGGTAGAGCAACCCTTGTCATCTTACTCACTTTGTCTACAATCCGGTTTCCTTCACACACAAATGTTGATGTCTTGTTCGCAATACTCAGCGTTGGGCAACCGAAGAAGGCAGGGGATCTTCCGTCGTGGACATGAAGGTTATCGATTAAGGGTAATAGCAAGTAACATTACTATAACTCACAAATAACTTTTCAACTAAAAAACTAACATTACATTACTTGAACACTGAAGGCGCAAACCTATATCACTATCCTTGTGGGATCAATTCAGCGAAAGTGAAGCTACAGCGATGGCCAATCTTCCTGGCCAGTTTCCTATGGCAATTGGCTAGCGACTTAAAATTTCAACATCTTTTGGTATCGCATCCATTACAAAACAACTATAATCATCATTGCTATGACTTGCTCAACTTCACAAAGCTACGATTATTTTTGAAAGGCTAAAGATTTCAGTTTACCCCTCCAGTCCATGGGACAAAATCCCGGTCATGCCAAAACCGGCATTCTCATCCTATCGGACTAAGCTTTACCATTTTGTGCAGCAGTCCCTACTCAACGTGGTATGTGTTATCTAAACTCAAGCCCAATAACTGAATCAGCCCCATTCTTAATCGATCTCATAACTGATGAACAAAATGATTCTATTCACCAATCCAACAACTGAATCAATCACGAAATAATGACGCGCGCATACACATAAATAGTACAGTAATTCCTAACTAGAATAACGAAGAGGGCTAACATAACCAAACCTCATGATCACAATCCACAAGCTGTTGTTCACTGAGGCTCTCCAGCTTCCCTGTTGCAAGGAAATGTGCACCTTCCATTGCTCCAGTGGTACTAAACGACCAGCACGATCCACATGAACCCTGGTTAGCATTCATTTACACCAACAACGCAATCAGTTACCAACACCATAATTTACAAAGACACATGCCAACAAAATTAACCATAAACTACCAAAACCAACAGCTAAATACAAACCCCAACCCCAATTCCTTAAAAGTCAGGGAAAAAAGCAATAGCACACAAGAAAGCACCACATACAGTTATAAGACGAAATATCCTATGTCTAGGCTTATACAAGTTTTTACCTTATTATTCTCGAATAGAGAAGTGTACAACCTCAACTGCTAGGGTAACCAACAATATATACTCTGGTCTACACCAAGAAGTAGTCAAAACAACTCGTTGGAAGGTCATAATCAGGTATTAATCTACGGGCTGAGAAACGAACCAAACCGCTTGAGTTCGAGCTCATATTTGCTAGTTAAAAGTTCGTTAGGGATCAGTTTAAAACATAAATAAACCAATTTTTTGGAAGTTTGTTAAACTTTTGAACCAAGGTCAAGCAAACCACTACTCATCTTGTTCGACTTATAATATTGAAAAAATTCAAGCACCCAACATTCGTTCATCATAAGCTCAAATAAAGCTAGTTTGAAATCGGTTGGCCTCATAAACCCGCCAAACTCAAACATATTTTCAACGCTATATGTTTTCAAAACAAGCTTGAACAATTAACCATGCAGTTCGTTTATCAGCCTCAGTAACAAACAGATCTTGAATGAACTTTTAACGAACAAATTCGAGCTCGAATTGGAGTAGCTTGAGCCCGTAACCAACATCTACGTATCAACATGTAATTCAACTATATATAATACCTGATTCTTTACAGGTGCAACGGCTCCGTGGTCTCTCCAATCAAAATCAGTCGGTAAATCTTTGGTCGGCAGGATTGGAGCCTTATTAGCGTCAGAAGGAAGCCTAAGGCTGCCCTTCAACCCAAGGTGATTCCTCCTGAACTCAGCCGGAGTCAGGTCGGAGAACTGAGTCACGCCGTGGACCGCCGACGGGTCAAGCTTTTGGTGCCGACTTGCCCGGCGCATGTTAGCCTTGAACACCGAGAACCTGTAAATATCACAGTTTTAAATAACGGTATCGGGACATGTAACATCATAAGTGTAACTCAGAATCAGTTGTACCGGTCGTTAAAATTTTAAAACTAATTTCCAAAGGAAAAAAAGTGCCTAAATCACCGGTATAGAAAATACCGATAAATTATAGATCGCATCCGTACATAACGGCTGATATATAGGGCCGATATTTCAAAACCTTGAAGAGCATGTAACATAGCGTGTAACTCGAGTACAGGAATCAGATGTACCGGTCGTCAAATTTTAAAAGTAATTTTTCAGAAGAAATACTAAAATTTAAGTGCCTAATCACTCATCAGCCATAACGTCCGTGAACCGGTCCGCTTTCCCAGAAACGGGACTGACACGTAATAGGAATCGCCCGACACACATGCGACTTCCTATCTCACCAGTATATCGTCCATACCAATACCGCAAGTTTTAAAAATTGTTAGGTATTGGCCGATCTGATACGATACATAACGACAGATATTTTAGAACCTTACCTATAATTGTGCTCCGTTTTATCATAAATCGACCGACACATTATACGAATCGGCCGATACACATTCGATTTTCCATCTCACCGGAAGGTTTAAAAACTTTTAGGTATTGGCCGATCTCATACATAGGATACGTAACGGCTGATATTTAAATCCTTACCTGTAGTTGTGCTCCTCCTCGGAGGCGTACGACTTTCCAAACCTCCGCTTGAAGAGCCTGAAGTGGTGGTGCTCGTCGTTTGGCTCGTGCTCGCCGCCGACGACCTGCCGGATCATCAGGTCGCCGTCGTCGCTCGGCTCATCGGCGGCGGTGAACGAGACGGCTACGAGGAGAGAGACAGCGAACAGAAGAGAGAGACGGCGATCCATGTTTGTAGAGAGAGAGAGAGAGAGAGAGAGAGAGAGATGGATTGGGAGATCTGAAGCTATGTCTGTATGTGTATATATATATGGATATAGGTCTCTCGGGGTCGGGGTCTGTATCTACCAGTCGTGTGGGGGGAGGTTTACTTTGGAGAGAAGGTGGGGTGTATGGGCCAACGGGGGGTTGACACGTGGCGTGGAATTTTGAGTGCAAGGAATGGTAGTTGGTTCTTTTTGTGACGTCGTTTTATGGGTGTGAGCCCGTAACGATGATGTTGTTATGCAACGGAAATTGTTGGGGCAAGGAAGGAATGGTGTTTTGTCCTTTTCCTTGGGAATTAGTAGTAATTTTAACATATGACTATTTAAGTACGCAACACAGCATCGCAGAGCGCAAGTGCCGTTGTACGTCTGAGTCGACGTGAAAATATATGTTGTATTGTGTTTTTCTCGTTTATAATAGTTAGATGATTAGTTTTGTTTTGTCCAACATTTTTGTAATAAACTCTATTATGTAAGTTCTGTTGGGTAATTATTAGGAGTGAGCAAAATATCCGTCGAACCGTGAATTCAGTCCAAATCAATCCAAACCGAAAGATTTGGTTTGGTTTTTTAATAGTATGGTTTGGTCATGATTTAAAAAAATTAGAAACCGCATTATATGGTTTGGTTTGTGGATTCATGTTTACGGTTATGATTCCAAACCGATCCGAACCGTATAATATATATATATATATAAAATATGTATAGTTATATATATTTTATTATGATATGTTTCACCAATAAATATAGGAGCCTACTTTCCTAATTTATTGATCCTATTAAATCCACCAATATTTAGTTTTCCAATTCTTATTCCTATAATTCCTCTACTACCATTACCAAAACTAATTACCCTAACTTTCTATATAAGAAAACATATCCCTATACTACATAAACCTAATGTACTAACGTAGCATTCATCTCTTACCCAGCCACAATAAGCCATCTATTTTCTCCACCCATAGTTCTCTTCGCAATCTGCATGGCTTCCGTGAATGTAAGGGAAAACAAATCCTGTTCTTGCTTTGATTTTTTGTGTTGCTATTTTTTTTCTAGATCAATAATATTTTATTTGATCCTAACTTTTTCCTTTTGTCTTTTCTTGTTAGATGTTAACTGCGGAATGAAATTGATTTTAATATAATTTTTTTAATTTATCTACATAATTTTAAGTACTTCAAATATTTTTTTGGAGATGATAGCTTAGTTCAAAGCAAATCGTGGTTAAAATCGAAACCAAACCGTAGCTTAATGGATTGGATTGGTTTGGTTCTATGAGTTTTGTGGGTTGGTTTGGTTCTCAAAATTTATAATCCGTAAGTTTTGGTTTGGTTCTTGGTTTACTATAAAACCGAACCATACTCACTCCTAGTAATTATCAAGGGGAAATTACAATAAGTCCCCTCCAACTATACCTCGATAACGAGTTGACCTCTTTATCGTTTAACTCGGACACTTAACCCCCTTCACCTTTTATGGCGTGACACTTAAGCACCAGCCGTTAGTGTGCCGTTAGTGAGCTGTTATGAATTTAAACGGAAGATCATGTGAGCAGTACATGACCTTATTAATGATAGGTCATGCCCTTATAAATATATACAACGGTAAACTCTCTCTCTCTCTGTGCCCCCTCCTAACGGTACTCTCTCTCTGAATCTCTCTCTCTCTGTGATGGAAGGTAAAATTGGGTCTTCCAATGGGGACTCAAATATGCTGTGCAATTGTGGCATCAGAGCACCATTGATTAATGTAGTGCATTCCAACCCAGAAACAGAGTACTGAAAATGGTAGTGCATTTCTCATGAAAACATAGAGCTGATCAAACAATTCCTTTTGAAATAGATTTTTCAAATCATGCATGTAAATTTGAAATTGAGTGTGGCAAATAACAAATATAGATATGAGAATGAAATCTTCATATAAAAATTTATAAAAATAAGTATGAAATGGCTTGGGCCCATAATAGAACTTAGAGAGAGAGAGAGAGAAAATAGAGTGCTTTGTTTTTTTTTTTGCTTTTTGGCAGCCCCCGGATGAAGGCTCGGTGGCCAGTTGACCTATATTTCAACCACTACACCATTTGCAGAGGAACCAGCAGCTAGTTACACTGAACAGACAACAGCTAGCAGTATCCAATCTGCTGATCACCGAATATATAGGACGCAACTCTAACTCTAGAAAGTGTAAAGTAACCATACTAAAATTATTATAGAATCATAAAATAGAGGAAAAAATAAGAGTTCTGAAAAAAAAACGGGCTGAAACAGAGTTTCCTACGAAAAGTTATAAGTGAAACAAAAATAACCCAAAGAGGGTAAATTGGTAATTTCAGCAATTCCGTTAACGGCATCTTCCATTTTGTACAAGATAAAAGATGAAGGGGGTTAAGTGTCCGAGTTAAACGATGAAGGGGACAACTCGTTACCGAGGTATAGTTGAAGTGAGCTTACTGTAATTTCCCCTATTATTAATATAATCTTCTCTATTTTGAAAATAAAAAATAAAAAACCGAGCATCTGAACCGCTTGCTAAATTTGGCACAATTTATTGTTATTTTTCAAAAAATGACAAAAGAAATTGTAATTACCACCCCACACCCATAAACTCAAAAAAAAAAACTTCAAATATGGCAAATACCAATTAAGATTAACAACTCGAGTCTACGCTCTCGGAAGTGTGATCTACCCAATCTACCCAAGTCCGACGGGTTGAACCTATGCTCTGATACCATTCTGTAACGCCCCGATTTTTCAAGAAATTTCAGGTGATTTATTCTTAAAATACGCTGAATTTTACAAATTTCTAGGCCCCCATTTATCCTTATACAAAAATTACAACTTCAAAATAATACAAAAATCTATGTACATTTATTTAACAAAAGCAACTCCAGAGCGACTCTAGTTTTGACACGAATTCCAAACAGTGTTGGCCCAGACTCCGTTCCAAGGATTCCATCTGTATCAACTGCTCCTATGTGGAATCCTGCACACTCTGGCAAATTGAACACCGAAGCAAACGATTTGCCAGAATACAAACGTATCCGTGAGTGATAATTCACCCAATAGAATAATCCCAATCCTACCAACCTCTTACTTTACAATTAGCAAATCAACAATATAATAATTCATAATTCACAGAAAATACAGAATAATAACACATCGTCTTTTTCTTTACTATCCATCATCTTACATGTAATCTAAGGATCATCTCCACGAGATCCTTTCCTCCCACATCCAATAACTACAACCGTCTCATGGGTCCACCCTTCCTCTTGCTTATCCTGCACCAGGGCCCTAGGTGAGCGCATCTAAGTTATGTACCGAGTATGTTCTCACTTAAGACCATAACAGGAGGATTGAGTCATCCCATGACGTATCGTACATTAGGGTCGGACATCCACTACCCCACGCTAACTATAACCGTCTCATGGGACCCATTCTCTTTCTCAAGAAAAACTTCCCATGACGTGTCCTACATTAACGTCTCACTAACTACAATCGTCTCATGGGACCCATTCTCTTCCTCGAGAAACTTCCCATGACGTATCGTACATTAGCGTCTCACTAACTATAACCGTCTCATGGGACCCATTCTCTTCCTCGAAGAGAAACTTCCCATGACGTATCATACATTAGCGTCACAACATATCTCATCACTGGGCCCCGCAGGTCACCCATTTCAACATAGGGCCCCATAGGTTACCCTTGCCATCACTATGGCTCAAATCACAATCCACACACTCACACTTCCAACACTTTACCAATTTCCGTTTACTTAACATCGTCTATATGAGTCACTACTCGTAACCACCCCAGTGAATCTAAGTCCATTCTAGCACGTCGAACATGATATAATCAATAACTGCTCGATTCATAGCATGATATATTTCAATGAGATAAAAGTACATATCAAATAATATTGTGCGAGTAAGTAAACACATAATATTTTATGATTGAGCCGATGCCCTTAAGGTTCGTTGAACAAGTAAATTAATTATAGTTTTTATTAATTTCAAAGGTGTCATTAACAATTTCGTAGGCTTAGCTTTAATAACGTACTGGGATAACTTCTTAAGAACTAAAGTACAATTATTGAATCATAAAGTTGATCCAGTACAGCAACTTACGGTATCAAAATCTAAAGGTGCAATTAATTAATTTTACATTTGTAAAACTCTAATATTCAATTGATACTCTTTAAAAATATATATATAATCGATTATCGTATAAAAATACAACGGTCCTCCTAATGTTATGTTAGTGTAAATCTTTCATTTCTATTATTTCTTTTTATAAGTTTATACCTCTTTCTTTTCTTTTATTATACATAAAACCTAACTCTTATTTTATCACTTTACATAATTATTAAAGTATATCCATTACTTTACCTACAAGAAGTATAGTTATTAACATTCCCAACTACTGTAAACGTTAGACTTAACAGAGAGCAAATAATTATGCAATATGTTTGACTCACAGTTCTACACAATACGAGTTAACCCACTAGTAACATAAAACGAAATGAAGAAAATAATAATAATAATAATAATAATAATAATAATGGGCAAGGTTAGATTCGTACATAAGTGCAACATGAAGGGGCATAGTGTAATATTAGTATAAATTTTAAAAAGTTCGAACGTCTATGAACAGTAACTCGTCGGAAAATAGAGAATTTTTAGATTTCATGGTTTCGACGCATGGGTACGTTTTCCTTCTTAAGAACTCATTAAAATCAATATACAGGGATTAAATATACTTAGGAGAGAATAGGATAGAGATTAATCTACCTTAAATCCGGCCGAAAAAGCGGGTGCTACTTTGCGGACGATTTCGATAAAATGAAAAAGACGGCGGCTGCAACGGAGACTCAGGGCTGACTCGAAATGATTGGAAGGTGGTTTGTGGATACTTGGTGATATAGTAATTGATTGAGAACTTGAATATGATGTACGGGGTGGTGTTATATAAAAATCTCTCTCTCTATTCTAGACTCAACAATATAATTGAGAGTGAGATAATATACTGGTGTTCAATTATCAGATTTATGTGGGTATGTATAATGAAGAGAATAAGGTAGTGAGAAGGTGAGAGGATAAGTGTGGAAGTGGTGGAATGGAAAAGGAGAGTGAAGGAGATGGATACTGATAATAATAAGAGGGATAGGGGACAAATCCCACATTTGGTGGGGTTTTCTTTAATCCTCTTGTATGTGGACGTGTTTATGTATAGGGTGAGAATGAATGTGGACACGTTTATGTATAAGATGAGTGAGAGAGAAACAGGGGAACAAGATCCCTTAAATGCGGGGTGTAGTTTGAAGGATAAAGATGAAGGTGATAGAGTTTGAGAGGGAAGTGAAGAGTTAGTTTGATAGAAGAGTTCTAGTTAGGATTTAGATAGAAAAAATAAGAGATGAATATGACTCCTTGTATATCTAAAGTAAAAGTATATATCTTATACAATAGTGTAAATAATATAAATTGTACACATACTAATATATATTTTTTATTCAATCTAATTAATTATTGAATTAAGAATTTAACAATATAAATTTGTATTAAAAAAATTGGGTCGAAAATCCGGGTCGTTACACTTAGACTTATATTAGTACTAGTGCATGCCCGGACCTTCAGAATTCGGTATTCAACAAATTATTCAGTTTTGTCCCTCTAACCTCTAGAAAGCCAAGACCACGTTCGCAAAATTCGAATTACACAACAACCCGTGCTATACATCAATCCTAAGTTGTATTGAGGTTAACATGCATTAACTCTGTTCATGGCGACTACATAATGCATAATAGTATTTGAAAAAATAGAAATCATTTAAGTTGTTCTATCATATTCTTTCCACTTTTCAACAAAATACAAGAAGTAAATGGACAATTTCCCTTATTTGATTCTCTCTGCGAAGCCAAACGGAGAGAAACAAAAGAATTTTTAAAGATACTATTTTTTATAAATTAGGTGTCTGGACTAGTTTACGTGTACCTCGACTAATCCTAAAGGTCAAATCCTACCAATAAAAATGGAGCAATTTGTCTGCATAGACTGGCCCCCAAAAAATCTATCTCCCAACTACTTTCTCCTCTTTCTTCGCCAAGAGGCTTGATACGGTACATGAAACGAAAATAATGGGCTTAGATTCGCAGCACTCTGAACGCTTCGTTTTTGTTTCATGAACACTTTCATATTTTATTTTCATGTCTCCTAACAATTTCACTTCGCCAATGGTCCAAACGTGTAATTTTTTGGGAAAATGACTGTTAAGGATGTCTTTTGATAATTAATACCCGTCAAAGATGTTTTCAGTATTAACAAATGTTCTTAGCTTATCATTGGCCAGTATTAATTATCAAAACACGTATTGGGCCGTCATTTTTCCTAATTTTTTCACAATCTACAAATGGAATTGCTAATTTTCTCCTCTTTCTTTGCCAAGAGGCTTGATACGGTCCATGAAAACAAAACATGAAAGTATCCATAAAACAAAAATAATGGGCTTTGATTCGCAGCACTCTGAACCCTTCGTTTTTGTTTCATGAACACTTTCATGTTTTATTTTCATGTCTCCTAACAATTTCACTTCGCCAATGTTCCAAACGTGTACAAATGATTTCACAATCTACAAATGGAATTGCTAGTCCAGACCAGACAGTATGTCTAATGAGCTGACGCCCCACCCGATATACTCGATTGTGATTGTAGAGATAGACCCAGACACCAATGATGGGCTTGGAAACTGAGTAATAAGCTGAGCTAATTCTTTAGTTTGACTATAAACCTCGAACCGGACCAAATCGTTTACCTCTGGAAACCAAACCAAATCACCTGTTTGGTCAGATTCCCATTTTTGGTTCGATTTACTATGGGTTTTTTTTTTTTTTTTTTTACCCCAAGATGCCGATGTTGATCAATCTCATTTTGCGTCGAGCAACAAACAAGACTATACGAACGAAATGAACAAGTCCGATCACACTCATAAGCCCAAGACGGTATCCATTTAAAGGCCCAGCTGGCCCAACTCTTCTCTCATATCGTAAGCAAGATTATGCACTACTTTGATCAGGTGAAATACTTTAACGCATAATCAAACGTGGCCTTGATATGCCTTCTCTACCAGGTAAGAGCATCTCCAACCCATACTCTTTTAATTGACTCGTAATTAAAATTTGAGTAAAATTTCTGTAAATTAACCCACTCCAGTCTATGTATGACCCTGACTCATACTATATTGAGTTTTCATCAATTTTTAACCAAATCAAGGAGACTCATAATTTAAAGATTTGTTTTGCTCTTTGCAATTTACAACTATTCCATTAATGAAGCTTTTGTTCAAATTTTTGCTCAGGTTTCGATTTATTCATTAGAGAGGTTAATATCCTAATGGAAAACTTTTACTCAAATTGATATGTGCTCTAATAACCGTAGAATTGGGATCGGTTCTAATTTTAAAAAAACAAAAAAAAAAAATACTATACTAGATGGGAATTGATATTCACACTTCTTTTTTTGTTATCCACATTCTCTTTTTTGTTATTCTGTATTGAAAGTGTATGTATTTTTTTACTAAAAGAAAAAAAAAGTATGAATAAAAAAGAAAGGAGTATGAATATCAGTTTCCTTTCCTACTAGATACAATATTACTACATACAATCTATAGGATATGGGAGGTAGGGGTGAGCAAAATATCCGTCAAACCGTGAATCCAATCCAAACCAATCCAAACCGAAAGATTTGGTTCGGTTTTTTAGTAGTATGGTTTGGTTATGGTTTAAAAAAATTAGAAGCCGCATTATATGGTTTGGTTTATGGATTCATGTTCACGGTTATGGTTCCAAACCGATCCGAACCGTATAATATATATATATATATATATATATATAATATGTATAGTTATATATATTTTAATTATGATTCACCAAATAAATATGGGAGCATACTTTCCTAATTTATTGATTCTATTATATCCACTTAGTTTTCCAATTCCTATTCCTATAATTCATCTACTACCATTACCAAGACTAATTACCCTAACTTTCTATATAAGAAAACATGTCCCTAAACTATATAAACCTAATGTACTAACGTAGCATCCATCTCTTTGTCCTTTTATTTGGTTAAACTATATTAAGATGTTTCATAAGTGGTATTTTTAGTTGATTCATTTTAGTGACTTACCGGTATTTCGTTTTATTTGTTTGAGGCAATTATTGGTATTCTACTCTTAAATTAGTTGGTTGATGTTAGTTTGTTTTAAGAATTTGAATGAAATTGATTTTAATATAAGTTTTTTTTTTAATTTATCTTCGTAATTTTAAGTATTTCAAATATTTTTTTGGAGATGATAGCTTAGTTCAAAGCAAACCGTGGTTAAAACCGAAACTGAACCGTAGTCTAATGGATTGGATTGGTTTGGTTCTCTTAGTTTTGTGGGTTGGTTTGGTTCTCGAAATTTATAATCCGTAGGTATTGGTTTGGTTCTTGGTTTACTATAAAACCGAACCAAACCGGACCATGCTCACCCCTAATGGGAGGTTGGTATTCATATCTCCTATATTTTCTCCTATATTTTGGACCCCAGTATCGGTACACATTTTTTCAACGGTTGAGATTACATGGTGGAAAACCGAGGGATAAATTGGGTTATATGCTTACAGGATAAATTGGGAAATAATGCTTACTACTGTAATGCCACATTTTCGGCTGAGATTGATTCCTTGTGATTTTGATTATCACATAAGATTTAAATTTTGATTTAAACTTCTATTGACATTTACAGGAGGATTGAAGTGGTATATTTGAAAAGTATACCCGAAATCACAGGAGAATTGAAACGTTTGGAAATAAGATAATATAAACGTTTTTTTTTTAATCAGTAAGATCAAACGTTTGATCATTGTTTTATTTTATTCTCCATTCCATCTTATACGTTCTATAATATATACCTTCTCAGCCAAAATTTTGGAAATAAGATTAATCTTTGCTACTTCAAAGCTTTCGATTTTGATTATACCTTTCTATTTAAAAGGTCCATGTTTTTTACGGTTTGTTTGTCACAGGCATACATTTTCCAACTTCTGAACCAGGTGCGGAACCAAGATTTTACCTTAGCAGTGGCGAAATGTATACTATACTATAAAAATAAAAAGATGCATTACAATATAAATAGTCATCGGCTCCAGAAAAAATAAAATAACATAATAAAAACTATAGTAAATGATATTTTTCATTTGCATATGGAGTATGAAAAAAGACTAATTTTAATTTTGGGCATCGATAATGCCACTCCAACAATAACAATAGCAGAACCCATGTAGTCCTCAATCATTGGAGTTATGAGCGGGGGAGGATTAGAGACAGACTTAACTTTTGGCAATATGTACAAAATGGCTGATCTCAGAATACCACTTAAATACGTGTTTTGCTGCGGAACCATGCCCCCAAATCAAAATCAAATTCAAATGGCATCAGAGAGGGCAGGCCTAGAGACCCAATTCAATTTATGTATACATTACCATGCTTTCATTTCTTCATTGATAGTCCGGAGCATCGTATGCACAAAGATAATGCAACTCCCCAAATTTATACTGTCACTCCCCAGATCCCTATATGGATTTCCCAAATTGATAACCGCACTCCCTTTTGGGAGTGGCATTATAAATTTGGGGAGTGACATTATAATAAAATTTTCTTAATTTTTTAGGTTAAATTATTTTAGGGTTAGAATTAATGTGGAGTTTTTTTTTCTTAATTACACATCATCATATATATTATTTCACTTTGGTTCATTGAATTTAGTTTAAGAATACTTTTTTGGGTCTCCTTTCTTAAAAAAAAAATAGAAGATTTATAACTAGTATATAATAAAAAATAAGGGAAAAAAATCTAGCAGTGGTGAGACTATATAAGTTGGCGATAAATTTTCTTTTTCACATATAATAATTGTGTTTTCTAAAATTCTTGTCGTGGCGGCCGCCGCCACTAGACCCCCTGGTCCCATCCTTGTTCTAAACGACCATTACCGATAGTGAGGTAAGTTCAATTTCTTGAACGTTGCAAGGGATTCAAACATCGAAGGATTTTTTTCAGTTCTCATGCAAGTTTGACTTTTTTCCTTGAACGATTTTTACTCATATTGGGTTTCTTTTGCAGAAAATTGGGAGTTTCTTGAACGATTTTTTTTCATTTTTCATGCAAGGGATTCAAACATCGAAGGATTTTTTTCAGTCCTCATGCAAGTTCAATTTTTTTCTTAAACGATTTTTACTCATATTGGGTTTATTATGCCGAAAATTGGGAGAAAAAATTTGAGTGTGAGAGATTAGTTTTTTTCCCCCTTACAATATTGGGTCTTTTACGTTAATCCTAACTTTGTTGTTTTCTTCTACCTTCTTCTTACTTTATAAAATTTTAATGCAGGAAAGATCAGCAAAAATATATTTAGAGAAATTCTGCGTTGAGCTTAAATTCGAGGTCTACTAATAATGTTTTTTTTTTTTTTGGATTGGAGGTTTTTCTTTTTAATCTTTGTTTTGGTATGTCAGTTTTCTTCCAAATCAGAGCTTTCACGCATGGAATCTCTCCTCACTCTTTTAAAAGGTCAAATCATTTCCAAAATCGAGTTTCTAAACGGAAAGAGATATTTCACGCATGGAATGATTTAGCCTTAGGTGATTAAAGGGTCAATTCAAGTTTACTTAGTCATAAGAGAATTGGGGAAACAAGTCAATCCGTTCTTCTTTTTTCTCCCTTTCCATTCATTTCATTTAATGTATTCTCATGAATTAAATACATTCATTTTCTGCTCGGAAACTCATGGCTTTCTTGTCGATCAAAAAAAACTTCTTGACTTTTTATGCAGTTATTTTCAATGATGGTGAATGTGTATGTGAATGTGTTTTTGCAGTTATTCGAGCAAGTGCCCTCACACGTAGAAATAAGAGAAAAATGCTTGAATCTATGATGTATGAACTTTGATTGATGTATGATGTATGAACTTTGATTTCATATGGTGTTTGACCCAAAACCCTGACCGTTACAAGCAATGGGTAAGCAGTTTTGACTATTGTTTCTTTTAAATTGAGCTTACTTCTTTCATTATGCATGCTTCAATTACTTTTTTTTTTGTTGTTGTGGTAAAACGTACAGGATCACCTTTAATTGGATAATCTCGAAGCAAGTGTTATTGTTCTCAGAAAGTTGATTGTTCAATAGTAGGAACAGTCGGTGTACGTGAGGTGTAAGTTAGGTTGCTCGATTAGATATATGTCAGCAAACAAAGATGTATGTTTTGCCTAATTTGTGCATTTTGGTTTCTGTTCTTATTTTCAATTGATGTCATTGAACACAAGATTTGGCTGTTCCCAAATGGGTCTCCTATGAAAAATCGAATATTTTTCATTTATATATTCAATTCCAATGGTGTCATTTTGTTTGGTGGGTATGTTTTTGAGTAATGTGCTTTTGAGATCATTTGTTGTGGGTTCTTCAAATGAAAAACAAAAACACTTTGCTTTTGGGAATTTTTTTTCTCAGTTCTAAAGCGCTATTCTAATTGCAAAGCTTCCACCACTGTCCAATCTGGTAAGGGTCAAGGATTGATTTAGGTACAAATCCATTTTGGTTAGTTATTTGTAGTTCCTCTCGCACCCTCAGTTCTT
Organism: Rhododendron mucronatum var. ripense; assembly: GCA_019656295.1. Classification (NCBI taxonomy): domain Eukaryota; kingdom Viridiplantae; phylum Streptophyta; class Magnoliopsida; order Ericales; family Ericaceae; genus Rhododendron; species Rhododendron mucronatum. The sequence goes on from BPLT01000041.1 coordinate 1,241,150, forward strand.
CCTTCTCGAGCAATCCTTCCCTGACACTCAATCCTCTCACACCCTCAATTCTTTGTAGTTTCTCTCACACCCTGAGTACTGAGTTAATTGCAAAGGCATTTCAATTGGCATTTGAAGGAACACGACCAATGTAAGTTTTGGCACTCTTCCTTTTAATGGACAGAGAGTTGCAATTAGCCCAAAAGGGTCAACATGATGTAGCTTTTAGTTGTCTTAGTTAATTACCAGGAAAATGATAGGAAACGTTTAACCACGTCTTTTGTATTCCAATGGATGTTAAGACTCGAGTGCTGTAAACTCTTTCTTATTTTCCTAGCATTTTGCCGACATTTTGATTGGAATTTAGATTGGCTGAGTGTTGTGTTAATGTGCCGCAGGTGGTGACCGGAAGGTGTACTAAAGAGAAGTCGCAGTTTGCCGACATTTTGTTTGGAATTTAGATTTGTTGAGTGTTAGCGTTAATGTTAATGTGCCGCAGGGGGCGACTGGCAGGTGTACTAAAGAGTCGCAGTTTCTCACAAGGATACACATCGATAGGGTGTTCGATCACATTCGACAAGGTATTTGGCCTTAAGGTGTTTTTTTTTTATTTTATCCTGTTTATGCCGATCTTCGCAATTGGCTACCCAAGATTGCCTGGATGTGTCAATGACGCGTTTTACATACAACGGTTCAAATATGGAGTTTGAACATGGATTCCCTTCTATCAACAACGATCGATCTTTGTCCATTAGTTATGAACATGCCATTCGTGATTTAGCTAACAAAAATGTTACCACTTAATTGTTCAATTCTTTAATTTTCTTTCTATGTCCTCTTCTTCTCAGTCTATTTATAAGCTTTGAACTGTATGTTCATGGAATAAAGGCTTTTTTGCCTTTTTAGTCCCCAAAGTATTAGTGAGTGGCCAATTTGGTCCCCAATGTATGAATTTAGCCAATTTGGTCCCCAACGTTTAAAATGTGTGCCAAAATGGTCCTCCTCCCCAACGGCGTTGGCCTCTTCCGTCAAAAGGGAGGGCATGAATGGTATTTCACCCGTGTACACGTTTCCTTCTCATGGAGAGCTTTTTCTCGCCAAATGTCATCCCCCTCTCTTATATAGATTGTACCACTCAAAAGAAAACACACATAGTGAGAGATTTTGTTTACCCAGGATTTTTTTTGTCAACTTATTTTATTTGTCCATGTTCAAAAAAAATTCACATTTGTAAGTTTTTCGTTGATTTTTTGAGGATTATTTTCGCCCGATCCAGCAATATCGCGCGAGTGAAGAAGGCAATGCCGCTTGTAAAGCTCTTTCATTGAGTGCGCGATCATGACAATGCCTTTTTTCTTGGTTCTTGGCAAAATTTTTGATGGATAAAACATATATTAGAAATTTGATATAAAGTGGCATCAAAGAATGAAGATTTCAATTTCTTTTCCTACTGTGTTGTTCGAATCGTTCTCATATATAACTGAAATATACTTCTAAGTTCTAACCTCTTTGGATTCCAAAAATTTGGATGTGCTCAGTCATGGATCTAGACATGAGGTAGAAAACAAGCTATAACTCATACTATGGATGACATGTTTGTTTGTTTGTTTTTTTTTATCGGTAAAGGATGATATGTTTGTTGTGGGATGTTTCCTTGGAACAATTTGTAGTTGAGTTTAAGTTCTCTCTCTCTCTCTCTCTCTCTCTCTCTCTCTCTCTCCGTGCGCGCAAATTCAAAATTGTAACTATGGAAGAGGAAATTGATTTCTCACTCATATCAGATTTCGGACCTTTGAAGTTAGATCATTTTCTTAATTTAACTATACACTCCTTGACCAAGGAAAAATATTACACACTTCTCAATAATTCATTTTATTTGTATTAAAAACATGTTGCGCCGTGCCTAATTTTTGTAGTCAGTTCTTTGGATATTTGTTTGGCTATACGTAACGTATGAATTCAACATTTTTGTTCTCCTTTCTTATTAAGAATTTGAATTGGGTTTTCCCATTTGTCTTATTTGTGGTACAAAAACAGATATCTTCACTTTTACTGTAAGATCAATTTTTTTTAAGATTATATTCCACCTCTATACTCTAATGGTTTAGTTCTCATTTCCAAGATACAAGGGATTCGATCCAATTCTTTCAAGATGCAAGGGAACAAACTATGCGTGCTTGGACTCTTTTTGGCCTGATTTGCACTTTGCCACAAGTATTTTAGGCATGTACTGTGCAATTGGGAGTGTGGCCGGGATTGGATGAGAAAATGAGATTTAGACCGAAATCCCAATCTATTGGACATTCCTTTGGTGGTTGAGTCTATTGTTAAGATTATTTGATTACATTGAAAAAACTATGATCAACTGCTAATTTTGGAATTTTTATTTTCCAAGCAGGATTCAATTGATGTGTGGAGAACTAATTAGAAATCCTTTTTGGTGTTATGGTTTTCATATGCCCTTGAAAATCACTGCCAATTACGCATGTGAATGTGAACGTTGTTGTTGTTATTATTATTATTATTATTATTATTATTATTATTATTATTATTATTATTATTATTATTATTATTATCATTATTATTATTATTATTATTTTGTATTCTAGGTATTTATCTTCCAGATTCGGAGCTAAATCCAGTTAGAAATTTCAAGATCCTAAGGTAAAAAATGTAGCGATGGAATTGGCGACCTATCCATAAACAATGTTCATTCTCAGGCGCAAGGAATGCAAGCTGTGGTTTTCTTGGATCTTCGGAGCAAACTGAAGCTAGCATCTGGTTATGCGATAGTGAAGGATTTGATGAATAAATGAGTTTGACTTGATATCTCATCACTCAACTAGAAACCGTTTATGAAGCCTGGCTTTGGGTTTTTTTTTTTTTTCAATCTTATTTTTCCACGTATTGTTTGAGCTTCAAGATTGGGTGATGGATGATGAAATGACAACAAATGCCATTTGAAGTTATTTGTATAGAAGGTCTTTGGTTTTTTTTTTTTTTTTTTTTTGATCCGTAGAAGGTCTTTGTTGGGAATGCCAAACTTTGTACCCTCTCTTTAAGCACGTACCTTTTTAAAATACATGTGGCCAGATGAATGAATTAATGTTATTGTAATTCCTAATGGCCAAATTGATGGGGTGTTGCGGAAATAGTTAGGTCAAGTAGGTCAATGAGGTCAAGCTATTTTAGACACTTGCTTGGCTCAAAGTTATGTTTTCGATCTACAATCTTGGTGATGGATTAAATTCAATTGCACTACCCCTCATCTATATCAATGGTTCCTAATAATTTTTTATGCTAGCAAGAGGTGGTGGTTATTTGTTTTAGCAGGTCCTCACAGTTGTTTGAGAAGTATTGCGATGTTATTTAATCTTTTCAAGAAAAAGATTGATGTTTCTCCTTACTGTTCGAGGTGTAATTCTGCATTTGAAACTATCGAGCATCTCATTTTTCAGTGTAAATCATCCAAGGAGGTGTGGAAAAATTCCCCATTTGCTAATGCAGTCTCACCCTCCTGGGATTCTCTCTCATTTACTGAATGGTGGATTGGTATGGTCCAATCAGTTCGCAATTCTAGTGGAGTGGAAGATCTCCATGCTATTTTAGCCACTTTGTGCTGGATGTTATGGAAGGGGAGGAACACTGAGTACTTTGATAAAAAGTTCTGGACTTGCTCTGCTACAGTTGAAAAAGCGATCACTCTATGTGAGGAGTTCAAGGCAGCTACAAAAACGGTCCATTCCCTCCCTAGACTCTCCACTCCACCCCACCCCTCTTCCTGGCTTTCCCCTCCACTTAATGTTATTAAACTAAATGTTGACGGTGCTGTTAACAAAAAGAATGGCATTTCTGGTGTGGGTATTATAGCAAGGAACTATTTTGGTGAAATTTTGGGGTCTATTTCGATTCCTTTAATTTTGCTGGTTTCTTATCGCCACGTTCTACTAAGGCTTTGGGATTTCGTGAAGCCCTTGTCACTGCGGCTATTAGAGAATTTTTTGAAATTATTGTTGAAGGTGACTCGTTGCAGGTAGTTCAGGCTTTGATTTAAGATGGAAAGTCTTTCTCTGATTGTAGCTCTATTCTTGCTGATTGTGTAGAGCTTTTTCCTTTATTTTCATCTTGTTCTTTTATTCATGTTAAGCATTCTTGTAATAGGGTAGTCCATTCTTTGGCTAAGCGTTCCCTATTAGGTACTAGATTGGAGTGTTGGGGGGTCCTGTCTCCCAACATCTAGCTAGTCTTGTCCATGATGATATTCGGTCCTCGGATCGCTCATTGTCTTAATAAAATCGTCCCTTCTTCCATGAAAAAAAAAGGAGATGGTCTAGACTTGGTCCATTGCTTCAAGTAATAAGAGTATTTTGTTATGTCTTTCAATGGAATTTTTTTGGAGGCAAATCGAATGACCCTGTTTGGAAGTGGCGTTGATGTTGGTATATACTAAATCTTATAGTCTTTATGAATGATTGGTCTGGGATGTCTTTCATTGAAAGTATGAAATTTATATTGATATGCATATGCTCTGTGATACTGATTTACAACTGAGAGAATGATAGGTGGAGATAATCACTTGAGAGAAGGATAGGTTATGTAATATGTGTTATGCCCGGTTTTTAGACAAGAACATTTGAACACCGTCATTGATGAGTGAAGAAGGATGCTATGTTGATTTTTTTTTTTCTTCTGCCATTGCGTTAAAGATGTTAGAGGGATAAAACTAAACAAATTCTCGACCATTAATTCAGAAAGCACGGACATGTGCTCGTATACAATATGTCCCATAGGCTAGCTAGATACATGAAAATCACGGCACAGCCCCTGTTGAAGTGGGACCACGTGGTCACACTGGTGAGTGGTGATGCTCAAGAGTCAAGATTCTCTGCCGGATCTGGTCCAGCCGTGCATGGCACGGTCTAAAAGTCTGGTCCAATGCCGGTGCTTCCCCACTCGTGCTTCCCATTCACCATTTTCCCCAACAAAGTGCTTACATTGATAATTGATTGAGGTACACATGCAATGCAAGTGGAGAGTACTTTTCCCCCTTGTAAACCATGCTTGTCATGATTTGAAATGTAATGGAGTACTTTGGCTTCTTGGTTGGCTAAATAGAAGGACCTAGCTAGGACACCGACCAAAGGGTGTCCAGATTTTGCACCAACCGCTGTGCGGGTCTACATCGGATCCTACACGGATGATCTGCCCATTCAATATTTTTTTTTAAAAAGATAGAGTAGGTCTGAGAAAAATTAGCTTAATCCGATATATGTAGATGTTGGATCCAAATTTTTGAAAAATTAAAAAAAATGGGAAGATTGGATAAAAAATGGAAAGATTATATCGAGCACCTACACATATCGGATTGAGCTGATTTTTCATAGGTCAACTCAGTTTTTTGTTTTAAAATTATTGAACGGCTCAAATCATCCGTGTGGGACCCAACGTGAGTTCGCATGACGGTCGGTGCAAAATCTGGACACCCTTGATTGGTGTCCCTATCTTTACCGCAACTAGAACTCCGTTTGTGGGTAAATAACCTAGTTATCTTAGTCCATCTGTCCTTAGTCACTCGTTCCATCCTAATCAAATTTTAAATTGGTTATATTTGTCAATTAATAATACTTTTTTTTATATATATAATGTGGATCTTATTTGATAGCTCTCGATTTATACTATTAAAAAAAATTTCCAGAATCACTTATCAATATATATATATATATATATATATATATATATATATTCAAAATCACCTACAACATTATAGATTATAAGATATAATCACTTGAAAAATAACACGAACTCCCAAAAAGAACCAAAAATTGAGACGGAGGGAATCGTTGGTAACATGTGTCTGGCTAGAGTTAGGATCGATAAATTAGAGAAAAAAAGTGAGATTATCTAGTTATCTTTAGAAGAAATTAAATAGGTATTCTATTTGGAGGACTTAGAGTATCCACAATGTAATAATCAAAATCAAAAGATTGCTAAAGTTAGCAATGTGTGTTTAAAAAAGTGCTCACATTATAATAATTAAAGTTAGCAATCTCTTAACTAATAATCAAAGTTAGCAACATTCTATTAGAGCATCCACAATGTAATAATCAAAATCAAAAAAATTGCTAAAGTTAGCAATATGTGTTTAAAAAAGTGCTCACATTATAATAATCAAAGTTAGCAATCTCTTAACCAATAATCAAATTTGGGCATTTAAATAATGAAAAGTAACAATGTGGAATTTCACATTGCTAACTTTAACAACCCTCTAAATGAATAATCAAAAGCTGACGTGACAAATTTTGATTATTCACTTTTAATTATTACATTGCGGATGCTCTTAGTTATGTGCCAATTGTTTTTTGACATATTATTTTGTCTCTACGAGTGGAACAAGAACCATGTAATACGTATCACTGATATGTTTTCCTTTTTTGGAAATATAAAAAGTAAAACCCAAAAAGTCCAGGGAAAAGTATAATAGTATAATTTTTTATTTTCTGATTCCTGTTGTTGAAAAGAGTTAATAGTCCAAAAAAATTAGTGCAAAACCAATAAAGACTATTTTTTTTAGTAAGAAAAAACTCAAAAAACCAAAAATAAATCTCAAAAAATCAGGACAGATGGGAACACGAATCACATGACCTTTGAGGTGTCGGCAAACAATAAGTCTGTCCACACAAACAATTTGTGCACAAATTATGCATAGATTTTGTGGTGGAGTCCATCATGGGTTTCATACAAATGATTCGAGTCGTTTATTAAATGTAAAACAATTTTTCAAAGGTTTTCGCGAAAAATAAGCTCAATCCGATACTCATAGGTGCTTGATCCAATCATCTAACTTTTCATTATCCGAAAATCCGAATGAAAATTTAGATGATTAGATCGAACACCTATAAGTATTAGATTGAGCTGATTTTTGGTAAGAACCTCCAAAAAAATTATTTACGAAGACCCGTGATGAATCCCACGATAAATTCTTTACACAATTTGTTCACAAATTATGTGTGTGGTTAGCAGCATTCAGCAAATGTCCGCTGCTGACTCAAATTTCGACCTCAGAGTCATTATTCCGCCTCAAAAGTAGAATACACCCGTCAATTTTCCCTCAGAAAGTCTATTTCACTCACTATCCGAAATTTGGAAAAACTCATGCAGGAAGTTTCTTTTTTCTGGATAAATTGTTTTAAAAATTTGAATTATTATTGATTGTCGAGACGGTCGAGCGCTGCAGAGGAAGAGCAGTGAAACAGATGGTGGGCGCACCACCCCTGTTTTACTCTCCTCTTTATCTAATTTCCACGGGTTTTCACTGCAACTAGTCCGCAATTGCTGAAGAATCCCAATCCGTCGCACTCTCTCTCACCTACAGATCCGTCCAGATTCTCTCGAATATTCCCCTCATTTCCATCTCAAACCAAAGAAACCAACACAAAGACGCGTATAGGGACAGGACTCGTACAACCGATATATGTGTGAATGATAGGGGGTTTGGAGAGGCCGAAGTAGCGGGTCTGGAGCGAGCGCGCATGATAAACATGGGTTCTCTGGGTTTTTCTTCTTCGGTTTCTTGCGCAATTGCCGTGCTGGGTTTGTTGCTGAATGCGGTGGCTTTCTGCAATGGTGGAACCACCAGTGCCTTTGTCAGGAAAGTCGAGAAAGGCGTGGATATGCCCCTTGACAGTGATGTCTTCCGCCCGCCTCCGGGCTATAATGCGCCTCAACAGGTTTGAGCTCTCTGTTTACTCTACCCTTTCTCTCTATTTATTTCTATTGATTACTTCGAGGAATCAAAAAGCTTAAGTAGAATTTATATCACTTAAAACGGGTGTTGTTGGGCCTTTTTAATCTTATTATTGCTTTTCTTGTAACTTCCCACCTTCCCCTTTTAATCATTTTTGCTAGATTTGAACAAGGCTTTAAATATCGGCCATGACGGTTTCTTAGCCTTCCGATACCATTACAGCGTGCGATACGGGTGAGATAGAAAATCGCATGTGTATTGACCGGTTTCCGTTACATACATACATACTGGTCTGTTTTCAATTCACGGACTGGTTTACGGCTGATCGACTGTTATGGGTAAATAGTACTCTGATTATTTTCCGTAAAAAATGATGGTTTTTAAGAATTCACAACCCTACAACCAATTCCCCGTTACATATCCTGAAACCATTACACTGTGATTGTTGCCATTACGGTCACTATTACACTTAGACAGTTACCATTACGCTTCCCGATACCATTATTTAAAAGCTTGGTTCTGATGCTCTTTTTACCCATAATGATTTTGCCTTTTCTGCTTAGAAATTTGATGGGTTGTGTTCAGTTTTTAGTTTAGTTGTATTTGGGCCTTGATTTGGAGGATGGATTTATACGGAAAAAGTTAAGATGATTTGCTAAGTTTTTCAGTATGTATCCCAATCATTGTCTTTTCCGATGATAAGCTAAATCTATGATCCAAATCTGTTCAAAAAAAAAAAAAAATTCTATGATCCAAACACGGTCTTAGTTCCTTTATTTTATTATTATTACTATTATTAGTATTATTTATCTTTTTATTTTATTTTATTTTATTTAAAACTTTTGGATTGTCTTTATTTAGGTCCACTTAACTCAAGGAGATCACGAGGGGAAGGGGGTGATAGTGTCATGGGTCACTATGGATGAACCTGGTTCCAGTACAGTCCTATATTGGAGTGAGAATAGCAAGCAGAAGAACATGGCCAAGGGCCGTTTTGTTACCTACAAGTTCTACGACTATACTTCTGGTTACATTCATCACTGCAACATTAAAAACTTGAAGGTGAGTGTTTCCAATCTCAATCATTTGATGATGTCCTTGTTTCCATGGGCATTTTTTTAATTTTAACTCTCCGTTCTTTTTTAATTTTGTATGCGTATTTTTTCTCTAGCTCAGGGATATGTGGATTAGAATTAGGCTTTTAAAGTGATTTGCTTTGTTGTTTTGTTGGCAGTTCGATACGAAATACTACTATCAAGTAGGGATTGGCCAGACTACTAGGACTTTCTGGTTTACAACTCCTCCTGAGGTTGGACCGGATGTCCCGTATACATTTGGTCTCATAGGTAAATTTTCTTCTTGATTGTACCGATGATTTAATGGTTGTTGTATGATCTCCCTAGCAAATTTTGATGTCATATGTGTCATGTTGTTTGAACACATCCATCTAACTTTGGAAACTTAGCATCAGATACTTTTGGTTCTTAAATGGACTATTCGGTAATGATGAAGGTGTAGAATCCCTTACCTTTTCCTTAACAAATTTCTACACAAATGCAAATCCGAACACACCTTAGTTGGACGGACAAATGAATAACTACATGAGTAGATTTTGAGAATATTGTGTGCTTTCTTTTCACAGTTCTCATCGTTTGCCTCTTTTTTCTTAGATCTATCTATAATTGACTCTAGTTATCTACTTTTGTAGGTGATCTAGGTCAGAGTTATGATTCAAACTTGACTGTCACTCATTACGAATTAAATCCAGCAAAAGGAAAAGCAGTGTTGTTTGTAGGAGATCTCTCTTATGCAGACAACTATCCAAACCATGATAATGTCAGGTGGGATACATGGGGAAGGTTCACTGAGAGGAGTGTGGCCTATCAACCTTGGATATGGACGGCAGGAAATCACGAGATCGATTTTGTCCCCGAAATTGTAAGCTTCACCAAACATGTTCTTTCATTTCTTTCATGGGATTCTATCCCATATAGGTCGAAGGAAATCCACTTTTGACTCATGGGTTAAATTTAGATACTTTGGAAGTGCTTAAATATAGCATCTATGGCTTATTTTTCTCAATAGGCAGGATGATGTATTAGCTTCTAACCTTCGGCAAATCAGTTATGTCACTTCTTTCTTCATCAAATTATGATCCTTTCTGGTGTAGACAAATTCCAATCTCCTCACAAAGGAGGGGGAAAAAACTTGGAACTTGTCCTCTTTGTGAACCCATGTCAATTTGCAGTGGCAATAACCAAATTTTATTTGGCAGTAACCAAACTTCTATGTGCCATAAGATGGCGCTCACTGAATTCTAGTCCATATGTTGTACCTAGGCTTGCTTTTCAATACGTATCGATCAAAAATGTATAATGTGACAGAAGAGTTGGGTTGTTTTTGCAGGGGGAAACAAAACCGTTTAAGCCTTATACACATCGGTATCCCGTCCCTTATAGAGCATCAAATAGTACTGCTCCCTTTTGGTACTCAATCAAGAGAGCTTCAGCATACATCATCGTCTTAGCTTCATATTCAGCATATGGTAAGCATGTTCTTGTATTTCTATGTTTTATTACCCCTAATAGTACCCCGAACATGTGCACATATGTGGCAAACTCGAAGCCAGATGAAACATGATTTTAAAACATTTGCCATTGGCCCATTGGTTTAAACTCTCATGCACGTATGTGGGCTGATGTTCATTGCTATCTGTCTAGTATTCTTGGTCCTTTTTCACTATTCCAGCATGCCATTTTAGATGATTTTCAAAACATTGTTTACAAAAGCAATTGTGATCTTTTGATTGGTGGACAAATTTTGATGCGTGTCCGCCTAAGGACCATGGATACAGGACATGGGGAATATTAATGGTTGTTAAGAGACATAACCAGGGACAAAGATATTACAGTTATCTAGTACATACTGTGTATTGCTTTGGACATTTTGCAATTTTGTGGACCTACTGACTGCTTTACAGGCAAATACACTCCTCAATACAAATGGCTCGAGGCGGAGTTCCCAAAAGTTAACAGGAGTGAGACACCGTGGCTGATTGTTATTATGCATTCTCCATGGTATAACAGCTACAACTACCACTACATGGAAGGGGAATCCATGAGAGTGATGTATGAGCCATGGTTTGTGAAGTACAAAGTTGATGTTGTGTTTGCTGGTCATGTTCACGCCTACGAACGATCGGTAAGCGCTCTCTACCACCTCTTTTATTTTCTTCGAAAATTAATATTATGGACGAATTTTTCCGTTGTCTAGTGATCGTTTTAAGCTTCCACATCCGCAAAAATTCTATCCACCTTAGGATATGTACACTCGGTGAAATATTTGACATTGTCAAACATGCAGGATTGTTGTGGTGGAAAATTACGATTGCAAAAAGGAAATAGTTTTTGTGTTTTCTGAAATGGTGAACGATTTTGTTGATTTTCCGTTGAAAGCAGCTCCTTAATTTCGGATGAGCTGCTGGACTTCAAAAACAGATTTCTTTACCTGTTTCCATTTCTCTAAAGAGCGTTTCAATATTTCAAGTTTGTTGACAACTCTTTCGCGTCCAACACAGGAACGCGTATCCAACGTTGCTTACAACATTGTAAACGGCATATGCACGCCTGTAAAAGACCAATCTGCCCCAGTGTACATAACCATTGGTGATGGTGGCAATCTTGAAGGCCTGGCGACCAAGTAAGATTCCCATATACCATAGGATTGTTCTTGCTACATTTGCCTCCAATTTTTGGCATATATGAAATTAAATGCTTTTTTTTTTGGGTGATGTAGCATGACGGAGCCACAACCAGAGTACTCAGCTTTTCGCGAGGCCAGTTTTGGTCATGCCGTTTTCGATATTAAGAACCGAACTCACGCTTATTATGCCTGGCATCGTAATCAAGATGGTTACGCAGTAGAAGCTGATTCTTTGTGGTTTTTCAACCGATTTTGGCATCCAGTTGATGATTCTACAAGCACCAAATGATGATTATAGTTTGTCCAAGAATATAATAGCAAAGAAAGCAAGAAATGATATTTTTTCCTTCATACTCAAATAAAGAAGTGATGCAGGATAGATGTTTTTTGTTTCTGTTTTTGTTACACTTTTCTTGCGCAGTAGGTTTTCTTGCAAGGCTCAATCCTATCAAGTCTGTAGTAGTATCTACTACTAATTTTGCCGTATCCCTTTCATGTTGAGACACTGATGTCATTCCGATGATGTTCCAACCATGTAAGTCCATCCATCCCTCAATGGTCATTGGGTTTATCAAGGGTGACCCGGTCATCTTTAGAATCAATTACTTAGTTGGTTAAAATGTTTATGAAACAAGCTTATTATTTATTATTATTGATATGAAGTCCCACATCATGTTTGGTCTAGAGTCAATTGCAAAGAAGACTATGGAGTACAATATCAACTTCATTTTGACGATCAATAGTTCAGATTTATTCTTGCACATAGCATATATGCTTTTAGCAGCTCTGGAATATTGAAATTCGAAAATACTTTTGGACGGCTGCGATTATCTGGATTGCGCTCTTGAATCCAAGTGAGGACCGGCAATCCATATTCTACAATCTATAGTTAATGCATATTTTCTCTAAATGTTCACGTGACTATATTTTGCAACAGTACTATTTATTCTATATTTCAAAACTACTCTTAATTAAGAGAAATTTATATGAATGATCCTCCTAGTTTTATCGGAGTCTCATTTTCGTCCTCCAAGTATCAATTACAATTCTTTTGATCTTCAAGTTTGGTTTTCGTACCAAATTGGTCCAATTGATAATTTCTGTTAGCCAAATTGGACGGAAAAAATTAGATTGATGGCAGTTTGGATGTTGCACTTCGTACCACGTTAGTCCAGTTGATAACGTCTGCTCTCAATTTAATTTTTTCCGTTTAGTTTGGCTAGCAGACGTTATCAATTGGACCAACTTGGTACTGAAACAAACTTAAAAGTCAAAAAAGTTGCAATTGATACTTGAATGACGAAATGAGACTCAGGTAAAATTAGGAGAACCATTTCTATTAATTTTCCCTTAATTAATATGAAACCTACATATTTCTTTTCAAGATAGAATAATAAACAAACGATAGCGCTGCTAATGCCAAAATTATTTTTGTCCTAAAAAGTATAGTTCATCAAAGACTTGCACCACAGATCGGGGTGCGTGTTGTCCCTTATGAATCTTATTTGATAGATTTTAATTAGTTTTATTAAACAAAGTTTTTATAATCACATAAAATGACACACATTCCTAAAAAGGTATAACATTTTTTGGACGGAAAAAGTAAAAATTAAGAAACTTAGCATAATGGGGCATTATAATTTATCTATCTAGATAAAATCAAACGGGACCATTAATATTGGTTGACCACAAATTCTTTATTTGGTTGAGATTCTGCGATAAAAACTAAATGCTGGTTGGATAGGAAATCCTCCAAAGCATGGGATATATAATAACTATATAATAATTGGGGAAAAGTGAAGTCCTCTCCCCCTACGAGATTATGTATTAGTTGAAATTATATTATAATAATAAGAAGACAAATGAAAGCCAAGTCTACCCGTTAATGGAAAAACTATTTGGACGTCATTTTGGTACAATCTCAAAATCAGAACATAAGATTAAACTCATCTCAATTTGCGATTCAAATTAAAATGGCTTGAACGATTGGACACGTTTAGTGGCAATTTCTAGCGTTGAATATCAAATTTGACACCGATAATGACCAAGCCAAAATTTGATAATTAAATTTGGCACAACGATGGCAAGGATTTTTCCATTACTGATGCCAAATCTTAGATACGGCATGGGGATTGTACAAGGGTGAACTTACCATACACCTTCCGTATTGCAGCCATTTTAGACTCATCAAAAATTTAAGTACGTCAAAAAACAGGTGGATATAAGTGGTATATTTTCAAGGGAAAAGAATTAATCAGATATGAATATGTTTATGCCCCCATTCCTTAGTTTTTTGGACTTTTTTGGGCGCTTTGTTATTATTTAAAAAAAATTGTCTTTATTAATTCTTCGCCAATTTTTGTTCGAATTATTGGTTTGTCTCGACGAGTGGAACAAGAACCATGTAATAGTACATATTATTGATTTGTTTTTCTTTTTTGGAAATATAAAAAATAAAGCCCAAAAATTCCTGGTAAAAGTATAATTTTTTTTATTTTTTCGATTCCTCTAGTTGAAAAGAATTAATGGTCCAAAAAATTTGACACAAAACTAATGAAGACGATTTTTTTCCATAAGAAAATACTCAAAAAGACCCCAAAAAAATATCACAAAATATCAGAACAAATGGGAACACGAGTCAGTGACCCAAAATAGGAGTCAGCAAACAATAAGTCTATCCCAATACACAATCTGTGCATAGATTCTATTGTGGGGTCCACCAAGGGTCTTACACAAACAATTTGAGCTGTTCATTAAATATAAAACACTTTTTCAAGGGTTCTCGCGAAAAAAAAGCTCAATTCGATACCTACAAGTGCTCGATCTAACCATCTAACTTTTCATTATCTGAAAATCTGAATGAAAATTTAGATGATTGGATCGAAAGCCTATAGGTATTATATTGAGCTAATTTTTTGTAGGGACCATTGAAAAAATATTTTATATTTAATAAACGGCTCGAATCATTTGTGTGAGACCCATGATAGACCCCACACAAAAACTGTGCACAAATTGTATCATGAGATTAACAGCGTTGGTCAACAAAAGTCCGCTCCTGCCTCCTAGTATGGTCCATCCCCAAATTTCCACCTTTTAGAGTCAAGGACTCGCTTTTCCCACCTTTAAATAATGGGAAAATGACCGGAGCGTGGGCCGGCTTCAACCAGAACGGTCGGGCTAACGGGTGCTATAGTGAACCGTTCATACACCCTGACTTTTGACAGTAAAATCATTTTATGTCACCATCACGACTTGAGTGTTCTATATATTTGTTGCTTTGCCAAATTTGCCCTTTTCTTGTTTTTTCTTCCATGTGCACTTTTTTTACGTACCCTTGTTAAATTTACACTTTTTATTTGCTGTTCCAGGTTTGCTTGTTTCCTGGTTTTTGTTTCTTTCCCAGTTTAATCCCAGCAAAAATGCTAGGAATATAATAATTTAAATACAACACAAAAATACAATTTTTCACATATATGTGAGGCTTTCACGTGTATGTGAAAGATTGTGTTTGGTGATGTATTTGGATTGTTATGTATGTAGTGTGTAGACCCCACATAAATGTAAAAAATTGTGTTTAGTGCTGTGTTTGAATTATTGTATATGTAGCACTTTTGTTACTCTGTTACTCGCACAAAAATGCTTAATTAAACACCTGAAGCCTTAAATAAATCAACTCCTATGTGCATAATTAAGTGAGAACTTGAACAAGGCAAAAAAGTGATCAACAACAAAAAAAATTTCTTCTTAAAAGTGGTATTCTTAAAAGTGGTATTTGTAAAAGAAAAAAAAATTTACTTTTCCCGATTCGTATCGTCGAGATGAATTAATAATCCATAAAAGTTTGGAGCAAAATTAGCAAACGTGAAAAAAATTAAATAAAGACAAAATGTGCAATTTTTCTAAAAGTGCAAAGAGTGTTAGTGGGGTAGGTTTGGATTGAAGTTAAGTAACTTACTTTTTTAGTCTTTATTTGAATTTTTTTTTACATTTGTTTGTTTTGCGTCAAATTTTTATAACTTGTTAATTCATATCAACGAGAGGAATCGGAAAAATAAATTTTTTTGATCGAAACTCATAATTTTTTGAATAAAGACAAAAAATAAATATATTTTTTACTTATTTTTTTGTCTTTAAATTATGAGTTCGATCAAATTTATACTTTTTCGATTTCTCTTATCGAGACGAATTAATAAGTCACAAAAAAATTGACACAAAACTAACCACTGCGATTTTTTTTTAATAATAAAAATAATGTAATTTCAAGTTCAAATATAATAAAAATGAGAAATAAATTTTCAAATTTTTTTGTACAATTTAAAAGATCTCAATAAGATCTATCAAACAAGATCCATATTTATTAAAAAATTATTTACGTAAACACATAATTTTTGAGTTTAAAATTATCTTGATTTTCTAAAAATTATTTTTTTTAGAAGACGGAACACCCCCAAATGGTGAGAAGTTGGAGGGGAAATGGCCCCTGAGTGGAGGATCAAGGACCCGCCAAATGTTATAGAAGCAGTTTATAAGATTGAGGACAAACATGTAAAATCACCTAAAGTTGCTTTTATGATGTCATCGTGCAGTTCTTTGCATTGAGAAGACGCATATTTCTGCCTAAACGGGCATAAATATGTCCAAATGGGGCCCACATATTCAATGCAATATAGCGCCATATAGCATTTGCCTAAGAATTGTGATTTTGACACTCTAAAAGTAAAAAGAGAGATTTCAAAATTACACTGTATTAATATACACTATGACGTCGTTTTAAAGCCTTTCCTTCAATATTTAGAGCGCTAAAATCAATTTCGCTTGCCTAATCTGAAACCCATGGGGATCAGATTCAAAATTACTGCTGCCAACTGCCAAGCCCGCCAAGAGGTACGATATTGACCAATACATGGTGGACCAACTTAAAACTGGTCCCCAGTGTTTGTGATTAAAGTCAGTCCACGCCATGGACAATATATGTGTGAACTGTGAAGGATTAGGGGATTTGGAGGGGCGGAAGTGGGTCTGGAGCGCGCAGGGTAACATGGTTTCTCTGGGTTTTTCTTCTTCGGTTTCTTACGCAATTGCCGTGCTGGGTTTGTTGCTGAATGCGGTGGCTTTCTGCAATGGAGGAACCACCAGTGCCTTCGTTAGGAAAGTCGAGAAAGCCAACGAGATGCCCCTTGACAGTGATGTCTTCCGCGCGCCTCCGGGCTATAATGCGCCTCAACAGGTTTGAGTTCTCTGTTTAGTGTTTGCTCCTTTTTCTCTATTTGTTTCTATTCGTTACTCTGAGGATTCTCAATAAGCTAGACTTTGTTGTCACTTAAAACGGGTAGTGTTTTGTTTTGGGCCTTTTTTTTTAAATTTATTTATAATCTTATTGCTTTTCTTGTAACTTCCCACCTTCCCCTTTTAATCATGTTTGCTAGATTTGAACAAAGGTTTTAAATTTCGGCCGTAACGGTTTTTTAAGCCTTCCGATGAGATAGAAAATTGCATGTGTATCGGCTGGTTTCCATTACATACATATTAGTCCGTTTTCAATTCACCGACTGGTTTACGGCTGATAATTGACTGTCATGGGGTAATTTATGCACTTTGATTATTTTCCGTCCAGTATGGGTTTTAAGAATTCACACTGCTACAATCGATTCCCATTATATATCCTGATACCGTTACACTGTGACCATTGCCGTTACGGTCACTATTACACTGAGACAGTGGCGTAGCCAGAAGTACGAATAGGTGGGGGCACAATGAAACACAAACACAAAGATAAATTTTCCTAGGTAACGATATTATGGCAATAAGAACTTTTTTTTTCTGGTGAAAATACTTACAAAATTGCGTACTGATCAATAAAACTAAAACAAATTATGTAAGATTTGATAGAAGAGCATGGCTAGTTTTCATGTTTTGAAAGTTGTGCATGATAATTTATTGTGAAATGCTTTCAAAATTATCTACTAATAAGTATGGAATCATGTCATCGCTCATCAATTATTCACTAATTTGTTTGCATTACAATTTTTTACATCATTCATGCTTGGAAACGCCCTCTCAATAATCATAATGGTAGATTTAAGAGGTAAAGTTAATGCCAAATAACGAACAAATAAACTAATGAATAACTTTAATCACTTTCAATTTTCAGTTTTGCGAAGTCTTCAGTATAAATTGTCATTTCAAAAACTCAAACTTTTAAAACCCCCCCCCCCCCCCCCCCCCCCCCCCCCCCCCCCTCAAAGAATACAGTGGGGGCCTCTGCCCCCAGTGAACCTATGCTAGCTCCGCCGCTGACTGAGACCGTTACTATTACGCGTCCCGATACCGTTATTTAAAATTGGTTCTGATGCTCTTTTTACCCATAATAATTTTGCCTTTTCTTCTTAGAAATTTGATGGGTTGTGTTCAGTTTTTAGTTTAGTACTTTAGTTGTGTTTGGCCCATGATTTTGAGGATGGATTTATACGAAAAATGTAAGATGATTAGCTAAAGTTATTCAGTATGTTTCCCAATCATTGTCCTTTCCGATGATAAGCTAAATCTATGATCCAAACAGTCTTAGTACCTTTATTTTATTATTTATTTATTTATTTATTATTGACTTTTGGATCTGTATTTAGGTCCACATAACACA
This sequence comes from Rhododendron mucronatum var. ripense, assembly GCA_019656295.1. Classification (NCBI taxonomy): domain Eukaryota; kingdom Viridiplantae; phylum Streptophyta; class Magnoliopsida; order Ericales; family Ericaceae; genus Rhododendron; species Rhododendron mucronatum. The sequence continues at coordinate 1,259,212 of BPLT01000041.1, forward strand.
AGGAGATCATGAGGGGAAGGGGGTGATAGTGTCATGGGTGACAATGGATGAACCTGGTTCGAGTACAGTCCTGTATTGGAGTGAGAATAGCAAGCAGAAGAACATGGCCAAGGGCCGTTTTGTTACCTACAATTTCTACAACTATACTTCTGGTTACATTCATCACTGCAACATTAAAAAGTTGAAGGTGAATGTTTCCAATCTCAATCATTTGATGATGTTCTTGTTTTCATGGGCATTTTCAGTTTTTTAATTTCATATGTGAATTAGAATCAGGCTTTTAAAGTGATTTGATTTGTTGTTTTGTTGGCAGTTCGATACGAAATACTACTATCAAGTAGGGATGGGCCAGACTACTAGGACTTTTTGGTTTACAACTCCTCCTGAGGTTGGACCGGATGTCCCGTATACATTTGGTCTCATAGGTAAACTTCTTCTTGGCTCTATCGATGATTTAATGGTTGTTGTATCTCCCAAGCAAATTTTGATGTCATATGTGACATGTTGTTTGAACTCATCCATCCAGCTTTGGAAACTTAGCGTCGGATAATTTTGGTTCGTAAACGGACTATTTGGTAACGATGAAGGTGTAGAATCCCTTACCTTTTCCTCCTTAACAAACTCCTACACAAACGCAAATCCGAACACGCCTTAGTTGGACAGACAAATAAATAACTACATGAGTAGATTTTGAGAATATTGTGTGCTTTCTTTTCAATGTTCTTGTCGTTTGCCTCTTTTTCTTAGATCTATCTATAATTGATTCTAGTTATCTAATTTTGTAGGTGATCTAGGTCAGAGTTATGATTCAAACTTGACTGTTACTCATTACGAATTAAATCCAGCAAAAGGAAAAGCAGTGTTGTTTGTAGGAGATTTCTCTTATGCAGACACCTATCCAAACCAGGATAATGTCAGGTGGGATACATGGGGAAGGTTCACTGAGAGAAGTGTTGCCTATCAACCTTGGATATGGACGGCAGGAAATCATGAGATCAATTTTGCCCCTGAAATTGTAAGCTTCACCAAATAGGTTCTTTCATTTTTTTTCATGGGTTAAATTTAGCTTCTTTGGAAGTGCTTACGTCCACCGTTCGTGTTCTAGAATACATTTCAGAAAACTCATTTAGTTGGCAAATTTTTCAACTTAATTCTACGGAATCTTATCTAAAGGAAACAATACACATATTTGCAAATACCAATTTTGCTGAGAACATTAATACAAAATGAAACGATGAGTGTTAATGTTTTTAGAAAAGTGTTCTCAAAAACTGATCCCAATTACGTAACTAAACTGAGGTTATCTCTACATCTTTGGCAAGACATTTTTATTTTTGCTTCGACAGCTAAATATAGCATCTATGGCTTATTTTTCTCAATAAGCAGGATGATGTATTAGCTTCTTACCTTCGGCAAATCATTTATGTCACTTCTTTCTTCATTAAATTATGATCCTTTTGACTGGTGCAGACAAATTCCACTAAAAAAAATCCTTGGAACTTATCCTCTTTGTGAACCCATGTCAATATGCAGTGGCAAGAAGCCAAGAACCAAGTTCTATGTGCCATAAGATGGTGCTCACTGAATTGTAGTCCATATTTTGTAGCTAGGCTTGCTAAGTTTCAGTACGTATTGATCGAAAATGTATAATGTGACAGAAGATTGGTGGTTTTTGCAGGGGGAAACAAAACCGTTTAAGCCTTACACTCATCGGTATCCCGTCCCATATAGAGCATCAAATAGTACTGCTCCCTTTTGGTACTCAATCAAGAGAGCTTCAGCATACATCATCGTCTTAGCTTCATATTCAGCATATGGTAAGCATGTTGTTGCATTTCTATGTTTTGTTACCCCTAATGGTACCCCGTGCACATATGTGGCAAACTCGAAGCCAGATGAAACAGGATTTTAAAACATTTGCCATTGGTTTGAACTCCCATGCACGTATGTGGGCTGATGTTCATTGCTATCTGTCCAGTATTCTTGGTCCTTTTTCACTATTCCAGCATGCCATTTTAGATGATTTTCAGAACATTGTTTACAAAAGCAATTGTGATCTTTTGATTGGTGGACAAATTGTGATGCGTGCCTGCCCAAGGACCATGGATATAGGACATGGGGAATATTAATGGTTGTTAAGAGACATAACCAGGGACAAAGATATTACAGCTATCTAGTAAATACTGTGTATTGCTTTGGACATTTCGTAGTTTTGTAGACCTATTGACTGCCTTACAGGCAAATACACTCCTCAATACAGATGGCTCGAGGCAGAGTTCCCAAAAGTTAACAGGAGTGAGACACCGTGGCTGATCGTTGCTATGCATGCTCCATGGTATAACAGCTACAACTACCACTACATGGAAGGGGAATCCATGAGAGTGATGTATGAGCCATGGTTTGTGAAGTACAAAGTTGATGTTGTGTTTGCTGGTCATGTTCACGCCTACGAACGATCGGTAAGCGCTCTCTACCATCTCTTTTATTTTCTTCGAAATTAATACTATGGACGAATTCCGTTGTCTGGTGATCGTTTTAAACTTCCACATCCGCAACAATTCTATCCACCTTAGGATATGTACACTAGGTGAAATATTTGATATTGTCAAACATGCAGGATTGTTGTGGTGGAAAATTACAATTTCAAAAAGGAAATAGTTTTTGTGTTTCCTGAAATGGTGAACGATTTTGATGATTTTCTGTTGAAAGCAGCTCCTTAATTTCGGATGAGCTGCTGGACTTCAAAAACAGATTGCTTTACCTGTTTCCATTTCTCTAAAGAGCGTTTCAATATTTCAAGTTTGTTGACAACTTTTTCGCGTCGATCACAGGAACGCGTATCCAACGTTGCTTACAACATTGTAAACGGCATCTGCACGCCTGTAAAAGACCAATCTGCCCCGGTGTACATAACCATTGGTGATGGTGGCAATCTTGAAGGCCTGACCACCAAGTAAGATTCCCATATACCATAGGATTGTTCTTGTTACATTTGCCTCCAATTTTTGGCATATATGAAAGTCAATGCTTTTTTTTTTTTTGTGATGCAGCATGACGGAGCCACAACCAGAGTACTCAGCTTTCCGCGAGGCCAGTTTTGGTCATGCCATTTTCGATATTAAGAACCGAACTCACGCTTATTATGCCTGGCATCGTAATCACGATGGTTACGCGGTAGAAGCTGATTCTTTGTGGTTTTTCAACCGATTTTGGCATCCAGTTGATGATTCTACAAGCACCAAATGATGATTATAGTTTGTCCAAGAATAAAATAGCAAAGAAAGCAAGAAATGATATTTTTCCTCCATACTCAAATAAAGAAGAAGTGATGCAGGATAGATGTTTTTTGTTTCTGTTTTTGTTACACTTTTCTTGCGCAGTAGGTTTCCTTGCAAGGCTCAATCCTGTCAAGTCTGTAGTAGTATCTGCCAATTCCGCCGTATCCCTTTCATGTTGAGACTATGATACATTCCGATGATGTTTCAACCATTCAAGTCCATCCACACCTCAATGGCCATTGGGTTTGTCAAGGGTGACCCGGTCATCTTTACAATCAATTACTACTTAGTTGGTTAATATATATTTTGTTTTTTTAATTTAATAAATAAACAAATGAATGTTCATGAAACAAACTTATTATTTATTATTATTGATCGGGAAATCATTTATTACTTTGTCCCACATGGTTGGTCAGGAGTTCAACTGCAGAGAAGCCTATGTAGTTCAATCTCAATTTTTCATTTCGACAATCAATTACTGAAATTCAAGTTACTAATGTTAAAATTATTTTTGTTCTAAGAAGTATAGTTTATGAAAGACTTGCACCGCAGATCGGGTGCGTGTTGTCCGTAAGGGACAGCATGCGTGTTGTACCAATTTTGGCAGGTGACCGTCCATGCTTGGCAATGGACGACCCTAAAGTAGGATTTGTTTGGTTTGATTGGTTTTTTTTTTTTTTTTGGAGTTAGTATTTTTTTGAACTGCTGGTTCGCTTGGTTAATACCAGTACTACTAGATTATTTATTTATTATAGTATGCTTTTCTCATATTAAAAAGTAAAGTTTTTTTTTTTTTTGTATTTATTCAACTTTTTCCGCATTTGTTAATTTTACGTAACACTTTTATCACTTATTCATTCGTCTCGACAAGAGAAATTGAAAAAGCAAAAAATTATAATTTTTTGAATAAATAAAAAAGGCCATCATTTTTTTAAACTTATTTTTGTCTTTTTAAAAGAAATTAAGAGTTTCGATCATTAGTGTAATTTTTTACCTTTTTCGATTATTCTCGGCAAGACAAATCAATAAGTCACAAAAGTTTGAAACAAAACTAACAAATGAGTAAAAAATTGGAAAAAGACAAAAAAAAAATTGACTTTTTAATCTAAAACCACCCAATGTTTGGGAAAATGATAATGCCAATAGGAAAATGATTTCTACAATTCTTTTTTGATTATGACACTCAATTTCTTATCTTTTAGTGAAGTTTTTTAGTATATAATTTTTTTCACTAAACGACAAGAAAATGTGTCATAATAATAAAAAAAAGCTTGTAGAAATAATTTTCCATGCCAAAACTGTAATATATAATAGCCTTGGCCCTTGTATCTTGCACATGGTGCCTTTAGGAAGGCATGTGGGGGTGACGAGGAAAACTATTTCACGGAGCTTTCTGGAAGCAGTGATTTATGGCAATTCGGATTTTAATGTAACTTTTCTACAAAGAAGTTCAAGTTTCATTAAAAATTTTCGCGAAAAAATTTCATCAAAATCCGGACCACCTAATGACAAAATACCAAAAAGGAAGACTGAAATCAAACCGCTGCGTGAGTTATCTATTTACAGCGGCTCCACGTACAAGCCGTTCTCGTGCAGTGACATATTGCTCGTAAACCGTCGCGCGAAGAATTGAAAATTCCACCACCGCCCCGCCACCAGCAAATCAAATCCTTCGGATTCAACTCTCAACCAAAATATTAGTATTCAAATCTTCTCCAATCTCAAAATTTCCACAGATAAATCTCAAATCTATTACAGGTATATAGTTATATATACATCCATATATACACGCGCACAGGAAGAGTGATTATTGCGGGGAGGCTTTGAGTGGGAACTGTCTTCTGTGATCGGCTGATGACGGATTCATCAACGGAGGTTCCATAGAAATGGCAGAGGATCAGGCGATGGAGAAAATCTCGTCTGAAGATGAAGACGACAAGAATCAGAAGAAGAAGATAGAGGACTGCCTTTCAGATCCAGAATTCTTCAGCTGCGTGCTCCAGCCTTCCCCCGCCGACTCCGATCCCGAGTACATCGGAATCCGCCGCCTTCTCCTCCATCGCAAGGCTCAGTCCGGCGTCGTTCTGCGCAAGGTTTGCTTTACATGCGTCATTGGTGTTAGAATTGACCTAAGTCACATTAATGCGGGTGGGATAGCGAGCGTGAAAATGTATTTTAAAAATGTGCCGAACTACTAAATCGGCGTGGCGTGCGTGCGCGAGAGCGGGACTGCGAGCGTGAAAATCTCTTTTGAAAAATATTCCGAACTGCTAAAATTTACAGATTGAGAGTGTGAGCGCAGAGTAATGATTGAGAGCGGGATTATGTGACTAAGGTATTAATATATGTGTGTGTTAATGTGTGGATATCTGTGTTGCTATTACAGTGTTGGATCCGTGTTTCGAATAGAAGAATTGATCGTGGAATGCGTTTGATCTCGTTGTATGTTTCTGTCCGATTTGCTCGGAACTAAGAATGTCGAGGAATATATCTATTTTAATACAGAATGGGAGAACACCAATTGGCATGAACAAATTTTTGAAGCTGTCACAGAAGTGATTTCCAACCTTGTCTTGATAAGAACTACATTTTGCAACTACTTTTATAGTTTTATTACTAACATGAACTAAATGCTAGGGCAAAAGAGTAAAATCACCTACTCCCACACCCCTTGTGTTCATACGCGCGCTGCGTGTGCCCAACTTCTATTACTTTAGAGGAACAGAACGCTGATCACTTGCCATGGTGTATTGTGAAGGCACCTAGTTTCGTTAATGGCTCCATTTGAGGAATGAATTTGCATTTTGCCGTGCAATTAACAATTAGGCCTATGGAGTCTGAACTGAAGGAAAATCCAATGATGCCTTGATCACACTGATAGAACCGCTATGGTAAATCAGAAGTTCCTTTCTATGCAACAGTAGACCAAGGTTATGTATAGGTTTTTCAAGGGAGAAATCTCAGAACAAATGTCGAGTATTTTGACATTTTTGTGTGTTCATATCCTTTTTTGTTTCTTTTGTCATCTTTAGTGGGATTAAAACCATGTTCAATTTTTAGCTCGTTTTCTGTCTAGAGTCTAGAGATTGGGGTTTGTGTGTTAAAGCATTGATTTGGACCAACAAAAAGCAGGAATTTGACTTTCAGCACTGATTTGTGTTGAAGGACTGGAGATGCAATGGAAAAGGTTACGTGGGCTACCGCAATTATATCAATAAGCCAAGGAACTGGGAAAGTATGCATGTACCTAGCCACTCGAGCACTCCTGGACAAAGGTTGCTGAAATTTCTTACATGTTACAACCAGTTGTAATGATAATCTTGTATATGGAAGTTCCTGTCATGAAGTGATATCTTTTTCTCGGTAGTGGATTGGTTTTCTTTTCATTGTTAATAATGGACGGAGTTTATAACAAGCAAAGAATCAGGATATCTGAAAACCATTAATTGGTGAACCTCTCGAAAGACATTGACCACCCCTTCACTTAAACCATTAATCCATGTTCTTTTCTTTTGATAGCACATGAATAAATGTCTGCGCGATATAGGTAAGTCTATGCATGATTTATTGCTTAGTCACCAGAAATAAGGATTTAAAACCCTTTGTCTTCATACAAACGACTGTAATCACAGAATCTTTCTCTCTCCACATGAGTTACAGTCAGGAGATACTAGAACTGTTCAATCCCTTCTTAGTGGAGGGACTTTTCATGTCTTTATATCTTGTGGCTACATCACAAACTGATTGCTGAATCTTCATCCATGCAATTGCTCATCCTTTTGACAAGTTCAGAAATTACTCAGCACATGCTTCCATTTACTGTGTATTCATAAATTGTGAAGACCTTTTACAACTGTGAAGCATTATGATTTACGACTATTATTTCGAATTCATGTCTACACACAATTCTGACATCAGGGTAATTTACTGGTTGATGCATCAGTGGGCGATGGATATCATCTTCGGCTCCATTATCTCTTTCATTTGAGGTGGACAGCTGGACTTCTAGCCGGGTATGTATCATGCTTTTCATATTTTGTTGTGAATCTTTCTGAAATTTTGCTTTCTGGCTTGAAATGCAGCATATATTGCCCATGAGAATCATGTGAGCTTTCTTATTTATCTACAAGAGGAAATAGCTGGTGCAGCATGATGTGGCAATACTAGGGATGGAATGTTCAAAATTCCACTTGCCATTAGACTGGAAATCAAAATATCGCCCCTTCTCTCAGTATGGGAGAAAAGGGAAAATAAATTATTCAATCGAACATAATTAAAAAATAAGCACCCTTCTTTATCATTGGTATGCATCTGACTTTTGATGTTGAGATCATTTAAATTTGGGAAGTATCCCGGGTGGAGTTGAGGGACTTCTTGAGGCCAAATTTTAGCATGGCTCTGTTTTATATTTGTCCGAAGGAAATTGCTGTGTGTGAAAAACCACCTACAATCTACAATTTCATATATTTCATGCAGTCATGCAGAGAAAATTGTGCATATACAATTATTTTTAGGCGGTTACCTTCAACAACACCTTCTCCTCACCCCATTCCCCCAAAACAAAATGATTTTTGCTCACTTTTTTCTTCATAGTTCTATGAATGGTATTTTGGCTTTGATATGACAAACAAAAAATAACACAAAACCTGATTTTGGATAGTTATTCTGTCTCTCCTTTCTTTCTGTGCCTTGAGGATCTACATCACATTCCGGAATATTCATATAAATATCTAGGTTTTCGTGATGTCTACTATGCATTTATGCAATAGAGTCATAGACCTCATTATTGGTTATAGCATATTTAAATAATTGCCTATACAAGAGAAGTATCCATTCGTGAATCGTGATAGCTGGATAATGACTCCCTGTGGGTCCTGTTCCTGTAATCAAGGCACTTTTTTCTGAACCAAATTTTCTGTATCCATTAAAAGGTGGGATTTGCATAATGGAAAAAACAAATTTTGAAGCTGCTTTTGATGAATTCCTAATCCACCGCAATAACAAGGCTGCAGTCAGCCAAGAGCACCCTTTCAAGTTATTAACCTAGTTGCCTTCAGGCTGCAGTGCAAACTTGGATAATGTTGTCATTTCAGATATTGCCATTTTTCCTTGTTTGCTTTATTTTGTTCTTTGACTTCTTTTCTCAATGACGACACAGTTGTGTATCGATCAATCCATCATCTCAAAACAGTTTTTGTGTTTACCTTTCCTTTTATTTTCTAAATTGTGTTAATACATGTTCACATTATTTACAGGAACTGAGGAGTGGAAATCAAGCTGTGAGCCACAGGCTAAGTTTCAGCACAAATGCAAGTGATAGTGATCGCCCACACATTAAGAGAGCGGAACCTGCGTATTCCTTCGTAGGGATGCATTGCATATTTGATCAATGCAAAGCCATGGGTAACCTCCTTGATCAATCTATATAGATTTGTAGCCATGTTTTTAACTTTTCCATATATCCTTTCTGGGGAAAATAACCTTTTATCCTATTTTCAGTTACAGTTGTAAAGTTTGGGCACATGAGTTCTGATATACTTGCATATGGGGCGTCAGATGGTACCTTGACTGTATGCAATGTCTCTGAGCCACCTTCAGTTATCAAGCAGTTAATAGGGCATTCAAAAGATGTCACAGGTTGGATTGACTGGTATTGATTCTGTATGCTTTTTATATCATTGTGCTGGTATATTTTGTTTCCCCGTATCTTTAGTTTGCTTTAAGCCAATTTTTGAGATATTTCTGTTGAACGTGTTGATTGTAGTGTGCAATACAAATTTGACCTTGAGCATTACTGTGATTTTCGTGAAACATTGGGCAGATAGGAGGGCCACATCTAATGTTATTCCTGTTTTGTAGTGCACATAGGATAAGAGTGTTGGGGGTGAGATGTAGAGAACCGATTATGCATAGGTAGGAGTATTATGTAGATATGTCTCAACTCTACTTGTTTTCCTATTTCACAGTGCTATGTAAATAATCCAAATGTGAAGAGCTTTATTAGTTGATGTCTACGGATCAAACCTACTCTATGGTTTACATTTCGCATGTCCTTAATCACCTTCTTTTATTGTTCTCTCTTTTTTTTTTTTTTTTTTCATTTCAGATTTTGACTTCACCTCCAGCAATCAGTACATCGCATCATCTTCAATGGACAAAACGGTCAGAATATGGGAAATATCTAAAGGCCTTTGCATTCGGGTGATGTATGGAGTCACTTCTCAACTTTGTATCCGATTTCATCCGGTAAGTATCTACTGGCATTTATGAACTTCGCCAGTTGAGAAATTATCCTAAAAAGAGTTTGCTTTTTAAATGTACATGACTTTCTTCCTAGGCTTTGGCATTTTAGTAGTTGTTTGGCAAGTACAAAGTTATTCTACTTCTGACCTTATGATTCAGGTCTTAATTTCGGTGTCCTCTTTTTATCATGTTTTCCACAGGTGAATAACAACTTCCTTTCAGTTGGCAACGCAAACAAGGAAATCACTGTAATATTCTCGTACCCTATCTTCATGAAAATTGCATGATAATTGATGGATTGTAGTGTTCTTGAATTGATATCTGGTTTTTCAACTCCTTTTTTATTTATTGTGGGGTAGAAAATCTCTCTCTCTCTCTCTCTCTCTTGGTTGTGAGGTGCTCAACTGGACATAGTGTAGGAGAGGAAACAAACTCTATTAAAATGTGTGAGATACTAATACTGCCAGCTTCTGGTGCTTTCATTCTTGCCCATAACATTTAACATGCCTCAGAAGCGCGTAGCTTTTATGTTAATCTCTGTAATTATTATTTCAGGTGTTCAATTTCAGTACCGGTAGAGTAATTTGTAAAACTGTCTTTGACAATGAGGTTACTGCGATGGACCATGATCACACTGGTCAGCTTATTTTCTGCGGGGATGCTCAGGTTAGCTTGTTTGTCTCTATTTATCGTTTAATATCTGTTGAACTCTGATGCTTTTTCTTAGAAATAGTCCAAACTGGTAAATTGTGCAGGGAAGTGTATACTCAGTTTCTATGGACTCTCGCACAGGTTCATTGTCGCGGGCGCATACCCATCGAAGTGGAAACAAGCACAAATCTCCAGTCTCAACTATGCAGTATAGAACGTTTTCCCTTCTGGCACGGGGTCCTGTTTTGCTGGCTTTTACTCGAGACGGAAATTTGTCTTTCTTTAGGTCTGTTTGAAAAAAAGTTATTTTCTCTTTTTTTGGGGTTTAACTTTCTGGTGCTATTTTTGATGCATTGATAACAGAGTTGTGTTGCTGATATTGTAGTGTTGCCTTGGAGGTACAAGGTTATTTAACTATTCGGTGCTCGCTACAATTGTCTTCTAGACTACACAGCATCCGTGCTTCCTTCTGCCCTCTACTTTCCCTTGAGAAAGGAGAATACATAGGTTTGTACATCAAATCTCAAATTAGCTTTTCAACTCATGACTGTTTCACATTTGAAGTGCCTTTTTCATGCGGTTCTTTCTGGAGTTTCACTTTAAGTGAAAATAACCTTCTGAGGTGTAATCTGAAATCTAGTGGATTTTGTGGGTTTGTTCATGTGAAGGCTGATATTTTCCCTGTTTTCTAGTACTTTGTCCTCAGTTACCCATCGGTGCTGCCATCTTAGACTTTTATTTAGGGAACCTTCAAATATTTCTTTGATGCTTGAATTATACAAGTATGTATAAATGTTGAACCAGAAGATTGTCTCACAAGATAATCTCTGGTTTCTCTACCATGACATAGAAGAGCAAAAAGACTCCCTAAATTTAGGAATCAGGTACAGGATTCATCTCAAATAATCAGAAAATGCAAAAGTTGACTTTGTTAGCCGATTTAGTTTGAAAGAAGTAACAACTTTATTGTGGATTGGTCTTAGTATATCTCTTACCATATTCTCTCTGAATCATCGATTTCTCAGTTCTGAAATATCTGTCTTGTTGACATCACATCTGTTTTGTGCATGAAGTTGTTGGAAGTGAGGATGCAAACGTTTATTTTTATGACTTAACTCGGCCAAGGCACCCATGCGTAAACAAGCTACAGGTCCATTTACTGGCATTCCACATGTTAATGGTTGTTCAAATCCGCCTGTTTCTTCTCTTTTACTGATTAACATATTTTACGACGGCAGGGACACGGCTATCCGGTCATAGGTGTTGCTTGGAACCATGGAGAGAACTTTTTGGCATCTTCTGATTTCGGTGGCACTGTTATTGTTTGGAAAAGAGCCAAGACAAGTTAAGGACGATCACATTCAGAGGTAAATTTCGAATGCATACCAGAGTAATGTGAAACATCGTTCAATTTTGTTTTGCACAAATTCAACATTCTTTTGCAGAACCGTGATCGTTTTCTGTGTATCATGTAACAAGTAAAATACCTGTACATTAGACAGATTAAGATTAGGAAGTGGAGCGACCACGGGTCGTACTCAATTTTTTGTACTTTTGGATTTGTACTTGGATTCGGATATGAAATCATTCTTTGTGCCTCTTGGATAGAGAGTTCATACTTCAGTTGCTATTTGATCAGTTTTTTAGAACTACAAATACCCGATTGTTTGCGCAAGATTTTTTTTAAGGACGATGACGAATAAATAAGTGAACTGGATATATTGCTGCTTCTGTTGTTTTTATGTACGTAAATCGTTGGATTCGTAGTGAATCTTGTGGATTTTTCATGTTCAGATGTTTCATTTTGTGTTGGATTTTCATGTTCAGCTGCTTGTACTCGTATACTTCTGCATCCAATTTGGATTGCCATTACCCGATTTCCGTCCAGTTTCTTTCCAACCAGTTTCTTCCAACTGGTCCGGTCCAGTTTGGACCATTTGTAGGCACGGGATTCCAGTTTGGACCATTTGTGGGCCTTCAAATATGATCGAAACTGTTCATTTTTAAAGCCCGCCGAGAACATTGATCATGTAAAAAAATTACATTGATTAGATATTATTTTTCGATTTGTATTAAGTTTGTAAGAAAAAAAGTATGCTAACACTGGATTGCAACCCATTTGACACAATTATGTGAAAATCAATATAGTCATCAGAAACCCGTTCTCTTGAACTTAACTTAAATCTGAAAATTTTGTACTTATTTGAATTTTTTTCGTATTCGTTAGTTTTGAGCCAATCTTTTGTGGGTTATTAATTCGTCTTGAGGAGAATAATCGGAATTTTTTTTTTTACTTTTACCCAAATATTTTGAGAAATAACCATTTTTAGCAAAAAAATGATATTTTAAAGTTAAAAAGTGATTATTTCTCAAAATATTTGGATAAAAATAAAAAAAATTACTTTTTCGATTCCTCTCGTCAAGACGAATCAATAACGTAGCACAAAAGTTTGACACAAAACTAACAAATGCGAAAAAAATTCAAATAAGGACAATTTTTCCAAATTTAAGTTAAGTTCAAAAGAACGCAGTTTTTAAGAAAAAAGTGTGCAACACGGGGTTGCAACCTATTTGGCACAATTATTTGAAAATCAATGCATTTCGATATCATATAAAACGATATCCAATCCATTTTTAACGTTGTCAATGTTCTTAACAAGTTCTAAAAAAATAAATGGTTTTGATCATTATTGTGGGCCCATAAAGGACCCACAAATGGTTCATAACTATACTTGACTGGTGCAACCCAAGACTAGACCAGATCCTCCCCACGCATTAGGTGGATTCATTCGCTAAGATTTCAGGACACATACTACTCATAGAGATTCTGGTCAACATTATAACCTGATAATTTCTGTTTTCAAAATTAACACCGGAATCCAATTTTAAAAACAAATGACTTACCATTTCTCAACTCATTTTTCAGTTCAATGATCTTTAAAAAAGAAGAAGTTCGCGAGTTCAAAATGTGAGAAAAATTATTTCGGTAATTGGTGAGCCATATTCAGCCCACAAGGCAGACGGCGCGATTCAAGCTCCTTCCGAATAAATGGGTTTCGGCCGTTTTGGGTGAGTTGAAAACGCTGCAAACATAAGAAAGACCCTTCATCTTTTGCTGGGAAGAGAAAATCATTCTAGATAACAATGTACAGGTAACCGTAGAAGTGGGGAAAAGATCGAGAAACAAGGGAGATTTTATATTACATAATTACAGACAACCAAACACATCCTTGACTTTTGAAAGGAAAACCCTCGAACACCAATTAGATATACAAAATGTTTTCAAAAACCAGTTTCCCTCTCACATCAGCTCACAAATACTGTTGCTTGTGACGCAGACACGGCCTCTGTGTTTGCTTGAAGCCAAGTTAACTCCCAACTTATGCACATCTCAACAGTGTTACCTCCGACGGCGTTTTGTATCCACCTGGAATGTACATCAAACATTCATATCAAGAACTAGTTTTTTTTCCTTTGTTTCTGTTTAGGTAGAAGTAGCAGTAGCAGTAGCAATGATGATCATAAGCATCATTTAAAAAACAATGCTACAATGCCACACATGAATCTTCACCGGAAAGACATTAGTCATTAGGAAGCTGAGATAACAGATGAAACCTTAGCAACAGTTCAAGGCTGTCTTTGGATCATGGACTTGCGGAGAGAATTATGGATATTTTAGTCGTCTTCTTACCTTTTCCTTGACCTTTTCGTTTTCCTTTCCCCTACATAAAATCCCTCCACGGGTCCATGAAGCCACGCAGCAACAAGCAAGACCTCAAAAACCAGAAAACCAAAAAACAACAAATCTCCTGCCATCAACGAACAGCTAATCATTTCAGAGAGAGCTTAATTCCCCAATCACTTGGGGACCAATTGCTTGGTATACATTCGTCAGCAGTCACCTCATGGTACATCAGGACAGAGTTTTTCAATACCAAATCTATACCTCCACTTTTTGATGAAGGGAGACAGATGACTTTAGAAGGCGAAGAAACCTTATCAAATGAAACATTTTTTTTGTCAGAAAGTCACCTGAGTTGCCCATTTCAAGAAATGGACAATCTATCTTCAAAGAGGGAGGAAGTTTGGAATAACTGGTATGCCTACATCGTGAAGAAGCCAGAAAGCATTTGCCCTTGCACTTAAGAAAAAGATAAGTACACAATTTTGGACCTACGATACCGATATTATTATTTCCTACATATTGCTGGTATCGGTCAAGCTGTATCACTGAAACTCAAGGAATCCCAATACCATGATTTAGAACCTTTGAAAATCATTTAAGTTTAAAAGCACAGACTGATCTTATGGGAGATTTGGTATTTTGGATAGTACTAGAAGAGCGGACAGATAAATGACTGAGTAACCCGTTACTGCAACTCTATCAAGACATACATTAGATATTACCAACATATGGAATCCTTGTTCATATCATTTTTAAGCAATTGGGAGGTTTTTCTATTTCAAGAATCTAAACACTTCTTCCACTCCATGTGTAACGGTAACTATAATCCACAAATCACTTTTCCTAGTTCCAATTGACAAAAATGAGCTGACAATAAATGAAAAGAGAAAGTAAACTAATAAAGATGACGAGGGCGGAGTGACACAAAGTCACAAACAAACTCTAATCGAGTGAAAATCTCATTGGAGAAAGAAAAGGGGGGGAATACTAGCTGCTGCAAACAAGAACCAAGACAAAAAGAGCAACCCTCGGAAGGGACAAGGGTGTCCCATCTCAGAAACTGAAGGTCGATGGAGAAAAAATTGGTTCACTTTGGCAGGTTTGACCTATTTAGCTTGTTTGGGTTGTGGATTTTGGGAGGGATTTGAGGGGCGGGGCGGGGGGGGGGGGGGGGGGGGGGGGGGGGGGGGGTGTGAAATGAAAAGAAGAACAGCTGTAAAAATCTTTTTCCTTTCTCTTTCTTCCAAAATTCCTCATAACTCCAAGATCCAAACAAAGCCTGGACGAGCGATCCATCAACTTTTGACGAACGCCCCGTAAGACCATCTTCATAGTCAAACTTGCACAATTGACCCGGAGGAGGAGAAATTTGGGGATGATTTGTGTGCTATGATGCACGGACACAGCGGGGGACACGCCACGTGTATATTTATTTATATATTTTTTTCCAAGTTTAAATGGCAAAATGCGGACAAAACAAAAAATCCATAGTTCCAATACCATTCAAACAAAATAAGACATCCATAAGTTCAATAAAACCCAATTGAAAAATTACAGTTTGACCCTCAATTTTTTTAAAATTACAGTTTGAGCCCCCCCCCCCCCCCCCCCCCCCCCCCCCCCCAAATTTAAAAAGTTACACTTTGACCCCCTGTGTCCCCAACAAAAATTTAAATTAAATTATTGGACAGGCCACCTAGCATGTCGGACACGTGTCCACGTGTCTGACACTGCAATACGTCAACCTATAGAGGTGTCGGTGCTTCATAGTTTGTGTGGTTAAACAAGAAGGGTCAAAATCCGGGCCCTACAGTTACTCATGAAGCCAAAGAGCTTGAGACCGCCATAAGCTCATAAATGTCATATACGCCTGAAAAACCCAAGCTCAATCTATCACGAATTTAGCATATTGTCAACTAGCAAATACAATGCAGGTTTATTGCACACGACTATTAAGATCTGACAACACTAACGAAACACATTTCCACTTCATGTGTTCATCGTCCATAAAGTAAGCACTATGCAAGGCATAAATTGACAAGTCAAGGTTGTAATGATGGCGAATGAAAGCTTATGTTTAAATCACCAGTAAAAAAGCCATCCATACACTCTAAACATTAGCTTTTGCTTCCTGTTTCACTCGTAGCACACAAAATGTCAAAACCAAAACACTCTTCACTAGGATTTTGCCAACCATGTTTGCATGGAGGTGGGAGTAGAGTGAGTTTTGGGATCCTATGTGGTCTGCGGGAGAGCGGTTAGGCGATGCCCACCCTTTTTCAGGTTGGCAACTAATAGGGGGCGAAGGTGGCAGACTACAAAAATGAGTAGCCTTGTTAGGAATGGATGAGTTACTAGCAATGTTAAGAAGGCTTTATGGCATTGGCGTCTCCGGTATGGGCGAGGATGACTTGGGATGGAGACCTTCAACCACAGGGGCTTTTAGGTGAAATCCTATTATAGGACGCAAAGGGGCAAGTGCCGCAAGTCGGTCTCGGATTTCCCTCGGAAGGCTATTTGGGTTACTCGCTATGTCGCACGGACAAAGACATGAACTCAGACATGAGATTTCTCAAGGGGGACACGTACACAGCAAGGGACACGGCAAAAATAAATAATATTTATAGCATACGAGTGAAAATATAGTTAGGTGCAGTGTTTTAAATGGTGAAAGGCGCACCGAGGCGCAACGGTCCTCTGGGGCTTTAGCGCAAGGCGCGGCGCGCGCTTTATTGACGCAAATGGTAAAAAAAAAAATTTCCTTCGCAACGAGGCAAATTTTATTAGAACAAGTTTTCAACACAAACAAACACTTGTAAAAACTTTCAAATATCATAAAACATAACATGTCAATGGTTAGATGTACTAGACACTAAACATAACATATCATCCATAAAAAGCTAACATAATAATGTTTAGCCTTAGAGACATAACATAACGATTAAAGGCAATAAAATCTATAGGGACGTGGAAGGGACAGAAATTTCGATTTCGATTTTCTACTGCCTAACTAATCTGAAATTTTGATTTTCTGTCATGGAAGGGACGGAAAAAAAATAAATTAAAACAGAGATGTGGGAGGAGGAGAAGAACATATTGTGAGTTAAGAGTACTTGGAAAAAGTCACAAAACAACATATTCTATTTATTGGTTTCTAGTACTCAAAACAACATATTCTATTTGTTGGTTTCTAGTACTCAAAGAACCCACATAAAGTGCTTTGGGGCAATGCTCTCAATTCCAAACTTCATAAGCAGATTACTTTAAAGTCCTTGTATATGCCATCCTTGCTTTTGTTGTAAACTAACTTAAATCCTTGTTGCTTGTACACTAACTAAAATTTTGAATGTTGCAGCTCTGCAAAGCTGGTGGGGAGAAAATAGATTAAGAATCAAAATTTGACATAAGATTTCAACCTCCTATGCTATGAAATTTCAACTTTCGCTTTCATAGGCTTTGCTACTTTTTTTTTTTTCCTCCAAATATACTAGCACATAAACTTCAGCCAAGGTTAATCTACAACTTAACTAATAGTATACAAAAAATAAACAAAAATACTCTAAGCCTGCACACAACTATGCCCGCCATCAAAAAGCCTCTTGTTCCTTTCTCTCCATATAATCTACATCACGCACAATGGGATGAGCACCCATATCTTTCTTCTTTTTTTCCCAACTCGAGCCCCACTCCAACCTTTAAGAACCTCTTTCACATATACTGGAAAAACACAATAGATGCCAAACCATGTGAGAGCTGAAGACCATAACTCCCTAGCTATCGAACAATGAACAAGCAGGTGACCAATCGACTCACCAACCCACACACACATGCAACACCAATTAACAAACACCATCCTACGCCGAATAAAATTTTCAATTGTTAGGATCTTATTTTTAGTTGCAACCATACAAAAAAAGATGAAATTAGATGGCGCACCAATAGTCTATGTAGCACAGACACTCCTAGAGGCCGGCATGTCCCCGTGTTTGACAAGGAGACACGCGGGGGACACGACAAAATACGTATGGGACACGCCATGTGGCGTGTCCAATAAATTTAATTAACTTTTTTAGAGGGAGACATGGCAGGGACACGCGAGAGACATATGGGGACACAACAAGAGTTAAATATGTAAAAAAATAATTAAAATTTTGGGAGGTAAATGTGTAATTGCCTCAAATATTTTGGAATAAATATTTTGTTTTACAATGTATATATGATGCTTGATATAAATATTGAATCTTCAAGCTTATACACCTAACTATATTTTCACCCGTATGCAATAAATATTATTTATTTATTTATTTTTACCGTGTCCCCTGCTGTGTATGTGTCCCCCTTAAGAAATCTCAGTTCCGTATCCGAGTCCGAGTTCATATTTGTGTCCGTGCTACATAGCGAGTAACCCAAATAGCCTTCCAGGGGAAATCCAAGACCGACTTGCCCCTTAGCGTCCCATAATAGGATTTCACCTAAAAGCCCTTGTGGTTGAAGGTCTCCATCTCAAGCCATCCTCGCCCATACGAGAGACGCCGATGCCATAAAGCCTTCCTAACAATACTAGTAACTCATCCATTCCTAGCAAGGCTACTCATCCATCTCCCAATCTTGTATCTCTCTTCAAAGAGTGAGATCCCACACTACCACATCCCCCTCATTTTTGTAGTCCGCCACCTTCACCCCCTATTAGTTGCCAACTTGAAAAAGGGTGGGCGTCGTGTAACCGCTCTCCTGCAGACCACATATAATCCCAAAACTCACTCTACTCCCACCTCCATGCAAACATGGTTCAAGAGGAAGTATCCCCATACCTGAAGTATGTTAAATAACTTCCCATCTATTTCTAACTTCCAATGAACGGAGCCATATTAAAAATCTTGTATTGCCACTTGCTGATCTCAACATGTTAGTTGTAGACTTGTAGACATCACCTAAATCTGGAATGGCTTTATAAATTTGCCCATTAAGTTCACAAGTATTTGAAAATAAAACATGACCTTTTAACAGTCATGCATTCCGTACTGGATGTGAGGTTGCAATATGGGCAAAAGCTAGTTTATGTGGAACTCTCTCGTTAAGCATATGTATGCCCAGACCATGGTTTCAAAAAACGGCCGTTACGAAACGCAACGGCCGTTACGTAACGGGATTTCAACGGGCCAATACGGTTACACCTACGAATAACGGTGTTACGGGAAATCACGTAGGTAACGGCCGTTACCTAACAGGAATCGGTGCGTAACGGCCATTACACCCCGTTTCCCAGTTTCAGTCGACAACTGGGTCTGGAGAGAAAGAAGAAAAAAACTTCGAATACATAGATTTGAAGGGGAGAAAAAACTTCGAATACATATCACCTTAGCCAAATAGCTTCGATTTAGGCGAAAATAAGGAAGAAACAGCTTCGATTTCACCTACTTTGTCAACTTCGGCTTCAACTTCACCTTCTTCTTTGAGTTGGACTCCTCGGAATGTAATTTCTCTTCATTGGCTTTGATTTTGAATGTATAGGCTCGGATTAAGGTTCTTTTCTGATGGATTAGGGTTTTTTGTGGGTTTGATTGAAGGTCAGAGAGTAGTTGTCAAAGAACATGACTGTAGAGTTGTCTACTGGTGTGGTGAGCGGCTGTGCGAAAAGTATACGTGTATGTAGGGCTGTTTAATGGACGGAAATTTTATTGTGTGTGTTGCGTACAAACAATAGTGTACCCATTAGTTTAGAATTGTTTTAGACACTTCTAGTAATTTCTTTATTAGACGTATGTAGTGATATTTAATGAATGAGATTTTATAGGGTGTGTTGTGTACCCATTAATTTAGAATTATTTTTCTAATGTATATTTTTTCTTGACATTGTAATTAAGAGGGGGAGTGTGACTGAATTTTTTTGAAAATTAAAGTTTTTCTTTGATAAGAAAATTAAAGAGATTTGGGATACATAACTAAAATATAAAATCCTAATGGCTAAAAATAAAGGAATTTGCATACATATCTATCATAGTACCAACCCTAGTTTGTTAGATACTGAAAATTTATCCCTTACAAAATATCAGCATTTAGCGCCTCAAAATACGACTTTTGATCCAATCTTATTAACAAAGCTACTTCTAAAAGTCAAATATTAGTAAGATATCGCTTAAAAACATCCAATTTTTTCAAAATAAGGTTAGAATATGTGTATTAATGGTCTTTTTAGCATTTGCTATTACTTAAAAAAAATTCAAGACTGCGGTCTCTGATTCCGTTACACTGTGACCGATACTCCCCAAAACCATGGCCCAGACATATAGTTATTATATTGCTCATTCATCTAGAAAGTTCATAAAATCTACCCATATTTTAGAAGAAGAAACAAGATGTACACAAAAAATTACGTAAGATTTGCGGGAGGACATGCAAGTCAGTTTCATTAAGAAAAATGTGAAATAACTAGGACAAGATAGAAATTTCTGTTTTTACCCAGCGGAGAGCAGTTACCTTTGTATCAGTTTTCCTGGACGTAGCATGAGAGTTTTGCAGCTTCTTTTTATCTCCAGATGAACAATTTTGGCAATAGAAGTGGTCAAGTTTTCTGGCTTCCTCTGGGGTCATGTCAATACAAGTTGGGTGAAACCTATAGTAAAAGCAACATAGGAAGATTGTGTTTGTTTAAAATCTATAACTAACAAGAGTTGCAACATATTCTCGGTAGATTGAATATATTTGATGGGAAATGTTTGGTTTCAAACATGCTATAACAATGGACAAACATAAATCATGTAAGGATCATGCCTTCATTCTAGCACAGAGACTAGGCTCCAGTTGTAACGACCTGACCCGGTTGACCATGGACCCCCTTTTGGCCCAAACACTTGGCCTGAAAAGGTATACCTAAGAAGGTACCATGTAGCCTAGGTGGGTGTTAATATACCACATGAGGCTTTAGCTCCCAACCAATATGGGACTAACCGCTCTCAAACCCCCAAATCCAGGGTATTACAATCTTCCCCCCTTAGGGATGCAACGTCTTCGTTGCATAGTCCCAACAACCTCACCTGGTGCCTGTGGTGGCACATCCTACCCAATTGCAAATGACACAGGATAAATTAATACTTTTGTGCACAACAATCAACGTGAACAAATTGTGCCAGCAAAGAACCTCTGTTTCTTTTATTTCCCTTTCCAATGTTTTCGCCAATGAACCTCTTGTATTAGGAAAGGTTAACACTCGTAAGGTGTAAAGCCACACCAAGCTTTAAATCTATATGCCCCTTGGCAATTTAAAAAAGAAAGTTTTGAAAATCACTAGCTAACTAGGTCGAGAAGGGCAGCTCGAATTCAGTTGATTCCTTAACCCATAGTTGGGGTTCAATCCTCTGGAGGCCAAAAACTAGCTGAGTGGTGTGTGCTTCAAGGCACCTTTTTAAATGAAAATTAGTCTACTTCTGAAACATTACATCCTAAAATTGAATGGATCGGGATATCAAGAGGAGAATTATTTAACATAAATGGAGAAATCTCCAAATTTTGGACCATCCAAATTGGGCCAAGCCAATTTTAGACCACAGACATACCTCTAGAGGCAGGTTTTGCCCGCAATACTAAATAGGTTTCCTGTAGTTAAACAAAACAATAGTTATTTGTCTTCCATTTCTCTAGCTTTTCATCCTTCTTTGTTTTATCATGGGTAAGAACAGCACCCTAGGCTCAATCACTTGCCTAATGGTGTTTTAATCAGTACATGACAGCTTTGATAGTTCACCGTTCACTAAGGTTGCAACTCCTAACAATTCTCATTTTACCCCTCATTTCCAGCTCAACTGAAAGTCACCATGACTTCCATGAGCAAAATAAAAGGCATATAATTTCGTTTAATTTTCCATGGCACAAACAAGTTGTTGAGCAGTTTATCTAAGTCGTCGTTTTCTTGCTTATTTCTAACATTCAACCACAAAAGATCACACAACAATTTTTATACAACTGAGATAGTTATATACTTAGAACTTATCAACCTGCCTACTCTTAGCAAGGAATGTTCTTCCATCCACCAAACAGAACACAAAATACTAAAAATGATTTGCCCACAATAATGAATACGAAACCAACGAACTTACCAATCTGCGCAACCTTCACATTGGACCATTAGATCATCAGGGTTGTAGGGCATCTCACACTTACAGTACCTGCGGAGTAAAGATAAAACCAGAACACTCAAACTACTGAAATACAAATCAACAATGTTTGCAACAATGAATACCAAAATAATGAAAGTTGTCCATTTATCATATAAATACACACAATACCAAATTCAGTGCTATAAATAATAACTACATGGGTCATGCAAAGGACTGCCTAGGCCAGTGGTTAAGGTTAACGTAAAGATAAAGCCAAAAGGCCCAAAATATTCACAACCCCAGCGCATTTTTTGTGTGTTCTCCTGAACAATTACCTATTTCCATACACATTTCACATATCATGCTACATTTGGAACAGATACATCAGTCCGCATTAGCATTTTTCGTCCTCTTATAAATAAGGTCACGCAAATATCCCATGGCAACTGAAGTCTCGCCAATCTACAGCGTATAATTCGAGGTTAAATTGCACCAAAATCACATGCAGGTAACAATAACAAGTTAAAATAGCCTAAAATCCAGGTTTTAAAATGCCAAACCTTGACATAAAAGGAAACCAGAATCCTATCCTAGCAGCCAGTAAATGTTGGAATACTAGTCTACTTGTCTACTAGTATATTGTGTTTAGTCCCACATTGCTTAATTATATTGTGTAACGAACTATCTCCTTATATAAATAAATGATTATGTGTGAAGGTTAATTAATACCTTACACACCTTTTCCTCTCCAAACAACATGGTATCAAAGCGGGTTCTTAAACCGCCCTTGAAACCCTAAACCCTCACCTCTGACAGCCACCACCACAGCCGCCTCCCACCCTAGCCACCCATTTTCGGCAGCCAACGAAAAAAAAAAAAAAAACCCCTAAAACGACCTACCCAAACCTTTTAGCATCCTAAAACAACTTACCCACACTCATCAAAACCCTAAAACGACACTATTCACGCGCACTGTTCATCGTGTCACTGTTCACGTCACTGTTCATCGGTACTGTTCAAGCGACATTGTTCATTGCGGCATTTGTTGGCGTCAATCTTACCATTTTCGATTAGAAACCCCTATTCAATCTGCTTGTCTTTTGGCGATATGATTTAAGGTGATTTTCTGAGATACAATATGTTCCTTTTTTGTCCTTGGTTGTGCCAAGTTGTTCTCGATGCGGATTGGTGTTCATGGATGGTCTGCAGTGAAATGTTTTTTGCACCTCTGGTATGTCACTTCTGTTTCTGCAATCAGCTGCTTCTAATGTTATCTCTGTTTGCTGCGGTTTGGCTGCTTCGGGTTCATACTTCTCTCTTGGTCTTGCTCCTTTATTGTTGTTGTTTGCTGGTAATTGTGACTTGTTGATATTCGTGGCTGCCTCTGTGTTCTTGGCCTAGTTTTTTGTTGCCTGCTTCAATTTCTTTTTTGGTTACTTGGTATATTTGACATGGACTCCAGCACTGAATCTATTTCTAGTTCTCTATCTGCAGGTAGTACTGTGACTTCCGCTGTTAGTCATTCTTCTCGGTCTTGTGAGAGGTTATCTATTACCTCCACCTTGTTGAATGGTCGAAATTATACTGTTTGGGCTAATGTTGTTGAGATCTATTATGTGGGGGAATCAGAATACCATTACCTTACTGATGACACCCCACGGCGATTGTCGCATCATATTGTGCTTAGGTTCCTACAGATGCTAAGATTCGTGTTGAGCTTTGGAATAGTATGGAGGAAAATATTAAGAATACTCTGATTTTCTTATCTACTGCAAAAAAAAGTATGGATGAAGGTTAAGGAGATGTTTTCTGGGGCTGATAATCTCCGTCGGACTTATGCTCTTCATCAACAGTTTTTTTTTCTTGAACTTGACAGCTTATCCTTGGAGGAATATTATGCCAAGTTCTGCGGTGTTTGTGAGGAGCTCAACACTTGTGAACCCATTTCTTCCAATATTCAGGTTATGGAGCGTCAGCGTCAGCGCTTGCAGGTGGCTTGTTTTCTTTTTGGGTTACCTTCACAGGCCTATGATTCTATCCGGTCTAATCTTTTGGGTGATAGAGATTTACCTTCTCTCAGTGAGGTGTTCAGTCACGTCCGCCAGGCCTCTGTTCCTGACCCCAGTGCTGTTGATTTGACCTCTGCTGCCCGCTCGTCTTTGGTTACCACGGTTCCTCGTGGTGGTACTTCTTATCGGGGTTTTGACCGTCGTGGTCGAGAGTTAGAGGGAGGCAGTCGTGGCCCTCCTGGCCGTGGCTTTGGTCGTGATTCTGGTAGCAGTGGTCCGGTACAATCTGTTGGTAGCCGTGATTCTGGTAGTAATGGCCGTAGTCGTGATTCTATTAATAGTAGTCGTGCCCGTGGTCGTGGGTCTCGTTCCTGCACCTATTGCCACAGTACTAATCATACAGTTGCTTTTTGTTGGATTCTTCATGGCGGCCCATCTGCTCATCAGGTTACCGTTTCTGAGGATGATGGCTCTCTGTCTGTGTCTAGCCCCGTCCCACGTGTTGTTACTATTCTCAAGGATGAGTATCATCGCCTGATTTCCCAGCCACTTTCTCATGTGCCATCCTCCTCCACTGCTATGTTCGCTCAGAAAGGCTCCACCTTTGCTGGCCTAGCCTCTAATTCTCCATGGGTTATTGATTCTGGTGCTACCGATCATATGACAGGCCACTCCATCCACCTCTCTGGTTCTCGTCCTCTTGTGAAACCCTCTCGTGTCGCCTTGCCTGACGGTTCCTCTTCTGGCATTGCTGGTTTGGGTTCTGTTATTTTACATTCTTCTCTTACCTTAGACTTTGTTTTACATGTTCCTCATTTCCCCCATAGTCTTATGTCTGTTAGTAAACTTACCCAATCCTTAAATTGTTCGGTCACATTCTTTCCTGGTTATTGTGTATTTCAGGATCTCCAGACGGGGAAGAAGATTGGTGGCGGTGTTGAGCGTGGTGGTCTATACTATTTTGACACTGGCGAACCTCCTGCCTCTGTTGCTCTTCAGGCTTCCGTATCTCCCTATGAACATCACTGCCGTCTTGGTCATCCCTCCCTTCGAACTCTCAAACAGTTAGTTCCGTCGTGTCGTAGTCTTCAGTCTTTGCCATGTGAGGTCTGTGAGTTCAGTAAACACCATCGTGTTTCTTTTCCACCTAGAGTAGAGAGTCGTGTGTCTCGTCCTTTTCATTTAGTTCACTTCGATATTTGGGGTCCTGCGTGTTTTATCACGTGGTGGTTTTCAGTATTTTGTTATTTTTGTGGATGACTATTCTAGGCTTACTTATGTTTATCTCATGAAAAATCGGTCAGACTTGTACTCCATTTTCAAATATTTTTATATGGAAATAAAGACTCAGTTTGATGTTTCTCTTCGTATCTTTCATTCTAATAATGCTGGTGAATATTTCTATAATGTTTTGTTTGCTTTTTTCGATGAGCATGGTATTCTTCACCAATCTTCGTATTCTCGCACTCCCCAACAGAATGGGGCTGCCGAACGCAAGATACGTCATTTGACAGAGGTTGCAAAAGCCCTTTTAATCCAGCGGGCGGTTCCCAAATCCTTTTGGGGCGACGCCTTCCTTATTGCCGGCTATCTCAAGAATCGTATGCCCTCTCGCGTTCTTGAGGGCCAGATTCCCTATAGTATTTTGCACCCTGGTTCTTTATATTCTTTACCTCTTAAAATTTTTTGGTGCACATGTTATGTTCATGCCCTTGATCCCAGCCACGATAAACTTGATCCACGCTCTATCAAGTGTGTCTTCCTGGGATACTCTCGGACTCAAAAAGGTTATAAGTGTTATTCTCCCACTCTGCATCGCGAGTTTGTCTGTGCTGATATTACGTTTCATGAGTCATTACCCTATTTTCCGACTTTACCTCATATAGATCAGTCTGAGTATATGCATATTTTGGTTCCTTCTGGGCAACCTTAAAAGCAGCACCCCCGATGCAGGTATATGTTCGCCGTGCCAAAGCTGCACCACTGCCACTGAGCCTTCTCCTCCGTTGTGAGATCCGAGTCCACTTCCTTTGGCCCCTACTGGTCCACCTTCTCCTCCCATTGCTCTTCGTAAAGGTATTCGCATGTGTACTATATCTCATCCTATTACTAAATTTGTATCTTATGATCATCTGTCCCCCACCCTTCATGCTTTTACTGCCTCTGTTTCCTCTATCTTTGTTCCTAAAACTGTTCAGGAGGCCTTGTCTATTTCTGAATGACGGACAGCTATGGAGGAGGAGATCTCTGCACTCCATGATAATGGGACTTGGGAGTTGGTTCCTCTACCCTTTAGAAAATCCACTGTGGGGTGCCGCTGGGTAGTCACTGTGAAATATCATCCTGATGGGTCTGTTGAGCGTTACAAAGCTCGCCTTGTTGCTAAAGGCTACACCCAGACTTATGGTGTTGACTATGCTGAGACCTTTTCCCCGGTTGCGAAATTTGGTTCTGTCCGTCTCCTTTTTTGTCTTGCAGCCAATCTTGGCTGGCCCTTATTTCAATTGGATGTCAAGAATGCTTTCTTACATGGCGACCTTCTTGACGAAGTTTATATGGAGCAACCACATGGGTTTGTTGCTCAGGGGGAGCGTTCTCAGGTATGTCGTCTTCGTAAAGCTCTTGACGGGCTCAAACAGTTTCCCAGGGCCTGGTTTGGCAAGTAACGTGATGCAGTTTTGAAATTTGATATGAATCGATGTCAGTCTGATCATTCTGTTTTTTCTCTCACATCTACTCGAGGCAAAGTGTTATTGATTGTGTATGTCGCTGATATTATTATTACGGGTGACAACCAGAAAGGTATTTGATGCGTTGAAGGTCTGTCTGCAGAGTCAATTTCATACTAAAGACTTAGGTAGATTGCGATACTTTTCAGGTATTGAGGTAGCACGATCTAAAGATGGTATTAGTTTATCGCAGAGGAAATATGTGCTGGATATCTTAGATGAGACTGGTTTGTTGGGGGCGAAACCTGTCGATACCCCTATGGATCCCAATGTCAAACTATGCATTGATCAGGGGGAGGCACTGTCGAGTCCTGATCAATATCGCCGTTTGGTTGGTAAACTGAATTATCTCACTATTACACGTCCTGATATTTCATTTGCAATGAGTATTGTGAGTCAATTTATGTCTGCTCCTCGTCTGCCACATTGGGAGGCCGTTCTTAGAATTGTCACGTATCTCAAGTCTCATCCTGGACGTGGTCTATTTTATAGAGCTAATGGTCATTTGCGTATTAAGGCCTTCACTGATTCTGATTGGGCAGGAGGCCCATCTGACAGGAGGTCAACCACTGGATATTGTGTTTTTCTTGGTGGCAATCTTGTTAATTGGAAGAGTAAGAAATAGACCGTAGTTGCACGGTCTAGTGCAGCGGCAGAATATAGAGCCATGGCTCACACCACATGTGCGATTGTGTGGGTGCGATCTTTTCTTGAGGAGATAGGATTCAATGTGCAATTGCATATGAATTTGTATTGTGATAACCAAGCAGCAATTCACATTGCATCCAACCCTGTATTTCATGAGCGGACTAAGCATATCGAAGTTGATTGTCATCTGGTGCGAGAGAAGTTAACTGATGGTGTTATAGCAACTCCCTTCGTGTCTACAAGCGTTCAATTGGCTGACATATTCACCAAGTCATTGTTTAAGCCTCGGTTGGAGATGTTATGTGACAAGCTGGGTTTCTGTGATATTTATTTCCCAGCTTGAGGGGGAGTGTTGGAATACTAGTATACTTGTCTACTAGTATATTGTGTTTAGTCTTACATTGCTTAATTATATTGTGTAACGAACTATCTCCTTATATAAATAAATGATTATGTGTGAAGGTTAATTAATACCTTACACACCTTTTCCTCTCCAAACAACAAAATTCACAAGCAAAGACCAATGACTTCCAATTTGAATCCACTATAGATATATCACGCAACAAATTTCCCCTAAAAACTCCATGTAAGAGTATCTCCAGCCCTTACCCTTTTTTTCACTTAAACTAAAAACTTGAGTAAAAACAACTAAAAACCAACTCCACTACTTGACTCGAACTTACCTCATAATAAATTTAATTCTAAAATCAAGGGAGACTCTTGCCTTACTCAAATTTCCGAAGGGTATTTTGCGCCTCAATAATTTACAATTATGCCATTAATGAAGCTTTTACTCAAATTTATGCTTAAGACTTTGTTTGGAATGTTTTGGAAAGTAGGGGAAGAGGAGAGAGAAAGTTAAGAATGAAAATGCAAGTAATACACACGGAAAATATTACTGCGCTGAATAGTCTATTTTGCCCCATTTTCTGTTCTTTTCTCTCCCAAACCAAAAAGGGGAATGATAAATTTTTTAATCTTTCTTTTCTTTCCTCTTCATTTCCCTACATTCCGAACAAAGCCTAAATTTAGGTTTGTCTATTGTAGTCCTTCAGACTTCATATCAAATGAAGCTTTTACTAACCCCAAGGGGTTGACGGTCTCAGGTCTTAGGGGGTTGCTTCATCCTAAAGTCTCAGGTTCGACAACTATGAGGCATTATTAACTCCTTTGAACCAGTCCATATAGAGCTTTGCTGCCCGGGCATCGAAAAAAATGAAACTTTTACTAAAATATTTACCGAGTAAAGTATAGGGAAAGAATGGAGATGCTCTTAAACATATCAATTGCAGTTCAAATTGATCATTTAAAAAAAAAACGAAACTTCTAGGTAATCGAAATCGACGTACACGGCAACTCTATCGGGATTGAAAGCACCAGTGGACGAGTTGTACTCGAAACGGCAGAAGAAGTCGTCGTTCCCGACCGCGTCGAGCTTTGTGTACCCCTTGAAGGTGTGCACCGTGCACTTCCCCTCGATCGTATCAGCGCTCTGCACGTCATAATGATCGGACAAAAACAACTCCTTCGAACCGTGGAACTGCCGCCGGCCGCCGATCGACTCCTCCGGCCGGTAGTACCACCGGACGTGAACCCTAACGTTGGCGCCCCTGCTGTCGCCCTCGATCGTCTCCACCCGCGCCACGTACGACGGCTTCGAGGAGTCCGAGGGGCGCATTAGAACGCAGTCACCGGCTACCGGACACGTCAAGGTTAGAATTTCTGTCGATGATTTTGTTGAGAGAGAGAGAGAGAGAGAGGAGAGAGAGAGAGAGAGGGGATTACCTCGGATGATTTTGTTGATGGATTTGACAGTGAAGGAGTCTAGGCTGCGTCTGGTAGCACGGGCTTTGGCCATGGACTGGAGGAAGAGTACAAGGAGAGCATGCACGGACAAGTTTAGAGAGAGAGAGAGATTGAAGAAGGAGAGAGAAGGACATAAGAGGATTCTCCGGAGAAGAAAGACTTGATCCGGTGTTTCGCGAGTTTGCAGTTGGACTTCAGCCTCAGTTGGAAACCAGCTAAGCCGAACTCTTGACAAACTTCTTTAAATAAGCCGAACTTATTCAAACGAGTTGAGCTTTTGATTATTGAACTCAACTTGTTCACTAACTGAGTCTAAAGCTCAGTTTGAATTTGGCTCGATTACCGAACGAGTCGAGCCAACCCATAAGCTACTCGTGAGCAACTCAATTCGTTTGCAATATATTCAGGTGGTTAGGAATGTAAGTAGGAAATGAATTTCCTAAAAAATGAAGTGAAGGAAAAAGAGAAGGAAAATTGAAGTGTTATGTTGATAAAGGGTTTACATGGAAATTAAACACATTGTCAATTTTGAGACAAGTTTTCTGAGATCTTTCAGCAACAATTTTATTTTTATTTTTAACTTTTTAAATAGAGATACGTTATATATTTAAAATGTTAATGTTAAATAAAAATACTAGACAAAAAACACGAATGACAGAAAAACACGTACTTTATTTTGTAGGAAAGCATCTTCGAGTGAGTTTCCATGCTTTTCTTGACAACTGAACACTAGAAAAAACGAAATAAAATTTTATTTTCATATCTTTTCCACACAACTAAACGAGATCTTATAGTTTACAAGAACAAAACAAGAGAGGTTAAAATACATCTAGAAAATGTTTCACTTGCTTACGCATGGAATGAGGTGATGCCATGAATTGTTGGCAAAGAGAATCGAATCTGAGACTTTAGGATAGAACAAATACCTAAATTCGAGACTAAGACTATTTGGCCAAGCCGTTGGGGTCATTTTCTTTACTTTATTGATAATGCAATAAACTTAGCATAAAAGTTGCTATATTTACTTTTTTTCACGTTTTCTTTACTTTATGGAGTCACAGACACAACTAACATTCAATTAAGGATTACGTACATATCAACAAAATAAAGATAATAAAAATGTATTTTGATGGATGATGAAATTATTCTATCAACGTAGTTATTTGCATATGCTGTCTTCCTTAAATTTTCAATTGACAAAGGCCAAACTCACCCATCAAAAGACTCTTAAAAGCATCTCTAACGGGAGATGTCAAAAGTGACGTGGAGCAAGTAACGGTTCCTTTTGACAACTAGTATCCATCTAAACCAGCTAAACAAAGTCATATTCGTTTCGTAGGAAATTAATACTATTATGACCATCTAAACCGGTTCTTAATTTGTCGTAGAGAAAGGCCATTCACACCGATCAAAAATAAAAGCCACTCACTTCATAATCGCAACGTAAGATACAAATAAGCACTCACGCACGCACGTGTTTGAAGTTATGAGTTAAACTTGAATTCCTTATACAATTAGTGGAATTCAAACGTATTAAACAATTGTTGTATATTCACACGTAAGAGTATTAAAATAGTTTTCGTCCGAAGCACTTTGTCAAATCTATATCTCATAGTATTACGCAATCAAGATCTCCACTCGGCTGTATAGGATGTTTGTTATTTTGGGCACATAGCATGTGTATTCCGTTCCGCCTGCACAAGGAGTAATTATTTAATAATTTGAGAGTATCGCCACGTGATACTCCGGACCACTTTACAACTAGACATTCTTGTGAAGTCTATTCAATTAGCAGTAGACTCCACAGAAATGTGTAATTATAAAGTGGTCCGGAATATCACGTAACGGCACTCCCGGACTATTGCATAATTTCATTCAAGTGAGGCATGTGTGTTTGACTTTAAACAAGGTCGACTTTAAGGTGAAGATTGTTTGAGGTGGCTTTAAATGCAATTGGGAAAAATCAATTGCTTGATGCAAATTTTTACTTTAGGACCATCACGGGTGCTACATCAATAATCTGAGCCATTCACTTGAAAGAGCTCGTCAACGAAGTAAAATTTGTCCACTCTATTTTATTGTGGACCGAATTTTCCAAGGCAAATATTTATGATGGCTAGGCTAGGTATTAACCGATTTACTCTCTAGCCCTAGGTGAAAACTAAGGGAGGTCACCATAAAAGCATTAGAAAACAGACCAAATTCTCTGAATGTAGCTCCACAGAATATATAAATGCAGTTCAATTTTTTGGGTACCCTACTGACAAGGGCAGAGTCCTACCCTCGTCTGAAATTCCTTTTTGATTCGGAATCTCGAATGGGAGGGGCTGCCTATCTATCATTAGGGTTGTGTCTGTAGTTCATGGAAGAACTCCGAAAGAAAAAGGAATTGAAAGATCCGCACAATTCTTTCAAAACTACCAGCTGATTCGGGTTGCCAAGTTGTTGGATTCGGATCACCAGTAACAAAAAAAAAAAAATGTTGGATTGGGCTCGTACGATAATTGGGTATGTCATGGGTTGGGTAGGCCTAATTGTCTAGGGCTGGGTAGTCACGTAACAAGATTCAGAGGCAACCAAGCCCAAGCTCGAGCCCAAATCACCATGTATCTATCGATAGACGCGCAAAAACAAGATATTGTACAAATATGTTCTGCACTACGAGGCCTACAAGATATTAGGTTCGAATCGATGCTGAATAGCAGTAGTTTGGAGGGTTATTGAGTGATTTTTGTGGAGAGGAGTTGATCCCATCTCCTCATTGGTTCTACAAGTCTTTCCACATGTCTTGGAGCAATGGATAATGGATTGAGACTGATACGATTACAATGTACTTGTCAACAAGGAAAGACTTAGACATGTATCTTGAAAAACAAAACAGATTACCACAACAGATTCAAAACCATAGAAAATTAGTCTTAGATCCATTACGTAAATTTCACAAGTCCACCTATTAATTTTGTAGAGTCTCAAGTCTATTTTAGGGTACCATAGAGTAGGGTAAGGTACCCTAGGGTTTAGGCACTTTTATAAGATTTTAGGATGCATTTTTTTATTATAGGATAGGGTAGATTATCTTAGCGTAAGATACCCTAGGGCTTAGGCACTTTTATAGGGTTTTAGGATGCACTTTACTATTATAGGGTTTGAGTGATTTAAGCACTTTCATAGGATTTAGAGTTTTAAGCACTTTCATTGGGTACCCTAGGGTTTAAATTGTGTGGACTTATGGCTTTACAAAACTATTAGGTGAACTTGTAGGCTTATGAAATGTCTATAGTGGACCTATCACTAAATCTCCCAATAAACTAACTTGGTCCTAGCCTCGTGTACTTTATTAATATCAGATCAACATGATTAATGTTTTCGACAAGGTCTAAAAAGTAACCGTTACGGTCAAAGTGGGCATGGAAATGACACATATGGACCAACTGAATGGCTCAGTCCGACGGTGCCTGAACTACACCGGCACTGGAATAGCCCATCGAGCATCATAGAAGAAAGTAGAAACACGGCACAAACAAGGATGCTTCCAGCCATGATCAAAAAACACCAGCAAGTACCATAGTGGGAGTCCGCCTCAATAATCAAACCAAAACCTGCCACGGAAATTCAGATCCGTGGCCTCAAGATCAAACAAACAAGACATACAATCAATATACAGAAACCATCCAATTCACTCGAAGTAGTAGATTCTAACACCCCGCGCAACTTTCAAGCTTACCGAAGTATATAATAGTCACACCATTTCAGAACTTCCTGGAAAAAAAAATCAATGCATTTCATTTTGAGTCAATCAGGCAACATATTCTGATTCTGCAAAAAAAGAGACGGGATTACTTCTCACAAGCGACCACAAAAGATTGGCCTAATTCATTTCATTCATAAAGCTTTACTTTAACTGCTGTCAACTACAATTTTACAAGAACAAGAAACGATATAATCACCACCTTTCGTTATGCATTCCTTTTCGCAGGTATTCAAAAACAAAATGACACAATATTGTCATGCTGAAGCATGGAAATGGTGCAACCATCTAGCACATACATGAAATAAGCAACAATTACTTTGAAAAAGTATGTATTTACGGCAAATTGAAAACAGCTGTTTCCTGTACAAAGACAAATACCCTAAACTGGAAGATCCAGAACTAGTGAAGAGTCATTTCTACGCCACTTTCACAAAGCTTTAATGAACATCAAAAGGGACTTTTGCAGTTTTCTGGCAATGCAAAATGGCCAAAACCTTACATATGATCAGTTCAAATACCAACGCCTCTACAAGAAATATTGTTGCAAAATGACCACACTAAGCTGCCTGTTAGAATCCAATGGTCAAAACCTACGTCTATAACCCCATACCTTGGCCCAATGTCCCATATTACCTGAAAAAAGGAAAAAGGTAGAATAATTCAGGGATAGATCACGGTTAAAAAAAATTCACTCATAAGTGGGTAAATTTTGACTAACCTTTTGAACAGAGCTTTCACGTCTTCACTCAACTTCGACGACCCCAAGAAATCATCCCCACAGTCTCTCACGTCCACAGTCTCCATTTCAAACTCGTTTTGACCACAATACTCATTCCATTCGAACCACATCTTCGCAATGGACTCTTTTCTGAAACAAGTGGCATGGTCTTCCTCTTCAGGTGACTCCGCGGCAACCAATCTATATGTATAGACTTTCCTCACTTGACCAGGTCGGAATGCACGACCTATTGCTTGGCGGGTAACGGATGGGTTCAAGTGGACATCCAGTATAATGATCCGAGAAGCACCCACAAGAGATATTCCCTCCCCACAAGCTTTTATGGACCCAAAAAAGACCCTAGCATCAGGTGAAGTATTGAAGTGATCCATGGACCATTCCCTATTCTCAGAAGTGGAATCACCAGTGATTACGAAAATCTCTTTTCCAGGACTCCATCCCTTGACTTTCACTGCTAGCCTTTCCAAGAACTTGAGTGGCTGTAAGTACGGGCTGAAAACTAGTAGCTTCTCACCACCTGATTCACACAACCCTAACAAATTTAGAAAGAATTTTGCCTTCACTCCTTCTTTAACATCCAAATTTTCCAAAATTTTGTCCATTTTTGCATCGTCGATTCCGTCTCTTTCTCTCGACCCATTATTCTTCATGTGATATCTCAACTGCGGGTGCACATAAAGCGCACTCCCATCGGAACTAATTTTGAACTTCCTGTTTAACAGCTTCAACTGTTCAACTTCACGCTTCTGTGTAGAGCTGAGATTGAGAAACACTGTGAAATCAACGAGTCCTGGCAGTTCATCGAGAAAATCCCCTTTATAAAAATGGAGGACCTTTCCAGTCATTTCGCGTAAATCCTGGATCACAGTCACCTTTCTCTTGAAGTTCTCATCTTTCTGTAGAGTGAGCTCAACTGATTCGTAAAAAACGTTGTCCAAACCCTTTGCCCTCACATGTTTCCTCATAAAAGGCACTCTGCTCAATATCCGCCTGATAATGGCGCGTGAAGTATCCATCTTAAGGAATTTCGGACGAACAAGATCAAAAATATTGAACACTTCTTTCACATGATTCTGGTAAAGGGTTCCAGAAAGAACAACTTTCCTAGGTGTCTGGACTTTCTTGAGGGAGTTGAGGACATCGGTCTCCTCATTTCTGGGAGTGTGGCCTTCATCCAAAATGAGAATGGATGGGTATGTCAGAAGTATCTCTTGGCAAGCAACTGCAGCCTTGCTCGTTTCATTATCACATACAATGGACGAAAACTGCTTATACCCCAAAAATAGAATGCTTCTGCAGTCCGCCCACTTTTTTAGCACTTCAAGCTGTTGGGTTCGACTATCTGCTTTTACAGTGTAAAAGTCATACAGCGGAATGTCCTCCACTTGCCATCTTCGAAATTCTTTTTTCCAAGTAGCAAGGATGCCTCTTGGTAGTACCACCAGTGGTTTAGCCTGGGGATACTTGGCAAGAAAACTCTGCATGAAACTGATTATCATGAAAGTTTTGCCTGACCCTGGGGCATGGGCAAGGATGCAGCCACCTGGATTGTCTGACACCAAATTGCTTAGAAGAAAATTAAAGCCCTCAACTTGATGGGGCTTCATTTGCTTCATGTGCCTGGGATGAGCCGCGATGTCAGTGATTATGAAATCCTGTCCAGATGATTTAGCACCATCAAAGATTTCAGTGGGGTCCTTGTCCTTTGCATTACGAGCTTCAGTACTGTATGTTCGTATGTTCCTTGTGCTCTGAATCAAACAGAAAAAGAGACAATTGGTCGAAGAAATAGCAATAGGCAAAAATGTTGTAGATCCTACTTACAACTACACTCTGAAAAATAAGAGACTAATATCTGCAATACACAGCTAACAAATATGAAAGGAAAACTTGGATAAAGCAAACACACAAAACATAAAATATAGCAATAAAGGGATAGACATCGATAACAGTATTTACATAAGCTTCTGTAAAAATTTTCCGAGAAAGCTAGCTACTTAAAAGTGCCGATTGCTTATCTTCTTAACTTATCAAACTTTTGGGATATATAGTCATATATACATAGATAAATCTCATCCGCTTAACCTCAAATATTAGAGCCACAATGAAGCTACTAGAGGGTGTATTCCAAAGCCTGCACAAACAGATGCTTCAATTACATTCTACAGCAAATGTAGTTAAGAGACTAATGACACAAGACCCAAAATGGATCTTGGAAACAAGACAGAATGGAATGTGGTGAATGTTCAAGTCAGAATTACTTAGAATATTACATGACAGTTCTAAGAACGTTGGAGATATTTTCTATGGCCTAGAGAAGATGAAGGCTCTTCAATTTTGTTGAGGGGTGGAACACAATCCAACTTCCTTGGAAATGGCAAGAATATTCAGAAGAAGAGGAATATTCATTCTCATCTAAAGAAAATAGTAGAGCTTATTTAAGAAAACCACGTCATGGATATTGGGAAATTTTTCTGATGATTATATACTGTTTAGCAATCCATGTGGGCCTCTGGGTAGCCTGGTCATACATATCGATAAGCAAATATGGCTTATGGTCTTGATAAACTTTGCAGGTTACGGATTTCCAATAATGGTCTGGATCTGAAACATGGATTCCAGAAGGACCATCATACATACCTTAGCATACTGGTACTCAATAATGGTTTCGATTCCTCTTTGGATAACTCCACAAATCCGACAAACATAACCTAGATCGTCTTTCAAGACAAAACTATGGTCACATTCATCTTCTCCTTCATGTTCCTCAGGCGAGTCTTCAACATTATCCTGAGAGAGTATAAAATTGAAATGAATACAGGAATGTGAAAAGAAAGCAAAACTTGATCATTGTCAATAAGATGTGAAGCTGATATGCATAATTCCAAAGTGAGGGATGATTTCTGTTAACCAAACTATCAGGCAAAGCAACCCTTAAAAACATTTATTTAGCATCAACAGATCTCAAACCTTAACATAGTGGAAAAGTCAAACACATACTTACAAAAAAAAGAAGAGAAGAAACACTCCAAAACCTTTCCTTTGACCTCACAGTTCAACGAATACCACACTGGTGAATTCATTTCAAGTACAACATGCAACTTGTATGCCCATCAAAAGACTATATAAACAGTAGAGTTGACTAAAATTAAATTATAGCACTGATATTGGAAGATGCAGAGTCATGAAGCACCTAACTTAAAAATAGACTTTGCACAGACCAGACAATCACCCACTATTTCAGGCACTACGACAGAGGATGACATAAACACCAAGTACCTTGGAACATTCCATTGCAAAATTCATCTCCTTCCAAATATCAGCCAGACCATCAAATTCAGAATCAGTTTCCATCTCATCATCAACGCCAACGTAAACTCCTTTATCTTTCGGGGTTTCACTTTCTTTCGGGGTTTCACTTTCTTCTGGAAGCTTTGCATTATTTTTTCCCGAACTTCGTTTAGGAGTACAATCTCTATCCTGTATCTTTCAATGACGTGAAAAAATTAGCAGATAGCACAAAAAATACTAAAGAAACAATGGACTCGTGAAGGACACAGGCACATGGCAAAATGTTGGTCCATCCCAAATCATCTATAATAAAAACGTTGAATGCAAGGAGAACTTTAACAAGTCCAAATTATTCTCTAATATACATATTTCTTGATACATTAATTTTATTCTGTACGCGTAATTTTTTTTGGAAAGGTTTCCTAGAGCCTTTCATGTGTACTGGCATAGTTCTAGGAAAGTTTGATGATAGTTTTTCCTCTATCTTTTGGTAACTATAGTCTAAAAATGCTAATGAAATTTAGGAGTGGTACCACTGATTGTTAAAGCTTTGTGATGTCTTGTGACCAGAGTTTAATATAATAGATTGTTCAAAAGTTGAAAGTGCTAATCACTTTCAGTTTTCATTTACTCTACTATTTAGCCTTTTGTACCAACATGATTCTTTGGCAGGACTAAATCAATAGGTTGGTGGCTTTGTCCATCTCGTCGTTGTTGACTTCATACGTTTTCAATGACTAAGCAGAAAGGCAGATGGGATGTTCGTCCTTATGCTTTGTATTGGTTCAACCCAAACAAGAAAATTAGGGAATAGTCCACAACACAGATTATAAGATCCTTTTCTTCAAGGGCAACCAAACAACACCCTTTT
This sequence comes from Rhododendron mucronatum var. ripense, assembly GCA_019656295.1. Lineage (NCBI taxonomy): Eukaryota > Viridiplantae > Streptophyta > Magnoliopsida > Ericales > Ericaceae > Rhododendron > Rhododendron mucronatum. Next base: position 1,297,006 of record BPLT01000041.1, read on the forward strand.
TAAAGGTTCTTTCTCTTTTGAACGATTGTTTACGGTTTCCATTCATTGCCAATAACTTCTGTTAAAAGCAGGATGGTACCTTCTCATCACATGCAACTGTGTAGGGGGGTACTCAATTGGCAAGTCAATACTCAATACGATTACTAGGAAATTTTCCCTTGCTGGTTATTTCAAGTACTTGGTACCACTCAAACTCAAAGTTCAGAAGTATAAAATGCAATTACCAGGAAATCCTTCATTAGAAAATCCTTCATGAGGAACTCTCCAGGTGGCTTGGGCAAGATAATCTGCTGATATGAATTAAAGGGTTTGCGATTTTCTGTATCTTCATCGTCTGAATCAAGAACTACAACTTGTGAATTTTGAGCTACACCGGGCGATCTATGAACTACAACTGCCAATCTTTCGGCTGAAACATCATCGGTATCATCATCATCCAATTCAATCACATCCCGGCAAGCCAAAGGAGTAGCCAGCTGCTGGTTCACCTTTGCAGCCTCTTTCACCAGGTTCACTTCCAAATCTACAAGTGTAGGATGCATTGCAAAATAAGGATTCAGCATCTGCCTCTTCCGAGCAAGAAGATCATTTATTTCTTTTGTCACGCTCCCGTATTTGCCACAGTCAAGATCCTCCAACAAGTTCCGCACTGCGAATGGATTGGAATAGTCAATAATTTGCAGAGAAGTTCTTGCTTTCTTCTGCTCGCGTTCATCACTCGTATATCCAGATGAAGTCAAATTGGCATGATGATTTTCTTCACTAGATGATCTCATCCTCTTGCGTCCCTTATGATGCAAATCTGTTTGAAAATTCCCGGGGAGGGGGAATGAAATATAAATAAGAAAGAAAAAAGACATGTTTTACTGTAAACAGTAGAGACCTGCGGGGGACTACTTTCCCACCAAAACAATACACATTCCTTACTTACAGTTCTACACTTCTATGATATACCAAAAAATCATGTTTCAATAAAATGTAAGGACCCAATTCACTATGAGTGAACTTAAGCTTGAATTTATCCTCTACTTTGCATCTTGAGTAAGTTAACTAGAATTATTAATCTAGTTATCTTAAGATTCATAACCAAGTTGGTGATTCTGAAAGACTGAAACTGGAGTAACATCTGCCAGAGAAGTGATGTCACATCCCACAAAAAGTGATATCACATCATCGTTGATAACTTGATATGTCAAACATGCAAAGGTAAAACAGGGAAGAGTGAATGATATCATCGCAATATCGGATTATAAAACAGCGTGTGGTTGGTGATGCGGTATCAACAATCTCCCGAGATTTTTCTCCAATTTCTGAAATTCAGGTAGAACCTTAGAGAACTGAAAAGTCTGAAATCTAACTTTGAAAATCATACTCGGAAAAAAGTTATGTAAAACCTCAAAAGACTGAATTTAATTTTCCAAAATTGTAATCAAAAAATTCTACAAGCTAGTTTGGTCACCCTTGAGTCCAAATCCTGGTATTTATTTGAACAATTCATCACATTGTAATCCTCACCGCATACAAACACATAGGGTCTGTTTGTCTGTTTATTTGACCGGATATGAGCATCAGATTGGACCATATATCCAAATGTGACTAAATATCCAGTATTTGGTTAAAATATTTACTATTCAAATTAAACATGCCATGAATATACAATCCGACAAAGCGTGAGCATGTGAGATATACAATATCAGGCATGCAGTATTATCAATCGGGTCCGATCACAATTAATCTATACAATGTGATTATATCTACACTAGTAGTCCCGTCAAACACACACTCAATCAACATGAAACGAAAATACAAGGGAGAGAGAGAGAGTACCAGTAGGGCTACAAGGTGGAAACTTGGCTGCAAGCGGGATAGCATAACTGTTTGGCCAACCTTCCACTGTCGACTCCATGATCACTACATTTGCCACAAAACCATTGAGAACAGGATAATTGGAGATATTAAAATCAAGTAATCAACCCTTACAGACAAACAAACACAGATATACAAAAAGCAACAATTCTCTAAAGCAGCAATTGCATGACCGGCTCTGAGTTTTTGAGGGCCGATGCGACTTTTTAATAAAGTAAAAAAAAACAAACTTGACAACCCATTTAGCATTAGTTCAAAAATCTTACTCCAACAACATTCTTCTGGCATTTTTAGCGGCAAAAGTAGTAATTAAACCCTCGTATTGATCTTGTAAACAGGCACAATATAAGAGTAGACAACTTGGGGGCCGATGCAGCCGTAGCCTCGGCGTATGCCAATTTTTAGCGTCAAAAGTAGTAATTAAACCCCAATAGTCTTGTACATAGCTATATAAGAGTAAGCAAAATTTTGGGGGCCCACGTGCTCGGAGTGTGCCCAAAGCTAGCCTGAGTAATTGCTAGAATTAGAACGAGAATATAAATTCCGAGAATTCGAAAACAGAGAAAAAGGGTTCCGTAATTCGCCAGGGGATGAGCCCAAGGTGGGAAATGAAACTGGCTAAATTCAACACTGAGGAGGGTCGGATCCCAACTAACCCTAAATTCGACAGAAAGGAAAGGTCAACTAAGAGTGAAAATGACTCACATTGTCGACCACGGCGCTTGAACTCTCTCTCTCCCCTACTCCGCAACGAAGGCGATTGAAGGGAGGTGTATAGTTTTAGAGAGAGAGAGAGAGAGAGAGCAGAGGGATTGACAGACAGCTGCTGGAAAAGCCCTTCGGCCTTCACAGGTGCCGCTCTGTTTTACTTCCGCTGCTCGACTGGACCAATTGTGTTATTCTTTGCAATGAATTGATTCCCATTCCAATATGAAAGTGATTTTGCCAACCTCTTTTGTCTAAGGGAAATTTATGTAAATGGTTGTTCTAGTTTTATTCGAGTCTCAATTCCGTCCTCTAATTATCAATTACAACTCTTTTGACTTTCAAGTTTGGTTTTCGTATCAAATTGGTCTAATTGATAAAAAAATCAGATTGATGGCAGTTTATACGATGCAATTTATACCAAGTTAGTCTAATTGATGACGTCCGTCTTCAATCTGATTTTTTTGTCCAGTTTGTCTGACAGACGTTAACAATTGGACCAAATTGATACGAAAACTGAAGGTTAAAAGAGTTGCAATTAATATCTTGAAGGATGAAAATGAGACTCGAATGAAACTTGGAGGACTATTTTTATAAATTTCCCTTTTTCTAAAGGCATTTTTCTTCGTGCCTCAAATAGTTGATTTGTTCTATTAGAGAAGGGGAGTGCCGTTAGAGAAAAATTAATAAAATCACTTCCTTCAAATATTCCCTTGTGGCAAACCCAACGGACCTCAACGACCCTTGCACTACGAGGGTGTAGGATGTCTAGGTGTGTCCGATCGAATTCTTTTTGTTATGATCTGAATTGTTCAATTTGCAAAAGTTGTTGCAATTTTGGGCAAAAATCAAATTAATCGGACATTAGTATCTACATAAGCCGCTTAAATTTGTATCATATTACATGATTAGAATTAGACTAACCATCCATTTTTGTATACCTTTTTTTTTTTAACAGCAAAGAAAATTTATTAATCTTTGGAAATAGATTACAAAGATTAAAAAGATCCAAAGCACAATGCATCAAGCAGAGCAAAAAGAACTCCAACAATCATATGCCATTAGGAGCCAAGGAAAAAATAACCACCCTTGGATGGCAAGAAGCCAACCGGGGCCTAAAAACTCAAAGAAGAGACAAACACACCCAAGACCCAACCTAATATTATCCAACTAAAAAGCTAATGGTATTCAATTAATTTAATTATCTTATGAAATGATCTACCCAGCGTACCCACAAATTGAACGATTTAGATTGCAATGACAAAATTTTGATTAATTGGACACAACGAGGTGCTTTACAACCACGTAGTGTATTGGCGCACAATAAGATCCCCTTATCCAAATTACACTTACCTTCCCAATGGTCTCTTCGACTGCACTAGTATCCTTAGGGTTTGTTTGGAACTTATAGAAAAGAAGAAAATTTTAAAAAACGAGTTATCATCTATTGTTTGGTTTGAGAGGAAAGTGAAGAGAAACTAGCAAAATCAAGTTTTGAGCACATTGAAATTTGCTCTACATTTTCCTTCTTGATTCTTTCCTTTCCTTTTGTTTTCTTTTCTCTTCGCTTCCCTTCTCTTCTCTCCTCTTCCACAAGTCCCAAATACAATCTTAAAGTCATGCATCCATAATTGAAGTTTTAGCGATATCCAACGGTAGTACACCGTTAAAATCAACTAGTAATAAAATTGTTGTTTCTATCTCATCAATAAATGTTTTAAAAGTGCCGAGTTTAACGTCTTAACATGCTTCATTGTTTATGGTTTTGGAGTTAGGTGGGCGGATTTGGACTACGGATTTTCTTCGATTCTCATTCGTATATTTTTTTTATGTATACATGGCTAGTGATTGATTTTATTTCAAAGTGATAACCAAAGTTTGTCTCACAATTTACTCATTTACAATGTCTTCGATCTAAGGTATGCATCGAACACGCAAATTTTATCCTCAATTGTTATTCTTCCCGTCAAAAATACCATCAAAGAAAGATTGGGCACCATCAAAGAAAGATTGGGCAGAGTAACTGTGGTTGCAATGGCAAAATGGTACTCCCTCCATTCCTAAATAAATCTCCATGTTATAATTTCGGACATTTTAAAAAATCATTTATATTTTCCAAAGTGTATTATTTTTTATATTAAATATGGATCTTGTTTGATAGATCTGAATTGGTTCTATTATACAAAATTGTGAAAATTATGAAAAATGGTATAAATTAAAAGATATAACTAATTTAAGAAATTTTGGGAAAAGTAAAACTAGACATTTATTTAGGTACGGAGGGGTAGCTTTTTGTATCGTTTGTGGCGGGTAATCAAATGTTGATTTTGGTTGACAGGGTGAAAAGGATGTCAACCATGGGCTTGGGTAACGTGGTAATTTATCTGGTAATTTCATTTTAAAGACAAATTTTGGCGAAAAATAAGTATTTAAAAAATAAAAACTTTAACGGAACCCCATGTACATTTCGAGCTCAGCTCGTTTAGACTTGAGAGCCAAGCCCTTAACGAGCCGAATTTAGTTATTTACTAAACGAGCTGAGCTTAAAGAGCCGAACTTTTGTCAAAAGGGCCGAGCTCCACTCAGCTCGTTTACTAAACAAGCCGAAACCTCGAACTCGAGCTTACCAAACGAGCGTTAACAAATAGAGCCAAACTCGCGAGCTGCTCGATTCATTTACAGCATTTTCTTGTTACCCCCCTTCGATTGGTCCGGATCAAAGAAGACTTGGCCTATAAACCAATCCCTCAAAGAATTGTTCATGGAATTATTATTGAGATTGCTCAGACCATATTTCTGATTCTCATCGCGAGTGTTCATTGCTATGAGAAAAACATTTTTACTGCGGAGCTGCAAAAATAATCTGCAGCTCGCGCGCGTCCAAATGTCTTTTGGACGGTCCAGATCTTGAAAAACTATTCGCTAGAAGAATTTAACTCTTCGCACGAATATTTTTTTTTAATTTAGACTATTGATTGCGTAAACGAACGACTGAAATTGCGCGGAGCTGGGAATAAGTTATTATGTGCTCTGTTATACTCAATGGACAAGGTACGTAGGTAGTAGTAGATCCACGAACTTAATTAGTAGCATTTTCAAAACGTAAAGTGCCAAGATCTGCAATCAACAAGAATATTTGAGCCTGCTTCTAGTTAATTTTAAATTCTTCAATTATGTACAAAATCTCTCGAAAAATTCGTCCTGGAAAAATGGAAAACAAAACAACAAAATTGAATTTACAGGTAGCAGAGAAAATCGCTATTTACACTCCAAAAATAGGTGAAGCACATTGGGTGCTACTTGACACGCCACGACACGACAATGGTGATGAATGCTTCTTCCTCTTCTTTGGGCGTTCTTCCTTTTCCAGATCTTCCACAAATTCAACGTCGGCCATTCTCTTAAATGATCTTGATTTCCCGGAATAATATCTCGACAATCCTCTCCTGCGCTCAACAACGAAGAGAGAGATTAATAGGGGCCGAAGAGAGAGAGATTCACGCTGTTGCTTGCAATCATCATTAACAATTTGTTACGAAGGTCCAATGAAACATATAGACAAAAAATGCTAAAATAAGTTGAAAATTATGATTTATATATTTTCATTTTTAGTGCCCTTTTACCAAAGTGTGCGTATATTTTTCCGATTAAAAAACGGAATTTTGTTGTTTGCGATCAATTTTTACCAGTGTGTTTTGGAATTGTCCTATGAAACAAATATTAAAGGAAAAAGATGCTACAATAATTTGAAAATTTTGATTCATTTTTTCATTTCTCTTACCCTTTTATCAAATTGAGTTTATATTTTCACGATCTTCCTCGGTTTGAAAGGATAAAAAAAATAATTCAACGAAACCTTAAAAAAATGCAAAAAAAGAAAAAGAAAATCGAAACCAAAGGAAAAGTGTCCGAAAGGGAGACAAATACAAAGAAGAAAATATCTTACTTCTGTGGTAGATTGATCTTCAGTGTATCCATGTCAAAGGTCCTCATGTTATCGGTTTCTTTCTCCATATGCTCAATTTGAGAGAGAGAGAGAGAGAGAGAGAGAGAGAGAGGGAGGGGGGCTAGATGTTGATGGAGAGAGAGAGAGAGAGAGAGAGAGAGATGAGGAGTGAGGAGGATAATGCATGTGGAGAAGATATATATAGAGGGTTGGTTATGAATGGGCAAGGGAGCCTATGGAAGTAACGGTTGGATATAATGGGGGCAATGAGGATAAGTGTTCACACGTCATGGGCGGCATGTTAAGTACAAGAATTTGGAAACGTGAATCCCAAGTTGTGAAATTATTCAGGATAGTATGGAGCACCATCACGTCTTACATTTTTAGATATACGATTAAGTGTATGAACCCCACATAAATGTATAAGAATTTGGAAACGTGAATCCCAAGTTGTGAAATTATTCAGGATAGTATGGAGCACCATCACGTCTTACATTTTCAGATTCACGATTAAGTGTATGAACCCCACATAAATGTGTGGTTCCAAGGTGGTCTGGACGGATTCGGAGGTGCTATAGTGCACGTGTAGAGCGACACATAGCTGTCGATCTCATCAATCAACAGTCCACATTAATAATCAATTACGACTGATAATAAATGATTATTACCGGTCATAATTAAAAATCATTTCTCAATCATTTATTATCAAGATCGATGGCTTGTATGCGCCCTATATGGTGTCTTGCAGGACCTTACACTACAAAATTTCTCAATCCAGTCTGAACTATTGAATAATAGTAGTTGCTTAGCAGTGCTCCTATACTACTGAATAATTACTCCCTAAAGTTAAGAAAGGGGCGGAGGGAATTAAGGCCAGGGTCACGTGCCCCATGGATTTTTTTCAACCTACAACCTTTTTTTTTTAACAAAATACTCAAAAAAATGTTGGAGGGAATTGAAAATTTTGGGTGTTGAACTTTTTGTCTAATGTGTTGTCGTGGATTTCCAACGAAATCAGTAGACCCCTTGCAAGAATTAAATACTTCTTTCATCGAGGCAAATAGCAAATTGGCATGTTTTAAATCCATCAAACTGATTTTCTAGCTTTTCGAAGTAAAATTGAACAATCGAATGCGAAACCGAATGAATGATCAATGATTGAGCAATATTGACTTGGTGATATATATAGAGTGAGATGTTTTTAATGGGTTTGGTAACACGAAGCCATCCTGCAAAACTTCCAAATGATGAAAACTCGTCCTGTCAATTGTAAAGAAATTTAGCAACGAATATTTAGACTCTTTTGTTTATGTTTAGAAGCTTTTGTTCCCAATGGAGAATGTTTGTACTTTTTTTGTGTTTAGTATTTTTTTATTTTATTTTAGATAATTTTTTTAAATTTATTGTAGAAAGGTTCCTCTAAATCAAATTTCTAGCTCCGCCATTGAGAGTACGTCTAGTGGTTAAGGCTTCAGATTTAGGAGTTTGTTTTCTTATAAACTCACAAGTTCAAAACCTTTCAGGTGCTATCAACTTCTTAGAGCCACTCATGCAGAGCTTTGATTTGCTTTTACGTAATTTGGACCCCTATAAGTAAGCCGTAGCCAGTGAAATTAATCCTTCAAAATTAAGTCGAGGTGCACGTAGTTGATTCACACCTGAATGGTAAAGAAAAGAATTTTGCAACGTTTAATCGGGGGTAGACAAACCGCATGGTTTTTTTTTTAATAATGTTTTTGCCTTTTCGGATTTGGATGAATGGAGACACACACACATCCGCATCCTTATCTAAACTACACTCACTCTTGTTCATTGATAACTCACCCTTTTTCTACCCTTTTTCTGCCCTTTTTGAAGCCATCTCTTTCCAAAGTCCTCTGTCTCTCTCTCTCTCTCTCTCTCTCTCTCTCTCTCTCTCTCTCTCCCCTCACAATATGGGATAATCCGATGTTAGTTCTCTTCTTTCATGGGTGGTTGACAACAAAAGGTGCCAAACACCGTCCATGTGGTGCCACGTGGAATTGGTTTGGACCCATCTCTCCGAGTTCTTATTCTCCTTTGTTTCTAATCCTGCCATGCTTTTGAAAATTAAATAATTCTAGTAAAGAAGACATCTATTTAATTTTTTCTTTTTCTTTTTTATCATCGGCAAAGGGAAATTTTAGCATCTTAATGTAGAAATATGGCATCAGAGTAAGTAGGAAAATTAACAGATATCAACACTATTGTTCTAAACACACATGTTAGTTTCCACTAGGCAAAGGGCTCTCTTATTTATTTTTGAGTATCGAAACACAACAGGCAGATAGGCTACTTCACATATATATTATTCATCAGGTAGTCTTGCCCACCGCGTGCTACGGGCACGAAAGATTTTTTTTTTAGCCCCACCAAGTAATTATGAAGACTTGAATCTAAGCATTGAGCGAGGAACTCTGAGTACTTATCCATTAAAACCAAATCACTTGGTGGTAGAGATCCTTCTCATATGTAATTGGAGGACTTCGGGTTGGTGCTGTGCAGTGAGGTTCACTGCGCAGCCCCATGCTGCGCTCCTTCAAGTTGTGGGATTGTGCATCCGACGGCTTGGATCTCATCTTAGCAACCATCGATCTAGAGCCGTTCATTGCTGAGATGAGATCCGAACCGTCGGATGCACGATTCGATGGCTTAGAGGTGCTCAGCACGATGGTGTACACACCACGGCATAGCACCATCCTCCAATTCGTAATTTGAGGGGTGCTTCCCAACAAGTTCAGCTCCGACAATGTAAATGGCACATTGAGTGTCCATGCATATAGCCAGAGCACGTTGATGAATCAAAGAAAGAAAAGGAAAAAACGAGAAGGAGAGCAAGAACGGAAGCAGCTTCACAAACGGAGAAAGACGAGCTGTGCATGATTTGGATACGCGTAAACCCTTATGTATACGCTGCACGCGTATAGAATTCAATCGCTTATATATCTAAATCCATGGGAAGAGAAAGAACAATTTACTAGTATATAAGCAAAATAACGGTTACGACCTCCGCTTACTTTGATACAACCTCCGTCTACTGCTCTCTCTATTCCTTATTGTGTTCTAACAGCCTCGGCCTTCCACTTCCGTGAGAAGGCCCTATTCAATAGCTTTGGGAGATTAACAGTACATACAAGATGTCTCAAAACACCTACTTTGTCGCTGAACAAAAGAGAAGTACAGTCCAGGAGATCCAGTACGTGAAAACAAATGAACCGTGTGAATCTGGACCGCTCATTTGTTTCTGTGGACATTTTCATGTACTGAATTTCCTGGATCCCAACACTTTTGGAACAAAATAGATAAAATGTTCTCCCTATGTTCAAGTACCAAGCACCAACACAAAACGATAAACCACCAAGCAATAGAGAAATATGTAGCAGAGAAAATGAAGGAGTGACCGAAATTGGGTTGGGTTTCCTGTTTTGGGTTTTGGTGAGTGAAACCTTTTGTAATTCTCCCCATGGTAAAATCCGCTACTCGGGGAGTAGGCGATTGCCTAACCACGTAACTGTGGTTGTCTTACCATCAGGGATTCAGGGGTGATAGCCTAGTTGGTCAAGGCTTACTCCCTTTGGGTTTGGGTGAGGTAGGAGGTACCAAGTTCGAGTTGTGCTAGCGGTGCCCCTCAAATTTGGTCCTTCTCCTCTGTCCGGCTTTGGCCCACTAGCCCTTGGTGGGGCGGTAGTTGCTATGACTCTTTGGTCCCTCTCAGAATCCGCCGCGGGTCTAGAGTCCTTATGATCACGTCCAGGGAGGATTGCTATGCCAGGTCTAGCTTAGCAAAAAAAAAAACTGTGGTTGTCTCTGTGTTTGGGTGTATGCATGCGTGTGTTTGGGTGTATGCATGCGTATGTTTCTGGGTGTCCCTAGGCAACGCATGCATAACATAGAGAGACAGAGAAAAAAAAAAAAAACCTACAATAGGAGAACTGTGCTTTTCATTTTACATAGAAAATGCTGTTCTAGGAGCCATTGATTTTGTCACAGTGAAAGCAACCAACACCACCTCACTCAAAGTGGAAGAAACACAAAAAACCAATGCACCCACCACATGAAGTTTTTAAGTATATACATCTATATATATGTCTCTATATAGTTATGTCATGATTTATCGCGAAGTCGTAGAAGTAGTAAACCAAGTCGAGAATTCAGGACTTCATCTCCCGTTAATGGCAGCAAAGTGGGCAAACATCGCCGTCCCAGAGTGCTCATCGATGACCGGAGCCTCAGCCGGGGGAACAACGGCGCCAGTGGCACTTGCTGTGTTTGCTTTGTTATCAACCGGGGCAACAACAGCGGCAGTGGCAGTGGCACTTGCTGCGATTGCTTTGTTATTCTCGTCCTCCTCGGCTGCCTTGCCCTGTAAGGAGGCCTCTTGCAATTGTAAAGCATGCTCCAGATTCCACAGCACGTCGCCCATGGTTGGCCTATCGACACCGTATTCTGCCAAACACTTCTCTGCTGCCTCGGCAAACTTGTTCATCGATTCCGGGTTGATGGCCCCGGCAAGGCTCGGGTCCATGATCTTTTCCAGTAACCCTTTTCGCTTCCACTGCATCGCCCACTCTGCTAAGTTCACCTGTCAAAGACGGATGCAGAACTTTATTCGAAGCATACGATTTATACGCGCATACCGATATAATTTAAGGGCAAGTTTAGACATCTTTTTGCTTTTCGTCAAAAGTTTTGGGATCAATGATTCATATCGTTCGGAAAGTACCATACAGGTATTGAATATGAATCGAAGTTGAAAAAAGTTTAGAGACGAACAAAGAGACAGTAATAGACGGTTACCTGTTCTCTTGGCAGGGCGGGATTGAGAGCGGGTCGAGCGCACAAAACCTCCAACAACACCACTCCGAACGAGTATACGTCCGACTTGTCCGTCAGTTGTTGCTTCCTGAAGTACTCGGGGTCGAGGTACCCGAAACTCCCCTTGACCGCGGTGCTGACGTGAGTTTGCCCCGAGCCGTTAGCAGCCCCGTCCTTGGACAACCCAAAATCGGCCATTTTGGCAACGAAGTTGTCGTCCAGCAGAATGTTTGTGGTCTTCACATCGCGGTGGATGATCCCCTGCGCTGATCCCGTGTGGAGGTAATGCAGCCCCCGAGCTGACCCGATGCATATTTCCAACCTTTTTTTTCCAGGACATTGACGGGAGGTTTTTGCCGTATAGGTGGTCCCTGAGTGGCCCGTTTGACATGAACTCATAAACGAGGATCATTTCCTCGTTTTCGTCACAGTAACCAATTAAGGACACCAAATGGCGGTGCCTCAGCTTCGATAGCATCTGAATCTCCGTTTGGAACTCGTTTATACCTTGTTCTGACTGTGGGTTTCCGCGCTTGACAGCGACTTGTATTCCATCGTCAATCTCCCCGATATAAACGTTGCCAAATCCACCGACTCCTATCACCGCGTTGGGGTCCCAGTTCTTTGTCGCCTCGCTTAATTCTGCGAAAGAGAAGTACCGGCCTAGCCCATTTGTCGATGAAAAGAATTGGCTCTTTTTAGACCCCATTGAGGTCTTGCTGTTCATGAAACTATTGTCGCCGGCGTGGAGTGGAAGTAGCCACGACGAGAACGAATTCCTCTTTTGCCAGTCATGGGGCCTTTTCTGCCACCTGACAGCGACGGCCCCCAGCCCCACAAAGGCTCCGAACATCATCGCGAACCCTACCGCAGCCACCGTGACTTTGTTAACGCCACCCTTGGCGGTCTTCCCGTCCACGCCAAACTCACCATCAAGACTATTAACCGAGTTGTTCATTTTCAAAACCTCAATGCCATTAAGAAGCGCGTTTATCGCTCCTGACCCTTGTGTCCAGGGGCCAATCTGGATACTCAGCGGGGTAGAAACCATGGTGGAGTTCACAACGAAATCTTTGTAATACGCAGTTGCCAAACCACCTGTGAGGGTGGACAAATCAATCCCGGAAATGGCCGTGTTTCCATTGATGAACACGTTGAAGTAAAGGTCGTTGAGCGAATCGGATATTATGTCGCAGAAATGGAGACGGACCAAGTACTGGTACGACAAATCAATGTCCAAATTCCATGTCACATTGAAGTTGGGGCTTTTGGTGTTTGCATTGGCCATCTCCACGGCGGAAGCATACACCGATTGCGGTGCAATCAGCCGTGAACCACCTGTTGGGGATTTAGCAGTAAAACTCTTAAGCATTAAACCAGCACAATCACAACGAATCGACGAAACAAATGAACTGCAGGAATGAAGAAAAATTTTACAGTACCGTACTACCGTGCATGTCAAATAGCGTAGGGATAGAAAATAAGTCTTTGACACCGATGTGAGGATCAAGGAGATGGTATTCTAAAGCCGTATTCGTTCCCCTTCATACAAATTGAATAATGCCTCAACGTGAAACTTATGAATCCACAAGCTATTCTAGTGCTTGACAATCGGTCCATCTTCCACCGATTGTGAAGCAAGAATAGCTTGTGAGATGGTGATGTATTTGCACAAAAAATGCCCTTTGATAGTAGTTTGTTTGGAGTTTCCAAGCAGTGCTAAAACAACAGAAGCAAACCAATCCAACCCCAAACCCCATACTTTGAACTTAAATTCACACCCCCCTATTGAGTTTGTAAATCTTGATTCGCTTCGGATTGCGCTTCCAAAACCTAAATAGGAGTATTCCGGTATTTGGTGATGTAAAACCTATGATAACAATATGCTATAAGCAGTCGATGTAACCGTACATAAAAGGTAAAAACGGGGGAGTGAGCCGTGCTGGTATCCAATTACGCAGTTAGAGAACCACATAAATTTTTCCGTGTGTTCTTCGTTCCTAGATTGATTTATTCTTTGTGCAATTAGTGTGTTGGTGTGGGTGGAATCCTCAGCAAACCACGAGATCTTGGAATACAATTCTTAGTTAAAACAATCTAACTTGTGCAACTTAATTTACAACACACCTTCGGGATACTTGATGGCAGAAGGATCGACAGACACATTCTGACCCATTTGCTTGGGCGCTTGGTACTGCAAATCGGGCATCCACGTCCTGCCCAACGAGTCGTTTCGCGACGTGATTTCAGGGCCACCAACGTTCAACCTATACACGGTTTCGTAAGATTGAATCCCCATGTCATTGTATTGGGCAACGGGAAACAGAGTCGAACCCGTTTCGGTTATCAACAAATCAGGTGCAGAAACCACCTCAATCGCATTGATAAACGCCGGAGCCCCCTTCACCGGTTGAAATTTCAACGAAAAACGCTCAGTCGTCACGTTGATGAGGTACTCTTTGAAGAACCAACTTGTGTTACTACCCACATTGAATTCGTGGAGGAGGACTAGATCATCGGTTGTTAACGTGAACTTTGCGTCAAATAGATTGTAATCTGTGGTTTTGAAGGGGTAGAAATGGAGGCGAATCCAATGCCAACCAGGTCGAGAAATGTGGAAGCTGTAGGTAGCCGTTACGGTGAAAATCCTAGCTGAGAGATAAACAGGAGAGGGGACATCTGCCGAGGGGACAGAGACAAGAATGTCTTTGCCTTGTGAGGAGAAGTATTTTCCGGAGCTTTGGTCCGACAAGAACAGCCTGCCGTCGGAATGTGTGGTTTGGGCATTCGAGCCGCAGTCGATCAGGTAGTTGTCCGGTGGGGTGTAGGAAACCGCGGCTGAGGAGGCCTTCGCGGCGGAGACGGCGGTGGTTGCGGCGGAGACGAAGGAAAAAACCAGGAGGAGGGTTGCCATTGGTGAGGAGAAAAATGAGGAAAAAGGAGAGAGAATTGGGTTGGTTTGGAATAATCCTCTTGGTTTGTTTTCCATCTCCCAGCCCTCATCTATGAGGGGGAAGAATTGTTTGAGAAAAGGGTTTGGTTATGGAGTCATTTGGGATATGGAGGAGGAAGGAGGAGACACCAGAATGCAGTATATTTTGGTATGGCCAATATTATCGCCATGTTTCGGAAATTCTAGTTTGTTTTGGTGCTCTATTTTTGGAACTTGGCAACAGAAATAACAGGGACCATTGGTTTGCAATAGCATTCTTTTGAAATGGTCAAACTGTGGCTGCCCTGTTTGTTTAAACATTTTAAGAAAAAAAACTGTTTCCAGGTGATTGATTTAAGCGGAACGCATTTTCGGCTTTTTGAAGATGAAAAATGATTTCTGGTTTTGGCACACTACTAAAACAACCACCACCCTGCCACCGTAAGCACAGCAGTTGTGGTGACCAGCAACATCACTTTCAGGGTTGCAAGAAAGACAACTGTTACAACTTGACGTCTCGTCACATTGTTATCAGAAATGATAATTGAATACTTCAAATTTTCTGTCGAAACAGAGTGTTAATGTTGTGAGCAAACAAGAAAAGAGCGAAACTGAAAGGAAACATGAGGTAAACCAACCGTTCAAGGAAAGGTACCGGTAACAAGGATAATTAACTTGCACCAACGGCACTGTCTAGATATTTGAGTAAGAAAAAATACAGGTATTGAACAGAAACTCGTGAAGAGAAGCAATCCAGTGTTCCTTCCATACCCAAACCCCAACGTGGATGCTCATTTCGTAGTTAAGAACTGCATTATTGGCCCCACGCATTGTTCCCAGATTAAGAAGATATTGCATTCGTAATCATCCACGAGTTACAAAGCTTAATCCTTTCCGAAATCAGTATTATAATGGGCACTTGATTCGAGCTTCTTCGCTTCAGTCAGCTTGCGGACAGCCTGAAACAAAACAAAACAAAGAACAATAAAGGGACAGAATGCTTAACTTAGATGATGCTTGAAGTTGGAACAGCCAAGATAAACAAACCGTTGCCATGTTTGAAGTTCAAACTTTCAGTAATGTTCTGACCAATCCATGAAGCATGATTATTTTGTTTCAATACAAGGAGTAAATTGAGATAAAGAAGAAAACGATACACCTTAATAGATATCAAGTTTTAGATTTGATCGATAATAACACCCTGGGGGCTAAATATTATTATCTTGCATGGACTCGGTTTTGGATCAAGGGTAGAAACTAGATACGTGTCCAAGCACCAGATTCATGTTTTTTCCATCTCAAGCACACAGGGACGCGAAATTACTCAAAACAATGATAGCTTGGTATATCAGTTCATTTATCTTGACGCATGTATTTACAAGGTGCATAGAGGCATTTCATTCATAATACAGGAGTTTTATGCTTGGTTAGTTGGTTTATGATAAATAAGTAGAGTACAGGATATGCTTGTAAGGTTCTAGCTAAATATATTGGACACATACCTCATACCCTTATACCAGAGTCCACGGTGTTTTACGCATGGAAGAGTCCATAGTATCAGGGACATTGCTAGAGCTAAACAATGATAGCTGTGATCTAAAACTGGCACAATTTTTTTTTTTTTTGGACATGTCCCTTTGCGAAGTTCGAGTCATAACAAAAGTCAGTTTCTAGTAATGCTCTCTGTCAAGCAAAAGATACAAAGAAGCAAAAAAAACAATGTGCATCCAAACATACTCCCTTCAACTCAACTGGCTACGACTAACATCCAAGATATAGATTACCGGGGCAATGGAACAGTATAACTCTCATTGATGAAGTGATTAGCCATGTAACCCATAATGTCAACGCATCAATGCAAGCGACAGAAACCATCCCATAAATCTTATACAACTTGAAAATTTGAAGCCAAAACATATTCTTAAAAGCACAAAGCTTTACCTTCATGAAATCTTCATGGATGACATAATCACGTTCTGCACGGATAGCCGCCATACCTGCTTCTGTGCACACGTTACGAAGATCAGCCCCATTAAAACCCTGCAGAAAAGACACGACTGACTAAACCTTTTGCCAGAAAATTGATAATATGATAAACTCTCAGTTACTACAGCCGGCCCACCTACCTCGGCAAGTTTAACAACTGCCTCATAATCAATGTCACCATGTTTGGCAATTCCAGCAGCATGGATTTTGAGAATTTCCATTCTTGACTGCTCATTAGGCAACGGAATCTCGATTTTCCGGTCTAGACGCCCAGGACGAAGAAGTGCAGGGTCCAGAACATCAGGTCTGTTTGTTGCCATAATCATTTTCACCTGAGACACACAATTTGTACTAAATCAATAAAAAAAAAAAAAGGCAGAAAAGTAACCAGGCAGTACTGCATAATGTAAATCCAGTGCCACCCATTAATACCATCATATTCACACTATGAAAGAGACTGGTGTAATGAATTTAGTAATTAGTTCACTAAAGCCCACATGAAAAAGAAAAACCAATATAAACCTTCCCAAGCTGGTCAAATCCATCTAGCTGGTTGAGCAACTCCATGAGAGTTCTTTGAATTTCCCGATCAGCACTTGTTCCCTCACTGAAACGGCGTCCACCAATTGCATCGATCTCATCCATGAAAATGATACAAGGCTAAACAAGAAGAAACCAAACATAAGAACAAATTTTGATGTTTTTGTCGGGAAGACTTTGCTGAGTTGAGAAGATACAAAAGAGAACACATAAGATGTATGTTTCGGTCTAACCTGGTGATCACGAGCGTAACCAAACATTTCCCTGATCAATCTAGCACTCTCACCTATGTACTTGTCAATAATGGCACTTGATACAACCTGCATGTATTAGCAACGTAGAAAGTATCAAATGCATGCCAACAGCCTAAAACAGAAGTTACAAGCATCAATGGCTTCACCAGTTCACCTTTAGGAAGTTAGCGTCTATATTGCTGGCTATTGCTCTGGCTAATAGTGTCTTGCCAGTGCCAGGAGGTCCATAGAGAAGAACACCCTGACAAAATAAAAAATTTCCCTTCTGTATTAGTTGGTATAACCATGCTATTAACTGCCATGCTGCATAAAATGCACAACTTCCATAAAACACCACCTCCCATAAATTACCTTGGGAGGTTTAATGCCAACTCTTAGGAAGAGCTCAGGATTCATTAAAGGCAATTCTATTGATTCCCTAAGCTCCCGGATTTGATCAGACAACCCGCCAACAGCAGAATAGCTAATATTCCCAGGATCTTCATGAAGCATATTGTACACAACTGGATCAACCTACAAGCAAATGGGCAACAATTAATGCCGAAAAACCAATTGATATGAAGATTTGGGAGTGGAAAATAATCAACTTCATAAAAGCCAATGCCAATCCAGTAATAATTTTCCCAAGGCACGTCAGAGAAAGTACTAACTTCACGGGGAAGAGCACGCATAATTGTGAGAGTTGTCATATCAAGAACCACTCTAGTGCCTGATGTTAGTTTTTCCTTGTCCACTTTACTGCGGCAACCAACCACATACCTTGGGCCGCTACTTGCTTTAACTATCACTGTTACAATACAGAGTACAATACATCAGCTACAAGATTGTACGATTGTTTCCTACCACACTCTGAGCTATGACGAAAGGAAGGCAGAGGAGGAGAAGGACAAACATCAGTAGGCGGTGAAGTGAAAAATACTTTTACTTTACCAAGTTGGCGATATGCAGAAATAGAATGAAAGATACAAAATTCACGAATAAAGAGCTCCACACCCATGATTTTCAGCTAGAAATAGACGAGAAAATAGAATATTTACACAAGAGTAATTACATCTTTCGTTGTCAAGAGGCCTAAGAACTTCGCCTATGATCTGTCCAACACTTTGAAGTGACTTTAGATCATCTTCAGTTTTAGCATATTCCTTTTTTGTAGCCCGCAGATTCTCTCTCACTGTGTACATTACAAGTCAAACAGATGTTAGTAGAAACCATAGCATGTACAGTAAAAACATGAATTTGCGAATACCAAGAGTAAATTGAACTATTTGGCTCCTTGCACAAACTGCAAAACAAAAAAAACAAAAATCATGATAACTTCACTTTTGGATAGATTCAGAAGTTTTCTATATCGGGTAACTGCTTGTCAATCTCTCCTCATTTCTCTCCCATGAGGTTGTTCAAACAGTTCAGGACGGGAGGGGGGATCATTTTCCTCTCATCTCCCCAAACCATGCAATCCATGTTTTGTAGCACATAACCTATAACAAGATCCTATTTCCAAATTAGGTTACATTAATCATTCATCTAACAAATTTTATTATGCTCCATCATGTTTCGGGAAAACTCGTGCTCTAAAAATTAAGGCCAACTCCTCCCTGAATGTCACAAACTGCTACAGCTTAGAGATCACGTTCAGAATCCAGTACAGAGGTCTGAGTTGTTACGGTTTGGATCCATTTTGAAAACAAAAGGCACCGAGCCTATAGCAAGAGAAAAGTTAATCTTGCAGTTTCGATTAGGCAGCAACCCTTGATCTCACAGTTTTTTGTCGAAAACACAAACCAGAAATAGTAGTGCTTAAAAGGATACAAAGAAAAATTTAGAACTTGGAATATATTCACTGGGACAAACCTTCCCAAACAACTCTGGCCCGAACACTGGAGTTCAATCAGATTACTCAAAGGATACCTATGAACCCAAAAGAATGCCCTTTTGGATACTAATATAACAAAGGGAAAAAACTGCACTTTGAAGATCTAATTGTCATCTTCCACGCACTCTCTCAATAATATTACTTCTTACAAATCTCACCCTGCTTGTTTACAAACAAAACAAATTCAAACACAATATAAGTCCAAATTTTCGGAACAAATATTTCATTTTTCACCTCAAGAAACTACATCTTTCCCTCTACAACACCTAACACAGCCCTTACTACTAGTTTAGCCTACCTTTACAAACAACAAATAATAAAGGGACCTTAATTCCTAGATTCTTCTTTCTCCTCAGCCAAACAGATAAATTAAAAAAGCCCTAGACATTACAACAACAAAGAAGTAACAAAAAATCACATACAATGCACATATCAGTGCAAACGCCTTTTAAGGATAGAAGATAAAAAAAGCCCTAGAATCAGATCGAAAAAGGGAATTCATTCAAAGATTTTGGAAGGAATCAGAAACTAGGGTTTAGTCGGTTAAATCTGACCTCCACGGACTCTGGACTCGAGCTCCTTGTGCTGGAGGAGCTTTTTCCGGTACTCGGCCACCGCTGTACGGCGGCGAGCGGCGTCTTCTGTCTCGCTCGACATCGGCGACGCAGTGAGCCGGTGGAGAGTGATTTGGTCTGAATCGGAGAGAGAGAGAGAGAGAGAGGTCTCAACTTGTCTTTCAAGCAAGAGACAACAGCAATAGAGAGAGTCTGCTTTTTATTTGTAAATTATTACACATTGGTACTTAAAGTTGTGAGTTATTACATTGGGCCTTCGTGGTTTTTATTTACTCACTTTGACCTATCGATTAACTCTTCCCAATTTGGCTGTTCATCCAAATTTATGCTATATAGATAGACATTTACTTTTACATCTATATATTCTTACATCCTATCTCATATATAATGATTTTTTTTTTTTGTAAGTATCTCGTAGGTAATGGTGGGTCCACATCATTGTTTAAATGATTCTACGCGACAAAAAATATACATCATCGGTTGATAGATTTGCTCCTCACACAATTGACTAGGATTCGATTCTTGGTGCCAGACCGCATGTGAATTCCCTAGTCCCAGCATGGATGGCCTAGCTTTAATCCAACCAAAAAGAAAATTAGTTGAAGTGCATGTAAACTGACCCAGACGCATGTGAGCATCGAGAAAAAAAGATAAAGTGTACCTATTTTTTGTAGACCCAATTGGAACTCATCCAAATCAAAAGTAGTTTTCCAAATGGGAAAATGGAAGTATTGGGAAGCAGGGAGTGTTAGAGGATGGATAACTAAGAAACAAGTCATAAGGAGAATGTTTTATTTTTCTTCGTTTGATTTTATTGATTTTATGAAAGAGAAACAAATGTTGAAGGAAATTGTGAGAGAGAAAAAAACAAGAAAGGAAAGGGTTTTTTTTTTTTTTTAAACCATAAAGTAAACTCCGTTTATATATAAGCAAAACACAGTATGATAAGAGGGGACACTACCAGTCTCAAAATACAGAAACTAACAAAGGAAAATAAAATACAACAAACCAAAAAAACCGCATAGAACCACGACGCCAAAGCCAAACCCATCAAACACACTCGTGAAGAGGAGTTGGAAAGGCTAAAGTTGAAAGGCCAGGTATGAATATAGAGCAAGCCCTCCTGGATGATCCGCTACACCAACTTGAACTCGTCTCGCCGCAGACTAAAGGCAAATGCCGCTGCAAACGCCGTCTTCATCGCCGGTGCACTGATTTTGTTCCTTCTCCTTTCCACATCGAAATCAAGCAAGGAGGAATAGAAAAAATATTACTCTCTTTCATTCCCCAAGTTCCATAAAAACCATTAATTTCTCACGCAATTATCGTCAAACGAGGCACTAACGGCATTAATTTCACGAACTTTCTTGAACACTTTGTTCATCTGGGTCTGGTTGAAAAAGATGAACTGCGGAATGACCATATTTGCAAACTCTCTTTCTGCCACAAGAATGTAAACTTCACAGGTAAAACCCACTGATTTGGAGGATTTGATGAATCTACTATTGCAGAAGATAATCCTCCATGTCTACATCAAAGATATACTTTCGACAAAATATGATTCACACCAGAACCATCATACACAAAACTCATGAATAACGTGACGGTACTATATTCGAATCAATTTTTACATGGACTCTATGACCATTACTTTTTTCAATCAAAATTTCGTCAAAGCAACTAGGGGACAAGCTCCTATAACTACTGTCCTGCTCCATAATCCACCAGAGCTCACTCTATACACTGCCACGTCGTCCTCCATTTGATCCAACAGCCGACATCATTCCAAAACATCATGTCTTGACATTCACTTTGGACAGTTAAACTTATTGTTAGTCCATCTACTATCAGTATCTGGTTTCTGAAGACCAGAGTGATTCTAAAATGTTAAGCCTAAAGCCATTTAGGAGTTGAACAATTCTATCTAAACTGCTTCAATGAAAATGCAAACTTCTATGTCCACTGTAATGAATCCACAGCTTGTCGGTGAAGCTCTTTATCTCCAGCTGCCAATACAGTAAAACCTTCTGCTGAAACAAGAGACACAGGTAAGGCATGGCTTAAAGCTGTATTGTTATCAACTTGCTTTGACCAGAATGTCACCAGACTCACAACTCAAACAAGATAGAGAGTTTATAATAATCATACGTGTTGGACATGAATGTGAAGTAGGTTCCCACTGAAGTTGATGTCCTTTCCAATCAGTGATAACTCCACCGGCACCTTCTACCACAGGTATCAATGCGAGAAAATCAAACAGCTGAAGAAAAAACGCTACCTCATTAATACATAAGTCAAGAGCTCATACAGCACATAAACGGAAGGTTTTGCAGGAAAATAGAAAGCACTAAGTTCAAAGATCTTTAAGTAAGGTTTTCAAGTCAGAGTCACATAAGCTCCACCATTAAGGTACTGTCGAGATTCAACACAGAATTTCCATCTCTCTAAATGGTTCTCTCTAGAATTTAAATGATTCGCTTCTTCTTCGCCCTCAATTTGTCCGGAAAAGTGAAAACTACTAGGGGCACCCCATGGTTTAGAAAAAGGGATGGATCTTTCCTCTTCATCTGAGGGTTAATTTCATTCATTATGAACTCAAACGTATAAGGCTGATTAGCGAGGTCTTAAAAACTTAA
The DNA here is from genome assembly GCA_019656295.1 of Rhododendron mucronatum var. ripense. Taxonomy (NCBI): domain Eukaryota; kingdom Viridiplantae; phylum Streptophyta; class Magnoliopsida; order Ericales; family Ericaceae; genus Rhododendron; species Rhododendron mucronatum. Next base: position 1,319,152 of record BPLT01000041.1, read on the forward strand.
AACGATGAATGATCGACCATTCCATTTTTGCTTTCAGCAAGTAGGTGACGCAAATCTATGCTTTCTACGTTTCAATCGGATACCAATTGCTTGGATGCACTAGTAGATTCGATGGCAGTGCGCCAGGGAAAGGGCCAAGCTGTACAAGAATACCCCCATTCAAGTACCAAACAAAGGGTTCCACAATCAAGCTCTCTGGAGGCAAGATAGATATAGAATAAAATGAAGAATGTCAAATATGAGCCATGTATTTCAAAGCGGATCAGTCAGTCATGAGCCTAATTAACCTAATGAAAAAGAAGAAATTGTTGGGAAGATGGGACAGAAAGACGTGGAACTCCTCAATTCCTCAACTTCTGAGCAGTGAATACCAAAGATAAAATTGTTGTTAGACAAACCATGAATGTTCTATGAGTCCTCGGCAATGACTACTAATGGTGCCCCTTTTACTCCCTGTAGGGTCTAGCAACTGGTGTAAAGACTCCACTGCGTAAGAGGTTGAGTAATCCATAATTTGGAGTGCTATCATCTGGATGAGGTTTGTAGTCCATCATCTTTAGTGCTACAGTGTCTAAGCGAAATAGTGTATTATTAGACAGGAATCTCACGCAACGTATCCAACAATTATCAGTTATTTTGTAAGAAAGCCCATATACTATTATCTTTGGCGAATGGTTTTTATACAACTAGGGGTCCTTCATATGTTCTAGGTTCATATAAATCCATTTGTGTAGAATATAGCAGACATAAGTCATCATAGGAATTTGAACTACAGAATTCCCCCTAATAAATTTATTTTCCTCTAGCAAATCCCGCCATAATATTTTTCCGGAAATCCTCCATATGGAGTAGGGTTTGCCACAGTTGACAGTGACCAGCAATACATTTGGTCTCTCAATGAAATATCCAAATAACAAACAAGAGTAAGCTCACCTCCAGGCCAAAATCCATCACGATATCCACACAACCCAAGGCAAGAAGCGCATAAGCATAGCAGTCACAACCGTATAGCTGCGCTTTCACCTGCAACCATGAAATACAGGGGAAAAAGATTAGCAATAAATGGACCAAAAGTTGTTTTTACGTCAAAATAGGATTCCCATGTATGAGAAACTGTCATGCGCAATAACGACAAATGAAAATATAAATGATGTATAGTCTAGGATGCAAAACTTCATTACTATACCGGATACAGTAAGGAACAGCTATTAACTTATTGAATTTGAATGTATGATCTTTGTTTTAACTGTACACGCCCTCTTCCTAAGGAAATAATTGGTTCACAACTCAAAAGTTAATCTCTTGGAGTAACCTAGCATGTTAAATATTGCAAACACACCCATAATACCTTCCGCAAGAATCTTTTTAATTCCCATATAGAAAATAGATTTGCGGACGAAACCCAACAAAACATAGATCAAACAAATCAAGGGTGGAAGGACAGATCTACAGAATCAAAAAAAGAAGGAAAAAATATCTTGAAAGATTGGCACGGACCCGGTTCATTTTGGCATGGTTAGAAGTGTTCATTAGAGAGAGTGGGTTTGTCCCACATTGTCTATCTTATGTATGTGTAACTCTCCAGAGTAATATAAATAAAGGTATATGTGTAAGGGTTCATTAGCACCTACACACTTTCCCTTCCTAAACAACATGGTATCAAAGCAGGTTCACCATCCACCTTAGATATGCAAAACCCTAGCCGCCACCCTCTACCACCATCTTAACCTTAATCCTAAACCATCACAACCCTAGCTTCTGCCTTAACCCTAACCCTAACCCTAACCCTAGTTCACCGGTTATTGTTCCCGCATACTGTTCATTGATACTGTTCATCGTTGTTACTGTTCATCATGCACTGTTCATCGCCTTTACTGTTACTGTTCATCACTGTTTCGGCGACCATCTTCATGCACTGACACACATCACCAAGCCCTGTTTTCTCGTCTTTGCAATTTCCGTTGATGTTTCTCTCGCTCTGGTAACTATTTTCTATGCTGTTCTTGTCAAGTATCTCTGTCATGTGGTGGATTGGTGGTTGTGAAGAATATGTTATGTTGGGGTTGTTGATATTGGATATCTATCCAGTCTGGTGACCAGTTCAATGTTAGTATATTAGTTGATTTTGTTCATCAATAGTTATTGGTATTCTGCTTGGTTGGTATTGCTTTGGTGCGTACTGGTTATTTGCTAGTTATTGGTTGTTGCCCCTCCATTGTTCGGTAGAATGTCTGAGAAGAAGGATTCTGATTCTGGTACTGTTTCTAGCTCTAGTTCTACTCTTGTTGGTAGCTTATCGAGTGGTTCTTGGTCTCGCGAGAGGCGCCCTATTACCTCCACACCATTAAATGGGGCAATTATGTTCTTTGGGCTAAAGCTGTTGAGGTGTATAAAATGGGTCAGTCTGAGGACTCTTTCTTGACTGATGAGCCTCCTGCTACAGCTAAACCCACATATAGGGCATGGAAAGCTGTTGATGCCCGTGTTCGTTCAGAGTTATGGAATAGTATGACGGAACAGGTTGGTAGTACGCTTATGTTCTGTGATACAGCTAGAGAGGTGTGGACACAGGCACAAGAGTTGTATTCAGGTGTCAACAATCTCCGTCGCACATATGATCTTCATCAGTCTTTCTTTAATATATCTCAGGGTGATGATTCTTTTGAGGATTATTATGCTAAATTTCAACGCATTTGTAATGAATTGGATATATGTGAGCCATTTACTGTTGATATTCAAGTTACCCGGCGCCAGTGTGAACGCATGAGGGTTACTCGTTTTTTATCCGGTGCATCATCCACTTTTGGCCCTGTGGGTAATCAGATTTTAGAAAATTGTGACTTACCTCCACTCAGCGAGGTATTTAGTCGTCTCCGGTAGTCAACGTCTATTTCTGCACCGAATTCTGGTCGTTCTGCTTTGTCTTCCGCTATTTCTAACAACTCTGTTCTCTCTGTCAGCCATGGTCGCAGTCGCGGACGTGATTCTGGATTTAGTAGTCGTGGCCGCGATCATGGGGTGAATGGTAGTGGCTTTGGCGGCCATGATTCTGGGTTTGGAGGTCGTGGTCGTGACTTTGGAGGCCGTAGTTTTGGTCGTGGTCGTGGTCGTGGCTTTGGTGGCCGTGACTCTGGTTTTGATAATCATTGGGGTCGCATATCAGGGGGAGGTGGCCGCGGTCGCGGCCGTGATTTGAGATTTTGTACTCATTGTTGAGGAACAAATCATACGATGGAGTTCTATTATAATCTTCACGGCTTTCCCCAGGCTCATCAGGCTGCTATCTCTCAGAATACTGAACAGTTTACTCAATCCTCTGCCGATGTGGCTATTTCAGCTGAGGAGTACCAACGTTTTTTGTCATTTCAGGCTGCGACAGGATTCTCTACTGCTACGCTTGCTCAGACCGGTACATCCGTTGCTTGTGTTGCCTCCTCTTCTTCCTCTCCTTGGGTTATTGACTCAGGAGCCATAGATATGACTGGTACATCTGCTTTCTTTGATCAACAACTGGTTGGTAGAACATCTCATGTCACCTTAGCCGATGGCTCTACCACTGTTGTTACTAGCTTCGGTTCAGTTCCTATCACTTCGTCTTTTACTTTATCATTTGTATTACATGTTCTTCGTTTCCCGTTTAATCTTATGTCTATGAGCCATCTTACAAAATCTTTAAATTGTTCCGTCACATTTCTTCCTCATGGCTCTGTTTTCAGGATCTCAAGACGGGGAGGAAGATTGGTGGGGACATTGAGCGAGGTGGCTTATATTACTTGACTGTTCCTCAGCCTGTAGCTCTTCAGACATCAGAGTCTCCATACCAACAGCATTGTCGTCTTGGTCATCCCTCTCTTCAGAGTTTAAAGCACCTTGTGCCCTCCTGTCGTTCCATTAATAAATTGGTTTGTGAGGTCTATGAATTTAGTAAACACGGTAGAGTCACTTTGTTACCTAGGGTTGAGCGTCGTGCGTTGCGTCCTTTTCAGTTAGTTCATTCAAGCATTTGGGGGCCGATTCATGTGCCTAGTGTTTCTGGTTTTCAGTATTATGTTATTTTTATGGATGACTTTTCTCGTTTTACATATCTTTATCTAATGAAAGAGCGGTCTGAATTGAAATCTGTTTTTAAAACTTTTTACATGGAAGTCAAAAATCAGTTTGATACTTGTGTTAAGATATTTCGTTCCGATAATGCCCGTGAATATTTTCACCATCATCTTTCTCATTTTGTCGATGATCATAGCATTATTCACCAACAGTCGTGCTCTTGGACTCCACAACAAAATAGAGTTGCTGAGCGCAAGATTCGACACTTGTCTAAGGTTATGCGTGCCTTATTATTTCAAATGCAGGTTCCTAAGTCGTATTGGAGTGATGCCGTTCTCACTGCATGTTATCTAATCAACCGTATGCCCTCTACAGTCTTAGGTGGTCAAGTTACCCATACGGTTTTGTTTCCCGGTCGGCCTTTCCACTCTTTACCCCCTCAGGTTTTTGGGTGCACCAGTTCTGTTCATGCTCTTGATCCTGAAATAGGAGTAAAACTTGATCCTCGGTCTTTTAGGTGTATCTTTCTGGGATACTCACACACCCAGAAAGGCTATCGATGTTACTCTCCTACTTTACGTCGTCACTTTGTATGTGCTGATATCACGTTCAATGAGTCATTGACTCATTGCCATATTACTCGGACCATGTTACTACCAATGATCTTCTTACACTTGAGTCTGTGTTACCTATGGTTGTTCCTAATGGCACTATTCCACCCCAACCTTTGCAGGTATATGTTTGTCGTTTCCCAGCATCAGCGCCGCCTCTGCCTCTAGCACAAACCCCGCCTTCGGCACCACCTCCGCCTACAAAACCATTCCAGTCTGCCGAACTCTGAGTGCCCACGCCTCCGTCTTCTCCCCCGTCGCCGGATCCACCTGCTCCTCGATATCCGACTCATGAGAATCGTCGTCCCCCGGCAAAATATGGTTTTTCTAATCTCTCGAGCACTTCTCATCCTATTTCTCAGTTTATCTCTTATACTCATCTCTCTCCATCCCTTCATGCTTTCACTGCTGTTGCTTCCTCCGTTTTTGTTCCTAAAACTGTTCAGGAGGAATTATCTCGGTCTAAGCGGCGAACAGCTATGGCGGATGAAATGACTGCTCTTCATACTAATGGCACATGGGAATTGGTTACTCTTCCCGCTGGGAAATCTACTGTTGGCTGTTGTTGGGTCTATACCGTCAAGTATCTACCTGATGGCATTATGGAGCGTCACAAAGCTCGTCTGGTTGCTAAAGGCTACACCCAGACTTATGGTGTTTGATTATTCCGAAACGTTCTCTCCTGTTGCCAAGCTTGGCTCTGTGCGGATTCTTATTTCTCTTACCGCCACTCTTGGTTGGCCGTTGTATCAGCTTGATGTAAAAAATGCCTTTCTCCATGGCGATCTCCAGGAGGAAGTCTATATGGAGCAACCACCGGGGTTTGTTGCTCAGGGGGAGCATCATAAGGTATGTCCTCTTCGCAAGGCACTTTATGGACTTAAGCAATCTCCTCGAGCGTGGTTTGGCAAGTTTAGTGAGGCTATTTTGAGATTTGGCATGCATCGAAGTCAATCAGATCATTCTGTGTTTTCTCTTATGTCTGCTCGAGGGAAAGTATTGCTCATTGTCTATGTAGATGACATTATTATTACTGGAGATGATCAGAAATGGATTGGTGAGTTGAAACAGTTCTTACATAGTTAGTTTCACACTAAAGACTTGGGTAAGCTACGATATTTCTTGGGTATTGAGGTAGCAAGGTCAAAGGATGGGATTAGTTTGTCCCAGAGGAAATATGTGTTGGATATTCTAGAGGAAACAGATTTGCTGGGAGCCAAACCAGTGGAGACTCCAATGGATCCTAATGTCAAACTTTGCGTTGATCAGGGAGAGGAATTTCCTCATCCAGACCAATATCGTCGCTTGGTTGGTAAGTTGAATTATCTTACCAATACACGTCCTGATATCTCATTTGCTGTTAGCATGGTGAGTCAGTTTATGTCTGCTCCTCGTCTTCCACATTGGGAAGCTTGTATTCGTACTGTGAAGTATTTTAAGGCTCATCTTGGATGTGGTTTATTTTACTGTTCAAATGGTCATTTGCGTGTTGAGGCGTTTACTGATGCAGATTGGGCAGGGTCACCTTCTGACAGACGTTCAACAATTGGTTATTGTACATTTGTTGGTGGCAACTTAGTTACCTGGAAAAGTAAGAAACAGACTGCAGAAGCAGAGTATCGTGCCATGGCTCATACTACATGTGAAGTTGGTTGGTTGAGATCATTTCTTGAGGAGCTGGGATTTCAGGTGCAGTTACCCATTCCTATGTATTGTGACAATCAGGCAGCAATACATGTCGCTTCGAACCCTGTGTTTCATGAGAGAGCCAAACATATTGAGGTAGATTGTCATATCATTCGAGAGAAGGTTGATGCTGGTGTGTTGGCTATGCCTTTTGTGTCCACAGATGCTCAGATAGCAGATGTTTTTACTAAATCATTGTTAAACCTCGTTTAGAATTTTTATGTAATAAGCCGGGATTTTGTGATAACTATTCTCCAGCTTGAGGGGGAGTGTTAGAAGTGTTGTTTATTAGAGAGAGTGGGTTTGTCCCACATTGTCTATCTTATGTATGTGTAACTCTCTAGAGTAATATAAATAAAGGTATATGTGTAAGGGTTCATTAACACCTACGCACTTTTCCTTCCTAAACAACGGATATTATAGTACTTTGACAAAACATAAATTTAGCCAAGAGACTATTGAAGGCTTGAAGCACATATTATAGCCATTCACACTATCTCAAAATGCAAAAAAAAACTAGAACTGGTCAAACCTTGAAGCCAACTCTTGCAAATGCAACTTCACCATCTACACTAAAATGGTGTGGGCTTGTCGTGTACCTAAAACCAGAAAATAACAAAGATAAAGAGACACACTATAGACCTGCTACTAATAAGAACTAAATAGAGAGTCCTGCTACACACACCGCAAATCTGTGCACAGATTTCGTTGTGGGGCCCACCACGAGTCCCACACAAATCATCCGAGCCGTTCATTAAATGTAAAACATTTTTTCAAGGGTCCCGTAAAAAATAAGCTCAATCCGATACCTATAGGTGCTTGATCCAACCATATAACTTTTCATTCAAATTTTCGGATAATGAAAAGTTATATGGTTGGATCGAGCACCTATAGGTATGGGATTGAGCTTCTTTTTTACGGGGACCCTTGAAAAAATGTTTTACATTTAATGAACAACTTGAATGATTTGTGTGGGACCCGTGGTGGGCCCCACAATCTTTGCACAGATCTGCTGTGTGGGTAGATTTTCTACTAAATAGACACTCAAGTGAAAATAGACAAAAACAAAGGGCTTCAATATGCAGAAACTTGTACTCCTTCCGTTTCTAATTGTTAGTCCATCATTCCATTTTGGGCTGTTCCAAAGTGTTGGTCCTTTTCCGACAATGGAAGGAGAAATTTAATGATTTTCCAAAAGTGTCCCTCACAAGTATAAGTGTTGTAAAGTAGGTAGAATATAGGGGTAATGATGGAAATGATAGGCATTAAATTTGAATGTAGGTGTAATCATTACATGTCTCCTTTAAATAATTGGAATTCCCAAATGGGACCAACAACATGGAATTGAGGGAGTAACATAGATAAAAGGTCTTGTTTCTAGCACCTAACTTTTTCCTTTTGTTTGTTTATTTGGTCCAAAACAATCAACATATATACAAAACATACAAATACGCTTGCGAAAGCTTGGCACAGCTACGTGTGGAGACTTCTTGACCGTTCATCACAGTTTTTCTTCCACTTATCCCAATCCATCTTTCTCTTAAAATAGGTTGATCAATTATTCCCAGAACCTATTAGCAACAAAAAATAAGCATAATAATAAAACTTAAGGTTAAAATTGAGCCAGCGTCCGCCTAGACTGACTCCGCAACTTGTTCACTTAGAATAATATCATGCCACACCATAAAGAATCACAACCAACTAATGTACTCTGTTTTCAGTAAGAAAATGAATGCTTCTCTCTTTATTCTCTCCAGGAGAGCCCAACTGAAATGGCAGTTACAAAATTGCTTGTGAATGTACATAAACAGGATGCATTTGTGCCAAATTTATTGTAAGAAGACACAATTAAAAGGATCTCATACAACTTGTTTGAACCTGACAAAACTGACAAGAAGTCAATCTAAAAGGTTCAACTGATAAATTGTACCCATTTGAATATTGAAATCGCATCTTATGCGCCCATAAAGCAAATTATTCCCCCATTTCCTGCCGAGAATAAGAAGTTATTCTATGCTCATAGAGCAATGCCTCAACGCCCCTCTTTCACGTGGAGCCCAAACCTAAATGCAATGGGTCACATAATTGCATGGGGGCAGCGTAAGAGCATTGCAACCCCATACTTTTCAGTCAAATGGTGCGGAAGTCTTACCGGTTTTCCTTTGTGAAGCAAAGCGATGAGAGTGCCAAACAAAGGTTTTCCTGGAACACAACATGAACAAAAACCACACAAATTAGATATTTCAGAGTTCAAACCAAGAAATATAAACAAAATCAGAAGAAATAAGATGAGGAAATGCCTGTAATGAAACTTTCTGTTCCGTCAATAGGATCTAAAACCCAAACATAGTCTGAAAATTCTTCTTTGCACCTCCAACCACCCTCCTCTCCGAGACTGCAATTTCTATTATGTTTAGTTTCAGCACGAGGAAAAAAATAAGGTTTTTTTGATACCTTCCCCATGGAAGACTATGAAAAAAGGATTTGCACCCTAAAAGAATAAATGGAACAGCTAGGCCCTAAATGAATTCATAGCAATGCGGCCCCTTTGACAGGCGTGGTCTCACAATTGCATGATATGCGGCTTCTCCAGCGACTACCACATATGTTTAAGGGTGCACATTGCATAATATTATGAAAACTTTCCAACATTTGTCTTTAGGGGGCAAAAACAGTAGAATTACATGGCCTTAGAGTGAAAACTAGTCATGCCATTCATCTCACTTACATTGCGTGGGAAGGAAAGCACTCTTGTATAACCGAAACCATTGCTTCCTCCGTCTCTCGATCAGCAATTGTAACAAGAGCTAATGAAATGAAATCAATTCAGAAGCACTTTTCACTAAATATTTAGACAAGTAGCCAAACATTGACCAGGGCAGACAGACTTGGACACAAGTGCGGTCATCATATAAACTGCACTAGCTCTGTTTTACTATTTTGAGTCTACTAAAACACAAACTGCAGCAAGTCACAGTAGATTGAATATTTCCCCCTACTACGATTGTGAAGAAACTTGCATATATATATATATATATATATATATATATATATATATATATATATATATATATATATATGATACACACATTTTTCAATACAACCAGTGCTACAATGCCTAGTCTTCAAAATATGAAAAAGTTTCGTGTTCAATCGTTAATCAAAAATAAAAATCTGCAACATGTATGTATAGAAATTTCTTGTAATGCAGGGTATCCCACACCAACTTATGTGCATCTCAGACTAATCCCGGCAACCCGTCTCATAGCCGTTTCAAACGCTTGGGTGTTCGTTGACGTGGCTAAGAAGAGTTGAACTTGCAACCTAACAAAACCTAGGTTTTAATGATACTTTGGTTTTAGCTTTTAGATTTTGTTATTTCCCTTAGTTATCAAATAGGAAAGAACCACACTGTTCTAGGTTTTATCGCCTCTCCACCATCCAAAAACCATGGCTCTGCCCCCTATATCTAAAACAGAAAATAACAAAACAGAAATTCCTCTGAAAAATCTGAAACTTACTTGAGTCCTCCTTATTGATAATGTCAAAGGGTTTACGGAAGTACTTGCGAATTGCTTCCCTGGCTGCATCGGCGGCCTTGTTGGCGACTGCGGCAAAACGATCTAGCTCAGATTGATCGGGGAATGAGCTATTGGCTTCAATTTGATTCGAAGGGCTTGAATTCAAAGCCATTACAGATTTCCTTCTACTTCCTTACATTCTATCTAGGTTTACTCCACACTGTACACAGACTGACATGCCGTTAAGAGAGCGAATAATTATAAACATTGGTCATGGGTAACTTGGGAAACATTCAAAACCATCCAAACAAGTACTTAAGAGATTCAAACATCAAAACAACTACCTAAACTTTTCTGAGCAACTTTTACGATGAATAGTTAACAATTTTCTAAAAGAATAATTCACAATAAAACCATCTTTCTCGTCACAGCGCCAAGTTTGGACTAAATTAATTCCTCGTAGATACTGTGGTTATAGAAGTTCAGTGTTTTTTTTTTTTGTTTAATTTTTGGTTGGTCAAATCCCTGAAAGCGAAAGTGAGCCCACACCCCCGGCAGGGACAAAGAAACGGAGGAGAATTCTGCTTCTCAGTACTCTACCAGCAAGTCAAAGGATGAGGGTGTCTCAAGGGGATCACCTGGTCCTTGCCTTCGATAAATGTCAACGTTAATCGCGCACTAAGAACAATGGTAGGCAAAACCTAGATGTTCTTGGCGATCACACGGCCCACCGCAGGTGTAGTACTACGAGACGATGCTCAGGATGACAGGGGCTATGCTCGATAACGATAGGCAAATCGGCGCATGAGCCGTGGAGTAAGCCCTTGCATTCGAAGCATACATTCACCGCGCTTTCATCAATGGGAAACCCACAGCAAGTGCAAGGATAGACAAATTTTCGGTTCGCTTTCGGTCCAAACTCAGCCTTAATACTTAAAGAGCAATGACAAGTAACGCATATGAGCAGAGTAAAGGAAGGAAAACAATGCACAGAGAAAGAGAGGGATTACCTTGCCGACGAGGAGAGAGAGAGAGAGAGAGAGAGCTCCGTCGTTTTCGGCTACTGTGAGAGGCAAATTGCTTTTCCCCCCTCTCCTGACACCACACCCCCCCGAACCCCACCGCCGTTCCCCAAATTACCCCTCCCCCCACACCTCGCAATTCCTTTGTTTATTTAATTGCCTTAATTTTATTTATTTAATTTCACTCTTTATTTATTGAATTATAAAATTCAGTTTTTTTTAAAAAAAATTAAGTGTTCCAAATTAATTTCAATCCGTTTGAACAGGTGGAAAGATTTTAATTTTTTGATCATTTTATCCTAAATGGTCATAATTAAATTTTTACTCTAGCGCTCTCGTTGATTAATCTTGAGAGGTATTTGATTCAACGATTTTCTTAGGGCTAATCATTGAGAGCTCTAGAGTCAAAATTTAATTATAACCATATAGGATAAAATAATCAGAAAACTAAAATTTTTCCACCGGTTCAAATGGATTGAAATTTGAAATACTTAATTTTTTAACCATATTTTTTAATATATAAACGGTCTAAAGAGGTTGAAAAATTAAGTGTTCCAAATTTTAATCTGTTTGAACCGGTGGAAAGATTTTAGTTTTCTGATTATTTTATCCTAAATGGTCATAGTTAAATTTTGACTCTTTGGCTCTCGTTGATTTGCCCCCTAAGAGATATTTGATTCTACGACTTCGTTAGGGTTAATCAACAGAGCCTTAGAGTCAAAATTTAACTATGATCATTTAGGATAAAATGATTAGAAAACTAAAATATTTCCACCGATTCAAACGGATTGAAAGTTGAAACACTTTTTAACCATATTTTTTAATATATAAAGGAAAAAAATGGAAAGAAAAACCCGTCGGATTCATTAGAGGCAATGCTTACACCTCATGCTTGGAGTGTAAACAAAAGACCAAAAAAAAGATCAAACAGAAATGTTGATTCGTATGCCAAGATAAAGCAGCGAAATTACTCTTTCCAATACTCCCCAATACTACGTACCTTTACTCTTTCCAATCAGAAATGTTGATGCAGATAAAAAAAATTGTTGATTTGTTGATTCAAGTGATTCCTCTTTCCAATAACTATAATACACCTCTGCCTTTTGCACCTCTGCCTTCAGAGAAATTACTCACTATACATACTTGTATATATACACACACTCTCCCTCACCTATCCGAAAACTCACACACACTAAAACATTCTGCCCTCTTTCATTATGAGTTAACCAAAAAAAAAGAAGGGAGGAAAATGGGAAATGACACAAATAAAGAAAAGATTTGAGAATTAGGAAAAAAAAAAAAAAACGGTCGGAAAAGTGTGTGTGTGTGTGTGTGTGTGTGTGTGGTGGGGGGGGGGGGGGGGGGGGGGGGGGTTGTGTCAGGGGAGGGGGGAAAAGCAATTTGAAGAAGGCACTACACTTTTTATAATGACAATTTAAAATTTATATTCTAGCATAAAACGTATGGAAATTAATTTTTAACACTCTAAAAATTGATAAAATGGTTTCAAAACGATATCGTTTTGTGTATCAACACACTAAAAGATAAATTTTAAAGTGTCATCATAAAAAAAATAAGTGTCAAAATCATGTTTCTTTGAAGAAATTAATTTATCCTATTCCTATTTTAAGACAAATTTTATGAAATGGACTGGTTCTTACATATGCTTTTAACCACAACTTGATAAAAAATTAACTTAATTGGACATTGATAGGTGTATCGAAAAGTATAATTGAATTTAATTGGATTTATAAATTGCAATCTAAATCAAATTAATAGTCATGCATATTTTAACTTTAAATTTACTAAAAGAAGCAAACCGACCATTTTATAAACCAAAATCCAAAACTTAAAATATCTATCGATGTCCGATAAAATTGATTTTTTTACATAATTTTCTTCGTGGATAAACTACTCAACAATTCCTACAAGATCAACGGTTTATGTTTACTACAATGAACATCGTCATGGATAAACTACTCAACAATTAATCCCAACAAAATCACCAGTTTATGTTTACTGATAAACTACTACTTAACAATCTCTACAAGATCAACGATTATGTTTACTACAATGAACTCAACGCACGGTAGAGCCACCGTGGTGGTGGTGAAAGTCCACCGGCATACAAAATATGAACACCCTTATGAATTTTAACAATACCTTGCACTTTCATTTATTTTATACAAAAATAAGTCCACCAGCATGCAGAATTTGAACACTCTTCATGAATTTTAATAATGCTCTCGGGAGAGAGCAAGCAGCAGTGGTAGCCCATCAGCATTCCTCGCAGAAGAATGCTCTTATAGTAACAAACTCAAACTATCTTATTCAACAACTTAGCATGTACAACGTCAGCTAAAACAGAGGAAAAATGGCAGCGTAACAACTCGTGATTGCTTAGAGACCCTCTTCTATCAACGCCAGAGAGAGCAGCAAACAACTCGTGATTGCTTAGAGACCCTCTTCCATCAACGCCAGAGCGAGCATCAAGCAAGCGAAACTGGAATGTGGCAAAGCGAGCAGCAAAAGCACCGAGGACCCTCCACTTTTATTTATTTTACTAAAATGTCATTTTAATTATGGGCAAAAAATAAACAATGTGAAACTTGACATTACTAACTTTAACGATTTGTAAATGGATAATCAAAATTTGATGTAACAAATTTTGATTATTCCCTTTTGATTATTAAATTGCGGATGCTCTTATATCCTCCAGATTAGGTCCTCCCAACAAGCCAATGAATAAAGATATATTACTAGACATGGAATGTGCCATTGAGACATACAAAAGACCACCAAACACAATTGGAAACAAAAACTCAAAATAGACACCATTCACACAACTTATTACAATTGAGTCCTCAAAACAAACTTCAAACAAGTGCCACGGTTTATACCTAGTATATACCACAAGTATGATAAAAACAAACATATCACTTCACTCACATACAACATCAAGACGTACCCATCCATACAATGATGCTTTTCCTCTAGTGGTTGTGGTGGTGGGTACCAGGTAGTTTCTCCTTGATCTTCTCCATTATACCCTTCTTCTCGTGCTCGTGCGGGTGGTGCCCCGGAGGAGCAGCAGCGCTGCTGAGGGGAACCGGGCAAGACCCGGTTTGAGGGGCATGCTCGTCTTTGTGCTTTCCGGGCAATATCTCCTTTAGTTTCTCTCTCAGTCCCTTCTTCTTCTCCTTCCTCCTCCCACCTTGCCCATCATCCTCGGACTACAAAATTTACCAAGGAGGGGAGGGATCGAGTTCAAAAAAATGACAACGAAATGATGGAAATCATGCGTCGAACATAGTTGTGGTCGACACTATCAACAGTGAGTTGAACAAACCGTTTGTTAGAATAAATGCATATACAAAATAATATCGGAATCATATCATACCATCCTTGTGCAATACGACCTGGACTTTGAAATTGGACCCGGACTTTGAAATTGGACCCGCTGCTAGACGGTTCTCTAGAATAGTCGGTCCATTCTCGCAATTGCATGTACCGCGTTGCTGGGAAATAATAGGGTATCTTGCTAGTAATTCCGTACGATTTTCTAGCCTAGTGAATGGCACATAGCCACATACTATACCAAAGTTGATATGTACAACATTAATTTGTTCTGTTTTAAGATAAATTATTGTCTTTAGTATATTTCTGATAAGGTGATTGATTTTCGCTTTTCGCACCCTTTTTACCGTTCGTACTTTTCTTTTCTTTTTTGTCTCGTCCATATGAATTCATGAAAGGAGGAAAAAATTGAATAATAAGTGAAAGTGTGAAAAGAGTACTGTCGCAATTTCACCCAAATAGAAACCTAAAAAACTGAAGATCATATGTACTCTCTCCGTCCCAAAATTATTTGTCCAATCCGTAAAACGGAGTCTTAAAAATAATACAATTTTTAATAACTTACTAGATATCAATGAGTTTTTTTAATTTGAGAAAAAAATTTAAATTTTTTCTTTAAAAAATTGCATTATTTTTAAGATATCGTTTTCATTTGTGAAAAAAGTTTGAATTTTTTCTTTAAAAAATTGCATTATTTTTAAATTATCGTTTTGCAGACCGGACAAATGAGTTTTTTTAATTTGAGAAAAAAATTAAAATTTTTTCTTTAAAAAATTGCATTATTTTTAAGATATCGTTTTCATTTGTGAAAAAAGTTTGAATTTTTTCTTTAAAAAATTGCATTATTTTTAAATTATCGTTTTGCAGACCGGACAAACAATTTGAGACGGAGAGAGTAAATAAGAGAGACACGAATATGATCACATGATAAACTATGTTAACATCATGACAAGTTTATGGAGGGTGAACGTATAGCTCACCGAGCTAGAGCTCGAACTGCTGGAACGGCGTAGCTGCTCCCCCAGCGGCCTGTGCTCACCTCCGGTAGCTCCAATCCCCGTCACACCACCGTGCACAGCCGCCTCAGTAGGCTGTACTGCACCACCATGCGGGTGGGTTCCGGTGAGCGGTACGCCTTCGACGACGGTCGACTCAGCCACCACAACTTCACCCGTGTCGGTGGTTTCCACTTCCTCCACGATGGTGGCGGCAACCCCGGTCAGGTGCATGGGGTGGCCGTGCTCGTCGGTCAGCTGAACCGGGTTTCCATGTTCGTCGGTCAGCTGTATAGGGTTGCCCTGTTCATCATAAATATCAGCCATCTTTTTAGAGTTGAAAGGGGCTCTAGATACAAATTAAGCAGAAGATAGAAACAGAGTGATAGATTAGGAAGTGTTTGGAAACCAGATATATAGCCAAAACTAAAGGAAACGGTGAAGGGTTAATCTCTCTCTCTCTCTCTCTCTAGATCTCTTCTTGCTTTGCATGAAACCATGGTTTCCACACGTGTAGATTGGAGTGCAAGGATGTCGCCACATCAGGAAAAGCTAATCCACGTGTCCTCTCTTTGGACAAAGTGGATATACATATACTTGACTTCGGATCTTCGAAAAGAGTAATTAGGATGGATTTGGATCGAAAAATGGATTGTTATTTTGGCACTCTAAAAATTGATGGAGGGGCTCCCAAACGATACCATTTTGTGTATCAATATATTTCAATTTTGGAGCCCTTCCATCAATTTTTAGAGTCCTAAAATCAATTTCCTTGAAAAATTAATGCCTTGTTCTATTTGTTTTTCAAAAAATATTTTCCAAAAAATTCCTTCTAGATTTTCTCTACTTTCAACATTTCTCTCTCTACTTATTACCTCTGCTATTTTTCGAAAAAAATTTCAAATCCAAATCCAAACACAGGATATATAAGTAACTTTTTTTTTTTTGTCTTTATTTGATTTTTTTTATTTGTTTATTTTGCATCAAATTTTTGTGACTTATTAATTCGTCTTGGCGAGAGAAATTGGAAAAGAATAAAATTTTGATCGAAACTCATAATTTTTTAAAATTTTTTGTCCTTATTTGATTTTTTTTGCATTTGTTTTTTTTTTTACGTCAAATTTTTGTGATTGTCTCGGTGAGAGGAATCGAAAAAGTATAAAATTTTGATCGAAACTCATAATTTTTTTTAAAAAGAAATAAATAAATAAATAAAATATTTTTCCGATTCCTCTCGCCAAGACGAATCAATAAGTTACAAAAATTTGACGCAAAAGAGACATTTTTTTTGAGAGTCAAACCGCATTCACCGTTCTGTTCGGTTTGGATTTTCAAGAAGGCTTTTTAGAGTCATAAGTGAAAAAAGATAAATAAAATTTTTTTATTGAAGATCGTGCCTGAGAATTTTGAGACCCCAAAATGAACGAGGCAATATCTAATTATTCATAGTGAATTAAACGGCATTTTTAAGAAAAGGACCACAGTACATCCTCAATCAATGAGGGCATGGGAGACCTAATATTTGACAATGTAAATAAAGAGTGGTTGCTTTCAAAAAAAAAAAATTTTTTTTTTTAGTAGCACTGAAACAACAGCCCCAAATACCTCCAACAAAATCCGTGAAAAAAAAAACAAATACCTCCAACAAACCAGTGATGTTTGTGAACAAACCAGTGATGTTTGTGAACGTTATGCCGTGAAACCATGTCCCAGAACATGCTGCAGACAGCATTTGTTTTTGTTTTTGATCCGAACAGCATTTGTTTATGTTACAAGCTCAAATCAACACTCATCTACGAAAAAGTGCATACAAGTCAAAGAGAGACATTCTAAGTAGACATGATGAACCCAAAAAAACAAAAAGCCCTTCAAAAAGAATGGCAAGGGCACCTTCTTGTATTCTCAGTTCATACAAGTCGTAGAGAGACTCATCCAGGAAAATTTCATGAAGTTATTTTTTTCCTGACTGTTTTTCTAATGAACTAAGATGCAAAAGAACAAAACTTTAGAAGTGTACAAAAGTAGGATGACTAACATCATCCATTCCCCTATACTATCAATTCTTCTTCTCTATTTGTCGATGATTCGATCTTTTCTTCGCGTATTCTTCGCCTTTCTTTACACTGTAACTCCAGAAGCTAAGGTATTCCTGCTCGAATTGCAGATAACGAATGCAGAAGCTTACTAATGAAATCCAGATGGGATCCTGCTTCTTTTGCAGCTAACTTATCCAATAAAATTGTGCAGAAAAGAGCAACCGAGGAACCTGTTGCAAATGCAAAAGTAAACATATTATGAGCATCCACTATTAAGCATGAAGAGTTTGGAAAAAATGCTGAACTTCAGAAGAACATGTAAGAAACGCTACATCTAGATATTCAAAGTTTTCCACACAAAACTCACCCCAAACCCAAATTCTCAGAACTGACAGAATTTACATGAACGGAAAAATGAGTAGTCGGAAAGTGTAAATAGAGTGTTGTTCGGACAATCCAGCTCGAAAGATAAGTTACTTTATTATCAATACTTTATTATCAACAGTATTTACATGAATTGGAGCACCCCAATATGAAAGTTCCCAAATCATAAGTATGAAACTCCTCCAGATTGATTAATCTTCTTTGAAGCCAATATATTACTTTAGTTCATCAACCCCGAATTTACTGCACCTTTGGATGGAGGGATGTGGTAAGAAAGAGAGAGGATAGCCTTTTCTCAAACAAATCTCACAGATTTGGTGATAATGCTGGGAAACAAAATGGACCTTATATACATCACCATTTTTCTTCATTTTTATAACATCTCCCCTCTGTTACACATCAAAACAAGAGATAGGATTCTCATTTCTTTTTCTCTCTCACCTAATCCCCCAGAAAAAGGAACTTTAACTCTTTAAAAGAGATCTGAATTTCTTTTTACTAAAGATACAAAATTAAATTGGCATTTTAACGGACATGCATTCATGGTTTTTACATTTAGATTTAAAAGCACACGTATTTCGGGTACTTGCCACTTACTTTAAAGGTGGATCTCTCCAAAAGTACACAAGTATCAACTAACTAGGATGAATTGACATATGCAAGGGACAGATGCTCACCTCTTGAGAGTGAGAAATCGGGTCACCCCTTCCTGGACTTTGACCAGAAAAATCCCTTCTTCCAAGTAGAGTGATTCTCCGATAAGGATCTAGTTCCCTTTGACCCAAATGAAAAATGCCGCTTCAAGAAAGGCTTATTTGTGGAGCTCTTTATGCTTTTCTGGCCATCAAGGGCAATAGAATCACCATCAAGATCACTACTCACAACCCGGTTCCTAGATCTCTTTTTCCTACCCTTCAAATCCGTTACCACTTTTAATGCTTTTTCTGACAACTTCATGGGGGTCCGCTTCTCCCCAAAGGTACAAACCGGGCAAGCAGGGTCGTACTTGTTGATTTCAGCCGTAATGTTCTCCAAGCAATCAGAATGGTAAACGTGACCACAAGTTAGAACAGAAACCACAGCTAACTCGTACGAATGCCACAAAGATCTTTCAGCTACCAGTTTTGAGCAAACCCCACATTTTTGCATATCAGAGTGAGAAGCTGAACTACGGCTACTAGATGGAGTTAACTTCTCGTGGTAAAATCCCAAAGATTCACTGTCAAAAGACCACCTTTCTCCTCTATGAGAAGCTTCCATGAACTCAGGGAAGGCAGGAAAAGATGTTTCCTCAGAAATTGAGTTGTTTGACCGCTTACGTCCCCGAATTCGGCTATCAGATGCTTGTCGTAATAAAGGGCGCGCTGGAGAAGGATGGGCCCACCGTGATGGAGTTGAGCTGGTGTGAAGGAGAGGGCTTTGGGATGACAAAGGGGATGTAGAGAGTGATGAAACTGAAAGCAACGAGGGTGACATTTTCAAGGGGGATGGATTTGGAACTGCCGGTGATTCGGGTAACTCCTTAACCTAAATGAAAACACAAAAAAGGACCATGTGAGATCTAAGGAAAGGGAGATTAATGACGCACAATGATGGATGGCACCAAAAGGGCGTATTTTTATAAGTCCAGTTGTTATTGAAGTACCTCAGTGGGAACATTCCTAGAGCTTGATAGATCTGCATCACACAAGCAGAAATTAATAAGCAAAACACCACATAAGGAGCTGCGGATGCATTGGACATGCAAAGATAAACAATCTTAGTGTGCCAAAAGCAAAAGATCTTCGACAGGCCTTAAGGCTGTACACAAGACACCCAGGGTCCCAATCCTATATCAATAATCTGCAACCAAAATACTGACTATAATACTTAAGAATTCAGGGTGTCAATGTCTGTCATTTGTCATTCTCTTTATTCGCCTCTCACAAAACCCAAGAAGCATGCATATGGCTATGGGCATGGACACAGCACATGGCAATTAGGAAAAAATAACACGGAGAGGAAACTTTGCAACAAATAATATATGAATATGTCTACTTATATGTAGTTGCTAAGTATAAGAATTTAACATTACACAGCAATAACATTTTCTTAAAACGAATTCCAACGAAAAAAAAAACTTCAAGAACTTGAAAAATTAAATAGCCTGAACACAAAACCAGTTGAGTTCGCCCACAAAGCTTTCATTGTGGGAAGGGATTCCATTTATTCCAATTTACATGTGTGACCCCACTCAACAAATCCTATGCGTAACGCAAGGGTAAAAACATCAGCCAGGCCACGGGGCTAGTCTGACACATGGACACGTGTGACACAGATAAGTGGCCAAAATGAAGCTTCCATGCTTCACAGCAACACCCCTGGTGAGAGATGAGACTATTAATCCAACTTCCAAGGCAGATGAGAGTTAAGCACAATTAAGGAGGCAATGCAATGCTATCAGAAGACACCATAGTGGTTAAGTAGGAAAAAAAAACATTGCTGTTCACATGACACACTAGAAAGTGGAAGTATTGATGGGTTGAATACAAGAATAGAAGCGAGAAAGTAAGGATTAGTGTCTGCAAGCAACTAGCATGGACCTCCATGCCACTGTGCCTCCAGAAAAAGAAACCCAAGGGTTTCAAATACAGTAACTGCTAGAACGATGCTGCGGTGGGATATTGATTGCTGTCTCCTCATAGTTTACTATAATTTAAGTCAGTCGTTATGGAGAAAGGCTTGGCCGTTATTGCCATATCCACATTTTAGATTCCACTTCAACTCAAGAATGAAGAATTGGTCTTTGTTCGAAAGGCCAAGGCCTCTTCATAGACTTCAGTTGGCCAATGGTGGAATTTGAGGGCTTTAGGTTTCAAACTAAAGACACAGCATAAAGATCCTTCACTTTGCTAGGAACAAAAAATGAAAAGCTTCAAATAGTGCATTGACTACAAAACATGTCTGCTGGAGCTATTAGATGCATTTTTCAGTCTTTAAGACAATAAAAATGACTACAACAGTGTACTAAAAATCAGCACCAAATACGATACTGATTTTCATACAACTATTAGTTGTCAAAGACTCAAAGCAGCAAGATTAGAACAAATTGTAAATACCAACATCACACCACCTCGAAGAGGACTTTCATAGAACAAACAATCACTTTGATGGGCACAAAAACACAATCTATGGCAAGATATCCAACACAACCACTTTAAGTTCCATGTCCTAAAACTTGAACCAAACATCTTACAAAGATTTAGCATAACTATGATGTGACATAAACTACTTCTGTCCGAGGGGAAAAATAAGGAAAAGGGCCAGGTTGATCTTTTGGATAACGGAAACATATGTAGAAAATGGAGGACGCTACCTTAAAGTAATGATTCATAACGAAGCCAAGACAACACGAAAGTACGAAGTCTATTCTTGCATTTCACTTCTTACTTCTCGTTGTTCTCAACAACTGATCACTTCAGACACTATATTTGCTGATCGACTAATTAATTGCTTGCTTCTCCTAATTCAAGATGATATCTTTCTAATTACACCCTTCATCCCAAATTGTTGTTCCTGTTTCACTATTTGGGACCTCTCAAAAAATTGACCGTCTCGTAATTTATAATATTTTTTATATTCAATATGGATCTTGTTTGATAGCTCTCAATTCATTTTGTTAAACAAAGATTTCGAAATCCTAAAAAAACAATATAGATTGTCGAATATAGACAAGCTAAAAAGGAACAACAATTTGGGACGGCGGGAGTAAGATGATAGAACAGTTCTTTCATTGATTGGACCAGCTTTTCCTAAAAATCAAATCTTCCACACATGAAATCCTGCAGATCCACCTCACAGTTTAAAAGGTATACTTATTTGACAATCGTTAAATATTCTATGGAATACTATATTTTGATTATGACGATGAAAGATGATATGTATGTTGCAAACTGTCACAACACGATTCTTTAGTCACCAATCAATTCCATGTTACGAGCTAAAATGAAAGTATCTCATGCATCATGTTTATGTCATATAAAATGTAGTAATCTCTGTTGGAATACCTCGGAATCAAGCCGAGCATCAACAGGGTCTAGAATATTTTTTTTTGGCCTTTCGGCCTAACTGAATGACAAACCAGCAGCATTACAACAAGACACAGACTACCGGGTGACAACGGCTAGTAGCCTTGACAACTGGTCAAGGAAAACGAAAGGCCGATCGCCTGGCAGGACGAATGGGCAGTCGACCGGTGTTTGCATTGAATGCTCTGCTCAACTACCCCCAAAAGGACATATCTTGAAATGCTCTATGCATACATGGACGGAATGGACTTCTACACATCACTCACTCATCCAAAAGATCCATACTCAAGCATACAAGATCAAACGCCTAGAAATCAAGTTCTCCAATATTTCTGCTTTCATATACGCTCATTTGAGGAGTTCTTTGTATTTGCAATCGTATCACCATTTCTTCAATCTTCTTGTTAGATTTGTAATACTGTAGATGATTCTGAGTGAGTGTGTAAACACTTGAGAGCTTAACCAAATAAAGATTATTTTAGTGAGGTTTCTTTCTAAAGATTTTGGTATAAATCTTAGCGGTTTGCTAGCTTCTTCAGAAAGCTAGTGTGTCATCCACATTTGATGAATAGTGGAAACTCAAGTCGAAGCTTGAGAAGTGGAGTAGCCGAGTAGGCATCGCTTTGCCAAACCACTATATCTTGTGTTTGATCTCTCTATCACTACTCCTCATGTTCCGCATTCAATTTCCTCGCTTAGTTTATCTTGTTAATTGATTCGCTAATATCTCTAATTGCTTTACTCAGTTGCTTAGCAAGTAATCATTAAATGGGCATTATTGTTACCAACTCTATTCACCCCCTCCCCATGTTGATGGGTAACAAACCTGTATTCTGCACTGGAGTAGGAACCATGCCCAAGAGTAACGCCATAAAGAGAGTTAACTGGTCTTGATTTGCAGAGCTGGAATGTCAGCAATATTGGTCAAGACGAGCATGACAGAGACTCCACAAAGCGGTTATACTAGATGAGGTACCTTCTCTTAAATTCTAACAAAAGACCGACTACTCTAACAATTGTCCGGGCGTGATGAGATAAATGGAGAGTTCCTTGCATTTATGCATTCTGCCTAGTTTTAGGAGTGAAACCAACTCTGTCAATTTCTATGTAAGCCGAAGGCCTCTTGAAAAGCTCTTAGAGGTGATTACACCTTACTTTTGATCTAGCCTCTTCTAGAGGCCTTATAGTCCTTCTTTAAATAGTTATTCCTAAGCCCCCCCGGGGCAAGGCACGAGTACGGGGCGAGGGCCGCCCGCCATCTCCTGTTCATTTCCGAGGGGGTATGGGGGGGAAGAAAAACTACTTCAGAGATTGAGCTAGGAAGCTCTATAGCCATCCTTACTCTCTCATTGAAGGTAGTTTCCTATCCCACTCCTTTTACGCTTCAGAATTTTTATGGTCAAGGCAAGATGAACATGTAATAGCAATCACTCATAGTCGGACACAGATCATTAGAGAAGAGGTGGACGAAGTCTTTAGAGAAAACTAATGCAATCCGAAATCCTTCCAGTCTTCTCGATGTTTAAGTAACTGAAGTTTGTTATCTTGCCTATTCAGATCTTTCTACAAGTTGGAAGATACACACATCCCCTACTTCTAATCCTCCTATCATGCCTCAATGAGAGTCTTTTCCAGATTTTCTATAGTGACACTTGGCTCTCTTTCATAATCTAGTCAGCTATACCTGTTCAGTTTCTGCCTTTCATTCAAAGAGTAATCACAAATTGTCACTTTGAAGGGCAAAAGTACCGCTTGGCATGTTTTACAATAAATCCAGTGGCCCAAAACTTCCTGCAGTTTTCATTTTGACCAAATTAATCCATCATCATAAGAGAATAAAAATTTGTGGAGATTTACCTGATGAAGGAAGCCCAAAAATTCCAGCATTCCTCTCTGAAACGGGGGACTTTTGCCCTATCATTGTCTGTTCCAATTGACTTTCTTCTCCAGATCCATGTGCAGTTTCTACTACTCTTCTTCCAGATTTAATCTCCAACCTGTCATTCCGGCTGACTCCATCAGCCAACCGGTCCACAGAAGTCTCTTCCCCAGCGACTCGCCCACGGTGGTCCCACCGAACACTCCATGATGGTGAACATATAGTATTCCGTTGTAAAACGTCACTGTTGGATCGATTGATTATTGTTCTGTTTTTAGCAGCCACGCAACAAGCAGCACCCATACTCACCCAATACAGAACATAAAACAACTAATGCATCAACTGTAACTTGCACTAGTTCTTCCACTCAAGTATTCCGAGAGGACATTCCAAAAACTTTTTTTACTCTGCAATTAAATTAAAGAAATCGTCATGCAACAATTTTGGACAATATTACACAGTGTAATGAGTTCCAGATAATAAGCAGCCTATCAATGATAATCCTAAGGTAGAGAACCATTCAAAACAGAATGAACAGCCAAATATCTCATTCAGTGTTTAGCCTAAAAACCAAATCACAATAGACCCGTAAACATAGATTATTCTCGGTAATAACGTGATTTCCCGTGGTCAACAGAGCATTCACCCGTCCCTGGTACCTTAGCATGATAAAAGGAGGTGGCAAGAAAATTCTTATTGTGTTTCTAAGGAAGTTTTTCAAGTCCAGAAAGCTGCATTCTAAACAGGTTCTAAGCTAAGAAGATCATTCCCATGGAAGAATCAAACCAAATAAGGATACAAATAACAGCCGAACACAACAAATTCATTAACTGAAACATGACAAGTTGACGCTACTGTTCCATAACAAAAGAACATCCGCTAGCAACAGAATGCCTTCCCCAAACCTAATGAAATTTAGGGCTTCAAACTATGCCTTACCAAAATAACACTACATATGCAACAGAACAGTTGGCACAATATTCTCGAAGCCAAAAAATGACAGGCAAATCAACAAACTAAAGTTTCAACAAAAGACTGCTCAAACCAAACAAAACAGAGCGTTAAGTCCCAATCAATTTAGCATCTGCTACATTAATCCCTTTTTCGCATTGATAAATCATTTCCATGTCCCGCAATCACTTCTAACATCCACTAGTAGTATCGTAGACACCAAACAGAAAACAAAACAAAACAAAAAAAAAGGAAAAGAAAAAGAAAAACCTGAAAAAAAAAACAGAAAAATCGAAATAAATTGGCCAAAAAACACACCACCTTTAGTCAATTTCATTGTTCGATAAAACAGTTCCATGTGAACCAATCACAATCACTTCTGACATCTACTAGTAGCATTCATACTCATAGACACCAAACAGGACACGAACTTTTAACAGACAAACAAACACAACCGAAATATATTGGCCAATAACCAAACCACCTTTGATAAAACAGTTCCATGTCCAGCAATCACAATCACTTCCCACACCTTCTAATAGAATTCATAGACACCAAAACAGACCATAGACTTCGAGGAGAAAACAAAAAAAAAAATATCAACGGAAAAAAACAGAAACAATCGAAATATATTGGCCAAAAAAACACACGACCATGAGTCGATTTCACGTCCTATTTTGCAGGAAGGGCTGGACCGAGTCTAGCTCCAAACAAAACCCTAAAAATAACACGATTCACACACTACAGGTGTCAGACAGATCCGTGATGACAGACGAGAAAACAGTAATTTACAGTAAGGGAAAAACGAACACACCGAGTAACACTCGAGAACCTTGTGATTTCCATATTTGTCTCGAGTGAATCGAACAATCTGTTTGTGGAAGAAAAAAATAGTAGTATTTGATAGATGGATGGTCGAGCAACCGTACCTGTTTATCGCAGAGGCCGCCAGGGAGGAGAGAGAGAGAGAGAGATCAGTGATTGAGTTTAGTTGTGGAAATCTGTTTGAGAGTTCACAGTTTGGGCAAAATGATTTCACTCCTTATTCGTCATTTTTCGTTGGAACGCTTTTGTAAACAATAATAACTCTAATACCAAAGCCATTTACGCACCCACACTCACTCACAATAAGGTGGGGCCCATACATATTGAATGTGTAGTGTATATAGACTCTACCTTTGTTGTGAGTATGGGTATGTAATTGAGTGTATAAATGGATGGGGTGGTAGAAGTACTTTTGTCATACTTTGATTGGAACTTGTGGAAAAGAACCAAAAAAGGAAGAGAAATTTAAAAAAAAAAATCATTTTTATCTCATAAATTATGTTTTTAATTCGTCCTTCAACTACAAAAATCACCTATTTCATTCGTAAACCTTTTAATTGAAACCAATTAATTGGTCTAACGTTAACGGATTCCTCTTTTTTTGGAAAAAAATCTTTAATACAACAGTTATTTGTAACGCTCTCTCATATGATGACATGGGCTCTATATATGTGTAGGTCACACATTATGTGAGCGTTACAAATAACCGTTGCGTGGAAAATTTTCTCCGTTTTTTGATGAAAAAGTTAACGGATCCTCCAATTTCGTCTAAAGGTTCATTTCTAAACAATGACCCTTTTGTCTACTTCGTTCTTAAACTATGATCCGTTTATCTATTCCATCGACTATTACACCAAATTGGTTCCAATCAGGAAGTTGAAAGATCACCGGTTCTTGGCTTATAGTATGTTCCAGAGCCCCCTGAATACAAGATCGGAAAGTTTGCTTACAAAAGCAGATCTTGAAGAGGCATTAAGCTAATCACGGTTACCACTCTTAGCCGTTTGGAGTCCGACGGGCAGCCGAGCTTAATATCTTTGGGTCTCCTTCTCTCTCTTTATATGCCAATATGTTTGGTCTGAAATCTGAATGCCTATTGTGTTCGCTAAGCTCCGTTCGTTTTTCCTCCGTAGTTTATTCGCCCGTATTGCATGCCTTAGGTGGTGGTGTTCTTTTCACGTGCGATGATCCCTCGTAGAGTGAAATAGGTCATATTTGTAGTTTAAGGACGAAGTAGAAAAACAGAGAATAGTTTAGGGGCTAAAAACTTTTTTTTTTTTTTTTTAAACTCTTGAAAAAGTTCTCTCTCATTGCTTGACTTGGAGAGGAAGAGGAGAGAACTCTTCATTTTCCTCTCAATTTTCCTCCCATTTTCCTTTTTCTTCCTTTCTCACCTTTTCTTCAAGTTCTCAACAAAGCATAATTTTTGTCCTTCAATGATTAAAATTCAAACGACACAAGTATTAAAAAAACAAATTTTGGAGTGCATATATAACAAAGTGGGTTTCAAAAATAATTTTTCTATTAATAGTAAAAAAATTATAAGCAAAACAATATAGAAAAATATGTTCAAAATGAAACAAACTCCAAAACACGTCTTTTCCAGTTTTTTTGAAAATTTTTAAAACTCCGGTCAATTTTTAAAAATTGTTTTTGTTCCTCTTGTCAATACGAAGGATTAATCTCGAAATGTAAGAAAAAAATTATAAGAAAAGTTACTGAATGTCAATAATAACAACTGTGTTTGAAAATTAGTCAAAAATATTTCTTTCTTTCTTTTTCTTTTTTTTTTTTGTAAATAAAACTTGCTCTGTGTTACATTTTCTTTCCCATCCTTGTGTATTTTTTTTTCAACTGAATGTACGAATAACACTTCGGAGATTTTATAAATAACTTATTAATGTTTGAGATTTTCATAACTCACAAAATATGTAAAATCATCCTCGTCCAACGCCGGAGATTTCTTCTTCTTCTTTTCCGACGGCTTTTCAACTTTGTTTTTTTTTTTTTTCCCCTTCGTTTTTTTGGATCTTATTTTTTTCGTTTTCCCTTTTGTGTTGTTGTTGTCGTCGTAGTATGTTTTAGTTAATTTTATATAGAGTAAATTACACTAAGCCCCCCTCAACTAACTGGCATTTTTACTTAACCCCCTTAGACTACAAAATCTAACATTGTGCACCCTCTAACTATCTAGAGTTGACACTTAACACCCTTTTGTTAGGCGGAAAAATGCACCGATGGCCGTCTCCGGCCACCGGACGGCCGATCCGAGCCGTCCAAAATTTTTTTTAAAAAACCCGAGTGGGCTTACGCGGAAATTAAAGGCATCCGACATACGTAAGTGCTCGATCTAAATACCCCATTTAAATTCTTGAGGTGTTTGGATCGAGCACCTACGGATGTCGGATGCCGTTGATTCCCGCAATAGCCCACTTAGTTTTTTTTTTTTAAATTTTGGACGGCTCGAATCCGTCGTCCGGTGGCCGGAGACGGCCGTCGGTGCATTTTTCCTACGGAGACCTAACAAAAGGGTGCTAAGTGTCAACTCTGGATAGTTAGAGGGTGCACAATGTCGGATTTTGTAGTCTGAGGGGGTTAAGTGAAAATGCGGGTTAGTTGAGGGGCACGTAGTGTAATTTACTCTTTTATGTATTGAAGTTCTTACTCTTCTACTAAAAAAAAAGTAAAAACTTGCCACTTTGACTTACAAATTAAAAGAGCAGAATTGTGGTCAAGGAACTATCTCCGAGTCATCGTGAATTAAAGCAGAATTGTGGTCAAGGGACTATGTAAATTGCTTTTCCCACCCCCCCCGACACACCCCCCCTCCGGACCCCACAGCCCATTTCCCCTATTTACCCCTGCCACCCCTCACATTTACCCCCTCCACCCCCCGGCTCCCAACCCCCCCTCCCCTCTTTTCCAGTTTGTTTTCTTCTTCTTTTTTTTTTTTTTTTTTATTCTTTTTCTTACTTTTCATTTGAATTTTTTTTTTAATTTTCAATTACTTTCTTCCCCCCCCACCCTCGATTTCCTCTTTGCTTCTTTTTTTTTTCTTTATTTCCTTTTCTTACTTTTCATTTGAATTTTTTTTAAATTTTCAATTATTTTCTTTATTTGTTTCTTTTCCCATTAACCTCCCTTCTTCTTTTTTTCTTTATTTGTTTCTTTTCCTATTTACCTCCCTTCTTCTTTTTTTGGATAACTCAAATTATATTTTCAATTAAATTTGTCTTCATACTTAATAAATTTATATTATTTTAATTAATTAGTCTTAACAATGAATAATAAAAATACCGTCTAATCAACAATAATAATTTAACCAAATTTAACGAAATAAATTAAGTGTTTCGAATTTCAATCCGTTTGAAAGGGTGGAAAGATTTTATTTTTTTGATCATTTAATTCTAAAGGGTCATAATTAAATTTTGACTATAGGACTCTCGTTGATTAGCCCTAAGAAAATCGTAGAATCAAATATCTCTTAGGACTAACCAACGAGAGCCCTAGAGTCAAAATTTAATTATGACCCTTTAGAATTAAATGATCAGAAAAATAAAATCTTCTCACCCATTCAAACGGATTGAAATTTGGAACACTTAATTTTTCAATGTACAGTTTATATATTAAAAAATATGGTTAAAAAATTAAGTGTTCTAAATTTCAATTCGTTTGAACCGATAGAAAGATTTTAGTTTTCTGATCATTTTATCCTAAATGGTCATAATTAAATTTTGATTATAGGGCTCTCGTTGATTAATCCTAACAAAATCAAATATATCTTAGGACTAACCAACAAGAGTCCTATAATCAAAATTTAATTATGACCCTTTAGAATTAAATGATCAGAAACATAAAATCTTCCCACCCATTCAAACGGATTGAAATTCGAAACACTTAATTTATTTTCGTTAATTTTTATATTTTATATGTTCCATGCTGACCTTTATTTTTTTTTATTTAATTACTTATATCTTATTTATTTAATTTCTATAAATACACCCTTTGTATATTTAAAAATATAATTCAAGAATTAAGTGCTTTAATTTGCAATTTAGTTAAATCAGAGCAAAGATGGTTTTTTTTAGTTTAAGGTCTTTCAATAAACACCCTAAAACTCATTATTTAGTTTCAAGACTCTCTTAGGGTGTCCA
Organism: Rhododendron mucronatum var. ripense; assembly: GCA_019656295.1. NCBI lineage: Eukaryota > Viridiplantae > Streptophyta > Magnoliopsida > Ericales > Ericaceae > Rhododendron > Rhododendron mucronatum. The sequence goes on from BPLT01000041.1 coordinate 1,348,687, forward strand.
TTGAAAGGCCTTGAAGCCAAAAATTTATTACGACTTTTTAGAATGAAATGATCAGAAAAACACTATAAAGGACAAAATGAACCTATTATTAAAGAGAAAATTAGACTTGAACAGCAGCCTAGAATTAGACTTGAACCTATTATTAAAGAGAAAATGAAACTGGAAATAAAAGGAAATAAAATGAAAAAAAAAACAAACTGAAAATAAGAGGAAAAAAAAAAATTCAAACAGTAAAGAAAGAAAGAAAGAAAGAAAAGGGGGAGAGAGAGGGAGGGAGGGAGGGAGGGGCGGGGGTAGTCTGGGAAAATGGAGGTGGGGCCGGCAGGGGGGGTGTGTCAGGGGGGGTGTGAAAAGCAGGTCTCAGGGACTATCTCCGAGTCGTCGTGAATTAAAAGCTTGCCTTATTTTACACTTCAACTTGAATTTACAGGAATTCTAAACGGATCAATCGCGATCAACTGATTTAGTGTTCTACTTTTTAAACTTTGACTCAAATTTACATCGTATTCATCAATGAATTTTTAACTGATTTCTCCATAAAATTTACATCAATTCTAATCGTATTCGATCACCAATTGATTTAGTGTTCTTCTCGTTTCGAGGATGATGTAGTCGCACGCTGTTAAACGAAATAAACAGTAATAAAATACCATAATTGAGGGTTTATTTCCTAAAAGTATAAGAGATATTCCCTTTTGCACGGGTGACCCACCGTTGAGGCATGTCATGAGGGGAAAAAAACAAGTGTGCCGATCTTTTAACACAGGATGCAAGATCGCATCTTTTTCTTTATTTAGTGTATCTTGCAATCCAATGTGTGGATAAAGAGATCCCTTGAATAATTGTTATGTACTAGGAAGAAAAAAATATGGAAAAAACTCACTACATTAAGGGCCCCTTTGGGAGCAATCAAATTCTACATTTTTGAATGCATTTTGAGGAGGTTTTGCATTCTTGCTGTTTTGCAACATGTACCACTTGTGTTTTGCGTTATTCTACAGTTGCTTCAAACCTGCACACACCCAAATATTCTACAGTTTCATAATCTATTTTAACCATATAATTCAAAAAATCTACAATTTAAAAATGCAAAATGTAAAAATGTAAAAAATAATAATAATAAATTAAGCTCCCAAACATGCCCTAATCACATTTTTTGGGCTAGATTTGGATGAGTGGACACCAGAGGCCCAACAACTTTTGAACTAGATTTGGAGGGGTGGGCCAAGCCAAGACAGTAGTGCAACGCCAAGGCGACCCGTGAGAAACCCCAATAGCAAGCTATTGTGATGGGCCACTCCCTCGAAAAAAATTAATTTAATATCATGTGAGCCAATGGCTCACGTATCAGATATTAAACTGATAAGAACAGATACTACACTTGATCTTAGCCAAAAGGCCGAGAAAGGTATGAATTGTTAAGCAGCAGCCCATCTGTTTTATATGCCAAGTTCTCCACACTTTCTCTCTCTTTAGCAATGTGGGATTCCAACCAAACACTGCCTGCTTTGTACGCACTTCCAACGCCTTTGCACTTTATTTTCCCAAACATGCCTTCCAACTTAACAGACTCTTTTGAGATTAATACATATGGTGGTGGGCTATTTTATTTGACAAACTATAAATAATTTCATAAAATTAATATGTATAGAAAAATAGTGAAGCGATTAAATATATCACAACCTCATGGTAATATAAATTCTACAATTTCTGTCCGTGCGGGTTCGTTTGTTTGACAGAACTAATAGTTCAGGAAATATGTAGTTCCACCGAATTAATATTGACAAAGTTAATATTACCAAACCCTTGTGATATTGTGTAACCCGCACGTTGTACGGTTATTAATCTGATGCATGTTTAATCCAGTAAGTATTTAACTAAACAATGCATACGTAGTCTCTTGAATATATAGTCCAATTTAATGCTCATGTTGAATCAAATAAACGGGGCCTACATATATGATGGATGCTTAATTCAAGTCATAAAATTTTAAATGAAACGACAAATATGTAATCTTTGATTATATAACCAAATCTGATAATCATATGCGGTCAAATAAACAATCCTGAATGTACTAAGAAATCAATCTCAGATAATATTTTGTCGTTCCCACCTTTTTCTTTTCTTTTTTTTGACAAGAGTCGTTCCCACCTTAACAACCTTAACATCAATTGGTTTGATTTGGTTTGTGTTTAGATCCTGAATTTGTGAACGAATTTACGAGATTCGTACCTTTCTTTGCCTCCACAAATCCAAGGTTCCAAAACCCAATCATAACCTTGGTCAGTAATCCACCATTGCTGTGTTCTCTAGAGTATGCCCGGCCCCTGTGTCATTATTAGTTAATTAGGTATTCATGTTAGTTTACGTGCACCTCAACTAATTCTAGAGAACCAATCTCGCCATTCACTAATGGGGACTTTGTATATGGGGACTTAGAAAACTTCTTTTAAACAATCAACGTGAAATATGTACTGTTAGCCCACAAGATCCGCAGTCGGATCCATTTAGTGGCTTGATTGCAGAGTTGTTCTTCCGTTTTAAAAAAAAAAAAAAAGGATCTTTTGGGTGACATAATTGTGTTCCACATATTCCCAACTTCAGTTCTACAAGTACACAACCAAATTAATGATCTGCTACTTCCTCTCTCATCAGTTGGGTATGCGTTTGAAAGGAGGCTTTTCGAATTCCGGGGCTGGATCATAGGTTCCATAGTCTTTGGTGTTGACTCTGAGTAGCCTTTCATGGACTGTATAGGCTTCCTTGTGCTGCAGTTGCATTTCTGCAGATAATTCCTACAAAAAAAAAAAAAAAGGAAAATGCAAAATGAAATTAGTTAGCGAAAGGGAGAGATCAGGACATCTTTGTGACTGATATCAGTGGCGGAGCCAAGAATCACTATAAGTGGGGGACAGCTTTTTACCACACCTCGTCAGGAAAAAAAGTCGTAATAAGAAATGCTAGACAATTTTAAAAACTTCTGTGCTAAGAATAAGAAAAACTTTAACATATTCTTTAAGAAAATGTTGCTTACTTAAATTATTAAAAGAAACCAATTGCGGGTCAGGTCTAAGAGAATCGCTCACTCGTGTATGTGTCTATGGAAAAGTGTGTAGTGAGAAATCTTTCGTTGTAATATGCCTTTACTAAATCCACAATAATTAAGATGTCAATATCTGGCAATGTTGCTTCATAGTACAGAATATATTTGTTCATATTTCGCCCAAAATCTCCAAAATCAAATTGCGTTGTGGGTTCTGTCAACACTGAGAAGGAAACATATATTTCATAGTTTAGCCACTTTTGAATTTTGAACATTATGCAATGGAGGGTTTCAAATAGTAACTGGTGGCCATTTTTTGCATTAGACATCTCATTTTGTCCGGTGTAGGAAATTGTTCTAATACATGATTAAAAGTTATAGTTCTGCCACTGACTGATATTGCTAATTTTTTTTAAAATTTCCACATCCCTTAGATACTGAAGCTATAGTTGAAGACTAGAAATGAGATTGGATTACAAAAACGATGCCACTTTGATAGAGAGATTATATATAGGTTAGACAACCAGTTTGACAGATACAGGACATACAACTATGTTACGAGATGGGGTACGGTCTCCCCTATATGTTACCTGAAACGTATATCGTTCCGGACCTTCTGGTACAATGAATACATACCAGAGCGTGGTATCTACAGGCTATATATTATGGTGTCTGATATCTGTCAGACAACCAGTTTGATAGATATCAGTTATGGGACATACAACTATGTTACAAGATGGGGTACAGTACTCCCCTATATGTTACCTGAAACGCATATCGTTCTGGACCTTCTGGTACAACGAATAGGTACCGGAGCATGATATCTACAGGCTATATATTACGGTAGGGTTGGCTTCTATAAATCATGATATAAAGTTGAATTATATGAGGAGACAAATTTTCAATAAATTAGAGTCGAAGGGGGTCAATGATCCTAATTAACGACATTATACACCGTCATTAGAAGTGTTAACATGATCTAAGATTCTTGCACCCTAGGTGGTAAAGCCGCAGGGGTGTTAGTATGAGACAGAGAAAGCGTGAGAGTAGTGATCAATTACATACCTCACGAGTTGTAACAATGTCTATGATCAAGTTGTTCAACGGTTCTCTACCTGCAAATTGAAAAAGCCAACTTATTTCAAGCTAATTATGATTTATGAAGGACAAACTATTTGCCAGATTCTTCGATATAGAGTATCTGGAAAAGGTGTTCGACACGAGGCTTAGGGCCTGTTCCGGTTTCGGAAAAAAAGAACTTTTAGAAAAAGTAAGGTAATTTCAAACTAAAAAATCATGTGTTTACGAAAATAATTTTCCTACCAATATGAATATTGTTTGATGAATCTCATTAAGATCTTTTAAACGGTATTTTTAATTTTTATTATATTTGAGCTGGAAATTACCTTCTTTTTTAAAAAGAAAGTTGAAAAAGAAAGCGGACCGGCAATAATCAGACCACATGCCATGTTTCCGATGGAAGCAAACAAGATCAGAACCATATTCACTAAAACTTTGATGAGCAGATTACACATAAGAAAGAGATTTGGGAGTCTCATAGGACTAATAAAACAAAATGGGGCCATCGACATCGATCCAATTCTCATTTTCGTAAAGGAAGACTTGGAAATAACCAGAAAAAGACTTTAGCAATGCTGCATTTTTTTTTTGCCACACAAAAGCCGGTTAATTTTACTTGACCTAGGCCATGTTCACCGTGTCTCTCCTTTCTATTTGATCGATCGATGATTAGAAGACCAACCTGAAGATGAAGTAGATATAATCGAGACCGAAACAAGGAGGAGGAGACCCATTTTCTTGAGCATCATCAACCTTTCTCTTTTCTGTTTTCTAAGAAAGTTTTTTCTAGTTTCAAAAGAGAATAGAACAACTACTCATGCTTCTTCTCCATATTGTACAGACTACAGAGCCTCAAATCAAGCCTCAAATCAATTAACAGTGGCAGTTTAGAGATAGAATTCAACCTTTATGCTTCCTAGTTTTCTATATTCCAAATCAAAAAAGTGAGGTAGACCAATTTTCTGTTGTTGGGGCACTAAGTCCAAGGAGTAAGTGGACTAACCAAATCTAATCAAGCAGACAGTGAGATTATGCACCTTAATGAAAATTATCACAAAGCCCCTTGATTTACACAAGTTTCCCAGGATTTGGAGTATTTACTTCCACATTTCCCTTGTTAGAATTGTTCCATATCGCTCATCTAAGCCACCCAAACTTGGTTAATAAATTTTAGAGGCACCTATTGCCAATTGGTTTAGGTTAGAAACCTCCAAGAAATTTAACATGGCATCAGAGCCATAAAAACCTTAAATGTGTTTGATACCCCTAAATAATTAAAGGTCCTCTAGTTGCTTTGAGCTAGGTGACCGCCCAAAATGAATTTGCCAAAATGGAATTGGATTTAAGGCTTTTAAAGAGGGATTCCAAACTCGAAAAGGGCTGCAGTGGACAATGCTTGGTGAGTAGGGTTTTGTTTTGTCCTTCTGTGTGCTTAGTTGGTATGTTAAGTAGGCATAACATAACCTTTATGGATAGTCAGTGCTTTCAATTATCCACAAAGATAATGCACCAACTTTGATAGGACAATGGTGGACAATAAAGAGAAGCACTAAGAGCTTAAAGATTCTTCAAAAGGTTCTCTCTTTTTCTAATCAAGTGGCCGTGGGACAGGTTTCCCTGAATTAGGTAAATATCTACTTTGATAAGTTACTAAAGTTTAAAAATAGTTTTCTGAATTTTATCCACTTCATTCACATTTTTTTTCTCAGCATTGTTAGTTATAGTTATTGAGGTTTGAATTTGAGGTTTGGATGATCCAGTGAAATGCATAGGAGTACATGGTGCCTACCACTCCGCTTGCATTCACTGTTGAAATTCGGGGCTTGGCTGGTTCATGCGGTGTTCTTTGGCCGTGTGTAATTTCCCAATTTAACCGTCACCATTACAAGTTGGCTTAGTGGATGAGGCGCTATTGCGCTTTTTTTTTTTTTTTCTGGTTTAAGCATCATTCGGAGGTGGAACTTGGGTTTCGCTGCTCCCCTCCTACCAATTGCTTGAAGATTGGAAAAAAACGCATTCATATTTTTTTCATCCTTTTAAGATAATGCAAGGACTTCAATGGTTTATTAGGAAAATTAGTATAAAGACAAACATACTGTATACTAGCATCATTTCACCAAAGGCCGAAGGAAGAAGCAAGAAAAACCCAAGATTTTCCAGGTGGTACAGGGGTACCAAGGAAATAGGTGGTGCTGGTACCAAGGAAATGCCGAAATGGGTGGTACCGGTAGCAGCTAGACACTAGCCTTTGGTACGGGGAGTACCGAGTAAAAGTGTGGTACCGCTACGGCGCTACCCCTCCTGGCAAATTTTCTGGCGATTTTGTGCCCCGACCATAAAAGATCTTCACAACGTTCTCTCTTTTTCTGATCAAGTCACCATTGCACAGCTTCCCTTAATTAGGTAAATCTTTCCTTCATGTTAATGTTGAAAATAGTTTTATCCACCTCATTCAAAGTTGAGATTGTGGGGGCTTGGTAGATAGATGAGGTGCTCTTTCGCCTCGTGTACTTCAGAAATTTAAATTGTCACCATTAGAGGTCGGCATAGTGGATGAGGCGCTAGTGTGTTTGCCCGGTTAAGCGTCACGTGCAATCTCGTCTTGCATGTGGAGATGCACACATCTATTCATAGGGCGAAATAGAATATAAATGGGATTTGCAGAATCCAAGACAGTAACAAATGCAAATTGAGAGACTTGAACGAATACCTCTCACAACTTGAGCTCTGATGTCTTGATATAAGTTACCAATTATCTCAAAGGCTTTTTCTGGTAAGCAATGGACCCAAAAATGTATGTCATGTTATTAACAGATTCAACAGGTGAGTATTTACTAGTAGTATAGGACGCAATATAATCGAACGTGGCTAACCACACATACATCTGTGCACAGATTTTGTTGTGGGGTTCACCACGAGTCCCACACAAATGATCCGAGTTGTTCATTAGATGTAAAAAAAATTTCAAAGGTCCCCGTAAAAAATAAGCTCAATCTAATATCTATAAGTGCTTGATCCAATCATCAAAATTTTCATTCAGATTTTCGGGTAATAAAAAATTACTAGATAATTAGATCAAACACTTATAGATATTGGATTGAGCTGATTTTTTACGGGAACTCTGATTATGCACAAATTATCTGTGTGGACAGATTTACCGAATATAATCTCCCATCTTTGACCCTGCACTTCTACTTCAAGGAATAGCTCTCGGTTTATTTTCCTTATGAATCTCTTGCGTAATAGATCTGTTTGTTTTCCTTATAAACCTCTCCTTTTATATGTCTATACTTAGGCCCCATTTGATAACAGCGATAGATGTGTGAGATTCGTAAGGAGATGAGATTAGGATTGAGATTGATAATGAGAAAGGGATTGGTAATGAGAAGGGATCAATAATGAGTATGTTTGTTTGAGATGGGATTGGAAGATGAGATTATTAATATCATGTTTGTTTGTGATGAGATTAGATGATGAGATTAGATTGATAGAAGGAATTGGTAATAAGAATGTGTTGAGGGTTGGGTTGGGATTGGTAATACCAACTCCCCCGGGGTATTCATAAGAGGAACTTCCTGGCGAGTCCTCCTTAAGTGAAAAATAGCCCATTAGGTCCTACCTAAAGAGTCTATAGCCCAATAGATCCTCTTCAATATTTTGTTGACAAAAATACCCCTAAAAAAAGGCAATTGGAGAGAGACAAAAATACCACTACCACCACCACTGCCCCACCACCATCACACCGCCACCACCACCACCACCACCATGCTACCACCACCATGCCGCCGCCGCCACCACCACCGCCACATCGCCGCCACCACCACAACCACGTCGCCATAATCGCCACGGCCACCATCTCCACCACACCACCATGTCGCCACCACCACCACCACGCCACCAACACCACTGCCACCACCAAGCTGTCACCACCACAATGACCACCTCCACGTCGCCACCACAACCACCACCACTCCATCATCACCAACACCAACACCATCACTACCACTACCACTACCACTACCACCCCCCACAACAACTACCACCATGCTGCCTGCCACCACCACCACCACCATAATTAACAATGTTAATTAATAGTGTTAATTAACAGTCGGTCCATATAGCCTCTTATACCACCACCACGACAATGCCGCCACCACAACGCCGCCACCGCAACAACCACCACCATCACTCCACCATCAACACCACCATGACGCCACCACCACCACAATTAACAGTGTTAATTTCTGTATAAATTAACTGTGTTAATTTCTATACAAATTTACACCACAATTAACAATATTAATTAACAGTTGGCCCAACACCGCCACCACCACCACCACCATGCCACCAACACCGCCGCCGCCGTCACCACCACCACGCCGCCACCACCACCACAATAACCACATCCACGCCGCCACCACAACCACCATCACCAACACCATCACTACCACTACCACTACCGTCACCACAATGACCACCACCATGCGGCCGCAGCCGCCGCCGCTGCTGCCACTACCACTCCAATTAACAGTGTTAATTCCCATATGAATTCACACCACAATTAACAGTGTTAATTAACCATCGATCCATATAACATCTTACACCACCACGACGCCGCCACCACAACCACCACCACTCCACCACCACCACCACAACCACAATGACCACCGCCACGCCGCCGCCGCCGCCACCACCACCACAATTAACAGTGTTAAATTTATGTATAAATTAACTGTGTTAATTTCTATATAAATTTCCGCCACAATTGACAATGTTAATTAACAGTTGGCCTAACACCACACCACCACACCACCACCACCGCGCCACCAACATCACCGCCACCGCTACCGCCACCACCTCCACGCCACCACCACCACCACCACCACCCTGTCACCATCACAATGACCACCTACACGCCGCCGCCACAATCACCACCACTCCACCACCACCAACACCATCACTACCACTACCACTACTGTCGCCAAAATGACCACCACCATGCCGCCGCCGCAACCTCAATTAACAGTGTTAATTTTTTGTCTAAATTAACAATGTTAATTTTCATATAAATTCACACCACAATTAACAGTGTTAATTAACAGTTAGCCCATATAACCTCTTACACACCACCATGACAACGCCGCCGCCACCATCACCACCACGCCACCACCACCACTGCCATCACAATGACCACCACCATGCCGCCGCTGCCACCACCACCACCACAATTAACAGTGTTAATTTCTGTCTAAATTAACTGTGTTAATTTCTATATAAATTTATGCCACAATTAACAATGTTAATTAACAGTTGGCCCATATAGCCTCCTACACCGCCACCGCCGCCACCAGCACTACTGCCACGATTAACAGTGTTAAATTCTGTCTAAATTTACAATTGACAGTGTTAAATAGGTAGCACATAAGATCTCCCATTATTATGCCTAAATAAAAAGTTTCCAAGTCAAATACAAAATAATTCCGGAAAAAAAATACGAAATAATTAATTATTTCTTATTTGATTTGGCATGGCCCAGTTGTTCTAGAAACATCTCAACCACTTGTCCTACATCATGAGCTCAAGTTCGAGTTGTAAGCTCTATTAATAAACGAACCGAGTTTAATACTTTAACGCTCGGCTTGACTCGAACAAGCTCCGTTAAAATGTATAGTCCCGACTCGTTTACAAATGATTCCGGTTCAAGCTCGAAGCATTATAAAGCTTGACTCGTTTACAACTCTCCAAACCAATCAAAAACCGCCACATCGAGATGCATAAACTGCCATGGTCGACGCAATAATAGTATTAGTATAGAAAAATCAAAGTTAGATAAAAAGTATGGGCATTCCCAATCATATCATCGTCATCCATAAAATAAAAAAAGAAGAAGAAGAAGAAGAAGAAGAAGAAGCTGCAAATCATAATCTGGTCTCCGTATCTATCGGTAGAATATAAAGACGAAATAAGCCCCATACATGTACTATATTTTCTACGCTATTCCTGAGAAATTTTGTGGAAGAAGTTTTGCGAATTGGGAGATTTGGGTTTGGAAAATCGGTGGAGAAATTGGGTCGCGCCTAGAGGGCGAGATGGGCGAGATCTTAGCGACCAGCGGCTTGGGGTGGCCGACGAAGTCGTGGCGGCCGAGGATGGGGCGGAGGCCGAAAGCCTGGGGGACGGGGGAGCTGGGGAGGATGAGGAGGCAGTCGAGGTGGATGAACTGGCCGAGTTGGAGGCGGTTGGAGAGGATGAGGTCAGCGTCGGGGTCGGAGAGGGAGATGTAGGTGGAGTTGAGGGAGTCGGAGATCTGGACGTAGAAGCCCTCATGGGTGGGCCAGAGAGGGGGGGAGGAGAGGGCCGGGACGATGCCGATCAATTTGGAGGAGTGGGGAGCGGTGGTCGCCGGTGACGCTGGTGGTAGAGTTCATGGACTGGAGCAACTTCAGAAGGATTCCTGGGGTGAGAGTAGCCATTGATGTTTTTCGAGAGAGACAGGTATCTAGAAATTCGGATTTAAGACGAGATTCCTAAAGCATATGTTTTTAAAAGGGATAAAAATGTAAAATACATTTTACTGGACCTAGAAGGAATTGCAATCTATAGAAAAAGGATTTAGTGGGCTATAAAATTGAAAAACAGGACCGGCCCAGAATTACCTCTATTCATAATACCCCCTAAACCCACCTTACTAGTCTCAAGGGACTAATAGTCCTAACCCATTTTGGGTTACCAAACAAAAAATTGGTAGTCCCTTGGAATTGGTAGTTCAATCCTAAAGTCTAATAAGTTTATCAAACGGGGCAGAGATTTCATGAATGCCATCGCCTAAATGGTTAACGAGTAATGTTATGCTATACAAATAGAAGTACTTTTATTCAGGAACCGCCCTTAATGGTCTTTTCAATTTCCAGTAATGAGACCGGTGTTTTAGGCTTCTATCTGAGTTCATTGGTAGTTCTCATTTTTATATTTTATAGTCTTTGGAAATTGATATTCTGCTATATTTTCAGAGTATTTGGTCAAAGAGGTCTTCTTTATAATTTAATGTTGGGTAGAGAAGAACGAGAAAAATTTTTTCACGGCGTTAATCGCGGCCATCCAAAATCTTGTTCATATCTCTCGAGAAGAATATTATATACTTACTTCCTGCATCCCAAAATCTTTGGACATTTTCGATATTCACGCCGTTCTTTAAACTCTTATGTCTCTCAATTGATGATTTTTTTTCATAATTTTGAAAACTTCGTAGTATAGATGTCCAAAGGTATTGAGACGGAGGGAGTATATTTTTTTTATAATTTTGAAAATTTTGTATTATAAATGTCCCTACAAATTCTCGGTCAAGTGGGTAGGATTGAGATTGTCTTGATATGGCCATATGGGGTTGAAGACAATTAGTTTGGGTTTTAGGCCTACCCATGACACAATGGTCCTAGGCCCACCTAAATTGGCCCAAAGTGGTGAATCTACATACCCAAAAAAATGTCCTGAAAATTAATGTGAAACTTTTGGTTCAAGTTCCATGGGAACCCAAATCGTGAAGCCACAGATGTGTTCGCAACTGTCCATGTTAGTACCATATTTTTCATGTGGACTCACTTGCATCGGACAATTAACGCACCTATGTTCATATCTGTGTACATGAATGTCTGTCCTTAAAAAAAAAAACCACCTTGGCGAGGTTGTATTACATTTTGTGGGAGGTAGGGGTCATAGTTGGCGTGGCCGTAGCTTTGCTCAATGGTGGTGGTGGTGGTCGAGTGGCTATGATGTGTATGTTTGTGTGTGTGTGTGTGAGAGAGAGAGAGAGAGAGAGAGAGAGAGAGAGAGAGAGAGTTTGTGTGTATGTGCACGCGCACTGTGAAATTAAGTGTATCATGTGAGAGAAATTTGAATACTCTAGAGCAAGTCTATTGGTGATTGGATAATGACTATAGCCGCAACGGCGAAATCAAGATTTTGAACGCAGGAGGTGGCTTAATAGACATATATTTTTTATAGGAATATGTACTTATTATATTATAAGATTTTTGTTTTTCAATACATTACATTTATACATTGAAATGATTCTAACCTAAAGCAGTTAAAATATACCAATCATTTTATTTTTTTCTTATACTACTTCAACTGCCACGTACTTATTTTTTTTATTTATGAAAGAAATTAGGAAATGAAAATATAAAATAACTGTTTTTTTTTTTTATCAAAACAAACCAAAATAAGTAGTTATATACTAATAATTATCAATAATATTCAAAATTCAAGTATATACAAAATAAAAATTCTAAAACTCAGATGCTCGGGGACCCGGGGGCCAACATAGCTCGGCCATTTGTATAATTTGGCACCAAAATGTGCTTTTGTGCCAAATTTTTGCACCCCAGTGTCCAACATTTGGTTCAACTAATTTTTCTTCCACCTCATTTTTTCTACTTTCTCAACCCCATAATTGGTAGACTAATTTTTTTGATTTGGAGGGTAATGGTGGAAAAGAATAAAAATTGGTGCGGAGTAATTTTTACGTATTCAGCGGTTGAAAATAAAAGAGCCGTTGATCATTTGGAAAAAAGAAAAAACTAAAACTAAAAGAGCCGTTCATAAACTTGGAAGTTCATGAAAATTCAAAATCGGCAAAACAGTCTCACGCTACTCCCTCCCTCTCTCTCGGTTGATCTCAACCTGTTCACACTCTCTCTCCTCGGTCATCTCTCTGTGGTCGGACCCCTCTCTCTCTCTCTCTCTCTCTCTCCAGAACATCCGAACAAAACCCTAGTAATTTAAATCAGTTCATTCCGGCGAGGTTTCAGATTCCAGCCAGGTTTTCCGGCACACTCAGGTTTTCCGATTCATTTATTTCTATGTTCTGGAATTTGACATTTTTCACTCTCGGTGTTGGTGTTTTAACATTGTACGCATGCGAACGCAATGGGTTTGCGCAGTAGTAGTCTCGCACGCGAACGCCATGGGTTCAACTGGCAACCCGGGGTCTCAGGAAGCCTTCGGTGTAGGGTTCGACTCCTGCTGCGAGATATCGATTCAACTCCTTGTGTTGGGCTTTGCCTGGCTTTTAATTGAGCCCCGATAGTAGACTGTGAAATTGATACCCGAACTCATAGGTCCATTTTTTTTTTTTTTGGTAAGTAACTAATAGGTCACTGTGGACTAGATTCTATAATGCTATGGTGAAAGAAACAGTGTGCTGCAAATAGTTTTAAATCACGGTATCGGTCGCCGTCGCGGTATCGGTCGCGGTATATCGGTATCGGGACATATCGGTGATACGTCGCGGGAATCGGGTGTCGCGGTCGTGAATTTTTAAAAATCATTAGCAACATGTATAAAACTTGAAAAATATACTTTTGAGGCTTTTTCCCCAACATTGGCTTAAATTATCACATTTTAATTAATTTAAGACATGTAATAACCCATTCTCTTCATGTGAAATATCCGATAATCGCTAGCCACAACTAGTTTATGTTGAAACTTTAGTGTATAATTGTAAAACATGGTGTTTTTCCTCTAGTCCCACATTGACAAGTTACAAAACTCCTATCCACTTTAAATGAATTTGCACTTGAGTGGGTTTGTAGATGAGGACTCAAGGAGAGGTCTCGCGCGCTCAGGAAAATGGGCGGCAATTTGAAAAACTGATTCGGAAATCAATTAACCGGGTGCGCGTCACGGGTTAATCGCGCAGGGGGGGTGCAAATCCGGGATTTGAGCCTCGCGCACGCATACGGTTAAGCCCACGTGTTGCTAAAATACCGGTACGAACCGGCCGGTACGGTTCGTACCGGCCGATATTTAAGTGCTTAGTGTGAATGCAAGTTCAGCAGAGATTAAAATGGCTTACTACATCAAGGTAAGCCTGCACTTCATTTTCTGGTGCGGATGGTAATGAACAGGCTCTTTGTTATTCTTTTAGGGCTCGTTTGTTTGCCTGGAGATGAACGGATTGGTATCGAATCCATGAGATATGGGTACGTAGGAAATGAAACCCTTGAGACATTGCTTAGCGTATGAAAGGGTGGAGAAACTGTAAATCGATCCGGTGTTTGTGTTGGTAAAGTTGAAATGAGATTCTCAAATGGCAAATATGTCCCAGCTTGTTGTATCTCCGGGTTGTCTTTGTTATGAATATTGGCCGATTCCCTCAAGCCTCAAGTTAAAATTTTGAAAAAGTTTCTGTTAACAGACCAAGAACTATGTTGATTCTTGGAAGTAATTTGGCAGTGAATAACAGCAAATATTACTCCGGCCATCGTTGAATACTTGCTCGAGACTTAAATTTCTCCCGCCCATACCCCAAATGATTGGAGACTAGATGGGTTATGTTATGTTGTTGTCTGCGATTGTTGTGGGGCTTCTTCGCGTAATTCTTTGTTGAACTGCTGACTGTGATTGACATTTTTGACGGGTTTTGTGTAAGATTATGTCAGATTTCGAGATCTAAAACAATGCAATTAAGTCGCTTAATAGTTTCGCAAAAATAACAAAGAGATTCAGTTTGCATAGCAAGACAGACAGACGTACTGATTTATTTTTGATAGTTTGGACATTGTCACATCTTTTGTACAGATAATCTCGTGCAATAGATATGCACCTTTTAGCAAATTTGCAGTTGTATTTAGCAGGACCTTGTTTTATGCCTTTATAGGTAGGGAACTGATTTTCGCGCTCCAAGATTTACTGCAGGCGCTCCACCTTTTTGTTTTTATACTGTAATGCAACATCAGTGTATATTTTGGTTTTCCACTGTAATATTGCCAGCAACATCACAGTGTAAAAACAAAAAGGTGAAGCGCCTGCAGTAAATCTTGGAGCGCGAATATCAATTCCCTATAGGCAATGGTAAATGGTTTTGGTTGGTACTTCGTCAACTAATTATTTTCATACTTGTGTTTATGAAAGAATACAATAGGAAATCATCTTATTCAAAACCCATCCCAATGAACTCCGACCCATTTTATAAATGTCATTATCCTTGCTATTTTTATTCACTAGCAGAGCTGTTGCCTAAAACAGTTTTACTACAACCACATACAAACACACTCACATCACATGAGGGGTCCACACGCAGTACATACCTTCAATGTGTGTGGAGGCTCACGTGTGATGTGAATGAATTTGTGTAATTGTTTTGTGTGTTTGTGCGTGATTTTAGAATAATTGAACCTAAAAAGGATAAACAAGCGGAGTATGAAATATAAATAACAAAGATGATTTTATGTAATATTTCTTATTTTGTCTACTCCCCAAAAGTATTGGAACGACATATTCCCAAATAATTGCTTTATTTAACACCAAGGTTGGCCTTGTGGTCAATGTCTCTGACTTAAGAATTTGCTACATCCTAAGTCTCAGATTCTAAAATTTTCAATTACTATAAACTCTTTTCGGGTCAATTCATACAGAGTTTTGCTCTGACTCTAATTAAGACATTTGCAAGTGGGCGGCAGAATTAGACTCTTAGGAATTGTCAAAGTGTGTGTATGTTGATCCGAACACTTAAGTTGTCAAAAAAATAATTAAAAAAAATTGCTAGGTTTACATCCTTAGGAACTTTACTTTATACTTCTACAAGAATTTAATAAAAAGAAATTAATATTCGTGCTCTATTTTTTATTGATGATGTTCCACTTTGTTCACGTTAAAATTGGAACACCATCAAAAAAAAAAAAATGGAACACGAAAATCAGTTACTTTAATAAAAACCAACCTTTTTCAGAATTCAATGTGAACCATTCAATAGCATCGGCTGCCTGGCCGCATGTTCTCGAAAACAGCAAAGTTATAATGTACTTAAAATTCTTCTTTCCAATAATTAAGTAATGAACAAATCCAAAAGGAAAAGATATGGGGACAGAAGCCACAATTTTAGAAGTAGACCATTATACCTAAGTTCCCCCACTTTTGTACTATCTGCAATTTTCTACTCCAGTGAGAAACTTATTCACAGCTCAGCTGTGAACAAGTTCTTTATTGTAATAATTCTCGCGATTATATAAAAGTGTTACGGATGGTCCGAATTTTAATAAAACATTTTTCGGAGAAAATTTTAACTCTTCCTTGAAAAAATTTCATTAATATCCAAGCCATCCAAAACACTTTTGGACGGTCACGATTGGCTCCGTAAATAACTTTTCACAGCTCCGCCGTTAAAAAAAGATTTTCTCTTTCTAAAATTCTGGTATTACCTTTTCCCAGGTCCCGTTTTGGATTGAGTTCTTAAAAAATAAGTACTTATTTATAATTTTTAAGTTTAAAAATAAAAAAAAATATGCAATATAAATCTTGTTTGATAGATTTCAATAAGATCTATCAAATCTTGCAAAAAAATCAAAAGATTATTTTTGTAAGTCTATTATTTTTAAATTTAAAAATAAATTCTTATTTTTTAAGTACTTATTTTAGAAAGCGGATGTTTCACACACTTCGTTTAAAAAAAGAAAAAAAGAGACGTGAGAAGGTTTTCAAAAAGGATCGGTTATAAAATTCATGACTTCTTGTCATCATACCAAAAGAAATCGCGTTGCTACTTGGAAATAAATGATTGGTTAAGAACTTTAAAAGTCATACTAAAAGTAAAAATAAATAAAGATTATGATAAGGCAAAGCGGGGCCCCACTCCAAAAAATAAAAATTCCACTAGTTGCCTTAATATTTATCCTAATTATGGTACGTAGCAACCCATGAATTAAATTGAATTTTCTTTATCCTACAATTTAAAAGCGAAACTAAATTGTTCTCACAAAAAGTATCTACTAATTCTAGTCGAGAGGCCTTGGCCCAACCACATCAGAGATGCACTTAGGTGCTAGAAATAAGGAAGTCAAGAGTTCAACTTGGTAGTATTTTAGCTCCATTTAAGAACAATTATTTTCTGATTAACTTAGTATGGGGATGATATTGATTTTTGAGTGTGATATTTGTGGGTCAAAAGTTGACTTTCATAAACATGATATGGGAAGAAAATTGGCTTATTGGTATTTTTGGTCCCCAAAGTATTCAATCCGTTCCGTTTTGGTCCCCAACGTATCAATTGCATAGATTTAGTCCCCAATGTTTTCAATTTGACTTTAAAGGATCCCCAAGGCTCACACCGTTTCTTTTCCCCGTCAAATTGAGGGGCAACAATGGTATTTCGCCACCCATCTTTTTGGAGGGAAAATGTCCCGCCAATTGATCAGACACCTGGCATGAAAAAAACAGAGCAAAACAGGAAGGAAAACAAAAACAAAGAAGAAGAAAATGGAGAGTCAGTTTTGCTATTGTGCTGATAAAAAAAAAAAGTAATGCTATTGTGGGAGCCTTGGGAAGATAAAAACTTTGACGTAGGATACGTGGAGGCCCAATTTTATGATCAATTGGACCGATCGAAACCTCGGAAGTCCAAATATTACTTAGGGGTTGTTCGGCTAAATAAGCCACTTGGCTTTTTTTTGTCCTTATTCAAATTTTTTTCGCATTTGTTAATTTTTTGTCAATTTTTTTAGAGATGATTGCTTATTCATGACAAGAGGAATCTAAAAAGTAAAAAATTACAATCGAAATCCATTTTTTTTAATAGAGACGAAAAAATTGGCTTATTAGCTTATTTTTATCTTTATTCAAAAAAAAATTAGGTTTTGATCGTAATTTTTTACTTTTTAGATTTCTCTCGTCACAACGAAATAATAATTCTCAAAAAATTGACGAAAAACTAACAAATACGAAAAAAAATTGAACAAGAATAAAAAAAAAAAGCCAAACAAACCAGAGAAGCAGATGCATTATTGAATCCAAAAGGAGATCAGCTTTAACAATGTAATATTGAATCCAAAAGCACAACACCAATGCCAGCCCAAGGACTGGGAAAACAAGTTCATTCAAACTATTGGTGCTTACAAAACAAAGCATAACCATAGCAGTTCCATCAACCCATAGCAGTTCCATTGTGCACGTGATATTCACACGAAGAGGGGTTGTGAAATACCATGGTTGCCCCTCAATTTGACAGGGAAAAGAAACGGTGTGAGCCTTGGGGATCCTTTAAAGCCAAATTGAAAACATTGGGGACTAAATCTGTGCAATTGATACGTTGGGGACCAAAACGGAACAGATTGAATACTTTGGGGACCAAAAATGCCAATAAGCCGAAGAAAATTACACAATTATGATCAATAAGTGCTCGTAGAAATCTTGAATTCCTCGTTTGGCAATTGGTGCCGCCACTAAGAAAAATTCCTAGGTCCCCTTCACACTCAAAACGATAATATTGCGAGATCATATAAATATATAGACAAAAAAAAAAAATTATGTACAATTAGACAGGAGTGTGAAAATTAATCAAACCAAATTTTAGGAATATGACATGAGATGTCAGTGTTCTTTCCATGACTCCTCTTATTGAGACAGATGATCCAATATTTTAAGGGGGAGTAATCTTTAGCCCTATAACTCTTCAGGTCTTGTGACCTCGTTTGTTTTGGGATTTTGAATTTGAGTTTGTAGTTAATGAGTGTAGAGTGAAATAGAGTAATGATTAAAAATATAGATAATGATTGAAAAGAGATAGAAACAAAAATGAAATAATAATTAGAGAAAAATAGGATAATAATTAGAATTCAAAATCCAAAACCCCTTGTTCTCTTCCCTTTTCAAAAAACATTTTTCAAAAAATTCCACATAGATTTTCCCTACTTCTAATATTTCCCTCTCTATCTCTTTCCATTTATTACCTCTACTATTTTTCAAAAAACTTTTCAAATACCAAACTAAACACAACATTTAATATATATATTAGTCGAACAAGGTCTTTTGTTTTACAGTCAATTCTTCACCTTTCCTAGCTATAGCCAGAAAACAAAGGACCCTAGAAACTTTTGTTAGAGAATGTTCATTAGAAATGACCTTGCTCGTTTTGGGATTTCAAAACTCCTGCGCATGATTTCAATAAATTTTCTTTATTTATCTATTTCCACTTATTACTCTTAAAAATTTTTCTTAAAACCCAAACCGAACAAAAATTCTACGAGACTGACAAAATTGATTTTCATATGCACAAGTATTATGGTACCCTTGTCATTAATGTCATTATCAATATAGTAGTTGCTTCTGGAAACGTGTATTTTTTTCGTGATGGTTGATTTTATTGTGGACAATGGGCCGCATGGAATTTGAAATCCTGTAGTGCAGTCCGCATTATATGGCTTGTAGGGCGGCTAATTCGGCTATTTATTTTCGACGCGAACGACTTAAATTTAATCCGAACTCTTGTTGATTTGGACCGTCCATTGTTCGAATTAAAATTTCAACTGTCCATTACCGAAATGTATAATGGATGACCGGATGGGCTGCCTTACAGATCCCCTAATCCGGGCCCGCATGGTTGTGCAGATACGGAAAAATGGATGTGCAAATAAGATGAGTTTTCAAAACTGGTGGATTATGTGTTGATACAATGGATTGAACCCACAAACTTTTGTTATTACCCATATAATAGGAGGAGTGATTTTGACGATCCCTAAATTGTTATCGGCACTCTTTTGGGGAGTGTCAAAATCAACTCATATTGATTTTGTCACTCCTCAAAAGTTATCAATTTGGAGGGTAGCAAAATCAATCCATATTGATTTTGGCCCATTAACAATTTGGAGAGTAGCAAAATCGCTCCCCTATAATAGAGTAGTAGTAATTTTTTTCCCTCCGTGGAAAAGAAAACAAAATTTTTTCCTTCAAGTGCACACGCTTTGTTGGCAGTAGAGCCGCCTGTGTGGAGAAGTTTTGGGGGTGTCGGGTGGGTAACACACGTGGTATTCCGTTGGTGATCCAGCCGTCTAAATGTATTCTGGAAGGTCTAAATTTTAGAGAGAGAAAAAGAGGAGAGAGAATGGTCGGGTGAGGGAGAGAGAGTGGTTGGGTGAGGGAGAGAGAGAGGGGGAATAAATCTGGACGTCTAAAATATGTTCAGACGGCTGAAATTGCCTGCAAAGTACAGCCTCGTGGTATCAGGTTGGGACCCAAACATTTCTCGCCTTTGTGAGATGCCAATAACAAAATTAAGGCTCCGTTTGTTTAGGCAAAAAATGTTTTTTGGTAAAATAGTTTACTTATTTTTTGGTGTTTAGTTGTGTAAAAAATGAGGAAAACTTTTTTCATTAATTGGATGAAAATGACTTACCCTTAAATCTTTCGTAAGTTATTTTCCAAAATGAACCCGCTGCCTTCTACTGCAATTTTCACTACTCAGTTTTCTCGATCGTCAGTCCTGACCCATGTTCAATTCCAATATTCTCAGATCTCTCCAGTGTTGAAACCCCATCTCTATCTCTCTACACTATTTTGTCGATTTTTAAAAATATTTTTAAGTGTCAACTAAACACCAAATAATAAAAATTTGAAGTTTATCTTTTGAAAAAATATCTTACATGTGAAACATTTTACATCGAAACGAACAGAGCCTACAGGTGAAGAAAGTCTTTTACGAGGCTGGGGACCTCATACTTTTTCCTTTATTTGATGGTTAACAACTTAACATAGCTTGCTTACCGAAGAAGATTGATGTGTTCTTCAAAAAGAATTTTTCAAAAGATTCCTCTTAGATTCTTTATACTTCTAACATTTTTCTTTCTATCTTTTTCCACTTATACCCCTACTATTTTTCAAAAAAATTTTTAGAAACCAAACCAAACACAACATAAATTACTCAGATGACCTCACGTCTGCAGTGGAATATTCATTTCCTTGATCTTTTTGTCCCAAGATAAAAAGGATTACAATCTACGTTTTCTTTTTTAAATAATAAACAGAGAAAAATTATGTGGCAGAGTTTATCCTAAAAATTATTCAAAGAAAATTTGAAAGCCACAGACTGTTGTTGCCCCTTTGTATTGTGAAATTATATTTGTGATCAATAGCACTAACCTTCGGACCCCTTTTTATTCGATGAAAAGATATTTGGACGAGCTTTTAAGTATCTCGATTAATTATGAAGCCCTCTGATTAAGGCAAATCCTTACGTGGCACCAAGATTATTTAGCCTCCGTGAAATTCAGATATGCGACTTATTAAAGGATAAATATTTATTGCTTTCCCCAGTCTACTTACCACCCGCTGGCACTTTTTTCTCTTTACGTCTTTCCCTTTTTCCTAATTCAATCAATGTTGCACTATCAATCTGTTTTTATGGTTTCACAATAGCTCACTTTATTGCTTTTCAGCTTTTCTGTTTCCATAGTATGGGGGTGTTTGGCAATTGCATTTTTGCATTTCCATTTTGGGATTTTGGCCGTTTGCTCGTGACTTTCAAACCACATTTTCTTAAAATACATTCACCTTTTTTGACAAAAGAAAAAGAATCCAAGAATTTGGCCACCTAGAGCTTTTCCCATTTTTGTCGTTTTCTATTTTTGCTGCAATGACCAATATACCCCCAAGTAATCTATAAAGTTACATGTTCTGCCGTCCCATTTATTCGTTACCTCTTCTGCTGTCCACACCACATACCTGTTCCAAATTAGTTGTGTGTTCAAATTTTTTGAGAGAAAAGAGAACGAACAAGAGAGAAGAGAAGAGAAGAATTTTTTTTATCACGTGTTCAATTTTTTTCTACTTGTTCCAAATTAGTTGTGTAATGATGGACTTGTGTGTTTGTCTTTTTTTTTTTTTTTTTGGGCTTTAGTTTGTACTTTTTTTATTTGTTAATATTGAGGGTTTGTGTTTCTCTTATTATTGTTTTTTCAGTTAGAGAATCAGTTAGAGAATCATTAAATTAAGTATACTAATTTTTTTTTCAAATATTACTTATAACATGGTAATGAATATTTATTCTAAACTATTGAATAATAAATTAAAATAATAAAAAAACGAATGTGGCATGTAAAGAAATGAAATTTCAAAAATTAAAAGTATAGAAAAACCATATTTACACATATTATAAGAAAAATAATAAAGACAAAGGGCAATATGGTAAAAATTTAACCCATAATTCATTTTCGACAATCATCTACCAAACACTACTACAATTTCAAAATACATTATGCACAAATCTCCACAAACACTCCTACCAAACTCAAATACATTCTCGCCTTAATCCAAAAAGCCAAAAATTGAAAATTAAAAGCAAAAAAATAAGTTTTCA
This sequence comes from Rhododendron mucronatum var. ripense, assembly GCA_019656295.1. NCBI lineage: Eukaryota > Viridiplantae > Streptophyta > Magnoliopsida > Ericales > Ericaceae > Rhododendron > Rhododendron mucronatum. The sequence goes on from BPLT01000041.1 coordinate 1,370,931, forward strand.
AACACCCCCTAGGAGGAACTTCATATAACGATCGTATTGAGCATATTGTTCCCATATATCATTCATCTTTTTTTCCATCTCCAAACTGTTTATCCAGTAGTGAACATCAAAGCCGTCGAAACATGCTTTCAATGATCCGGATTTAAAAATAAGCGCAAAGAATTTATTTTTAAATCCAAATCGTTAAAAACACACTTGAACGGTTGTGATTTGCACTGCAGTCCCTGTAGTGCACCTCTACGCTACAAGGTTTCCGAGCCCGTTTCATCTTATTTTGTCATAACTTTTGGGTTATGGGAAATTAATTAAAGGACAATTTGGTAATACCAACTAGTGATAGACTTGCTCGTGTCTTTGTGATGATTAGCTCCCGGAGAGCATCGCCACCGATTGGGCGAAACCCTTGGGCGCCATTGCCGGAATTTGGCAAGAGTAGATAAAGGCATTCAGGCAACCCTCTTGCCAAATTCTGATAATATATGCTAGTACTTCTTATGTTACATTTGACACCGACTCTTTTGAACTTATAACGAGAAGTTGTACTAGTACTAACATTTGATATCGAATTGGTGGAGCAACATTACAAGATGTTGAAATTAACAGAGATTTAGGTGTTAGGTACATGAAGAGTCTTAGGCCCCGTTTGATAACCGGACTATGCCTTGGGATTGGTAGTCCAATCCCAAGGGCTTTCCAAACCCTTGTTTGATAACCGGATTATTACTCTGTTGGGATTAGTAGTGAGCTCTATAGGGAGTATTAGTAACAACCCGTGAGACTTGGTATTCCTAGTCCAATCCCAACCCCTTCTCATTACTAATTTCTTCTATCAATCCAATCCCATCTCAAACAAACATGATATTAATAATTTCATCATCTAATCTCATCCCAAACAAACATACTCATTATCAATCTCTTCTCATTAACAATCCATTTTCCTTACGAATCTCATCCATCTGTCACTGTTATCAAACGCCCTAAGTATGATCGATGTATGTTCGAGTCGTACGTATTATGTGTTGGCTACCGGGATTCGTTTATCACTGGAAATTCGCTACACACCAAAAAGAAACAATATTAGAAAACTTACTGGACCAATTTCAGGCGTCCGGAAATTGGCAATCGAGGCTAGTATTTTTATGGAGAATACTATATCCTTAAAGCAAATTTCGTCCCCCACACCGGTGCTCTTGGGTCTCTTGAACGTTTGCCCCCCAGGATTACTCGATTTTCGAAGAACGGAAGTAGCACTACAATCTGTTCGACGGGCGAACCAGGAAACTGTGCAGAACTCTCTCAGAATATGTATGTTATGAATGCAGGAATTTTTCCGTGTGAAATGAGAGGAGATGGGTCCTATTTATAGAGAAGTAGGCACCCCAATGAAGAGGAACGGTGACTGTTCGAAATGGTGTTAAGAAAAGACGCAACTGTTCGAAGCGGTCTCGGCCGAAGAGACACCACCCTTCGGAATTATCAATGCCGAACCGACACACCACTTCATTTTCCAAGGGACATCTTCATAGAGAAAGTTGCCACCGAAAATTGAAGCATTGGCACTGATAGGTAGTTTGCCACATGTTGGTGTATGAACCAACATTAAAAACAATTCAATAAGCTTGTAAAAAATGAAGTAACTAATTAAATTAATTACAACAAGTACCCATCAAACTTTAGCCTTAGAATTTTATGAACACGCTACCACACATAGCCCAGTTCTGCGGCAAACTAAACCATTTTAATTACTCCATATTTATTTATCCATTGCAGGACAAATAAATTACAACCAAATCAAATGGTTTATTCTGGAGTCAATTCCTAATTCACTTATTTCCAACATTATGTATCTTGGTGTGCGTGTGTAGAGGTTCATATATGTCGTTAATTAGTAGGAGTCTAGAAATATGTAAAAACCACCATATAAAGTGTCACAGGTCGCTGTTCAAAAAAAACCCCATAAATAGTGTCCAGCATATTTCGCGGTGTTCCCCCCGCTATAGAAAAAACATCATTAATTTGTTCTGATTTTTATTTTTTCTAGCACAACAAAACATTTGACGGCAACATCCGTGGAGATGCTCTTGTAAGGTACTCAATGAAATAAGTAAGTTTTAAGGAGAGAAAGACAAAACCATCGTTTCGAACATTTTGATTGCGGCAAAAACGTGAGTCTTCGGCTCACCGCAATGTTCCATGAAAATCAAACATTTCAAATCGAAGAGTTATTGGAAGTTTTGTCCAGTCGTTAGTTTAATAACCTCAGAATTACTCAAAATGTGCCCAAGCTAGGGGTGTGCACGAGTCGGGCATGGCCTGCAACCCTACCCCGACCATGTCGGGTATGAAAAAATGCAGGCCCGCAACCGATCCGACTGATGGTATAGACCCGTCCGCAAGCCCGATTTTTTTTTTTTGTTGGGTCGGTCGGTCGGTCGGTTTGAAGTTGGTCGGGTAAAAAACGCATAGACCCGAAATCCGAACCAAAACTCATTTTTTTAACAGAATCCAACCCGTACCCGACCGAAGTCTATGTTCGGAGCCGCCCGAGACCCTTCGGGTGGGGTCGGGTTGCGAGTTTTTGCACACCCCTGGTGCAAGCTAGTCTGAACATCTGGTTGTTATTGTTTTGGTTAACCGACAAACATCACAAAACAAAGAGGTCCTACTACAGTGTGGAGTAATTATTATGTGTTCCCTGTTTTTCTTTATTAAAGTACCTACCATTTACCACTTACCAGAATTAAAATCTGGTAGTGATAAAGAGGTCCAAAAGTTTTTGGAATCAAAAAGAAAACCAAAGCCCTTGTACTATACTACTTTCTTTGCAGTATCAAATCAAGTTGCCATGATCTTCTCTTCTGTACTTTCTTCACACGTGAAAAAAGTGGTGAAGAGACTGTCTTGTACCTTTGCTTGGGCCACCCTTTTTTCTTCTTTTTTTTTTTCACCCTTTTTCTCAAAGTGACATCAGCAGGGGTAAGAGGTATTTAAATGTTGTTGTTCTGCTAATCATTTGACATATATTTTTGTTTAACTTAATTTTTTTTTGTTTTTATTAGTTTTTTGTCAATTTTTTTAGGATTATTGATTTTTCATGATAAGAAGAATCTAAGAAATAAAAAATTATGATCGAAATCTAATTTTTTTGAGTAAAGGCAAAAAAGTTAGTTTATTGGCTTATTTTTGTCTTTATTCAAAAAAATTAGGTTTCGATTGTAATTTTTTACTTTTTAGATTCCTCTCGCAATGACGAAGCAATAATTTCAAAAAAATTAACAAAAAACTAACAAATGCAAAAAACATTTGAATAAGGACAAAAATTTAGCCAAACAACCTCTTAATGCAGTAGTAAGTTATTCACAGGGGTTGAAAGTTGTCCATATCCATGTATCACAAACGCTCCTGATAGAGCTCAAATTCTAGCCTCCCACAATAAAAGGACCAAAAAAATACAATTGAGCTACATGCCCTTTTAGGTTGTGTTTGGTCATGTTAGAAACGCTATTATTCCATCAATTTAGAAAAATGGGATTTTCTCATAAATCCCACCACCCAAATGTTGTCCCATTGAAGATCTAGTTAAATCAGACTTCAACCATTTTGCTGATGTATCGACTGTTTTATAGTATTTTTTACTGAATTTATTCCTGATTGTGGATTTGTATATATGATTTCATGTTTTTGTCGCACTTAGCACCTTAGAACATTTACAGTGGAATAATCAAAACCAAAATGTTGTTAAAGTTAAGTAATCCTTGCTCAAAAAAGTACTCATATTGGAATAACCAAACTTAACAATCTCTTAGAGCATCCGCAATGTAATAATTAGAAGTAAATAATCAAAATTTGCCACGTCAGCTTTTGATTATTCATTTAGAGGATTGCTAAAGTTAGTAATGTGAAGTCTCACATTGTTACTTTTGACTATTGAAATGCCCAAATTTGATTATTGGTTAGGAGGTTGTTAACTTTGATTATTACAATGTGAACACTTTTTTAAACGCGCATTGTTACGGCCATTCACGTGGTATAATCAAAAGCCAATTGTTTTTAAAGTTAACAATGTTAGTGTAAAAGATGGCTCACAATGGTATAATCGAACTTAACAACATCTTTAAAAATAATCAAATTTTAGGTTTTGGATAATCAAAACTAGCAACCTTTTTCAATAATCAAAATTTGTGGACTCCACACCACATAAGTTAACTAATTTCAAAATTTGATTGCACACGTGTTTCAATTGATATTTTTTTCTTCTCTTCTTCACCTACTCTATATCTTCTTCACTTCACCCACAAACTATTTCTCTTTCTTTTCCTTAAAAAGTGAAGCTCATATCTCTTGATCATCTACAATTCAACTCATCATGCCGGATTAAGGTATTTCACTCTTCTTTCCCGTTTCTATTTTTTCCCCCAAAAAAAATTCATAATAAGATGGAAGAAAGACACTGATTTTTCTCCAAAATTAAGAGAGGAAATCGATCAATATATTTTTGCCAAAACAAAAACGTAAATAAAGGAAAATGAATGGCAGAAAACAGAGGGGAAGAGAGAGAGTGAAATTGTAGTGGACCTTTATTTTGGTTATGGACTAAAAGTGACCATTGTGAAACTCAACATTGTTAAATTTAGCAACCTTTTAAGTGAATAATCAAAAGTTGATGTGTCAACTTTTGGTTATCTTTTTTTAATTATACCACTGTGGATAGCCTAAGTTTAGTAATCTTTTGATTGTGATTATTACATTGTGGATGCTCTTAGCAACTAATCAAATTTTAACCTTTGAATAATTAAAATTAGCAAACTTACACTAATAACTAAATTTTCTCTCGCATTCAAGTAGATCGACCATCATTACACAAAAATCTTCTCTCTCTCTCTCTTCCCTTTTTTCTCTTTCTCAACAATGTTTTCAAAAACCAATTTTAAAAAACTGGTATTTTTTAGAATTTTTTTGTTTTTTTAGAAACTTTTTTTTTTACAAAAAAACAGTTTTTTCAAAAAATTTAAAAAGTGTAAGTAAATAAAAGTGTGTTTTTAAAAAACTATTTTTGAAATTTCAAAACTCTTACACAAAACTCTTTTTAAAATATTATTATTTTGGTAAACAGATTTTGAGATTTCAAAATTATTTTTTACACAAAATCTGTTTTTAAAAAACAGTATTTATAGTTTTTCAAAACTGTTTGTGTAAATAAAGTTCTTTCAAAATTTCTCAAAACTGTATTTACAGTTTATTAAGTGAACAAAGTGTGTTTTTTGATTGAAAAATTGTTTTTTGTTTCGAATTTTTTTTACACAATTGTTTTTTTTAACTTTTATTTTCATTCAACTGTTTTGTTTATTTCAAAAACTATTTAATAAATTATTTTTTCAAAAAATATGTGTGAAATGAAGAAAAAAAGTTTGGAGGGCCTTTTGGTTTTGATTATAGGCAAAAAATAACCAATATGGGAATTGACATTGTTAACTTTAACGACCTCTAAATGGATAATTAAAATCTAATATAGCATGTTTTGATTATTCCCATTTGCTTATTTGACTGAGGATGCTCTTATAAGACCATCCACAGTGGTATAATCAAAAGTCAATTGTTTTTAAAGTTAACAATGTTGGTGCAAAAGGTGACTCACAATGGTATAATCAAACTTAGTAACATCTTTAGAAATAATCAAATTTTGGGCTTTGGATAGCCAAAACTAGCAACATTTTTCAATAATCAAAATTTGTGGACTCCAAATGTGTTTCAATTGGTATTTTTTTCTTCTCTTCTTCTCTTACTCTATATCTTCTTCACTTCACCTACAAACTATTTCTTTTTTTTTTTTTCTCAAAACGTATGACTCATATCTCTCGATCATCTACAATTTAACCCATCATCACCAGATTAAGGTATTTCACTATTATTTTCCGTTTCTATTTTTTCCCCCCCAAAAAATTCAAAATAGGAGGGAAGAAAGTCACCGATTTTTTTTTCCAAAATTAAGAAACGGAATCGATATATTTTTTCCAAAAAAATAACGTAAATAGAGGGAAGTGAATGGCATAAAACATAGGGGGAGAAAGTAAAATTATAGTGGACTCTTATTTTGGTTATGGACTAAAAGTGACCATTGTGAAGCTCAATATTGTTAAGATTAACAATCTCTTAAGTGAATAATCAAAAACTGATATGTCAACTTTTAGTTATTTTTTTTAATTATACCACTGTGGATGGCCTAATGTAATACTACATGGTTCCCCTGCAATGTAACATTGTAGCTTTTTAAAATATTTTGGTTTATGGGCACTGGCATTCTAAACCTTCAAGTTTTTTAGTATCTGCACTTCACCACCTTCAAAATAAAACTCGGCACATTGCACTTTGGATCTGCCAAAGCTATTGCAAAGTTTCCCAATTTCAATTCTACCTTGCTTAGCTGATCGATACCGAGAAGAAACATCAAATAATGTTAGAATATTGCACAACTTAAGCAGCCTAAAGCTGAATTACCATATACTGCAATGCATACATATGTAAATTTCGACGTATGAATTTGATGAGAGGAACATTGCAAGAGTTTTGATAAGTTTAAGTTGCAATTTGTCATTTTTTATTTTTCTTAGTAGTAATGCAGAATTCTTTAAAAAATCCCCCGAATTCTTTGTTAGAGAGCGAACGGGGTTAGGGGGCATTTAGCAGCGCTCAATCTCACCGTTCAAAAGTGTTTGGGAAATGACGGCGAACGACGTGTTTTGATAATTATTACATCTGCCAAAGACATTTTCAGTATTAACAAATGTTCTCAGCATGTCCTGGGCGAGTATTAATTATTAAAACACGTCATGGGCAGTCATTTTCCCTCCGCGTTTTAAAAGAACTCTTCCAGACCTGGGAATCTGTATAGTTAATCAATGATTCGGATTTTTAAAGAACTCTTCCAGACCAAGGACTTGATTGCCTAGACAGACGGTGAAAATGAACGCCGTTAAATACTGCAGTCCCAAGTCTGTTGGAGAGAGAGAGAGAGAGAGAGAGAGAGAGTCACTGACTCACTGCCTAAAGAGTCTTTACTAGTACTTTCTAATATCGAGTGTCAAATTTTTTAACAGCCGTTGAATAAGGTTAAAGTATCTTAACGTCGTCATCGACCACTGTTTAACTTCTTCAATATTTTCTTATGGTTTCAAATCAATCAACCTCAATAATAAATAATCAAAAAACCTTTCAAGTCGATATTGATAAATTTGCGTAAGTAGGACTATAAATTACATTTAAACTCATAAAAACCCCACCAATTCCAATTCCAATCAAAAGAAACCCCATAACTACTCACCTACTTTTTCCTTGATATCTTCTCCAAGAGTTCAAATCCTCCGCCCAAAAGTGCTTGTACACTATGGTCTATGGCGGCGGTTTTTCGGCCATTAATCATGTCACAATTTATACATCTTCCAAGATTCTCAATGATGATTTTGTTCATAAAGTCTACCCATTGCTCTCGTTCATCGCTTCCCCCGCTCTTCTCATTCACCGTTCTCAATCTCACCTTCCTAAAGTATTTTGAACGGTCTGAATTTTAAAATTTTGACTATTAATTGTTGAAACGGATGATGAGATTGAATACTGCGATAAAAAGAGCGGAGAAATAGAACAGTAGAATAGACTTATTGAATTTTATTATTGATAATAGACCACAACACACCGATAAAAACATATTGGATGGAGGACTTGAGGGGCATTTCTCGGAGTGCGCTACCAGTGTGTAATGCACTATCCGAGATGTTCATCTCTACAATCTAATAATCCAGAAAATTCTGCAAATCTAGTAATTAAAAATACTTTTGAATGACATAAATTATGCACTACACGTCCAGCTCCTCTCTCTCTCTCTCTCTCATCAATAATGCGGCATCTCTGCAGCGGCCACAAGGGGCTGATTCCAGTACAAATAATTTCGAGGATCATCAACAACAAACCCATTCATACTCTCCTCGGCACCAAAACAACCACTCCCAGCACTCAGGCAACCAATGATCTGCTCCAGACCCTCCAGCCTATAGCTAAGCTCAATCACCTGAGCTCTCAAAACCGAATTTTCGCCCTCAATTTTCAAACAGAGCCGAGTGGTGCACTCAACCCCCGTCGCCAACCGATTGTTCTCTCTCGTCAGCCGAGCCGCCTCCGCCGTCAGATCGTCCAGGTGCTTCTGTTTCTTCACCCGGGACCGCCTCGCCGATTCCCGATTCGACTCTGTCCTCTTCCTCTTCCTTTGTTCCATTAGTTTCTGAAGCTTTTCGTCGGAAGCAGAGTTCGGAAGCAGAGATGATTCTGATGACGTTCCACTTGAAGAACCCATTTATAATTAAACCTCCAAACGTGCAATTTTTTGTTTTTTTTTGTTTTTATAATACTAATTTAAGTGAGATCTATTCGAAACTAAGCAGGACCCAGATTTTGTACTACACTTATACAGCTATATATTTGTATATATTGGTAACTGTGATTATGAAATGTAATAGAACCAGTAGAGGAAGACAACTGAGAAGGATTGAACGAGGTGGGTCCTGTGTCTGTACGTGGAATTTATCATACACCCAAAAAGGAAGAGCTCACTGATGATTGGAGACATGAAATTCAAACATCAAGAGCAGGGGATTGAGCATTTATGGTTAAATTAAGAAATAAACAGATGATTCCAGCATAGCAGGAGAATTCTACAGAAAGTTGGGATTTTTGGGAATTTTCGCAGGAAAAGAGGGAATATGTCGAGAAACTTGAAATGGGTTGCTTGTTTTGGGGCAAAAGATTTGATCTTTTACAGTGGAGAAGTAGGAGGTGCAACTGGGTTCTTGATTTTGGATCGAAAAGAAGAGAAGAGCTTCAGTTTCTTCAATGGTGAGAAATCTCAGTCACTGGAAACTAGAAGCAGCAGAGTGGTGTTAAAGATTGGTGAGAGAGAAAGAGAGAGAGAGAGAGAGGGGAGGGGGAAGAGGTTCGTGGGGCAAAGGGATGGGATTTATAGAACAGAGAAATGGTGAGGAACAGTTGTTTCTAGAATTATTATTATTTTTTAAATTGAAAAAAAAAACATAAAGTAGGGAAAATGGTAAGAGATTCTGCCAAGAAAGTTGGTTTGGCTGTCAAAAAAGAAAGGGTAGCCAATAAAGTTGTTCCCACGATATGGAGTACTAGACTACTTGGGACTGGAGTCATAGGATCTACTTTTGCAAAATACTCCTAAAGCTTTCAAAACTATAGATTCCCCCTCAATTTGAAAAATTACAACTTTCCCATGTTACATTACAAATTACTTTCTTGTCGTAATGTAACCAAAACGAAATTTGATGGAATCTATCTGGCACCATAAAATCCTAATTACAATGGACCACACTGACATTGTTCTTTTGTAGCTTGTGAAATGTTACAAATGTGTAAAAATATCCTTTCACAGTCTACAAAGACAGTTTGATCTATCTCAATTATGATCGGATGATGTTAGGCAATTTCCGTTGAATTTTTCTAGCAGCCACATCACGAGTCCACGACAATGGAGTAATTCGTTATGCGACAGGGTGTAGTAATATTCCAAACCTAAGGAGGCAATATGTAATTTTTAGAAACCTTGAGGGTGATATTTGTAATTTACGCCAACAAGGATGAAGAATGAATATTCTAGGGCAAATTTCACTGACTTCTCCTGAGGTTTCTGACACGAACAGAAACCTCCCCTGAGGTTTCTGAAATGACACTGGCCTCCCCTCCTTTACCTGACAATACCAATGGATCCCCCCTCCGTTACCTGCACGTTAGAAACAGATGCAAAAGGTGATTTCGGTCCCTAATTTAGTTTTGTTTTTATTTTGTTTTCCAATCATTACCCTACTTCTTTCACCGAGAAATTATTTGTTGCCCCAAGGGCAACACGTGGACTTAGCTAGGTGGTGCCTCTCACCAATAAAAATTCGCCCCACTGACACATTATTCTTCTCTCTCTGGACACAACTTTCTCTAAAAAATCAAGTGTTCCAAATTACAATCCGTTTGAATGGGTGAGAAGATTTTATTGTATTTATCATTTAATTTTAAAGGGTCATAATTAAATTTTGACTATAGGGCTCTCATTGATTAGCCCTAAGAAAATCGTAGAATCAAATATCTTTTAGGACTAACCAACGAGAGCCCTAAAGTCAAAATTTAATTATGACCCTTTAGAATTAAATGATCACAAAAATAAAATCTTTTCACCCATTCAAACGGATTGAAATTTGGAATACTTAATTTTTCAATATGTAGTTTATATATTAAAAAAATATGGTTAAAAAATTAAGTATTCCAAATTTCAAATTTGAACTGATAGAAAGATTTTAGTTTTCTGATCATTTTATTCTAAATGGTCATAATTAAATTTTGACTATAGAGCTCTCGTTGATTAATCCTAAGAAAATCGTAGAATCAGGACTAACCAACGAGAGTCCTAGAGTCAAAATTTAATTATGACCATTTAAAATTAAATGATAAAAAAAATAAAATCTTCTCACCCATTTAAACAGATTGTAATTTGAAACACTTGATTTTTGAGAGAAATCTGTATCCGGAGAGAGAAGAATTGTGTGTCAGTGGGGCGAATTTTTATTGGTGGGAGGCACCACCTGGCTAAGTACACGTGTTGCCCTTGGGGCAACAAATAATTTCTCGGTGAAAGAAGTAGGGTAATGATTAGAAAACAAAACAAAAACAAAACTAAATTAGGGACCGAAATCACCTTTTCTATCCGTTTCTAATGTGTAGGTAACGGAGGGGGGATCCATGGGTATTGTCAGGTAAAGGAGGGGAGGCCAGTGTCATTTTAGAAACCTCAGGGGAGGTTTCTGTTCGTGTCAGAAACCTCAGGGGAGGTCAGTGAAATTTGCCCAATATTCTAGGAGACGATTCGATTAATGAATGATTCCTTATTTCTATATGTATAAAAAAGTTGAAAAAAGAAAGAAGGAATAAAAAGGCAAAACAAAAACTTTGGCCAATTGAAGTCTCAAAAAAGTTTGATCCACCAGAAAAAAAGTGACAAAAAAAAGTGCACATTACACGGCTTACTTTTTGATGGATCGTAGGCCACATAGGTGTTTTCATTTGTATGCATTACTTTACAAAAAAAAAAAATTCCATTCATGGGTTGTTGCAGTGGTTAAGGCGAATTTGTGCCTACAATATGACAGGGTTCGATGTCCCCTGGAAGCAAACCATGCATGATTTAAGTGGGGGGTAATGGTGATGGGTTGTTATGCTAGTTACCCCTGATAATTTAATCAAGGTGTGCGTAAGCTGATCTGGACACCTCGATTACCGGATATTTTTTATATTTTTACAAAATATGATTATTATGAAAATTCATGATCTACCTTTAATGTATTACTTAAAAAGAATTGTCTCCGAATTACTCCAATTTAGCGGACAAGGTAAGTAAAACATGAATATGTTTTTGGCCGATTCTTACCATTTTGACAAAATAACTCAAGTGGCTTATTTTTTCGTCTTTATTTAATTTTTTTTTAAAATTATAATTTTTAAATAAAAATAAAAAAAATAAGCCAAAAAAAAAAAGAATCTTTGGCATATTTTTGTTTGTATTTAAAAATGAGTTTGGATCATTTTATTTAAATTTTTTTGATTCTTGATGTTAAGACATATCAATAATCTATAAAAATTTAATGTAAAATTAAAAAAAAAAGATTTTTTGCCACTTATCTTATTTATGCCAAAATAGGCCTAAAATCACTTATGCTTCAAATTTTCAATATTAACAAAGGCGACTCCTTTCTAAAGGGCGACCTTATTCAGCAAAATGCGGACCTCTCTTTTTTTTTTTTTTTTTTATATCAAATTTCGATAATTCGAGCTGAATGTGATCAGAACGTGATTTTAAGAGTCTCCGCAAGAAATCAGCAAAAAATATGACCGAAAAGTACTTCATCTGAACAGTTTTCATTAAACGATTTAATAAAAAACTGGTCAAATCAAGGCATTCCCCCTCATTTTTTGCCAATTTCTTGCAAGGATCCGTAAAATCAAGTTCTGAACACATTGAACCACTCGAATCATCAAAATTTTATCGAGAACGGGGAGGTTAGCATTTTAACAAGTTAAGAGTGCCCTTATGTGAAGGTCAGTGTTAACAAAGGAATCTAAATAATCCAAGGAGTTTAGCCAAGTGAAAACAACCATAGGGGTTGCTCCCAAGAGTTGCTCTCATGAGGCTATAAGTTCGAATCTCACGAAAGCTAAATATTCAAAACTTTGTGGTCACTGAAGATTTGTTCGACCATTAACTTCAGTGATCCGAAATCGAAATGAGCACAAACTACCCGAACATCCAATAGTCATAAAATGGGGATCTATTGGTGACTTGACTTTAATGCTGTGAGCCTGTGACATGATTGAACTTCGTTTGTTTTTTTTGATCCGAACATGATTGAACTTCGTTTGTTTTTTTTGATCCGAACATGATTGAACTTCGTTGAACTTTATTTTTACTCTGTTGCAAGTTTGCAACCTGACGAAAAATGTGGGAAATTCAAGAATGAGAGCAATGGAGAACGGCTTACCGTTCATCTCGGCAATCGATGATTCAAATCATAACTGCTCCGCACCACCTTAGAATGGAACTGCTCGGTGGCATCTCGGGTTCATTTCCAGTCCAGTTTTTTTGCTGTCCAGTACGGTCCAGTTTTGGGCCGTTGTGGGCCCATTCCGGGCCCAAAACTATGATCGGAATCGTTCATTTTATAGAGCTCGTCGAATATGTCATCCATGCCAAAAATTAGCTTGATCAAATATCAATAGGTTCATGAAAAAAATAGATTTGTACATGACAAAAATGGGCAATTATTAATTTCAACTTAATTTTTGTCATCGCTTTTTTCTTGTACAAATTTGTTTCATCCATGTACCTATTGATATTTGATCAAGCTAATTTTTGGCATGGATGACATATTCAACGAGCTCTACAAAATGAACGATTCTGATCATTGTTATGGACCCAGAATGGGCCCACAAGGGTCCAAAATTGGACCGTACTGGACAGCAAAAAAACTGGACTGGAAATGAACCCCGGCATCTCCAGTCCGGAAATTCAAGTAGAGAAAATGAATTTGGAATCTACTACTACTGCGAAATTTCGTAGGAGGAAAAGTGTATGGTTGGGTGAAAAAGAAAGATGGTGGCTGATGGGACATTAGCGGTAGGGGGCGGAAACCTTTTCCACCGTCCAATCTAGCTTTGGCAGCTATAATCAATGACAATCAATGATTCCAACTTGAAAAAGGGAAATGCTAAGTGCAAAGAAAACGTACCCAGAAATTATTCCGAAAGGATAAATCAATGGTATAGATTTACTTTGCAGTGTATCTGTACCGTTGATTTGTCTTTTTAGGGTATTTTCCGGAGATATTTTTTTTGTACCTAACACTCCTTTTTTTGTGAAGAGTTTGTGAGTAGATTTGAAGTAATGATTTTTTTGATATGTGTGGGCCAGATTAGGACAGTTTCGTCTACTGCAAAAATTGGATTTAGAGAGAATTCGGACCCAAAAATTATTGAAAGCATTCTTTTCGACATTTTTGGACTCTTTATTGAACTCTATATAATGATGGGACCATTTTAGTGCGGGCCTAGTCGAGAATTTGGCCGTGTAGAAATTCCTTGTTTCACTACTCTTTTTTTTTGGAAAATGATGATTCAGAATGTATTTTGATAATTAATACATTTTAAGAACATGTTAATAATATTTGTTAATGAATAAAATGTTCTTGACGGGTATTAATTATCGAAACATGTTCTTGGCCGTCATTTTCCCTTTTTTTAAAGGATTTTTGGGCTTTTTGTTTTTGTCCATATTTAAAAAAAACTGCATTTCCTAGTTTTGCGTTAAAATTTTAAAATTTATCAGTTTGTCTCAGGAATTGAAAAATAAAAACTCATGATTTTTTCTCAAATATTGTGAGAGATCCAATACTTTTTGGGCTTTGTCTTAGATATATTCTAAAATGTTTGGATAATTTTTTTTAATTTTTTTTATTTTTTGACTCTTTTTGACGAGACGGATGTGAATTAATTTTTAATAAAGACGAAAAACCAAAAAGGCCTAAAAAGCTAAGTGAAACTGAAACAAGATTAGTTTCTTTTTTAGAAAACTAAGCTTAGAAAACATTCTTACAAGATCAAAGCTTATTTTTGCAAGAGCAATGTGATTAAAATTATCAAACGACATCCGACAAATACAATATTTTTGTATGACTACTTTTCCCGATGAATTCTTAAAAATAGGCATGGCAATTGGACCCGCCCTGCCCCGAACAGGACGGGTTTTCCACCTCATTTTCAGGTATTGAGTCGGGGTTAAAATCTTAAAATCCTATCGGGTTCGGGGTGAAAATACCCCATCCCGATATACCGGCCCCGATATTACCGGCCCTGAAATATATTTATATATAAAATTATACTTTTATCCTAATCTAATTATCATTATACTTAAAATTTTAATATTTTTACCCTTATTTATTATCATTATACTAAAAAAAAACTTATAATCGTATCTTTATATTTCACCATTATATTAAACTATCACTTTATTTATAATTTCTTTTCTTTTACTTTTAGATTAACAATTTTTTTAATTTCTCCTTGAGTGGGAACGGGGTACTCAAAAAAATACCTGGTTGGGTCGGGTAATAATTTTCAGGTTGAGGTACACCAAAACCCGCCCCGCCCCATTGTCATTCCTACTTAAAAATGAGCGATCCCAACCATTAAAATGCCCGAAAAAAGGTCCAAAATATTTGTAACGAACCGTCGAGTCCCTCGGCCTCGGGAACCCAAAGAGGATCCATCGCAAAAATGCTACTGATACTGCTTTAAAAGATGGATTCCAAAATATAAAAATACGTGAACGTGTATTGTAATTTACTTATGATATATGTACGACAATTTCTATATTTCTTCCCTTTAATCGTAAGAAGTTATTGAGTGCTTTTGGAGCAATGCTTCACACCAATCACAACACCCCTCATGTTATTTTATTTCCTAATTTACTAACACAAAATCACAAATCGCGTGATTTTTAGCATCAGAATACAAGGTAAAATATCACGTGGCCTTTCTCTCATAGCCATGATTAATTTATCTGTAATAATAGATAATGTGGATTGTGGAGCCACATGTGAAATGTCTCATACTCTCTACTTTCAATCATTGTTTTCATAAAAAAATTCTCAAAAACTCAACCAAACAAAACATAAATCTCCCGCAACTACCATGCAATTCAAATTTGTAAATGTCACTTCAAATCAAGAAAGAAGGGTAAAATGGTACTCCCTCCGTCCCTTTTTAAGTGTTTTGCTTCGTAATTTTAAATTATTAAAAAAATATCATCATTACATATTTCATATCAACTTTTTTTCTCCACTTTCCCTACTTACTCTCTATGGAGACATCATCATTACACATTTACTCACTAACTTTTCAAAATGAAATCTACTTTTAGAGGTAAAATGAAAAATGTACCAACTTTTATCCATTAACTTTACAAAATGGACACTTATTAATGTACATCCTAAAATGAAATACTTGAATTTAAAAAGGCGACAGAGGGAGTAGTATTATAAAATGGATTCTTTCTAAGCCTTTTCAAAATGAACAAATAATTTGAGACAATGAAAAAGGGACAAACAAAATGGTATCCCCAGATGGGGTGATATCTCAACTAGCTAGGGAATCCCTAGACAAAAGGTTAATGGCTTTAAGTTGAATTCGGATGGAGCTTCCAGACTGGATTCTTCTAAAGCTACCTCGGGAGGCCTTATTAGAGATCACCATGGAAACTGGGTGGTTGGTTATTGCCGTAACATTGGAGCTGCAACAAGTCTTGCGGCAGAGCTTTGGGGCTTAAGAGACGGCCTTCAATTAGTGGATAGATACGTCTTCCGAATATTGAAATTGAGACGGATTCAATGGTTATGGTCAATTTACTTGCTAAACCATGTGAAGATACAACATCAACTTAGTGGACCATTGAATGATTGCAGATACCTCTTGCGGAAATTGGGAGTCACGGTGGTGATGCATAGCTATCGCGAATGCAATGGATGTATGGACAAATTGGCCAATTTGGGATTCCAAATGGATGTTGGTTTTCACCTGTTAGATGCTATGTCTACTGTTGTTTCTTTTCAATTAAAGGAGAGGGTTCTTTATCCTAGACTATTGTATTCAATTTCTAGTTAATGCTAATTCCTTTCCGGTTTAACACCCCCCCACCCCACCCCCCCCCCCCCCCCCCCCCCCCCCAAAAAAAAAAAAAAGGGAAAAAAAGGGGAGTGATACCTTAGCATCCCCATTGTGCCATTTTCTCCTTAGATTTTTGGTCTTTAAGGGCATTTTGTTTGTATTCAAAAAAACAATTCACGTTCGATAATTTTGCGCCAAATTTTTGTGAATAATTGCTTCGTTACGACGAAAGGAATCTGAAAAATCAATTTTTTTTTTTTTATCTTTACCCAAATATTTTTGGAAATATCCAAGATAAAGCCTCAAAAAAATTGGCTTTTAAGCATATATGACATTTATTATAAGAAGGCATGACAACTGATCACGAATGGCACGACACAAAACACACAAAAATGC
This sequence comes from Rhododendron mucronatum var. ripense, assembly GCA_019656295.1. Classification (NCBI taxonomy): domain Eukaryota; kingdom Viridiplantae; phylum Streptophyta; class Magnoliopsida; order Ericales; family Ericaceae; genus Rhododendron; species Rhododendron mucronatum. Next base: position 1,387,590 of record BPLT01000041.1, read on the forward strand.
GTGACAAAATGTAACTTTTCCAAAAAAAAAACTAAAAAAAGGCATAACATTTGTACTATATCGTGCGTAATATTTTAAAATAACATCAGACTAGTGTCTTACCACTTAAGTGATTAGTTCGTAATATTTTAAAATAACATCAGACTAGTGTCTTACCACTTAAGTGATTAGTTCAGTGGTTCAATGGATTAATTAAGTACTTTTTCGTTCAATGTTTGGCTTCTGTCTCTATAGTTTGCATGGTAGGCCAAACATATATTTTAGCATTCGTAGCATTGGGGGAAATCTTAGTTTCGGTTTCGGTACAAGTGCAGTGGAATCCCTGCTCATCACTCTGTAATGCAGACTGCAGAGGGTAGGTAATATTACTACCTAACATATATATATAAAGTAACCCATCTGAATATCCATTTTTCCCAACAAAAAAACATAACATAATTATTTTTTTGATTCGAGAGATTGGTATCCCCGTATTGCGGGGCAAGTAACGGTGTAAGTAATAGGAAGATACTCCGCCAAATATATCTTTGCAATATGAAATCATCAAATTTGACATAACAAAGAAATAGTTAAGGTGTGTGCAAGCTGCTCCGGACATCCGCTTAATTATCAAAAAACAATGTTTATATCTTTCTATTCTATGGTTCAAGGTTTATCTCTTATTCTTTCATAACAGGGACCAATGAAAATCTATAATGCATTGCTTTTCTATCTCCTTTGTAGAATATATATATATTGCCAAACGATATTTTGTTAGTAGAGTTATATTATTACAGCGTGCCAACATTATTTCATTAACTTCAACTGAAACCTCACACACTGACACCTAAGTACTCATTCACCACCGCTTGAGCTACAACTCTAGGTCTTGCAAAGTAAATTACTATAGTATAAATTCTAGATATGTGCATTTACTGATCACTTGCAACCCGACAACAAGAATCGAGCACACTAATAAGGACCTATTGCCAACAGATATGTAGCTCAATGGCATTTCCACATGAAAGTTGAAACGTGAAGGTTCGATTCCCGCAAGGAGTGTGAGTGTTTGCCTCACCCGTATGCCGCTTAGCGGTACTCCTTCTCCATCCCCTTAGGAGCAGGCTAGAAATTTATTGAGTGACAAAAAAAAGCCCCTGTTTGAGGTTTTGAGCACTTCATTATTAGATTACAACCTAAGCAATTTTCAATGGGAAAATCTAATGTCAGCCCTTAGGGCTGACAATAGTGGGTGCACGCGCGAATCCACGCGCCTATTTGAGAGCAGTTTTCTGTGAGTTCCAATGCATGATGTTACCCATTGAAACTGACTGAATTTTTTGGGCCAAATGACAATATTAACCCTCATCCCACTTCTCTCACGCAGACCGGTTTCTAGAACCAAAAACCTTTTTAGATCGAAATATAAACCGACTTGCAAATCCATTGCCGGCTGAAAAAATCGGCGACTCCGTGATAGCAAATATTATCATGTACCGATTATAAGACAATTCACTCACAGAAACCCGGAAATCCCCCCTCCCTCTCTCTCTCTCTCTCTCTCTCCAGCTTCCTCCTCTCTGAAATTTTGTATTCTTCAGTTTCTAAACTTCGATTATGAGTCAATGGTAGAGGTTGAAGACAAAGCAGTGTTGAAGAGAGAGAAGAGCGTGTGCCTCATCCTTGGATGGAAACCGAACTGTAACAATTTGCCCAATATTTACTGACCCTCTGTCTCCTCTAAAGAACAACTCTTTGAGCTTTCTTCAAATTCTCTTCTTGTTCACTACAGTTTGGTGGGTTTATCTATTTTTACTCCTAGTTTTCTCTTGAATGGGTTTTTTTTTGCTCCTGGTTGCTTTTGGAATTACCTACTACAGTAGTATTTAATTTAATTACCCCAACTTTTCCGAGTAAAAAAACAGCAGCGAAGAAACCCATTTTCCCACAATCCCTCCCCCCCCCCCTCTCTCTCTCTCTCCACGCAAAAAAAAAAAAACAGCAGTTAAAATGGAGATCCGAGGCAATATAGTTTTTTCTAATTGTGGGGGGGGGGGGGGGGGGGGGGGGGGGGGGGGGGATTAGAAATTAATTTTAAGTTTTGAAATTTGAAAGAATCTGGGAAAAGAGAGCTAAGAGGTCAATTTTTCATCGAAAGCGGGAGAGGAGAAAAGGGTTTTCCCAGAATTGGGAGGGATTTCGCTGCCATTTTTGTGAAGGGAGGGAGAGAGAGAGAGATAAGGTTATTTTTGCCTTTTAAAGAAAAAAGAAAAGAAAAGAAAAGGAAGGTTAAGATTGTCATTTCGGCGAAGGATGACAGACAACAGTACAGAGGAATAAAAAAGCTGACTTAGAAAATCAGGAAAGAGCAACACGTGGTCGTTTCTTAATTTAAGGCGTCTGCCCACTGGGCGTATTTTAGAAGGACCGATTTTCAATTAATTATGAGTGTTTGGGAGCTACCTGTATAATTCGTTACGTCAAAATACATTTTTAAAAGTGAGCTGGAGATCCAAAAGTCATTTAGGAAGTCTTTTGAATTCTGATGATACGTTTACTCACAAATTTCTTCTTGTAAAATCTATTTTATACATCGCCATGAATGGAAACTGGCGTCTATGACAATCGTTTATCAGCACAAATTTGCAACCCCCCCCCCCCCCCCACTCACTCTCTCTCTCTCTCGTCTATGACAATCGTTTATCAGCACAAATTTGCAACCCCCCAGGCCCCACTCACTCTCTCTCTCTCTTTCCCTCTAGCGGCGGAGTAAGGATTTTGACTCGAGGGAGTTAGATTAATAGACATATTCATATATTTTTTATCGAAATGTATACTAGAGTATAAAATTTTTGTTTTTAATATATTACATTTGTATATTGAAATGATTGTAACATAATGCAGTTAAAATATACCAATCATTTTTTTAGACAACTTCAACAGTCGCGTGATTATTTATTTATTTATGAAAAAATTGAGAGATGAGAATGTAAAATAACCAGTTTTTAATCAAATCAAGCTAAAATTATAAAAATTGTAAATAACTATACACGAATAATTATCAATAACATTCAAAACTAGATATATACAAAATAAAAATTTTAAAACTCGGGAGCTCAGAGGAGAGCCGGGGCCACCCCAGACCCCAACATAGCTCCGCCAGTGCGCGCGCTCTCTCTCTCTGTGGTAGGTACAATGTATAAATGGCGTTTCCAACTTGCCTTCGTTGTGAAGTAAACGTGGGGTAAAAAGGAAAGGGTTTGATTTGGCAATGACGTGCACTAGTTGCATTGCACTGGAAACATCTTTTCTTTACGATTGACTGCTTTATTCGAGAAATTTTTGGTTGCAAATAAAGTTTCACTTATCGTACCAATTGACGATTGAATAAAGCGAGAAATTTTTGATTGCAAATGCGTCCAAAACCAAAAAATTTATCCCTAAATAAAATAGTATTGATAATAATCGATTCGTCTAAACTAGTACTGTGAGATAGCCACAAAACGAGTGAAAGTTCAAATGCTAACCATCCGTCTACCATTTAAGGTTCAATATCGTAATCTTCCAAATAATAGTTGTATGATATATCCGACGCGCGAATTGATTTGTCACAATTGGTTAACACTTAAATATCTATTGTTGTACGGACATGAGGATGTTCCACAAAACAATAAAAAGTGATCATAGACAGGTGTTAGGGCCCTTTGGGTGTTTTTGCGGATAAAAAGAAAGAAAGACAGGTGTTAGGTATTCCAAGGCTCCGTTTCAGAAACCTTCTTAAAAAATAAGCAGCTTATTTCACATTTTCAAACTAAAAAAAAATGTAAATGAAAAATAATTTTTCAATTTTTTTTTTTGCATCGTATAAATTAAAAGATTTCAATGAGATGTTTCAAACAAGATCCATATTGCATATTTTTAGATTTCAATAAATCCATAATTTTTGAGCTTGAAATTACCTTCTTAAAAAATAAGGACATTTTTCCTGTTCTGGAACGGGGCCCAACTCTTGTACCTAACAATAAAATTTGAAATGTACATTATAGAGAGCTTGTGTAGTGACATTGTTCTAAAATATTTTCCCAATTTGGTCCAACATATATTATTTGAGCACAACAATCAAAACAAATTAGGGAAAATGACGGCTCAAGACGTGTTTTGATAATTAATACCCGTCAAGGATATTTTCAGCATTACAAATGTTCTCAGTATGTCATTGGCGGGTAGTAATTATCAAAACACGTCCTGAGCTGTCATTTTCCCTACAAACTACAGTAAATCATCATTCAAGTGCCTTAGTGGGTTGGGCCAAAGAGTCCAATTAAGACGCCCACAGGAAACGGTTGGTTTTGTAATGAAAAATTAATACTCTGGCTTCAAATAACCAACTCAACATGAATCAATAAGCCCCGTTCCGCTAACTGAAATAAGTACTCATTTTTGAAATTTAAGATGATGTATTATGAGAAATGATCTTATCTCGTAAAACGAAAAATAAATCCTTAAAAAATAAGAACGAACGGGGCCAATGTTCTAACACATGCAAAAAAAAAAAAAAAAAAAAAAGAATCAATCAAGGATCGAAAGATACATCTTATTTGATCCGGAAAAAATGGTTAAAAGGACCAAAATAAGCGAAAAGAAGATCGTCTAAAGTCCGCAAGAAAATCATTCATATAGTAAACCTTCTCGAGACCATCAATACTTTGGCAAATCATTTTCTCAACAATATCGAAACCATCGACAACCTCGACCATCAAAGATTTCTACTTCTTTAGAAAAACCTGAACTTTGGAGCATAGAACTTCCAAAAGAGAAAATCTTTTTAACGGCTCTTTCGTGAATATATATAGTTGTTTACGGAGCCAATTGCAGATGTTAATAAAATTTTTCCGGAAAAGAGTCAACATTTCCAGGGAAGACGATCGTGATTGGTTTCTGGTAAAGAACTTGTTCACGACTGAGCCGTAAATAAGTTTCTCTCCTCCCAAAATACACAATTGTTTGAATCAAAGCAGACCCAAAAAAGGGCTAGCTCTAGACTAGAACCGTGCCATGCAACCACTCTTTCAAGACTTGCATAGAATTCTGACAGGCCAAACATGCAAATGAACAAAAAAAAAAAAAAAATCCAATAAAACCAAGGAAATCGAATGTCAAAAATTCCAATAAATAATATAAATATATCACAGAATAGAGCAACACCGTGGGACGTCACTACTGGTGCTCATCATCTCCTTACCAAAAGTATTCTTCCTCTTGTTAGTAGCCTCTTGACGACGACGGCGTATAGGCTCGGTCTTGAGGTCTTTTCTCTCCCTTATTAGAACGTCCGAGTCCTTCTTAATGTTCTTCATCATCTTCCTCATTTCTTCGTCTGTAAATGGTCCGATCTCATCCTCCAGCTGATTTCGATTCGTGTTCTTCATGTGTTTAACCATATTAACATTTTTCGTTAGAATTCCATCAATTTCACTGATCCGTTGGGAGCTACTATCCATTGCCAATGTTTTTTTTTGAGGGTTTTAATTTCTTCTTTCTAAAATTGCTAGTGTTTATGTTTCTATACCTTCGTATGAAAAAGGAGAGTTGTTACTTGTTAGCATAATATTACGAAATATTATGTTGCCATGTGATCTAGATTTTATTTGCTTCCTATTCTGTCTCGGTAATTATTCACGTTTCCTAATTATTCTTGATTTCTTTATTTTGCATGCTTTCTCGTTGGTTTAGGTTTTCTTAGTCACCAAGTCTCGTAGTCTATATTAAAGCATGCTAGGGTTATGTTTTTGTCAATTCAGTGGACGTAGATGAGATTATTTCATGGCATGGGTTGATATTAATGCCGTAATTCCTTCTCAAATTATACGATCGATCGTGTGATAATACTTTTGCGATTTTATCATCATAATTAGGCAATATAGCATGCGTGCGTGCTTCAGCCTTCAATCACATGCAGTACCATTTGCATGCACTAATGAGGATTTGAAATTGCAAAGGGAATTCACAAAAATAGTGATTAAAATATTAATTGTTAACTCCATCTTTTATTAATTAATTCGGGTTTTAAAGAGATATAGCGGTATACACGTACGCAACCAATACTGTGTTTAGATGAGTTTTTGAGAATTTTTTTAAAAGAGTAATGATTGAAAGTAGGGGTAATGAGTGAAGAGAGATATAGAGAGAAATGAAAATAATGATTGAAGATAGAGGTAATAAGTGGAGAGTAATGATTGGAAGTCGGGGTCATGAATATTTTTTGAGTCACTTAAGATTAGATACTGTAATAAACTAGTAATGGCCATTAGTCTACCATTTAAGGTTCAAGTTCATAATCTTTCAAATAATAGTTTTAGGAATATTTGATGATCAATTGATTTGTCACAACTAGTAAATTATCTTTGTCGTGCGAATACGGGAAATTATTTGGGAATGTTCCCAACAAATGAAAACGATAATGGACGGGCATTCCAACTGTTATATTATATACATATAACAATAAAAATGTGAAGTGAACATTATAGAGAGCTAATTTCTCCTAACTCCTACTGATGTATTGAAAATATTATTTTTTGATCATTTTATCTTAAAGGGTTAAAATTGTAATTTTCTTCTTGGACTTGCATAATCAAATATTTGCGCTACATAGTCCCAAGCAAGGCCTTATTGGCTAATTTCATCCAAATTCCTAAGTAAAAAAATTAATACATAGTTTAGGGGATAAAAAAAACTCGCAGAGCAAAGGGAGAAAAAATTGGTGGACCTTTTTTTTCCCTTTTTTCAGTGGTGCTGGAGTATTTAATATCTGTACTAGCGTATAAAAATGCCTTTTTAGTTCTAAAAAAAATAATCGAAACCGCTCATTTTGTTTAAAATACTTTGTTTATGGTTCTTGCAAAAAATTAGTTTAATTTGGTATTGGTAAGGGTATTTACAAAACATCCAACTTTTCTTTAGAATTTAGACCTAAATTTTGGGACAAAATTGAATGTTTTGTAAACGCTTTTACCAATACCGTATTAAGCTTATTTTTTGCAAAGATTGTAAACAAAGTATTTTAAACAAAATATGCGGCTCTGATCATTTTTTTAAACTTAAAACAAGCCCAAAAAACGTTTGTATGCGCTGGTACGAATCTATCAATATCCTAAGGGAATGTAGTTGGACCTCCCAAAAGCCTCCAAACCTCTAATCCTAATTTCCTGATTTTCAAGACAGTTTCCAGGCTTTTGTACGTTTTTAATAAAACAGTAAAAAAAAAAAAAAAAAGACCACCCCACGTTCAAGACTAAAAACAGTAAAACAAAATAGTAAAGAAAAATTACTTAACAGGTGTTCTACCCAAAACAGAAAACAAACCCCACGTTTCAATTATTATTATTTTTTTTTTCCCGGATTTTCCCCCCACTCCCAGGGCCTCCCTCCACGTTCCCTACCACTACTATTATATTTCTCCAATTCTAATACACGATAATCCTTCAACAACTAAAAACAGTAAAAAAAAAAAAAAAAAATCAGTTCAACAACTAAAAACAGTAAAACAGAAAAAAAAAAAATCAACCCCACGTTCAAGACTAAAAACGGGAAAAAAAAAAAAAAAAAAAAACCCACCCCCAGGTTCAAGACCCCGGTTTCCTGGCTTTTGTACGTTTTTAATAAAAACAGTAAAACAAAAAAAACCGTCCCACGTTCAAGACTAAAAACAGTAAAGAAAAATCACTTAACAGGTGTTCTACCCAAAACAGAAAACAAACCCCACGTTTCAATTATTATTATGATTATTTCTCCGGATTTTCCCCCCACTCCCGGGGCCTCCCTCCACGTTCCCTACCACTACTAATATATTTCTCCAATTCTAATACACGATAATCCTTCAACAACTAAAAACAGTAAAAAAAAAAAAAAAAAAAAAAAATCAACCCCACGTTCAAGACTAAAAACGGAAAAAAAAAAAAAAAAAAAAAAAACCTCACCCCCACGTTCAGGACCCCCACGTTTCCTGGCTTTTGTACGTTTTAAATAAAAACAGTAAAAAAACCCCACGTTCAAGAACCCATACCAATAACTGACTTCTCCCACTTTTTAACCTTTCTCATGCAATTCCTCCCCATTTTTTCCCTGCAACTCCTCCTCACTTTTCTTCTTCTTCTTCTGCTCTTTTAACTCTTACCATTTCTGTACGCGTAAAAAACGAAAAGCTGCCATCTATTTCTATGAAACCAAAAGGGGAAGATTAACATACAATTGCTGACAAGGTAAGTCTACATCTTCATCATGTATCTTCACTGTTTTTTCACAATATTCCCTCTCCTAATTAATGGTGTTTTGATTTTTTTGTTCTCCAGATTTTGAAAGTAAGAGGTTATGTTCACCGACTACAATAACAACACCGAATTGCGTCATTGGTCAATCTCTCTTGGGTTTTTGCTGGTTGAGTAGAAATTTGCTGCTTTGTGAACTGGGTATGCACCAATGCTTCTGGGTTTTGTAATTTGTCTGAATTCTGGGTATTGGGGTTTACGGTATGAACTTGGTTTTGATGCTGTTTAAAGGTTTTCAAGGTTTGATAAGCATGATTTTGTTGACCTGGTGGGGATATCAAGTTGGCTTATGAATGTTATTGTGGAGAAACGAGAAACTATTTCGTTCCTTTTATCCATTTGGGTTCAGTAAAATTTTAGTTGATGTCATAGGTGGTTGAATTCCTTTCACGGCAGTATGCTCATTCTCAATTTCTTTTTCTTTGAACTGAACAATTACGATGTCATTTTTTATGAAATTTCTGAGATTCGGATGCATTTTTGTTTGTATTATGAGTTCATAACCCATGCTTCACTCATCCTTTATGTGCTAATTCATTTGGCAGGTTTAAGGTTTTGACAATTGAAAGTAATTCGGAACTCGCACTACTCAGTTCTGCTAACCACAAGGTATGATTTCCTCTCTGCTTTATCTATTGTAGTGCCTAAAGCTGTGTTTTGTTTATCAGTAATTGGATTTTGGTTAGTTGGATTTGTTTCCTGTGCATAAAGAAATGCAACTGGATTCTAAAAAAAAGATTCACTTGGATGGATTTGTTTCCTGTGCATAAATAAATGCAGTAATCTATCTATCAATATCCTAAGGGAATGTAGTTGAACTCTCAAAAATCCTCCAAACCCCCAATCCTTATTTCCTAGATTTTCTATTTTGTTTTAAAAAAAAATACCCACGTTCACATCCCTCTCAAACTTCCTATATTTTCTATTTAAAACAAAAAAATAAAAACCCACGTTTTGCACAGCCCTAGCCCACGACTAACCTTTGAGTAAACCTTTAAAAAATAGAAAATAAAACCACGTCCACGTTTTGCCTGAGCCTTGATTATTTCTCCTATTCTCTTTGTCTGGATTTTCGGCCGCAACTTAAGCCATTGTTAAAGAATAAAAAATACAGTAATTTATAGCCAAAGTTGTTACAGGTTCCAGAGCTGGAGAAATAGTCCATCTTCATCGTGCTGTCTTATCACCTTCTTCAACTCATTCGCCGTTCACAATGAAAAGAAGACAATTTCCTATCAAGTTGGCATTTTCTATGACAATAAATAAGAGTCAGGGGCAGACTTTGAAGAATGTTGGGCTTTATCTTCCAAATTCATGTTTATCTCATGGTCAGTTGTATGTAGCTCTGTCACGTGTCACTTCTTCACAGGGCTTGAAGATATTGATTGTTAACAAACCTGGTATGCCAGATGATGTCACCCAAAATATTGTGTACAACGAAATTTATAATAGGATACCCCAACCCCAGTAAACCCATCTACCAGTTGCTTTCAGTTGCATAGTTTGTAAATAGTTTCTTAAAACATTTTTTAAGTTGCAAGGACATTATCTATCAGTTTTATCATTTCATGCATGATTGCTATCAGTAATTGTGTTTAATCTGCTTATGCTAGCATTATATTTTTTCATGAACTAGCGTGCAACCCGTTCGATGCACGGGCAAAACCAACTCATTCTAGCGTTGTGCCCGTTCGAACCTACTTTTTTTAATTTTCCCATGCATTGAACGGGCACAACGCTAGAATGAGTTGGTTTTGCCCGTGCATCGAACGGGTTGCACGCTAGTTTTATGTATGTACCAGTATCATTTTTGTTTTAGAATTGAGCGGCTCGATTTTTTTTTTGAATTCAGCGGTGGGAGAAGTCTTTAGCCCCTGAACGGTATTTATTCCCCCCAACGGTCTGATGCAAGCCGAACTCTCTCTCTCTCTCTCTCTCTCACACACACACACACACACACAGAGGCGTGAAACCCTCTCTCTCTCTGTCTCACGCCGGCGAACCTCGATCCCCCTCCGGCGAACAAATCTCTCTCACACGAGTGTACAACCCAACCGTGAAACCCTCCCTCTCTCTCTCTCTCTCTCTCTCTCGCCGTATGGTACCCTATTTGAAACCCTCTGTTTATGTCGAACAAACCACAGCGATCTCTGTGTGTGTGTGTGGATCTCGGTCTCAGTCTCAGTTACAGTCCGGTGAGGTTTCGCAGCTTCCAGAGAGATTTTGCAGATTCCGGCCATTTTCCGGCGATCTCAGGTACACTTCGGTTTCACCTATGGTAGTTGGATTGCGTGAGGTGGCAAGGATAGCTATATTCATTTGGGGGTGGAAATATACAACCCCTTTTCCATCCCCATTGGAACATTGAGTTCTATAATTGGGGTTTGAAAATAGCTATACAACCCCCATTGGACCTTGCTCTTAACCCTAGAAAAATCGGCTTCCCCGCCTCTGAAACTTCTCAACCCGCGTATTGTTCCTGATGAGGCCAAGAGGGTTGTTCTTAATTGGTGAACGAGAAATTTGATACTAGTGACAACAAAAGTGATGTCGTTGTTGACGGGGATGTGAAACCAAGTCATGGGCAGGGTATAAAAGAAAAATCAAATATGAAGCACTGAATTCTTTTGTAGAGTCTTGGCCTTTCCTGTAATGATCATTCACGATCTTATCGGGATATCAGCAACTGGGTCAGGTAGTAGAGCATCACCAGCCCGAACCCTTTTTTTAAAACCCAAATTCGGGAAAAGATTTGGGCAAGGCATCTCCAATGCTAAACCCTTATTTTTACCCAAACCTGTTGATTGATTAAAAATGGCACACTTGTAATTAAAGAGAGTGAAAAGAGGGTTTGAGAAAAAGGGTTTAGATATGGGTCTCTCCCAAAAGGGTACTCAAAATGGGTAGGGAAATGGGTATGGCATTCGAGATGGTGAAATGCTTATACTTGTGTTTTTTGCCTCGTACGACATTTTTATGCAGTGTATAATTTTATTTTTGTGGGTTTTGTTTTGGTGGTCAGGCAAGACATTGGCCAACGTTCTTATTGTCTTGAATTCCAGTGTAAACAACTTGCCTATTGTGTGTAGTAGCTGTTTTTAGGTTGTGTACTATCTTTCCTGCCTTTGAGTAATGGCTGATTTAGCGAAATTTGTTGTAATTAGAGAAGTCAATGATACCTAACTGAGAACTGAATGGAGAAACTTCAGAACAACACGGGCATATTATTTTAGTAGGAGTGAAAAGTACTTTGCTTAGTAGTGCATGAAGGTTTTGTGAATGAATAGAACACTTGAAATACATTCCATGCATGCCTTGCTTTGCTTGTTATCTTTTACCTTAAAAGGAAATTAAAAACAACTTATCCATTTGGTACATCCACTTGGATATACCTGAACTTTACACAAGAAGCTTATGGCCTGAATGGACCTTTAAATTACCGCTCTTATTCTTTTGGCTGAAGACTTTTCTACTGTGCTGTCTGTTAGACAGAGATTCTTAATTTTAACACCCCCCTTTAATGTCAAGCCACGAGAAAATAAAGTAAGCAAACAAAAGGTGAAAGCACAAGAACACCAAGATATACGTGGCTCCACAAAGCACGAAGCAAGGTTTACTCCATAGGCGAAGAGCGAGAGAGGATTCTCTATAACCAAGGAGCAGGATTACAACGGAGCCGGCTATACCCGCCACTCCACAAATTGAAGCACCCTTGAATCCCAAACAAAGAGATACCAAGAGTAATTGAGTACTCACAACTCACTAGGGAAACATCCAAAAAGGAAAATTCAAGGCACATTCCTAACACTTCTGTCTTTATAGTAAATACAGAGGTTTCTGGTACAAGTAAAATGCAAACGTCGTAACTGAACGTGAAGCTTGGAAGTTTTTGCCTCATGGTTGCACTGGCACAATTGGTTGTCTTGTTTCTTCACGCTGATGTGTTATTTGCATGTACATGGATTGACATGCCCATTAGGCCTTAGTGCCATCTTTGCTTGATCTTTTTTTGTCAAAGAAAAATTGTAGGAGCAAAAGAAGACGACAATAACGGTGGCTATGAACTTCATTGATAAGGGGGTAGTAAACATGGTGGTTGTGAGATTGGTTTGGTGGATTTTCACATTTGGTAGAAATGGTGCCTCGATCTTAAAATTTGTTGTGGCATTCTCTTAGATGGTTGTGTGATCTTGTGTGTCAATATCTTGATGTCATAAGCTTGTTTCATTTGAGAAGGTTGAGCTGTTGAATATTCGGTGAGCGAGTGCTTTATCTAGGTTAGAGAAAACATAGACGTGGGTCTCTGGAATCGATCTGCTGCAACTGTACTATTCAGGTCTTTCATATTGTTGGAAGATTATTCTGATCAGGACTCATTTGTGTCAAAGTACGTGGATTGTGATTCCTTGTCACAACAATAAGAATTGCAGTACCAAGGTAGTCCCAATCGATGGAGCTATGAGGCGGGGGGAGACTGGACAGACCCAATCTTTGGCATATATGCATGCAGCGGCTGCTCTTAGAAAATTTTACCACTGAAATACCGTCCCTCCTAATTGTGATTCTTTGACATGTCTTATTAGTAAGTTTAGGAACCTTCTTAGCCTTGTTGGCAGAAAGGAAAAATATATAATTATTGCAGTGTTTCTACTTTTGTGTATGTTTATGCATTCTCCACATTTCTACCTTTCATACAGAACGTTTCATATGACCTGTTGGCATTTATTAGTTGGAAAAGTGGCCTAGCATTGACACTTTGTGCTTGTGGCAGATTTCAGATGTTTTTGTACGCTGCTGGAAAACCATGTGGCTTGCAATCAGTTTGTGTTTATGGAGGAACTTCCAAAAGACCCCAAATATCTGCCCTGAAGTCTGGCGTTGTGAGCCTTCTCTTGTTCTTGTTTGCAATTCTATTCTTGCTTTTGAAATTATACATACAGAAGTCACTAGGGGTGGGAATTTCGGATGTGACTCGTTAACACAATTGGAACTCAACATGAAGTTAGAGGGTTTAGGTTGACTACTTTTTGACCAAACATGAATATGACACAATCTGACGACAAAAATTAAACGGGAGGAATAATGGTTGAACTTGTGTAACTCGAGAAGGACACGGATAAGTAGATAACTATTACATTGTTTGTGTAGACTCGTTAATTTGAATGACACGATTCAAACACGAGACAACCTTATGCCTATTATTTTAGTACTAGTCTTTTACTTTATAATTTGTATTGAAATTTATATCATAGTTGTCGGGTTTTTTTAAGGGTAAATTTCACTGACCTCCCCTGAGGTTTTTGACAAATGCTGGAACCTCCCCTGAGGTTTTAATAATTGCACTGACCTCCCTTACTTTACAAACTATTATTCAGATTCCCCCATTCCGTTAAATCCACACTAACACCATTAGTTTTTGTTATTAATTGACTGAAATGCCCTTGAATATTACTAATCTAAACGATCAAGTCTTTCTTCCTTCTTTTTTGTAATTTAATTGAAGTTTAAAATACTAAAAGTAACATTATACTGGTTATATAAGATAACTTCAACATAAAATTAGACTCAATTATACAAACTTTCGTCGAATTTGAATAATTAATCATGCATTTTACATTATCATAGTGTTCAATTTTAGGGTAATCGTAATAGGGAGAAAACCCATTAGGGTTAATTTCATTCAACGTAAAATATATATATACAAGCTGAATAATAAATGCACTACGGTCCTAGATACTTAAACTAATTACATTATAAGACACATAATTACACTAGATACAAATAGATCCATCATCTAACACTCCCCCTCAAGTTGGTGCGATGATATCAATCAAGCCCAACTTGAACACAATAGGATGAAAACTCTTGCTACCCAGCCCTTTTGTGAATATATCAGCTAACTGATCTCCAGATCTCACAAATGGCATACATATCAAACCCTCGTTCAACTTTTCCTTGATGAAGTGTCGATCAATCTCTATGTGCTTTGTTCTGTCATGCTGAACGGGATTATGAGCAATGTTAATGGCAGCTTTATTGTCGCAGTAGAGTTTCATCGGAACACTATCAGCAAACCCCAAATCAAGTAACAAAGTTTGAAGCCACAAGAGCTCGCAAACACCATGAGCCATAGCTCTATATTCAGCTTCTGCGCTAGACCTGGCGACAACCGATTGCTTCTTACTTCGCCAGGTAATCAAATTACCCCCAAGGAAAGTGCAATAGCCAGAAGTAGAGCGTCTATCATCTACAGAACCAGCCCAATCAGCATCAGTGAATGCCTCCAATCGCAAATGACCATGATTAGAGAACAAAATTCCTTTTCCTGGAGCTGATTTCAGATACCTCAAAATACGATAAACCGCATCTAGATGTGAAGTACGAGGATCATGCATAAACTGACTAACAACACCTACTGCATAAGTAATATCTGGTCGAGTGTGAGCCAAGTATATTAGTCGACCCACAAGTCGTTGATATCTCTCCTTATCAGTACACTCCCCCACATTTCCACTAAGATGATGATTCGCATCAATAGGAGAATCTGCAGGTCTACAGCCCAACATACCTGTTTCTTCCAACAAATCAAGTATATACTTGCGTTGGGAAATAAAGATACCTCTATCAGATCTCGCTACTTCCATTCCAAGGAAGTATCTCAATGATCCCAAGTCCTTAATCTCGAACTCTTGAGCTAGACGAGACTTAAGGTTATGAATTTCACTCACATCATTGCCTGTCATTATTATGTCATCAACATAAACAATAAGGACAGCAATCTTACCATTACTTCGGCGGATGAACATCGTATGATCTGCATGGCTCTGCTTGTAACCAAAACTCAACATAGCCGTAGAAAACCTGCCAAACCAGGCTCTAGGTGACTGCTTCAGCCCATAAAGTGCCTTCTTCAATCTACACACCTTTCCTTCACTTGCAGGAGAAGAGAAACCTGGTGGAATATCCATATAAACTTCCTCCTCTAAATCACCATGGAGGAATGCATTTTTCACATCAAACTGTTGAAGAGGCCAATTCAAGTGGGCAGCACACGAGAGGAGAGCTCGCACAGAATTCATCTTTGCTACCGGAGCAAACGTCTCTTCATAATCAATACCATAAGTTTGCGTAAAACCTCTAGCAACAAGCCTTGCCTTGTATCTCTCAACTGTACCATCAGCCTTTTGCTTAATAGTGAACACCCATTTGCAGCCCACTGGTTTCTTCCCTCCTGGAAGTGATACTAGATCCCAGGTGCCATTCTTTTTCAAAGCTGTCATCTCTTCTACCATAGCTCCTTTCCACTTAGGTATCTTGAATGCATCCTGCCAATTCTGTGGAATAGATATAGAGGAAAGAGAAGAGACAAAGGCATGGTACGAAGGAGACAAACGGTCATAAGAAACAAACTGTGAGATAGGATGTTGAGTACAAGATCTAACACCTTTTCGAATAGCAATAGGAAGACTGTCAGGATCCATAGGAGGAGGTTCAATAAAAGAAGAATCATTACCAGAAGAGTCAGCTGAGGAATCTGGAACTGGAGTGGGTGATTGTGATTGACACGGTGGTAACGTACATGAAGACTTTCCATTTTTCCGTCTAGCATACCTTTGTAAGCCAGCTCCCTGCAGTCGTCGTCGTGCAGGTAGTTGTTCCTCAATGTCACCACCAATATCATGTGTTTCCCTTTCAACAGATACTGGTTCCTCTCCAGTGTTTTCCTTCTCCCCCTCACTATAATCATAGAAAAATTTCTCCCCCTCACTATGATTATAAAAGGTAAACATCTCTTCCTCCTGCTGATGCTCCCCCTGAAGAGATGGTTTGGAGGAAGAATAAAAAACCTCTGTTTCCCAAAATGTAACATCCATAGAGACAAACATCTTTCTCGAATAAGGATCGTAACACTTATAGCCTTTCTGGGTAGGAGAGTACCCAACAAAAATACACTTATGGGCTTTATGTCCTAGCTTGCCCCCAGAAGGTTTTGGGGCATGAACAAAACACACACAACCAAAAACCCTAGGTGGAAGAGTCGTAACCCGACAACTGCTTGGCAAGCACTCAATGGGTGTTTTAAAATTAAGGACACTGAATGGCATACGGTTGATAAGATATGTGGCAGTTAAAATAGCTTCTCCCCATAAGTATTTGGGAACATTCATAGTGAACAAAAGGGATCGAGCGACCTCAGCAAGATGACGATTTTTACGCTCAGCGACTCCATTTTGTTGTGGAGTGTCAACGCAAGTCGTCTGAAAAATAATACCATTATCATCTAGATATGTCCGAAAAATCTTATCAATATACTCAGTCCCATTATCACTCCGAAGAATTTTAATATGTGTATCAAACTGAGTGCACACCATCTTATGAAAAGATTTGAAACAGGAAAATACTTTATTTTTTGACTGGAGTAAGTACACCCATGTGGCACGAGAATAACAATCAATAAAAGTAACAAACCATCGATAGCCCTTTAAAGAAGTAACAGGAGAAGGACCCCAAACATCAGAATGGATAACCATAAATGGAGAATCACTTCGTTTATTAATAGGTGCATAAAAAGAGCGTTTATGTTTTCCAAACTCACAGGCTTCACAAAAAAACTGATCTCTAGGACAATGTTTAACTAAAGTAGGAAAGAGTTTCTCTAATATCCCAAAAGAGGGATGACCCAATCTACGGTGCCACCGATGTAACAAAGAAAGAGTGGAACTCATATCTGCCCGTAGAGCTTGTCCACATGATAAAGATGGCTGAGATGGATGAGGTGCATGCTCCAGATAATAGATACCACCATGTGCTTTACCACTGCCAATCACCTTCCCCGTTTCCAGTTCCTGAAAGATACAATGAGTAGGAAAAAATGTCACAGAACAGTTTGCAGAATGGGTAAAACTACTAACTGAAAGGAGGTTAGTGGCAAAGTTTGGAATATGGAGGACTGAAGAGAGAGAGATAGAGGGAGAATAGCGAACGGAACCTTCCCTGAAATAGAAGAGAACGATCCATCGGCAATTCGAACCTTATCCTTACCAGAACAAGTAGAATAGGAATCAAAAACAGATGAACAACCTGTCATATAATCTGAAGCACCAGAATCGATAATCCAAGGAATACCGGAGGAGGCAGTAAATGCACTAGCTGGAATACCTGAATGAGCAAAATAGGATGCAGTAGGAGCTGCTGTGGAAGTAGGAGCTATAGTAGAGGAAGAATCGGCCCGAGCCATAAGACGCCTGAGAGCTTGCATTTCCCCCTGAGAGAAACCGCCAACAGAATCAGAAGGTGACTGAACGCCTGTACTGAACCCAGAATCAGACAATGTAGCAAACTCTGAAACATGTGCCTGAGCCTGAGAACGCCCGAGACCACGACCTCGACCTCCACGTCCACTGCCTCGCCCACGATAAGGACGACCATGTAACTTCCAACAGAAATCCTTGGTATGTCCAGTGTTGTGGCAATAATCACACTGGAGTGACATACGGTCTATGGTCCCATTGGTAGTACCAAACCCAAACTTTCCACTGCCAGACCCAAACTGTCCCTGCGGAATAGCAACCAATGCAGAACGATCAGAAGTAGGAGTTTGTAACATAGCACCCCTTCTGCTCTCCTCCTGTTGAACAATGGCATAGGCCTCTCCCAAAGATAGAAACGGAACACGACCTAACACCTGCACTCTAATTTGATCATACTCCACATCAAGACCAGCAAGAAAATCATACACACGCTCTTTCTCTATTCTTTTTAACCAAGCACCGGCATCAACGGAACAGACTGCATGAAACCCCTGATAATAATCAAATTCTTGCCAAGCCCCACTGAGATCAGCAAAGTAAACAACAACAGATCGATTGTGTTGATCCATAGTACGAAGTCGCTTTCGCAACTCAAAACACTGAGCATCATTGCCCTGCTGAGAATAAGTCTGTTTGGCAATAGTCCAAATCTGATATGGAGTGTTAAGAAGCAAGAAAGGACTACGAATATCAGCCTTCATAGAATTAAACAACCAGGTCATGGCTAAAGATCGACGAGACTTAAACTTCTTGAGTTCAACATCAGTAGTGGGCTCAGTAACATGGTCTTCAATGAACTCAGACATTCCTTTAGCTTCAATAGCTAATGTAAAAGTACGAGACCAAAGTAAATAATTTGTGCCATCCAATTTGATGGGACAAATATCCAGTGGAAAGTTATCCAGAGTCCCTACACGACTCAACTCATCATTGCCACTAGCGGAAGCCTGTTTTTTCTCTTCTGACATCTTGAAAGCAGAACAATAATGCCAAATAAACAATAAACAATGTTCCCAGCAACTTGAGAACTCCAATAACAATAAATAAAGGTTCCAAAAACCCTAGAACCTCAAAAAAATCAACTGAACACCTTCGGATCTGACTAAAACAGCGCTGAAACTTCGTGAGGGAAGAAAAAAAAACAGATCTGAACGGCGAGAAAAAAAAACAGATCTGAAGTACTGTTCACGAGCACTGTTCACTGTTCACGGCGAGCACTGTTCACGACGTACTGTTCACGCGAGCACTGTTCACAAGCACTGTTCACTGTTCGCGCGAGCACTGTTCACGATGTACTGTTCACGCGAAGTACTGTTCACGCGTCGTAGGTCGCCAGGTTCTATTGCTTTGATACCATGTTCAATTTTAGGGTAATCGTAATAGGGAGAAAACCCATTAGGGTTAATTTCATTCAACGTAAAATATATATATACAAGCTGAATAATAAATGCACTACGGTCGTAGATACTTAAACTAATTACATTATAAGACACATAATTACACTAGATACAAATAGATCCATCATCTAACACATAGTCATTTTTTCCCTCTTTAAAGTGTGATTTTTCAAATGGAGGACACGTACTAATAAAAATAAACATTACTCTATATGTCAATTTTTCTAAGAAATGATCTCAATATAATTTACACATTGATCATTCTTCAAAATTTTCTTCTGCGTTCCCCCCCCCCCCCCCCCCCCCCCCCACTAGTGCATTAGAGATGGAATACAATTATTATGAACTAATAGGGAAAATAAGAAGGAAAAATAAAAAAAGATTAAAGAATTTTTTATACCGAATTTATTTAGTCGGAAAACATATTAAAAAATACACGATAATTTTTTTGTATGTGGGATTAGGCATTCACATGCCTCTTTTATTTTTCAAAACCCACGTAGGAGAGGAAAAATAGCTCGTGATCAATTATCAAAATGCATAACTCGTTATACAAGCTTGACCAAAGTATGTATAACTCAAGTATGACATTGTTAAATATTAAATCACAAGTCAATTAAAGAAAAAAACTAACACACAAACATAAAAATTAAAACAAAAAAGAAGATACATTGACTTTGTTCATGAAAAATATGTAGAAATCAAGGTAATCTGACCAAATATATTTAGTTCTAATTTAACATAAAAAATTCCAATTAGAAAAAAAATGGAGCAAGAAGAATTGATTTTATAGTTTACATTATATTTGAGGGCATTTTAGTCATTTAGTAGATAATACTAACGGTGTTAGTGTGGATTTAACGGAATGGGGGAATCTGAATAATAGTTTGTAAAGTAAGGGAGGTCAGTGCAATTATTAGAACCTCAGGGGAGGTTCCTGCATTTGTCAGAAACCTCAGGGGAGGTTAGTGAAATTTACCCTTTTTTTAATTATGTTAGGTAAAAGTTGTTAAAAAGTGCGGTATTCGATTTTGGGACTTGCGCCTACATGTGTTAAGTCATCTTTTAATGTCATAGTTTGATTATCGTTGGTCAATTTGTTTTGTTTTTTTTGGGCAATTAATTTTTTTTTTTGGGTTATATCAAGTTGTTTTGTTGATTTTATTGTTTTGTTTGTGACATCATTGAGAATGTATTCATTTTTGTTGTTGGATTAAATGATTGTACATGTGTCTAACATTTTTACGTTTATAATTTAATGTTTATTTGTAAAGAACTTTAATTAAAAGGTTTGATAGTGCCAACCTGAACACAACATGATTTTAATGTACCATGGTTAGTAGACACATTTTACACATTTAAGTAAACATGTGTTTTGACATGAAGTCAAAATAAAAAAAAACCCCTGAAATGACATGACTCGAACACAGTACTAAACAACACGATGCCTACAATAATAAGTCGCATCCTATTTTGCTCTATCCTCACTCTATTGTCTAACTTCTCAAATAAAACACCGAAGTATCAGTTTACCGACACTAATGAAGACTTTGCTTAGTGCTGGGGCACCGAGTTGGTAAGGTTCATGTCCTGGGTTATAAGAAAATGCCAAATGAAGACAACTTCTGCTTCCGAGTACCCCTGTTCTTGAAAATTTATGTGGCTCTTTAATTATCAATCTGTATCCCTATTTTGGAGCATGGTTGCATGCATATTTGCAGCTGTCCAATGAAAACTGAGATTAATATTTAGATGCTATCCAGATTCTTAGATACCAATCATCTTTGTACAATTGTGAGCACTTTGCTTCATATTTCAGGTATCAGAGGTTTCTCTGGTATTGAATTGAGATTCTTCATATTTTTTGGTATTAAAGGATTCTCAAGTATTGAAGTGAGATAGGATTCTCTAGTATTGCATATTAGCATGATCCCCATGCTTAAAGTACTTCCCTTGGTCACATTTGACCTACCTTATTGGGGTAGAGTTGATATCTTGTTGGTGATGCCTTCTGTTTTTAAATGCTTGCTAACGTTGGTCTGCAATGGCTAGGACTGTGAAGCGCTGTGTGCTTTCCAAACACACACACACATACACACTCTCTCTCTCTCTCCCCTTTTATCTACCCTTTTTGGAAAGAAATAACACAGGATATCTACAAAAAGGAGATCATCATGATGATAGTGGATGGAATCTCAAACTTAGAGGCTTGCTTTCACTTACATGCATTATCAATTGGGAGTGCTTTTTTCCATTCAATTTATCATCTATTAATTGTCTTGTTTATTGTTATGCTTGTGCATAACCTTGGTATTGGATTGAGATTCTTCATATTTTCTGGTATCAAAGGATTCTTTAGTATTGAAGTGAGATAGAATTCTCTAGTATTGCATATTAGTAGGACGGATCCCCATGCTTAAAGTACTTCCCTTCGTCCTGACATTAGACCTCCCTTATTGGGGTAGAATTGATATCTGGTTAGTGATGCCTTGCGTTTTTAAATGCTTGCTCTAGGACTGTGAAGTACTATGTGCTTTCCAAACTCTCTCTCTCTCTTTTGCCTTTTATCTAACTCTTTTTGGAAAGAAATAACACAAGATATCTACAAAAAGGAGATCATCGTGAAGATAGTGAATGGAATCTCAAACTTAGAGGCTTGCTGTCACTTCCCTGCATTTGGGAGTGCTTTTTTCCATTGGATTTCTCATTCATCAATTGTCTTGTTTATTGTTATTCTTATGCATAACCTTGTTTTGAATTACGATGTTGCTAACACGAAATGTTGTGTCATAGAGATAGAGTAGGTGTTCCTCGTTATGTTGACAACAAATTTACTTTTGATAGAGCCATTTTGCTTAAGTTGGCTTTTGATTTTGTCGTCGGTTTGTTTAATAGTGTTTAAGTAGTGACTTTCTCAAGTGTTTTCCTATGCTTGACATGCAAGTGGTCGGGCTCATGAGAGTTGCTTACACCTCTTTGAGAGAGTTAGACTTGCGTTGTTCAATCGGGGCAATTCTCAAAAATACTTAAACACATACCTGAGTGAGAAAATTTGGTGTGAACTGATAGCAACAAAATATTTGGTGTTATTGGAGTAATTTTTTTAGAACGATTGCCCCAATTTATAGCCGTTCAATGCCATATTCCCGTGGAAAAAAAAAAAAAACCACAGACTATCAGGGTCTTATTCTAACACTGTTACTACTCTACTGTCAGGGTGGAATGAGTCTGTAGAACTCTCTCAACTGCTCCATCCACTCCCTCTCCCCTTCTTTGAGTCAACGCTCTCCCCTCCGGCGAAATTGCTTGGCTAGCTCGGCTAGCTCAGCTCCTCGAGTGGCTTAGAGCCAAAGTATAGTAAGTCCTGAGTGTCAACATCCATGTGCCGGACTTCATTGGTAAGATGTGTCATCACGAGTAGGTCAGAATATTGGATCACAAACATGCCTATGTCCGCTACGGTGGTCAGGGCAGTAGAGGTACGGCTATCCATATCTATAATAAAGCAAATTATATCTATTAGACTTAGCGCACATGAACAGTAGGCAGGCACAAGGATAAAAATACAAGTGTGCACGTGAACAGTGATCATATACTAAAAGAAGCATATAAGAACAAGTAACAACTGAAATAACCAGTCATTTATTACTAAACGGAAACGAGTACAGCATAGATAGTCCTACTAGTCAAAGCTTCCTACTGCATCCTTACTATATCAAAGCCTAACCATCGCTAAGCTTTTCATAACCAGTCTAGAAGATGTCCGAATATTGGATCACAAACATGCCTATGTCAGTCTCGTATGGTGGTGGTGGAACATCACCGGAGTCAGGGAGTATATCCATAACCTCCGGCTCCTGCTTAGCCACCTCAGGTTACATCTCATCCTCAGGCTCTATCTCCCAGTCCTCCGGTCTGATCTAAGGCACATGCTTCGGTCCTCCTCCTCCATTGGTTACTCCTCGGGATCCCCTTCAGCCTCCTCGGGGTCCTCTTCGGCTCCCTCAACCACAAACTCCGCATCGGCTGGGGGTGCTATCTGAACTAGGACGGGTGCAGCTACGTCTCCATCCTCATCCTCGGGAAACAGAATGGTACCATGCTCTTGGTAGAAGTCGTGAGCATAGGGGAAATAGGGATCCTCCACCAGTTGGTTTGTTATTGTTCTTATGGTGCTTCTAAGTCGGCGGGCCTTAACTAGCAGGTTGACTTGGTAGGTGCTTCGTTCGTCCAATATAATGGAATAATGCCCTAAGCGTAGGGCTTAATACGTCAGTTGAAACATAATAATCCGGAAGACCGGGATCGTACCCAAGGGAATAATTAGTACGGCTTTGCTGGATTTGTAGATGTAAGTATGGGTTTTCGGCCTTTAGGAAGCCAAATTTGTTTTACGTATGCGGTAGAAAGTAAAAAGGCTAAATTAAGAGGGAATAAACTAGGATAAAAAGCAGGTTAGGTTTAGGAATTACTAACACTCACGACTCGAGTTAAATCACATTTTTCACCTAATTACACGGTTTAAGATACTCAATTAAGGTTCCTAAACCGGAAGATAAAATGATTTGATTACCAAGCTAGCTCTAGAATTTATTTGGTAAATGCCTCGTGGGACAGAGCTCCAAGCATCATGTGTGGTAAGTAGGCGATGCTCTTACCTACACATGATCAAAGAGGTTAACACCGTAGCAATTTGCCAAACAAAACCCGAACCCCACATCAATTTTCAAACCAAAGATTCAAACTTTATGGTGAAAAATGCAATTTTACTCGAGCCATGTGGTGCTAATCACCCCATGACCTAACCTTGAAAGACTATTCATTCATATCTAGAGAGATAAAAGCAAGCAAAAGTCTAGTTAACATAATGAAATAACAAGACTTGAAATAAACTAGAGATTATGATATATCGGATGATTGTCTACAACTTTAATGAAGGCTAAAGTAGCAAAAACTAATGAACTAAAGCAGAAAATAAAGATTTAAGTGTTGAAAAATGAAGAACAGAAGAACAATTCAAAAAGCAAGAAAATCTAGGCTAGATCTAAAATTATCCAAATCAAAAGTTGTTTGTATAATGGGGCATCATGCCTTTTTATATTCTCCAAGGTACGCGCACGGAATATTCCAAGAGATGCTTCAAAAAAACCCTCCGAGGCCCTCGGCATCGATGGAGAAGGGCTTAAGTGGCTGTTGAAAGAGGCTCGGCATCGATTGGATGGATTAAGGTCCATCGATGACGACGTGATTAGAAGCTGTTTAGAGACAGCTCGGTACCGATGGAATACTTCAGCCCCTATCGATGCTAACGTGATCAAAAGCTGGCGTAAGGCATTCGCTACCGATTGAACTAAATTCCTTCTATCGATGCCGAGATGATTATGGCTAGCACTTGGTCTTGCTCTCTGCTTAGGCCATTGCCTAGCCGTCGGGTTGCCTTCGGGTCCTTGGTATGCTTCGGGCTTTAAAACTCTTTTATTTGGACAATTTCTCTACAAAACTAAACTAAACTACCTTACAAGCAAAAGCAATTAAAAACAACTACTTCAACGATAAAATTAACTAAAACTAGATAACTAGCGCACCCTTTATTGCATTATTAGGGTGGTTATCACACCGCCCAACTTAAGATTTGCTAGTCCCTAGCAAATAACATAAGAAAAATTTGAAAACTAACAACCTTGCAATCCATTCCGCTATCATAACTTAGAACATGTTCAACATGGTAAACCAACAAGAGTTCAACAATCCGGCTTTTCATTTAATTTCTATAATTCACAATTTCAGCATCCAACTAAACAGGCTAAGTATTAAGCAAGTTAATGAGCAAGCTAAAAATGGTTTGTCTCCTCGAACAAGGGGAGGATACGGGGCACAAAACCTGCGAATTCAAACTAAATCATATCCACCGGAGAAGTGCTTGACAAATAGGCAACAGCGAACAAGAAATACTATGCCTCAAACAACAAGCACTTTGTTCAACAGAATTGAAAACTAGCAGATGATATTTGGATAATGAAAGGAAAACATGCCATAATACTAACTATGCAAATATCAGAAAATCAATCATAAAGGAATCCATGCGCGCAGAGGATCGACTTAGGACTTTTTGGCTTGTAATGACCTTGCTTACAAAGAATAAAACGGGCGACAGTTTTTTTCTAGCTTGGTTATCTACCCGAATGACCACCGCCAACACATGAAATCAACAAAGTCAAAGGCCAAACCGGCCTAACCAATATCAATCAAAAAAATAAAGCAAAGGATAGAATGGTTAGCATGTCAACCAACCTAGACCCCGACCAAGTAAGGGGATTTATAAGCCACCGACTCTCTATCACATCATCACCACATCACAAAGTCACCAAATCACCCCATCAGTCTGCCAACTCCTCACTTTCGTACCCTGCAAAGTCATCACTAACTTCCCCCTCATTCACTGGCTCCGGATCATATTTCACCCCAAACTGTTGCTCCAATATTGATGTCTGCCAAGCTATTTCTTTTCTCTGTTGCAATTGTTCTCTCATGATCTTTCTCCTTTCACTCTTCTCCTTCCTCCTAGAATTAATGAGCGCAGCCCCTTGACAGAAAAGTTTCTTGATCCATGACCCCTGTTTTTCCTTCTTTGATGGCATCGTAGTCAAATAATCCCCCCTCTCTACCTGTTTGTCCTTAGCAGCATGAGTTTGAGACAAACTCTTCTCATTAAATGTGTCATCAAACGGGCCTGGCGAGAGTTCCTCCAACTTTTCATAAGCCCACCCCTTAACTCTTTGTTCTTTGTACAAACTAGTAATCATACAGGGAAAAGGCATGCTGGCAATAATCAGAGTATTGGCTCTAAAATCTCGCAACTGAGTGAAGATAAACATCCCCCAATCTACCATCAAATCATTAGTCGTGAATGCATACAGAATTTCTCCACTTTTCCTAGTTGGTCTGTGATCTGAGCCTCGGGGGTATAAATTGTAATGAATGACCTTATTTAAAATCTGAAACTAGCCTTGAAATTTTCGGGCACATGGGGTACTGTAGCTTTCGAGGGGTCACTATAAAGAACCCTATTCACCACCTGTTCATCCAGCCTTTCATCTTTTCTAGGATAATTCACTGAATCGGGAGGGGGCCGCTGAATTTTCAAATATCTCGCAATATCATCGGGGGTAATCACAATGTCAATGCCCCCTACTTGAGAAATAATTCTAACAGCCGGGTCATTTTCTCAATTACCTTTAGGGATTTGCATGTACTTATAAAATTCAATAAAAGCATTCTTATTGTATCCAACTAACGGTTCAGTCCAAAAGTGCAAACCTTTGCGCATGATGTAGCGGAGGCCCATGTGATCAGGTTTGAATTTCCCGGCATCCACTTGATTTTCATTTTTGAACTTTCTGCTTACAAAACTGCCCTCCCAATCTCTCCTTTTATCTGCTACAATCTCAGCTGGAGTTATTCTCCTTTTTCCGACTCCGAGACCCCGAAGCCTCCTCAGGCTGACTTTTCTCTTCCTCTGCCAAAAAATCATCCTCTTCCTCAATCTCCGGTTGAAAAGGAGGAGCACGGTGCCTGTCTGTTTAATCCTCGGCATTGAAAGCAAAAAGGAATTTTGGGTTTTTATTTTGGTAGTTTTCGGATTTTTGAAGGGTTTTCTAGGGTTTTGATTTTTGGGGGAAAAAATATGGAATGTAAGGTAGAATATGATGGGGTAAGGATATATGAGTGAAAAATAGGAAGAAAACAAAGATTTTATGTAGGAGGAATGGAAAATTTCGGATTAAAAGAAGAAAAAATGGGTTTACCTCCTTTTGGCTTGAAAACATGAAAACTGGTGGAGAAATCTTGGAGTTTCTTGATGAAGATGAAGGATTTGGGAGGTTTGTGGGAGAATATGGATGATTTAGTGGGGATTGAAGGTTTTGGGTTAGGGTTTTGGAGTTCAATGGAGGAATAGGGAGGAGGGCGAGGCTTAGGTTTTGGGTTAGGGCTTACTTGACTGCTCGACTGATCTGCTGTAGTAGGATGGTTGATACCGATAGAAATTTTTTGTTGATAGCGATGCCGAGATGCTTTAGTTGCCTCCTTTGAATCATCTTGGTACCGATTGAACTAAATCCTCTCTACTGATGCCGAACTACTTAGAGGCGGATAATCGCTTCGGTACCAATTGAACATTTGGGCTCCTACCGATGCCGAAGCCTTTAGCTCAGAAATTTTGCCCTTCCTCTATTTGAAACCCAGAGCTTCCAAAAATTTATCCAACACTCCCCAAAACACCTTTGAACACTGAACATTCATCTCAACATCCCTCCAAACAATCGGTCGCCTAGGTTAAAGCAAAAAAACGGGGAAATAACAAGTTGCAAAATAGGACAAGGTGACACATATGTGGTATGATCATGCAAAGAATGCATTGTATCCTTTCCTAAGTGCGCTTTGGATTCCAAGATGATTGAAAATCGACATTTAAACACAATTAGATATTAACATGCGATTATTCACCTAACTATAGGCATTTTTATTGAAAGATGGGGCTATGGGCCAAAACTTGCTCAAAAACTTACTTAACACCTAAACCATTCAATTTTTTAGCTAAGCATTGGAATTGAGAAGCACAAAATTCTTAGGATTGCTACTAACTCTTGCCAACTAACAATTATAGAGCATGCAACAAGTCATGAACAAAAAACTATAAACTATGACAACAGGAAAGAATTGCAAGTAAAAAGCTTTCATTACTTTTAAAATTTTTAATTTTCTCATTTTTTTAGTTTTTCCAATTTTCATTATTTTTGAAATTTTCAAATTTTCAAATTTTCCACAAAAATGAAAATAAATAGTGCATAGCTAACCCAAAAATGCTTCATTCGTCCAATATAATGGAATAATGCCCCAAGTGTAGGGCTTAATACGTCAGTTGAAGCATAATAATCCGGAAGACCGGGATCGTACCCAAGGGAATAATTAGTATGGCTTTGCTGGATTTATAGATGTAAGCATGGGTTTTCAACCTTTAGGCAGCCAACTTTGTTTTACGTATGCGGTGGAAAGTAAAAAGGCTAAATTAAGAGGGAATAAACTAGGATAAAAAGCAGGTTAGGTCTATGAATTACTAACACCCACGACTCGAGTTAAATCATATTTTTTACCCAATTACACGGTTTAAGATACTCAGTTAAGGTTCCTAAACCGAAAGATAAAATGACTCGATTAGCAAGCTAGCTTTAGAATTTATTTGGCAAATGCCTCATGCGACAGAGCTCCAAGCATCATGTGTGGTAAGTAGGCGATGCTCTTGCCTACACATGATCAAAGAGGTTAACACCTGTTGGGATTTGTCCCATATTGGTTAATTATCTCCTCCAAAACTAGTATATGAGCCTGGGCAGCCTCTCCACTCTTTGCCAATTGGTTTGGAGTTGGATGTTTTAACATGGTATCAGAGCTAGGCTTTCGGAGGCATTTCCCCTTTGTTTGTGCCATAGTTGCACTTTGTTTTATTGTGATCCATGTGTTCCGGATCCTTTGTTAACCTCTCCACGTGCGAATCAGGGGTCGCACGTGCGGGGGAGTGTTGGGATTTGTCCCATATTGGTTAATTATCTCCTCCAAAACTAGTATATGAGCCTGGGCAGCCTCTCCACTCTTTGCCAATTGGTTTGGAGTTGGATGCTTTAACAATGTTAGATTAATGAATTAGTTTGTTGGACGGAGTTTCATTATTTATCCTTAGTATGTAAATAGTTAATTAGTTAGGACCTCATTGTAATTGTTGTATCTTGCGTTATATATATACCCAGTTTAATGAAAGTTAACCCTAATTTTTGGGTTTCCACAAATCGATATTGTCATCTCTCAACTTTACATGGTATCAGAGCAGAGATTCTAACCCTAACCCTAACCCTAACGTGGGATTTCCCTTTCACCAAATCTTGAACAGTGTTGAGTGAACAGTAACCCGTGAACAGTAACGCGTGAACAGTGTCGCGTGAACAGTGTCGCGTGAATAGTTCGGTGAATAGTGTTTTGTGAACAGTACGATGAACAGTAGCA
Source organism: Rhododendron mucronatum var. ripense (assembly GCA_019656295.1). Lineage (NCBI taxonomy): Eukaryota > Viridiplantae > Streptophyta > Magnoliopsida > Ericales > Ericaceae > Rhododendron > Rhododendron mucronatum. Next base: position 1,416,657 of record BPLT01000041.1, read on the forward strand.
TACTACTATATCAACCAGTTTCAGCCCTATTTGCCACTCAGATTTGAAACCTACGGTTCACCGACAATCTTCTGGCCTTGTTCGGACCTCCAACCACTGCTTTCCGGCGTCGCCTTCCGTCACCGGAGCTCGCCGGAGTTTTTCAGGTCGTTTCACGTTCAAGTCAGGTACTTTCAAGCTTCCGCTGCTGCTATTTGAGTTCGACCGAGTCAGTTTGAATTAAACCTAGTGAGTTTGGCTCCTGGATTGTTCTTACGGCATTTTTTAGTAGATTGTTACTACTATCTCTGGTTGTTGGTAGTTGATTGTTCGTGGATTGTTGAAGTTTGGGGCCCCAATTGATTGGGTATTGCTTATTTTGAGTTGATTCCCTTGATTGGAGTTGTTTTTGGGAATTGTTAGTGTCTGGTACTTGTTCACTACCTTCTGTTGATATGGCGGGTAATCCCAACCACGTTCCAACTGGCCCTCTTTCTCGGGAGGAGATACAAGCTCTCAAGCACCTACTGGCCAGGCTTGATACTCCATCTACTATAGCTCCTACCTCTACTGCAGCTTTCTCTACAAGTATTCCAGCTAATGCATCCTCTTTTCCGTGGATCATAGATTCTGGTGCCACAGATCATATGATAAGGTAAGGATAAGGTTCGAGTGGCAGATGGATCCCTATCTGGTGTTATTTCAGGGAAAGGTTCCATTCGATGCTCTCCAACCCTTCCTCTTTCTTCAGTTCTTCATGTGCCAAATTTTCCTACTAACCTTCTCTCTGTTAGTAGTATTACACAATCCTTAAATTGCTCAGTGACCTTTTTTCCTACACATTGTGTCTTTCAGGAACTGGGTACAGGAAAGGTGATTGACAGTGGTAGATCATGTGATGGCCTTTATTATCTGGAGTCTGCTCCTCGTCCGTCTACTTCACCCATGCCAAGTGGTCTGGCTCTGCAAGTAGATACGAGTCCAAGTCTCTCTATGTTACATCAGTGGCACCGTAGATTGGGTCATCCATCTTATGGGATTTTAGAAAAACTTTTTCCTAATCTAACTAAACATTGTCATCGGAGTTAGTTTTTTTGTGAAGCCTGTGAGCTTGGAAAACATAAGCGTTCTTTTTATGCACCTATTAACAAAATGTGGGCAAATCGATTTGTTGCCCGAATCTTTCTCTCCTCCGGGAAAGGGATTCCGTTCCCCACCCTTTTGAGAAAGGATAGATGCTGCCGGTTCGCGGGAGCGCTTTTGAAGCTGGACGATAAGCGCTCGCGAAAATACAGAGTCGCCACTTGGGTTTGAAGGTCCGACACCCAAGGAACCGTATTTCGAAGCACCTGCCGCGCTGTTTGATTTGAAAAAGTTAAGGAACCAGTCCGTCATAACCATATCTGGGTTCGGGAGCCAGGTTACGAGAGGGGAAGGGTTTTATGGCACCCCTCTCGCCCAATCCGGAGATCAGTCTCTACTTAGGCATTTGCGAAAGATGTTTGTTTGCGATTCTGTTTGATTAATCAGTTTTTAGCCAATTAGGGCGGGGAAACAGTTTAATGGGGATTAAAACTGTAACATGTTTGCAGGATGTGATAGATAGCATGGATGAGCAGTTAGTATAGGATGAGAACAGACTGCTGTGGGAGTTTAAACAAACTGGGGAGCCCCTGTTTTGGAGTGATGTGCGCAGGAAAAAACCAGCATGCACTGAACAAGTCATTGCATGCTGTTCACTCTTGCGCGCATAATTCCAAGACAAGCGCGCGCCGGTGAGCTTAAACCCTACAACTCTTATTCTCAAACCTTCTGGGCTCTGGAAGGACCAGTGCACACCCAGGACAAACCACGCAGTTATAAGCAGCATAATATACAGTTTAAAGGCTTAAAAGCCCTACAAATTGATAAAACACCCCATAAACAGTGTAGGGACAGAATAATAGCCTAAATCCAAGTTACCCGTGCAAGGCCATTCACTGGTCAGAGGCAAAGTATCGCGCGATGGAGTCACTCTGGCGCGCGAGGATGCGCCCTGGCGCACTGTCGCGCGATGGAGTGAGTCTGGCGCGCGATGGTGCGCCTTGGCGCACTGTCGCGCGATGGAGTGAAACCCTCGCGCGATGGTGCGCCCTGGCGCGGGATGGTTGCGCCCTGGCGCGGACCAGACCAGTGCTTGGTTTACACATTTCTGGGTTCTGGGACAGGTCCAGAATAATCCCAGGGGTTCTTCAAAACAACATATAAGCATATTGAACTACCGCTAACAATTTCTAACAAAGGAAAAGCAATAGACAGGTTGTTAGCATGCTTAACAGTGATCTATATACAAAATACAACATAAAACAGTAGGACACCAATCCCCACGCGGTCCATCGCGTGCAACACCGAAGTGTCGCGCGAGAGAGTGGGACCATCGCGCGCTGGTTCCTACCATGACGGTTTTTGAAACCTCGCCAGCTTTAGGACCAGAACTGGTATTGATTACCAGCCTTGGCCCTGCCAGCCCCCCTCAGGGATCAGAACAGAAACAGAACAAAGGTAAGCTATACCTTTGGCTTCGGGTTTGAAAGAGTATTTGAGCTTTGAATTGAGGTTGATGTTGTTTGAGGTGTTTGAGTTGAAGAAGAACAAGCTATGCTCTTTATTGTGCTTAGAGTGTAAGCCTTTGAATGCCAATTTTTGTTAACCCTTTGAAAGAGAACAAATGGGGGGTATAAATAGGGAGAGGGGGCAAATCTGGTTGGAAACAGAGGCCTTCAGCCAGTCCACGAGGCCTGGCTGAGGCTGCATTGGTGGCCAACTGTCCTCCTTCAGTAAGGTCGGTGGTAGGTTGAACCGTCGCGCGACGGAGTGAGTCTGTCGCGCGATGGTGCGCCCTGGCGCACTGTCGCGCGATGGAGTGAAACCCTCGCGCGATGGTGCGCCCGGGCGCGGGATGGTTGCGCCCTGGCGCGGACCAGCAAGGTTTTTGGTTTTTGAAGTGGCTTAGGCTAGGTTAGGTTCAAGGGTTTTGCAAACACTCAAAGCTCAAACACGCTATCATTCCCAGGGTGTTCTTGATCCATTTCATCATCGGGGAATCAAAAACCGTAAGTAAACTAATCTGGAAGCCCAGATTGGGGTGTCTACAGCAGCCCCTCTTTGACGGCACTTGAAGCACCATCGACTTGGTACAAGTAACGTCAAAGAATTCTAGACACCCCTTAAGGCAATCCAGAGCAAAGCATACTAGCAAAGTAGACAAGTAAACTTAAAGAACCTGATCGGTGGAATGGACTGACTGTCCATTGCCGGGGATGGAAGTAGAAGTGGACGAGCGAATCGCCGCTTGTTGATCGAATTTGGACAGGACGAGCTGTCGCTGCAGATGTGGACGGGACAGGCCGTCGTTGCTGGGGATCAAGCTATCCTCGGCACAAAGTATTCCAACAAACACGGGTAGGTCGTGTCAGGCAGGTTGAATTCCATCTGTTGGGAATTAGAGCCAATCTCCTTATCAAAGACCATCCGAGACAGAGCAATAAGCCTGCTGGAAGATGCATGTGAAGCTAGACTGATGTAGAGGCAGTCGTTCAGGGCAGGCCGAGGCGGACTCTCCTGGGGAACAACTAGTTGCAGATGGTGGACCATTGAACAAGCTATCGGACGATAATCTGATCGTCGTTGTGGATTGTATGGACGATATGGCTAGATACCGTTGATGGATTTGACAGGACCGGCTGTCGTGGGTGCGAACGGAGAGATCAATTAGCTGAGTGATCAAACCGCTGAGGAATTTGACAGGATGGGAGGATCATCAGTATAAATGATCGAGCCGTTGAAGTCTGGATGGAAGGATCATCAGTATAAATGACCGAACCGTTGCAGACAGGATGGGACAATCATCAGTATAAATGACCGAACCATTGTAGACATGGACAGGACTGGCTGTCGTTGATTTGAGACGGGCATATCAGTGTGCAGAATGATCGAGCCGTTGAGAAATGGACAGGACCAGCTGTCGTTGATTTGAGACGGGCAGATCAGTGTGCAGAATGATCGAGCCGTTGAAAAACAGACAGAACCGGCTGTTGTTGATTTGAGATGGGCAGATCAGTGTGCAGAATGATCGAACCGTTGAGAAATGGACAGGACCATTGAATTATATTCAGATCGTTGCTGATCGGGGTGAATACGGACGATATGGCTGATTGTCATCGCTGAATGAACAGAGACAGGCGATGGCTGATTGTCGTTGCTGAATGGGCAGAGACAGGCGACATGGTTGATTGTCATCGCTGAATGGGCAGAGACAGGCGACGTGGTTGGTTGTCATTGCTGAATGGACAGAGACAAGCAATGTGGTTGATTGTTGTCGCTGAATGGGCAGAGACAGGCGACGTGGTAGGTTGTCATCATTGAATGGACAGAGACAGGCGATGTGGTAGGCTGTTGTTGATGATATGGCTGACCATCACTGAATTGAGAAGGACGATTTTGCTGACCGTCGTTGATTGGATAGGACCGGCTGTCTTTGATTTGGATCGGGCGGATCAGAGTGCGGAATGATCAAGCCGTTGAGATTTGGACAGGACCGGCTGTCGTTGATTTGAGACGAGCAGATCAGTGTGCAGAATGATCGAGCCGTTGAGATATGGACAGGACCGGTTGTCGTTGATTCGAGACGGGCAGATTATGCATGGCAAATGAGATAAGGAAGGTGGCGTGTGGCATTCCCCCATACTTGCACCATCCCACAGAAGTGATTCCGGCATAGAATTTTCCTGCTTTAAACATTTGATATACAATATGCAATGTTGTATACAATATGAATGCACAAATTGAAAATGCAGATGCAAGCTAAGGGCGGCTCCTAAGAGGACAACAATGCCTAAGGACTACCACTGAGCCCCAGTACTTTACTGTCTTTTGCTTCTGAGATGCGCATCCAGATAGAGAGACGCTTGAGCGGGCCGGCGTGCCCCAGTTGACGGAATTGGGCTTGCGTGCCCCTTCTTTGATGCTTGGGTGGATAAGCCCCAGAGATATGCTTTGCTTGGCCTTGGGCTGACGTGCCCTTGCCGTTCACGAGATTTCCACAGCTTATGGATTATAGAAGATAGGATAGCAATATAAAAATTGCATTTTTCAGTTTATTAACATATAAACTATGCGCTAATATCTAATTTGCATTGACAAGCGGCCTGAGTCGACACAGACACACATATATGTACAGACGTGCCTAGCTCGAACGAAAAGGGAGAAAGAGCCCCAGGGAACAATGCGAACCCTTAGACACATGGAATACAATGAAATTTTGGGCATTAACGTGCCAAAACTCACAATATCCCTTTAGACAGATGAAACTGACACTTGTAAGGTCAAACGTATGTACGATGACCTGGATGAACTGAGAAAAGCATCTCGACATGACAATGGATTGAAATCTAGAAAAATGCCACAAAGACGGACATAAGACGCAAATGATGACACATATAGGCCCGGACTGAAACCGACACCCCCGTGCAGTCACATTAAGTCTACACGGCATGACCAAACTTGGCAAAAGCCCCTTGAACAGGACTCGAAGGCAGTAGCTGACTGCTATCGATTGCTGTACGAATTGAATAAGCGCGCGCAGGGTTGAGACCAACGCACAAAACTATGAATAAGTGCGCGTGAACCTCAACCTAGCAAACATGACTGCAAAGCTACTGCAACTGCTCACACCAGACTTCGCTGTACTTAGAATAAACTGTGAGCCATTAGGCCTCGCCAGCATTTCGTTCTGTTTTTTATGCTTAAATTCTTTTAAGGCTTTATGCTCAGCTTTGAAATTGAAGAAGTAGTTTGCAGTAAAATTGAAAGACAAAAGGTTTCCCCCTTTCAGACGCCTCCCATGCAGCTTGATCTTCAATCCTCTTCGACCTTTGATGTGTACCAAATGTCAACCATGGATCCAATTGATAGATTGTGACCGAGTCTCAAGGAGAGACTGCCTACGTATCCCAAGCTAGGGAATCAGGTCAAAACGTAGTTCAGGCTAAGGTTCACTCGAGTATTTTACCTCACCTTTTACGCTCTAACTTTTGCCTAGAACTGCCACTTTGGGTTTTCGGTCTAGCGAGCTTTCAAATTTTGCCTTTATTTTTGCCTAAACCTCCTTCATAGGTTTTGGTCTAGTAGGCTGCTCTAACTTTTGCTTGGAACTGCCCACCCTTGGGGTTTTCAGCCCAACGAGCTTCTCTCAGGGAAAAGGCTTGTGAATTGATCCATGCTGACCAAGGTATTTGAATTTATTGCCGTTGAGGTCAAAGAAATGGCTGCACCCCCAGATGAAATGGCTATAAGGTCCAAAGTGCTTCAGTTGACATGCCTTGCTCGAGGCCACTTTTGAACTTTCCAATTTGTGCTTGGCGAAACGCTGTTCCTGCAAATTTGAGGATGGTATGAGGTGCTGGACCTTCTGAGCTTCTGCTTTTTGGCTTGGCATCTGGTAGCAAAGGGATTCGATGTTTCTTTATGTCAAGATCAATACCAGGCGTGTCTTTGTGAGACCATGCCAAGTCATTGATGAATTCTTCGAACCTGTCTGACCGGACACAATGCTCCTCTGGGAACAGCTTTGAACCAAATTTGAACCATTGGGAGGTTGTCCTTGTCTTTCAAGTTTATTTGAAAACTACTATTTCAATTAATAGGCTGAGCACGCCTTTCGTCTTCCCTTTCGGCGAGGGAACACATTTCCTTGGGGATGATCCCATCGAAATCTATCCCTTCGTCGTCAGGGTCGACACAATTTATTCAAAAGTCAGCTTAGAAGCAAGATAGTGCATATCAAAAAGAAAGCGCCTCGGGGTTGCCAAGTACAGCAGACTCAAAACTTGAAATGAAAGCTACGACGTGGAGGGCCAAGAGGCACAACCTCCGACTCAGAGCTAGACTTAGACAAATGCAAACGACTCTGCGTCAGACTCAGACAAAATGCTAATGCAAACTAGACGCGGTTTGAAAATGCAATATTTAAAAAGCTACCCATAGCTTCCACAAAAAGAGGTAGGATCCAGCGGATGTCAGGCCCAAGCAACAGCACTTCGGCTTCCTTAGCTTCTTTGACCAAACCTACTCGGTGCTCCTTTGAACAATGGACCTCAGCCCGTCAGTCTGCTCCTTTGTAAGCTCCTTATTACTGTCAATCCAGGTGTCGGCAGTGAAGACCTCAATTGCCCAACCTACAGCCATCATGTTAACCTCCGGTTCAGACGGGATGGATACGATGGGTTTGGGTTGATTTGCTGGGATGATGTAGTGGCTAGGGTTGAATATGGTGGAGGTCAGGTTGATTTGAGTGGAGGTGATAGATATCTGACCAACCAGAGGGTCAGAGTTGTGTTGAGGCAAGGAGTTGGAAATGACGTTAGGCTTTGGTGGAACATGAACCGTGCCATTGTCAATGAGATCTTGAATCTCATGTCGAAGACGATAGCATGCGTCAGTAGGATGGCCAGGCATTTGGTGGAAGGCACAGAAGAGGTGAGGCTTGTAACCAGAAGGCAGGACTTTTGGCGGAGAAGTTGGGGTCAAGGGTTTGAGATGCCCAGATTTGACAAGTTTTTCCATCACTGCGGACAGAGGTGCCTCGAAGGCAGAGAAACTCCGAGGTTGGGTTCGGGCCCGGTAGCTTTGGGCGTTTTGAACCTGATTGACATCGGCAGCGCGATTAGAGTCGAAAGCTGGAGCATCGCTCCCACTTGTAGCTGTATTGGAGTAGTTGCTGTTACCAAACAGTGTGCTACTGTTTCCAGAGTAAGCCCTCGGCTTAGCTTTCTGTGAGGAGGACTCTCCCCTTGGCAGAATTCCACTATGCAGTGCATCTTCAATGGCCAGGCCAGATTCGAAGAAGGTTTCAAAGTTAGCAGACGCTTGAACAAGAACCAGGTGCCTGGCATAATCTGGCTGGAGATTGCGGGAGATGATGCGGAGTTGATCCCTCTCGCTCGGGCGCTCAGTCATCAATGCGGCTTTGGCTCTCCACCTCTTAACAAAATCCGCAAAGGACTCATTTGCTTCCATTTTGGTGGATTCCAATTCACGAGTAGTCATCTTGAGCTGAGAGTTGTAGTTGTACTGTGCAATAAAGGCAGCCCCAATATCCTCCCAAGTCCTTCTTTTGGAGATGTCGAGCGACATGAACCAATGGAAGGCAGGCCCAGAGAGAGTTTGAGGGAAAAGCTGAGACATGGCCTCACTTTCCACCCCTAGCAGCTTCATTGCAGCATGGTAGCCAAAGAGATGAGTCTTGGGATCACTGCTCCCGTCGAACTTAACCAAGTCAGGCATCTTGAATTTGTCAGGAAGCCTAGCATTAGGGTACAAACAGAGACGATCCAGGTCAATTCCCCCTGCAGTGATCTTCTCGGATTTTGAAACAGCTTCTTCCAGTTTAGCCATCTTGGCCATGAGAGCAGCTATGTCAGGGTTTTGAACAGGCTTAACAACACCGGGGTTTGGATTTGGAGCAGGCACACGAGCCTCTCTAGCGTTGGGTTGAACAATGAGACGCCCTGCATGGTTTGGATCCTCGACAAAGACAGGTTCTGCATGAACATCCTCATCGTCCTCGCCTTCCTCTTCGGCTGCTGGTGGAAGACGAGTGTTGATAAGGTCATTCAAACGGGAGATGGAGGCATCAGTCTGAGTGGCTCTCCGTTGCATAGCAGTGATGCTGTTCTGGAGGTTCATGAGCATGGTTTCCAGAGTGAGCGGTTGCGGCTGATCTGCCATCGCAGGTTTTTCAATGGAGCTTGATGAAGAAGCTGAAGATGGGGAAGCCGGCGGCGTGACTTTTTGCAATATCGATGGCGAACCCGACTGCAGGGTGGCCAACAATGAACCTGGAGAAGCCTCCGTTGTAACTGACTGGGGTCTTAGCCTGACAAGCCTTTGAATCGGATTCCGGTGCAGACGTCCCCAAGTAGGTTTGGCTCTTCCTTTCGGTACTCTCTTGTTCGGTGCAATGGTTCCAAACTAGACAGTAAAGTAATTGAAAGCTCAGTGGCGTTCCTGCAACATGCTATGTACAAGAACAATGCAATGTACACATCATCGTCGGTGTCCTCCTAGACTCTACAACTACGGACAAGTCTGTCTCATGATGTTTGGACGCTGCCAAAATCCTCAGAAATCTTTTCGAGGGTGTATCCTTTGAATAGATCGACTGACACTAAGAGATGTCAAAATAGTCTAAGCCTTTGACTATTCCGTTCTCGAAATTTCAACTTTAGACTTGGAACAACTCGGTATAGATGACGCAGCACCTTAACTTTGAACGCCGCGGTGTATAGTGACTTCGCACTTCAACCTGGGTAGTGCCAATGTCATGGCATCCATACTTTGTGGTTCCTTATTTTCGGTTGAAACTTCAATCGGGCATGAGCCAAGGACTTAAAAAGGTTTGATTTCCCAAAGTTTTGTTGATCTAAGGACTTTGAAAATTGACAACGTGCACCATCGAGATGCACGACTCTTCATCGGGCCTAGCAGCGTCCTAATAAGCATAAGACAGACTCGAAAGAGAGATAACCTAGAAGCCGCCCTAAACATGCTCCTACGCAAAACGGTATGTATGTACAAAAACAGAGACGAGTTTGCCGCACGAATTTCAGACGTTGCCAGAATCCTCAGAATTCTTTTCGGCCATGTGTCCTTGAGTAGATCGTCAGATCCTAAAAGATATCAAAATAGACTAAATCTTCGACTAGTCCCATTTGAAGGTTCAACTTTGAATTTGGAACAACTTAGTGGTGATGACATGGCACCTTAACCTTGAACACGGCGGTGTATAGTGACTTCGCACTTCAACCTGGGTGGCACCAGTGACACGGTATCACTACTTTTGTTGTTCCATATTTTCGGTTGAATTCTTAACCGGGCATGAGCCAAGGATGTAATAAATTTTGATTTCTCAAAGTCTCATTGAACTAAGGACTTTGCGATTGATAACGAACATTCGACAGAATGAACGACTCCTCATCGGGTCCAACAACGTCTTAGATTGCGCAAGACAAACTCGAGAGAAAGAACCACTCTAAGCATGCTCCTATGCAAAATAATGTATGTACAGTACATGCGATAGGAAAAGCAGTAACACGTAAACAGTATATGGGGGTTAGATGCAAGTAATCTTACCCTGCGGGTACCTATCCTAGTTTGGAGAGTTCTAGTGCTTTGTATATGCAAAGGCTGGTTTTGGTTTGTAACAGGTTCCTCGGACTAGAGCCAAGATATACCTCCCGCTGCCCGCGTAACCGCAGAGCAACAGTCAAACGGTAGAATGACTCATCATCGTCGAAGGTTGTTAGTCATTCGGGGTCCCCGGGCTCCGGTAAACCGTGCCGGCTTGCCAAAACGATCCAACGAGGCTTATCCCACATCGATGCAAATGAGAATGCTAAAAAGTTCGATTAATAGAATAGAATCGCAAATTCGCAAATGCTTTTTCAAATTTGGCTCTCTTTATTGATCAATACTTAGAAGAAACTACGCGAGAGAACAATCGAAAAAGCCCCAGATTGGATGGCCGGACACGAGGTCCTGTTAAATCACCAATCCTTTCTTCGGCAGCGCGAAGCTCACCGTTTTGACAGGCTTTTGTGGGATTGTTCCCAAGTGTATTAACTTCTAAGTATAGACTAATATTGATTCGATCCCCAGCAGAGTCGCCACTGTGGGCAAATCGATTTGTTGCCCGAATCTTTCTCTCCTCCGGGAAAGGGATTCCGTTCCCCACCCTTTTGAGAAAGGATAGATGCTGCCGGTTCGCGGGAGCGCTTTTGAAGCTGGACGATAAGCGCTCGCGAAAATACAGAGTCGCCACTTGGGTTTGAAGGTCCGACACCCAAGGAACCGTATTTCGAAGCACCTGCCGCGCTGTTTGATTTGAAAAAGTTAAGGAACCAGTCCGTCATAACCATATCTGGGTTCGGGAGCCAGGTTACGAGAGGGGAAGGGTTTTATGGCACCCCTCTCGCCCAATCCGGAGATCAGTCTCTACTTAGGCATTTGCGAAAGATGTTTGTTTGCGATTCTGTTTGATTAATCAGTTTTTAGCCAATTAGGGCGGGGAAACAGTTTAATGGGGATTAAAACTGTAACATGTTTGCAGGATGTGATAGATAGCATGGATGAGCAGTTAGTATAGGATGAGAACAGACTGCTGTGGGAGTTTAAACAAACTGGGGAGCCCCTGTTTTGGAGTGATGTGCGCAGGAAAAAACCAGCATGCACTGAACAAGTCATTGCATGCTGTTCACTCTTGCGCGCATAATTCCAAGACAAGCGCGCGCCGGTGAGCTTAAACCCTACAACTCTTATTCTCAAACCTTCTGGGCTCTGGAAGGACCAGTGCACACCCAGGACAAACCACGCAGTTATAAGCAGCATAATATACAGTTTAAAGGCTTAAAAGCCCTACAAATTGATAAAACACCCCATAAACAGTGTGGGGACAGAATAATAGCCTAAATCCAAGTTACCCGTGCAAGGCCATTCACTGGTCAGAGGCAAAGTATCGCGCGATGGAGTCACTCTGGCGCGCGAGGATGCGCCCTGGCGCACTGTCGCGCGATGGAGTGAGTCTGGCGCGCGATGGTGCGCCTTGGCGCACTGTCGCGCGATGGAGTGAAACCCTCGCGCGATGGTGCGCCCTGGCGCGGGATGGTTGCGCCCTGGCGCGGACCAGACCAGTGCTTGGTTTACACATTTCTGGGTTCTGGGACAGGTCCAGAATAATTCCAGGGGTTCTTCAAAACAACATATAAGCATATTGAACTACCGCTAACAATTTCTAACAAAGGAAAAGCAATAGACAGGTTGTTAGCATGCTTAACAGTGATCTATATACAAAATACAACATAAAACAGTAGGACACCAATCCCCACGCGGTCCATCGCGTGCAACACCGAAGTGTCGCGCGAGAGAGTGGGACCATCGCGCGCTGGTTCCTACCATGACGGTTTTTGAAACCTCGCCAGCTTTAGGACCAGAACTGGTATTGATTACCAGCCTTGGCCCTGCCAGCCCCCCTCAGGGATCAGAACAGAAACAGAACAAAGGTAAGCTATACCTTTGGCTTCGGGTTTGAAAGAGTATTTGAGCTTTGAATTGAGGTTGATGTTGTTTGAGGTGTTTGAGTTGAAGAAGAACAAGCTATGCTCTTTATTGTGCTTAGAGTGTAAGCCTTTGAATGCCAATTTTTGTTAACCCTTTGAAAGAGAACAAATGGGGGGTATAAATAGGGAGAGGGGGCAAATCTGGTTGGAAACAGAGGCCTTCAGCCAGTCCACGAGGCCTGGCTGAGGCTGCATTGGTGGCCAACTGTCCTCCTTCAGTAAGGTCGGTGGTAGGTTGAACCGTCGCGCGACGGAGTGAGTCTGTCGCGCGATGGTGCGCCCTGGCGCACTGTCGCGCGATGGAGTGAAACCCTCGCGCGATGGTGCGCCCGGGCGCGGGATGGTTGCGCCCTGGCGCGGACCAGCAAGGTTTTTGGTTTTTGAAGTGGCTTAGGCTAGGTTAGGTTCAAGGGTTTTGCAAACACTCAAAGCTCAAACACGCTATCATTCCCAAGGTGTTCTTGATCCATTTCATCATCGGGGAATCAAAAACCGTAAGTAAACTAATCTGGAAGCCCAGATTGGGGTGTCTACACAAAAGAAGTGAGTCCCCGTTTATGATTATTCACACTGATGTCTGGGGGCCCTCTCCTGTTACTTCTATTAAAGGGTATCGTTGGTTTGTCACTTTTATCGACTGTTATTCTCGTGCTACTTGGGTGTTTTTATTTAAATGAAAGAGTGAAGTTTTTTCTTGTTTTCAATCTTTTCATGCGATGGTGAGTACTCAGTTTGATGCAAAAATTAAAATTCTCCGTAGTGATAATGGCACTGAGTATATTGATAAAGGTTTTGAGAGCTTTTCTTGATGAGCGTGGTATTCTGTTTCAGACGACTTGTGTTGACACTCCACAACAAAATGGAGTTGCTGAACGCAAGAATCGTCATTTGGCTGAGGTTGCTCGGTCTCTTTTGTTTACCATGAATGTTCCAAAATTCTTATGGGGAGAAGCCATTTTAACTGCCGCTTATCTTATCAATCGTATGCCATTCAGTGTTCTCAACTTCAGGACTCCCATAGAGTGTCTTCCTAGCAGTTATCGTGCTATCACTCTTCCCCCGAGAGTTTTTGGTTGTGTGTGCTTTGTCCATGCACCCCACCCTTCCGGAGGTAAGTTGGGTCATAAAGCCCATAAATGTATTTTTGTTGGGTACTCTCCTACCCAGAAGGGATACAAGTGTTATGATTCACATTCTAGAAAGTTTTTAGTCTCCATGGATGTCACTTTTTGGGAAAGAAAGTCTTTTTATTCCCTCTCCAAGTCATCTCTTCAGGGGGAGTCTAATAGAAAGAAGAGATGTTTACTATGTATAATCATGGTGAGGGGGAGCACCTATTTTATAATCATGTTGATGGAGAGAAAGAAATAATATTTTATAATCAAGTTGAGGGAGAGAAAAAAACAGTATCTGCTGAAGAGGCAACACATGGCATGGGCGATGACACTGATGGACTTCCAGCACGGTTGCAAGGCAACTTAAAGACCTATGCTAGACAGAAAGATGGGAAGTCCTCCCATGTGATACCACTCTGTCAATCACCATTGCCTACTCTAGTTCCAGACTCCTCAGCTGACTCATCTGGTAATGATTCTCCTCTTGTTAATGATTCTCCTGTCTCAGTTGACTTATCTAGTAGTGATTCTTCTCTTATTGAACCTCGTGTTATTGATGATCGTCCTATTTCTATTCGAAAAGAGAAAAGATCATGTACTCTACATCCCATCTCCCAATTCGTGTCTTATGATCGTTTATCTCCTTCATATTATGCCTTTGTTTCGTCTCTTTCCTCTATATCTATTCCACAGAATTGGAAGGATGCATTAGTCATACCCGAATGGAAAAGAGCTATGGTAGAGGAGATGACAGCTTTGAAAAAGAATGGCACTTGGGAGCTAGTACCACTTCCTGGAGGAAAGAAATCAGTGGGATGTAAGTGGGTATTTACTGTTAAACAGAATGCAGATGGTACAATTGACAGATACAAAGCTAGATTGGTCGCCAGAGGGTTCACTCAAACCTACGGTATTGACTATGAGGAGACATTTGCTCCAGTAGCAAAGATGAATTCTGTGCGAGCTTTACTTTCCTGTGCAGCTAACCTGAATTGGCCACTTCAATAGTTTGATGTAAAAAATGCATTCCTTCACGGTGATCTAGATGAGGAAGTGTATATGGATATTCCACCAGGTTTTTCTTCCGCTGCAAGTGAGGGAAAGGTGTGCAAATTGAAGAAGGCATTGTATGGTTTGAAGCAGTCACCTAGGGCTTGGTTTGACAGATTCTCAAAGGCCATGCTGAGTTTCGGCTACAAACAGAGCCACGCTGACCATACTCTATTCATTAAGAGGAGTGATGGTAAGATTGCTGTCCTTATTGTTTATGTTGATGATATAATAATGACAGGTGACGATGTGAATGAAATTCATAATTTGAAGTCTCGACTTGCCCAAGAATTCGAGATTAAGGACTTGGGAGCGATGAGATACTTCCTTGGAATGGAAGTGGCAAGATCTGATAGAGGTATTTTTATCTCTCAACGAAAATATATTTTTGATCTTTTGGAAGAAACAGGCATGTTGGGTTGTAAGCCTGCAGATTCTCCTATTGAGCCAAATCATCATTTGAGTGGAGATATGGGCGAACGTACTAATAAGGAGAGGTATCAGCGACTTGTTGGGCGACTGATATATTTAGCTCACACCCGGCCGGATATTACCTATGCAGTGGGTGTAGTTAGCCAGTTTATGCATGATCCTCGTATTTCACACCTGGATGTAGTTTATCGTATTCTGAGGTATCTCAAATCAGCTCCAGGAAGAGGAATTCTGTTCTCTAATCATGGCCATTTGCGGTTGGAGGCTTTTACTGATGCTGACTGGGCTGGTTCTGTGGATGATAGACGCTCTACCTCTGGCTATTGTACCTTTATTGGAGGGAATTTGGTTACTTGGCGAAGTAAAAAGCAATCAGTGGTTGCTAGATCTAGCGTAGAGGCAGAGTACAGAGCCATGGCTCACGGTGTTTGCGAGCTCTTGTGGCTCCAAACCTTATTACGTGATTTGGGTTTCATTGACAGTGGTCCTATGAAACTCTACTGTGATAATAAGGCTGCTATAAACATTGCTCATAATCCTGTTCAACATGATAGAACGAAGCATATTGAGATTGACAGACACTTCATCAAGGAGAAACTGAGCGAGGGTTCGATATGTATGCCTTTTGTGAGATTTGGAGATCAGTTGGCTGATATATTCACAAAGGGACTTGGCAGCAAGAGTTTCCACCCTATTGCATTCAAGTTGGGCTTGATAGATATCTTCGCACCAACTTGAGGGGGAGTGTTAGATTAATGAATTAGTTTGTTGGACGGAGTTTCATTATTTATCCTTAGTATGTAAATAGTTAATTAGTTAGGACCTCATTGTAATTGTTGTATCTTGCGTTGTATATATACCCAGTTTAATGAAAGTTAACCCTAATTTTTGGGTTTCCACAAATCGATATTGTCATCTCTCAACTTTACAACACCTTAGCAATTTGACAAACAAACCCGAACCCCACATCAATTTTCAAACCAAAGATTCAAACTTTATGGTGAAAAATACAATTTTACTCGAGCGATGTGGTGCTAGATTTAAGTGTTGAAAAATGAAAAACAATTCAAAAAGCAAGTAAATCTAGGCTAGATCTAAAATTATCCAAATCAAAAGTTGTTTGTACAATGTTACGTCACGCCTTTTTATATTCTCCAAGGTACACGCACGGAATATTCCAAGAGATGCTTCAAAAATACCCTCCGAGGCCCTCGGCATCGATGGAGAGGGGCTGAAGTTTATCCTCGAGGCATCTAAGTAGTTTGGCATCGGTAAAGAGGATTTAGTTCAATCGGTACGGAGATGATTCAAAGGAGGCAACTAAAGCATCTCGGCATCGATATCAGCAAAAAATTCCTATCGGTACCGACCGTCCTACTGCAGTAGATCAGTCGGGCAATCCAGTAAGCAGTCAAACCAAAACCCTTTTTCATCCTCTAACAGCCGACTGCCCTCCTCCCTATTCCTCCATTGAACTCCAAAACCCTAACACAAACCTTCAATCCCCCACTAAATCGTCCATATTATCCCATAAACCTCCCAAATCCTTCATCTTCATCAAGAAACTCCAAGATTTCTCCACCAGTTTTCTAGCTAAAAGGAGGTAAACCCACTTTTTCCTATTTTAATCCGAAATTTTCCATTCCTCCTATGTCCTATTTTTCACTCATATATCCTTACCCCACCATATTCTACCCTACATTCCATATTTTTCCACCAAAAATCAAAACCCTAGAAAACCCTTCAAAAATTTGAAATTTCCAAAATAAAAACCCAAAATCCCTTTTTGCTTTCAATGCCGAGGATTAAACAGACAGCGCAATGATTTTTTGGCAGAGGAAGAGGAAAGTTAGCTGGAGGAGGCTTTGGGGTCTCGGAGTCCGAAAAGGAGAACTCCGGTTGAGATTGCAGCAGATAAAAGGAGAGATTGAGAGGGCAGTTTTGTAAGTAGAAAGTTTAAAAATGAGCGCCAAGTGGATGCCGGGAATTCAAACCTGATCACATGGGCCTCCGCTACATCATGCGCAATGGTTTGCACTTTTGGAATGAACCGTTAGTTGGATACAATAAGAATGGTGTTATTGAATTTTATAAGTACATGCAAATCCCTAAGGGTGATTGGGAAAATAACCCGGCTGTTAGAATTATTTCTCAAGTAGGGGGCCACATTGTGATTACCCCTGATTATATTGCGAAATATTTGAAAATTCAGCGGCCCCCTCCTGATTCGGTGAATTATCCTAGAAAAGATGAGAGGCTGGATGAACAGGTGGTGAATAGGGTTCTTTATAGTGACCCCTCGAAAGCTACAGTATCCCATGTGCCCGAAAATTTCAAGGCTAGTTTTAGATTTCATTGCAATTTATACCCCCGAGGCTCATATCATAGACCAACTAGGAAAAGTGGAGAAATTCTGTATGCATTCACGGCTAATGATTTGATAGTAGATTGGGCGATGTTTATCTTTACTCAGTTGCGAGATTTTAGGGCCGATACTCTGATTACTGCCAGCATGCCTTTTCTCGTCAGGCCCGTTTGATGACACATTTGATGATAAGAGTTTGTCTCAAACTCATGTTGCTGAGGACAAACAGGTAGAGAAGGGGGATTATTTGACTACGATACCATCGAAGAAGGAAAAACAAGGGTCATGGATCAAGAAACTTTTCTGTCAAGGGGTTGCGCTCATTAATTCTAGGAGGAAGGAGAAGAGTGAAATGAGAAAGATCATGAGAGAACAATTGCAACAAAGAAAAGAAATAGCTTGGCAGACATCAGTATTGGGGTGAAATATGATCCAGAGCCAGTGGATGAGGGGGTAGTTAGTGATGACTTTATAGGGTACGAAAGTGAGGAGTTGGCTGACTGATGGGGTGATTTGGTGACTTTGTGATATGGTGATTATGTGATAGAGAGTCGGTGGCTTAGAAATCCCCTTACTTGATCGGGGTCTAGGTTGGTTGACATGCCGACCATTCTATCATTTGCTTTATTTTGTTTTGTTTCATTTCGTTGCGTCGTTAGTTTATGCACATTATTAGTAAGTAGTTGGTTGATTTTGGTTAGGCCGGTGGCCTTTGACTTGGTTGATTTCATGTGTTGGCGGTGGTCATTCGGGTAGATAACCAAGTTAGAAAAAGACCGTCGCCCGTTTTTGGCTAACCTATTCTTTGTAACCAAGGTCATTTCAAGCCAAAAGGTCCTTAGTTGATCTTTTACGCGCCTGGATTCCTTTATGATTGATTTTCTGATATTTGCATAGTTAGTATTATGGCATGTTTTCCTTTCATTATCCAATTCTCTTGAATAAAGTGCTTTAGTTGTTTGAGGCATAGTATTTCTTGTTCGCCTTTGCCATGTTATCGAGCACTTCTTCGTGGGCTATGGTTATTAGTTTGAATTCGCAGGTTTTGTGTCCCGTATCCTCTCCTTGTTCAAGGACACAAACCTTTTTAGCTTGTACTTAACTTGCTTAATACTTAGCCTGTTTAGTTGGAAGCTGAAATTGTGAATTGTAGAAATGAAATAAAAAGTCGGATTGTTGAGCATGTTCTAAATTATGATAGCGGAATGGATTGCAAGGTTGTTAGTTTTCAAATTTTTTCGTTTGTTATTTGCTGGGACTAGCAAACCTCAAGTTGGGGGGTGTGATAACCACCCGATAATGCAATAGAGGGTGCGCTAGTTATCTAGTTTTGAGTTAATTTCATCGTTTAATTAGTTGTTTTTAATTGCTTTTACTCGTAAGGTAGTTTAGTTTCGTTTTGTATAGAAATTGTCCAAACAAAGGAGTTTTAAAACCCAAAGCGTGCCAAGGAATTTAGTCAATGGCTAGGCAGAGAGCAAGACCACGTGCTGGTCATATTCGCCTCGGCATCGGTAGAAGGAATTTAGTTCAATCGGTAGCGAACGCCTTACGCCAGCTTCTGATTACGGCGGCATCGATAGGGGCTGAAGTATTCCATCGGTACCAAGCTGTCTCTGAACAGCTTCTGATCTCTTTGAACAGCTTCTGATCACGTCGGCATCGATGGATGTTGGGGGGTGTGATAACCACCCGATAATGCAATAGAGGGTGCGCTAGTTATTTAGTTTTAGTTAATTTCATCATTTAATTAGTTGTTTTTAATTGCTTTTACTCGTAAGGTAGTTTAGTTTCGTTTTGTATAGAAACTGTCCAAATAAAGGAGTTTTAAAACCCAAAGCGTACCAAGGAATTTAGTCAATGGCAGAGAGCAAGACCAAGTGCTGGTCATATTCGTCTCGGCATCGGTAGAAGGAATTTAGTTCAATCGGTAGCGAACGCCTTACGCCAGCTTCTGATTACGGCGGCATCGATAGGGGCTGAAGTATTCCATCGGTACCAAGCTGTCTCTGAACAGCTTCTGATCTCTCTGAGTACCAAGCCTCTTTCAACAGCCACTTAAGCCCTTCTCCATCGATGCCGAGGGCCATTTTTGAAGCATCTCTTGAAATATTCCGTGTGCGTATCTTGGTGGTATAAATACCCCGTTATGTCACCATTGCACGATTTGGACAGAAATGTACCCAGTTTTAGATCTAGAATAGGATTTACTTACTTTTTGAATTGTTCTTCATTTTTCAGCACTTAAATCTTTATTTTCTGTTTCAAGTAATTAGTTTTTGCTGTTGTAGTCTTTAAAGTTGTAGCTACTCTTCCGATCTATCGTTTAATCTAGTTTTCTTCAAGTGTTGTTATTTCAAATTATGTTGGCTAGGTTTTTGCTTACTCTTATCTTATTATGGGGTGATTAGCACCTCATGGCTTGAGTAAAAATTGCGTTTTTCACCATAAAGTTTGAATCTTTGGTTTGAAAATTGATGTGGGGTTCAGGTTTGTTTGTCAAATTGCCAAAGTGTTAACCTCCTTGATCTTGTGTCGCACGAGATGTTTGCCAAATAAATTCTAGAGCTAGCTTGGTAATCGAACCATCTTATCTTCCAGTTTAGGAACCTTAATTGAGTGTCTTAAACTGCGTAATTGGGTGAAAAATGTGATTTAACTCGAGTCGTGAGTGTTAGTAATTCCTAGACCTAGCTTGCCTTTTATTTTAGTTAATTCTCCGTTTAATTTAGCCTTTTAATTTCCACCGCATAACGTAAAACAAAGTTGGCTGCCTAAAGGCCGAAAACTTGTGCTTACTTCTACAAATCCAGTAAAGCCATACTAATGATTCCCGTGGATACGATCCCGGTCTTCTGGATTATTATGCTTCAATTGGACGCTTATACCTTACGCTTGGGGTGATCTTATTCCATTATATTGGACAAACGAAGCATTTTTGGCGCCGTTGCTGGGGATTTCTTATTATGGCTTTCTTGGAGGTTCGACATACCACTGTAAGTATCCCGCTCGTCTAGTAGTAGTAGATTAGTAGTTTATGCGTTAGTAACTCGTATTTAGTTTGGTGGATACTTCTAACCTGGCTAAATATTGAGTTTGTGTTTAGTTAGTTAGTTTAGTTAGTTTAATTTGATTGCATTGCTTAGCCGAGGTGGTGGCATAACCCCTCGCATATTCTGTTTGTTGAGATGAGGTGGGGCTATGGCATAGCCCCTCCAATCTGATAGTTTGTTGGTAGTTATTTAGTATTTGTTCTGTATATGCCTGTGTTCCGAAGCCCAATTTCCAATCGGCTTCACCGTTCTTCTCCTCCGCCAAGAATCCGTAGCATTGCCAGGGCGTATCCTGCCCACTCTCCGCCTCGCAAATTAAATCGCAATCGCAAAGGCTCAATGGTCGAAGAAGCTCTAGTTCGTACTCTGCGTGATTATCTGAATCCTGAACGGGCTCCTCAAGTCTCTCCTATTGTTATTCCGACTCCAATTGCTGGGAATGCGTTTGAATTTAAGGTTGAGTATCTTCGGATAATTCCAGAATTTCGAGGGCGAGAATTAGAGGATCCCTATTTGCATATCCGCGAGTTTGAAAATATTCTGCACTCTTTCGTTACAATTCTAGGGCAACTTGATCAAGCTCGCCTGAAGTTGTTTCCATTGACTCTCAATGACAAGGTGAAACAGTGGTTTAATTCATTGAAGCCTCAATTCAAGCAAAGAGATGGAGAAACTTACCACAAGTATTGGGAGCGATACAAGGACTTGCTTATGTCGGTTTCTCATCACAACTTTCCGTTATATCTAAGAGTTAATTATTTCTACACTGGGTGTTCTCAAGACAGTAAATAGCTGCTGGATACTATGGATGGAGATGACTTTATGGGGAAGACATCACAAGATGCTTGGGATTACTATGAGTCACTAGCTGAGAAGACTCAGTCTTGGCAGTTTGCAGATCCGGGAGAAAGGGCAATGTTCAATCAGGGTCCTACGGGTTTAGGGAAATTCTCTGTATCTGAACACACTACTTTTGAAACTCACTTGGAGGAGATTGCTTGGAAGCTTGATAAGTTGGAGCTTAAGAGTGCTCAATCTCAAGAAGTGAAGGTGGTACGCCAAGTGGAGGAAGTATGTGTCATTTGCGAGATGATTGGTTAGTCTATCGAGGCTTGTCCTAACATCCCTGCTCTCAAGAATGTTATTAATGGGATTGCTCAGGAGGAGGTACATGCAGTGCAACGCTTTGATCCATACTCTCAATCTTATAATCCTGGAACTCGGCAACACCCAGCTTTCCGTTGGAATCAGTCGAATGAAACGGGTTCTTCTCAAATTCCACCTCTAGCCCCTCATGTGCCTTGGAAGCAACATCAGAATACTTTCCGTTTCCCTCAAGCTCAAGGACCGCCAGGTTTCGCTTAGTCCGGTCTGTTCCCACATGCAAACTAATTTCAACAACCCCCGAAGTGTTCTTTTGAGGATCAATTCAATGCCTTTTTGCAAGGCCAAACGGTTATCAACGAGTAACAAACCCAAATGATGGGTGATATTAGAAACCAGTTGGGGAAGTTGATAACTACTGTGGGCATGCTTCAGCAAGAGAAAGGGAAGTTCCTGACTTAACCTCAACCCAACCCGCAAACAACGTCTACTCCGTCTAATTCTCAGGGTCTTCCCTTTGCGAGCTCCTCGGTGACTTTCCCCGAGCAAGCAAAGGCCATTATCTCACTTCAAAGCGGAAAGACAGTCGATAACCAAGTGGTGGTGATGCCTCCGGAACCAACTTTATTGTCTTCTCCTATTGATTGTTCAAGTCCAACATCGACCCTTGGGGAATCTCCCAAGGAGGCAAGCAAGGAAGTTTCAGAGAAAATTGATAAGGGAAAGGAGAAGGAAGAAAGTGCACCGGAACCTCGAGTTATTCCAACACCGGCACCATACCCCAACTGTTTGAAGGCTTTGGCAAAATCGAATTTGAATGCGGAATTGCATGAGTTATTCAATCAAGTGAAGATCAACATTCCTCTTATGGATGCAATCAAGCAGATTCCGTCATATGCTAAGTTTCATAAAGATCTATGCACTCGGAAGCTTAATGTTCAGAATAAGATATTTCTTACGGAATAGGTGAGTTCTATCATATCGCTCCGAAGTATAGGGATCTGGGGAGCCCTACTATCGCGGTCACCATTGGAGGGAAGCGTATCAAACAAGCCTTGCTTGATCTTGGGGTCAGTGTTAATCTAATTCCGTACTCTGTTTATCAAGAACTTGGTTTGGGAGAGATGAGACCTCCTCGTGTTACACTACAGTTGGCCGATCGAAGCGTGCGTACACCAATAGGAGTAGTAGAAGATGTTTTGGTACAAATTGGATAATTTGTTTACCCGATGGATTTTTTAATTCTCAACACAAATCCGACTAACTCTTTGGCTGCCTTTACTCCAGTGATTCTTTGGAGACCCTTTTTAGCAACAGCGGATGCGGTTATCAACTGTCAAAACGGACTTCTGAATATAACTTTCGGTAACATGAAGATGGAAGTCAATGTATTTAATGTGAGCAGTCAGATGGGGGACGACGAGAATGTGAATGAAGTGAGCCTTATTGAAGAACATGTGGACGAGTTGCTTTATAGTGATCCTTTGGAAGTCGCTCTTACAGCCGAAGAGGCCAAATTTCTCGAGTCTTCTGAAGCTATTTATTTTCGCTGCTCAATGAGGAGGATGAAGTGTGTGCTATGAATTCTTGGGTTCCAAAGTTTAAAGAATTTAAAGAGCTTCCCCCAATAAAGAAGAAAGTTCTGCCATCCAGCGTTGAGCCACCGAAATTGGAGTTGAAACCCTTGTCGGCACGTTGAAATATACTTTCTTTGGAGATAACGAGACCTAACCTGCTTTTTATCCTAGTTTATTCCTTATTAATTTAGCCTTTTTACTTTCCGCCGCATACGTAAAACAAAGTTGGGTGCTTAAAAGCCGAAAACCCATGCTTACATCTACAAATCTAGCAATGCCGTACTAATTATTCCCTTGGGTACGATCCCGGTCTTCCGGATTATTATGCTTCAACTGACGTATTAAGCCCTATGCTTGGGGCATTATTCCATTATATTGGACAAACGAAGCATTTTCCCTTCCTCCTAGAATTAATGATCGCAACCCCTTGACAAAAAAGTTCCTTGATCCTTGACCCCTGTTTTTCTTTCTTCGATGGCATCGTAGTCAAATAATCCCCCTTCTCTACCTGTCTGTCCTTAGTAGCATGAGTTTGAGACAAACTCTTCTCATCAAATGTGTCATCAAACGGGCCTGGCGAGAGTTCCTCCAACTTAGGGTGACAAATCCATACAATCTCAGCCGATGCGTGATAAACCCTATTGAAATATGATGCATGCCCTCACAACGCTGTGTGTTTCTCTCATCCATGCAAAAAATATCCCATTGAGAGAGGAATCAGCCCACTTGTATTGCTTGTGAAAGGGATACTGTGCTTATTGGCAACCTCAAACCAAGCTTCATCTAACACCTTCGTGTCCATTCGTGATAACTGATTGAAATCATCTTGGAAGTTGGTTATGTGTACATTCGATACGACATTAAATTGCAAATGCCATGTGCACAATCGACGATTGCAGTTTGGGAAGACACTTTTAATTGCCCGTTGCATTGCCTTCACCACTGAGACAGGCTTCTTACCATATCCATCGCCTCCCTGAGGGTTAAGCAGCACCCAAGTGTATGTTTCAAGAGTCTCGTCTTGCAATAAAGCACAGCCAAAATGGTTACTCACACCAGCAAGATTCACATACAGTTTCTTGCATGCATTTGTTCGCTATGTCGTGTCAAATGCCAAAACATACCTAAAACGCTGCATAATCCAATCTGGATTTGGAATCTGCCCAAAATAGTCCGTCGAGCCGTTTCTACTCATCTACACTATACTTGTAGAAGAATAAAGGATCGTGGTGAGCTTTGGTGTACAAGTATCCCAAAGCACCAACGGCATCACCATCCTTTAGTTCAGTTCTACACTTAGATTAAAAAAAGTTTCTCTAAATCTTTGCAAATGAATCCTACTTTGTGTATACGCACTGGTTGGACATGAGGTCGATGATGTGGCTTGCCTTCATGCCTTGTGCATAGCCTCGTTTGAGCTTTGTAGGCACTAGTTAAAGACTTGTGCTACCAAGGGAACACATTGACCAATCATACTGTACGTGAAATACGGCTCCACAACCCACCATGGTTTCTGCCTGAGGCCTCCTCTTTTGATCTTTTCGCATCTAGCTCTTACGCTTTGCCTTTAACATACCCACTTTCTACTCAATACCACATCCTCTCCCCTCTATCCTTCCTTATGCTAAACCTGATAACCTTTGCATAGTCGTTATAAAAAGCATGTGTATCAGCCTCTTAGTCAAAAGTTATTCGCAACACATTAGCCTCAATAAGCAAACCAAAGCTACATCGTACTTGAGAATCCAACACTCCTTCTTTCACGTCAAAACCATCCACTTCAACCTTTACCCCCTCCCATTTGTCAGCGCATGATGGAAATCCATTCTTACTTGATGAAAGTTGCTCCCGTTTGCATCATTTTAAAAAATGTCAAAGTTAACACAAAGAAGACAACCTTCGCATCATTTTAAAATCTACAGTTCCATATGTGATTGACAGAAGCCCAAACACACGTACATTAATGTTACGTGGAACAATGTTAACAAACTTTACCATGAAGCTAACTCTTCACACGAACAAACTTCAACTTCCAAACTACACATATAAACTAAAAAGTTTGGATTGGGCAAACTGCACGATATACTCTTTTGAAGAAAACATTTTTTAGAAAAGATCTACCACCCCATGAATTGGATTCTTAAAGCCATGAGGATATTACTAGAGGTCCATAACTTTGTAATTCATAGCTAAAAGAGGAATAGACAATGAATGCAAAGCCTATTATTGTTCAAAACTGAAAAATCAGGGTTCCCTAACAATACTTAAAAACCCTAACAGTATGAATGCGAATCACTAAGTAAAATTATCAGCAAAAACTACGCAAGCAATCAAACCCACAACGCAGAGATATACGTGGAAAACCCCAGAATGGGTAAAAACCACGGGAATGAATCAAATCACTATAATCATTAATGTGCAGTTACAGATATACTCCCTCCGTCCCATAATATTTGTCCGGTCCGCAAAACGAAGACTACAAAATAATGCATTTCTTTCAAGAAAAAATTCAAATTTTTTTCACAAGTTAAAAGAACTCGTCGAGATCTAGTAAGTTATTGAATTTCTTCCCAACTTTTCTTACAAAAATAGAATTATTTTTACGTCTCCGTTTTGCGGACCGGACAAATATTATGGGACGGAGGGAGTACTTATTCAAACGAAGTAAATCCTTACGACGTTCTAAGTATCACCTGCCGAGTCACACGTACACCGCACCCAGTGATCTTGATTGCCAAAAGCCTTGAGTCCACAAACCCTCCAAAAAACCTAATCAAAATTCTCCTCTGGATTAGTTCTGAAGTAGAACTGATACTTCAATCTTTTGCTCTTGCCGCCGCCCGTTGCCTTTTTCTTAATCGCCGTTTATGGAATATTCAGTATGTGGCCACATATGCTTGCCATCCCTTTTTCTCTTTTAAAAGGCTGTCTTGGAAACCTAGAAAAACAAGTCCATATATAGATTTTTTCCATGTTTCTTTTTCATTTAAAAAAAAAAAGATTATGCCGATTGATAACCAGATCGATCCGTCTTCGCCAAAAATCGTCTTGCAGAAGTCGACCTCCTTTTTTATCCCGAACGCTCGCTCAATTACAAATAATAATGATTCCTAGACTCTAATCCTATACAGACTCACTAGCCTATAAGAAATGATTAAATTTACAACTCGATATAAAATATGTGTTTTGTTATATGGAATTGCCAATACACACTTTGGAATTTGGTCCTTACAAAAACCACATTTCAATCAACGGATAGTTTATTGTTCAAAACCACATTCCAATCAAGACATTTCTCTTTCTACCATTTATTTTAGCAATTGGAAAGTTGTTTCTCTTTTATTAATTGGATAGTTTTTTGGGATAGGAAACACACTCACACACATAGGGGATTGAGGGCTTAACAAGCTTTACGTATTGGGGAATGGAACCATTGCTCCGTGAGATCAACATTCTTGCACTTTTCGTCAACAATTTTGCACTCTTCATGGAACTACAATGCACTCGATTGAGGTCAAGTGGGCAGTGAGATGTCAAATCAGACTATTTTTTGGGAAACGTATGCTTTGCTCCTTAAATCAAACAGAGTTGCTCTTTTATGACATTTTATGAAACGGATTGCCCCTGATGAGGACAAGTTGGGTGGCATTGTGATGTGAACCTGCACAGATGCATGAGAATTTAGGGATTAATACACACTTAGACACAGAATACACCATACCAAGTAATGGTTTAACAAGAACAGGTGGATGGACACCCACCTACACATTTGCAAAATTAATTTAGGGCTTTAATTCCCAACCGAAAACGAAACTACAAGTCACGTAGGAGGATACGTGATAGGAGAAGGGGCAGACTGGAACTTTGTTGACCACTGATTTCTCTGATACCATATAGAAAAACAGAGATTGAACAGATAATCAATACAAAATGAGAAAGAGAAGAAGAGATAGATGCAACAACTGAATTTTCATTTCATTTCGTGTGCTTTCTTGATTACAAAGCAATGAGCCTAGCACTGTATATATACAACATCAAGCAGAAACGGTTACACCAGAATTGCCAGCTGCTTAACCAACTTATCTCTTACTTAAAGTTGCTACTTAGCTTCTTAATGTGACTGGCTTACAGTAACCCCTTGCTCTTTTTAGGATGTCTTGTGAAAGTCATCTCAAATACGAAGGGCAAGAATCCTCCTTAAAAGTCTTTAGCAAAACAAGGCCCAAGACTCTTTGGGAGTCAAAGAATGGAATCACACCATCATTACGTTGATTCCAAAGATCCCTAACCCGCAACGGGTGGTGGATTTCAGGCTAAGTTTGTGTAATGTCTTATATAAGGTGATCTCTAAAATGATGGTTAATCGACTTAGGTCAGTTTTGGGAACTTTAATCTCTAAGCATCAGAATGGTTTTGTGTCGTCAAGGTTGATTACGGACAATGTGCTCATTGCTCACAAGGTTGTGGAGTACATTCAGAAATGTAAAAGGGGGAAACGGTCGTATTATGCGCTTAAATTGGACACGGACAATGTGCTCATGGCTCACGAGGTTGTGGAGTACATTCAGAAACGTAAAAGGGGGAAACAGTCGTATTATGCGCTTAATTGGACATGAACAAGGCTTATGATCGTGTGGAGTGGGAGTTTCTGTTCGCTGTGCTGGATTTAGTCAGGTTTGGACTGGATTCAACAGTGTATTACTACGGTGTCCTTCTCGGTTGTGGTGAAGGCTAGGCGGTCAAAATCATTCGTTCCGACGTGTGGGCTGCGGCAAGGAGACCCTTTATCGCCATATTTGTTTATTTTGGTGGCTCAGGCCTTTTCGGATGGTTTGGAGGAGTTTGCTGCCAATAATGTTAGGCATTTCGGTAAGTTCTTGTTCGCCTCGTATTTCGCATTTATTGTTCGCAGATATTTTTATTTTTATGGAGAGCACTGAGCAGGCTTGGTGTCTGAAATGGCTTTTAGATGTGTATTGTCAACAGACGGGGCAAAGAGTTAATTTTAGTAAATCTGAATTGTTTGTTAGCCCTAATATGGCTTCAGAGGATAAAAATAACTTAAAAAAAGGTTTCTGGTGTTAAGTGTGTCGATAGAGGCCTGGCATTTATCTGGGAACGAGTACGGATTTCATGACAAAAAAGGGTAGTATTTTTGCAATGGCATTAAATAAGATTGAGGTCAGGTTGGGTTTGTGGAAGGCTCCCTTGTTAACCTTTGCATCGCGTCTCATTTTGGTTAAGCATGTTTTGTTGACAATTCCTATTTATCTTCTCTCGATTTTTAGAGCCCCTGCATATTTTCGCTGTGGCTTCACATTTTCTTTGGTTGGGGGAGAAGTGTGGAAAAACTGGGCTTCTTGTTGTCTGCCTAAGAGAGAAGGAGGGCTGGGTCTCCGTGATGGGTTGTCTTAATCAAGCTCTTTTGGCAAAAGTGGCTTGGAGAGTTCAATCCGATCTGAATTCTCTGCTTTCTAAGGTTTTATTAGGCAAATATTGTCAGCATAGCAGTTTTCTGGATGCTAAGGTGGTGTCGTATGCTTCTTGGGTTGGAGGAGTATTTAATAGGACAAAGAGTTATTATGTAAGGGTTTAAAGTGATGGATTGGTAATGGGGAAACCATTGATGTGTTCCAAGATAAGTGGCTTCCAAATTCTGCTAATCCTTTCACGAGTCAGAACATGCAATCTGTTTTTTCTAATTTTAAGGTAAGGGATTTATTTGATCATCTGTGACGAGAATGGCGGGAGCCCTTACTGTCTGTTTTGTTCCCAAAAGAAATGGTGCAGAGTATTAAGTCTTTGTGTTTTCCTTTGCAAAGTCAGGATGATTGCATTTTTTGGGAACACTCAAAAGATGGGCTTTTTACGGTCAAATCAGCTTATTTGCTCAGTTTTACAAATAAATATGCAGAGGTTTTTAGGAGGGAACAATTTATGTTTGCCTTCAAAAGATGGGTTGTCGGTTCCAGCTTTGGGGTAAGGTGTGGAGTTTATGTTTGCCTTCAAAATTTCAGCTTTTTATTTGGTAAGTTATTCATCGAATTATTGCTGTTAAGGATGCTGTTAGGCGTGGTGTTGCTATTTCTCCATGAATCAGTAGAACATCTCTTGTTTGAGTGTGAGTTTGCCAAAAGAGTGTGAGGGCTTCTTATTTTGGTTTTTATTTTGATCATGGGAATCCGGTGGGCTTTGTGGATTGGTTTTCTGAGTGGATCAAATCTGCTCCTGATAAGGATGCGATTCGTGATTCAATTTTATTAATGTGGTCCATCTGGTGTATGCATAATGAGGCTGTTTTTAATAATGTTCCTGGCTCTATTGATAAAGCTTTGCATCTCTTTTCAAGAACAGCTAGTATTTGCAGGTCCGTTGGGCGTGGTTTGGTATGGAAGTTGGGGAAAGAGAATATGGGTTCGGGGGGAAAGAGGTTTGAAGAAGATTTGGAAGATTACTTTTTGTATACCAGGGCTGGTATAAGCGTGGAAGTTTCATCCTTGGCTTATTTTGTTATAGACAGCGCTTGGGATAAGGATTCACGTAGGGGAGTAGCTGCTTGGATTCAGGACAGAATGCCAGGAGAGGCTTTGTACCAGACTGCTGTTTGTGAAGCTTCGTCGGCAACAATGGTGGAAATTAGAGTAGGGCTGTTGCTCCTTGAATGGGCTGTTAATAGGCAGCTAGTTAATGTTTGTATTAGAACTGACTGTCTAGTCTTTGATTCTTTGTTCGTGGTCCTTTGAAGCTGGAGAAGGCGAATCCTTCTCTTCATTCGGCTTTGTGTGATTTCCGTATTTTATGTTCTTTTCTTAATGTTGTTAAGGTGGTTAAAGTGTCGCGTCAGGCTGTCAAGGCGGCTCATGTTAGAGCCAAACTTGCCTTGAAGTAATTTGTATGTTTGCTCTAAGCACTTGTATATATGGGATGATCTTTTCAGAAAAAGAAAAAAAAAACCAAAAAGTGTAGGAACACAGCTATGTTTAGAGCCATTCGATGAATGTGAGGCTACGTGCATCGAACGGTTTTGGACACAATTGCGTCCGGAGTTATGTTTTAAAGTTGTGTTCCTAGCATTGTTCTTTTTCGCCAACAAAATAGAGGATCAATATCCCATATAGCTTTCACATTCATGGCTCCCACCTAATTACACTACGAAGAAGAAACATGGAGTACTTGTTTTGCCTCACCATCTCCCTTTAATTTCTCTTCCTCCTTTTTGAAATTATTATTTTAAATAAATAAAAAGCATTGCTGAATAAGCAATACCAGATCATTTCGTATGAAAAATTGACAACTCAAATCTTCTGGACTTTTCTAGAATTCCGTAGTCTGTGCATAATTATTGAAATTATTGGATGGATTGACTCCGATCATTTGTTTAAAACTCCAAAGTGGGCTAATGCACCCATCTGTGCACAATTCATGCACAAGCTATGCTTATATGGTATTTATGAAAAAAAATGATGGGTTCTGTTTAGAATTCACCAATATTCTGACGGAGATTGAAGTGTGAGTTTGAATCTTTTACATGCTATGAACTCTTGAGGATGGAGTGGTCCATACGGGATTTTATTTAGGCTTAGGCCTCCCATCAGTAGATGTTGGGGTTGGACTCCAAATATTAGTTGAGGTGTGTGTAAGCAGGAGCAGAGGTATGTGGATCAAGCACCTATCGGCATCCGAATAACTTGATTTTTTTACACATAATTAGAAATTAGCGATGTACAAATAAACAGTTCAAATGATAAAAATGTCATTTCAGTGACAACTGCCATCAAACAGCCTTGTCACAAACAAGGTTACATCTGTTACGCTTTTTATTCTCGCACTACAGTCCCACACCCAACCCTCACTGTTTGAACGTTAAGTCTACGGATACCAGATAACAGATACCACAATACATTACACATTGATGTATGTGTTTGGAATTTTCTCTAAGGTTGTTTTTTTATTAGAGTTTTTAGCATTTTTTTTTCTTTCGATCAAACAAATTATCTATTTTTCGCAATGAGACAACAAAAAACATTAATTGTAACAGGGATTACATTTGGAAGAATTTTAAACAATGCAAAAATAAGACCAAATAAGCTTGAAATCTGGGGAAGGGGAAGGGGAAGGGGAAGTCCAAATAAGCTTGAAATCTGGGGAAGGGGAAGGGGAAGGGGAAGTCCAAATAAGCTTGAAATCTGGGGAAGGGGAAGGGGAAGTAGCATCACACTCAAAGCGCCCTTATGGAATTGAATCAAGACCGGCCTAATGTATTTAGAGGTTCTAGGCCAAATCGTTAAGTGGAACCCTGTGGCTTAATTAAATAATGGATAGTTTGTTTGTATATAATTTTAGTCCAAATTGAACAAAGAACTTGGGGGGTGTTTGGGAGGCCCATTTTCACATTTTTAAATTCTAATTTTTGGCTTTTGGGTGTTTGGCACTTAAAGAGAAAATGAGTTTTGGGTAAAATAGATTTTGCCATTTCTCGTTTCTAAAATAAAACAGAGAATCTGGTAAAAGGGAGCTTTTCCAATTCTCATTTTTTCATTTTGAAATCCAGCCAGGCAGAAAGACAACTCTACCCTCTATCTTGATATGTAAATTCCCACAAAGCCATTGGTCTTGAACGTTATCTGTCTATCGGTATAGTTGAATGGTTTCAACAGGGCCCAACGTTGGCTGTTTTGTTGATGAAGATCCGACCGTTGCCCTTTTTTTTTTTTTTTTTATGAAGATCCAACAGTTGATTGAGAGTTTATATATTTAAAAATATAGTTAAAAAATTAAGTTTTCCAAATTTCAATCCGTTTAAACCAATGGAAAGATTTTAGTTTTCCAATCATTTTATCCTAAATGGCCATAATTAAATTTTGACTTTAGGGATCTCGTTGATTAGCCCTAAGAGATATTTGATTCTATGAATTCAAAATTTCATAATGACCATTAAAGATAAAATGATAAAAAAAAACAAGATCTTTCCACCAATTCAACCGAATTGAAAATTGGAATACTAAAATAATTTTAAATAAATAAAAAAGAAAAAAGATACATGTATAATTGAAGTAACAACAAACACTAATTGAAATAATAAAAATATAATTAAAAAAAAACGGGAAACACCACTTCATGTAGATAGCAGAATTTCGGAATTAAATTTTAAATAAATTGAACCCAAACATTATTTATATACATTATACACCATTATTAATAACCGGGGGCAACATGGTAAAAAATCAATCCATAATTCATTTTCATTCTATATCTTCCAAACACTACTCTTACTGCAAAATGCATTCTGCACATATCGTCCAAACACTCTACCAAATACAAAATACATTTTCATCATAATCTCAAAAGCCAAAAAGGCAAAAAGTGAAAAATGAAAAGTCAAAAAGTTGGCTCCCAAACACCCCCTTGCTTTGGTTTGATGGTTTTGTGTTCTCCAAAACTCAGGTTCGATACTTGACAACTCGAAATTTTTACAAAGGCATAACTTTTTGACAAAAATGTACACTCAAAAAATATGTTGGGAGGAGGAATTGAGCTCGGCCACACAATGTGAACTAAAAGTTCCTTGTCCGGCCACTAAAACCAACTACAATATTTGCACTAAAACAAAAATAGTTTTTTTTTCTTCTTCTGATATTACTGATCGAGATGGACTAGAAACTAAAACAACTTGATCCCAAAAAAAAAATGACAAAAAAAAACACCAACAAAAAGCCCCGCACTACGCTCTTGTTGGTCTCTGCTTGTCGCCGGCATCCTAGATCTTTTGTTGGCCTTTATCTTTTGGCGGTAGCATAGTAGTTGTGGATTTTGTGTCTTGAGGATCAGTTGTGTTCTGTTCCTTAGGCTCTAATTTGGTCTTTGTTCATCGATGGTGTGTCTTCATTATTGTAGCGGTGACATGACCGTTGTACTTTTCTTATTCTTATTAAGACATTTCCAAAGCCCCCAAAAAGCTGAAAACTAAATACTCCAAACGTTTACCACAGATTCTGATATAAAAAACAAACGTCTACCACAGATTGTCTATTTAGAACCAGAATGCTACTTGCACAGATACAGACGGATCAGCGGGCCACACTTCGGGGTTCCCACAAACGATTCAACCGTTCATTAATTTTAAAAGATAATTTTTTGGTATTAATTTTTTTTCTTTCGATTTCTCTGATCA
The DNA here is from genome assembly GCA_019656295.1 of Rhododendron mucronatum var. ripense. Classification (NCBI taxonomy): domain Eukaryota; kingdom Viridiplantae; phylum Streptophyta; class Magnoliopsida; order Ericales; family Ericaceae; genus Rhododendron; species Rhododendron mucronatum. Next base: position 1,449,655 of record BPLT01000041.1, read on the forward strand.
AGATGGATTCTAAAACAAATTGTTCTTTTCTTTTAGGATCGGCAAAACGTATATATCCATTAAGAAGGAATATAAACATCATTTTTATATGTGCCTTTTTTTTTTTGTCATTCGTTAAACCTAATCTACTTTATCTTAGGAGACTTGGGGATGAGGATGAGTGCTTACAGAAATCGAACTTTGTCCATGTGCATAAAGGTATAAGGGAGATACCAACTGCACTCTATTCCACTTACTATATGTGCCAATTCACACACACGCTTTTGTATAAGTTACTTATAGGTCACAATTGATCATATGAAAAAGAAGAAGATTGAATATAACCTCAAGGGATTGGCCAAGTGGTCTTGGCCTGAGACTTATTCAATTGTTTCATTCTAAGGTTTCCGATTCGATTCTCCATGCCAATAACTTTTGGAGTCACCTTACCCCCACACGTAGGCAAGTGAAATGACTGTGTGAGGAGCTGTAGGAATTAATTCGAGATGTGCACAAATTGACCCGGGACACCCTGCATTACTCAAAAGAAAAAAAGAAAGAAGATCGAATGTCAATTCTCGTAGCATCATACGTACGTAGCATTATTGGAAAACAAAAGAGGGTGTAACGACCCGGATTTTTGCCCAATTTTTTTTTTTTCGAATAAAGAAATTATTTTTAATCAAATAGTCTATAGTATTGATTAACTATTTAAAAGTGTTATTAGATTAAACCAAAATCTAGATTATTATTTTTTGTACCAAAAATTAGTTTAGCAAAATTTTAATTCAACTTGGAACGACCCGTAATTTTATCATTTATAAAATTATTTAAAGAGTATCGTTTGTATTAATAAAATTATCTTAATTATAATTATCTAGTAGATATATACAAATAAAATTAATTTAATCTTAATTATCCTACTTTTAATTCTTTTAAATTGCATGCATGTAATCCTATCATCTCTCCCTCTCCTACTCAGTCTCTAACTCCTCTCGGAGCACGAAAACCGTCCATAATTCGTCCATTCCGAAACCCAATAGAATACAACCTCTTTAAATCCAATTTCAATCGAAACTCTTCAAATTCTCCTATATAGACCCTAGTATGTCAACCCTAGGGCACACCACGAAATTTACCACGCCCCACCAGTCCAGAAAAGAGAGAAAAACAGGAGAGATCGAAGCTCCAATCTATGGAGTTCTAGAGAGAGAAAGAAAGAGAGAGAAAAGTGGGTTTCATACCTACGATCAACCGAAACCCAAATTGATCGTTCTAATACCTTCCTACAATCCCTAGCATCATCGAACGCCATCCAATTCGGTCCCAAAGTTTCCCGATCGAAGAACCCGAAACTTTCTTCCCAAATTTTCAAGTTTCGATCAAAAACCAATTCGATCCGATTTGAGGTAGTATAATCTCTCCCAACCCTCCTCTAAGTATATTTAATGTTTTTATGCTTAACCCTATGCCCCGAATGGACCCATGCATCAAAACCGAGCCAAAACAAGAAAAAATTCGAATCTGTCCCGAACCTTGCGGCCGCAACCTTCGAGCCGCAAGAACCAGAGCCGAGTTCGCGTTAGATGGCTTAGCCGCAAGGTTGACTCGGTCAAACCTTGCGGCAGGAACTGTTATGTTTCGAAATCATTTTGCGACCTCCCGAACACCGTTTTCGACCCCCGAACTATTTTTCCTAGACTTTTCACACCTCAAAGATCATAACTTGTTAAGGTCATATTTTTTTTATTTAAATATCTATTTATTAAATTATTTATTAGTTTTCGTTCAAAGTTTACAAACGAAAATTAATTGCGACCTTTCAACCAACGTCTTAACACTCCAACTAAATTTTTTTAGACTCCTTGCATCTCAATGACAGTAACTTGTCAAATTAAATATTTATTTTATTTAATTCACTATTTATTATTATTTTTAAAGTAATTCCAAATAAAATTACTTTACGACCTTATAAACATTATTATTAATGCTCGAATAATTTTATTTAAACTCCTCACTGCCCAAATATGAAATTATGTCAGTCTCAACATTTATTTTTATAATTAATTATTTATGGTCTATTTACTTCTCTTTCGGTCATTTTAATTAACAATTTCATGTAATTTAAATATTCGACCATCCGAACCCAACTTTTGACATTCAAACATGTTGCATAAGACCTTTAGGACTCTTATTAATGTCATGATAATTATTCTAATGTTTTTACCTAATTTAATTAGTTTTTAATCAATCTAATTTATTAAATAAAATTTATACAAACCTAGATTTATTCTTTTTATAAAAAATTTTATTAGATAAAAGTTTCTTGCAACGGCCGATTTAGGCCCACAAATCGAACCGAAAAGGGGTAAGAACCGTCCGCGATCCCGATTCTTTACGTCGGGTCTGGTCGGGTCGGACTAACTTATTGGTCATACAAGATTAAAGGCAACGGCCTATTTATAAAAAGTTACGTGATTTCTATGCTTATTATTTATTTCAATTATCATTGTGATTATTTGCTCTGATTTGTGATTGATATGTTAGATTAGAACCTAGAGACATGGGGTGGTATGTGAATAAAGTTCACTTAGACAGTGCTAAATAATGGATAAATTATAAAGTTTATTTTTAGATCTGCCTGCAGGTAGGATGTTGAGATGCGATGAGTTGGATGTGTTGAGTTGAAACTGGCAAAGTAAGCCCAGTAATGAATTGAAACTGGCGGGAGTCCAGTGATGATATAAAACCTGGCAAAGTAAGCCCAGTGATGTTTTCTGATGATAAAACCTGGCAAAGTAAGCCCAGTGATGTTTTGATAAAACCTGATGGTTGGTCAGTGATGTTTTCTGATGATAAAACCTGGCAAAGTAAGCCCAGTGACATTTTGATAAAACCTGGCGGGTAGTCCAGTGATGTTTTGATAAAACCTGGTGGGTAGTCCAGAGATGTTTTGTAATAATAAAACTTGGCGGATAGAGCCAGAGATATTTTCCGATGATAAAACCTGGCAAAGGTCCAGCGATATTTTGTGACAGTAAAACCTGGCGGCGGTCCAGTGATGTTTTCTGATGATAAAACCTGGCAAAGTAAGCCCAGTGATGTTTTGATAAAACCTGGCAGGTGGTCCAGTGATATTTTGTGATGACAGAATTGGTGGGAGCCCCGTGGTGATTTTGATGTGGTGATCAAGATGGGCAAACCCTAGCTATGGTATGGGCATGACTAGATCTTCCTTGTTGTTAGACTATCGATCGATAATGAATAGATTTATGAGTATTTTACCTTCTTGCATTGATAATATATCGTTACCTGCTAGCTGTAATGTAAGGAGGGGTGATTGGGTTAGATTATATTACGGGATGAACTTTATCACTCAGGCACGGATTGTCTGGCATCCGTGTCAGATTTTGCAGAAAATCAGTGGAAGACTCAGGACCCTGAAGGATGGCGATACTACCTAGAGACGAATCCAGAGATGGAGACTAAGCTAGAATACGCTTGGAATCCGTATCGATCCTAGAAGACAACTCTGTTATTTTGTCTAGATTTTTACCACGAAGACTATTTTCAGTATTTCTTTAATGGTTTGTAATAGACGAATCTTTAGGAAGAATTATCCAGTTTGGATTTTGAATTTAAATTACTAAATTTTTGAAAATCAATATTTAATACCTGCGATTTTATTTTCGAAAATCGGGACGTTACAGAGGGTGAGAACTGAGAAGTCACAATCTCGGTTGTTGACTTTTCAGGTCGCCAACGTTCACATCCATGAATGAGTCCAATGGTCCCCAAAAGGCCTATTGACTTTCAAATTATTACAGATATTCCCAGGAATCGGAAATGCAGTTGAGCATCTTCAAGTGCAGGGTGGTCGATTCGGTCGGTTATTTTGGCAATCGACAATTCGGATCTTAATCGAGCAACGAAAGGTTTAAATTTGTATGCAATTTATGTGTGCTCAAATTCGATCTGAGTCGTCAGTGCTGAGATGAACGGCCGGATCGGCCCTTCAGAACCCGCTCTGTGGGGAGCTGCTCGGTAGCATCGATCCCCGAGTGGTCTGTGTTTGGAATTTTTTTTAAAGTTAGGTCTTTTTATTTCTTAACAAAAAAACACGTACAACAACATGGATTACATTTGGAAGAATTTTAAACATTACAAAAAATAAGACAAAATATAAGCTTTAGACAAGGGCTTATTTTGGTACTTAGTGGTAAACTACTTTTCGGGGATTAATTTTTTCCTTATGATTTCTCTGATCAAGATGTGTTAGAAACTAAAACAAATTATTCCATACACAAATAAGATTAAAAAAAAACACCAACAAAAAGCCCAAAAAAGGCTGAAAACTAAAGAGATTCCAAACGTATACCACAATAATAATAAAAAAAACTAAAAACCAAACCCGTAAATCAAATATAATTTCCCACCTCAAATCAATTATTCATTTAATTTCGGAACGCAAAACAGTACTCCGTCATTTATCATCAATTCCTTATTGCCACTAAAAATCTGAAAATTAACTAAATACTCCAAACGTTTACCACAATAAAAAAACCAAAAAGGCTAAACCCATGAATCAAATATTTATTTTTTCCACCTTATAAATCAACAAAACTCATTTTATTTCATAAAGCAAAATAAATAATACTCCGCCCCATTTATCATCAAAATTATTTCTTGCCACTACCACTCTCCCCGCTACCCTTCTTCTCCAACTTGTCTTTCTTCTCTTCCAAATCCTTTGCCCACTTTTCGTATTTCTTCCCCACCGGTGCCGCCTCCGGGAGGATCGCCTTTGCCAGTGCCTTAATCCCTTCGCCCATTTCCTTGTTGTGCTTACTCCCGTCCGCCGCGCTCTTTATTTTGAATTTGTTATCCGGTAGCTCCATGGTACAAGGGTACTTTTTCTTGCAGCGAATTGTCTGTATTTGTATACTTTTCCGATACCTTTCTGGCGATGTTTATATAGCTACATCGATAACTATATATATAGGAGGCATGCATGATAGAGGCGGTGGGTTTTTGATAATTGAAGTTATTGATTGATTTCTTTTCGATACGAAATACTCCTAGATTTTGATTCTTGCTAAATCGAGAAGAACAATAAAAGGAATGCCGATCAAAGAAAATGAAACAAGAATGGAAACTGATGACTGATGAGAAGGAAAGAATAAAATACTAACGAAAGTAAAAGATTTGGCTCGAGATAGATATGGAAATGAATACTATTAGAAATTAGGCTCCTTTCTGCTTATTTTTTCGTTTTACGAGACTGTTTATTCTCTCACAATACATTACCTTTAATTTAAAAATAAATACTTAATTTCCCTTAGCGGAAAGGGAGCTTAGAAGTTAGAACCATGCCGAAACAAGCGGCACAAAGTAGGAAATACTAGATTCCTGTTAATGCGATTGAGGAAATCAATAAACGAAATTTGAAAAGGAAAAAAGAAAATTCACTAACAGAAATGAAAGATTTGATTTGACCTACATATGGAACTATAAACTACTACTCCCTCCGTCTCTTTTTAAATGTCCTGCTTCGTAACTCCAACTTATTAAAAAGACATCATCATTACACTTTTCACATCAATTTTTTCCTCCACTTTCCCTACTTACCCATCATCATACACTTTTACTCATTAACTTTTCAAAATGGAATATACTTTTAGGGGCAAAATAGACAATGTACCAACTTTTACCCCTTAACTTTATAAAATGGACATTTATTAAGGAACAACCCAAAATAGAATACTGGACACTAAATAAGGGACAAAGGGAGTAAATTTTTTTTTTTGTCAAGCGGAAATTCAAATATATTAAACCAAAGCAAGAACAAGCATCAGAAGTGCTAGTAAGTTCAAGATCAAATTACACAAACATAACAAAAGAAAAAACTACTATTTTTTTTTTTTGTCAAGCGGAAATTCAAATATATTAAACTAGAGCAAGACCAAGCATTAGAAGTGCTAGTAAGTTTGAGATCAAATTACACAAGCACAACAAAGGAAAAAACATCTATTCAAGAATCTGCCTAATATTTAGGCAATCTCGAATCAGGAACTCCCTAACGGATATAGGGGCTTGGTCAAGGACAACAAGACCTTCATTCTATTCGGCGCCCACTCTAGCGAGGTGATCCGCACATTGATTTGCTGTTCTATATTAGCCTTGACTGGTATAGGAGCATCTGCGCATCATTGATAATTATGCTTTGCGGATGATTTCCTGGATTTCCCTCATTGATGAGATTCACAGCTACAAGTGAGTCAGATACTATGTCCGCGTTCGCCAGACCCCTCTCGAGAATAATGATGAGCCCTCTGTAGATCCTCCATATTTCTATTGTCATGCTCGATCCGCATCCGTTTTGCCATAAAATCCCAAGGTCCAAGTGCCATTGCTATCCCGAAATATCCCTCCTATTCCAGCATTCCTTTCAGTATTGTACCAGCAACCATCCACATTCAACTTGGTATTACCTGCATTTGGGGATACCTACTTTGTTAATTTGGAGTTCCGTTGGTCAGTCATGAGAGGGGATTTGAATGCCTCCACAATCTCAACAGCATAGTCGTAAGAAGCCTTGGAACTGACAGTTGTATTGTTTTCCAAATTATCAAAACTCTTTCTATTTCTATCTTTCTAGATTTGCCAGATGTGGTAGTAATGAATAAAATGTTCCAAGGAGTCTTATTACTAATGCCAATAAGTTTGGTATTCCTAAGATTTTTCCCAAACCAGTCCACAAAGGAGATGTCCAAATTACCTCTCATGCTCTGCCCCCAAGCAGTAGCTCCCCAAAGATCCACTGCTTTAAAAACAGATTTTGAAGAGATGATTAATGTCTTCAGGACCAGCATTGCACCTAGGACAGGAGTCCAGAGTAGTCATGCTACGCTGAGCACGAAGTAGGTTGGTAGGGAGTTTATTATGAAGGATAGTCCAAATAAAAGTTTTTAATTTTTCAGGTATTTGGAGTTTCCAAATCCAATTCCAACCATTCGTGTCCAAGTCCTGTCCATTAATCATTCTATAAGCAGCAGAAACATAAAAATTCCCGTGTGGGGATCCTTTCCAAGAAGGATGATCAGAGGCTTGAGTAACAAGGGGAAGGGGAATATTTTGAATAATCTCCAGGATGTTACAGTCCACAATGTGGGCTATACTATCCAAATGCCATCTCCCATTCACAATAAGAGTACTCACAGTAGAGTTAGAGTTAGTATGTTCCCCAGATATAAGGAGGCAAGGGAAGTAGATCCACACCACCAATCCAACCATATATCCACCTTTTTGCCATCCCCTATCACCCACTTGATAGCAGCTCTAAGCACCTCAGTAGTGCTTATGATACTCCTCCAAGTGTAGGATGCGGGTCTCTCTTTGGGCCAGGAGGCAAGGTTATGATTTCTCAAGTATTTGTCATGCATAATATCCACCCAAAGATTCCCCTCCTTATTAGACAGATTCCAGCCCAGTTTAGAAAGTAGGGCGAGATTTTGATCTCTAGCTTTTTTTTTATCCCCAAACCGACATTATCCTTACCTTTGCAGACTTTGTTCCAATTGACAAGATGGATTCTTTTTTTGTCAGGCGTGTCTCCCCACAAAAAATTTCTATGAAGACGATCAATTTTTTCACACACACTAGCATGAATTTTCATGGTTTGCATAGTGTAACTAGGGATAGGTGAAGCAGAGGATTGAATTAAAGTAGCTCTCCCAGCCAACACAAGAGTATTGGATTTCCAGCAAGAAACTCGCTTTTGGATTTTTTTCCAAAATGTGGTTGAAGTGATCTTTAGAAACTCTTTTATGCAGGAGGGGAATGTCCAAGTATTTGCCCAAGTCATTAGTGAGGGGAATGCCGCTTGTAGCACTCAATCTCCTGGCTTTATATCTAGAAACATTTGGGGAAACGTAGAGCTTGGATTTAGCAAGACTAATGGTTTGGCCAGACATACAGCAGAACTCATTCATTACTCCCATCATAGTATTGCAAGTAGTAAGGCTATCTTGCCCAAAAAGAATCAGATCATCAGCAAAGAATAAGTGAATAACCAGGTTAGTGTTCCTAGAGGCTTTGATCCCTTTCCATTTCCCTTCCTCAGCCTTTTGGTTTATAAGGATAGACAAATGCTCCATACAAATAACAAAGAGGTAGGGGGAAAGAGGATCACCTTGTCTTAGACCACGACCTAGGGAGAATTCCTCAAGAGTTTCTCCATTCCAAAGAATAGAAGTAGAAACAGCAGTAACACAGCTCAAGATCAAAGCAGTCCAAGAAGGGTTAAAAGGTTGAAGAAAATGAGGGTATCAAGCAAGAATTTCCAAGACACCTTATCATAAGCTTTCTCAATATCAATTTTAAAGAGCATACCACCTCTTTTACCTTTTTTAGATCCAAAAGTATGCAGAATTTCTTGGGTGACAATAATATTGCCTTTAGTTGATCTCCCAGGAATGAAGCTGCTCTGAAAGGGGCTAATAATCTTAAGGAGCAGGGGTCTAAGTCTAGCAACGATAATTTTGGTGATAATCTTGTACCCAACATTGCAAAGGCTTATCGGTCTGAATTGATTAATAGAGGTAGGTTGATCAACCTTAGGAATTAGGGCAATTAGAGTTCTGTTAAGCTCCTTAGGGATGGCGTTCATAGTGAAGCAATTTTTGACAAATTTGCAGACTTCATCTCCCACAATATTCCAGTACTTATGGTAGAAAATAGCTTGAATAACATCGGGGCCAGGGGCTTTATAAGGATTAATGTTTTTCACAGTATTCCAAATTTCATCTGAGGTCACAGGGTTATAAAAGTCTTCTGTTATCCTCACTAGATAAACAAGCATGAGTATTAACACTAAAACAGATACCAGCATTTGAATTAGTCTCCCTGAAAAGATCCTCAAAATAATTGTGCACTAAAATCTTTAATAATAAGAGGATCATCAATCCAGATATTATTACTTTGTTTCTCCTTTATTGTGCCAAAAAAAAGGTGTTGCATAAATTGAAGTTTTCTAAACCAAGTTAATTACTACAATCATATTTCCATGAATTATATTATGAGGGTTGTTCTTCGAGTAGTGAATATATATTTGTATATTTTTTTCATAACTTTATCATGTTATATAGTGAATATATATTTGTATATTTTTTCAGTAACTTTCTGGCTATATTATATAACATGATAAAGTTATTAATTTCTTTAGGAACATGATATATGTAGGAGGTCTCGTTCTACTTACTAAAATAAGTACTTTTTTTTTTTAAATTAAAGGTAATGTATTGTGAGAGATTGATCTGTCTTGTAAAACAAAAAATACGTACTTAAAAAATAAGAATCTCATCAGAACGGGGCCAAATTAAATTTTAATTTTGTGCCACTTGGTTTGGCATGTATCTAGTACCTAGTACTATTGATTTCCATCCAACGGTTAATGCAAATCTTTTAATTTCGTTAGTGTTTTTATTTTTCCTTTCTCAGTAGTCTTTATTTCCATACGCGTGTTAATTCAGATCTTTATGGTTTTAATTTGATGGAAACTTTACTGTGGTAATACTTGGTTTTGTAAACTTTAATTTTGTGCCACTTGTTTTTATTTTGGCATGTTTAATTTTATTACCTAAAGGTCTTTGTTTTCTTAGGTAGGTCAATTCAAATCTTTTATTTTGGTTTGTGTTTTATTTTTTCTTTCTTTGTTTCTCCTTTAGTTTTCCTTGGGTAACAAGAACCTATTAGTATTTCCTAGTTGAGTAAAAATAAGAATCTATTTTGTGTTTTTCTTTAGTATTTTTTTTTGGCCGATTGTAAAAACAAGATTCTATTATTCTCTAGTTGAGTAAGCGTTGAGGTCCACACTCCAACCAACAAGTAAAATATGTTAGCCTATAAAAAAGGGATGTAGCCTATACAATAATAGTGTCACAATCCAAACCCGAGGGTGAGAATCTATGACCGACCAATGACTTTAGATCACCCCAGGCCTTATCTAGCTCCTTATTAATTATAGTAATTTTTTTTCTAAATTATAATCCATTGAAAAGTGGAAGCATAAATTTAATCAAAAAATACATCAAAACTTAGAGCATCTCTATTGTAATAAGCAAATGAATGTGGATAAGCAAACTTAACGATAATGCTCAAAAAATACCTCACATTGTAATAAGCAAAATTATATGAGCACACAGTACTAGTGGAATAAGCAAAAGAAAAAATTGTTAAAGTTAGCAATGTTGAATTAAAAAAGTGGTTATATTAGAATAACTAAACCTAGCAACTTCTTAACAACTCATCAAATTTTGGCTATTCAATAATCAAAGCTAGCAATATTTTGTCAATAGCCAAATTTTATCTCTCAATCAAGTACATCAATATTACACAAAATCCTTCTCTCTTTTCCATTCTCTCTCTCTCAACAATGTTTTTAAAAAATAATTTTAAAAAACTGTAACTTTCATTTTTTTTTTAGAATTTTTTTTGTTTTTTTACAAAAAACAATTTTTTCAAAAATTTTAAAAACTGTAAGTAAATAAAGTGTGTTTTTCAAAAAATTGTTTTTGAAATTTCAAAACTCTTTTATAGAAAACATTTTTTTACACAAAATCTATTTTTAAAAAACCGTATTTATAGTTTTTAAAATTTCAAAACTATTTGTGTAAATATAATTTTGAAAGAATTGTATTTACAGTTTTTAAGCGAACAAAGCGTGTGTTTTTTGAAAAACTATTTTTTGTTTCGAAAAACTATTTTTTTTGAACTATTTCTAACATAAACTGTTTTTTTCCCTTCAAAAACCATTTTTTCAAAAAATATGAGTGAAATGAAGGGAAAAAGTTTGGAGGGCCCATTAGTTTTGATTATGGGCAAAAAATAACCGATGTGGGATTTGACATTGCTAGCTTTAATAACCTCTAAATGGATAATCAAAATCTGATGTGGCATATTTTGATTATTCACATTTGCTTATTCCACTGCTGATGCTCTAAGTCTTTTAACAAATAATCAAATTCCACCCATTCCATAACCGAATTTGACAACTTTTACCAATAACCAAAACTTAATAACCAAACCCAATAACAAAACTTAAAACTCAATAACTCAGTAACACTTTACATTGGAATCATCTCATCAAGACGAATAATTTGGTGTGGTCGAGTGCGTGATTGGAACTCATTTGCGATTACATATAGGTGCATATACAAAAATAACCAATGTGGAGGTAGATGTTGTTAAATTTGATTATGAACTAAATGGATAATCAAATACTGACGTGGTACATTTTAATTATTGATTTTGATTATTTCCATTGCGGATGCTCTTAACTTACACCCATACTCACACGAGAGGTGGATTCAACAAACACTATACTCTATAGTGTGTGCGAGACCCACCTTTTATGTGAATGTGTGTGTTTGCCGTTTGGGTGTGGTGCTTGCAAAATAGATTCATATATCCATCCTTTTATATTGATATAGATTTAATAAACACAATTGTAAAATACTATTTCATAAAACTTATGTAACCGGAATATATTCGTAAAGACCACAAGCTAACACGCGTATGAATTACGATAGCCCATACTGGAACCTATTAGGATTATAATTCACTATACTATTAACAAATGATTTATCATATCAAGTAAAATCTCCATTTTCTCTGTATCATATTAACAAGTGGTCTTGAATTGAGATTTAGCTGTTTGTTTTATTTTTTAAAGTCTCAGATTCGATTTTTTTTGCTAACAACTCTTGAGCCATCTCACCTCACGTATAAACGTGTAAAACGGCGATGGGAGGAGTTGTAAAAATTAGTTTAAGAAGCGCATAAGCTGATCTGAAACACCCTGTATTATCCAAAAAAAAAAGTCTCCCTTTTATTCCTAGTATAATGGAATAGTCAATAACCCAAAAGTTTAATTTGAAGTAAAAAAATGGAGTCAAACCTGAAGGCGGCCCACCCCACCCAAAACCCAGCCTAATTTACACCCAACCGGTTGTGACATAATCATTCCTCAATCACAACCACCTTTGGCATTGAACCACCAGCATTTCCTTCTCCAAGACATCCCCGCGGTTGAGAGATTACTAGTGCTATTATTCGATGTCACCGGGACACGGCCACATGATTTTTCAGGCTCGTTTTTCATGACATACTAACGGAGGTCTATACATTTTGGCTCTATTTTTTCTCAAAATTTTGCTCATATTTGTTGAATTTTTGTTAGATTCGCGTTATATTCTTTTGAACTAATCACTAAATGAGAGAATGAAAAAGAAAAGGTTAACTAAAGACAAAAACGCCATCCAATTTGTATTTTTTTTATTCAATATCGTCTTATATGAATTTTTCTAATTTCGGTCCTAATTTTTCTTTTGCCTTTCTTGATTTCACCCGTTGACACCAAAACCAATTACTAGGGTGAAAATTTATATCTAAAGTTAAAAATATAATTACAATAAATACAAATTACTGAAAAATGAACTGAGCTGGATAAACGAAAATGATAAGGTCACCGATGGCCAGAGCACTGATCGGAAATTGACGAGTACACGGGGCTCACTTTGTGTTCCGTACGAATAATTGTGTGGCCAAAAAGGTGGGGCGGGTTATTATGTGGCGGTGCACAGGCAGTGAATAATTTTCCCCCGACCGTTTGGTTTCTGCTGCCACGTGTCACCCCACGCCTATTCACTGACACTCGACCCCACACCACAGCTCACAAATCAAAACACCGCTCTCTCTCTCTCTCATCGCCGTCCCCCATCGCAAGCTCACAGCATTCGTTCGACCAATTACTGCGCACCTCTGAAACACCGTTGCAGTCCTTTTTACACTCCAATTCGTCGCTTGCAATCAACCGTCGACGCATTCAACGCCGCTGGATCATCCGCCTCGTGATTCCCGACCGACCAGATTCCATGTACGCAGCCTTTTTATTCAGAAATTCTATAGCTGACTTTTTGTCTTATTGGGTTTCTTCGATTCCTATCTCCCCGTGAAATTTGATCGTAATGTCGTTTTTGTAGTGTTCGATTAAGAACGATCGTCGAGATCTGAGGGAGCTGTTGAATCGAGAGGCATCAGCTGCTATGTCTGGTCCGCTGGATCGCTTTGCGAGGCCTTGTGAGTTCTTCTCTCTCTACTCTGATATTGTTCCTTTTGGTGTGTTCTTGTTTTTATTTTGATAACCCAGTTGTCCCGGTCAACATATTGCGAATCTTGAATGCGACTAATTTTGGGATCCCAGTTATCTGGGGACCAATCCACCATCTACTAGCGGGCCCAATTAAAGCTGGTTGAAGTCCGGTATGGAGGTTTTGAATCTGAGACATCAAGAGGAACACTTGGGGGTCGTTCTTGGTTCTTGTTTTCATTTTTCCCTCTTGGGGTTGTTCTTGGTTCTTGTTTTCATTTTGATAACTCCGGTGCCTGCACCTCGAGTAATCTCGACTAGTCTCGGGACCCTCGAGTAATCTTTGGGACCAATCTACCGTCAACTAGCGGGGCCCAATTAAAGCCGGTTGAAGTCCGGAATGGGATGTTTTGAACCTGAGACCTGCAAACCCTAAGTCCCGGGCCTTGAACCAACCTCTTGGGGTTGTTCTTATTATTGTTGTTGAGCTTGATTCTTTAGATTGGTTGTTTAGGGTTTTTGTTTGAGATGTTGGATTTATGTTTTTGAACTTTGGATTATTGTTTGATTTGGTTATTCATGCTCTCTATTAGCTCTCTCAGTAAATCTTCAAGAACATTTACTGATGTTTGGTTTGTAGCTTGAAGAAATTTTGAAGATTGAAGTCAACTGATTAGTTTTCTTCAAGTTTTTTGTTTGTTAGAGGGAAATTGATTTTCGCGCTCCACTTTTATTTGCAGGCGCTCCATTTTGTGCATGAAGTTACTAGTAACTTTACGTTAAAAGTGGAGCGTTTGGATACAAAAGTGTGCGCCAAAATCAGCATCCTTGTTAGAGGAGTTATTTCTTAGGAATTATAAAGCTTTATGCTTGCTGCCAGAGCTTAGGGTATCGTTTTGGATTCCTTTCACCGGGTCAATGCTGTGGGAACCACAATTACTGTGTTTCGGACATTCTTATGGTGTGTCTTTTTGTGGGTTTGGTCCGTTTTCTTAGGACATGACAACTTAGGCCGTAAATTACAATTGTTTCTTGTGAGAGGATTTATTTCTGTAGGAATTATAAAGCTTTGTTTCTTGAAATCAGAGCCTAGTTTTTTTTTCTCTTGGATTTTTTAGCTGGTCAATGCTGTTGGAACCACACTTACCGTGTTTTTGACACATATGATATGTTTTGTGCTGTTGGTCAGTTATCGTATGATATGAGATTTTGGAGTTTGGGGTAAGAGTAGTGCTATGGTCAGGTGCACCGTGCACAATTTATATTGTTCCTATCCGTTACTTTGCCTTGTTTTGGGGTCATTTTTACGTGATGGTAAGGAAACTGGGTCTATGTGCAATGTGAACGTAATGGGCTTGGCGCTATGGTGACATACAAGTTGGTGTCAACAATACATGGAGTGCAGTACATACAACTGGGTCTATGTCTTTCGAAAAATAGTTGGAGAACAGTGTGCTATTCGAGAAAATTTGATGCTAGTGAGGTTTTTTGTAGTGGTATCTGAATTAATTTTCTCTATGTGTCAGGCTTTGAGGGGTCCTCTGCTAATGATGAAAGAAGAGAAAGGAAATCTGATTTTGAAAACTCGGAGGATGAAAGAAAGACGAGAATCGGTACACTGAAAAAGAAAGCAATCAATGCTTCAACAAAGTTCAAACATTCTCTCAAGAAAAAGAACGGTAGAAGAAAAAGTGATGGTAGAAGGTTTAGCTCTGTTTCAATAGAGGATATTCGGGACTCTAATGAGCTACAGGCTGTTGATGAATTTAGACAAACATTAATATTGGATGAATTGCTACCTGAAAAACATGATGACTATCATATGATGTTAAGGTACTCCATCCATTATCTTTCTTCTCTTTCTCTACTACTTTCTTTTTTAAGTTAGAGCTAAATGTTCTGGGTTTTCCTTTTTACACCAATTCAGCTTAGATCACTGGAACATTTGACCTGCAAATCAGATAGTTTTGTCTATGATCAACTATGTTTAATAACGGATAAAAATTTCAGGTTCTTGAAAGCAAGGAAGTTTGATATTGAAAAGGCAAAGCACATGTGGGCTGATATGATTCATTGGAGGAAAGACTTTGGTACTGACACTATTATGGAGGTAATTACTTTGAACATTGTTGAGGTGGTTGTGTGGCTCCCAATAGTGTTCTAGTATCCTCACTTCAAGTTTATAAGCTTTTACATTGTTTGTCTTTTCATCAGGACTTTGAATATGAAGAGTTGAATGAAGTTTTGAAGTACTATCCACATGGTAATCATGGTGTGGATAAGGATGGGCGACCTGTCTATATTGAAAGATTGGGAAAAGTTGATCCCAACAAACTTATGCAAGTTACCACAATGGACCGGTATATTAAATATCATGTCAGGGAGTTTGAGAAACTCTTCGCGGTTAAGTTTCCAGCTTGTACCGTAGCTGCAAAAAGGCACATAGATTCAAACACAACAATCTTGGATGTTCAAGGCGTGGTATGTCTGGCCCCTTGTGTTTTTCTCAGTTGGAAAGTACTGGGTGGAATCTAAATATACTTGTTTGCTGTCAGGGTTTGAAAAACTTCACCAAGAGTGCACGTGATCTTATAACGCGACTTCAGAAGATTGATGGCGACAATTATCCTGAAGTAATCTCTTTTCTCTTCCTTGAAAAATACTAAAATCCTACTGAAATACAGGAATTGACTACTGCCCTTAATTTAAGTTTAGATTTTGATCCTCTTTATTGCTGCAGACACTCCACCAAATGTTTATCATCAATGCTGGTCCTGGTTTTAGGCTGTTGTGGAATTCTGTGAAGTCTTTTCTCGATCCCAGAACAACTTCCAAAATTCACGTATGCGAATACTGTCATCCTTCCATGTTTGCACACTTTCTTAGTTACCATACAGCCATTTAAATTTCTGGTATCATTTACATTTTGGTTCGAATCTCTACTTAGGTTCTTGGATGCAAGTATCAGAACAAGTTGCTCGAGGTTATTGATGCCAGGTAGGGATTGTTTTACTAGTTTGACATGTTTTTTTTGGCTATCTCATACTCTGACATTGTCTTCTAATCATCTGTATAGTTTTCCCCTTTTTCATTTCACAAAACGTATTGATGATTGTGGACCTTCGCAGTGAGTTGCCTGATTTCATGGGGGGTACCTGTACCTGTGCTGATCAAGGCGGTTGTCTTCATTCTGATAAAGGGCCTTGGAAAAACCCAGAGATCTTGAAGGTCTGGTGCATTCCTTGGGATGTAAAACCTTTTGTTTTGTTTTTTCCTTTTTTTAATGGGGAAATATCCGCCTTACTTTAGGTTTTTTGTTCACAGATTGCACCTCTTTTGGTTTTTGCTGAAACAATTTCTTGTGTGGGCATCCTTTTGCAGATGGTTGTTAGTGGTGAAGCACGGCGTGCTAGACAAGTAGTTAAAATTCTGAATAGTGAGGGGAAGGTGGTTTATGCTAAGCCAAATTACCCAATGGTATGACATGCTACATTATTTGAAGTTGCTTGGACATAGCGGGTTTAGCGTATCTGCTCTCAGTTAAGATTTGCTACATTGTTGCTTTTGTTGTCCTATTTGAAGCAGTTTAAAAGTGGTGACACATCCACTGCTGAGTCTGGATCTGAACCTGAAGATATTGCCTCACCGAAAGCAACGAGGAATTATTCACATTTTCGGTTAACTCCCGTTCGTGAAGAAGTAAGTTCTTGACTTTCCTGCACAGTCACTACTCCTTCATTTGGGAAGTCTTAAAAGCCAGCTTTTTTTCTGTCTTTGGTGAACTTTAATTTATCTTTCTGGTCAAAATGTTTTATTTATGCTAATATGATAGCTCCGTGAATATACAGGCTAAGGTTTTTGGGAAGGCAAGCTATGCTGGTAACTTTTCAGGTTATGATGAATATGTTCCCATGGTTGACAAGGCTGTTGATGCAGGTTGGAAGGAAGCATCCTCTCAAAAGCCTTGTGTGTCCAGAGGTTAGCGAGTTCAATTTTTTGTTTTCTATTTTCCTAACCATACCTGTCGGAATCCTCTTGAAACTTATTCTCCACTTCTGATTGATTTTGTTATTCACCATAAAACATTTTCTATTTTTTTTTATTTTCCACAACTAGTAGGTTCCAACTCTGCCACCCGTATCCTGCCCCCTTCCAACATGTATCATGCATGTGGTTTTTGCCTTATTTTTGTAGTCTCTAGGAGACCCCCTTTACTCTTGTCGTTTGGAATGATTATAAAGTAGCTTTCATGTTGCATACACCCTCCATCCCATTTTGGAAGTTCCAACTTTTTAAGGAGACGTGCGGTTAATGCACTCACATTCAATTTAAAGGTGTAGAATTTCCTCATCGCCCCTTTACAACCACCTTTTGAAGATCATTTGTAACGGGTTTTCGGAAACTTCAAAGTTTTATTTATTGACTTTTCAAAGTGGACAAACATGTTGGGACATCTCAAAATGGCATGACGAACAAATCAAATCGGACGTGGCGAACAGACTAGAGCTTTTACGTCCAAAGTTGCAGCCGGAGAATTTTATACGAGGACTGCAGTCCCAAACTTCAAAATATTCTATAAGATGCTGCTGCTGTTTCTTGAAACTGATCTGGAATTGATATGGCACCACTGAGAATTGATTTCCAAATATCAAATGCAGGGACACTTCCACTACTTGATGCTCAAAAGCCACCTGAAGGATTTCAGGCTCAGATTTTGGCAATGTTCATAGCCTTCTTCACGACCCTTTTCACACTCTTCCATACACTAGCAAGCCATTTGACCAAGAATCTTCCAAAAGACACTTCCTCTGACCACAACCAAAATATTGTCGAACTCTCTCTAGATGCCGCACCAAAAGAAGAGTTCCGCCCGCCTTCACCAATTCCAGGATTTGCACATGCCGAACTGCTCTCCTCTGTTCTGAGAAAACTGGGGGATCTTGAAGAAAAAGTTGACACTCTTCAAGCGAAGCCGTCTAAGATGCCTTATGAGAAGGAGGAGCTGCTGAATGCTGCTGTTTACCGCGTGGATGCCCTGGAAGCCGAGTTAATTGCTACGAAAAAGGTATAACCACTATAGTTTAGAATTTAGTACATGTAAAAATGGTGTGATTTATCCATGGGGTAGTAGTTGGGTATCCATATATCTGGTGCATCTGAATGGGCAGGTTAGGTGATGAGAGGGCTTGCATGACAAATTAATGTGGCTCTTGTTGGTTCAAATTTCTGATTGACACGATATACCGTAAACATAAGTTCCATGTTAAAATGGGAGTCAAATCAAGTAAAGAAAAAGGTTTTGTAAGTTACAATACATGGAAAATAAGTTGTCTGCCTTCTTTCATAATACTCTGAACTGCTGGTTGCGGCTCATTGGGAGGTTCATGGATAGTTCACTTTTTGATTGCCTGGTATATGTGAGACCATGAAAACAATACAGGCTTCGCAATGGCATTTCTTGCCTTCTACTTGCTGTATCGTTGCGCCTTTTGTCTTGGTACCCTTCATCTTTCAAATGATGCTTGAGTTGATTATAGTTATGGTTTTCTCAAGCAGGCTCTGCATGAGGCTTTAATGAGGCAGGACGATCTGCTTGCTTACATAGACAGTCAAGCAGAAGCTAAGCTTCGGGTGAGTTGACACTTTCTTCTTAAATTGGAGACAATACGGACTATTACCATAGACCGAGAGAACTCCTCCCATTTCAAAATGAAAGAAAGATTCATTCTTCTTTTCCATTTGAAAGGAAGGAATAAAAAAAAATTGTTTTGTTTCAGGTGAAACGGTCAAAATGTTTGTCTCCTAGGAGACCAGACAAAGCCTTAGTGTAACCCTTCTATTGCAATGTTCCCAATGAAACTAAAACACACCAAAGCATGTCGAAATTTGAACCATTGAATTGTTTGGACACCCCATGGAAATATCCCTCTATGATATTTTCATTCTTTGCCAAATTCTTATCTTAAGTTACTCCGTTTATGTTTTCGGAACATTTCATTTTCCTATCTACCAATATCTTGATCCCCATTTGAAATTCTTGTATGAGGTTCATGGCTGATGTGTCGTCCTCGATGCAGAAAAAGAAGCTTTTTTGCTGGTGAGAGATGCTGCCTGTGAAGGAGAGATGCTATGCAGCAAGGACATATGTTTTGGTCGCTAAAAGTGTTTTTTCTTTGCTTGCGTTCAAACACCCACCCACACACACACCATGTTAACCTAATAATTAGGCAATACGACTCTCTGTGTAAAGACTAAATACAATTCGCTGAAAATTTGTACATGGAGTTGGTTATACTCAACCTTTTGCATTCTGAATATACATGCTTCTGGTTTCATTATTTTCCGGCAAAATTATGTCCTGAAATGTTTATGGCCATAGAGCTTTTTAAATTTTCGGTTGGATGAGATTTTGATCCCATGTCTCGGAAATTGATAATGCAGGGACTCACCTTTACGGACCAAAACATTACGTATGAATCCATACCAAACTGTATTTAGTGAAATTATGCAACTGTTGCAAAGGATGGC
Organism: Rhododendron mucronatum var. ripense; assembly: GCA_019656295.1. Taxonomy (NCBI): domain Eukaryota; kingdom Viridiplantae; phylum Streptophyta; class Magnoliopsida; order Ericales; family Ericaceae; genus Rhododendron; species Rhododendron mucronatum. The sequence continues at coordinate 1,469,309 of BPLT01000041.1, forward strand.
ACGCCATATACTGTACAAACAGGTTAATTGAGAAATCCAGCAAAGTATTAAGTATACATTGGGGCTGAATATCACTCGCGCCACCAGTTCTGATATATCATATCGCAATTCCAATCAGAAACCGAAAAAATTCTTTTTCTTCTTCTTCTTCTCAATGTAGGCCACTAGTTCGCCTTGTTGAACAAGAGCATCCTCAAGAACCTGGACAAGAAAAAAAAGAATTAACATTTAAGTAAACTATAATTCTAGGATTTAGTTAATCCAGTAGCATTTTGTTGCATATGCCAACTACCTGAAGCAGATCTCACACCTCATTAACTTTATAAAACTCAGTTCAAATGAGAATTCCAATCGCGAATCACAATCACACCTCATTAACTTTATAAAACTCAGTTTAAATGAGAATTCCAATTGCGAATCACAATCTGCTTCGAATGATCTAGAAGTCCATTTTAAACTTTGTCTATTCGTCTCAGCAATGCTATTTATTATAACCAATTTGTTAGCTGCCTAAAATCGCCACATAGAACTCCAAGAAAAATAGATCAATACCTTCTTGGTTGCTGTAAGCTGTTGCTCCAACGCATCAACACGACTTAGAGCAGCATTGAGCATTTCCTCTTTCTCGGGAGGCATAACTGCAGGCTTGTTGCTGAGAACAATCACCTTCTCCTCCAGTTCGCTCATGCGCTTCAAGATTGAAAAATAGTCGGCAGTGGAGATGGCAGGTGCCGGTAACTGGTAAGGATGGGCCTGGGGTTTCGTCATGGGATCAACGTCGCCAAACATGGAACTAGAATAGAGGGTGGCATTGGTTAGCTTTCTTGGCATGTTGCGAGTCAAGCGGACCATGGTCACGAAGCCCATTGCAAGGGTCATGACCCCGGTGAAAATCTGGTTGCTTATTCCTTGAGAAGGCTTGCTAGCTTCATGCACTGTGAAACAGTCTACGATTTCAACGGGAGAAAAAAAAAAAAAAAAAAAAGAAGGAAAAAAACCGGTTATTATCCTACACTGGACAACAAGCTTAGGAAAAGAGAGAAGGGACAAACTAAAGGAATTACGCCAACAAGATTTCAAATAGAAAAACTTCAATCGTTTCAATTCATTTGAAAGGAGGGAAAAAAAAGAAGAGGGAATATGTAAATCTGGATAATAATTGGAATTGCCGTGAATCATCTAAACGATCAAGAATTGGCAATTGGCACGGTAAATATGGAAATACGCCGAAGAAAGCCTAAAGACGTCTTTGATTATTTGTTCATGTCAAATAAGTCGTGTATCGCTCAGACCATAATAGAGCCGAAGCTGTAGTTAAAGCCCGTAAAAAAGACGGAAATAACAGAAATATCACAAAGAATTACGACTAATTTAATGTCAGGTAATTACAAAAGTCAACAAAGGAATAGTCAAGTTATTTGAAATGTCAACAAAAAGATATCTTTAGATGAGTAAACCATTACAAGATCAGGTAAGAATCTATTTCACCAACCTTTTAGAAGTAAATACATTTAAAGTATAATTAGCATGAAATAGTAGATCCAAAGGATCAGGACATCAAAATCATACATATATATAGATATAGATATAGATATATATATATATATATATATAGAGAGAGAGAGAGAGAGAGAGAGAGAGAGAGAGAGAGAGAGAGTGAGAGTAATTAGCACAGTTAGGAGCACATTTTGTTACGGTGTTACCTTTAGAAGGGGCAAATTTGTCACTTTGTAAAGCTTTGCAAAAAGTTTCATCAACACCCTTATCAACCATTGGGACAAAGTAATCATGCTCGTAGCCAGTGGCCTGTAGAGAACATCAACTATTTTCAATCAGAGATTTATCATTCAAAAAATGACAGAAGGAATTCAAGGAAATAATATGAATAAAAAGCCAAGGCTTGAACATCGAGTCAGAACACCTTTCTATCTAAAAGAAATGGTGCTCCATGATACGATCCAGATTCCTTAATGTAGGGTATATGTGTGTATCTCTTTAAATATAAGTTGCCTGATCTCACTCTCTTAATCTTCTGATCTCTCTCTCTCTCTCTCTCTCTCTCTCTCTCTCTCTCTCTCCAGGTTGGCCAAAAAGATTTGTTTGCTCCAGTTAAGCCATGTCATCCTTTAAGTTAAAGCAATCATGTTCCTTGTTATGGCCTCAACCTGTGTCCTAAATTTTCCTCTGTTCTTCACCTTATCAACACAGATCAACTCACTCAAAATCATGACAAGCACGTTAGCAAGTCTACATCCTTACATGGTCATACCATCTCAAATTACTTTCTTTCACTTTCCAGTAATCAGTGCCACGTCTAACTTCCCTCTGCTGGATTCATTTCATGTTGTATCTTGTCATGTAACACCACTGAATGGTCACATCCATTTCAAATGTTCCTATTTTAGTACCCGTGTCAACAAAATGAAGTGCTATAGTTCCCTAAATTCAAGCGTACAAGACCTCACAAGACTTTTCAAAATTGATAAAATGTTCTAACACACGATGACCGTAAGGCAATTTGGAATTAACATTCTTTAGAGACTTCTTGTAGTTCTAGCATTCGTCTAACAATAATGTGTTATATTAGACTATTAGGAGCAAGTTACCAGCTGCTTCATGCCAATAGGCTCACACCCAAATCCTATTAAGAAATTACACAGTACCATTCAAATGTGAAAAGAGCGCCAACTACTTACTTCTTCACGAACAGGAGAGAGTTTTGGATGGGCTACATACTCTCTTTGATACCTGCGAGAGCATTTATCATCCATGCCCAAAACTGTTCCAGAGTTAAAAGAGTCACACTTCTTCGCACCCTAAGAATGGAGAAAATTCATCAGTCTTACTACAGTTCGGTAACTTCAAAGACAAATGATCAATCAGGTAATTAAACAGCAGATTAAAATCAACCAAAGAAATCAACAGATGAATATCTAGATTAAGACTAGGTACCTTAGGATTTGCACTCTCATCCTCAGTAATTGTCTTTTCATCAATGGACGAAATCAAAGTTTTTGCCGAACATTTGGCTTCACCATTGTGAACCATCTAGCACAAACAAATTAACGATTAAGCTGTGGAATCTTCTGCAAAAATGCTTAAACATGAAATGCAGACTTCAAGAAAGGAAATTACTACAGAAAAATGGGTATGCAGCACCTTCACTATGTCAGGATCATTCCATGGGCCCTTATCCGCACGCATACATCCACCTTTGTCCGCACAAGTGCATGTACCGCCCAGAAAGTCTGGTAGCTCACTGATACGAATCACGGTAGAAAAAAGGTGAGGTAAGGACCAACACTAATGTATTTAACGGCCAACCCATGCAATGTTATGTTATGTGTTAAGAATAGTAGAAAACGTTACTCGGGAATCTCACTGATCGTAATGTTGCAATCATATACAGTAAGAACTCGAAGTTATATTGGCAAGTTTATGGGAAAAAAAAGGCTATGCCAGGGCGAAGAAAAATTAAGTCACCTAGCATCAATGACTTCAAGCAACTTGCTCTGATATTTGTTGCCCAAAACCTGTTACAAGGAAACCATTAATGAGCTAAGACAAACCCCTCAACAAAAATCAGATCTTTTCTGAGATAATGTAAATAGCTTACTTGAATCTTTTCAGTAGTCTTGGGGTCCAGGAACGTTTTCACGGTGTTCCATAACAGCCTAAATCCAGAACCCGCATTAATAATATACATACGGCACAGGGTCTACAAAGAAAATGATTGTTTATTTTAGACCTCAAAAAGTTAAAAGTAACATCAAATACAACAGGAAAATGGCTAACAAAAGAAGGTAAAATGAGTACCTCAGGGTAATTGCCGCCGTCAATCTTTTGAATGCTCTGAATAAGCTCCCTTGCAGCTTTGCTGAAATGTTTCAGTCCCTGAGGCATCGATCAGTGCAAGTCAGGATCGAGAATTTTTTTACTGTAAATGTTATTTAATCTACCAACTTGATTTTCTATGGAAAAAGATTGTTAATAATAGCACATAGAGACATGCACCAAGAATTTAGTTGTCAACACTTTGCGAATCTGATACACATTGAGCATAAGGCCGCGACTTTGAAGGTATAAGGTGGGGGTGGTATAAATCATGGTTCATTTGAAGGCCAATTGCTTTGAAATACAGGCAGTTGGTTTTTTATTCAAGGCATTTTTTAGGAATCGCCACCTACCACTCCTTGAACATCCAGAATAGTTGTGCTCTGATCGATGTGCTTCTTTGCTGCAATCGAACAGGCCGGGAACTTGACAACAAAGGTCCTCTCAAACTCTTGGACGTGGTACTTCAAGTAGCGGTCCATTGTTGTGGCTTGCAAAAGCTTGGTTGGATCAACTTTGCCAAGTCTTTCAATATAAACAGGTCGCCCATCCTTATCAACCCCGTGATGTCCCTGCGGATAGTGTTCAAGGACCTGATCTCTTTCCTTGAACTCAAAATCCTAAGCCAAAAAGCAAACAGGTAAAAATCTGAGATCAGACAGGGTAGTAGTTAATTTAAATCTAGTAACAGTCAGTTTTTTTCCTGGAAATACCTCCATGAGAGTGTCAGCACCGAAATCCTTTCTCCACTTGATCATATCAGCCCACATTTCCTTTGCTTGCTCAAGATCAAATTTCCTTGCCCTCAAAAATCTGATCACCAAAACAAGATTACAACCTCATCATTCATCCTGATGCCTGCAAAAGTAATTAAGCTGGGGAGCACAAAATTGACCGAAGGCATGAAGCATTGCGGGCTTTTGCGATCACATCCAAAGAATTTTTTTACAAAATTTTCCTATCGAAATAGTTGCCATAAGTTTCAAAAAGAGGTTATGCACAAGAACTACCAGCAAAAGGAGAATGGTGAAGAAAAATGATGGGAGCAGAGGATTGGGGGGGGGGGGGGGGGGGGGGGGGTGTGGGGTTGGAGGTGAAACAAGGCTTACTAGACTGGACAATGTTCTAAAAGGACAAAGAACAACCAAAAGCAACATACTTGGCATGAGTTCTTTTACTTGACAAGTCTCATAAGTGACGACAAGCTAATAGTGTTGTATTCCTCAATCAAAATAAAAACCATAGACGAGCTAGAAACCATTCATTTTCATCCACTACAAACTGTGTAACAATCCACCATTCTGAATTTGAAGCGCAGGTGGAAGCACAGTTGAAACTTAATGCGATTCTGTCAAATACAAAAGAGTATTTGATTTTCAAGCCATGGATCATTATAAACTTGGAATAACTGCTCATGCAATTGACCATGGACAATGTAACAAAAGAAAAGGAAGAAACCTTAGCATCATGTGATAATCATCATATTTAGCAGGTAGCAATTCTTCAAGGACAAGAGCTTGGCGAAATGCGTCCACTGCCTTAAGTTCCTCTGCATCATGCTCGTCTTCAAATGCAGCAGACATTACTCTGCTGTTTCTCCGACCCTTCTTTGTCAGAGAATTCCTGAACATTGTCGAGGCATGAATTGCCTTCTTCTTGAGAGACCCAAGCCTCGTCTTCTTCTCATCCTCAGAGTTTTCCATGTCAGATCTTTCGAGACCTGTGATCAAATCATGTGAAGAGAGGACGCTTAAACAAAACACAACAAATAAACACAATGAACATTCAAGTAGTTGTTGGTGCTGCTTCCTCAAAACATCAAAAGCAAAAGCTATATACGTGCACCATTCTTAAGAAATAGGATTTGGTATAGATCAAGGAGATATCAACCCTAACCGTTTCAACTAAACCCAATAATTGAAAGCAATCAAGGAACCAACAAATCCTTTTAATCATCTACCCTACCAATGTATCTTTTCACGACTACGACTTTTTGGTGCTTCTTTCGTGTCAATATTCTATAGTTTGTCTCTTCCCTGAGAAATGATAGCAAGAGATGCTTTTGAAAATGATATTTTCGTTATCTCATGTGTTCGTTACTCTTCTTCACCTGTCCTGGTTCCCGTCATTTCTTTAACACTCGCACTGAAAATGATGCCTGTCGTGCAGTAACAGACGAAATATGTGAATTACTTGCTTTATTTGGCTGTTTCTTCAAACAAAAATATTCTGAAGACATTATCGAAATACAAGCAGCTTAATGGTAGTTTTGCACTTTTATTCACATCTGAACATAATCGTCAAGGATATGCCAAAAGCTCCAACGAATCTTTGGTACGAACTACAGTTACAGGTCTTCAAAACACGAAAAGACAATTGGATAGAAATTACCTGGCTTGATGGGTCGCTCGAGGGGTCCAGACATAGTGTCAGCACTCATGCTTGTAGTTTGCAACCTAGCTCACGTGAGACGGCAAATGTGCGAGAGGATCAATCGATCATACCAAGACACCAAAGCTTATGCTCTTGCCGACATCTTTCAGTAGACAAAAGTTTTGTGAGGGATATCTTCAAGCAAGGAACAACAATGCTAATGCCAAGTTAACTTAAAAATGCTAACCACATGAAGCTAGTCAATAAATTCAAACGAATATACATGTATGGTACTTGCATAAAACTACGAATCCATAATTATTGAGTATACAGAATATGATTCATCCCAAATCAAGGGAGAATTAAATGCTATAAGAACCATATGTTAAAGGCTAGAAAACAATGCAAAAATTTTGATCAGATCGAAATGGCTGGTTGCAGTTTCCGAAATCAATATCTCAGAACGCTCTTCGAAACAATTTGGTTGACGATTTCCAAGAGTTAGTTTCTAGAAAATTTTGGAAAATAATCATTTTTGAAAAAAAAAATGTTCACAATTTCTAGCCACAAAACTTTAAAAAGAGATGAAAACAAGGAGATTGTCTATGCCAAACCAAACCGAGCCCTAAGTCCCAACCAATTGGGGTTGGCTGCCTTAATCCGCTGTTGCCGTTTTAATTTCAAGTTAACAGCATCTTTATAAAAACATTTGACAAAAAAAAAAAGATGTTCACAATTTCTAGCCTCGAAAATTAAAAAAGATATGAAAACAACGAGAATGTCTATACCAAACCAAACCGAGCCTAAGTCCTAACCAATTGGGGTCAGCTGCATTAATCCGTTGTCTCCGTTTTATTTTCAAGTAAACAACATCTTTACAAAAACATTTAACAAAAGTAATCGAAAAATTGCAACCTCACAGCCACATCTCCATCTCCAAGGACAATAATCTTTCCTACTTTCTTCATTCTATGGAAATCCGAACTTTCAAATGGAGATTGAGGTTCAACAACAATGAGGCAAAAGAGAAAACAGCAATACTACCATCACCACCACGACAAAAAAATAACTTAAACGAACAAATAATTCCTTCAAGACGTTCAATACTAACATAGCTACAGCAAAACAATGGTAATTACCAGGATTTAAAACATTTCCACAAACAGCTAGATACATCCAAACAAGTACGAGTTCGAATCAAAATTATTCAACAAAAGTAAGGATGGAGATGAAAATTTTACACTGGTGAATGAAAATGTGATTCCTGAATGGCCTAGAGAGAGAGAGAGAGAGAGAGAGATTACCAGAGACAAAATGTCGGACTAGGAGAAAGAATCAGAGAGGGAGACATTTTTATGACCGGATTCTCCTCTGAATTTGCGGCCCCCCATACATCTCTGCGTAGATACAGCAAAACAATCCAGTACCAAATATAGATACAGGAAGAAAAAAATATATACATATACAGAGAGAGAGAGAGAGAGAGAGAGAGAGAGAGAGAGAGAGAGAGAAGTGGTTTGAGGAGGCCAGAGGGACAGAGCGCGAAAGGCAAGCCACTCCGTTCAATTTCTCCCTCTTTATTTTTGTGTGCGCGCTTAAAACGTAAGTGTCGGTTGTCACACCGTCAAGAATATTGCCACGTTACTCTAGGACCAAATAACACACGGCTCATCATTTCGGTACTCTAGAATATTGCCACGTTATTATTGCCACTTCAAAAATTGCTATTGTCACACTATTTTCTTAGAGATGGGAATGATTATTCCTAAGCACAACCAAACATGAGAATGGGAATAATTATTCCATTCTCAATTCCTCCAATTCTATTCCATTCTTAATTCTATTCCTATTCACATTCCATTCCATCCAACCAAACGCACCCTAAGAGTATGTCAGCTCCAATGAAAGTCTCCGGGAACTCAAACTTGGACCTTGTCCTGAGTTGTTACCACAACTAGCTTCTCGTTTGTTCAATTTCTTAGTGAAAAAAATATTACATACACGTATAAATGCTTACAAATTCAGACATAAATGTGTCCAGAGTCGTTCGGTATGTGCGAGTTCTACATTTTTTAGATCTATGCATCAGACCATCTGAACACATATATGCTGAATTTGTGCACTTATACCTATAATACTACTCCTCCATCCCATTAAATTTACCTGATTCGCAAAATGAAAAGTTGAAAATAATACATTTTTATCATCCTAAAATTCAAAACAAATTACATAAATTAATACTAGAACTCATTGATACCTATTATATACGTATTATTTAAAATTTTCCTTATGAATATTGTATTATTTTTACTCGTTTTGCAAACCGGAAAAATATTTTGAGCCGGATGGAGAATATTAGTCACTTGAAACCCTAAGAGCATCCATAGTGGACTAATCAAATTTGAATAATCAAAAGTTGCCACATCACCTTTTGATTATCCATTTAAGGGATTGCTAAGATTAGTAATGTAGATGTCCACAGTGGCATAATCAAACATTGAATAATCAAAACTAGCCACATCATCTTTTCAACCTGTAAAAATTTAAAAATTGTTACCATATAAAATAATTTTCTTAAAATAGTTTTCATACTAGTAAAAACATGTTATTAGAAATAGAAAATAATTTTTTGAAAACTTTTATTTTGGAAAACACTTTTCCAAAAAAGTTTTAAAAAAAAAACAGTTTTTGAAAAAAAAAGAGACAATTTTAAAAAAAATAGTTTTTAATAATAAAAAAATAGGTTTTGAAAAACGGTCTAACTGTTTTTGTAAAACAAAAGAACTTTCAAAAATATTTTCTCAGAAACATTGTTGAGAGAGAGGGAGAAAGAGAGAGAGAAGGTTTTAGTTATTGGCAAAAAGTTGCAGTTTTGATTATCCAATAGTTAAAATTTGATGAATTGTTAAGAGATTATTAAGTTTGGTTATGCCACCGTGAGCACTTTTTTGAAAGAACATTATTAACTTTAACAATCTTATGCTTTTGGTTAATCCACTTTGGATGCTCTAACCGACTACTCTAACGTCTCTTTAACCTCACATTCCCGGGGAAAACTGTTCCGTACATTCTCCCATCCAAAAAAATGACACGCCAAATGATATATTCAGTAGATAGTTGAAATTTTATAATTACATTTTCTAATGAAAAAAGTAGTAATGTTTATGCTTTGTTAAAAATAGAGATTTGGCGTGGAATTATAATTAATATTCTATGCATGCACTTTTTAAATTATGTCAGAAACTTTAGATTGTGATTTTTTCTGAAAAAAACGTAGAAATATTAAATTTAAATAAAGTTATTAGGTACAGAAGTTTCAACGTCGCATTAAGTGATCACTAACGTTGTATTAGAATCGGTTATTTATACAAGAATTAAAAAAATTAGAAGTCGCCAAACATAAATTTCTTTATTATATATATTACTTCTCTCCTCTTTATTATAAATTCTTCTATAAATCCATGACAATATATAACCATTAATTGGTTAATGATCTCTCAGTTCTCAGGACAACTTTCTGGGCCTGGCCTGGCCGGGTAACAAATTATGCAAATGCTATCTCTATTTCCTCCACATTCCCACCTTTCTTCTCAACCTGTGTTACCCCTTCGGATCCAGATTCCTCTTTCTCTACTTCCCCATCTTTAACTTCTTCAATCTCCTTCTTCGCCTCAAGAAACTCGACTAGACCTCTCAACGCGACCTCGGCCTCCTCGCTCTTCATCAGTTGCTCGCCTACTTCTGCGGGACTCACTTTTTTCGTTTCTATCAACAGTTCGATGTTTGAAAAGAGCGGATGCTCTGTGATTCCGAGGTAATTTTTCGCAAGCATTTTGAATCCACAGGGGGTGCAATAGGACATGTGGATATGCATGTCCATCCGACCGGGGCGCAACAACGCAGGATCGAGCTTTTCTTTGTGATTGGTTGTGAAGATAATAATCCGCTCGTCCCCGCAGCTTGACCACAATCCGTCGATGAAATTAAGCATCCCTGATAAGGTAATCTGCAATTTGTAGAGAGAAAACAAAAAGATGAAGCGAAAAGAGCAGCTAGCTAGTCAAGTAAAACAAAAAAAAATTAACTGACTAGTTTCCCTGATTTTCTTCATCTTATTTATCTTACTCCTATTATATGCTACCACTAATTCATGATCCAAACATGGCCTTAAGATGTTTGGTTTTTTGATGGAAGAGAAAGAAATTCATCAATAATAATAAGAAAAAGTATAAGAAACAAGCCAAATAGGGGGACGGTAAGAGCAGAGACCAAAATAAACAACAAAAAAGAGAAACATCGACCCTTCCAAATGGAATGTAAAAACAACTAAACATGAGGACATCAGTTCCTCAAGCACCTGCAAAAAACCATTACAGAATCATGAGCCGAAAAAAGGGTACTAGTGAAGCACCGGATGTTACGGGGCACGGTACACATGAGGATCGTTGCAACTATATCCTCAATGGTATGCCCTCGTTTGTGCTTAACGGCCTTAAGATTTGTAAGCCCAATGATCACAATGGCATTGGATGAAGAAGTTGACGTAGCTAGAACTAAAAGCCATAAAGCTAGAACAAAAACTTACCCCAGCAGATCCTTGGACGCTACGTCCGAAAGGATCCACAGCCATAGGCCTAGCCGCTTTTAATGCCGCCACCTTCCGATCCTGCAACTCAATGGTGCAATCAATGTCCTCCACCACCAAAATCGACCGATTCGCAGTCGAAATCAGCAAATCTCTCAGCTGAGAATTACCCCTTATATCAGTCAACTCCAAATCATACACGTCGAAATTCAAGTAATTCGCCATAGCCGCAATCAAGCTCGATTTCCCAGTCCCGGGGGGGCCGAAAAGCAAGTAACCCCTCTTCCACGCCTTCCCAACCCTTCTATAAAAGTCCTTGCGCTTCACAAACAGCTGCAGATCCTCCATTACGGTTTTCTTCGTGGCTGCTTCCATTGCCAGAGTGTCGAACGTCGCCGGATGGTCCAGGTTCACGGAATTCCATGGGTTCCTTCTCGGACCCCCCATCATCCGGTCGTTCTTCAGGGTCCAGAGCTTCAGTGTTCTGTTCTCTTCTTTTAAGATCTTTGACTTCTCCAATATGTGAGGCAAGTACTCGTTGATTACCTGCCAGGGGGATCAAAGAAAAATACGTTTAAAGAGTGTAATTTGATGAACATGTTGTCTATTACTACTAGTTTCCATGGAGAAATTTTTGGGTGCCGGGTGGGTATCGCGTGACGGTAACTGTCGACGATCCCAACCGTCTAAATATGTTTTGAACGGTTAAGATTTATTTCCTCTCTTCCCTCACTCTCTCACTCTCTCTCCTCTTTTGAATGGCCATATTTTGTAGTAAGTATAGTTATGTAGGTGTAAGTGCAATTTTTTTTGGAAGAAAAATCACAAAACTACCTCGTTTTAGCAATTTTAGCCTACTTTTTGTATGTGGTTTTGATCCAATCGATGAGAATTTGATTTTTTTTTTTTTTTGAACAGGATGAGATTTTGATTCAATGGATGAGATTCACCCATTTTTATCTAATGGCTGAGATTACGGAAATATCCATGCCCTAATACCACATTGGGGCATCATAAAAAAATTCGTAGCAAGGGTATGTGGGAATATGTGGGATCGTCCGACCCCACAGGAAAAAAATACTTAGCCATTATCGACTTTGAGATTATTTAAATACTTATGTGACAACTGAAATCAATGGCATTGACATCTTCTACTGGTTAGTTGATAAGTTTAGTTGATCTCTAGATGTGTGAAATGCCCATTTTTTTTAACACTATAAAAAACACTATAAGCACACCATTTGGTGTTACACAAAATACACACCGGAATGTGTGGAATCCACCTTGAAGTCCTACCTAAATGATCGAAACTGTTCAATAATTTGTTTAAAATTAACATGTTTTGAAGAGTCCTCATGAAAAATCAACTTTGTCGGATATGGTAAAGGCTTGTTCAAATTTTGGTCCGTGAAATTATAGGGCCAAAAATTGAATGGTTTGATCAAGCCTTTACCGATATCCGACTAAACTGATTTTTTTTTACAAGGACTCTTATAATTAAAAATATTTTAAACAAATTAAACAATTTCGATCTTCTGTGTGGGATCCCAACGAGGGACTCGCACAATCAGGTGTACATTTGATATTCCCATATTTTTTTTGATAGTTAAATGGGCATTCCAAAAGTTTTAACACTGACCTAACTGTTGACTAATAGTTGGATGTAATTGAAATGCAGCACCAAACCTCTGAGGGCAAAAATTAATTTCCCAAACACAGAGGGGGCATTTGTACTTATAAGGGAAACCTCGGAGGTGTAAGTGATATTTACCCTACAAAAGGCCGTCTATCAGATACAGTACTAGTTATTTATTGTGTTTATTAAATTTGATTTTGGTAAATCTTATCACCTCATCCAACTAATTAATAACTAATTTTCCCCCCCTCCTCTAATCTTCAACGGGAGAAAGAGTCGCATTTATATATCGAAATAAAATACTCCCTCCGTCCTAAATTCTTAATCCAATCCGCAAAACGGAGTGTTAAAAATAATACAATTTTTGCAAGAAAAAATCAAAAGTTTTTCAACAACTTACTAGATATCAATGAGCATTTTTAATTTGTGAAAAAAATTTAAATTTTTTCTTAAAAAGATTGCATTATTTTTAACATTCCGTTTTACGGGCCGGACAAAGAATTTAGGACTGGGGATAGTACGAAAGCGGGAAAACATTATTCTGTGCTTTAGGATCAATGTTTCTCTTCTCACATAAGTGTCCAGGCCCCCCACACTATGAGAGGGAGTGATGCAAAATGAAAATATTATACTATCATTTAAGAAATAGAATATTTTGTCTTCATTATTTTGGCTATAGATTATTGTAGGAGATTCTGATTAAGTGACGTCTGTTTTGGTAAATTTCTTTATTCTCTGGTAATTAAATTTAGAAATAATTGAAATCTTTTGATTTTGGTAATTAATTAGTCAATTATCGGGATTCAACTTTTTTTGGTGTTTTCTTTTTTGTCCTAGTTTTCTAGTATAAAATGAATTGTAGGGTGACATTAGAAGAGAGAATTGTTTATGAATTAAAGAAAAACTGAGATTTATCTCAATATCGTTTGTTCAAAGAGGAACTACTTTTGGCTCAAACATTACTTATGTTTTCTTCTAGCAATTAATTTCGTAAAAGTAGGCCACGCTGCATAAGGGAAGAGCATGGCAACAACATATCTATTGTTTTCTTATTTTTAAGCATGGCAGCATGTTGGAAAATAACTTCGACCAAATTAATTTGATAAGTGATTTTATTTTATTTTTTTGCTAAAAAGGAGGTCAAATAACTTTCTCTAGTCAGCAACAGTTGAATTTTCTTTTTCTTTTTTTATCACACACATATTTAATAGTACTATTCCACCAAAACAAATAATGCATCCTGCCTGCAGGCCGACAGAAGAACCAAGCTTCTCATCAGCAGTTCGAGGCTCGACTCGTTAGGGTTCATTCGGTTTGGCTCGTGTAATAATCGAGCCAAGTTTAAGCTCGAGTTTTGGACTTATTTTGTGAACGAGTCGAGTTTGATCTCAATTTTTTTTGCTTTTTTGATTAACGGGCTGAGTTCAAACACAACAAGGCTCGGAGATCGGTGGATGACAAAATAGTCAATGGGCTTTATGGTTTTCGGTCTTCGAGCTCATTTCACAAAAGACCTGAGCTCAAGTTCAATTTTTTTCTCGTTTGATAAATGAGCCGAGTTCAAACACAACAAGGCTCGGCGGACGATCAAATTACCAAACATATTTACCTTGTCCTTCAACTTCTTATGGAAAACGAGTTCAAGAACCGGACCTCCGTTTTGAGAGTCGACCCGGGAAAAGAATCATCTGGGTTCGCGACGTGCTTCGCCGGCACTTGATGGCTCATCAATCTCCACCTAAACCGGACCCCACAGAACTCATCGCTCACCTCCTCGTTCTTCACCATCCACACCATGATCTGCTTCTGCTTCTCGGGCTTCGTCACCCTGAACCGCCTCGTGTCGGGCCTGATCACGGCGGCGAGGTAGAGCTCCGCGGACTGGAACAGCTGGTTTGGGTACAGCCCGTCGTACTCCTCGACGATCATGGTGACCTGGTTGGAGAAATACCCGCCGAGGAGTCCGCGGAGTTTGAGGAAGAAGTAGCTCTGGAATTCGCGGGGGATGAGGTCCCTGGCCACGGAGCGGATTACCATCGCCGTTGCGGCGGCGGAGACTACTGTCTTTAGTGAGGGCATTTGGTTGTTTGACAACATGGATGATTCTGGGTTTGGTTTGGAGTTGAAGGGTTTATGGAATTTTGAGTGGGATCTTTGGTTCTGGTTTTGGTTTTTCGATGTTTTTCAGGGGGTCTCAAATTAATGGATTGTCAAGAGAAAATAAAGAAGGTTTTGGTAATGGAATTGGTCTTTGGGTGTCTCAGCTTAGACTAATGAAGAATGGAGGACTGAAGATGAAAGGTAAACTAAAAAATGACTTCGCCGGCCAGAATGCCCGGTCAACGATGTCGTTTTGATAGATGGAAATCGTTTCGGGGTAGGGCTGCAAACGAACCCAACTGGTTGCGAGCTGCTTGTGACTTGGCTTGCCTCAACTCGTTTAGTAATTGAGCCGAGTTTGAGATTTTGGCTCGTTTAGAAAATAAGCCGAGCTCAACACTTACAAACTCAGCTCGGCTCGCTAAATTTTGGTTGTTTAAAGACTGTTGTTAAATAAATGAGTCAAGTTAGAGCTCGAGTTTTAGACCCGTTTAGTAAATGAGCCGAGCTCGAACATTATGAAGCTCAACTTTGTTTGCACCCCTATTCCGGTGAAAATGCAGCATGGGAATTAGGATTGGCAATGGGGACGGGTCAGAGCCCGAGGGTGCTATCCCCGAACCCCTTCCCCATCCCCAACTCAATCCCCAACGGGGATTTGTTGTTTCCCTCAATTCCCACCCCTATTCGGAGATCCAAAGCTTTACCTAATACGGAGTAAAAGAAAAAACAGATTTCAAAAACGAAGACGGGCATAATACTTAAGCCAAAATGCTAGATGTCATATGTGGCCTTGCGTACACCAAAAAAGCAAAATAGGCTACCATATATAGGGATCTTTGAAGTTCGAATCTTTGAGTATAGGGATCTTGGTGAGGTGTGGGGTGCGATTTTGCGTAATTTTTTGTTTTGGGTTTTTTTTTTTTTTAATTATGTGTTTTGGGTCTCAAATCATTGGATATAGTGAAAAAGAAAGCATTGATGTTGTGCATTTTTCGTTTTGATCATGGTTTTGGTATTGGTATGAGGCTTTGCCAGAGAAGTTATTCAGTGGGCTTTATGGTTGTCAGTCTTCGAGCTCAAGTTTTGGACTCCCTTCCTGAACGAGCCGAATTTAACACTTCATAGCTGGGTTCGGCTCGTTTATAACCGAACCGAGCTCCAGCTCAATTTTTTCTCGTTTGTTAAACGAGTGAAGCTTAAGAAACAACAAGCTCGGCAGAAGATGAAATAGTCAAAGATATTTACCTTGTCCTTGAACTTCTTATGGAAAACGAGTTCAAAGAACCGGACCTCCGTTTTGAGAATCGACCCGTGGAAATAATCATCTTGGTTCGCGACGTGCCTCCCCTGCACCTGATGGCACAGCAGCCGCCACGTGAACCGAACCCCGCAGAACTCATCGCTCACCTCCTCGTTCTTCTGCATCCATACCATGATTTGCTTCTGGTTCTCGGGCTTCGTCACCCTGAACCGCTTGGTGTCGGGCCTGATCACGGTGGCGAGGTAGAGCTCGGCGGACTGGAACAGCTGGTTCGGGTACATCCCGTCGTACTCCTCGACGATCATGGTGACCTGGTTGGAGAAACTGCCGAGGAGTCCGCGGAGTTTGAGGAAGAAGTAGCTCTGGAATTCGTGGGGGATGAGGTCCCTGGCCACAGAGCGGATCACCATCGCGGTCGCGGCAGCCGAGCCAGCGGCGGTGATTAGTGTTTTTATTGAGGGCATCTGGGTGCTTGACAACATGGTTGGTTCTGGGTTTGGTTTGGAGTTGAAGGGTTTATGGAATTCCGAGTGGGATTTTTGGGTAGTTTTCGGTTTCAATTTTGGTTTCGGTTTTGGTTTTTGATGTTTTTGGGGGATCTCAAATCAATGGATTGTGAAGGGAAAATAAAAAGGGGGTTTTTGGTAATGGAATTGATCTTTGAGTGTCTCAGTTTAGACCAATGAAGCATACAATAGGCGATAGGAAATATGTAAATTATATGATAGGAAAGCTGTAGGAATGGAGGAGTGAAGACTGAAGATGAAAAGGAAACTATAAAAAAAGACTCAGCCAGAATGCCAGGTCCACGATGTCCTTTTCAATTTTCATATATGGAGGTCGTTTCGGGCCAGGGCTGCAAACGAATCTAACTGCTCGTGAGAAGCTTGCGGTTCGGCTCAACTCGTTTAGTAATTTGGTCGAGCTCGAGCTTGAGTTTTAGGTTCGTCTACAAAATAAGTCGAATCAATATTTAAAAGCTCGGCTCGACTCGCTAAAGTTTTGCTCTTTAAAGAGGCTCGTTGAATAAATTAGTCATTTTCAGCTCGTTTACAAATGAGCCGAGCTAAAACTTGAGTTTTAGGCTCGTTTAGTAAATGAGCCGAGCTCAAACATTATGAAGCTCGGTTTGTTTGCACTCCTATTTCGGGGAAAATGCAGCATGGAAATTGAAGGCATTGTGGATTTATTGGCATATTTTTTCCAGCCACATTTTCCCGTGCAAAACAAGCCGAGCTTAGGCCTTGTGGAAATTGTAGCATGGAAATTGAAGGTCTTCTCTTATAATTTATAATGTTTTATGTGATTTTAAAAATATTATCTTATAAAACTCATTGAGATCTATCAATCAAATTTCAAGATTCATATTGGATATAAAATTTATTATAAATTTTTTTCCGGTTATGATAGAACGATGGATTATTAAACGGAGCCGCGGAGGGAATATGTGTTTTGGGTCTCAAATCATTGGATACTATTGTGAAAAAGAAAGCATTGATGTTGGGAATTCGTTTTGGTCATGGTTTTGGTACGAGTCTTTTGCCAAAGAAGAAAGGGTTGGTATTCAATTGCTTGCGTGTGTGACTGTCTCACCTTCACGTCAATGAGGAGAGTTATTGAGTGCTCCTCGAGTACCCGGTGCTCCAGGATCCTTTTTAGCACACATTCGTGTCGGTTCTACCGCCAAGTGCGGGTGGAAAAGAGTCAGAGTGGCGGTGCTCCAAGAACAAACGAGAATTTCTCGGTCAATGAGTCATACTGTACATGTGCTACAAAATTGTGGAGGATTGAAAATTGTGGTAGAGAGAATACTGTGAAAGTAAAAAATGGACCTTACCAGGGTCTTCGCAACACGGTATGCTCAAGATCAATGGACTTTCTTTACGGACTTTTATGGCATTTTTTTGCCTAACCCATAAGAATGCAATTTTGTTCACCTACGTCCGATCTGACGAGTGCTGAAATTTTCACTAATTCTTTGCTTTGATTATAGGTTAGAGCAATTCAAACAGGAGCCTTTTGAAGGTTTGGAATAGAAGGTTTTGGGGGATTTTGAGTAGTTTTGTTTTGGGGTTTGGTTTGGAGATTGAAGGTTTAAGGAAATTTTTGAGTGGGATTTTTGGATTTTTAGGAGGGGTCTCAATTCATAGGGGCAACAGGTAGGGTATGGATCGGGGGACCCTATTCCATACCCAATCTCTAGTTCTAAGGGACTTTCACCATGTCCACCCCGTTCTCCATTGGGAATATTGGATAAAGAACTAAACCCATCTCCTGATGGGAATTGGGATTTCCCTAAATATACCCATATCCAAACAAAAAAATTATAAAAAGTCGAGAATGAAAATAAATTGCTATTTCTAATTAGAAATATAATCTCAATTGATATTCTTAGGATATTAAGTACTCTATAATAGGTGGTAATTGATAAGATTTGCTAATTAAAGAGGTAATTATATATATATATATATATATATATATATATATATATAAAACTATACTCAAGATTTATAACTATGTTCCTTCCTAGATATATTTTTCTATTTTATATATAATCTAATAAAGTAAATGTAGTACATAAAACCGAATTCGGGTCGAGTTCAGGTATCCGGGGTGGGGATTGCAAAATCATACCTGTTCCATATTCGAGCGGATTTTCTTGAAATCCTACCATATCTGTTACTATTGAGGAAAATTTTGAGTAAACCCCGCCTGTATATGCGCCGAGCGAGGCGGGTATCTATTGGATATCGGAAAGTTGTCATCTCTATCAAATCAATAAATTATGAAGAAAAATTAGAAGATGTTTAATTTAACTATTCTGCTAATATTGACTTTGGCCCGATAAAGAAGACACAATTGGAATTGGTCTTTGAGTGTCTCAGCTTAGATCAATCAAGCATACAATACTCCATGGAAAAGTAAAGAGAAAAGTAAACTAAAAAAAGACTTTGACAGAATGCCAGGGATGGAAGTCGTCAAGGGGAAAAAGCGACATGGAAATGAAGGCCTGATCTGGTGGGTTTCTTTTGAGAGTTTTTTTTTAATGCCTTTGAATCTTTGAAAGACTTTCTTTCTTATTTTTTTCTTTTCAAAACCGAGCCGTCAAAAAATGCTATGAACAACTCGGTTGCGTCAGATGGGCATCACGTGGTACCCATTCGGCACTTAAATTTTTTGCATTGGTATGAGAGTTTGACAGAGAATTGAGGTTGGTATTCGTGTGTGACTGTCTCTCACGCTCACGTCAACGAGTCAAGGTCAACTGAACGTATTCTACGAAAATTGCGGAGGATTGAAAAGGGCGGTAGAGAAATAGCTAAAGAAGATTTTCTTTCTCTTTTTATAACCAGGTCAGTTTGCACGCACGACGCACCTGATTAATTCTGGAGTTTTGGAGGTAACGAACGGATATAACCTCTAGTGGCTCCAAAGTTTAGAATATTTGGCCTCCGTTAGAATGTAACCTGTAACCTTATAGAAGAGCATCTCTTATTTTTTCACAATCGCTGGACAAAATTCCTTGGAGTTTAAAGAAGAGCACTTTCGCTCCAGAGTTTTATGGGATATTCCGCTTCCCGTTTTCTTTGGGTTTGGTGTCCATAAAAGTGCAATTTTAAATCACGCATATGGTATGGGATGACTGTCTAAATTTTCAATAATTTATTGCTTTCTTTATATATACATATAAATATATATATATATATATAGAGAGAGAGAGAGAGAGTGAGTGTATCCCCTTCCCCTAAGGACCACCTTAATTTAATAAAATGAAGACTTCCCTTTGCCTATAGAATTTTAATGATCCAAGCCGCTCAATGTGTTCAAAACGTGGTTTAAGGGTACCCGCGAAAAATCAGCAAAAAAAAAAAAAAACAAGGAAGGCTTCATCCGAGCAGTTTTTGTTTGTTTTTTATCGAACGGTTCAAATAAAAACTGCTCGGATGAAGCCCTTTCCGGTCTTTTTTTTTGCTGATTCGTCGCGGGTACTCTTAAAATCATGTTCTGAACACATTGAGCAGCTTGGATCATCGAAATTCAAACGGAAAATGGAAGAAATGGAGAGCTCCTTATTTTAATTAAGATAAGGACCTCCTCATTTAAAAATGACTCTCTCTCTCTCTCTCTCCCTCTCTCTCTCTCTCTCTCTCTCTCTATATATATATATATATATATTTGATCATGTTGATTATAGGTTAGAGCCGTATGAATAGGAGCCTTCGAATCTCGCTTGGCGAAACAACGACTGTTGTTCAACTTCAACACCATCACTAATTCAACGAAATCTTTAAAAAAATTGACATGTCAATTTGCCACGTAAGTCTTCAAAAACTATTGACGCCTCCAAAATTGAAGTCTAAGGAGATGCTTGCGTATTATAATGCTAACAGATGAAATGAACAAAACTAAGATTAATGCCACGACAGTAGCATAAATGGATGTGAATACAAATCTTTCTCTGCAAGCAATCATCTCATTTACGCTCAATATCTTCCGAAACCTTTCTAGGACAAATCTCTTTCTAATAGATAAATAGAACTTGAAGTCTTTAACTAAGGATTTTAAGGCCATTCTATCGGTGTTTAAAGAGCCTTTCCTACTTATGCAATAGTTTTGCCTCATACGATACTGATCGGTACATTTTTTGGGTAGCAATATAATTAATCTCTTATTTTTCACAACTCCAACCTTCTTTAATTCTCAAGCTCTGTCACACCTTCAGATCCTGATTCCTTTTGTTCTACTTGACCAGCTTTAACTTCTTCAACCTCCTCCTTCTCCACAACCAGCTCAATCAAACCTCTCGGCGCGCTCTCAGCCTCCTCCTCCTCCAACAATTGCTCGCCTACTTCTGCCGGAGTAACTTTTTCCATCTCCATCAAGCGTTTGATCTCCGTAAAGAGCAGCTGCTCCGAAATCTCAAGCTCTGTCACACCTTCAGATCTAGATTCCTTTTGTTCTACTTGACCAGCGTTAACTTCTTCAACCTCCTTCTCCTCAAGCAGCTCAATCAAACCTCTCAGCGCGCTCTCAGCCTCCTCGTTCTTCAACAATTGCTCACCTACTTCTGCCGGAGTCACTTTTTTCATCTTCAACAACCGTTCGATCTCTGTAAAGAGCGGATGCTCCGAAATCTCAAGGTAGTTTTGGGCAAGCATTCTGAACCCACAAGGTGTGCAGTAGGACATGTGGATATGCACGTCCATCCGCCCGGGGCGCAGCAGTGCAGGGTCAAGCCTTTCTTTGTGATTAGTGGTGAAAATAATAATCCGCTCGTCCCCACAGCTTGACCACAATCCATCAATGAAATTCAGTAGTCCAGATAAAGTCACCTGCAATTGAGACGAAATTCAGTACAATGTTTTCTGAATGAATGGGATTTTCTTTGAAAGAAGGTCAAGAACCAAAGTAGCAACTTTGACCCTCCTGCCATGCCTCTGAAATTCGTTTGTTTTAAGATTCAGACCATATCATGTGATTCATATGTGATCAAAGCATGTACAAAGACTTCTGGAAACAAAGCATCTCAGGCTTCTGCGTAGTTGATGTAATAATCGTGAGCCGATTAGTCATTGCATACTTTCAGTCTACGAGTTACGGTTTCACACATTGTGTGGATCACTTTTTGTCTCCTAATAACCTAGCAATAATAGTAGTTAAAATCTATGACTACTTGACTAACTAAGAGGATCAGGCATACTATTCCGAGAGCCCTGTGCATGTGTATGTGAGAGAGAAACAGATGCAAAGCATACATATGCAGGTTGTGTTTGTGTGAGTAAACTTGAATTAGCCATGATTCACTTACTCCGTTAGACCTGCAATCATACCCTTGATCAGGCTTAAGAAGATCCATAGCCACCAAAGGTTTTCCCACCGGTTTTTTTTGCCGCCTTAAACCGATCTTGCAACTCAATTGAGCAATCAATGTCCTCCACCACCAAAATCGACTGATTCGCCGTTGAAATGAGCAAGTTCCTCAGCTCAGAATTGCTCCACATAGCAGTTAACTCCAAATCATACACATCGAAGTTCAAGTAGTTCGCCATGGCCGCAATCAAGCTTGATTTCCCAGTCCCAGGGGGGCCATAAAGTAAGTAACCCCTCTTCCACGCCTTCCCAACTCTCCTATAAAATTCTTTCCTCTTCACAAACCTCTGCAAATCCGCCATTATATTTTCCTTCGCATCTAATTCCATAGCCAGAGTGTCGAAAGTTGATGGATGGTCCAGATTCACGGATTGCCACAGCTTTGATCTCGGCCCCCCCAGCCCCCCCATACCCCGTTCAATCTTTAGGGTCCAAAGCTTCAGTGTTCTCTGCTCCTCTTTTAAGATCTTTGATTTCTCCAATATGTACGGCAAGTACTCGTTGATTACCTGTGAATAAAAACAAATACGTACCTTGAACCACAATTATTTAACGGAAAAGTGAAGCACAGGTTATTCAAGATAGGTCCATTACATATTTCATACATCAATTAAGTATATACAATAAGTTTTGGTGCATTTTTGAATTTAGGATACAGCTCAGATACTTGCTTCCTAGGTTGGGAGTACTTGTTGACATAGCTCAGTGGAACCACAATCACCTCACTGCAACCCATTCTACTCCGGGGGTGTTCAGGAGCCAATTCTATACGTTCTAGATTTTACAACCATAATGAGAATGCGTACAAGTGTTCGATGACATGGGTGGAGTGAAATTTGTAACGAGGTTGTGTGGATGAAATTAAAGTACGTATAATCAGAATCTAAGAAACTCCTCTAAATGTGATCTAAATTCTCCATTTCCCAGTTCAATTCTCACAATGCATTTTGATGGATTTATCCCGTTATTATCTCCCAAACCCTCATATAACCCCAATCTGATATAAAAACATGATCCGAACTGTCCATTTGATTGGATTTACCAAGCAAGTGGTAATGTTAATGAAAAATAAAATTGCTCCAATCGCTACTACAACCTCATCACCAACCGAACAAAAACACGATTGTTTTGCAAAAACATTTGTTGGCTTCTCTGATTTTTGAAAAAAAGAGAGACGAGACTAACAAAAAAACACTCCTATATGTTTTTGTAGCTGCGGTATTAGGAGTTCTTGCGCGAAAATAGAGAAATCAAACATTGGAGGATTTTCCGATAAAATAAGCACACACACAATAAAAACACTATTATTATCCAGCCAAACACAGCTTCCATGGTTTGTATTTAAGTGATTGTTTGGAACTTGACCAAAATCAACGAAAATAAAAGGGAAAAAAAACTGGAAAATGAAAATCTGAAGGAAAAAAAAAGCAGAGAAAAATCTATTGCGCGGTGAAACATCCCCAAATCTCCTTTTTCATTTTCTTTTTTTTTTTTCTTTTCAACCAAAATGTTTCGAACAAACCCTAATAAATATTGTTGTTACTTCGTATTGTTTAGTTTAATCCCAAACAAATAATGCAGAATAAAGACTCTAATGAACAACACTACCTTGTCCTTGATCTTCTTGTGGAAAACGAGCTCAAAGAACCGGGACTCCGACTTCAGAGTCGTCGCGCCGTATTCGTAGCCCAACGAGTCCGGATTCGCGACGTACTTCCTGGGGGTATCCTTGCAGAACAACCGCCACTTGATCGGAACCCCGCCGAACCAATCGGTCAGCTCCTCGTCCTTCTCCACCGACACCTTGATCCGCTTCTCCCTCTCGGGCTTGCTCGCCCGGAACCGCTTAGTGTCGGGCGTGATGACGGTACCGAGGTAGGTCTCGGCGGCCTGGAACAGGGCGTTGGGGTAGAGCCCGTCGTACTCGTCGACGGTGAGGGTGAGTTCGCTGGAGAACCTGCTGAGGAAGCGGCGGAGCCTGAGGAAGAGGTCGTGCTGGAGCTCGCGGGGGATGAGGTCCTTGGCGAGGGAGCGGAGCACCATTGCGGTGGCGGCGGCGGAGGCGGCGGCGGAGAGAATGGGTGGGATTCGTGCGTGGGGAGGAGGTTTCTGGGTTTTGGGCAACATGGTTTTGGTTTTCTGGGTCTTGGGGAGCTCTTCAGTGGGGTTTTGGATTTGTATTTTGGAAAATGTGGAATCTCAATCGATAGATATAGTGGTGGTGCCGTGGTGGTGTAAAGATGGTAGTACTGTACTATGGTCGTGACAAAACTTTGTGCCCAAGGAAGAACGCCACTGAGATACTCCTCAGGCGCTCCTCTTTTTTGTCCCATTAGCAAAACTTTCCTAAATTACCCTCTCAATGTAATAGCATCGCTGCAACAATTATTTTCAGGGAAAAATTCAAAAAAACTCCTGAACTTTGAACCCAATGTCAAATAGGCACCTGAACTTAAATAAACTTCAATTGAACACCTGAACTTTCACTCCGTTATTCAATTTACCCCCTGCCGTCTCAATCCGTGACATTCCTAACGGCAACTGCTGAGCTGGACACTAACAGACAAAAAAAAAAGTTAGAGGGAGAAATTGGAGGGAAACAACAGTGATCTGGCACCTTTTTAAGGCCCCGTTTGGCTAAATAAGCCTATTGGCTTATTTTTTGTCCTTATTATAATTTTTTTGTATTTTTTTTTGGGAATTATTGTATCGTCATGAAAAGAGGAATCTAAAAAGTAACAAATTACGATCGAAACCTAATTTTTTTGAATACAAAAATAAGTCAATAAGCCAATTTTTTCGTCTTTATTAAAAAATGGATTTCGATCATAATTTTTTACTTTTTAGATTCCTCTCGGTATGACGATGCAATAATTTTCAAAAAATTGACGAAAAACTAACAAATATGAAAGAAAGTTGAATAAAGACAAAAAAAAAAAAAGCCAATAGGCTTATTTAGCCGAACGGGGCCTTAAAAAGGTGTCAGATCGTTGTTGTTTCCCTCCAATTTCTCCCTCTAACGTTTTGTTCTGTCTGTTAGTGTCCAGCTCAGCGGTTGCTGTTAGGAAAGTCACGGATTGATACGGTAGGGGGTAAATTGAATAACAGAGTGAAAGTTCAAGTGTTCAATTGAAGTTTATTTAAGTTCAGGTGCCTATTTGATATTGGGTTCGAAGTTCAGGGGTTTTTTTGAATTTTTCCCTTATTTTCAAAACGCAACAATTATTTTTCAAAAATCCTATCGATATCAGATTAAGATAATTTTTTTAATAAATGTTCTTCTCAACATACACTAAAATATATGCAGTTCAGATCAAGGGGATACCGAGTGCACAATTCTCGAACTTTTTTTAAAAAAAGATTCTTTCGGATTTTAGAAATTGAATTCTGAATGAAAAGTTGAACGAAGTTGAATAATTAATTTCAAATATTCGATTTGGCTGATTTAATCCAAGACCACTCGAATAATTATGTTAAAATTATTGAACGGTTTGGATCGTTTGTATGAAATTTCTAAGAGAAGAAACTACCTCTAGGGCAGTAAACGAACTAAGTAGCTCGTGAGCTAGGCTCATTTACTAAACAAGCTCAAGTTTTTGGCTTGTTTACTAAACGAGCTCGACTCTGCTTCGTCCACAGCCTAACCTTAGAAATAGGTTGATTTACCCCGAGCGTAGGGCTAGATCGTTGTAAGCATAAATACCGGAGAGTCCGGAATCGTTCCCATAGAGATAATCTTCATAGCTTGCTAGAATTTTTAGATTTAAGGATTTGTGGCGTTAAGGCGGCCAACTTTTGATTTTGCTTTGAAAGGTGAGAATACTCTTATGAAGAAGACTAGAAATTAGTTTAACTAGATTAAACAAGCGGCAAGACGTTGGAGTGACTAATGCCTGTAAGTTAAGTCATCTAACCATTCTCAAGGAAAACTCAGTTGAATCGCACGACATAGACTATCAACCGGAAGATTTAGCTAAGAAACCAATAAAGACTAGAAGGGTAGTATGGAAAATAAGCGAGCTCTTTTATTCTTTTGGCAAACACAAACCGAGACATCGCTCCAAAACCATGTGAGCGAGCACATGATCACCGGAGGTTAACATCGGTAAGTTTTGTTACATAAAGGGCGAACCTACACATTTTCCATACCGAACCTCAAGTATTTAGTTGAGAAAGACAAGATAAACATAAGTCACGAGGCGATAATCACCCCGTAGCCAAGCCGAATCGACTACTCACGCATAAGGGAAAGACTAGAAAGCATGCTAGAGATGGAAAACATTTTTAACCGATAGAACCGAAAATAAACTTGATTTATATAAAGATCCTAAAAGTACGAACAACTTTAATTCTTAGGAAATTAACAAACAACTTAAACTTACATGTGTTCTTAGAAGAAATAGCTTAAGAAAGCTTGAAAAGCATTAATGGAGTAAAAGACTTAAAGTGTAATGAGCTCTTTTCCAAAAGAGAGAGATGAAGCCCCTATTTATACAAAATGAGTTTCTCTCTCAACAAATATCTAAAAGCATACTAATAAAGGCAACTATTCCATAAGTGGAAAGCCCAAAAAGTAACAAAATATCTAACTGGAGGATTGTGGTATCAATACGGATTTAGCAAAGTATCGATGTCACGCTGCTAAGCTAAAAAGGGTCATTACCACGTAGCGCTCCCGTATCGATACGGATTAAGGCCATATTGATACAATATCCTTTGACTCCCAAGAAAGTTAATTCGCATCGATACGGCCTTAATTCGTATCGATACACGTAACCTAACTCCAGGTCTTCAAACAGCCTCCAAGACTTGGCACCCGACGGCTCACTGCCTTGCCTGATGCTCTCGCCTTCGATCTTGGGTCATCCTGGCAAAAGTTCCACCGGGTGACATCACTTGAACTCTCTTGGGGGATTGGCTTGCTATCAAAATACGTCTTTTAAAGGCGTTTTGCCTGAAACACTCAACAAAATACCTGAAGGGCAATATTGAATAAAAGTGACAAATTATAAATAAAAACGCTACAAACTGTAGGCCATAGGCACCACAATCAAGCAATCCTAGGTGCTTATTAGACTTGTGTTACCGAGCTTGAGCTCAAGTTTTTGGTTCATTTAGGCTCGTTTAGAGCTCGACTTATTCGACAAAAGCTCGGCTTGATTATAAAAGCTCGTTTAGTAAATAAGTAAGCTCGAACTCTACAAGAATTGGCTCGGCTTGTTTGTGGCTCTCAACATTACCATAATTTAGTAAACAAGCTATGCTCGAACTCATCATGCGACAATGGTGGTGTAGATGCTCTGTAGATGGCAGTGAGAAGAGGAGTAAAACTTTGTGCCCAAGGAAGAAATACATTAAAGTAGTGAACGAAAAGAAGACTTTTCAGTTACTACTACAAAAAACGAAAAGAAGACTATGCCTATAGGGCAGTAAATGAACTGAGCAGATCGGCTCGGCTCGGCTCATTAACACTTGATTTGGCTCAGTTTATTTCGGCACGTTTACTAAATGAGCTCAAGTTTTTGGCTTGTTCGAGCTCGTATAAACGAGCTGAGCTTGAACTCGAGTTTTCTGCTTGTTTAGAGCTCAGCTTGTTGGACAAAAACTCGGCTCATTAAGAGAGGTTCGGCTCAATTAAAGAGGCTCATTTAGTAAATGACTAAGCGCGGCTCGTTAAGGCTTGAGCTCAAGTTTTTGGTTTGTTTAGTAAACGAGTCAAACTCAACAAAGATCAGCTCGGCTCGGCTCGTTTACAGCTCCATTCAGCCTTATCATGGTGTCGTTTTAAGGATCCGAACTGAGGAGGGTTGGTGCCTGATGGGTTGTTTCTATTAGGTTGGAGCATTTCCAACAGCCTGACTGACTGAGCTCGCATCCAGTTTTCATCCCCTCTGGTCCCGTCTAATTTCAGTCATTTGTGGCTCTTTTTGGACCCATAATAATAATTAAGAATCGTTCATTTTTTAGAGTTTTTTCTTTTTAGAACTTTGACCACATTGAAAAATCATTGTGATCAGATAGTGATTGATATGATTTCGAAATGGATTAATCTTGCAGGAAAAAAAAAAGTGTGCAATATTGGATGACAACCCATTTGACACAATTATTTACATCAAATTAAATTATATCCAATCAATGTAATTTTTCCGTGATCGATGTTCTCAGTGAGCTCCAAAAAAATGGAACTGGACTGGACTGGATGCGATTTGATGTAAACTGAACTCCCCAGCAACCTAAGCAAGGTAGTATTGTGGCTAAAATGGCAATGCCAAACCCGAAGCAGCATACCTAGCAGACTCAAGAGGACTTTGCATTTTGGGGGATGCTACTGTAACTCAGTAACTCGCTGCGGCCGGTAGCGACCCATCCCCCATCTCTCCCCACGCAAAAAAAAAAAAAAAAAAAGCGGAGGTCCCAACAATCCCTACCAAGCCCGACGAGGAAATGATCAAACTCATCAATCACGTTGTCGATTCGGCGTTGCTTTCGTCGACTCCTCCTGCCCTACTTCTGTCGTTGCAGTCCGCCACCGCCGAGCTAGCTGTCCAATTCCTTTGCTCACCTATTGCCGTCGACAAATAGCAAAATCGGCATCGACGATGAAAGTTTCTTTCTCACTATGAATTATTTTTGTTCGGTTTTTCAGTAACCATTCTCCAATTTGTGAACAATCGATGACTTAAATTGCGTTTATGGAACGATTTGTCCTTTGAATCAGTAAAGCTTTGGACCGATTTGTTCCATGCTTAAAGATCCATGGACTTTCTTTGCATAGCTCTCTGAGATTTGAGATTGCAAAAAATTTCTCTAACTTATATTGTCTTGATTAATATAGATTGAACAATTTGAATGGAGCTTTCGAATCTCACGTTCCAAAGCGCCGACGACTTTTGAAGTCAACACCAGCTCTAACCAAATTTATTTTGAAAGCAACAGTAGCTCTAATCCAGTTGCCATTTAATGTACCACCATATCTCCTGTGAATTTGGCAGGACTTACCTCACGTCATTTTTTTAGGCTATCTCAAATCTCTTTTTATTTGAAAGGGCGACCATTAGAGAACAAAATCTTAAAATTTTTAGGCCGGCCCAAAAATTTAGGTTCGGTCTTCATTCAGTCCTGTACAATTATTTGTGTTTTTTTATTCCAACCTTGCCCCTTTACGCTCATCAGCGCACAGAACTGGATAGCATCTAGTGTAGAAAAATTATCCAATGCTCCATGAGCACTGGTGCACCATCAAAACATTGTTTAAATTTCAAAAAGTCATATCTTTTGTTGTAGATATCCATTTTTAAAAAAAATTATATTTTTGGAACCTACTCGACGATATCTACTAAACAAGATCCATATTGAATATGAAATTATGAAAGATTAAAAAAATATCATTTGCTATGAGAAAATTCTATGAGAACTGTTTTTATGAGAATTGTCTTTGAGAACTATTTCTATGAGAATTGTCCCTATGAAAACTGTTTCGGACAAAAATACCCTTAGTTATGTGAACTGGCTATGAGAACTGTTAATTCTCATAGTCAGTTTGTGGGCAATGCGATTTACCCGATCTTTCTCTCTCTTCGGTGAAAGGGATTCCGTTCCCCGCCCTTTGAGAAAGGAAAGATGCTGCCGGTTCGTGGGAGCGCTTTTTTTGAAGCTGGACGACAAGCGCTCGCGAAGATACAGAGTCGCCACTCGGGTTTGAAGGTCCGACACCCAAGGAACCGTATTTCGAAGCACTTGCCGCGCTGTTTGATTTGAAAAAGTTAAGGAACCAGTCCGTCATAACCATATCTGGGTTCGGGAGCCAGGTTACGAGAGGGGAAGGGTTTTATGGCACCCCTCTCGCCCAATCCGGAGATTGGTCTCTACTTAGGCGTTTGCGAAAATGTTATTTTGTTTGCGATTCTGTTTGATTAATCAAATTTTAGCCAATTACGGCGGGGGAATAGTTAATCGGGGATTAAAACTGTAACACGTTTACAGGATGTGATAGATAGCATAGATGAGCAGTTAGTATAGGATGAGAACAGACTGCTATGGGAGTTTAAACAAATTGGGGAGCCCCTGTTTTAGAGTGACGTGCGGAGGAAGAAATCGGCATGCACTGAACAAGTCACTGCATGCTGTTCACTCTTGCGCGCATAATTCCAAGACAAGCGTGCGCCGGTGAGCTCAAACCCACAACTCTTATTCTCAAACCTTCTGGGCTCTGGAAGGACCAGTGCACACCTAGGACAAACCACGCAGTTTATAGGCAACATAATATACAGTTTAAAGGCTTAAAAGCCCTAGAAATTGACAAAACACCCCATAAACAGTGTAGGGACAGAATAATAGCCTAAATCCAAGTTACCCGTGCAAGGCCACTCACTGGTCAGAGGCAAATTGTCGCGCGACAGAGCCAGTCTGGCGCGCGAGGATGCGCCCCGGCGCACTGTCGCGCGATGGAGTGAGTCCGCCGCGCGATGGTGCGCCCTGGCGCGAGATGGTTGCGCCCTGGCGCGGGCCAGACCAGTGCTTGGTTTACACATTTCTGGGTTACTGGGACAGATTCAGAATGTTCCCAGGGGGACTCTAAAACAGCAAAAACTCATATTGAACCAAGACTAGCAGTTTATACAAAGGAAAGCAGTAAACTGATTATTATCATGCTTGCAGAGTGATCTATATACACATGAATGCAAAACAGTAGGACACCAATCCCCACGCGGTCCATCTCACGCAGCACCGGAGTGTCGCGCGAGAGAGTGGGACCATCGCGCGTTGGTTCCTACCATGACGGTTTTTGAAACCTTACCAGCTTTAGGACCAGGACTGGTATTGATTACCAGCCTTGGCCCTGCCAGCCCCCCTCAGGGATCAGAACATAAAACAACAAAGGTAAGCTATACCTTCGGCTTCGGGTTTGAAACGAATTTAAGCCTTGAGGTTGAAAATAGGATTTGAGGTGTTTGAGGATTGTTGAGTGTGAGAAAGTGGGAAGAACAAGCTATGTTCTTAGTAGGGACTTTGTAACCTTTCAAAAACAATGGAACCCTTTTAAAACCTTTGAATTTTGTTAACCCTTTGAAAGAGAAACAAGGGAAAATGCTAACCCTTTTAAAACCTTTTGAATTTGTTAACCCTTTGAAAGAGAAACAAATGGGGGTATATATAGGGAAAATGGGTGAATCTGGTTGGAAACAGAGGAGTTCAGGCAGTCCACGAGGCCTAGCTGAGGCTGCATTGGTGGCTAACTGTCCTCCTTCAGAAAGATTGGTGGTCGGATGGACTGTCGCGCAACGGAGTTAGTCTGTCGCGCGATGGTGCGCCCTGGCGCACTGTCGCGCGATGGAGTGAAACCCTCGCGCGATGGTGCGCCCCGGCACGGGATAGTTGCGTCCTGGCGAGGACCAGCAAGGATTTTGGTTTTTGAAGTGGCTTAGGCTAGGTTAGGTTCAAGGGTTTTGCAAACACTAAAAGCTCAAACACGCTATCATTCCCGGGGTGTTCTTGATCCATTTCATCATCGGGGAATCAAAAACCGTAAGTAAACTAATCTGGAAACCCAGATTTGGGTGTCTACAGTAGCCCCTCTTTGACGGCACTTGAAGCACCATTGACTTGGTACAAGTAACGTCAAAGAATTCTAGACACCCCTCAAGGCAATCCAGAGCAAAGCATACTAGAAAAGTAGACAAGTAAACTTAAGGAACCTGATCGGTAAAATGGACTGGCTGTCCATTGCCGGGGATGGAAGTAGAAGTGGACGAGCGAATCGCCGCTTGTTGATCGAATTTGGACAGGACAGGCTGTCACTGCAGATGTGGACGGGATAGGCCGTCGTTGCTGGGGATCAAGCTATCCTCGGCACAAAGTATTCCAACAAACACGGGTAGGTCGTGTCAGGCAGGTTGAATTCCATCTGTTGGGAATCAGAGCCAATCTCCTTATCAAAGACCATCCGAGACAGAGTAATAAGCCTGCTGGAAGATGCGCGTGAAGCTAGACTGATGTAGAGGTAGTCGTTTGGGGCAGGCCGAGGCGGACTCTCCTGGGGAACAACTAGTTGCGGATGGATGGACCATTGAACAAACCGTCGGACGATAATTTGATCGTCGCTGCGGATTGTATGGACGATATGGCTAGATACCGTTGATGGATTTGACAGGACCGGCTGTCGTGGGTGCGGACGGAGAGATCAATGAGCTGAGTGATCAAACCGCTGAGGAATTTGACAGGATGGGAGGATCATCAGTATAAATGATCCAGCCGTTGAAGTCTGGACGGGAGGATCATCAGTATAAATGACCGAGCCGTTGCAGACAGGATGGGACAATCATTAGTATAAATGATCGAGCCGTTGAAGTCTGGAGGGGAGGATCATCAGTATAAATGATCGAACCGTTGAAGTCTGGATGAGAGGATCATCAGTATAAATGACCGAACCGTTGCAGACAGGATGGGACAATCATCAGTATAAATGATCGAGCTGTTGAAGTCTGGATGGGAGGATCATCAGTATAAATGACCAAGCCATTGCAGACAAGATGGAAGGATCATCAGTATAAATGATCAAACCGTTGAAGTCTTGGACAGGAGGATCATTAGTATAAATGACCGAACCGTTGCAGACAGGATGGGACAATCATCAGTATAAATGATCGAGCCGTTGAAGTCTGGAGGGGAGGATCATTAGTATAAATGACCGAACCGTTGCAGACAGGATGGGACAATCATCAGTATAAATGATCGAGCCGTTGAAGTCTAGATGGGAGGATCATCAATATAAATGACCGAACCGTTGCAAACAGGGTGGGACAATCATCAGTATAAATGATCGAGCCGTTGAAGTCTGGATGGGAGGATCATCAGTATAAATGACCAAGCCGTTGTAGACAGGATGGGACAATCATCAGTATAAATGATTGAGCCGTTGAAGTCTATACATTGAAGTCTGTAGGGGAGGATCATCAGTATAAATGACCGAACCGTTGCAGACAGGATGGGACAATCATCAGTATAAATGATCGAGCCGTTGAAGTCTGGAGGGGAGGATCATCAGTATAAATGACCGAACCGTTGCAGACAGGATGGGACAATCATCAGTATAAACGATCGAGCCGTTGAAGTCTGGATGGGAGGATCATCAATATAAATGACCGAACCGTTGCAGACAGGGTGGGACAATCATCAGTATAAATGATCGAGCCGTTGAAGTCTGGATGGGAGGATCATCAATATAAATGACCAAGCCGTTGCAGACAGGATGGGACAATCATCAGTATAAATGATCGAGCCGTTGAGTTTTGGACAGGACCAGCTGTCGTTGATTTGAGACGGGCAGATCAGTGTTCAGAATGATCGAGCTGTTGAGTTTTGGACAGGACCGGCTGTCGTTGATTTGAGACAAGCAGATCAGTGTGCAGAATGATCGAGCCGTTGAGTTTTGGACAGGACCGGCTGTCGTTGATTTGAGACGGGCAGATCAGTGTGCAGAATGATCGAGCCGTTGAGTTTTGGACAGGACCGGCTGTCGTTGATTTGAGTGGAGATGACAGATATCTGACCTACCAGAGGGTCAGAGTTGTGTTGAGGCAAGGAGTTGGAAAATGACGTTAGGCTTTGGTGGAACATGAACTGTGCCATTGTCAATGAGATCTTGAATCTCATGTCGAAGACGATAGCATGCGTCAGTGGGATGGCCAGACATTTGGTGGAAGGCACAAAAGAGGTGAGGCTTGTAACCAGAAGGTAGGACTTTTGGCAGGGAAGTTGGGGTCAAAGGTTTGAGATACCCAGACTGACGAGTTTTTCCATCACTGCGGACAGAGGTGCTTCAAAGACAGAGAAACTTCGAGGTTGAGTTCGGGCCCGGTAGCTTTGGGCGTGTTGAACCTGATTGACATCGGCAGCGCGATTGGAGGAAGCAGCAGTGTTGTCCCCATTTGTAGTTGAATTGGCGTAATTGCTTCCACCAAACAGTACGCTACTATTTTCAGAGTAAGCCCTCGGCTTAGCTTTCTGTGAGGAGGACTCTCCCCTAGACAAAATTCCACTCTGCAGGGCATCTTCAATGGCCAGGCCAGACTCAAAGAAAGTTTCAAAGTTTGCAGATGCTTGAACCAACACGAGGTGCTTGGCGAAGTCAGGTTGAAGATTGCAAGAGATGATACGAAGTTGATCCCTCTCGCTCGGGCGCTCAGTCATCAATGCAGCTTTGGCTCTCCACCTCTTAACAAAATCCGCAAAGGACTCCTTTGCTTCAATTTTGGTAGATTCTAACTCATGAGTAGTCATCTTGAGCAGAGAGTTGTAGTTGTACTGTGCAACAAAGGCAACCCCAATATCCTCCCAAGTTCTTCTTTTGGAGATGTCGAGCGACATGAACCAATGGAAGGCAGGCCCAGAGAGAGTTTGAGGAAAAAGCTGAGACATAGCCTCACTTTCTACACCCAACAACTTCATTGCAGCATGGTAGCCAAAGAGATGAGTCTTGGGATCACTGCTCCTGTCGAACTTAACCAAGTCAGGCATCTTAAATTTGTCAGGAAGCCTAGCATCAGGGTACAAGCAAAGACGATCCAGGTCAATTCCCCCTGCACTGATCTTCTCGGATTTTGAAACAGCTTCTTCTAGCTTAGCCATCCTGGCCATAAGTGCAGCTATGTCAGGGTTTTGAACAGGCCTAACAACAGCGGGGTTTGGATTTAGAGCAGGCACACGAGCCTTTCTAGGGTTGGGCTGAACAATGAGACGCCCTGCATGGTTTGGATCCTCGACAAAGACATGTTCTGCATGAACATCCTCATCGTCCTCGCCTTCCTCTTCGGCCGCTGATGGAAGACGAGTGTTGATAAGGTCACTCAAACGGGAGATGGAGGCATCAGTCTGAGTGGCTCTCTGTTGCATAGCAGTGATACTGTTCTGGAGGTTCATGAGCATGGTTTCCAGAGTGAGCGGTTGAGGCTGATCTGCCATTGCAGGTTTTTCAATGGAGTTTGATGAAGAAGCTGAAGATGGGGAAGCCAGCGGCGTGACTTTTTGCAATATCGATGGCGAACCCGACTGTAGGGTGGCCAATAATGAACTTGGAGAAGCCTCCGTTATGATTGACAAGGAATCTAGCCTGACAAGCCTTTGAACCGGATGCTGAAGACGTTCCCAAGTAGGTTTAGCTCTTCCTTTTGGTACTCTCTTGTTCGGTGCAATGGTTCCAAACTAGACAGTAAAGTAATTGAAAGCTCAGTGACGTTCCTGCAGCAATTAGAATGCAATGCACATGTTGCCATCGTCGGTGTCCTCCTAGACTCTACAATTACAGACAAGTCTGTCTCATGATGTTTGGATGCTGCCAAAATCCTCAGAAATCTTTTCGAGGGTGTATCCTTTATTAGAATCGACTAACACTAAGAGATGTCAAAACAGTCTAAGCCTTTGACTATTCCGTTCTCGAAGTTTCAACTTTGGAGTCCGGAACAACTCAGTATTGATGACATGGCACCTTGACTTTGAACGCCGCGGTGTATAGTGACTTCGCACTTCAACCTGGGTAGTGCCAATGACATGGCATCCATACTTTATGGTTCCATATTTTCGGTTGAAATTTCAATAAGGCATGAGCCAAGGACTTAAAAAGGTTTGATTTCCCAAAATCTCGCTGATCTAAGGACTTTGAAAATTTAGCAACGTGCACCATTAAGATGCATGACTCTTCATCGGGTCATAGCAGCGTCCTAATATGCATAAGACAGATTCGAAAGAGAGACAACCTAGAAGCCGCTCTAAACATGCTCCTACGCAAAACGGTATGTATGTACAAAAACAGAGACGAGTTTGCCTAACGAATTTCAGACGTTGCCAGAATCCTCAGAATTCTTTTCGGCCATGTGTTCTTGAGTAGATCATCAAATCTTAAAAGATGTCAAAATAGACTAAATCTTCGACTAGTCCCATTTGAAGGTTCAACTTTGAATTTGGAACAACTCGGTGGTGATGACATGGCACCTTAACCTTGAACACGGTGGTGTATAGTGACTTCGCACTTCAACCTGGGTGGTGCCAGTGACACGGCATCACTACTTTTGTTGTTCCATATTTTCGGTTGAATTCTTAACCGGGCATGAGCCAAGGATGTAGTAAATTTTGATTTCTCAAAGTCTCATTGAACTAAGGACTTTGCGATTGATAACGAACATTTGACAGAATGAACGACTCCTCATCGGGTCCAACAACGTCTTAGACTGCGCAAGACAAACTTGAAAGAAAGAACCACTCTAAGCATGCTCCTATGCAAAATAATGTATGTACTGTACATGCGATAGGAAAAGCAGTAACACGTAGAGAATATATGGGGGTTAGATGCAAGTAATCTTACCTAGTAGGTACCTGTCCTAGTTTGGAGAGTTCTAATGCTTTGTATATGCAAAGGCTGGTTTTGGCTTGTAACAGGTTCCTCGGACTAGAGCCAAGATATACCTCCCGCTGCCCGCGTAATCGTAGAGCAACAGTCAAACGGTAGAATGACTCATCTTCGTCGAAGGTTGTTAGTCATTCGGGGTCCCCGGGCTCCGGTAAACCGTGTCAGATTGCCAAAACGATCCAACGAGGTTTATCCCACATCGATGCACATGAAGATGCTAAGGAATTTGATTAATGAAACAGAATCGCAAATTCGCAAATGCCTTTTCAAATTTGGCTCTCTTTATTGATCAATACTTAGAAGAAACTACACGAGAGAACAATCGGAAAAGCCCCAGATTGGATGGCCGGACACGAGGTCCTGTTAAATCACCAATCCTTTCTTCGGCAGCGCGAAACTCACCGTTTTGACAGGCTTTTAAGGGATTGTTCCCAAGCGTATTAAAAACTAAGTATAAACTAATATTGATTCGATCCCCAGCAGAGTCGCCACTGTGGGCCATGCGATTTGCCCGATCTTTCTCTCTCCTCGGTGAAAGGGATTCCGTTCCCTGCCCTTTGAAAAAGGAAAGATGCTGCCGGTTCGTGAGATCGCTTTTTTTGAAGCTGGACGATAAGCGCTCGCGAAGATACAGAGTCACCACTCGGGTTTAAAGGTCCGACACCCAAGGAACCGTATTTCGAAGCACTTGCCGCGCTGTTTGATTTGAAAAAGTTAAGGAACCAGTCCGTCATAACCATATCTGGGTTCGGGAGCCAGGTTACGAGAGGGGAAGGGTTTTATGGCACCCCTCTCGCCCAATCTGGAGATCGGTCTCTACTTAGGCGTTTGCGAAAATGTTATTTTGTTTGCGATTCTGTTTGATTAATCAAATTTTAGCCAATTAGGGCGGGGGAACAGTTAATCGGGGATTAAAACTGTAACACGTTTACAGGATGTGATAGATATCATAGATGAGCAGTTAGTATAGGATGAGAACAGACTGCTATGGGAGTTTAAATAAATTGGGGAGCCCCTGTTTTAGAGTGACGTGCGCAGGAAGAAATCGGCATGCACTGAACAAGTCATTGCATGCTGTTCACTCTTGCGCGCATAATTCCAAGACAAGCGTGCGCCGGTGAGCTCAAACCCACAACTCTTATTCTCAAACCTTCTGGGCTCTGGAAGGACCAGTGCACACCCAGGACAAAACACGCAGTTTATAGGCAACATAATATACAGTTTAAAGGCTTAAAAGCCCTAGAAATTGACAAAACACCCCATAAACAGTGTGGGGACAGAATAACAGCCTAAATCCAAGTTACCCGTGCAAGGCCACTCACTGGTCAGAGGCAAACTGTCGCGCGACGAAGCCAGTCTGGCGCGCGAGGATGCGCCCTGGCGCAGGGCGCACTGTCGCGCGATGGAGTGAGTCTGTCGCGCGATGGTGCGCCCCGGCGCACTGTCGCGCGATGGAGTGAGTCCGCCGCGCGATGGTGCGCCCTGGCGCGGGATGGTTGCGCCCTGGCGCGGGCCAGACCAGTGCTTGGTTTACACATTTCTGGGTTACTGGGACAGATCCAGAATGTTCCCAGGGGGACTCCAAAACAGCAAAAACTCATATTGAACTAAGACTAGCAGTTTATACAAAGGAAAGCAGTAAACTGATTATTATCATGCTTGCAGAGTGATCTATATACACATGAATGCAAAACAGTAGGACACAAATCCCCACGCGGTCCATCTCACGCCGCACCGGAGTGTCGCGCAAGAGAGTGGGACCATCGCGCGTTGGTTCTTACCATGACGGTTTTTGAAACCTTGCCAGCTTTAGGACCAGGACTGGTATTAATTACCCGTCTTGGCCCTGCCAGCCCCCCTCAGGGATCAGAACATAAAACAACAAAGGTAAGCTATACCTTCGGCTTCGGGTTTGAAACGAATTTGAGCCTTGAGGTTGAAAATAGGATTTGAGGTGTTTGAGGATTGTTAAGTGTGTGAAAGTGGGAAGAACAAGCTATGTTCTTAGTAGGGACTTTGTAACCTTTCAAAAACAATGGAACCCTTTTAAAACCTTTGAATTTTGTTAACCCTTTGAAAGAGAAACAAGGGAAAATGCTAACCCTTTTAAAACCTTTTGAATTTGTTAACCCTTTGAAAGAGAAACAAATGGGGGTATATATAGGGAAAGGGGGTGAATCTGGTTGGAAACAGAGGAGTTCAGGCAGTCCACGAGGCCTAGCTGAGGCTGCATTGGTGGCTAACTGTCCTCCTTCAGAAAGATTGGTGGTAGGATAGACCGTCGCGCGACGAAGTGAGTCTGTCGCCCGATGGTGCGCCCTGGCGCACTGTCACGCGATGGAGTGAAACCCTCGCGCGATGGTGCGCCCCGGCGCAGGATAGTTGCGCCCTGGCGCGGACCAGCAAGGTTTTTGGTTTTTGAAGTGGCTTAGGCTAGGTTAGGTTCAAGGGTTTTGCAAACACTCAAAACTCAAACACGCTATCATTCCTGGGGTGTTCTTGATCCATTTCATCATCGGGGAATCAAAAACCGTAAATAAACTAATCTGGAAACCCAGATTTGGGTGTCTACACAGTTCTATGAGAATTGCTAGTTTTCATAGTCACTTCAATGAGAATTGACGATGAGAAGTGACTGTTTTCATAAAGAACTAGCTTTGTGAACTGGTTATGAGAACTGGACTATGTGAACGGGCTATGTGAACTGAAAAATACACAGTTCACATAGTCTTACCACACACTAAAATACACTGTTTTCATAAAATATATATCGTTCTCATAGAAAATATATGGTTCTAATAGACAGTTCTCATAGATAATACACAGTTCTCATAAAAAATACACAGTTCTCATAAAAAAATACTCAATTCTCATAGACAGTTCTCATGAATAACACACAGTTCTCATAGAAAAATGCACAATTTTCATAGAAAATACACACACAAAAAAAATTGAACAAAAATAAAAAGGTAATCAAAATCAAATATAGTTATAAATGTTCTAACCGCCATGTCTTGAAAAAGTAATCAAAGTAAAAAAGTAATAGTTCACATAGGAAATAAATTGATTGAGAATTGAATTTTTATCTGTCAATTCTCATAGTCAGTTTTATGAGAACTGTTCAATTCTTATAGAGAATTGGCTATGTAAACTGAACTATGAGAATTGACTATATGAATTGCCAATTTTTATAGTCAGTTCTATGAGAACTGTCAGTTTTCATAATCAATTCTATGAGAATACACAGTTGTCATATGAAATGGCTATGTGAACTGAAAAATATACCGTTCAAATAGCCTCACAACACACTAAAATATATGATTCTCATAGAAAATACATACAGTTCTCATAGACAATCATCATGAACAATAACAGTTCTCATAGAAAAAAATACAGTTTTTATAGAAAAAACACAGTTCTCATAGAAAATATACAGTTCTTATATAAAATACACAGTTCTCATAGGGAATTTTCACAGAAAATACACAATTCTCATAGAAAATACATAGTTCTCATAGACAGTTTCCATAGAAAAAACATAATTCTCATAGCAATCATCATGGACAATAACAGTTCTCATAGACAATTTCTAATAAAAAAATACACAATTCTCATAGACATTTCTTATAAAAAATACACACACGAATAAAACTTCTAATCTTGAAATTAACCTTAAAATTAGTTAGAGATTAAAATCCTACATGGAAAAAAAACCCACTCTGGTTCCACAATAATCCTCTCTGTCGTCATCACAATCGCTTTTGCTTTGCTTCTGAATTCCAAAGAACAAAGGTGCAATTAAAAGACATTACATAGGCTCTGGTTGGCCGCCACTACTCTGTACATTTCCAATCGATATCTTTCGTCTCATGGAAAATACAATTCTCATAGACAATCATCACGGACCGTAATAGTTCTCATAGAAAAAACACAGTTCTTATAGAAAATATACAGTTCTTATATAAAAAACACAGTTCTCATAGGGAGTTCTCACAGAAGATACACAATTCTCTTAGAAAATACACAATTCTCATAGATAGTTCTCATACAAAAATGCACTAAAGTAGTGTTCTCATGAAAAAATACACACAATTCGAGAACAACAAATAACCATCACCTCTTAGTCCTCCGCATTCGGATTTACTCCCTCCGTCCCATAATATTTGTCTGGTCCGCAAAACGGAGACTACAAAATAATGCATTTCTTTCAAAAAAAATTC
Source organism: Rhododendron mucronatum var. ripense (assembly GCA_019656295.1). Taxonomy (NCBI): domain Eukaryota; kingdom Viridiplantae; phylum Streptophyta; class Magnoliopsida; order Ericales; family Ericaceae; genus Rhododendron; species Rhododendron mucronatum. Next base: position 1,509,593 of record BPLT01000041.1, read on the forward strand.
AAATTTTTTTCACAAGTTAAAAGAACTCGTCGAGATCTAGTAAGTTGTTGAATTTTTTCCCAACTTTTCTTACAAAAATAGAATTATTTTTACGTCTTCGTTTTGCGGATCGGACAAATATTATGGGACGGAGGGAGTAGTTTTTCGTAAATTAGCCACCGAAGATCACTTCTCCAATTCAGCCTCTCAAAAACCAAACAGATAGATAATATAATAGTCCGAGATCGCACCTCTTATCCCTTGGAGACTGAGCTTCTCTTTGATTTTTCGTGTTAATCGGCGATTCGAGTGAATCATTAAGTCCATTTGGCGGCGGTGGTAGCTTCAAAGGTTTGATTTTGCTGCCGTCGAAGAGCTCGTCGATCGTTATTTGTAATTGTCTGCTTTAAATGGAATATATTCGAAATTGCCGTCGTCGTGGTATCTGTATTTTATCAGTTGAGACACAATATCGAATCATGACCATATAGATCTGAAAGAGGAAAAGCAAGAGGAAAAGAAATCCCTAGAAGCAGGGACTGATTAAAGAAAAAAACCAAGAAGTTTTGTGGTGATTTAGTTACTCGATCGATCAGTAATGGCGAAGAGAACGAAGGTTGTAGCGCTGTTGTTGTTGTTGATGATGATGATGATCACCTGCCGGAGGTTTTGAGGCGAGAGCTGCTACTCCCCCCCCCCTGACACACACCCCTCCCGGCCCCACCAGTCTTTTTCCCAGATTACCCCCTCCCTCTCTCTCTCTCCCTCTCCCTTTTCTTTCCCCCTTTTCTTTCTTTCTTTTTTTTTTACAGTTTTTACTTTTCTTTTTCTTTTTTCCTTTTCTTTTTTCCTTTTCTTTCCGATTTGGTTTTTTTTTTTTCATTTTATTTCATTTTCTTTCTTTCCGATTTTCTTTCTTTTTCTCTTTAATAATAGGTTCAAGTCTTTTTTTTTTTTTAAGAAAGCGGGTTCAAGTCTAATTCTAGGCTTTGTAAAGTAAAAGAAAAAAAAGTATTTCAATTGATTATGTTTATCCGACTGTTTTCTTTTTCTTTTTTTGTCCTTTATAGATTAAAAAATATAGTTACGAAAATAAGTGTTTCAATTTTCAATCCGTTTGAATCAGTGCAAAGATGTTATTTTTCTGATTATTTCATCCTAAATGGTCGTAATAAATTTTTGGCTTCAAGGCCTTTCAATGGACACCCTAAGAGAGTCTTGAAACTAAATAATGAGTTTTAGGGTGTTTATTGAAAGACCTTAAACCAAAAAAACGATCTTTGCTCTGATTTAACTGAATTGCAAATTAAAGCACTTAATTCTTGAATTATATTTTTAAATATACAATGGGTGTATTTATGGAAATTAAATAAATGGTTGAAAAATTAAGTGCTCCAAATTTCAATCCGTTTGAATGGGTGAGAAGATTTTATTTTTTTGATCATTTAATTCTAAAGAGTCATAATTAAATTTTGACTATAGGACTCTCGTTGATTAGCCCTAAGAAAGTTGTAGAATCAAATATCTCTTAGGACTAACCAAAGAGAGCCCTAGAATCAAAATTTAATTATGACCATTTAGAATTAAATGATCAGAAAAATAAAATCTTCTCACCCATTCAAAAGGATTAAAATTTGGAACACTTAATTTTTCAACCTTTAGTTTATATATTAAAAAAATGGTTAAAAAGTTAAGTACTCCAAATTTCAATCTGTTTGAACCGATAGAAAGATTTTATTTTTCTGATCATTTTACCCTAAATGGTCATAATTAAATTTTGACTCTAGAACTCTCGTTGATTAGCCCTAAGAAAGTCGTACAACCAAATATCTTAGAATTAACTAACGAGAGTCCTAGAGTCAAAGTTTAATTTATGACCATTTTGGATAAAATGATCAGAAAACTAAATCTTTCTATCGGTTCCAACTGATTGAAATTTGGAGCACTTAATTTTTTAACCATATTTTTTAATATATAAATTAAAGGTTGAAAAATTAAGTGTTCCAAATTTCAATCCGTTTGAATGGGTGAGAAGATTTTATTTTTCTGATCATTTAATTCTAAAGGGTTATAATTCTTTTTTTTCTCAACTATTTTACAAAGCGTATAATTAAACTTGAACCTATTATTAAGGAGAAAAAAATTCAAACCGAAAAGAAAGAAAAAAAAAACCAATCCGAAAAGAAAAGGAAAAAAAAGAAAGAAAAACAGACCGTAAAAGAAAGAAAGAAAAAAAGAAAGAAAGAAAAGGGAGAGAGAGAGAGAGAGAGAGAGGGGGGAGGCGGGGGTAATTCCGGAAAAAGGTGGAAAAAGGCGGTGGGGCCTGGGGGGGGTGTGTGTAGGGGGGGGGGGGGGGGGGGGGGGGAGTAGCAATTTACTTTTGAGGCGAGATGGAATCAATGAGACTGGGATGGTCTAGAATAAAAAGGACAGAAAAGTCATGACATAACACATCCGAACCTCCGTAGGTTCGGAAATAATATTCAGGATTGGAATGAAACTGAACCTGAAAAACGGGACCGGCCTCTAATTTACTATAAAAAATTTTGACAACTCTAAATTTTAAGTTGTTAGAGAAAGAGGGTTATGTGGATGTCAAATTATACTTGTCAATTTGTCACATAAGCCTCCCAAAAATTTTGACGCCTCCAAATTTGAAGTTTAAGGATGGAGATGCTTTTATAATAGTAATATATTTTGACAAACTCAATTTATTTATTCGATTATTTACCACCTTATCTCTTCTTTATAACCTCGCTTACATATTCCGGGTAGCAATATAATCTCTTATTTTTCACAACTCCCACCTTTCTTAATTCTCAAGCTCTGTCACAGCTTCAGATCCAGATTCCTTTTGTGCTACTTAACCATCTTTAACTTGTTCAATCCCCTTCTTCTTCTCCTAAAGGAACTCCATTAAACCTCTCAGCGCGCTCTCCGTCTTCTCGTTCTTTAACAATTGCTCGCCTACTTCCGCAGGAGTCACCTTCTTCATCTCCATCAACTGTTCGATCTTCATAAAGAGCGGATGCTCTAAAATTCCAAGGTAATTTTGGGCAAGCATTTTGAACCCACAAGGGGTGCAATAAGACATGTGCATATGCACGTCCATCCGCCCGGGGCACAAGAGCGCAGATTCGAGCTTTTCTTTGTGATTGGTTGTGAAAATAATAATCCGCTTGTCCCCACAGCTTGACCACAACCCGTCGATGAAATTAAGTAGTCCGGAAAAGGTCACCTGCAATTGAGAGAAAATTCAGTACTGTGTTTTCTGAATAGGCTGTGTTTGTGTGAGTAAACATGAATTAGCCGTGATTCACTTACCCCAGTAGACCCGTGACCGTACTGGAAAGGATCCCTACCCACCAAACCTTTTTGGCGCTGCCTTTTTTGGCGTCGCCTTAATCCGACGTTGCAACTCAATGGAGCAATCAATGTCTTCCACCACCAAAATCGACTGATTCGCCGTCGAAATGAGCAAGTTCCTTAGCTCAGAATTGCTCCTCATAGCAGCCAACTCCAAGTCAAACACATCCAAGTTTAAGTAATTCGCCACGGCCGCAATCAAGATTGATTTCCCAGTCCCAGGGGGACCATAAAGCAAGCAACCCCTCTTCCACGCCTTCCCAACTCTCCTATAAAATTCTTTCCTCTTCGCAAACCTCTGCAAATCCGCCATTATATTTTGCTTCGCTTCTAATTCCATAGCCAGAGTGTCAAAAGTTGATGGATGGTCCAGATTCACGGGTTGCCACAGCTTCGATCTCGGCCCCATGCCCTGGTCGATCTTTGGGGTCCAAAGCTTCAGTGTTCTCTTCTCCTTTATTAAGATCTTTGATTTCTCCAATATATATGGCAAGTTGTTCGGCTACGAAAATGCTCAAGGACTGAGCGTGCGGGCGTGCCAAGACTTGTCGCGTCTAACGTAAGGACTGGGCGTCCCTTTTCTGACTTCGAATCTGTGAGGGCGATAGTGCTGCAAACCTAAGGGCTGGATTGCAGTGATGGTTCGTGGTTTTGCCTCTACGAGCGAGGACTTAATAATTTCCTAACCGTGTAGGAAAAGAAGTAGCAACGTAGAATGACTTTATTATGTCGTAATAATAAGGCCGGAGATATGAGAGAGATATGAATAATTTTATTACGTCGTAGTAATAAAATTGGGGTACAAGAGAGATAGAAACTCGAATTACTTGGAGAAGTAATTGAGTAAAGGTGAGAAATGAGATAATTGCTTCACTGGGAAGACTTTGGTTGCTTCGCTGGGAAGGCTTTGATTTTAAGCGTTGAGCTTGATTGGTGTGTGGACCCTTTTTCCTTCTTGTCTTCTAGTATTTATAGGCCAAGGGTCTTCGATTTTCTGCATGTAAAGGGCCTGCTGTCCTCTTCCCGTTGCGCCATGTGTCTCTCATAACTCCCCACTAATTTAGATCATGGGGTAATGGGAAGTTAATGGAAGTTACAAGAGATCATGGGTAAATAGTGCACAGGTCCAGATCTGAGCCGAATTTCTGCCTTCACCATAAGTTGACATGTGTCTTGAGTAAGCCTTGGATGTTGCCACGTGTCTACCCACTAATATATTTAGTGGGATCATGGGTGGTTATTAGAAGTAAATATCAATTACCCATGTGTTTACTTGGATCATGAGCCGTTAAAAGGTTTGAAAAAGGCCAATTAAGCTCATGGGCCTATTTCCTCTCCTTCTTTTGTGGCTAACAAAGAACCTCCAGCCATTTGACTCGGTCAAATGGCCTTCCAACAGCCAACAATTCCCTTCTTTTTCTCCACTTTTCATGGGCCACTTGGGTAATGGGCCATTTAAATAAATTAAATGGCCTTTTAACATATTTAACCCACAAAAATACTTATCAAGCTTGAACAAATCATGGGCCGGCTGAATTCTTTTTGTACATAGGCCCACGACCTTCTAATTCTGAGCCCAAATCCAACTAACATTAATTGGGCCCAGTCAATATGGGTTCGGCCCAATTAATTTTGATCCAATACATCTCTATTTCTTGGCCCAATTTAATTAAAAGATAATTAAATGGCCTTCCAAAGCTTGCCCAGGACTGGGTGCCAAAAACGGGTGTAAACAATGCCCCCCCATGCCTTGATCTTGTTCAAGATCTAGGCTTGTAAATTAGGACAGAGTACAGTTTTTGGCATAACCAAACGAGTCCTTATCGCCAGATTTGAAAAATAATCAGGCTTGTTCAGCCTAAGAATTTTAGATTCCAATATTTAAACCCCAAAAAGATAATCAGGCCTTAATTAGGCCTAACAACTTTTTGAATTCCCAAGCATATCTCTTAATTGGATCTTAAGCTCCCACTTTGAATTGAACTCTACCATTTCCCGAGATAAAAACCCCACTGAAGACCCCTATCGGCAATAGTAATCATCATCCTTTAGGGCCTAGGGGACACGTGTCAACGCCCCAGGCCTTGCATTGGCTGCCATGCAGTCTTTTCCATTGCCAGGACTCCCTTGTGTCAATCAAGAGCCCCCTCTTTTCGCTTGCCAATCAAATCTCCAGCGTGAAGAGTAATAAGTGCAACGGCGTTTTTGATTCCTGCACCGTGCTTCATAAAAACTCTCCCTCGTGTAACCCCCATTCTCTTTCTACCCTCTCTCTGTTTGCTTTTCCCTTACTCGAGAGAAACCCAGCAAAGAAAACCCTAAACCTCCACGGTTCCTGTCTCTGTTCTCGACTCTTTGCAGAGATGGCCACCCACAAAGCCCACACGCCGCCTCCAAACCCTAACAGCCTATCCGTACAGATTCGCAAGATCCTGGCTGACGAACACATTGCGATCACCAATGACGTTTTAGTGATTGCGAACGCTGATCGAGTAGGATTAGGGCCTGCTTTTCAGCTTGGGTTCCCTCCTCAACTCTCCTCGATGTACCCCCTGGCGGAAGAAGCCCTTCCCTTCGAGTCTCCCAGCCTTGATTGGAGCCGCTTTACCACAGAAATACCCAACAGACTTTGGCATAGACCTGACGCCAGGTATATCGAGTGGCTTGATCGAGTATTGGAGGCCAAAGGAGATCTGTGGAGGCAGATCGGAATCAGAGACGCCATTCTTCTCAGCCGGTCTCTGATCGACATGGACAAAAATCTCTTCCTTGCAGCGTCACAGTTCTGGTCAGTCACCACCAACTCTTTCCACTTCAAAGTAGGTCTCATGAGCCCCACCCTTCAAGACTTGGCTTTTTTGACGGGCCTCCGTCCCCATGGGATTGAGGCCAATTATTTTTTGTCCCAAAAAACCCCCTACTTTGAATACAAAGAACCCTTGTCCTTTTCCCCTTTTATCAATCATTACGCTAGAAAGGGTCCTGTTGAGGATAGTGAACACGTTGCTTTCCTCTCGTACTGGCTAAACAAATTCATCTTCTGCGTGTCTGCCAATAGAGTGACCAAGGACTTTATTGACTTGGCCTGTGCCCTAGCTTCTGGGCAGAAGCTGGCACTAGGCCCTTTGGTCCTGGCCCATCTTTACCGAGGTATGAAAGAGTTGATCAGTAACAAATTTGTCTTCGCCCCTGGTCCACTGTGGATCATCACCCTCTGGCTATGGTCCTACTTTCCCAAATTTGCCCCGCCCATGATCAAGAAATCAGAGAGTACTTGCTATGGCCTTCATTACATTGACACCCGTGGCCCTCGATTTGCGTTCGACGTTTATTTCAAATTTTTCTACCACGAACTTACGAGCATGGGAAAGAATTGGATGCCATTTGTAAGGGATACCGTACCTTGGTGGCTGAAACGAGGTGCCTCGGATCCAGGAGATGATTACGACGATCACATGGAGGTCTGGACCAGCTTCTTGATCTCCAGGGACCTTATGTACGGGATGGCTTTTACTCCTACCAACTACAAGTGCGGAGTGGAGTACTACAATGCGGCTCAATTTGCCAGGCAATTTGGCTTGTGCCAGCTTACTCCTGTGCCCCCATACCAGTCCTTGAATGAGGACTTCACAGACAGGCCCGTGATCCAGCCAAGGGATTTGGAAAGAGTCAGGAATGTCCTCCCTGAAGCTAGGAAAACCTTTGCCCTTCACTCCTACGTGGAACGTACTGACAAGGGAGCGAAATTTGACAGCTGGTGGGGCTACTATACAAAACTGCATTTTTCTGCCCCATATCTAGACATTCTCACCAATGTTCTGCCTCACCCAACCGGCGCCCCTGAACCTGGCATAACTGTTCCTTTGCAACAAGCTCGTCCTTCCCTAGCCTCCAGTGTCAAAAGAAAAGGTAACATAAAGAGGCTTATGCTTTAATTTCCTTGATTCTTCACAGGTTTGGACTGATTTCTCTTCTGATTGACAGGCTCAGAAGAGGATCCGAAGGAAGTGTCTGCCAATCCTCCCGCTCAAAGGCCAAAAAGGGTGAAGACCACAGCCAAAAGGCAATGGCCAAAGGTATGAACTATTTTAGTCCTCTGCTTGATCCTTCAGGATAAGGTAATTATGCCTCTATTTTCTCTGTAGGCTTCTGAGACCGTAGTTGCTGGAAGAACGCGGAGTAGTGCTAAAACAAGCTCTCCCGAAACTGATCCTTCGGGAAAGGTCTGGGCTCTCCTCAGCTCTTCTGCTTACACTTTGTTTGAATGTCCTACTAATCTCCCTTCCTACAGGTCACCTCCAAAGGCGAAGAAGAGCAGGCGGAATCAGCCCCTTCGAAGAAAAAGAGACTGAGAAAAAGGATTTCAACCCCAGCCGACTCTGAGAACACCGTGTCCGCAACGGAGCATAATCCTATCGTAAGGATGTACTGTGACATGAAATTCCCAGCATTTATGGCCCCGTATTACCACCAACTCCCTCTTGTTTTCAATCCCCAGGAACTCGATGACTACTTTGAGGAGGAAGTAGAGGTTGAAGAGAAGAAACTCGACCTGTCCGACCAAGAACCTGAACACGAGGCGTCATCAAGGACTCCAGAAAAGCCCAGATCTCCAATTGCCCAGTCTGCTCCATCAGTGAATCCTTCAGTTGAGCCTGAACTTGCCAATGTGGCGGAGGAAGATGAGGATGAGGACTTGGACTCTCTGTTCAAGTCAGCCCAGGATCTGTTGAAAGCAGCCACTTCTGGCACCTCTGGCAGTGGTCTTGGCTCCACTTCACAATCTCAGTTCTCCTCTGAAGAAGTTTCTGAGGCTAAAACGGCTCTCAGAATGGCCTTGCTCCAAAATTTCAAAGCTGTGGCCCATCCTGCTAGGGCTTCAAATATCAAGAAGGCCATGGACGTACTCGTAAAGTCCCAAGCCTTGGGGGGAGAAGAAGCCGTACTCCAACGTTTCCAAAAGGAATTCCCTGACATGGTGAAGTCTCATGACTCCTCCTCCCATGAACTCAGCAAGGTACATGCCAAGATGGCAGAGCTAGAGGCGGTTGATGTGGAGCTCGCCAAGTTCAGCGCTGAATGGCTTCAACTGAAAGAGGACATGCGATTCAATGAATCAAGCATTGTCGCTACCTCTGATGAGATCACAGATCTTAAGGCCAAGTTAGCACGAGCTGAAGGCCGCTTGGTTGACCTCCGGAAGGAAACCACGAATCTGTCCAAACAGCATGACGACCTGAAAGCTGGCTCACGGAGCCAAAAGATGAAATTGAACCTTCTGGTTGAGGAGATGCCAAATCTTCGAGGTCAGAGGGAAATGCTCGAAACTCAGCTTGCCAGCCTTGACACATCTTGGGAGGAACTCAAAAACAATCTTGAAGGCCGTCTGTAGGTCTTGGTTTCTGAAATCCCACCTCTTTTCTTTTGTTTTAAACTTGTTATAACTTTGATTTTGCTCTCCCCCTGCCTGGCCTGGAACTTTCCCTTAAATGGCCAAGGCACTGGTTTGGTTTAACGACAGGTGGCCTAAGCTTGAGGCCTTTATCAATCTTTGCATGACAGGTATCATGGCCTCTGCTCAGGCCTTGCTGACAGACTTTTCTATGGCTTACTAGATTGGATTTCACCAAAGTCTCTCATTTCCCACATAGTAGGATAATGATGCTTTAAGTATTTTCCATTTGTTAAATGTCTAAACAAACCACCATTTAAGTCCATAAGAAGATAAACATTACCTTTAAGGACTTGAGCGATTTGGTAAGGTCCTTCCCAGGTTGGGGACCACTTGCCATATCTTGGATTCTTTTCTCCCAAAGGAAAGACTGCCCTCCAAACCAAGTCCCCTTCAGTGAAGCTTTTCTTTCTTACGCGTTTGTCGTAAGATCTAGCCACCCTCCTTTTCTGGACCAACATGTGGTCCAGGGCTGCAAGCCTAACTTCATCTAAGTCCTCAAGTTCCATCAACATGGCCTGAGTATAATCTGCAGGAGTGAGGCCATGTTAATATGCTATCCTTGCTGACTTTACTGCTACCTCCATTGGTAGGACTGGATCATGCCCATACACCAGCATGTAAGGAGTCACGTTAGTGGCTTCCTTCTTTGAGGTTCTGTAGGCCCATAAGGCCTCAGATAGTAATTCATGCCATGCCCTTGGATTATCCTCCACCATTTTCTCTATAATGTTGACCAGAGTCCTATTGGTGGACTCGGCCTGACCGTTCCCTTGAGCATAATAAGGAGTGGAATTGGACACAATGATCTTTTGCTGTGCAGCAAAGTTAACCACTTGCTCACCCATGAATATCGTCCCTCTATCTGCAACCAAATGTTCAGGCAGCCCAAACCTATGGATGATCCTTTCCTTGAGTACCTTGATTATCTCTTGTTGATCCACGGATTTTAATGGCACAGCTTCTGCCCATTTAGTAAAGTAATCCGTGGCTACCAAGATGTAAGCATGATTTCCTGAGGAAGGAGGATAAATCTTTCCAATCACATCAAGAGCCCAGCCCCTAAATGGCCAAGGTTTGACCACGGCATGATAATCAGCTGCAGGGACATGCTGAATTGGGCCATGGGCTTGACAGGGCTGACATCCCTTGGAAAAACGAATACAGTCCTCTAAAATAGTTGGCCAATAGTATCCATACCTTCTGATCAACCATCTCATCTTTATCCCTGATTGATGAGCTCCACAGATTCCTTCGTGGACTTCACTCATGACCCTCATGGCTTCAGGGTACCCTAAGCACCTTAAAAGTAGGTCATCTTCAGGGCTCTTTTTGTATAACTCGTCTCCTACGAGAATATAACTCATGGCTCTCCTCCTCACCTTCCTAGAAGCCCTATGATGAGGCCTCTTAAGGAAAGAGATGATAGGTGTACGCCAGTCATTTTCGGATTCATCATCTGATTCTTCACCTGTGAAGTCAGAAGTAAATACTTCTAGCCCTAGACCCCTTCTCCTAACAGAAGGTAACAATCTCTTCCGGACTGTGATGATCTTGTGGATTGTCTCTGGGGCTAACTTTAGACCTGTTGAGGCCTGAGCTAAGCTGTTGGCTTCAGTGTTCATGCTCCTTGGAACGTGCTCGACAGTCACATTGTCAAAATCTTGGATTAGTTGCATTGCTGCCATATAATAAGGAGCCAAGTCCTCGCTATAGCATTTGAACGTTCCTGCCAGGTGATTGATGACAAGGTTTGAATCCCCAATAACCTTTACATTTCTAGCCTCTAAATCCCTAAGGATCTCAAGGCCTATGACGACTGCCTCATATTCAGCTTGATTATTTGTACATGGGAAATCAAATTGAAAGGACAATTCAGTCCTCAGGCCTTGGGGAGAAATAATAATTACTCCACAGCCTGAGACCTCCTGAGTCCTTGATCCATCAAAAAGTAGTACCCAAGGAGTGAGTGAGACCTCAAGAGCGTTCAGTCCTACATCAGACTCATCGCCGATATCCACGCATGGATGATCAGCAAGGAAGTCTGCTAAGGCCTGGCCCTTTACAGCTTTTTGAGGAACATACTGGAAGCTGAATTCCATTAGAGCTAAAGACCATTTGCCAATTCGGCCTCTCATGATTGGCCGAGAAAGCAAGTACTTAACTAGGTCTGTTTTACTCATAATGTAAACCAAAACGGGAAGCATGTAGTGCCTCAATTTTATTGCTGAAAAGTACAAGGCAAGACAAATCTTTTCAATAGGAGTGTATCTCCTTTCACAAGGAGTCAACAACCTACTTAAATAATAAACTGCCTGTTCCTTTCCTTGAGCGTTGTCTTGTGCTAAAAGGCCTCCAATAGAGCCTTCAGCTGCTGAGATGTAGAGCTTCAACGGCTTGTTCTTGATAGGAGGCATAAGGACTGGAGCCGTTGCTAAATAGCCTTTGATTTCATCAAAGGCCTTCTGATGGCTTGCCTCCCATACAAAAGTGTCATGGTCTTTCAGCTTCAAGAGCGGAGAAAAGACCTGAACCTTTCCAGCTAGGTTTGAGATGAACCTTCTCAAGAAGTTGAATGAACCCAAGAGCTTCTGCAGCTCCCTCTTGGTGGTAGGAGGCTTTGCTTCCATGATTGCTTTGGCCTTGTTCTTGTCAACCTCAATCCCTCTATTGTGGACCAAGAATCCAAGGAACTTGCCTGCGGAGACTCCGAAGGCACACTTTAAGGGGTTTACTTTCAAATCGAATTGTTGCATTCTCAAGAAAGACTTCCTTAAGTGTTCCAAATGTTCATCATAGGACTGAGACTTGACCACAATATCATCAATGTAGATCTCCATGAAGTGGCCAATGAAATCGTGAAAAATGGCGTTCATTGCTCGTTGGAACGTAGCACCTGCATTCTTTAGGCCGAAGGGCATTACGACCCACTCGAAGGTTCCTAGGGCTCCAGGACACCTAAAAGCAGTCTTAGCCGTATCGGCCTCATCGATAAAGATCTGGTTGTATCCAGAATGTCCATCCATGAAGGACAGAACCTTGTGGCCAGAAGCTCCATCCACCAGTTGATCTGCCACTGGCATCGGATACTCGTCCTTTGGGGAAGCCAAGTTCAAGTTTCTGAAATCTACGCATACTCTGACCTTGCCGTTCTTCTTAAGGACTGGAACAATGTTAGAGAGCCAAGTAACGTACCTGGCTGTGCGTATGAACCCAGCATTGAAAAGACGTTCGATCTCATCCTTGACTTGTAAATAGACCTCATTGGACATCCTCCTTGGCGGTTGTTTGAAAGGTCTGAATTCTGGTTGGATGGGAAGCTTGTGCTCCACCAGGTCTCTGGACAGACCTGGAAGCTCTTCGTATGTCCAAGCAAAACAGGACTTGAACTCCTTCAAGAGCTGGATGAGTTTCTCCCTCACGTCCTTTGGCAGAAGTTGACTAATATATACAGGTTTGGGATGCTCTGTATCTCCCAAATTAACTTCTTCCAAAGGATCTTGCACGTCTGCCTTTAAATCATCTAATTTGGCTGGGGCTGCTTCTAGGTCTTCCAAGCGGATTTCATCAAGATCTTCAACCAGGTTTTCATCCTTGTTGATGACTTCGGCCGCACAGGCCGGAAGATCGTCTTCTGGCTCTTGACTTCCCCTCAGCCTCTTCTCCAGTAAATAAGCTTCAAATTTTGACAATGTGGCTTGAAGGGCCACATGCTTTTCTGCTTCTGAAGGGCTTACTGACATTGCGAAGAATGTTTAGACGAAGCTATAATCGGCCTGCTTGACTCCGTAATCATTGGACCGATTAATTCTTGAAAAAGTGCTTTCACTTCTTCAGCTGACTTGTTGTTATGAATGGGGGCTATTTTATGGCGGCCATACTTGTCAAGGCCTGCCACCTTCATTGGACCAACCCCCTCATCATATAAGTGGGCCTCTGCATGGTTGGTAGAGGCCTTGAATGGTCTACGGTCAGCCCATATCACCTCCACGTCGTCTTGATTCCAAAAAATAAGACATTGGTGAAGGGTTGAGGGGACCGCTAGACAGGAGTGAATCCAATCTCTCCCAAGTAGAACATTGAAGGAAGAGTGTGAATTGACAACAAAGAAAGGTGTTGTTAAGGTCTTGGATCCTATCGTTAAGTTCATGATCAAGATACCTTGGCATGTTGTCTCCTTCCCGGTGAAATCGGTCAAAGCGGCATTGCATGAGACTAGGTCTTGATCAGTCTTTCCGAGCCTCTGCATGATGGACTTAGGAATGAGGTTGGCTGCTGACCCGTTATCTACCAAGATACGGTTCATTGGCATCCCGTCAAGGCAACCTGCAATGTATAAAGGCTTGATGTGTTTGTTCATTGTAGGGCTTGGCCTCTCAAAAATCACACTAGCTGCACGATCCTCACTCTTCTCTTCAGTCTCGTCCTTCAACACAATTACTGAAGGCCCATTCAGTCCTACTGAGAAGGACTCGTTGAGAATCTCCGCTGTCTGCCCCATCTCTACAACATCCCCCTCCATGGCTCTTGGGGTGCTGTCCTTGGCTTCCAGCTCTGCCGGCAAGAATACGACCATATTGCACTGCATATTAGAACCCTGTCCAGGCACAAATACCTTAGCCTGTGGATTCAACTTCGATTTGCCCCCCGAGTCTGACTTCTTTGGTTGAAGAGCTGATTTTTGGAGCAAAGTGACTTGCCTTGGTGAGGGCTGAATCCTGGCTTCTTCAAGTGTTTTTTCCAAGAGAGGTTGTTTCTTGGGCATAGCGGCTTGCTTTGCAGGTAGTTGGGTAACAGCCTCTTTGTATGTTTTCCCAGCTGGGAGCTGCTTCTTCGGTAAAGTCCTCGAAGGAGGCTTGATGATAGCCTCTTCCACAGTCCTTTCCAAAGGCTTGTATACTCTTCTAGCCTTAGGCTCTTCTAGGACTTCCACCTCTTCTTCCGGGACATCCTCCTTCATTGGATCGTCCAGTAGGTTTGCTTCTTCATCAGCTTTTCTAGCTGCCTGTCTGAATCGTTGGCGGCGCCTTTTTTGAGATTTGGACAGAGGTGGAGGTTTGGATGGAAACTTGGGATGTTCAACCCTGTGCCACTCATTTGGAGGAGTGGCTGGAGGTTTAACAACCCTTGGCTTATTTGTAGAAGGAGCAGATATCCTCAAATTGATGAGCTCATCTTCAATTTCAACCAACCCTGGCTGAATTCGGTTGAACACAGATTCCCGTACAACCCTCCTTCCTTTAGATCCGTGAGGCTCCTTATGACTTGACTCAACCCTTCCAACAATAATGCTCTTCAGGGCCGGTTTGTTAGGACTGGCGTGGTGTCCACATTCTGTACACACCATAGAGCAGGTTGGTTTTTCTGGTTTCTTTACTCCTGAAGGTCTGGACCACCATGAGTTTTGCTTTTCGAACCTCCTGACTCGCTCAGTCCTGACATCCCCTTCATCATAAAAGGAATCCCAGAACCTGCCGGGGCTGGACTTGTACGTAGCTCTCGAAGGGGCTCCCAAACTTATCTTCGGCCTAGGGACAGCCCTAGGCATGTCTCTCATGTTGACGGAGACCATATTCGTGCTTAGTCCTGAGGGAAAGGGATTGCCATCCACTCCCATAGGCTGCTTGTCTTTCTCGGGAAACTTGAACTCCCCTCGTTCAATCTTATCCTGGATGTCATTTCTGAATACTATGCAATTATTAGTAGTATGACTCCAGGAATTGTGATACTTACAATATTCTTTGCCCTTCAGTTCTTCCGGGGTTGGAATCTTGTGACCGAAAGGCAGTTTGAGCAGCTTGTCAGCAAGGAGTTGATCGAAGATAGCTTCAGCCCTACCCACGTCAAAAGTATAAGTCCTGGTTGACTTATTGAAAGTGTTCTGGGCTGGCTGCTTTGGGGGCTCCATCTTGACAAAAGCCTTACAAACGTATGGCTTTTTGTTGATGATTTCAGCCACTGCCACGTCTGGGTCTACCTCTGCTTCTACTGCAGCCACCTCATAGTTAGGGTCGCGGTAATACGTCCCTTTGGATGCTGTCTTCCTGTCCTGCTCTTCTGCCAAGAACTTTTCATAATGAGAAGCCTTGGAAGATAATTCAAACAGGTCTCTGAACTCCGTTCCATAGAACTTCTTCTTCATTTCAAAGCTCAGGCCGTTTAGTGCTATTCGCACGTATTCGGCCTCAGGAAGGACTATCTTGCACTTGAATCTAGCAGTCTTGAAACGTAGGAGGTAGGACTCTACAGACTCCAGATGGGTTTGGCGATAGCATGAGAGATCTGCCAATGTCACCTCTGGTTCTACCCTGTAGAACTGCTGGTGGAACATCTCCTCTAACTGTGCCCAGGTCTGAACCGAGTTAGGTGGCAGATTGATGTACCAAGTAAAGGCTGTCCCAGTAAGAGAATTGGGAAAAAGCCTCAACTTCAGTGCATCAATGGTTCCAGCCTCTCCACATTGAACTTGAAACCTGGCAATGTGCTCTACGGTTGACTGCATGCTCTCACCATTGAAGGTCTGGAATTCTGGGACTCTATAGCCCTTTGGGAAGGGTGTATTGTCCACCCCCTCGGTATGAGGCTTCCTATACATTGGCCTTCCCAAAGGTCTGAACCCAGGTCCCAACTGCTCCTGGAGTAGGTTCAAAACTTGATCTCTTCCCATGACCAGGTCTGGTTCAGGAGGCGGCTGTGGATGCGCCTCTTGAGCCTCCTGGTCCTGGACTGGACTTGCCCCCCGAGTATCAGAGCTTTGAGGAGTACGTGCGGGTCCTTTATCCTTTCCAGAGCCCTGGCCTCCTTGCGAAGGCCTTTTGTCTGTCTTGTCGGACTTGTCGGGTTTGTCGGGCTTGCTCTGGTCCTCAACCAGAACAAATCTTTGATCATTATTTGGAGGCGTCGAAGCTCCTCCAATCACAACTCCCTTCTCCTTTTGCCCCCCGAGTGTAGGGCTATTAGATGAAGTAGCGTGATAAAACATTTGGGGAGGGGGAGGTACCCCCAATAAGCCAGCCTGGTCTTGACAGTTGCCAAAGACACCAAACTGTGGAAAGCCCTGCTGCTGAGGAGCGAGCGGTAGCCTCTCTGTAAGCGTAGCAATCATTTTGTTGACTGATATGGTCAGAGGTTCCAAGGACTGAGCGAACGATTGCGAGATTGAACTCGTAACGTTATTGGAGATCTCACGTCCCGCCATAAACATATAATTTTTGACGCTGTCGGTAGCGTCGCTAAGATCTTGGGCGCTGATCTGAGGACCAGCTTCCTCGAGTAATGGCACGTCGACTGCCACTCCCTCAGGACTTTGTGGAGGGTTCGGTTGCTGCTGTTGTTGCGGCTTCTTGACCATGATAAAACCCTTAGATGATTAGGGTCCCACCGGGCGTGCCAAAAGATGTTCGGCTACGAAAATGCTCAAGGACTGAGCGTGCGGGCGTGCCAAGACTTGTCGCGTCTAACGTAAGGACTGGGCGTCCCTTTTCTGACTTCGAATCTGTGAGGGCGATAGTGCTGCAAACCTAAGGGCTGGATTGCAGTGATGGTTCGTGGTTTTGCCTCTACGAGCGAGGACTTAATAATTTCCTAACCGTGTAGGAAAAGAAGTAGCAACGTAGAATGACTTTATTATGTCGTAATAATAAGGCCGGAGATATGAGAGAGATATGAATAATTTTATTACGTCGTAGTAATAAAATTGGGGTACAAGAGAGATAGAAACTCGAATTACTTGGAGAAGTAATTGAGTAAAGGTGAGAAATGAGATAATTGCTTCACTGGGAAGACTTTGGTTGCTTCGCTGGGAAGGCTTTGATTTTAAGCGTTGAGCTTGATTGGTGTGTGGACCCTTTTTCCTTCTTGTCTTCTAGTATTTATAGGCCAAGGGTCTTCGATTTTCTGCATGTAAAGGGCCTGCTGTCCTCTTCCCGTTGCGCCATGTGTCTCTCATAACTCCCCACTAATTTAGATCATGGGGTAATGGGAAGTTAATGGAAGTTACAAGAGATCATGGGTAAATAGTGCACAGGTCCAGATCTGAGCCGAATTTCTGCCTTCACCATAAGTTGACATGTGTCTTGAGTAAGCCTTGGATGTTGCCACGTGTCTACCCACTAATATATTTAGTGGGATCATGGGTGGTTATTAGAAGTAAATATCAATTACCCATGTGTTTACTTGGATCATGAGCCGTTAAAAGGTTTGAAAAAGGCCAATTAAGCTCATGGGCCTATTTCCTCTCCTTCTTTTGTGGCTAACAAAGAACCTCCAGCCATTTGACTCGGTCAAATGGCCTTCCAACAGCCAACAATTCCCTTCTTTTTCTCCACTTTTCATGGGCCACTTGGGTAATGGGCCATTTAAATAAATTAAATGGCCTTTTAACATATTTAACCCACAAAAATACTTATCAAGCTTGAACAAATCATGGGCCGGCTGAATTCTTTTTGTACATAGGCCCACGACCTTCTAATTCTGAGCCCAAATCCAACTAACATTAATTGGGCCCAGTCAATATGGGTTCGGCCCAATTAATTTTGATCCAATACATCTCTATTTCTTGGCCCAATTTAATTAAAAGATAATTAAATGGCCTTCCAAAGCTTGCCCAGGACTGGGTGCCAAAAACGGGTGTAAACACAAGTACTCGTTGATTACCTGTGAATAAAAAAGAATACGTATTTAATGGAAAAATGAGACAGGTTATTCAAGCTAGGTCCTTTGAGCGTCTCGGATACGTATCGGATATAAAGACAGGCCCGATATGGCTGGATATATGTTTCATCCATCAATTAAGTATATTCAATAAGTTTTGGTACATTTTGAATTTAGGATACGGCTCAGATACGTGCTTCCTTGGTTGGGAGTACTTGCTGTAAGCCAAAACAACACAATTTGAGTTTACCATAGCTCAGTGGAACCACAATCACCTCACTGCTACCCATTCTACTCAGGGGGTGTTCGGGGGCCAATTCTATACGTTTTAAATTTTTTCAAGCATAATGAGAATGCGTAAAAGTGTTCGATGACATGTGTGGAGCGAAATGTGCAACGAGGTTGTGTGGATGCAAGTATTATCAAAATCTAAAAAACTCCTCCAACTGCAATTTTTAAATCCTCCATTTCCCAGTTCAATTCTCACAATGCATTTTGACAGATCTATCCTGTTATTAGCTCCCAAATACTCATTACCCCAATCTGATATAAAAACATGATCCGAACTGTCCATTTTATTAGACTTACAGAGTGAATGGTGGTGTTGAAAGAAAAATTAAATTGCTCGGACGCGGGCAGCAACATGAACAAAAACACGTTTGTTTTGCAAAAATTGAAACACATTTGTTGCCTTCTCTGACTTTTGCAAATGAAACTAAACAAAAAATATTTGTTTTTGTTGGTGCAGTTTTAGGAGTTTTTGCGCGAAAATAGAGAAAGCAAATGTGAGGTTGTTTTTTTTTTTTGGTAAAATAAGCCCCAAAAAATCAAGGAAAATTATTTTGCCACTCCACTTTTTTATGATAGCACTCCAAAATTTGTCTTTTAGTGTGTCTTGTTATCTATAATTTTTATACTAAAAGACAAATTTTGAAATAGACAAATTTTGGAATATAATCGTAAAAACATAGAGTGCCAGAATCACTTCCCAACAAACAACACTATTATTATCCATCCAAACACAGCATCCATAGTTTTTGTATTGAAGTGATTGTAGTGCCATCCGCACTATAACGTGTAGTGTGCCGATTCGGCCGTCCATTTTAGCAAATGAATCCAAGCAATGGACGGTCAAAATCTGTAGGTGATTTGGATCAAACATCAGCCATTTGTGCTGAAATAGATGGACAGATTGGCGGCCATGTTTGATAAGTGTGTTAGGGCTTAGGAGAGGATTGCTAATCCGCTAGGTTTTCCAACGTACTCTTTGTTTGGTTGTACAACTAAGGATGGGATTAAGAAGAGGATGGGATTGCTAATCCCAAACTATTCTCGGATTACTAATACCATGGGGTACTAGGTATTAGTAATCCTATCCCAAGCTCCCTCATGTAAAATGGCCACCTTGCCCATAGTTTTTTAACTCAATACCAATAATACCCTCCATTACACACCTCACCTACCCACCCAAAACCCTAATACGTTGCTATTTATACACTTCTCCCTCCAAATCCCAATACTCTGTATTTGTTCATTTTGGTGGCACAAGCGTTATCAGATGGATTGGAGGAATTGGCATTAAGTGTTTGCAAAGGTGTAGTTGTAAGTCCACACTCTCCTCCTATTTCACACCTTTTATTTGCTGATGGTTGTTTCCTCTTTATGGAATATAATATTGAACATGCTTGGTGTTTGAAATGGTTATTTGTTGCTTTGTGAAGTGTTATTTCTTGATGGTCTGAAGTATCAGTTTTGTGTTCTCGCCTGCTGCTTACTCCATCAAGGACTGAAGTTGCAGTTCTTGTTGTACTGCTTGCATTGTTGACCAAAAATTACAAATTCATGAGCTGGTCTTCCATGCAATTATAGACCAGGTTTTCACCCATAGGTATAATTGGAAAATGTAATTTCTATCCTTTGGTGTTCCAATCAAACAAAGGATTGGGATTGGTAACCACAATCCCATGATTTAATCCTTACACAATCAAACACCCACTTGGGATTACACTCGGTATTACTAATCGCATCTAATCCAACACACTTATCAAACGGGGCCTAAAAGCATCCCCGATTCCCCTATTTTTCTCTCCAATTTCTTTTCCACAAGTTCCAAACCAACCCTAATAAAAATCTTGTTATTACTCCTACTTCGTATTGTTTAGTTTAATCCCAAACAAACCCTAATAATGTGCTTGCATGTAATTTGGTTGTGCTAATAAAGACTCTGATAAACAAACTACCTTGTCCTTGATCTTCTTGCGGAAAACGAGTTCAAACCACCGGGCCTCCGACTTCTAAGTCACCGCGCCGTATCCGTAACCCAACGAGTCCGGATTTGCGACGTACTTCCTGTGGGTATCCTTGCAGAACAACCGCCACTTGATCGGAACCCCATTGAACCAGTCAGTCAGCTCCTTGTGCTTCTCCATCGACACCTTGATCCGCTTCTCCCTCTCAAGCTTGCTCGCCCGGAACCGCTTGGTGTTGGGCGAGATGACGGAGCTGAGATAGGTCTCGGCAGCCTGGAGCAGGGTGTTGGGGTAGAGCCCGTCGTACTCGTCGACGGTGAGGGTGAGTTCATTCGAGAATTTGCTGAGGAACTGTGGAGTCTGAGGAAGAGCTCGTGTCGGAACTCACGGGGAATGAGGTCCTTGGCGAGGGAGCAATGAGGTTATGTTAAAAGTTAGTCTATGCGTAGAGTTTGGATTAATTATGGGAGAAATGAGCTTATCTTACTTGTTAACAGGGATGACAATTACCTCCGATCCGTCCTCGCCTCCGACCTCCCCGCCCCGATCCGAGCGGATATTTCCCGATTCGATAGGCAAATGGGGCGGGTATGGTATTTACTTCTCCCGCCCCGTTTTAATCCGATCCGAACCCGATTATAGATATTTATATTTTTGTATGTATATGTTTAAATAAATTTCATTGTTTTGATATAATAAGAGCAATATAGCAATTAATAAAACACTAATTTATGTATTTGTTTTCTTTATTTCTATTTTTTTCAACTCTCATCAATAATCAATATCTTGTTTTGTTTTCAAAACACTCTAAAAAGAATAAAACTAGTCAAATTATTATGGTGAATGGGGATCCGATTTTTTCCCGACCCCGACACCTCCCCGATTGCCCCCGATCCGACTCCGATCCAATCTAGAACGGGGCGGGTTTGGGGTACGCAAAATCCGCCCCGATCCGCCTCATTGCCATCCCTACTTGTTAATTAAAATAGGAACACAAGGAAGCACATGATCACATATGCACTGAATCATTTTCCTTTATGGCTTGATAAAATAAAACGAGAGTTCTACGTTATTCTTATTTCTATCGCTTCCACCGCGCGAGAGAGAGAGAGAGAGAGAGAGAGAGAAGAAGAGGAAGAAGAAGAAAAGGGGGAAAACAAGAGGGAGTTCTTCTGGATTGGAATTGAAGCTCAAATTAGGTAAACTCCAAGTTTTTGATTGTTGAATTCATGTTCTGGGTAGTTTAATTCTATGCATGCTAGTTGATAATTCCGGGTTCTACATGTAATTGTGGTGGTGTCTATGAATTAGGTTCTGGTTGAGTTTTTAGAGAACTTAAGAAATCTGATTTTAATCCTTTGAATTTGGTGGTTTAGACTTGCTTGGAACATGACTTGCTTGGGTTAGGAGTAGTTCTTGATAACTACAAGTTTGGGTGTGTTTTGATGAAGTTTTGGTATGACTTTGATATGAGTTTTGAAGTGTTAGGTTCGGATTTTAGAGAAATCGCAGAACAAGACAGATTTCAGTCCCAACTTTGGATAAGCATATCTTTGTCGTTCGGACTCCGATTTGGGCAAATTTTATATCGACATTGATGCCCTGAAAGTCTACTTTCCAATGGAGGTAGTCCCAGCATCTAATTCCAATCCTATCAAATAATATAGCCAAAATACCATAGGCTGGTTCTGGGACTTGTACCAATTTTACAGTTTTGTTACGTTTTGACTTTCTACTAGGTGGGACCTTTAGTTAAGCTACTGTGGATGATCTCATGAGTATTTAGAAGTTTAAATATATTTCATTGAATCGTAATTATAATTGCCTTGTATGTTTATGTAGGGGACTTGTGTGAAAGCTCGGATCGAGGTGAGTGGTTTAATACCTAAATTACATGATTTTGAACTTATTTCCCTTAACGAGCTTACTTGAACAAGTTTTATAAATTGTGTACTCCATGGAATAGCAATGGAAGGTGGACCTATTTGTGAAATATTTGCGAATTTATTTAATGTCATTCCGGTCTTGCTAGGGGACGGCTTAATGGCTAGCAATGGTGTTTGAGGTTGGTGTGTGTTTTGAGATAATGCGTAGACGTCTGGCTTATCCACTATTGGGGACGCCTTGTAGCTTTTGAATTTTGAATAGCGGAATGCGTATTATATTTGGCTTATGGATTTGAGTTCTTTGTTTTGATACTATCAAATTATTTTGCGTTGTCCATAGAAAGCATGTAAATTATGTATTGGTCACTCATACGAGCGTTAGCTTATGTGTTTTCTCCATCTTTCAGGAATTAAAGAGTAGATGGCATGGCACTTGTGTTGTGGAGTTAGATCATATGATTATTTCATGGATAGGAGTTGTATTCTGATTACTTTAAAATTATGTAATAATTGTAAGTAGTTTGCTAAACCTTTTAATTAAGCACATCTTTGAGATGTATTCAAGGATTTTAGTCCTTTGTAAATGTAGGTTGTCGTTATATATTGGAGTGCACGGGACATGCTTCCATTGATTACGCACTTTTGTCCCTATAAATTATAAGATTATGAGTTGTCGTATCTTTGATATGGCATTGGTGATGGTTTCACTGGCGCTTTGTTATGGCTAAGACCTACAGGGATGGGTCAGGGTTGTGACAGAGGAGTCATGCAACTGTGGTGGTGTAGATGTTCAGTAGATGGGACTATGGGGCAAAATTTCAATCTCAGGTAGGTACAACGTGGTGTCCGCTCGACATATTCGAGCAGTCCATATCGTTTTTGGATGGTTCGGATTTGGAAAGAGGAAAAAGAGAAAGAAAGTATTGAGGTGAGAGGATAGAGAAGATTTCAATCCGAGCTATCCAAAAGTGCATTAGACGGCTCGAATGTGACAAGTGGTACCACATAGGATATACTCACCTGGCACCGAAAAACTCCTCAATTCTATGGTAGTGAGAAGAGTAGAACTTTGTGCCCAAGGAAGAATGGATGTGATTTTGGCACTCCGATTTTAGCCAATGACACTCCACATTTTTGTTTTATAGTCTCACGTGATGAAGTGTCAAACTCAATTTCCAAGGAAGAAATACATAAAAGTGGTGAACGAAAAAAAAGACGTTTCAATTTCAAGAAAAACAAAAAGAAGACTCTGTCTCTAGGGCCCTAAACCAACTAAGAAGCTCGCGAGCTCGGCTCGGCTTGTTAAGAGCTCGGTTTGTTTATAAATGAGCCGAGCTTGAGTTTTCGGCTCGTTTAGAGCTCGACTTGTTCAACTAAAGCTCGACTTGATTAGGAGGTTCGTTTTGTAAATGACTAAGCTCAACTCGTTAAGGACACAACTCGAGCCGAGCTCGAGCTCAAATTTTTGACTCATTTAATAAACAAGTCGAGCTCAAATTCGACAAAGATCAACTCGGCTGGGCTCGTTTACAGCGTTTTACCTTACCATTGTGTCGTTTTTAGGATCCTTGAACCTAGGAGGGTTGGTGCCTGGTAGGTTGTTTCTATTCAGTTAGTGCATTTCCAACAGCATGACTGACTGAGCTCACATCCAGTTTGCATCTCCTCTGATCCGTCTAATTTCGGTCAATTGTGCCTCTTTTCGAACCGTAACAATAATCATAATCATTCAATTTTTAGAGTTTTTTTTTTAGAATGTTGACCTCATCGAAAAACCACTTTGATTCAGATTGTGATTGATATAATTTCGAAATGGATTAATCGATCTCAAATCTCTTTTTATTTGAAAAAGTGACCATTACATAACAAAATCTTAAAAAACTGTGACAACTATAAATTTGAAGTGGTTAGAGGAAGAGGGTTGTGTGCCTGTCAAATTTAGACTTGTCAATTTGTCACATAAGCCTTCTAAAAAATATCAACGCCTCTAAATTTGAAGTCTAAGGGTGGAGATGCTTTTAGAGTAACATATTTTGAAAAACTCCAATTTATTTTTCGATTATTTACCGTCTATCACTTCTTTATAAACTCATTTACAGGTTCATATGATTTTTTTTAACAGAAACGTTATGATAAAAATGCAAATTAATGCCATGTGATCTTGGCCTGAGATCAACTTAAGCGTTTACTCCGTTCTAAGGTCTCAGGTTCGATTTTTTTTATCAACAACTCTTAGGGTCAGCTCACCACCACGCATAAGGGTGTGAAACAAGTGTGGGTAGAGTTGTAGGGATTAGTCCGAAGTGCGCGCAAGCTAGCCTGAGACTCTCTGGAAAAAAAAAAAAAAAGGGGATAGTAGCATAAAGATGGGATAAATATCAAATGCTAGTTTTGTCTGATACAACATTGTTCAGTACATTTTCTGGGTAGCAATATACCCTTATTTTTCACAACTCCCACCTTCTCAAGTCTCAATCTCTGTCAAACGTTCAGATCCAGATTCCTCTTGTTCTAATTCACCATCTTTAACTTCTTCAATCTCCTTCTTCTCCTTAAGGAACTCAATTAAGCCTCTCAGCGCGCTCTCGGCCTCCTCCTCCTTTAACAATTGCTCGCCTACTTCTGCCGGAGTCACCTTTTTCATCACCATCAACTGTTCAATCTCCATAAAGAGTGGATGCTCTGAAATTCCAAGGTAATTTTGGGCAAGCATTTTGAACCCACAACGGGTGCAATAGGACATGTGGATATGCACGTCCATCCGCCCGGGGCGCAGTAGCGCAGGATCGAGCTTTTCTTTGTGATTGGTTGTGAAAATAATAATCCGCTCGTCCCCACAGCTTGACCACAACCCGTCGATGAAATTAAGTAGTCCGGATAAGGTCACCTGCAATTGAGAGAAAATTCAGTAGCGCGTTTTCTGAATAGGCTGTGTTTGTATGACTAAACTTGAATTAGCCGAGATTCACTTACCCCGCTAGACCCGGGATCGTACCCGTAACCATACTGGAAAGGATCCCTACCTTTCGCCGCCGCCTTTTTTGCTGCCGCCTTCATCCGATCTTGCAACTCTATGGAGCAATCAATGTCCTCCACCACCAAAATAGACTGATTCGCCGTCGAAATGAGCAGGTTCCTCAGCTCGGAATTACTCCTCATAGCAGTTAACTCCAAATCATACACATCGAAGTTTAAGTAATTCGCCACGGCCGCAATCAAGCTTGATTTCCCAGTCCCGGGGGGACCATAAAGCAAGTAACCTCTCTTCCACGCCTTCCCAACTCTCCTGTAAAATTCTTTCCTCTTCACAAACCTCTGCAAATCCGCCATTATAGTTTTCTTCGCGTCTAATTCCATTGCCAAAGTGTCAAACGTGGATGGATGGTCTAGATTCACGGATTGCCACGGCTTTCTATTCGAGCCTCCCATGGCCCGGTCGTTCTTTAGGGTCCAAAGCTTCAGTGTCCTCTGCTCCTCTTTAATGATCTTCGATTTCTCCAATATGTAAGGCAAGTACTCGTTGATCACCTGTGAATAAAAACAAATACGTACCTTGAACCATGATTATTCAAAGGAAAAATGAAGCACAGGTTATTCAAGATAGGTCCCTTGAATAGATGGCTCCGATAGGTGCTACCTAGGTTGGGAGTACTCGCTACGCAGGGGGTGTTCGGGAGTCAATTCAACAAATTTTAGAATTTTTTGACTATAATGAGAATGCGTAAAAGTGTTTGATGACAGGTGTGGAATGATTTTTAGGATGAGGTTGTGTCGATGAAAGTATAATCAGATCTAAAAAACTCTCCCCAAATGTGACTTTCAAATTCTGCATTTCACAAATCTATCCCATTATCAACTCCCAAACATTCCTAATCTAAAATTACTGAAATGGAAAATGCAAGACTGGGCATGCCCATCACCACCAAATGAACCGCAGGCACGCCCTTTCATTGCTATTGTCTTCTTCTTCTCCTTTCCCGACTAAAATTCCTTGCGGATAACTTCTTCTCTAGTTAAACTTAATGGTGTGGGGTTTTTGCAATTTGCCATGGCAACTGTGGTGGTCCTATAATTCGTTCTGGTCTGAGAAATGGTGATTGGGACCTAGGGGTTACATGAAACCCCAATTCGACATTCGACATAAGAACATGATCTGAACTGTCCATTTTTACTCAGTTTACCGAGTAAGTAGTGCCGATGATAAATTATGTTGCTTGGACATGGGCAGCAACACGAATAAAACACGTTTGTTTTGCAAAAAATAAACCCATTTGTTGGCTTCTCTGACTTTTTAGGAGTTATTGGGCCAAAATAGAGAAATCAAACATATGAGATTTTACGTGGTAAAATAAACAAATAAAAAACACTAGTATTTTTTCCTTTTCAAACATAGCATCCATAGTGGGAGTATTTAGGCCCCGTTCTGGTAAGATTTTTATTTTATAAGATTATCTACAATGGCATAACCAAAAGTGTTAGATTTTTAAAGTTAACAATATTTGAACAAAATATGGCTCACAATGCTATCATTAAACTTAGCAACCTCCTTAGAAATAATCAAATTTTGGACTTTGGATAACCAAAACTAACAACATTTTGTCAATAACCAAATTTAATTAACCTCACATTCTCAATCAAATACACACATCATTACAAAAAAAAAACGTTATATCTCTTCCTTTTTCCCCTCTCTTTCTTTTTCTTTTTCAACAATGTTTTTATAAAAAAAAAATTACTTAAAATTGTTTTTTTTTTAAACTGTTGGCCACTAAAAAAAAATTTTTTTTAATTTTTTTAAAAATAAAAAAAATTGTTTTGTAGAAGAAATTTTTTTTCTCCAAACCTTTTCTTATATAAAAAATTTATTTTTTCAAAAACAATAGTTACACAAAAACTATTTTTATTTTTTTTTTTAAAATTTCAAAAAAAGTTTAAAAATTATTTTCTATTTCTAATAAATAGTTTTTATTAGTCTCAAAATTTATTTTTAGAAAAAACTATTTCTATCTCAAAATTATATATCGGAGTATTAGTTTTTTTATAATTTAAAAATGTAATGTGGCAACTTTTGATAATTTAATTTTGATTATGCCATTGTGGACGTCTGCACTGCTAATCTTAGTGATCTCTTAACTGGATACTCAAAAGCTGATATGACAACTTTTGATTATTCATTTTTTATTATAGCATTGTGGATACTCTAAGAGGGTGTTCCGGTTTCTTGGAAAAAGAGAACTTTTAGAAAAAGAAGGTAATTTCAAACTCAAAAATCATGTGTTTACACAAATAATTTTCCTACCAATATGGATTTTGTTTGATAGATATCATTAAGATCTTTTAAACGGTGCAAAAAAAATTGAAAAAATATTTTTCATTTTCATTATATTTGAGTTTGAAATTATCCCCATTTGAAAAAAAAAGAACTTTTAACAAAAGTGGAACACTACCTAAGTATGAGTACTTGTTTCTCGTTTTGCGAGACATGTCATTCTCTCGCAATACATCGTGTTTAATTTCAAAAACAATTACTTATAAATACGTAGTACATCATCCTTAATTGCCTGTGGAAATGAAACAAAAAGAAAGAACAAGGAAAAATACATCATCCTTAATTGCCTGTTTGGAAACTTGAGGAAAAGAAACAAAAAGAAAGAACAAGGAAAACAATTCTTCGAGGAAAATGTGGAGAAAAATCCATCGAACTCGATTCTTCATTTTGTAATTCTACACTCTCAAACCGGAAAAAGAGTTTTTTTTTTTTTCCTTTTCTTTAGAATTTCCCAATTTTCTAAAAGGCGCTAGTCGGGCGGTCGGCCACTTCCGAGCTTCGAGGCCTAGTAATCGGCGCATAGTAATTAGTAATTAGCTATAAATCGGCACATAGTAATTAGTCGGATAACCCCCGACAGAGCAATTTAATCACCGATTAATTCCGAGTTTTTGAACACTGGTGTTTCCGTAGGTTAACAAACAAACCCTAAACAAGACCAAATACAAAACGAAACAAATACTAATGTAAATCAAAATTACCTTGTCCTTCATCTTCTTGTGGAAAAACAGTACGAAGGACCGGGCCTCCGATTTCGGAATCGACCCGCCATAGTAATCGTCCGGATTCGCGATATACCTCCCGGAGGTTTTCTTGCACGACAACCTCCACCGGATCCGAAACCCGCCGAACGAAGAATCGGTGAGCTCCTCGCCCTTCTCCATCGACACCTTGATCTGGTTCTCCTTCTCGGGCTTGCTCGCCCTGAACCGCTTGGTGTCGGGCGTGATGATGGTGCCGAGGTAGGTCTCGGCTGCCTGGAACAGGTGGTTGGGGTAGAGCCCCTCGTACTCGTCGATGATCAGGGTGAGCTCGTTGGAGAATGTGCTGAGGAACTGGCGGAGCCTGACGAAGAGAGCGTGCTGGAACTCGTGGGGTATCAGGTCCTTGGCCACGGACCGGACCACCATTGCGGTGGCGGCGGCGGAGGCGGCGGCGGAGATTATTGTTTGGATTGAGGGCATTTGGGTTTTTGGCAGCATGGTTGGTTCTGGGTTTTGGGTTTGTTTTTGAAAATTGTTTTTGGGTCTCAAAAATCAAAATCAATCGATTTTTGGAGAAACCATTGATGGGTTTTAGTGGGGTTGTTTTTGGGTTTTCTCGAAATCAAGCGATTGTGGGAGAAAGCAATGATGAGTGGTGTTTTTCTGATTGGGTTTTTAAGAAGAATGGGGGAGTGAATCATGCGACAATGGTGGACTTGGTAGTGTAGGAACTCTGTACTCTGTAGATGGTAGTGAGAGAGAGAGAGAAGAGTGAAACTTGGTACCGAAGGAAGAAACAGTAATGTAGACGAAAGGAAGACTTCGCCAGTGTCGTTTTTTGGTAAGGGTTTGTTTGGATGGATGAAAAGAAAAGAAAAGAAAAGAGAAGGAAAGGAAAGGAAAGGAAAATTAGAAATATTTCTCTTCCATATTTTGGTTTGGACATATAGAGAGGAGAAAATAGAAGATTAGGATATTTACAATGCTTGTAATCGAAAATTTATAACCAAAAATTGCTACATTATTTTTTTATTATTCATTTTAAAGATTGCTAAGGTTGACAATATAGAAGTCTACAGTGGTATAATCAAAATTAGATAACCAAAACTTATCACATCATATTTTAAATTACAAAAAATTAAAAACTGTGAACAGTAGAAAATAGTTTTGAAACTAATAAAAGTATTTCTAGGAATAGAAAATAGTTTTTGAAACTTTGTTTTGGAAAAAAAAATTTAAAAAAAACTGTTTTCTAAAAAAAACAATTTATTAGTAAAAAACAATTTGAAATTATTATTGAGAGAGAGAGAGAGAGAGAGAGAGAGAGAGAGAGAGGGGAAAAGGGAAAAGAGTTAGATCATTTTTGTATAATTATGGGTGTATTTGATTGATAATATGTAAGGTCTATTAAATTTGGTTCTTGTTAAAATGTTGCTAGTTTTGGTTATCCAAAACCTAAAATTTGATTATTTCTAAGTAGGTTGTTAAGTTTGATTATAGTATTGTGAACCATATTTTGCATCAATATTGTTAACTTTAAAAACCTTTTACTTTTGATTATAACATTGTAGATACTCTTAGAGTGATAAGGGGCAACAATTTGAACAAAATGGGTAAACCCAAAATTGGAGAAGTACTATTTAGCTTCACCCCAAGTGCCAAAAATAATTTTCAGTGGTCAAAGACTTGTGTTTGCTCCTCGCATGTTCTTAAATTCGAAACTTCTCACATACTAACTTTTTTTGGGGCCATTTCATACAGAACATTTTCTCCGACTCTAAATGGGGACCTCGTTAGTAGACGGTAGGTTTATATTCTCCAAAATTAATCGATGTGTACTTAAATTTACCCGAACACTTTTAATTACAGTATAAAATGAGAAAAACAAAAAAACAAAATCAGTAGTTTGAGAGGAAAAAAAAAAAAAAGAACAAGAACAAGAAGAGCAAAATTTAGTTGGGTGCTTGGGGCGTCGTTGTCTTCTTCGAACTTCTTTTTTTTTTTTTGACTGGTTGTTTGTCGTTGTCTGTTAATGCTCTTCTGGTTTCCACACTTTGGGCCCACGACGGAGAAAATAGTACTCCCACTAGTAACAACCACGGGTGAACCTCTGAAACTGGACCGAACTACACATGCTCTGAGTGATGTTTCAGTGCGGAGCGAATATATTCTGCGTAGTATTGCTTGACGTATTCGAGTCGTTTGATATATTTTGGACAGTTTAGATTGAAATCATCTCTTTTCTCTTACTCCAATACTTTCTCTCTTCTTTTTCTCTCTCCAAATTTAAACCATTCAAACACGTAATAGACAACTTGAATGCGTAAACGGGTACCACGTGATACTCGTTTGGCACTGAAAAATTTTCCACTTGCTCTGAATGGTACGTTGGGGGTAGCATGTGCCTCGACACCTTTTGAACAAAAACAAAATGCCACGACCGAATCTTTTGACTTTTAAGCTTCACTGTTTAGTGTTAGTAGTATTGGGGTGAGATTTACAATATTATTTATTTGAGTTTTTTTTTCTTTTTATCCCTTAAACTATATACATTTTTTCTACTTAATTCCTAAACTATTAATTTAATGATTTCATTCCCTCAACTATCATATCACTATCTACTTACTCCAATAGATAACAAAAATTAGAAATTTAGACGGAAAATGTCACGTAAGGCCTTATTTGGAACCCTGTAAAGCAAATATTTGATTATGAGAGTCTTAGAGATAAAAATTAATTATGACATTTTAGGATAAAATGATCAAAAAATAAGATCTTCACGTCAATTCAAATAGATTGAAAATTATGGCACTTAATTTTTTTTACAAGGTTCATATATTAGAATCTTACATGGCATTTTATAGATATTAACACATACATATTTTTTTTTATAAAAAGATTGAGTTCTTTTATTTAGAATTTAAACTGTTTATATATTAAAAATATAGTCAAAAATTATGCGCTCTAATTTTTAATCCGTGTGAACTGGTGTGAAAATCTTATTCTTCTGATCATTTTACGCTAAAAGGTTATAATTAATTTTTCTTTCTAAAGCTCTCATAATCAAGTATTTGCTCTAAATTGTCCCAAATAAAAAATAGATATTTAATTATGATAGCCCTAGAGATAAAAATTAATCATGACTTTTTAGAATAATATGATCATAAAAATAAGATCTTCTTACCATTCCAAACGGATTGAAAATTCGAGCAATTAATTTTTTTAGAAGATTTATATACAAAAAAAAATATGGTTACAAAATTAAGTGTTCCAATTTTCAATCTATTGAAACTAGTTCAAAGGTCTCATTTTCTGATTATTTTATCCTAAAGGGTCATAATTAATTTTTATCTCTAAGACTTTCATAATCAAGTATTTGCTCTACAGAATTCCAAACAGGTCTTACATGGCATTTTTTGTCCAAATTTCTAACTTCCGTTATCTATTGGACTAAGTAGGTAATGGTATGATAATTGAGGGGATGAAATCGTTAAATTAATAGTTAGGGACACGATAGAGAAAAAGTGCATAGTTTGGGGATTAAAAAATCAGTAAAGATACAAGTACAGCATTGGCTGTACAGCAGCCGTGCACAGACCCCTTTTACGCCCGTCTTGGGTCCCGCGAAGATGATCGGAGCCGCTCCTAAATTTTGAAGTAAAGTTGGATGATTCGTAAATACCCTTCCCGATATCGGATTGAGGTGATTTTTTACGGGGACCCTAAAAGACGTATTTTGAACAAAATGAGCGGCTCCGATCATCTTCGCGGGACCCGAGACGGGCGTAAAAGGGGTCTGTGCACGGCTGCTGTACAGCCAATGTTGTACCTGTAGCACCGTTGTTAAAAAATAACTCTATTTATTTTTCATCGGCATTTTTTTTCATAAATCTTTGAGAAGGAATACAAAGATTAAACGGGATTGAGGGCATTTGGGTTTTTGAAAACATGGTTGGTTTCTTTAGGCTAGTGATTAACTTATGCACCATTGTTTTTTGATTTTGTCCTTATTCAAATTTATTTTTTTGTTTTACGCCAAATTTTTATGTGATATTGATTCGTCTCGATGAGACGAATCAGAAAAATAAAAAATTATGACTCTTACATAATTAATTTGAGAAATATCCAAAAAAAAAAAACTCAAAAAGTCAATTTTGGATTTTTCATTGGATATTTTTCAAAATACTTATGTAAAAATCATACTAATTTTTTATTTTTCTGATTTCTCTAGTCGACACGAACCCATATCACATAAAAATTTGGCACAAAACTAACAAATACAAAAAAATAATTTAATAAGAACAAAATTTAAAATTTTAATAAGAACAAAATTTAAAAATTTAATCACTAGCGTGAACGGAGCTCTCGGGGAAGAATCATGCAAACTACTCCCTCCGTTTCAAAATGAGTGTCCTTTTTAGGACTCCGTGTCATTTTCAAATGCTTATATCTTTTGATTTATGAAGTTTTATATGATTTTGAAAACTTTGTTTAATAGAACTAATTATAATCTATCAAACAAGATTCATATTACATATTTTTTGACATTTACATTGAAAGATATAAGCAATTGAAAATGACACGCTTTTTCAAAAAGGACACTCTTTTTGGAAAGGATGGAGTATGTTATTTGCATGCAGAGACTTTGTGCAAGTAGATGTTCGTACGGAAGGAAGGAATTTATAAAGGCTTTGTCAGGGTCGCAACGATGCCGTTTTAGTATATTTGGGCAAATAATTCCCACGAGGACGATGTTGGTAGGTTGGTTCGTGTTGTACACTCTACCAACACAATTACACAAATAGAAAAACCTACAACCACTGATCACTTATGCAAATCGGATTCAGCTGATTCTCACGAGGGCCATTAAAAAAAAAAAAATTTATTAAACAATTCAGATCATCCGTGTGAAACCCAAAATGAGTCCCGCGTATCCGTTGGTGTAGAATCGATAGATGTATGGTTGGTGATTGTAGCAAGACTCTACACAAATAACCACGTGGTCGCATGTTCACCGGTTCCGGTGCTTCCCCTTTTATTAAAGCTGAAATAAAGAATTAAACCCAATAAACACAACTCCAAAGTATAATTTTGGGATTTGGAGATGCTATTGCGCACTCCACACCACTAAGTTGTAGTGCAGCTAATTCGATCGTTTATTTCAGTATAGATGGCACAAATTTAATTCGAACTCCAACAGATTTGCACCGTGCATTGCTTGACTTAGAATCCGAACTCTCCATTGCCGAAATGGACGACCGAATCTACGCCATACAGCGCTGACCACAGCCACCTCGAATCCAGAATTATGGAGAGGACAACTTGACAACAATCTTGTATCTTACAAAATTCCAAATATATTGCAATAATTCATTACAAAATTCTAAATATATTGCAATAATTCATTATATAATTGTTCGAGTAGTTTATTTTCCAAATTTCAAATGGTAATTAAGCGCTTGGTATTTTTCTAAATTATAGTTGGTCTTGCGCTCCATCCGACACTGGTAAGTTTAGTTGGTCGTTGACTTGTGTTTTACTACGCTTTGGGCCCACTGGAGAAGAATTATGCATCCAATAAAGGACCGGATACAAAGTGCTGGTTAGTTGGCCCTTTATTTATAGGGTTTACATCGAAACTCGATACCATTCATTTTGCAGAAGTTCCTGAGAACATTAATCATGTTAAAAATTATGTTCGTGAAGTACCGATTGATATCTCATTGGAAACCATTCATTTTTATTTAAATGAGTACGAGATATTAGTTTCCTCCTCTATTAATACGTAGGAGTGTTTTTAAATTCAACTATCAACTTTATACCTACTTTTAGAATTACTCGGCCAACGCATCGGCCTCGTCGCTGGGCGCTTCCTTGGCAGACCTCAAGTCATCTTTTCACCTCCCATTCATACTTAGCCTTTTCGTTGTCTTAGCATGTATGTGGAATATTTTGATCAAGGATGGAACCATAATTTTATCTTAATAGTGGCGAAATGTATACTAAAAAAATCTAGTAGTGGTGAGACTATATAAATTGGGCATAATTTTTTTTACATATAATAATTGAATTTTTTAAAAATTTTGTCGTGACGGTCGCCGCCACTAGACCCTCTTGATCTCATCCTTGATTTTGATGCTAGTAAAAACTTTAACTAGCAAGCATCAAACGTTACGTACCTTCGAGTATGGCTAGGACATTGGCAAAGCTCTAAACTTTCGTTAAGGTTTTTTTTTTTTTAAATACTTATTTTCCGCTTTACGTGATATATTAGAATTTATTTTAGTTAGTGAAAAATGCATTCCATGAAGAAAGACTTTCATATCATTTGGAATGGAAGAAACTACCTCAAATATCTGCACATGAATAAACCGAATTTGTCCCTCCGATTGCAAATTTGTAGCATATGTAGACTCAAAAACATTACTCCTAATATTTTCTAATCTAGCGGAAGAATATTTACGATTAAAAATTCTTCGAGAACATTCTATCAAGAATAATACAACTACGTACGATGATGGCCAATATTTACACTTGCATCTCATGTCGCGCTACCCTACTGTATTCTTTTTGGAAGGATGAATTGTTAGGCAAGTTCGAGTTATGAAAATCAATCTATCCGACAAAATCATATAAAAGTTAGCTTTCCTACTTCCTCTCGAGACCCTGATATACCTTATATTATTATTGTCCCCTATCAAAATAAGTGATTAATTTGTGTTTTTTTTTTTCCCCACTACATAATTAACCTCCATAAAGGAGGAAAATGGAGAGAATTGTTATTAGTGCAACTTTTGCAAAGATTTTGATTTTAGTGACAAACACGTCAGCCCACCAGTTAGAAGGCTAGACAAAGTCTGTTAATTAGGGTCCACCAGCCCGGCCACCCAAAAAAATTGTTTCCATAATACTTTTACAAATTTATCTTTTTTAGTTTTGTGACATGGGGAAAATACAGCAAAATTATATTATATCTAAAATTTATGGACCTAATTTTGTGAGGTTCACTTCGCGTACAAGGTGCTACTATGAGCTTCGCTGATACTTGACCTCAATAAGACTTCGAAATTCTCATTTTTCAATAAATTTAACAAATGTTCTGTAAAAATTGGAAGCCTAAACGTAATTTTCAAATATCAACTTATGAAAAATTGTTAGCCTAAACGTAATTTCCATCTAATCAATCCGGCTTCCCTCATGTTATCGATCACGTTCAAATTCTGCCTCCTACTGTGCCCTGTTCTCTTGAACTTAACTTACACTTAACTTAAATCTGAAAATTATGTCCTTATTTGAATTTTTTTTCACATTTGTTAATTTTGCGCCAAATTTTTGTGGGTTATTGTTTCGTCTCTACAAGAGGAATCGGAAAAGTAAATTTTTGTTACTTTTTACCCAAGTATTTTGAGAAATAACCATTTTTTAGCGCAAAAATGACGTTTTTTGTATTTTTTGCTTTAAAAAATGGTTATTTCTCAAAATACTTGGGTAAAAGTTTAAAAAAAAAAAAAATTACTTTTCCGATTCCTCTCATCGGGATTAATCAATAACCAATAAAAATTGGCGTAAAACTAACTAATGCAAAAAAAATTCAAATAAGGACAAAATTTTTAAATTTAAATTAAATTTAAGTTATGTTCAAGAGAATAGGGGTTATTCAGTTTTCCGATTCTAGTTAAAGAAATAGATAAAAAAATGCTTTCTTCTGGAAGCATCAATATTGCTGTGCATGCATGGACCTCTCTTCTTTCTTTCCTTTTTTTGTTTTTCCCCTTTCTTCTTTAGTTTCTTTTTCGTACTAAAATGCATGGACTTCGACGAGAATTAACAAAAATACTAGCAGGGACAGTTTGCAAGGAACCACGCAGAGACAAACGCGTTTGGCCCCATTTCGGGTCCCAAAAGCCCCTACGGATCCAAAATTAATACTTATCGATATCCACTTGAGTTGATTTTTTACAGGGCTTCATAAAATAATATTCAAAAATTTATGAATATTTTTCTAGATTTTTTCGAAACCCCAAACGCGTTTATCTTTGCGTGGTTCCCTGCAAACTGTCCCTGCTGATAGCAGGACTCAAGGTCATGATTCTAATATGCATGTGTTTCCGAAAATTCGAATAACCGAATTAACCATCTGCTTCCAACAACAATAATTGCAGTTTATACTACTCTCTCTCCCTCTCTCTCTCTCTCTCTTCAACATGCCAGTTTCTTTTCCTTTCCCAAAAGCCCAAAACTTTGGTTAGTTGGCAAACTAATATGGAAAATGCTACATACAAAGAAAAAAGACCCTTAAAGATGATCATTCCACATGGGATCCACCCATCCACCCATTCCATGTGAGATGATGTCATCTTTAAGGGTCTTTTAAGGGTTTTTTTTCCTTGTATGTAGCATTTTCCAACTAATATAGTGATCGAGAAATGACACCAAACAGTTTTAGTGGCGATTAAAGCCTGGAACTTAAGGATTTGCTTCTAAAGTCTCAGGGTCGAAACCTCTCAAATACTATTAGCTCTTTTGCGGCCAGTTCATATAAAGAGACTCCCGCAAGTTGAGTGGTAAGATTGGTTCCCAGGATTAATCGAGATGCGCTCAAGTTCACTCTCGGACCCTAAGTAATAAAAAAACAAAAGAACTGAAATGACACCAACCTTCTCTCTTTATATTGGATCTGTTATCTATTTGCCCAATTTCCATGAGATATACGAGTATATTGGAAAGCAATACATTAATTAGTCAAAGTTTTCCCCAAAAAATGATAGGAAACGTAAATAAGCCCCGTTCCGCTAAGATTTTTATTTTTAAATACTTATTTTCTGTTTTACGAAACAGGTCATTCTTTTACAATGCATCACCTTTAATTCAAAAATAAGTACTTAGCGAAACGGAGCCTTAAAACTATTGGGATCCCTATCCGACTTGGATATCTTCATATAATAAACAATGGCCGCGGAAAAACTCATAAATATTTATCGTTGGCGTTTTAAAATTCCTAGGAATGGAGTAGAATCTGCAGTCCAATTCTATTTATCGTTGGCGTTTTAATATTTATCGTTGGCGTTTTTTATAACTCAAGTATTCAAGTCAATTTATACGCATCTCAACTAATCACAGATACTTTGAAGTTTAACAGTTGAACAAATCCCCAATAGCCCCAATGGGAGTCGATTCTTAGAGTTTGTGAAAATTAGTCATTTGTCATGCTCCTACTCGGCGGACATCCTGGGCTTATTCATATTCTATTTTTTCAAAAGAATAAAAACTCAATTTACAGAGCAATCAAAGGTAACTGGAATTTTAAATGTACATTGTACACATCCATAGCATCACTGGGGGAAAAAAGTATAAGTTCTAACACTTCAGAATACAGGAGTTTAAATTACCTCTGTTTCGAACCCATAGAAAGGAAAATAAAAGAAAGGAACATAAAAGAGAAGGAAAATGGAAGAGAAAATTTACTATTTAGTACACTTGAAATTCTTATTTTCTTCACTCTTTCTCTTCCAACCAAACAATGGAAGGAAAATTTTTTCTACACATCCATAGCATCACTAGGGCCGTAAACCAACTGAGAAGCTCGCGAGCTCAGCTCGTTAAGAGCTCGGCATGTTTATAAATGAGCCGAGCTCGAGTTTTCGGCTCATTTAGAGCTCGGTTTGTTCAACAAAAGCTCGACTCGATTAAGAGGTTCGTTTTGTAAATGACTCAGCTTAACTCATTAAGGACTCGACTCGAGCCGAGCTCGAACTGAAATTTTTGACTCATTTAGTAAACGAGTCAAGCTCGAGCTCGATAAAGATCGGCTCAGCTCAACTCGGCTCGTTTAAAACACTATACCTTACCATTGTGTCGTTTTTAGGATCCTTGAACCTAGGAGGGATGGTGCCTGGTGGGTTGTTTCTATTAGGTTAGTGCATTTCCAACAGCATGACTAACTGAGCTCACATCCAATTTGCATCTCCTCTGGTCCGTCTAATTTCGGTCAATTGTGGCTCTTTCCGAACCCGTAACAATAATCATAATCGTTCACTTTTTAGAGATTTTTTGAGAACGTTGAACTCATCAAAAAATCACTTTGATCAAATTGTGATTGAAATGATTTCGAAATGGATTAATCAATCTCATATCTCTTTTTATTAGAAAAAAGCGACCATTACAGAATAAAATCTTATTAAAAAAACTGTGACAACTATAAATTTGAAGTTGGTAGAGAAAGAGGGTTATGTGCCTGTCAATTTGTCACATAAGCCTTCCAAAAAACATTAACGCCTCCAAATTTGAAGTCTAAAGGTGCAAATGCTTTTAGAGTAACATATTTTGAAAAACTCATTTATTTGTTCGATTATTTACGGTCTATCACTTCTTTATAAACTTGTTTACATGTTCATATGATATTTTTTAACAGAAACGTTATGATATAAACGCAAATTAATGCCATGCAATCTTGGCTTGAGATTTAGGCGTTTGCTCCATCCTAAGGTCTCAAGTTCAATTTCTGTTGTCAACAACTCTTGGAGTCATCCTATTATTATATATCAAATACAACTAGTTTTGTCTGACACAATATTGTTCAGTACATTTTCTGGGTAGCAATATACAGTATCTCTTATTTTTCTCAACTCCCACCTTCTCAAGTCTCACTCTCGGTCTCACCTTCAGATCCAGATTCCTTTTGTTCTAATCCACCATCTTTAACTTCTTCAATTTCCTTTTTCTCCTCAAGGAACTCAATTAAGCCTCTCAGCGCGTTCTCGGCCTCCTCGTTCTTTAACAATTGCTCGCCTACTTCCGCCGGAGTCACCTTTTTCATCTCCATCAACTGTTCAATCTCCATAAAGAGTGGATGCTCTGAAATTCCAAGGTAATTTTGGGCAAGCATTTTGAATCCACAAGGGGTGCAATAGGACATGTGGATATGCACGTCCATCCGCCCAGGGCGCAGTAGCGCAGGGTCGAGCTTTTCTTTGTGATTGGTTGTAAAAATAATAATCCGCTCGTCCCCACAGCTTGACCACAACCCGTCGATGAAATTAAGTAGTCCGGATAAGGTCACCTGCAATTGAGAGAAAATTCAGTAAAGCGTTTTCTGAATAGGCTGTGTTTGTGTGACAAAACTTGAATTAGCCGTGATTCACTTACCCCGCCAAACCCGGGATCGTACCCGTAACCATACTGAAAAGGATCCCTACCTTTTGCCGCCGCCTTTTTTGCTGCCGCCTTCATCCGATCTTGCAACTCTATGGAGCAATCAATGTCCTCCACCACCAAAATAGACTGATTCGCCGTCGAAATGAGCAGGTTCCTCAGCTCGGAATTACTCCCCACCGCAGTTAACTCCAAATCATACACATCGAAGTTTAAGTAATTCGCCATGGCCGCAATCAAGCTTGATTTCCCAGTCCCGGGGGGACCATAAAGCAAGTAACCTCTCTTCCACGCCTTCCCAACTCTCCTGTAAAATTCTTTCCTCTTCACAAACCTCTGCAAATCCACCATTATAGTTTTCTTCGCGTCTAATTCCATTGCCAAAGTGTCAAACATGGATGGATGGTCTAGATTCACGGATTGCCACGGCTTTTCACTCGGGTCCTCCATGTCCAGGTCGTTCTTTAGGGTCCAAAGCTTCAGTGTCCTCTGCTCGTTTTTTAAGATCTTCGATTTCTCCAATATGTAAGGCAAGTACTCGTTGATTACCTGTGAATAAAAACGAATAAGTACCTTGAACCATGATTATTCAAAGGAGAAATGAAGCACAGGTTATTCAAGATAGGTCCCTTGAATAGGCGGCTCCGATACGTGCTTCCTAGGTTGGGAGTACTCGCTACGCAGGGGGTGTTTGGGAGTCAATTCTATAAATTTTAGAATTTTTTACTATAATGAGAATGCGTAAAAGTGTTTGATGACAAGTGTGGAATGATTTTTAGGACAAGATTGTGTGGATGAAAGTATAATCAGATCTAAAAAACCTCTCCCCAATTGCGACTTTTAAATTCTGCATTTCACAAATCTATGCCATTATCGACTCCCAAACACTCCTAATCTAAAATCTAAAATTACTGAAATGAAAAATGCAAAAATGGGCATTCCCACCACCACCAAATCAACCAGTGGCGAGCCCTTTCAATGCTGTTGTCTTCTTCTCCTCCTTTCCCGACTAAAATTCCATGTGGATGACTTCTTCTGTAGTTGAACTTAATGGTATGGGGTTTTTGCAATTTGCCATGGCAACCGTGGTGGTCCTATAATTCATTCTGGTCTGAGAAATGGTGATTGAGACCTAGGGGTTACATGAAACCCCAATTCGACATAAGAACATGATCCGAACCGTTCAGTTTACCGAGTAAGTAGTGCCGATGATAAATTATGTTGCTTGGACACGGGCAGCAACACGAACAAAACACGTTTGTTTTGCAAAAATAAAACCCATTTGTTGGCTAGTTATTGGGCCAAAATAGAGAAATCAAACATGTGACACTTTACGTTGTAAAATAAGCAAGTCAAAAACACTTGTATTTTTTTCCTATTCAAACACAGCATCCATAGTGGAAGTATTTAGGCCCCATTCTGGTCAAGATTTGACCGAAGTGTCTTTTTCGCGCAGACTATATTGTCACGTGTCTACTGTTTGGAGGGTCAAATAGTCTCCTCTGGTCAAGGATTAATAATTACCACACCTACAAATTCCAAAAACAAGTACTTACAAATACGTAGTACATCATCCTTAATTGCCTGTTTGAAAATAAGTACTCACAAATACGTAGTACATCATCCTTAATTGCCTGTTTGGAAACTTGAGGAAAAGAAACAAAAAGAAAGAACGAGGAAAACAATTCTTTGAGGAAGATGTTTATAACATCGAACTCGATTCTTCGTTTTGTTATTCTACACTCTCAAACCGGAAAAAGAGTTTTTTTTTTTTTTTCCTTTTCTTTAGAATTTCCAAATTTTCTAAAAACCGCCAAGCACTAGTCGGGCGGTCGGCTACTTTCGAGTTTCGTTTCGAGGTCTAGTAATCGGCGCATAACAATTAATAATCGGCTATAAATCGGCACATAGTAATTAGTCGGATAGCCCCCGACAGAGCAATTTAATCGCGGATTAATTCGGAATTTTAGAACACTGGTGTTTCCGTAGGTTAACAAACAAACCATAAAGAAGACAGAAATACAAAACGAAACAAATACTAATGTTAATCAAAATTACCTTGTCCTTCATCTTCTTGTGGAAAAAGAGTTCGAAGAACCGGGCCTCCGATTTCGGAATCGACCCGCCATAGTAATCGTCCGGATGCGCGATATAACTCCCGGGGGTTTTCTTGCACGAAAACCTCCACCGGATCCGAAACCCGCCGAACGAAGAATCGGTGAGCTCCTCGTCCTTCTCCATCGACACCTTGATCTGGTTCTCCTTCTCGGGCTTGCTCGCCCTGAACCGCTTGGTGTCGGGCGTGATGACGGTGCCGAGGTAGGTCTCGGCGGCCTGGAACAGGTGGTTGGGGTAGAGCCCCTCGTACTCGTCGATGATCAGGGTGAGCTGATTGGAGAATGTACTGAGGAACTGGCGGAGCCTGACGAAGAGGGCGTGTTGGAACTCGTCGGGTATCAGGTCCTCGGCCACGGACCGGACCACCATTGCGGCGGCGGCGGCGGAGGCAGCGGCGGAGATTATTGTTTGGATTGAGGGCATTTGGGTTTTTGGCAACATGGTTGGTTCTGGGTTTTGGGTTAGTTTTTGAAAATTGTTTTTGGGTCTGAAAAATCAAAAGGGTCCTTCTATTCTCCGCCCAGGAGGCGGACGATTGCCTTTGAGTTCCATGGCATGATGACAGCCCTTTTTGCAGTGTGTCAGGAAAAAAGCTGAAAAAGTCAACAAAAAAAATTATTAAATCACCAAAATAGCCCTGCAACTTTACCTTGCCTGGACCTCTTTTTTTTATACTCCCTCCGTTCCATAATATTTGGGTTTTTTTGGGATCTCAACCATTTAGGGAACATCATAATTACAAGCAACAAGTAATTCAATTTCCTAAAATACCCTTGATTTGTTACTCCGTATCTCATAGCCAGAAGAAGGTTTTAAAAGTTGGCGGTAAAAAATCCCTTCTGAGTTTTATGCTAAAAATTCAAAGGCAAGCTCTTTAATGTTCTGGGAATTCCATACGGAACTCATTTTGAGCTACCACGTGTACTTGCAGTTTAAGTGCTTTGTTTTAAATGTTGAATTGTGTCTTGGAGGGAAAGGGTAAAATAGAAAATCAACTCATTGACATCCATTAAAAAGTCCAAATGGACAAATATTTTGGAACAATAAAAAATGGAATCATGGACCAATAAAATGGGACGGGGGAAGCATTTGTCAAACTTTCTTCTTTACCACAGACCACTGGGCGCCGCCGCTGGTGGTGGACCCCTCACCTCTACTCTTTGCCCTTTTGCCTTTCACTATGAGAACAAATCTTCTCTCTTTCATTAATTATTCTATTTTAAAGAAAAAAAGACGAAGGCTCAAGATTCCCGAGAAACATTTTTTCCCAATCGGTTCCCGAATAATTCATTGACACAATATAGCATGGGTTGGAATATTGATCAATCCCCTTGTGTTTACACCTTGGTTTATTTTCGTTTTTTTTTTTTTTGGTTTATTTGGCTTATTTTGTGAGGGAAAGCCAGTGACTTTTTTAGAAGAACAACTAACAGGTAAGTCATGTATCTTACAAATTCTAATGGGTAGTGATTGTGCCACACCCTTTTTTGATAATGCCACACTCTGCAAGTGTATTTTTTGGTGCAAA
Source organism: Rhododendron mucronatum var. ripense (assembly GCA_019656295.1). Taxonomy (NCBI): domain Eukaryota; kingdom Viridiplantae; phylum Streptophyta; class Magnoliopsida; order Ericales; family Ericaceae; genus Rhododendron; species Rhododendron mucronatum. The sequence continues at coordinate 1,552,007 of BPLT01000041.1, forward strand.
AATACACTTACAGTGTGTGACATTATCAAAAAATGGTATGGCAATATCATTTCCCATTCTAATAGTATATTACAATAATTCATTAGTATAATGTTGAGTAGCCCTATTGGTACCGATGGGGTCAGTACCGAAATTGTAGGGACAGCCATATCGGGTCATTTTCGGTAACCGGACGGCCGTTTTGAACCGTTCAAAAATTCTACTCCCTCCGTCCGGATTTAATTGTCCCTAATTCTATTCTAACCGGCTAAAAAACGGGTTATATCTTAGAATCCGTAATGAATTTCATATCGAATATGGATCTTATTTGATAGATCTCGATTAGTTCTATAATACAATATATTCGAAATCACGTAAAACATTATAAATTGAAAGATATAATTGATTGAAAAATGGCACGAACTCCCAAAAAAAACTATTAAATCCGGACGGAGGGAGTATAAAAAACGAGGGGGCCCACACGGGAATCAACGGCATCCGAGGTATGTAGGGTGCTTGATTCGAGCACTCCTTTTTCGAGTATAGCCAAAGACGGCTCGACGTGGCCGTCCCTACGATTTCGCTACCGACCCCGTCGGTGCCAATATCATTTTCCATAATTGTTCGAGTAGTTTATTTTCCAAATTTCAAATGATAGTTGAGTGCTTGGTAAGTAATGCTAACAGGTGCTACATGGCACAGGTTAAAACTACCTTTTCTCTTTTTTAAAGACCAACTTCTCTTTTCTTTTTTTAAAAGTACCTTTTCTGCTTGGCAGTTGAGTGCTTGGTAAATAATGCTAACAAGTGTTATATGACATCGGTTAAAGATACTTTTAACCGGTGTCATATATTACCGGTTAGCATCACTGTTTTTCTAAATTACTTTGCCTTGTGCTCCATCCGACACTTGTAACTTAAGGCATTCAGGTGGTGTTCCGGTTTCTTAAAAAAGAACTTTTTAGAAAAGGAAGGTAATTTCAAGCTTGAAAATCATGTGTTTACGCAAATAATTTTCCTACCAATATGGATCTTGTTTGATAGATTTCATTGAGATCTTTTATACGGTACAAAAAAAATCAAAAAATTATTTTTCATTTTCATTATATTTGAGTTTAAAAATTGAAGAAAAAGAACTTTTTAAAAAAGAAGGGTTAGTGGAACACCCTCTCATTGCGCTTGTGTTTTTCTACGCTTTGGGTTGGGCCCACGGGAGAAGAATTATGCACTTTTAATGAAGGTCTGGATACAAAGTGCTGGTTAATTGACCCTTTGTTTATTGGGTTTACATCGGAACTCGATACTATTCATTTTGTAGAAGTCTCCGAGAACATTAATCATGTTAAAAATTATGTTCATGGAGTACCGATTGATATCTCACTGGAAACCATTCATTTTTATTTAAATGAGTACGAGATATCAGTTTCCTCCTCTATTAATACGCAGGAGTGTTTCTAAATTTAATTATCAACTTCATAACCATTTTCCGAGGAGCTCCTTTCCGGTGTTTTATTCTCAGCGGACCGAGTCCGAACCCGGGGGCCACAAATACCTACTTCTAGAATTACTCTGCCAATGCATCGGCCTCATCGCTGGGCGCTTCCTTGGCAGACCTCAAGTCATCTTTTCACTTTTCATTTACATTATTTTTGAATTTGAAAATGTGAAAGGAACTTTTTGTTTGAGTTTTGTGGAATGACCATTCTTATTTTTGAATGAGAAGTGACAAAATAAGTACTTATTTTTTAAGAAGGTTTCCGGAATGGGGCCTTAGCCTCTTCGTTGTCTTAGCATGTAGGCTCCCCGTATGTGGAATATTTTGATGCTATATTTTATTAAAAACTTTAACCAGCAAGCATCAAACATGCATTACGTATCTTCGAGTATGGCTAGGACATTGGCAAAGCTCTAAACTTTCGTTAAGTTTTTTTTTTTATAAGTACTTATTTCTCACTTTACGTGTGATGTCAAAACTTATTTTAGTTATTTCCATAAAGAAAAACTTTCATATCATTTGGAATGGAAGAAACTAACTCAAATATCTGCACATAAATAAACCGAATTTGTCCCTCCGATTGCAAATTTGCAGCATATACAGACTCAAAAATATTACTCCTAATATTTTCTAATCTAGTGGAAGAATATTTACGATTAAAAATTCTTCGAGGACATTCTATCAAGGATAATACGACTACGTTCGATGATGGCCAATATTTACATTTGCATCGCATGTCGTTGCCCTACTGTATTCTTTTTTGGAAGGATGAATTGTTAGACAGATTCGAGTTATGAAAATCAATCTATCTGACAAAATCATATAAAAGTTAGCTTTCCTACTTCCTCTTGAGACCCTGATATATCTTATATATATTATTATTGTCCCCTATCAAAATAAGTGATTAATTTGTGTTTTTTTTTTCCCACTACATAATTAACCTTCATAAAGGAGGGAAATGGAGAGAATTGTTAGTGCAACTTTTGCAAAGATTTTGATTTTGATTGTTTCCATAATACTTTTACAAATTTTATCTTTTTAAGTTTTGTGACTTGGGGGAAATACAGCAAATTTTATTATATCTAAAATTTATGGACCTAATTTTGTGAGATCCACTTCGCGTACAAGATGCTACTATAAGTGTCGCTGATACTTGACTGCAATACGACTTAGAAATTCTCATTTTTCAATAAATTTAATAAATGTTCTGTAAAAATTAGTAGCCTAAACGTAATTTTCAAATATCAACTTAAGAAAAATTCTCCATCTAATCAATCCGGCTTCCCTCATGTTATTGATCGCGTTCAAATTCTGCCTCCTACGGTACCTCTTAATTAGGTTTTCAGTTTCCCGATTCTAGTTAAGCCTCCATTCTCTTGAACTTAACTTAATTTTAAGAATTGTCCTTATTTGAATTTTTTTTGCATTAGTTAGTTTTGTGCCAAATTGTTTTGGGCTATTAATTTGTCTCGACGAGAGGAATCGGAAAAGTAACCATTTTTTAAAAAATATTATATTTTTTGCACTAAAATATGGTTATTTCTCAAAATACTTGGGTAAAAGTAAAAAAAAGAATAAAATTGTCTTCAACAAAATGTTACTTTTCCGGATCAAAAAAAAAGTAAAGAAAAGAAATTACTTTTCCGATTTCTCTCGTCGAGACGAATCAATAACCCACAAAAATTTTGCACAAAACTGACAAATGCGAGAAAAATTCAGATAAGGACAAAATTATACTCAAGAGAACTGGGCCAAGTTAAGTGAACTGAGCCTAAAGAAATAGATAAAATGCTTTCTTCTGGAAGCATCAATATTGCTGTGCATGCATGGACTTCTCCTCTTTCTTTCCTTTCCCACCCCCCTCCCCCACGCCCCACACCTCCCCCCCCCCCCCCCCCCCCCCCCCCCCCCCCCCGCGCCCTTAGTTTCTTTTTCGTACTTAAATGCATGGACTTCGACTCATAAAATGATAAAAACTGCTTTGTTAAGGTGACGGTGGCTTTAGGGTATCCACAATGCTATAATCAAAAATTGATAATTATAAATTGTCACATCAGCTTTTGATTATTCATTTAAGAGATTGCTAAGGTTAGCAATGTAGATGTCTACAATAGCATAATCAAAATTGGATAACCAAAACTTCGCACATCATCTTTTCAAAGTACAAAAAATTAAAAACTGTAAACAGTAGAAAATAGTTTTCCTAAAAATAGGTTTGAAACTAATAAAAAATATTTACTAGAAATAGAAAATAGTTTTTGAAACTTTTTTTTTGAAAAAAACTATTTTTAAAAACTGTTTTCTGAATAAAAAATTATTAAAATTTTAATTTTCAAAGATATTGTTCAAAAGAAAGTGAGAAAGGAAAATGGGAGAGAGATAGAACATTTTTTTTGTAATGATTGGTGTATTTGATTGAGAATATGTAGGGTCTATTAAATTTGGTTATTGTCAAAAGGTTGCTAGTTTGGTTATCGAAAGTCCAAAATTTGATTATTTCTAAGGAGGTTGTTAAGTTTATTTATAGCATTATGAGCCATATTTTACAAGAGCATTGTTAACTTTAAAAATATTTTACTTTTGATTATAACCATGTGGATATACAAGTTAATTTAAAGGTGATGATTCTAATATGCATGTGTTTCCGAAAATTCTAATAACCGAATTAACCATCTGCTTCCAACAACAATAATTGCAGTATACTGGAGTAGTACTATTCTCTCTCTCTCTCTCTTCAACATGCCAGTTTCTTTTCCTTTCCCAAAAGCCCAAAACTATGGCTATTTGGCAAACTGATATAGTGATCAACAAATGACACCAATCAATTTTAGTGGCGGTCAAATCCTGGAACTCAGGGATTTTTTTTTTTTTTTTTTTGATCCGAACACGATTCATAACATTTCAAAGAAGCCATACGGCATCTACAGATATCCATCCGAAAACAATGACAAAGGAAACACCAAAACCATCCAACTAAGAATGAAATAAGGAAGATAAATGTCTAAGACCAGGAACGACTTCACACCGCCAATAAAGGTCGGGACACGTGGAGTATGAAATCCAGACATTCAATCACCCAAGGATTGGCGAAAGCCCAAGTCACAGCTAGCAAAACAACTCCGACAGATATCAAAACAGCAGAGAATGATCAATTGCCTGGGTTACTGCCCAAAAGCACGCCTGCCAACTTCGGGTGAGGATACGAGACGCTGTCAACCGAGGGCGCAAACGAGTTCTCACACCGAAGCAGTGGAGGGAATCTCCGAGGCAAACCTACGCTGTCACGACAGGCTCCGATCGAGAGGAAACCGAAAGCCAGAAATCCGTGTTGGCTAGTGGATCGGTTCTTCAATCGCGGCGGCCGACGATCGACCCTACCCTGCTGCTAGAACAGGAACACCACGCACCCAGGCACCAAGGCCAAGCCCTTGCCCTTGCCCTTTATACTACTCCGAAAGCCAAGCCCCGAAGAAGTTATTCGCCCACCGCCACAACCCTCCAGATCCAGGGGAAACCTGGACTGGAAACTCAATCCGAACAAGCCGGAGAAAACAGAAAACAGAAAAAGAAAAAACCCCTCACTCCTCCTCCTTTATTACTCCCAAACCCTAACCACATCACTCCCTGCAGCGCAGCAGCAGCACCACCGACGCAACCACCAGATCAGGGGACTCGGAGGGAGCCGAGCTACAAGAAGAGCACCAGCCAAACGGCCATGGCCTCCACGCCGGCCACACTACCCAAAAGCCCCAACACTGAGAGCGAAGAAAGGGGGCTGGAGAGACGAAGAGAGAGAACGGAGGGAGGGCTGAAAGATGGAGGAGAGGGAGGAGGAAAGGGGGAGAAAAAGGGGGGAGGAGGCAGAGGCGGAAGCCTCCCCCCAAACCCTAGAGCAGAGGCAGGCGGCTGTTCTCTTTTTTCTTTTTAGAGAGAGAAATTGGAGAGATCACATTCAAATTGGAGAGTTCAGGGATTTGCTTCTGAACTCTCGGGATTGAAATTAAACTCTCAAATGCTATTAATTTCTTTGTGGCCAGTCCATCCAGAGAGACTCCCACAAGTGGGTGGTAGGATTGATTCCCATAATTTATCGAGATGCGCTCAAATTGGCTCGAACCCTAAGTAATAAAAAAAAAATTGAAATGACACCAACCTTCTCTCTTTATATTGGATCTGTTATCTAAGGCTCCAATATTAATTTATTGGGGACTAGGGGAAAATACAGCAAATTTTTAGAAATTTAATTTTGACACTTCACTTCTTGTCTTTTTCTATTTGAAATTATTAAATTATCCTTTAAAGTTGATGAACACTAACAAAATAAAGAATAATTTAGTAATTCCACGTATTTAGTAATAAAAAAATTGAAATGACACCAAACTTCTCTCTTTATATTGGATCTGTTATCTAAGGCTTCAATATTAATTTATTGGGGACTTGGGGAAAATACAGCAAATTTTTAGAAAATTAATTTTGACACTTCACTTCTTGTCTTTTTCTATTTGAAATTACTAAATTATCCTTTAAAGTTGATGAACACTAACAAAATAAAGGATAATTTAGTAATTCCACATATTTAGTAATAAAAAAATTGAAATGACCCCAATCTTCTCTCTTTATATTGGATCTGTTATCTATTTGCCCAATTTCCATGAGATATCGGAGTATATTGGAAAGCAATACATTAATTACTCAAAGTTTTCCCCAAAAAATGATAGGAAACGTAAATAAGTCCCGTTCCACTAAGATTCTTATATTTTAAATACTTATTTTTCATTTTACAAAACAGGTCATTCTTTTACAATACATCACCTTTAATTCAAAAATAAATACTTAACGAAACGGAGCCTTAAAACTATTGGGATCCCTATCCGACTTGGAAATCTTCATATAATAAACAATGGCCGCAGAAAAACTCATAAATATTTATCGTTGGCGTTTTAAAATTCCTAGGAATGGAGTAGAATCTACAGTCAAATTCTATTTGTTTTTTGTAACTCAAGTATTCGGGTCAATTTATACGCATCTCAACTAATCACAGATACTTTGAAGTTTAACAGTTGAACAAATCCCCAATAGCCCCAATGGGAGTCGATTCTGAGAGTTTGTGAAAATTAGTCATTGTCATGCTCCTACTCGGCCGACATCTTGGGCTTATTCATATTCTATTTTTTCAAATGAATAAAAACTCAATTTACAGAGCAATCAAAGATAACTGGAATTTTAAATGTACATTGTACACATCCATAGCATCACTGGGGGAAAACAGTATAAGTTCTAACACTTCAGAGAACCAGACTACAGGAGTTTAAATTACCTCTGTTTGGAACCCATAGAAAGGAAAATAAAAGAGAAGGAAAATGGAAGAGAAAATTTACTATTTAGTATACTTGAAATTCTTATTTTCTTCCCTCTTTCTCTTCCAACCAAACAATGGATTGGAAAATTTTTTCTACACATCCATAGCATCACTGGGGCTGTAAATTGAGAAGCTCGCGAGCTCGGCTCGTTAAGAGCTCAGCATGTTTATAAATGAGCCGAGCTCGAGTTTTCGGCTCATTTAGAGCTCGGTTTGTTCAACAAAAACTCAACTCGATTAAGAGATTCGTTTTGTAAATGACTAAACTCAACTCGTTAAGGACTCGACTTGAGCAGAGCTCGAGCTCAAATTTTTGACTCATTTAGTAAACGAGTCAAGCTCGAGCTCGACAAAGATTGGCTCGGCTTGTTTAAAGCGTTGTACCTTGCCGTTGTGTTGTTTTTAGGATCCTTGAACCTAGGAGGGTTGGTGCCTGGTGGGTTGTTTCTATTAGGTTAGTGCATTTCCAACAGCATGACTGACTGAGCTCACATCCAATTTGCATCTCCTCTGGTCCGTCTAATTTCGGGCAATTGTGGCTCTTTCCGAACCCGTAACAATAATCATAATTCTTCACTTTTTAGAGTTTTTTTAGAACATTAACCTCATCGAAAATCAATTTGATCAAATTGTGATTGATATGATTTCGAAATGGATTAAAAACTATGACAACTATAAATTTGAAGTTGTTAGAGAAAGTGCCTGTCAAATTTAGACTTGTCAATTTGTCACATCAGCCTTCCAGAAAATATTAACGCCTCCAAATTTGAAGTCTAAAGGTGCATATGCTTTTAGAGTAACATATTTTGAAAAACTCATTTATTTGTTCGATAATTTACTGTCTATCACTTCTTTATTAACTCGTTTACATGTTCATATGATATTTTTTAACAGAAACGTTATGATGAAAATGCAAATTAATGCCATGTGATTTTGGCCTGAGACTTAGGCGTTTGCTCCATCCTAAGGTCTTAAGTTCGATTTTCTTTGTCAACAACTCTTGAAGCCATCTCACCCTCACGCATAAGCGTGTGAAACAGCTGTGGATAGAGCTTTAGGTATTAGTCCGAAGTGCGCGCAAACTAGCCTGGGACACTTTGAAAAAAAAAAAAAGGATAGTAGCATAAAGATGGGATATTATATATCAAATACTACTAGTTTTGTCTGATACAATATTGTTCAGTACATTTTTCTGGGTAGCAATATACAGTATCTCTTATTTTTCACAACTCCCACCTTCTCAAGTCTCAATCTCTGTCTCACCTTCAGATCCAGATTCCTTTTGTTCTAATTCACCATCTTTAACTTCTTCAATCCCCTTCTTCTCCTCAAGGAACTCAATTAAGCCTCTCAGCGCGCTCTCGGCCTCCTCCTCCTTTAACAATTGCTCGCCTACTTCTGCCGGAGTTACCTTTTTCATCACCATCAACTGTTCAATCTCCATAAAAAGTCGATGCTCTGAAATTCCAAGGTAATTTTGGGCAAGCATTTTGAACCCACAAGGGGTGCAATAGGACATGTGGATATGCACGTCCATCCGCCCGGGGCGCAGTAGCGCAGGGTCGAGCTTTTCTTTGTGATTGGTTGTGAAAATAATAATCCGCTCGTCCCCACAGCTTGACCACAACCCGTCGATAAAATTAAGTAGTCCGGATAAGGTCACCTGCAATAGAGAGAAAATTCAGTAGTGCGTTTTCTGATTAGGCTGTGTTTGTGTGACAAAACTTGAATTAGCCGTGATTCACTTACCCCGCTAGACCCGGGATCGTACCCGTAACCATACCGGAAAGGATCCCTACCTTTTGCCGCTGCCTTTTTTGCTGCCGCCTTCATCCGATCTTGCAACTCTATGGAGCAATCAATGTCCTCCACCACCAAAATAGACTGATTCGCCGTCGAAATGAGCAGGTTCCTCAGCTCGGAATTACTCCCCACAGCAGTTAACTCCAAATCATACACATCGAAGTTTAAGTAATTCGCCATGGCCGCAATCAAGCTTGATTTCCCAGTCCCGGGGGGACCATAAAGCAAGTAACCTCTCTTCCACGCCTTCCCAACTCTCCTGTAAAATTCTTTCCTCTTCACAAACCTCTGCAAATCTGCCATTATAGTTTTCTTCACTTCTAATTCCATTGCCAAAGTGTCAAACGTGGATGGATGGTCTAGATTCACGGATTGCCACGGCTTTCTACTCGGGCCCCCCATGCCCCGGTCGTTCTTTAGGGTCCAAAGCTTCAGTGTCCTCTGCTCGTTTTTTAAGATCTTCGATTTCTCCAATATGTAAGGCAAGTACTCGTTGATTACCTGTGAACAAAAACGAATACGTACCTTGACTCATGATTATTCAAGGAGAAATGAAGCACAGGTTGTTCAAGATAGGTCCCTTGAATAGACGGCTCCGATATGTGCTTCCTAGGTTGGGAGTACTTGCTATGAGACAAAACAACACAGATTTGCTACACAGGGGGTGTTCGGGAGTCAATTCTATGAACTTTAGAATTTTTTAATTATAATGAGAATGCGTAAAAGTGTTTGATGACATGTGTGGAAAGAAAAATTTGCGACGAGGTTGTGGGGATATAATCAGAACTAAAAAACTCTCTCCGAATGTGACTTTTAAATTCGGCATTTCCCAGCTCAATTCTGATAATACACTTTAACAAATCTATCCCATCATCAACTCCCAAACACTCCTAATCTAAAATCTAAAATTACTGAAATGGAAAATGCAAAACTGGGCATGCCCATCACCACCAAATGAACCGGTGGCACGTCCTTTCATTGCTATTGTCTTCTTCTTCTCCTTTCCCGACTAAATTTCCTTGCGGATAACTTCTTCTCTAGTTGAACTTAATGGTATGGGGTTTTTGCAATTTGCCATGGCAACCGTGGTGGTCCTATAATTCGTTCTGGTCTGAGAAATGGTGATTGGGACCTAGGGGTTACATGAAACCCCAATTCGACATAAGAATTTGATCCGAACCGTTCAGTTTACCGAGTAAGTAGTGCCGATGATAAATTATGTTGCTTGGACACGGGCAGCAACAAGAACAAAACACGTTTGTTTTGCAAAAATTAAACCCATTTGTTGGCTTCTCTGACTTTTTAGGAGTTCTTGGGCCAAAATAGAGAAATCAAACATGTGAGATTGTACGTGGTAAAATAAGCAAGTAAAAAACACTGGTATTATTTTCCTATTCAAACACAGCATCCATGGAGGCCAAGTCCCTGCAGTGAGCAGAAATCGCTGCAGCTTGCAGCCCCTAAAAAATGACATCGTTTGGGGTAAATTGGGAATGCTGTCTCATTCCTCCGTTCTCTCACCCCGCCACCCCCCTCCCTCCCTCTCTCTCTTCAATACCCCTTTGGCATTTTCTTCAACTTTTTTCCTCCACCTCAGTACACACCCTTCAACTCCAACAAGTTCATAATCAATTTTATTTTCCCATCTCCAAGAAGCGCATGAGCAGGCTGAGCAACATTCCCAAAGAGGAACCAGAACAATCTGGTAAACTGGTGATAAAATATGGAAAGAAGATATGAGCTTTGAAGAATTCTTAGCATGGGGCAATTCGCCCCAAAACAGAAAGGGTTTGATCTCTGTGTTAGACTTGATATTTGATTTGATTTTTATGGGTTCTTGTGATTCATTCTAGTTTGCTAATTGATTGAACAAAAGGGGATTTGTCTGAATTCAATCAAGTATCCTAAAAAGGTCCCATTGTTTTTTTTTTTATTCAGGTTCCTAAACTAGTTAATTTAAAAAGTTATTAAAGAGCACAAGACATAGGATTGGTTCTCTATCTTCTTTTAGATTTACAAGAATCGAATTGAGTACTCCATCAGGGGATAAATTCTAGAATTGGACACAAGAGAATTGATTTAAAAATGAATTTCCATTGTAAAATCCTTTTGCATGATGACAAACATAGATCAGAGATCATGGGAATGAATTTTGTGTTAATAATGAACTACTCCATCAGCGTTAGAAAACAAGAAAGATGAGAGAGAGAGAGAGAGAGAGAGAGAGAGAGAGAGAGAGAGTGGGGCTGGGTGCAATAGATACAAAGGCAAGGGAGAAAGAAAACAAAGAAAACGCCAAAGGGGTTGGAGAAAGAGAGAGAGAAGAGAGGAGTGAGACAGCATTCCCAACTTACCCCAAACGATGTCGTTTTTTAGGGGCTGTAAGTTGCAGCCAAATCTGCTCACTGCAGGGACTCGGCCTCCAGCATCCATAGGGAGTATTTAGGCTCCGGTCTGCTAAGATTCTTCTATTTTAAGTACTTATTTCTGTTTTACGAGACATGTCATTTTTTCATCGAACACGATTCTTCATTTTGTTATTCTACATTCTCAAACCGAAAAAGTGTTTTTTTTTCCTTTTCTTTTAGAATTTCTCATTCTAAAAATTGCTACACGCTAGTCGAGCAGTCGGCCACCTTCGAGTTTCGAAGCTAGTAATCGGCCCATAACAATTAGTATTACTCGGCAAAAAATCTGGGTCGGATAGGCCCGACAGATCGATTTAATTGCCAATTAATTCCAAGTTTTAGAACACTAGTACTTCCGTAGGTTACAAACAAACCCTAAACAAGACGAAATACAAAACGAAACAAATACTAAGGTAAATCAAAATTACCTTGTCCTTCATCTTCTTGTGGAAAACCAGTTCGAAGAACCGGGCCTCCGATTTCGTAAACGACCCGCCATAGTAATCGTCCGGATCCGCAATATAACTCTCGGGGGTTTTCTTGCACAACAACCTCCACCGGATCCGAAATCCGCCGAACGAAGAATCCGTGAGCTCTTCGTCCTTCTCCATCGACACCTTGATCTGGTTCTCCTTCTCGGGCTTGCTCGCCCTGAACCGCTTGGTGTCGGGCGTGATGACGGTGCCGAGGTAGGTCTCGGCGGCCTGGAACAGGTGGTTGGGGTAGAGCCCCTCGTACTCGTCGATGATCAGGGTGAGCTGGTTGGAGAATGTGCTGAGGAACTGGCGGAGCCTGACGAAGAGGGCGTGTTGGAACTCGTGGGTTATCAGGTCCTTGGCCACGGTCCGGACCACCATTGCGGTGGCGGCGGCCGAGGCGGCGGCGGAGATTATTGTTTGGATTGAGGGCATTTGGGCTTTTGGCAACATGGTTGGTTCTGGGTTTGTTTTAGAAAACTGTTTTTGCGCTGAAAAATCAAAATCAATCGATTTTGGGAAAAACATTGATTGGTTTCAGTTGGGGGGTTTGGGTTTGTTTTTTAAAATTGTTTTTGGGTCATTTTGGGAGAAACCATTTTAGTGGGGTTTTGGGGTTGTTTTGTGGAAAATGTTTTTGGGTTTTCTCAAAATCAAGCGATTGTGGGAGAAAGCAATGATGAGTGGTGTTTTCTGATTGGGTTTTTCAAGAATAATGGGGGAGTAATCATGCGATAATGGTGGACTGGGTAGCGTAGGAACTCTGTACTCTGTAGATGGTAGTGGGAGAGAGAGAGAGAGAGAGAGAGAGAGAGAGGAGAGGAGGTGGAGGAGTGAAACTTGGTACCGAAGGAAGAAACAGTAATGTAAACGACTCTAGAAGGCTCCGTTGTTTTGAACTTAATTTAATATTAAGAATTGTTGTTATTTAAATTTTTTTCGTATTTATTTTTTTGTCTTAAATTTTTTTGGGTTATTGATTCGTTTTAACGAGAGGAATCGAAAAAATTACTATTTTTATGAAATTTTTGCATTAAAAAATAATTATTTATCAAAATACTTAGGTAAAAATTTTTAAAAATTACTTTTTCAATTCTTTCCGTCGAGATAAATTAATAACTTTCAAAAATTTAACGAAAATTTACAAATGCGAAAAAAATTTAAATAAAAACAAAATTAAGTTCAAGAGAAATGGGCAAGTTAAGTTCAAAAGAACTGGGCCTAAAGAAAGAGATAGTAAAATGCTTTCTTCTGGAAGCATAAATGTTGTGCATGCATGGACTTCTCTTCTTCTTCTTCTTCTTTTTTTTTTTTTTTCCCTTTCTTCTTTCAGAAATGATATGAGTACAGTAAAAATTGTACAAACAGGTTGCATAAATCTATTTTGGACCCGTTTTAGGTCCCATAAAAATGATCGGAGCTGTTTATTTTGTTCAAAATTTATTTTTTAGGGTCCCTGTAAAAAATCATCTCAATTCGATATCAGTAAGGGCGTTTACGAATCATCCAACTTTACTTCAGAATTTGGACATAAACGGCTCCGATTATCTTTATGGGATCCAAAATGAATCCAAAATAGATCTGTGCAGGCTGTTTGTACCTCTTTTGCTATACCTCTAGCACCTTTGTTTTCTTTAGTTTCTTTTTCGAACTAAAATGAATGGACTTCGACTCATATAATGAAAAAAACTGCTTTGTTAAGGTGGTGGCTTTACACGTTAATTTAAAGGTGATGATTCTTTGCATATGTTTCCAAAAATTCGAATAACCGAATTAACCATGACCATGCATCTGCTTCCAAGAACAATAATTGCAGTATACTCCCTCTCTCACTCTCTCTCTCTCTCTTCAACATGCCAGTTTCTTTTCCTTTCGCAAAACCCCAAAACTATGGCTAGTTGGCAAACTGATACGGAGTATATAGCGATCAAGAAATGACACCAGCCAAGTGGTTTTTTTTTTTTTCTTATTCAAAATTTTTTTCGCATTTGTTAGTTTGTCGTTAATTCTTGAGAGATTATTACATCATCATAACGAGAGGAATCTAAAAAATAAAAAATTATGATTGAAATCAAAAAAATTTTGAATAAAGATGAAAAAATTGACTTATTGGCTTATTTTCGTCTTTATTCAAAAAAAAATTTGATTTCGATCATAATTTTTTACTTTTTAGATTCCTCTCGTCATGACGATGCAATAATCCTCCAAAAATTAATAACAAACTAACAAATGCGAAAAAAATTTGAATAAGGACAAAACAATAAGTCACTTGTCTTATTTGTCCAAACAACCCTTAGTAGCAATTAAAGCCTGAAACTTAGAGATTTGCTTCAGAAATCTCGGGGTCGAAACCTCCCTAATGCTATCAACTCATTTGCGGCCAATCCATACAGAGAGACTCCCGCAAGTGGGTGGTAGGATTGGTTCCCACAATTTATCGAGATGCGCTCAAATTGGCTCGGACCCTAAGTAATAAAAAAAAAAATTGAAATGACACCAACCTTCTCTCTTTATATTGGATCTGTTATCTAAGACTCCAATATTTTATTGGGGACTTGGGGAAAATAAAACAAATTTTAGAAAATTAATTTTGACACTTCACTTTTTGTCTTTTTCTATTTGAAATTACTAAATTATCCTTTAAAGTTGATGAACACTAACAAAATAAAGGGTAATTAAGTAATTCCACAGGATAAAGACAAAAAAAATAATGTGCCAATGGCCAAATGTAAAGTGCCAAAATCACTTTTCCAAATTTTATTACTTAACACTTATGGACCTAATATTGTGAGGTTACTACGTGCACAAGGTGACCAAGTGTGGTTGATACATCACAAGGGCATAGCCCGAAACATCCAAGGGTCCAAAACAAATAACACTGAAGCCCAGCCCTAAGCCCAAATATAAACAATGATAGCCTAAACACTCAAATTTGGCCCAAACCTTGGACCGGTCCACCCAAACCAACCCTCAAACCCTAACCACTTCAACATCCACCCCCACACAAAACACTGAAGCCTAGAATCGCCGTTAAGCCAAGCCGGCCTCTCCCAGATGTAGAGATCGGTGGCGGGAATCGGCCTACGGAAACGAAACATCGAAAACAGTTAGGACAGAGAGGAGCACACCACCACCCATCAGCCCCAACACAAACCCTTGCAAAACACAATCACAAACAGCAACAGCAAAACCGGAATGACAAACTGTCAGCCCCACGCCCGACTAAGAACTCGGAATGGCTGCCGACTGGACTTCGGCACACAAAGACAACCTGATCAAACAGCCATGGGAGCCACATCCACCTCACCACCACTGGAACAAACCGCCGCCGATCGAGACCACCATCATTGCCGATCAAATTTGAAAAAAGAACCTACGAAAACAGAAATTAAAAATCCTAAGAACACCATCTCTACCACACCACCATCCTCCACCATCACAGCAACCGAACCAAGATCTACGCCGCCACCACCCCCACAACACAGTCAACAACCTCCGAACACACCTGGACCACCCCAACGCCACTAAGCACCCGAAGGAGCCAAGAAACCCCCAGTCGGAGGCAGAGAGAGCACAAGGCAACCTGTCGCGCCTTCCATAGAAAGGAAGGCGAAGACCCAGATGGCAAAGGGAACACGAAGAACGGAGAGGTGGGGAGAAGGGTTCGATCAGGAGAGGAAGAGGGATGGAGAAAGAGATAGCAAGAGAAGAAAGAGAGGAAGAGGGGCCCGGAGGAGGAGGGGAGGAGGGCGCCTCCCCCCTAGGCGGCGGCCGCGGGTACTAGTAAAACCCTAGTAGAAGTTGGGAAAGTTTTTAGATAGAGAGTAGAAGGCTAGCACTAATTGTAGGCAATTATTATTTCAATATTTTCCCGATTCTAGTTAAAGACAATCTTGTTAGGGTCTCAAAATCTCTGGGCACGATCTCTAATAAATCTTTTTTTATCTCTAGATCTCTCCACTTATTACTTTCAAAAATTTTCTTCAAAATTTAAACCAAACAGGATCAAAATGCTTTCTTCTAGAAGCATCAATGCTGTGCATGGACTTCTTTCTTTTCCCTTTCTTCTTTAGTTCTTTTCGTGCTAAAATGCATGGACTTCGTCTCACTGGTTCCAACACGTAAAACTGCTTTGTTTAGGTGGTGGCTTTACACGTTAATTAAAGGTGATTCTACGTGTTTCCGAAAATTCGGATAACCGAATTAACCATCGGCTTCCAAGACCAATAATTGCAGTATACTATTCTCTCTTCAACATCCCATTTCTTTTCCTTTCCCAAAAGGCCAAAACTATGGTTAGTTGGCAACTGATAGTGATCAAGAAATGACACCAGCCAGTTTTAGTCATCAAAACTTGGAACTTAGAGATTTGCTTCTAAAGTTTCGGGCTAGAAATTTCTTAAGTGGTATCAACTCCTTTGTGGCCAGTCCATATAGAGTGAATCCCGTAAGTGGGTGGTAGGATTGTTCCCAGGATTAGTGGAGGATGCGCTCAAATTGGCTCGGACCCTAAGTAATAAAAAAATTGAAATGTAAATAATTGAGTTTTAAGTACTTATTTTTCGTTTGGGCGAATAGATAATAGATACAATATACGAGAGTAGGTTGGGGAAAACTTTGAAAGAAAAATAAGTCCCGTTCCGTTAAGGTTTTTATTTTTTATGTACTTATTTTCCGATTTACGAGACAAGTCATTTTATCATAATACACCACCTTTAATTCAAAAAATACTTACTTCCTATTTGACTTGGAAATCTTCATATAATAAACAATGGCCGCGGGAAAACTCATAAATATTTATCATAGGCGTTTTAAAATTCATAGCAACGGAGTAGAATATGCAGTCAGATTCTATTTTTTTTTCCTTATAAACTGGGTATTCAAGCCAAGTTACACACATTTCAACTAAACACAAATACTCTGAAGTTAACAGTTGAACAAATTTCCAATAGCCCCAGGTGGAGTCGATTCTTAGAGTTCATGAAAATAAGTGCCTTAAAAAAATAAGCCATTTGGCTTATTTAGCCGAACAATCCAATGGCTTATTTTTTTGTCCTTATTCAAATTTTTTTCGCATTTGTTAGTTTTTCTTCAATTTTTAGGGATTATTGCTTTGTCATAACGAAAAAAATCTAAAAAGTAAAAAATTACAATCGAATCCTAATTGTTGTTGTCATGCTCCTATTCGGCTGACATCCTCGGCTTATTCATATTCTATTTTTGCACTTAAGATAATGAAAACTCAATTACAGAGCAATCAAAGATAACTGGAATTTTAATTGTACACATCCATAGCATCATTGGGGAAAAACAGTAAAAGTTCAAGCATTTTAGAGTACAATAATTTTAAATTGCCTTACTCTCAAGGGTGAAACAAGAAAAAGGAAAAAGTAAACAGAGTAAAAAACAGGGGATTTCTTAAGCAGTTAATATACAATGGTTTGAAACTCTTCTTCCCTCAAAAACTTCTGCTGCCTTGCAATAAAAGCCTCCACGGTCTGCCGGAACTCTTCCCCGCTCATCTCCTCCGCCATATAAGAACTCACTGCCGGTGGAATTTCCTGTAGATTTTCGGTCGCTGACCGCCTTAATCGCCTGCTCTGTTTCTCACCGCCCCTGTTTATGCTTTGTTTCTCGCCACCCCTGTTTATGATCTGTTTCTCACCACCCCTGTGTAAATTCTCTGATTGACTCCTGTAAATCTTCCTTGCTGTAGAATTTTGATCCGTATCGAACACAACTATATCCTCTCTCCTCGGATACTCACCCACACTTTTTTCCACATACTCTGCACAGAAATCGGAAGTGGATTTGTTTCCGGTGCTAATGTATTTTTCAGAAAGCCGTCCAGATTTGAGAAACAGAGTGATGACAATTGCATTCCCGATGAGGAACACGCACCAGGAATTGAAAAGGGTGGATGAAATTCTGTGGAAGTAATCGCCGGAGAATTTGACGGAGAAGGTGAACTGGACGAAAACTCTGGGAATTAGTACCAGAAAGACAAAAAGCTCGACGACCCGGAACAGAGTTGTTATTTTTGCAACCCTAAGGTACTTCGCGAACGCGTTGGATTTCTCGAATTTGAGGTTGAAGATGTTGATTGAATCCATTATATCAGGAACTGGATTGATTTCTTAGATGGGTTTTTGGAGACTTTGGGGGGCTTTTACTCGAAGTTGATGTTGATTGAATCCATTGAATGAGAAATTGGATTGATTTCTGAGATGGGTTTTGGGAGGTTTGTGGGGATTTCACTCGAACGGGAGGAGGGTTTGGATCAGAGCTATGGCGATGGCGATTTGGTCAGAGGCAGGGGGGATGGAGAGAGAGGTTTTTGCTACAAGTATTGTCATCTGTGGGGAGTAATTGAGTGAACTGAAACATGGAGAGAGAGAGAGAGAGAGAGAGAGAGAGAGAGAGAGAGAGAGAGAGAGAGAGAGAGAGCTGCGAGAAGCAGAGGAGTGGCAGTGAGTGAGTTTTGAGGTTGGTCAGTTATTTATAGACTCTTGAGGGAAAATCAGATTCTCTGCTTTTTCATTTTCTTTCTAGTTTTGTATTTTCCAGAAAAACAATCAAACGTGCCAATGAATTGGAACTTTTTCCTGTAACTACGGCCCTGATTTGGGAAACGGACTCCTGTAACGATCTGAATCAGGGCCGGCCCTGTTATTTTGGGCCTAAAATAGGACAGTGGTAATGTCAAAATTGTTTTTGTTGGTGTCAAAACTTCAAGGGGAAATGATGGCCATGATATGTTTTGATAATTAATACCTTTTAAGGACATGCTAAGAACATTTGTTAATGAACAAAATGTCCTGGGCGGGTATTAATTATCAAAACACGTCATTGGCGGTAATTTTCCCAAACTTCAATGCATAAAGGTCTTGTACATTACACATGGTATAAGCCTTTTGTGCACTAGAGTTTTGGAACCAACAAAAACAATTTTGACATTATCATTTTTCCCAAAATAAACTTCGAAAATGAGGCCCTAAATAAAATTTTCTAGTAATAAAATATAAAATCAATAAATAAACTTGTTAAAAACAAATGCATGTATCGTACTTTTGGTTTTAGGCGCCAAAGTTTGCAGTTGCTAACACAGAGTTAGCCGATGTTTATTCCTCAAATACCGTGTCACTGTTTCGGTAGAGAGACCAAATTTTGAGAAAAATAAATACAGAGGGTTAAAAATGTCAAATTGAAGACCATGTAATGGCAAGGGTAATATCAAAACTGAAAACAATTTTTTGGTTGGTGACTTGGTGTAATGGTGTTGAGTCTGTTGACACCTCATGTTTGACTACTAATTTTATTAGAAAAATTTTAAAATCAGTCCAATTGATTAACAATAGTAAATGTGTGAATGTGTATTAAAAAATATAAAAAGTACACACAAATATGTATTTTTCTTGTCTTCTAATGTGTTTATCGTTAGTTCAATGGATTGACAATAGCAAGATCAATTTTATTAATCTTTAAAAAAAGGACTAGTCATTTTGGAATTCTTTAATTAAGGACTTTAGGCTAAATTTCCCTTTATTGGTCTTTTAGAAATCTCCAACAATTATTCAACATTATCGCTAGAGGACATACCTAATACTATTATATTTCCCTGCCCTTTTTCTTTGTTTTATCTTTTGAGCTAAATTCGTGAAACGTGCTCTCCTTCCTTTATTTACAGAAGCAGCCCTCGTATTCAAAAAATAACTTTATCACCCTTACCTTCCCAACACTACACAATAATTACCCTCCGTTAAACGGTGAATAAAACAAAACCAAATTAACAGCATCATCTTATTCGATTTTTTTGCAGTTTTTTATCTACATTTTTATACTTTTTCGACTCCTCCTGTCAAGATAAAAAAAATATGATGTAGAAATTTGACTTTAACCCTAAAAATATTAATAAAAACCAATTAAAATGACCGTGTCAAAAAACCCCTTAAGGTTAGCCCATGGCTAAAGTCAAGTTGCAATATACTATGTTTTCAAACTCCTGTTCACTTGAGAACCACCTCTTATCCTCAGCATGTTTGCTAATATTTTTTTCATTCTGCATATTATCCCTATCTATCTCTCTAAGGGAGCGTTTTCACTAAGCGTTAAGTTTATGGATAATCTCTTGTAATCCGTTAACGTCAAGATGTTTCTAATAACCTATAAACGTCAAGTTATTTCTACTAACAATGGGCATCGATGATGTAGAAGTGCACTACCGACTGAGCTAGAAGCCAGTGTGAAACAATTGGCCAGTTAACACTAGAGTAGTACATAGTTCTTTTTCCCATTCAAGGTGTGACACCTGGATTGGAGAGCCAAGTGTGCTGCTTCCATTGGATTCCACAACCCTTCCTTACTTGCTAAGAAAACAGCCACGTGTAATGTCTCCACCTTTTCCTCTTTAAAATCTTTCACCTCAAATAACTGCCCTTTTCTTTTCAAAAAAAAAAAATAATAACTGCCCTTTTGCCTTCCAATAGATAAAAATGAAAAAATAACTGCCCTTGGCCTTTTCCTTTCAGTTATTCATCCGGCCCACCAAGGGAGCCCACCACAATAGCAAAGATTTATAGGGCTCCCTTTGTATTTTTCCTCTCTTTTTATTGGGCGCCAGAAACATGGTAAAGCAACATGTTGGGTCCTAGCTAGGTCACACAAAGACTTCAAGTCTTCAATGGTACCCTGTGCTCTAATTCTCAATGCTTCCATATATTAGTAATAGTAACGTTTTCGCACTAAGATCGCGCTTTTGCTTCCACTCTCGCTCATCCACGGGTGACTCAGGTTGGCTCTATACGCTAGTGGTACAACATGTGTGAGTCCTTATACGATAGTGCCTTTCACCGATAAAAAGAACACTTATTTGAGTGCATGCAAATAATTCTATTTCGACTAATATTCTTAATTACTGCATTTGAGTGTTGTTGTAAATTTATTCATTTTATGTGAGTGCGTGTGCATTTGGGTGTTATAGATTTATTCATTGAAGAAAGCAGAAAAGTAACTATTTTGTCATAGTTGACCATGATTATTCATAATTCATTTGAACTCTTACTCCTTTGATAATCAGAACGAAATGGAATAGGAATTAAGCTCGTTTGCTAAGGTTCTTATTTTTAAAATTTTTTTTTTTTGCTTACAAACATGTTATTCTCTTATAATACATCACATTTAATTCAAAAAATAAGTACTTGTTTTTCAAACTAATACTTATTTTTCCTTAGCAACATAGAACCTAACAAGAATTCAAAATACGAAACCTTGTGCTCTTGAAGTTGAAAGTAATCAAAAGAAAGAGGACATAATGATGAGTCAACTGCATTTTTAAAGGGATCAACTCCTCTTTTTATGCTGTCGCTTCATACCCTCCAAGTTTCTCATCTTTTGAACCCACATTTGCCCTGCAACTCTTGATCTGAAACGTTCACCGTGTAGAATTCTAACAAAACAAAAATGGTCTGGTTATAGTTAGGCCCAAGAAGAGCTAGAAGCAGTAGGAGTTTAGGGGGATCAAGATGGAGATGACTTGATTCTGTTCTTCAAACAACAATGCTAGCAAGTGCACACACAACTCACAAAAAAGTAGGAGGCTCGCCTACACTATACAATATATATGTGTGCCCTTGGTATTTGTTTTGGAAAGTGGCTTTTGCACTCTCCAAAGCGAAGATCTTTTGCACTTTTCAACAGTTAACAATTTGGAGAGTGCGAAAATCAACTCTATATTCATTTTCGTATTTTCCTTGAAAGTGCGGTTAACAATTTGGAAAAATGCAAAAATCATCCTCCTTTGGTGTTTTCAAAATGAAAGCACACAGTAAAGCAAGGGAAAGTGTAACTCACTTTAGAGCATCCGCATTAGTCTCATCAAATTTTGGACCAAATTAATCCTCAAAATCCACTTTTTAACGTTAGCTAGTCACTTTAACATAATTACGCAAAATCAGACTTTTTACTCTCACTCTCTACTCAATTAAATATTCAAACCCGCCCCATTAAATATTCGTATCCATCCCTCAAGAGAGAGAGAGAGAGAGAGAGAGAGAGATAATAAAATAAGAAGTGAGTGAATAGTGGCTAGTTTAAATAAACTAGTGACTGTAGCAAAGCTACAAATTTTTCATAATAAAGAGCCAAGAGCTGAGTCTGATGCAGCCCCATTTACGTTGTTTTGCTCGTTATTGTAATTTAAAGGGTGGAGTAGCAATCCTAATGCGGATAATCTATTCTCTTCTCCCACTTGGCAAAAAATTCCATGAATGATTGGGCTTCATAATGGTTGGTAGCACCTACTTGGGACTTCCAATTGAGTTGGATTCTCTGGGATCCATCGGCTTCACAACTTAGATTATCCAGCTGAAATTAGGCAGATTTCCGAATAGTTTTACAACAAAAAAAAAAAAAAAAAATTCCACAGAAAATGTATATACAGTACATATTTAGGTTGCTCTTTTAATTTATTCTGCGTTGGCTCAATTGGGGAACATGCCTTTCCAAAGATGCTTATTATGTTCTCTAAATTTGTGTTTCGATCATGATTGTCCTGTTAGGACTTGAGGGTAGTTCACGTTATTGACTTAGACCATATTTTTTTATGAAAAATTCTAAAATCAGCCTAACTGGCTGACAATAGTAGGTGTGTGTGAATGTGTATTAAAGAGTGTAAAAAATAAATAGAAATACATATTTTCCTTGCCTTTTAGTGTGCTTATCATTAGCTCAGTGAACTGACAATAACAAGACTATTTTTTTTATTTTTTATATTGTCGGTATCCGAAAATACCCACTATTCAAGATAACTCATTTCCCTTATCTAAATGAACTAAATGCTATTGTTTCGTGTTTTAAGTGAAAACAATTTGTATTTTATGATTAGTTTGAAGACAAAAACATAGCACAAACTCGCCCTTAATAAGAAAAAATCAAAAGATAGAGAAACTCTTAATAATTTTCCTTTACTATTATCCTTTTACATGAATTTCTCCATAAATCATCCAGACAAAAACTAAATCTGAGCGTAATAGGCAAAATCCTTCTTAATAAACCAGCTATCCCTTATCTCAATTTCTCCCATACCTCCTCCTTTCCACTATATTTCCAATATTAGGAAAAACGAATAATAAGAAATCACACTTTCCTCTTGCTTTAATAACAAGTATTTTTAGTTTCAAATTAAATAAATCATTTTATCTATGATTCGTTAGAACAAAAAGATGCCCGACTGGTTACTAACCTAGCCCGACCGGAGGAATAAAAAGAAAAAGACCCTTTCGCGCAAAATCAAAGCAAAGAATTCTTCTTTATTTTTTATTCTCTCGGATCTTTAATTCCAGGGCCAAAATAATCTTATTAGTTCTTTGGTTCAAAGTAGAAGCTTTTTTTGTTTTTCTAGATCCTAGAAGACTAATCGGAGACCAGATAAGGAATCTATTATTAAACTCCAAAATCTACTTGGTTTATAATAATCAAACTAAAAACCTTTCACACATTGACAATCTTTAATCTCATTGGAACTCCAGACACTCTCTTTTGATGCTACTTTTGTCATGTTAGTATTTTCTAACTTTTTTCAGCTGGGGCTGAGTCAATGGATAGCAACTACGATTCTCTATGTTTGTTCACTTTTTTTTTTTTTTCCCTTCCCGAGTTGGCTTACGCGTACCTTGGTTGATCGCTTCTCCAGTCAGGTCAAAGGCAAACCAATCATGCTAGAACTAGGGGATTCGCAAGAAATTTATTTCTTGCAGCCGGACCCCAATAATCAATCTCTCGCAAACCCATCAACCAACCGGACTAACCCTTCGGACTGTTTGTTCTCCTTTCACAGTTAAGAAGCAGAGTGGGTATTCGAAAGGAGGTGTTTTGTTTAAGCTATCTGGAGTGAGATTCTATAAATTATTATCCACGATTATATGCACACGGCTGAACACGGCGGATTTCGAGATAATTGAGTCGGATCCCCACTAAGTAGTAGTACTATCATCGATCCTAGGTTCTCCTTTTATTCCATGTTCTCTTTTTCCAGGAACAAGATTACAATTACTTTAGCATAAAACCATTAATTCCGTTGGACAAATTGACTCCAACAACTTTTTTGGGTCCAAATACACAAAATAAGTACTTATTTGAGAATAAGGCTCCGTTCCAGAAACCTTCTTAAAAAATAAGTACTTATTTTGCCACTTCTCAAAGAAAAATAAGAAGGTTTGTTCCACAAAATTTAAATAAGCAGCTTATTTCACATTTTCAAACTCAAAAATAACGTAAATGAGAAATAATTTTTCAATTTTTTTTGCACCGTATTAAAGATCTCAATGAGATCTATCAAACAAGATCCATATTGATAGGAAAATTATTTGCGTAAGCACATGATTTTTGAGCTTGAAATTGTCTTCTCAAAAAATAAGTAATTGTTCAATTTTTTCAGGAACAAGCCTTCTTGTCACACAAAAAATAAGTTCTTATTTCGTTTCTGGAACGTGACCTAATTACTAATTTTTTAAATTAAAGGTGATGTATTGTGAGAGAATTGCATGTCTTGTAAAAACGGGAATAAATACTTATCCCATGTGTAAGAGAGGTTCGATGTTTTAGGTCAAATGTTCGCATGTGTACGTGCTAGAGAGGTATGAATAATCAACAGTCAAGATGTGAGAAATGAGAGGATCTTTTGGGGGTGGAGGAGAGGGAAAGGGTGTACAGAATGGACTATATGGTAGTTGCTCTGTGTGAGAGCATGCGTGAGCTTCGGAAAAACAAGAGCGAGAGTGTAAAGCATGTATCAAAAATGAGAATAAATTCTTTATATCGTCAATGTAAATATTTGTTTCATTCAAATCAATTATATTGCGCCACGTCGCCATATTCTATTGATTGGGACTACTGTTTTGTAACGTGGCGCGATGTAAAGAATTTATTCTTCATCAATAATACTTCAAACTATTAAAATTAGCGAGGAGAGCGGGAATGAAAAGTCTTACCGAAAGATTATGTGACCCAGGTTGGGTTAACATGATGGGCTATACCGTGAGGGCAATATCGGGTTATCCCGGATCCATTGACGTGATCAAAGTGAAGCAAGTACTCCTACTGATTGTTTTTCACACTCGAGGGTGTTCCACTAACCCTTCTTTTTTTAAAAAGTTCTTTTTCTTCAATTTTCAAACTCAAATATAATGAAAATGAAAAATAATTTTTTGATTTTTTTTTGCACCGTATAAAAGATCTCAATGAAATCTATCAAACAAGATCCATATTGGTAGGAAAATTATTTACGTAAACACATGATTTTTGGACTTGAAATTACCTTCCTTTTCTAAAAAGTTCTTTTTTAAGAAACCGGAACACCACGTTAGGTTAAGTAATTTTGTACAAAATTTTTGTTTCATCCTCCTTATCAGATAGTGAACAAGACATTCACTTTCATTGTTGGCTCGCAAAAATGCTATTCACATAACAATTCAAACACAGCATCAAACACAACCTCTCACATATATATGGGCCCCACACACATACATTGTTGACTTGGGAAAGTGGTAGTGTTTAGAAAATAAGTAATTCCAACTACACTAAGAGGATGTTGTTAATGCTAAAATTGTAGTGCTTTGAACCATGTGCAAAGTACAAAGTTTTTATGCACTATAGTTTTGGCACAAAGAAACACAGTTTTGCATTATCGTTAGGGGTGTATACGAGCCGAGCCGAGCCGAGCTTCGGCGAGCTCGAGCTCGGCTCGTTTCCTTAACGAGCCCAAAACTCGAGCTCGAGCTCGGCTCGAGCCTTAACGAGCCGAGCCCTTATCGAGCCGAGCCTAGCCATTTACTAAACGAGCCTCTCTTAATCGAGCCGAGCCTCCCTTAACGAGCCGAGCTTTTGTCGAACGAGCCGAGCTCTACTCGGCTCGTTTAGTAAACGAGCCGAATACTCGAGCTCGAGCTCGGCTCGTTTTCGTTTAGTAAACGAGCCGAGCTTTAACGAGCCGAGCCGAGCCGAGCTCGCGAGTAGCTCGGCTCACTTACAGCCCTAATTATCGTTTTCCTACCAAAAAATGTATTGATTCCGGGGGATTCAACCCATTTTCAATCAATAACAATGTATCAAACTCTTCATTCTAGTATGATAATAATAATAATAAAAACTCTTCATTCTAGCATGAAATTAATATTTAGACAAATCTATTTCTTTATGTTGGTAGGATATTCGATTATACTCTACGAGCTTTTCAATTTGAACAGCTCGGATCAATGTGATCGAAGCAAACCCTATTCTTAAGGTCAAGCCGCAACAAAGTAATTTCTTGTAAATATTTTCTAGTCCCTGGGTTGATGACCTCCATTTGACCAGACCAGAAAAAATATTAGTTGAGGTATGTGTAAGCTAGTACAGACGAGAGTGAAAACCCATAAAAAAAGGCTGACAACACAGTGAACGCACTCCTCAAACTTCTCCTACTAGTGGTTGCTGTGGATATTTCAGTATTCAAGGCACGGTAGGCATCTTGGGCATGGCCCAAGCCCAGCCCAGAGAAGACCCATCTCATCTTTTAATCACGGGCTTCCAGTATTTGTGGATTATTCTAAGTTTAGCCCATTTACTAAATGACCAAAAACTCCAAGCCCACAAAGAAAAAGCAATTAAAGCCCTGGAGCCTCCTAGGGTTTGAAGAGTTGTCGTCTTCTTCTTTTTCACTCCTGTAGTGCCTCTCCAATCTCCGCCTCTCTCTCTCTCTGAACTCATCCGATGGTATGCTCCGCCGATTCTCTCTCTCTCTCTCTGTCTCTCTCTCTCTATACACATATATATGTACATAAATCACTAACATGTGATTCTGTATTTGTGACTTTACAGGCTCCGAAGAAGGAAAAGGCTCCTCCTCCGTCGTCCAAGCCAGCCAAATCCGGCGGCGGAAAACAAAAGAAGAAGGTCATCATTTCTCTCTCTCTCTCTCTCTATCGTAATTTGATTCAATCTGTTCAACACAAAGATTAGAAAGTCACACACAAACGCATAATCTAGATGTATTGATAACCTGAGGGGTTGGCCAGGTGGTCAAGGCCTGAAACTAAGGGTTTGTTTAGGAGTCCCTCTTCAGGTCAGGTTGAAATGAGATCTATCAACCCCTTTGGGCCGGACCATTTGGGGCTCTGCCTGGCTTTAATTGGGCCCCGCTGTTGGATTGTGGGATTAGTCCTCTGGATTAGTCGTCCCGAGGTGTGCGTGAAGTGGCCAAGACACCTGAGTTGTCTCAAAAACTAATCTGGATATATTGATATTTTTGTGTCTGTGTAAATGAGTGTATGTATGCTTTTTGGTTGGGTTGTGTGGTTGGTGATGGATTTGGTGTGTGTTTGTCTAAAAAATTGCAGAAGTGGAGCAAGGGAAAGCAGAAGGAGAAGGTGAACAACATGGTGTTGTTTGATAAGGCTACCTATGATAAGCTTCTCTCTGAGGCTCCCAAGTACAAGCTCATCACGCCTTCCATTCTCTCTGATCGTTTGAGGGTAATACGTTTTTCCTATTTTAGTACTTTCAGTTCTACTTATGGTTTGAAAGGTATAATTTTATGAACTTAAGAGCTAAATAACTGATTGCATTGTAGATGTGGGTTTCAATTGAATTGATCAAGTCTTCAATTTAAACGTCGATTAAAGTAGATTTAGATCTAGGTTGCGTGTGAAACTGGTCCGGAAGCGGATTAGGGATATCACAAAAAGATGTATTTTCACTTTTCAGTAGATCGATTCATTTTTAACAACATTTCATAATGAGACTGGTTTCAAATTCCCAAACTAATGTCAAAAGCTATATCCAAACTATGACTTTTGAGCTAATCCTATTGAATACTGAAGTCAATTCGCTTCATACATATCCAAATTTTGAACCTAGCCTTTCTGATTATTAAGCACATGTTCATAATTGTGCTTTTTTAGCTTTACACCTTTACTGTTTCTTGTAATCTGTTTTTGGGGGTGCAATATCAGTACATTCTCAATGAGTTGTTGCTTCTTAAAAGTGTTGTTTGAGCAATTGTGCAATTCAAAATATCCCAGATTAGCCTGGGGAAAATTTCCTTTTTAAGATAGTTAAGTCAATGACACTACATTATGGCCTATTTTTGTGGAATGCAACCTAAGCCAAGTTTTCGCTAAGGGACTTAGGATATTCCTCATCAGTTTATCAGATTTGTGTGTCCTTTGAGACCTATTTTCATCGTTAATGTTCGACGAGGAAACAATTTACTCTATCTTCACCTAACGATTGTAGTGGTGGAAGCATTTATTCTGAAGGAGGAGCTGGAACTAACAGAACACCAAGGGTAGTTTGCTATGTAGCTTTATGTTTTTTTAGTTGGCCAATCAGCAGCGAGATCAGTGTCTTTTGCCAATCTCATGAGTACAGTTTTTGTTCATGAATTTCTAAAAGTTGTTTCACGGTCCGTTGGGAAAAGTTTGTTCAATTATATGAAAAAATTTGAATCTTAGCTATACCAAACCACAATCAATTGGCTTCGGCTACGTAAAACCATTTTTTCCATTGAGCTCTATTGAGAGCATCGTGTTCCATAATATTCAAAAGATCTAGATCTTTTTGAACTACTTCCTCTAATGCCAATTTGGGTGTTACCTCCCTTTAGTGTTACTTAGCTATTAAAATTCATATAAATTACTGACAAAAAAACAAACTTACTTCCTAAGAGGGACTCAGTAACATCAATGACTTGGACAATACCGAACATGGGAGGGAGCTTTCTGAAACCAGTTAAAGGTGATTATCATTTGCTGATGTGCAAGCAACACAATTGAATGTTGTTGAATGCGGTTCTAATAAATATTCTTGATGAAGGATGACTAATATCTTTGATGATAAGCACAAAATAATTGATGGGCCAGTCGCGGACGCTACCTCCATTAGTTCACTTAGTCGATGAATTTTCCACCGCAGGGTATTTTTTGTTTATCTATATCCAGTGCTGGGCAAGGCTGACGATTGCAAAATTGGTGTGAGATGTTTAATTTTGCCAAGTCTACACCTCAGTGTACTTAATGTTATACTAGCTTGCTATATCCAGTTCTGGGCTACCTCTATTTGTGTGTTTTTTGATGTCTAAGAGCCAGCCACTCAATCCACCCTCTGTTTCTCTTTTTTTTTTTTTTGCTGCTTCAGATCTACTTTTTGAATCCTCTATTTCACCTTTATGAGGATGAATGGTGACACGGAGTGTCCCCTCAACCAACCCTCTATTTCGGAGGATTGATGGGACACTTCGTGTCACTTTTCATCTCCATCAAGGTGAATAGAGGATGTGTTGGAGTTCTTCATCTACTCCCTCCGTCCCATAATAGTCGTCCGGTCCGCAAAACGGAGACTACAAAATCATGCATTTTTTTCAAGAAAAAATTCAAATTTTTTTCACAAGTTAAAAGAACTCGTCGAGATCTAGTAAGTTGTTGAATTTTTTTCCAACTTTTCTTACAAAAATAGTATTATTTTTACGTCTCCGTTTTGCGGACCGGACAAATATTATGGGACGGAGGGAGTATATTTAATGAAATCGAGGGTGGTTGGGTTGGAGATTGCTCTAATGAATTTCCTTTGTTCCGAACCTGCTTCCTCAAGTAATTAGTTGATAGAATTAAGTACTCCAGTAATTTTAAGTGCGCTGTTTTCATCTTGATAATGTAAACATCTAAGCCTGCTTTTTGTATCTTTCGTCAAATAATTGAAGTTTGTTATAGTTGAATTTCTAGCACATAGATACTGATAATTTGATCCCTTTCAATTGCTTCGTACAATTTTCGCAGGTTAATGGGTCACTTGCGAGGAAGGCTATAAGAGACCTGATGGCTAGGGGTGTGATTAGGATGGTATCTGCCCATTCAAGCCAGCAGATTTACACTAGGGCAACCAACACCTAGTTGTCTCATTTCTTCTTGTTTGTCAAACTTATGTAATAGGGTAATTCTGGCTGCTGCCACTCAGAAATTGCTTCATCTTGTGTTTTGTTTATTTAGTATTTCTTCTGCATGTCTTTTGTTGGCTAGAATCTCAATTATCAAATTAGTTTTGCTTGATTATTTTGATGGATTTTTTGAACAAACTTGCGAATGTTCTTGCTACCCTCAAACTATAATCTTCACTTCAAGATTTTGCTTTATTGGCAATGGAAATGAATAGGCAAGGACCTTCTGGGAGCTTCTTTCTAGATAGAGAAAGTCCTCTTCTTGCCCTCTTCAGCTGCCGTTCTCTCTTCTTCCTAACCCTTTTCCTGTGCAGCCCTGCGCTCCCTCCTCTTGATGGTTGCAAGATAGTTGAGTCTCTGTATTACTCGATCTATATTGCCTTTGTCTCAAGAATTAGAGTGGGCAGTCCAGAACAGAAAGGGAAAAGGGCTCCGGAATTCTCTCTATAAGCTCTCTTTGACTGCCTCCATTTATTATATTTGCGGGGAGCGCAACCTGAGAATTTTTCAAGACAGGTCCAAAGATGTGGCTGCAGTTTCCCTGATCATCTTTAATTCAATTCGAGCTAAGGCTAACTCTTGGGCTATGGTGAAGTTCTCGGCCCAAAATTGAGGTCTTTGTGATGCTTGGCTTCTGGACTCTAGAATTTTTGCTGTTAACAATTGTTGATAGGTTGTTGTTTTCCTGTTTTGAGTTGGTTGTTTTGCCTTATTTTGGGGCTTTTGATGTATAGGTTTCCAAGGGGATACTCCTGTTGCTTTGTGTAGTTTTTTGGCTCTGTTTGCTGTTATAAAATTTTCACTTGCCAAAAAAAAAAAAACATGGGTCTGTCAAAGGCATTGAGATACTCACCAAATTACATTGAATCTGGAGCCATTTGCTCGCCAAACCCAACAGGACCAAGAGAGAACCATGCTTGGCGGCATGACAAATTGCTTGAACTCTAAGAAGTTCAACCCAAATGCACACAGTGCTTTTAGCTCCAATGTAATAAGAATACTTTTAGCTCCAATGTAATAAGAATGCAAAACAGCAATCTCACATTCAGTTGAAAGACAAATTCAGAATACAGTTTGAAAGACAAATTCCTTACAAAACAGCAATCTCTCATTCAGTTGAACTCTAGGTTTGGTGTTTTAATGACATTATCAACCAACTAGTCCGACCCAAATGCCATAAAACACATGCTCTCGAACTGTCCCTTCAACAAAGCCGGCTAGAAAACAGCTCCGACCGTGCCTGAAACAAGATCAAGTTTTGGAAGATAATCAATGAGATTCCATTCAAACATAATCCAAAGGATATGATAATGACAATTTTATTACTTAAATGAACAACGGCATACCAACAGTTAAAACTAATACTTCAGAAAGACAAGCTAATTATACTAAATGTCTCATTTCCTTTTACATCCTGATCAAGGATTTGGGTGAGAACGAAAACAGTAATGGAAAAATTGAACTAAGCCAATTCAAGCCTAAGCCAGAACATAGAATACAGCAGCAGAACAGCTGCTATATTGCACACAAGAAGGTAAGCAGCAGCAAAAGAATACAACAGCTTGTAGCCTTAGGTTACACCATGCAGACAGCAATATAACAGCAGTAGCAACAAGATAAGTAACTGCCAGAACAGAACTAAATAGCAGCAACCATGGGATCCAATAGCAGTACCAGTAAGCAACAGTAACTGGTTTGATCATTACTAAAACACTACCAATAGCACAATACACTACCAGTAATCATCAGTAACCAACAGTAACTCAACACAATATATATAACCACACCATGTCCAACAACATGCATCATCTACCATGCGTGCCAATTTCATCTCCATATTCGCAAATCCATATAGCTCCTGAAACACAAATAAAATTAGCATTCAAGTCCATATTTCACTGTCCAAACACAAATAACATTAGCATTCAATACACTACCAGTAATCATCAGTAACCAACAGTAATTCTGATCTTTGTGTTCTTCGTTCGTCTTCGTTGGGTTTTCTGCTTCGTTCTCTTCGTTCGACGCATCGCCTTCTCTGGTTTTCTCTCTTCGTTTGGTTCTGCGTGTATCATCCGAAGCGGGCAAGATTAAAAATTATGAATTTTTAAGGAAAAAATTAACCTTGAATAATTACAGCCTACAGGCTATGGCAATAACAAAAACGAAAAAGAATACAAAAAACGAGGGAGCGAATGGAACTCAAGAAAATGCAGATATTTGCATCCCCTTTTGAAACCACCTGAAACTCCCACCCACTAGAAATTACCCAACCTAATTGACGCCCCAACCTAGCCGAACCTCCAGACCATTCAAAAAAAAGCCCTCCTTTTGGTTCGAGTTCCAAAAACCCTAAAACCCGTTCTGGTTTTTGCTGAAAATGCAGAGATCAATCGAGAGAGAGAGAGAGAGAGAGAGAGAGAGAGCTAGGTTCCAATCGGCAAAAAAAGCCCTAATTTTTACTGAACCAGAATCGGCCATAAAAGCCCTAACCAGATTTTGAGAGAGAGAGAGAGAGATACCTTGGTTCACTCCGGATCGCGTAAGATTTCTGGCTTCAATCTTCGTCGTTCGTCTTCTCGTCTTCGTTCTTCATTCGTCCGCGTTTCTTCTCCCTCTCTCTCTCTCTCTCTCTCTCTCTGTGGTCTGCGTGGAATGAAACGAGAAGGGGGGAAGTGTGAGAGCTTTAGGAGGGAAAGTGTAATTACTTGGGTTTTTATGGCTATCTCTTATCCTGACCGTTGGATTTAAATCCAACGGCTCACAGTAGCGTCCCGCACCACAGCAAAATCCGGGATCCCTCGAGGGATCCAGATTGCATAATTCATTTTTATCACATATCTATCAAACACTTTTCTTGCTACAAATGCATTCTGCAGCTATTATCCAAATAATCTACCAGATTCAAAAAATACATTTTGTCTATAATTCAAAAAATGAAAAAGTTGAAAATAAAAAGCCAAAAAATAAACTCCCAAACACCCCATCAAAATAATGACAAAGCAGATTTTGCGCGCCAGTAAAAAATGACGTGTTTGCCCCAAGGGCAACGAATAATTTCTCGTGGATAAGGATTCCCAAAGTGATGTGTGGGGGATAGACGGGAGAGGGAGAGGAGGGCACATGGGTCGGTGGGTAGAGAGAGAGAGAGAGGAGGGCACATGGGTCGGTGGGTAGAGAGAGAGAGAGGAGGGCACATGGGTAGGTGGGGAGAGAGAGAGAGAGAGGGGGGAGGGCACATGGGTCGGTGGTAGGGATGGCAATGGGGATGGGTCGGGGATGGGGGTACTACCTCCACCCCCTACCCATTACCCTCTACCCGATCCCCATCCCCGACCCGATCCCCAATGGGGATTTGTTTTTTCCTCCATCCCCGACCCAAACGGGGAACGGGGATCCAAAACGGGGATTCGGGGATTTGGGGATTCGGGGATTTGTATTTGCAGCACATAATAGTACCTCCATTTCCTACACCTGTATTTCATAATTTTCGCATATACTACCAATTTTCAGCGCATAACAACACGTTATTCACTGTTTTAGCAAGTACTATCAATTTTCAGCACATAATAACTAATTCCAACACATAAGTTAATCTACAACATTGTTTTTCAAACATTAAGTTAATTCCAGCCAACACTAATTTCATAGTTCCATAGTTTTTCCAACATTACCAAAACAGGACTGATATATAATATAGTATATATTTATTTATTTTTATATATAAGTATATATTTCGGGGATTCGGGGACGGGGCGGGGAACAAACGGGGAACGGGGACGGGTAGGGTTCGGGGCGGGGACAGACCTATCCCCGTCCCCTACCCGATCCCCGAATTTTTTTTAAAAAATTCCCCATATGATAAGCACCCGGAAATGTAATGAAAGGGTGCGCTAGTGTCTAGGTTTCGTTCAATTTAATTGTTAATTAGTTGTTTTTAAATATGTTTGCTCGTAGAGTTTGTCTGTTTTGTTTTGTAGGCGAATCGCTTAATAAAGGAATTTTAAGGCCTATGACATGGCATGGCCTGAGAGTGAAGCAGCCCAGCCAAGGCGCAGCCAAGGCAGAAGAGCAAAGACAAGCCAAACAGCCCGAGCGAAGCCAAGCCGCCAAGGCAGAGCCAAAACAAAAGGCAACAGCCCGGGCAGAAACTTCCCAGCCAAGGCAGGAGCAGGCCGGCAGCCAAGGCCAAGGCGTGGCCAAGGTGTGGCCAAGGTAGGAAAAGAAGCCAAGGTTCAGAACTGATAAGAGCTCGCTACCGATCGAAGAGAATCCTTCCAATCGGTACCGAGCTGCTTAACGTTGGCCCTAACTGGTTCGGCATTGATCGAAGGTTTTTAGTCCAATCGGTACCGAGAGCTTATCTCAGTAATGTAAGGCTTGGCAATCGGTACCGAGGGGCTTAGCGGGGCATCTTTGGAGCATCTTTTGGGATATTCCGTGCGTGAAACAGGGGCGGTATAAATACCCCGTTATGTCACCTTTGCACGATTTGGACAGAAATGTATCCATAATTTCTAGATCTAGCTTAGATTACTTTTCAGCTTTTTGAATTGTTCTTGCTTTGTTCTTCATTTTCAGCACTTATTTCTTAATTTCCTGCCTTTATTAGTTGTCTTTTGCTACTCTTGCTTTAATTAAAGTTGTTGCTTAGTTCCCGATCTATTGTTTAAGCTAATTTTCTTCTAGTCTTGCTTTTCAATTATGCTAAGTAGATTTTTGCTTGCTCTTATCTTCATAGATATGTGTGAGTAGTTTAAAGGGTTAGGTCATGGGATAATTAGCATCCCATGGCTTGGGCAAAAATTGCATTTTTCACCAATAAAGTTTTAATCTTTGGATTTGAAAATTGATGTGGGGTTCAGATTCGTTTGGTAAATTACCGAGGCGTTAACCTCTTTGATCACGTGTAGGTGGGAGCATCGACTACTCACCACACGTGATGCTTAGAGCTCTGTCGCTCGAGGTGTTTACCAAATGAGTTCTAGAGCTAGCTTGATAATCGAATCTCTATTTCCCGGTTTAGGTACCTACAATTGTGTATTTTAAATCGCGTGAATTGGTGAAAAATGTGATTTAGCCCGAGCCATGAGTGCTAGTGATTCCTAAACCTAGCTTATCTTTTTCCTAGTTTATTCGTTTTCAATTTAGCCTTTTAAATTTCCACCGTTCAAAGTAAAACTCGGTTGGCTACCTAATAGCCGAAATCCTTGCTTACTCTACAAATCCGAGCCAAGTCATAATATAATTTCCTTGGGTACGATCCCGGTCTTCCAGATTATTATGCTTCAAATGACGTATTAAGCCCTATGCTTGGGGCATTATTCTTCTACATCGGAGGATTCGAAGCACCATACCCTACCCGATCCCCAAACGAATCCCCGAAGTTCGGGGATTTTTCAGACGGGGAACGGGGAGGGTTCGAACGGGTCGGCCGAGATTGCCATCCCTAGTCGGTGGGTAGAGAAAGAGAGAGAGGAGGGCACATGGGTCGGTGGGTGAGTAGAGGGAGAAAGGTTAGCAACTTCTTGTCGACTTGCATCTTGCAGAAAAACCCTTCAATTTTTTTTAATATCCTGAAAACATTTCTTTTCAGAGATCACTCTGGGTGGTGGTCATTCATTTTGCGAAACTAATCCAACAACTTTAAGCTTGCAAGAACTCTGAGCCTACCTTTGATCCAGAATACACAAGGGAATATGGCTCTGTCACTAGTTGCGAATTTGCTCACAAAGTCTCATAGGTCTCCAACCTTTGGTTGAAAAAGAGGTGGGATTGCTTTGCGGGGTTGGCAAAGAGATGAAAAAGCTGTCAAGCACGCTCTCCACGATCGAGGCAGTCCTCGAAGATGCAGAGAGAAATCACCTAGAAGATAGAGCAGTACAAGATTGGTTGCAAAAGCTCAAAGATGCTGCTTACGAGGTCGATGACATCTTGGATGAATGCTCCACGGAAATCCTCCGATGGGAATCCAAAGGCCAAAGTTCTGGGTCTCTGAAGAAGGTTGGTACTTCTTTGTTATATCCTTTCGAAAACGTTAAATTCCGTCACAGGATAGGGCATATGATGAAAAAGATCTCAGTGAAATTAGCTGTGATTGCTGATGAGAGCGATAAGTTCCACTTTCGTAACATTGTAGTGGAGAACCGAGATGAATTCACTAAAAGTCGCGAAACTAGCTCCTTTTTAACTCTGCCAGAACTGATTGGGAGAAACCAAGATAAAGAAAAGATTATCAAAGTTCTGTTGGAGGATGCACTTGAGAGGGACGCGGAGGTTTCTGTGTACCCCATAATCAGTATGGGAGGGCTCGGAAAGACAACGCTGGCGCA
This sequence comes from Rhododendron mucronatum var. ripense, assembly GCA_019656295.1. Taxonomy (NCBI): domain Eukaryota; kingdom Viridiplantae; phylum Streptophyta; class Magnoliopsida; order Ericales; family Ericaceae; genus Rhododendron; species Rhododendron mucronatum. The sequence continues at coordinate 1,587,823 of BPLT01000041.1, forward strand.
AGCTGCCTCCAACGACGAGAGAATGAAGATCCACTTCGACCTTAGGATATGGGTTTATGTATCCCAAGATTTTGATCTTAAAAGAGTGATAAAATCAATCATAGATTGCATATCAGGGGACACTTGTTAAGTGTCAGACCTGGATTCTCTACAGAAAAAGCTTCGAGAGATGTTGAATGGGAGAAGATATCTGATTGTGTTAGATGATGTATGGGACGAAGGTCAAGAGAAGTGGGATAAGTTGAGGTACACTATAGCATGCGGATCTAAAGGTAGTTCTATTATCGTCACTACTCGTGTTAAAAAGGTTGCAGAAATCATGGAAACTCTCCTACCTCACTACTTGTCTTATTTATCGGAAGAAGCAGGGATGGAGCTAGGGAGGGGCCAGTAGGGGCGGTCGCCCTTGCAAAAAAAATAAAATTTACTTATTATATGTAAAATTTACTTCTAGTGTTAGAATGTTTACAAGTAGGGTTAATTGCAGCAATCGTCACTCTAGTTTTACTAAAATCTCAATTATGTCCCATTCCGGTTTAGGTTCTTATTTTTTTAAGTGTTTATTTTTCGTTTTACGAGACGTCATTCTCTCACAATGCATCACCTTTAATTAAAAAAAAAACACACCCTATGTCCCTCTAATATCAACTATAATGATTTTGACCAATAATTTCTTAAGTGATGACAACACTTAAGTAATTGAACAGTAATTAGTCATGTGCTCTTCATGCCAGTCTTTTCCAAGTGCAAAATATAGGTAAAATCATCCTATCTTTCTTTAATCAAGGGAATCAGGAATCTCATCTAAACTTCAAAAACAAGAACTTAGAAAATACCCTGTAAACAAGAGGTAAACAACTATTTACAACACAAGAAAACTTACGTTTTTCTTCTTGATATGAGCCTCGAGCTCTATAACACATTCTGCAAAAGCAAATCGACTATAGATCTCGGCAATAGTGTTAATTGCGGAAAAAAGACCACAAACCTCTTAGGGGGTCCTGGATTCAAATAAAAGCAAAAACATGAGGATCGATGGGATTCCAAAACCAAAAAACACGTTTTAAAAAAACAACGAAAAAAACTCCCTGAAATCCATGAGATGCACTAAAATAGCCGAACCTCGACTCCAAAATTTGATCTGCATCGGGCCTCTCTATCTAAACTCCATATCTCCTGCTCCAAAACACTAGTGTCGGAACATCACCTCCTCTTCTAGCCCAAAGCAGATGATTATGTAAGCGCAGTGAGGTTGAGACCTCTGTTGATGGTTTGGGTTGGGGTTGGAGTAATATAAATTATTTGGAAAAAAGGGCCAGGACTACGCTTGAGGCCTAGCTCCAGCCCAACTTCCTACAGTCATTGTTTGGGCCTGAGCCTGGAGGAGTTTTGGACAGTGGTTCAAGCTAATATTGAGGAGGTTAGCCGAGAAGAAATTGGGGCTACATTGGACCAGACTGGCCTGTTTTACATTGGGCCACTACTACTAAAACATTTTTCCTTGTATTGTTATGGAGATAAGTAAAGCAAGCCCAGGTAGCGCATTTCCGAAGAATTTGTAGTGTGCTAAGCGGTGTTTCCGGCAGTAAAAAATTTGTAAATTTTTATTTATAATAGAGAAGTTGTTAGATGTTTTCGGTAGTGAATTAATTGTTGAGAAATGCCAAGTAAAATTTGTAAATTTTTATTTGTGATTGAGAAGTTGTTAGGTGTTTCCGGTAGTAAATTAGTTGTTGAAAAATGTCAAGTTGTTTCTGGTAGTGAATAAGTTGTTAATGGGTTTTTATTAGTGGAAATAAGATGATAAAATGTTGAAACTTTTTTGTCCATGGCTTCCTTCGATTCTCCACCTCCCAACTAGGGGTGTAAACGAGCCGAGCCAAACCGAATACTGGCATGTTCGAGCTCGGCTCGATCAGAATTTGTCTGGCTCGAGCTCGGCTCGACAAGTATGTACAAAGCTCGGCTCGGCTCGTTAGTATTCGGTTTGGAATAAATGAGCCGGCTCGGATCGAATTCGAGCTCGAATTCGTCAACTTTTCAGCCTTAATATTAAAAAATTGATTAAACGAGCCGAATCGAACAGAATATTGGCATGTTCGAGCCGAGCCGAACCTATATATTTCGAGTCGAACAAACCTGTTCGCGAATCTATATATTGGCATGTTCGAGCCGACCCGAGCCTGACCTATATATTTCGAGCTGAGACGAACTTGTTAGTGAACCTGTTCGAGCCGAGCCCTGCTAGGTTTGAGCTCAGTGATGTGAAATTTTAATGTACTCGCAAGCGCACGAATCGTACCGAAGTATAGTAATGCAAGAGCGAGGTCGAACCCACAGGGACTTATGATTTTTTATAGGAAAACTAAATAATTTTAAAGTGATTAAACCCTAACCTAGTTGACAAAAAGTTGTGATCGATTTTTAAATTACGAATTTAAATAAAGCAATGACAAAATAATAATTAAACTAGCACGGAAAAATAATGAGATTGCCGGTTGAGAAAAGTAACTAAGGTTTTGGAATCCACACCCACAAATATTTATCAATCAATTCTACACAATGATTTTTCCTTGATTTCTACACAATGATTTAGAAGCTAATCTTAATCATCATGGATAATATATCATTAAACACTTTTTTATTTATATCGACAATATGTTCCTCCTCTGCTTCGCAAATTTAAGCCAAAATCATCAACTGTATCCGCAAAACAAATCACAGTAGATATCACATACTTAAATATAAACTTTGATACACCAAGCAATTCGATTAATTAGGTGATATCAAATCATGAAAAAACCCATTCCGATTGAATCCATATCCGAGTCTCTACCAAATTAATTAATGAGATCAGAACAATAAACTATGAAAGCAAGTAGGAAAAATCAAGTGCATAAAACTAATCAATAAAATTCATGGGGTTTCATCCTCAACCCTAGTTGAGAATTTAGCCGGTCATTTGCAAAACAATATTAATCATACGACCAAAACCCTTCCAAGCTTACAAATACTTGTTCCTTTGCTCTTCTATTTACCAGCCGTGGAGCTTTCTGACCGCAGCCGCGTTGCTTCTGATCCGTGGTGTCTGTCTCACATGAATCATTTTGCCTTGATTATTTATAATGCCGAAAAATTGCCTTGAGGAATTCGATTCCTTTTTAAACTCAATCTCCCTGTTATTTAGTTTGCCTAATTGGCTACAACTAATATGGCTCTTTCCTTTAGTAGTCTAGATCACGTGCAAGCCATGGGTTGTAGTGCTGCCTTCTCTAAGGAATTAACTTTGATGCAATTGCTTGGCAAAATAACAGATGACCAACCACTGAGACTAATTCTTAATCCAACGGCCAAAACATTAAGTAGTTATCATCTTTTTCCTGCAAATTAATGATTTAAGGTGAACGATCCAAAAAGATAATAACAATAACCAATTAAACACAATTAATAACTAGCAACATATAATAATTGGGTCTATAAGTGTACTATTTTGTGCTCATCACTCGGCTCGTTTATCAAACGAGCCGCAAAATCGAGCTCGAGCTCGGCTCGTTTATCCATCGAACCGAGCCGAACTCGCGAGCTGCTCAGCTCATTTACAGCCCTACTCCCAACACAACCTCTCCCTCTCCCTCTCCCTCTCCTCCCATGACCAAGAAACAAAAACCAAACCCCGAATCCAACCACAACAGCTCCACGGCTTCGGCCGCCAGCGCCTTCCCCTCCTCTTGCGGCACTCTAGGCTGCCACCTGGCCCGGCGCCTCACCCAGATTGGCGTTCGCGACGTCTTCTCCGTCCCGGGCGACTTCAACCTCACCCTCCTCGACCACCTCATCGCCGAGCCGGAGCTCAACCTCGTCGGCTGCTGAAACGAGCTCAACGCCGGGTACGCCGCCGACGGCTACGCGCGCGCCAACAGGGTCGGGTCGGGGTGTGCGTGGTGACGTTTACGATGGGGGGTTGAGTGTTCTGAACGCGATCGCGGGCGCGTACAGTGAGAGTCTGCCGGTGATTTGTGTGGTGGGTGGGCCCAACTCGAACGATTAGGGCTCGAACCGGATCCTTCATCATACGATCGGGCTGCCGGATTTTAGCCAGGAGCTCCATTGCTTTCAGACTGTCACCTGTGCTCAGGTCAGTCCATATATGCCTAATAATACTATGCTCTATGTGAACTTGTTTAGTCCTTCCATGGCATACCATACACTGAAGTGGGTTCCACACTAATAATTGGAACCACTTAATTTATTTCAAATATTTTTAAAAAATTTAATGTAAAAAATAGTAAGTCAGATAGCGATCAAGCTTGATCAGTTTTTTTTTTACTCAAATTGTCATTTTGAGCAACAAATTGACAAAGTCCTTACCGATATCTGACTAGTTTTACAGGGATCCTTAAAAAATGCAGATTAAGCAAAAAATTGATCAAACTCTTATCATATCCCACTTAGTTGATTTTTTACGGGGTCCTTGTAAATGCATTTTAAATAAATTGATCAGCTTTGATTATTTGTGTAGAATTCCGAGATGGGTCTCACACAACACGGTTCCAGTAAATAAATGCATTTCTGCTTTTTTGATGGTCATGAAACAATTACGGAGAAATAATGAAAACAAATTTTAAAGAAATGATTAAAAACAAAAATTACTCCAAAAGATCAGATTTTAAAGTTATTCTCTTTTTTCTTTTGCGAATTATCTATTTACGTCGATCACGTATCATTGGGTACTTCATCTCTTAAACTTATCTTCATAACAATTGTCTTACCTAGTGTGATAGAGAAAGTTTTTTTCAAGATAAATTGGTTCCTTTATCAAATTGATCGGTGTTTGATCGACATGATTTTCGGTATGGTTGATAGTCTCGAAGAGGTTTAGAGCATGAACAATTCCGATCATTCAATTATACCCGGAAAGGGCCCTCAAATGAGCAATCTGGAGAGGATCTGCCTCCATTAATTTGATACAGTACTTACTTTAGTTCGTCATTACATTTTTTACTCGAATTTGTAGGTTTCTTATAGTATTGTCAATTATCAGTTAATGTGTAGAAGAGGATTGAGAGTTTTCTTTTTTGGTGAGGGTTTGAGGGGGATATTAGTAGGGATGGAACTAGGAAGGGGCCAATAGGGGGGGTCGGCCCCCTGAAAAAAAAAAACTTATTATATGTAAAATAAAAATTTTCTATGAAAATATAGAGGCTCGCCCCCTCTAGTATTTTGGGGGGAAAAAATCAAATGATAGTAAGTAGTTAGTAACCTTTGAAATGCAAGGATACCAACGTTAATTTTGTAAACGCTACAGGTTAAATAAAACAAAACATGGTGAGGGCTAACATAGTGAGTATTCAAATATTTAACTCCCAATTTTTACCCACAAAAATTCCTAATCGGTAAGAGGGTTTCATATGTTTTCTTCTCTCTGCCTAAAAAATCTCCAGGATACACCAGACCTCTGTCCCTCTTTTTTGGCCCAAGAATCCCATATCGTCAAAGCTTTGAAGATGGTTTCAAGAAAATAAGAACATAGGAGAAGAGATTTTGAGAACTTTAAGTAATCTTGGTGAAATCTAAATTGTAACTATGAAATGAGTGAATACTAGACTCTGCAACACAATGGGGGATGAATTTTAGCAAGTTTCTAAATCACTTGCATGGAGAGGGATAATGCGAAAATGTTTCATGTCAATTCTATCATCGATATTTTTAATGATATGAAAGAGCGAAATGCAATTGAAGATGCCTCGTTTTACTAGATAAATTGAGGTAAGTCGTTAATACTTTTGCAATATATATAAACTTCCGTGGTGGCACTGTTGATAACGATCATCATTTTGTTGTCAGTAGTAATCTTAGCTTTATCACTTTGAATTTGTGATCCATTGTTTGGGAGGGGGGAAACATGCTGATAGAATTTCCTAGGGGTAGCTCCTTACGTAGGCAATGTATTATCAATTTCTTTTATATGCTTGCCGCTTTATCTTTTTTAATGTTGTTTGATTTTCTATCTTGAAGGTATGGTGTAAAGGTCGTCGCCGCAGGCATTCCCGCATAAGCACAACACGTTTAAGAGTGCCATGCCACGACACATACAAAGCACGAGCACGGAAAAAGCACAGGCACGACACAATATGATTAAAAATTTAAACATATAAAATAATTAATCACAAAAGTAGATGTAAGCTACTTATACACTCTTTGTCCTATAATTGATGTGTCACAATATATGTTGACGATTACAAATAAAAAAAGTATTACATTCATTTTTAAATTTGCAATTGATAGTTGAGTAGGAGCTAACTTAGTTAAAATGTACTCAAACTATAGTGATGCAACTCTTACCTATTTACATTCATTGTATTACGCAATTGCAATTTTCCGTAATATTTTTGTATTTTTTCAGTTTAATTATTTTATTTTAGTATTTTTATGTAGAATTGGTCGCATGTTTTATTTAAATTCTTTTGGGAGCATAATTTATGAAAGTATAATTAAGTATGGAGTAGTCATGTTGCTATTTTTTTACATTTTTGAGTTTAAATGTATTCACGTTGTTATGGACGTTTCTTTTTTTTTTTTTTTGTCTTCCATTCATGGTTGCCCCTGTGTAGTGAAATTTCTGGCTCCATCCCTGGATGCAGTGCTACTAGCTAGTAGCATGACATTCGAGATCAGAGATGCATGCTTGCTTTCTTGAAAAAATCTCTGGGTCTTCTTTTTTTATGTATGATTTTACCACATAACATTATGAGTTGGAAAAACAAAAATAGCATAGCATGACCTGTGCATCCAGGACTGAGATAAGAATTGCCCTCGTAACCATTTTCTCAAGTGCAAAGATATCCTCCAAAGCCACTATCTGTATTATCAGTACACAAACCATTATTCGGCAAGCACAAATATGCACTTGAGTTTTGGGCTTCAACACAACTCTGGCTTCCAATTGCAAAATCAAGTACTATGGGTACTCGGTTCACGAAATTGGGGTCCGAAATATTTGATAGATCACTGCGGAAATGAAAGTTATCCTGCTCTTCCATAAACGTATAGCCACATTTGTTGTATAACCAAACCTATAACAATCATAAGAACAAGATAGAAAAGAATGACTTTTCAGGTGGTTATGATCTTAAGAACAAGATCGGAAAAAGGAGAAAACGGTGCAACTTCTCTTCAAAGAGATGGAACGTCCAATTTTGACCCAATTTTGGGCCGGCAACAATCGGTTTAAAAAAGGCACAGCTTGACATGGCACGATAAAGTAAAATGGCCCAGCAAGGCACGCTTAAAGCACGACACGGCACGGCATGGCACGCCATGGCACGATGAAGTAAACGGACATGGCACGGCACGAAGCACGGTTGGCACGGAAGTTGCACGGCACGGCACGACACGACAAACATGTTTGACACCCCTACCTTCAGCCCCTTTGGAACATCGGTTTGGCAGCAGCCAATGCTGGTAAAATTTCCATCAAATTCAACAATCATTTCCGTAGTACTGTTCGAGCACATTTTCACCATGTCTGAAAATGTGTATGGCCCGGCCAATGGCAACGCGGTCGAGGCCGCATAGACAATATTGGTTGTGACCCCTGCCTAGTCGTAGCACCCAGAAATGACAATGTTTTGGATCCGAACTTGGGTTGGTGAGATGGAGAGGACCTTGAGGGCGGCCAAGAAGGGTTTCGAAGCCCTGCAGTTGATTTTGAAGTACGATTTGAAGGAGCAGGTGGCCCCTATGCCGAACGGGTATGGGACGCTTAGGTTTCCGCATTTAGCTTGGCAGCTGGGCTGCTTGGTGATGAAGAAGCTGTTGTAGGTTGCGTTGGCGACTCGTCGCCACAGCAGACATCCTGGATAGGCACGGCACGTTTAAAAGTGCCACGCCACGCCACATGCACAGCACGAGCACGAAAAAAGCACGGGTACGACACAACATGATTAAAAATTTAAACATATAAAATAATTAATCACAAAAGTAGATGTAAGCTATGTGTACACTTTTTGTCCTATAATTGATGTGTCACAATGTTGATGATTACAAATAAAAAAGTATTATATTCATTTTTAAACTTGCAATTAATTGTCGATTGATAGTTAAGTAGGAGCTAACTTAGTTAAAATGTATTCAAACTATTGTGAAGCAACTGTTACCAATTTACATTCATTGTATTATGAAATTGCAATTTTCCATAATATTTTGTATTTTTTCAGTTTAATTGTTCAATTTTATATTTTTATGCAGAATAGGTTGCATATTTTATTTAAAATTCTTTTGGGAGCATAATTTATGAAAAGCACAATTAAGTGTAGAGTAGTCATGTTGCTATTTTTTACATTTTTGAGTTTTAATGTATTCACGTTGTCACGTTGTCTCGCATACATGGTCGCCACTGTGTAGTGAAATTCCTGGCTCCATCCCTGGGAAGAAGATTGTTGGCTGTTGTTTAAGCAGCGTGCATTTGGAAACAGTAATGAAGAGTGTCCAAACCTTGTGGCAATTGGGAAAGATACAGTGAAAAAGTGTGGGGGTGTACTCTAGCTACTACAGCTCTTGGAGGGCTCCTGCGATTCCAACGTGAGGAAATTGAGTGGCTTTCTATTAAAGAGAGTGAAATTTGGAACTTACCGCAGGATGGAAATCCCATCTTGTCAGTCTTGAGATTAAGTTACTATAATCTCCCGTTGGAATTCAGACGATGTTTTGCTTATTGTGCCTTCTTTCCAAAGGGTTCTAAAATTGAAAAAGGAAAATTAATTCGTCTTTGGATGGCCAATGGCTATGTATTTCGTGAAGATAAACTAAAACCGGAAGATCTTGGTCAACACATTTGGACCGAACTATGCTGGAGATCTTTTTTCCAATGTTTGGATAAATCTGAAACCCTGAGCATAGCAGATTTGACATCAAAGTCTCGTGAAGAAGACTACAAGTGCAAGACATGGTTCAAGATGCATGATCTCGTGCATGATCTTGCTCAATATATCGTCAAGGATGAACGCAATATGATGGAGTATAGAGGTTCCAATGATACAGGTGATAGAAAAGTTCGCCAAGTCTCCATAAGGATGTTAGGAGAGGGAGATCAAGCAACATATTCCCCCTTTCAACTGGACAAGTGTGATTTTAGAATATTTGGCTCACTGCGAGTCTTTGAGGCAAACGGCATTGAAATAATGAAGTTGCCGTCTTCAATTGACAAGTTGAAACACTTACAGTATTTGGACATTTCCGGCTCAGAAATCAATCATCTTCCTAATTCAATCTGTACCTTGTGGAATTTATAGACATTAATTCTAGACAGATGTTTTTCCCTCGAGAGACTGCCCAATAATATGAAATGCTTGAGAAATCTGCGACATCTGCACCTGTCAAGCTGTTCCTTGACGGAAATGCCCCCTGAAATTGGTCAATTAACTTGCTTGACGGAATTGAGTTTATTTGTTATGGGTAAGAACAAAGGTTGTCACCTAGCTGAATTGCAACACTTAAACTTGGGAGGTGTACTTCGAATCGAGCACCTTGAGAGAGTGAAGAATCCAATGGATGCTAAAGAAGCCAATTTAGTGGGAAAACAGAATTTACGTGTGTTGATACTGTGTTGGGAAGATAATGATGAATCTAAATCACAAGGAAACATCGAAGAACTACTTGAAGCCCTTGAACCATATCCAAACATTGAGAAGTTGGTCGTAGAGAATTACCATGGCACCCACTTGCCGCGCTGGATGATGGATCTTAAAAATATAGATGTTATTGAGCTCGGAAATTGCTATAATTGCTTAAAACTTCCACCAATTGGACAACTACCTTTGCTGCGAAGGCTGTCAATTTGGTTGATGAACAAGGTCAATTATCAGTGGCGGAGGCAGCATGGGACGAGCGGGGGCACGCGCCCCCACTCGATTTTTTTTTTAAAATGTATATTTTGTATTTTGTCTAGTTAATTGTGTTTCATAAATCTACTTTTAATCTTTCTACGACATGTCGAATATCATTTCATTCTCAATTTTTAGTTTCACATTTTTGAACATTGTCATTACACTGGCGAAATGAGGTATCTGATGTGAAAAATAGCAGTCACTTACTAATTGGTACTCTCTAATGCATAATGTCCAAAATTCAAAAATGCCTAAACCGTGGGCTATACGTTTTATACTTTAGCAATTATTAACAATGGGAGCAATATTGCTAAATATTGTATAGTGAATTACTCTTAGACTTGATACACTGAGACAATTCAAGCAATTCGATTGTTTTTATATTCTATATAGTTTACTATATTAATAAATATGTTAAGGTTTTTTAATTCTTAGCACAAACGTTTTAACATTGCTTAGTAAGCAATTTTTTGGTTGAAATGTGTTTAAAAATGCCCCCACTTACACAGATTTCTGGCTACGCCACTGTCAATTATATTGACGATGATTTGCCCGACTGAGGCCCAATGAGAGGATTCCCATCTTTGGAAATGTTGATGATGAGATATTTGCCAAGTTTGAAAGGTTTATCAAGAAAGGAGGGAAAAGAATTTTTCCCTCTTCTTCACAGTATGGAGATCGTGAATTGTCCTAACTTCAGGTTTATGGAATCTTTCCTCGCTGAAAACCTTAAGGTTTATGGAATCTTACATCGGCGTGGCACTGGGGTCAATCTCAATTTTTAAAACTCTCACTACTCTTGAAGTTTATGGAAATCGGGTGGTTACTTTTTTTTTGGAAGAGGGTTTTTTTTTCGGATGAGGTTCTGAGAAACCTAACTCTTCTCAAGACACTTGGCATTTTTTGGTTTTACAGAGCTAAAATCGTTGCCTAATGGCCTTGCACACCTCAAGGCATTGAAGTTATTGTGCATCGGTAGTTGTGATAAGCTCAAGTCCTTGCCAGAGGAAGGGCTACGAGGTCTTGAATCTCTCCAACATCTGGTAATCGCACGGTGCAAAGAGTTTAGTTCCTTGTCTTAGGGCTTTCAACATCTCATTTGCTTGCAGAAAATGGAGATTCATGGGTGCCCAAAGCTGGTGGCTCTGCCAGAGGGCATTAAACACCTCAAATACCTTCAATGCCTATTGATGTATGGGGAGTCAGATTTTGCAGGGTTGGTGGCTTTGCCTGAGACCTTGCAACATGTCCCTGCGTTATCAGATTTTACAGGGTTGGTGGCTTTGCCTAAGACCTTGCAACATGTCCCTGCATTAGAATATCTACATATTGGGGGCTATCCAACATTGACATCATTGCCAAACTGGCTGGGGAACCTCACAACTCTTCAGTCACTGACCATCATTCACTGCCCGAAGCTTTCATCACTTCCAGCTAGCATTCAAAGGCTTACCAAACTCAGAATCTTGTCAATTACCTACTGCAGTCCTGAACTAGCTAGGCGATGTGAGAAAGGAAAGGGCGAGGATTGGCATAAGATAGCACATATTCCGCACGTCAATGTCGACGCACCGGCAAAGCCAAAGGTACAGGTAGTGTTAGGTTGGGAGTTTAGTTTAGTTTTGGTACTGAGTGGAGAGAGAAATAGAGTAATGATTGAAGATAGGGGTAATGATTGGAGAGAGATAGAGAGAAATGAGAAAGTAATAATTGGAAAAATAGGGTAATGATTGGAAAAAGAAGTAGGGTAATAATTGGAAACAAAATTAAAACTAAAACTAAACCATCTACCGAACAAAGCCAATGTTTCTTATTTTACTCTGCATATGATTCTAGTGTTTTCATGAAGCTTGTCAACAATAGCCCTCCAGGAAGGGATATGTTAGGGCTGGCTCTAGCCCCAAATTCTGGCCCAAAAATGGGCCCCGCCTTAATGTCATTTGTTTATAAATATTAAAATTATTCCAAAAGTAAAGGAATTTGTACCTGGTTTAGTGGTTACAGTGTGCTGTCAAGCGTACGTCTCATTTGAGTTCGACTCCCAGTCCTTTACTGATGATACTTCCATTTTTTCAGGCCTGTCTTTCTATTGCTGATTTTTTTTTGTTATTTTTGTCTCCTCATTTTTTCCTTAAAAATCCACAATATAGCAAAAATCAAATTATTTAATACTTTACAGAGGTTTTTCAATTAACAAAGACAACAATAATGTACAAGTGATGTGTTATTACATCTAATTAAACATTTTTTCACGAAGGTTGGAAATTAACTAAAAAAATCGAGCAAGGCATTAAAGTTCATTATTGTTTGTACACATATTGCAGTTGACATAAGTTGGAAACTATCTTTTTTTTTTTCCTCCTAAAAACTCTTGCTGGCGGTATTCATATCCTTGTACGTTTATCTCTTACAATAGTTTCCTTTTAGTTTGAATTTCAGTAACTTTTGGTATTATTTTTTATTTTTATAACAAAAATTCTTAAAGATGCAGAGATCCAATATTTGGAGTTCGCTTTGTGAACGCTAAATATGAGGGCTGGCGCTGAACACATGACATAAACAGTTGACAAATCACTAATGGTATCTTTGTTGCAACCAAAATCTATATTTTTCACTTGAATTCGAGACGTGTTTCCATATATTTCTCTGTATGCTCTATAGATGAATAATGTGTTTCTCTACTTGCACAAAATTTCTATTTTCATGTTTGGCACAATGTTTTAGTATATTCATGAAAATATAGTGGCTGGTTCACAAATTAAGCATGTAAAGTACTTTTCAGCCAAATAACCAGAAATTTATGTTCGTTAGATGACAACAAGTTCTTTTTCTTCAGCAAGGAAAAGAGAGAAACGAATTCGTCCCAATTGACTAAGATTTCAATGTTAATTCATGTCTGGTGTATAACGATGAATCAGGATCTCGTCGATGATTAGCTACCGCTTATTTCAAAGAAACATAATGAATTTACTCAAAATGGTGTTACATATTTGTTTCGCTTGTATTATCTGGTTTATTGGTTGAGTTAGTGTTCAGTTATTTGCTGAACGAGACAGAAAGTTTGCACAGGCAGATAGTGAAAGAGTCAATTCAGCGATACGATCTAAATGTTATTGAAGCTTCTCTTTGTTTATGAGATTTACTTTGTGTGTTTTTACCTTTCATTTCTCGCATCATCTCACCATGTTCATTAACGCATAACTGATAAGTTTCTGAAGCCTATGGTCATGTTTGTCTGCTCCTTTTGCTTTCCGTTTTCTTTATTTTCGTTAAACTCAGTCTTGGATCTGGGATTTGTCGATTAGAAGGGAAATGACATGCAAATAAATGACTTCACGAGTACTTTCTTGGGGGGTGGAATTGTGAAGATTGGCTCCTTTTTGCATACCTCCCCGTCTGGATGCCTGAATACAATGTTAGACTCTGAAGCCTATGTTTTCTCGTCGAGACGATGGTTAAGTCTGCTTGGAAGCGCCACACTAGGTTTTTCCAGTTTTTTCCATTGAGCTCTATTGAGAGCATCATGGTCCATAATGAGTATTCAAAAGATCTATATCTTTTTGAACTACTGCCTCCAATGTCAATTTGGGTCTTACCCTGCCTTCAGTGTTACTTAGCTATCAAAATTCATATAAATTACTGACAAAAATACAAATGTACTGCCTAAGAGGGACTCAGTAACATCAAACATGGGAGGGAGCTTTCTGAAACCAGTTAAAGGTGATTACCATTTGCTACTGTGCAAGCAACACAATTGAATGTTGTTGAATGCGGTTGTTCTAATAAATATTCTGGATGAAGGATGACTAATATCTTTGATGATAAGCGCAAAATAATTGATAGGCCAGTCGCGGACGCTCCCTCCATAAGTTCACTTCATCAATGAATTTTCCACCGCAGGGTATTTTTTGTTTATTTTGTCTACTTTATTGTTATACTAGCTTGCTATATCCAGTGCTGGGCAAGGCTGACAATTGCAAAATTGGTGTGAGATGTTCAATTTTGCCAAGTCTACACCTCAGTGTACTTCACTTAATGTTATACTAGCTTTCTATATCCAGTTCTGGGCTTCCTCTATTTGTGTGTTTTTTGATGTCTTAAGAGCCAACCACTCAATCCACCCTCTGTATCTCTTTTTTTTTTTTTTTTTTTGCTTCAGATCTACTTTTTGAATCCTCTATTTCACCTTTATGAGGATGAATAATGAAACGGAGTGTCCCCTCAACCAACCCTCTATTTTGGAGGATTGATGGGACACTTTGTGTCACTTTTCATCTCCATCAAGGTGAATAGAGGATGTGTTACGTTGGAGTTCTTCTTCATCTATATTTAACGAAATCGGGGGTGGTTGGGTTGGAGATATCTCTAATGAGTTTCCTTTGTTCCGAGCCTGCTTCCTCAAGCAATTAGTAGATAGAATTAAGTACTCCAGTAATTTTAAGTGCGCTGTTTTCATCTTGATAATGTAAACATCTAAGCCTGCTTTTTGTATCTTTCATCAAATAATTGAAGTTTGTTATAGTTGAATTGCTAGCACATAGATACTGAAATTTTTTTTTTTTGAACTGTAAAAAGGGTAAGAGGGGGCGACCGGCGTAGCAACCCCCCTTGGGCGTGACCATAGGGGCTCCCTGACCTACTGTGGAATGTCCGGTTCGAAACATAGCTACTGTCCGTGAGGACAAACCGTCACCACAGCACCACCTAGGCGCACAGCTGGAACATGGCCCTCCACACGTCCCTCCAGCTCATATATTTTTTTGCAACTGGAGGGGCTCGAACCCGAGTGCATGGGAGGGAGAGACACTTAAGCCCCATCGCCTGTGCCAACTGGGCTACCACCCTGATGGTCATAGATACTGATAATTTGATCCCTTTCAATTGCTTCGTACGATTTTCGCAGGTTAATGGGTCACTTGCGAGGAAGGCTATAAGAGACCTGATGGCTAGGGGTGTGATTAGGATGGTATCTGCCCATTCAAGCCAGCAGATTTACACTAGGGCAACCAACACCTAGTTGTCTCATTTCTTCTTGTTTGTCAAACTTATGTAATAGGGTAATTCTGGCTGCTACGACTCAGAAATTGCTTCAGCTTGTGTTTCGTTTGTTTAGTATTTCTTCTGCATGTCTTTTGTTGGCTAGAATCTCAATTATCGAATCAGTTTTGCTTGATTATTTTGATGGATTTTTTGAACAAACTTGCTAATGTTCTTGCTACCCTCGAACTATAATCTTCACTTCAAGATTTTGCTTTATTGGCAATGGACATGAAAAGTCAAGGACCTTCTGGGAGCTTCTCTCTATATAGAGAAAGTCCTATTCTTCCCCCTCTTCAGCTGCCGTTCTCTCTTCTTCCTTTCCCTTTTCCCGTGCAGCCCCCTGCTCCCTCTTGATGGTTGCGAGATGGTTGAGACTCTTTCTATGTTCTCGTCTATTTATGATTTGTTCACCGCCAATCTAATCTGTGGCGGGTTTATAGCAACCGACGGTGGAGACAATGATTGAGGAGGGACTAGGATTTAGCTGGTCTTCAAGCCAAGTGTTCTAATAATATTACTTGTATCTTGTGTTTGCGTTTACTCTCTCACTTCCGATCCTAACCTACTTTTTGTTTGTACCCACTCTTCTTATTTATCTTCTAACAGCTTACGTATGAGGAAAGCTGGGTTTCAACACAACGGCTTTGATTCTTTTTGCCTGTTATTTACTTGCTATTGCTATATTGCTGTTTCTGCTTCCTAAATGACCAATCCAGAGACCCGGGGAAGTGCCGTGCACTTCTGTGTTGTGCACTATCTGGACCCTCCGTTTCGACAATCAATAGTCTAAATTTTAAGAGAATTCTTCCACGGAGGAGTTTAACTCTTTCCTGGAATTTTTTTTTTTTTTTCAAAATCTGGACCATACAACACACTTTGGATGGTTGAGATTACATTGCACTGCGCCGGTTCCCAATCTAGATGATCTCAAGGGATTGGACTAGTGCTGATTAATGGATCACTTTAATTCAACAAACATATCATGTGAAACTTCGGTCACATAGTATATGGTGCGAAGCCCTTGTCTTTTTGGATGATTATCACTTAGCAATACCCTAATAATTGAGGCCCATGATAACACCAAAGTCCTCCCTTTAATGAGCACCGTGTAAATTACTTATATTACTCATCAAAACATTGATTGGAAATTCCTTCTATTTTTGACAAAATTGTCGTAGTATCTTCACCATTTTCTTAGTGCAACTTTATCTTTACCATTTTCTGAGGAACTTGATTCGCTGCCAGAGTACGAGGAGAATGTCCTCTACTAAATTTGTTAGTGTCCGCAATTATTAAAGTGCTCCTCGACACCAACACGTGGTGTTTCAAAACCTTTTTCATCACGCATCTAGTCTAAAGTCACAAATTTTGTGGTGAAATTCACTCTCATATATAGTGGGTGCTTACGAAATACTATTTTGGCAGATTTTTAGATTCTAGTTTCGAAAAAACCAGTTTAGAATGTTTGTCAAAAATTCTACATAACTGATTTTTAAAATCTACAAATTCTGAAAACCTGTAAAAAAGAAATTCTAAAAATTCCAAAGTTGGGTTTGGGTAGCTTTTTGGATTCTGCAACACACCTTCTCAAAAAAGGAATGAAATTCGCATAATCTCGGAACAAACAGGGTTTCTCAACATGTACTAAAATCCGAAAGCTAAAATCTGCAGTAGAATCTGAAACTTAAATCTAGAATATATATATCCACAACTATCGCAAAAATGCCCATAGTTAAAGGAGGAGGATTCTCGACAATTTTTGCCGACAACTGCACACCATGCAGTTTGGCTTTTTTCGTCCAAACATTTATGGTTTACTGAATTTTCGTTTGACTGAAAAAAAAAAATTATGGTTTACAATCATGTGATTGGATGCCAATTAATATGTAGGAGTAATTGACAAAAGAAAATATCAAATTTTGGTTTTTTGCATACACTAGATCAGAACCCATTCTGATAAGTATGTTTTTTGTTTAGTGAAAATCAATTTACCATGATTTTAGACCATAGCTAAGTCTTTCGTCGAGATCTACAATATTAATCGAAACCAATTATTGAACTTGGTCTAACAAGAAGACTGAAAAAGCCGAATTACACGGTGTGCAATTGTCAACAGAACTACTGATAATCCAATTCCTACAATAGCCAAAAAAAAAAAGGAGCAGTTATGGACGAAATTGTGTTGGAACCGTCCCAAGTTTTTAAAAAAATCTATTTATACAATACTTAATTTTGAGCATTATCGATGAGAATTAGTTTAGCAGCTACTTATAATCTTAGTTATTTTTAGTTTGATTAAATAAAATAAACGTCTTTTACATTCTCATTACCCAATGTATGTCATTAATAAAAAAAATAAGGCTCCGTTCCGGAACCTAAAAAAAGTTCTTATTTTTTAAGAAGGCAATTTCAAGCTCAAAAATTATGAGTTTATTGAAATCTAAAAATATGCAATATGAATCTTGTTTGGAAGATCTCGATGAGATCTTTTATACGATGCAAAAAAAAATTAAAAAATTATTTTTCATTTACTTTATATTTGAGTTTGAAAATGTGAAATAAGCTGCTTATTTTTTAAGAAGGTTTCTGGAACGGAGCCTAAGTGGTAGTAGTATAGTAAAGAAATACGTAAACAAAAGGATTCATATATTTTTACTGCAATAGGCTAGAATTCATTCGATGTACGCATGCAATGTGTTAGAAAACCAAACCTCTATAATATAAGAAGTATACGTTCCATTAAAAATATGTCAATCAGCCTTGCTCGATTTAAAATCTTGATTCCGCCATTGCCCGGTACTTCGGTTAAATTTTTGGGGGAATTGCATTTCAGTGGAGGGAGTGGCAAAAAATGCCCAACTCATGAACTACTTCTTTGAAAATTCATCTAAATATGAAAAGGAAAAAAGTAATTCTCAATGCATGAAAAGGGCTACGTAAAAATACTAATATACCCACAACCACACCTGTTTTGCTTTGTGCTTTTTACCCGACACCCCACCACCCCTACCCCACAGCCACAACCCCATTTCCACATTTACCCCCCTTCCCCCCACACACCCCCTCAACCCTCCCTCCAGTTTACCTTTTTTTTCTTTTTTCTTTTCCTCATTATTTCCTTTTCTTTCTTTCCCGTTTGAATCTTTATTTTCTTTTCTTTTTTTTTCTCTTTTTTTCCTTTTCTCTCTTTCCATTCGACTTTTTTCTTTTTTTACTTTTTTTTGTCCTTTACAGATTAAAAAATATAGTTACAAAAATAAGTGTTTCAATTTTCAATCCGTTTGAACCAGCGCAAAGATATTATTTTTCTGATCATTTCATCCCAAATGGTCATAATAAATTTTTTGCTCTTAGGCCTTTCAATATGCACCCTAAGAGAACTCTAAAACTAAATAAGGAATTTTAGGGTGCTCGTTGAAAGGCTTTAGAGCCAAAAATTTACTACGACAATTTATGATGAAATGGTCAGAAAAATAACATATTTGTACCGGTTCAAACGGATTAAAATTTGAAACACTTATTTTTGTATACCATTTATATATTAAATATATAGTTAAAAATTATGTATTTCAATTTCTTAGTTAAAAAATATAGTTGAAACACAAAGTCCTCCTTTTATAGCATCCAGAAATAACATTTTTGGCAAACGAATAAACACTCTAAGTATGAGGTGTAAGCATTGCCTCTAATGAATCCGACTGTTTTTTTTTCCCTTTTTTTTCCTACTTACATATTAAAAAATATAGTTAAAAAATAAGTGTTTCAATTTTTAGTCCGTTTGAACCGGTGCAGGGATACTATATTTTGATCATTTCATTCTAAATGGTCGCAGTAAATTTTTGGCTCCAACGTCTTTCAATGGACATTCTAAGAGAGCCTTAAAACTAAATAATGAGTCTTAGAGTGTTTGTTGAAAGGTCTTACAATAAAAAATTCATTATGACCATTTAGAATAAAATAATAAAAAAATACGATCTTCGCCCCGGTTCAATTGAATTGAAAATTGAAATACTTAATTCTTGAATTATATTTTTTAATATAGATGGGGTGTATTTATAGAAATAAAATAAAATAAAATAAATTAATTAAATTAATAAAAGAAAGAAATTTAAAAGTGGGTACTGGGGGGAGCCGGGGGTAATCCGGGAAAACAAGAAAAGGAGTTAAGTTGCTCTTTTTATGAAATTAAGATGCACCTTGTATCAAGGTATTAAGGTGTGTTAATTTAAGTTGCCCCATGTATTAATTTAAGTTGCCCCATGTATTAATTTAAGTTGCCCC
Organism: Rhododendron mucronatum var. ripense; assembly: GCA_019656295.1. Taxonomy (NCBI): domain Eukaryota; kingdom Viridiplantae; phylum Streptophyta; class Magnoliopsida; order Ericales; family Ericaceae; genus Rhododendron; species Rhododendron mucronatum. Next base: position 1,607,028 of record BPLT01000041.1, read on the forward strand.
GTGTATGAATCTAAATTGCTCCGTGTGTATGAACCTAAGTTGTCCTCTAAATTGCCCCGTGTATGAATCTAAATTGCCCCATGTATGAATCTAAGTTGTCCCGTGTATGAACCTAAGTTGCCCCATGTATGAGTTTAAGTTGCCCGTGTATAAATCTAAATTGCCTCATCTATGAACCTAAGTTGGCCTCTAAGTTTTTTTTTGGGTAAGTAGTTGCCCTTTAAGTTGCCCCGTGTATGAACCTTAGTTGCCTTCTAAGTTGCCCTGTGTATGGATCTAATTTGCCCCATGTATGGACCTAACTTGCCCTCTAAGTTGCCCCGTGTATGAATCTAAATTGCCCAGTATATAAACCTAGATTGCCACTGATTCATGACAGGAGGGAGGGGTATTTTTGTCTTCAATATCATGTCTCGGGAATTATTGTTTTCTTTCGCATGATTGAACAATTCCAAAAAAATGCTCCATGAGGTGGGCATTTTTTTGCCCCTCTCCCCACTGAAATGGATTCCCCCAATGTTCTTATCGTCCATCAATGAGATGGGAAGTGGATTCAGTTGGGTCAGATCAGCATTGTTGGGGCCCACAGATAAAAGATTACCATTTCAAGGGCACGTGGACCCGGTGATGGGGGTGCCACATTTAAAACGAACCGTCCATGGCGATTAAGTGTAATTTCTGTCCAAAATCTACACTAGTGAAATTTGGACCCATGCATGCATCGGGAGACGATGCAAAGCAGCTTCTAGTAGAGCGCTGCAGACCGCGTTTGGACCGTCCAAAGGTATTTTTAACGTCTCGGATTGAAAATAAACTCTTTCAAAAAAAAATTAGCTCTTCCTTAAAAGAGTTTGTTTTCAAGCCGAATTATTAATTGACGAAATGAACGATCCGAATGTGCTCAAGAAAGCGCTATACAGCAAGCTATTTTGCAGCATCCCGGGTCCCTTCGTTGATGCGCAATTTATTTTGTTTGCACTTGGCTGACTGATTTGTACCCCACAAATGCATCTTACTATCTTAACACAAACATTAATAGGTTTGAATTAAAAAGTTAAGTGATTTATTTTTTTGTTCTTATTCAATTTTTTTTTTTTTTTTGCATTTGTTTGTTTTGCACCAAACTTTTGTGACTTATTGATTTATCTTGACAAGAAGAATAAAAAAAGTAAAAAAATTTGGTCGAAACTCATAATTTATTGAATAAAAGATAAAAATAAGTCAATAAGAAGGTTATTTTTACTTATTTTTGTCTTTTTGAAAAAATTATAAGTCTCGATAAAAAAAAAACTAGTTTTCCGATTCCTCTTGTCAGGAGAAATCAATAAGTCACAAAAGTTTGACGCAAAATTAACAAATACAAAAAAAAATTGAATAAAAACAAAAAAATTAAATCAAAATGACTTTTGAAGCCAAACCGACCATATCAGTAGATTTTAATAAGGGGTGCTCGCGGTCCGGTTCGGTTCGGATTCCTAGGAATCCGATGACCGAACCGCTAGTCACGGTTTTTACAAAATGAAATCCGTGTCCAGTCCAAAAGTCCTACGGTTCGGTTCCAATCCAATCCGTAACTCGCGGATCGGTTACGGTTTTGTCCACGGATTTTAGCAAAAATAAAGCTCAAGCTTATATCCCACACCAAAAGGGAAAAAGGTTACATTCAGAATTAAATTTAACACCGGCCACCAGAAAGTACTTGTTATTTTGAAGAAACGAAGAGAAAGAGAGAGAGACGAGGAGGAGGAGGAAGAGGCGAAGAAGTAAGAACGGTGTGGCGGCGACTTGAACAAGGAATGGAAATTAGGAAAACTGGAAAAGAAACGAACTAGCAAAACTAAATTAGGATTACCCGTAACTTATATTAAAAAAAACTACGATTTACCCCATATATTTTATATATCTACACTATATCCCATTATTAAGATAAAATACTAAAATTGGTAGAAAAAAGTTTTAACATTACTAACAATTAATTATATAAATACACATATATATATTTATGTATTTATTTGTTATTTATATAAAATAAATATCTCACGGTCCGATTCGGTTAATCCACGGTTTCGTACTGAAAATCCGTAGACCGAACCGCGAGTCATTGTTTTCTAATTTTTCAATCCGTGTCCGGACCATTAATCCACGGACAAAATCCAAACGGTACGGATCGGTTCGGTCCGGACCGGTTTCACAGTTCACCGGTTTTTTTGAGCAGCCCTAGATCATTTTATCACTCAACATTTGAGTTCAAATATTCATAACTGTGGGCTAAACATACTTTTCGGTGCCCGTAGGACACGAGAGCATCGAGAGGCATTCTCCCTCATAGAGCATCTCTAATCCATCTCTTTATTTCTATTGTCACCTAAAATATTACAAGATTTTTTCTCAATATGTCACATTCACACTCTCAAATAGAGATATAGAGGTGGGCTGCCCTAAGAGCATCTTCAACCCATACTCCATTTTTTCAATTTGGAGGAAAAATATTTTCCAACCTATCCTCTTAAACTCTCCTCCATTTGGGAGGATGAACTTTGATTCTTTAAATATAGAAAATGAAGGAAAAAATAGAGAATCTCCTCCAAATATGTGTTGGAGTTGAGAAATAGAGTGTTGGGTTAGGGTTGAGAAAAATAGTACAATCCTCTAAATCTACTTTTCAAATAAAATAGATTAATTTGATCTTCTCAAATAGAGATTTGGAGGGTGTTGGATTGAAGATGCTCTAAAGGGCTGTAAGGCGGCCGATTCGGCCGTTCATTTCGACAATAGACAGTTGAAATCAATAGGAGCTCGGATAAAATCTGAGTCGCTGGCATCAAAATGAACAGTCGATTCGATCGCCTTATAACCCGTGTAGTGCGGGCTGGACTATAGGATTTCCATATTCCTCTAATTGGGTTTCCTCCCCGCCAGATCGTGTGGTTTTTCTGTTCTAGCCAGAGAGTAGTTTTTTTTTTTTTTTAGCCCTGCTGGGCTTGTTTTGGTGATTTAAAAAAAAAATTGATTTCCACACTGCTTTTTCACAATTCGTATTTTTTTTTGTCTTTTCTTACTTGAATTTATAATATTGCTCTTGAATATGTGAAAAATATATATTGAAAAAAAGAACAACATTGTAAGTTCATGTGAATAAAGATTATAAAAAAAAAAAGTGTGAAAGTGTAAAAATAAAGTGTCACAATCAAAAAGGAAAAATAAGAAAGAGTACTTGATCGATTAGCTTGCTATTGATTGTACTTGTGAAATCGTGTCTTGGCCGTATGTGGAAAGAAGACAGGTGTTGCGCTTATAAATGGAGGAGCCTACATACGTGGGCTATGCTATGCAGCAGACCAATGATATCTGTGACACACAGAGCCTATTCTTTTCTCCATTATTAGTACCATTATATGGAGAGAGAGAGAGAGAGAGAGAGAGAGAGAGCAAATTTGCTGATATTTTTTAAAACTTAGCATTCGGGTCGATTTGCGCTCATTTTAATTATTCTCAAAGTTTTAAAATTGAGGAAGGGACAATTTTTTTTAATAATCGAATGTTCAAACTAGTTTGCACACACTTCGCCTAATTTTGGGACCCTGAAGGTAGACCGTGCATAACCCCATGGCTCCAAGATTTGGATTGTTTGGTCTCCGTTGAAATTAAAATTATAATCTCATTGAAAAGCACTTATTGCTTTCTCATAACTATTTGATGAAATCCCTTGGAGTTACAAATTATTAATGGTCCAGACGGGTCGATAGCACATTGGCAAATTTCGAATATAAAAGCTTAAGAGGAGTAATAAAACCCTTGAAACCAACCAGGCCACTAAAATACCGATATTGCAAGATGTTTCCGTGAGAGACCATAATTGACGAGCCTATAAAGGTGCCACTAATGTTGAACTTCAACATCAACTCACACCATTTTCTTCCCTCTTAATCTGCCCACATGTATATATTTTCAACACTCCCTAGAGCACTCCCTCGTCACTTCCCACTAGAACATTCACTTCTCCGTATCAAACTTTTTGATTCCTCCAAATCTTTTTCATTAATTCTCTCAACCATGATTTCCTTTTTTCCTTCAAAGGTTCATGCTTTTTTGACTTCTGGGTATTTCATATAAGAGGAATCCTGTGATCTGGGTAACTTCTCCTTTAGTAAATATATATATATATATATAGAGAGAGAGAGAGAGAGAGAGAGAGAGAGAGAGATATCTATGTATATTACTGGGGAAAGGGTGGAAATCTATGTATATTACGGGGGACTAATAAATATTGTCACTTGACTTCCATCAGAATTGGATTGGTTATGTGTTTGTTAACGCTACTATATTACTTGTGTATTTGCTACTTTGCGTATAAGCACTTTTCTCCCAATTTCATTACTCCTTAATCCTGTGATCTGTACTTAAATCTATTTTGAAAAAACAAATGAAATAAAAATCTGTACTTTACCTGATTACTCTTAGATTGTAGGTCTACAATGTCTACATCATCTACTTTAACACTTCTAACTAGTATCAGATTGATTGATAACTTATGATTATCCTGACCATCTGGGTTACTTTTCTTTTTTGGTGGGTTCAGTTGTGTTGGTGAATCAGCTGCAATGGATTCTTGCTTTTCAATACTGAGAGCCAATACCCACTTGGGAAACTCAAGCAAATGTGGTCTCACTGATAGGGATAATGGCTTTTGGGGGGAGAAGATGAGAGGGAATCTAAACAAGGGTCTCTGGGTTGATCAGTTGGGAAAACGTTTGAGATTTGAGAAAAGGGCAAAGAAGATCAAACCTAGGGTTTCTTGCTCTGTTATTACATCAGGCAATGGCAAAGAGACTTTGGTGAGTCATTTCTATTCTCTTTTGTCAACCTTAAAATAGTTTTTTTTTTTTTTTTTTTTAACTGGATGTCCGTACCAGCGTGCATGCACTCCTACTAATTCCGGGGCCTAAAGTTAACGGCCGGCAAACCTCCCGTGGCCCGAGGTTTGGAATGTTTGGCTCGAACTTGCTAACTCTGGAGACAAGTCTTTTGGTTGCTTTCTTTCTCATACCCATTTAGGCAAACCCCATGAGGCTTATCAACCTTAATGGTCTTTAGTATCTCATTTCTGGACTTAGAAGTAGTTTTATTTTTTTGCTTGATCATGATCATGCTATTTCTTCTGGGTTTATGTACTTCTTGTACAGGTTTATCAATTGCTTTTGCTGAAAAATAAAATTTTAAAATAAAAATGTTGGTTTTGTGAATTTGTCTGGATAGAGTTAATGGATATGTGGTCTCATCTTCAAAATTTTTATTTAATTTCAGACCATACAAGCACCCCGGTTGGAGAGACAGAGCGCGGATCCGAAAAATGTGGCTTCAATCATTTTGGGTGGAGGTGCAGGGACTCAACTATTTCCACTTACCAGTAAAACTGCAACACCGGCCGTAAGAAACTTCTTCTGGTCTCATGAGCCTAGTTACATGACAGATTGCTAATTTCATGACTACTGCTTCTGCTTATGGGGCAAAATTTGTTTAGATAAGTTGATATTCCGGAGGCTTCATGTTAATGCTTTTGGCGCACACTTTTAATGCAATCAGCTTTGACCTTAATATTAGGTCCAACAAAGCTCCACTAGATGAACTTTCTATTCTGATATGAACTCACAAGCTCTTGGACGGTCAGCTTTTGATATCAAGTTGACCTCTCTGATAGGATTAACTAAAAGTCTAAGACGGTAGAACTTAATGTTTAGTATTTCAGAAGATCTAGGGGTCTGTTTGTGTGATGATTTGGGATGCATGTTTTGTGCTTCATGAATTTGATTCTGAATTACAATTTTACGAACATGTTTATAGTATGATGTACTTTTTGGTATATGAAGTTTCAAACTTATTCGAACGATAAGAATTTGGTGGTGGTCTAAGCAGCTTGTGTGGATTATCGGAGTGAGTAGCATTTTCCCTGAACTTGATTTTCTGGTATTACCTTAAGGTTGTGTTGTGACCTTGGATTTTGGGGAGTGAAGCGTGACGTACAAAGATAAAAAAGTAGCTTCACAAATCCCTTTTCTTTTGTTTTCCCTCCACAAGTAACTCCATAAATTCGAGATCCAAATAAAAAAACAACTTTGAAAAAATTGGTGATCTTTAAAATGGTTTGGGATTTTGTCATGTAATGAGATGGTATTTTATTATGCAGGTTCAAGTTGGAGGATGCTATAGGCTTATTGACATACCAATGAGCAACTGCATCAACAGTGGCATAAATAAGATTTTTGTACTTACTCAGTTCAACTCTACTTCCCTCAATCGTCACCTAGCTCGGACCTACTATGGAACTGGTGTGAACTTTGGGGATGGATTTGTGGAGGTACCAACTAAAACCCTGAATTGAGATAGGAATTTTATATACTTGGTTACGCAAAAGTGATGCAGTGATGTTGGTGGCAATATAGTTAGATATTTTTGAAAAAGCCACACGTATTATATCTCAATGCATGAATGAAGTATGATACAGGTCGGATATAAAAAATAAAATAAAAAAAAGAAGTATGATACAGGAGAAAATAAACTTGACGGATTCAACTGTATACATGGAATATTACTCATTAACTTAACGGATCCTTAGTAAATGGGTTTCTATCGAATGGTGTATATAAATTGGCTTCTTGAGAAAAAAAGAAGGGATGAATCTTGTAGGAGTCCCTAGAAATTCTTGAATTTTTTTTCTGGAAGAAGATTAAAACTTGAGAAATCTCTGGTGGACATTGTCCACATGCGCGTACAATGTTTTTTTTTTTTTTTGATAACCGGATGTCCGGGCCAACTTGCGTGCCCGTCGACTAATTCTGAGGCCCTGAAGGTAACGACCAGGATAACCTCTTGTGGCCCCAAGGTTTGAAATGTATGGCCTCCATGGGAATGGAACCTGTGACGTGTGACCTCATGGAAGAGCATGCAATTGAGTTTTAATCATAAGTCGTAGATATGAAGGAGGTGATAAAAAAATAGTTAATACTGTTACACAAAATGAGATTTCACATTTTTCGAATGGTGTGGTTTTGTGGTTACTCCACTTGTTAAACAGGTTCTGGCAGCCACTCAAACAGCTGGAGATGCGGGTATGAAGTGGTTCCAAGGGACTGCAGATGCTGTAAGGCAATTTACTTGGGTGTTTGAGGTGAGTTGATGTGATAGATTTCCGGAAAGTTGATGATATTCTTTCCAACTTGATATATGAATCTGATGAAACTCTTTTACGCTTGTAGGATGCTAGGAATAAGGACGTTGAGAATATTCTGATCTTATCTGGTGATCATCTTTATCGTATGGACTATATGGACTTTGTGCAGGTACATATTTGCCCTCTTTGAAGTCCATTTCATTTTTGTTGTTTATGCAATCTTGCTAATTCCTTGCACTCTGTTCGTTAACAGAATCACATTGACAGAAATGCTGATATCACCGTTTCATGTGTTCCGGTGGGGCATAGGTTAGTTAAGTCTTCTGCTTTCCTTTACATGCTTCAAACTATAATGTAAATTCGCCAATCCTGTATACATGGTCATTGTTTACCTCACAATGGTTGGATTCCACCTGATGTTGAGTTTCATTTCTTTCCAGCCGTGCCTCAGATTATGGATTGATGAAGATTGACCACAATGGACGAATCATACATTTTTCGGAAAAACCCAAGGGTGCTGATCTGAAAGCAATGGTAAATTATATCCATCATTGTGCCTATCTTACTTTGTCCGATTTCCAAGTTACCACTGAACTCATACCACAATTGTTAGGAAAAAAGCAAGCTTGATCTGTTTAACTTAGTCCTACTTAACTTGATCCACATGCAACCTTCCACATTGATTTCTTGCAGTATCATTGGAAACATGAGGTCTAGTTGCAATATAATCTAAACATCATGGAGGCGACTAACTATTACTTGAAAACTCCAATTACAGTGAGGTTGAATACTCCAAACTTTGTCCCACTTAACCAAATCCACATCCAACCTTCCATGGTGATTAACTTCCAAGGGTTGGCATAGTTACAGTCACCTGACAACAAGGAAACTCAGGAAAGCCTTTGGTCTATATTTAACTTCCACTTGTATGCTATCAATTTTTTGTGTTGGGCCAGTCCATATTGGGCTTTTGCCCTAGCTTGAATTGGGCCTCAGCTAGTGGATGGTGAAATAGGTCCCCGGATTAGTTGGTCCATTGTGCCAGATACCAGATCATAAAACAAAAACCTTCCATAGTGGTTACTTCAGCATCTTCAGTATCTTGTCAAGTTGAAGACTAGTTGATTGAGATAATCTAATTACTCAAAAAGTCAAATTACGAATGACGTTAAGTAACTTTACAAATGTTTTTTTATTTACTTTTACTTGACTTGGCTTCCTGTTGGCTTATGCAGGAAGCGGATACCACTCTCCTAGGGCTGTCTCCCATAGATGCTGCAAAGGCTCCTTACATTGCTTCAATGGGAGTCTATGTATTTAAGACGGATGTCTTGTTAAAGCTTTTGAGGTGGAGATATCCTACCTCCAATGACTTTGGATCTGAAATCATTCCGTCAGAAGTGGCGGAACACAACGTCCAAGTAAGAAATGGGACTCTTTCCGTTTGGCTGTTTCTTTTGTCAAACTTGTTCTCTATTGTGTACCATGGAGTATGTTCAGCTCCTTACATTTGCACCATTTGCTTGTTTAGTGTTCTAATTTACCCCTATTTATTTTTACCTAAATCATTTGCGGGAAGAAGGGGCATACTGATGGTTGCTCTTATCTTGCTTTGTCAGGCGTATGTATTCAGAGACTACTGGGAGGACATTGGAACACTAAAGTCTTTCTATGATGCTAACTTAGCCCTTACAGAAGAGGTTGTGTTCCATAGTTCCCTATTTTCACAATTAGATCAAGAACTTGATTCGATTGACATTCTTGGAGATATTCTAGTTTTTTTCTTCAATGGAATATTGCTAACACCCTTTGGTGATTTCCCTTCAATGCAGTTTCCAAAATTCCACTTTTATGATCCAAAGACACCATTCTACACGTCTCCTAAATTCTTACCACCTACTAAAATTGATAAATGCCAGGTACACAATTGCCCTTGGGATTTGTTTGTAGCTTCTTTGAAGTGTCTTGTTTCTTAAGTTCCACTTGGGTTTTGCAGATCAAGGATTCAATTATCTCTCATGGCTGTTTCTTGAGAGAATGTAGCATTGAACACTCGATTGTAGGTGAACGTTCGCGTTTGGACTCTGGTGTTGAACTTAAGGTAAGAATGTCATATTCCCCTATTTCCATAAATTCAAAAGGAAGCCAAGTTTTTCACTCATAGGAGCTTAATTGAGTGCCAAAATTGCTTTTTCCCTGCAATTTGTCATTGTAGGATACCTTGATGATGGGGGCAGACTATTACCAAACAGAAGCTGAAATTGCTTCTCTAGGGGCAGAGGGTAAAATTCCAATTGGGATCGGAAAGAATACCAAAATCAGGTAAGCCCACGTGACAAGATAAAATCTTACAACTATGATGGGTAATTAATACTTTGACTGCTGACAATTCCTTTTTGTGTGGTGGTTGTAATATGAAGAAAATGCATAATCGATAAGAATGTGAAGATAGGGGAAGACGTCGTCATCATGAACAAAGATGTACGTAGTAGTTCCCATGCCCATTTTGAGCTTTTCCTTTATCTTTATAAGAAAATGAATATTTGGTTATGAACTAGATATTCAACTTTTTTGTCTCATGCATTTCATCTTTCTGTTATATTAGGGTGTGGAAGAAGCAGATAGACCAGAGGAAGGATTCTACATTCGGTCAGGGATAACTATCCTACTAGAGAAGGCAACAATTGATGATGGAACCATTATCTAGATGGATCTTGAAGTTTTGGATCGAAGAAACAAATTGGAGGCGCGGAAGGAGCTCCTGGGAGGCGCGGTCACAGGGTCCTGTCTCCAGTGGTAACCAATTGGCACTTACTTTCCTAGTATGTATAAAAGAAAGCCAAGTTTCCATGTAAAAAAGAAGAGCACACAAGAGGGTTTGCAGAGAAAGTTACAAATAAGATCGATCGAGGCTGTAGCAACTAGCTGCTTTCTTCCCTTTGTTGAGGGAGTTCCTATGTATAAAATTATGTTTAGTTTGCAATACTTCTGGTGAAGCAAATGAAGCTTGTACTATGCAGTTCATAGCAGGAACCATCAATCCCCAATCTCTTGGTCTATTGTAATAACTAATAACTAAGTCTATGCTGCAGAAATTTTGTTAGCACTGAGTTATCCAAGTCTCAAAACTAAATTTTTTGGTCATTGATCCATCCAAGATATTTCGGAAATTTGGAAGAACAAAAAGAGATCCAGAATTTCCTAAAGTGTTATAAACTCTTGTGGGTTAGTTCATACGGGGACTTGCCGCATTGGCAGAGCTACACAATGTCGGGGAGGGGCCATGGCTGTGGCCTATTTTATTAGGATTGTTAATGTTATGGATAATTTTATTGATTAATACATTTTGTCAATAGAAAATCATGGAACTTGGAAGTGCGTCCAGTTAGTTGGGTGCTTAGCTAAGTTCATGTATGGTTAGTGGTTCAACTCTTGCTCATTGCTAATGTACTCGCTCTCTTACATTTTCTCAAAGAAAACAACCACAAAAAAAAAACGTAAGTATTGATTTTGTAGTTCATGTTGAATATGAAGTCTTTTATATACAAGGTTCGGCCCCTTTCGAAATTGGAATGATTCCGTCACTGGCTTGAAAATAGGCCCTACTTATAGACGGCAAGGTTGATTGTTTAGAGATTAGTTGAGATGCACGTAAACAGACTTAATGGCATTGTCGAAGGAAATAAAAGAAGACCATGGTAACACGTGTAACTTCTGCCCTTCCCCAATTTTCGTCCGGGCAGCATTTGGTCCGCCACATTTTGATAAGGAGGAAGCCTCGCGTCTGCCCTTTAGCTTGAGGTGATAGGCCCAACGGTTCCTCCCCCTCCCCCCCCCGGGCCAATAAGCCGAAATCTATTGCCCTTAAAAAGCCTGATTTGGAAGCCTAATTATTTTTGTATTTTGTATTGTAAGTTATTGATTTTAGTAGTAAATTGTTTTCCGTATGAATTATTTATTTTGTAAAGTATTTGGGAAAATATGTAAAGAATAGATTTTACAACAGAGTAGTGTTTGGTAGAATATGCTCAATATAAATTATGAATGGGTATTTGAGAATGGGAAGTTGATTTCTACACTTTCCTTAATTGATGTAAACACTTTTTTGTCTTTTAACGGTTAAATTTATGAAACAGTCTCTGCATGCACACACCTTTTACAAATTTCAAGGACTATTTTGTAAATTCACCTGTTGAAAGACACACACAAAAAAAAAAAAAGTGTTTAATTGCATTAATTAGGGGAGTGTAGAAATAAATTTTTTCTTGAGAATAATGCTCAAAATTTTGAATGGATATTTGAGAATGAAAAAACTCCTCCAGAGCTTATTCTCAAATTGTGTGTCTAAAATGTAGTTTTGAGAATGCATTGTGACATAATAACGCATTATCAGAATTCGGTTCCCAATCGGAAAAAGGAATTGCAAAATGCTAAAATGAGAAAGTCACAATTAGGCTCCCCAAACAGCCCTCTTGATAGTAGTTTTGATCTTCAAAAGACAACTCTTCCCGCGCGCAGCCACGCGTAACTTAGTTCCCGTATGGAGTGACACGTGGCGTTACTCGCTGCATCAGAAGATTCAGAGCAAAATAGAGACCCCAAAAACAGAAAAAGAGAGAGAGAGAGAGAGAGAGAGAGAGAGAGAGAGAGTAGCAAAATGCAGGAGAGGAGAGAGATGGATTTGAGAAAATTAGAGCAAATAATGGGGGAATCCAAAGGCGGAGTGGTTGACAAAAAAGATATCCTCAGTTCTTCCAAACAGGCCGTTAACATGGCCGCCGGAAACAACCCCACAAATGCGGTGGAATCATCCACCGCCCTCCAACGATTTCTCGATCGCATCCCAATCAGCTCCATCCCCGGCATCAACCACTCCTCCGCCGCCGGTACTTCCGTTCCCCGTCAATTTTGTGTTCGTACATTGATGCAGTGATTCAGATACACGTCTAGTTGTTGTTTATGGTAGAATTTTCAAATATTCATCTTGTAGGCGTGAGAATCGAGATTGGTAACTATATTCTGCAGTCATGTTCGCTTGGAACTGGAAAACTAATTCGCAAAGGATTTACTTTTCGTCATTGGGGACATGTTTGTTTGGCCGGATTTGATTATCGTATGACGACTCACTCTATGTGCAAAGACTGCCTATTCAGTGTTATGGTTAAAATATTTCCAGTTTCGTAATGGGAAAATTCTAAAATCAGCCCAATAGGCTGAAAATAGTAAGTGTGTGAATATGTTAAAGGGTGTATAAAGTATAAAAAAATGTGTTTTCCTTGTCTTCTAGTGTGTTTATCATTAGCCCACTGAGCTGACAATAGCAAGACCGTTCATAATTAACTCTCATCGGACATTTACACAAAAAAAAAAAAAAGATGGGATATGCAAAATATTGTTCTTGAGCAGATTAAGGCTCAGGTCGTTATGGGCTCGACTTTGATCAGCTCGTTGGTAACGAGTCAATCTCGAGCTTTAAGCTTGTTTAGTAAATGAGTCGAGCTCAAGAATCCTGTACCTCATGCTTGTTTATACAAGCCCGGGTCATTTGTAGAGGCACACCACGTTTATGTTGATGCCATTAGGCATCATCTTAGCTAAGGGTTGTGTATACTTGTGCTAGTGATGGAGCTCAAAATTGGTGATTGTTTGGGTGATGCAATTCGATTGTTACACGAGAAGAATGTGTTCGGTGCTCCCATTGCTGTTGATGCCTTGGATACGGATACTGCTACCATTGGCCGGAAATTTTCAGATGGATACATTGGTTTCATAGATTTTGCTAGGATGGTTCTTTGGTCTCTCGAGGTAATTTGGTTCCCCCAACAAATCCACATCTTTTGATCCTTATCCATCTCCATTTCAAGCGAGAACATTTAGCCCCTATTTTAATTCACCGGCAGAACCCATAATTTTTTTTGACAATTGACTAGCAGAAGCTGCAGAACCCGGAAGGATAACGAAATAAAGATTTATTGATGTTGCTTTTTAACAGCTACTTATCATAAAATTGAAATCTCTATTTTTCACTTGCAATGGAGACTACCCCCAGATAGATGAGTACTGAGAAGAGTAAGTACATAAACCATTCATGCACTGCTTGTTGGCCTAGTAATCTGTAGGAAGTGGTTTTACTAACTTAGCCCAAAAAAACTCAATCATTAGCAAGCATATGTTTCATTGTGTACCCTTTAACATGTGGCATACTGTCTCAGAGGTAATTACTAAGATCAAAAAGCCCATTAACTTCCGTATGATTGCCTTTCTAGGAATGTGAGAGAGCTGGTACTCAGACAAAAGAAGAGAGCAACAATGGTATCTTCTCCATGCTTGAACTCAATCCTCACATTGCTCATACTAAGGTGTCCTACTGTCCTGTTTCTTCACTTTGACTCTCTTTTGTGATTTGTTGCATTCAACATAGCTACATATGTATCATTGGTGTATCTTAATGCCCTGTTTGATTTGTGCTACTATTGTGCACTATGGCTTTATGAACAGATTGGTGAGCTAGCAAAGTCTTTCCTTTGGGATCCCTTCTTCCCGGTGCACTTAGACGCTACACTCTTCCATGTTCTGTTGCTTCTTTCCAAGCACTCCGTACAATTCGTTCCTGTTACCGAGCAATCTAGTCTTAAGGTCATTGGTTTTGTTACACAGGTAGATTATTTTCTATACATACTTGAGTAGCACTACTATGGCTTAGGTTAGACAGCAAGGATAATGAGAGGAATGCAAATGTGATTTCGGATCCTCATGGTTTCCTATTTTTGAACGAACTGGTATAGGTAAGTGATTTTACTCTACCTCTGACGTGCTTAGAGTCTAATCTTTTAACAGCCAGTACCAAGCCGGATGAAGGAGGAAGGTTGAGTTAGGTAGTTGAAAGTTGGCGCGTAAAAGTCCCGTTAGATCTTTATGACATAAATCCTAATGGACAGAGCACAATGGAAAAATAAGATTCATACAGCTGACCCCAATTGATTGGGACACAATGCTCGGTTTGGTTTAGTGTGGTATAGGAAAGTGTTTTCGTATAGTGATCCAATGCGAACAAAATTCTCTAATTAAGTAGGCATCGAATTGCCATTGTTGCTATTAGACGTGTGCATGGGCCTGTTCGCGCCAAGTTTGCACCTACCCACCACCCAAGCTGATCGAACAATAGCTCACCCTCTTTCAAACCGGATATTCTTTGGTACCACCAAAGCAATCATTTGGGTTGTGGACGGATTTGATTGGGTAACTCGGGTCTTCTCTTTGCAAAAGAAAAATTGCAAATTTGAGGAGGTGAGAAGAGGTAAAGGATAACAAGCTAATCAGGTGAAGGAAGAGATGACAAAAGTCCTTCGAGCAAGCCATTGTACCCCTACTTTGAGCTTTGCCGTCATCCCTCGTTTGGAAGAGTGAGAAGGTTGGGGTTTTTGGAAACTTGTAATTGGCCAGGTCGGATTACATGGTTGAAAATAACTAAACCAGATACCCGTACTGGGACCAGAAAATAATATTTTCAATACAATGGGTGAAACTGACCGCAAGTCAAGGGGTCGGCCAGGGTTGGTCGGTTTGGACAATATGTACAGATTTTTGCTACTTGCTAGATAATCTTAGATTTTAGGCTTAATTTGTAAAAGCTGAGTTGAGCTTTAATAATGTCTTTGAAAAGTCTCAATGAAATTTACTACATCAGGTACTAGAATATTGCGTATTTGATTCCTAATAATCAAGTTTAATCCCCAACCAAGATTGTAGCATCCAAATATTGCCTCCATGTTTCTTACCAATCCAAAATGCAATTCCTCATTGCTTAACATTTTAGTTGTTTGCTTCTGGTAGAATGCAGTAATTCAATTGCTCCTTCAATCAAGTGGACTGGAGTGGTTCGATAGCATTGCAGACAAGGCTCTATCAGAGTTCCAGTTGAGACTGCCTTCATTTCAACATGATAGTAAGAATGTATAGTGATTGCCATATTGCTCATTCAACTCATCTATGTTCTCTGTCCAGGTTTGAAAATGACAAGCATGTTGTTTTCGTGTGTGGAGACCAAAGCATTGCAGAGGCAATGCACATCTTGTGGCAAAGCCAAATGGGTGCAGTTGCAGTTGTAGAAAGGGAGACTAAAAGGCTTATGGGTTGCATGCGAAACATCGATCTACATCTTCTTCTAGACAATATAGATCTCTTTAACAACAGAAAGTAAGTCTCATCCATGTCACTCTCAATTTGTTCTTCTCGTTCTAAGACCAGCCTCAAGGTGCTGTTTAATTGGTCAGACTAAAAATAAGAACTAACTTGTATTCTTGAAATGCCCATAGCATTAGGGATTTATACCACTTGACAGAACGCGCACTGGTTCTCTTGGTAAAGTATCTTTAGTGACTTTCCTTTCTTTTCTCCTACGAAGTCTAACGAAACAAGATTTGACGCATTCTTATCGTTCCTATCATTCCTCTTCTTTTTGTGTCCCTCATAACTAAGGGAATAAAACACGTTTCTTTTCTTTCTTTTGTCAACAAAGTCGCCAAGCCTACATCGAGTTAGCAATCTACTAGGCTAAAGCATGTTTGACACAATTACAGGAGTCTGACTGCGGAAGAATTCATTCATATGGATCAGAGTGAGGTAGATTCTGAGCCCACCATTGAACGAGATCTCGGGGCTTTTCTTTCAGCTGGGGTTTTGACACTGAGGAACCCCTTCCTTCCGAGGATGGATTCACCCGTAACCAACAAGAAAACTGACACTCTCAAGCAAGCCATGAACAATTTGGCGGTCGCAAAGGGTAATTTCTGCTTTCTAATAGATGAGCTGCAGCAAGTACAAGGTGTGGTCACACTGAGGGACATGATCATACAGTTTGCTCCACCTTCTATGGATTCAACGATCAACGGAGGTGGTTTTTTCGACTCTGCTTTGGAACAAACTGGTTGTCACATTGAGAAGGGAACCATGATTTGTGATCATTGACATGTATATTCATCAACAATTTTTTTTTTAATTTATGACTATTGATCTTTCATGTAGGTTTAGTGACTTTAGACCAATTTGGTTTCTCTATGTTTATGGACAGGCAGTAAATGAAAAAAATGGGTCCCGCGAATCCCCCAACTAGCTGATGCATTGCTTTTGGAATTGATCAAGTGAAATGTGATTCATTTACCCGGTTATCGATGTGCGGTTAACGTAATTTTTTTACAAGTTGAACCTAATTTTTTTACAAGTTGCGCATTAAGTTCTATGATAAATTTTATCGGCACTGCTAAAATTTACTTTTGATATAAATTTTCAAGTAAATTGTTAACCACCAACCTATTGAAAATCTTGAGCGGATACAGAAGGAGCTAGTAACTTTCTTATTCATATTTTCAACATTTCCCCCTAGTATTTACAATTTATTGAAAATCTTATGCTAGAGAACTATTTCGTTCCTTTTTCGCAAAAAATATGTTGATAAGAATTTTTCTTTTTTCGTATGACAAGAATTTTTCCCTTTCGTAAAAAACGCGTTGATAAGAAAGAAGTGCGATCCATTCAATACAACCGAATTACCAAACAAGTATTATATAAAAGCAAGAATTAATCCAAAGAAAATTAATATGCCAATAAGATATGGAAAGAGCCGATCAGAAAACAAAGATAGAGACTCTGTTCGGGTGGATTCGGAGAGACGTTTTTTGAATAATGAGTAGGCAAATATAACTGAAGAAAATTTATTGATAATCAAAAGGAACAAGTCCGAGACCCAAAAGGAACAAGTCCGAGACCAATACATACTGAGTTTAGAAAGGCCACACCCAAGACGAACAAGCCCCAGAACAGTCCGAGACCAATCCCAAAAGGAACAAGCCCGAGACCAGTACAAACTGACTACTAACACAAACACAAAACAGACCCTTAATTATTCATAGCCAGCATTCAAGATAAGACTACTACATCCCATGTCTCAACCAATCTTAACCTCAATGGTCTTGGGCTTCTTCGGCTCCGGTGGCGGCAACTTCTGGACCGTCACGGTGAGCACTCCGTCCTGACAAACAGCCGACACCGCATCCGTGTTCGCATTCTCCGGCAAAACAAACTTCCTCATGAACTTCCCAACCCTCCTCTCCATCCGCACGTACTTCGCCCCGTCCTTTTCCTCTTCCTCCCGCTTCCTCTCCCCGCTTATCAGCAGCACGTTGCCGTCCTCGACCAGAACCTTGATATCCCCGGACTTCAGCCCGGGCATGTCCACAACGAACACGTACGAGTTCGGGTACTCCTTCACATCGGCAGGGGTCGCCGCCATCGCCCTGGCGTCCCGGACGTAGGTCCGCGATGGCACGTTGGCGGCAGACTTGTCGTCTGCCGGGGCAGCAGTGGTGTTGGCGGCGTCGAGGAGCTGGAGGGCGTGGAGGATTGGGGCGTCTAGACCCATTAGCCTGAAATCCATGCTTTTGGCTTCTGAATTTTCTGATGACGGTTTCAGATTTTGAAGTGTCGAGTGGATTTTGTGTGATTTTTGGATGGGTAGGAGAGGTTGTTGAGGAGGTTATATATTGGAGTGGGGGATGGGAGAACGAGGGAATGCGAAGGTTCTGGAAAAGGGCAGAAGGTTTTGGGAGGTTCTGTTGGAGAATTCTAGGAGGTTCGGAGAGAACTTCTCGGAGGTTCTGTTAGTAAATCCCCACTGATGATGACGTAATTGTGCAGAAAATTTTTGCAATGCAAAATTTTATCTTGAATACAAATTTTTATTTGATTAAAAATAAATTGAGTCTGATTGATCGTTTTTTGTTGTTGTCATATTATGGGGTCGTTCCACTTTTTCTAAAAAAGTACTTTTTGAAAGAAAAAAAGGTAATTTTAAGTTTAAAAATTATATGTTTACGCAAATAATTTTTTTACAAATATGAATCTTATTTGATAGATTTCATTGAGATCTTTTAAACGGTGCAAAAAAATTAAAAAATTATTTTTCATTTTTATTATATTTAAATTTGAAATTATTTTTTTTAGAAAGAAGATAATTGGAGAAAGTGGAACGGTATTATTACTCACAGATTTGAAATAGATTTTTGGCTTATCTACTTTTTTTTGTCCTTATAAAATACATGAAGTTTCAATTTCGTCCTTATAAAATTTTACGTGTCAATTTTGTCCTTGTATTGTCTGAGGAACTTCAATCTTGAGGAACTTCAATCTTAACCTTTCCGTTAACTCGTTAACGAAAACCACTAGCATGTCTAACAGTTGAGGAATTTTTCAGTGCCGAGCGGATATTGTCGACGTGGCATCCGCTCGGCGCACCCGAGCAGTTCGATGTATTTTTGGACGGCTCGGATTAAAACACACTCTCTCCTCTCATCCTAACACTTTCTCTCTTCTCTTCTCCTCTCCCTCCAAATTTGAGCCATTCATACACGTAATAGACGGTTCGGATGGCCGAGTGGACACCACGTGATACCCGCTCGGCACTGAAATTTTTTTCCTAACAATTGACTGGCGTGGCAGTGACATGGGAAACTAAAGTCCACCATCACCCCTGTTTCCCTCTCTCCTTCCATTTCCCTCTCTCTGTCGCACACACCCAATACATTGACCCAATCACACCACCCATTAACTTAGAAACATTTCTTCTTCCCTCCATGTTTCTATTCAATGAATTAGTCCGAAGTCCTATCATATCGTAAAGGTGGGTATGGGTACTCACTCTTTATTCCTTCCCCTGTTCATGAAGAAATAAAACATTCAATTTCATATTTATTCTAGAGAGAGAATCAAAATGGATATTTAGGGTAATTGCGGTGGGTTTGCGAAGTCTTAATTGAGAGAGAGAGAGAGAGAGAGAGAGAGATTAAACCCTGTCAGGTTTGCTAATTCACAAAGATTATTTTCCCAGATTTTGTATTACAAAACATTAATTCAAGTTTTTTCCCTATTAAAAAAAAAAAAAAACATCAATTTTAAGCCCATTTCTTTTTTTTTCAATTGAGCTTGAATTCTAAACTCCTACCGTTGCTACCAATCATAAAACCACCTTTATTAGGGGAACGGGTGGAGAGATAGTGGTGGCCGTAGGGTACACTACTGGTGGCCAATTGGCTGAATTTTGGTCAATTATTCAATTATGGGTCATGGAATTTGGCCTTTATTTGTTATTTGTGCGAAAATTTTTAGTTTAGAGAGGGAGAGATGAGAACTACATTGAGTTGAATTGAACTAAACTTTCCTCTCATTTCTTTGAAATTGGGTTTGTTTGTTTGTTTTATTTCCCTTTGATCTTTGTCTTTGGAGAGGGAGAACATAGGCCAGCAGATGTGGAAGGAGGAAGTGAGATGAAAATGCTAAGATAAGCCATTGGCAAAATTATAATTGCTTTAGAGAGGTAGTTGTGGTGGACAGAGGTTGCCGTGGTTGGGGGGATGGATATTTACGGGGAGAAGGAGATTATTGGGATTAAAATTTATATTTTATAGATTAGCTCTTGACGTAATCATCATTTTATGACTTTTGCTGAGATAGTAATTTCATCTTCTTCTTTTTTTCAAATACCGGGGGGTGTTTTTAGTCATTTTCACATTAACCGTTAGCCACATAAGCAGTTTCTATCATGAAGCTAACGGAAGGGTAACATTGAGGTTTGTTAGAAAGTAAGAGGCCGAAATTGACATGTAAAATTTTATAAGTATTATAAATTGAAACTTCATGTATTTTATAAGGACCAAACAAATAGATAAGCCTAGATTTTTCCTTGCATTGACTATCCACGAATGACCGAGTGCAACAATAAGAAGAGAAATCAAATTAAATTAAGAAAATATAAAATTGTAGTGTATTTTTAAATCAAATGGGTACGTTTGAACCCCCTCAAATACTAGTAAAGTCGCCCATACTTACGTTATATATGATCGTAGCGAAGATCTAAATGTATTCGCCATAGAAATTATAAGGGAAAAAAGATAATCTTTGTTGGGAATGACTTCGGTGTCCCCGGTCATTTTGGGGACACCGTAACTTTTGGCATAACAAAACCATTATTAGCATAACCAAATTCATTACAAGCATAACCAAAACCATTATAAGCATAACCAAAACCATAACAAGGCATAACTTGGTTGGTTATGCCTTGGTTGATTTTTGGTTATGTCTTGATTGGTTTTTGGTTATGCCTTAGTTATGCCATGTTATGGTTCTATTATACTTCTAATGATTTTTGTTATACTCGTAAGGGTTTTGTTATGCCAAAAATTACGGTGTCCCCAAAATGACCGGGGACACCATAGCATCATCCATCTTTGTTACTCACTTGAAAGAAGAATTGTACTCCGTTTTTGTTAACGCAATAAATTTTAGATTCTCAAACAGTCCAGTATTTTGTCTTATTAATAAAAAACATTCAGTGCATTTTTTGAACGCACCAAACCTTCTGGGAGAGTAGCGTAGCTGGTCCGGAGAGAGGTGTCGATTGGTGGAAAGTAGGGGTGTGCAAAATACCCGCCGGCCGACGGACCCACCCCGCCCCGCCCCGAAGGGTTTCGGGCGGACCCGAACATGTGGTCGGGTCGGGTTCGGGTTCAATTTTTCGAAAAAATCAGTTTTCGGTTCGGGGCTCGTGTGCTGTTTTTTCCTACCCGACCAAACCCGACCCGGCCCGACCCAAACATGAACAATTCATGTAGCTTTACTTCGGTTTGGTCGGACCCGACCCGACCCGACCCGGCCAAAAAATGGGCACACGGGCGGGTGTACACCATCGTTCGGTTCAGGTTCGGGTTGGTTTTTCTCCTACCCGACATGATCGGGTCGGGTTCGGGTGGCGGGCCATACCCCGACCCGCCCGTGCCCACCCCTAGTGGAAAGGGAGAGAGCACGTGAATTGAGATGAGGGGAGAATACTTGTGGGATCTAATCTCAGTCGTCCAAATCAAGAGCTGAGATTGAGTGTTATTTGTTGTGTTAATTGTTTTGTGAGCAGTACTGTAACGACCTGAGCCAGCTGACCTGCTAATCATTCGTTTAATCACGTGGCTCAAAAAGTTAACCTCTAGTTATACAGTAGCTGCTTGGGTTTCTATTTATATTACCATTAGTGGCGACGCCACACTTTAAGTAGCGGGGTCGGCGCGATCCCATGGCATAGAAAAAAAAAAAAAGGATTACTACATTGATTTTTTTTTTCAAATTAATAATGACCCTATTGTAATCTGATGATGACGCTATACTAGATTATTTTCCCACTTGAAATCCACCCTCTCCTTTGTAAAGTTAAGAGTTAAAATACCATACCACCGTATTACAATTCTGATGACCACAGTACATTAAATTATTTTCCTACTTGAAACCCACCTCACTCTCTATGGAAAAATTATTTTGTGGTCTTGGGGTATCGTCACGTGGTACCCCAATACTGGCTTGTTCGGCTTAAAAAGCCACTGGCTTTCCCTCCAAAAATGAGCCAAATAAAGCCAAAAAAAACGAAAATAAGCCACTTGTTTCGTCTTTATTCAAAATAAATAAATAATTAGATTTCGGTCAAAAAATTTTACTTTTTAGATTCCTCTTGTCATGAAGATGCAATAATCCCTAAAAAATTGACAATAAGCCAAGTAATACGAAAAAAATTTGAATAAAGACAAAAAATAAGCCACTTTGGCACAACACCACATTTCTGTGAAAATCCATCGCTAAGTGTATGAATCCCACGAAAATGTATGAAGTTGATGAGTGTTGGGAAGCCTTGATATCTTTTATTTTTTAGATGAAATGTTTGTTGAGTTTTTGATGTGTTTTTTTGAACTAAATAATTGATTGTTATTATTATTATTTTTAATAATTGGTAAGAGGATTTATGCTTATGAATGACCCCATGTTTCTAAAATCCTGAAGTCACTACTGATTACCATATTTTCCCCCAAAGTCCCGATGTGGGACTACTTATTCCAAGGGTCTCACAGGTACCAGTCTACATATATTATATAGATTTTTTTTTCTCTTTTTTGATTAAAATTAAATTTTCATAATTTTTATTTATCTTTTCAGTGTAGATTTTGGAATTAATCGCTTGTCGAGATAAATAAAAAAGTATAAAAATGTGGATTGAAATTGAAAAAAATTCATAAACACGACTTTGTAGAAAAAAAAATACCACATGTTTAGTATTTTTCCTGTTTAGTAAACTTTTATTTTGCTTTTTGTCATAATTTACTTTTAAAACTTCTCTTATCGAGATAAATGATTAATTAAAAAAATAAAACGTAAAATCAATAGAAAATTTAAGAAAGAGATGAAGATAAATACCAAAAGGGAGTATACCAAAAGATAGCGTGAACTCACAAAAAAGTGTTAACAGATTGGAAATTTGAGATGAGTTAGCTCTCGTATTAACACTTATATGTAGTAAATATATTTATGAATAACCGAAAAACTTAACGTGGAGAAGTAAAATAAATTTTAACATCTTGATATACCTTAACGTCTTAAGATGATCTACATGTTATAAACTCTAAGTTCTGTTAAATTATTTATTTATTTAGTGAGAGCAATTTAATTAATTATTTTTTTTAGTGGAAGCAATTTTTTTGCCTGTATCGGCCGAGATCCCAATACAAACTGATATTTTGGAATGTACAGAATGTCTACGTATGTGTACCGCTTCATTACCGGTACAGTACATACAGACCGGTATGGTAGATGATCGACAACACAAAAATAGTAGTACATGATAAAGAATTTTCTTCAACATAAATGCGTTTCGTAATTACACTACGTTAAATTCAATCACCATGATTTTTGATGTAATTAATAATCTTGACGAGATCTACAACACGAACAATTTCGATCGCGAAAGTGCCCATGAATGGCAAACTGGATCCGGGTCCTACTAATATCTCCTCTGTATTGGGAGGAAAATTCCGTGTAGGGTAAAAGATTCGAGGCGAGTCAGGCGACTCACCACCTAGGTTCAACTACTGTTCAACCCGTCTATTCTCTCTCCCGTAAATTTCTTTCACCATAACAGACGTCTCTCTCTCTCTCTCTCTTCCAACACTACCTCCCACCGACGATCTCTCTCACTGCTCGAACAAGTCTTTGGAGGTAAGCCTTCAATCGCTTAAGCCCTAATTCAACGTCGATCACTTTACACATACATACACACACATACGTCCCAATCTATATCAGGCGTCCGGGTCAGCTTATGCGCACCTCGACAATACGTCCCAATCTGTACTGCTTTTGATTTCGTTATTATTTGGTTTTTTTTTTTTCGTCCGATTTAATTTTACGCCGTGACGAATTAGGGTTACTGATTTAGGATCCTCGGATAATGGATCTGTTTCCGAACTTGGTGTATTTTGAGTATTAGTGTTAGGGTTTTCTTTTGTGCACTGTATGCAATCAAGAAACGCAGCAGAAGAAAAAAATAGCGACAGTAAAGAAAATAAAGCTTTTTGGGTGCTTTGTTTTGCATTCTTTTATCGATGAAGGAAATTTGGATTTTGATAAGAAAACCTAATGTTCTTTCTCTATCTTTCTTAGCTATAAATCAGAGTTGAAACTCACTTTGTTATAGAGTGTTTGTTTGGGGCTTATCCATTGCTGAATGGTTTGAATTAATTTGAGTCTTTTATTAGATATGTAGGGCTTTGAAGAAGAAAATTAAAGTCTCGGGGGTACTTTTTTTTTTTTTCTTTTATTGGATAACTCAGGTGTCCAGGCCAGCTTACACGCACCTCGACTAATCCTGGGACCAATCCCACCGCCCACTTTGCGGAGGTCCCAATTAAAACCAGAGCAAAGCTCTTCTAGGGGTACTTTGTTGGGGACAATCCCACCACCCACTTTGCGGAGGTCCCAATTAAAACCTAAGCAAAGCTCTTTTAGGGGTACTTTGTTTCGCATTCTTTCATCTATAAGGAAATTTGAATTCTGTTAAGAAGTTAAGTCGTGATATCTCAGAATGTTGCTTCCACTACCTTTCTTAGTTATCAATGAGAGAGTAAACTCACTTTGCATATTTACGGTTTGGTGTTATTCAAATTTTTTTTTTATCAGCTGCTTTGGGGTTATTCATTGCTGAATGCTTTGAGTTAATTGAAGCCTTCTATTAGATTTGTAGGGTTGTGAAGCTCACTTTTTGATGGAGGGTGTTGGAGCTGATGCTGCCTCAGCGGCAGCGCCTTTGAATCAATGGAGGCATGATGTGTGGAAGCTTTTCCAGTTTTATTTGGATAAAACTACACCTCATGCAGTCTATAGATGGGTTGGAACGTTTGTTTTAGCATGCCTTTATGCTCTGCGGGTTTATTACATTCAAGGATTCTATATTGTTACCTATGGCGTGGGTATCTACATATTGAATTTGTTGATCGGGTTTTTGTCGCCTCTTGTTGATCCTGAGATGGAGCCTTCTGATGGCCCGATGCTACCGACAAAAGGTTCTGATGAGTTTAAGCCTTTCATTCGCCGTCTCCCTGAGTTCAAGTTCTGGTAATTGTATACTCTGTGTTCCTGTCATTATTATTTCAGTATGTTCTTACATCATGTGACGAGCGTACTGTAATTTGGGTGTACTCTTTGCTATTTCATCATGTGATGAAATAGCTTCAGTTTGGGCTATCTCATACGGAAGAAACCTATTACTTAGAGATGAAATAGTTTTCTTTTGGGCTGTCAATGCTAACCTGTCCGCAAAATTTTCCTCTCCCAGTCTCCCCCCAACCCCCCCTTCTCTCGGAAAGACCTTTAGGATTTGAAGGGAAGAGATCCACAGCCACTTAGTATTTGCTACAAGTTACAGTCCAATGTTATATTGAAACAAACAATCTAAAGCTCAACTCTGCTGAATAGAAAGGTTACTCTGCTTATATAATCTGTTGTGTTTTTCCACTATTATTTGAGTTAGGCCTGTAATATGATTTTGTTTTTAACCTTCGTTGCAGTAAGAATATTTAAGCCCAACAAAGGCTTCTTACATAGTTCTAGGAAAAGAAAAAAAATCTTGATCTTATAAGTTTTATGATTGATACCATAGCCAATATCCTGCAAATATGAAGAATATCAAAATACATTGACTCGCAAGAATAATTTTGTGCTAACGGCATATTAACTTAAAATAAATGTGTAAAAGGACTGGCAATGTCCTCCAGTCTTTCTTGTGCATGGTAGAGTTCCTCACAACCTTCATTCGGCCATCAAGTTTTCTTCAAATGCATTGGGTCCATTGTTTTACTTTTAGGCAGCAATGACTAATGCATAAAGTGAGTTTTTGAATTAGTTTCACTTTGTTGTGCTCGTGTATATGATTTATTCTTCTACCATTGTAAATTGTTATAGCTTATAGCAGGAGAATGCACACTTTGTTTCATCTTTGTTGCCTGTGCAGTTAACTCATCATTGGCTTCTAGGATGTCACAGCATGTGCCATTTTATGTCATACCTTTTACGTGCAGTTAATGAGCTACCTTAGCTGGGTCCAAACTTTAGCTCTTCCATCTGATTGTCCAGTTTATATTTCATGTATTTATTAAGTTTTAATGTCACCTGACTCGCCTCTTGTGGTACGTTATAAACATGAGGAGACATCTTATTTTCCTTTCAATGCATGTTAATCCCTTTCTTTTTCTTGCCCCATTTATATTTCTTCATTGTCCAATCCTATGTTACCAGGGAGCTCTACTACCCAAGCGAATTACGTTTTGGCATGAACGTTCCAAAACATGGTACGCTACCGTTCCAAAACGAACGATAAATTTAGCGATTCAAAGCGATCCCCTTGGCTTTCCCCAAAATGTCAACTTATAATGGTAAAAATAGAGAGAAAATGGAATTTCGGTGGGAGAAAGTGTAAAAAGTTAAGTCTTTATACTCCTAGAAATGTGTTTTGTATGAATAATTTGACAAACAATGTTTAGTTGCACTGGATGTTTATCACTTGGAAGAGCAAATTCTAGTTTTGTTATCTATAGAAGCCTACCCCTAGTGTACCACAATTTAAGCATGTGGTGTACGGCGTTGCCGTTCCTCATTCCGGAACGATCCCTGTTCCAGGTAACATAGGTCCAATCTATGTATGTCTTATCAAGATCCTATTGAAAATGTGATTTATCCAGATATAACCTTCGCAGTTAACTCCTTTCGTGTGCCTTGAATTTTTGCTTCTGTGCCACCTTCTATTAGCATATTGCATGTCTCCTTGTCGACTTTACATTTTATGTGCAACTATTTGGTAATTATATTTTGTTTGAAATGCATGTTTCATGGTGTTTGCTTTCTTCTCTGGTAGTGTTTACTGGCTTTAACCCTCGTTGGGTGGTTGATGTTTTTAGTCTTTGCTATTGATTTGTTTCTGGAAACCTCTATATTCATTTACTCGGCGGGCTGCTAGCTGATTTCTCTCTGGGCCCCCCCTTCATTAGCTTCAAGCATTTGGTTTTGTTTACTCCTCTTCTTTTCTTTTCTTTTTTCATGCGAGGAATGTGGACTTGTTTTTTGTTTTTTGATGTAGAATGTGAACTTGTTCATGTGGTGTGAATAAATGTCATCTGGATGTTTCTGACTACTCGAGGCACCCAAGTTATTTCTGAATATGCAAACATGGAGGTAATTAGGATATTTTCTTGTTTACTTGTCATGCTTCCAGGTATGCTATCACGAAGGCTTTCTGCATCGCATTTCTCATGACCTTCTTTTCAATGTTTGATGTCCCTGTCTTCTGGCCTATATTACTGTGCTATTGGGTGGTTCTATTTATCCTCACAATGAAGCGCCAAATCATGCACATGATCAAATACAAATATGTCCCATTGAATATTGGAAAGCAGGTGAGCTTCAAATT
The DNA here is from genome assembly GCA_019656295.1 of Rhododendron mucronatum var. ripense. Taxonomy (NCBI): domain Eukaryota; kingdom Viridiplantae; phylum Streptophyta; class Magnoliopsida; order Ericales; family Ericaceae; genus Rhododendron; species Rhododendron mucronatum. The sequence goes on from BPLT01000041.1 coordinate 1,634,012, forward strand.
TTTTGAAATGGTTATTTTCCCATCAAAATAATGTGGTAGTACTGTTGTCCACATGTTTTTGCTTTCAGACTGCAATTTTAGCAAATCATCCTGCTTGAAGATATTGTTGGTTTCTCTGTTTAATTTTTCCATTTCAAATCCTCACTGTTTGTTTTCTCTTTTTCCGCTTTGTTTACAGAAATACGGTGGCAAGAAAAGTTCTGCAAGTAGCAGTGGCTTCCGTGCGGACTAAAAGCGTTGCTGGATCTAAAGGCCAGAATATAACTGGGGAAAAAGCAGACATTCAGAAATATTCGTTGTTGTAGATTTACTATTAATTTTGGGCATTTAGTATAATGTGTTTCAAACCATGGAGTTATGAACATGTAGTTGTGCTGAAGTAAAACTTGCATATACACATGCTATCACGATTCAATTCTGTTTAGATATTTGCCACTTCTTGTTTTTTTTTACTCTATGCAAGTTTTATGCAGCGAGAATTCGAAAACGTGTTGAAGTTCTGGCTTCCCTTTTCCAGTGAGATCACGTTCCCTGGGTAGTTTGGAATCTTGGTGATTTCCTTGCCTTTGGTTGCAAGTTCATTACCCGTTGGTATTTTCTGCCATTGTCCGATTATTTTCTTGCCAATACTGGACAGTATTGACCAGTACGACCGGTATCTTACCAACAGGTGTTTTGCAACAAAATTGGAAATGTAGGGTACGGGATACGGTCAATACCGGCTAGAATGGTACGGGATTCAAAACCATGATCAGGGCCGGCCCAAGGGTTTTAGATGACCAAGGTCAATAAAAAGTGTGTCTTAAAGAGTTAATACTTAACAATTTTTACAGCAACAATCACAATATAAGAAAGCCAAACCAATATAGGCTTCCTCACCCCCAAATCCTCGCATTCTTCTTCTATTTGTTCTTCATTCACTAAGTTTTAGCAACATCAATCACCAAATTTTCGTGTTCTTCGACTGAGCTTATTAATAATGCACTAACCGATAATCAGATATTTTTAAATTTAAGCACACTAACTAATGTCAACTAAATCAGCACAAATCTAATTACCACCAGCCATGGCTCTACATTTAACAATATAAGTACAAATCTAAGCACCACCAGCCAAGGCTCTGCATTTAACAATATAAGTACAAATCCAAGCACATTTAACAATACAAGTACAAATCTAAGCACCACCAGCCAAGGCTCTGCATTTAACAACATATGTACAAATCTAAGCACCACCAGCCAGGGCTCTGCATAAGAAGAGAATACTTACCGATTTGAAGTCTCGCAAGTCACAAGCGAATGAGAGAGAGATACTCTAAGACTCCGCAATGTGTAGTATACTAGTATATACTGGTCCTGCATTTCAATTTCCAATAAGCTTAAACATAAATCAAGTGGAGAATTAAAAATGCCCTAATATCACTACTCGTAAGTATTAAATTACGGACTTCAACATTTAGGCAATATAAAATCACCAACAGACTAATTGTTGTCTGTTGAAAGCTCCGAACTTTCGAAGAACTACGATTTGTCGATGGCGAGAGGCCCAAGAATATACCGCTCAAATGCTTAAACTTATGTGGTCCTGCAGCAATTCTTGCTTAAACTAATAAACTTATGTCAGTTATGTGGTCCAATGGTCCTGATTTGGCAGTGTAAATTTTTTCAAAAGCCCTAACATTTTTTAAAAGTTAAAACCCCTACGGCTACGGCCCTAAATCCTAATCGAAACAAGTGGTCCAGTCAACCACCCATTCCTCATTTCCTCCTCCAAGGTATTACTGTATTGGGCATTTGGGCCTCCCCTTCTTCTCCAATCTCCGGCACCCAAAATTCTCCGGCACCCACTCTGTCTCTGTCTGCATATTTAAGAGAGAGAGAGAGAGAGAGAGAGAGAGAGAGAGAGACTGCCAGACTGGGAGAGGTGCCTGTTCGTATCATCGTCGCGGGGGCCAGACTGGGAGAGGTGCCTGTTCGTATCATTCGTCGCGGGGAGAAAGTTGCTGCAGTGTTCGATTCTACGGTTTGGGGAGGATGCCGAATCGTTCTTCGTTCTTGTTTTCTTCATTTTTTTTTTTTTGTTTTTTGTTTGGGCAAAACGTTAAAATGTGAGAGGTGAAAAAAGCTGAGAAGAGTTTTAATTAAATGGACCATATGGATAACTTATTTGCAAAAATGCCACCGTGTGTGTTTTTGGGCCTCATTGGATTAGTGTGGGCAACTGGGCCGCCGGTGGTTTTAATTAGGATGGGCCATTTTTTCCTTCTTTTCAGCCCAAAAAGACTTCTACTCAAGCCCAAATAGCAAAATTGGTAGAGTGCCCCTAAATTTTGACCTTTTTGGGATGCCCAAGGCCCAGGCCTCTTGGGCCTTGGGGTTGGGCCGGCCCTGACCATGATCAGGGAAGATTGGCTTGACAATGGGTTTACCCTCCTTTTTCCAAAAGCATTTGCAATACCGGCTAGAATGGTACGGGATTCAAAACTATGATCAGGGAAGAATGGCTTGACAATGGGTTTACCCTCCTTTTTCCAAAAGCATTTGTACAACAGAGGGGCTCATCCTTTCTTTGTTTCTTCTCAATGATGGGTTATTTTTTATATTAATTGAGTTGTTGGACTTAGTTAGTATTCCTTGATTTGTATTTTATAATTCATATATTATATAAATGATCTCTCCTATCGATTGACAAAAATAAATTCAGATCATTAACATTCATATAATATATCAATGATCTCTCTTATTGATTGACCAAAAAAAAAAACAGATCACAACAGAGAAACTACCACCAAGTTTCATCCTCAGAAAACCTGATTAAGGTACATCAACAGTGACAAAGTTGGCCGATCACCAAATAACAGGTCAATCTCAAATTCTGCGTAACCTGCCTTTACAAAAGCAGAGTGGGGCCGATCACTATTTCATTTTTATTCCCTCTGCAAAAACAGGAAAAGAAAAAGAAATTGTACTGATATCTTTTACAGCATCCGTACATGTCAGTTCACAAGACGTGAGAAGTAGGATTGGGAAGATTTTCTGCCAAGGCCGTAGGGGTCTTTACTTAACTTGCAGACTTCAATAACAATGCCCCAACTGACCTTTGACATTCTCCAGAACTTGTTCCTCTGGCTGTCTGGCATGTAGGCCTGGACCGGTTTGGATCCGAATCCGACATGTATGTGTAATCCAAAATTCATTGGTAAGAAAGAACCCTCACAAAAGTGTGTCCAAGTACTGGCTTATAGTAGCGTATTTGAGACGCGGATACAGCTTTGTCCCATCCACACCAACTGGTGACTCGATATCAAAATATGTCTGATCTCCTTTTACAAACGCACCGTATATGAAAATCATGTCCATGTTGTCTGGATATGGAGTCTCTGAAATAAACAAGCCAAGCAGTGTTAATACAAACCTCAAAGCACGAAAATAGTAGCAGAAAATAGTAAGTTAAAACAGAAAAAAAAGAAGTAAAAGAACTAGAGTTTGGCAATACTCGTGTGAGTACAGCGAGCTTGTTGCCATGAAGTCACTAAGAAAGCCAAACCCTGTTTTTTTTTTTTTGAACGGCTTATATTTAAAACTTTTTTTGAACGGCAACCAAACACGGATACCATCCAACGATTGCAAACCAACCCTCGCCAAGTATCAACAGCATGTTCAATTTCAGGTTAAATGCGATGACATTCCCAAAAGTCGTAGATAATCCCTTCACAAAATCATACAGAATCATAGAGATGACTTCTTCCTACTTTTTTCCTGATGTTTGTGATCTCGGCGAAATTACCTTATCGTGTGGACTTGCATGTGACATGAAATTTAAAACATTTTTGTAATTGTTGTGCAAAGCAGGGGGGGAGTTTTCACTTAGCAATAAGTAGCATTTTATAAGTCAGCTTGCAAGTTTGTTTTTCTTTCTCCCTTCTGTTTCTGGTAAATACAACAACATAACTCATGTAGTCCCCAATCATTGGGGGTATGGGCGGGGGAGGATTGGAGACAGACCTAACCTGTGGCAATATGCACAAAGTGGCTGCTCTCAAAATACCATTGAAATTGTTGCCCCCCTATACCTGTTTTACTACGGAACCATGCCTCAAAATCAAAGCTAAATGACATAGGAGAGGGCAAGCCTAGAGACCCAATTCAATTTATGTGTGCAGGTGCGGTCAAAATCATTAACCCTTGACCAGAGGAGACTATTTGACCCTCTAATTAGCAGCGGACACATGGCAGTATAATCTGCGCGGAAAGGAGGCGTCGGTCAAACCTTAACCTAAAAAGGGAGGTTTGACTGTCCGATTTGAAAAGGGGACGTGTATGAAAATGTAAGGAAAGGCCCGCGGAAGTCAACCTTCTCTGCGGAAAAGGAAAAGTGAATCGCGAGATGACGTCAACTGCAGATAATCACGGGTGAAGTCCCACGGATCGATGAAGTTTACCAATTACAAGGGAAGATTTGATTAAAGAATCCCTAGAGTTTCTTCCGGGCAACAAGGCAGAGTTCGGAAGAAGCTCCGTGGTGGGAGCACAATCGCCGCGGGTCGCGAACTTGCTCTAGCAGGAATGGGGGAGTTTCTTTTTTGTGGCTTGGTGGCTTGGGATGGAGGTCGCATCACGGAGAATCAAGCTCTCCCACGGAAAAGAGCCCGCGGGAGGACAAGTTTCCCCAAGACCCAGAGGTACAAGAGGGACACGTGTTGGGGTTCCATAGGAGTGCCGTCCTGGGTCTGACCAAGGCCAAAGTGCCCTATAAATACCCTTGACATTCCTCCTGATTTGACACAGAGCTGACTTTTTCTGGAGAGAGTGTGTGGGCACTAAATTTGAGGAAGGAGAATATTATTCCCCAGAGAAAAAGTGACCTCATCCATTTAGTCCGGAAAAGGCCAGACGTTAGCCCGCGGAAGGAAACAAGGGACACGCTGCCTTTGTCTTTCCTATACCTCTTGCTCCTTCCCTCACCCCACAAGATTGCTCCTCTTTTCCTCTTACTAACTATCGATCAATCGCACCTCTCCAGCTCACGCGAGATCCACACGTAAGCAATTCTCAGCAGAACCTGAACCGACAATGTGCACATTACCATACTTCCTTCATTGATAGTCCAGAGCATCGGTATGCACAATCCTTGTTTCTGGTAAATAGCTAGCAAAATTTGTGAATAGTAGATGTGCCTCAAAAGGACTGGAATACCTTTAATTTTTTTGAGAAGCTCCTCCTCTGGCACATAAATCTTCTCAAGCTTCTTCCCAATCTTGCTCTCCCAAAGCTCAACCAGCTCATTCATCGAATAAACATTTCCTTGGGGCCTCAAGTGGACCGCCTTATTCAATGTGCGTGGATCATCCACTGCACTGATGGTAAAGGCAGCAACATCACTCTCCTTCATAAAAACACCTACCCAAAAAAAAAAAAAAAAAGAGTGACATGAAAAAAGATCAAAATTACTTATATTTCCTACTATTGCCCCTTATTGTTCCACTGAGAAATAAAAGAGGTACTTCTTATCAAACGACCTTTTACATTGCCATTTCCAAATATCGTGAATTTGTCCCTCGGAGGGGTCTTTAGTCCTGGCTGCACTATTGACGGAAGCAAGTAGCTCATAAAGAAGTTGCAGCAAATATAGGTGTGGGGAATGCCCTCAGCTTCTACAAGATGTCGAATTTCTGCTTTCCTAGAATAGAAGTTGCGGTCCAGACCAGATATCCGTGCTTTACTTGGATCTAATCCGAACTCTGATGGAATGAGCCTCTGTGTTAATCCAAGTTAGTAGGTAGCTCACTTGAGAAAAACACCATTGGTGCACAATACAAACTTCCATTGTGTGATTCCATACACTTTTTTATTTCCCTAAAACTATAAATGTGAAAGAGTTTTAAAAAAATCCAAGCTATGTCCAAGGAGATTCTCTCCATGGTATGGTCTATGCATAAGTGCATTCAGAGAGTGCATATTCTATAGCATGACTGATTATGAAACAATTCAGTATTTATTTGGGACCCTATTAACTTGAGTCATGCTCAATTCATAGAAACTTAAAACATAATGTCATTTTCTGTGATCATCAGAATAACATGAAAACGGAAGCATAAAACAAAGGATTTTATTCCCACCATGTAGGTTTTTTAGTACTGCAAGTTGTGCAATTGAAGTCCAGGCAAAGCCTTATATAAACTGGCCTCAAAAGAGTTCATAGCACTTGGAAGGTTTCAAACCCAAGACTTTAGGAGAGAGTTAACACGTAAGTCCCAAGCCTTGACCATTAGGCCAACCCCTTGGGGTAGAGGTCATGCAGGTTATAATCATAATTCAGGTTCAAGACGACCACAACAAAATTATTCAGATAGTACAAAGCACTTTTAGCAGAAAAAGTATGTCAAATGGACAGGTATACACAAATAGCTAAGATCGTAATGAACGTGTTGACAAAATGACCAAACAAGGGGAATGATGACCTTGATACACCCAGCTTGTTTGATAGCCGAAACGAGGAGCTTCTGATCGAGGACTTGTTTAGACGAAACAGCACAAATCACGACATCCACTTGCTTGATTGCTTCAATGAGGCTCGTCTCATCTTGCAGCGAACCCTAAAATTCACAAAAATCAATCCCTTGAGGCTACAAGAAAAATGAGATAGACCAAAAATAATTTGAAACTTAAAATTACCCATTTTTCCCTTGACTAATTCTTTGCATAGATGACATACTAGGCGAGGTCAAAAAAATGAACGATTTTGATTATTGTTGCGGGCCCAAAGGCCCAAAAATGGACACCCACAACTACCCAAAGAAACTGCCAAGGAGAGGGAAAAAAATGTCACCCTATTTTTCTTCTCCCTTTTTCTACATGCACATCTCAGGTTTCATTATGGATAAATCTCAATCGAAGATTTTTCACTTTTCCTCTTTTACATAGTAATTTTTTTGGTCAATCGATAGGAGGGATCATTTACATTTTGTATGAATTACAAAGTATAAACCCTGAACACTAAATCAATTAATCAAGCCCAACAACTCAACCAATACAAGAAATAAGCTCATCAAAGAAACATTCAAAAAAAGGAAAAGCCCTCCTAGAAAGAACATTCAAATGCAGGTGGGGAGATTCGACCTCTCCCAGTGAGATGCAAAAGTCATCACTAACTGAGCTAACCCTACTTGGTTCTCTTTTACATTATTGAAACATACGCGATCCTGAGCGTCTAGTGCATAATTAGAGAGAGAGAGAGAGAGAGAGGAACCTTAAGAAGAGTGGCGCCGGAATCGGAGAGGGATTGAAGCTTGAGGGATTTCAGGGGATCGGAGAAGGCGGAGTCCCTGACCAGGGCATACGTGGGATGAGAAGCTTGGAGGCTGGCTTTGGCTATTTCAAAACCCAGATTTCCAGTCGCTCCAACTATCAGTATCCTGCCCTTCTTCTCCATTACTCTCTCTCTCTTTCTCTCTCTCTCTCTCTCTCTGTTGAAACTGGAGCGAGAGTCAACACCGTAGGTGGCCAAGTGCGTTGTGTGAGGTGCTAGGGGCATATCTACTGTGGTATACCTCATCCACATCATTCTCACACGTAGAAATGAGTCCGTTCTAGTGGACCCCTACATGTGAGAATGACATGGCTGAAGTGTGTGTAGCATTTCTTTGTTGCGTGAAATCTGGCTTGGTTGTGGAAATACTTCCATATATAGAACAGAAACGGAAAGGAGGGTAAACCTCATGGTTTTTCATATTTAAATTCTTTCCGGACGAGGGTAAATCTCATGGTTTTTGCCGTTCATTGTGGGTCTTACTGTGCATTTATTGTGATAATCTGAACCGTTTATCTTGTAGGGTCCAAAAAATAATGTATCCGCGTAAAAAATTAACTTTATTAAACATCAATAGCTATATCAAAAATTAAATTTTGATTTGTAAAATAAACGGTCATGAACAATTTAACTTAAAAAAACTAATTGTAGAATCTGGCCATCCGTTTTAAAAATAAAAAATCAACTTTTGATATATCTATTAATATCCGATCAAGCTAATTTTTTGCGTGAATATTTTATTTTACTAGTCCTAAAAGATGAACGATTTAGATTACTGCAGTGAACACTTGGTAGGATTCACAATGGGTGGCGACAGAAAACCCATGATTCCACCTAAGCGGGACAGAACTTAAACTCGAAGAAAAGACTGTATTCCATCACCTCCATCGGGACTCGGCAGTATCGCCCGTCGCACTTCATTGGGATTGAAAGTTAAATTTCATAACGTGTGAGTAATGTTAAGAGTATATTAATTTTTCAATAAAAAGTTATGGAAAATGAAATTTGGATATTATTCAACCAATTCGAGTTTTCTTTGCTGAACCAACCCCTCATTGGTACAGTGTCTACAAATATCGATCAATCGGATCCTTTAGACAGTGGAAGATCAACTTTCTATAATTTTCCGAGTGTCTGCTCAAAAATAATAATTTGTGGGACTCTTAATTTTAGTAATTTTTTCCGCTTGAAAATATCTCTTGGTAAAAAAAATCATGTAAAAAAAGAAACTTTAGTTTTTCTGTATTTACTTCATTTTGGACATTTCTCGTAATATTCCCGACAGTTGAATGAAGAATTAACAAAATAAAATAAAATTAGGTTCCATGACTATATTAACTATTCAAACAATATGGACTACAATCCAAATTGACATATATTGTGATTATCCGCATAAGTTCAGGAATTCACCTATAAAATTAAGTTTGTTTATAAACTTGATATTGAAGGTTGGACTTTAAGAATTTTAATATATTTTGAATCAAAGTACATGGGCCTCAATTATTATTATTTGTTTAGGGGATGTATTTAAGTGGTGTTTACTATTTTTGACAAACACAGAAGTCCCAAGACGACTCGATGTTGACTATCCTTACAATTTTAGAGTAATACTCAATGCATAAGGTTTTGGAGTCCGATCAAATTTCTGTGCCTCTGGGTCACCATTGGAGTCCAAATCAACGTAAATTCACAAAAATTTTGCTCTAAGCACAAGGTGAAATGATCCGAAGGACCATTCGGCAGTAATGTTGTAACATTTGATTTAAAATCAAAGTAAACGGGGTTTAATCTCTTTTGAGCTTACATGGGGGATATATTTGATTTTAATGAGTTTAAATTCGGTTTGCTGTCGATGAAATTGTGTGTTTTCCAACACCTCCATTTTGGGTCCTACCGTACTATTTGTAGCAATACGAACCATTTATCTTGTAAAGCCCACATAACCATTGCCCAAATTTTTCTAGAGTCAACTTTGCCTCTCCATCTTTCGATAAGACATGCTAAAATTTTTCTAGAGTCAACTTTGCCTCTCCATCTTTCGATAAGACAAGCCCACCATTATTCCGCCATCATATCTCCTGCCACCGTCCTCATATCAATCCAACGGGGAAGCATACCACACCATCTGAGGCCACTGGCTAAAAGATGGATGGTAGATTCCACTTCCTCTTGATACACCAGACGAAATGCACTCGCGCAAATTTTTCCTCTTGTACAGCACTTCCATGGATGGCACTATATCATGAACAGCTCTCCAAATGAAGTTTTTAATTTTTCCCACAGACGAAGAGACCACACGCTACTTCATATTCGCTTCATTTGCTCTCGGTTACTGCTTTCCACAACCTCCTCCTCCCATACAAGTAGTATCCTTCTAAAGGAAGAAAAAGTACAAAGACAAGCAGATGCCTGGAAATCTGAAGAGAAAACAGGTACGAAGAGAAAATATAGAGAGAAACTGAAGAAGAAAATAACCCTAAGTAAAGAAAAAACAGAGAGAACTAATTCTATCACGTACATGAGAGGTGACTACCATGTGAACCACACGTACTTACTCAAATGAAAAACAGCCGAGCATATAATGACCGCAATACAAAAGTTCATCAGTAGCACTAGATTTTAGAAACAGTACCCAGACCATACATGCTAAAACGAAACTACTATCAACTCAAAAAGATGTTAACGGACTATAGTACTAGCTAGATCACCCACACTTTCTTTGATAACATGTTGGAGTCGCTCCCATCTTCTCCACAGCTTCCAAAAAACACACTTCTTTGCGGTGTACCAGTAATGACCATGCAACGAGTACCATAGTCAAGAAAGGCTAAAATTGCCCACAATTTCTCAAATTAAATGTTAGATAGATACTTTACTTTCTGGTAAGATGGGAAGAAGTCCTGTTTTCAGCTCACCTGTAATGATCAAGCAAATTGAAAGATGGATCACTAATAGAAATAAAACAGTGGAACTAAATATCCTCTCAGAATATTTAACACCACATGACTAGTTTAACTTTTTGCACTGCATGGTAAACTAAATACTAACGTTACCCATAAGCAATAGTGAAGCATAGAAGCTTCTTCCTACAACCTTACTTCATGTGCCAAAGATAGCAAATTCCACAATTTGCCCGATTTTGGGCACACAAGAAGCAGCACAGTCAACAATTACCCATGCTACAAGTTGTAGCATTTCGCAAGTACTTACTCTACCATCATTAGCATGGACAAGCAGAGATTCCAAATTCATACTCCCTCCGTTTCATTTTGCTGGTCCTTTATGGGATCTCTAACCTTTAAAGGGGACATGTAATTACGCATGTCTTCCTAAAAAATAAATGTGATTTCCAATATTGCCCATATGTTACAACTTTAAAAACTACTTGCACAGTTGCTCTTCAATTATGAGCGTCAATTTTGAAAACCTAGACAAGTTTTTCTTTGACTATTCAAAAGGGACTACCGTTTTGGAACGTCACAAAATGGAATAGCAGACAACCATGTGGAACGGAGGGAGTACAAGCAAAGTCCATTAATAGAAACTTGTATAATAAATCCCGATATTGATGGCAGCTCTGTATATTACTTTCTACATTCTGTCTTTGATTTCTATGCATGAAGCAAGTTTCATTTTATCTTTACTTAAGCAGTTAAGGCCCTAGATTCTCCTTTTTGGATTACTACAGAAGCCTTACATAATATGATAATATCAACAACAATTATGAAAATCCAAACTCATACGGATTACGAGCCATATTATTTCCTGGATGACTTTTCTTTTGACCAAGAAATCCGATATAAGTATCTAAAAAAAGCTGAATGTATTTGAGATAATAATAAACTATAAGGATCCAACACAAGTGCGATGAGTCAATGACCCAAAAGCCACAACCAAAAGAAAGTTGAACTCCAATTGAAAAACCAAACACATAATGTTCTCATTTTAAGAAACCTACACAACGGCATCCTCTATGTTCTGTCCATTGGAGTTTTTATTTATTTCATGATTGAAAATAGTCAAGTAAGATTTGCTTGATTACACGTGCAGCTACCAAATGCTTTATCATTATAAATATTTATAATCGAGACCAAGGGGTAGATAAGTCGGCAAGGATTCCTCAAACGGAAGAGGAGGCCTCAGGTTAAACTCTTCTTAACCTCTTGGGGCCACCTGGACAAGATCTCATGGTTCTCATGAGGTATTAGCTTTGCCCAGTCTATGTGTGTGGCAGGACGTATATAGACCTTGGGATTAGTCGAGGTCCGTGCAATCGAGACCAATATAAAATGAATAGTAATGCTCGATAGAGAAAGGTAATACATAAGAAATACGATCAGAAAATAAGAATTGGGATGAAGACCAACACAAGAAGATCAGATATATACAAAGCCAAGTTTGACAAGGTAATCATCAGGCAAACAGAAAATCAGTCCAATTAGCAGAGACCATTGTGAGCCACCATCCAGGTCTGAACCATTTGGGATTTAACAAGCATGGGAAGTTGGGAACATAATACAATTACGATGAAAGAGGAAGATAGATTGGTGCATAGCAATGCATCTATTCCAGGATCTAACAATCCCAAGTCCTAAAGTAGTTACTTTATAGGTGGACAATTTACATTTCTTTCATAGTTGATGACAATTGGCATGCAGTGACGTAGCTCATAAAACTTCATTTGATTATCAAGGACTATCTTGCTCTTTTATGTAATTATAAAAGACCATAACCCAAATAAAAGAAGAAGAAAGAAAATCATTGGAACAATAGGTTACAAAATAATCGTTGGAGAACAAACTCAAAGGATAAAAGTGGATTGAAGACAGTCTTGACTTCTCCTCCATGCATCCAACTTTTCGCATCGAATGAAAACTCGGAATAGGGGAATATAAGTTGTATTTGGAGGAGATATTTATGAAAGAGAACCCCGATGGTTTTACTTACGTTGCACATATAAGGAACAGACAAGTGTATCAACGAAGCAAGGAACCATCCCAGTATGTAAATACATAGAAAAAGAAAATCAGGCTCTGATGGATCTGAACATCCACAAAAGAATGAAAGGCATGCGAAGAACTAATAAATTTTCACCCCAGATACCAAACACGACTTCCAAAAGATCTGTGTCTATAAATGGGATAAAAATGTCCATTCTCGTAAGGCCATAACTCCAAACCATGTGGATCAATCAGTTCATTTTGACCTCCAAATATGAAATCCGAAGTTCCGAACAAATATCAGAAGGGGGAACTCCAAGCACTGCCAGAGTATATGCTAATTGACTGAAGCTTTTAACATAATTGTTTAGGGCAAGTTTGGCCTATCATTCAGGTATCACGAGTACTTTTAATATGCCTTCACATAATGTTTCCTGGCCTTTGACCATGAAATCTGACCTAAGAATTATCTACATGCTGAATGTATGTAACTTTAAGGATCCAACAAAATTCCCATGAACCAAAAAGCAAGAACCAAGAAAAAAAGGTTGAACCCCAGTTGAAAAACAAACACTTCAGTTTCTCAGTGGCAAAAACTACACATTGGCATCCTGCATCTGACCATTAAAGTTTTCATTTATTTCTTGACCGACAATAGTCGAGTAAGTTTTGCTTCAGTACATGTGACAGCTGACAAATGCACTATCGCACTACAACCTAATCATCATAATCAAAACCAACTACAAAATTAACAGTAACACTCACCAGAACAAACATATGCATAAGAAATACAAGAAGATTGACACAGAAGATCAGCTAAACAAAGCTAAGTTTGAATGTAATCATCTAGCAAAGAAAATCAGTCCAATAGTGTCATCCACAGTCCAAGACCCTTGCTTTTTAACAAATATGGGAAGCTGGGAACACAATATAACGGCGATGAAGAGGAATAGGAAGATAGACTCATGCATAGCTTTGCATCAAATCCCAGGATTAACACTGCCAAGTTCTAAAGGAGTTAATGTATAGATGGAGAATTTTCATTCTTTCATACTTGAGAAAGTGGAGAGACTTCTCTGTGTTCCCAAAGTTTTGCATTGAATGTCAAATGAGAATATGGGATTAAGTAATATCGTAAAAGATGGGGGAGAGATCTAGTGAAGAGAAACTGAATGGCTTTACTTAAAGTTACATATATAAAGAACAAACAAGTGCTTCAATGAAGCAAGGGACCCTCTCAATTTGTAACTACACATATTGAAGTCAGGCAGAAGATGACTGTGAAAATGGAAGAATTCACACAGACTACATCTCCATAAACGAATGAAAGACTGCGTAAAGAACTAATAACTTTTCACCCACAGCTTTCTACAAGCAAAGTCCATTAATATAAACTAAGATAATAAAAAAATTCTCGATAATGATGGCAGCTCTGTATTATTACTATGTTTGGTCTTTTTTCTATGCATGAAGCAAGTTTCATTTGTTTTATTTAGGCCCCTAGATTCTCATTTTTGGATTACTACTGAAGGCTTACAGGATATCAAGTTATCAACAACACTTGTACAGATCAAAACTCAGATGGATTATGAGCGATAATGTTTCCTGGATGGCTTTTATTTTGACCAAGAAATTCAATAAGCTGAATGTATATGAGTTAAGAAGTAACTTTAAGGATCCAACACAAGTGCAACGACTAAAAGCCACAACCAAAAGAATGATGAACTCCAGTTGAAAAACCACACTCTTAAAATTTCTCATTTTAAAAAAGCTACACACTGGCATCCTCCATGTTCCGTCCATTAGAGTTTTAATCTATTTCATGATTGACAATAGTCGAGTAAGGTTTGCTTGATTACATGTCACAGCTACCAAATCCATTGTCACACTAAAACACAATCATCATAATCGAAACCATCATGAAACTAACAGTAATGCTCACCAGAACAAAGCTAATACATAAGAAATACGATGGGAAAATTAGAAATGAGATGAAGACTCACACAAGATCAGATATACAAAGCCAAGTTCAACAATGTAATAATCTAGCTAACAAAAATCAGTCCATAGACAGCTTTCCAAACAGATACCAAACACGACTTTCAAAGGATCTACGTCTATGATTGCGCGAAAAATGCCCATCCCCTAGCAAGGCTATAACCCAATACCATATGGACCAATCAGTTCAGCTTCACCTGGACATATGAATCCAAGCTTAGATGCAGGAGGGAAGTCCAGGAACTACCGAGTATGCATATTGGTTAAGGCAAGCTTGGCCTAGCATCTCGGGCTGTGAGAGGAATTTTTAGGGCAAGTTTGTAGACTAGGAGTTTCTTGTGTTGTCTCTCAATAAAGAGATTATTGTATTTTGGTCTGTCTTTGTGTGACCCTGTGGGTTGTGTCTCCCGCTTCAGTGTATCCTTCTATAGGTAATGAACAACTTACATAAGGAAAGAACATAAATGTATATTCAAAAGATAAATCATGCGCTAGCTGCACAAAGTTTTACTCATGTAGACTAGATGAAGATATTAGTTCCATGAGACAATATGAATAATAGAATGAATTTGCACAATAACACTTAAAAAAAAAAAAATCACCTGCAATAAGCAAAATATAGAGGGAAAGACTTACAATCATTTCTTTGAAGCAGGGGGTTTCGACTTAAGCCAAGTTGGGAGCGTAAACATGGACATATGATCTGGCTGAAACAATTCTACCGGCCCACATTTACCATTCTCCAAGTCCTGCACACCATCACAGAAGTCTTCCTCTCCATAAAAATTATAACATGTGAGCGGGAAATAAATGCAGTTCCCTTTCAGAGCAGGAAAATCTTGAGTGGAGACTGAAAAACAGCAATCGTCACCAACAAAGAACACCTGATCATTCAGATGATTAACCCTTTCCCATTTTTTGTTGGTTTCATTAAGCTTATATACCTCCAAGTGAACACTCTTTGAGCCCGGAAACTTATCAACCAAATAGAGATGATCATCACCCGATTTCACAAGAAACTTAATCTGACCACCACGAGGGCCACAGCCACGGCCAGGCAACGGAGGCACAGTTTGCTTAGCCTTCAAATCAGAGTCAATTACCACAGCCCCTCCTTGGTAGTCCACAGCATAGAACTTGCCCCTATGATGCACAACATCATGATACTTGGATTCATCAGAAATGAGAATCCATTTTCCATCTCCAAGCTTGTAGAAGCCTAGTTTTCCCTGATTATGAATGGCCATGATCGCGTAATCATAACCACCACTCCAGGGGGACGAAGACACGGCCACTCTCAATATGAGAGTGGACTTGAATTCTTCGGCCAGGGTGGCATCCACTCTCAAACTGCTCGATTGTTCCATCAGAGTCTTGATCCTCATCGTGGTCCAATCTTCTTCGTCTTCCTTGTTGCTTCCCGTAGTACGAGCATCCTCATGGACAAAGCGCATGCTGTAGGCAACACCGATTTGGGAGAAGCGCAAGTCGAGCAAGTTGAGCGACTTGGGAAACCATTTCGGGATGCTGTCGGTGGAGACCTTGGAGAGGGGGTTGAGGGGCTTCCATTTGCCCTTATCGGCATCCTTTTCTTGAACCCTAAGCAACCACGGGAGGGAGGAGGATTTGGACGACGAAGAAGAAGGAGAAGACGGGGCAGGTTGGAGGAAGTAGATGGAGCTTTGGGCGAGGGAGAAGCGGCCCCGGAGGTTGTGGTTGTGGTTGGGGTTGGGAGAGATGGGGAAGGGAAGGCTGAGAGGGAAGTGGAGGGTTTCCTGCTGTTGCTTGAAGGTGGGGATCGAAGAGCGCCATGACTTGCAGACGGAACGGAGGCGGAGCGTGTCCACACGAGCGGCGGTGGCGGTGGTTTTGTTGAGGCATTTGGCGATTGTGATCAGGATTTCCCTCGGGAGTAGAGACCATTGCTGCTGCTCCTGTGTCGTCTCTTCTTCCATTCTCTTCGTCAACTTCTCGAAACCCTAACAAACAAACAAACAAAAAAAGGAGGTCCTCAAACTCTTTAACTCAGCAAACCAATTTCTACTTGATCAAAACAAACACAAAGCGTAGGAACAAAAGACATGCATAGCCGGTACTGTTGGCCCAGAAAGGAAACCTTGGGAAATTATTTCTGTCACCTATAACATTGAAAGGATTTTTTGCATGAGACCGTACAAGCAAACGCACTTGAGAGTGTTTTTCTTCCAAATTTACTTATCTCATGTCGGAGGATGTGCTTGCGCACGCGAGTGCCCTTGGCGCTAGCGTTGAATAAGGGGGAAATCACGTTGAAAAAGAAAAAAGAAAAAGGGAAATCATGTTCAAAGAGATCACTTACTGAAGAGCCGCCGGAGATGATTGCAGGTGACGAAGTTGCTCTCTCTCTCTCTCTCTCTCTCTCTCTCTCTCTCTTTGTCTGATCAAATAGCTGTAGGATTTATCTCTTTCCTTTGGTGTACTTTACAGCCTGTTTGGCAACAGGATATAGTAACACCCGGATATAGCAATGACCCGGATGTAACAATCCGGGTGCTTTATATCCGGTGCTTGTTTAGTAAATTTTGCCCCCGGATGTGATATCTTGGGATATTCTTATCCTGCTGCTGGGTATGGTTCTAATCACTGATGCTAAAGGGGACTACAAAACCAAGGGAAATAAGTACTTATTTTTTAAAAAGACAAGTTTAAGTTTAAAAATTATGTGCTTACATAAATAATTTTTTGATCAATATGAATCCTATTTAATAGATCTCATTAAAATCTTTAATATGGTGCAAAAAAATTAAAAAATTATTTTTCATTTACATAATTTTTTAGTTTGAAAATGTGAAATAAGTATTTATTTTTTAAAAAGGTGTTCTGGGACAGGACCTAATTACCACCATACCAATGGGATGCCAACGGGCACGCGGAACTCAATAAAAAAATGAGTGCGTCTGTGAAAAATCACCTCAATCCGATATGAGTAGGCGCTCGATCCCAATCTTTCAGTCTGAAAAATAAGAAAATTGAATCAAACACCTACACATATCGGATTGAACTGATTTTTCACACGTCCACTTGATTTTTTTAAATCATTAAACGACTAACATCATCCGTGCGGAACTCAAAATGGATCCCGCGTGCCTGGCGGCATGAGTACGTGGTCAGTACCAAAATCAGGGTTCCACAAACTCAGCCTTCAACATCGTTGTCTAGGAGTGTTTGGTAACCTTTTTTATTTTCAGTTTTTGGTTTTCATTTTCACTTTTTTGAAAACTAAAAAAGAAAACTTATTTGGTAACATATTTTTACTTTTTTGTTTTTCAAAATCTTTTTTAGAATTTCTGAAAATTATGAAAATTATAAAATGGAGTTTTACATTGTTTTGAAAACAGAAGTACGGTTTGTTTTTTCTTCCGGAGTCCCCGACGGTCCAACTTAAATCCAGAGAATGCGCTCATCTCTCTCTCTCGCGATAGTCTCTCTGGCGATGGCATCTGGTGTCTGGTACGGACTCACCCTCTCTCTCTCTCTCTCTCTTGATCTGGTCGCCTGTAAAACCCTAGGATATTGTCATCTCTTTGGGTTTGTAGAACTATGTATACGAGTGCAATTGTAGAACGAAGATCTCCTCCTTCCCTCACCCAAACTACGTCAATCAAAGTTCACTGTAGTGAAATTGTTCGTTTGTTTATAAATTGTTCGTTTGAAATTGTGGAACTATGTATGAATGCTGCATCTTTGTACGATTATATAAGAGTGAAATTATTCAGTCAATTAATTGATTACTGTAGTGTGAATGAGAGAAGGGAGCAGATAATTAAGACCTAAGAAATGGGACGAAATGTTCCCAAGTGTAATCCAGTCTGAGATCAATCAATATAATTCCCCTTTCCTACTTCAACTTCTTCCGTAATTTTCAAGTTTTAGTCCTAATCCGTAGGAGTTCAAAATCAACTTTACTTGTTGAACTACATTGTATATGCACTCTCTCAGTGAAGAATATCCCCTATATCTACTATTTAGATTTGTTTTTGTATCATTATTTGTTTTTTGTTATCACAAGTAGGAAATGGCAAACAATGCGATTATGGACGTTAGTGGAGAAAGTGGTGATGGCCCATGGCCCGCTAGAAACGAGAAAACCAGGCTAATTGTTTTTTTCTTTGAGCTGAAAGTCTAATGAAAGTGTTGTTATCTAGTGGCTTGTATGTAAAAGTGTGTGTGTATGTGTGTCTTTGTTCTGCATATTGGTAGTTATTTGTGTGCTGAAAATATGCTCTGTAACTACTGCGTTCCTGCTGCGTTTAAGACTGTTTTTTGAGTGATATTTGTATTATATTTACGCTGTTATATTGCTGAAACAGAAATTTTTGCAATATGGATCCTATATCCGACTCCGACGATGATTCCGAGGATGAAGAGGTGGTTGTTTTGCTAAGTTTGGCACTATATGAACACTATAACATGTACATAGACCATAGACCATGTCGAACATCAATGTTAAGGGGGCCATGACTACGTCTTAGAAGTCCTCAATGGTCACGAAGATAGGTGTCACCAAAACTTTAGAATGAAGCCTCAAGTGTTCATTACCTTTTGTGAGGCGTTGAAAGTACATGGAAACTTGAAACATTTGCGATACTTGACACTCCAAGAGCAAGTGTGCATTTTTTTGCTCACAATAGGGCATAATGAAAGGAATCGTGTAGTGCAAGAGAGAATTCAACATTCTGGACACACCATATCTATTTACTTTCACCGAATACTGAAGGCTGTTTGCAAGCTAGGAGTGGTTATAATTCAACCCCCATCCTTTGATAGCATCCCGCATCAAATCCGACGCAATGCCAAGTACTTCCCTTTTTTCAAGGTATTGTGCCACAATTCAACTCATTTCGTTCTATTTCTATCGATAGCTGTAGGGCCACTATTGTTGTATGCTTGCTAAATTCTCATGAATTTTGACCAACCATAACTGGGGCATCTGTTACAGTTTTGGAATGCTTGTCAATAGCCAGGGTCATGCCATAGTACTGCTTTGTTGTAGTCTAAATATGCTGGAATTCTGTTCTGAAATATGAGGTCTGGAGGATTGTTCAAGTTTGCAATACCATATTTTGATGGAATGTCCTGAATTTTTCCTCTTTTATGCTTGGTTGGTTGTTAACTTTTGCACTTTAGATTGGAAAGGTTTCATAGAAGAAATACACAAGGGGAATGTTTCTTTGTTTATTCAAGCCAATTCGAGAAACGGAATTTTAACTATGCTACTTTAGGACTATAACCTGGTGTTATCACCATGTTCTGTATTTTGGTTGATTACACTAGTTTCTGAAACCTAGCTAATAAAATCACTTGAAATAGCTTGTTGTCTGGTGAACATTTCAAAATCAATGCCGGATTTCCTTGAACTAGCTTGTCAATTACGTTGTGGTGCTGATATAACTGCTTCATATTCTGTCACAAGGCATTACTGCTTCATTGGCTCTTTGTATCCTTCTTTTTAACTGGCATCAATACCAACATAGAGTAGTTGTTGGTTAGATCTTACCCACTTGATTGAGGACAATACATTTGTTTAGGCCATTTGGTCAAAACATTGTTTTCTTTGAGTGATTCTATTTTCCTATGTTTTTTTTTGAAACATAGAGTAGTAATGGCGGCTTGCTCTTTTGACATGGGGTTCACTTATGCACTAAGTGGTTGGGAGGGAACTGCTATTGACTCGATGGTCTTTTTAGAATGTGTGAATAGTCCTACCATGGGATTTCCCAAGCCTCCGGAAGGTAAACTAGAAACTTGTTACAACTTAATCTTATTATCAATTCATTACTTAGGCTAATGGATAATATGACTTACAGGTAAATACTATGTCGTGGATTTCGGTTACACTAATATGCCGGGTTTTTTTATCACTGTATCGAGGAGAGAGGTACCATTTGAACAATTTTTGTGGGCATGGCCGACGACCAAAAAAGATAGAAGAGTGGTTTAACTTTCGTCATTCGTCTTTACGTAATGTTGTCGAGTGATGTTTTGGAGTGCTAAATGCTCAATTTCCTATATTGAAGCAAATGCCACCGTATACTGTTCGAACACAAAAGTATATTCCCACAGCTTGTTGTACGTTTCACAATTGGATTAAGATGCATGACGACAATGATGATCTATTCAGAGAATATGGTGATGAGACAATGTCAAAGAGCTAGTGGGAGTAATTCCCAAAATCCAGTTGAGATTGACATCACTCGTGGACAACTCTGTCGTATGTCCAATGTTCGTGATCGGATTGCCGAACAAATTTGGGCTAGCATGAATCATAGTGGATGATACTACTGCAAATGTAATTATCATTATTTAAAACTATGTTACCCTTATTTGAGGTTTGAACTCAAAGTAAACATCATTTGCATGCGATTGATGAATTTGAGTTTTGGTTTAAGTAAACATGTTTCTTGTTTTTGTTAATTGTTTGTATGTGAAACTTTTTTCTTTAATTTCTTCTAATTTCATTCAATTTGAAAAATAAAAACAAAAACAAAAATGATATTACCAAACATGTTTGTGTTTTCAGTTTTTGTTGTTTTCAAAAAGATTATTACCAAACATGTTTCTTGTTTTTGTTTTTATGAAAACAAAAACCTATTTCTATTTCTAGTTTTTTAAAAATTGAAAACTAAAAACTGAAAGGTTACCAAACGTGAGTGTCATTCCTTCCCTAAACTCAAATTTTCCTCCAAAATTGTTATTTTTATTTTTAAACCATACGTTAAAATATTTAACGTTGATCTCATTCTGAAGATATTGTGAATGCCATTTTAATGATACCAATTTCGTATACATCACGTCTATACGTACACAGTTTTATGTGTTTATAGATTTGGAGAACCATCTCCATGTTTTGAAGGTTCTCGATATATAGAGAATCGATTTCAAATGGAGAACCAATATGTAGATGGTTGGAGGGGTTAGGAGATAGCATGCGTGTTGTGTTAATCCAAGCCACCCATGCTCTGCAATGAACGGCTTAAATTGCATTTCAGCCGAACAGCAATGGACGATCGAGATGCAAACAGTCTGGATCAACCCAACATGCATGTTATCCCTAAGGGACAGCACGCACCCCGGGTTCATATTATTTATTCTTTGGTTCCCCATTTAGGAGATCTAGGTAAAGGTTCTCCAAATCTATAAGCTTGAGTGACCTTTTTAGGAAAACGTGTTATTTTCAATTGCTTATATCTTTCAATATCAGTGTTAAAAAATATGCCATAAATCGAAAGATATAAGCATTTTAAAATGATACAAAGTCCCAAAAAAGTAACTCATTTTGAAACGGATGGAGTATAACTTTAGCAAAGGTCCCTTGGGATTTTTTATGCCAAGGGTTGCACAAACAAATTATGTTACAGAAGTGATTGTCTCAGCAACGATCATCCATCATTGCCATTTTCCGTACTTACATAATAGTACTAACTCAAAAGATTTTTTTTTTATTTTTTTTGTTAAAACGATAACAGGTAATATTATAGATTCAAAAAACAGTATATCAAAAGGAAACTTTATTCCTAAACAAGGGATCAAGTTTAGCATAAAAATCAAAAGGTGCAAGTCGGTGCAACATAACTATAGATTTCAAATCAAGAGGTTTAACATAATTGTTCAATAAGCATAGCTTAAATTTGGATTTGATTATTACATAGGGTTTCGGATATTGAGTTTGAGAGCTCTATTAGATGGATTTGAAATACATTACTAACGGCAAATCTGTGCTATGCATGAGCTAATTAATTACATTTTTATTTAACTTATGATAGGCTATTTAAATTAGGCAATTTATAAAACATGGAGACACTCTTTTGAATAAGTTTCTGGCTGTTCCAAAAAAAAAAAAAATTCTACATAAAATTTCTTGATCCATGAATGTAAATTTTAAACTACTGTACTAAACTACAAATGAGCGATTTATGACAAGCTATTTTTTTTTAAAAAAGAAAAATCTTACGTATTTGTCTTCCTTGTCAAAAGCGATGCTAACATTTGAATAAGAACTTCCATGCTAGCATAGGAAAGTTCACCTCCTCCCTCAGTGGAGGTAGGAGTTCGAGTCCCGCGAGGGGCGGAGTTGGATTTTAGGGCTATGGACAGCCTCTGAACCTTCTGTGAACTAACATACTAACATCCCGCTAACCCCCTAATGTATACAATATTGACAAAAAAAAATTTTTTTGAAGAAAACCTCCTCCATCGTGGATTGGAGCTCAATAGATATTCTTAACTGTGCATAGACGTGTCAAACGGTGCACGACATGTTTAAATGTGGCACGGGCACGGCTCGGGTACAGTTTCAGACTAGCACGACACGGCATACCAAATACTAATTAATTTAATACCAAAAAAAAATTTAATTGTTTATTTTATACTATAACATTCTAACATTTTACATTTTTTGTGTCGATAAAAATTTTACACTTTTCGGAGTTTTTTTTTTTCTTTCCAACGAAACTCAGTTGGAAATGTGCCGACATGGGCATGGCATTGCACGGCACGACACGATTAAAAAATGGCACGGCACGATTAAAAAACGGCATGATACAGCATAATTAAGTAAATGTGTCGGCACGACACGATTAAATAAATAGGATGACGCGAAGCACGGTTGACAGGATTGCTCTGCCATATTCTCGGATGAAGTGGCAAGTGGGTTAACTTTCATTTGCTGCTTGTAAAACGTGGATGCATAGGAGGCTTCACCAATTTGTGATGCTCATATAGCAAGAAACGTGGCTTGTAGTGTTGGTGACCATGTTAATTTGGTGCATGTGGTCATTGTGTGAAGAGATAAATGCATGCTCAAGACACAAAAAGGAGGGAAGGAAAATTGGAAAGTGGTAGCCAATACTCAAAAACCTTAGTGGCGGGATTTTTTATGCCGAAAAACTCTGTGTCTTTGAGTCGAGGGGTTTTTCGACTATTGGGTTATGTTTTAAATTTAATGGCCAAAAAATCTCTCGTCACAGAGACATATGGATTTTCGGCATAAAGGATCCCGCCCCTAAGATTTTTTGCTTTAAACACAAGATGAAAAGATATGAAGGACCACCATTCATTAGTACTAATGTTTTTGTCACCATCGGAGTCAAAATCAACGTAAATTTAGCTTAATACTGTATTTTTTTTAAATGTGCTTATTTTGAAAAGCACATAAAGACCCGAGACGCCGGCAGGCAAGAGTTGCCGGCGTAGTCTCGAAGCGCTTTAAAATAGTACTCAATTCACAAAAAAATTTGCTCTAAGTAAAGGGGGGTAATGTTGTCGTCACATTTGATTTAAAATCAAAGTAAATGGGTTTAATATTTTTTGAGCTTACATGGGATATATATTTAATGAGTTTAAATTCGATCCGTTGTCGATGAAATTGTGCTTTTTCCGCCACCCTCATTTTGGGCCATACCGTACTATTGTAGCAATATGAACCATTTATCTTGTAAAGCCCACATAGCATTTTATTCTCACAAACAATAGTTTGATAAGACATTGCCGGGTATATCAAAATTGAATTTTGTAGTATAAAATGGACGTTGGCTTATCAAATGGATGGTCTGAATGTCTGCTTTAAAGTTAAAACTGTCTATGACCATCTAATTTATAAACTCAAATTCAATTTTTGATATACATATTGATATCCGATCAACCTGATTTTTTTATGTGAATAAACGACTTTATATTAAGCCCTACAAAATGACCGATTACTACAATCGATGGCTCGTTGCCATCAAGGCCTCACATCTTTAAAATCGTTCCCAATACACAATATGTTAGCTTTAAAATACCACAAGCTCAAAAAAAAAAAAAAAAATTTTGCAATTTTTTTTTTCTTTACTTTGTGTGTGGGCTTTATGTAGGCCGGTGCATTTTAAGTGCCGGTCCTTTTTCTGCGAAGATTAATGCCTCCAGGCTTTCAAATACCCCCAAAATCCACATGCACAAGATCTTTGCTTTAAACACAAAATGAGAAGATCCCCAAGGTACGTTATGGATCATTCCGCCAAACCAACAAACACAATCGCGAAGAAATTAACAAGAAAAGCAAGACACGTATTTTACATGGTTCTAAATTAAATAGATTGCTTAATTGTACTGCGTAGAGTGTTGGGGTGTTCCATTATGATGAAAGAAGAATACGAGTTAAAATGGAGATTACCCTAGTTTTGCTTTTAGTTTTATAGTACTCCACCAAGCAAGCCCATACACAGAAAAATCCTTATAAGTTAAAAGGGTAAAACATGCGTTTTGCCTTTGCCCGACTGTTGGACAATTGCGAGGCTTGTCCGGACGGGATTTCCAGAACCTCAAGTCTTCAATTCTCTTCACCGAACGGACGCCATAGACGGGATTTCCAGAACCTCAGGTCTTCAATCCTCTTCACCGGACGGACGTCATGACTCCTGTGATCTGGACAGAATTTGCTGAAGCTGATCGTCTCCGTAGCTCAATTGTACAGGACCACCATTAATTTCATTTGTGAGGTTGATGTCACATTTAGATTAGCCACTCATCTAATTAGCAGTCCAACTACCCTACCTTTTGCTAGTGGATGCATGTATTGTGGGCAGCATTCTAACTTATATAACCACCGGCCTATCTAGCTAGGTGCGATTGTGCATGGAGGGCTGCCCCTTCATTAATTAGGGTCAGTTCTTACGGGCCGGGGAAAAAATGTTCCAACTACACTCTCTCTCTCTCTCTCTCTCTCTCTTAAAAAAAAACTTATTCCTTGTTCCCTTTCATTTTCAAAAGGATTTTTTCAAAAATTCCCCCTAGATTCCCCTTATCTCTTTCATTTTCAAAAAGAATTTTTCAAAAAATTCCCCCTAGATTCTCCCTATTTTCAATATTTCTCTCTCTATCTCTCTCCACTTATTACTCCTACTATTTTTTAAAAAAAATTTCAAAACACAAACTAAACAAAGCATTATGCCACTCACTTATTTTAGCAATATTATCTATGTATCTTTTTGTTTGGCCCTTGGCCGGAAAACAAAATTTTGCAGATAATTATATTTTTTTTACATCAATTAAAAGAGCTCAATTAGAATCCTTTTAATAATGGCGCAAAAAAAATTCAAAAAGATTTTGACTTGATCCCGAAAAATGCATAGATTTTTCATAGAGAAAAAAATTACACACCGGTGGTGCTATAAATATTTGTTTCCTCTAAATCAATTATATTTCTCATGTCTTAAAACAATGGTCCCAATTAATAGAATATGGTAATGTGACACAATTTAATTAATTTGAAAGAAATAAATATCCAAATATTTACATCCGATGGATACTTACACTTTTCTTTTCTTTTTTTGATCCGATGGATACTTACACTTTGATCAGAACAAAAATCCGAAACTCCAATTCCAAAGATCTGAGGCCAATAAAAATTCTGCACACCCTTGCACCTCAACGGCTCAACCCATGGGCGGAGGTATTAAGGGTCCGGTGCCCCCCCCAAAAAATAATAATAATTCCTCCGTCAGATGCTCATAGCCTATATATATATATATATATATATAAAATATTCCGACTATTTTATTTTTGAATAAATAAAACAAAGTTTCAAAACAAAACCCTCCCTTCTCCTTCCATCATTTTGGACCACTAACGAACTCGGCGACTCCTATTGATTTTTGTGTTTTTCTTTGATTGAATAGACTTGAAATTGCTCGATCGATTTAATTAGCTTGAAATTGATAACACTCGGATGAGAACCAAACTACAAGACGGAAGACTTTGTTTATGAGACCCCAAAATACCGGCAAGTGAGAGAAATTTGTAGGCATGTTTGTGCTATCAACTCATTTAGCGAAAGTCTGTATAGAATTTTGTTGATAAGCACACAATAGTAGTGTAAATAAATATGGCTTAACTATATATCACCCCCAGTGATGAATGCGGAGATAGACAATTACGGCCAAGTGTATATATAATTGCATCGGACTAATTGTGATGGAATTAATAATAACAAACCTCCATGGTATTGCATATTCTACGCTTCGTGATGTCATCCTTACCAAGCATGTGTAATATTGAGACCGTCAAAATATATTAATCAAAGATTCAAAATCCGGCTATGATTCTTAGATAAATAGTCCAATATCCAATCCTTATACATGGTCAAATGACGGGCCCTTCAAGATTGCTAGAAGATATCATTTCTTTGGTTTCTTAACAATAGGTTTTCTTCTCTCCCCTCGATGTACCCATTATATCGAGTTTATCAATATTAATATATTTGCCGGTTCAAAAAAAAAACAGTAGGTTTTCTTACACACCCTCAAAATATATAAAAGACAGTCTAAGCAAATAGAGTTCCATTCCCCTTGATACGGACTGATTCCCCTTCCCTTCCCCCCTGCTGTTTTCCTTGTCCTGCTTCAGCTGCTTCTTGTGGTTCCAAAGCAGATTTTGACTGATTCGGTCCCTCTACCTTTGGCCAAATATAGAGAAGATTCCCCCGCCTGACTCGGGGGAAGTAATCGCTTTACAACTTACAAGCACAAATCTCTAATTCGACTCCCATCGAAATTCTTTAGTTCACCCTCCTCGCAAGCAAAAACTTGTGCGAAATAGCTGTGGAAGAGGGCTCCGGTTCGTACTGAAGCCACACGACCTAAGATTGCAGTTGGCTGAATCTGCGTCTGATTACTAAAAAGAGAAAATCTCCCAACTAGCTCAAATCTACCACCCTTCCATCATCTCCATAGCATCTCTCTCCGGTTCGTACTGCGGCCACACAACCTAAGATTGCAGTTGGCTGAATCTGCGTCTGATTACTAAAAAGAGAAAATCTCCCAACTAGCTCAAATCTACCACCCTTCCATCATCTCCATAGCATCTCTCTCTCTCTCTCTCTCTCTCTCTCTCTCTCTCTCTCTCTCCAGTTTGTACTACAGCCACACGACTTAAGATTACAGTTGTCTGGATCTGCGTCGGATTACTAAAAAAAAGAAAATCTCCCAACTAGCTCAAATCTACCACCCTTCCATCATCTCCATAGCATCTCTCTCTCTCTCTCTCTCTCTCTCTCTCTGACTAGACAGTGTGATGGAATCAAACTCTGTAAATTCAGCATGTAGGGCAAGGGGGTCCGCATGGACACCACAGGAAAACAAGTGGTTTGAGCAGGCTTTGGCTAGGTTTGACAAGGACACTCCAGACCGGTGGCTGAATGTAGCACTGGCTGTGGGGGGAGGCAAATCTGCAGAGGAAGTCAAGAGACACTATGATATACTCCTTGAGGATCTCCAGCGGATCGAGTCAGGTCGGGTCCAGATTCCCAATTACAGGTGATCCGGTGATGCAAGCAATGGCAATACCGATGAGGATCACAGGTAAACACATTTACCCGGCTTTGCTCGTTTAGTATTTTTACCATAATTTTTTATTTTTTCAAGTAGGAGTTGATGATCCAGTCGCACCTTCTAGTTATGTAGAGCACCGCCCTGTCAAGGCAGAAGCTACGCAGTACTTCAAATATTTCTTTCTTTTCACTCATTTCTATTTCTCCATCATCTGTAAGCCTCTACATGCAACAGAGCCGCATTTGCATAGAGTGTTGAAGACTTGTCCCACATTAATAATCGAAGCTCGTTTGAAGACATGGACTATAACCTAAACGAGAAAAGGTGGAAACATGCAATAAATAGTAGAGTTTTTTTACTTGATTTTGGTACATCCATTCATTGAAGTTGTCCAAAAGGCCAAGCTCTTTCTGCACTTGGTTTAATTATTTTCTTTGTCGTTCAACAAAAAGAATGTCCCTATTTCTCTAATCTGAAAGGAATCTAATCCTACAGGATCTAGATCAACTATATATACAATTTTTTTTAATAATCAGATGTCCGGATGAATTTGCGCGCATCTGAACTAATTTCAGAGCATGAAGTCAACCATCGAGCAAACCTTCCAGGGGCCATAAGCCCATAAGATTTAAAATGTTTGGCATCCGTGAGATTCGAACATGCGACCTTATAGAAAACAAGTTGTTGCTCTCTCATGCTCACTTGCCAGAACATCAAAACCTATTCTTCTAGTTTTGCACAAGGTTGTCCCTTCGAGAACATCCGATAAAATTGAAACGATACAGAATTTTGCACAAGGTTCGTTGTAAACGCTACTTATTTCATGGAAAGGCCAACATATATCCTCTTATATGGAATTCTCAAATAAAGTGACATAGCAATTTTATTTTCTCGAAACTATCACAAAATATTTAGAGGCAAATGATACAAGTTGCGGTTGAGTAGACCAATAAGGGTGGAAACTGAAAATAAAGGATTTTTTTGGAACATCGGATGTAGCTTTGTGCCGAAAACCCCTGTGCCGAGGGATTTTTCGATCAACGATTTAAAGCATAAAAAAAAGGTCACGCGAATCCAACAGCCGAAAAACCCCTTGGCATAGGAATTTTCGGGACAAAAGAGATTGAACCCCCATCTAAGGTCCTTTAGGAGTAGGATCGAGTATGACCGAATCCAACGATTAAGCTATAAACAATGAGACAAAGCCAAGAGGCCAGGAGAGCCAGATCGAGGCAATTAGAGATATTCTGGACAGACTGGACTTACAAGGAATTGCGCTAATGAAACTTTTGAAACTACGATTAGCTAGCAAAGATATTAAAAATTGCCTCAAAACACACGCTAAAATTACAAGTATTTTTCGTACAAGTATTGTATTTTTCGTACACCTTAGAAATCCCGACTCCGCCCCTGCGAGCATGGATGCATTACATTGTGCAAATTTATTGCATTTCATGAGTCTTTTAATTGAGCTAAGTATATTTTGTTTTCTTCCTTTTTACAGGCTTCTCAGGTTTCTCAAGCTGAAATAATGACAATCTAAGCCTCCTCCACAGTTAAGGTCTCCACAAAGTATCATCACATCATCATATCACAGCTGTTAAAGGAGGGTTTTTTTTTTTTTTTTTTGTGTGGTGATAACGGGATGTGATTAGAGAGTGTTTTTTTTAATTGATGTATTAATATTCAAGCCAGTCTTTCAGTGTTTTTTTTCCCCTTCCAAATACTCCATGTGAACTGTGCAGCAATCAGCCTAGCAGCCTCACTAACTGGTACCTAACAAGTGACAAAATTTGACAACAAATCGAGAGGAAAATTGATGGGCTTGTGAAGTCTGATTTGGTTTGGTTTGCGCTTCATATAATATTCGGTGGTTCAGGGGTACCTCAAAACTTAGCCAGGGTATTACACTAATTGATGATGTCACCCCTCGGTTGCGAATATATGCTATATGCAACTGATGTAACTATTGTACTCCGTTTCTCATCATAGATGGCGAAAATTGGTGTGAGCTGCGAATGTACTCAATTATACGTTCAAAAAATCACATAATTTTTTTTTTTTGTGTCTTTATTCTTTCTTAATTGTTCTTCGCTCGTTTTACAAGTTGTGGTTTGACCGATTTCTTAGAAAAAAAAATACAATATCTACATCGTTTTACATGTGGTTGGAGGCTCATGTTCCAAAAATAATCACAAAATGGGACTAAGTTTATCTCAGATCTTCGAGGTGGCCGCGCAGCCGTCAGGGGTTTCACATTTTGGGAAAATGACGGTCCATTACGTATTTTGATAATTAATACTCGTCAAGAACAAACTAAAAATATTTGTTAATGCTAAAAATGTCCTTGACATGTATTAATTGTTAAAACACGTCATTGGCTTTCATTTTCCCTTTCATTTTCTGAAACAAAATGAAAGTTCATGTATTGCATCCCGCGATCGATGCGGGCCATTATCCGATGTACACATGGGCCTAGGCCCAATCTAAGTTCTGTTTCAGTAGCTGAAAATTGGACCCCGGTCTGCTATCTTATTCTCAACTTCCCGAATCCAAACTTGTTTCCCAAGCCCATCAAAATACCAAAAAAAACAAAATTGAAAATTAAAAAACTTGTTTCCCAAGCTATGGTTGATAATACAAATAGAGAGAACAAAAGGGAAGTGCTGGACTCTCACTTGCGTTCTTTCTTCACCAGCTTTCGTTTCAACCCTTCTACAATTGAGGTGCGTTTTTCTTTTATCTGATTGGCCTTTTCCTCTATAATCCGTGTCCGGATCAATTTACACACACGCACCTCGACAAATTCTAGAACTAAAAACCCACTATTCAGTAACAGAGGCCATTTTGAACAAAAGACGAGCAACTCCCCAAGTCGATGCTTTTGACCAATAGACCAAAACCCCTTGGGTTGTCTGATTGGGGTTTTCTGTCTTTGTTTTTGTTTCATTTTTCATTACGTTTTACAGTATTTTTCCTGGGTTGAGATATTTGTATTTAAAATCATGCGAAATTCCCAGTTCTATCTGCTTGATGATGGTGATTATGTTAGTCCAATCAGTTATTAACGTCCCAAAAGTAAAACTTTCCAATCTGTTAGCAACATATCCAGGCAATTGGCTCTTTGTTTGTTGTTAATCCCCTGGAAATTTAACTATTAGATGTGTTGCTGTTCCTGTTTCTGGGTGTTTTCTTGGGCGGTATATGGCTATTATGCGATTACCATATCCAAGCAAACCAAAACCGAGCTTTAAGTCCCAATTAATTGGGGTCGGTCACAGGATCCCAGTTTTTTTTTTTTCCCACTGAGCTTTGTCCCGTGATAACTGCCTGTAGCATCAATTTTGGTCCACCCGACTACCTCTCCTTTAATGCTACCCTTTACCGGAACCATATCACTGCTCATACCTACCACATTTAGTGAGCTACAATAGACATGCACAAACCATTTTAATCTATTTTCTCTTTATAATTGTCTATCGGTGTCACCCGTACCATTTTGCCTGGATTTTAGCTATGCAATTGGATGACTAATTTCACTGGGATCTCTCTGAGACATTTGGTCAAGCATTTAATCTACAGGTGGAGCAATCCCACATTTTTCACCCCTCACAATTTTGTTTTAGCCAAGAGCGCGGATGAGCAAGTTATGGTCAAGGCATATACTCTCTTTAATATTTAAAGGTTTTCATGTGGTTGAAGCTCTTTACTCGTACCACATTGATAGGACTTTTAAGGTTCTTTATTATGAAATTTTGATTGTCGCATCCATGAGGCTGCTGACTGATTCATGGCTGCAAGCCATGGTGAAATTCGGTAACAACTCTAGTTTGCAGTTTTCAACAATCAATGTGGTTTTTAAGCCACAAGCGGTATCTTGGAAGTAAAATTAAATTATGTGTAAAGAACACAAAATTTTGATGCATTTTTTTTATAGCCGAGGGGGTTCTCAATCTATAGTGCAGCCACCCATTTTTCCGAAAGTCTGTCGATGTCCCTTCTACTGGCTTATTGGAGCAGAGAGCTGCAATCACACTTGACTAACTTCTGTGTCTTGTTTCTTTTTGAAATCTCTGCTCTATTATGTTGGGGCAATGAAAACTACAACACGCGGACAACCCATTCATAACTTCGTTATTAGTCCGTTAAGCAAATGCAGGGGAGCATGCATCTGGAAATAAAGTTCTTGAAGGAAATCGAATGATGCATATCTGTCATCTCCATTAAATTCTACTCGTAGATGTACAGATGTACTCCCAGCATGGAAGAAGCTATTGCTGATGTTTGAAGTCCTTCACAAAAGATCTCTTTTTTCGACAGTCAATGCATCTAGTTGATTGATTTCTTGATTGGTGACCATCCCATTGAATGAAATTGATTAGCAATTGGAAACTTAGACAAGTTGAATTATCTTTATTTCTATTCACCCAGGGAAATAACTTTTCTAGTTTCTACCATGTGTATTCTGATGGTATTTGCTTAATCTGTCAAATGATTAATCTCTAATCATGTTTGTGCATTTTTTTTTGGTAATTAAAGACTCTTATTCTGTGACTGACATGATTTACATCACCGTTTGTTTACTTCTGTTATCTTACGCAATTGTGTTCGTAGACATAGCATTAAGATTGATTACACTGATTCTATTTGTTAAATCTAACTATGCTGTTGTTATGTCGGACTGCTGGTGATGCAGAATTCCGAGTCAGGTTCTAAGAATGGCAACAGAAAACAGTTCACCCGAGAAGCAACCATCACCCACTGCCGTGAAACCAGCCATCACTTCATGTCGAATGAAGAAGTCAGACGATGCTACTTTCATGGAGGATTTGAAGGACCACATCGACGAGTTCATTCATGCTTCCATGGACGAGCACAAAACATGCTTTAAGAAAACCATCCAAAAGGTATATTTTTGC
This sequence comes from Rhododendron mucronatum var. ripense, assembly GCA_019656295.1. Lineage (NCBI taxonomy): Eukaryota > Viridiplantae > Streptophyta > Magnoliopsida > Ericales > Ericaceae > Rhododendron > Rhododendron mucronatum. The sequence goes on from BPLT01000041.1 coordinate 1,666,520, forward strand.
CATCCCATAGAATCATAGTAAGCTTCATACATATTCTGTCTATCTAAACAACTTTTGGTGCCGCAGCCGATCAACTAATTTGGTTGTGTTCTCAGATGTTCGGGATGTCAAAAGTTGTTGCTGAAAGGAGCGCTGAAACGAAGGAAGTGGAGAGTTCTCTTCCCCTTCAAACTACCGCGGCTGACTAGTTATGTAGTACTGGTCCTTTTTCCACATCTTGATGTAATGTTTCGCGGCAATGAGAATCGCAATTAGTAGTATGAGATTATGGTGTTACTCATGGTGGGATTCTGTATGTTTGGAGTTCACGATGCCGGATCTGTCATGTTATGATAATTGTTAACTTAGTTTGTTTTCTGAATCAAGACTCAAATTAAATCCACTAAGATTCACAGACCAAGTAATAAACTGATAAGTAAGGAGTACCAAACTGGCCTCTGAGTGTTGATATTCAGTTTCATATGTTCTGATTGCCTTTTTGTTATAGGAAGTTAAATTTTTATTCATCCTCCTTGTTTCTCATGAGGAGATTAAGATTCATGGGTGCATTTTTATTGGGAAAGAGATTGATGAAGTTAAAGCTTAAGACCTGAATCTTGAAATTACGGATAGTATGTGTGCACGCACATAAATGAGCATTGCATGTGGCCTCATTGTTAACAATAGATAGATAGATAAATCTAACGTATTTGGTTATAATGACCTCTCTCACAAGGTTAATTGGGGTGTGCTTCCACTATATTATTGGATTACAGACAAATGGTGATAGTCAATTTTATTTCCGTTAAATGGTACATTAGTTGATATATGTGAGAAGAATGATCTGCCTAAAACTCGATGAAAACATGGGTTTTAGTTTAGCGAGAACGCCTGCTTATTTCACAATCAAGTGTTTGTATGCGAAAATTTCTAAGGGTAGAATATGGAATTCTAGCTTCTAAAAATTACTTGGTTTTTTTTTATATTTTGTTGAAAAAGTTACAATTTAGATGCTTTTACGGATTGGGAGACGTTGTCATAGGCATAAAGGCAAAAATATTCCTTCTGATTATAACAATTACCCATTGGTCAAGGAAAAAATAGACTAATTCATGATAAAAAAAAATTTAAAAATTTATCTTGCAACTTTTACACAAAAAATACTGCTTTTCAGCTTCTGTAACATTTAATTCTAAATCCAAAGCTATAGCAAAAACTGTTTATAGCTTTTCAAATTCAGAATATGAAGCAAAATCTACAATCCACTTGAATCATTAAGTATGTCTAGGCATTTTGTTATGGGTAAAAAGAGCCAAAAGAAGTAAATAAACATGTCGAGGAAAATTCTAATCAATTTTTTGCAGAATCATAAATAGGCGAAGATCGCAAAGAAGCTAAAATTAGATTTCGTCTTAAAAAGTATTTTTTCTTGAATTTGAAAAAAAAAAACACTTTTCCAACAATGATTGGACCCATGGGTTCATGACTTGCCCCATAAATTACCAATTCCACCATGGAATTTTTATTCTGCAAACTGTATACAACTTACGATAAAAAAAAAAAAAAAAAAAAAACTCAAATGATAATGTAGCTGAGCAAACAGTTTTCCTTCTCGTTTTGTGCTTAAAATCTTTCAAAAATCTAGCAAAACATAATAGTAGAGATTGGGGCTTAGAAAATTAGGGTTAAGAAAAAAACTTACTTCGTCATTAGCATTGTAGGGGGGCGAGAGCTGCCGGAGCCGAAGGATCTTTGCGAGGTGAGGGGATTATGGAAACGCATATAGAATCTCATTATTTAGGGAATTGATCTTACCTCATATCAAATTTTATTATTTAGGGTACTGATCTTACCCCTTGGATTAACTCTATGTCAATCTCAGCCTTAAAAGCAAAATCCTCGGCACATTGGGTTTGATATTTGAACTTAAAGTAATAAAAGCCATTCGATTAATAGAAACCCAACGTTAGAATTAAATCACAGCCCTTCATTACGCCATGAAAGACAGTTGTGAGAGAAACATTTCTCAAAACTGCTCTCTGTTGTTATATTGACATAGATAATATATTACTGTACTTAAGATAATCAATCTCGGTCAGCAATAAATAGAAGGTATAATAAACCTAGGCCAATGGGCCCTGTTTCTGAAAGGGAAATAAGTACTTATTTTTTAATAAGGCAATTTTAAACTCAAAAATCATGTTCTTACGCAAAAAATAATTTTCCTATTAATATAGATCTTGTTTGATAGATTTTATTGAGATCTTTAATGCGGTGCAAAAATTGAAAAATTATTTATCATTTACATTATGTTTTAGTTTGAAAATGTAAAATAAGTACTTATTTTTTAATAAGGTGTTCTGGAACATGGCCTAAAAGGAATGAGGTGGTGTTCTAGTTTCTGGAAAAACCTTTTTTTTAAAAAAGAAGGTAATTTCAAGGTAAAAAATTACGTATTTACGCAAATAATTTTTCTACAAATACGGATCTTGTTTTGATAGATTTTATTGAGATATTTTAAATGGTGCAAAAAAGATTTAAAAATTATTTTTCATTTCTATTATATTTAATTTTTAAATTACCTTATTTTTGATAAAGAAGATTTTGAGAGAAAGCGGAACAGAACCTAAATAGCCAATCTATTACCAGTAAATCTCCGCCATTCAAAAAATACGTACGAATCCTTAAATTACGTGCAGGATTGTCCCTGGGGTGGGGGGTATTATTGATGTTTCGTTAAATGTGTGGGGGGTGGTCCGCGATTATTCTGTACTAGAATATTCTAACCTGTTAATAAAAAAATATTGAAAGAATTTGGACATTTTCAATTTTCTAGACCAATTTACCTCTTGATTTGCCCTATTGCCCTTCAGCCCTCAAGCCACGATGTCAAGCCACTGCTTCCTTCCTTCACACAAAGAGAGAGAGACCTAAAATCAAAAGCGTTGATCTCTGGTTCCAAACGAAGAGAGAGAGAGAGAGAGAGAGAGAGACGAGGACGAGGACGAGGACGACCCCACCAACGAACACCACCGTTACGTCCGCCACCGCCGACCAGACCACCTGAAATCGATTGTTTAGAACTTGTTCATTCAATTGTTTGGAATTCGAATTAGGGTTAACTGGAATTGGGGATTTTGAGCCCATTTGGTAGCAACGGTGGAGGGTATAGATATTCTATTAAATGTGATTTCTGGTACTCAGTTGATTGATTGGTTCTACGTAGTTCAGCGAATGTTTCCCCCTAATCATGTTTTCGATGGTGATGTGCTTTCTGGAATGACATCAAGTGTAGTTCACCATGCTGGTGTTTTAGAAGGCTGGTTTGGAGTCCACTGGTGGGCGATTTGGCCGATAAAGATTAAAAAAGAAAAGAAAAGAGGTGAATGAGAATGCAAAATAATATTAGACCAGCTCTAATAAAAGAACATTGAAGTTCATGCCTCGAACCTTTGCTTCCAATTTGGCACGACATTGGCTTCCAAGATTATCTCAAACTCGTGGAAGATCATGCCTCTCATGCTCCAAAATTTTACTAGGAACACATGTATATCTTCAGTTCTCATAAAGACTGAGGAGTGAAGGATACAATAGGTAGACTCCCAAACAAATAGTACTGTGTTATTCTCTTGGTCTAAAATTTGGATCTCCTAACAAATTGCATAAATAGAAGAAACACCTCAAGTCTTCTGGATAGTCAGTCAGCCATGTGGATGGTGTGACTGTGACTATGTTGGCAAAATTGCATAGTCAACGTCACCATCTCCAAGTATTCCATCTTTCAGATCTCAAAATGAAACAAACTGACAAAACCTATAGTTGACACAAATGTTGAGAATGATGCATATTCTAATTAACGAAATGCATATTTTTATTAGTTAATCACCTTAGCTTTGTTTCGGTTGAGAAAGAATGATGTCCTTGGCATCATTATATTCGAGTCTCGCCTTTACATTTTCGTAGTAGTTACGATTCTGGTGAAGAACTCAGTGTATGGTTTCACGAAGATTCCTAAGAAAGTAAAAGATACGGTAAAAGACAAAGCAAAACAAATAAAATACTAAAACAATTGGTAGTAAATGTACCTCATGAATGTTTTATTAAACTCTTTGGTAACTCCAGTAGCCTTTTGGTTCCCAGAATCAACTATAAATAATTCTATTTGTATTCCACTTTCACCAAAGTGCGGGAATGATGGGATCTTTGGTACCATTAGTAGGGAGAAGAGCTCGTTTCCCAAGGCAATGTCATACGACCTGTAACAACTACCGCATTCTTCTTGAAACTCGAGTGTAAGCCTCGCCTCCTCTTGGATAAGAACCAAAGATTTCACTAGTTTCTTGATTACCCTATTTGCATTTGATCGGATTTGATTTCCGTAAAAAAAAAAAAAACTTTCCCCTTTTCTCTTTGACCAAGTACATTGTTGCCTATCCCAAGTTTTAGATATCTGTTATCTCCATTAAATTCTACTCCCACCATGGAAGATGCTATTGCTGATGCTTGAATTCCTTTACAAAAGATCTCTTTTTCGACAGTCAATGCATCTAGTTGATTGATAACCATCCCATTGAATGAAATTGATTAGCAATTCGAAAGACAAGTTGAATTATGAGTCGAGTTAGTCGAGTTGTGTGTAAGATGGCCCGGACATCCGGTTATCAAAAAAAAAAAATCTTTATTTATACCATGTGATATTCTGATAGTATTTGCTTATTCTGCCATATGACTAATCTCTAATCATGTTTGTGCATTTTTTTTTTGGTGATTGTTATGATTTACGTTCCTGTTTGTTTACTTTTGTTATCTTACACAATTGTGTTTGTAAACATAGCATTAAGATTGATTACATTGGTTCTGTTTGTTAAATCTAACTATGTATGCTAGACTGCTGGTGATGGAGAATTCCGAGTCAGGTTCTATTGAGAATGGCAATAGAAGATAGTTCATCTGGTTTCCTAACTGTGTGATGCCAACCAACCATGTCTGGCATGGAAATAGATTTCGCTTTCAACTTTTTATCTTTCAAATTGTCTGTGAAAGCATTCAGATCTTGCAAAGAGAATTTCGCAATATTTTTAATAAACTTCTCCCTTAAACTCTCATTGTTAAATAGAGGAGCTCCACAAATAAAAACACTCACGAGTTTGATTTTTTCTAAGTCCTTAACATTATCAAAATCATTCAATCGAGTAAACATTCCCTTAAAAGACCAAAGACAGGAGGCTCAGTTAATTTTGCCGAGTGTCCTTGAACTGTTGAATCCACAAGTGTTCTGAAATAATCCAGATCCTTTTTTATACCAGTCCCTACATCTTAAAAAAAATAAAGAAATTTTTATTAAAATAAGATAATTAGAAATTTAGAAATAAAAAACACAAGTTTGTTAGGTATTTACCAGTTATGTTCAACTCAAAATTTGTCATATGTATGTTTAGACTTGTGGACAGGAAAACCCCATTGGTGAGATTACCATGGAATTTATTTCGGGAGTGAAGATAATTCAAACACTAAACAATCCTCCTGTGAAATACAAAACAGTTTCAAATTATTGAGCAAAGCAAAAGCATATGCTTTGTATTTCAAACATATAGTTTCGAGAAAAGAAAAGCATATAAATCAATATCAACCAAATAATATCCATTTACTCTTACTCTTGATGAATATCAAACCATTTCCTATACAAATTGCAAAGTACACAATTTGCAAGGTGGAAGGATTTTACATGAGGTGTTGGCCAATCTTAACAAGAAAAGACATAGGCATAGATGTTGGCTAAAAAAGTGTCATACAATTAACACCACAATCAGTAGGTGAATCGATTGTATGTCATACCAAGTCCAATGAAGTTGTTTGTATAGGAAATGGCTTGATATTCATCAAGAGTAAGAGTAAATGGATATTGATTGGTTGATTTTAATTTAGATGCTTTTCTTTTCTAATTTGAAACTGTTTTGTATTTCCCAAGAGGATTGCTCAGTGTTTGAATTATTTCACTCCTGAAATAAATTCCATGGTAATTTCACCAATGGGGTTTTCCTGTCCATAAGTCTAAACATACGTATGACAAACTTTGAGTTAAACATAACTGGTAAATACCTGACAAATTTGTGTTTTTGTTTTTGAATTTCTAATTATCTTCTTTTAATAAATTTTTTTATATTTTGTTTAAGATATAGGGACTGGTATAAAAAAGGATCTGGATGATTTCAGAACACTTGTAGATTCCACAGTTCAAGTACATTCAGCAAGACTACCCGAGCCTCCTGTTTTTGGGTCTTTTAAGGGAATGTTTACTCGATTGAATGGTTTTGATAATGTTAAGGACTTAGAAAAAATCAAACTCGTGAGTGTTTTTATTTGTGGAGCTCCTCTATTTCACAATGAGAGTTTGATTGAGGAGTTTATAGAAAATGTTGAGAAATTCTCTTTGCAAGATCTAAATGCTTTCACAGACTACTTGAAAGATAAAAAGTTGAAAGTGAAATGTATTTCTATGCCAAACATGTTTGGTTGGCATCACATAGTTAGGAACTTAGGAAGAAACCACCCATTATACAAAGCGATGTTTCATCAGCGTAAAAATTATTTGGGTGGCATGAATCCTATCTATAATAGTTCTGGAGGCATTTACTGACTTATACGTTGTGCCGTGCATCATCTGATTAATTGGGTAAGTTTTAATTTTGAGATTCGATGCATAAAAATTCTTTTTTAATCTTTGTAGCCAGGATGTAGGAAAGAGGTGATAAAGGATGTGGTGGACATTTTTCCGGCAGCCATTCTGTCCATTTACAACCTCATGATGGATAGGACATTCAATAATAAATTCCTAATGAAAATCACTACCAAGTGGGGTGAATACCTGAAAGCTATGTTGTTGAAGAATGAGAGGATGTGATATGGTTGTGGTGGTGCTTGCCTGTGGTGTGCTTACCTCTCATGGATGTGATGGGTTATGTGAGTTGGATTGGGTTATGTAAGTTTCTGTTTGCTGTTGCTACTTTGCTATTTTATGCTACTTAAAGACTTTACTGCCACTTAGTTACTGTTGGAGTAATGTGTTTACTGCCACTTAATAACCATTTTGTCGGGTGTCCTTTGGCTTTAATATGGTCAAACAACTAATACTAGATATGGATTTAGTGTAGTATTACATAATTCATGTCATACTATAATTGCAACTTCCAGCAAATCTAATGGAAAGGAGCTCGCTTCAGTTGTGAAATTGTTGGTAGTATCAAGACTATGATAGCCATATGGGCAAAGGCTTGTTTTGACCTTAAAGACTACTCCGTGGAAGATGTTAAAAGATATCTACAAGGCTAAGAGTTGCTAAGTTACCTGCACAGTAATTTCATGGGCATTGAAGGATTTCCATGGGTTTGCGTTGGGTGTGTGTGTGCTCATTTCTGGGTTGTCTGGGGTGTAGGGGGCAGGGGTTTGGCTTGTGTTTCTGGTCATCTGTTGAGTTTCTTTGGGTTGGTCTGAGTCTAGTGGGGTAGGTTTTGGATGGTGGGTCTAGTCAGTCTTGGGTTTGCTCTGTTGGTTATGGTGTGGTTCGGGCTTGGTGTGGGATTGTGGTGTTGGTGGGGCCATTTCTTTCAGGGTTTTTTAGGTGTCTTTGGGGGAGTGGTCAGGCAGGGTCATTGTGTTCTCTTGACTGCATCAGTCTGGTTTTTTTTTTTTTGTGTCAGTCTGGTATATGTTCCAATCATTGGAAGTATAATCCGATTGTTGCTGCTGTTCCAAGTCCATTAGCTGTCAACGTTCGAATTCCATCTGCTGCTATTGCAATTTGTTTGACAAATCCTAGTTCCGGCTGCTGCTGCTGCTGCTGCTTCAAGTAAATTTGATGTTGGCGTGACCATTCCAAGAGCTGTTGATGTTACCTGTATGCCAAACCTATGGTTGATTCATAGTGCTGCAACTTTTGATGACGTTGGTGCCCTCAAAGACATCAATTGGGTTGGGCTTCTTGTTTTGTTCTTTGTATTTATGGCTCTGTGTTTCAGATTCTGTTTTGAACATTTTTCTTTGGTTTTAGTTGTGGACCTGTGGTTGATCTCTTATCAACTTGCTTCCTCTTTTTTAATTCCTATCTCTTCTTTCTCTTAATATATATTCCTCTTTTGTCGGTCAGAAAAAAGTATTTGTTGAGCCGTGATGAGTGCCTGAGGAAGGGTAGGTTACGAGCTCAAATACCTTGTTGTTGGAAACAAAAATGCTAGTTCACGTTAATGTTCAGTAAGCATTTGATGGGCTTTATATCCCCATGAAGCCATTGCTGGATTAGTGGTTCTATTGCGGCAGTAGAAAACCCACTAGTCACGTTTGTGGCATATTGTCTTACATGAGATAAGATGAAGGTGCAAACTTTTCATTATCCGTTGAACTGTAAGTGTTAGTTCAGTTGCAATTTTTGAGCTGTGATAAGCACCACAAGAAGTGTAGGTTACAAGGTCAAATACCTCATTATCTAAAACAGAAATGTATTGTCCGTTGCATTCAATAAACAGATATGAAGTTCGTTCCTTTTTTTTGGTAAAACTAAAAGCCCATCATAACTGGGATGATGTTTCTTCCCACAAAATTTTGTATCCTTCTTTTGTTTTGTTTTACTTCTTGTGATATTTCAAACATAGGGAACCATGTTGTGTGTAATAATGTTTTTCAGAATTTTACCGTGCAATAATGATTTCAAAATTTCCATGTATGCAGAAACAGGGGGTTTCATCAATAAAGCAATCATACATTCACATGCCAGAAAACAGCGATGCTTATGTGGTTTTTGGGGAAGGATCTTCTCCCAGATTGGAGAGCTTCCAACAAGCTTGCAATAGTGCCTCTTGTTTTCCTCATCTTCTACCAGGTATCAAGGGTCTCATTCGGCGTCGAAGTGTGCAGGCAGCCAGTAGCCCTCCTCGGGTTTCTACTTTTTCCCTTCATATGTAGTGTTCCTCAAGTCTTAATAACCACAGAACATGGTACTATGTCCCTGGAAAATGCAGGGTATGTGGTTTGGGTTTCATCTGCTTGGGTCCCTTCTGGGGTAGTCAACTTGGTTGGATGAAATGGCTGAGTAGGGTCATCGAGACCGCACCATTCCCGGTTTTGTTTCCAGGCAACCTAAAATCAGCCATTCCCCAATTAGAAGGTGGTTTCACTTGGGCAATAGCTATTCTGGTTCTGACAGTGGCACCCGCTTATTTGGGACTTTAAGGGCTTAACTACGGTGGGGTGGGCTGCTATATTGCTAGGTGTGTTTTTCATCCTACCCTTTTTGGCGATGGGACTTGTTGCAATTCCGAGACTTGTTGCAATTCTGAAACTGGAGCCATCAAGATGGTCTGTGGGTGGTAGACGTGCACGTTGTGGATTGGGGGTCTATATTTAAACACACTCCTCTGGAATTTGAACTATTGGGATTCAATCATTACTTTGGCTGGAGAGGTGGAAAATCCCAATAGAACTCTTCTGAGAGCTCTCTTTTACGCTCTTATCATGGTCATTTTAGGGTACGTTGTTCCTCTCCTTATTAGTACGGGAGCTATTCCGCTTGACCGTGAGTGGTGGAGTGATGGATTTTTCTTTGATATTGATCGAATTCTTGGAGGTGTTTGGTTGAGATCTTGGGTCCAAGCAGCAGCTCCGGTGTCAAATATGGGGATGTTTGTAGCCAAGATGAGCAGTGACTCCTTTCAACTTCATCCTAAGTTTTTCGCCCAGAGATCACAATGTGGAACTCCCCTTACTGGGATCCTATTCTCTGCGTTGGACCTAATTTTGCTTTCGTGGCTCAGCTTCCAAGAGATTGTGGCTGCAGAGAACTTCTTGTGCTGTTTTGGAATGGTAATGGAAATCATTGCATTTGTGACGCTAAGTAACTACCCTGCAGCACCTTGGCTATACAATGTTCCGGTAGGTACAACCGGAGCAATTTTGATGTGTATTCCTCCAACCCTCTGTAAACTCTAGGTTCTAGCTTTAGCTTCTTCAAAAGTAAAAAGGTGATCAGCCTTCTGGCTGTGGTGGTTGAGCTAGTCTGCGAAACACTTCTTTACAATTCATTCAAGCTCAACAATATAACGTTTATAGCTGTGATCAACTGGGCAATAATTATTTATTCAAGCTCCCAAAATACGCCAAGATTTATAAACAAAAATAAGCAAATTAGCTGATAAGCAAAGGGTACCAAAACGGCCTTTGAGTTTTGCTGATATTCACTTCCATGTGTTCGTATGGCACAAGAATGAGTCGCTCTATTAGGCTATGTTTGGATTGGATTTATTATAGCAAGTACTGAAATTTTTAATTCATCCTCCTTGTTTTTTATGAGTGGATTAAGAACACAAGGACATTCTTTGGGGAAGGAGATTGATCAAGTTCGAACCCAACATTTGATCCTCGAAGGCTTGAATTTACATCTTTGTATGCGGCCCGTGGTTATACAATATATATTCTGCCCGTAATGCAATATTCAAATTTTCAAAATTTTGCCAAGTTTTTATTTTGATCATACGAGGTGTCCCATCAAATCATGTTAGAGGGTCCTATTTGCAACACATTTGTGAGTAAGAATTTTGCAAGTGTAACTCCAAGCCTAGTGGTTAAAGCCTAATACTTGAAGGTTTTTAAATAATAAATAGTATCGTACATAGAATGAGCCTGGTCGTTTTAGAGCTCAGGGTTTTCAATAAATGCTCAAACTCATAAACAAACCAAACCAACTTCAATCGAGTTATTTTCGAGTAAATTTCCAACAAATGGACCCTAAGCAGCTAATTCAAAATTGCATTATGTGAAAATACATTTTGAAAAATGAACTGGAGAATGCAAAACTAAATCTACCATCCAAATCAAATCTAGAATCTTAAAATAATCTACCATTTTTAAATTCTGATTACGCTTCTATTCACGAAATTCTTCTTGCAAAATTTATTATTTGAAAATTGACTTCTACACTCCCCTTTTTATTACATACACTCTTTTTTTTGTATTGATTTAGTGTGAATTTACTCTACTGCCCCTTAATGTGTAAAAAAATGAACTTATTTGGTAAAAAAATAAATTCACATGAATAAAGACAAAAAATGAAGTGTATGTAATAAAAATGAAAGTGGAGAAGTCAATTCCCGCACATAATGTATTATTATAGTTTCTTGTTATAATCTACCATCTAAATCCAAATCTTAAACTGATTAGCTCCAAAACACTCTCAAGTCTCAGCTCAGTCCCTCCCCTCAGAGTCCTGCATTCAAGCGTGCAAATGAGCCGAGTTTTGTAGTGTTTGAGTTCAGTTCATTTATTAAACGAGCTTCAAATTCAAGCCGAGTCCAGTTTATTTATTAAACGAGCCTCTATACTTTGGTCGTTTCCCACACGAGCCTAACACTCAAGTTCAAGCTCTGCTCGAGCGGAGTCTCGAGTAGCTGGATTCGTTTTGGGCTCTCTTTTTTTCTTTTTTCACGTCGTACAAAAAGAATTTCGCACCGCCTTGAATACATTTTCCCGCCAACATCACCGACAGAGAGCCACCGTCGTCTCTCAGATTATATATCCACTCATATCATCGATCTCCCTAAGCTCAGTTTCGTTTCCACGATTCCACAGGATTTTTTCGAGGTCAGTGCTCTTTAAACCCCGAATCAATTCGACGTTGATCTCATGTGTTGAATTCTACATGCAATTACAATGATTTTGCTTTCAGTTTTGATTTCATCAGCGAAATTTCATGAACACAAATCACCGATCTGTTACTTTGAACACATACATTCCATTTCATAGAACTGGTTACACTGAAATTGATTGATGAAAGGAGCTACACATTCGGGAGACTAACGGATGATTAATTAGGTCGAGAACATAACGATAACAGGAAGAAGAATCACTGAGCGTGATTCCGTTCCTCAATTACTTAGTAGTAGTTGTAGTAGTACATAGAAGCATAGCGGCTAGAACGTTATTGTAATTCACCGGAGTTTCGGAATTTGTGACCCTGCATGTTAGGAAAAAAGGAAATATCATCAGCTTTCAATTGATGTCACATGCGAATATTCCGATTGATGTTTGTTATCTGACGTTACGAAGTAAAGGAAATAGCTGATGCAATCAATAGTAAAGGAGAATATTTGAGGGAATTATTGAAAGGGAAAGACTACAATACACACCATTTATTTTGGTGTGTATCATATGCACCCTCCAAAATATTATGAATTATAGAGAAAATGTTATGAATCGTATTGCTAAAAAGTTATGAATCGTATAAAGATTAACTAGATACACTAAAATATTATGAATCATAATAAAAATGTTACGAATCGTACTGCTGAAAAGTTATGAATTCTAGAATAAAAGTTACGAAACACGCTAAAATGTTACCAATCGTACACCCTTGATGGGTTTGGGAAGGGTCTGGTTATTATAGAATATTCTTCTAACGTAGGGGGAAAAGTAGTGGAAAAAAGAGTAGTGCTATAGGGACCGACGGTCCCCATACCGAAATCGCACCGACGGCCGCGCTAGGCCATCTCCGGCCACCGGATGGCCGATCTGAGCCGTCCAAAAATTCTAAAAAAAAAAACGAAGGGGCCTTCGTGGGAATCAACGGCATTCGATGTGTGTAGGCACCCTATTTTTTATGATATATGTATAGACCGGTGATGGCCCGGCGCGGCCGTCGGTGCAATTTCGGTATGGGGACTGTCGGTCCCTATGGCTTTATTGTGGAAAAAATTCATGGAACTTATTAACTTGTATAGCATACTCTATAATTAGTTGTAAGTTTTACGGAGAAAGTTAAGGAAGAAGACAAAATCAACATAGAAGGTGATAGCTATATTTCATGGGTCACTGCATTCTAATAGAGTACTACAGACTTTTGCCAAACTACCTTGGTTCATCACTTCATCTTCACTTGTTTTTCCCAGAGTTCTTGTAGTTTGGATAGGGAACTTGGCCCTGCTCGATGTGCTTGACGTCCTCCACAAGGATCTCATATTGCCTCTTCACTTCCTCTGCAGTTTTTCCTCCCACAGCCCTGGCAATATTCTGCCAACGGTCAGGGGTATCTCTATCATACACAGCAAGGGCCTTTTCAAAGGCTTTGTTCTCCTTAGCAGTCCAAGAGCCTGAACCACGGGAAGACATTGATGCCATATGTTTCCGTAGAGTGGGAAGGAACACCAAAATTGTTAGTTTCAATGTATGATTGTGGATGTAAGGGTCTAGAAGAATTTGTGACTTAAAGGTGAAAAGGTGTGGAAATGGATTGGAAAAGCTGAAGCCTGAAAGGCAAAAAATAGTGAGAGAAGGGTGAAGAGAGTCAAAAAGGGAGACTCTAGTCAATAGCTGATATGTGCAAGAGGTGGCAATGGCTGCTCTTTATAAGCTCCAGGAATGGAGGGGGTGAGGTGGGGTCTATGCCAGTTGGCCTAGGAAAGTTGCAAAATTTTGAGAATTTCAACGATTTGTCTCCCTTAGAACCACAAAAGAAGGACAACGTGGTAGAAGAATCTGTTATCTCTCAAAACTTTTAATCCTTCCCTTTATACTGTATAAATGTTATAAGAAATTTTCATTCTTATTCTAGATGTCATATCCAGGGAGATACGCTTTCCGTTTTAACCCAAAAAAGAAGAAGATGTTCTTATATTGGAAATAACCCATTAGCAGTTCAAAAAATTAAAAAGTAAACGATCAGGATTCAAAAACAAACAAAATATGTCTCGTGCTTTGTTGAAATTTGGTCTTCCATCTTTGGTATGTCAACCAAGCTTACCATAATTTGTTCACGTGGTTTGGTTTTATTGGGACTGCCCAACTCCTGGATTCTAGGAATGTTCAGTAGTTTTTCACCTCTTTTTTCTGCCAAGATTAGGTGACAAGGCTTGAAACAAACCCAGGATCAGCCTCATTTTTCTGCCAAGATTAGGTGACAAGGCTTGAAACAAACCCAGGATCAGGTATTCCCCGTCTCATGTGTAACACACACAATTATCATCAGACCGGGCCTAGTCTCAGAAGTAACTTAAAGGGAGAGGAAGGAATAAAATACTAATCTTTCCTTCAATCCTCAAGGTTCGAAACTATTACCTCTTATATAAAAGTCACAAGCTCCGGCCAACTGCGACAATTCAATTTGTTGAAATTTTCAGTGCGCTAGGAAGATAAGAAATTATTAAGAATACTGCAAGCCACTACTTGTCTGTAACTATTTTTATGCAGTTTGCTCTGAAATATCACATTCTTAGTCAGAAGACTGTCATCTGCCCTGAGAATCAGGTGGGCCCAAATCTTGTGACCTTACAAATCCTTTCACGAGGCTGCCACAATCTAGGCTTTCTCCCTTAAGGGAAAGTAAATTTTAGTGCTCTATCCCATTATATGCGATCCCGTCCTGAACTACATTCCAAACCTTTTAGCTGGCTACCTGAGTCCGTACAATGATTATGTTGTGTTTTTCTCCAAGGAAAGGTCAACTATTATTACCTACTCTTTGCCAGCAGTCCAGACCATATACTCCGTCTGATTTGTGTTGGGTCACTTGGGCACAAATGTCTCCTGTCATCCATTTCCCAGGGGCCTTTTTTTTTTTCTTTTTTCTTTTTTCTTTACTGTGCTAGAACCAGAACATTTTAAAACTTAAATAGATTCTTAATTCTAATAAGGTGGTCCTTTTGAATCTCCATACGTTCTACTTTCCTTCAAGTTGAATATAAGTTCTGTTCCTACTTCCTAGTCTTGGCTGCTAGTTGAATATGGACTACCAGATTATCCAAGTGTCTATCCCGGTTGATTGGAACACAAGGTTTAGTTTGGTCTGGTTTATTTAGTTTGGCACATTGGGAAATGAGAACCCACTTGAGGGACAACTTGAACCCTTAGCTTGTTTATAAGGTAGAAGGGTTCGGGAATCTGGCTAACAATAGCTGGTTGATCCCTCATTACTATTGTGGCCCGTGTGGATGTTAGACAAGAAATAGCCTTGCAAAATGATTTCATCGAATTGGAGAGGACCTAGTCCTGCCCTCTGTCTAACAGATAAAAAAGCACATTTCAAGAAAAACAATATCCAATAATATGTATAGCAAGCAAATCTGTTGATGATTTGTTTAATTGTTTTCTTTGTCCTTAGTTGTTACTTCAGGATAGTGTGTTGGAACCACGAAAATTGACTTGTGGCTTTTGCAATTTGTTCTTTGATATTAGCCGATTATAGAGCAGAAAGTCAAAAACATTTGCTTCCAGTTTACACTTCCAGTCGTCCTCCAAGTTAAAAGAAAGGTGTTTGTGATTTTTACTTGACTTGATGCGTGGGTGAACATTTGGTTTGGGAATTCGTTGCCTTATGTCTGTTCGGCTTTCCACTTGTTTTTCACAATGAAGATCTCCAATAGGAAGAGAGAGTGAAATCATCCAAGTGGACCAACTGGACTTTTGCGTCTGGGCAAATAAAAGATTCTTTCAAATTTATTTGGCAGCCCATGACTAAATGCCCTTTTGACTGAGGCTTCTTGTTCTTTTTTTCCCTTTGCTTAGCTCTTTGTATTTATGGCTCCTGATATAAAGTTGCTCAGGAAAGCCATGTCCACCTCTCCCTCAATCATCTAGGATTCTGTAATTCAGCGGCACATGACGATACTACTTTGTAGGCTGGCAATTGGGCCAACGATAGGAAATTCAATGAAAAGAGTCTTGGGTTAACTCCATGAAGTTTTTTTTTTTTTTTTTTTCGTTTTTGAAATTTGACTTCATGAAGTTTGTAAACTCTTATTTCCCTGGCTATTAGGTAGTCTCTGATACGTAATCAAAAGAGTGCAAAGCTGTGTATTTGATTTCTAAACAAATCCAAAGATGCACTTTGGACAAGTATCTGAATCCGCAAGGGAACAAATAGGGGGAACCAAAATATCTGCTTGGGATGATATTGAGATCTCTTTAAGAGAATCAAATTTCAGAGGGTTGGCGGTGTGATACCATATGGATTTAGACAGCAAGTGGCATTGGCTGGCTAGCACCGACTTGTGGGCCTCACGTTAGATAAAATCTTGCAAGTAGCCTCCAGTAGTCCATAGCAAAGTTTTCAGAGGTGAAAGCGTAAGGCGAGGCGCTTGACCCTCCATGGGACAAGGCGTATGCCCCGAGGCATTGAGGCATAAGCTTTTTGATTTTCTATTTTTTAAATAATTAAATTAATTAAATAACTTAAAAATACAAAAAATGTGCAGTTCATAAAAGATAGACTAATACAAAAAGATAGCATAAAGTAGAATATCAATTAATGACTTATTATAACCTTATTAGTTAATAACTAATTGAGAAACCCTATAACATCACTTTATTAGTTGTTAACTTTTTATCTTATTAACTTATCACTTTATATTAGCAATAACAGAACACAGCAATTCATCATTTAGTAAAGGAAAATAAAGCACAACTGTTTTAAAGGAAAATAGAGCCCGATTGTAGATAATGATCAACTTCAACAAGGCAGCAGAGAGAGAAGGTTTGAATTAGGAAATTACCAAAATTAGATTAGGAAAATTTCTCTCCTAAGGCTTATGCCTCACCTATCGGGGTGTAAAAGGCGACTGAGGCGTACGCCTAAGGAAATTAGGCGACTGCCTTTGTGGTTCACCGCCCAAATTTTCAAGCCCTGAGGCGTTTTGGCACTGCCTCACCGCCCTAACTCCCCAAGGCGAGCCTAGAAGACGCCTTTGAAAACATTGGTCCATAGGATTCATGATTATGAGGATCTAAAAAGGATGAGAGTGGCATGTAGAGACCCTCATGTCACGGCTTCTATTTCATAATTTTAGGTAATTTACTGGTTTATGGTAGTGCTATTGTGAATGAAATGTGACTTAGCTCATACATTTAGATGGATGAGATTTCTCTGCACAAGTTGTCAACTCATTCAGCTAATCCCGTGTTACTAGAAAACATTAAGAACCTGCGAATTTCCTATTGAAATGCATAATTCCGAAGCACAGGACATCTTTGTTCCAAAACGATTAAGTTAATGATCCAAAACAATCCAAAACTCCTTCCTATTAGTAATTTGTAACATTTCCCTTGGAGAAAAGAACGAAAACATGCATACTAAAGTAAAGGAAGTGGACCTTTGGTAGGAGAAAAAATTAGCATATTTCATACCAATCCCAGAGATGTGTTTCGCATGAATAATATTTGTTCAACATAACATTGTTTAGCTAATTTTTTCTCCGGAGACGAGCACAGTCTGATTTGGGATTCTGTTGAGGCCTACTCTTATTGTCCCACAATTTAGGATTTGTGGCGCACCACACTTTGGTTCCTGTTGTCGTTCCGCATATGGAAACACTCTGTTCCATGTAACCATAGGACTATTTCTTTCCTAATTGTCTTAAACACATGCTGATATGGGGAAAATTCCTGTTCCAAGATTAAATTTTTCATTGTATGCAACTCTTTACTATTCTTGTCTGTGAAACGATAGCAAAAATTGAAAAAGTTGAAAGATACTTGTGGTCCTTATTATCAAGTTGCACAAGTCACGTCAATGGGGATAGCGGCACAAGCTAATGGGGCTAGTGGTGATCATTGGTTGAAAGTTACTTCTGCAACTTTTTAGGAATCTATACGAAAGAAAGGTGATTTCAGAATTTAGATACATACACTTTCCTACTGAGATTTGGAATCCTTATCATCCTATCTATCTCGTATAGAAAGTAACGTGTGTGGATTCTCCTCTCTCCCTTCCTCTGAGGTCTTTGTCCGCCTGGTGGTCCTTCTTCCAAGTTGGAGAAATGGACCACCTTGGCCTCTTCATGGTCCGAGGCATTTCTTTGCTCGCAGACAGGTTGGTAAGTTCTAACCAGAACTGTGGTAACTGATCATTTAAAAGTTCATAGCTCATAATATGAGTTAAGCCCTTCCTTCCACTTGCTTACCATCTGCTTTTAGAGGCAATATCTTGGGCAAATTGGAAAATATAGCTTTCAATTGTTGGATTTTGCTGCAAGGAAGAGAAGGATCATATGGGATTTCATCTAGTGGGGACCGAGGCGGAAAACATTCCTTTGAATTTGAATCAAACCTGCCTGGTTAATAGTAGTCTTTTGCAGATGTATGGATCTATTTTCTCCTCATGTGATTTCCATGGAAATTTTTTAGGCCACGGAGAATAACTTGAAAGTTGATAATGCATATGTGGGATATATAAATAGGAAAAGATATGGTGCTCATTTAGACACGAACAATAAGATGAAGGCAAAGAATTGATGTCAGGGATAATAGTTGGATGAACTGGTTAGAGTATCAGCCAATCAACAGTCCTTTCTCGAGGCTGTTCCAATGAAATTCTAGCTTCAAGTTGTTGAGCGGTCGTTATTGAATCCTAACAGTATCATATGTACCACATGCTTACACCAGCACTTGGATGCTTACGTTAGAACATTCAGTGGCTGTTACCAAGATATTGTGGGGGCATAGATGCTCCTGTCATCATCCTGTTTTGTTCAGTCTATCCAAAGTCAACGTTTCTCTTACATCACTTCGGTTAATTCTCATAAAACATAAAAGCTGTTCTTCAGGATTTTTCTTCCAAAAGCTTAATAACTGATTATTAACAGAATGGGGATCTCAAACTTCTTGTAACAAACTAACCCGTTGGGCTATGATATGTTAAGTGTACATGTTAATGTGTGGCTGGTACTTTCTGTCTTTCTGATGTAGTTGAAGTCGCTGATGTTATTTTTAATCTTTATAATTCTGAATCAATAACTGCATGAAAAAGTACTTGATTGAAGTTGATTTGCTTGCATGAAAATGATGATGCTTATTCTTAACTCTAGCTGTGCATGATGAAGATCTTCGACTCTTTGTTCACAATGTGGTTATTTTCTCTGCTGAGGTTCATATAATCCATCTTTTAAACACTTCCACGTAAATCTGTAAATTTCATCCTGACCATTTTTTGAGTTCTAGTTAGTGTTAATTTTGCTGGTACTCTGAATAGGTAAGGTTTCATTTAGTCGCAGGTTTGACCGTTTGAGTATATGCCTTGTTTAGGTAAAGAAAAATGTCATGTGCATTCATCTTTTTACCTTGTGAAACTATCGGATGATTCAGATCTAGCTATGAACCAGGTTTACCGGGATCTATCTTCTGAGGGCATGTACCTTGTGGAAAATTAACTGCTCTAAACAGATGGTAATGAAACTCCCTGATTGAGTCTGCAACATACACTGAGCTTAGATATTCCAATAGCTTAATATGTTCCAACCCCTAACCCAACAAAATCCCCACCAATTTGGATGCTTGCTGGGGATCAATAATCTACATGACTACATCAACCTAGATTGTGATCCCCAATAATGTTTAAGTTGTGCGAAATACCATGATCACATCCTTAACTATTCTTCAATATTTGAACAATGTATTTGTATACATTAACATATTCTCACCAGTATCTTCAATGTATAGATGTTGAAACAGAATCTCAAATTGGCAAATTGTGCCATATCAAAACCAACTGGAACATTGCCAGCTATTGAGAAGATGGGATCTCATTGATGATAAGGTAAAGCATTTTATTGCACATTATAGCATTACTTCTATGTGATGTCCAGTTTATGCAAAACCATGAAATTGGTTGGTGGACTTGCTTCAAATTCTTCTTCTTTCGTTTGGAGATAGACATACCGAAATCTGATTCTCATATAGATATCATGTTGCATGTGTTACCTGTGAAATTGAATTACAACAGAAAGGAGACCGTGAGAATGCAGAAAACTTGCAGTTTAGTTTGCAAATGCAGAAAGTGTAACCGTGTCTGGTACTGGCTTTTATCAGCAATTCAGCACTTAGTTCTCCATCAAATCATCACGTAATCTTGATCAAAGTTCCACCAACCTAGTGGGAAAAGTTTGACCATGACCAAAATTTTTATGGTTTCCTCTTTTGCCATTGGCTGTTGTTCTAAACAGCAAACAGTCATCTATCCATTATAGATACCAAAAGATCCATAAAATGCTGCTCCATTTCCTTACTTGAATTGGCTGGACTGGCTAGGCAAATTGGGCTTGGACCAGGAAGTGGGCCGCCCAAACCAGGGTAGCGTCAGGAAGCCCAAAGTGGCCAGGCTGGCCTTGAGAGGCCTGGTTTTGGAACCTTGCATGGACTTGGTAGGGAGGCCATTTTGGGCCTACCGATGCAAATAAGCTGAGCCTACAAGGAATAAAACTTGATGGGCCTCATTTGGAGTTGGTCTTCAAGGCGATCGTCACTTGAGCGGACTTATACACAGAATCTCACAATCAGCATGGTTCTCCGAATCGC
Organism: Rhododendron mucronatum var. ripense; assembly: GCA_019656295.1. Classification (NCBI taxonomy): domain Eukaryota; kingdom Viridiplantae; phylum Streptophyta; class Magnoliopsida; order Ericales; family Ericaceae; genus Rhododendron; species Rhododendron mucronatum. Next base: position 1,686,821 of record BPLT01000041.1, read on the forward strand.
CTATCTATTATTGAGTGCGCATTCCTGGCTCTTATTCCTCGACTCTTCGAGTAATGATTAGTATCTTCTTTTTGGGCCTATCGTTCCGATTCTTCTTTTTATCAATCCCCATTCCCCCTTATCACTTGAAAAGGGCCGATTGACCTGGATACGGGGTGAGCCCAAGTTGCTAACACTGCATCACTGCTATGTGATGCCGAAAGATCTGCAAAAGAATCATAAAGGCCAGGGGGGCTTGACTTCTCATCGTCTTATTCATCTCTAATGGCAAGGGGGAAGGCCCACTTCTCTTCAGGCAACTCTAGCAATATACTGTTTCTCTCTTAATTGCTTTCTCACTTGCATATCGGAGGGCATTTTTGAACCAAAACCCTTGGTCCTAGTTGGATCTTGACATGCGACATCTTCGAACCAAAACCCTTGGTCCTTCTTGTTGGATCTTGACATGCGACATTTTTGAACCAAAACCCTTGGTCCTTGTTGGATCTTGACATGGAAATGTTAAAAAAGGTAACACTAGGCTCCGATTCCATTCCATTCGAAGAAAGTAACTTACCCTTTGATCAAAGTCATGGCAAATTATCCTCCAAACATCCCTTCAAACCAATGACTTCAGATGCGACTTGCATTCAAAGGCTGGATGATTCACGGACTCACGCCGTTTGTTGAAGACGACTAGTCGATGATTCACGGGATTTCGCAGCTCACACCTTTTGTTGAAGAAGACTCTCACACCGTTCGTTGCTTTCTTCATCGATGCAAACAGTCTTATCCGTTGTATGAAAAATGTATACAAGCGGGTACAAAACCTTGGGCCAATAAAGAAAAACAACCTGCTATAATGCTATAAAAATCTATTTGAATGCGCTATTTCAACGTGGAAACTCTGATGTACAAGTAAGCAAATTAGAGTAGATGTACCGGTTCAATGCAAATATATGCAATGCAGCAGCTCAATTTCCTTTGCGTTCTAAGATGACTAGGTAATAGCTAAATTTGCCATAGTGCACCTAATTTATTTAGATAATCAAGTCTCCATTCTTGTAAATTTTAATTTAGATAATCAAGGCTCCATCCTTGTAAATTTAATTTTCTTTTCCGTTTAATATTTTTGTTTGTTCACCCATATCCGTTCAGTAGTTGATCCGTCCGGGGCTCTGTTCTCTGTTCAGTTGACAGAAAATTCTTCTTCGTTTTGGGCGTTTGTTTTTTTTTTTTTTGACAAGACATATTGGCAAAACCTATTTTGCAAAAAAAAATGTCTTGATTCGCCTAGACAACAAAGCAGAAGTTTTAACATCTAGAAGAATGTAAAAACCAAAAAGAACCAAAAACCATTCATCACACAGCACAATTGAAGCCCCAATTAATTCACTTTCATTCATTCATTGAATCTTCTTTTTCACTCATTACCAGAATCAAAAACATCACGGACGCATCTCACAGAGAACCAGCGGTCAAAAAAAAGGACAGTAACACTAACAAAGTAACCAACGAGATAACCCCTAAAAACGACGACAGAACAAATACCCAACACATAACTCAACAAGAACCAGCAAACACCAGATAATTTCCCAAGTTCAACCTCATATTCGGAAACCCTAGAAAACCTAACTCCTCCAGCTTCCACCATCACCACCTGCCCTCGACGAGTACCTGGACCCACCATCCCTATCCCTGCCACCGCCTCCATATCCACCACCACCGCCTCCATATCCACCACTACCGCCTCCACCACTCCTGCTACCGTAACCACCACCGCCGCCTCCATAACCGCCTCCGTCACGGCGTCCACCGCCGCCACCTCCACCGCTGCGGAATCCGCCTCCGCCGCCCCCGCCACCGCTTCCGCGGGACTGAGCCTCGTTGACGGTGATGTTACGGCCGTCGAGATCCTGCCCGTTCATCCCCTCGATCGCGTCCTTCATCGACTGCTCGTCCTTGAACGTCACGAATCCAAATCCCCTCGATCTCCCAGTCTCCCTATCATTGATAATCTGTATCCAAAAAAACCCACAAAATCGATCAGATCTACCATACATATAAACAGATCAAATATATAAACGTATAGAAAGATCTGAAAAACGATGGATGTTCTCTTTTGACAAGACGAACGTACCGTTTCAGGGGATTCAATAAAAGTGAGAGAGAGTAACATATAGTAATCGCAAGAGAGAGAACAGTAAAACAAGTAACACAGATCTAACGGACGGTGATGGACCGATCTCCGCGACGTCAGATCTAGCGGTAACGGACCTTCGATTCAATGACGTCGCCGTACTGAGAGAAGGCCTGCTCGAGGGAGTGGTCGTCGGTGGCCCACGCAAGGCCTCCGACGAAACATCTGTACTCAACATCCGCCATAGAGAATTTTTTAAGAGAGAGAGTGTATGGAGAGAGATCCGAAAAGGGCGAGAGGGCACGAGGAAATTAGGGCTGAGGAGGGTAGGTCTATATAGGACGGGAGGTGGGGTTAACTAGGGTTGGGTTAAGTTAACCGGGGTGCGCAGTGCGCTCCTTTGTGTGGTGTGTGTGGGTTAACTCAACTGGGGTTAGGGTAAAGGATAGGAGCGGCGTAATGAGTGCGGGGGGTTGGGGGGGGACCACTCGGGTGTGTGTGAATGCGGGGGGAGATATTTAAGGATATTATTTTCCAAAAAAAAAAAATATTTAAGGATATTCAGGGGGTGGGGCCCACCGTCACGTGATTGACTGGAGGAATCTACACGGGAGATATTTTCTAGGGTTGGACTGGCGTTCTGGGAAAATATCTCCGGGTTTTATTACGGTTGCGTCCTTGATTTTGGTTGGAATTTCACAAGAGGCTTATAATAGTAGGAGTACATGAATTTAAACCATGAAAAATAAATGGACGATTCAGATTCACATGGATTGAATTCATAGATCTTTTCAGTTTTATATATATTTATCGGCATCTCAGTACATCAATTGTTTATTTATGCAGAAAACTAAATTGACGGAAGACTTTGTCGAATAAAGAATTTATTATTTTAAAAGAACCATCGGTAGTTTGAATGGACACCAATGTCTAACCAATTTTCTTTTTTGAATGAATGATGTATGCAAAACAAAATATCTTATCGTTCAACATCATGATGGGTCAGTTTTCCGTCACATGAATTATCACGTTGAGGATTTTGATTCATTTATCAGAGCAACTTATATAATGTCAAAAGAGATCATAACAACACCACTTCATAGCAATGAATAAAGATTTGATTATTTAAATGCACTTATATTGATTCCAATTACTGTTACACGTTTTAAAATAACTTGTAGGATATCGTTGCCGTCTTGTAAAGGATAAAACAAAAACTTTGCCAGCACACATAATTAAGATATAGATATATGGACATAACTGTGTTTGAAATCATTCGATTCATACATACGTGCACTTATTAGACGGTTCCAGGCACAATTGTTTTTCAGATCTCCGTTTCAAATTGGTGTTCCTCGACCCGTACCCGGCCGGGAAATAACAGAGCAATCCATAGCAACCGCAAAGAGTGTTTTGTATTGCCCAATTTTTTTTAGGGCTTCTAGAAGCAAATCACAAGGCCCAAACCCTAGCCCATTGTCTCGAGATACCAGGAGTTATTTTGTTCTTACCAACTCTGTGTACTGGCCGATTATTTTGGGCCATCAATGTTCCCGACTTCTAGCCTTTAATGCGGCCCATCTCCTGCCTTGAAATATTACTAGTAGATGTCACTACATGAGTTTAGCAAATCATGCCAAATTAACATAAGTTTAGCCAAACGGGTCACTGTGTAAAAATTTAGACGAGTGAGACATAGGCTACTGTATTGTATTGTATTGATTGACTTCACCGCATAAGTGACGTTCTGACTCAGAATAGTAAATTAGTAATCAGCCCACCATTTGTTCGAAAAAGATTAGGCTATTTTTCTTTATCTACATTTTTATGGGGTGGATTTTTAAGGGCTTTTTGAACTTTTATCATTTTCTCCAATTAAAATTCGTATGTTTTCTAACTCATTATCATCGGGTTCTTAGTGCAGTTTCTCTTCACTTGTTTTATCATGAGAAAGACCTAAAATCGTTTGGGAAATTGTTGAATATCCGCATAAAAGCCGATTCAAATCCAGCATTAGTCATCCTCCCACAAATTGCCAAATACTAGAAATAAGGAAACAAATTGGAAAAAATGGGGGATATATGAAACTATGTGCAAATGTGATTTTCTGGAGTGAGGAGCTTAAGGTGTTTTGCATTTTTAAACACAGGCCCATGGTTAGTTGGCCCAAGTTAATACCCAAACTCAATGGGCCTTACTGTGAAAACTACAGGCCTGATGGTCTGGGCTTCCATTTGGACTGGCATATGTCAACTGAAGGCCTAAAATCTTGGCCTGCACAAAGGCAAATGAAGTTGTGATTTGTAAAGGCTTTCTGTTGGGAAAATGACGGCTTGGGACGTGTTTTAATAATTAATACCCGTTAAGCACATACTAAGAACATTTGTTAATACTGAAAATGTCCTTGACTGATATTAATTATCAAAACACGTTATTGGCCGTCATTTTTCCCTTTCTGTTAAGCAACTTTGAGGTGTCAATTGTATTTATTGATATGGATTCAGCTCCTTTCCCAATCTATGAAAATGGATTGGATTGTCCAGTTGGCCCATTTGATAATCCAAACCGTTCGTATTTGAGAGCTTGTCTAGAATATTGGTCACACCAAAAATTCAAGCTGATCGGATATAATTTGATATGATTTTGAAACACATTTGTTAAAACATAACAAAATTACAACACCGAATTGGAACCCCTTTAACCCATCCATCTCAAGACAAATGTATTCTGAAACTATATCAACCCATATCCGATTAACCTGATTTTTGACGTGGATAATGTTATCGACAAACTCTAAAATGCCAACGGTTTGAATCATCAAACGGGCTCACAAACCCGCCAAGTTAATGGTCTAGTCCATTTTCATGCACCGAAAAGTATCTTTTCCTATGGATACGGATGCCCTTGCCTGGTTTTCAGATTTAGAGTTAGTCCATAAACTCTTAGAAAAAAACGTTTTAAATTGAGAATATTAGGTAAGAATTAGATAAATTTTTTAAAGGATAAAGTGGGGTTGGTCATGTGTAATTTGAAGTTGAACCCTTCAATGATATCATAATCATTAGGTTTTTTTTTTTTTTTCCTTCTGAACATCACCTAATCATTGAGTAGGTGGAGACTTAATGCCAATTTTCTATTCGGAAGTTGTTACACTAATTTACTTCAAAGTGTAGAAAAAGCTGATCATATTTGTGATCGTATTTGCTGTCCATGATGTTGGTATTGTTCCCATTAGTTTTACTCTTTCCCTCTTGTTGGCCCCCATGTGAGTATAATTTGGGGTTTAGTTTGGCTTTTTCTTTTTCTTTTTTAATCGACGACAAGGGGTGTTCGAACCTGTTTACATGCACCTCAATTAATTGCCTCTCCGGTTCGGTCAAAACAGGCCATCGACTCTGGGATTGGAAAATTCACAATAAATTACTTTCTTGTGGTCTGATCTCAAGAATTGAATTCTAATCAATTATGTGAAGAACAAACTCACCAACCAACTGAACTAACCCGGGGCAGCTTTGGGCTTCTATTATTGAGTCATTGACCAGCTCATTGGGACTTCAGAAAACTCCACTTCTGGTTCTCACACTTCACGCGTACGTGGATTCTCTGTTTAGTTGGCAATTCAAACTATTAATTTAGTAGGTTTAAATGTATTTACCGTCCATGCAAAAAAATCAAATTAATTAAACATTAACGGTTTTACTTGAATGAAACGTTGTTGTCAAAAGAGAAATGGAGGGTCAAGTCGTATTGCAAATACAATTTGATTAAGTTTTTACCAGTATCCAATTAACCCAAATTTTTCCGCATGGATAATAAACACATCGAAAACTAATAAATGAACGATTTTGTTTGTCACATGATTTCATATTCCAAAAAAAAGAATTAAAAGTAGTTAATGTTACGGAGACTAAATCAACACATGTATACCATACTTACAGTACATAGAGTCGATGAGAGAGGAAATAAAGCACGATATTGACACCAATAGATTATTTCTTCTACCTCTTTGTTTAGAATTTTAAGCATTGTAAGTGCGGGTTTTGACTGAGACAACATATAAAGGTGTTTGCCTATGAGTTATTTGGATCGATGGACGTTGATAATTATTTCAGTATTTTGTTCAATACGTGTTCAATAAACACCTAACATAAAATTTAGGGAATTGATATTCGCGCTCCAAAATTTACTGCAGGCGCTCCTTTTATTGTTTTTACACTGTGATGTTGCTGGCAACATCACAGTGTAAAAACAAAAAAACACAAAATATACAATGATGTTGCCAGCAACATCACAGTGTAAAAATAAAAAGGGGAGCGCCTGCAGTAAATCTTGGAGCGCGAATATCAATTCCCAAAATTTAAACCAAGAATAAATGGTGTTCTGCAGCTGGATGATAGTCAGGAGGGGAGTTATAGATTAATGGGCAATCAATCTGATTGAGATTTGCATAATCAAATGAAAATGAAACGAGGGTGGATTTTGGAAAGGGAAAAAAAAAAAAAAAAATCAAAGAGGAGACTGGAGAGGATGTTGCCCCCCCCCCCCCCCCCCCCCCCCCCCCACACCCCTTATCTCCCTTCTGTCAACCGAAGAACCTGAAAGAAGTAAATAAGGACAGAGAGAGCAGGTAGAGAGAGAGAGAGAGAGAGAGAGAGAGAGGCAGGCAGGCCTAATTCTGCCAGAAGTGAAGCAGCAAATGTTGAAGAACCCAATCAAAAGTTCGTTGATTTTGACAATTAGGTGAGTCCTAAACTTTTAGAGAGAGAAATGCAGATTACGTACATACCCAACACTGCTTCGTTCACACAGAAACCTTATATAGGTGACTAAGCATGAATATGCAAAGATTATTCAGCCATTCTTGTAGTAATTCCCAGTAGTTATGGTGAATCAGCCTCGTATAGTTGTTGTTTTAGCCATTTTGTTCTACCAATTTCACTCCACATTGCAACAACTAGGGCCCTTGAATTCAACTGAGAGAACAGCTCTGCTTCAACTCAGATCATCATTAGGGTTGAGAAGCAAAGAGTGGCCGTTAAAAGCTGACCCTTGCTCAACCTGGGTTGGTGTCCAGTGCCATAATGGCAGTGTCACTGGGCTCAACATTACTGGGTTTCGAAGAACCCGAATCGGGAGTCGAAACCCACAATTCTCAGTTGATGCTTTGGCTCGTTTACCCCTCTTGAGTTCGTTTAACGCCTCTGGGTTCTTGCTTCCCGGTTCGATTCCCGGCTGGTTTGGCCAGCAGCTCCTTTCCCTCCAAGTTCTTGATCTTCGGTCTTGTTCTGTTATAGGTCCTATCCCACCTAGTCTTGGAAATTTAACAAGTCTTGATATTCTTTATTTATCTGGGAACAGTCTCACTGGTGTGATCCCTTCTAGTTTAGGTCAATTGTCACGTCTTTCAGTTCTTGATCTCTCTCGTAATTTGCTTACTGGAGCTATTCCTCCTGCAATTGGGACTTTGTCCAATCTCCAAGTGTTGAGTCTTTCTAATAATAGTCTTTCTTCTTCGGTACCCGCCCAACTAGGAGACCTTTCTAGTTTGGTTGACCTTGATCTCAGCTCCAATTCATTATCTGGGTCAATACCCATGGAGCTGAGAGGATTACGGAGTCTCAGAAGAATCGTAATTAGGAACAACCAACTTGCTGGCTCATTGCCAGGTACCTTGTTCATTCCTCTAACCCAGTTGCAGGTTATAGTTTTAAATCACAACAATTTCACTGGTGACCTGCCGGAAATATTTTGGTCAATGCCTGAATTGCTTTTTCTTGATGCCTCTGCCAATAACTTCACTGGTACTCTTCCCAACAATATTTCAAATGCTAATGCCACTGCTGCAGTATTGAACCTTTCTCAGAACTCCTTTTATGGAAGTCTCACATCTGTACTTAGCAGATTCAGTTCGATCGATCTGTCTGGTAATTATTTTCAAGGCCCGGTTCTGGATTATGCTCGTGGTAATGCATCTCTTGATAGGAATTGCCTTCGGAACTTGTCAAGTCAGAGGAGCAGTACGGAATGTGCATCATTTTACAAAGAGAAGGGGCTGGAGTTTGATCATTTTGGACTCCCAAAACCTCCAGAGATGAGCCGCAGAAACTTGTTTATAATAGCAGGAGTTGTATGTGGGATAGGGTTTATTGGACTTTTGGTAGTTTTGCTGGTGCTGCTTGTTGTGTGCACCCGCAAAAGTCGTGAAACAAATAAAAGAGGGACAGTAGTGGGACCTGTTCCTGTAGGCCAAAGTCTACCGCCTCCTGGATCATCGTTCAAATTTTCGAGTCTTGGAGAATCATTTACATATCAGCAGATTCTTGAGGCAACAAATAGCTTCAATGGTACAAACCTAATAAGAAAGGGCCATTCAGGCGAACTCTTCCATGGAATGCTGGGAGATGGGACCCCTGTAGTCATAAAAAGAGTTGTCTCAGACAACAAGGAAGCATACATGTTAGAATTGGAATTTTTCAGTAAGGTTTCTCATATACGATGTGTTCCCCTCCTGGGACATTGCTTGGAGAACGAAAATGAGAAGTTTCTGGTTTATAAATATATGCCAAACGGGGACTTGTCAAGTTCATTGTACATGAAATCAAACTCAGACGATGACTCTTTGCAGTCATTGGATTGGATAACGCGATTGAAAATTGCAACCGGAGCTGCAGAGGGTTTGTCTTATCTACATCATGAATCCAATCCACCCCTTGTGCACAGGTACTACTGGTTTTGTCTGTGTTTCACCTATTTTTATTCCCATTTGAGTATGTTTTCCAACTTGTTCTGGGTGAGTTGTTGTGGTGTAATACTGCATCTTCTGCATATGAAACAAATTTACTTGTTACTTTCAAGTGCTAATAGCGTTACACTTCCGCTAATCAGACTGCTTATTATACCTTGTAGAGACATTGGTACCTCACTTGTCTCCTTTTATTTAGCTGATGAACACTTCTTGAAAGTTCTCCGACTCTCCATTTTTGGCAGTGTTAAAAATCTTGTCACATATGAAAATCCCTTGGCCCAAGTAGTCCTTTAAACAATGGAGACAATTAAAAAATGTCGGGCAACTTGTCTGGTTCAGAAGAATAATATGTAGAGGACATTAGATAATACCACCGAGTTTTTCCACAATGAACGGGGGTGGTTATTATTAAGGCAATATTGAACCATCTTTGGTTCAAGGGTGACCACCTACGCTTCTCCATGGTGTTCTTTCGGGTTTTTGGTTCCTTCTACGAAAGCATCAATTGCAACATCTAGAAAGATCCAAATTTTTGTAGGAGAAGACAGAAAAAGGGCCATCAAGTTTCCATAGCTCAGCTAATATAAGATAAACTTAAAACTGTTTCTTCCAAAATTTCTCTCTTTCCATTAGGAGTACCTTATTACATCCTAATAATTCGATAAACATATGGCCATTTGCACTTCTAGAGCATGTTGTGTACTACATTCTCGTTCTCCTTCCCGTTCCTATTATGTTTAGTCTTGGCCAGCTTGCTAGAAATTTATGCCTTGTGGTTCAAGTAATGACATATGTTCTTTTGTTGTCTGAAGAGATGTTCAAGCCAGCAGCATACTTCTTGATAACCAATTTGAAGTACGGCTTGGGAGCCTCAGTGAGGTTTGTGCTCAAGAAGGGGATACTCATCAAAGCATGATAACCAGGCTGCTGAGAATGCCGTCGTAAGTATTCTTACTTTTACCTTTAATCTTCCGTATATCTGACATCTGTTCAGTTTACGTTTTCTAAATGAAAATCACAAATCACAGTCACATTAGACATAAAGGTCCATGGTATCAGATGCAAAACTTTGCCGACGACGAACTGTAATTACAGAGCACATAACCTCTAGCTAGATCCAGATTAGACATTGTTTGATGTTCTCACCTAAGAAAATGACCCCAACTTGCACATTCTTGTTACCTTTTTCAGAAATTCCACCACATTGCATATTTATTGCTAAGCCACCTTTTCATGGAGAAAATATAATTGAAGTTATATTCTTTCCAATGATATCAATGCTGTTTTCAATTTATAATAACAATTTCTTCTCTTTATTTCATGCAGAACATCTGAGCAAGGCACTTCAGGTATGTGAAATTCGGTACCTTTCAAGTTCAGCCGTCGAGTTATCTTTCTTGTTTTCTAGAATGCACCTAAATTTAACTTGAATAACTAGGAAAAAAAAAATTTACACTTTATTAGATGTTTGGCAATCAAACAAGTACGAGTACCTCATACTATCATAATCTATAAAAGCTTATGCCTCTACTAATGTTTCTAATATTTTCTTTGGCAATGGCTAGGTTCTCCAACATCTACGTGTGCCTACGACGTTTACTGCTTTGGAAAGGTGTTATTAGAGCTAGTAACAGGTAAGCTTGGAATCAGTGCATCAAGCGAAACCAAAACGAAGGAGTGGTTGGAAGGTACATTGCCTTGCATAAGCATATACAATAAAGAACTCGTGACAAGTATCGTAGACCCGTCTCTTATCATCGACGAAGACTTATTAGAAGAAGTTTGGGCAATGGCAGTCATCGCGAAATCTTGCCTTAATCCCAAGCCTTTGAGGCGACCGCTTATGAGATTTGTCCTAAAAGCCTTGGAAAATCCTTCCAAGGTAGTGAGGGAAGACCACACTAGTAGCTCTTCCAGGCTTAGAACTACCTCTACAAGATCTTGGAACGATGGTTCACTGTCCGGTAGCTGGCATCGTAGCTCAGTGGACGCGGTAATTAGCCACGCCGGAAAAGGCGATGGGCGGAGCAGCTTTAACCGGATGGAAACCTCAGTTTCTCGGGGAAATGGACAGAATGGCGGGGGTGATTATTTGGCCTCGGCTAGGCGGCATTCGACCGAGATATTCCCTGTACCATTTGATGAGTTTGATGTAGAGAGAGACGGAATGAGTAGAAGGGAGATCAATTATTCTTGATTCTTTTGTAGTATATTTGTTAGGATCTGGGGATTTTTGTTTTTGCCTGGGGTTGTAGAAGGGAGTGAGAGAGGGAAGGATGCCATTGGTGGCAGTTCTTGCCATTGTTTTGTTTGAGGGCTTGTTTATGGTCAAAACAAGCAGCAATTTTTTATTTATTTATTTTTTTTGTCTGTTTGATTTTTACTGGTCATTGCATTGCTTGGAATGTAAATTGTAATTATGCGGCCTTTCTTCGTTTGGAATGGATTTTCCCTTTTGAGTCGTGAAAAACTTATTCCGCGTTCGAGGAGCCAAGCGCTTGTAAGATCAATTTTGCATTAAGATTGAGTACGAAAACGTACAAATGTAAGTAGTAGCAAGGGTGAAGTTATTGAAACGAAAGCATTTGCTTTTTGTAAAATTGAGCAGTTTCGTCTTTATGAATTCAGAAAAACATACATAGTGGTTAAAGCTGATTTTTTACAAGGTTTCATAAAATATTATTTTAAAATTTATGGATATATTTTGTATTTTTGTGGGGTTCGGAGTGGGCTCCAATGAACTTGCGGTGGACAGTTACCGCGTTCCATGCGAACTTTCTCTCGGGCATTACCATAAGAATTTCAGATTCGTTGAAAGGCGAGAATGACCGACCACTCGAGAGATTATTCAGTGCCATTGGAGCACCATGTGACGGTGTCCCAAGCCTCTTCCCGTAGTGGGCCCCGATGAACTTGCAGTGGACGGTCACCGCGTTCCATGGTGGGCTTTCTGGTAGCTATCCCTCTCAGGCATTACCATAAGAATTTCAGATTCATTGAAAGTCAAAAAGGACCAACCCCTCGAGAGATTATTCAATGTCCTTGAAGCACCATGTGGCGGTGCCCCAAGCCTCTCCCCATCTCATATTGTTGTCGGATTCTCACACTTAATCTCATATTTCACATAAATGTGTGAATGAGGGGAGGCCTGGGACACTAGACATTGAATAAATTTCTCCAAGGTGAGAATCAACGTAGTGGGACAAAATAAAGGAAAACAAAATAAAGTTTAAGGACTAGAAAAAGAGGTCCCACCGAGACTTGAACTCCGGTTACTAGATTCAGAGTCCAATGTCCTAACCGCTAGACCACGGGAAGACTTGTCCCCCTTCTAAATTTAAGTAACAATGAAGCCAATAATCATCACCACTCATTTTGATCTTATCCTCATGATAGTAGTATATTCGAAGAAGTACGGGATAGATATGGTTCAAGAATAGGCCATAAACAAGCTAAGTCCAGCTTTGTTACGTTCGAACTCGACTCATTTAGTCAAAAACTCGAGATCGAACTTAAGAAGTAAATGACTCAAGCCCCATTCATTATTAAAACGAGTGAATTTTTTGAATGTTCGGCTCAACTGATTTTTAGTACTAAACAAGACCAATACTCGAGCTTGAGCTCGGCTCGATTGGTTTGCAGTCCTATTCGAGAATGAACGGACGCAATTCATATTTATGAGAAATAGATACAAAATTACACGGCCTGTTATACTCCCAGTTCGGTACAATCCCACTAAAATGCTATGGGAGAGACTGTTCCTCACTGATCACTTTAACGACGGAACCAATTTCCGATTCAAAAATCAGAGAGAAAATGCGACGCCAGTCTTTTATATTCCGATGCGACAGAGAGGGTTTTTCTTGATGACTAAGATCCACCTGCAAAAACCAGTAGAAAGGATAACTACCACGACACCCGAATTCAAGAAACATCAAACAGGGCTGTTTTGTAGGAGTAGCAATTTGTGCAGAACTGAACTCTATGAATACGTACCTTGGGACCAAAGAGATCTCGGATGTTATCAACCCCATACACTATCATGGTAGGCCTGCAAAACGGAAGTATCAATACAGTTGCCGCATATCATCCAATTCTGGCATATTAGGTTCGTTATCACAATTCATGATAATCTGATTTCATCGTTTGCATAAACATCACGAACTTCGCCACCACTTTTAAGAATGACAAAAAAAATTCTTACCTTTCTAGGGAAAGGCCCCATGCAATAACACGAACATCAGCTGGGAGCCCCATGGGACGCAGCATCTCAGGTATAAACATGCCAGAATTGCCAATTTCCACCCATTTCTCAAGGCCTTCGTGATAACTGATCGAATGCAGAGAATACGTGGAGTTGCAAGGATACCGCAAGAAAAGAAACAAAACACTAATGGCTTCACCACATGCATTCATGCAACATTCCAATGAAATAAAACTAATCCATTACCTGAAAATTTCCATGCTTGGTTCAGTGTATGGGTTGTAAGCTGGCTTGAACTTCAACTCGGACATACCTGAACACGAAAGATGTACGAACAAGCCTGACATATCCATATAGTTGTTCGATATATTATTACATTCGCATATCTCAGATTCTCAATATCTACACGCAAAAAAAAAGGCTTACTAATATTAGAACTATTTTAGGGATATACGTTACAAAATTGGAAAGCTTAGTTTCCTTGGACCTTAGGAAGGCAAAGGTTTGGTGTACTCCATCCATACAAGAACCCAAAAAGAACAAAATCAAAGGTTAAAGAGAGAGTTAGTCGTAAAGTCATTCGATACTCCAATCAAGTGACCTAGAGAAAGATTTCGATCGCATACCAAGCCTGAAACCACAAACAGGAATCCAAACAGATTAAGGTCTATGAAATCAATCATTAGATATCCTATATTCCTATGGGTTTTCAAAATTCCTCTGTATAATATAGCAGTTCGACACAGACTCAAAATCTGATGAGGTCATAAAGGAATGAGAGCTGATCACCAAATCTAGCTCGGTCTCATATCACGAGATGTTGCTTCTTCCCCCAATTTTCACAAAGCTTTGAATTGTCCCTAGGGCCCACAGAGACAATCTTCATAATTGATACAGAAGACATGTGAAATGGAACAATTCAAAAGGGGCATCTACCTTGTCCTTACTACATATCTATAAGGTCAATCGAGCAACCCAACTCAAGAACTAGAGTCCTAGACGCACTAACCCCCGTGTTTATCCTGTTCCAGTTGAATTAAGGTCACCTGAATTAAGTCGAACCATCTTGAGAATTTATTGAGTATATTTGTAACAATGTGACCCAACCCAATAAGTTTAGACCTCCAGGCCAGTGCAAAGGAGGAGTTATATCAGTTATACACGGAATACAGGCGAGTCCTTGCTGGTAATATATGCTCTAGGCTGGATACAGGTCGGCCTAGCACAACTGCTTTAGTCCCTCTCATTCAACGCAAGATACTATGAAATCATCAAGGCACCTAGCATTCGGTTTATTGTCACATACCTTCTATCTGGTGGAACTCTGCAAGATGAGTTCGATCCACAGCTTCATTTCTGAATACCCGATCTATAGAGAAATTGATGCAAAATGAAAAGTGAAATAATTTAATAAATAGCATTCTCTAGTTTTCTTTATTTTGATTTTAGTAATTTTGTTAGGGAGTTTCAATTTTAGGAATGAGTGTTCTAAGAAGTATTTGGTTTCCTAGTTTATCTTGAACTAGCATTCCTATTTTGTAGGATGCTTGATCAAGAAGAATTAGGGTTAATTTTATTTCCTTATGTCTTATTTTCCTTTTTGGTATATTAGGAATGTTGGCGAGGTTTAGGAGTTTTACTATTATAAATAAGGATGAATGCCTTAGGGCAAATGAGTTGACTTATGATTTGATTAATGAAAATTGAGATTATTTCTCATTATTGTGTGTTCGTAGAGGAAGCACCTCTAGTTCATACTTGTTCGTGATTGTACTTGTTGCACGTTCTTCTTTTTCGACACGCCTCCCTGCATCAGAAATACTTCTTGGGAACGAAATCTTTCTGGAATAAATGTCCCTCAATTATTATTATTATTTAAAAGGAAAATAATTACCAAAACCTCAGAGAGAGAGAGAGAGAGAGAGTACAACAAGAAGAAAATTAAAGTTCCATTGATAACATGTTGGGTATCACAGAACCCGTGGCCGCCAGAAATGCTAGCAGGATTCAAACATTCATTTAACTTTCCTTTGTCTGCAACAGACAGACCATAATCTACAGGGCATTATGCATCCATATTTTTTCTAACTTCATCAGAGAAAACCAAAGGTTCAAACCAGTCAGGTAACCAAAAACGGATTTACAATTTATATCGAGCTATGTAAGGCATGGCTGTACCACAACATTACAATCCTTGAGTAAGAAGGGATTAGTACATTTAAACGGAACTTGGCATTCATGAAATCTGCTGCCTAAACATCCACCGAGCCCGCATCAAACACCAAATTGATCATAGGAGAATAGAAATTGAAATACACAATCCTCATCCCCGCCCCACCCCAAATAAATTAAACAAAGTATCAATTGTATATATAAACCTAATTTCATCAACCTCCAAGACTAATAGCAGAACTGGAATGCGCCACAATAACACATGGAGAAGCATAAGAATCTTGAGTGAAAAGCATGCACAAACAGTTAAAACACTACTGTGGAGACAAACCTGAGCAAGTGAGCAGAGCATCCTCGAAGAAACAGCAGTTGTATGAGTTCACAGAAGGTTCTTGTTTGCCTCCTCTCTTTTCCACTCATATCCATAACTACAGGAAAAGTCCTCTTCTCACACATTGTCAAGGTAAACAGCTATATTGAATAGAAGAAGAGAAGAAACGGAGAAGCTTCATACCCCCTGGACGCATAGCCACCAAACTCGTGAACATGCTTCACCCGCTCAACATGATCTTCAGGCAGCATCTTTGTAGTAGATGGAACTATAAGCATAATCACCAAAACAGAAAAATATTAAGAGAGAAATCATTGAATGGAGACAATGAATTAAAAATGTTGAATTGTTGAACTCAAGTGAACCAAACCTTGCAGGAAGAATGTATCGTGAGAATCACGAGCCGGGTGTTGTTGCGGCTGGAACAGTGCATCAAAATTCCAGAAACTGAAAAGCAAAAAAGAAATGTACCAATAGTTATTGCTATATTTTGGAAATATCATCTACTGATATATAGTAGCTGCGATCACACAAAATGAGTTTTGGGGAGTGGAACAGGCAATTGAAGGGGTCTGGAAACAGCGTGTGGGAGTGAGTGGTGTGGGTCCTCTATTTGTTTTAATTGTTTAGGTGGTTGGCATCTTGTCGATTCTTTTTTTTCCCTCCGTTTTGATGTTTTATGCTTATTTGAAAAATGTGAGGCTGAGGACTAGGTATAATTTTAGCGAGCAACAGCACTAGGAGAGTCCATATACTCTTTGAAGCTCTCTCAATGCTTTTCTTTTCCTTTGTTGTCGATTTCATTCTTTACCTTTATGATAATGACCTTAGTAGCACGAAGCGGGAGCGGGAGCGGGAGCGGAAGTGGGAGTGGGAGCGTGGGAGCGGAGGCACCTAGAAGCTCCTAAGGTTGGGAGCGCCAAAGAAGCGTATATAGATTTCATATAAATACGTATATAAAGTATCTTTAAATACTTAACCATTGAAGGAAAAGTGATTACTTGTGAGAATTTTCATGATCTTAAAGGGTACTTATAGGAAGTTAGATATTTTCAATTTGCCAAACTTCTTGAGTGATAAGATTTTCATATTTTTATTTCCACAATGGCATAACTCCCTTAAGAATAAGAGAATAGTTACCTTAACCACCCAATAAGCTCCCATGTTAGTTGGAAGCGAGCTCCCGTCTCAAGGGGAGCGAGCTCCCGTCAAGCTCCCATCTTGGGAGCGCCGATTCGCGCTCCCGTCTTGGGAGCACACCTATTTTAGAAGAATCCTGCTACTAAGATAATGACATTTCTTTGCCGATCAAAAAAATATTTAAACCCAACTGATGTTAGCCTTGACAATAATCCGAGTTGTGCACAGTCAAAACACTGACGGAAATTATACACAACAACATTGTAATTTGTCCCCCAAAAAAGGAGTAAATACGATGATAGGGGCTCCAAGTATCTCATTCAGCAAACCAGTTGCCTTTGCACATCAACAATTGGCACAGTGTTTGGAGGCACCTTATTCTTTAGAAAGAGTTTCTGTGATTTCATTCACTTTCTGAAGTATATCTACTATGCGGAGATTATTGCCAACCCTATCTCATTGTTGTCAACATTGGGCCTAGCAACTGTTGCAAACCAACTTGCGCGTAAGGTAAAAATTCCGCACGTAAATGCGCTACAGTGCATCATTCATACACCACCCCTATACTTGAAATGTGGTGATTTCAAGGCTATCAATGGAACAACTAGACAGCCACACAAGCTTCTTGTAATCAGAAGCACCAATAAACCATAGAAAGATAAAGACCGGCTACCTGCTTTCGACAAAGTTGTTCGTCAGCATCTCTTCAAATCTGCACCAAGTACGCAACCAAGTGATATCAATATCAACCCAAACATAAAAACATAACTCTTTATCCAAAACTCCTGATTTAAAACTGTTTGTGGCCATATCCTCAAACAGTTTCTTCATCAATATATATATATCTGTTCAATACAAAGGTCTGTTCATATTCCCAAGAAGACTAGGTGGAATGAACCTATCATGTGATGACACGAACCTCATAATGGCTGCATGAATAAAACACATGTGCATAAATGTATCTAAGTGTAGATTCAAACAACTAATAGGACCATAAAATACCTATAGGCAAATACTAAAGCCCAGGACCAGAACCTTACACTCGCCCTCTTCTTGTGGACTGCATCAATAACATCAAATATTGACGGAGTGCTACTGTAGTGAAGACTCTATGTTTAAAATGTGAGTGCATCTATATCACCAACATTATCAACGTAATGACTCACAAAGACACATACCTAACTAAAGCGAATATGTGAAGATGAAAAGGTAACCTTATAACGCAATTTTGAAAAAACTTTTTATCTTCCCATGATATACAAACATAAAGGTATGTACATATGCATGACAGGACAATGACTATATCTTACCCCATCTGCAGGAAAATCATCTTGATTTGCTGTCACACCCGAAATGAAGAGATTTTCAAAAATATTACCAAGACAAGAAACAACTATCAAGTATGTGACAAACATACATCTTACAGTGACCAGCTATCACTAAAATGTAGATGACGACTATTGCCTTTGCTATGATCTTGGCTGTTTTCATGCATGAAATGCAAATCTTGTGATCTAGCCAAACCAGTCAGGCGAAGTTTGTAGATAAAGTCAACTCATAGCCAATTCACATATTGCAATGCTATCCCAACCTCTATACCTAAGATTACGAACACAGATTTGGTCCTGTAAGTGGACGGGGACCAGATTAGTGTAAGCCATTTACCACATGCTCACATATGTGGGTGCTATGAGGGTGGAATTGTACAGACCAGAATTTAAGGAAATTCTAGAGCAATTTTCATTGAACAACTGGAAATCCAATGAGATAGTCTATTCTTCCTTCAAATTAATCACATAAAATCACATATTTTGAAGCATTATCACCTTTCTAAAAGATTTGACATGCCAAAATTCCACTCATCCCGAATTATTTAGGATTTTTGTCCCCCTAAGGAAATCTCTGAGGAACAGAATGGGAATAAAAATTAGGATCTCTTTGAACCGCCGGTGCAAAACAACAATGTACCATGCTTCAGGTGCATTCCAAAAACAAATTGCTACTCTTTCATGCATTTGTATCATTGTAACAACTCAAATTTCAAAACATACATTTTTGTGGACAAGGGAAACAAGATATATAGCTTGAGAGAGAAACATTGACTACAGGGGCCCAACCCCCGACCTAATGAACTGGTTAGAAGGTGTCTAGTGTCTACTCTGAGCCAACCTATGATGATCTAAAACCTACATTAGATATGCTACACAACTTTTAGCAGCTAAATTTTTGTTAGAATGAAGTTCATGGTGTCAAACTGTACAGTGTACACGACAAGTTTAAAGGCAAACCAAAAATGTCCCCATGAAACAAGTGATAACAAACTTCTAATAATGTCTCAATTGGTTAAACAATACCCTTCGTCAAACTTCACCAATGATATATGGCTTCCTGTGATTTTTTGGGCCCTTTTGTTCTTGGTCTTCTTTTTACTGGGTGACATCCACTTGATGCCTTTTCTTTGGTTTTTGTACTTATAAAAAGCCCAAAAACCAAGGATATGGCTTCACTTAGAACGCGCAAAGAAGGATCTACATGGATGAACCCAAAAAGACTGGACCAATGCCTGCTGAGTTAACTTGTCCACTTAGTTTGGAGAATAAAAGATTTCTTGTTCTCTTTCTTGCCTTTGTTCTCTTTCTTGCCTTTCAAGATTACATTTATTTTGAGCATTTAAAGAAAAAGATGAAACCGCAAAGGAATTGATAAAAAGAAAGGAAAAGGACTATGAAAATATATCCTTACCTTGAGCAATGGATGAAGAGAGCCACCTCCAACAGGCTGACCTTTAGCACTGAAGTTATATTCCTTGAATTCTAGATCCTTCCAATCACCCCTTCAGATAAAAACAGGAGAGAAAAATCTGTAAGCTCAACAAGCTGCAAATGCCACTAATTTTCAATTCGTGCATAATCAATTGGCATCTAGGTTTTAGCAGACGAGAACATAAAGGTTAAACCTTTTTGGCCACATGGAGGGTTCCATCCAATCTTTCGATAGACTCAAAAATACAACTTCAAGACAAGGGAACACATTAACAATATACAGAAAAACATACATAAGAAATACAATGATAGCCGAACACAGAGGCCTAATATGTAATCCTTAACGATCTAAAAATATCCAAACATCAGTCGGTCATGTGCCCTGCCAGGGATGCAAATCAAGATGAGTTATTGACAACATGCAAAAGATACTGCATTCAGTGGCTACAGAATCAGGTGCTTAGTAGCAGGATCCTTCTAAAATGGGTGCACTCCCAAGACGAGAGCTCGAATCGGTGCTCCCAAGATGGGAGCTTGACGGGAGCCCGCTCCCAACTAAGATGGGAGCTTATTGGGCAATTAAGGGAACTATTCTCTTACTCTTAAGGGAGTTATGCCATAGTGGAAATAAAAATATGAAAATCTTATCACTCAAGAAGTTTTGCAAGTTGAAAATATCTAACTTCCTATAAGTACCCTGTAAGATCGTGAAAATTCTCATAAGTAATCACTTTTCCTTCAAGGGTTATGTATTTAAAGATATATTATATACATATTATAGGAAATCTATATACGCTCCTCAGGCGCTCCCAACCTTAGGAGCTTCTATGTGTCTGTGCTCCCCCGCACCTGCTCCCGTCCCCACTCCTGCTTCGTGCTACTAAGATCAGGTGAGAAGTCAAAATTGGAAACAATTTTTTGGCAAGAGACCTCGTTAGCTAGAAGACATGCTTGGGTTCATTGAAACAACAAAAACTAGAGAGTAGTGCCAGTCAAGATTCCACAATTCAAGCAGCTTTGGCCTTGACCCTTGAAAGCATTGAACAAGTAAATATCTGAATAAGTGGCGGTGGTGTGGAAAAGGACAAAAAGAGAGAAGTACCATAACATAATTTCAAGATTATATAGAGACGGTGTCGTATAAAATCACCCACAAGTAATGTCATTCACCAAACTATCCAATACAATTTCTAAGCAAAAATATGTCTCTGAATATGCAATGGGTATCTTAATTACCTTAGGATATTTTCTCGAGTCAAAGCCGTAGCAAATTTTTTCCTTCTTGGAGCATATTTAGGACCTTTTCTTACTGAGTAGCCTTTCCACAGCCTAGGAAAAGTAAATAAAGAATTACCAACCTTAAACAGATATGAGATGTCACACAAGAAAAATTAACACAGGAAAACTTATTAAGCTTCGTAAGTGCAACAGAGAGAGTGAGCAATTTTTCTAGCCAGGATACAGGCTTCAGCTTGCCACTAAATACAACAGGAGAGAAATGCAATAGGAAAACATAAGGAAATAAATTGAAGAACTGGTAGATAATTACTGGGGAGAAATGAGCTTCCGTCGTTTGAGAGCATCAATTTCTTTTGGGTCAATGACCTGTAGAATTAATAATTTACAACAAAGAGGAGGAAAGCACCACGACTGAGACGATGCAGGAATTACGATAATAATATACTACGTTTTTGTTTTCTTTTTCCCCTTTTGATAACTACATTGAGTGAGTTATTACACAAACTAGTCCTCTATTATCAGCACTTAATATAATAGGCTTTGAGAAAGTTCTCAACTATATCTGGCTGTCAATTGTTATACCCCATTCTTGCATGGTTGTTATAACCCATTCTTACATAATTATTCTGCCACGCAATTACGGTACTTAATTTCCTGAAAACCACATGGGTAAAATAATGAACACTTTGTACAAGCAGTAGTATCAGCTCTGGAAGCTTCTTGTGTATCAGGTAATCATAAACTACAAATAAATTCACTTCAAACAAAAACCATTAGTTGTATGAACATCAAGTTATCAACTACATTTTGTCCATGGAAAGCAAAGATGGGAACTTCAGTTGTCCTGAAACTCAGAGCAGAACCAGACACAACTACCAACTTACCGAAGTACCCTAAACTGAAACAGTGAAAGTAAATCAATTACAGACATAATCACCTCTCCATCTTGTATCCGTATAAGCAAATCTTTCACTTTGTCGTCCACATCTTGAACCTAAAGCAACTAACCAGCATTAGAAGAATGACCAGTGATATATTGCTGCCACAGCCATGGTGTATACATTGCAGAAATGCGTCGATGCCAACATGTTACGTATTGTCAATAAGCACCATCAAATAACTGACCACAAGCCAATATTCAAGATTGAAGCTAACAAACTATATGTTGACAATCTATGTCCAAAACTCCATAAAAACTCTCAGAAGCAGATAATTGTGAAGCGAAACATAATTCAGCTTCTACGTTCATGAACCAATAATAAGAATGGGAAAATCCTACGTGTCACCAACAAATAACTAAAATGAAACTCTAATGACAGAATATCTGATACACAAAAAATAAAAATTCAGTGTTCATTATCTTTCACTGCAACTTGGGCGATGCCAATGCATTGAGTGCCTACATGCAGTATCAAACTTCAAAATAACATCTAAATGAGATAAAATTTGTGACAAATTAATCCCATGAAGAGAAGGTTTGGGTGTTATTATAATTATACACGGTAGTTTTTCAGACCTATACAGTTTGAGGATTTTTTTTTGTCAGATTAACCTTCCTGGTCAATTGCTTCCCCATCTCCACCCATTGATTCTTTATAGCTTGTGAGCGGCCTATTTTAAAAACCGTCGGATCCATTTTCCTCTGCATGCAAGAACAACAAATTAAAACATCCATGGACAAACAAGCAGTCACTAAATCAGTTTCTAATAACCATTTGTACGTAAGCATAAAGAATCCCTAAACAGCAAACAAAAAATGAATTTTCTAAGACGGGCCAACATTCACTCATGTTGGGCTATGTCACAACTCACAAGAATTTGTCCATGAAACTTTGTTTACCAGTCAAATAATTTCTAAGTAAAATCAAGAACTACAAAAATTCCAGACTGATCTCTACATCCAACCAATGCCGCAAAAACGAGCTCATCACTCGCTACATCCAGAGTTTCAAATATGGACACGATCCAAGCACATAATAGAGCTTGCCATGCCTAGATGAGCAATCTCATGCATTAGAACACAATTTCTGCTTGCAAATCAATTCTAATATTATAAAGGAAGCATAACCTGCAACTCATCTGGTGAGATGCCCTCTGGTGGTACAGCCAAGAACACTTGCACTTCAGGTGATCCTGCAGCAGCATACGTTTTCCCTTCCTCGGTAAGTACCCATCTCTCTCTCTTAATGTCCTGCACAATTCCATCAAGTCTATGTGGCCAACTGAATTTTTAAAAAAAGCAACGAAAATATAATTTGCAACACATACAATATGACCCTATAAATTTCTCTCTCTGCCTCTTTTATTGGAAATTATCCTGCAATCTGAACTTAAGTATCCCGTTACAACTTATCTCAGAGATGCCAGCTATCCAATTTCTCTCTCTGACTCTGATTATTAGCGTGGGGTTCCGATTTTTTTGTGTCCTCTGTATGAACATATATGCATGCATGAGAGAGAGGGAGAGAGAACCTGAGCATCGACGAGCTTGAAACCGTGAAGGCTTTTGATGATGTTGGCGATGTCTTGGTGATCAATTCCGCGTTCGGCAGCGAACTGACCAGAGTCTGTTATCTCCTCATTCTTCTCGAGGAAGCCCAGCACTGCTTCCTCTGCCATTCTCTCTCTCTCTCTCTCTCTCTCTCCCTCCAAGTTTACTAGGGCTTTGTGCTCTTGTCCAAAAACACGCGCAGAAATATCACGGTTTCTGGCCAATGGGCTCTGACCCAGTTGGGTTCTTCCGATTGGGAGGCCAGATTAACCGTTGTGGGCGTGGTTTCACGGCTAGGAATAACTTCTCAACAACTGGTCCGGGCCGGCCCATAAAGACGGTTTTTTCAATTTCTTTTTTCTTCTCCTTTTTCTCCTATTATACCAAACCGTAGGAAACTGATTTTCGCCTTCACTTTTTACTGGTGGCGCTCCAATTTTAATGTGAAATTACTAGTAATTTTATGAAAAAAATGAAGAGCCATCAGTAAAAAGTGACACACAAATATCAATTTCTTATACTATATTATACTACTACTATTTGGATTTTGGTTAATTAGAAAGATCCTCCCATCGTGGGAAAGACTAGTCAACTTTTTGAGATGGTTCTGATGAATAAAAAGCTTTCTTTTTGGGTAAACCATTTCTGAATTGACATTTTCGTTTGGTTAACTTATTTATAGGTAATTAATTTTCACACTTTTTTCCTTTTTTTATAACTACGCTCTTCTTTTTGTCTGATTGTGACATGAATTTACAAACTTGACATTTTCATTTGCATAATCTTTTACATTCAGAAGAACAACATTGTATACCAAGCAATCACTTTTAGACGGAAGTAATAGTAGTTCAGTACGATATCAATCTCTCACTCCCACACTCATGCCAATACAAGGTTAAAGTTTTGTGAACATGAACCCAAATTAAGGATTAGTCAATTAAGAGTATGACAAATAAGGATTGACGTACCATCCCAATTAAGTTTGCAAGTTTGGGTCTCACCAATTACGGATACTCTTGAGACAACGAAGATTGCTCACATTAACTTTAGATTCCTGCAGAAACTAGTCGAGGTGCATCTCAGCTGATTCGAACACCCGACTATCATAATAAGACTATTTGGTGGATTCTAATTCTATTTGGTGTTCATTTAAGATTTTGAAGAGCTA
This sequence comes from Rhododendron mucronatum var. ripense, assembly GCA_019656295.1. NCBI lineage: Eukaryota > Viridiplantae > Streptophyta > Magnoliopsida > Ericales > Ericaceae > Rhododendron > Rhododendron mucronatum. Next base: position 1,711,192 of record BPLT01000041.1, read on the forward strand.
AGTAGCTTTCATGTACTTTTATGCTCTTTCAAAGCCAGTGTTTGATCATGAAAACAAAAAACAAAAAACAAAAAAATTGGGGACTTGGTTTGTAGCTTTCATTGATGCTTTGAATGGGTTCAACCTTCCATGTCTTTTTCTCACATGTCACAGCTGAAACTGACACCTAGACTTCACAATACCATGACAGATTGTCCGGACACATCCAAAAGGAAAAGAACCCGAACTACGGCCACCAACGGGTGTGTACCGCCCCGACACTGGCTCATTTTAGAATCCGCATAGATGATTCGAATCGTTCAATAATTCAAAAAAAAAACGAGCGAGCTTATGAAAAATCAGCTTAATTGAATATGTATAGATATTCGATCTAATCTTCTAGTTTTTAATTCATATTACCGAATCCTGAATCTGAATAAAAAAATTATTCCCTCCGTCCGGATTTAATAGTCCATCGTTCAATTCTAACCGGATGAAAAATGAGTTATATTTTTAAATTGGAAATGAATTTTATATTCAATATAGCTATTGTTTGATAGATCTCAATTAGTTCTATAAGATAATGTTTTTAAAATTACACAAAATATTATAAATTACAATATATAATCGATTGAAAAATGGTACAAACTCCAAAAAAGGACTATTAAATCTGAACGGATGGAGTAAAAGATTTGATTGAGCATTTACACATATCCAATTAAGTTGATTTTTTGTAGGCCCGCTTGATTTTTTTTTAAAATTATTGAACGGATTGAATTATCTATGTGAGACCAGAAGTGGGCATCACATGCTGATCTGTACACCGTCGGTGCCCTTACGGCCCGTTTAGATGATGGATTTGTTTTAGGTGGATATAGAAGGAGGGTGGTTTTGAGGGTGAATATATAAGAAGGATGAACCTTACTCTTGCTTTCCAAAAAAAAAAAAACCTTACTCCTAAAAAGGGTGGATTTTTATATCCGGTGTTTGGGTATTTTTTGAGAAAGGTAAAAATCCGTACCTGACTCCAATATCCCATGTATCATCGTTTCGACGGGTACCAGTGAACCACCACTTCGCAGTGCATCATGTGGCAGTTACGTTGGATATTAGTTCGTGAGGAAACAATGATCCATGAAAAGTTTATCTTTTGGAAAAACAGAATAAAAGTAGAAATGCAGATAAAATGCACTTTACGTAATCATTTGTAGAAGACCTTACCATACCAATTCGGGACCGAAACGAAAAGTTAATCTTTTGGAAAAACATAATAAAAGTAGAAATGCAAATAAAATGCACTTTACGTAATCGTTTGTAGAAGACCCTAACATACCAATTTGGGACCGAAACCAAAGCGCCACAGCATGCCAGGGACACAAGGGAGTATAAATTTTAAGTTGAGTTTGGCGGTGTTGTTTACCAAAACAATGTGTATATGTGTGTAGCGCTTTTTTGGAACGATCTTTTAATTGTCTTTTCATAATAGTCTTTTCAAAATCCGGGTCAATTTTTTTTACATCAGTCACTTTTTTTTGCACAATATATCTCAATTCTTATGGATCTTTTTTGTTATTTTATATGAATTTTTTTCAATATTGAACTATGTTTTTAGATTTCCCTCGTTGAGTTCGGCGAGAGGAAAAATATAATGCTAAATCTTGACCAAAATTTTGTAAAAACTAAGAGAAAATAACCAAAAAGACCGCATCAAAAAATTTCGGAAAAAGTTTATCCAAACTCTCCCATATAATCTTGCCAAGGAGCTATGGAGGCTTTTGAACCCTAGTACTATTGAGCAATCTTCCCCCGCCCCCCCCCCCCCCCCCCCCCCCCCCCCCCCCCCCCCCCCCCCCCCCCCCCACAGGAACTACACTTGCCCACTGAACCAATCATCCACATATCCAAAACAATTGTTGCATGTGACTGTGTTACAAGATTCCAATACACGGTTTTCATTGGGGTCGTATCCCAAATCAGTTTTCTAACCAGTCCGGTGCAGTTTGGTTCATTTATGAGTCTTTTTTGGGCTCGTAACAATGATCGAAATCAGTCACTCTTTAAAGTTCATCGATAACGTTGACCATGATAAAAATCACATTGATATAGAGCTCGTCGAGAACGTTGACCACGCTAAAAATGACTTTGATCGTACATCGTTTGATATGATATGATATCGAAATGAATCGATCTTCAAATAATCGTGTCAAATGATTGAAAATCCATGTTGCACAATTTTTTTTCCTTACAAACTTAATGCATTTTTTAAAAATCATACTAAATAATATCCGATCAACGTAGATTTTGGTGTGGTTGACGTTTGCAACAAGGTCTAAAAAATGAACAATTCTTATCACGGGCCCACTAAGGACAATGTGAGAACATTTATTAATACTGAAAATATCATTAATAAATATTAATTATTAAAATACGTCATTGGGCAACATTTTCCCTTAATCTAGTACATAATAATGCAATCAAATGCACCGCCACCGAATGAGTTCCTTCATCGAGAATCAACGCGCTTTAGTTCAGAAAAAACAAATAATTGAAGACAATTGTCAAAGGGCCTATTGCCCCACTCTACCCCATTAGATGGGTTTTATTTAATTCTCCCCAATTATTTTTCAGGCAATAGTGTAATTTCAATTCCCTAATCATATCTATCTGGAGAGAAAGAAGAACAAAATTATAAATATCCTTTTCGATAGCAAAATTCATATTTACAATTCCGGAGGTTTCTCGAATTCTATCCGATCTTTGTTTCAGATTGGATCCCGCCATCTAAATTTCGACCGTTTATTCTAGCAACTATTGATCAAAAGCTACTGAAAATAATGTCTCTGGAGAAATTTTATGCCATCTTTATGGCACCGTCTTATTTTAAGTCTTACTAGACTTGAGTACAATTTTTACAGAACCTCGTTTGTCTCGACGAGGGGAATCTGAAAAAGTGTAAATATATAGACTAAAGTTATAAAAAAAATCATATAAGACTATGCTAAGAGTATCCACAATGCTATAATCAAAAGTAAAAGATTTTTAAAGTTAACAATGTTGGTGCAAAATATAGCTCACAATGCTATAATCAAACTTAACAACCTCCTTAGAAATAATCAAATTTTGAGCTTTGGATAACCAAAATTAGCAACCTTTTGACAATAACCAAATTTAATAGACCATTCATATTCTCAATCAAATACACCAATTATTATACAAAATTGTTCTCTCTTCCCTTTTCCTCTCTCTCTTTCTTTTGAACAATATTTTGGGAAAAAAAATATTTTACTAAAAAATTAATTTTTTTTCAAAAATAGTTTTTTCCAAAAAAAAATTTCGAAAACTATTTTCTATTTCTAGTAAATAGTTTTTATTAGTTTCAAAACTATTTTTAGAAAATTTATTTTCTATTGTTCACAATTTTTAGTTTTTTGTAGTTTGAAAATATGATGTAACAAGTTTTGGTTATCCAATTTTGATTATACCATTGTAGACATCTATATTGTTAACCGTAACAATCTCTTAGATGAATAATCAAAAGCTGATGTGGCATCTTTTGGTTATCAATTTTTTATCATAGCATTGTGGATACTCTAACAGTCTTTTAGTGCTTCTGGCATTGTCAGAAGAAAAAGAGAAGACTGATCAATATCTTCTCGATTCAAAAAAACAAGATCTTCTCTATTCAGAAGAAGACGACCGGACATATCTATCTTTTTTTTTTTTTTAACAGAGACTTATCTATCTTTAATGAAAAAAATTTCAACTTTAATGCATATTTTTAAAACTTTGTTATTTTTCTCCTGGAGACGGACAATGGAATGCAAAAACTATATCCTAATTTAATAAAAATAGAGGAAGAACAACAACAACAAAAAGACGGTATCAAAAGAAGGGGCAAAAAATTAATCCAAAGAAGCTTTAAGAGCATCTCCGGCAGATCCCTCAAATCTCAAATGTCAGAAAATTTCAGGGATCAAACATGAAATACTATGTTCTTTAGTAGATCCCTCAAACACCAAATAATTTGAAGTCATTCTTCAATTTTTCTCTCTCTATTCAAATTTGGAGAATATTGTGAATTAAAAAATATAGACCATTTTTTTAGAAAGATGTAAATAGTAAAAATGGACATTTTTTTTGTGAGACAGAAAGGGTAACATATTATATTCCATCCGCACCACAAAAGGTGTACATTTTACTAGTATTCAGAATCCTCAAAAAGTTGTCTCTATTTGTTAATTTATGCATATTGTTTAATAAATCTCAGTTAATCTTATAAAATAAAATCATAACAATATTAGAAATTAGGAAATATAAATAGTTTTTTAATAAGTGTGATAGTGAAAATGACAATCTTTTTGGGATGGAAGGAGTAGTTCAAAGGATGTGTTGGAGGGCATCGTAAAAACTTCAAAAAGTCTACGACCACCGCACACAGTTACTACACGGCTAATGGGGTCCACTCCGGACCCTACAAAAATAAAAAAATACATATCCATAAATTGAAAGTACTAATTTTTTTTACGAGGCTCTATAAAAAAAAATCAACTCTAACGAATATCAATAAATATGTGTTTCTAGATTCGCAAAGATGGAAATAAATTTTTGACCATGATAATATTGACCATGATAAAAGTTAATTATGATCCTTTAGAATAATGCGTTCAGAATAATAAAATATTCACACTTAAACATTAAACTTGTTTAAACGGATTAAACATTGGAGTACTTAATTTTTGTTTGTAGACGGTTTATATATTAAAAATATAGATAAAAAAAATTATCTACTTCAATTTTCAATCCGTTTGAACCAGTGTGAAGATCTTATTATTCTGATCATATTATTCTAAAGAGACATAATTAAATTTTATCTCTAAGGCTTTTATAATCACGTTTCCGCTCCATAGGATTGCAAATAGGTCGGCGGAAATTTTTTTTCCCCAAAAACGGAACTGTTTTTGGGTGTGGGCAGCGCCTACTGTGCCAGGTGCACAAGAGAGGCCCCGCGTATAACTGGTCCGGGCCGGCCCATAAAGAAGGTTTTTTCAATTTCCTTTTTCTTCTCCTTTTTCTCCTACTATACCATACCGTATGAAACTGATTTTCGCGCTTCACTTTTTACTAATGATGCTCCAATTTTAATGTAAAATAACTAGTAAATTCATGAATAAAGTGTAGCGCCATCAATAAAAAGTATAACACAAATATCAATTTCTTATACTGTATAATACTACTCCACTACTATTTGGATTTTGGTTAATTAGAAAGATCCTCCCATTGTGGGAAAGACTTGTCAATTTTTTGAGATGGTTCTGATGAATAAAAAGCTTTCTTTTTCGGTAAACCATTTCTGAATTGACATTTGGTTAACTTATTTATGGGTAATTAATTTTCACACTTTTTTTCTCTTTTATAACCATGCTCTTATTTTTTGTCCGATTGTGACGTGAATTTACAAACTTAACATTTTCATTTGCATAACCTTTTACATTCAGAAGAACAACATTGTATACCAAGCAATCACTTTTAGACGGAAGTAATACAGTAGTAGTTTAGCACGATATCAATCTCTCACTCCCACACTCAAGCCAATACAACGTTAAAGTTTTGTGAACATGAACCCAAATTAAGGATTAGTCAATTAAGAGTATGACAAATAAAGATCGATGTACCATCCCAATTAAGTTCGCAAGTTTGGGTCTCATCAATTACAGATACTCTTGAGACTACGGAAGATTGCTCGCATTAACTTTAGATTCCTGCAGAAACTAGTTGAGGTACTTCTAAGCTGATTCGAACACCCGACTATCATAACAAGACTATTTGGTGGATTCTAATTCTATTTGGTGTTCATTTAAGATTTTGAGGAGCAAAGTAGCTTTCATGTACTTTTATGCTCTTTCAAAGCCAGTGTTTGATCATGAAAACAAAAAACAAAAAAAAATTGAGGACTTGGTTTGTAGCTTTCATTGATGCTTTGAATGGGTTCAACCTTCCATGTCTTTTTCTCACACAACACAGCTGAAACTGACACCTAGATTTCACAATACTATGACAGATTGTCCGGACACATCCAAAAGGAAAAGAACCCGAACTACGGCCACCAACGGGTGTTCACAGCCCCGATATGGGCTCATTTTGGAATCCGTACAGATGATTCGAAATATTCAATAATTTAAAAAAATACGGGCAAGCTTATGAAAAATCAGCTTAATTGAATATGTAAAGGTATTCGATCTAATCTTCTAGTTTTTAATCCATATTACAGGATCCTTAATCTGAATAAAAAATTATTCCATCCGTCTGTATTTAATAGTCCCTCGTTCAATTTCTAACCGGATGAAAAATAAGTTACAGTATATTTTTAAATTGGTAATGAATTTTATATTCAATATAGATATTATTTAATAGATCTCAATTGGTTCTATAAAAAAATGTTTTCAAAATTACATAAAACATTATAAATTACAAGATATAATCGATTGAAAAATGGTACGAACTCCCAAAAGAACTATTGAATCCAGATGGATGGAGTAAAAGATTTGATTGAGTATTTACACATATCCAATTGAATGGATTGGATTATCTATGTGAGATCAGAAGTGGGCATCGCATGCCGATCTGTACACCGTCGGTGCCCTTACGGCCCGTTTAGATGATGGATTTGTTTTAGGTGGATATAGAAGGAGGGTGGTTTTGAGGGTCAATATAGAATGAGGGTGAACCTTACTCCTAAGAATGGTGGATTGTATATCAGGTGTTTGGGTATTTTTTGAGAAAGGGAATTTGAAAAGTGGATATGATGGAATTAGATATCAAATAACTAAATGGCCCCCACTATGAAATTTTAATGCTCAAAATTAATTGGTGCATTTCTTATTAATTAGAATAAATTAATATTTACCATTAATTTTAGGATAAAATAATTTCATTTTAGAATACAAACGTTGAAAATATGTTTTTTATTAGAACGAATATAATTTTCGGACCAAAATTAAGAAAACGTAATTGGAAAGGGAAAAAAAAACCAATACAACCCATTTTCAGCCATTACAATGGTTAAAAAATTAAGTGTTTTAATTTTCAGTCCGTTTGAACCGATGAGAAGATCCTAATTTTTTGATAATTTTATCCTAAAGCATCATAATTAATTTTTGGCTCTAAGGCTCTTATATGAAAACCCTAAGAGAGCCGTAGAACCAAACGAATAACATGTACTAATTATGAGAGACCTATAGACAAATATTAATTATGACATTTTACGATAAAATAATCAAAAAAATAAGATCTTCGCATCGGTTATAACGGGTTGAAAATTGGAGTATTTAATTTTTTTAGATTGTTTATATAACTAACAATGATCCATAGAACATATATATTCTTTTACCAGTTATCGATTTTCGTTTGAGCTGATTTTTACAAGGGTCTATTTATTTAATATTTTAAGCGTTCACGTAAAAAATTAGTTTAATCCAATATCGGTAAGGGTATTTTCAAAATACACACCACACACAAGTGAGAGAGATTCAGGGGCAGAATGGACCAAAACCCACCCGGATTTTGCCAATGCTGGCTAAAACCCAATCCTTATATTTCCATCTACCTCCAAGTGGATATGTAATTCCACCATCATCCAAATCCACCCAACGAAAAAACACCCAAAAGACCGAACTTACGCCCTGTTTGGATGGAGGAGATGAAGGAGGATATGTGAGCCCCCTGATTTGTACTCCGGGTGTCGACCAAATCCGATGTTTGGTTCAGATTTTTGGAAGGTGGAGATAAATACTGTAGAGGTTTCATGTCCGGCTGAAGCCGGATTTGTGAAGGGGAGCTCAGACCCCGTCGTTGGCAAATTCGGGAGGTTTTGAGATGGTTTTACCCCTTCAAATCCCCCTTTGGTTTATTTGTTCTCATCCCATTTACCAGAGAGAGAGAAAACAGACAGATAGATAGAGAGATCGAAGACAGAGGAGAGGTGAAGGAGTGGTACCTTGAAGAGAATTTTGGCGTCGGAGAAGGAGGAGGTTGACGATCGTCGGCGTTGGAGTAATTGGACCAGGAGTGGGCGAGGACTGGGTTTTGTCGAGTGGAGGCTGCAGGAAGAGGTTGGGGGGAGTGAGGGAGGCGGAGGCGGAGGCGGTGGTAGTGGATCTGTGGGTGGGGGGTTTTATTTTGGGAAAATGGGGATTGAAAGGAATCTGTGTATATCTACAGTTCTACACCCCTTTACAAGTGCATGCTTTTTTCTTCTTCTTTTTTTTATCCGAAATGCATGCTGATTTTTCCATTTTTTCACTTACTAATTACTACATTTGTAATTTTTGGAAAATAATACTCCGTACTTTTTTTGGGGGTAAAAAACATGATTTCAACATTTTGTAGTCTGAATTAAAAAAAAAACATTTTGTATTCTAAAATGAAATTATTTTTTCCTAATATTAAAGATAAATATCAATTATTCTAATTAGTATATGAAATAAACCAATCTTGACTTCTTGAGCATTAAAAAATTAAAGTGGGGGCAATTAAGTCATTCAACATCTACTCCCATCATATCCACCTTTCATATCCTCCTCCTCAAAAAACTATCCAAACACCTTATTACAAATCCACCATTCTTAAGAGGTGGGGCCACCCTTCTTAACATATCACCTCTTATTATATATCCACCATCAAATCCACCCTCATTTTATATCCACCCAAAACAAATCCTCCATCCAAACGGGCCGTTAGTATGGGATAAAAACTCCTAATCAAGGGGCCTTACAAATCCTCCTCCAAATCCACCAGCCAAACCGGCTGTTAGCATTTTCGCATCCAAAAAGGCAAAAATCTGTACCTGATTCCAATATCCTATGCATAATCATTTCGACGGGTACCAGTGAACCACCACTTCACAGTGCATCATGTGGCAGTTACGTTGGATATTAGTTCGTGCGGAAACAATGATCTATGAAAAGTTTATCTTTTGGAAAAACATAATAATTGTAGGAGATCTTACCATACCAATTCGGGGCCGAAACCAAAGTGCCACGGCATGCTAGGGACACAAAGGAGTATATATTTTACGTTGAGTTTGGCAGTTGTTTACCAAAACAATATATATATAGGACTTTTTTGGAACGATCTTTTAATTGTCTTTTCATGATATTCTTTTCAAAATCCAAGTCAATTTCTTTCCATCAGTCCTTTTTCTTTTCTTTTTTCTGCACAATACTATCTCAATTCTTTTGGATCTTTTTCGTCGTCTTATATGAAATTTTTTTTCAATATTGGACTATATTTTTATACTTTTTCGATTTCTCTCTCTAAGTTCGGCGAGAGGAAAAATATAATGCTAAATCTTGACCAAAATTCCGTAAAAACTAAGAGAAAATAACCAAAAAGACCGCGTCAAAAATTTCGGAAAAATTGTGTCCAAACTCTCCCTTATAATCTTGCCAAGGAGCTATGGAGGCTTTTGAACCCTAGTACTATTGAGCAATCTTTCCCTTCTTTTTTTTAGGAACTATACGTGCCCACTGAACCAATCATCCACTTATACAAAACAAAGTTTTGAAATTGTTGCATGTGACTGTGTTACAAGATTCCAATACACGGTTTTCATTGGGGTCGTATCCCAAATCAATTTTTCTAACCAGTCCAATGCAGTTTGGACCATTTGTGAGTCTTTTTTGGGCTCGTAATAAAGATCGTAATTGTTCACTCTTTAAAGCTCATCGATAACATTGACCATGATAAAAATCACGTTGATCTAAAGCTCGTTGAGAATGTTGACCAGGCCAAAAATCACTTTGATCGTACAGCATTGGATATGTTATGATATTGAAATAAATCGATCTTCAAATAATTGTGTCAAATGGATTGAAATCCAATGTTGCACAATTTTTTCTTCTTACAAACTTAGGCTCCGTTCCAGAAACGAAATAAGAACTTATTTTTTGTATAATAAGAAGGCTTGTTCCTGAAAAGATTGAACAATTACTCCCTCCGTTTCAATTTGACTGTCCATTATTCCAAATGGAAGGAAAATTTTGGTGATTTTCCAAAAGTGTCCTTTACAATTGAATATAAGTGTTATAAGTAAGTAAAATATAGGGGTAATGGTGGAAATAATAGGTAATATAGGTGTAATCATTGCTGTCCCCTAAAATAGTTGGAATCCCCAAGAGGAACTCTCAAATTGGAACGGAGGGAGTACTTATTTTTTGAGAAGACAATTTCAAGCTCAAAAATCATGTGCTTACGCAAATAATTTTTCTATCAATATGGATCTTGTTTGATAGATCTCATTGAGATCTTTAATACGGTGCAAAAAAAATTGAAAAATTATTTCTCATTTACGTTATTTTTGAGTTTGAAAATGTGAAATAAGCTGCTTATTTGAATTTTGTGGAACAAACCTTCTTATTTTTCTTTGAGAAGTGGCAAAATAAGTACTTATTTTTTAAGAAGGTTTCTGGAACGGAGCCTTAATGCATTTTTTAAAATCATATTAAACAATATCTGATCAACGTGGATTTTGGTGTGGTTGACGTTTGCGACGAGCTTTAAAAAATGAACAATTCTGATCACAGGCCCACAAATGATCCAAAACTGTACCGGATTGGTTGGAACCCAAACTGGACGGGATCCTCTCCCGTTTTCATTAATCTGGTACATAATAATGCAATCAAATGCACCGCCACCGAATGAGTTCCTTCATCGAGAATCAACGCGCTTATTTCAGAAAAACAAATAATTGAAGACAGTATTGTCAAAGAGCCTATTGCCCGACCCTACTCCATTAGATGAGAGATTTTTCAGTATCGAGCGGATAAATTCCACGTGGTATTCGCTCGGCACATTCAAGCCATTTGATATACTTTTGGATGACTTGGATTGAAATCTTCTCTCTTCTTTCACCCCAACTCGTTCTCTCTCATTTTTCTCTTCAAATTTGAGCCGTTAAAAAATGAAATAGATGGCTCGGATGTGCGAGCGGGCACCACGTAATACCCGCTCGGCACTAAAATTTTTTTCCCATTAGATGGGTCGTGTGCATAATCGCCCAATTTAATTTTCAGGCAATAGTGTAATTTCGGTTCCCTTATCGTATCTATCTCGAGAGAAAGGAGAACAAAATTTTATAATATGAATTTTGAAAAAATGTGGTGTAGGGACAGCTAACAAATATATCCTTTTTGATTTGATAGCAAAATTCATATTTACAATTCCGGGGTTTCTCGAATTCTATCCAATCTTTGTTTCGGATTGGATCCCGCCATCTAAATTTCGATCGTTTATTCTAGCAACTATTGATCAAAAGCTACTGATGAAAAAAACTTTAATGCATATTTAAAGTTTAATGCATATTTTTAAAACTTTGTTATTTTTCTCGTCGAGACGAATGTTGTAATGCAAAAACTATATTCTAATTTAATAAAAACAAAGGAAGAACAACAACAACAAAAAGACGGTATCAAAAGAAGGGCCAAAAAATTAGTCCAAAGAAGCTTTAAGAATATCTCCAGCAGATCCCTCAAATCTCAAATGTCAGAAAATTTCAGGGATCAAACATGAAATACTATGTTCTTCAGTAGATCCCTCAAACACGAAATAATTTGAAATCATTCTTCAAATTTTCTCTCTCCATTCAAATTTGGAGAATATTGTGAATTACAAAATATAGACCATTTTTTAGAAAGATGTGAATAGTAAAAATGGACATTTTTTGGGAGACGGAAAGGGTAGCATATTATATTCCATCCGCACCAAAAAAAGGTGTACATTTTACTAGTATTCAGAATCCTCAAAAAGTTGTCTCTATTTGTTAATTTATGCATATTGTTTAATAAATCTCAATTAATCTTATAAAATAAAATCATAACAATATTAGAAATTAGGAAATATAAATAGTTTTTTAATAAGTGTGATAGTAAAAATGACAATTTTTTTCGGATGGAAGGAGTAGTTCAAAGGATGTGCTGGAGTGCATTGTAAAAATTCCAAAAAGTCTATGACCACCGCACACAGTTACCGCACGGCTAATGGGGTCCAGTCCGGACCCTTCAAAAATTAAAAAAATATCCATAAATTTAAAGTACTAATTTTTTTTATGAGGCTCTATAAAAAAAAAATCAACTCTAAGGAATATCATTAAATATGTGTTTCTATGAGACGGAAATAAATTTTTGTGGGCCCACTCCTGTGCGGTGGCCCTAGGCTTAGGTAAACTCACGGGCGCCGCTATTCGCAGCCACGTATTTTCTCCCACAGCCCATTAAAAATTTTCAATTAGACTCGACAGCTAGTTACCGAAATTAAGATACATCTTCAACATCAAATTACCGAAATATGATATTTTTTTCAACAGCTATTTACCGAAAATGTCCGAAAATAGATGTTTGGCAGTTGTCTACTGAGAGTTGAATATATTTTCGACATGTAGTTACCGAAATATAATCTTATTTTCAGCAACTATTTACCGAAATGTTATTTATGATTTTTAACAACCACTTACCGAAATAGAGTGGGCTATGGGAGAAAATACGTGGCTGCGAATAGCCCAACCCTAAACTCACCCTCCAAATTTTGAAGAAAGATGTACTAGCAAATTACAACTTCGATACTAAACCTTTGATGTATTTATAAAGATGCACTAATCTAACCGAAAAATACGGAGAAATTAACAAATCCAAAAAACCTGTAGGATCCAGTTGAGTCCAAACCAAGTCCCCCCACGTCGAATGCATTCATTCAAGTTTTACCAGACTTCAGTACAATTTTTAGAGAACCTCGTTCGTCTCGATAAGGAAAATCTGAAAAAATCTAAATATACAGACCAAAGTTAAAAAAGTTTAAATAAGACTATGCTAACAGTCTTTTAGTGCTTCCAGCGTTGTCTTTAATGATTTTTTTTTAAAACTTTGATGCATATTTTAAAAACTTTGTTATTTTTCTCGTCGAGTGATGATGTAATGCAAAAACTATATCCTAATTTACTAAAAATAAAGGAAGAACAAAAAAAGAAAGAAAAGACGGTATCAAAAGAAGAGGCAAAAAATTAGCCCGAAGAAGCTCTAAGGGCATCTCCACTCTCCAACAGATCCCTCAAATCTCAAATGTCAGAAAATTCCAGGGATCAAACATGAAATATGTTATTCAGTTGATCCCTCAAACACCAAATAATTTGAAGTCATTCTTCAAATTTTCTTTCTCTCTATTCAAATTTGGAGAATATTGTGAATTACAAAATCTAGACCATTTTTTTAGAAAATGTGAATGGTAAAAATGGACCATTTTTTCACAAAAGGTGTACATTTTACTACTCCTATCAGAGCCCTCAAAAAGTTGCTTGTATTTGTTAATTTATGCATATTATTTGATAAATCTCAGTTAATTTTATAAAATAAAATCAGAACAATATTAGAAATTAGGAAATATAAAGGGAAAAAAACTGAAATGGTCCCTGTAGTTAAGTATTTGTGTCAACTTGGTCCCTGTAGTTGTAATTGACTCAATTTATACTCTGTACTTTCCATTTTGTTCCAATTTGATCCAATTGCTAACTGCCGTTAGTCCGCCATTAGTCGTTTTAAATAAAGACAAAAATAAGCCAATAAAGACAAAAATAAGCCAATAAGCCAATTTTTTCGTCTTTATTAAAAAAATTGGATTTCAATGGTAATTTTTTACTTTTTAGGTTCCTCTTGTCATGACGAAGCAATAATCTCCGAAAAAATTGACAAAAAACTAACAAATGAAAAAAAAATTGAATAAGGACAAAAAAAAAAAACCTTGTTTTCTTTACAATTCAAAAAGAATTTTTCAAAAAATTCCCTCTGAATTCTCCCTCTATCTCTTTCCACTTATTACCTCTACTATTTTTAAAAAAAAATTTCAAACACCAATCCAAACATAGCATAAGTCACTTGGTTTATTTAGCTGAACAACCCCTGAGTTTATGTAATATTCTGACTTTTGGACATAGTTTTTTACCATGTTGTGACTTTTGGATCTATATCGTGTTGTGACTTTTGGACATGGTTTTATATGCATTTTCAGAGGTATATTAGGTAGGCTTGAACAAAAAAATCCGCCCACATGCGGACCCGACCCGACCCGAAGGGTCTCGGGCGGGGTCAAACATGTGGTTCGAATGGGTACGGGTTCATTTTCTGTTGAAAATCAAATTTCGGTTCGGGGTCCGGATTGGTGTGTTTCTTACCCGACCCGACCAATTCATAAAGATTAATTCAGTTTTTGGTCGGACTCGACTAGACGTAAAGAATCGGGCTCGCAGACGGTTTTTACCCATTTTCGGTTCGGTTTGCGGGCCTAAAACATTTGTTATCCGACATGTCCGGTCGGGTTTGGGGGTCAAACCCGACCCGTGCACACCCCTAATATTAGGGCAAAAGGAGAATGAGAGAATTACTGTTTTAATCCCAAAAAGGGGGGCGATTTGATTTTGCTGTTAAAAGGACTAACGGTGGACTAACGGCGGTTAGTAATTGGACCAAGTTGGAATAAAATGGAAAGTACAGAGTGTAAATCGAGCCAATTACAACTACGGGGACCAAGTTGACACAAACACTTAACTACAAGGAACATTTCAGTTTTTTCCCCAAATATAAATAGTTTTTTAATAAGTGTGATAGTGAAAATGACAATCTTTTTGGGATAGAAGGAGTAGTTCAAAGGGTGTGTTGGAATGCATCGTAAAAACTCCAAAAGGACCACCGCACACAGTTACCGTACGGCTAATGGGATCCATTCCGAGCCCTTCAAAAAATAAAAAAAAATATATAAATTTTAAAGTACTAATTTTTTTTATGAAGTTTTGTAAAAAATCAACTCTAACGGATATTGATAAATATGTGCTTCTAGATACGTAGTAGAGGCAGAAATAAATTTTTGTGGGGCCCACTCCTGCGCGGTGGCCCTAGGCTTAGGTAAACTCACCCTCCAAATTTTGAAGAAAGATGTACGAGCAAATTACAACTTCGATACTAAACTTTGGATGTTTTTATAAAGATGCACTAATCTAACCGAAAATTACGGAGTAATTAACAAATCTAATCCTGTCGGATCCAGTTGAGTCCAAACCAAGCCCCCCCCCCCACGTCGAACGCATTCATTCAAATTATTCAATCCTACTGCTTCGCTTTTCGAAAAATCCCAACGATTCTCACCTTCTCCCCCGGACCCCCTCCCTCACTCCCAGAGATACTCCCTCGAGTACTTCCAACTTACCTCTCTCTCGCACTACAATGCCGGCCTCCGGCAAGAACCACTCCCTGACACCGCCGCCGCCGCCGCCGAAACCAACGCCGGTAGTCTCCGGCAGCAAGACCCCCCCGCCCGCCGACAACGAATCTATCTCCCACCACCTCACCTCCAAGACCTCGCTGCTTGGCCTGAAGCTCTACATTGTCATCGCAATCTCCGTTGCTTGTCTGGTCGTGATCTTCCTCTCGATCTGCATCTGCATCCGTTCGAAGCGGAGGAAGTCCAAGCGCCGCAAGAGGATGGACGGTTCGGATCGCTACCGACCCAAGGAGATTGTTGCCGGAATCAACGGCTCAGATCGCGCGGAGGAGTTCAAAATAATGAATTACGAGGAGGAGGATAAGGAGGAGAAGATTTCTGAAGTGGCACTGGGGAGATTGGGCGGGGCCAAAATTGGAAGTTCTGGAAGCAACGAGTCGAGTTTAAGTGGGACAACGACGTCGGCCGCGGCGCGGGGTGGGGAAGGGATGGGGTGGGGCAGGTGGTACAGCTTGAGGGAGCTGGAGATGGCGACGGGTGGATTTGCCGAAGGGAATGTGATTGGGGAAGGGGGGTACGGCGTCGTTTACAGAGGGGTTTTGGGGGATGGGTCTGTGGTTGCTGTGAAGAATCTTCTGAATAATAAGTGAGTTGTCTTCAATTGGAGTATGGTTTGTTTTAGTGTTTGAAATAGGAATTGAATCCTCTCCGGTCGGTCTTTAATTTGGACGGTACGCTTCAAAATTGGATCGTTCATTGCTGTTGCTGTAATTAATGGTTTGAATTTGCTCCGAGTTTGCCGAGCAAATCTGAACCATTAGTTGCAGAAATAAAAGATCCAGATTTCATGTTCTTAACGATCCAGATTTCATGTCATGTTTGACATAAGAATTGGATCTCCGGTCCTAATTAGAACTGTACGGGGCAGTCATAATCTGGATTGTTCATTGCTGCGATTAATGGTTCGAATTTTCTCGGAGCAAGTCTCCCAGCAAATCGAAACCATTAGTTGCAGCAATTAACGATTCAGATTTGGACTGTCAGGTCTAGTCCAAAACTTGGACCGGAAAGAATGCAAATGCTTATATACATTTCTTGAAAGTTATACACTTTGATTCTTTTGATAATGTAAGTTGTTTATCTATTGGTTTGATTGGGAAAAAGTCTTGAATGGAAGATTATCAGAGCTGCTTAGATCTGGAACTGATTATCGGCCACTGAATTTGTCCCTTTTAGTAATGTATTAGTCCTAGGGAAAGTGATTTTCCGCTTGACCCAAAAAAAGTCCTAGGGAAAGCAAACGACTAGTTACTTTTTTCTGTAATTCTTTTGTTCCTTTATCGCTTAATTTAGTCTAACTTTGATTATTTGTGGGGCGCTTTCTGAGATCACTTTAATGATTGAAACCATTTCTATATCAGACCTCGTAGAGATTATCAACCATAGTAAATCATGCCATCATGGTGATTGGATACCGATTAAATGATTACGGAACAAATTTATCTTGAAGTCAACGATGATCAAAGTCTCACCATTAGTGTTTTACTTCTAATCAAAATTTTCCTGGTTGATACATTTTATCATGGTAATCTGGACAGGGGTCAGGCAGAGAGGGAGTTTAAAGTGGAAGTAGAAGCAATTGGAAAAGTAAAGCATAAGAACTTGGTGAGTTTGATTGGGTATTGCGCAGAAGGAGCAAGAAGGTAAATTCCATGAGCCCGTTTGCTTCTGTATCATATTCTATTGCAGAAATTGCATTTGAGTTGTCCTTATTATTGTCCTAAAATGACTCAACCTGTGTCCAATCAGGTGTCTCGTGTACGAGTACGTAAACAATGGCAATTTGGAGCAGTGGTTACACGGTGATGTTGGGCCTGTCAGTCCTCTAACTTGGGATATTCGAATGAGGATTGCAGTTGGGACGGCAAAAGGGTGAGATATTCTTGCTTCAAGTTTCACAATCTTGTAAAGTTCAGAACTTCGGCATCTGCCATAGATAAAATTCTGCAATACCTGTTCTCGTCCTTCAATCAATTTTTACTCCTAAAATGTGGTTGAAGAACGAATAAGACAAGTTATACCAGTCACTTTGTTTGATTCTCCTCTCAGAAATAATCTCTCTAGAAATTGACTGTTTCATTATTCGTGTTTTTTTGTCTTGAGTGATTTTTCGTCAAAATTTTTTTTTACTTATTTTTTACTTTTTGGATGTACATAGCGTACCTCTATTCAAAAAGTAAAAGAGTTTGTTAACATGTAAAAAAAATTTACTAAAGACGAAAAAATACACAAACCTATAGAACTTTTTTATCTCAAAAATAAATCTCAAAACTACAAACCAAACACAGTGACTAATGTTGGTAAGGCAGTTTCATACATGCCATAATTACTATTTTCTTGAGTGGGGATTGGGGATTCTGGGAAGGCAATAAGGTCAACACGGTGATGGTATTCAATTATTTATTTACCTTCTTACAGCTATATTTAGAATTGTAACTCCATTTTTTGTTGTCTTTTTTTTTTTTTGAAAGGCATTTTTTGTTGTCTATGATTCTATTATCACATTTTTTGTGTGTTCCAAGCCATTGGAAGGTTGCATGGCGCACATAGCATTCGAAGTTAATTTGTTCTCATTAGTGTGATCACTGCACTCTGCAGACAGTGAAATCTTCTGGACATGGGATCGTTTTTGGAGTTACTTATGACAGACTTTGGGCGATGCTTATGAAATTGTATTAGGGCCATTTTATTTACACTGGGCTAACATAAAGTTGTAGTTGTAGCCCAGCCTCCTCTGTTTGTAGGCCAGCAGCCTCCATAGTTTTTGTCCAGTAGACGTTGTAGTTATTTTATAGTAGTTTTCATCTTGTCTTCTATTTTGTTCTCTTGTCTGAGCTGTCAGTTTCTTCCCTTATATCATGAGACGGTGGTTTTTGTCTTGTCTTATATTCTGTTTGTCTTGCCTGAAGTAGCTATCTTGTTCCTGTTGCAGACTAGCATATTTGCATGAAGGCTTGGAACCCAAAGTTGTTCACCGTGATGTGAAATCTAGTAACATTCTTCTTGATAGAAAATGGAATGCGATGGTGTCAGATTTTGGACTGGCCAAGCTCTTGGGACCTGAGAAAAGCTATGTGTCTACACGAGTGATGGGAACATTCGGGTTTGTTGTTCTCAAAGTCCTGTGTCTTTAGTCAATTATGCAGTTAACTCTAGTTTAAAAGGAAATAAACCATTTGTCTGTTCTCCCTAATTTTAGTTACTTGCTTACTTTTTGGTTTTTACTTTGTCGCTGCAGATATGTCTCTCCAGAGTATGCAAGTACAGGTATGCTCAATGAGAGGAGTGATGTGTATAGTTTTGGAGTTCTACTCATGGAAATAATTACAGGAAGGATTCCAGTTGATTATTCGAGGCCACCAGGAGAGGTGAAAACAGTTTTTGTTCAATCTTGTTCCTCTCTTTCTCTTAATCTTCTATCCCGGCAGTTATTTTTACATATTTGTCACTAATCTATTTCCATTGTATTGTATTCAGATGAACTTGGTTGATTGGTTTAAAGGAATGGTGGCAAGTCGACGCGGGGAAGATTTGGTGGACCCCCTGATTGAAGTACAGCCCCCTCCGAGAGCTTTGAAGAGGGTATTGTTAGTTTGCCTTCGCTGTATAGATTTGGATGTTAAAAAGCGACCAAAGATGGGGCAAGTCGTACATATGCTGGAGGAAAATGAGTTCCATTTTCAAGCTGTAAGTCTTGTATCTATCATTATTCAACCATATTCATGATATGATTTACTGTCTTGTGTTTTTTTATTTTATTTTATATGTGCAGGATATTATTAAGCTCAAACAAGGAAACAAGGTTAAACTATAAAAACAGAAAACATATCTATACAACTTGCATAATTCTTTCAGACAGACCCCAGATCTCACAAATGTTTTTATTTTGTTTGGAGAGCTTCATATTTCTTCTTGCGCAAAGGAAATCAACCACCTGTGCATGTCCCTTCACCACTCCTCGAAAAATTCGAGAATTTCATTCCTGCCGTAACCCATATACATTAGGCAGTTTTTACAATCCGATCAACCACTTGTGCATGTCCCTTCGCCACTCCTCGAAAAATTTGAGAATTTTGTTCCTGCCATAACCCATATACAGTAGCAGCCACAGTCCTTTTAAGGCTGATGACTTAAGACCATTGCCATTGCCACCTCCATTTGAATGAAACCAGTCAAGAACTTCCCCTAACTTCATAGGCATCCCTTGCACTCTTTTCTTGGTTATCATAAGCTGCCACACTGCTGAAGAATAGGAACGTTCAAAAAATATGTGTTGGTGTGATTCTTCCAGAGAACTACACAGGCAACAAATCCCATCTACTTGCATGCCCCAACTTCTCAACCTATCTTTAGTACTCAATCTTTGGAGAGCAGCCAGCCATAGAATGAATGACCATCTAGGCACATTACGTCTACCTCAGATTATTTTGGACCAGGGATTACTTGAGTACTTCACCCTAATGGCATTCCAAGCAGACTTGACATTAAAAACACCAGTTGGATGAGGCAACCAAATGACAGCACACCTCAGGATGTGGTCTAAAACCCTCAAAGAGTTTGAGCAATGATAGCTTGAATAACAGGGTTCCTTAAACGAGGCCATCTCCGAGACCCTTGGTCAATTATGGAGTTAACCTTCCAACTTGATACTTGATAAGAGGTTGCCCAATTTTTCTGAGATCTAAGAGCTTCCTCATGGTCCATGAGGCATCACAAGGTATCTCCATGGTCCAGACACACTGCTCTTTTATGATGTATGTATGTACCCACTTTATCCATGGTGACTGCCTTCTTGCACGGGGCCCAAAGATGCCTAAGCATGGCTGCCTAATTCCAGTCCTCAATCCTTATAAGCCCTAAACCATCTTCACCTTGCGATGTCTTCTTTGGCTGGCTGTCAAGTTGTTGCCATTGTAGCTACTAGCTATGCTAACATTTTTGCCATTGTAGCTACCAGCTATGCTAACATTTTCCTATAATACTAGCAACTGAGAGTTTCTGAACTCCTAAAACTGAGAGTTTGTGGTGTGAGTACCTGTTATTCCAGCCTAAATGAGGTAATTGATCCACTGAGGGTACCTGATATTCCAGCTTGGAGTAGGCAATTGATTCCTGAACAAAACCTAGATCTCTAATCTGCAAAGAGAACATAGGGTTGGTTAAACAGCAAGTCCATGCTAGCATGATTGTGTCCTCCTTGTTTACTTGATGTTTGGACTTGGGACACCCAAATTTCTGTTTTCTGAATTCTGATCCATTTGGGAGGAATTTTTCAATACCTTTTTCTTCTTCTGATTACGTTATTGCCCTTCCAAATCCTAATTTTTCTAATCCCTTCATCTCATTCTTGTAAAATTGCTTCATCCTTTGTAGGAACCCCGCTCAAACAGAGATACATCACCTCTCAACTCCCCAGCGGCTAGCTATGACTCATAACCTTTCTGCATGCATGCAAGGATGTAGAGTGGGTACGTGGTGATGCCCAAAGATCTAAATAGAGATGATCGTTCTCTGCTGAAGACGCGAGGCATGGAAAGGTAAAATATTTTTGCGGAGTGTATATTATTTCTGGCACTGATTTACAAAGAGGGATCACATTGTTTTATCTTTATCCTTCAACACATGCCCTTTCATTTTTTCGTAAGACATTCAACTCAGCCTTGTAAATACATGCTGGTTTCCCTCATTGGTAGAATTTATCAGCTCCTTTGGAAGTTACAAAAATCGACCACTTTGTTTGGTTTACAATTTAGAAAGTTATTTTTGAGAGTTTGAGTGGTAATGAGTGGAGAGAGATAGAGAGAGAGATTTATTGAAAACTGTGTCGAGAGTTAAATGTAACTCTCAAAAAGGGGAACCAAACAGAGTAAATTGTTTCTATCAACCTATGGATGCTTTAACATTTCTCAGCCTTGGTTTTTTTTCTTTCTTCGTGATGCCCTCTTGCCTGAGGTGAAGGCATGATTTTGGGGTAGTGGGATCAATACCAAGAGGCATACCAGATTTTGTCCTATTAGCTAATCCAAAAAGAAAATTGCATGAACCGTAGGAAAAAAAAATGCTAACGACTCCTTTGTGCGGTGGTTAATGTGCACACTGCCCCATGGCTTGATATCTATAAAATATGTATAGAAAATCTGAGAATTCGGGTTGAAATTTGAAGTTTTTCGGTATCATGGTGTGTTTATCGGTTATTTATAGGTGATTAGAAAAATTGTAATGGGACACGTATGAATTTTTTAGTGAAAGTGCTTTATGCTTTGGGTGAATTCTATCATTGCGGGCAAAGTTCACCAAAGGAGGAAAAAACATGGAGCCATAGATGGAGAAATATGGAAGTCCGCCGGTGGCTCCTCCACCTGACCTGGGCTCCTCAGCCCTTCCTCTTGCCAATTTGCAATGAGTTGACTAAAGTTCTTCGTTTGACAGGAAATGGCCTTGTAATTCACTGATACTAGCGACTTATTAACCTGTGTTACGATTCTGAATTGAGCGCTTTGTCCTGTCCTGAACCACCGTTCTCTGATTCCATTTTTGTTTATTGGCACTTTCGCATATACCTTGGATTTTTTGTTTTGAAATCGACGAATATATAGAAAAAGAAATTAGATCCTCTAAGGTCCTTAATTTGGAAAGGACATGACAGGCCAAATCTGGATTGTCCATTGCTGCAATTGAAGGTTCGAATTTGATCAATGGATTATTCGAACCATTGATTATTCCAATGTATGGTCCAGATTCCCAAAATTTGGACCGAACATAAAGAAAACGCAGGCCTTGAAACTTTTCCACGTGAGCGGGTGGAATTTTTTGGTTGGGATGTTAATGGCTGAGAAGCTTTTCCCTCCTCATTTTCTCTCTTTGTTTTGAATCATACGGTCTCCGGTTCAGTTTAAAAATGGAGTATTTACTCAAATGAACTAATTTACGGAACCCATCTTTTAAACCTTTTTTTTTTTCCTTTCCCTTTTTTAAGTTTTCCATTCTTGTTAATATCTGCTGCTTAGAAACAGCGTTTTACACTGTATATTTAGCAAGGATTGGAGCATCTCTAGCAGCATCGGCAGTCCCTCCCTCTGGAGGTTTAACCTCCCTGTTTCTCTCTTTTCCGCCCCACAGGCGTGAGCGAAAATCTCAAAACGTGGAAGCAGTTGCGCGGACATACTAGGTTTGTCGCGTCCAATGCTTAACTGGAACTGTTTTATGAAAAAATATTTTGATCAAGCACTTACCGATATTTGTTTGAGCTAATTTTTTTTGCAAGTACTCTTAAAAACATGTTTGGCTCCGATGATTAGAGTGAGACTCTGAACTATGAGTTCTGCACCGTAGGAAAGTAAGAGATCCCTTACTTGAGGGGTTCTATGTATGGGTTCTCATTTTATAGATCGAAATTGATATCTTGAACAAAATGAGTGGTTTCGACCATTTTTTTGGGATCCGATACGGGTCCCAAACTCATATGTACATATTTGTATGTACTCATTCTTTTCTCGGGACCAATTAGTAAAGGTTTATATAAGGTTACTTTTTTTTGGTGACCGTTTATAGTTTAAGGCTAAGAGCATCCACAGTGGAATAAACAAAACAAAAAATTGTTAAAGTTAGCAATGTTGGATCAAAAAAGTGCTCACATTGGAATAATCAAACCTAGCAACCTCTTAACAACTCATCAAATTTTGGCTCTTCAACAATCAAAATTAGCAATATTTTGTCAATAACTAAAACTATTGGGACCCCACCTACACAAATTTTTACAATCCGGAGGTCTCCTACTTGGGCAACACGCGCGTCTTAATTGGTTGGCTGAAAACAGGTGCACGTCCAACGCACGCTTCTTCTCTCTCCTCTTTCCTCTAGTTCTCTGCTTTCCTCTTCATTCTCACCGTTTCTTCCACAAATTGAAGGGAATCCAACTCACCGTCCCTCTCAATCAATGGGAATCCAACTCACCGTCGCCGGATTAAGGTACCCGTCTTCTCTCTTCTTTTCCTTTTTCTATCAACAAATTACAGTTTCCTATTCAACACGGGATGGAGATTTTTGCGATAGAAGGTTGATGAATCCAAGGACGAACAGGCTAATTAATCGAATTAGGGTTAGGTTTTTGAAGGTTTCAAATAGGCTGAGAGAGATAAGGGACGAAGCTGAGTGTGTGAAAGCTTCT
This sequence comes from Rhododendron mucronatum var. ripense, assembly GCA_019656295.1. Lineage (NCBI taxonomy): Eukaryota > Viridiplantae > Streptophyta > Magnoliopsida > Ericales > Ericaceae > Rhododendron > Rhododendron mucronatum. The sequence continues at coordinate 1,734,653 of BPLT01000041.1, forward strand.
ACTATATTGTGATTTTGGGGGTAGGATTGAAAATTTCTCATATATATAAAGGAAGGGGGCGGAATATTCTGCGGGAAAAAAAATTGGAGGGGAAAAGTTTGGAGTGAAAAATTGGATGGAATGGCGGGAACAAATTGGAGTGAAAAATTGAAGGGAAAAAGTTTGGAGGGAAATGGTTTTGATTATGGGCAAAAAATAACCACCATGGAACTTGAGATTGTTAACTTTAACAACCTCTAAATGAATAATCAAAATCTAATGTGGCAAACTTTGATTATTCATTTTTGCTTATTCCACTATGGATGCTCTAATGGGTTCATGTTATGGTGACAGCGATACACTACACAACGGGGCCGATTAACAATCTATAGGTCAATATCCGAATCCAATCTACGGAGCATTTAGTATTCTATAAAAATTCCGTCAAGTATTTTTTTTTTTTTTTTTCAGTTTTTGGATAAATATCGAGTAAGTTGTTGAAGTAAAAATCACACTGACCAGTCGGTAGCTTTATAATTGTGACAATCTTTATTTTTCGTAAATGGACATTCCATCCATAGAAATTGTTTTGCCTTCCATTCATGAGATAAAAGTGACATGTTGATTACATTATCGATCGATCAATAGTTATCATTTTATGCCTTTTATTGTGTCCAAACTTGACCAAATTCGAGCTTCATATCTTCAAATCTTGGTTGTGTCTTTGTCCTCCTCAAATTTATTTTGATGATCGTAACTATTTTTTTTTAAAATTCATGAGAGATAATTATTAAAAAAAACCATTTCAGCAGGGATATCAAGCAATATGAGTTCGCAATACATTACTGTATTTAGTAAGGAAATAATTTGTATTTTGTATTCATTTTATATATGTTAGTTGTAATCATCCATGTGGCCCATGATGGGTTAAGACTTAAGAGCTCAAAAGCTCCTAGAGAGTTCACTTAATCCAATGAATAGGAAAAAAAGGACACAAATCCGAAATTTAGGCTCCGTTTGTTTCGGAGTAAATTTTTTTTGTAAAAAATATGGCTTTGTTTTTATTTATCTTGTGTTTGGTTAACGGTTGCTAATATTAGCGGTGGAAAAAAAAAATCCCTAAAAATAGTAAGAAAACACATAAAATGCAATATAGAAAAACACATACATACAAATACGTTAGAGTAAGCTATGTGTAAGTGTATATAAGTAAGTACACACTCATTTTGTCTAGCACAATGTGAGATTCTGAAACCGAACATCCTTCCGTCCAATTCCATCTAAGGATGGCACTCCTGGAGAAAACGACTTACGGAAAATTTGGGATGAAAACATTTGTGCCCCAACAATGAAAAATGTTGTACCCCGAAAATGAGGAAAACATTTTCCAAAAAAATACTTTCTTCGTTCCAAAATAAGTGTCCGGTCTGCAAAATGAGAGCTTAATAATAATACAAAATTTCCAAGAAATTTTCAAACTCTTTTACGAAAAAAGTTGAAAGTTTTTCTTATAGAAAGCGTATTATTTTCAAGTTCTCGTCTTACAAACTTGACATTTATTTTGGGACGGAAGTAGTATTTTATATTGAAACAAACAAAGTGCTTTTAGGTGTGATGGATTTTTTTTTGAACTCGAGCCTAGATGGATTTATTAAACACAAAAAATCATCAGAAGCCACAGGTGTTCCACAACGCAACAAACCCCCCAAAGTTCACTGTTTGTCTACCACGTGGCACCAACTATCACTACACTCCCATCTCTCTCTCTCTCTCTGGTCTTTCACATTTCCGGCACCATCATATTATTCCTTCCACCCCTTTTTCCCTTTCGGCGTTTCGAACGAAAAACTTCCAAGAATACATATACCTACACATTCAGATCAGAAGAGATAAGAGAGGAATCTCAGGAGAGGGAGAGAGAGATTGGGTGAGTAATTTGGGATATGGAGGAGAAGTTGGTGGAGAGGTTGGAATCGGCGGTGGCGAGGCTGGAGGCGATTTCGAGTTCAGGGTTCCGGCCGGCGGAGGGTGGCGGAGATGCGGCGGCGGCGGCGCTGGATCCGTCGATCGTGGCGTTCGAGGATCTGATGGGGGAGTACGTGGGTAGGGTTTCGGCTGCTGCGGAGAAGATTGGGGGACAGGTTCTGGACGCGACCAAGGTTGTGGCGGAGGCGTTCGCTGCTCAGAAACAGCTCCTTGTTATGGTCAAACAAACTCAGGTTAGGTTTCGCGATAGTATTGCATTTTATGGTGTGAATTCATATTCATGAGGTTTAATTTTGGTGTAGTTCGTGCTGAAGTTAATGCAACGTTACGCGCTGTTTTCGAAATGTATCTGTTCCTAATTTGAGTACTGTAAATCTCGATCTAAAGTCACGTAATGCGCTTGCCCGCGCAGGGCGAGAGCGGGAAAGCCTCGTCCAAAAGCATCTCAAACTACTAAACTTTGGTAGAACGAGAATTGAGAGATGGAGCGGAGGGTCCTACTGAATAGCTACGTTGTTTCAGTCTGTACCTAAGTCACATAATGCAAGTGTTTTTTAAAAATATCCCTAAGTACTAAAATTCCTGAGAGTGAGGATTGAGAGTGCGAGTGCAGAGTGAGTTTGAGAGCGGGAGCAGAGGGCCCTACTGAAGGATTACATGACTAAGATCTGTACCTAATATGAGTACTGGAAGTCTCGATTTTTTGATTTCTGATGTTAAAGTGATAAGTGCTGATTGGGATTAGTTTGTAGAGAGGGTGCACTTCTGATATCTGGTGAATTTTGATCCCCTATATTGGGAAGAATCCTTCACTTATGTTTTGAATGTTTGTGAGCATACTACAAATGCACCAGTGAAGTTTATAGATCCAATGGATTGGTATCAGGTCGGGTTGACGGTTCTTCTCTTGTTTTTCCGTTTTTTCTTCTGGTTGTTCTGCTCTTTCTAAAGGGATGTTGATAATTTGTGCGAATTGATTACTGGAGGCAAATTGTTGCAAAAAATTCTTCAATTGCGATTGCAATTTTTACTTGTATTCTGAAGTGCTTTTACTCAGCGTACGATAGATACATTAGGTTATAAATCCAATGAATTGGTATCATTCATCAGATCACGTTGAATGTTATTCTCTTACTCTGGGGATGTTGATGGTTGATGTGGATTGATTACTTGAGGCACATTGTAGCAAAAACTTCTTAAATTCTATCGTGACTTGTTTTGACATGTATTCTGAAGTGCTTGTACAGGGATGTTGATTGTCTTTGTTTTCACTTTGTAGAAACCTGACATGGCGGGGTTGGCTGAATTTCTCAAACCACTAAATGAAGTGATAGTGAAAGCCAATAAGATGACAGAAGGAAGGAGATCTGATTTTTTTAACCACTTGAAAACTGCTGCTGACAGTCTCTCTGCTCTGGCTTGGATTGCATTTACAGGCAAAGATTGCGGTGAGGGAAATTTTCACACATTTCTCAAACACTGTAAGCAAATGATTTTTTTTCCTTGTTGGTCCCTTATTTGCTTCCCATTTCAAGGTATGAGCATGCCTATTGCACATGTGGAAGAAAGTTGGCAAATGGCTGAGTTCTACAACAACAAGGTACCTGGATATGTTCTCCAAGCTAGCAGCTCTCCTTTAATGAACCTAGATTATGAGTTTGTCTTTCCTTTACACTAAACTGGAGGGCAGAAGAATCTTTACTGACAATTGGGTATACTTGTTCATTCAGCGTTATATTTCTTTATACTCCCTTTAGTTCCCTTTTTTTCCATGATAATGTTTCCCTGTCGGAAACCAAGTTTGGTAAATAGAAATTGTGCTGGGGTTTATGGATGAGGTGGTTATCATTTTGATACCTCATTGAGAATGAAGACTGTTAGTCCCTCCATCTCATTTTTTGGTCCATTTTTTGTTTTGCAATGTCTGAAAATATTTGTCCATTTAAAGGTGAAGGCACATAATTTTGTGATATTTTCAATATTACACTTCCTAATTGAAATTCGTTGCATTTGGCACAATGAAAACTGTAGTTTTTTTATGTTCTTAGCGGTGAGAATGAATCCAACGATCTTCGAAACAGTTGTGATTTTGGACATGGATGGAACATGGTAATTTAGCTTCATTGTTGAAGAACTTTCATGTCGTAGTGAAACAGAGCTGGTAATGCCCACAATATATCCTGGAAATTGGTAACCCCAACAATTGAAATGAGATATTCCTTTTCTGTCAATTTTGCATGACTAGACAGTTGTGATAAGCCAAATATTGTTCTGTTGTGTTGCAAGAGCTATGGTAGCTGTGGTTCTTTCAATGTGGTTGCTAGGATCTTCTCTGACTGACACAGACAGTTTCTCGTTCTTAATCAACTCATAGTTATTATCTACATTCTGGACAAACTTATTTTCCATGTATGATGCAGCACATTCACGTGTAGGTTTTTATTTAGTATTAGAGGATAAAGAGAGAAAACCTTTACACTGAAGAGTGTGTAATGTCGATGTATACATCTGATGGCAATTTGTTGAAAGCAAACAAGCAAGCAGTTAATTACCCAAAAAAAAAACTAGCAAGTAGTTTTGGATAAGTATATATGTTTGGTATGTGATTGAAGTTTGTAGATGGTGCTCATGGAAGAGAGTTTTTTCTATTGGTCTATTCTGATCTTCCTTTTTGTGTGCGCTATGAAGATTCTTGTTGAGTACAAAAATAAGGACCCAAATCATGTGGAATGGGCCAAAGCTCTGAAGGAGCTCTATGTACCTGGTTTGAGGGATTATGTGAAGCGTCATTATCCTTTGGGCCCCGTTTGGAGTGTCACAGGAAAAACAACTGTTCCTGCTCCTGCAAAAGCTCCTAAGTCAAGCGGCCCTGCTCCTCCGCCGCCTCCACCAGCATCACTCTTTAGTTCTGAATCTCCACAGTCTTCATCATCACGCCCGAAGGTTGGGATGGCAGCTGTTTTTCAAGAAATTAATACAGGAAAGCCTGCGACTGCAGGTGGTTGTTCCTTTTCTGTTTTGCTTTTTATCTCTCTAGCATGGTCCATTGGGCATTTTCAGATGATTTTCGTGCATCCTAGGGTTGAGAAAGGTCACAGACGATATGAAAACCAAGAACCGTGCAGATAGAACTGGCATTGTTGGTGCCGGTGAAAAAGAAAGCGGAGCCAGTTCTCGCTCTTTCTCCAAAGCAGGACCTCCAAAGCTAGAGCTTCAAGTTCGAAAGTGAGTATGTATTTTATACTATAATCTGCTTCATAACTGCTACCTAATATAGGTTGATCTTCAATTTCTTCCTTGTTACATTGTCTCTCGTGCAGGTGGGTAGTGGAGAATCAAATTGGAAGGAAAAATTTAGTGATTGATGACTGTGATTCAAAGCAGTCAGTTTATGTTTTTGGATGCAAAGACTCTGTTTTACAGATCAAAGGTATTTTTGTTTTTACTTACGCACTCTGATTGTTGTTTTTATCATTGATAATCTTTTTGCAAAACAATAGATACTCTGAGTAGCATTCCTATTTAGGTATCACGAAGAGCTCATCCTTAATCTAACAATGTGCAGGAAAAGTAAACAACATAACAGTTGATAAATGCACCAAGATGGGTATCGTGTTCACGGTCAGTAAAAGCAAAAGGAAAATCTGATATTGAATTATTATTTTTGATCGGCAAAAAAATAAAAGATAATGAATAATGGTAACAACATTTACTGAGTGATATTTCTTACTTAATGTGCCTTGAAAACAGGATGTTGTAGCTGCTTGTGAGATCGTCAATTGCAATGGTGTTGAGGTGCAGTGCCAGGTATCAATTTATTTTCTTCACACATCTTGGTGATTTCTTAACAAGTTTCATGTCATTGACTTGTCTGCCATCCCAAAGTTCAGAGATTCATATTTTGCTGATTCCCTTCGTGAAATTGCTCGCCTCGGTGTTTCTGCGGGAATTAGAATAACTGCATATTGATCTATGTTCATCAAATATCTGTGGCTGTTGTAGGGTTCAGCTCCGACAATTTCAGTGGATAATACATCAGGTTGTCAATTATATTTGAGCAAGGATTCTTTGGAGGCTTCTATAACGACTGCCAAGTCAAGCGAAATCAATGTGCTGGTGCCTGGTGCTGGGCCAGATGATGACTGGGTAGGTTTATAAGTTTCGCTTTACTACTACTCATTGCATTAAAATACTAAGCCTCGCATCACAAGTCCAAAGTTCAGATTAGGAAGATTAAATACTATTTTTGAACTTTTGCTCGTGAATATACCCTATAAATCTCAAGCTATAATTACTTTAATTGATTAATTACTCGTTTGTTCCTCTTATATAAAATCCTTATAGCCCAATAGCAGATAGGCTATGTGCAACAACATCTAGGATGGCCTAATAAGGAACTAACCATGTTGTTTAGGCATTCGTACTGAAGACTCACCAGACTAATGTTTTCAGTATATGATTGTCTCATAGAAAAAGGCATTATTAAGTATGAAACTATACATGTTGCTATTTGTTACCCTTTATTTCCTTTCTGCTTTTGTTAGGAAACCCTTTATTTGTCTTTCCTGAATGGAAAGTTGTTTGGGTATGGATTGTGTTAGCTCGACTGAAACCATAGCGGGAACTCACCAAGGATGATTTATTGGGTTATTTTGCAGGGGGAGCATGCATTACCACAGCAGTTTGTTCATGTATACACAGATGGCCAGTTTGTAACGACGCCAGTCTCCCACTCTGGAGGGTAATTTGGAAAAATCTTTTCATTTGATTGCTGTCGTGGGTTTTTTAAATTCATTTCTTTCTTCTTATCTCTTCCATATTATTTCCTTGGAAGGGTTCAGGTGTGGCTTTTCATTTTTCTCCTATTGGTTCAAATGCTTGTCTGTATGCGTTCATATTCTGCTGGTCTTGCTATCTTTATCTGTTTCCTTTTCCATTTATTTTGTTCGACCAGACTGTTCAATTGTCGGGAATGATTTTTCGGTAGTCGTTGCGTTGAGATTCTCTTTCGGCTAGTGTTTTGCAATTGGGTTTGGGTCTGGGTCATTTGCATCCACTTCATTTTTGTAATGGAACGGCTGTGGATTATATGTTCTCTTTCTAGTGTATTGTCTGGTGTTCACGAAACTGAAATCGATGAAGTTTTTCCTACTCTGAATTTTGTTAGAGCTCGAAACTGTTTCTCATATGGAGACATATATGTATGTATTCATGTTCAGTAATGATTCCTACAAAGATTTTTGTGCACATATCGTTCACATACATTTTTGTGAGGCCCATATTGGGGTCCAAAATGATTCAAGCGGCTTATCTTTTTTAAAATATTTTTTGGAGGGTTCCCGTAAAAAATCTAACTCCATCAGATATCGGTAATGACTTTCTTAAAAATTGTACGGCGAATCATTTTGTTTTGTCCTACGATTTCTAAGAAAGTTCTTACCGATATCCGTTAGAGTTGATTTTTACAGGAATCCTCCAAAAAATATTTTAAAAAAGATGAGCGGTTCAGATCATTTTGTGGGACCCCGGTGTGGGCCCCACAAAAATGTATGTGCATGATATGTGCACAAAAATATGTGCAAGTAGCACTGTTGATTGTTTATGTATGTGTGGAAACAAAAATTCTAACAGCACCAGCGGATATGGGGCTCTGTAAAAAATTAGCTCCAGCGGATTATACGAATCCAAAAGTAATATTTATTGATATCCGATGGAGCTGATTTTTTACAGGGCCCATAAAATAATATATTCAAAAATTTATGGATATTTTTTAGATTTTTTCGGGATTTGAAACGGGGCCAAACGTTTTTTTTCTCTACGTGGTTCTTTGCAAGTTGTCTCTGTGGATGGCAGGGCTCGGAAACAAAGGCCTAAGAAAAATCATAAGACCCCGTTCATTTTGGGGTTTTGAATTTTGGATTCTAATCATTATTATATTTTTTTTCAATCATTGCTTATTGTTCTTTCTATTTCTCTAAAATCATTATTCCTATTTTTCCTCTCTCCATTTATGACTTTTAAAAATCTCTCTCAAAACCTAAATTAATTGAATAGGGTCAAAGCACTGGATCATATTGCAACTTGGTTGCAACAACTCAAGTCTTGTCGTGAAATGGAGTTCAAAAGTCTTTTATTGGTTTTTCACACTAATGGCACGCATATAATGAAGATAAAAAATAATTTTTTAATTTTTTTTGCACCGTTTAAAAATTTTCAATAAAATCTATCAAATAAAATTCATATCAGTATGAAAATTATTTGTTTAAATACATGATTTTTAAACTTGAAATTGTCTTCATTTCTTAAAAATTTCTTCTTAAAGAAACCGGAACGGAGCCGTATTTATTTCTTATCCTATTTGATGATATCACTCAAGTAAGGTCACTAGGATGAGGGTGTGGATGATGGCAACTTGCAACGTCCTCTTTAATTGCGATCAGGTTCTTTTTTTTTTTTTTGAAAATGCTTCATGCTTCGTAGGACTGAATCGATTGAAAATGATACGAACTCCAAAAAAAGACTATTAAATTCGGACGGATGGAGTATATTTTTCTCTAATCATTACTTTCATTTTTCTCTCTATTTTTCTCAAATTATTATCCTTATTTTCATTCATTACTCTATTTTTCTTTATACTCATTACCTACAAATTCAAAATCCAAAACGAAAGGGGTCTAAAAAATTTTCAAATCTACTACATCAAGATCAATTTGAACCATTTTATCATGAACTTGTACTCACGGTTCGTTTTAGATCTCAAAACTCCTGCGAACGGTTTCCAATAAATTTTTTCTATCTCTCTCCACTTAGGCTCCGTTTCAGAAAAATTCTTAAAAAATAAGTACTTATTTTGTCACTTCTCGAAGAAAAATAAGAAGGTTTGTTCCACAAAATCCAAATAAGCAGCTTATTTCACATTTTCAAACTCAAAAATAACGTAAATGAGAAATAATTTTTCAATTTTTTTGCACCGTATTAAAGATCTCAATGAGATCTATCAAACAAGATCCATATTGATAGGAAAATTATTTGCGTAAGCACATGATTTTTAAACTTGAAATTGTCTTCTCAAAAAATAAGTAATTGTTTAATCTTTTCAGGAACAAGCCTTCTTATTACACAAAAAATAAGTTCTTATTTCGTTTCTGGAACGGGGCCTTATTGCTCTTAAATATCTCTCTGAAAATCCAAACCGAACAGGATCAAACCACTGAATCATACTGCAACTTGCAACTTGGTTGCAAACTTGCAACAACTCGAGTCTTGTCGTGAATTGGAGTTCAAAAGTCTTCATTGGGTTTTCACACTAATGGCCCACGTATCTACTCTCCAATTTAATGCCATCACTCGAGGTCATTAGGAGGTGTGGATGATGCCAACTTGCAACCTCCTTTTTAATTGCGATTAGGTTCTTGATACTTCCTGATATATAATCGATTGAAAAATGACATAAATTTCAAAAAATGACTATTAAATTAAGACAAAGGTAGTATATTTTTCTCCAATCATTACTTTTATTTTTCTCTATATATCTCTCAAATCATTACCCTTATTTTCAATTATTACTTTATTTCTCTTTACATTCATAACCTACAAATCCAAATCCAAAATTCCAAAACGAACGGGGTCCAAACGTGGGAGATCTCCATTTTCCACAGACTCCCTCTGTCCCATAATGTTTGTCGAGTCCGCAAAAATGAGGATGTAAAAAAATACAATTTTTGCACGGAAAATTTAAATTTTTTTATAAGAATTCACTAAATATCGATGGGTTTTTTTAATTTATAAAAAAAATTATTTTTTAAAAAAAGAAATGCATTATTTTTTAGTTATCATTTTACAGACCAGACAAATATTCTGGAACGGAGGTAGTAATATTTTGAAAGGTGGGACCTTAGTCACATACTATTTTAAAGTATTTTACGCTCGCACTTTCTATTCTCAAATCGTACTCGTTCTCTAAATCTTCGTTCTCAAAAATTATAGTCGTTTGTCATGTGTTTTAAAGACGCTTACTGCCCTGTACTTGCCCTGTCGCTCACGAACGCATTGTCTTGGAAGGGGGACTTGGTTTTCCAGTTTCCACGTGTCGTCGGTGGTGGTGGCTGAGCCCTCCTATGGGTTGCAACGTCTGAACCAATATTAATTAAGCTTTGTGGGGGCCCCTTCTATTTTTTCTATGGCTGCTATTCATCAAGTATGATTAGAGTAGAGACTGAGGAGCTATGATTATTAGGAAAGGAAGAGACCTGCTACTGAGCTGCTACTCCCCCCACCCCTGACACGCGCGCGCGCGCGCCCCCCCCCCCCCCCCCCCCCCCCCCCACCCCGGCGGCCCCACGTCCCATTTCCAGGACTGCCCCCCCGCCTCTCTCTCTCTCTCTCTCCCTTTTTTTTCTTTCTTTTTTTACAGTTTGCTTCTTCTTTTTTTTCTTTTTTTCCAGTTTTTTTTTCATTTTCTTTCTTTCCAGTTTGATTTTTTTTTCTCTTTAATAAAAGGTTCAAGTATAATTCTAGGCTTTGTAAAGTAATTGAGAGAAAAAAAATTTCAAATGATCATGTTTATCCGACTGTTTTATTTTTCTTTTTTTGTCCTTTATAAATTAAAAAATATAGTTACGAAAATAAGTGTTTTAATTTTCAATCCGTTTGAACCAGTACAAAGATGTTATTTTTCTGATCATTTCATCCTAAATGGTCGTAATAAATTTTTGGCTTCAAATTAAATAAATGGTTAAAAAATTAAGTACTCCAAATTTCAATCCGTTTGAATGGGTGAGAAGATTTTATTTTTATGATCATTTAATTCTAAAGGGTCATAATTAAATTTTGACTATAGGACTCTCGTTGATTAGCCCTAAGAAAGTCGTAGAATCAAATATCTTTTAGGACTAACCAACGAGAGCACTATAGTCAAAATTTAATTATGACCTTTTAGAATTAAATGATCAGAAAAATAAAATCTTCTCACCAATTTCAACGGATTAAAATTTGGAACACTTAATTTTTCAACCTTTAGTTTTTTTTTGTTATAAGATTTTCAACCTTTAGTTTATATATTAAAAAAATGGTTAAAAAATTAAGTGCTCCAAATTTCAATCTGTTTGAACCGATAGAAAGATTTTATTTTTCTGATTATTTTATCCTAAATGGTCATAATTAAATTTTGACTCTAGGACTCTCGTTGATTAGTCCTAAGAAAATCGTACAACCAAATATCTTAGGACTAACTAACGAGAGTCCTAGAGTCAAAATTTAACTATGACTATTTTGGATAAAATGATCAGAAAATTAAATCTTTCTATCGGTTGCAACTGATTGAAATTTGGAGCACTTAATTTTTTAACCATATTTTTTAATATATAAATTAAAGGTTGAAAAATTAAGTGTTTCAAATTTCAATCCATTTAAATGGGTGAGAAGATTTTATTTTCTGATCATTTAATTTAAAGGGTTATAATTCTTTTTTCTCTCAATTATTTTACAAAGCCTAGAATTAAATTTGAACCTATTATTAAGGAGAAAAAAAATTCAAACCGGAAAGAAAGAAAAAGAAATAAAATGAAAAAAAAAACAAACCGAAAAGAAAAGGAAAAAAAGAAAGAAAAACAAACCGGAAAGAAAGAAAGAAAATGGAGAGAGAGAGAGAGAGGGGGGTGGAGCGGGGGTAATGCCGGAAAAGGGAGGTGGGGCCTGGGGGGTGTGTGTCCGGGGGGGGGGGGGGGGGGGGAGTAGCAATTTACGGAAAGGAAACAAGAGAAGCTATGATGAATAGATGGGGTTGGGTGGTCCGATGAGATGATCCTTGTCGAAGTAAATTGTGACAAATTAGTTTGTTAATCATAGAGCGTTGATTTTTGATATGAAAACTTCTCACTCTGTTTTTTATTTTTATTTTTAAGGGAGGGAATTTCATTTCATAAACTCGAAGGCATTACAAAGATTTCGTCACAATGAAAGAGTAAACATTCCACAACGGGCGGATAAGCACTCCGCATCGGGAGAGGAACAAAAATGAAACAAGCTAAATAAGAAACCCCACTCATCATTCAATATTCTTCTAGAAGCTGAAAACGAAAAAAATCTGTCGCCGAAGCTAAACTAAGTTGTCAGAGAGCACGGAGAGTGACAAATCTAACATTGCACGATGCTTGGGGGAAAGGAGATATAGGAGGAGGAGCGGCGCGGAGGAGGGGAGGGGATGGAGTGAGCAGCGATGGGGGAGGGGGTGGAAGAGGCACGACCCTTCGGCCTTCCCCAAAGCAAAAATCTAAGATATGTAAACAAGAGAGAGAGAGAGAAAGAGAGAGAGAGAGAGAGAGAGAGATGGATGTGATATCTGTCATTAACTTTGATATGAAAGTTTGATCGATCATACAGAAGTATCCACCTCATTAAAAGATATTGTCACAAGAAAAATGGTGCCATTGTGCTCTTTATCATATGATAAATATCATTCGATCTAGCATTTGTTGATGCTCTATCCTCTGTTTTTTGTGCGGACGGTAAAAAAAATCTCGACTAAAAAATGAGCTGTGGGTTTTCTTTACATCACAAGAAGGTTAGATATTTATTATTTATGCATTGAGATAGGATTCTTGTAAATATGAATCTTGATTCATAGAAATGGATTAGATGACAACGAAAAAGTATCCATAATTTTAATTTAAGAACAAGGTATCACTGTATTGTGCTTTCCGATGCTCTGGATTATGAATTAAGAAAGTACGATAACGTGCACAGAAATTAATTTGGGTCTCTAGGCTTACTTGCCCTCTCTGATGCATTTTTGCTTTGACTTGGGGGCATGGTTCCACATCAAAACGTCCATTTGGCTCCTCGGTTCTTGGAGGTATTGGGGGGCTATTGTTTTAGTGGCATTCTGAGAATTTGTGCATATATATTGTTAAAGATTAGGTTTGTCTCTAATCTTTCCCTGCCCAAATCCCCTAATGATTGGGGACTAGATATGTTTTGTTAGACTTTTTTCCGTTTTCTCCCAAAACCTTTTTTTTTCAAAAACAAGATAATTTCAAACTCAAATATACCAAAAATAAAAAATGATTTTTCAATTTTTTTTGCACTGTTTAAAAGATCTCAATGAGATCTATTAAACAAGATCCATATTAGTAGAAAAATAATATATCTTCTTTTTCTTAAACTTCTTTTTTTCTAAAAGTGGAACAACCTTTTATTGTTGTTGTTGTAAGGAAAAGGTATTACTGTCAGTTGAATATTTCTATTAAAACTTGATTATAAAAAACAAAAATTCTACAACCAAAAAATTCAAAATATCCCCCAACCTATACACCCAAATTCAATTAGACTCCCAACCTTTTAAAAACTTCAATTTTACTCCCAACGTTATATTCCGTTAATCAAAATGCCCCCTTCCGTCCAAATTACTAACGGATTCCGTTAAATAGTATTCTGATCGAATTTCGATGATCCGAGCCGCTCAATGTGTTTAAAATATGATTTTAAGGGTACTTGATGAAACTATTCAATAAAAACTGTTCAGATGAAACCCTTCCCGGTCATTTTTTTGTTGATTTCTTGCAGGTACCCTTAAAATCACGTTTTAAACACATTGAGCGGCTCGGATCATCAAAATTCGATTGGAAAAGGGGAGGTGTGGATCGATCCGGATTTTATTCAAGTACGAACGTCCGGATTTTGCTTCGGTGTGTACCTACCCTTTTCCGATCGAATTTCGATGATCTGAGCCGCTCAATGTGATTAGAATGTGATTTTAAGGATATTCTCGAGAAATCAGTAAAAAAAAATGATCGGAAGGGCTTCATCTGAACAATTTTTTATTGAACCATTCAATAAAAAACTATTCAGATGAAGCCTTTCCCGATCATTTTTTTTACTGATTTTTCGCGAGTACCCTTAAAATCACGTTTTGAACACATTGAACGGTTCGGATCATCGAAATTCCATCGGGACACAATATAACGGAGCCTTTAACGGAATCCGTTAGTAATTCGGACGGAAGGGGACATTTTGATTAACGGAATATAACGTTGGGAGTAAAATTGAAGTTTTTAAAAGGTTGGGAGTCTAATTGAATTTGGGTGTATAGGTTGTGGGGTATTTTGATTTCCCCCCCCCCCCCCCCCCCCCCCCCCCCACAAAAAAAAATACAACAACCATCAAGATAAGATTTTCCTTTTCTTAATGTTAAAGAAATTAAAGTACTCTTTTGAATGTTCCATGCCTTGAGTTGCACGGTTTCCACGAGGAAGACTTTGAGTCAAGCAAACGAAAGTCATCTTTAGGTACTCCCCTTTTCAATACAAACGTCCCAAACACGCCCCTATTGAAGTAGTCTTCATTTGGTCCCTTATATTTTCTTTCTTTTTAGTTATCTTTTTGTTCCCACCAGGAGCTAGGAAGAAGGAAAAAGAAACCAAGCAATTATGTACACTTATATCATTTTCTTCTTAACTTTAATTTCTTATTGGTTTCCTTTTATTTGCTTTTACAATCATTGAGACCTGAATGGGGCATGAATCCACAACCTCGACGATAAAAAAAGAAGTTGGAAGCAATTCGTGTTAACAGACGTTGGAAGCACCTTAAGAAAAAGAATTTAACACAAACAAAAACAAACACGATGAGGCAATTTTCGCGAGGAGCTAGTGCAGATTTTGTATTGCTCACTTTTAGTGTAGCTTTTTTGTTATTTCTTGATCATTTGTTTTTAAACTGCTTATTTTATCCAACGGATATTTTTGCTCGCTACCCAAAAAAAAAAAAAACCCAATTAAGACCATAACAATAGTTTAACAAACTCTCTTTATTTTTACTTACTTTTTTCCCCTTACTGGAGATGCAAGTAATAAGCGGAGAGAAATTTTATTGAAAACCATTAAAAAAAGGAGGAGCGTGAGTTCGATTCTTGAGCGTAAAGCTAACTAGTTAGAAGGTGGGAATTGTTTTATGGTCGTCGTCCCTCTAGTTTCATATCGTTTGGGTGTGGGACCTCCTATGTCGCGGTAAAAAAAAGAAAGGGGAGGGGTAATTCTGGTTATTCACGTAGGTATATTGAGTTATGGCGGTTAAATGTCCAATTATTATCCCTTGATTTATTTCGATCAACATCTGCTGAATTCTCCCTCTCTCTCTCTCTCTCTCTCTCTCCTCCAAACACAACGAAGGTTTCTCTCTCTCTCCCTCCCTCTCTCCCTCCCTCCCTCTCTCTCTCTCTCCTGCAAACACAACGAAGGTGCATGGATCGACACCACCTCGGCCCCACCCCACCAGCCCATCGATCGATCAAACCAAATAGTTAAAAGGAACAGCCCCTTCCATTATTTTACTCGGAAAGTACCTACAAAAAGGCCAATTCTTACCGTTAAACCTTCCCGTCCCTTTTTCACTTGCCTCCCCTTCATAACCACATACATAGCTTCGATTAATTGCTCCAACACAATCAGAATTCCCAGCCCTTCAACCATGGCAACGACGTCGGTAAATACCTCAATCTTCATCTTCCTTTTCGTATGCCTCCAGTACTCCATTTACTCAGCAAGTAAGTCCAATCTCCTCTCTTCCCTACCTAACGCTTCTGTTTCTCAATTTCTTTCACGTTTTGCTTCATTTCCGGAGTCTTCTTTTCAGTTAATTTTTCTGCTAGTTTTATGTGATTTGTTGTTCGCCTGTGTTTTGCCATTTCGTGTGTAATTTTTGTTGAATCGGAGGTTCAATTAATCAACCAGGCTGAGTAGCTGGGTGTCGGTGGTCGATTTACTGTAAGCCATAATTCTCTCACACAAGGCTTATCACGCCGGGAAAAAGTAAAAAATGCCCTGAGTCTGAGTGAAGCTGATTTGACTCGGACGGAATCGTGTTACGGATTGAGTATTGATTTGTGCTAATAAGGGAAAGCTTTTACGAAAAACAAGGCATCATGCCGGGAAAATGAATTTTAATCGACAAACGAAAAGAATTTTTATCGGCAACCACACCTCTTTTTTTCTTTTTTCTTTTTAATAAACATAAACATTATACTCCGTGGTGCCCCAACGTACTTTAACCTCACATATTTACACGGTCTCCATCACTAAATATATGAATTACACATAAATGTGTGACAGTAGATGGCTCTAGACACCACGTAGAACTGCGGTGCCCCAATGGCATTAATATTGCACACATACTCAATTATAGGAGTTTAAGTGTTAGGATTTGCACACACGAAAGCATTACTAATCTCTGCCCCCACACATGAGTGTGTATGGGCCGTACATATACGTGAGAGGTTGTGATTGAATTGTTGTATATCTAGACTTTTTTTTTTTGTTGCTAATCTACAATTACACCCCTATTTACATAAGAGGCACGTACTATACAACCAGTACATGCGATGTTCTATCACTTAGGCTCTGTTTTGTTGGCCTTAACTTAAATTTAGAAATTTTTCCTTATTTGAAATTTTTTCAAATTTGTTGGTTTTGCTCCAAACTTTTGTAGGTTATTGATTCATCGCGACGAGAGGAATTGGAAAAGTAATTTTTTTTTTATTTTACCCAAATATTTTAAGAAATAACTATTTTTTAGCGCAAAAAGTGACTTCTTGCTAAAAAGTAGCTATTTCTGAAAATACTTGTGTAAAAGTAAAAAAATTTTACTTTTCCGATTTCTTTTGTCGAGCCGAATCAATAACTTACAAGAGTTTGACGCAAAACTAACAAATGAGAAAAAAATTCAAATAAGTACAATTTCCAGATTTAAGTTAAGACCAAAAGAATGGATCTTTATGTGAGTATACGAGTACAAGATTAAATTTTTTCCACTGGCGGTGGAAAACCCCTTTTTTTCACCACCATCTTTTTCGATCCTACCGTGTGTTTATTGTTGATCTGATCCGTTCATCTTGTAGACTCCACATAGTAGTGTGTTCATGCAAAAAATAAACTTAATCGGACATTGATGGGATTATCAAAAATTAATTTTTGCTTTTTAAAACAGATAGTTTATTTTTATTCATATTGATAGAAATCAGATTGTTCATTTTATAAACCAAAATCCAAATTTTGATATATCTATCGACTTCCGATCAAGTTTATTTTTTGCATGACAATATTATATTGCGTAACTTAAAATATGAACGGTTCACATCACAACAATACATATTCGATGGGGCCCATAATAAACGGTGGTGGAAAAGTGGGATTTTACCGTGGATAAAATTTATTCTCCATGAGTGTACATGTACGTGTAGAATGAGCGGCGTTGTAAAATGAATTATGCGGAAAAATGTACTTGTCGGCATGTAAATTGCTTCGAGCTGGCTTTTAAGCGGATTTTCTGTGGTGAAAATAATTGCTTTCTTAAATTAGCAACTGTTAAAAATAAAATAAAAAAACACTTGTATTTTGATCACAAAAGTTACTTAAATGAGTTCGGCCAAAAGATTACACTCTTTTGAGTCCAAATTCTTCTTAAAATAGTATAGAAAAGCCTCTTTTTTTAGCCTTAAACAGCTCATGTTATCGAAAGAAAAGTCAAAAAGCAAAAGAAAATAGACAAACCAGAAGATGACAAGGACGTTGTTAGGCCACGTGCCTTGTAATAATGAGCAAACTTGTCCGAGTCAAAAATGTATCTGGATGAGTTGGGCGATGGAACGGTAAGGTGCAATGGTATCTCAAGGTATCAAACGACGCGCTACCGCCAATGGGGATTATTCTAGCGGTCGTGAAATTTTACAAATTATTTTGGCAATTTTTATTTTAAAGTGTCTCATGCTTTGTTTGGTTTATATTTTGAAAATTTCTTTTACAAATAGAGAGAGAAATATTGGAAGTAGAAAAAATCTAGAGAGATTTTTCTGAAAAATTCTTTTTAAAAATAAAAGAGAGCAAGGCATTAATTACTCGTATCGTTTGTAATGATTGTACATCATAAACAAATCGAATGACCAATGTATTATGAAATCGATCGATATGCATGTGATTTATCATCTCACTGTTATTATGGGGTGTAACAGTATTGAAAAGCTCAAAAACCATTACGAAAGTAACGGTTGAGTATCGATCGTAACGGCCGTAAATTAGAAGCAGACCGACACGTGATGGGAATCAGGTCCCGTTCCAAATTCTTTAAAAAAGAACTTTTAGAAAAAAGAAGGTAATTTCAAGTTTAAAAATCATGTGTTTACGTAAATAATTTTTTTTATTAATATGGATATTGTTTGATAGATCTTATTGAAATCTTTTAAACGGTGTAAAAAAAATAAAAAATTATTTTTTATTTTTATTATATTTAATTTTAAAATTATCATCTTTTTTAAAAAGAAGGTCACCTCACCTGATAAGTCATAAGCATGTGATTTTCCATATAATGAACAGTATCGGACTCGTCAGTACAGTAATAATTAGCAAAAAAATGTCCGAGTCAGCTGAGTCGGCTCAGTCGAAACCCATATTCTGACTCTTTTGCAGACGCACAATCTTTCATCGGCGTCAACTACGGGCAAGTGGCCGACAACCTCCCACCGCCGTCGGCGACGGCGAAGCTCCTCCAGTCGACGGCGATCGAGAAAGTGAGGCTTTACGGCGCCGACCCGGCGATGATCAAGGCGCTGGCGAACACGGGGATCGGGATAGTCATCGGCGCCGGAAACGGCGATATTCCAGCGCTGGCTTCCGATCCGAATTTCGCGGGTCAGTGGGTCGGGTCGAACGTGTTGGCTTACTACCCGGCTAGCAAGATCATCGTTGTTAACGTTGGTAACGAGGTCATGACATCAGGGGATCAAAACCTCATCTCGAAAATCTTGCCCGCCATGCAGAATGTCCAAAATGCCATCAATGCAGGTCCGTATTCTTTCAATTCTTAGTCTTTCCACCCCCCCCATGGTTAGGGATTTACGCGCACTGCGCACTTCGACTAATGCTCATTCCGGTCCAGCCTTTGTCCAGTTGAAGGCAGACCATTTAAGTCAGAAAATACTTATGTTCGGCCAGATCTCAAGAATTGAACTCTGATCAAACCAACCAACCTATCGGATTAACCATTGGGGCTTCAATTCTTATAGTCATGTGCAAATAAATACACAGAGTATCTAGTTTTAACAGTGTTTCGGAGTACTAAAGGTAGTGTTGAAGTTGAAATTATCTGCCAAATCACAAGGGAATACTATGTTAATTCGTACTGATTTTCATTTCAAATATTATTCAATTTGTTATCAAAATATATCCTGATGAACAAGATAAAGAAATAGAAATAGTTACCTACCAGAAAAAAGAAAGATATAGGAGTAGTGATGCAGTTTCGAGAGAGGGGAATATGTTAAATTGAGACTATATGATCTAAGTATTACGCTATCCATTGACAGTTGTAGACTCCAAATATTGTCAATGTCGAAATTACTTTGGCGTAGACAATTTTTAATTTTGAACCAAAAGTAAATCATCCAACTACTTTATATAATTGTCTTATTTGAGCAATGGTGTATGTGCAGTTGGATTTCATTCAGCATGGTGTTAATTCTACGGCCAACATTTGTTGGTTCCACAATTTTCTAGGAGGTTTCGTTTCCTTTTTTTGGTAAACGGAGGAAATTTTATTTTCACCATCTACGTACTTACTTTATATCAATGAACCAACAAATTAAGTCGTATTTTTTTAATCCCCTTAATTTTATTATTTTTGGTTGTATTTGACAAGAAGATCTTTGATGATGAAAGAACAATGTCATATGATTCATTCCTAAGATAAAGACTAATCTAACAGTAAAACGAATTAATTGAAGACTCTTTTTTTTTACTCTCTATGTACATATTTTATATTGTTGAACCAACAACTTTAGTCGTCGTGCTTGTAAACCCTTTATGTAGTTGTTGTATTTTGACTCTAAGATAAGTGATGGATGAACGATGTCGTATGATCCATTCCTAAGATTTTGACTAATAGTAAAAAGAATTAATTGAATATACATTAATTTACTGAAGCATGTGGCAGTAAGCTATTGATTCAAAATGAACTGTTAATTTTTATTTTTTGTCTTTTCAAACATATCATGCAAATTGTTCCCCATGTCTGGTAAATTCATCCATATTTCTGAACCTAATATTGCTACCTACAATGACTTTCAGCTTCCTTAGGTGGGAAGATCAAGGTCTCAACAGTCCATTCAATGGCCGTGTTGACTCAGTCTGACCCGCCCTCCTCGGGGGCTTTCGACCCGAGCTTTGGTGACACAATGAAAGCGATGCTGGCATTTCAAAGATCCACCGGTTCACCTTTTATGATAAACCCATACCCTTTCTTTGCGTACCGAAGCGACCCGAGGCCTGAAACGCTGGCGTTTTGTCTTTTCCAACCCAACGCAGGACGAGTCGACTCAGGGTCTGGTATCAAGTACATGAACATGTTTGATGCTCAGGTTAGTTTGATTTGGCGCAAGTCAATTAGTAGTATTAAATACTCCCTATTGTGCTATTAGTACCGCTTACACACCACTTTTGGCATTCACACTTGATAAAACAAATTTGAGGTGAAGACAACAAAAAAAGGAGTATATGACCTGTTGTAAAAATCATAGTGACAAACTAGCAATTACTCCACTCAAGTATGACATTGACTTGTTTGGCAAACAAACAAAAGTGAATCTGGCAACAAGCTGTGTGGACAATAATCAAAGCTTGGAATTTTCTTCTGGTACTGTGGTTTTTAAGACTTCATCTTTTTGAATGGGACCATTGCAATTTGAATGTGATCCTCCTTTTACCATTGTATGCAATAATATAACTACTGCTATTCAAATTCTAGTTGCTTTTACTGTATCTTCAAAGATTTTTTCATTTGAACATCTAACTTCAAAGATCATACCTACCTATTTGTAGAGTTCCCAAGATATTTTAATCGAATGGAATTCAGGTTGATGGACTTTAACCCTTTGATTCCTTCGACAAATTGAACATTTCTTAAATTCTTTTTTGTTTTTACTGAAGATCAAATGCGTTCAATTTTCATTGTCAAGCTGTATTGGTTAACCGTTACGGTAAGCCTTGTCATATGGTAACCTTATGCTTGTACAATTACGTGGTTGGTACTTGAAACTTTTCTTACCTGAGTCCCATTGCTACAATTTCATTGGTATTGGAATTTCATTGTGAAGGTTGATGCCATACGAGCTGCCTTAAACGCTATGGGATTCAAGGACATAGAGATAGTGGTTGCAGAAACGGGGTGGCCATACAAGGGCGATCCCAACGAAGTGGGAACCAACATCGAAAATGCAAGAGCCTACAACGGGAACTTGATAAACCACCTCAGATCAATGGTTGGCACCCCATTGATGCCTGGAAAATCCGTGGATACATATATCTTTGCTCTCTATGATGAGGATTTGAAGCCTGGACCCGCCTCAGAACGGGCATTTGGACTTTTTAACCCTGATCTCTCCATGACTTATGATGTTGGTCTTTCCAAAAGTGGCCAGGTGAGAAGATTCCTAGTTTTTCCATTACTAGAGTTCAAAGTTGTCTTTTGCTAATTTCAGTTGTTGGGCATAATTAAAAATGGTTGAATTGAAATGATGCGTGTGAATACTAGGAATTTGGTTTTGATTCTAATAATTTGATGGGGCAAGTTTAATAATGATCTTGGGATGTATAAAGTTTAACATAGAAGATTAGAGACTAATGACAAAAATTCTAAGCCTCCCAAGTTGTTTGATAGGAAGTAGCAGAAAGGGGCATACTATTGGGTTGGCCTTATTTGGATCCATGTAACTAAAAGGTGGACATGTTAAACATTGTCACATGAGAGTTGCATGTATAAACGGATCAACCCAGTTAATTCATTCCACCCCTCTACATATAAAGATTATCACTAGAATTGTGGCAGTCTCTATGTATTAGTTCTTGCTACCAAGTAATTCTTTTCAGGGTAGCAGAAACTAATGTGTATGAATTAATGTCATACAAGGAATGACACGTCACATTTTGGAATTGGGTAGTGAATTTATTGATGGGTCAACCCGTTTACTACATTCACCAGTCTACATACCATAAAGAAAACGGCCCTTACTTTGAATGCACGCTTGGCTGCACCCAACTGATTTGCTTTCTCTATTTTTGTTTAGTCTTTAGAAAGCCTCCCATTTCTGCCACTAATCAACTGACTCCTTTGGTTTTCGATTTATATCAGAAAACAACTCCTACTCCAGCACCAACTCCTGTGACTCCCACAACCCCAACTACTCCAGTGACTCCCACCACGCCAACCACTCCGGCGGCTCCAGCACCACAAGGAGGTTGGTGTGTTCCAAAGTCAGGTGTTTCCGATGCCCAACTGCAGGCTAATCTAGACTATGCCTGTGGCCAAGGCATCGACTGTAGTTTTATTCAACCTGGTGGCGCCTGTTTTGAACCAAACACTCTGGCGTCACATGCTGCTTTTGCAATGAATCTCTTATATCAAACTGCTGGCAGGAATCCCTGGAACTGCAATTTCTCCGAAACAGCATGTCTCACTTCCTCAAATCCTAGTAAGCTTTCTACAATCCTAGCTTCTTTTTGAATTCTTTGAAAATATAAGGGATGATAACAAGAAAAGGAGGAGGCTGGACTTCATTCCTACTTGTTGATCTTTCTTATGTAGAGATCTTTTGGTAGTTCACTTGAGTGCAACTTCAGAAGGAAAGCTGTATTTCTGATACCATTTGTTGCTCATTACCTTGAAGTTCTACTTTAAAACAACCTAGCGATTCTTGGACACGAATATGTTGTGGTTTTATCAGGGCTACACTATAGGGGC
The DNA here is from genome assembly GCA_019656295.1 of Rhododendron mucronatum var. ripense. Taxonomy (NCBI): domain Eukaryota; kingdom Viridiplantae; phylum Streptophyta; class Magnoliopsida; order Ericales; family Ericaceae; genus Rhododendron; species Rhododendron mucronatum. The sequence goes on from BPLT01000041.1 coordinate 1,757,396, forward strand.
ATTTCTGTCTTTTCATAACAGATGTAGACTTTTTTGCCCCAGTTTCCGCTTCCGCTTGTGGGGCAAAAACAAACGTACATTAGATGGTAATCTGAAGCTCTATTTTGATCCTTTAACTAGGTTTTGGTTAATATTTTACCCGCAATCTATGCTGTAACAAACAAACGCAGAAAGTTTCTTGTGGGGATAGATTTAGGGATTCAGAAACAAGACTTCAATACAGAAAACTCATTCAGACATGGAATTGACATTTTTGGAATTAGGATTGCAAATTGTGGATTTTTTTGTTCCCCCAAAACCAGATCTATGTATTGAGGAACTCTGCACAAAACTTTATGGTCATGTAACATTACACTTGAAGATGATACTGAATCGTCCTATTGAAGTTTGTAGGCAATCAGAAAAAAACTTATCCTTTTGACTGCTTCCACTTTCTCCCAGGGAAAAGGGGGAGAAAAGAAGCCATGTCGTATATTTTGCCGTTCTTGTTGATCTCAATGGATTCCTTCATGCTTTGTAGGTTATAATGCTTGCAATTACCCAGGTGGGGGTACCTTAAGTGGCCGATTAGTGGCGCAGGGCAGTGGAAATAGCTCGACGTCAGGAGCACCTCCGAAGCGCCTATATTACTTTCTCACATGTATATGCATTATTGTACATAATGTTGTTTCTATGCCTCAATCGTTGTAAAAATAATCATGTCTAGCCATTAGATAAATCATGTCATGTGTAGTTCATTGGAGAAATAACTCCTCGCCTGGCTTCAGAAACGTTTATGTTTCCTCCTCTCTCGGACAACCGTAGTCATATGAGAATATATATAGTGGCTGAAATGGGGACAACCGTAGTCATATGAGAATATATAAAGTGGCTGAAATGGCCAATGGGTCACAACCATTGCCTGAGTTTCACATTTGCAGGTATGTGATTTTGATCAAAAAGAAGGATACTGGATAGCTTAGTCCAAAACAGAGCTCCCAATTGGCATGGCCCTTTCTCGGTAACTTGTTTTTAGAGAATCTGGATCAAGATCACTAAAGCCAGGTCGCAATTGAACCAACTCATTTTTTGCAGGTTTTTTTCTGGGGTATCTGAACGATCTACTCCAGCCTATATGGCTATATGAGAGGAGAAGGAAATGGGGATCACCCCTAATCTCCTTATATGAGATTCAAATTCGTGATCTTCAAGAGGAAAAGCAGGGAAAATGAGGGTGTTTGGGACAGATTCTACGCTCTGATTCTGGATTGGGTTGGAATATTTCGTGTTCGGTAGGGATTCCAAGAGTGAATTTTGAGAGAATGGATTCTCAAAATAAGCATATGGTGGTAAAATCTGATTATAGATTATGAAAATTTTATGACTGTTCTATCAGCAACCTTTTTTTTTTTTTTTTTTTAACAAACTATATTCACACTTATTGAACAATCTTACATACTTGTCAACCACTCCACACCATAAAAGAACGTATTGTTCCAAACGTGTGGCACATGGTTCACAATCTACCAAACACTTTCAAAGATTTTGATTATGAGCTTTTCGTAATCTAGACTCTACAATCTACAATTCAGTCTTTATAATCCACCAAAATACTCCACCCACAATGTAACCAGTGGCAAACATTTCTAGCGTCATCAAAGTTCATGTCTCATTATTTGCGCTTTTTTCGCGTGAAAAAATTTAGCAAGAGTGAAGAAAAAGCTTGTGGCACACTAACGAATCTGGTAAATATATCTCGAAAATCACGTAATTTTGTGATGACCCTACATCCATGCTCCTATCCAGTGTAGCTTCCCTCCTGACCCATTCAATTTTGGCTTTTTGTGAGTCCTTACTGAACCTACAACAATGATCGAAACTGTTGACTTTTTAGAGCTCATCGAGAACATCGACCACGTAAAAACTCACGTTAATCTAATATCGTTTGATACGATTTTTAAATGCATTAAGTTTCAGATAAATGTGTTGATGGTGGTTGCACACCTTTTTTTTTAATAGTACAAGATTAATGCACTTTGAAATTACCTCATACGGTATTTGATTAACATGATTGTTGATGTGGTCGATGTTTTCATCGATCTCTAAAATGTGAATGGTTTCGATTATTCTCGAGCCCCATAAAAAGCCGAAACTGGATGGGACTGGAAGGAGGCTACACTAAACGGGAGCTCAGTCCCACATCCATTTGGTCAACACTTTCATAACTACCAGTACCACAAAGGTCCAGAATTGGATTCTACTGCTCTGATCCAAGTAATGGGGTCTACTGCTGAGATTAACCTTGAGTTCTTATATTTAAAGTCTTGGAATACAAACAAACATCCGTTGTCGTCCAGCGGTTAGGATATCTGGCTTTCACCCAGGAGACCCGGGTTCGATTCCCGGCAACGGAATTATCCATTTTTTGCATCTCTTCAGTCTCTATTTGCGATCCAATCAAGTCTCTATCCAAAGTAAATAAATCGAAATATGAGTTGTTAACTTAAAACATAATACATAGTTTTCACGGCTAATTCTGGTTTTTTTTTTTTTTTAAGGAATACATTAGAAATTTAGAAACATTAACAATTTGAAATACCGATAATTTGGGTCTCTGCAGGTTCGTTTAGTACCCGAATTAAATTCGAGCACGTTTTTACCGGGTCGAGTCCCGAACAGTTCATGAACGATTTGGTTCATTTCCAGCCCCATGATTAGGTACCTACGGATATCAAGTAAAAATAAACCCTTATCCTCCATACTCCACCAAACTCAATTATTTTGGCTTCCTCCTGGACCCATAAGAAAGATTCAAACCGTTCATCTCGTAGCTCTCGCATTCTTGAACATATGTATGACTCAGTATGAGAGAACAACTTGGTTGGAAATGGGTAGATATATGAAAATTCTCATTTATAGTGAACAGTAATATGATTTTGAGTTTAAGTCGTCAACTTTAAACGATTGGTCGTATTGCTGACGATTTTCAGACCTCATTTGGCTTCTAAAGTGAAACAATAATTTTTTTTTTTTGTCTTTATTCCAAAAAATTTGCATTTATTAGTTTTGCGTCAAACTTTTGTGACTCGTTGATTCGTCTCGGCGAGAGGAATCGGAAAAGTAAAAAAATTTGATCGAAACTCATATAATTTTTTTTCAAAAAGACAAGAATAAGTAAAAAAAAACTGACTTATTGACTTATTTTTGTTTTAATTCAAAAACTTATGAGTTTCGATCAAAATTTTTTACTTTTCCGATTCCTTTTCTCGAGACGAATCAATAAGTCACAAAAGTTTGACGCAAAACAAATAAATGCAAAATTTTTTTGAATAAAGACAAAAAATAAGTCACTCAACTTTTTAATCCAAACCCACCCTCAATTTTGAAGATTTTACTCACACATTTCTATAAAATGCAAGAGCTACGGGATGAACAATTTGAAAATTTTTATGAGCTTGAAATGGAGCCAAAATAGTTGAGTTTGGTTGGATATGGAGAATAGGGGAATGGAGGGGAGCTTAACCCACTTATGAATTGAAGGTCTCCACATTTGGGGTTGTTTGGCCAAATGACTTTTTTTTTTTTTTTTTTCTTATTCAATTTTTTTCTGCATTCGTTAGTTTTTCATAATTTTTTTTAAGGGTTATTGCTTTGTCATGACGAAAGGAATTTAAAAAATTAAAACTTTTGATCGAAATACAATTTTTTTTGAATAAAGACAAAAATAAGCCAATAAACTAATTTTTTTATCTTTATTAAAAAAAAATTGGATTTCAATCGTAACTATTATTTTTTAAATTCCTATCGTCACGACGAAACAACAATCCACCAAAAACTTAGGAAAAACCAACAAATGCGAATTTTTTAAATAAATTTAAAAAAAGTCAAGTGACTTATTAGGCCAAACAACTTTTATTTTTCATGTACTTTATATTAGATTACTCTCGGTAAGAAGCTCATGTTTGAGGTTTTCATATAATTTTATTGCTGAGATTCTAGGCCCCGTTTCAGAACTCGATTTAAATACTTATTTTTTAAAAAGACAATTTCAAACTCAAAAATAATGTGTTTAAGCAAATAATTTTCCTAGCAATATGAATCTTGTTTGATATATCTTATTGAGATCTTTTATATGGTACAAAAAAAATAAAAAATTATTTTTTATTTACATTATTTTTAAATTTAAAATGTGAAATAAGTACTTATTTTTTAAGAAGGTATTTTGGAACGCGCCTAATACCATGAGTACTTATAAAAAGATAGATTCTGAAGAGTGAAGAACTGAAGATCGATCCTGAATCCACTCATGAGGAATAAAAGCTTATTATATTAGGAGTATTCGTTGCATCGGAATCATTGGTTTGAAAAACCCGAATAAATGTGAATAAGCTCTATCACTAAATTCTGTGTGAAATTCAAAGAAACGTTGGAGACTCTAAAAAGTACTAGCAATGATTTCTAAACCGTTGAAATTAGGAGAATACTTCTCTTCCTCCTGGCGTAATTAATTGACCTTTTTGCAATCATTTGGTAGGCTGGCAGTTTTTTAAAGAACCAGTCTACTCGCACAGCAATCTGTGCACAGATTGTGCACAGATTTTTATGTGGGGCCCACTACGGGTCCCACACAAGTGATTCGAGCCGTTCATTATGTTTAAAACATTTTTTCAAGGGCCCCCGCAAAAAATTAGCTCAATCCGGTACCTATAAGTGCTTGATTTAATTTTCTAACTTTTCATTCAAGTTTTTAGAGAATGAAAAGTTAGACAATTAGATCATGCACTTATAGATATCGGATTGAGCTGATTTTTCACAGGGGCCCTTGAAAAAATGTTTCGAACATAATGAACGGTTTGGATCACTTGTGTGGGATCCATAGTGGACCCCACATAAAAATCTGTGCATAATCTGTACAGAAATCTGCTGTGCCAGTAGACTTTCTGTTTTTTAAAGGAGGAGGGAAAAAATGCATCCCTTGAGCTAGCATTATGCTAAGAAGGGTACCGATTGTACATATGGCGTAAATCGTCGTGTAGAGTAATATTACGGATCTCATACAAATAAATCGATCCGTTGGTAAATTTTAAAATCTTTTATTAAAAAAATTTGAGAAAAATCAGCTCAATTGAATGCTTATAAGTATTTGATCCAATCTTTTAGCTTTTCATTCAGAATTTATGGTTGTTGACCTTTTTTGCAAACATTTGGTGGGCATACTCAAAAACAATTTCACATTAAGTGTGAGACACACCCACGCCCACACCCACACGCTACGCTATGTGTATTGTCAATTGTGTTCGTGATTGTAGAGTTACTGAAAATGTTACATTGGCCCCATAAAAACAACCAACCCTTCTACAGTCACCTATTGGGGGTTAACGATCTTGCACCGACGATAATGCGGGACCCACTACAATATGTGTAGATGGTCAATTCAATTTTTTATTTTTTTCTTTCAGATTTCATTCTTTCAAATTTTCCGTACGGAACCTATAGTGAACCTCATGTCGCCGTCGGTGGAAGATCAATACTCCCAGTCAGCCGCCATAGAATTTTCGTAAAACAACAGGTCACACCACCACCTACTATGCATTCCATTACGAAAGGTTGGTTTCCGTTGTCTCTTTAAAAACTGGACCACCTCTCTCCGACCTTAAAATAGCCGCCACACTTCTTCTTCTCATTCTCCTCGTTTCCCTTTGGGTTTATATCTTCATTTGGGCGGTGGGAGGGGAGGGACCAATTCTTACCTTCAGAATCGGGTTTCCCTTCCCTTTCACCACCAAAACTGTTAGCCGTTCGCCGCCGCACTATTTCTGGGTTTGCAATTGCGTGGTCGCTGGTGGCTTTTGGGTCGTCAGCTTGAGAACTTGATCGGCAAGGGGCTAGACAAGAGAATGACTGCTCAATGATGGAGAGACGTGTATCTTTTGTTTTATTTTGTTTTTGTCCGAATTTAATCGGTGATTTGTTGGTCATGTGTATAATATTAGTTTTACTTTCTGTGAATTTAATCGTGTTGGGAGAGTTTGAAATAGTGCTACATGTACTGTGCTTTAATTGCCCTCTCTAGTAGGTCCATCTGCCTCCATGGGGTTGTTCTTTGTTGTGTAGACTTTCGTCTCACTGTTGAATACAACTTTCTCTTTGTGGTGGGCCCCATACATACATTAGAGTGTGTAGTGTGTGTGGGACCCACCACTCATGTGAGTGGTGGGTGTGTGTTTGGGCGTGAGAGTGGGTGTGTCCATGGCACCACTCTTTCACAATTGCGAATTATGCATTACACGTCAGATCTTGTGGTCCCGGCGGCGTCTCCAGTCAAAACGCCACCACCTCCAATCTGAGATTAAAAACGGTTCGGAAAACCTCCTCGTCCCTACCACCACCACCACCGCCCCCACCCCCACCCCCATCTCCTTCCGTCTCTCTCATCTCTCTCTCTCTCTCTCTCTCTCTCTCTCTGTCTGTCCAATTCTCTCTCCTCGGAATCTTATAATCTTACTTGAACCTAACATAACCCAAATTTCACTTCCTGCAGTTTCTGATTTCCTATCCGAATTGAGATTAGGGCTCAAATCAAGCTCATGACCAACCTTTAATGGCCTTTACTCACTAGAATTCTCGAACCATGTCCGTTGCAGAACTCAAAGAGCGCCACGTGGCAGCCACAGAGACTGTGAACTCTCTCCGAGAGCGTTTGAAGCACAGGCGCCTCCTTCTCCTCGACACCGATGGTTCAATCTCTCTCCTCCTCCTCTCTCTATCTCTAATATGTTTTTCTCATTTTCCTATATGTTTTTTTTTTCTTTTTTTCTTTTGTAGTTGATTTCATGTGTTAGGTTTTGTGTTTGCAGTGGCGGGATATGCAAGATCGCAAGGGAAGTCTCCGATAACGTTCGGCCCGACGGATCTAGTTTGTTGCAGGACGTTGCAGGGGCATACTGGGAAGGTTGGGGTTTTGACATTTTCAGAATGTATAAGTAAAAGTTTTGTTCATGTAATCTTCTGGACTTGTTGTAATGGACTACATTATAGTGTAGGAATTGTTTGGCTCTGTTTATTGTTTTTTGGAAATATCCAAGATTTAGCACTTTCAGCCCAAGCACTTTTAGCTGGGCTGAAGCTAAATTTTGGATATTTCCAAAAAAATTTGGGTAGAAGTCATAATTTTTTCCTTTTCCGATTTCTCTTGTCAAGATGAACCAATAATCCACAAAAGTTTGTTAGTTTGAATAAGGACAAATGCGAAAAAAAGCCTCTGGCTTTTATTTTTTGGAAACTAGGCATTAGTAGGAGTGTAGGCCTTTTCGCTCCCGCTCTCAATTGTCGTCGATGCTCTCGCTCTCATTTCTCATTCTATGCTCCGCTCTCAATCCTTGTTCGTGCTTAGTTTTGGTACTTTGGGTAGTTTTGGAAATAAGTTTTCACTGTGTGACTTAGAAAGTGAATATTTTGGGTCTTTCTTAATTGTGCTTTGAACATTTATCGCCCCCTATTTGCGGAAATGGTTGGCAATGCCTTGATCATAACCAGAAGAAAGTTAACTTTGGACTTACTCGGATAATTCTTTCGTAGGACTCTTCGCTCCTGCTTTGAATTCTGGCTTTGCTGATACGCTCCTAATCCTTGCTCTTGCTAAGTTTTGATAGTTTTGGAATGATGCTTTCTCTCTAGCGCACCTGCTGACGCGCGCACACGTGCATTGTGTGACTTGGAAAGTGAATAATTTGGGTCTTTCTTACTTGTGTTTTGAACATTTTTTTGCCCTTATTTGTTGAAATGGTTGGTAATGCCTTGATCATAAGCAGAAGAAAGTAAACTTTGGAAGGTTGTAAGTGTTAACTTCAGCTTGTGCTGAAGTGAGGCTATGTAATCTGACTGACTATCGGGAATCTTTTCCTCTTCGACTTCACCGTACATGCCAGCAGTTTTATGGTATACCCGATGCCCTAACTGTAGGCGATAGGGTTTCCCAGCCTCACCCAAACCACGTCCACCCAGATAGGACTCTCCAAGGCGTAGCAATCTCCTTGGTCTGCAATTCCGTCTTAGGAGCCACAACTGCAGATTCAGTCATTGGCGGAGCTTGGAATCAAGTTGGGTAAATTGAAACTGACTTTTCCTATGTTTAGAACATTCCCTGATAGCGGCGTCAGAATTTGTAGACCTAAAACATTGCATTGCGGACATAAGTTGAATCTTGATGTGGTTTACTGGTTTGGAATTTGGATACCTAGATATATATCAAGAACACTCATTGCAAGTAGCCTTGAGTCTTTTAACTGGACAGGATGTTGGCTTTATAAGTGTCCCGTAGAATTTTGGTTTTGTTATCTTATTATCCTTGAAAGAATCCTTGTCTAACATGACAATGTTATCTCTGGCATAATTTTATGGCCTTTATAATGCTAAGATTAGCCATTATTGGACTAGATGTTTCCAAAGAGTGTAATAGGATAATGGTACATGAAGCGTATCTGAAAGTTACTCTTTCTTCATACGTTACGGCTTGCAAGATAGCCCTGGTATAATATCATGTCGTGAAAACCTGACCATTTAGGAACATGTTGAAGGTCTCACGACATTTCTTCAAGGCTGATAGACTAGTTTGAATGACTGTTTCTATTATCTACTTGACGTTTGGTTTATACTATACTTCGAGGCTGATAGCCTAGCATGAATGGCCAACCGTGTCTGCTAGCTACTTGAGGTTTTATTTGAAAGATATTAAGGTCATTAGACATGCGGTCCCTATCCCTGTTTTCTACGTATATTGCTGGAGGATATTAATGTCACAAGACTTTTAACAATTCGCAGGTTTATTCACTAGATTGGACTCCTGAAAAGAATCGCATTGTCAGTGCATCTCAAGATGGGAGGCTAATTGTGTGGAATGCTCTCACAAGCCAGAAAACTCATGCCATAAAGCTACCTTGTGCATGGGTCATGACGTGTGCCTTCTCTCCTACTGGGCAGACTGTTGCTTGTGGTGGCCTTGATAGTGTATGCTCCATCTTCAACCTGAATTCGCCCACTGACAAGGATGGGAATCTATCTGTGTCAAAAATGCTTAGTGGGCACAAGGGTTACGTTTCTTGTTGTCAGTATGTTCCAGATGAAGATACTCATCTCATAACAAGTTCTGGTGACCAGACATGTGTTTTATGGGATATAACTACTGGCCTCCGAACTTCAGTTTTTGGAGGTGAATTCCAATCTGGACACACTGCTGATGTACTGAGGTACTTTAATGAATTCCAAATTCATGGTGACCTAGTTTTATTTTTGATTCCTTTTTCATGATAAAAACACACTTTCTGAAACCTTTTATTTGTATTTGCTCATGGTTTTAGGACCTGCATAGATAGTCAAGTTGCTCTTAGAATCTAATACATTCTTACTAAAATACAGTAAAAAAGGGTGAATAGTCAATTGTCTATAAGGCAGATATATATATTTTTCATCTCGTCTATCAGGCAGATTGACAGCATATATTGCAATCTATTGTCTGCGTGCCTTCCATTGTTGGCCTATCAAATTCTCATAGTTAGATATTATGAATCCTCAAAAACTTGGTTGCTTATAAATCGTATCCTAACCATACAGTCTACGGCTTTGTTAATTACATTTCCACGGCTTGTGGCCCACAAATACTCTGCCGCCACTATGCTAATGAGCTTTGTCGAGTTATATATCAATTATCAGAGATCATAAGCAGATAATAATCTTTGGTTGCATGTGCATATCTTGCCTGAGAGTAGAGCCAGGGCTCTGGCAACGAATAGCATCTTATCTATTTCGAATTACTGAAAAACAAAAAGAATAGCATCTTATAACTGCAGAGGTTTCTGTTTGGTTTTGATGATTCGAATGCTATTTCTATTCTTACTCCTCAATCATAACTCTCAAGTGCCATCTTGGATTGTGTTGTCCTGGACGGAATAAAGTGTCATCTTTTGGAAAAAAAGGGTTTCATAATAATGAATCATGTCCTATTCTTTCAGCGTCTCAGTCAATGGATCGAACTCAAAACAGTTTGTGTCTGGTTCTTGTGATGCAACTGCCCGATTGTGGGACACTCGCGTTGCCAGTCGAGCAGTCCGGACATTTCATGGTCATGAGGGAGATGTTAATGCCGTGAAGTTCTTTCCCGATGGAAATAGATTTGGAACTGGTTCAGATGATGGAACTTGCAGGTTATTTGACATTAGGACAGGGCACCAGCTCCAAGTATACTATCAGCAGCATGGAGACAATGATGTCCCCCCTGTGACTTCCATTGCTTTCTCCATATCAGGAAGGCTTCTCTTTGCTGGGTACTCAAATGGTGATTGCTATGTATGGGACACATTACTTGCAAAGGTACATAATTTCTCCGTCTCAGGGACAATCCTAGTGCATTCACTTTTGTCACCAGTGTATCAGTGTACTTAGAGAAATATGGAGTACAGGAGTAGTTATTTGTTTTCAGTTGATTTCAGTGTGCGGGTTATGGTTTAAACTTTGTAGCATAAATGCTATAGCAAAATTTACTAGTTATTTGTTTTCTGGTTTATTTAAGTGAGTGAGTTGTGGTTTGTGGCATAAATGCTATTTCGAGGTCCCACTTATGCTGGTTTTCCTTCCAGAAGATAAGACAGTTTGCTGCTAGATACTACCTCCATATTGTTTAAAAAAGAAAGAAAGACTGACCTGCTATTGCTTTCGCACCAGATTAAAAATAAAATATTTGTCTGGAGAACAGGTGCTTGGTGTGGGGTGTCGTTATGGTAAAATTAGAGTTACTAATGAGTGGAAGAGAAGTCTGTCTTTGTTTTTATTTTTGGCGAGTCATTTTTGGCCTTCTAGAAGTGTGTATTTTACATATCCAAAAAATAAACAGAAACAACAGCGAGCCTCACATTTCCTAAGTTATTGTCCCCCATGCCCCACCTTCGTTTCCCTCGTTTATGGTGCATGTTCATATGTGATGTTTTTTAACTTGGTTTAAATAGGTGGTTTTGAACTTGGGATCTCTACAAAACTCACATGAGGGTCGGATCAGTTGTTTGGGTTTGTCAGCTGATGGGAGTGCCTTATGTACAGGAAGTTGGGATACAAACCTGAAGGTGAGTCCAATTCCGACACTGGGTATATCGTTTCGCCTTATATTGCGTAGGATAGGAAGTTAACTATTCACCAATACAATTAATACTGCATTTCCATACTATATTTACATACAAGTCACATACCTATATGATACTGCATTTAAATTCATAAAAGTTACAAATACAATTACTTTTCAGACTACATTTCCATCGTTGCTTTAATACTGCATTTCTGACAAATTTTTGCCATACCTATATAATGACAAGTCATGCAAATCCAGCAGTTATCTACACGAGTAAGTCTACTAACAAAATAATATGTACAATATTTTGTACTTCATGTCGATGTGTCATTGCATGATTGCAAGATAGTTATCCACCCAGTAGCCAATGGTGCAGTGACATATTGATTTGTGCGAATTGTTGTGCTAGTAGACTCACTCTATCTAAAGAGGTAGAATAGAAAATGTATGTAATTCTTCGTTTGTATTTCCCGTACTCCGAGTTCATTTCATACAAGGTAAATTTAGTCCCTTTTTTGGTTTCTTCTTTTAACCCCTCTTAATGTCCTTCACCTCTTGTGTGGCTGCAGATTTGGGCTTTTGGTGGGCATAGAAGAGTGATCTGAGCAGTTGGCATCTAAATGCGTTGGCTGTTGTCTGACCTTATTTAGTGTTTTCTTTCTCCCGTTAAATCCTTTCTTTCTTTTTTTTCCCTCTTGTAAAAGCCTTTGAATCTATTTAGGTACTCTGTTTTGGGAATTCGTAATCTTGTCCTGTTTATTCTTGAAATGCTATTTTGGACAGGGAAAAAGGAGTGTAGTCTTCGAGGCGGTAAGTCGAAGAAGCCATTTGTTTGCTTTTAGGCTCTTTCAATTATCGTAGTGGGCCGAACCCAGTTTTACCTCAGGCCCAGAACATGTAGAGGCAAGTTTGCGCCGAACCTGTGTTGGCCGAGCTGAAGGCCCACCACTCCTTGGGGCCCAATTCTTGATTGCTCGAAGACTTGAAATGGGAATGAAAGTACTTAAGTTTGGTCTGATGCCTAATTGCCTATGGCGTCGGAGGCGGACCGAAGGAAGCAATAAGTCTACAACCACGCCCAAATACAAATACACACACAAAAGCTTGTGGGTTTCACACATACTAGATGTGTTGTGTGTGTGGGTATGTAAATGAGTGTGGTTGTAGCATTTTTTTTGAAGGAAAACCCCACCTCATTTGGTGACTCAGCAGGTTGATACTAGGATCATTATGAGGGCATGTTCTGAGCGTGTGTGTTTGGCCACCTGTTCGCCGATTATCATCCATGATGTCACCAGCTAAAGCGGTTATGCCTGACGTCAGGCACTCGTGCCTACCACAGAAGACTTGGAGAGCAAGTACCAACCGTCTATAAAGCCCATGGAGAGATGTAAATCCCTAGGTGGCCCCAGGGATAAATCTGTTCTTACATATCAAATCTAACAGTACTCTTTCTTCCTCTTCTTCAAGAATCAACCTAGGCATCAGAGTGCTCTCTGGGTGGCACTAACGGTTGTTCTTTTTTTAGATGACCTCAGGGAGAGGAGGGACGGTTGGAGCTATCCATTCAGCTATTCAAAACCACACAGAAATGGGAAAAGGGTTATAGAAGATGATCTATATTTCTATCGTGTGACTCGTGTCCCTTAGCGTCATGCGTTTTATTGACCATCTCTTCTGGTCCTACCTTTGTTTTGCAGGCTATAGTGTGTTCGGGATTGCTGGCGGTTGTGTATTTTTGTTACGGCCTTTGTTGTGTAATCTTGTTGTTTCTGTGTGTTGTTGTTAGGTTGTGTTGTGCTGGTTGTCTTTGGCCTTTCTTTTCTTGAGTTGTCTTGTATTGATGGTTGTGCTATTGTTTTTCTCATATTTTATGATATGCTATTATGTTTTTGTTTGATAAAAAAGAAAAACAAAAACCCACCGCATTAGTCTTAAAATTCCGAACATTCTGGTCAAAAAAACAAAGATAAGGAAAATGATTATAGTACTATTGTCCTTGTATATATAAGTATATATATAAAATGTAGGAGTACTTTTTTTTTTTTTGTCTCACCCTATCCTTTTTAAGCTCACTAGTGTTTGTGACCGTTCAATAAACAACATAACAAATATTTCATTGGTTTATTTTTAGTCTCGTGTATCGAACGGATAAAAACGTTAGTTGATAAAAAAAATGGTTTAATATTTTATCCGGTTCCGAGTTTGATGCACATTAGCATTGGTCTTATTCTATACGCTGAAAGACGTGTAATGAAAAATGAATTTGGAGCACCACGTGATGGTGCCCAGTGGCATAGAATAATTTTTCCTCTCTCCCTCCCACTCTCTTTTTATAAAAAAAATAAAAAATTCAAGAAATTATGAACGGGGTTTAAAGGCCTATTTAAACATATTTCTATAGTAGTATATTGATAGATGGTTTGTATCAAATGAGAGGATCCTCATTTTAGTTAAAATACGGATCATCTTTTTACGATTGAATTTCGATGATTTGAGCCCCTCAATGTGTTCAGAACGTGATTTTAAGAATACCCGCGACAAATCGGCAAAAAAAATAACCGGAAGGTCTTCATTTGAACAGTTTTTTATTGAACAGTTCAAATAAAAGCTGCTCAAATCAAACCATTCCCGGTCATTTTTTTTGCCAATTTTGCGAAGATATTCTTAAAATCACATTCTGATCACATTGAGCGGCTCAAATCATTAAAATTTGACCCAAAAAGAAGAGAAATAAAAGAACCATATTTTAACTAAAATGAAAATCCTATGTAAAACGGATAGTATTGAGAGATGGATAGATAGATGCTAGTAGATAGATAGTAGATAGATCGATACCAACCAGGCAACCACGCATCCTCATAACGACCACAAATACCTTTCATCTAGTTAGTTACCTTTCCCGCCGCAAACACCAAAATGCTCCGCTCCCTCCCCAACCATCCCAACCCTACAACAATCTGCTCTCTCTCTCCTCCCGCCAAAACTCCACAGTCCCACCACCACCACCACTCTCTCTCTCCTCCGCAGCACCTCCTCAGGTTCCGCATCTCCCACCGCGAAAACCTCCGCTACCTCCAAACCCTCAAAATACTCAACCCCGAAACCAAGTCCCTAATCGCCCCTCCCCCAGAAACCTTAACCCAAATCCTGTCCACCGTAGATCTCCTCAAATCCAAGGGCTTCTCCGACCCCGACTTCCCCCGCCTCGCCTTCCTCTGCCCCGACCTCTTCTCCCCCTCCCGGCTCCCCCACTCCCAGATCGAATCCGTCTTCGCTTTCTTAGCCGCCGATCTGTCCGCCTCGATCGAAGAATCCCACGGGCTAATCCTCAAGTGCCCCCAGATCCTGAATTCCAACGTCGAATTCTGCTTGAGACCGACGGTTTCGTATCTCCGAGAACTTGGCCTGAAGAAGCTGAATGCGCCAAGTTCTCTGAACGCACACCTGCTGAACACGCGCATCAACAAGCTCGAAGAGAGGGTTGGGTTTCTGATGAGCGTAGGGCTTACGCGGGACGAATCGGCAACGGTTTGTGCGCGATTCCCGGCGATTTTCGGGTATAGCGTGGAGAATAATTTGAGGCCCAAGTTTGAGTATTTGGTGAGGGAGATGAAGAGGGATGGGGTTGAAGAAGTGAAGGGGCTTCCCCAGTATTTTGGGTATAGCTTGGAGAAGAGGATTGTGCCCAGGCATTTGCATTTGAAACGGAGGGACGTTGTGGTTCCCTTGAAGAAAATGTTGTGGTGGGGTGACGAGAAATTTTATGCTAAGTGGAAGTGAGATTGGTATTTGTATTCCCTTAAATTTTTCTACTTCCTTTTTGTTGGTCTATATATATTTTTTGGGTGGTTAAAAAAAATAAAAATAAAAATCCGGAGGAAAATGGTAGTATGTTTGCTAGATTACTAAGGGGTTTCAAAAGTTCCGCTGTTGTTTTATCAGTTCGAACCCAGAACTTCACAACGCAATGGATGGTAAAGGTGACGGCCTGACAGGCTAGTCCGTTAGAGCGATGACACCGGATATATATGTTAGTCCCCATAGATATTTAGTGAGCAAGTTATGTTTGTTCCATATTCGGACTCTGTCCTGCCATCCAAAATTTGGACGGGAGAGAATCCGATCCCTTCTTCCATTCCATCACAGATGTTAATTTGGAATGTGCTAAACAGCCTAAACTTGCAAATTGGTTGGTTTTGCTTAAACTGCTGACAAGAAACATATAGCGGCTCTTTGCTTGTTTGTCTTCTCTTTCTTAAAAGAGACATGACATGGTTAATTACCTTATGTTGGCGAATTCATATGCACCATGATACATTATTTTCGAACAAGAAATGCTTCACCATATGGTGGGTATTTTTCCACGGGTTGGTACAACGGTGTATATTTACACGTAGCAACCAAGGCCTCAAGATTGAGTATTTAGTTTGGAGTTCGACTCTCACTTGTGTGCTGTCAACTCCCGTGTTACCTAGTCCAATATGCTAGCAGTGAGATTAATCCCTAGTTGATTAGTCCTTTTGAACCGGTTTCTGAGTTATCAAAAATAACATTTGGAAAGTTGCCTTTGTAATTAAGATGGGACATTTGACTAGCAAACAAGATAAGATTAGGTCCCGTTCCAGAACACCTTCTTAAAAAATAAGTACTTATTTCACATTTTCAAACTCAAAAATAATGTAAATAAAAAATAATTTTTTAATTTTTTTTTGCACTGTATTAAAGATCTCGATGAGATCTATCAAACAAGATCCATATTGATAGAAAATTATTTGCATAAACACATAATTTTTGAGCTTGAAATTGCATTCTTAAAAAATAAGTACTTATTTCTGTTTCCGAAACGGGGGCCTAATTTGGTATTCGCGAACGAATTCCAAGCTACTATTAAAAGTAAGATTGGTCAACATTGTGCCCCATCGCCCACTAGCTTATTGTAGATTTTGGTTTATGCTTACTCGTGTAACATAAGGATATAAACTGCTCATCTCGTAGCTAGGATCCTACAGAGAAAGAATAATTTTGTGAAAACCAATTTGATTGCGTAACATTACCCACGGAAAAGAGTAGTTAAAATTGACGGTTAATGGAGATGCCGACACCCGCATTGTCTATTTGAAACAATTCGTTTATGTGCCGATTGATATCGCTTTTGAAATATTCATATCTGCGGGATCTAAGATACGAGCGGTTAGGATAATCATGATAGGCATTTGAAGAAAGAAATCTTTGTGAAGTGTGAAGGTCAGCTGGCTCAGCTCATCCCCTTAGTTTACGCCCAGAAACCTCATCTATTCAGAAAGTAAATTGTCCGTGTTAATGTACTTACAAAAATTGGAATATACTAGTAATACAAGTAAAATACCAATAAGCAGGAAATATACCAATTCTAGGACGGTGCTTCAAAATTCATTTCATAGATATATATATATACATATTTATGAGTCACCAACTTAAATTTGAGGTCGATCCTCTGTGCCGAAACTCATGTGTTTTTGTGCCGAGGGGATTTTTGGCTGTTGAATTTAAATCATAAAAAAAAATTCACACAATCCAACAATCAAAAAATCCTTTGGCACATGAATTTTCGAGACAGAAGAGATCGGTCCATGATTGAACTCAAGGAATTGAGCATTATTGACAGAACCTACGTAGAGCTCATTTGACTTCAAAAGTGAAACAATAACTTTTTTTTTTTTTTAGGTCTCTATTCAATTTTTTTTCGTATTTGTTAGTTTTGCGTTAAACTTTTGTGATTTATTAATTCTTCTTGGCGAGAGGAATCGGAAAACTAATTTTTTTTTATCGAACCTCATAATTTAAAAAAGAAAAACAAGAATAAATAAAAAAAGTTGTCTTATTGACTTATTTTTGTTTTTATTCAAAAAATTATGAGTTTCGATCAAAATTTTTTACTTTTTCCATTCTTTTCGTCGTGACGATCAGTAAATTACAAAAGTTTGACGCAAACCAGAAAAATGCAAAAAAAAATTTAAATAAAGACAAAAAAATAAGTCACCCTATTTTTCAATCCAAACCCACCCATAATACTACACATGACCCTATTTTTCAATCCAAACCCACCCATAATACTACACATGACAGCTGGAGACCTCCAAGTAAGTGGCAGCATTTCAAATTGACCCAAAAGAGAAAAGAAGGCGGCAATAATATACTATTGGTGTTGTAGGAAATCTAATTTTAATAAGATTCATTTGTCTCAAATAAGTGAAATAAATACTTATTTTTTTAATTAAAAGGTAATATTTTGTGAGATAATGACCTGTCTCATAAAGTAAAGGATAAGTACTTAAAAGAAGAACCTTAGCTGAACGAGACTTGAAAATTTTTATCAGTTTTGAATCATTGGAGGGAGGTTTGGGAATGGGAAATCCTGCAGTGTAGTACGGCCCGTATTACAGGGTCTGTAAGGCGGTCGATCCAATTGTCCATTTTAATACTGATGGCTCGGATTTAATCTGAGCTCCTATTGATCTGAACCGTCCATTGTTCGGATTGAAATGCGAGCTATCTAGCGCGGAAATGAATGGTTGGATCGGCCGCCTTACAGCTTGCCGTGCGGGCTGCGCTACAGGATCCCCAGTCCGAGATGTTTGAGCATGGTATTTATTAGGGCTGCTCGCGGTCCGGTTCGGTTCGGATTTTTAGGAATCCGAGGACCGAACCGCTAGTCACGGTTTTTACAAAATGAAATCCGTGTCCGGACCAAAAGTCCTACGGTCCGGTTCCAATCCGATCCGTGACTCGCGGATCGGTTACGGTTTTATCCACGGATTTTAGCAAAAATAAAGCTCAAACATATATCCCATAATAAAATGGAAGAATGTTACATTCAAAATTAAGTTTAACAACACCAGAAACTATTTGTTACATAAACTACCAACGGCTTACTTCAGAAATCAAATTTAAAAGAATCTAAAACACTAGTAGGATTATATCATTATAATACATTACATAACATAAAAGAACCGAAAAAGAAATGAACTACTTAAACTCAACTAAGATTACCCGTAATTTTTACGAAAAAACTACGATTTACTCTCTATATTTTATGTACATTGCCACTATATTCCATTATTAAGATAAAATACTAAAATTGGTGGAAAAAAATGTTAACATTACTAACAATTTATTATATAAATACACACACACATATATATATATATATATTATTTATATAAAATAAATATCTCACGGTCCGGTTCGGTTAATCCACGGTTTTTTTAATGAAAATCCGTGGACCGAACCGCGAGTCACGGTTTTCTAATTTTTCAATCCGTGTCTGGACCATTAATCCACGGACAAAATCCAAAAGGTACGGATCGGTTCGGTCCAGACCGGTTTCACGGTTCACCGGATTTTTTGAGCAGCCCTAGTATTTATTCTTCCATTTATGTTAGTGAAATTTTTTGAAACGCGGAAGCACTTACAAATTGATTGACTTATTTTTTTGGGGCAAATGTCACTGAGCTCCCTTGAGGTTTCTAATAAAGACAAAAACCTCCCCTGAGATTTATGAAATTGACTAACCTCTCTTACTTTACCTAGCAATATGCAAATACCCCCTTCACTTAACTTTCTGTTAGATATTTAACGGAAAGCAATGATGTTAGCATCTTTAATGGTTAGATGACAATATTACCCTTCCCACAACTTATTCCCACTACAACCAAACACCACTTTCACTGTGAACCACATGTAGCTTCACTCTGTGACAACACTCTACCTCCACCAAACACCTCATCTTCTTTTGTGTTTGCACATACTATATAATACTAAGACTCCGTTCCAGAAACCTTCTTAAAAAATAAGCAGCTTATTTCATATTTTCAAACTCAAAAATAAAGTATATGAAAAATATTTTTTTAATTTTTTTTGCATCGTATTAAAGATCTCGATGAGATCTTTCAAACAAAATCCATATTGCATATTTTTAGATTTTAATAACCCTATCATTTTTGAGCTTGAAATTGCCTTCTTAAAAAATAAGGACTTATTTCGCGTTCTGGAACAGAGCCTAAGAGTTATTTTTGAAAACATCCCTCCAACTATCGACCAAATTTTTACTTAGTCCTCAAACTATCAAAATGTTTTATTTAGTCCTTCAACTATTGACTTACATTTTATTAAGTCCTCCAACTATTGGCTTACATTTTATTTGGTCCTTCTGTTAAATTTTAAACGGCCACACCAACGTTTTGTTTAAAAAAAAAAAGTTTCCAACCACCAATTTGCAATCCTATGGAGTAGAAACGTGATTATGAGAGTCTTAGAGACAAAATTTGATTATGTCACTTTAGAATAATATGATCAGAATAATAAGATTTTCACACCCATTCAAACGGATTAAAATTTGAGCACTTAATTTTTTAACTATATTTTTTAATATATAAACCGTCTCAAAAAATTAAATGCTCAAATTTTAATCTGTTTGAATGGGTGTGAAGATCTTATTATTCTGATTATATTATTCTAAAGAGACATAATCAAATTTTGTCTCTAAAGCTCTCATAATCACGTTTCTATTCCATAGGATTGCAAATTGGTGGTTAGAAACTTTTTTTTTAAACAAAACGTTGCTGTGGCCGTTTGAAACTTAACAGAAGGACTAAATAAAATGTAAGTCAATAGTTGGAGGACTAAATAAAACATTTTGATAGTTTGAGGACTAAGTAAAAATCTGGTGGATAGTTGGAGGGATGTTTTCAAAAAAAACTCTAATATTAATAATCATTCTACAATTACAAACACTTACACAGATCCACTTATATTCACATTGGGGCTCACACCACCTACACCTCTAGTGTGTGGGACCTACCAAAAGATGCGAATGTATCTGTAAAGTGTATGTGTATATGTGTTATTATAAAATAATTGATATAATAAATGTGACTGTATATAAATAATAAATGCACGGTGCCATTATATTTGACTAAGATAATATAAATACACACACATTTCATTTTAGAGCATTTCCAACTGGTACGGGCTAGTGCATTCCGTACCGGACATAAATCGGTACATAAAAATAAGTGTTCTGTACTGCCCCAAATATTGACCTGTACCGGTCGATATCGGGCGTACTGACCTGTAGCAGACGATATTGGGTTTGTACTGGGCGTACCAGCCGGACAAATTTTTTTTGTGTATTTTGTTCTTTTGTTTAAAAAATGCTTAAATTTTAAGTAATTCAACAAAATTGAGAGTCTATAATATGTTAATTATCTTAATTTGTTATTAGAACTAATTTTAAGGTATAACGAAGTTTAGAATTTATTTTACACCTCTACTTGGAGTTTTTTTTGTACATATATTTAAATATATAAAATATGTATTATCGTTAATCCGGAATAATACTGAGATATATACCGATACCGGTACATGCCGTTTCAATAGAGAAAAACGCTTGCCTGTACGGGATTGATTACTTTTGTTTATAGTTGATATTGGGTAAATACCCTCTTTTTTTTTTCTTTTTTTTTTTTTTACGTTTTGAATTCTTTTTCATTATTTTGTTCTTCTTTTGGATAAATACCCTTCATAAATGGATGAGTACGAGATGACTTGTATTGTTGGGTAGTTGTTGACAATGGAGCTTGATATATAGACTATACGGAAAAAAGTACAGTTTTTTTTTTTTTTTTTTTTTGTCAATCAATGATATATAGAGCGTACGAAAAAGAATTGAGTTGGACTTAGGTGCTAATATGGTTTACTTATATTTTTCGAGAAAAAACCAACTAATTTCCATTTTTCTGTTGGATATCGCATGGAGTTAGCTGTGAGTGATGGTCAGAGGTAGAAGATGGTGTTTGGTTTCAGGAAAAGGAGGGGTATTTAAGTCATTCAAACCCCAAATTAGACACCGTTTGAAGTCTAACTAACAGAATGGGGTATTTGCACATTGTCAAGTAAAGTAAGGGAGGTCAGTGACATTTCAAAAACCTCAAGGAGGTTTTTGTCTTTGTTAGAAACCTCAGGGGAGTTCAATGAAATTTACCCATTTTTTCTTGATAAAGACATGACTTTACGTTAAGAATCATTCACTCATCTTTCATCAACTAAAAAAGCACAAAAAAGATTTCAGGAAAAAGCCTAAAATTAATTGATGCCCCCTTTTTGCTTATTATTTTTGTTCAATTTTTTTTTACCATAAATAAAATAAAATAAAAACAATAATGATCCAAACAGAGATTGTTTTAAACAGATCATGCACATACATTTTCGTGGGGCCCATCTCAAGCCCCACAAAAACGTTCTGAACGCTCATGTTCGTTAAAATATTTTCCTGAGGGTTCATTTAAAAAATTAACTCCAACGGATACCAGTAAAAGCTTTCTCAGAAATCGTAGGACGAATCATTCTGTTTCGCCATATAATTTTTGAAAAAACTCTAACTGATATCTGTCAGACCTTATTCTCTCACAGGAACTCTCAAAATAACATTTTAAAAAATGAGCGATTCAAACTATTTTCATGGAATCCGATATGGACCCCACAAAAATATATGTACATGATATGGGTAAAAAAATAGAAAATACTGCGTAAATTTTTTACACTGCCGGTGTAAACATTTGTTTCCTCCAAATTAATTATATTGCGCACGTGTCAAAATAATGGTCCCAATTAATAAAACATGGCAATGTGGCGCAATACAATTGATTTGGAAGAAATAAATGTTTACATCGACTGTGTGAAGAATTTATTCTAAAAAATATAAGCACAACTTTAAAAAAAAAAACATGAAAAATGCGGTAAACGGGGCTTTTGCAAGAAAGTCACGACAAAATCTTGTCTTCGGTCCAACGCATTACAGCTTTCGTTCGTACGAGCACGAATTGAACCTACCAGAAACGCGATTCGTGTCCACCCAACGCCAGAGAGAGGAGACTCGAGACGAAATTCGTTACACCTCTCTCTCTCTCTCTCTAGATTTTGGTTCTCTCCATGCCTTCACGAAGGAGAACCCTCCTCAAGGTCATAATCCTCGGCGACAGCGGGTGAGCTATGCACGAACACATAGATATACGTATATCTTTATGTATTCTCCAATTCTAGGGTTTTTGATTGGATTGAATTGAATTGAAGCTCGTGATGCTCTTTCGCCTATTGAGGTTGCGCTATTCAATTTTGATGACACCCGAGATCCTCTGTGCCGAGAAATTGGCGTACCCCTGTACCGAGATGTTTGGGTTGTGAGGTTTTTTTTTTTTTTTTTTTAATGTTATAAAATTTTTTATGCAATCCCATGGCTGAAAATTCATCGGTACGGAGGCACAGGGAATTTAGGTACAGAGGATTGATTCCAAGATGGACTCGTCTCTCTCTACACTTTAATTAGGTTTTCCAATTGTTTAATTACAGCTTATTTAGGGTGAGTGTTTGATTTTTTGTCTGAATTGCAGGGTGGGAAAGACCTCTTTGATGAATCAGTATCCTTCCTTCTTAGCTTATTTATTTATTTCTTCTTCTTCTTCTTCTGATGATGATGATGAATCTTGTGGTGCCTATTGCTCGATCAGTGATCACATGTTTGTTTAACGGACAAAATATATGGGATTGGCTTAGTTATATCTTTGACCCTTTTATCTCACTTTTGGTCGCACTTTTTAACAATGGGATAGTTTGGCTGGATAACCCATGGAGGTGGGATTGGATAAAAACTTACAGACAAGAGTGCCAAGCGTGGAATAGTGACAGGCGAAGTAGTCCCCTAAGTTCAGTTGATAGAGCAGGTAACGGGCGCTTCATTTGGTGAGGGTTCAAACCCCACCCTCCCCTCCCCTTTCCCCAAGAATATAGTAGGATAGGATCTCTTCGATGAAAAAAAAAATAAAGAGAGAACAATGACAGGCAAATCTGGTCGTTGATATATTTCGGATGAGAGAGTTCATTATCCTCCATATATTCATTATTGCATGGGATGATGCTTAAGGGAAATCTGTTCTTAGCTTTATGCCAACCAAACATGGTCTCAAGGGAAAAAATTGATTATGGCATTATGCTTATATTGTTGAGAACAAGGTACCCTAGATTTGGTGTTGCTGCCTTGAACGTTTGTTTTTAGATATGTGAACAAGAAGTTTAGCAATCAATACAAGGCAACCATTGGAGCTGATTTCTTGACAAAGGAAATGCAGTTTGAAGATAGACTCTTCACTTTACAGGTTAGTGATGATCTTCAATTTGTTTACCAACTTTCCCTAGTTAGTTTTTTTTTTTTGCTTGCATTTGTACTTGCCTACGTGGTACTTTTCAGTTTTTGAGTAATTCAATGTTGGATCATACCCAAAAAAAAATGTTAAGTCAATGTTTGCTGGTTACTATGCTCTAATTGGTTTATGAGAAGCTATGATGCACGGACACGGATACCGACACCGATACGGGGACACGGGAATTCTAAAAAAATGGGGACACGGACACGGACACGGCGGGGGACACGCCACGTGTATATTTATTTATTTATAAATAATTATAGTTTGACACCCAGAAATTTTTAAAAAATTACAATTTGGCCCCAAATTTTTTAAAAAAAATTACGGTTTCGGTTTGACTCCCCGTTTTTTTAAAATTATAGTTTGGCCCCTCAAAATTAAAAATTACAGTTTGGCCCCTGCCCGTGTCCCCTCGTGTCCCCAGCCGTGTCCCCCTAAAAATTTTATATGAAATTTTGGGATAGGTGTCCCCGTGTCCGATACTGCAATACTTCGACCTCTAGTGGTGTTGGTGCTTCATAAATGAGAAGATAATGGAAGTATTGATAAAATGTTTGGTTGTGTCTGGTCAACCTTGAGTATGATGCCGATGTGTGTGTTATTTGATAAAATGTTTTGAACCTTTTGCTTGCCATGACTTGCTGTTAAATTTCAAAGTAGACAGTTTGTTAGATATCACTTCCCGGAAATCTTATGCGATGAGTGATGACAAATCAGCATTTCATTTGAATGAGATTCTAATCCCTAGGTATAGCGGTGTTATAACATGTGGCACAACTTGATTCCTTTAAAGAAGATACATTTAAATGCCAGAGAATGTTCTATCAATCCCTTCTATGATTCTTTGTGTAAGTTAATTGTGGATAAGTTCAACTCTAGCCTCTCACTGGAATCACCTTGTTCGTGTATTTCATGGTGTTTGAAAGAATCTCATTTCCATCATTGCTTTCAAAAAATCAAGATGAGGTTCGAGGCGGATTTTGGGTTGCCATTCATCTTATGCTAGGCATATACTGTACTTTATAGGACTACATGGCTGAGGGCGATAACCGATAAGTGTTATTGTTTATGGATCATATCATTATTGTTGGGATGCTTTGTTGTTGCACAGTTTAGTAGTGTCTCTCCGTTTATGAAGTTATTCATTGTAGTTATTCTAAGGTCTCAACATAAATTATAATTCTGCTTTCTTATTTGAGGCTGAGGTCTTCTGCTCATCATTTTTCGTCGTTGGAGTTTTGGTGAACAATTTTACATATGCGGGTTTTTGAACTCCAGGTTAACTGAACCAATCGTGAGTCGTGACCAATTTGATTTCACCTTTATTTTGGCAGATTTGGGACACAGCTGGCCAAGAAAGATTTCAAAGTCTCGGTGTCGCTTTCTACCGTGGTGCTGATTGCTGTGTTCTTGTATATGATGTAAATGTCATGAAATCATTTGAGAATCTAAACAATTGGAGGGAAGAATTCCTTATTCAGGTAACGTTGTTTGTCAAATTCTTTAGGGAGGTTTTGATATATTAAAATAGCATGAGTGAGTTAATCAAATTGTTAGCTTTTGGTTTGTTTTTCTTTCATTTGTTTTTGCTGTTCTTGCTTTGTTTAAAACTCTACTCCCTCTTTTTGTGTCTTGTTTTCCATTCTCTCTCCACAGTTCAGAGCTGATTAGAGAGGAATGTTTTCATGGGTCAACTGCTTGTTGCTGGGTTTAATGCTTTTGTTCATTTGAATCTCCTTTTTTCCTTTTCATTCCTAAATTAAGAAAAAAACTAAATGTTGCTGCAGCTTTGCTATAGGGAGCTCATTAGCTTTTATTTAGAGCTTGATCATTGTGGTTGTGTAAAAATGCAGTGGGTTTAAGCTGATGGTTTGTTAACTTCCATGCAGGCGAGCCCTTCAGATCCGGAAAACTTCCCGTTTGTTGTTATAGGAAACAAGATTGATGTAGATGGTGGAAATAGTAGAGTGGTTGGTATTTGTTAATTTGTTCCAGCTGCAATATATCATTTAAGGTTTCCAAAATGTTTTGATATTCTATTAATGTTTATAGCGGCTTACGGTTTTTGTGAATATCTTCAGGTTTCTGAGAAGAAGGCTCGGGCATGGTGTGCATCAAAAGGGAATATTCCATACTTTGAAACCTCAGCCAAGGACGGCATCAATGTTGAAGAAGCTTTCCAGTGCATAGCAAAGAATGCTCTGAAGAGTGGGGAGGAGGAAGAAATGTGAGTAAATTTTTTTTCTTCTTTCAAAAATGCATATCAACAACCACTACCCATGCCTCAAATTCTTCGTATTCTGTTGTGCTGACGGGGCATACAATGATAAGGACTCTTCACTGTCTCTGGTCAGCTTGAAAAGCTTTTTGATGTGTCTGACTCTATGGTTTTAAGTTTTAACATTTATGAGATATTGAGATGCATTATAAATTTCTGAATTTCCATAGAAATCAAGAGAAGAAGAAACAAAGTAAAATGTCCATCAAATATTGAGAATCTTGAGACTATTACTTCTAGTAAACCCCACGGTGATCTCTTCAATTAACATCTCTATTGCATTATATTATTGAAAAGCATGTTTATTAATTTCTGCATTTGCTGAGTTGTTTTTCTTGGTAATCACAATCGTAAAAGGCACCTGGATTGAATAATGCACGTCGGTGAAATTGTGAATCCTTCTCCTTAAATTACAAAATGAACTTTTTGTAATGGTTAGAATCTTCATCTTCTCTGGACAATTCATTGACCGTAGCGTTTGAGGTTTCGTGGTTATTGTACATTTTTGATATGATCATCTCTCGAGTATGTACAAAACCTCATTTTCTGCTTTGCCGCTAATTTTTAGATGGTATTTTCATACGTACAAGTTTAGTTAACCTTTCTGCTTTCTACGCAAATGCATTGCGAATGGTTCTAACTGCGCTTCTTCTTTTTTGCCCTCCCGTGTTCCATTAACTGGATTTCTTTTTTGGTGCAAAGATACCTGCCAGACACCATTGATGTTGCAAGCAGCAGTCAGCAGAGGTCAACTGGATGCGAGTGCTAAAATCTACTCTGATTATATTTTGTTTCACCATTCTATTTTTTGTTTTTGTTTCCTGATAAGAATAAAAGAAAACTCTTTGGAAAACTGTATAAACAACGTCGCTACGTTTCTTTCTTTTGTATGGTGCTACAGTGTACATTAATCTTTGCCTGGGGACCAAGTTGTTTTTTGTGTACTGGTTGAACTCTGTTGTATGGTGTCTTCTGTGAGCTCTGCCTTTTTATTTATTTGTAGGGAAAAAACGTTGAGAATTCTTTAAATATAAATGAATATGCAATCCATCTCGCCAATCATTGCTTATTTGTTTTTTTTTGTTTTTGAGGCAGCAGAAACATATATTCACAAACATAAACCAACTAGTAGTACAAGGGACTTGCTGGTCCCGAAAATACAAGAGACAAATACAAAATATGAAGAAAAGCTGCAAGAAAAAACAACTCCAGTTTGGAACTTGCCAATCCAGTGTGGATGCAGACCAGTTGTTGCTTGTTCTCGCAGTCGCCGTTGCAAAGTGCGACATAGTTCAAAACTCACATTTGAGGTCGCCATAGTTCAAAGATGACGGAAAATTTGTCGCCAAAGTCGGAATGATCCAAGTGCCAAAACTCATATTTAAGGCCACCATAGTTTAAAGACAGACGGGGAGAGTGGGGGATCTACTCTTCCTAAGGAAAATTTCTTAAGCGCCTCACAACTATGGAGATATGAGGGAGGGGGGCCGGCAATTTGGGGAAGAAGGGGCTCTCTCTCAAGAGTTTCTAGAGATAGAAGCTCTTAACTCACTCACTCTCTTTGCTTTTTGTTATCATCAATAAGCAAATAAACAAGTGGACCAAACCAACACTTAATTTTGTTTGATTTAGCTGTACCTTGGTCGCATAATCCTTTAAAATGGCATACGTTCGCGTTCTCAATCCTCGCACTCATGATTTTAGTTGTTTTGGAGATTTTTAAGAAAGCTTTTTACGTTTGCGCTCATGCACCCTCACTTTACATGACTTAGGTCTGTACCCACATATGGTCAAGCCTGAAGGCCCTGAACCCATGGATGAATTAGCTGTTGGCAGATACTGTAGGTCACATATATACCCATATTTTTCTCTCAGCAAACAAACGTAATGTTTCAAATGGGCTAAAAGTACTAAAAGTGCTTTTTTCATCTACTGACAATTTTTAAATTTTTAGCATTTTTAGGTATTTTTAGCACTTTTAGTACTCTTAGCACATTTGCGAAACTGTAGCTTGGCATAAAAGGGGAAAAAAAAACATAACCATTTCAACAGAAGCCAAATAAAGCTCATAAATTGGGGTTATACTTAATTTTGCTGTTTATATCCCTGCTCGTCAAAACTGATATATATGAGGTTTTTAAATTGCTCTACCCGTCCCGTTGCTCCCACGAGCAATTTACACATGGCCGGCTGTAGATTTTCCGAGGCCTAAATCGTCAAAGATGATAGTGGGGTCTCCTGTGAGTGCAAATTCTCCCTTTTTTTTTACTTTAAAGTACAGAGGTGTAAGTGTTTAAATTGAAAGTACAAGAGATATTTCTTTAAATTAGTGATGGTACATGAGGTGTAAGTGCAAATTACCCTTATTTTAATTCTCCAAAGTTCCCGACATTAGCGAATGCTTATGTCCGGCCAACCAAAGGGCTTGTAGCCCGGGGGTTATTTCCTAGTCCACCTACAAAAGGGAGAACGAAGTTTGAACCTCGGTAGAGGCATTTGGGGTTCAGGGTTATGGACAACTTATGGATCTTTGTAGACTAACTCACTAACTCCCTTGCTAATTTACTGATGTATAAAATATTGGAAAAAAGAAGAAGAGAAAGAATACTTATGTCCGATCACTTGCTATGAACGAACAAAATTTTCCCCACATGGGCAAAGCTATGGGTAAATATTGGAATGTACATGCCATGTACATATGAGTTTTGTGGGGTCTATCTCGGGTCCCACAAGATGATTCAAACCGTTCATTATTTTTAAAATATAGGATGCTACACATGCACAGATTCAACCAGATTGACCACCACACAACTTCTTGTATTATACCAACAAGTCCAGAAACCACAAGGTCATCTGATCAAATTAACACTTCCATCTAAAAGAACTATTCAGAAACCTCTATTACCCCAACTCTGCCTTTAACAAGTGATTTCTCATGAGTATGATCATCATGTCCCATACGGCTGTGGCTGTGGTAAATTATCATATTAGGGGCAGTATCGAAATCCCTTTTGAAGTGGGCCATGCTTATTTTAGATGGGTCCCACCTCTTCTTCTTCTTCTTCTTCTCATCCTTCTGTTTGGATACAGAGATTTTTGCACCATGATCATGGACAAGTATTTCTTCAATTGCTCTAGGCATTGGCTCCCCTTTCATCATGCTCTTCCAGAAGTCTTCTGCTGCTGCTGCTGCTGGATTCTTCAAGTAGTCTGCTGGTGCTGCTGCTGGATCTTTTCTCGCATCGCCGGATTTCGCAACCTGATTTTCCACTTCGAACAAAAATTAATTAACTTGTCAACGTAAGCGTAGTTTCTCGAATTCTTCATCGAATTCAGATCCGGGAAAAAGTATTCAGAAAAGACAATTTATCTATATGTTTTCAACTAGACTAGAGCAAGTTAGTGATCCCGGACTAAGTGATCGTTTTCTTCTGCTTAATGACAAAAGGCTATGTTGGGATACGATCGATGAACCATCGAGGGCTTCCGTTCGGTTGCTTTGGAAGACCCTCTGACTGCCCCGACTTCATTCACCAAAATACCGAAATTTCCAACAGGCTAAAAAAGAGCTAGCTACAAAGTAGAACAAGAATGATGCATCAAGCCTTCATCAAATTAAATCACCCGAGTTGAACTTTTCCTCAAATCTTCTTGTGAAGAAAAGCGAGCTGATATATTATTGATTGTATCAAATCATAATTCTAACATGCCTTTATATAGGCTACGACATTCTTCGTCACTAAGAAATCGAAACCGAATAGGAAACATGCATTATAAAGAAATCAACCCAACTAAGAAACATGAATAATAGACCCTATAAAATATGGTAACACTTCTAAAGTTTGAATAACAGCTCGGATAACATCTTTTTCGTACGAAAGGCTTGAAATGAGGTTTTCATGATAAGTACAAATTCTAAAAAGATTTAGGAAAGGAAAAAAAAAAACGTGATACGGGCTAATGGAATTTGCGATTACCGATATCAGATTGAGCTTCTAAATATTTTTTCCCCAAAAATCATTTCAATAAAAGAAACTGAATTGGAGATGATCTAGCCTAAGGTGCTTGATCAACAAAAAATCTAGAGTCACTACACCAAAATGCGGTGGATGGCCACGGCCGTAGGCTCCACAGAGATGATTTGCGCTGTTTAATAATTTAAAAAAAAAATGAGCGAAAAAAATATATGCTTGGCGTGGTCTGTATTACGAAAGCTTACCAAAAAAAGCAAGGAGAGGAGGAGGAAGAAGACAGCTGATGATAGAGATCTCATGTCTGCACTCTGTGAGTTTCAACTTTTGTTGGCTCCTCTCAACCCCTCTTGACTTTTGGTTTTATACTTCAAACATTTGATTATGTCATGATGTGGGTATCTACGTAGTAATTAACGAGTGATTGCCCTTTTTTATTTTGTTTATATATACGTTACAAGAACGCTAGAAGCTTCTCTATTTATTGAGCGTATGATATTTTGTTCCGTAGATATTTTTTTCGTTCTAGAAAATAGGTCCATCTTTTCTTTTTTTGATGTCCTAAAATTCTGTCAATTTCAACTAGTCAATGAGAAAAAATTGAGTCATTACTATTTCTTTTTTATTTTTCATTCCCATATTCATATTCAAATAAGGTAAAAAATGGATGGAAAAGGAATTAGTGCTTAAAAGGTAATCATTATATTTTAAAAAGGAGTGCACTTTTGGAAATCCATTTACTATTTGGAAGAGGAATAATTGTGTTCCATTAGGCTTCGTTCAGTTATCGAGAAAGTTATGTGGAAAATTGGTTCCCAGAAAAAGTGAAGTGAGGTGAAGTAAAAGAAAAAGAAAATTATTTTCCTGTGAGTGTTCATTTGACAAAAGAATTTTGCAAGAAAAATTAAGGTTTAGTTGTTCATTTGTCAGGAAAAGGAAACTTTCGGAAAAATTTTGTGAGTATTCACTTATTTTCTTTTTCCCGCGACGCAAAATCCTGTATTTTTTGCAGGATCACTTTTGCAGGAAAGTAATTCCTGCAGTAAAACTTAAATTGGTAATTCTTAGAATTTTCCTGTCAACTGAACACTAGGAAAGTTATGAAAAAATTGATTTTCCCATCATTTCCTGTACTTTCTTGACAACTGAACGGGGCCTTAAAGCGTTGAATTCCTGAAAAGAACCAACTTTTTGGGAACGACTAAGTAATGGATAACGATCAAAGAGGGGTGAGTAATATTCCAAAGTATCAAAAAAAAAAAAGAAAAAAAGAAAAAAAAAGAAAGAGTAATGAAAATTAACTACTTGTCCACAAAAAGTCATTTTGGCTCTCTATATTTAGTCATTGACACACCAACTTTTGTCTTTATCCTATGTGAAATTATTAAATTGCCATTTTATTTTGTTAGTGTTCATACACTTTCTCACACATAGAAGAGTATTGTTGTAATTTTAAATAAAAAAAGAACAAAAAGTGAAGCGCCAATAACTAAAAAGTGGAATGCCAAAATCAATTTACTGAATTTGGAAGGTTGTAACCTGACCTGGGGATGCCCCAGGGGTTCTACTTTTGTATCTGGTGTGTTCATTTTGTCAGTAAAATTATATCAACCATAACATAAGAAAAGTGATTTTGGCATTCTACATTTAGCTATTGACACTTTACTTTTTGTCTTTATCTTTATGTGAAATTACCAAATTACCTTTTATTTTGTTAGTGAAATAGGAAAAAGACAAAAAGTGGAATGCCAATGGGCTAAAAGTGAGCCAAAATCAATTTCCTAAATAATGATATCAAGTACTCATTAACCCAAAAGAGAAATTTTCAATAAATTGTTGTGTTATTTCCTATAGAGCGATTAGGAATAATATATATCTGAACGCTGACATATTTGATGTATACAGATCGTATACATAGATTTGTGGAAGAATTCATGGGAAAACAGTACTCTTGATGGTAAAAAGAATCTCATGGTTTTAAGTGAATTATAATAATTCGAAAAAGTAAGCTATTTTGAAAACATTAAAATAAAAATAAAGCAAAATAAAGCCTCGTACGTACGTTACGAGCAACCAATAAAGAGGTAAATAATGTGTAACGACCCGAATTTTTGCACCAATTTTTTAAAAACATTTTTACTATAATTCTTTTATTAAAAAATTCTTTTATCATTTATTAAAGTGATTGTACCTAACTATTATAGAACCCTAGCCTTCGGTTCGTGATCCTAACAAGCTTGGAAAGATATGAACGAAATCTAGGTGAGATCTAGGAAGAGATTTGAGAAATCTAAGAGATTGAGAGAGATTTGATATAGATTTATTAAGATTAGGATAAGATTTGATTGAGATTTTATTAGATTAGGATAAGATTTGATTAAAATTTAATAGATTTGATAAGATTTTATTAGATATGATTAAGATAAGATTGGATTGGATTCTATTAGATATTATATAGATTTTGCTAGATATTGTTAGATTCTATAGGATTACATAAGATTATGGTCAAGATTTGATTTAATTATATGAGATTATGGTCA
Source organism: Rhododendron mucronatum var. ripense (assembly GCA_019656295.1). Taxonomy (NCBI): domain Eukaryota; kingdom Viridiplantae; phylum Streptophyta; class Magnoliopsida; order Ericales; family Ericaceae; genus Rhododendron; species Rhododendron mucronatum. The sequence goes on from BPLT01000041.1 coordinate 1,789,516, forward strand.
AGATTTGATTTAATTATATGAGATTATGGTCAAGATTTGATATGATTATATAAGATTAGGGGTCAAAATTTGATTTAATTATATGAGATTATGGTCAAGATTTAATAAGATCTAGATCTTTCCTTCACTAGTATAAATAGGCATGCCTTCCTTTCACATTCACAAGCACACACACCCCACCAATCATCCACTTCTCATGTACTTCATTGGTGTGAGTTTGGAGAGAAAAGAGAGAGGTTTTGGCGAGAAAATAGAAAGGGAGGAAGAAATTAGTTCAATTCCACCATCACCTTGCCACCTTTCCTACACCACACAAATCACCCTTTGATCCCGATTTTCAAAATTTCTAGAAGTATTTGTGCTTCCGGAAAAAGAAAAGTACTTTCTTTTTATTCTTCGGTCAAGCCGAAAGACGTTACTCCACTCGCATTTTAACCCGACGTACTCCGTAGTCGCTCTACCGCCAAGCAGAATGGTAGAAACCTCTTAATTATCTGCTCACCTAAGTATAATGTTGACGTGCTACATGTTTAACTAATTATTATTAATATTATTATTTTTAGGATATCACATGATTAGATTGTTTTAAATTGAAAAGTTGATTTTATTGTTGTAATGCTTAATTAACTGTATGTTTGTTGATAAGTTGTGATGTCGTAATTTTCGATGTCGTCGAAGATAGAGATGCATGAAATTAGTGATTTATTATTATCACGCGATTGTAGCAAGCTTTGAAAGAATAATGTGAACGCGCGAAATGATGCATATGTACGAAACACGAGAAACGAGAAATGGAATACGAAAAGAAAAGAGAAAATGAAATGTAAAAGGGTTGATAATTGCGTGTGTGTGAGCATGAGAACCCGATGGAATCTGAAAGAATGGTTAGCGGAATCATGCCTCGGGTGTGTGTGTGTGAGCATGAGAACCCGATGGAATCTGAAAGAATGGTTAGCGGAATCATGGCTCGGGTGTGCGTGTGTGTGAGCATGAGAACCCGATGGAATCTGAAAGATGGTTAGCGGAATCATGGCTCAGGTGTGCGCGTGTGAGCGTAAGAGCCCTATGGAATCTGAAAGATGGTTAGCGGAATCAGTGCTTTTGGGTGGCAAAATCTGAATTTAGCTTGAGAGCCCGGTAGGTCCTAAAAGATGGTTAGCAGAACTAGTGCTCGAGAAAATAAAATGGAAAGTGGAATCGATACTTGAAAAATGATGACACGGTTGACGATACGCTACGATAACTGTGAAAGACACCGACACATTTGATTATTTTTGTGATGCTAAATTTTTTTTAGAAATGATAAATTGTTATATGTTATTTTTGCTAGTGTATGAGACATAGGGGTAGGAGTTAGCTATTGGGCTTAATTGCTCACGGTGTTACTTTTGTGACCCTGGCATCTTATGCTAGAGTTTAGAGACGAACAGATAATTTGGAAAAGTACGGTGCTACTCGGAGTCTGGCCAATGAAGGAAGAACGACGCGAGGAGGAGAGTTTACTCTAGTGCCCTTCCTATTATATTTGTTAACTGTGCTTTGAAATTAAGGAGAATTCGGTTTGTAATGAATTTAGTTTTAATAAATGTTAAAAATTTATTGAATTAACGTTCCCAAAAAAAAAACGGGGCGTTACATAATGCTTGTGAACAAAATCAGACTCTTTGGGATTGCCAAAATCAGACTCTTTGGGATTGCAGCCTAGCTAATTTGGTAGAAATTTTTGTAAGGGAAAGAAAATCAAAGAGATATCTCACTGTTCAAGCAGTGAAATATAGAAATGATGGCAAATCATTGGAAACTTAATGAGATATCGGCATGCGACTCTCTCTCCCTCTTTAAAAACCTTCAAACCATAGCCGCCAACAACCCTTCCGTTCCTTCCCCTCCGATCTCTCTCCCTCCACTCTTTTGCTCCTATCGTCGAACCGTATTCTCTTTCAATCCCGCGATTGAAGTTTGGGAGTCCATTGAGAACTTTTCAGCCAGATTGTTTTCCAGCGACGTTTCGGGGCTTCGGTTTCAGTGGTTGTGGATAAGATATTGGGCAACATGTCCTCAAAGAGAAAAAGGCGGATCGAGGAGCGCCGGCAGACGAGTGCTCAATTCAGAGTCGGTACTTGGATTTGAAGATCTGACATCCAAGAAACCGAACTTGAAACGCTTGCCACACTGTTTGATTTGAAAAAGGTGAAGGCACCAGTTCGTTATAACCATATCTGGGTTCAGGAGCCAGGTTACGAGAGGAGAAGGATTTTAAGGCACCCATCTCACCCAATCCGGAGATCTGTCTTTACTTGAACATTTACGAAAAACTTTTGCTATTCTGTTCGATTAATCAATTCTTTTAGCCAATTAGGTGTAGGGAACAATTTAAAGGGGATTAAAACTGTAACACGTTTGTAGGATGTGATTGATAGCATGGATGTGAAAGTAGTAAATATGGTAAATTCAGGTTCTGTTAACAAATCCCACTGTTTTGAAATGACGTGCACAAGAAAGAATCTACATGCACTAACCTAGCTCACGTAAATCATTGCATGTGATTCAGACCTGTGCGCGCACATCACATACTGGCTCGCGTGAGTTTGCCTTGCTCGCAACCTCTGTTTTTACTCCCTTTTGGGTTTTGGAAGGACCAGTGCACGTTCAGGACCAAACCAGATAGTTTATGGTAATTACACTACATAGTTTTAAGGCTGAAAAGCCCAACAAATGAACAAAATACCCCATAAACAGTGTGGTGTCAAAACGGTGGCCTAAGGCTAAGTCACCCGTGCAAGAACAACGCACTGGAAAGCCATTGGATCAAGAACACCTGCGCGCGCGGGTTGATAACTCACTCGCGCCCATCCAGGCTATTTTCCAGTACTTGGTCTCATATGACTGGGGCTCTGGGATATGTCCAGATGTACCCCAGTTGGTATTCCAACAGCATAGAAATAAGTATTGAAATACAAGCTAGCAGTCTTAACATAGGAAAGTAGTAAACTGGTTTTACATACTCATAGGGATGATCTACATATAAAACAACATAAAAAGAACAAGGTCCCTGCCCCTGCGCATATACGTGCGCGCAACTACAGAGTCGCGGGCACGAGCTAAGGATTGACACGTGCAGGTCCATTGTTCAGACGGTTTTTGTAACCTGCTAGCCTTAGGGCCAGGATTGATATTGATTACCAGCCTTGACCTTGCTTGCGCTTCTCAGGAATCAGAATAAAAAGAAGAATGCATTTATACCTTTGGCTGAGTTTGAATTGAGCTTTGATGTGTCTAAAGTTACTTGTGGTGTTTGAAGGTTGATTGTGAACAAAGAAGCTTGTTGCTTGGGATTAGGGTTTGCAAGTGATTTTGTTTGCTTGAAATTTTTGGGCAAAAGTTGGTTACCCTAGGGGTGTGAATTTTTGTAACCTTTTGAAAGAGAGACAATGGGGGTATATATAGGGGAAGGGATGAGAGATAACTTAGCCAGTAAGTCACGGAGCCCTGCATATCCCTGATCATGGCTATTGCAAGTTGGTAAACAGGTGATGGGACACAGCTTTTACTGGTGCACGCGGGCCTCAGACTGGCGCGCACAAGCAAAACCAACACGCGTGTGGGTCAATGGTCAAACTTTGATTGTTGACCAACACTTGGCACTTTGAGTCGCGCACGCTGGTTCTCAATCAGCATGTGCCAGTAGGGTTCTGGGAAGTTTAATGGGGGTTTCAAACACTCAAAACTCAACCACTTATCATTCCCGGGGTGTTCTTGATCTATTTCATCATTGGGGAAACAAAACCAAAAATAAAGTAAACCAATTGGGAAACCCAGATTGAGATATCTATAGTAGCTCTTCTTTGATGGAATTTGGAGTGCCAGGTAATGCCAAAGATTTTTAGACACCCTCACAAGGCCATCCAGAAAATAGACTAGAAAAGAAGACTTGTAAAATAGAATACTGATTGACAAACAGACGAGGACGAGCCGACCATTGTTGGGGTGGTATGAGAGATTCTCATTGCCTCTCAAGCTATTGAAGATGACCTTGCAAGTGCTGAGGATGTTGTTAGACCAGCTAGGGGAAAGATCAGCAAAACCAAGAAGATTACCACCGCCTCCTTTGGCAGAACAAATTGAAGTTAGGGGAGATTCTCATCACCTCCTCTAACACAAGTAACAGGCTTGTAGGAGATTTTCATTGTCTCCTTTGGAAGTTAGGGAGATTCTCATCGCCTCCGCAACACAGGTAACAACTCCGCAAAAGATTTTCAACGCTTCAATGGGAAGTTAAGGAGATTTCCATTGCCTCTGCTCGCATAGGTAACTACTTAGCAAAAGATTTTCATTGCCACCTTTGGAACAAATCAACATTGATTGGATTTGCCAATGCCCCAACACTGATGGTAGAACGCCTCAACGTCGATTTAATTTGCCAATTCCCTAACACTGACGGCAGAATTGCCTCAATGTTGATTTGATTTGCCAATGCCTCAACATTGATCGTAGAAGCTCAACGCGCTTTGATTTGCCAATGCCTCAACACTGACGGTAGAATGTCTCAACGTCGATTTGATTTGCAATGCCCCAACACTAATGGTAGAACGTTTCAACGTTGATTTGATTTGATGCACTTTGCTGCTTTTGACATTTGATATACAATATACAATGATAATGTATGCTAAACACATATGTACAAATTGGAAATGCAAACATAGAGAAGGGCGGCTCCTAGGGTCGGAAGGGACGACACAAATGACGATCAGGACAAACTTGACGATAGAGGGTTACTACTGAGCCACACTTTTGCTTTATTGCTTTGAGTTGAGATTCGGGCTTGCGTGCCCAAGTAGATAACTTTTGAGCAGGTCAGAGCACCCTTTGACTTGCTTGATTTGCTTTTGCATTAGGCCAATGTATCCATCTGTATTTGATGTATTGCTGTTTTGACTATGGATGCCGTAGCGGCACTGTAAAAGTTGCATTATATTCGGTCATTGACCCTCTATGAAATCATTCGAAAGATAGTATAAACCAATCGCTAATATCCAACTTGCATTGACGAGTGAACTGATCATGAGTCGACACACAGACATATGCACATGTATAGACGTGCCTAGCTCAGGCGACAAAGGAAGAAGAGCCCCGAGATACGACATGAACTCTTAGACACATAAAAGATAATAAAATTTTAGGCATTAACGAGCCAAAATCCAGAATATTCCTAGACAAGCGAAACTGATGCTCACATACAATCAAATATGTACAAAGACCTGTACGAACAAACAAAATTGAGAAAAAAGCCCCATAATGGAAAACAGACTAAAAAACTCAAAAAATGCCACAAAGATGGACAAAAGACGCAAAGGGATAATTCGTATAAGTCTTGGACTGATATCTACACCCCCGTACAATCACATTAGGCCCACATGACTTGTACGGTATGAGAAAACCTGGTGAACACCATAGAACAACTTTCGGGGCGTTGAGACCTTAATTTGAATCTGCAATACCCCTGTGGGAGTCCAAAATCTTCATTAGGCATGATGCTTGCCTATTGCTATCCGTTGCAGAAATTGAAGAAGTGTGCGCAAGTTTGAGACCAACACACATCACTTTGAACAAGTACACGTGAACCTCAAACTAACGCGCGTGACTACATGTTCGCTGCAGCTACTCACATCAGGCTTCGCTGAACTTAGAATAAGCTATGGGCCCATTGGGCCTCAACAACATTTCATTCTGTTTTTTATGCTTCAAATCTTTTAAGGCTTATGCTTAGCTTTGAAATTAAAGTAGTAGCTTGAAATAAGATTGAAAGATGAAGGGTTTCCCCCCTTCTGAATAGTTGAAACTTGTCTTCTTCTCGACCACGGCGATGCACCAAAGCCTTGGATCAAATTGATAGATTGTGATTGAACCACAAGGAGGGGTTGCCTACATATCCCTTTTTAAGGAATCAGGTCAAAATATAGTTCAGGTAACCATCATGGTGCGCTAAAGCCTTAACCTGGGATCGAGTTGATATATGATGACCGAGTCTTAAAGAAAGATTGCCTATGTATCCCTTTCTGAGAAATTAGGTCAAAACGTAGTTTAGGCCAAGGTTATTCTTGAGTATTTACTTCTCATTTTACGCTTTAACTTTATCCTAGTACCTCCTATTCGAGTTTTTGGTCTAGCGAGTTTTTGACAATTGCCTAATCATTTTTGCCTAGACTGTCTTCACGGGTTCTCGGTCTAACAGGCTGCTCTAATTTTTGCTTGGAACCGCCCACCCTTGAGATTTTGCGGCCTAATGAGTCTCTCTCAAAGATAGTAATATTTTTGAGTTGATCCAGGTTGACTAAAAGTAGAGAATTCATTGTCGTCGAGATCAAGGATCTTGGCTGCACCTCTAGACATGATAGTTTTGATAATGTAGAGCTCAAAGCTCTTTTGCTGCTTTGACTACCCCATTTGCCGGTGGACGGTAGACCGTTGAATTGATGCATTTGAATCGTGAGTTCGTCAAAGGGTTCCGAGGGTCTCCCTCATTGTCCAAATTTATTTGAAACTACTATTTTAATTACAAACTGAGTATGCCTTTTGTCTTCCCTTTCGATGAGGGAACGCATTTCCTTGGGAGTATCCCATCGAAATCTATCCCTTCATTGTAAGAGCCATCATGGTTTATGTAAAAGCCATCGAAGTGCTTAGAAGCAAGAGAGTTCATTCAAAAGGAAAGCCCTCGGGGTTGTCAAGTATATATAGCAAAAGACTTAAATTGAGGCAAGGAAGACTTCCTGATATCCGTCGGAGCTGATTTTTTATAGAACCCCATAAAATAATATTCAAAAAATTATGGATATTTTTCTAAAATTTTGTGGAATCCAGAATGGGTCCAAACGCATGTTTTCTTACATGGTTCCCTACAAATCTTCCTTGCGAATAGTAGGGCTCCTTGAATTTAGGGGGGGCAATAATTTAACTAGTTAGAGACATGATACAGGTATAAATTTGGCAATTTTGAATTCATCCCTGGTGTAATTTGATGATTTAAAAATGTTTATTTTTGGAGCAATTTTGAATTCATCCTTGGTGTAATTTGATGATTTAAAAATGTTTGTTTTTGGAGCACGTTGAAAAGATCAACTATGCTAAAAATTCATGTTGATTGGATATTATTAAGTGTTATTTTTTTAACAAAATTTACCATGAAAAAATAGAACGACACATTGAATATATCAGAATAACTTATTTAACAAAAATATATTTTGAATAATTGTAGATTGATACATAATAATTGTTGATTTTTGACATTGTTTTGCTTCTTGATGAGCTTCACAAAATGGACAATTTTGAACGTTGAATTGGGTCCAAGCCACCACAGTTTTTTTTTTTTTTTTTTTTTTTTGGGGGGGGGGGGGGGGGGGGGGGGGGGGGCGGTGTGGAATCTTACTATCACGATCTGAAGCATTCGTCTTACAAAGTTTGCCGACCACTTCATCGTTTAAAAATCAAGTTGATGGGTATCATTAGCCACAAAGTCAAACAACATTTGTGCTTGAAAATGGGTGTCATTTAGTATGATTCAAAAAAATCAAATGCAAGACAAATCTATTATGTTCAAAATGGCCGATTAACTTGTTTCTTTGAACAAACAAAGTGCTATAGTCTCTATAATTTGATTAGTTCAAATAGGGATGAGGATATCTCGAAGAGCCTTGCCAAGATGGATGATGATATCTCGAATGACCTCAATAAGATGCACTATGGAAGCGTAGTGCATCTGGAAACCCTGAATCTAAACCCAAAAGTCAAACTGGATCAATCTAGAGGAGCTAAACTATCTCGACATTAGATATGTTGCATGCACCCACGTATTTTGAGAGAACTCTCACCAATACAGGTGATTTTGGTGATTCTAAAAAAAAGAAAGAAGTCAAAGTGGTGCCATGTGACACCAATGGATTAATTTGGAACACTTTATGGCTCATGCTCTAACTTTAATTACCATATGAAAAGTCAAACCTTCCTTTCTCATCTTAACGTGAGTTGACTTTTCATCTTTGTTGAACATGACTTTCTACTTATGTCCATTTCCAATACCAAAAGATGCGGCACACCAATTCATGCCTCCAAAAGTACTAGGTAACACTATTCATATCCCTAGTTTTCTAAAGTCAAAATGACAAAAATATGAACTAAAATGCAAAAGTCAAAATGATAAAAATATGAACTAAAATGCAAAGTCAAAATGAATCCAGTATCAGCATGCAGGCGGTAGGGACCAATCTATATATATAGCACGTTCAAGAATCAAAACCAGTTGACTAAAACCAATTGCAATGCATTAGTTCACATGTGTAGTAAGTATATATATATATATATATATATATATATATATATATATATATATATATATATATATATATATTTGTATTATACGCATACAGAAATGTGTGGCACTGGGAGGGGACAAAATATGGACAAGCAAAAGCAGTATCTTTTAATTTATTGGTGGGACAGATTACATGATCCTAATATAGGGTAATGTTTAGTTGCTGGTTTTTTTTTTTTAAATTTTTTTAACTTTTAGTTTTGGCCCTTAATTTTTCCTTCATGCATGCATGCGTGGTATCTTTACGGTTGGAACGAAGTTCTGTCAAATGAGATTATGAGTGGAGTGGTAACTAAGTGGTAGGTACCATGTAGTTAATTCCACGCATTTGACGGGAGTTCAAATTCCTCACTAATAAATCTAACTTTGCTGAGCAAATTTAAAATGAAAAAAAGGGCAGAGCAGGCATTTTTAGATAGTAGAGTGACCCAAAGTTTACCTTACATGTAAGAAAGATAAAATTATAAAATGTTGGTGTTTTAGTGGGGTCAAAATCCTGGTATTTGAGCATTTTAGGTATTTTAGTGGGGTTAAAATGGTAATATATATGCATCTAAATCAGTAGGCTAACGTGACCCCATTTGTATCGAAGTGGTTCTGTACCAATTTGTACTAGTAACTTCTGATGTCTTCAAACGGTGATGTTAAGCTACCTAGCTCCAACTACTTTAATTATTGTAAGCTTCCATCACGGCTTACGACTATCATATATATGACAAGTCATGATTTTAAACCTCAAAGGATCGATATCTAAGTGGTTTCGTACCAATCTATACTAGTAGCTTCTGGCGTCTCCTGATGATATGTTAAGCTACCTAGCTCCAACTACTTTAATTATTGTGAGTTTTCATCAGGGCTTAGTGGCTTACGACTACCTTATATATGACAAGTGATAATGATTTTAAATCACAAGGGATCGATTGCAGCACAGGTAGATCAACAATTTTAAACCCCAAGGATCGATATCAGTAGAGGTGGATCTACCTAAGGACCAAGGGATAAAATGGTAATATACATCTAAATCATGACCCCATTTGTATCTAAGTGTTCTATCCCTGTCTATAACTACTAGTAACTTCTGACGTCTCCAGATTGTGATATATATTAAGTTGCCTAGCTTGAACTAATTTAATTATTGTGTGCTTTGATAAGGAGTTATGACCCTCATATATATGACAAGTCATTATAATAACCCCGATGGATTGATTTACTAGTAACTTCTAACGTCTTCATATTGTGAAATTAAGTTGCCTAGCTAGCTCAAACTAATTTAATTATTGTGAGCTTTGATCAGAGCTTACGACTCTTATATATACGACAAGTCATGATTTTAAATATCAAAGAATTGATATCAGCACGGATAGATCCACCTAAGGACCAGAGGGGACACGTGAACGCCCTAAAATTTCTGACAGTTATAGTTCTTCTACTCCAATGCTAATAGTATCTCCCATTTAACCGCACAAAATCATAAGTTGTTTAGACTTCCTAGTCTCCTAAATTATGACAACCCATGGCCATAGAGGTAAATTGAAAAATATACAATTTTTTTTTGATCGGCGATGAGAAATTTTATTAACTCGATAAAGGGTACATCGAGGGAACCACACTCTAGATGTAAGAAAAGGCTTGAATCATAAAGAGGGTCAGAAAGATAAGAAATTTTGTACTTAGTGACGAATATTTAATTGGCATCTTGTGCTTTCGGAGAGAAAAATACAGTCAAAATCATGACAAGTAGGTGCCCCTCCTGAGTTAAATTCTAGATCTACCACTAGATGTCAGATTAATGGCTATTTTCTCCATGCACTATCTGTAAGAGCTACCTAAGTGCTTAGCTCTAGAAATCAATATCCTTGTTTTAAAACCTTGATGCTTGGTTTTCTATCCATCTCGATGTTCCCCATATATATCCAGTTTTATATTCTAATAAGATTTTGTTTGCGGTTGAAAAAAAAAAAAATCAAGCATATATGGGAGGATGGATTTTATGTATTTAAAAGATTAGTTAAGGCGAGATCTGGACACCGTACGTAGCTGGTACAAGGAATTTGTTTATTCATTTTCACAGAAAGAATAAAGAATGGCAGTTAGTAGAGTTTATTTTTGATTTTGCATTCCCCATCATTTTCTGTGTAATTAATCCATTTTGGGTCAAATGTTTGAATACACTAGACTCGATGCATGAATTTCAACTGCGGAAATAATATTCCCAGTGAAAGTAGAAGCCCAAAGTAACTCTACTGTCTTAGACTATAGAGGGACGTAGCAGGGCGGAACTACATGTAAGGGTGGGTGCACGGGAACCCCCGCTTTGGCTATTACGCTTACATACACGTATTTTACAGTGCAAAAATTTAGAAAGATTTTAATAAATTGCCCTCGCCTGCCCGCCCAAACCCCACAAGCCCATATATGCACTAGTGCAGCAAGATTCCTGGTTGAACTTTTAATTTCCGTCACCTTCCATTTGAAAATCCTAGTTCTGCCACCGGGAGTTAGGATTGATCTTTCTTTCGCAGTCCATGTTTGTTAACTATCATGGGGGAGAGAGACTTTGCATATAAGTTATTAATTGTGTCGCGGGTTTTTCCTAGATTTATATTATTCCCATACATAGCTTCCCTGGTCGAGCACACAACTACGTTAGTGTTATTTGTCATGAATGAATTGTTTTCTAGATCAGTTATCTTCCTAGTACTATGTCATGTTGTGCTAATTCACAAAATTCTTGGTTGACATATACTCCACTTAATAAATTGCTTTTGGGCTATGACTTCTATATATAAATACTAGGATTTTTGTGATGAGCAAAGATAAGAGTTGCCATAAAATGGGGAATGTGATAAGTTGCAAAAATACACACCCAGGTGTTGCTTAAGTGGTTTGGACGGATGCTCTGTTTTGAGAGTACTCTTCAACGTTTAGGGTTCAATTCTCCATAAGGTGAGTATCTTGCAATAAGTGTAGAGCCGTGACTGGTGTGACCACGCTAGCTCTTTGAAGATTTGAATTACGTAGTCGAATTTATTTAGTGGTTTGGCTATAGGACTGTTCATCCGTTAAGGAAAAAAAGTTGCAATAAAATGAAGATTCATCAATATATACGAACGTACAGTCGTACATGGATGAGAGGGACTTGTAAAAAGAGAATTGAAAGAAGAAAGCTGCTACACACATACATCTGTGTATAGATTGTGCACAGATTTTGTTGTGAGGCCCACCACGGATTCCATACAAATCATCTGATCCGTTCATTAAATGTAAAACATTTTTTCAAGAGTTCTCGTAAACAATAAGCTCAATTCGATACCTATAGGTACTTCATCCAACCATCTAACTTTTCATTCAAATTTTCGGATAATGAAATGTTATATGGTTGGATCGAGCATCTCTAGGTATCGGATTGAGCTTATTTTTTACGGAGACCTTTGAAAAAATGTTTTACATTTAATGAACGGCTCGGATGATTTGTGTGCCACGGGCCCCACAACAAAATCAATGCACAATCTAGGCACAGATTATATGTGTGTAGACTTTCTTTTGAAAGAAAGAGAAGGCTAATCTGACATTATTCTTTTTGGAATTCCAAAGGTTCATCGTGAAACAGCTCAACTGGCGAATGATCTATCGAAGCAGGCAGTAGTGTCCTTAAGGCCCCGTTCCAGAACGAGAATAAGTTCTTATTTTTTGTTTAATAAGAAGGGTTGTTCCACAAAAAATTGAACAATTACTTATTTTTTGAGAATACAATTTCAAGCTCAAAAATCATGTGCTTACGCAAATAATTTTTCTATCAATATAGATCTTATTTGATAGATCTCATTGAGATCTTTAATACGGTGCAAAAAAAATTGAAAAATTATTTCTCATTTACGTTATTTTTGAGTTTGAAAATGTGAAATAAGCTGTTTATTTGGATTTTGTGGAACAAACTTTCTTATTTTTCTTTGAGAAGTGGCAAAATAAATACTTATTTTTTAAGAAGGTTTCTGGAACGGAGCCTAAATATCTTTGTCCCCTCTCTCTCTCTCTCCCTCTTTTTTAAGACAGTCAGGGCCGTTTCACAGTGGTGGAGCTAGAATTTTGACTCGGAGAAACGCGGCCTAATAGATATATATTTTTTATCGAAACATGTACTTATTATATTATATAAAGTTTTTGCTTTTCAATACATTACATTTGTATATTGAAATGATTATAGACTAATGCAATTAAAGTATACCAATCATTTTTTTTCTTTAGGCTACTTCAACCGTCACGTGCTTATTTTTTTAATTTATAAAATAAATTGAGAAATGAGAATGTAAAATAATCGGTTTTTTATCAAATCAAACCAAAATTATGAAGATTATAATTAATTATACATGAATAATTATTAATAATATTTAAAATAAGATGTATACAAAATAAAAATTTTAAAACTCGGGGGGCCCAATATAGCTCTGCCCCAGGTGTCTGAGCTAGTTTTTGCGCATTTTATCTAATCCTCTTTCTGGTCCAGTCAAAGACAAGTCATTCACGCCGGGACAAAATAATTCACAAAAAAATGAATTTCTTGCGGCCTAACCTCAAGAAACGAACCCAAGACAATTGTGAGGGAAATAAACTCACCAACCGACCGGACTAATCCTTGGGGTTATCTCTTGTCTAGTTACCGGAGCAAGATTTTGTTTCAGTAGTTACAACTTTAGGATACTATCCTTTGTTGAGTTTTAATAAAATTTTGTTGTTGATAAAAAAAAAAAAAACCTTCGTCAGGATAAAATTGCCACCATGGCACACACCGCAGATTTACTGGAATTTGATATGATAAGTCATTACCAAATTGAGAGCGAATTTCCACTTCAGTGATTCATCTATTTTGGATTGACGCCAAAAATAATGAAACTAAAAATTTACCTCCGTCTATTCAGTGACGACATTAGCAGTTTCAACGAAAATTGTATAGGCACATCAAAGATCGACGAATGCTGTCAGGCTAAGGTAATCGAGACTTATCGCGCGATCGATGCACATAAAATAGATTACCAAAGGCTTCGATAAAGAATGCTGATTCATTCAAAACATTTTAGGATTTGCATTTAATTTGTCCGTATACGATAGCCTTGATTTCTTTCTTTTTTTTTTTTTTTTTTCCCCTGGAGGAGGAGTTCAAAACATTTTAGGATTTGCATTTAATTTGTCCATATTAGGAAATGAATGATATTAATATTCATTCCCCTCTCGCTCCTGGTCTCTTGCCAGACAAATGTACTCCATTGTCCCTTTTTTTGCGGTCCTATTTCATTTGGATTATCATTTAATAAGTGTTCAGTTGAAAAAGTTAGTGTTTAAAAGGTGATAAATCTTCCATTTTGCCCTTTTGAATTTTGAGTAAATTGCTTTTTGCAAAGTTGCATGGTGAGAGAGAGTGCATGTAATGATAATATCTCCACAAAGGGTAATTGTAAAAAGTTAGTAATGTTTTTTTTTGGTAAGTAAAAAAAGAAGTAATGTTTGAAGTGTAATGATGATATTTTCATAAATAATTAGATTTACAAAGGTAGACATTTAAAAAGGGACGGATGGAGTAATAATATATAAGACGTGCAAAATTAATGTACCTGAAAGAAATGAAGATTTGTGTCTTTTTCTTGAAGACTTGTGTCTTTTTCTAGTAAACATTGTAATTGGAGCTAGTATGAAAATTGTGCTAGAGAACAATTTTACTTTTGATGGGTAAGAGTCATTTAAAGTCGAAGCAAAACCATGTTTGGTTTGACTCTACAAGAGTTGATAATATTTAAAAAGTTACGAGCCAAAGGCTTAGGAAGAAGCAAATTTTTAAAAATCTCATTACATCGACACAATTGATAGACACCACATGATCTCTAACACAAAATGGTGCAGATTTGGGCTTTTGGTCCATTTGATGTATCCAACCTTTAGTTGGTTTTTCCTCTCCTACGCTTGGGTTTTTTTAATTGTTGTATCTTTTCAATGATTAATAAAAATCTTTCTTTTGCTGAGGAAAAAAAAAACACAAAATGGAGCAAGTGTCTTTCCTTTCTTTTTTATTATTTTTTTCTCAACACGCCCTTATCGAGTTATTAATATATTTCTTTGGGGAATTACAGTAAGCTCCCTTCAACTATACCTCGGTAACGAGTTGCCCCCTTCATCGTTTAACTCGGACACTTAACCCCCTTCATCTTTATCTTGCATAAAATGGAAAATGCCGTTAACGGAATTGCTGAAATTACCAATTTACCCTCTTTGGCCTATTTTTGTTTCGCTTATAACTTTTCGTAGGAAACTCTGTTTCAGCTCGTTCTTTTTTCAGAACTCTTATTTTTTTCTCTATTTTATGGATCTATAAATATTTTAGTATGGTTACTTTACGCTTTCTAAGGTTATAGTTGCGTCCTATATATTCGGTGATCAGCAGATTGGATACTGCTAGTTGTTGTCTGTTCAGTGTAGCTAGTTGATGGTTCCTCTGCAAATGATGTAGTGGTTGAAATATAGGTCAACCTGCCATCGGGCCTTCATCCGGGGGCTGCCAAAAAGCAAAAAAAAAATAGAGCACTCTGTTTCTCTCTCTCTCTCTCTCTAAGTTTTATTATGGGTCCAAGCCATTTCATACTTATTTTTATAAATCTTTATATGGAGATTTCACTCTCACATCTATATTTTTTATTTGCCACACTCAATTTTAAATTTACAGGCATGATTTGAAAAATCTATTTCAAAAGGAATTGTTTGATCAGCTCTATGTTTTCATGAGGAATGCACTACCATTTTCAGTACTCTGTTTCTGGGTTGGAATGAACTACATTAATCAATGGTGCTCTGATGCCACAATTGCACAGCACATTTGGATCCCCATTGGAAGACCCAGTTTTACCTTCCATCACAGAGAGAGAGAGAGAGAGAGAGAGAGAGAGAGAGAGAGAGAGAGAGAGAGAGAGAGTGTGTGTGTGTGTGTGTGTGTGTGTGTTTTTACTGTTGTATGTATTTATAAGGGCATGACCTGTCATTAATAAGGTCATGTACTGCTCACATGACCTTCCATTTAAATTCATAACGGCTCACTAACGGCAGGGGCTTAAGTGTCACACCATAAAAGATGAAGGGGGTTAAGTGTCCGAGTTAAACGATGAAGGGGGCAACTCGTTACCGAGGTATAGTTGAAGGGGGCTTACTGTAATTTCCCCTATTTCATTTTGCTTATAAAAAAAAAACTCTTAGCACAAAATGTGTCGCAACAAATAGTAGATATTTATGGTCAAATAACATAGTACTCCCTCCGTCCCAATTTAAGTTTCTATTACGGTTCTGCATGTCATTTTCAATAACTTATATCTCTCAACATATATTATGTTTTATTATTTTAAAATCATTGTCTTATATATAGGAATAATTAAGATCTATCAAACAAAATTTATATTGCATATTTCTAACAATATATGTATTGAGATATATAAGCAATTAAAAATGATATGTAGAATCATAGTGGACACTTAGGCTGTATTCTTTTGGCCTTAACTTAAACTTAACTTATTTTTTTAATTCAGTCCATTCTTCTAACTTAACTTATTTCTCATCCTTAAACTTAACTTATATTATAATTGTGTGTGTGTTAGGCAATTGAGTTTAAGTTTAGAAGAATGGATGAACTTAACTTATGTTCATCTAAATTCTAAAAGGGGAGAATAAATAAGTTAAGTTTAAATTAAGGCCAAAAGAACACAGCCTTAAATTGGGACAGAAGTAGTATCATTTTATGTTCATAATTTTCATGGGTGATGAAGTGGTACGATATCATGCCTCTTTAGTATTTCAGATTTGGTTCCGCCATGGGAGGTGTCGGCTCTGATTACAGATATTCGTAAAATCGGTGCAGAGTTAGAGTTATTTTTCTGCTGAACTCCGAGGGAAGGAAATGAAGCTGCCCACTGGATAGCTTCCTTCAGGGCCTCTATTTTAGGTTGTAATTGGGTGTCCATTCCACCTCTTCCTCTTTTGACTATTCTCTGTAATGATGCTTCTGTTTGTCAATGAAATCTTCTGTTAAACAAAAAAAAAAAAATGAAGTGGTACGATATCATTCTTCTTTATTGTTTGACAATATTATTTAATTACACAAGAGAACAAAGTACATGATGGTAAGGCAAAAGTCAGCAATGCATTGTCAACATGTGAAGTGAATTAAATAGTACTGTATATATTATTGATGCTTTTTTGGAAAACTATCTTATGCTCACCGTTAATTAATTACCCCACTACCAAAAGTCAGTGATTACAAATATACGAGAGTGATTACAAATATGATTGTAATTTTGACACTTCAAAAATTGATGGAGGGGCTCCAAAATTGAACTGTGTTGATATACAAAACGACGTCGTTTTGGAGCACCTCCATCAATTTTTAAAGTGCTAAAATCAATTTCCTTACAAATATACCAAAAGTCAGTGATTAAAAAATGGCCCCACAAATATACGAGAGTAGTTGGTAAGAGTGTTAAACTAGACTTATTTATAAAATTGTGGCTACAATATTTGTTGTAAACCATATGTAAATCGGGTTGTGTTGGACCTACTTTGGGGTCTTGCATAAATGATTGGGAGTTATTTAAAACGATTTTGTAAGAATCCATGCAAAAAATTAGCTCATTCGGATATTGCTAAAGGCTTAATCCATTTTTTGTTCAATTTCCTATCAAGGAGTTGAACAAAGAATTGGTCAAACCCTTACTTGTATTCAACTAAGCTAATTTTTGATAGGTATCCCTACAAATATATTTTAAACAAATTTAGCACCTTGAATCATTTATGTAGAATTCTAAAGTGTTCCATGCAACCTGGTGTACATTTAGTATACAACAAACAATGTGCTATTATAAGGACAAGACTTCTAATTTGGGCGTGCTATTATATGTATCTTGTAATTTGGGCGTTGTTCAGATTGATTTCTTATCAATTCTTGGAGCTTGAATAGTATTTGATTGTCGTGGTGTAGGGTGCCAACCTAGTTTGGATGCTACTCTTACGTAGTGATGCTATCTTATCTTGACCTCATAATATTGTACTTCTTTTCTTTATTAATATAATATCATTTTTTCGCCGTTCAAAAAAAAAGAACAAACGATGTACCCGTTATCGGACTGTTCAGAATATTGCTTTGCCCTATCCTTATAGGGAAAATGACGGCCAATGATGTATTTTGATAATTAATACCTATCAAGGACATGCTGAGAATATTTGTTATACTAAAAACAGGGATGGAACCAGGATTACATAAACGCAGAGGCCGAACTATGAACAAGATTTTGAAATTCAAAAGGTTCGAAAATCTAATAGTTTGTTCGGTTTAGAATTTGAGGGAGATTTTTTAAGTAGTAAGTAGAGAGAGATAGAAAGAAGAATGAGATAAATAATTGAAGGAAAAATTTATAGGAGATTGTGGCGGAGAGAGAGAAATTGGATTTTGGAATCCAAAACAAATACATTTTTAAAGTGCGGGCGTGTCAAGACTTGTAGCACTTAATACAAAATACAATATATAGGTGTTATTAACAAAAAAAATACTAATATTAATATAAAAAACTTTAAAAAAAAAACTCACCTGAAACAACGCGGGGGCCATGGCCCCCATATGACCACACCTAGATCCGCCTCTGACTGAAAATGTCCTTGACGAGTATTAATTATCAAAACACATCTTGGACTGTCATTTTCCCATCCTTTTATTACGTAGGCAGCAGAGACAGAATCCCAATTGGTAGAAGGGTTTGTCTGGAGAAGAGAGAGAAATATGGGTTCTTTGTTTGCTTCTTGGAGCTGTTTCCTCGTCTACGTTTTGCTGGTTTCACAGGTAATCAACTGCTCTCTCTCTCTCTCTCTCTCTCTCTCTCTCTCTCCCTCTCTGCTGGTTGCACAGGTAATCAACTGCTCTCTCTCTCTCTCTCTCTCTCTCTCTCTCTCCATATACCTAAATCTCTGTATATCCATGTATACACCACACCGTACATATAGTTGAAATAGGCTGTAGCGGCAGTGATTTATCAAAAAAGAATTTTTGATGAAAAAAAAAAAACTTGTTGAGCACCAAGATCTCAACTACAACAGATCATGAGCGGCGGTCTTCACAACCGCCGATTCACGTGATAATTCATTCTAGCCAGTAAATTGAGATGTAACAGTAGTACAAGAGTGTCAAAAATCGGGTTCGTTGCGGCCGTAAGCTAGCTAGATAGCCACCGTTTTTTAAAACCTCGATCTTAATTTTTTTTTTTATTTATCGGCAAAAGAAAATTTACTTTTTTTGATCTTTTAAGTTTTTGTTTGATTTACTTGTTGTAAATCACAATTCCGGCCTAGCCCCCAAATAGATCTATGCGGTGGTTTAATGATTTTTTTGCGCTTATATACTTAGTTTTAATTCACTAACAGCTAAACAGTTTTTTTCCAAAACTGCTTGGATTTTAATTGAGGAAAGTCCACTTTCGCCCCCTGTGGTTATCGCCATGTGCGGATACTCCCCTTGTGGTTTAAAACTGACCACATAACCTACCTGTGGTTTTGAAAATGTGCGGATAGACCCCCTGCCGTCATTTTTTTCATCCATATTAACGGACACAACATTAAAAGACCGTTATACCCCCATCACGTCCCTTGATTCTTCTTTTTTTTTTAAATCTAACCACACCATCCTGTATACCAAAAATTGAATCCAAACCGTTAATATTGTAAATTTTGACGAATACTACGTCTATGCCAAAATTCAAGTCAATCAAAAAATGAAAAGCTCATGGTCAAATCGATTTTGTTATGAAATTAAAATTTCAAATTTGAATTTACTAAAAATTAGATCACTTGGTTATTGATGCCTGATCGAGATGATTTTTTACAGAGATACTCTATTTTTTATTTAATACATTATGAACGACTCAGATTACATTCTAGAGATGTGTGAGATACACCTCCGTTAATATGGATGGAAAAGATGACGGCAGGGGGTCTATCCGCACATTTTCAAAACCACAGGTAGGTTATGTGGTCAGTTTTAAACCACAAGGGGAGTATCCGCACATGGCGATAACCACAGGGGGTGAAAGTGGACTTTCCTCATTTTAATTTAGTGCTCTACCTTTTATATGTTTTTGGGTAGAAGAGTTTTATTTAGAGCTCCTTTTTTTTCCCGGAATAATCAGATCCCATAGAGGGTCGGTATCGATTTCCCCCACCGTCACTTTGTTCTTTTACAAGTTTTGAATTTTTTTTTTTACTCTCTGCACAATTATCAATAAGTTTCTGTATCTATCTCTCTTTACTCATTATCACTTATTGCATCAATTTTTTTTTCTTCAAAACCAAACAAAGTTGAATTCAGTTCAACTTGTATATCAATTATCAATAAGTTTCTGTATCTATCTCTCTTTACTCATTATCACTTATTACATCAATTGTTTTTTTCTTCAAAACCAAACAAAGTTGAATTCAGTTCAACTTGTATATCAGTACTAATATTGTCACAAACACGCATCATATAAACATGGAAAAAGCTTCAATATACACCCCTATTTTTTTAGAAATATTAGGCCTATATTTGTTAGGGCTTATTTTGGTGAATGTTATGCAACTTTAAGGGTGTTTTGCCTATTGTGGTGAAAAGATACGACTCTTTATGATGAAATTAATGTTACACAAAAGAGGTGTTTTGTAGCTTGACCCAAATTATAAACATTATTAATACTTGCTAATTTATTTGTTTTAGGAGTTTCAAGAAAATAATGAAGATAAAAGTGGAAAATTGGAACCAATATCAGGAGGAAATAGAAATTTTATCAACAACTTTAATTTGTCCTTGCGGAATTATGAACCATACATGTTTAGCAAAAACTTTATTGAGCTTTTTACAAATTGTGTTTATCGGAATCAAATAGGTATATTGCGAGAGTAGAGAGTTTGATAGTACTGTACGCTGGTTGTTGTCGAGAATTCAAATTTTAGTATTTTTCGGATCAGTACTTATGACTTGTCTGGTAGCATAGCGCATCCCCGACATAACTTTGTTTCTCTCTATCATAGTAAAAATGATTGCACCTAAGCGCATACACAAGGGGGTGCTGGGTGCCCAAATACTGCTGCACAACTCCAAATATTCTATCAATTCGTATACACTCGTTTTTCAAGGTTAACAGGGAAAAAATCTTATGGGATTAGTCTCTGCAAATTTCTTGTGGAAAGAAAAAATTTCAAAATTCCTATATACACATGCGTAGAAAAAAAAAATCCTGAAATTTCAAGTTAATCAATAACCTTTTGGTAGCGGGAAGAAATTAATTAGTTGGCGGCAATTTATGCAAACACCATCTCGTCTCTCTCCTAAACCAAGCGTGTAGTAGTATGAAATTATAGAATCTACTTTATGTTATTAATATGAAAATACATTCCCTTTGGACCTCGTTAATCACAAATTCTCCGTCTGTCACTAATTGCGAGCATGCAACGATGAACATAAACCTTACATGTTCGATAAATAGCATAAATCGACGTTTTTTGTGCCATTGTGTTTGATGATCTCTCTCTCTCTCCCCCATTGTATTTCCTGGATCTGATCAGTTAGGATTTCCCGAATCTCTCTCTCTCTCTCTCTCTCTCTCTCTCTCTCTCTCTCCCCAATTGTATTTCCTGAATCTGAGTTAGGATTTCCCGAATCTAACACTCTTTTGATTTCATTACAGTACGCCCCCACCCACAGCTGGAATTTCCAAAGCATGCCTAAACAAGTACTACATGTGCATGGTGAACGTCCATCATCCCCCATGGATCCTTCCCTCAATGTTTTCTTCAGAATGAACGACCTAAAACAAGGAAAAAGAATTCCCATCTATTTCTCATCAAAAGACCTTTCCACCTCCCCTCGCCTGCTTCCCAGAGAGGAATCCAATTCCATCCCTTTCTCACTCTCCCAACTTCCGGAGCTCCTGGATTTCTTCTCCTTCCCCAAACAGTCCCCGCAAGCCGAGGCCATAGAATACACTCTCTCCCAGTGCGAGTTGGATCCCCTTGCGGGGGAAACCAAATTCTGCGCCGATTCCCTCGAATCCATGCTCGATTCCGCCAGGGGCTTCTTCGGGGCGGAGACCGAGTTCCACGTCCTGACCACCAGGTACCTGTCCGAGCACAGCGCCCTCCTGCAAAACTACACCGTTTTGGAGGTCCCGAGAGTGGTGGAAACGCCGAAAATGGTGGCGTGCCACTCCATGCCTTACCCTTACGCGGTGTTCTACTGCCACGGCCAGGAGGGCGGCCGCAAGCTGTTTGAGCTGTCGCTGGGGGGCGACAACGGAGAGAGGGTGGAAGCTGTGGGCGTTTGCCACTCGGACACGTCTCATTGGGACCCGGACCACGCAGCGTTTCGC
Organism: Rhododendron mucronatum var. ripense; assembly: GCA_019656295.1. Classification (NCBI taxonomy): domain Eukaryota; kingdom Viridiplantae; phylum Streptophyta; class Magnoliopsida; order Ericales; family Ericaceae; genus Rhododendron; species Rhododendron mucronatum. The sequence goes on from BPLT01000041.1 coordinate 1,811,296, forward strand.
GTGCTCAAGACGCGGCCGGGAGAGTCTCCGGTGTGCCATTTCTTCCCGGCCGATAATGTCATCTGGGCCGCGTCTCCTACAGTTATCAAGCTGGTTGTATGAGTGTTGATTTCATGCTCATGCCAAAACTCAAAACCCTAGTGCTACAGCCTAGCTAGTAATCTAGGTACGCTTGCTTATGTAGTGAAGTGTGCTAATCTAATGCAAGAAAAATGAGTATTGCGATATGATTGTCTCATTTCAATACTACTTGTTTTAATTTGTTTGACGGAACCAGTGGCGGACCCACTCTATGGCAAGCGGAGTCACGCGACCCCGCTGAGTTCCAAAATACTCTTAGAGTAGGGATAGTTTTGAGGAGTATTTCGTAATTTTGTCCCAAAAGATAATATTTATGCCCTGAAGATCCCATGAAATTTACAATTCTTGCTCGATTTGATTATGACGTTATGCAAAGAATTTTTACGTACGAAAAATAAATCATATGTGTGGTAGAGATTTGACCCCACTGCAACCAAATCCTGGATTCGTCCCTGGACAGAACAACCGTAAACAAGTGTTTTGCAGCAGCAATCAATCGTAGCCATCGAAAAGTGTTACGGAAAGCCTAGATTTTAATAAAAAAATTTTGGTTAACATTCAGACCGTCCAAAATACTTTTGGATGGCGCAGATTAGGTGCTGTAAATAACAACCGCCGTAAAATAGTTATTCTGATCTGTTGTAAGTCGTTCAATGTTGTTTCTGTATTATCACGTCGCCGTCATTTGGAAACAAGCTGGGTGGCCACATATGAAGAGTAGAACAATATTGAAATTCTGAGCTAATTAAAGGAAATTTTTTTTTTTTTTTTTTTATAGAAATTATTGGTTGTTCATGTATATCATGGATGAAGAAGGAAGATTAAGAAGAAGAAATTCCTTTGTGAGCTACAATATTCCCATAAGGCTGTCAATTCGATCAAGAAGCACAGTTATGGAAAGACTGAGGTAAAGGACGGTGATAATTGTTGATGTGAAGGATGGTGCCTCTCTCTCTTTTGGAGTTTTTAAGTCTCAATTTTCTTGGTCTCTTTTGGTCTTCTGGATGCTTGTTTCTTGTGGGAAGAAAAGAGAAATGATGTATTATTGTTTATCATCAAATCATAACCTAGCACATCTTCATATAGGCTACAAGACGTATAATAAGGAAATACGCATAATAAGAAAACTTAGTCTAACTAGAAAACATAATAATAATCTGCTTACATTAGAAATAGAATAATAAAGCTTAGAAAATATAGCAAAGTAATATTTTCTAATATTATGTTAACATTCCCTCTCAAACTTAACTAGGTCTATCAACTTGAGTTTGAAAAAGCCAAGAGAAACTAGGAGAAGCTATTCTAAGCCAATTCAAGACAAGAGAAACCAAAAGAAGCCAGAAAAGAGAAACCACACGAGAGCAAAAAACAGCCATGAGCGAGAGAAGCCAAGACAGTAGAGATTTGAGATGAAATCTGAATGCATGAGCCAATTACATATTACTATGAGTGCCCGGCGGACGGCGACGAAGTTTAGGCCGTCTGCCGAGAACGAAAATTCCACAGAGCCTAAATCTTATAACTTTGATACCATATGAAGAAAAGAAAAGTGATATATTATTGTTTGTCTTCAAATCATAACCTAGCACGCCTTTATATAGGCTATAAGACGTATAACAAGGAAATACGCATAGTAAGAAACCTAGACGAACTAAGAAACATAAATAATAATCTGCCTAAACTAGAAACAGAATAATAAAGTTTAGAAAATATGGCAACATAATATTTTCTAATATTATGTTAACATCTTGTATGTTTTTAGGAGCGTTCGGTGTTACAAGTTTGGGACTTTCCAATTTTATATTTAGGGCCCCTTATATATAGAGAGTTTTCTGCTGCCATGCTTTGTTTTGGTTAGGTTTTTTACAGTCTAGGCATTTTTTTTCTGTTGGGTTTTGAGATTTGGTGGTGTTTTGGGTTTGGGGTGTTTTTTCCTTTGTTCTTGTTTGTTTGGTTGGCATCTTGCTTTTATGCCTTTTTGATTCTTGGGTGGAGCTTGCGTTGTGCCCTTAGTCCATTCATTTTTTGTATTTCTTTTAGAAAATTAATAAATTTCTTTCGCAGAGGAAAAAATTGGTCGTTCAGGGCTCATTCTTAACTTTTCCAAACGAGCGCAGCATTCCTGGGTTGCTTTTTATTTATCAAGGTTTTAGTTGGTAACAGATAAAATTATTTATCTCCTATTCAATAATTCAACTCCAAACTACAAATCACTTTATTACCATATAATTAGAGTATCTCAAATGGTTCAGTATTCTTGGCATTATATTAGAACAAAAACTGCACTTTATGAAAATTTGGTACAAACTTCCCGCACTAATGAATACTAGTACAAGAATTGAAATAGATAGTCCGTAATCCGTATTGGTATGCTATCTATACCCATGTTTCGAAATTAATTATAATCTTTTAGGATAAAATAATCAGAAAAATAAGATCTTAAATTGAAATAGATAGTACGTTGGATGTTCAAAAAGAATGTACTATAAGAAAGCACAAGAATTGAAATAGATAGTCCGTATTGGTATAAGATCAATACCCATGTTCCGAAATTAATTATAACCCTTTAGGATAAAATAATCAAAAAAATAAGATATTTAATTGCACCGGTTTAAACTGATTGAAAATTGAAATACTTAATATTTTTTAATTATATTTTTAAATATATAGACTATTTCTCTTCATTTGGTTTTATGGTTCTCTTAGGGCTCTTCAACGAGAGTTTTAGAGCTAAAAATTAATTATGACCCTTTAGGATAAAATGATCAGAAAAATAAGATTTTTGCATCGGTTCATACGGATTAAAAATTGGAATACCTAATTTTTAACTATATTTTTAAATATATAAACCATCTAACAAAATTAAGTAATCCAATTTTAAATCCGTTTGAACTGATGCAAAGATCTTATTTTTCTGATTATTTGATCTTAAAGGGTCATAATTAATTTTTAGCTCTAAAGGTTCTTCAACAAGAGCTCTAAGAAAACCATAAAATCAAATGAAGAGAAAGGTTCCTATTTTTGCCGGTGCAACGCCCAAAACGACGTCGTAGAGGCTGGGACCCACGTTCGGTGGAAGTTCATCGCTTTTGGAGTCGGTGGGCGTAGCGTTATTGTTGGTAGAAACATACGGGTGATTTGTCCCTCATAGGACCCGCGACATATTTGAAATTCTTATGGTCACACGGTAGCAAATTAGCAGCAACAAAAATTGTTGGTGGTAACAAAAAAAACCACATGTGCGTAGATAAGGACCACAAATTGATGCATCTGTTGGGAAACCGAATCCCCAAGACCCAGTAATAACGCGTACAGATTAGACAACAAAAAATAAAAAACCCTACAAGGCGGAATTAGGGTTTTACCACAACTCCCTGCGACACGAACGCTGGTTGAACTTGTTATAGCACGCCTTGCTATAAACCACGAATATTGCTCGATCGTACCTTACGATCTTCTATCGTATTCCCTGCACGTCTAGAACACGAACTGAGTGTGGACTCTTTCGCGATCTGTTTGCTCTCTCTAAGTCTGCCTCTATTTCGTGAATAATAGATAAACGTTCATCTGACCTAGAGAGCATAACGTATATATATAGGGCTACGATAGGGACCTAAGGAGTAATAAGTCTGGGCTCCCAGTGTAAATAAGAAAACCTGATCCCACCAGGATTCTACTTCTTATTTCACTAATTATAATTCACCCCACTACAGAATTATAATTGCACTCCCGTCCTTATCTCAATTATATTACGAGTTCCATGATATTAAATACTTATTAATCTCCCCACGTTAAGATTACAGATACCCGTTGATTAAAATAAATTACTAACAATCTCCCACTTAATCAACATCTTAACTTGAGACTATCCGCTTAACTTATTCGATATGTCGGATACAAATATCCACCTGCAGGGTTTAACATAATCGAAACTTATAAGCTTACTCAAGGGGTATCATCAATCCCTACTGGGACGTGGATTCCATCAATAATTAATAGTTGTCATATATATAATGTTGTGACCCAACTCACCGAGACTATTGACCGTATAAAGATTTCACTCTTTAATGAATCAAAGTCAACAACGTTAAATATACACCTCTAATAATTATTTTTTGGATTAAGAGCATAAGCATTCATAATAACCATGAGATTCCAATTGTCTTATAAAGTTAGTATAAAGACAATTACCTCAATGCGGTCCCAGTTCAATACACACAAAGTGTACTAGCACAATGAGTTAGAACTTAACCGTTCCCTGTAGTCAAGACAGACCTACTAAACATTGTACTACAGTCCTACCGATGGTGTGTCCAGTTCCATCTAAGACTGCGAACCATATCTTATATTTCACAAGAACTGATGATCTGATCTTCTGTGTGTAAGCCGAACTCTACACACCAGATCATCTACTTTGTAAAATAAAAGACACATGCACAACATACAATAATATTATGCAAACATTGCCCATAAAAGATTCTCATCAAAATTGGATAAAACTGATAAATAAATAGCAATCAAATATTAATCCATTACACAAAAGTTTAACTTTTAGTATAATTTTCTGACAAACTCCCACTAAAACTCAAAACCATGCTGCCACGCATCTCACTTCCATTCCCTTTACGTGACTATCAAAAGTCTTAGCCGGTAAGCTCTTCGTAAAAGGGTTTGCCAGGTTGTTTGCTGATGCAATCTTGGTCACAGCAACATCACCTCTCTGAACGATCTCTCGAAACAGGTGATACTTACGCTCGACGTGTTTTCATTCTTATGAGTCAATGGCTCCTTAGAATTAGCAATTCCACCACTATTGTCACAATAGATGTAGAAGCTAATTTCACTAAAGGAATCACTTCTAGATCCATCAAGAAGTTTCTAAGCCAAAACGGCCTCTTTGGCTGCTTAAGAAGCTACCACATACTCGGCCTCCATGGTGGAATCAGTCAATGCATGATTGCTTGATACTCCTCCAACTTATGGCTCTACCTCCTAGGTAAACACATATCTCGAGGTATACTTCTGGAATCCTTATCTGACACAAAGTCTAAGTCAGTGTACCCATGAGGTACCAGACTATCTGACTGGAACACCAACATATGATCTCTAGTTCTTTTCAGATACTTGAGTATATGTTTCACTGCAGTCCAACGCTCTTACACTGGATTACACTGAAATCTACTAACCATGCTAACAGCAAAGCAAATATCAGGTCTAGTATACAGCATAGCATACATGAGGCTTCCTACTGCCAAGGCATAAGGAACTGCCTTCATCTTTTCCATCTCCTCAGGTGTCTTACGACACTGATTCTTGGATAGGTTGATTCCATGTCTAAAAAGGAAGGAACCCTTTCTTGGAATCCTGCATGCTAAAACGAGTAAGGATCTCATCGATATAAGTAGGCTTATGATAAGCCCAACATCCTATACTTGCGATCTCACATAAGTTTAATCCCAAGGATGTGACCGGCTTCTCTCAAATTTTTCATATCGAATAGGCTAGATAGTCACACCTTTATCGAAGACAACATTCCCACATCGTTTCCGATTAGCAGAATATCATCTACATATAGTACCAGGAATACCACCACTTTTCCGTTGCGGTTCTTGTACACACATGACTCTCCGGACATTGATCAAAACCAAGAAAACGTGATTGCTTGATCAAAACGGATATTTCAAGATTTAGATGCTTGCTTGAGTCCATGAATAGACTCCTTAAACTTGCATAACGTACGCTTTTGACCATTTGCTATGAATCCATCTGATTCCATAATGTGGATGCGTTCATCCAAATATTTTATTCAGGAATGCAGATTTCACAGCCTTTTGTCAAAAATCTGCATCTTTATCTTCTAATTCCTCATTGTAGTTGCAGGGTTCAGCATGTTGTTCTTTAGGGATCATATCATAAGATTCTCCCAAGAACGTATACTGATTGGGTAGGACAACAACCCTCCCACTACGATGAGGTACTAGTGTGTCAACAACTCTTTCTTGCAGTGTAACCTCCTGTTCTATTGGTGTTGAAGAAGTCTTTATTGGTCCCTCTCCTCTCAATTTCTTTAGAACAATCTTGCTTCTGGGCTTATGGTCTATTTCATAGTTCTTCACTAAGTATCGAGCATTGGTGCTAGCAATGATCTTCTGATTCTTAGGACTATAAAATAATCCACATTTCGTTCCTCTAAGGTACCCCACAAACAGACAAACTTATATCCTTGATTCCAATTTATCTGCGTTCCCATTTAGCAAATGTGCTGAACTACCCCAAATCCGAACATGCTGCAGACTAGGTTTGCGCCCAGTCTATAGTTCTGTGGGTGTAAATGGTACTGACTTAGATGGTACCAAGTTAAGAATGTTCATTACTGTTTCTAGTGCATGTCCCCAAAACGAAATTGGTAAATCTGAATAACTCATCATTGATCTCACCATATCTATAAGAGTCGTATTCCTTCTTTTTGCTAAACCATTTTGAGGTGGATACTTGGAGCTGAAAACTGGGATGTAATCCCTTCAGCTAACAAGTACTCCCTAAACTCTCCCAAGAGGTATTCGCCACCACGATCAGATCGCAGTGTCTTACGACATTTACCTAAATGCTTCACCGTTTTCGCCCTATACTCCTTGAATTTCTCAAAGCATTCGGACTTACGGTGCATTAAATAAATGTAAACATTGAGTAATTATCAATCAAAGTGATGAAATACTCAAAATCACCTCTTGCTTGGACATTCAAGGATCCACATAAATCAGAATGAACCAATTTCAATGGCTCTTTGGCTCTATAACCTTTTACTGATAAAATTTTTTTTTTGGTCATCTTACCGTCTAAATAGGATTCACAGACTAGAAGTTCCTCAACTTCCAATGAACCTAAAGGTCCATCCTGACTAGTCTAAAAAACCTATTCAGACTAATGTGACCAAGGCATAAGTGCCAAAGATACATTTGGTTCAATTTAGAAGGCTCATTTCTCTTACATGGCATATCATTAGTGTTATTCAATTCATGCAGTTGTACTGTAGGAAATATAGGATTAATAAAGTAGAGATTATCTACCAATGAACCAGAATAGATAAAACGTTTATCTTAATAACCACAAAGTTACTAAAATAAACCAAATATCCATCTTTAATCAACTTAGAAACTGAAACCAAGTCTCTTCTAAGTATGAGAACATAAAGATAATCTCTCAAAATTAAACTCCTATTATTATTAAAATTTAAAATAACATTTCCTACTACAACTGGTGCTACTCTCGTAGCATTTCCCATGTGTAGATAAATCTCTCCATTACTGAGTTTTCTGGTTTCCTGGAACCCATGCAATAAATTGCAAATATGATTAGTAGTTCACGTATCTACACACCAGGTACTGGCAGATGACACCACTAAACATGTTTCAACGACTAGCGAAAAGATGTATCTTGATTATTCACTTTATTGAGATAGAATAGACATTCATTCTTCCAGTGTTCTTGATGCTTGTAGTGAAAACACTTGTCCGCAGGCTTTTTCACTCTACCTTGAGGCGCATAAACTGCCTCCATAACCTTTTTCTGAGACTTGTTCTGCTTCTTCTTGCCTTTCAGCTTGGAAGTAGAAACTTTCTCTGCCACTAACACTGATGGTGGTTTTTTCACAACCAAAAGACCCTCAGCTGCTTGGAATTCCTTAAGAAGTTTCGCCAAAGATAAATACATTTTGTTCATATAATAGTTCAGGCGAAATTACTTAAAACTCTCAGACTGTAGTGAGTTAAGAACGAAATCGATCTGGGTTTCCCTATCAATTTCAGCTCCAAGAATCTCTAGTTCATTAAGAAGAGCTATCATCTTCAGAACATGATCCTTAATCGGGGTCCTTTTTATATGGGTGATACTCACCAATTTTTTATAAAATTTTACTTTCTGTTCTGTGGCATTCTCATCAGGTCTAGGAGGGCACACCTCAAACAGCACAAAATTGTGCCCTTTAGCAATTAACACAATATCCAAGTTCCTTTTTCAGTCAATATAATTCGATCCAGTAAGTTTATTTTCTTTGAGAATAATGACAAGTGGATTGAAAAAATCCATTTTTGAATCTGAGAATCACATAACAACAATTATGAAGGGCAATAAAAACTTTGAATTTCATTTTAATATTGGTTCCCTCAACCATATGTTAAAAGAAAAACATTGGCAACCCTACACACCGTGAAAAGTATGCCTCGATAGGAAGGTCGTCTATTCTTCATCATTCGTGTAGATAGGCACAACCTTTTAATTTTACTATCTAGACACTATACCGTGCCAAGCAAAATTAAATAGCCAATATAGCTTCGGTCCTATAAATAATAATAGTGACTCAGATGGTGAGGATACTATTATTTACAGCTAAGTGTATACCATTACCTAGCCCCATGACCCATTGTTCCATTATGAATTACCTCAGATGGTGAAGTAATTCACACAACAATTATCAAAGACCTATCCTTTAAGAAAGTTTGTACCGATGAGATCATAATTAATTTTGCCCGATGGGGGGGAAGGTTCTAAAACCATCACATAAAATTAATTACATCATCTACATACTAGTAATGGAGACCGTGGGATTTATAAAAAATAAACTCCCTCTCCCACTTAGTTATTTAAAAAAAATTGTGAGGGTTATCAAAATTTTCGAGTTTGCAAAACCGTGATCTAGGTCAAAGCCAATTATCACCATGTTGTCCCAATATGGTAAACTATCACATATGCAAACAATATGGAAACACAAATAGTAAGGAAACACAAGATAAAGAATCCAGCTATTATGGTCAAAGATGCAATCCTTGAGTAATAAGGAATCCTTCCAAACTTGAAATCCTTGAGTAATAAGGAGTTCTTCCAAACTTGAAATCCTTAAGCAATCTTTCCAAACTTGAAATCCTTCAACTATACTTGTGTAGAAGGTTTAGATACTTTGAATCAATCAAGGAAACCAAAATCCAACCGTGCTTAAGCAAGAAAATTCGGATTTGACATATTCCCGCGTAAACTGCACAGCCTTCAGTATTTTGGCCATATCTTCCTCATCCGATCTCCAAATGAAGTGATTCAACTTGGGTTGGATTCCAAATTCAATTATCTACAACTTTTGTGAAGAACAGATTTCCTAATTCCAACGTTTACTGGGTCGAAACAGCCCTGCAATCAGACCCTACGAATCTGGAAAAAATCTGTTGCAAGCCAAACAACTTGTATCTTTTGTATCTTCCATCTTCGATCTCCGAATAACCATCGAATGTTATTACAATCGAAGAAACATACAAACATTGATCTTATGCCTCCATTGGAGTTCACATGCTACCTTAATTATTACAATCACGAAAAATAATCGTGGCACCCAATAAATAACACATGCTACGTTAATTATTACAACCACGAAAAATAATCGTGGTACCCAATAAATAACAATAACCACGAAAAAATTATCGTGGGATCCAATCACATAAAATCAACAAAAATCATGTGACCATAATAGCTGGGTAAGAACGCTGCAAAACAGAGTTAGCACAGTTCTACGTTCTACCTTCTATAACCTACGGACAACATGGCATGTTTAATCCATACGCGTGATTACAGCCTGCTCTGATACCACTGTTGGGAAACCGAATCCCCAAGACCCAGTAATAACGCGTACAGATTAGACAACAAAAAATAAAAAACCCTACAAGGCGGAATTAGGGTTTTACCACAACTCCCTGCGACACGAACGTTGGTTGAACTTGTTATAGCACGCCTTGCTATAAACCACGAATATTGCTCGATCGTACCTTACGATCTTCTATCGTATTCCCTGCACGTCTAGAACACGAACTGAGTGTGGACTCTTTCGCGATCTGTTTGCTCTCTCTAAGCCTGCCTCTATTTCGTGAATAATAGATAAACGTTCATCTGACCTAGAGAGCATAACGTATATATATAGGGCTACGATAGGGACCTAAGGAGTAATAAGTCTGGGCTCCCAGTGTAAATAAGAAAACCTGATCCCACCAGGATTCTACTTCTTATTTCACTAATTATAATTCACCCCACTACAGAATTATAATTGCACTCCCGTCCTTATCTCAATTATATTACGAGTTCCATGATATTAAATACTTATTAATCTCCCCACGTTAAGATTACAGATACCCGTTGATTAAAATAAATTACTAACAGCATCAAGATTCCGAATTCGAGCTAATGGAGCAACATTGATGATCGTGTAGTACTCCACTAAGAGCATTTCTAATAGCCTCAATGGCATCCTAAGCAATTTGTATAGAAAAAGTGCACAATTTTACTTTGTCTAGCCACCAAAAAATTTCACTACCCAACAACCTAGGCAATTGACTACTCAAATCCTAACTCCTTTTGATTAAAAATAAAAAATAGTCACCCCCACCCCTTCTTGAACGGAAAACTCGCTGGAATCAAACAACTAAATCACAGACCACCAACAAAACCATAAATACATATCTCTCTCACACACACACACAAATCCACAAACCAAGCAAGGAGAGAACCAGCCAGAATTCGGCAAATTAGAAAATCCAAATTGGAAACCCTTGTTGGAAAATTTGTACCAGATCGTAGAAGAAGAAGGGAAGAGAGAGAGAGGGGGTAACCTTTCTTACCTTTGCCGGAGCCAAACGCCGCCGCCGACGCAACAACGTCAGATTTGGCGGTTGTGAAGGCATGGGGCCGAGAAGAGAGAGAGGGAAAATCGCTGGGGACAAGTGCTACAGTAGCACGCTAGGACCAGCAAGCTACTGTAGCGGAGGGTATGTTGACGAGGATGAAGACGATGCTGCGGCGTGTGGGTTTTGAACGATTTTGGGGCTTTGACTTGTCGGATTAGACGAGAATGAAGAAGAACCGAGGCTATTGGGGATGCTCTAAGGTAAGTGAAAACAATGGGTAAATTTCAAAAACAGTCACAAGTAGTCCTTCTGGTCTACTTAAAAAGGGTAATTAATTTGAGACAGAACACAAACTGTTAGGTTGAAATTAACACAATCGGGTGTTGTTCCACTAAGATTTTATTTTTTGAACTTTTACCATTTTTTTTTGGTATTGTTTTATTTAAATTTTTTTCACGTTTGTTAGTTTTGAGCGTTATTTTTTTTGTTTTCCAAATCAGAAGAGTTAAAAATTAATACTTTTACTCAAATATTTTAAAAAATAACCACTTTTCAGCAAAAATAAAAATAAAAAGTTGATTTTTTTTTGCTTCAAATTGGATATTTCTAAAAATATTTTGCTAGATGTACTTTCTTTTATTTTTTTGATTCCTTTCGTTGAGAAGAATTAATAATTTACAAAAGTTGAACACAAAACAAACAATGCAATTTTTTTGAATAAGGACAAAACCTCCCCAAAAAAAAAAACTAAAAATTAGGCGAAACGGGGCCTATGAACAAAATTGAGATGAGTTTTTAATGCAAATTAGATGGACTAGTTCTAAAACTTAACCCAATAAAAAACGATTAAAGGCCGCGGGTCCGGATACGCGTATTGGGCTAGCCCAACTCAATCAAAACCCATTCATTTGAGCCCATACTCATAGCTACAAGCAAATCATCATTGGGCTTTTTTTGACTTAAACGGGTCCGTATCAGTTGCTTCCTAGACGGCCTCTCTTTCTCTCTCTAAGTTGCAGAAATGGCAGCATCAGCTCTCTCTCCTCACCCTAGTCTCTCAATCTCCACTCGTTACCGAGCGTCGGCTCTCTCATCAGTTCCACAAAGGCTTTTTACTCTCTCTCCTCTCTCTGCAATTTGTATCCCTCGTTTTCAACAATTGCCGCTGATTTTTAACCCCGTGACTGTTTTTAATGATTGAAATTTATCCGGTGCAGAAACTCAACAAGGTCTACAGCCTGTGCCTTTCCGTGCCCTAATGGTTACTCGAACATTGGTATATTGTTTTCGCAACTCTTTTTTTTTTTTTCCAAAAAAACTCCTGGAACTTGGTTCTTTGATTAATATTTTGAATTTGTTCTGGATAATGGGCTTTGATTGGTGCATTCATTTTGTGTGGATGCGTGCATAGGTAAAATGTCACTTGTTTGAGCGAAATCTTGTGTCATTGTCAGGATTATCTAACAGAAAACGGGGAGTTCCTCTAACGCTCGGGGAGCGAGATTTTCACGGCTCTACTACTGCAATGTTAGTTGCTTCTTTTATCTTACTGCTTTAGGTTCTGCGTAGGTAGGGCTGCAAACGAGCCAAGCTGAGCTTTATGGCTTTTGAGCTGAAAACTAGAGCTCGGCTCATTTATAAATGTAGACGAGCTGAGCTTGCTTAATTTCCTTAACAAGTCTCTTCAAAAGAGCCGAGCCTATAAAACGAGGCGAGCTTTTGCGAGCCGAGCTGAGCTTTTGAGTGTGAGCTTGGCTCGTTTGGTAGCCTGAAACTCGAGCTCGAGCTCATCTCGATTACTAAATGAGTCGAGCCGAGTCACAAGCTGTTCACGAGCAGTTCGGTTCGTTTGCACCCCTATGCGTAGGTGGATAAGCGAGCGAGTATGTATAGCACGTGTGTGTGTGTGTGGATCATTCCAGATGCAACAGTTAATTATGAGAACAGTAGTGTTTGGTGTGTATCTCCATCTATACACTGTCCTGATATCCCGATGGAACTTACTTTAATAGTCGCTTTTGAGCTGGTTATATCAGATTTTTTCCAGACTTGATTGGCATCGAAGTTGGTTAGCTTGTTCTTCACTTGAACCTGATGAGAAAAAGATGGATCAGTTAGGACGTTTTGTGTAAGACAAATATCAGACATTGGCGGTAAATATGAATTTCTTTTCTGAGTATCGTAGACTTTGGCAAGAATCTCATAGATGAATTGGGACTACAATGGAACACTTTGGATTTGAAACTGAGTGGTGACTAGCAATTTAGTCATTTGGATGTTGTGGGATGAACTTGATAAAACTGAAGGGTAGATAAATCGGAGTTATATCACTCCATGCTCGGTAGTAACAATAGTCTAGTTTAAAATCCTGAGGCTTAAATAGTGAAGTACAATTATACGGCGCATTCAAAGCCATTTTTTGGGGGCTTTCTGCATTGAATTCTTCTTCACTTAAAGGAAAGAAATCCTACTAGGTGGTGCAGTTAGCAATGCCTTCAGAAACTTGCTCTACTATGTAAAAGATATGTGCAACTAATAATTGTTTATGACACAGGTTTAAAACCAATATGTTGGTTAAGCTGAATCCAATATAGGGCTTCAACTATAGTAATTTCGTTTATGTCTAGGTTTTACAGATTTTTCCTTGAGATGCATCTTGATACAATGTTGCAGTTTGTTGGGGAGGGTGTACATATTGTTTTGGTTTCGGTATTTTTTCGTCTCTGTTTTAAGAGCGCAAATGAGGATTCTAAAGCTGGAAAAAAAAAAAAAATCCTTTTCTGGGTTCTAACAATCCCTAAGAAGTAAGGGTGCTTCTTTTGTTTCTTGTAATGCAAGTGCTTATGCAGATGCCTGGTTTGGTGTTCACATCCTAAGAATATCCAATTTTGGAAAAAAACTTTCAGAACTAGGTTATTTTAGCAAGATATGATATGCTGCAATTGAAATCATTCCATTGTGACAAAATTCCATCAAACTTCGAAAAGTGGATAGTTGTTCTGGCTAACGGGAATCAGGTTACTCTTTCTGTTCTTGATTCTTTCATTGAAATCAGTTTTGATGGTCTGCCAGTTTTCAGATGGACAATTTATAACATATAAAGTGATGTTTTCTGAGATTTTTCTAAAGTAGAATTACATCCGATAACAGTTATGGCACTATAAAGGCATTTATGCCAGCTGTTATGACTCCAGTTGGACCAGTGGATCTTTCAGTAGTTTTATTCAGGAATCGCACAATCTTCATTGGGGAACATATAGACGCAATGGTTGCTCAGCGAGTTATATCCCAGCTTGTGACCCTGGCCGCTATAGATGATGCAGATATTTGGGTATGTACTTTTTTAACTTGTCACTCAGTTTCTTACTCTTTGTATTTTAGATAATGAAGCCGTGAGCTTTGATGAATCGTTTCCGCATTCTTCGTAATCATGATGCAGTTTTTTTTTTACCATGTTAGGTGTATCTGAACAGCTATGGTGGGGACCCCTACTCAGTGCTTGCAATCTACGATTGCATGTCTTGGGTAAGAATGTGGAGATGATCTAATCTAATTTGCTCGTGAGGTGTCCCTCTCTTCTTGTTTTGCCCTGAACACTGATATAGTCGTTACTGGACAGTAGTTACATATTGGCATCAAATTGGGAGGGAAGGGAGTACCTAAGAAGCATGGACTCCTAGTATTACTTTGTGAATGAATCTTAGTAGCAAGATCCTCCTATGGGGTTATCGCTCCTTACTCCCTATTCTTCCTCCCTCTAACGCTCCCATCAATACAGAATCTTCCTCCCAATTTTGATCGATCTCAAAGAAACAAAAGAAAAGTTACCAATAGAAAATCACATACTCAATGATACACTCAGAAATTATTTTGATATAAGATATGTATTACAACCATGTAATTTTTTCATAGAACATATTTTTTCAACTTAAAAATATATGGACACTCCCACAAGCACTCCTAATTTTAGACTCTTCTATATGCCCTCGCTCCCCTGCTTTTGCTCCCGCGTATGCCCGCACACTCACTTGATCCGCTTCATGCAACTTCAGGATGAATCTTTGTTGCTTTCATCAATTGCAGATTAAGATACACATTTATTTGTTCTAAGAATGTGTGCTTCTGTGATATCTCTATTTTGTTTGTAAGTTTATTCCTCCATCGAAAATTTACTTTCATTATTCTATTTTAGGTAAAACCCAAGGTTGGCACAGTATGTTTTGGAATGGCTGCAAGCCATGCAACACTTGTCCTTGCTGGTGGTGAAAAGGGTATGCGTTATTCAATGCCAAATGCACGTATTATGATTCAACAACCTCGGGGTGCAGTGGGGGTATGAACTGAAATTTGGGCTAAGTTACTGCATTTTCTGGACCATGAATTGTTATGCAATAGTAGAATATCTTGAAACATCTGTAATCCCCTTTGCATTGCTTTTGTGATTTTTTGATTTTTGGTATTTATCAAGACAGATTTTATATGTAGAAGTCTTGTTGAAGCTATAAATAATAAAGTTGCCCCTCTCTAACAGCTTAAGCTTTTAGATGAGTTAGTGGGTAACAATTTAAAATGGTATCAGTGCATGCAATAGATCTTGTATTCGAACCTCACTGTCTACCTTTTGTTAAAATATTTACACGTGTTTAGCCCCCTTTTGGAGGACAGCCTGGCTACACATGAGGGAGTGTGTTGAAGGTATAAATAATAGAGTTGCCCCTCTCTCTAACAGCTTAAGTTTTTAGATGAGTTGGTGGTTAAAATTAAGGAAATATAGTCCCACATTGCTTGGGAGTGGAATGAGTGATCACTTAATATATGTTGGGACCTCTCCATTTATTGCCAACTGGTTTTGAGTTGGTTATATAGTTTCCAAAAATGTATACATTGTACCCCCTCATTTATTGGCGGTAATTGGTTCTCTCAAGTGTTAGCAATCGACTACTAAAATGGCCACTAGTCAATTCTATGAGCACGACTATTTTTGGTCAATGTTCTAAAAGTTGCTGGACGCTAGACAGGCGGTCGGCCACCTTTGAGTGATTAATCAGCAATTAATCGGTGCATAGTAATTTGTAATTGGCAATTAATCATTAGTCAGACCTAATCGGATAGGCCCCGCCAGCGTCGATTAATTCCTTATTTTAGAACACTGCTTTTGGTTCTACCTGAATGCTTATCAATCGTGTTAAGTGAAATGTGACGCTTATTCATTTTTGAAATTTCATTTTTCAATCCCTCCTTGTTTTCTGTTAAATTTTATTAGCCCAATTGTGCCACATTTAATGTTGTTGTCCTTTGATTTTACATTTCAACATCTTGCAAATCATGAATGAAAATCCAGGATTACCAGATCAATTCCAAAATGACTAGATATGCTCCACTCACTTCCACAACATTTTTCTTATTCTTCTCATCCATTCTTAGGCCTGCTAAAACCATGTGCATATGCTATTTTCATCAAGGTTGTCAAAACCGGATACGTGATTTTCCATTTGTTTTGGAATTGTACGTTAACAGGAGTAAATATAGGTTGAAGAATAGTAACACCTAATGTCAAATACAGAAACTATAAGTAGAGAAGAAATTTTATGAATAAAATTTCACATCTTTAACTACATTACATAATGAAGTGGGAAGTATTTGGCATTTGCGATTGAAATTACGTCCCTTAAATTGCATGCTTTATAAGCATTGACGACCTATATGCTACCGAGACTAGAGAACTTAAAATGGATAAAGGAACAAAAATATGAGGTGTATTTTGAAGACGTAGTCTACTATTCATCCATCAAGTCAGTTGCTTTCATATGCCATTTAGGTTTCATCATTTAATCTACAATTGTTAAACAATGTAATGATTTTCCCAAAAAGCATTATGTGCATGGAGGGCCTTATAATACATGGATGTAAATTTTTGAAGTAATTTACTTCTAAGCGACAGAATTTTTGTCTCTTGGTAGTTGGCCATCCACTGCTCTTTCTTCCCTGTACTTGGCATACTATCCCATGTGCCTGGCACTTTTGAACATTCTTTAGATGCCGTATGCCAATGTTCCTGTGCACTTTTGAACATTCTTTACATGCATGGGAATTATAAATGTATTGTCAATCATTGTTAGCTCCTTCAAAGCATGTTCATTTGTTGAATCTGTATCAGCACACACATTTTGGGTAGTTTTATTGCTCGTACAGGCCCAATTGAGCTTTTGCTGCTTGTAGGGGGACTTTGTTGAAGCGAAGACACAAGTGAATGAAACAGTTTACACAAAAAATGTCAGTATCTCTTCCATACTCCTTTTGTTACTAAACATATGTACGCATCTTGCTCCTTTTCTTTTGGGTGTCCCTTGACCAATGAAACTTAAAGGCTTATATTTTGTTCTGTTTTTTTGGTGCAGAAAATCGACCTAATGTATGCTGCCTTTACTGGCCAACCTTTAGACCTAATACAAGCGTACACAGAAAGGGATCGATACTTTTCTGCTGCAGAGGTGAGATTACTCGATTTTAATCCTTATTGTAGTTTGAGGGGAAGTCTTCATTGGCAATTCATGTTACTGACCTTCATTGTTAGTCTTCACCACTCACCTTATTGTCATAGAGGGTGTCAATTTTTTCCACTTGACAAAACTAATTTTAAAAATGAATGGATGGATAACTTCAATGGATCATGTCTCTATGTAATTACATGTCACTGATCTGGATTGTCAGCCTTTATCAGTCATCACACGTCCTCCTTTTTTGTGGAAGTGGTCTATCAGGAAGAACTAGGGAACAAGACTATCGTAACAGAAACAAGATAACTTACATTTGATAATGTCTAGAGAGATGACCGTTGTGGAACCCTGCAGATTTGGATCTTGCTCACATGGATTTTGCAACCTTGGGCGATATATATCTTATTCTATGATACAAACAGGTTGATGAGATGCTCACACGAATTTTGCAACCTTGAGTGATATATGTCTTGTTCTATGATACGAACAGGTTGATGAGAATTTAAGAGTTGCATAAACATTTGAAAGAACAATATTTAGCAAATTAGCAGGGACGGATGCGGTATACAGATGCGTTATTCCACTCAGTTCTTGGAAACTACAGTACTATCCCATATATTCTCATTTACTGCAATGTACCTCAGAGATAAATGTTTGTGCTTAGAAATAATTGTTTATGTTGGGCACTGTTTGGATAGCTGAATAATCGTTTTTGGTTTTCACACTTTTTCATCATGGTACTTTTTCAATTTGGTTCAAATTTTTTAATTTTTTAAAAAATATTTAGGTGCTCCAGTCTAGACGAACGCAAGCTAACCACATGCCAAAAAGTCACTTAAGAACAATTTTGGTTTTAGAACCTCGATGACCATGATTAATAGGTGTTCCCACTCTGTTAAGTTCCTGTATTCACAACTACTAGTGAGAATACATATATAACTAACCATTCTGCATATTGGCGAGTGCATAGCAAATGGGATTATATACTTCAGTATGCATTTACACTATTCAAACTTGTGTAGCTAGGAGGTGTAACCCCTAAGTTAATTTACTAATGCCCTTTGTTTGCAGGCTGCAGACTTTGGTCTCATTGATGGGCTCATGGAAACAGCATATTAAGCTAAGAGTCGTCCTATAGGTTCGTAAAATATCACAGAATTTTTTGGTGTAGGACAATGTTGATCAATGATCTGTATTTGTAATGTTCAGCGAAAAACTGACCGGTACTACTTGTACAATGTTAGAATGCCCTTTTTTCTTTTTCTGAAATTCTTTATCGCACAAACACACACATTGATGTCTTGGGGTCAATTTACAATTGCAGGATGGCTCAATTCCTGTCTTAGATTGTAGCAGTTTATTTATTTCTCAAAATCATGCAGTTTCCAAGACCAAATAGGCCTGATTTTCCTCTTTTGGAGTTAGCAGACGAAATGATTTAAAGCTCTACTTGGTTTTCAAGTATAAAGAAAATGAAAATTCGACGAAAATATGTTTGTGTTGGCTATCTTCTGTTGGGTTGGACAAATGAATAGGCAATCGTAAACCATTTATGTCTTGCTTACTTAGCACAACTAATTCCATTTCACTCTTGCTTTATCTTTCGTTCACTCAAATCCAAACATTGTCTGAAACAATATTCCCTTAGAACAAACATTATAGGCTATTGTAGAGAGAGAGAGAGAGAGAGAGAGAGAGAGAGAGACAATTGTAGCATGTAGAAGCTAAACATTATAGGCTAAAGTACAACCTGTCACCATAAACAGTTTGAAATAGCCAACTTTTTACATGGTAAATGTTTGGAATTAAAATATTTCCCGAGAATTGATGCATCTGCGAAGGATTATACCAAGTCAAAACTCCTCCAAATGTGACTACTCATTTACCTGAAGGGCAAGAGAAATGGCAAAAAATCAGTCAAGTTTTTCTAAATTCTTAAAGGAAGGGCAAGAAATTCATAGAATCAAAGTTAAGAGTATTAGGGGGATTAGCAGTGATCAAGAGTTGAGCCATTGACCTAAATAAACTTAGCCAAACACTCATCTAACTGGGCCAGCTTGCAAGTTCTTCCGTAAGGGAATTTGACCAGGTTGCAAGTTTTTCATAAGGGAATTTGAACTTCAAATAACACAAATCCAGACGTCACTTCCCTTATTTCTGCGAAAGAAGCCATACCTCATGGCATCTTTAAAGTTAAACTCGGATTCAACTCACCTACCGAATAAAACTCAAGCCAGTCCTATATCCCAATTGTACACTCAGTTTAGCTATCCTTGGTCTTCGGTCTTCCCATTTCTTTCGCCTTACAAAATCTAATGGGCGCGCACAGATTCATTACCACATCAATTATGTTTCCCTTGTCTATCTTCAATAGGTGCCGCTTCTAATTCTACCTCAATGTTTTTTATTCTTATTTTTTCTTTACCACCGTTGATCCATCTTTTTACCATTCTCATTCAACAATGCTCATTTTCTCGTCCGAGCAACACTCATTTTGTGAACATGTTATTCCGTAATCCTCCGACATTCAGTGCCATATATCATAGCGGATCTCTACCGACAATCATTTGTTTTTCATTACCTTCCCCCAATTGGCTTTCCGTGAGGAAGTAATTAAATGATACATAGGTTTAAGAAAGTAGCAATTGCACATCTTAAGACAACGCTTACCGTAATTTTGGCGCACCATTGTGAATTTCTGCATGGCTTTAACCAGGGAACCATATTTCATGGACTTCAATGGTCCCATGTGTCTGGAATAGACAAATAGATAAAATAAAATCACTTCCAAATTTAGTGCAATACAAAAGGAAGAATTATATCTCATGAAGAAAAACCAAAATTAAATGCTAGGTTAAAGAAAGAGATCTGCTGCTGTATGTTTTTGTGCATTCACCGAATATGCTCTTGATTAAACCACATATTTAATCAACAAAAGCACTCAATATCTGTAAACACATTTTAAAGATTTTATGTATGTAAACATGCAAATATGCATTATTTCGTCTAAATTATACAAACCAGACCACTCCTCAGAGATGCAAAGCTACAAGATTTACGTTCTCGGTATCTTGCTGTCTCTTCTTCGAAAAGACATACAAAGCAAGAAGCTTTAGATCAAGGTTTACGAATCAGTAAGCCAATGTAGCCTTCTAGAGTTAGAGTGGTGACACTGTAGAATAGGAAAGGTTGACAAAGCACTAAAACATGTCTTAAAGGGTACTTACTACATTCATACTTATTTCAAGGCTCTTGAATCTTGCGGGCTATTAAGCCTTAAAGAGCACACAGGAGATTGTGTGTGTGTGTGTGTGTGAGCGCCCGCGCGCGAGAGAGAGAGAGAGAGAGAGAGAGAGAGAGAGAGAGAGAGAGAGAGAGAGAGAGAGAGAGAGAGAGAGAGAGAGAGAGTCTTAAACAATCAAACCACCACTAGAGTGTTATGCTTTATCCTATTAAGTTACCAATTGTCCCACAAGCTTAAGCTCTTAGGAAATGTGGTCAACAATTTATTTCAAACTATCTAACACCCTCCCTCACGAGCAACCCCGTCTTGCACGGGAAGATGTAAATATTCATACATGTTGCGAAATATTGCAAATGGGAAATCAATGCAAGTAGAGAGATTTGAACCCAAGACCTTTCCCAACCTAAGTTGTGATACCATGTTAATTAATTAATTGTCCCAAAAGCTAAAGTTGTTAGGGAATGGCCCCAACAATGTATATTGAGCTCTAACAAAAGGCAAGTTGTAACGGTCTTTCCAGCCCAAAGTTCAAGAATGAAGTCTAGGAGTAGATTCGCAGAAATAACTAAGCTCCTTGTTTCCTGTTAAAAGGCAAAACACTTCTACACTTGACTTCCAACATAAAGGAAAATCAAAACGGCAAGCAGGGACTTGAACTCGGAGCCTGTAACAGCAAACTCATGGACTCGCTTAAGTTATGACACCTTCAAATTCCCAATTATAGAAACAGCTCACTAGATGAGTAGATGTTCTATTACTTGTATCTTGGTAATCCCAACTATATGGTAAGTTCAATCTCCTAGCCACCTGGCCTCTATTCACCATCTCCTATGAGGCAATTGACTGAAACAAAATAGTGCTTAAAGAAACCTTTTCTTCAAAAGGTTCCTAACATCCCTTGTATTTCAATGCAACCAGGAAAAAACTAATTCAGGGATTCTACGAAGGCAAAAGACTCACACAATCTCAGTATACCGGATTCGCCATGCGGGGAAGCCCAGGTGGCATCTTGCAGGCCCGTAAACTAAAAGAAGATCAGCGTCCGGTCCTCCAAAACCTGAAAAAGGAAAACATTTTGTATTTTCTGTAGATGTTAATACCCAAAAGTTAGCGAAAGACAAAAAGTCAATGTGGAAGAAGCAAATGGAAACGAACGAACCAACAGCTTTTAGGGCCTCAGTGATGTGGGATTCTATGAAGATTGGCACCTTTTGATCTCTGCCCAAGTAGTACTTCACAAACAGTAAATTAGCCGATTTGGCTACTGCTTCCTTCCCATCAGAGTAGGAAGCAAATTCCAAATTTATATGCTTCTGGTCAAGTAGTGGATCATTTTTTATAGTTCCCTGGATAAAATGGAATAGCGGATGAGAGACAAGAACAGCCTAATTAGTGATGCTCCATTGGCTTACAAGTGGATCCCGATCATTAGCTTATATACACTGAATAAAACACAGTGAAGGGTCTTACATAACAAAATAATCTAGCCTCTTCGTGTGGGAACAATAACAGGAAACAAGAAATACAATTTGTAAGAAGTCTAACCTACTCAAATCCGTTTAAAGAAAGGAAGTGGCTGTTGCATAAACCTGATATTTGATAAAAGCATAACCAACCTGAACCAACATAAACTGATGGACTAGATAATCTAACAAAAAATTGGCTATATCTGAAGCTTAATAACCATACGAGTACTCATCACACTAACCAACCTCCTTAAATTTGACCCCCCAAAAAAAGTTTAATTAGATAGAAGTGACCAGTGAGAGGAACTATGACAGCACAGCTGAAAGACTATACCTCGGACAATTTTGCAGCATCTAATTTCTCCAGTATGGCTTCCTTGGATTTCTTCAGCACTCCTAAAAAGACAAAAAAAAAAAAAAAAAAAAAATTCCAAGGACATGGATAAAAAGTTGCAGGAATTTTGGCTGTAACTAGGTACACGAAAAAAAAAAGAACCAATGTTACTCAGATTCACCAAAGCGCCCTTACCTTCAGCATCATATAGGCAGACATTCTTCACACCAATAGCGGAGAGCCAATGTAGAAGTTCAATAACTTTTGAAGTCTGGTGAACTTCTTCACTGTCAACAACCACCGCCAGGTACTGTAGTCTATCCAAATTAAGGGATTTGTACCTCTTCATTAAACCACTAGAAATGAAATAGCTTTCGATCACATGAGCTATATACTGTGCACAGTACCGTATGCTGATGACAAAATGTAGGATGTGCCAGAGTATTGGAAGCACAAGATTGCCAATCTGCAGAAAAATTCAAAGACAAAATCAGCTTCTAACGTGTTGTGTGAATGATATATACTAGGAAGATCAGTAGATGCAACGGCTAATAAAAAAGCAATAGTCGTTGGTTATGGAAATGCTTGGAGGAGGGAAAGACCAACATTGACATGTATATGAATTAGTCAAATTTCGGATCACTCGGTATCTTTTAAGAAGGATTCTGAAATGTGTCAACTGTTTTGGTTAATCAATATGTAGGTATATGTATATATGCATAGTCCAAGTTAATATTGTAAATAAATGATTGTTACGAAACACTCACTTGACCAGTCCAGCAAAAAACCTTCTGCACTTCATCTTCTACATCCATAACTCTACAAACCAAAAAAACAATTCATGACAAACCGACAGAAATGAAAGCATTTCTCTTCAACTTGCACCAGTCAACTATATACTAGTATATCCTCAAACCACAATGAACCACCCAATTTTCGGAATAATCACATATAAACCAAGATATGAAAATGCTTTTTAAGAGTGTATTTTCGCACTTACATGCATTAGAAAGTTAGAAAAAGGAGTTAAAAATGAAACAACAACGATTTAGTGGCAGTGGGGTCAAGGTATACCTAGAGCATATAGTTTGTTATTCGTTCTTCATAATCATAGCCAAACAAACAGTAAAATGCTAAACAAAAAATTTAATCAACAGATCCAAAGTTTGTTCTACTTAATAATTTTTGTCCACACAGTAGTTTATCATAAACCTGATTGACTCAAAATTTCTAAGTTCCACAAAACTCAACAATCGGGCTATATTTGTACAAAGCATCATGGAGCTTCTAGAGTGCAACAAAAGTCTCATTTAACACTGCATTAACAGTTTCTTGTGACAAAATGCATGAGCCATTTCTTCAACCTGGAAAGGAATCTAAGCGAAGAGCCACACAAATGAAGTTTCTGCTACGTGAAACACGGGAAAAATGATTCCACTGAAGGTTGGAAATATACTATACCAAAACAGAACCATAAAGAAATTACAACCAAAGATATTTCTTCGTTTTTGCCCCAACTAAAAAAAGGCTCGTATTCATCTCAACCTCAAGTCTCACAATGTATGTTCGGTTGTTCCAGCAGACAGTTTGAAGGCTTCAAACACCCCGGAGAGAGATTTCCAGTTGCTCAATCTTCTTAGCTAGGTCATGTTTCCCACAATTCTTCAACCCATCAGTAACCATATCAAATGTTCGCGACATGGGCAACAAATTAAACTCCGTCATCTCCATCAGATAATTTGCTGCCTCTAGAAATCTACCTCCACGACCGCACCATGTTATCAACATGGTATAGATAGGCCTATTGGGCGATCCACCCTTTACCTTCATGTCACTGAAAAAACAGAATGCATCATCAAATTGGCCTTTCCTACAAAGTGCCTTGAGAATCGGGGCATACAGACTAGGAAATGGCTTTTGCCCAGCTTCCATGGAACTATGGAGAATCCCAAAAGCCTCATCAACCCTACCCACTTTTGAAGCAGCAGTTATCATAATTTTGTAAGTGTCAGTTTTTGGGCAAAGACCCAATCCGCACACACTGTGGTACAAGTCAATGCAAAAGTCGACCTCACCAGATTTTAGCAGAGCTTCCGCTAAAGAATTGAAGGTTTCAATGTCTGGCACAAAACCCTCTTTAGTCATCTTCCTGACTAACTCTTTAGCTGCTTCAAGATAACCTGCATTTAGCAACCCATCGATGAGAAGATCACGTCCCCGAACCGGAGGATTGAAACCCTTTCGACTCATCTCCTCCAAGAACTGTTGTGCCTCCCTCATCTTCCCGGCCGAGCACCACCCATTAACGAGAATCGAGTACGTGCTCTTATCAGGCTTAACGCCTTTTCGGATCATCCTTCGAATCAGAGCATATGCTCCCTGAAAATTCTTGACTTGGCAGAGCGCAAACAGGAGGGAGTTGTAGATTTGCGTGGTTTGGGGGCAATCAAAGGCTTTGGCAGTCTTATTGAACAGCTCGAGGGCTTGGTCGATGAGGCCGTGGTTTCCATACTGTTGGATGATGAACGAGACGAGATCAGGTGAGAGAGGGAGCTTATGGGTGGTTTTCATTTCCTGGGCGACTTTCCACATGGTTTCCCAGTGCCGGGTTCGTGCCAAGGTGCGGAGGAGCTCGTCGAATTCAGCGGTGGTCGGGTCGTACGAAGGGTGCTGGGTGCGAACCCAGTTGAAGAACCGAAAGGACTCGGAACCGCAGTTGCAGCAGTTGCGGAGGACGCGGTAGACGAGCTCCGAGTTGACAACCACGGCGGATAGCCGCATCTTGTTTAGGGTTCGCTCCAAGTAGATGTCACGCCGGACTATGTTGGATATGTGGTGGATTACTGCGAAATAGTCATCATTGTTGGGTATACCCCTCCCCCCTCCGCCACCACTGCCACCGCCACCGACCCTTGTGGCTTTGCCGCTTCCATGTTCAGCAGCAGTAGTCAGGGTTTTGAGGAACCCGAGGAAGGCAGATGCGGTGGCGGCGGAGGAGGGTTTACCAAGAAAGTTGATACTTTTTGCGAATTGGGTTTGCATTTTTCGGCCCTGTTGTGGAGAGAGAGAGAGAGAGAGAGAGAGAGAGAGAGAGAGAGCAATTTGGTGAGGCAAACTCTTCTTCCCCGGTAAGTGGACGGTGGAATTGGTACCAAGATACGAGCTACGCGAAAGCTGCCCCAACACAAGTCATAACAAAAAATTCTCTTCTCTCACACAAGGATGGTGGAATTGGTCCCAGATAAGTCGAGGGAAGCGTAAGGTGGCCCACATACTTGTTATCAAAACAAATCTTCTTCTCCCCCACAATCACCAACCATGACTCCTACTCTGGGACCATATTGCAACTAAGTTGGGGTGTCAAACTACTTGTATATGTTAACGATGAACTACATCAATCTCCACAATCGATATATATCAAGTAGTAGTAGTTATTGACTACAAAACAGATGGAGATTGAGATTTGAGATATGGGGGTATACTACCTTATATGCTTGTGA
Organism: Rhododendron mucronatum var. ripense; assembly: GCA_019656295.1. Classification (NCBI taxonomy): domain Eukaryota; kingdom Viridiplantae; phylum Streptophyta; class Magnoliopsida; order Ericales; family Ericaceae; genus Rhododendron; species Rhododendron mucronatum. The sequence continues at coordinate 1,837,076 of BPLT01000041.1, forward strand.
TTGACGGCGGCAACGGCCCGAATTCAGAAGGGAGCTGCGCCTTCGCCGGTCGCCGCCTCGCCGAGCGGCCGGAAGATTTTGGGGATTTAGCTGAAAAGATTCACCCTTTTTTCTTAAACCCAGCCAACAAATGACGGAGGAATTCTTGGGGCTTCTTGCAAGCCGGCCCGTTTGATCACCCACTCTGCATGTTTAGGCCCGCGCGTGTAACACCCTTTTCGCCCCAAACCCTTTTTCCTTTACACGCACGAACTCTTCACACGAACGCGCTTGGCAAATTATAGTTATCCCCCTCTAACTATGCCTCGCGTACACTTACCCCCTCTAACTTTTTTTTGGTACTTAACCCCTCAAACTAACGGAAATTCAAACGGTCATAACTTCTTCGTCCAAGATCGAAAATATGCAAATTATATATCTATTTCGAGGTCTTGAAGTCAGCTTTCTAATGACACCAAAATCACATCACGATTCAAAGCACACAGAAAATTATGATCAAAACGGTCTTTCTGTCTACCAGCTCTTACTCTTTTGATCATAACTTTCTTTGTGTTTTGAATCGTGATGTGATTTTGGTGTCATTAGAAAGCTGACTTCAAGACCTCAAAATCGATATATAATTTTCATATTTTCGATTTTGGACGAAGAAGTTATGACCATTTGAATTTCAGATAGTTTGAGGGGGTTAAGTGCCAAAAAAAAGTTAGAGGGGGGCAAGTGTACGCGAGGCATAGTTAGAAGGGGGTAACTATAATTTGCCCTAGGAAAAAGGGACCGGCTATTCGCAGCCACGTTTTTACTCCCGTACCCCGTTAAAAATTTGTAACTAATTACAACATAACCCCCTAATGCAAAATGACCTCCTTACCCTTATGTCTATACATGAAATGACCTACATGCCCTTATGACCAAAACCCCTAAATTACCCACCACCACCTTCCCCCCCAAAATCTTCCCCCCAAAATAATATTATTAGTCGATGAAAAGAAAAAAACAGACCAAAGACAGAGACATCTGTTCTTCATCTTTTCTTCTCCTCTCTCTCTAAATCTTCATTCTCTTTTCTCATCTCTCTCAAATTTTTCAATGGAGGAGGAGCAAGGACCAAATATTGTATCAATGGAAGGTTCAAGTCCTTCCATTGATCCATTTTTTGACCCACTTTTAGGATTAGATTTTGAAATTGAATCAAATTCTATTGGCAACCATTTGGTGGCAGAGGACAAGAAAGATATTGTGATGGACATTGTTTGTTCGAAGCTGCGAGAGGAGGTAAGTTTTTCCATTTACAATGGCCTCTGCTTTGTTGTTGAGGCATCTGGGTTTATAAAACCCAATTTTTCGAGGGTTTCGACGTTTCTGGTTCGAAATAGAATAGTCACTGTAATTTCGGTAGCTATCCACTGTAAGATATTACCATTTTCAGTATCTAATTACCGAAATTGATATACATTTTCAACATCCAAATACCGAAATATAATTTTGTTTTCAACAACAATTTACCGAAATGTATGTACGATTTTCCCTTATATAGATAGTTCGACTGTTATTTACCGAAATTTGAACATATTTTCAACGTGTAGTTACCGAAATATAAGTATTTTTTAACAACTAGTTACCGAAATATATATATATATATATATATATATATATCACTGTTTCGGCAGTTGTTTACTGAAATTTGAACATATTTTTGACGTGCTGTTACCGAAATATAATCTTATTTTCAATAGGTACTTGGTGAAATTATATGTATGATTTTCGTATACATAATTCGACAGTTGATTACCGAAGATTCAGCATATTGTCGACATGACCTTACTGAAATATAATTTTATTTTCAACAACAATTTACCGAAATGTATGTACGATTTTTTCCCTTATATAGATAGTTCGACAATTGTTTACCGAATTTTGAACATGTTTTCAACGTGTAGTTACCGAAATATAAGTAGTTTTTTAACAGCTATTTACCGAAATATATATATATATATATATATATATATATTACTGTTTCGGCAGTTGTTTACTGAAAGTTGAACATATTTTTGACGTGCTGTTACTGAAATATAATCTAGTTTTCAATAGGTACTTGGTGAATTGTATGTATGATTTTCGTATACATAGTTCGGCAGTTGGTTACCAAAGTTTGTATATATTTTCGACATGAGAATGAGGTTACCGAATTATATGTATTTTTTTCATTCACTTACGGAATCTCGAGGTAGAAAACCTGTGTTTTAATGGAGTTTTGGAATTTTTGATACTTTTTTCAGGGCGATGCTTCAACGCACGGCAGCCACATAGGTCCAGTGACCATAGCACCAGAGTTTACGACGGAGAATGTGAGTGCGCACGACAGCCACATAGGTGCAGTGACCCTATATAATCTCACACGAGAGTTTACAACGGAGAATGTGAGTGTTTTCAAACAGGTGGATGATTCCATGGTGCTTTTGGTTTTGTTTGTTTACTGCTATTAATTATTTTTGTTCAATCATGTTTGTAGGTTTTTCCATCTGAAGATATGTTGAGAGATTGGATTACATCTACTGGCAAAAAAAATGGATTTGTGATTATCATAAGGTCGTCGGATAGAATGGCAAAGAACCGAAGGCCAAGGATACGGTTTGCATGTGAACGGGGTGGAAAGTTTAGACAGTTTATCAGTAAGGCAAAGGACGAAAGAGGTAATGTGAAGGAGAATGGCAAAGAAACGAAGGCAAAGAAGATAGCACGTGTCACAGGAACTAAGAAATGCGAATGCCCGTTTGAATTGAGATGTGTTAAGGGGTTGGAAGGTTGGACTGTCACTGTCTTAAACGGCAATCACAATCATCCTCCCGCAAAACAGCTTGAGGGGCACGCTTATCCCGCGAGGTTGTCTTTGGAGCAGTCGACTATGTTGGTGGATATGTGTGTTTCGTCATTGTCTACACCGCGAGAGATCCTAAGTCTAATAAAGGGCAAGGATGAATTCAATGTGAGTTCAATTAAAACCATCTACAATGCACGCTACAAGCATGGATTTAAGGATCGAGCGGGGAGATCTCAAATGCAATATCTGTTGGCTAAGTTACAAGAATATGGGTACATCGAGTTTAACCGGAAAGATGACAATGACTGTGTCAAGGACTTGTTTTGGTCACATCCTACTTCTGGTGACATGTTGCGTGCTTTCCCTCGGGTTTTGTTGATGGATTGCACATATAAGACCAACAGATACAGGTTTCCTTTGCTTCAAATTGTTGGCATTACATCCACCGAGAGGACTTTCTCAGCCGCGTTTGCATTCATCGATAGGGAGATAGAGGAAAACTATACGTGGGTGTTGGAGAAATTGAAAAGTATGATGGATCCCGAAGCACTTCCCGGTGTTATTGTGACAGATAGGGAATTAGCCCTAGTGAATGCCATTACAAGAGTGTTCCCAACGGCCAGCCATCTTTTATGTCGGTGGCATATTGGGCAAAATGTATATGCCAAATGTAGGAAGATGTTTGATGAGACGACTTGGGCTCTGTTTAAATATGCTTGGGATTCATTGGTGTACTCACCAACTATATCTTTATACGAGCAGACACTTTGTACAATGAAGCGAAAGTTTGTGCTATATCCAGATGCGATTAAGTATGTTGAGACAAATTGGTTGGGACCGTATAGGCAGAAATTCATTTCAGCTTGGACGAACAATGTCATGCACTTTGGCAACTTGACAAGCAATAGGTAAATGACTAACACCATATGCATATTTCACGGTGTCCATATATTTTCACAATTACATATTGATATTTTGATGCCTAAAACTCTCCTTTACCATTTCCACAGGGTTGAGTCTAAACATACGAAACTTAAATCCCATCTTGCAAATTGCCAAGCCAACTTCTCGGGCGCCTGGGCTAAAATGCACGACTTGGTTAAATTACAAATCACAGATATAAATGGTACATTTGAGAAAAGTTTGAATTGTTGGCAACACCAGTAAGATATGGCTTATGGCAGGAAAAAATGAAGACTCCATAGTAAGAAGGCCTTATTGGCCAGTCAAGGGCCGTGATTCCCTTTTAAGGGGTCTAGGGATAGCGGGTCGTGACAATGACGGATCCACCATTGTTTTGGAAAAGAACCAAAAACTTAGTTTATTCATTCCAATACAAATAAATAAAAAGGTTACTTAAAGGAATTGGGCTTCACCCAGCTCATTTTCCAAATTATTCTCAATTTCCAGATTATTCAAAGAGCCCTTGCTCAAACTTTTGTTAGCTACCAACTGCACTCCACATATCTAAGACTCGCTATCAACATTTCAAATAGTGAGCATTTCATCGACACAAGCTGATGCAGAGAAGCGAATAAGAAAAACTGATGATCAAGCAACGAGGACAATCACAAACGCAAAAGTTTAGAGAAACTCTCTCTGACTTTTTTCTTTATCAATAATCAATCGTTCAGCCCTAAGGTCTCAATGAATCTGGTACAGGAACCACGTAAAAACTTATAGAATTCATGTATATGCATAAACCACCCACGTAACTGAATGCGTTTCGAGCTCAGCTTGCTTGTAAACAAGTCGAGCCTATCTAATTTACCTAACGAGCCTCTTGAAACGCATCGAACCTATAGAATGAGCCGATCTTTTGCGGAACAACCCGAGCAGCTAGAATGATATTGAACTGGATATCGAAGTATACATGGCTAGTCATCGAGGTTTTATGCCTGTTGGTTGGTTTCACATCGAAATAGTATCTGTTTAGTATTGCTTTATCAATTAGAATGTATAATAAGCATGTACAACCTATTTTCCATCGCAGTGTGCCCTTTTCCTTTGAAAATCATGCACTCACATGTGATTCGTGCAGGAACGTACACTTTCTTTTTCTTCTTGTTTTTTCAAAAAAGGTCTGAGCTCAAGAAATTCACGAGTTCCAACCTTCAAAAAATACTACACTTGGCTCTTATAGGTTGATGGTGTCCCTGACTAAAATCTAGTGAAACAGATACCAGTGGTGGGGAACTGAGTACTTGACAATCCCTCCTTTGCCAATGGACTCGGCCTCATTCCCCCAATGAGAGCGTGATTGAGAATCACTTTGAAGGATCACGTTTTCCTGGTGCTATCAAACATCTCATGAACGAAAGGTACTATTTTGCTCCAACAAATATTTGACGATGCCCTATGTCATAAACCTAGCCTAAATTGGAATGTGAAGTTTTCTATTTCTACTAAATGGACGAATATCGTGCATAGATAGCTGCTGCTAAGAACCTTAGTGGAACGGGGCCTAAATCATTTGTATTTGGTAATGAGGTGGCCTCTCTTTGTATCTACTGTGCAGTATGTGTCATTTGCTTATAAGTTGCAACTATCTCCTAAAGTGGGATTTGTTGTTGATTACTTGAAAAATTAGGTGAGCTATTGGGCAATGTAGACCTTCTCGGGTGATGAGGGCAGAAGAATATATATGCCAAGTTAAGATGATTGAAGTTTATGAGGCCTAAGAAGATGATAGATACTGTAGTATTTAATTGACTCATACTATACCCTGTGACTTTGGTAACAAAGTATATTGCAGGATTGGAAATGCCCTATGGTTGACTACTCAGTGAAAGAGTGGGGAATTAAGAGTCTAGACACCTAATTTCTATTTTATCGTGCCTTATGTAACTGTTTGTACTTTTGTATCTGCTCATGTTTATGTATGCTTACTTTGACCAATTGTGTTCCGTTTCAACCTACTGTTTTTGAGATCTTCTGTCTGAAATTTTACCTTCATTGTGCAGGAGATTTTTGGAGTTCTTCGAACTTTCAGTATGCTACTTTTTCTTTAGTCATGTTAATTCCTAATTTAATTCAACCAGGGAAACATATGCTAAGAACTAAAGGCATAAAACCGAATATAACGGTAACAACACAAACCCTAGAAAACATAAAGTAACAATACCGAAATTAATACGGACCCACAAAGTAGATGGAAAAACAAGACTTCAGAAAAAAGAATGGGCTGAATCGGACTGTCCTACGGAAAGTTATGAGATCGCAAAGAATGACCCAAAAACAGAACGAAGGCCCATTTGGAGGCCTAAACGGCCTCGGAAGGCTAAAAAACACACGGCACATGGCCGCTAGCGGCAATGTGTTTTGACTGTTGGCCCGTTTCGAATCGAACCCAGTTAGGCCCGTCGCCTAAATCCACGATCAGTTATATTACGAAAAAAACCAACTAGTAGAAATCCTTGCCATGCTTATAATGAAACTCCTCCTTTTTGGCTTAAGCTAAAGCAATCCCATTCATGCAGGACAATGTAATAAGACAACAAAATTTTAGGAATCCACCTACGAGCAGAGAAGCTTCCGTTGGAGGTTCCATGGAGGTATGGACACTTTTGACAAGTACCACAACTCAATTTCAGCGGCTGCCTCTCATGAAGCCAAATCCACTTGCATTGGCATGACGTTCAGGGCTGTCATTTTTTACGCCAAGAGCGCATGCCAAATGTGCTAACCAATACAGGATAAAAAAAAAAAAACCCTAGCATCTTCACATATAAACTTACAGATCTCAACATTCACCATTTTTGGCTACCAATTTTGGGAACTAATTACCAAAATCTTTACACAAATTCGGGATCTAAGTACCAAAATCTTTACACAAATTCAGGATCTAATTACTAAAATCTTTACACAAATTCGGGATCTAATTACCAAAATCTCTACACAAATACATGTATGTAAATGGGTGGGCTGGGCCGGCGGTGGTGAAGAGAACAGAGAGAGAGATAGAAAGAGAAGAACAGAGGGAGAGAAATAGAGAAGAACAGAGAGAGAGAGAGAGAGAGAGAGAGAGAGAGAGAGAGAGAGAGAACGGCACCTGGAGGCAGTGGGGTGGTGTGCTGGTGGCGGTGCTGTGGCAGGAGTGGCGGTGCTGCGACAGGAGTGGCGGTGCTGCAGTGGTGCTGCGATGGTGGCTATGGAGGTGGAGGTCGTGGGAGAAGAAAATGGCGTGGCTTGGTGGGTGGGAGGAAAAACGTAAATGGGGGCTGGGATTAGGGTTTTCCCCTTTTATTTGGATGGATGGGTGGGGAGTTGAAGTGTAATTTTTTAGAGAGAAGGGTATAATGGGAAAATCAGGTACATTTAATGGGGTACATGGAGAAAATTTTCTTTTTTAAAATTTTGGAAATGGGCTATGTGAAGTAATGGGGTACGGGAGTAAAAACGTGGCTGCGAATAGCCGGCCCCCGGAAAAATTATCAATCCGAACAAAATATTACATTGGATATATCTACCAAGTCATAAGTCACGCTAATATTGCGGGATTCATTACTTGTAGTTAGTGATTTGAAGAAACAAATTGACACTTGGCATTCAATGAATGGTGGAACATTGTTTGAAAATTACTAAATGGTACATTTTTTTTTTGTCATTCAGGGGGTGTTCCAGTAAAAGTTCTTTTTGTAAGAACTCTTTTTTTTTTTTCAATTTTCAAATTCAAATATAATGAACATGAAAAATAATTTTATGATTTTTTTGTACCATATAAAAAATCTCAATGAGATCTATCAAACAAGATCCATATTGATAGGAAAATTATTTGTGTAAACACATGATTTTTGAGTTTATTACCTTCTTTTTTCAAAAAGAACTTGTTTAAGAAACCGGAACACCCCCTTATTATCATTCGTTAATCTTAATCTATACTATCCTAGAGGATTTGGGAGAGGACGATGGAGCTTACGGGGATTAAACTCTGCCCATGTGCATGGGAGGATGTAAGTCAGGTCAACTGCACTCCACTCCACTTGCACCAAATAATACCTTTTAATCATAATTTTTTCTCTCTCTCTCTCTCTCTTTTTTTTTTTGACGAAAGTGAAGATTTTATTAATCTGACAGGTAAAAAGGTCTATACATCAGAAAGTGAAGAACCTCATGGAGGCAAGATGGAAGTCCACATATTGGACAAACTACAAGAAAGGGTCTGCTTAGTACAAACATGTGCGGCTCTATTACAATCTTATTTGACAAAATTAAACTCACATAAAATAAAAAAACTCCTTGAGAGTTAAGCAATCATGAACCAAAACCTCGATATCAGAAGGCGGACTATTTGAACTAACACAACTCTTGATGATTGATTGAGCATTCGTTTCAATAATCACTTGTGTAGTAAAATTAAGAGCAATCTGCAAGTTGATACCTAGCTTCACGAACCGCTAAAGCCTCGGCAATCCTTGGAGAATTAAGAGATCTCTAGATTTGTCACATATTTACACGTACATACACCTATCCATACATATGGAAACACTTTACCACACAATGGGGCTCTCATTCAACACTTTTAAAAGCTTTACCTTAAGATGTGTTTATTTTGCTGATTAAAAAAAAAAGAAAAAAAGATGTGCTTATTTTATTAGCTGATCTATTGTGAGTTTCATAGACTAGGATTGTACTTCTATGAAACAAATAGGCAAAGGGAAAAAGTAATCTACATTCAATGGTATTTCTGTGAGTTGAAGGACATGGTACACACCAATATATGGGCATGAGACATTCTCAGGTGTTTCGTTTACTTTTTAGGAAGTGATTGCATTGGGAGCGGATTACTAATAGATGGTTGGGTAGCTCATAGGTTAGCATGGACTCATTGTGAATGATCGTGTATTTTTTTTTTTCCGTCCGGAGACTGGAATTCCTCATGGATCTCTTCTGTTATGCTCTTCTTGATTGTTAATTTTACGGTGCCCACAATCGTAACCGATAGGAGGGTTTCCAACTCATTAATTGTTCCCTTACGAAATTGCGTAGATCGTTCACGCAAATGGGCTTGTGTATAATACATTTTCTTGGCTTCCTGCAGGTAACCAATGTTGTACTGCAAGATCAACCAGAATAATAAAAGCAATGCTATAACGAAGACCCACTCAAGAAAAAAAAAAAAAAATCCTTCCAATAGTCAGATGATTATTTGGAGTGTTATCTTTATTCGTAATTTGTTTGCACTTCTACCTTCATTTATTTTGGTTTTCACTTGTGACAATAATGATTTCTTTTACAAGGAAACCCTTGATAGCCTTACTACATCTTAATATTGACGACTCCGGTCTTATTGAGACACAGAGCTCCAAATAAAATCACGGTGCCTAAAAGCTAGGCAAATCGAACATACCACGTACAACACACTTGTCGGCACCACTGGTACATAAAAAGGGAGAGGCAATTGGCGTGAACGGATTTTTGAAGCCCAATCACAAAAGTAATATCCAACATTGACCCGACTCATTGACCAATAGTAGTAGTCCCCAACTCAATGCGGCCATTAGAATCAGTGTTGGTGTCTTCTTTACTAACAACCTTCTTCTCCAATTCCCTCATTGTCGACCTCCACTTAAAGAAGGTACCAAACAAGACCTGCATCTCCTCGAGGGTTTTCCCTTGCGTTTCCGGGTACAGCGTGTAAAAGAAAATCCAGCTCACGATTGCCACTCCCATGAAGAGGAAGAAGGCCCCGCCCGTCGTGATCGCCTTGGTGAGGGAGAGAAAAGTCATCGATATGACCCCACTCATCAAACGGTTCATAGCCGTTCCCATAGCTGTCCCCTGCGCCCGCAGCCTCAACGGAAAGATCTCTGAGCTGTAGACCCACGCGATGGGCCCCATACCAATCTCGAATGTGGAGACGAAAGATAGCATCGATACGATAGCCAGAGCCACAGCCCACGTCACCTTCTTCTCCGATCGATCAATGATCGTCAAGCACGTGCCTAGAGTCCCGAGGGACACGATCATTCCCCCAACGCTGCTTAAAATTAACGGTCTGCGCCCGACCCGATCCAGCAAAAATGTGGCCACGAGAACGAATACGGTCTTGCAAAATCCTACGCCCACGGTGGCGAGTAGCTTGTGGGAATTCCTAGTTATACCTGAGGAAAAGTTGAGTGACATGATTATGCATGACCTTAATTGTAATTGACACAAGAGAGAAACTTTCGTGAATAAGTTTTCACGGTTCTATGCATTTTCAGTACTTCAAAACATTTTTGGACAATCGAGATTGAACGCTGTAAAACTTATTCACGGCTCCTATGTGAATAAATTTTTCTCTCGTTATAAATAATATTGTAATTTTAACAATAGGACACATTAAATATACGATTTAAAGCGTCAAATCAAAACTCGAGGTAAGTCTCTCCGACTCGGATGAGTCGTTTCTCCAAATATAAATTTTTTAATCAACGTCATTAATCTAGGGAAATAATTTTGACTCACTTTTTTGATAAATACAATCTGCGTACTTCTTGTCTTTTAGTGAAAAATAGTATTGAATAACAAAAAATGCGGTGCATTTATAAGACAGTGTGAAAATTACTACCCGTAATTTAGTAGCCATCATGCCTGCATATAGTAGGCTTTCAAATATGGAAAAGTTTAGGAACACAAATTTAAATCGCAAATGAGGCACAACAGCGTTTTAAATTTGTGTGCCTATGAGTATGAGTGGTCTTAAAATATACTTCCTCCATCATTTTTTTAAATATCCTGTTTCGTAATTCCAACTTATTAAAAAGACATCATCATTACACCTTTCACATCAATTTTTACTTCCACTCTATCTCCTTACCCTCTATAAAAACATCATCATTACATTTTTACTCACTAACTTTTTAAAATTGAATATACTTTTAGGGGTAAAATGAAAAATTTATCAAGTTTTACCCACTAACTTTACAAAATGGATACTTATTAAGAGATAATCCAAAATGAAATACTGGATTCTAAAAAAGGGGCGGGGGAGTACCTGCTTTTCCAAATATTTTGGGGCTATACAAAACGACGGCGTCTATGCCAGAAGCTTGCTGGAAGAAGTGAATTCCAACTCCGGCAATGAGAATATGTAGGACGGTGGGTGTGGGGCGGATAAAAAACTCCTTCCAAACGTCTTCGCCGTGGCTCCGCTTCGGCACTTGAACGACGTCGTTGTTGCACTCCTCAGGGATTCCGGCGGCTTCTTTGATTTCGGCAAGCCGGAGCTGAGCCTCCTCTTTTGAGTCTGAAGTCTTGTCAAGAACTCGCTTTGCCTCGCCGAGTCGACCCTGTAAAACGAGCCACCGAGGTGACTCGGGCATGGTGAGAACCCCTAGACCCAAGAAGATTGGGGGAACCACTCCGAGTCCGATCATGACTCGCCATCCTAGGTTTTGTGGAAGACTCTGGAATGCATAGTTTGATATAAATCCCAGACAGACACCTAAACCACACGAAAAAGAAAATTGTTGTAAACGAAAACTGTTAGGCACACTTCGATTAATCCTAAGTATCAATTCCATTGCCTAATCCTAAGTATCAATTCCATTGCCTACATGCGGGGTGTCATAATTATAAAGCCAAAGCACAGCTCTATCTAGCCAAACCAAACAGCGGATTGTCTCGCTCGCCTTGGTCCCCAATAAGAACTTATTGTTACAAGAAATCAGTGGCGGAACCACACTGTGGCAAGCAGGGTCATGCGATCCCGCTGAGTTCCAAAATACCCCTAGAGCAGGTACAATTTTGAGGAGTATTTCATAATTTTGCCCCAAAAGATAATATTTTTGCCCTGAAAATTGCAAAAAATTATATGTGTGGTAGATATTTGACCCCACTGCAACCAAATCCTGGATCCGTCTCTACTAGAAATGTTCCCCTAGCTGCTAGGGAATTTGTTATAGCTCGTGCGATTGGAGTGGGGCATCTTAGAACCTAGATTAGGCTTTGTTTTTGCCTAGGCTTTATCTGGTTTTTAACGATGTTGTTATTGTACCTAAAGGTCCTAAACTCTTTCCTTAAACGTTTCTAATCTATTCCGTTTGACAAAAGAAGAAGCTCTGTCTAGATTGGTTTAAAAAAATTTGATAGCATCTGAGAGGTTTTGAATCTAAGACCTCAAAAATAGGGCCGGACCTTAGCATTCTTATGTATTTTAATTACACCCACAAAATTTATCATATTATTCCAATAAAGTTATCCCAAATTTTTTTATGTGGTGTATTTTTCTAGAGTGCTATGTTTTCACACAATTTTTTTTACGAACAAGCACATCCCAATATGTTAATTATGAGATAAAAACATATAGATTATGACCAATATGTAATTTTACAGACAAAAAAATGTAATTTTTTTTAGAAGTGGTAAATATACGGGTAAAGTTTATTAATTTGTGCTCTCATTGATATAAATTTATGGGTCTAACACTGCTAATGAGGAAACAAACTCCCAAATAGGTACGGTGAGTAATTATTCAGTATTCTTGAAGTATATTTTTCCTCTTACATAACACGTGGATCCAGGGGTGGATCCAATGTAAACACAGATGGGTCATGTGACCCAGCTGAAAATACTGAATTTTTTTTTGTGTGAATCAAAAGAGGAAGTAATATATAGTAAACTAGCAAAAATTAAGTAAGTTTGTTGTCTAGTTCAGTTGGTAAAGTCTTTGGTCTTTCACTTGGACGATGCAGGTTTGAAACTTGCCTCCACCATTCAGTTTTTATCTTTTTCTAAACGTGCCAGTGGAAAAACGATTCTTCAAATCTTTCCTACTGAGAGTTGAACCACATCAATCAATTCTAGACTTAGATAGTTGGACTACCACAAAGCCAACCCACACAATCCTACTGAGAGCAAGAATAAAAAATGTAATAAATGATGGATTGTGATTTTGACACTCCAAAAATTGATGGAGGGGCTCCAAAATTGAACTGTATTGATACACAAAACGACGTCAATTTAGAGCCCCTTCATTAATGTTTGGAGTACTAAAATCAATTTCCATAAATGATCTAGAAAAAATTACAGAAATACTAACATTTATTTTTTTATTCTGGTTATATTTTTATGAACAAATATTCTCTTTCTATTGGATTACGAGTATTTTAATTAATTTTTGCTCGAAAAGTGATCTATCTGTCTGAATTTTCTAGATCCGCCACTGTATGGATCCTATATGTGAGGTATTGTGAGTAATAATTCATACTCCGAAAGCATTCTCTCTTTCTCACATAACATGTAGGTCCTACGTGCGTACCAGCGTTGATGAAGACTTCTGGGAAAGAGGTGAGAAATCCACGCGAGGAGGCAGGGGCAAGCTCGGTGGTGTAGACAGGGGCGATAAGGAGGGCAAACCCGACGCCGAGTCCGGCGATGAATCGGCCCACCATTAGGATGGCGTAGTTGGTGGCCACGGCAGAGAAAAGGGCTCCGGCAAAGAAGAGTGCGGCCGCGATCACGATCGTGTACCGGCGGCCCACCCAATCGGAGGTCCGGCCAGCGGCGGCGGCGCCGAGGAGGGAATAGAGCTCGATGATTCCCATGACGATTTCCAGCTGGACGTCGGAGATTTTGAGATCATCCTTGATGAAGGGTCCGGCCCCACTCATCACCCCAACATCTGCATTTCATTTTCGTGTTAATGTTTTATAAGCATCAGAAAAAAAAAAAAACACGATCTCTAGAGCTAAAAGTTTTATTTTAGTCAAATAAATCACATTTAATTAACTGAAAAAAAAAAACCGGGCTGGAAAAAAAAAATTTATTCAATAAACAAATGGTATTTACAAATTTTTAGGTGTTTCAAAGAAGTCCGTATTCTTGCCGAGAGGCTTTAGGCCAATGGCATTAGGAGTGCGATTAGCTAATAGGAGAAATTAAGGAGGTCAAGAAGCAGTACTGCACAATGATCTAAGCTTGTTAGATATTACGGAACACGATATTCACGACAGAGCTCAATGAAAAATACAAATTTATGTAATCGATCTCAATTGATTCGGACTCACGACTCGATTTGGTTTGTTTTAGAAAGGAGGTTAAGAGTTCAAGTGAGTTTGGAGAGTGGTTAGAAGATGGAACTTACCGTAACCCAATAAGACGGAAGTCATGGAGGCTAAAATGGCACAAGCAAAAGCATACTTGTTTCGTTTTGGTTTTCGAGGGCTATCAACTGCCGCAATGGGTCGTTCGTCTGAAAGTTGATAGTTCTCTGGCTTCTTGGCATCCATCATGATTTAGGAGAGAGAGAGAGAGAGAGAGAGAGAGAGAGATATGAGGAGATGACTGATATTCCTTCTGTGATGGTCGATCGATATACTAGCCATATAGTAGTTGGAGGCTTACATATATAAGAAAGATAAAGCAAAAAGGCAGCTCACAATGTTGAAAGAGCGGCTCTAGTATGTACTCAGTTCCAAATTAATAGTTCGGTTCGGTCTCCAATACAAGTTTTAAAATTTTAATAGATGAGATCTATATTGCACATAAAATTCATTAAAGATTGAAAGATATTAACAATCTAAAAAATGCATTGGAGACCGAAATGAACTATTAATTTGGAACGGAGTGAGTATGTAATGTTATTTTTTTATTAATGGAATGATCTTGTTAGTAAAAATAAAAAATAAAAAATCACTCTCAAAGTGTATTAGGTGTTGACCAATAGAGTAGAACAACGAAAGCGGAAATGATACACCCACCGCAGCTCCCCCACCGCACCGCCTACCGCATGCACGCCGGGCTCACTCCACCACTGGACGGCCGATCCGAGCCGTCCAAAAATCCTAAAAAAAAAAAAACCGAGTGGGCCGTGCGCGAGAATAAATGGCATCCGACTTGTGTAGGTGTTCGATCCGAACTTCCATTTTTAACGTCTTAGATCATCTGATTTTTGAAAGTTCGGATCGAGCATCTACACACATCGGATGCCATTTATTCTCCCGTAAGCCCACTTGGATTTTTTTATAGAATTTTTGGACGGCTCGGATCGGCCATCCGATGGCCGGAGTGGACCCGGCATTCGTGCGGTGGGCGGAACGGTGGAGCGGGTGGGGGCGCCGCGGTGGGTGTATCATTGTCCGAACGAAAGTGACTTTTAATGAAGACGAGTGGTACTATATGTTCGTCAAGTGGCATTGATGGATTGGTCTTTTTTTCCTTGCAAGAGTTTAAAGTGACACGTGTGAGATTCAGGTGTGTTTAGGATAAATACTTATTTTTTAAATTAAATATAACATATTTTAAGAAAATGATTTGTTTCTTTAAAAAAAAATACTTAAAAATTAAAAAATTTAGCAGAACAGGACCTCAATATATAACACATATCATACAAATCTTCAAATTTTAAATTCAAAAATCCTACTCTTTTTCAATCAACGATTCTTGTGTCCACATTGAGAAGATGATGTCTCTCACTTTTACCTATGTTTTTTTGATAAGTAAAAAAAATCCAAAAGTTATTAATGGTTCGGTTCTGACCCTTTCTTGGTTGCGCAACCCTAAAAGATTCCATATGATTAGGTATCCACTCTAAAAAGGCTCTTGATTAACAATGTCAGGACTTTCTTGGCATTATCATTCCAAAGTTGCTATGAGACCAGACGGAAGAGTACATACATATGGCTTTGGGACCCTTATCGAGTTCTATAAAAATGATCAGAATTGTTTATTTTATTTAAAATATTTTGTTAGGGTCTCCGTAAAAATCAATTCAATCGATATTAGTAAGAGTATTACAAAACTTTCTAATTTTGTCCAAGAATTCAGACCAAAATTTTGAGGCAAAGTTGAATATTTCGTAAACATTTTTATCAATATCCAATTTAGCTAATTTTTTATAACAACCTTAAACAAAATAAGCAACTCTCTGATCATTTTTGTGGGAAACGATACGAGTTCCAAAGCCATATGTACGCGGGGTATATAGTCTTCCGTATTTACTCGTATTCTTTTCTTCTCGTTATCCTTTTCCCTTTGCTATTCATTATGCAAGGTCTTGGACTAAAGGAAAGCCAAGAATAAAAGGAGCCATGATTAAGGCTCCATTCTGAAAACCTTTTTTAAAAAAAAGTACTTATTTTGCCACTTTTCATTCAAAAATATGAAGGGTCATTCCACAAAACCCAAATAAAAAGTTCCTTTCACATTTTCAAACTCAAAAATAATATAAATGAAAAAAAAATCAATTTTTTGCACTGCATTAAAGATCTCAATGAGATCTATCAAACAAGATCCATAGTAGTAGGAAACAAGCCCCCTCGGTTTTTTTTATAGAATTTTTGGACTGCTCGGATCGGCCGTCCGGTGGCCGGAGACGGCCCGGCGCGGCCGCCGGTACGATTTCCCTCTCCGGTCGGTCGGTACCTATATAAATTCTTTCAAAATAAGTACCAGCCTTCTTATTTTTCCGGAACAATCCTTCTTATTACACAAAAAATAAGTTCTTATTGTGTTTCTGAAACACACTCTAAGGGTACATCCTTTTTCCATGGTAATGCATGGTGTCTCTTGCTAGCTTGCACGACTTCAGATTAATCTTTATAATTCCTCTCACAATCTTTTCACATGTATGCTTATGCATGGGAGTGAGGTGGCTGGCCTCAAGAGTCTCTAGTAAGAAGAATTGAAATTGATACCTTAGATGAAAGCCCTTCGGTCTCAGATCAAGACTACGAGGAAAATTCCTTACATCTTCCGCCGTGGTTTCTCAGCACACTTATCAGCAGGGCTAAGTAGAAGCGTTAAAGGTGATTTTACGTTACCTTTGTTTGTTTTATCAAAATCAACACCTTGTCTCTTAAGTCTTAACTACGAAAAATTATTCAATACCTGTGGGCGTGGCGGCACCATCATGTGGTACTATAGGGCTCTCCTCAATCACACATTTTTATGGAGTCCGAAACTAATGCTGTGTTTGGATGAGTTTTTGAGAAATTTTTTATAAGAGTAATGATTGGAAGTAGATGTTATGAGTGAAGAGAGAGATAGAGAGAAAAATGATTAGAGAGAATGGTAATGAATGGAGAGTAATGATTGAAAATATACATAATAAGTGTTTTTTGAGTTGGAATTTTTTTTTAAATCTTGATCCAAACAAAACATAAGTATGATGACTCTACAACAATATGTGGTGGGGAGAGTAATAATTGGGATACCGCCACGTGACGGCCCAAAGGCATTGAATAATCTCTCCTTAACCAGCTATAAGGGACCTTTTTGGAGTCAGTATTTCAACAAATTAATATATAGTCTGGAATTTTTGTGGTTGCTCTTTGCTGTATACTTTATATTCAAGATTAAAGGGCTTATGGTACTGGCATGTCATGCCCGTAACTAATGTTGAATTTCTGATGGACTGAAGTTTTCATATTAGTATTTTCCTTTTTTACTAATAGTATTATTGCTATAGCTGATTATGTATGTTAATGGTGTCGATCGCGCGCTTATTCAAGTGGATCGACTTAGCACCAAATTAAAGTACAATTAAAATAGCGATCCAAACGATATGCCTAAATCTTGCGTATGTCAATGGTGCCGCTTATTCAAGTGGACTTGTGCCCAGTGAAATTGAAAAATAAATTAAAATAGCAGTCCAAACGATATGCCTAAGATTCTTATGTCTGTCAATGGTGCCGCTTATTCAAGTGTATGTGCTCTAATGAAATTGGAAATTAATTAAAATGACTGTCCAAACGATACGCCTAAATCTTTTATTCATATTAATTGTGCCGCTTATTCTCTTTCTGTAGGTGAGCATTTTTATGCTCATCTGCATGCTCTGTCCTCGATGTACCTCTTTTGAGTTTTATAAAATGTTTCGATTTGCCGAGCAATCGAAAAAAATAAAATTGTTGCGCTTATTCATGATATGTACGTGCGGCACTGCAATGGCAAATAATTAAATAGCAGTCCAAATGACACGCCACTGAAATTGGAAAATAATTAAATTAGCAGTCCAAACAAATTAAAATAGCAGTCCAAAGAATACGCCTTAATTTTTTTTTCGCAAGCTAAAAAGCGTCCCTGGATCATAAGAAATACTGTAAAAATGATTCTCATAGTAATAATGAATTAAGTAAAATCAGATAGTCTATCCCCAAAACAGAAGAAGAAGAAGTAAAATCAGACAATTTCCGTGACTCTCGGAAATGGTACGGCATGATACAATATTGGAACTATTTGGACTATAGAGTCACGTATTTGTGTGGATAATTGGTTGAACGTCGCGTCTTGCGGTCATACGGAGATAACGAAAAAGAAAGTGCAAGATCCCCTCTTGCTTGTTTATTGCTCTTTTTTAATTTTCTTGTCGTTTTCTTTTTATGAGCCTTTCGATGACAACCGCATTGATGTAATATTAAATAACCATTCAAGGCCTGATTTGGCTAAAAAAAAATTAAGCCAGATTATTGACTTTATTATGTCATATTCAGTAAATAAATTAAATTAAATAAGTAAATAAATTTTGCTTATTTTTCTTGAGTTGAATGGATTAATGGTCTTTATTGCACTCCAATAAGCCACCAACCTAACTTTTCTTTTAGCCAAATAATGCAAATTGTTGTTAACTTTGTAACATCTTACTCTAATTGCAAAACCAGGTCTCACTAACTCTGTGGGCATATATAAGGTTAAAATAATTACCAGATAAGGAAAAGGAAAGTGCAAATACATCCACTCCATTTGATAGTCTAGTCTCTACTTGTTTGTCTCTCTTATTTCTAACTATGTTTGCTATTCCTTTGTCTGCTATCATATGGTATGAGCATATCTGTTAACTCTTTTGTTATGTATCAAGCTTACCAGCTTCCCACGTGCACACCCCCTCTCTTATATGCCACCTAAAGCTGCTTACATGCAAGAATCAATATTTTTTAACATACGGGATATTACACCCACTATGGATACGGATGGGAAGAGTACCGATAATGTACCGATGGTTTGTGAGCTTACTTTTGGATTCCACATAGATAATTTAAAATTTTAACTAATTTTTCGAGTAGCCTAGAAAAAAATCAGCTCAATTGGATATGTGTAAATTATTGATCAAATCTTTCAACATTTCATTTAAATTTTAGGATCTTGAATTTTGAATCAAAATTTAGAAATTGAATCAACCACTAAAACAAATCCAATTAAGCTGATTTTTTTTTCCACAATAATAACAGGTGATATTATAGATCCAAGAAACAATACATCAAGAGAAAACTTTATTCCTAAACAAGGGATCAAAAAACCAAATAGGAGGGGACTCAGTTCAAAAAACTACACGCAACTCCAACTAAACCCATCGTTCCAAACAGATGGAGTACTGCAGAAAACAACCAAAAACACCCACACAAGGGTGATGGAAACCTCACAAACAAGGAGAAATCCCACACAGGGGACACTAAAGAAAAGAACCAGAAAAAAGAGAAAAGCCAGTAAAGGAACCGGACGGAGTCTGCAATACTGAAGCAGACCTCATCCACCTACCTAGATCTCCCACTCCGGTGGGAGGAGGACGCCTCCGGCAATCATGATCTGCAATGCACTACATCCAAAAGCTGTCGAACTGCATGGTGGAAGAGGCAGAGGAGGGGCAGTGAATGGTGGTTTGGAGAGGAGGAGGATGGGGGTGAAGGATGAAAGAGAAAAAACCTCTGAGATCTAGAATCGGGAGATTGAAAAAATCCCACGAGAGGGAGAAATCCCTCCCCTCCCGTCACCCATTGGAACATAAAACCCTGGGGGGAGGGAAATGAGAGAGATGGGGGGCGGCAGCTTCTTTAGAGAGAGAGAGAGAGAGAGAGAGAGAGAGAGTAGCAACACATTGATTTAATTAAGCTGATTGATCTTGCGTGATACTCCCTTCGTCTCGATTTATTTGTCCAATCTCGGGTTTCCAACTTATTAAGGAAATCAAATCAAATCTATTGATTTACATGTCTGAACCATTGATTTTGAAATTGGACAGTCAATTTGAGACATTTGTAAGTCAAAAAAGGAACAAACAAATCGAAGCGGAGGGAATATCTAGTAAAAAATTAAGTCCATTACTGTCTTATTTTTTGAGTCGTTCAATTGGTAGATCTTAGTACCTAATTCTAGATCTTGTTACCTAATTCATACAGTACATGTAATCATGTCAATCAAATATCACATGGGTGGATCTTCGCTTTCGGGGATAATTGTGAGATTTGAATCTGAATCCACTGTTTTGGACATTCAAAAATGAAGGAGGGCACAACTGTTGAAATTTGCTAATTGTGTCATTTGAAATTTTGAAGGATTAATAGAGATAAATTAGTGGTTAAACAATTAAACAAATTAGCTAGTATTCTTTAGTCAATTGTTTTAATTTTCACTAATCACTCTCAATCAACATTATTTTTTTTTATCAATCGATAGAATAAATCATTTTACATCAGATATGAAATATATAATATAAACCCAAGACACTACATCAAATGTGCCTATTACGGCCAACAATACAAGAAATAAGCCTATTACGGCCTGTTTGGATGGCGGAGAAGAAGGTGGATTTGTGAGGCGGCCAGATTTGTAGTCCTGGTCCCACTCAAATCCAATGTTTGGTTCAGTTTTGAGGGGGCCAGAGTGTTTTTGGGATCTCCCAATAGTTTTTTTAGTAATGCTTGGAAAAACCGTTGGTATAGATGATGTATAGTAACGGTTTGCAAAATGTTACTAAAAACAGGACTATAGTGACGGTTTTCATGCAACCGTTACTAGCTTACAAGACTATAGTGACGGTTTTTAATAACCGTTACTAAAAACTGGACTATAGCGATGGTTTTTAATAACCGTTACTAAATCGGACTGTAGCGACAGTTTTCTTTAACCGTTAGTAGATTCCGGTTGACTTTTTTACCATGTTGATTAAATCATTCTTGTTAAAATATGACTCAATCGGGTTTAGAAAGTTTCTTTATCGAGACACAATTGAATTAAGAAAAATTGGGTTAGTATAGTATAAATATTAGTAGGTGCTTCAAGTAACACAAGTGTTTTACTAGCTTAGCTGGTTCGTGTGCGTGCGAGTGTAGGAGGTCCTTGGTTCGATTCTTAGGAGGAGCAATAATTGTGGCGCTGCCACACAGGTGCCGTGCGGGCGACACGTGTGTGCCATGTCAACTCTACGTGGGCGACATGGGGTTGCCACATCAGCACCACGTGGAGGACAGATGGCCATTAATTTGTACCAATGCTCGTTAAAACCATCGCTATACTTCTACAACAACGAATGTCTTGCGACACTTTTGTCGACGGTTGGTGAACCATTGCTATAGCCTTTAGCGACGGTTTTTCTGTTCTTTAGTGACGCTTTTGACCGTTCACTACAACACGAAAGGCTTGTAGCGAGGATTTAATTTCCTCGCTAAAAGGCTGATTTCCTCGCAAAATGTATTTGCGAGGAAATTTTTCCTCGCCGGTTTTCCTCGCAAAAAGCTTGTCGCAAAAAGAATTTGCGAGGAAAAAAATTTCCTCGCAAATTTTGACCCAATTAGCGAGGAATTTTTTCCTCGCTATAGTTTTTCCTCACTAGACTAGTACACTGTTTATAAAATAGGCGAGGAAATTTTTCCTCGCTAGACTAATTTTTTCCTCGCTAATTATAATCCCTATGTCCAGTCCTTTTTTTGTATTTATAACAGTCAAAGGAACAATACGATAGAATTGATGAATGCACTCTGTTACCTAGAGTGTTCTATTCCTTGGGTATTTATATACAAATACGGTTACAAGTGATCAGCTTTACAAAAGCTATTGCAAATGATAAAATATAACCACTGAAATGGCTAACATTATTAGGATTTCTTTTCTTGATCAACTGATTTGCACTGATTGGTTGACACCCCCTGCAAGCTGATGGTCGAGGCATGACCTTTAGATTGAAACGCAGTGTCCAAATGCGGGAAGACGCAAGTCCTTTTGTGTAAAAATATCGGCAATTTGATCCTTGGTGCTAATATATTGGACGGTTAAATCACCACGAGCGACTTTGTCATGCCCAAAATGATAATCAATTTCAACATACTTTGTGCGGGCATGGAAGACGGGATTGGCTGTAAGATATGTTGCACCAATATATATTATCACACCACATTAATGGAGTGGCACAGATATAAAGACCAAGTTCAAAGAGGAGTGACTGAACCCGGCCAAGTTAATTAGGCGACCACATCCGCAATAGCCTTGTACTTGGATTTAGTTGAAGAGCGAGCAACAGTGCGTTGCTTGCGAGAGGACCTCTTTTCTTGATCAACTGATCATTTGCACTGATTGTTTGACAATAACTATGGGATGAACTTTTTTTTAGCATGTCCTTAAAATTTTTTGTATTCAAACAATAAATTTTAGTACAATTTGAACATACTGACATTGTTAATAATTAATTTTAGTTGGGGAAAAGTGAATTCATATAATTCGTGTGAAACATATTTTTGATTTCATCAATTTAATGCGATTGGCGATGAAACTATTTTTTTTCCATTTATCACTTTTTTATTTTAATAAATTTGCTTATGATATTTAACTATGTAGTTGATTATCCCTTACCACGTGATATTAAATATACATGAACATAATTAATAATGACTTACATATAAAAAATTTAATGAGTCCAAAAAAAGGTGACAAAATATTTTTTGCCAAAAGGGTTACATTTAGCGAGGAAAACAGATTCCTCGCAAAAGGGTTACATTTGGCGAGGAAATTTAATTTCCTCGCTAAATGGAACTTTTTAGCGACGAATTTGAATTTCCTCGCAGATTGTATACTTTTAGCGACGAAATCTCTTTTCCTCGCCATATTTCCTCGCAATAGGCCTTCCATGTTGTAGTGGTTGCTAGATCCCGATTTTCTTGTATTGGTAGCGGCTTTAAATCCACTTGGAGTTGGATTTGTGAAGCGGAGGTCTAACCCCGTCGTTGGCAAATTTGGGGGTTTTTCAGACGGTTTTACCCCTCCAAATCCCCCTTATTGATCCAGGCGGCCCTTGTTTTTGTTTTCTCAAACGATTTGTTTTGTTTTTTGAAAATCAGACCAACAATAATTATTTGCTGTTGAACTCGCAAATTGAAGGTTAGAACTTGAAGAATCGAAGTGGGTTTAGAGGGGTTTGTGGTGGAATTAAGGTTTTTTGACTGAGATTTGAGAGAGATGAGGGGATTTCGATCTGGGCTTGACTGACTTGGGTGAACCAGGGCTGGAACGCCGAGATTCAAGGTTGAATCTTGATGAATGTTGGTGGGGAGTGAAGGATTGGTGGAGAATCTAGAGATTTTTAGTGGGATTTGGTGGATTGGGACGTTGGGATTTGCAGATTTGTGGAGGATTGGGTAAAGAGATGAGAGGGGGTGTTCGATTTAAGGCATGTCGGGCTGTAGGGATGTGGAAAATAGTGAGTGTTACAGTTCTAGTTTTTATAGTGGAGGATTGGGTTTCGAAAATTTTCAGGCATTTTCGGAACCGGAATTTTGGTCTTCCGCCCTGGTTTTTCGGACGATTTGTTTTGTTTTCTAAAAATAAGTTTTAAACATTTTATATATATTTTGATTATTTTCTTGCAATAATTAATGATAAATATGTATTTATAGTAATTCTAATCAAATAATGAGGTTTAAACATTTTTTAGATTTTCAATTTTTTCAGTTTTTTTCCCAAATTTTTTTTAATAAAAAGGGAGTCACAAAACATTTTAAAGATTTATTGAATTACTTTTATCCCATATTTAATAATAAATATGTATTTATTCTAATTATAATAAAATTAATATTTTTTGTCCATTAATAACTAAAAGGGGGCAATTAAGTCATTTGACACTTATCCCATCATATCCACCTTCCAAAACCCCCTTCTCAAAAATCATCCAAACACTTCATTACAATTCCATTATTCTTACTTAAGAGGTAAGAGGTGGTGCCACCCTTTTTAACATATTACCCCTCATTACATATCCACCTCAAATCCCCCCTCATTCTATATCCACCAAAACCAAATCCTCCATCCAAATTGGCCATTATAGGGTAGAAATAAAGAGAGAAAGGAAAAACCCTCTAAGCGAAGAACACTCATACGCAGGAGGGGAGATTCGAACTCCTGACCTCCTAGTGAGATGCAAGAGTCCTGGCCAACCGAACTAACCCCAGTTGGTTATCAGCATCATTGTTGACTATCACATCTGCTAAATATGATCCTAATCGATTTATATCGTTCGATCAATTTGTTGAAAGTATAATCAAATTATGCCTTGTTTGGATGGCATTTTGAAAAAAAAAAAATCCAACTCAAAAAACACTCATTACCCCATATTTTTAATCATTACTCCCATTTCTCTCCTCTCTCCCCAATCATTCTTCTCATTTCTCTCTCTATCTCTCTTCAATGATTACCCTAATTTCTCTCTCTACTTATTACCCAAAACCAAACTTAAAATTTTCAAAACACTATCCAAGCAAGGCATTAATCAATTGTAAATGAATCAATCCTCGTTGACTGATCAATGTCAAGTATGTTAGCACCAACACTATTAGTTGTTAGATTTGCAAATTATGTCATATTGATCACTGTAAACTATATTAATCAAATTGAATAGTTTAATTTCATTAAATACTACCATTAATTCAAATAAGAATCCTACCAAATGGTGATATTTATTAAGAAAAAAAATTATAATCGAATTTTGATGTAACAATCAACTTATAGTGTTAACTTATAATGTATATTAACTAAGTTTGTAAGTTATCAAAATATTATATGAGTACCTTGTTTTCACCGTAATATTTAAAACCAAGTTAATTAAATATATTTATAATAGATTGTTATTTAAAAGCAAGTTAATTTAAAATATTTATAATGTTATTTGGAAATTACAAAAAAACATTTGTACAATTTTTTTGTTTCCAAAAAATTATTCTAATTAAATCATAAGATTAAATTAAAATTTTAAACTAGATTTATAATTGAACACAATTTTCTAGCTAGGTTGCCCACTCCCCAATTGTTAGCAAAAAGACAATAGTATGGTGTATATAACTTAAAGTGGCGTGCATATATACATCTCCAAAATCTCAAATTTAATTTTACCGCCAAAAAAAATAAATTGCTACTTTTTTATTTTTATTTATACTCCCTCCGTCCTAATTTAATAATCGATTTTGGAAGTTCATGCCAATTTTCAATTCATGACAATTTTGTAATTTATAATATTTTATGTGATTTTGAAAATATTGTATTATAGAATTAATTGAGATCTATCAAATAAGATCTATATTGGATATAAAATTTATTATCAATTTAAATATATATATATATACATATATATATAAAACTAGTTTTTATCCGAAAAGTATATCACTTGTAACTTGTTACCTAAGCAACCGATTGTAATAAGTATTATCATACATTAGAGTAAGTGCAGCCACAAAAGATAGTAAGTATTGCATTAGTAAATGATATATAAAACCTGTTTCTATGGTAAGTAATATATACTACGTTTTTTTGATTAAAAATTCATAAAATCATTTCGTTTTTAACAAATTCACTTTACTGTTTTGAGGTATTTTGATCCAAGGGCTGTGATTTACCTACTTTTCAATTTAATTGTCCATGTTTATTGGGAGTATGATACTCCCATAACATTGGGGAGCATTATAGAAGTATTGCTCGGTTGGTGCATGATGAGTTTGTAGTAGTGATTTGTTGGGTTTATCAAGCTGTAGGTCTTCTTTTCTTTTTCTTTTTTTATTGGCATCTTGCCATCATATTTAGTTCTTGAATTCCACACACACACACACACACACACACACACACCCCCCCCCCCCCCCCCCCCCCCTCCTTAAATGTTAAAAAAAAAAGGTGGCTAAGGGGTAGATTTAGTGGGTTTTACTAAATAATATTTTAGTTAACAATGTTAGTAGAATGACTTATCTTGAAATCCATAAAAAATCAACTTTAGTCCATTTGATGACGGGAGAAACTCACCCTCATGGGTGTCTCCACCTGTAAATTATTGAGGGGTTCATTGGGCTGAAAAAATGCACGAAAATTTCATATTCTTTACATATAATTTGATCTTCCTCTCATACTGTCAGCACTAAATTGTTTATAAGTAGCCAAAGTAAAAAAATTTCACTTAATTTTGTGAGTATGCAAATAATATAGCTAAAAAAATTAGGTGGAATAATTTTCAGTCAATATAACAATATTTATTTTATATAGAGATTTCTATACAAAAAATTCCTTTATGTTTTTATCACTGGATTAAAATCCTAAAGCTACCCCTGCTCACCCTTAGTTTTTTGCGAGTAGTGCAGCACTAGAAAAGCCTGTTATTCATTTCAAAGCTCTCTCATGGATTTCTATTAATCTGTACTCGATTTCACTTTTTAATCTTTCATGACGAATAAATTTTTCTTTGCCTTTAAAAAAAAAAAAACGGTGAAGGCTCGAATGATGTTTGTCACAAGAGAAAATGCACAGTCAAACATTGATGACTCATTTCTCGTACGACAAATATCATTTTCATATTGATGAAAAATTCGATCAAATTGATTTTTGAACAGATGATTTACTGATTTGAGATTTATGAAATGAACGAGTTAAATCATCTAATTAAACCATAGTGTCTCTCATTTCACTTCATTGTGCATCGATTCATATCTAATACGCTCTCCCAATTGCGATATTCAATTGATGCGCTTAATGTATGTCTCACAAATATGTGGCTTCGGAAAAGGTGTATTAGGGCATTGAATAAAGTTTCAATTCCGATTCCGAAAGATCAACTAAATGAACATGCGGAACGACTAGCAAAAACATGGCCATCGCCGGACTAGAGCTAAACCTCAAGGTGCCGGCTTTTTAAAATCAATTTGTTTTTTTTTTTTTTAATTTTTAAAATCCCTTTTTATTTTGATATTCCTTATAAAAGTCCATTAAATATGTATATTTGACTATTGCTGCTACAGTTAGACGGCATCCGTAAATTAAAAGTGTGACTTTGTTTTATTGGATTTCCTTTTCCTTTTCCTTTTCTGTTTTTGGTTTGTTTCATCCAATGATGCATGTATTGTGGATCCAAAAAAAATGTATTGGATGTTTATGCCATTTCTTAATTGGTTTTAGCTTCTGCCTGTGGGCACACGCCCCAAAAAAAATTGCCGGATTTTGGTTTGCAAGAAATGAATTGTTTGGGGGCGGCCCTCTTTGAAAATAGCGCGGCGAAACGCTTCGATTCAGAGTCGCCACTCGGGTTTTAGCGGTGAGGCACCCAAGGAACCGAACTCGAGAACGTTTGCTACGTTTTGCTTTGATTTGAAAAAGATTTGATTTGATTTGAAGAGGCGTAGACTGGTCCGTCGTCACCTTCGATATCTGAGGTTCGGGAGCCAGGTTACGAGAGGGGAAGGGTTTTATGGCACCCCCTCTCGCCCAATCCGGAGATCGGTCTCTACTCGGGCATTTTATAAAGATGTTTGTATTTTTCTCTCATTTGATCATTCTTTAGCCAGTTAGGGCGGGGGAGCAGTTAATGGGGGTTAAAACTGTAACAGCTTGCAGTTTATATGACAAAAATGTTTATGGATGATGATTTTCTTGAATTGAATTAAACGTAAGAACATAGATTGAGAACAAGCACTGTGAATAGTTTCGACGGGATGGTGTACGCTGCTTGTCGGGCACGTGAGCAGGCAGCATGCTGGCACGCAATGGCCAAGCCACTGCATGCCACCATACCCTGCGCACGCCACCCCACAGCTGACGTACACTAACCTGCTGATTTCTTACAGCTCTTACTCTCAACCCTCTGGGCTCTGGAATGGACCAGTGCACACCCAGGACAAACCACGTAGTTGATAAGATAGCTTAAGTAAATATACAGACGTAAGGAATGGCTAAGAGCCATGAAAAGAGCAAGGCAGACCCCATAAACAGAGTGGGGAGGAACAAGAGGCCAGGATTGAACTGTGATGTAAGGGCCAGGCACTGGTCTTTAACAAACATGCCGTACGCCACCTTATGGAGTCCGTACGCCAGGCTTGCGCGTTACCCAGTGTTTGGCTTTACATCATCTGGGTTCTGGAACATGACCAGAAATACCCCAGAGGCCTTTCAAAGCAAAAAGAAAGCAAGTATTGACATGCTACACCTATACAGTTCTAAATACAGAAAGTTGGAAATTGGTTTTTAGTATGCAATAAGGTGATGAATAAATAAGAAATAAAGCACAAAACAAGGATCTGGACCCCATTTCACAACTGGAGTACGCCAGTTCCGAACTGGAGTACGCCAGTTCCGGAGGGCTCGGACCTGCGGTACGCCACCTATTTAGTGGCGTACGCAGGGTCCAGACAGATCCCAGATAGATCAAATTTTACAACTGTACGTACTGCCATAGACTGGCGTACGCGGGCCTATGACTGGCGCACGCCGTTTATAGTCAGAAACGTATTTTTGTTTTTGAAACTTTGATAGCTTTATGGCCAGGACTGGTATTGATTACCAACCTTGACCCTGTTAGCTCCCTTCAGGGATCAGAACAGAAAGCAGTACAAAGATGTATACCTTTGGCTTTGAGATTTTGAAAGATGTTTGAGCTTTGAGCTTTGAACTTGGCTTTGAAAGGAGAATGTGGGTGGATGTTTGACTGCAAGAGGTGTATGGAGGGTCTCTTGTTTACTCTTTCAATGAATGAAAGAAGAGCAAACAAGAAAGACCAAGAAAGGAGAAAGAAATAGGCTTGAAGCTTGGGGAGCCAACCCTTTGTTAGACTAATGGAGGGGGTATATATAGGGGAAGAGGGAGAGAGAGGGGCTGAGGTCAGTTAAAGTGACTGAAGCCTTAGCCCTTAAGTCTCTCCTCTCATTGGATGAGAGGAGAAAGGTGCTGGGATGGGTGTAAGAATTGTCCCCCCGGCCGAGATTGATTTTTCAATGGATTGGAAGGTTCCCATGTATTGTAGACCCCTACCCATGGCTTCTGTATGCTTAAAAACACAAGTTTGACCGGAGGTTGACTTGGCGTACGCCACTATATACCTGGCGTACGCCAGGTCAAATCTGGTTAACGGTCAAAGTTGACCGATGACTGACACGTGGCAGGGGACAAGCGTACGCCAATTGAGTACTAGCGTAAGCAAGTAGGGTTTTGTTGAGGCCTTTTGGTTCTGGTTTAGAGAGTTTGAAGGGATTTGAAAGGGTTTTTGGAATGCTCAAAGCTCAAACACACTAACATTTCTGGGGTGTTCTTGATCCGTTTCATCATTGGGGAATTTAAAGACCGTACGTAAACTAATCTGGAAAGTCCAAAATAGGGTGTCTACACTGCCCATGATTTTGCTTAGGTCCGGGTGCCAACATAATATAGTTGAGATGCTTTCTATTAGCTATACATACGCTAAAGCTTTAACCGTCCTCGATGTACCCTTTTATCAAGTTATCAATAACTTTCCTTTGCAGATAAAAAATTATGTCACAAGAAAGGTTGAATAAGCTATACGTGAAAGGAAAATTCTAAAATTAGCCCAATGGGCTGACAATAGTAAACATGTAAATATGTATTAAATGGTGTAAAAAATAAATAGAAATACATATTTTTCTTGTCTTCTAGTGTACTTATCGTTAGTTCAGTGGGCTTACAATAACAAGACTGTGCATGAAATTGTGAAAAGATGGATTATGACTTATGAGTGCATAATTAGATTTTTTTTTCTGCTAAATTGTACAAGGGTGATATTTATGTTTTCAAAATCTTGTGATGTGCGGCTATTTATTTGATCTAGTAATATCTTAGTGCTACTTTTGAAATCTTATAATGTTCGGTATTGCTTTTTAATTTTCCTCGTTGACGATGAGTACTTGGGTTTGGTTTAAAAATGTGACTCATCTAGTTTATATACTGTAATTTATTTGCAAAAATTCATATAGGGTCCCATTTTTTATTTCCATTGTAGGCTTCTAAAAAATTAGAGCCGACCCTGATGGCAGACGTACCAAAAAATATATCTCAGGCTATACATCGCAATCCATGACAACGTCCTTCTGCGCTTGGATTGTTATCAAGCGAAACATGAGTCAATCATATGACCTTTTTTTATTAATATTGTTGCAGTTACGAAGGGATTGGTAATGACGTAGGATTAGAGATAGAAATTCATAATGTGTAGTTTTCATAAGGGAGGTGTTTTTTTTTTGATAGGCAACAAAATTTATGAGAACTCAACAAAAGGTACATCAAGGAGGCCAAAGCTCTAGATACGAGAAGACCTTGGAGCTAAAGAAGGCCAAAAGAAAGAAAAGAAAGGAAAGCAAAAGATGCATCCGGCCAATGAGACATTGAAAAAACCACAGTAATGAGTGGAATCATCACAACATATTGCGCAGCTTGAAATTGTGCTGATTACGCGTACTTGGACAAAATTCAAGACCATATATTCAGGTAATGACGAATAACATCCAATGACTCTTAACACTTTTTATTGACAGTAAGAAACTTACGAGCTCGGCTTAAATGCTTTGAAACTACTAGTAGTATCTAAAGTCTTAGTTCGCACCGTGGTTATACAAAAACACTTTTGAAATCTAGACACAATTTACAATATCAATTTTATTATCAAGCAAGAAATAGTAAGAAAGCTTCTCCACTGTCAATCAATGACACGTTTTTCTTTTTTGTAAATCAGACTTACGTTTTCTTTCTTTCTTTCTTATTTCTTTTTTCAATCTAATCAAGGAACTAAGGGAATTAAGTAGATAGCGATCATCGTGTAATTTATTCGTTCTTCTATTCTAGTACATAAAAAGGGATAGGCAATTGGCGTGAATGGATTTTTGAAGCCAGATCATCTTTTGTATATCCTTTTTTTTTTTTTTTTAAAATCATCTTCTGTTATCTCCTTTTGCGATTCTCTTATATGTACATCCTCATACCTTTATAATCCGTATGATGTTGAACAGGGAGAGGTCAAAGGTGATCGATTGATCGCAAGTTAGTGTGATCATAGCTAGTTTGGTGGAGGCGGCATGAGAGTATTTAGATGGATTTTTACCCCCCTTAAAAATCAGCACTTGAATATGAATAGAATTTGCATTTGGGCAATTCCCACTCTAGCATTAACATGCAAAATATCGAGGGACTGGAGGGAATAGCAATAAGATAATTAGAAGGAGAAACACATTTCGGGTGTGTTTAAACCTATTGCTAGTCATTCGTTCGCATATGCTTGATAGAAGATATTTATTGCATTATCGAACAACATTGGTAAAATATTTGTATTGTTTCCCACATTGTAATTTTTAGAGCAATGTAGGCTTGTAACCAAGTGGGGCATTAGAGTAGTTAAATATTGTTGCAATATAATTCCCCAATATCTATCTGGGGTTTACGTATTCTCAGTCACGTGGCTTCTGGGTCGGTACCAAATTCAATGCAAAGAAAGTAATTTGGTTCAGATGGAGACAACCTTGCACATATATACTAGAAATTGGTGACAAGAAACAATTACTTTATGCTCATATGCTATTGAAGTCCCACTTAACATGCATGTAAGTCTTATAGTACATTTTGCCCCCAAAAAAAAGAGAGTCTCATGCTTGAAACAAACTAAAAACACAAGAGGAACATAAACTTGGAAAAAAAAATTACAGAAATTGAAAAACAAACTAGCTAGCATGCGTAATGCGTATCCAAAGCAATATGCAGCATCACAAAGTTGTAGTCTCGATAGATACCGACCCACCAAACCTTAAGCACCTACGAGGAAAGAAGGAAAATTAGTTATTGAAGAAGTTTGATGGGAGAAGATAATCACTTACGGAATGTTTAACTTGATCGAAGATGCAACATGTACAGCCTGAAAATTGGGTTGGTTTGTGCACATAATTGAATATATGTAGAAAAATGCTATCGTATACACCAATTTTCAGTAAAAGAAAGAAGGAGGAAAACACAACCACATCCTCCTTTTGACAGATGCAGAGGTTATTCAAGAACTTGCCTCATTGAAGTTAAGAAAATGAGATTTGTTTATCCTGAATTGGAATGTGGCATTAGAGTTCCTAAGTTGTTGCCTCTTCACTATTGTTCAGAAAATTACTTATATAGTTAATTGAGGTTCTGTTCATTGTTGTAGACCACGTGAGAACTATTTGAATTTGCGTAAAGATCAAGGAGCAAATGAAAACATCATGGTTCTTAGAAACCTTGGTGAAGTTGAACAGAACTAAAACGCTTATGTAAGTCAGCAAGAACTGAACAAACTGATGTTTCACCGGCTGGATGCAGAATTGTGGTGGTTTTAGTGCCAAATGTAGGTTTTTTCCTCCAGTAGTTAAAGGAATGTAAAAGGGGTCATACCTGCACATGATCAAGCTGCAATACTAGCTCTCATTCCTCTGTGTACCCCAACTTCGAGAAAACACTACAAGAAATCACGGCTTTCCCGGCGTTTTTTAAACGCCGGCAAAAGTGAAATAAACGCCGGTAAAAGTCTTCCCGGCGTTTATCCCAGCGTTTTCCGTGAACGCCGCGACTGCCGGGCTCGGGAATGCTTCCCGGCGTTTATAAAACGCTGGGAATAATCCCCGCGTTTTTTCCGGCGTTTATGAAAACCCCGGGAAAAGTTTTCCGGTAATAATCGATACCGCCGCCGGCGAGAGAAATCCCAGCGTTTACAAAAACGCCAGGAATAGTCTTTTTTTTTTTATAAAAAAAATTCTGGCATTCCAGCATTTATTAAACGCCGGAAATAGACCCTTTTTTATTTAAAAAAAATACTTATTCCATTTCACCCATTTACTATTATTTTCACCTATTCCTAATTCATTAACATCTGCTCACGTTCAACGTAACAAACACATAAGTAATAAATAACAAATACACATACAAATCGACAAAATTTATTAAAACTCCACAAATGGTACATCCAGGATAAAAATCCAAGCCAAATAAAGGCAACATGGTAAAGACATTATCACCACTCCAGAGACAGCAACGGACGAAACCTATGCAGCTTCCCAACAGCAAAACATTCCAAGCGCGACCATCAAGGAGCAGCTGTAACACATAACATCCAATCAAAAATATCAAGCAGCACTAGAAGCTTACAAGAGTTCAGCATTATAGAAGCTAACTAGGAAATCAAAATAATTTTCATCAACAAAGATAGTGCGGCCACATTGCAGCAACAAAGATGTCATTAAACAAGATGAAATCAACAACAGTATCAAGGACAGCAATCCAAGGCATAATATTGGACAAGGACAACAGAAGCAACTCCTAAAGTTGAGAATCCATTTTCAAGTAGTGTTCGAGCATCTGCATATTAATCAATATATGCAGAGGGATATTGCCTGTCAAATTCTTCCCCGATAATTTACTAACACTACTACAATAATAGATAAATACCACACTAAGGAGGTTCACAAAGATCACGGTTTTCAGTGAAAGTGTGATAAAAAATTGTAGGCTAACTTTTTAATCTCAGTTTAAATCAAAAGCTGAGATAAAAAGTGGTGCTTAGCCACGAAAAAGAGCAAGATAATAGATCTCACTCTTGCAATGAGATGAAAGAAAAAAGATCTCACCATTATAGTGTGATAGAAGACTTTAGCGCGGAATAAAGATCTCGCTTCTGCGGTGAGATAAAAGAAAAAAGACCTCACCCTTGTGGCGTGATAAAAAACGTTGGTGCGAAAAAGGGCAAGATAAAAGATCTCGCTTTTATGGCGAGATAAAAAAACTATAATAAAACCGGGAAACTTCTGAATTTTTGTGCTCATTTAGGCGCGCTTGGAAAAAGGAAAAGTAATTGAAAGGGTGCTCAAAACTACGTCGTTTCACATCATCCTAAAATAAGCCCTAATTCCCCTCACACATTGAAGCTCACTCATCCTCCTGGCCTCTCGGCCCTCTCCGGTACACGTTTCATCTTCATCTCCATCCTCACACGCCGCCGCCTCCTCTTCGCCCCCATCCTCACACGCTGCCGCCGCCGCCTCATCTCTCTCCACCACCACCGTGAAGCAAGAAACGGAGCGCTCCTGCTCTGTTATTTCTTGTATTCCTCCATTATCCTTCACCAAAGCATTTCTCAAGGAGTGCATGTCTAACTGGACAAACAAGGTGTTGACACAAACAAGGTCTCTCTCTCTCTCTCTCTCTCTCTCTCTGAAAACCTTCGTCCCCCCCTTTCCCCCTTCCTCCCACTCTCCTCCTTCTCCCCTGTTAGTCTGTGGGTGTGTCGTGACACAGATAAACGAGGATTAAGCACCATCGGTCTCCGCCATTTACGAGCGAGAGAAGTTTCCAGAAATCAAGCCCAATTTGAGAGAACCCACGAGTAGCAACAGCCGCCATAGATACGACAACCTGGTTGCTTCTCTCTCTC
This sequence comes from Rhododendron mucronatum var. ripense, assembly GCA_019656295.1. Lineage (NCBI taxonomy): Eukaryota > Viridiplantae > Streptophyta > Magnoliopsida > Ericales > Ericaceae > Rhododendron > Rhododendron mucronatum. The sequence goes on from BPLT01000041.1 coordinate 1,871,266, forward strand.
TCTCTCTCTCTCTCTCTCTCTCTCTCGGTCCCTCCCTCTCTTGCTATACATATACGGAAAAATCTATAACTACCAATTTCAGAAAACCCTAGATTTTTTTCTAGAGAAGAAACTAGATTCGAAAACCCTTAGTTGTTTCCAGAAATTAAACCCAAAGCGTAAATCCTAGTTCTCTTATCTAGCCCTACATAAACTCCTGGTTCGTATAAATTTGTATATATGGTTTGGATTTCATTATGTGCTTAAGAGTAATTTATGCGTTCACGGAGAAGAATTGATACCTTTGAGAGTGTTCTGCTCTAGTTCCATTCAATAGAGTGTTCTGAATTTTTTTTTATTACGTGTTGCTTGTTATATTAATTTGTTTATTTAAATAGTTAGAGATAATCTGTAATGTGTGACTGAACCTTTTGATTGTCAGTGTTCCATTGAAATGAAGAGAATATGGGAGTTACAAACTGTGTCTAGTCCAAATAGGATAAAGGGGACGTGGGGGTGAGGAAAGGAGACTTGGGCGATGAGAGCCAGTTAAGTTGGGCATAGTAGTTTTACCTCTTTGTCCGAGTAGTTATTCGATACTATACCTTTTGATAATTGTAAAAACTTATTTCTCAAAGAACACTTGTGAAAAACACTTTTGTGACACGGCTTCACAAAATGGTTATATATTAGTATAGATAGATTGTAGTCATGCCTTGAAATATGATGAGATTTTAAGTATGGTGTGTTGGTTATATGCTTAACTTTACATTTTGATGATCCTTATAGTTCGTGAATTGCAGGTCAAAGGACAATTACTCTATCTTCAAAAAAAAAAAAAGAGGGGCAATTACTCTTGCAAAGATTAGTATTGAAGAGTGAGTTGAGGTGTCCTTGAAATCTAATTTGCCTTCGTATTTATCAGATGACAGAAAAGATTAAGTAGGAATTAATGTATAATATGCAATATATGAACTTATGGGTTGTTTTCTTGGTTGATTCCCTGCTGAAATTGGGTATTCATATGCTAGCATGTGCTTTTGGATGCCATACATAGCTGTTTCTAGTCAGTTGGTTAAATTTTGTAAGTTGGTTAAATTTTCCAAATGGTTATGGAACTTCTCTATTTATTATTGGTGATTCGATCCACTCTAGAATGACTAAAATATTGCTTGATCTTATGTAGATGGTACTTTCTAAATTTATAGCTCATGTGGTGTAAAAGAATCTATGTTCTTTCTCATTGCTTAGATGCTTAGTGTTGTAATGTCAAATTTTGTTCAATTTCTAGGTACCCATATCTTGCTACATGTAGAAATGGAAGATTTAAACATGCCTGTACTAGTTGTATTGTCATTACTTTTTGTCATTAGTGCTATGTTCTTACTAAATGTGACACTCTCGGGCTCTTAATTTTAGTTGTATACTCCGAAGATCCAACCTTAGTGGGTCAATCAGTTAAATTGATTTTGGTCTTATAGATTACTCTTTTGCCCCACCTTGCTGAATTACATTGTGACTACTCCACCATCATGTAAATTGCTTTACTTATGGACCAGTTCCTTCCCTCTTCCCCCGATCCAAGTCTTGTACTGATCAATTTGGGACATTGGATTGTAGAGCATGTGTTGAGAAACATGCACTTAGAATCTAGTTCTTGGGAGGTTAATAGCATTATCTAAGATTAAATTTGGGTATTAATTTAGAGATGCAAATTGTCACTATGCTAGTACAAGTTTTTTTTAACACTCATAAAGGAATATATTTACATACACAAGTGAAAAAATCCACTAGGCTTTGGGACACAGATAAGAGTTAGGAGGGACACTTGGTATGAGCTGTGGATGTAGGCAATATTGGCGAACCAAGAATATGAGTGTGCTTTTGTTGTGTGATAAGATCTTAATCTTCATGCTATTTGAAAGGACATTTATCCAAGAAAGGAAATTCGTTGATGCTAAATGAACACTCGGCCTTGGAAGGGCCTTCACTGTTCCTCTCAAGAGCTACACTCATGAGGTCTGTCTTCTTATCAGTTGGCATTACTCAATTATCCATAAGTTTTGTTTCGTTGGATTTGATTAGCATACTGCTCTTTTGTTTTACCTTTCTTTTGTTGTTTCCATAGATTGTTACTCTCTGGTACAGATCTCCAGAGGTTTTGTTGGGATCTTCTCATTACTCTACTGGAGTGGATATGTGGTCTGTGGGTTGCATATTTGGTAAAATCCTTCTACTTCATATGTTTTCTCTTGTTTGCAATTGCTATTTGTTCGATTGAATTGCCATCAAGAGACTAGAGATTAGGCTTGAGTAGATTTGTGTGTACTTGCCCCCTCAATAGATTTCTCATTGATTTCTGACTTTCTCTTGTAGCTTTCACATTAAGAGGACAGACTCTATGCAGAACAGGTACCTTGGACAATATTTTCTCCTTCAAATTTGTTTATCTTCCTCTCCAGTTGTTATAGATAAATAATGGTGCAGTCAGAGGAATGATGTACTACCGGAGGGCTTTAAAGCTTCAGGCTTTTCTTGACATGGCTTCCGAAAGTGGTAAGAGCAAGATATCTTTTGGTTTGCGTATATTACTTTCAACATTTAATTGTGGCTGAACCACCTTCATTCTGTTACATCTCAAGCCATTTGATAATTAATTTACATTATGAGTGCTCAAAGAAATTTCAATTGTTGTATTTTGGGGCCTTCAGGGACCTTAACCTTTCAGAGTCCATTTGCTAGCTTCTTCTGACACTTTATATTTAATCACGTAGAAATACTTGAAAGCTACAAAGCTGTCACAGTTGCATCGGAGGAAGATAAGAAGAGTTAAAGGTCCTTATATGCTCAATTAGAGGCTGCAGTAGACATGAAATTTACTTACGTTGCAACCTGTCAGAACTATGGAAATTAGAAGCGGAGCGGAGATTGTCACGGAACAGATATTTTGAATTTGATGGTTAAGTACGTTTCCCTCCAATTCAGTGGAACTTTTCTGCAAATTTATTTCTTCTAAGTGCTTGGTTCCTTGGTTCATTTATCTGTGAACCTAAATCCTACTGTTTCCTATTTAGCAATCCATCCCTCCGTGTGGCATATATCGACGAAGCTGAGGAGAGGGATAATGGAAAGGTGCAGAAGGTATACTATTCTGTATTGGTGAAAGCTCTTGATAATCTTGATCAGGTAATCATACTCTTCGAACATTGAGCAGAAATGTATATTGAGTGTCCGTCACCGTTTACCCTAAAGCCCAAACAACACATCAGCTGGGGTCAAATACTTAATAAGGAGCTAGGGTTATACCCCCATAGTCAGTTTTGAGTCCATCTCTGCTTTTTTATGAGCAAACTGATTTTGTCATAATCCTAGTGTAACATTACCAGTGGATTTATGCCAGTTATACTTCTTGAATGTAAAAGTTCAGCAAACTGTGGTCTATCGGTCGTTACTGCCTTAATATGGATAAGTGTTTGACTCTTTGTTGCCTGCAGTGTATAGCTGATTTTGATTTTCTTTCTTTGGTTGACCATTTGAAGTTTGTTTTCGATTTACCTTACATCTTTGTTCCACTTTAATTAATATTACGCTGTTACCTTTCCATGATTATTCCTTGAAGCTGAAATTGCAAGGAGACAAGCTTTGTTTCCTGGAGACTCTGAGTTCCAGCAGCAGCTTCACATATTCAGGTATATTTGTTAAGTGTTGGCTAGTTACTTGCCTTCCTATAGTAGAAACCCTGGTAGGCAGCCAGGCAGGTGTCCTGGCTTTTACTTCTCTTGGATTTTGGTTATGGTCTTGAAGCAATTTGGTCTGGGCCTAAGCTATGCTATTTATCGAAGTCATCCAGTGGTCCGGGCCTATGCTATGCTATTTATTGTGTTATTCTAGAACTGATTGGTACGTAACATATGGCTCTGGAATTTGGGCTGTTTTTTGGTGGGGATTTCAAAGCAGAACAAGAGACAACTTTTTGCTGCTGTTTCTACTTCTATTGATGCTGCTGCTTTTTGCTTGGAGTTCTTGATCTTATATATGCCTGAGTTTGGTTCTATAGATGTATTTTCTGCTACTTTTTGCTTGGAGTTCTTGATGCTGCTACTTTTTGTTTTCTGGTGGATTTAGGCATGCTCTGAGAATGACGAAGTGCTTGAAATTGGCTTCAGAGAATGACGAAGTGCTATTCGTTGTAGCTTAGGACATAACTCCATGCTTGTGGTTCAAGTTTTCTTTGTCCTTTTTCTTGTTGAAGCTTTTGTTCTGCAGTTTTTATGCATTTTCAGAAATTTGATTGATCTTAGATTGAAAGTAGGCTTTCTGGCACGATATTTTTATCTATGACATGTTTTGTGCAAGATGTAATATCAGTTATGCATATTTCGTATTGCTATGTCTTTTGTTTTGGAGAAGATAGCTACGGGCTGAATACATATTTTATGTGTATCTATTATTGGTTAGAGATTTGGGCATTTTTTAAATGCAAAAAAAAAAAAAAAAAGTATCTTTCAATCACGGTTCTAGACTGTGATGATAAGAACATTTAATCACGCTTTTAGACAAAAACCGTGATCTAAAAACCACAAAAGACCATGCCTAACTATTTTCCATCTCATTTTTTAGACATGAAAGATCACAGTTTTTTGTGGTGATTGTTATCTACATACAATCACGGTTTTTTAAGAAAAGCGTGATAAAAAACCTAGGATGGAACACGCGGGTGAGTTTCCATCTCGGTTTTGCCTAGAAACGATCACACTTTTTGGGTGTGATTGTTTCTATCTTTCAATCACGGCTTAAAACAGTGATAAAAAAGAGTGATTTACAATCACACTCAAATCTATCACGGTAGCGCGAGTGTGATGGAAAACTAACAATCACTGCTAATAGCTGTGATTGTTATGCTTTATTGTAGTAGTGTAAGTACCAGGACCATAGAATATGCAATACAGTAGAGTGAGACTACACTAGCAATTACTAATCCTGCAACTCACAGAAGCAAAGTCAGATGTGCATTGTTAAGTCTTAGAAAACTTGAATCACAGAAACCAAATCAAGAAGCAAAAGGTGCGGCCTTTTTACTGTACAAACAACCAAGCTTAAGAAAAGATAAATAAAGCATAGAGATTGCTTCTGGGGTTTTTTTCCCCTGTGGCTGCTCGCTAAACCAAAAAAGGGGCTATAAACAGGTTTAAAACAAATGACGGGAACTAAGTCCCAGGAAAGCCTACTTTTGTTGTAGTTATATGAAGTATGGCATGGCGAGAACTTAAACATAAATACAGATAGAAGGTCACATAGGAACAAGTTACAAACTCAATCAAAAGCCAACTCATTCCAGACCTAGAAATCGACTGTAATCTCCACGGACGGACCCAATCAACAATTTCACTTAGGAACAAGTTACAAAAAGAAATTGAGCTCATCTACAACCATGAAAGAAAGGGCTTCAAATCTTGAATAGAATTACAAATTCCTTTGCAAGCTTGAGTAGTTGAGTTAACCCATCTTTCACATATCAGTCTTCAAAAAGCTTAAAGAGTAGTTTCAGTGATTTTCTTTCTTTACATTTCTTTGCACGCTTGTATAATCTACCTCCTTTCGATTCAATTGTACAGAATTGAACAAGTTAAGGTAATCATATGAACCAACATCAATCATATTTGAAAACTTGACCTTAATATATAGCAGAGCTACATACATGGACATCTAGATTTCCATATAAGGTGACAAACCCGTTCACATCTTCCTAACGTAGTAATGGGAGATCAGCAGAATTAGATTTTAAGCTTCATTTTCTAGTATGTTTTCTTAGCAAATAAAGAAAGCTAGTCCCCTTTAACTCCATTCCTTAATTTTCTCATTAACCAAGCTGACCATAAATATATTCTCCTCCAAAACCCCCATATCACACTCTAAACTCATCGCAATACTCAAAAGAAGATCAAAAGACACAACTTTTACTTGAACTCAATTGATTCTTTCAAAATTACAAAAACAATGGCATCTATATGCAATCACACAACCACATGTACATCCGTACGTACACACACACACATATGTGGACTAGGGCGTTATGAATATAAAGGCAGGGACAAATCTTCCTGAGCAACAGGAACTTGATCAACACATACCTACAGTGTACATGTAAAAGTACATATAGGGCAAATCATCAAATAAAAAACAAAAGCAGCCATGAAAAGAAAAACATATGAGAACAAAGAAAAGATAAATTGATAAAATTAGAGCATTCATAAGGGCATATCCAACCCCTACTCAAAATAATAAGATATACGACAGATTCAATCAACACTTAACAAGCAAAATATTTCTATGAATCCAACTAGAGTGTCAAAATTACTCAGTTAGCAATCAAAATTCAGGCAATACACACACTAACTGTATACCAAATCAAAAAACTCAGAGCGTATACAACAGAGTAAGAGAATAAAATACCGAGATCATAATTCGCATGGACACAAGATCCATTTGAGAGTACAGAGCGATCGATCCAAGTGACCTTAAACTGAAGACTTGAAAAAGCAAAGAATTAATTACACACATACAAATGCATAATATCTATATGTCTATGTATACGCACAAAGAGAGAGAGACTCTCGAAATTAGGGCATAAAAGAGGATTCGACAAAATCAAACACAGAGAGAGACTCTCGAGTCGCGAAATTAGGGCTGAAAAGAGAAATCAAAAGATATGAACGCCAGAGTCTCTCGAAATTAGGGCTTAAAAGAGAAATCAAAAGATTTGAACGCCATAGACTCTAGAATCGACAAAATCAAACACACACAGAGAGACTCTTGAAATTAGGGCAGAGAAATCAAAAGATTTGAACGCCATAGACTCTAGAAATTAGGGCTTAAAATAGTATTGACAAAGTCGAAGAAAGATTCAGATTTACAGTTCTTTGAGCTCAAATAAGAGATTCAGGTAGATCCGATTTTGAGTAGAAACTTACTCGGCGTTGGAGGAAGCGCCGATGTACATGCCCCAATGACGCCGGTACCAGTTTTCAAATGTCGTGAGATCCCCTTTTTCATGTAGTGGTTTTCTGAAGCAAGAATAGAATCAGGACTTTTAGGGTTTGCTATGAACGAGATGAGAGAGACAGTGAACGAGATGAGAGAGAGAGTGAACGAGCCGAGAGAGAGAGAGCTTACACTGGTTTGAGATATGTCATCTGTCCAGGAGAGGCAAGGGCGAGAACGTGAGAGAGAGAGAGCTTACACTGGTTTGAGATCTGTCCAGGAGAGGAGAGGAGAGAAAGGGAAAACGGCCAGAGCAGGTGCGTGTTTCCAAGAGAACCAGGGCTTTTTCGATCTCTGGGCTTTGGAGACGAAGGAGGCCGGCGAAAGTATTTTAACTTTTCACTCCGCGCCCCCGCACTATAAAATTTTACTTTTACCGGGGTTTTTGTCAAACGCGGGAAAGGAAATGCCGAGAAAAGTCATTTTTGTTGTAGTGAAAGTGTTCTTGATGACATGCAACTGAGTAACGATTTCTTTGATATCTGGTCGAACTCTTGGTAGTTCTTCTGAACAAGCTATTCCCACTTTAAGAATTGAAGTCAAACACTCCTGAACTTCGTGAATGCTAGCTGGGCTTTGATTCTGAGAGCTGTTGATGCTTAAGCTTGCCTCTCCCATTACTACTTGTTGAAACAATGTTGGATCGACAATGTTTGCTACTTGTTCAGCCATAGCCATCTCAACAAACTTGTGGAGAGTCAGACTACCCTCGAACATGGCATCTGTCGGTCTCTTCCCTGTGAACATCTCCAATAAGAGAATACCGAAACTGTACATATCACCCGACGTTGATACTTCATTTCCCATGCCATACTCTACAATCCATCCATCATAAAGATAAGAATATTGCAAATCTGCTTGATAAGCAGCCTTTTAAGGAATAGTAAAGAAACTTTAGCAGACAATTCTTAGATGGATACTCCTAATTTTATGTCTCGAATAAGACTAAAAAGAGTTATGTTGACTTCTTTGCTTCTAACTAGATCACGAATAACAACATTTGGTTTTGCCTGTGCCATCTGAAATGCCTAATTTGAATCACGCCTGATTGGTTCATTATGAATTTTTTGGGTACATGTATATTTCATTAAAAAGCCCGAACATAACGTACAACAAAACCAAGGGTCATACCCTAGCATACAAGAAGGAACCCTTAATTACCAGAGCATCAAAACAAAGAGAGCTAAATTTTCTAAGTAGCCATCTCCTAACCATAAACTTATCAATTATCCTTATATTTGTTGTAGGTTTGTGGTACTCACGTAATAAATTAAGAAATTAAAAAGTTTCTACTTTCTTGAAAAGGAAAGATACTAACAGAAACCTGAGGAGATAGTGTTCTTTGAATGCCGGTTAATTCATGTAAAATGATCTAAGAATATATACTAGCTCTACCCTAAAATAAAAAGGCGTGGGTACAACCTGTAATCAAGAAAGCAGTAAAGTTAAGAAGATACAATTGTTGGCCGGTTATTTATTTTTTAGGCTAATGTGTCTTGGTTATAACAAAGAAAGAAACTTACTCCATCTCCATTTCAAGAAACAATCTAGACACTTTCTGCTTAACTCAACTCTAATACTTTTGAAAGCAAGATGATGCAGTGGGGAGTAAAACATAAGAACCAGCAGCTTTACTTCTGTGTAGGGGTTACCAGACTCAAAGGAGAAGTGAATTAAATCTAAAATTGAAGGAAGTGAAGGAGAACAGAAACACAAAATGAGTCTAAGGGATACATTTACCTGGAGCTGCATAACCAGATGACCCACGTAAGCCAATAGAACTTGATTGATTTGCAGAAGCAATACATGTTGCATCTATAAGGAATCTTGCTAACCCAAAATCACCTACATGTCCAACCATTTCATCGTCAAGAAGAACGTTACTCGGTTTCAAGTCACAGTGAACTATTGGTTCTGAGCAGTGGTGGTGAAGATAAAAAAGAGCAGAAGCAACATCAAACGCAATATTTAACCTCTTTAGAAGGTTTAAACTCTGCGGCTTGTTGTGTGCATCATCTTCTTTGTCATTTGGATGCAACCACTCTTCAAGGCTCCCATTGACCATGAAATTGTAAACCAGAGCCTTGAACTCGTCACCTTTATAGTCAACACTTGAACATGCAGTGAGGACATGTACAAGATTCCGATGTCTGATGCTCCTTAAGGCCTTACACTCGGCAATGAAGCTCTTGGCAGCTCCCCGCGATTGAAGGTTTAATACCTTCACAGCTACTAGTTTTTCACCTTGATCAAGTTCAAGAATTCCTTTGTACACCGAACCAAAACTACCCATGCCGATTAGATTGGCTGAAGAGAACCCATTGGTCGCTTTTAATAGACTCCGGTAAGACAACATAGGAAACGAGTGGCAAAAAAACCTGAAAGATCGTACCTCTGTTTTCTTTTTAAACCAACAAAGATACACGAAATATATCATTAAAAGTAGACATACAAGCCCAAAGGACGATGGGAGTACCAACTTCACGACGTGAGTAAATTTCTTCCTGGCGAATCCCTTGGATTGGCAATTGCGTAGTTTTAAATCAGGTATACCACCACAAAGCTTCTTGTTTCCCTCAATAGAAATAGCTGCCGCAATCGTAAATATGCCTCGTTTTGGTACTTCTCCATCAAAATCATTGAATGATATATTTAGTTTTTGTAAGAAATGAAAGCCCTCTAAATAGTTTGGGATTTTTCCCGAGAAATCATTCCTAGAGATGTCTAGATCCACTAAGCCTCTCAATTGGCTCAAAGTTGATGGAAGGACTCCCCAGAACATGTTGCCCTTCAAATTAAGAGATACCAATTTCACACAACTACCAAGGCTGCTTGGAATATTACCAACCAACATATTCTCAGAAACATTTAGTGTTCCAAGATTTTTTAAAACCCCAATTTCCATGGGGATAACACCAGTCAAGTTGTTATGAGATAGGTCTAGATAAAACAATGATGAGAGACTAACAACTCCTTTGGGTATGGTTCCACTAAGACTGTTTTTGGCAAGCGTAAGCTTCAACAACATCTGGCATTTGCTCAAACTCGACGGGATGCTTCCCTGAAGATTATTTTCGGATAGATCTAGAGTTAGTAACAAGGATAAGTTTCCGAAGGAGGACGGGATGTCACCATAGAATCTATTACCTCCGAGAGACAATTGATGCAGGTCCTGAAGCTTCCCAAAATCAGCAGGAATGTTACCTGTCAAATGGTTGTTCTGTGTTTCAAGTAGCTGCAAATTTACCAGATTCCCTATCCCTCTTGGGATGCTCCCATACAGCTTATTGTCCTCCAAGTATAAGGAACTAAGATGAATGGAGAAATTAGTAATTGCTTCAGGAAATACCCCTCCAAAACCGTTGCTGTTTAGCTCCAACAGATTCAACTCGGTGGCATTGATCAAAGAGGAGAGAAAACTCAAGTCATCTGCTTCCCCTAATCCTAGATGATTAAAACCAACACTTAACCACTGAAGATTACGCAGCTTATCCAAAGAAGGCATTTTCCCACTAAGGCTGTTGCTTCCCAGCCCAAGGTAATATAGATTGGTGGCATTAGATATTGAACTAGGAATGGATCCAGTCAACAAGTTTATCGAAACTCCAAGGAACTCGAGATTAGGAAGTGAAGTTCCTAGGTTCGAGGGAAGAATCATTTGGATTTGGTTCCCTGTGATGTCGAAAACCTTAATGGAAGATATATTAAATAACGAGGAAGGGATTGTACCCACGAACCTGTTCTCACCTAACGCAAAAATTTCCAAGTTTGTCAATTGGCCTAGACCATCAGGTATCTTCCCACCAATACTATTAAAGGTTATTATGAGGGTTGTTAGAGATGAAAGATTACCAATAGTTGGAGGCATACCTCCTGTTAGATTGTTTTTTTCAACATAAAATTCCTTGAGTTTAGATAGGCGACCGAGCTCCGTTTGAATGTTTCCCGTTAGCCTGTTTGCACTAAAATCAAGGACAACAAGATTAGAGCAACGAGAGAGATTGGCTGGAATTTCGCCGGTAACTAAATTATTATACAGTAACATGGATTTCAGTCTGCGTAAGTTGCCGATTTGTTGGGGGATGTTATGGCTCAAGCTATTGTTTTCCAAGCTTAACCTCACAAGGAAACTTAAATTTCCAATGTGAGGCGAAATGGACCCTGTTAGTTTTGCATTACTAAGGATTAACCTTGTGACCCTTTGGGGTTGACGGCCACATGTTACACCAACCCATTGGCAGAAGTAGACGGATCCATTCCAAGAGTTCAGTATCCCAAGGGGATCGCCAGTGATCTCGGCCTTGAATGCTAGTAAGGCTAGTCGGTCGGTCTTGTTGCCATAGTGCACATAGTCGGGTATTGTACCCACAATGAAGAGAAGAACAAAAAACATGAACAGAAAAGGGGAAAATGAAGGTGGCGGTAACAGACCCATGTGTTGGAAAGGTCTGCGGTGGAGCGGATTTTGCTGCTTACTTTGTGTTGAATCTGAAAAAGAAGAAGAAGAGGCTGGTGCAAGGAAATTGGAAGTGAACGCTGAAATTTTCTGGTGGAGTTGTTTGAATGGGATGTTGGGTTGAGCTAATTAAGCTTGCACTTCTCCAAGTGGTGGAGCCCTGTGTTTTTTCCCTGCATGTTCACCTATCAGAAATTGATGGGGGGAAATTATTTTTGAGTTTTTGGGGCGAAATGAAGTAAATGAAAAGGAAATGTTTTGTTTTTTTGGGCATTCTTTGGATCGAGAAAAATTTCCGTGCCTGGTGGGTACCCTGTGGTGCCCACTCGGCATATCCGGGCCGTCCATTTCTGTTTTGGATGGCTTGGATTTGGAGAGAGAAACAAGAGATAGAGTGGTGGGTGAGAGGAGAGAGAGAGTTTCAATCTGAGCTGTCCAAACACACTTTTGAATGGCCCAAATGGACTGCTCGGGCACCATGTGGGCACGGTCACGTGGTACCCACCCGGTACTGAAAAATTTCTTTTTTGGATCAAAGAATTTTGTTAGGAGGTGAAAAACTTTGTTCAAGGCTTCAGGAACCTAGTATAAAAACAAGATTTTCTACAAAATCTTCCTGACTTTTTGGTACGGCCTATTTTATTATTTGCTCTTAATCATGAAAAGATTTGCGTCGAATTTTTACACCACATGCAGCATTCGTCTCGATGAGAGGAATAAAAAAAGTATAAAAAATATGGACCAAAAAACACCACATAAGATGGCGAAAAAATCCAAAAGTTTAGTCTATATTTTTAAAATTAAGAAAACTAATTAAAAAAAAATGCCAAACGGGTTAGAGAGGCCCTGAAGAAAGTATGGCATGTGTGTTTGGGTGTCTATTTCTTGCCAACTTTGTTCGGGCTTAGGAAAGTATACAAGCAGTCGCCTTGAACATTCATTCTTGACAATGATGTTTTTCTCCAAATATTCTTCTTCAATTAGTTGTTATTATCACTCAAGCTTATGAAATCTTTTCCTAAAAAAAAAAAAAACCACATAAAATAGACCTATTTGATGAAGTCTTGACGAAATTTCTTAACTAATGAGGTGATAACTTTTTCTTTCCTTTAGTGCATGTTTCTAAGCCATTAGTCTTGAGGAAATTTCTTAACTAATGTGGTGATAACTTTATCTTTCCTTTAGTGACTCAGACGAGTCTATCTAATTGGCCCAAGTCAGTCTTCGCTGAAATTGACACCAGCCGTTGTATTCTCGAATGAAGTTTCATTCAGTTATTGATTCGAGTTTTATTGGATTTGGATCAGATTCGAGTCTTATTATATTCGGATCGGATTCGGATTTGTCAGATCTAGATCAGATCCAGTACATTGACAAGCCAAGGGGGAAATTGCATCCATCAGTCTTCAAATTTCCATACGTGTTACGGATCGCTTTCTTAAGTACTCACCCCATCTCAATTTTTTAGTGTTTTTGAGAGTCCGTGCCACTTTTTAATTGATTATGTATATCTTGGATCCGGTTTCTCTGCATTATAAGGATGTGCGGTTCCCTGTGAAACGTTCATATTAACAACCAATGGTTCAGATTTGTTGAATCTTTTACGGATAAAAGTCTTTTATTACCCATACAAGATTGAAAACAAATATGAACCATTAAAAACACTATTCGACAGTTACGATCACTTGGACCGCACCTCTGTAGTATAAACCTGGACTGCACACAAGCCAAATTCTTATTATCTTATAATCTATAATGTTTTATGTGATTTTAAAATTTTTGTTTAATAGTATAAATCTAAACAATTTAAAATCCGGTTGGGATGGAACGAGGGTTAAAAAATGGGGATGAAGAAAGTACATTGTTTGTAATCCCCACCAGGTGGCACGCATAGCGTTACAACAAATCTGCCTTCAAAATATTATTGAGGTACTCGGGCAAGGTATAACATCTCTTGGGGCAACTTGAATCAATATAACTCAAATGTCTTTGGCTATTCTGGGGTAATTTCCAACTTAGTGGGGTCAGGCGACCCCACTTGCCATAACGTAGTCAAACTGGTAAAGTGTTACTCCACTAACTTTGCTTACAGAGAAATTTTTCGGTGCTTGGTGGGCATATCTCACGTAGTATTCGCTCGGCACATTCGGCCATCCAATACACTTTTGGATGGCTCAGGTTGAAACATTTTCTCTCCCCTCACCCCAACACTGTCTCTTTCCTTTTTTTTTCTCTCCAAATCCGAGCAGTCAAAAAACGCAATGGACGGCTCGGATGCACCGAACAGGCACCACGTGGTACCCACCCGACACTGAAAAATTTTCCGTGCTTATAGGTATTACAATGTTCAATTGTTGATCGATTAAGTTGTGTTGTTCCCGGTGTTCCTTTCCACAGATTGTGTGGCAGTTGTCTCCATTGGGAATTAATATGAACTCAATTCAAGGTGATTCGTTTCTAAGTTGGTGGGACAATCTGCTGGTGGAAAGGAATAGCTGAAAAGAAGGAGATGTGGGCAGCTGTGGGATCAATTGTTTGGAGAATCTGGAAATGCAAGAATGACGCCGTCTTTAACGATAAAATGTGGAGACCGGATGAAGCTTGCACTACTGCTATTAAGGACGCAACCGAATTTCTGGTTGCTAATGAAGGTGGACGCAGACCAGTAGAAGTAGAAGCAGGTCGGGTAGCAGCTACAGAAGTTTGTAGGAATGCAAGCGAGCTTTGTTCGAAGAGGTGGCAATTTGGTGGCACACGCTGTGGCCAAGAATGCTTTGAGAGGGAGTGGGGTCCGTTCATGGAATCCCGGCTTTTCCATCCACTTTGTGAGGATGAGAGCCCCATATGATGTATTTGATTTTCATTGTTTCCTGGTTCTAATAAAATCTCTCCTAAACTGTGGCCAAAAAAAAAAAAAAAGGTTGTGTTGTTCCTACTTCCTTGTATTGGAATTTTTCCCAGTACTGGAATTTTATGAATGTATGTATAAAATTCGTATTTGTATCCATATAAAAACAAAACGCAACGTGAAAAAGAAAATTGGTATTAAGTCCAAAAGTAGGTGCTTATTGGGCCGTTTAGTGTTGCTTAGATTTTAGTAAGCTTTACAGTCCACTAATTTAAAAGTGTTACGGTCTAAGATTCACTAATTTAAAAGCGTTACGGTCTAAGGTAGAGGTGTCTAAGGTAAAAGCATTACGCGCCTCCCTATGCTCTCTCTCTTCTCAACTACTTGTGGACAAATGGTTTTTTTAGGCAAGGTATATGTATACATGTTTGATTCGTATTTGATCGACATATCTTTTTTCAAAGAAAGATATGCTCATCTTAGGTATTGATTGGTATTTGATCGACATGATGTTTTTGCACAGTTGTAGTTTTCGATGAGCTCCACAAAATGTATGGTTTTGATCATTGTTGTGGGTCCGAGACAGGCTCGTGAAAAAAAAAAAAAAACTGGACTGGATGGGACCCAGTCAAACTGAACTGGACCTTAACCCCATGCTAAGTAGACTTATTACGTTGATTTCTGCCCAATTCTCTTTCATGCATTTTTCTTGTAAGGTCGTAATTGACCGAACTACATGAATAACACTATACAAATTCAAAACGATTTAAAATGATTAATGCCTTATTTGGATGGTATTTTGAAAAAAAAAATTGAACTCAACAAACATTCATTGCCCGTACTTAATTTCAATCATTTCTCTCTCCAATTATTACTCTAATTTTTCTCTCTACTCATTATCCAAAAACCAAACTACAAATTCTTCAAAATACCATCCAAACAAGGCATAAACCAGTTTAGTGGGTTGTTGCTTGCATGGCCTCGGGGGCTTTCTACGTAGGAACTTTTGGATGGCTGAAGTGGAATAAAAATTAGAAGTGACAAAAAGACAAATGTGGACCAGATTTTTCTCTTAACTCTTTTCGGGGCCGACTATTCGTAGCCCTCTATTTTTTTCTTTAGCCCACTTCTTCACATAGCCCATTTCCAATATTTTAGAAACAAAAAATTTCTCCATATAACCCATTAAATGTACCTAATCTTCCCATTATACCCTTCCCCTCTCAAAAATTACACTTTAACTCCCATTTACGTCTCCCACCCCCGGCCATTGCCACCACCTCCACCTCCACCTCCATAGCCACCACCGCCACTCCTGCTAGAACACCACTGCCTCTCTCTCTCTCTCTCTCTCTCTGTGAGTATATACAAACATGTATGTATATAAACAATAACAGCAAATAGATCACTTTCGGAAACATGTCGAAAATATGTACAAAATTCGGTAACCAATTGCCGAACTATATATACGAAAATCATACATAACATTTCGATAAATGGCTTTGAAAACAAGATTATATTTCGGTAACTACATGTCAAAAATATGTTCAACCTTCGGTAAACAACTGTCGAACTACTATATACGAAAATCGTACATATATTTCGGTAAATAGTTGTTGAAAACAAGATTATATTTCGGTAACTACATGTCAAAAATGCATACAACAAATTTGACATGGGCTTGAATAAGCTTTTGCCGAATCTTCCATATGAGAAATTTTTCGATGCCGGTTGGGTATATCCCACATGGTACCCACTCGGTACATCCGGGTCGTCCAATACAAGATCAAGTAAATACGAAGATACAAACATGAATCCACGATGTATGTATATAGCCAACGCTAGTTACCAAATCTTGGATGAGAAAGCTTGATGCCTTCGATGTTCTTTTATGTAGTTGGGTTTTAGGACTCATCTACGTTGATTGTTCACACAATGGAAAGGTCGAGAGATGAGTGGACCCCTTCTAGTGGAGTACCCATTGTATATCAAGTCCCGTCCATGTTCCCTCACGACAGTTAAAGTCACAAAATCTTACAGTACGATTCTTTCACATTAGCCGAATGTGAATGTAACTTCTAGTCTGTTTTGTCTGAATTTAATTGGCTTCATTGGGTTACAATTAGATGCCTAAAATTTGATTATGCATTGTTTGAACAATATGAATTCTGAAAAAACAATTTCCACGAAACGCATTATGTTATTTCAAAGAGTCTTGGAGCAATGTGTGGTTTTTTATGTTCTTAATCAGAGGCATTGTCTGTTAAAGGATCATGTAAATATATATAATCATCGAATACACAGTACTCCTTTGGTTGGTTGATCATCTCTGCAATCCTATTTCTATTTCCCATTGCTCAAGATTATTCTGTGCAGCCTCTTTAATCAGATCTGAAACTTTAAAATATCGATCAGTATTTGCTCACAAAGTTAAACCTTTTGCTTTTGAATTGATTTTCCGTCGGTAGTATGTCAAAGTAGTTAGCATCTACAGCGAAAATTTCCCAAGCTGAAAAAGGCCGCGTTCTGCTAAAATTCTACATTTTATGATCAGATTAAAATGTACATACTCGAAAAGGCGAGAGTTGTTCATGTTGAAGAGCTGTTGCTCCAAGCTCATGTGCTCGGATCCAGTACTAGCCCCTCCCCAGCTCCCCTTACCCCTCAGAAATAGGATATTGTAAGTTTGTCATGTCCAAAAGATATACGATAGTGTAAGTTTGCCATGTCCAAAAGAACATAAAATGCATTATGTATCCAAATGTGGTTACCAAAGTATCACTGCAAACAAAAAGTGTCTACCGGACGTGTCTGTGGGAAATTGTGTTGCATTCTTACCCAGAGGCTAGTCGATCTCTTGCTTGGCTAGTTTTTCAGGTCAAGGGTGTAATAGTAAAAAATCAACCAGACATTTCCCAGAAGACGTGGGAGACGGGAGAAAGGAAATGACAAACAGGAAGACTTGAAAAGGAAAAGACTAATGGGAAGACCTAAAAAGACTAATGGGAAGACTTGAAAAGGAAACTAGAAGACGGGAGAAAGGAAAAGACTAATGGGAAAGCCAAAAAAGACTAATGGGAAAGACTTGAAAAGGAAACGTGGAAGACGGGAGAAAGGAAAAGACAAACGGGAATATTTTGTCCGATCCAAATTAAGGACGAGAGAGGGTCCAATTCCAATCGGAATTATAAAGTGACAACAGACAGTAAATTTAGCAAAATGAAAATACTAATTCATGGTGGCAGTAAAATTTTGACTGAAGGTGGAGGACTCGGGGGCCCTGTGGTGACCCAAGTCACCACAGGGATGTAGTTTGTCAAAATGGTGCCGTTTTACTGCAAAAAGAAATGGGAAAAAAAGGGCTGCAAGGCCCTGTTTGGTGACAAGGATAGGGAAAAAATTAAGTGCTCTAATTTTTAATTTGTTTGAACAAGTGTAAAGATCTTGTTTTTCTTATCATTTTATCTTAAAGGGTCATAATTAATTTTTGACTCTAGGACTCTCGTTAGTTAGTCCTAAGAGATATTTGGTTTTACAAATTTCTTAGGACTAACCAACGAGAGCCCTAGAGTCAAAAATTATTTATAACCCCATAGAATAAAATGATCATAAAATAAGATCTTCGCACCCGTTCAAACAGATTGAAAATTGGAGCACTTAACTTTTTAATCCTATTTTTTTAATGTATAAATGGTTTATAGATTGTTTAACAATAAAGTGTTCTAATTTTCAATCCGTTTGAATGGGTGTGAAGATTTTATTTTTATGATCATTTTATTCTAAGGGGTCATAAATCATTTTTGACTTTAGGGCTCTCATTGGTTAGTCCTAAGAAAGGTCGAGAGATGAGTGGACCCCTTCTAGTGGAGTACCCATTGTATATCAAGTCCCGTCCATGTTCCCTCACGACAGTTAAAGTCACAAAATCTTTCAGTACGATTCTTTCACATTAGCCGAATGTGAATGTAACTTCTAGTCTGTTTTGTCTTAAAGGATCGTGTAAATATATATTAATCATCTCTGCAATCCTATTTCTATTTCCCATTGCTCAAGATTAGTCTGTGCAGCCTCTTTAATCAGATCTGAAACTT
The DNA here is from genome assembly GCA_019656295.1 of Rhododendron mucronatum var. ripense. Classification (NCBI taxonomy): domain Eukaryota; kingdom Viridiplantae; phylum Streptophyta; class Magnoliopsida; order Ericales; family Ericaceae; genus Rhododendron; species Rhododendron mucronatum. The sequence goes on from BPLT01000041.1 coordinate 1,889,681, forward strand.
TAAAATATCGATCAGTATTTGCTCACAAAGTTAAACATTTTGCTTTTGAATTGATTTTCCGTCGGTAGTAACAGCGAAAATTTCCCAAGCTGAAAAAGACCGCGTTCCGCTAAAATTCTACATTTTATGATCAGATTAAAATGTACATACTCGAAAAGGCGAGAGTTGTTCATGTTGAAGAGCTGTTGCTCCAAGCTCATGTGCTCGGATCCAGTACTAGCCCCTCCCCAGCTCCCCTTACCCCTCAGAAATAGGATATTGTAAGTTGGTCATGTCCAAAAGAAATACGACAGTGTAAGTTTGCCACGTCCAAAAGAACATAAAATGCGTTATGTACCCAAATGCAGTTATCAAAGTATCACTGCAAACAAAAAATGTCTACCGTACGTGTCTTTGTGGGAAATTGTATTGCGTTCTTACCCAGAGGGTAGTCGATCTCTTGCTTGGCTAGTTTTTCAGGTCAAGTGCGTAATAGTAAAAAATCAACTAGACATTTCCCAGAAGACGTGGGAGACAGGAGAAAGGAAATGACAAACAGGAAGACTTGAAAAGGAAAAGACTAATGGGAAGACCTAAAAAGACTAATGGGAAGACCTAAAAAGACCAATGGGAAGACTTGAAAAGGAAACTAGAAGACGGGAGAAAGGAAAAGACTAATGGGAAGGCCTGAGAAGACTTGAAAAGGAAACGTGGAAGACCGGAGAAATGAAAAGACTAATGGGAAGGCCTGGGAAGACTTGAAAAGGAAACGTGGAAGACGGGAGAAAGGAAAAGACAAACGGGAATATTTTGTCCAGTCCAAAATTAAGGACGAGAGAAGGTCCAATTCCAATCGGAATTATAGAGTGACATCAGACAGTAAATTTAGCTAATTAAATGAAAATACTAATTCATGGTGGCAGTAAAATTTTGACTGAAGGTGGAGGCATACGCAATGCGGTGGGAATGTGGCTACAACGACAAAAAGTGTCGTGGTCCTCTGGACCCCTAAACATTGTCATGAACAGGTAGGGGTGTAAACGAGCCGAGTTGAAACGAGATTCGTAGTGTTCGAGCTCGGCTCGTTTATTAATCGAACCTAAAACTCAAGCTCAAGTCTGGTTGCAAACTTGCCGAGCCCTTAATGAGCCACGCTTAGTTAATTTACTTAATGAGCCTCTTTAAACGAGCCGAGCTTATACAAACGAGCTGAGTTTTTGAGTGTCGAGCTCGGCTCGTTTAGTAAATGTCCCCAAAACTCGAGCTTGAGCTCGGCTTGATTACTAAACAAGTCAAGCCGACCCGAGTTACGAGCTGATCGATTCGTTTGCGACCCTATGAACAGGTCTACATGGAGGTTGTTGGGATAAGTTGAGACAAATAGGTAGTGAGATGAAAGTAATAAGTTGATAGAAAAATTATTAAAAACTGTGCACTGAGAGTGGCGTGGTTCTAAAAACCCCATGTGAACAAAGTCGTGTCCTTGAGGAAAATTGTTGTCCAGAGGTCAATCTCATGCTTGTCTAGTTAGAGTGGCTCCAAATCGGTTTTTTTGTTTCTGCTCTTTTAGCCAAGTATGTAACATTCATTGAGTTGGCACATTTTTGACAATTTACTAATGATTGAAAGGACAGATGTGCTTGGCTAGATTTTTTTTATTGTCCAAATGGATTAAACAGGCTAAAATTCACAAAAGTACGGATTTCGATATAGGTAATTCTTCTCATACATATATCAACTAAAAGTTTACTTAGCAAAAATAACCTGTTTGGAGCCCTTAAAATATTGACAACTTTGTTGGGCAAACCCACCCTTAACCCCATCCTAGATACACAAGCAGATTGCGTTCTTAGAAAGAATCACATTTTAAGAGTTCAATACTGCTGGGAAACGAGCCCCGACTTTGTTCGGGTCGAGGTAGGGAGTACAGAATAGAGCACCAAATGGACTGAGGTAGGGAGTACAGAATAGAGCACCCAATAGTTACCCAGTCGAGACTTGGGTTGGGGTACGGTGGTACGACAAAGCTCGCCCCACCCTGCCCCATTGCCGTGCCTAACCAAGAGTCATACAAATAGAAGTCGAAGAAAGGATTCTGTGAACATCATTACGATGACACATCGAAATCACAGTACATTTTGTTAGCAAGGTGTTGCCAAATTTTCTGGTTTCTATCCAATCGTTAAAGAAATGCCAATCGACAGAGAAATGATTTATGAGTGCTGGAAATATGGGTGAATTATGAAATGATGTTTGGTTCCTTGCTGTGTTTTAGAACTTCTTTGGAAGCAAACGTAGTAATATGGAGTGAATGGAGATGGAAATCCAAGACTAATAAAAGGGACTTTTATTGATCTCCAAGTAGAAGCACAGAATCGACAGGGTATAACGTAATCGACAAAGTACAATTTGTTACTCCATCTGTCTCTTTTTAAGTGTCCTGTTTCGTAACTCCAATTTATTAAAAAGACATCATCATTATATTTTTCACATCAATTTTTCCCTCCACTTTCCTTACTTACCCATCTTCATTACACTTTTACTCACAAACTTTTCAAAATGGAATCTACTTTTAGGGACAAAATAAACAATGCACCAACTTTTATCTACTAACTTTACAAAACGAATACTTATTAAGAGACAACCCAAAATGAAATACTGGAGTATAAATAAGGGACGGAGGGAGTAATAGTTATTCCTAGTCCTAGAAAAGAAAAGTATTGCCCGTTAGCGTTGTGAGTGTGTCTTGAAACTATCACTAACTCATACATAAATAGGCCCTCCTAACTTTGAATTTGAACCTTTCCCCCCATTCAAGTGACGGTTTTTCCCTCCCTTCACTCAATAACTTCCGCAAAGGAACAATGCAAATAACTTCCACGAAGGAACATGCACACTCGTTGCATAACTGCTCTTTTGATCATGGACAATTGAAAATACCTTCTTTCGCCACCTGTAATTCAATCGTCAGACAGAACACACCATTTATTAGTCAATCGACGGATAGAGGAAACAAACTTCATGTTAACTGATCGACAGTTAATTAATCCATAAAGCCTTATTAAGGCTTTATTATAATTAATCGAATTAATTAACCAACCATAAGTCCCATTAATTTTTCAATAATACCATTTTATTTATGCCACGTGTCACTCAATCGACAGACAAAAAGGAAATCACAGATATGATACAAACAATGCCCCCCCTTATTTAGTTGAGTTAAAACATTTAACTCAAGTAAATAATTCCCCAAATACGTGATTAGCATACGGGTTTTTGAACGTATATAACCCTTTACTGTAAAAGTTAGGGTACACAATTTCATTCTCACTTTTGAAAGTTTCTTGAGCATAGCAATCAGTACAAGAAAAAATGGCTTTCTTGGCATTTATAAAATGCCTGTAAAAGTGAAATAAACACCGGCAAAAGCCTTCCTGGCGTTTTTGGTAAACGCAGCGACTGCCGGGCTTGGGAATACTATACGCCGGGAAAGGACCCGGCGTTTTTTTTTGGCGTTTAAGTTTTCCGGTGACTGGAGCTGGTGACTTTTACTGGGGTTTGTTAAAAATATCGGGAAAAATTTTCCAGCTACAATCCATACTGCCGCCGGCGAGAGAAATTGCCTCGTTTACTAAACGCCGGAAATAGTTTTTTTTTTTTTTTTGTAAAACAAAAAAATATTGATACCATTTTACCCATTTACTATTAGTTTCACCCGCTCATAATTCATCACGATCAACATAACAAACATATAAGTAACAAATACACACATCAAACAATCCATAATATTACACAAATCTGCCTCTCGTATTTCTAATTGAAAAATACATTGTCCGCTATCAAACCACATGCAATGTCTCGTAATTATACCTTGAGAGTATACTACTCAACAAATAAAAAAGTAACAAAAAAATCATTACTGTTAATTAGATGTACATCTTGACATTAGTAAAATCTCACCAAGACCATTCCATAGATAATATTGTGATCAATTCTATTCACACCAAGATGAAATTAATCCCTCTGTTATGCTTCTATGCAGCCATTAGAAAGCTAAAAAGATTCCTTTATCTTTTTCGTCAGCCCCCTGTTGTTCATTCGATTTATCAGAATCGCTATCATCCCACGTTTTAGTAACGAGAGCCATCTTTTTTATTTTATTTACACACTCTTGGGCGTAATGACCAAAACCATAGCAGTCGAAATATTGTGGTCCTTTTCCCTCCCTTTTTTTTTTTCCAGAAAATTCTCCTTTTCCTTTATCATTTTTCTTTTTCGTATTATTTTTAAATTGTTTGAAAAATGCTTTTATCTCCTCAAGATTGACATCACTATCACTATCTGAACCCTTCTTATATTTTTTAGTACTTTTAAAAGCAATCGGAGTCTCCGAAGATTTTACTTTGGGTTTAACAGATTCAGATTGCTATAGGTCAGCCTCGTAAGTTTGGAGAATCCCAACTATTTCTTGAACAGATTTTTCTTTTAACTTTTTCTTACTCTCTAGCATAGTAACTTGAATTTTAAATCTAGGAGGTAAGGAGCGCAAAATTTTCTTAATAATACAAAAAGAAGGAATTGGCTCACCCAAGTTCTCACGGCTATTGACGATAGTGATGAGCTTGGAGTAGAATTGATTGAAGGTCTCTTCCTCCTGCATTCTGATGGTCTCAAACTCCGTGGTAAGCCTTTGCAACTTAAACTGCTTAACAACGTCTGTCCCTGAGTGGCAAGTAACCAGAATATCCCAGGCCTCTCTCGCAATGTCACAGTTAGCTATTTCTTGTGCTCATTTATGTCAACAGCAGCAAATGAAAAATCAAGTGCACGGTTATTAGCCTGAAGTAAGGGTTTTTCTGTGGCTGATAACTCAGATGAAGTTTTTTGAACCGGCTTGTCGTCTACTATTTTCATGGATCGAGTGTACCCCAAAATACACGAGTCCCAAATTTCTTCTCCGGCTGATCTCATTATAGCATTGATTTTAGATTTCCAGTAATCAAATTATCAGGATCAAGTATAGGCATATTTCAAGACATGTGATTCATCATGTTCATATTCATGATGGATTTGCTCTAGAATAAAATAAATTCGAACGGAAGGAGCAGCCCGCTCTGATACCAATTGAAAAATTAGAGTTCCCTAATAATCCGTAAAAACCCTAATAGTATGAACGCGAATCACTATGTAAAATTATCAGCAAAAACTATGCAATCAATCAATCATAAAGCGCAGAGATATACGTGGAAAAACCCATAATGGTTAAGGACCAAGGGAAAGAATCAAATCACTATAACCATTGTGCAGTTACAGATATACCTATCCAAACGTAGTAGATCCTCACAACGTTCTAAGTGCTACCTGCCGAGTCGTACGTACACCGCAGCCAGTAATCTTGATTGCCAACAGCCTTGAGTCCACAAGCCCTCCAATAGGCCTAATAAAAATTGCTCTAAAAAATACCTGTTCTTCGTTGCTTCGATATGCCGCACACCTCTCCTTTTCTCTTATCACAGTATAATCTATGTGGCTTGCCCCCCGGTGCTTTTGCTGCCGCTTTTCTTTTTATATATATGGCTGTGGTAAAACCCTAGGAATGAAAAATCCATGTCCATAATTAGTCCTCTTGTGTTGATTATTTTTTACGTTATTTCTCTCATTGAGAAGGCAGTAGATTTCGATTGATACCCAAATCAAATCCTCCATCGATCCGTCTTTGCCAAAATTCATCTCATTGTAGTTGATCACTTTTTATCCAATTTGCTCATTCTCGATTACAAATAAATATAATTCTTTCGACTCTAATCATATACAGACTCATTACCCTATAAAAAATAATTAATAAAATTACAACTCGATAAAAATTATGTGTTTTGTCAAACGGAATATTGCCAATACACAAAGACTCCGGAATTTGGTCCTTAAATTTATGAAGGTATAAAATTCGTATTTGTATCCATATAAAAACAAAACGCAACGTGAAAAAGAAAATGACACCTGATTCAACCAAATGACACCTCTGCCTTTTCATGAAAATTACCACTAAACTCTTTTGTTAAACAGCGCACCCAACTCTCAATGCACTGATGAAATATGTTTCACAATTGCGGATATTACAACTATGGTTTGGAGTTTTTTTATTTCTTTTTTTAATTTTGTTGGGTTTAGGAATTTTTAGCAAAATGCATTTTACCTCCTATATTTCGTTTCCTGAAAAAGCAAAAAAATTTCCTCCACTTTTTTACAAAAAATAATCAGCCAAAAGTAAAAAAAGTGAAACACATATGTTGATTTGGAAAAATAACCATATCTGTTGAGTTTATTACAATTGTACAAATTACAGATATCACGTAAATTACCTTATCTTTGTAAGTCTTTTGGGATAATACATAGTATAGATTTGGATAGATACCTATATCGGTTGGTTTTATTGATATTATACAAAATTTAGAGTTCACACAAATAACTTTATTGTTGCTGTTAAAAAAAAGATAACCTTATCTATTGTCTTTTTGGCAGTCTAGTAAGTATACAAAAACATTGTTGCATCAAAAAATTTACCTTCACATTTTTACAATAAGAAATTGGTCTACAGTTAAAAAATGAAACACATATGTTCACTCTTGCGGGATAATATAGAGTAGGGTTGTCCATGGTTGGGTTTTGTTTGAACGGCAAAAAAATCTTGAAATTATTATAAGACTAATAGGAGTTAGGAAATAGCATCATGTTCAAACGAACAAATTTGCCCAATCCCTATGATTGGCAAGAAACCAATCAAAGGACACCTATATGGGACAAAATCCACTTCAAGAGGCCGAAGCCCAACACCCTATGGGTTTACAAACCCAAATCATACATATATAATCAGCACAGAAAAAGCAAGAGGCCTAAAAGCCCAAATTAGAAAAACTTGAACTCAATACATGGGCCAAACCCAGTCCAAAAGAACTGAGCCCAGCCCAAGACCCCACTTCCTAACCTAGCCCCACTATAGGAAAAAGCCCCCGCCTCTAGTCGCCGACCTCCGAAGTCCAGGCGTCCACCACCACCAACACAACCTTACTAGACCACAAAACCATAACCACCAAATTCCACAATCAGAGATCTACACCGCCGTTCAGCCTACACAGCCGAAACCCCATGGAATCTGCTAAAAAGCCGCCATGGTCAGGTTTTGTTGGGTTCGCGTCGGGTTGGACCCGACCCGACCCGACTTTAGTTGGATTTTTGAAATGTGCACCCGATACCGACCAAGTCACTAGTCGGGTTGGAGTTGTCTTGTTCGGTTAGGTCTTTGGTTTTGGGACAAAAAAAAACTTCATGCAGAAATCAAGAGAGAGGTTGAGGAACCCATATCCAAGAACACATCACTTTCCATTTCAAAAAATAAATACATACAAATCTCATAATGATAAGAATATCAAACTTCAGAAGCCTGTTGAACAAGTGCACTCCGAGGACGGCATCGTCATCGTCATCGTCGATCAAGGAAGAAGAAAACCAAAACAGTTGATATACACGTTTTAGAGTATATTAGAGTATCTCCAGTCTTGATTCAAATTTTTACCGAAATTTGGATCAAAATTTGGGTAAAAACCCATTTTGGATCAAGCTCACTCCTATGGCAAAGTGATCTCTTACCCAAATATATTGGTTTTATTATGCTGTCAAGAGTATTTTTCTCCATTTTGGTTTCCCTTGTTTTTTTCACCAACAACATCTGCACCTATTTTATTTCCCTCTCATTTTTCACTTTTTTGCAAATAAATTTTCTTCTCAATTTTGTCTTAGCCAAGATAAACCCTTACCAGATTTATATTGGAGAGATCATTTCCCTTCGGATTCCACTCCCTCAAACAACTGATACGAGATACGGAGTATATGAGAGGATTTTGAATGTGACCTATTTAGAGAGATAGGAGAATGTGGAAGAGCGGGTAATAAAAGACTTTCTTCATTGAATGGAGTTTGTTCAGACGAAAACAAAGGAGCTTGAACGGTTGGTTGAATGGAGTTTGTTCAAACACGGATGAAAGGCTTTTAATACTAAAGAAAGAGCCATTGGAAAGTAGAAAGGAGCTGTTGGAAAATGGGGAGAAAAATGGGTAGAGGCTTTCTTTGTCCTAGATTTGAGCAAAGAAATGGATAAAACTCAAAAATGGGAAAGGATTTAAGTCATATTGGAGATGAATTTTTAAGGATTTTGCCCAAATTGTAAATTTGGTCTTAAAATGGGCCAAGATTGGAGATGCTCTTACATCCCTTAAATTAGTATTTTGTTAGACTTGTTTTATATTCTAATAATCTTATTTTTTAGTAGTTAATTAGTATATGTTTGCAGGTGTCAAAATAAGGTTGCTTAATAAATTGAAATCTAGAGAGATAGAATAAGTTATAAACTTGTAGCAATTAAGGATAAGTGTTGGTGTAGTTCAAGTGGCAAAGTTACATTGGCTGAAGACAGAAGATCCTAGGTTCCAAACATGCTGAATCCATTCTACAAGTCACATTTTTTGTCAAATAAAAAGAAGCACAAAGCACCGACTAATTTTTCTTAATTGCACCACCATGAGGAGCATTGGATAAATTTTCTTTCTACTTCCTGCTTACAGCTGCAGCTATACCTGCTACTCCATGTTCTACTTTTATTTGGTTCTCTCTTTTAAATTCTTTGATATTTTGTGATCAAAGAAATCAAGAAGGAGCAGCTGCAGTCCCTTCGGAAAACCATGTCGGCCCTCCCTTTCTTCGTCTAGTTCGGCATCTTTATGGATTTCGGTATCCATATGTGTGTGTGTATATATATATATATATATATATATATATATATATATATGTACATATATATATATGTACATATATATATATATATGTATTCTGCATGTGTGTTTTTATATTTTCTTGAATCTATTTCTCTTGACAGAGAAGGTGGTCTTGAAAACCTAAACATCATATCTATGGCAGATTTGAAGAAACATCCAATTAGATTGTTTAGACCCAATTTTCATGATTGATTTGAAGAAATATTTCGTGATAATAAATGTGTTTGAAAAAATGGGTCAGTTCAGATCGGACCCAACCTACATGGGTTATGTAATTGAGTTGGTTAGAAGAATGAGACAGAACTCCTAGTCTCTATTTGTTAGGAGAATTCAAAAATAATAGATCACCTATATGGCTATATCTATTAGGAGACTTTGAACTCTTAGAATCATCTATAAATATAGTTATGCAGATATTTGGACATACACACAATAACAAAGAGTTAGAGTTTCATGACCTCTTCTAGGGTTTCCATCTTGCGGTGTGGATATTAAGAGCAGACTCCCGTAGTCTCCTCTACCCAGCGTAAAGAGAAAACGGTTTTTGTGTACGTAATCGGTACTTGTAAAGCGGGTCTCAGTTCGTCGATCGTGAAAAACTTGAAGCATCTTAATTCCGCTACGCTTCAATCGTGTAAGTCTTATGTGATTTACGAGCTTTCGATACTATAAAGTTAACATGTTAGTTTCATGATTGATTTAAAGGATACGTTGAAGCTACAGTCCTCACATCCAATCTCACAGTTTTTCTCTCCAAAATGATATGCAGCCATGAGCCTACAAGAACGATTTTATTAGATTACTAAAGATAAACATGTTTGTAATCCTACTGCCTACACCCACCCAATACACTCACCAATTGTACCATAAAGTACTAACCATTTTATCCTTACCAATACCTTATTCTCATTTTACCAAAGCTTTGGTTTCCCTTTTTTTACTTTTGTGATGTCATTTGTCATGTCTGTTAGGACCGTGAGGAGCACCACACACACAAACACACGCAGCGATTTAAGAGAAAAACTCCCTTTGATTATATATTCATACAATATACAATAAAGATGAAAAAACTCTCCGGAAACCACACGCCGGTTCCTCTCCAGGAGGCCACAGACCGGCCTCCCACGCTTGCCTCACCCTCTCCCTCACATTATGTCACACACTAACCCTAATAGGGTTTACAACTATATATAAGGGACTCTAAGGATAAATACGCTCAACACCCAACACTAAGGGTGTTGTACAAAATAACCCCACCACTATGGGTGGACCCCAACAATCACCCCCTCCACCCAGAGTGGGTAATCATTGCATCCGTCCAGCCTCTCTAGCAAAGCGCCTGTGTCACTCCAAGTCAAACTGCCAGCACCCCCTCAATGAAGTACTCCTCCCTGACTGAATGTCTCCTTGCAATACTAGATCTTCTGAGGCTAAATCCGCAGCGCTGTCCGGCTGCAATATCGACATCTCCGCCGATATTAAGCACCCCCTCAATAGAGTGCTTGCACCTCCTTGACCGGAGTGCTCGCATCCTCACAGGACACGATTTGTGACTCTAACTCTCCTTAGGCGGCCGTACATCCTGAAGAGAATCCAGTCACAATATCCACAAAGGAAGAGATCCCAGCGATGCATCGTCTGGTCTCCATCTCCTTCCCTCTGTCTAGAGCTCCCGTGAACATCTCCCAAACAACCAGTTGCCCGCCGTCTGCAGACTATTCCACACACAATTTGATTCGGTAACCGACACTCTTGTACATCTCAGGTCATGACTCCTTATACTCCAGTGCCCTTCCTATATGTCTCCACAACTGTTGCTTCACCTGTTCACTATTATCAAAAACTCATACTGCTTGTCTAGTACCAAACATCAGCTCCATCAGTCTGTACTCTCCACAAGCATGTATCGGTTGCCCATCATCATCCTCATGCAGCCCAAATCACAACTGCAACTTCCAATGATAGGTCTTCATCACATCTGCCACTCCCACAGCCTCTTGCCACTCTCTGTCATCTCATCTTTGGTCTTCTCCTGCCACTCGGTCCATACTCGTTCCATTCCCAGCTTTTTCCCAGCGTTCTTTGACCTTCTCAAGATCACCACGAACTGTCGCCCTAAACAAGCGCCTGTTATCACTTCCAAATCAGCGTCCTCTGACCCGATCGAGTGTCTCCTTGCTTGCTAGGTTTCCTGTGACTGATCGCCTTGCTAGAAACAAGCATCCCCACAACCCGAACAACCTCCAAACATCTGATTCTTGCTCAACTAAACATTAGCCTCAGCCTAGGAGCCTCCAATCAGAAAATAGAATGCACAGTTGGATCCGGAACGTCGAGATAGTCAAAATTGACTACTTACTCGCAAAAAACGGAGTCTGATCGGCTCCGAAAGTGCGAAAAACCAATCTGGAATATTCCCGGAATATTCCTGTTGGACCAGGCAGTTGACCGCTGACCTGTTGACCCGTTGACCGTTGACCAGCCACGTCATCGTTGACCTGATGACGTGGCACACAAAACGGGTCCCCTCTGATGACGTGGAAGATGACATGGCGCCACGTGCCTGCTGACTCATCGCGACGTGTCGATGATGTGGCGTCCTCATGGGCTGCTGATGTGGCGCCACATATGCTCCAGCACATGCATGGCACATGCTGACACAAGCCTGGCACACGCCCAGCGCGTGTGGCACACTCCTGAGACTAGATCTCACGCGCAGTCAACGACGAACTTTGACCGGCGCGTACGTGCTACCCCGGCCACCTCCGGCGAATTTCCAAGCACCCCCGAGATCGTCTCTCCAAGACCCATCTAACCCTGTGCTCCAAACTTCAATCCAAGGAACTACGAGTACGGGCTTTTTAAAAAACGTACTCGCCGCCATTCCGCCGCGCGCCTCTGCCGTTCGATCGGCTATTGCCGCCACCTCGGAGCTCCTCCGGCAATGTGCTACCCCAATCCGTGATCGTCTCCTCGAGGTGAACACAACCCAGTGCTCAGAACTCGTCTTCGATCATCCACAACTTCGGGCTTTTCAAAACAGCCTCTCCGCCCGTCGCCAACTCCACCCGCTGCGATCGAATGGCTCCCGAGCCATCTTGGGTGACAAAACACGAGGTTTGTGAGCAACTTTTTTTCAGAAATCGAACCCGTGGTTTTTCCGGTGACCCTCTTCTTCAACTCCGCTCTGATACCAATTGTTAGGACCGTGAGGAGCACCACACACACAAACACACGCAGCGATTTAAGAGAAAAACTTCCTTTGATTATATATTCATACAATATACAATAAAGATGAAAAAACTCTCCGGGAACCACACGCCGGTTCCTCTCCGGGAGGCCACAGACCGGCCTCCCACGCTTGCCTCACCCTCTCCCTCACATTATGTCACACACTAACCCTAATAGGGTTTACAACTATATATAAGGGACTCTAAGGATAAATATGCTCAACACCCAACACTAAGGGTGTTGTACAAAATAACCCCACCACTATGGGTGGACCCCAACAATGTCAAGGGTTTGAGCCATGATATCCATATTCACCTTATTCTCATTTGATTTTCTTATTATCGGATGTCCCGAACTATTTTTGCGCCCTTTACTAATCCCGAATCCTTCAAGGAAATGTCCAAACAAACATCCAAAGACCTCAATCAAATCTTTCTTTTTTTTTTTTTCCTCTGACGGTGGAAATCAAACCTACTCAAGGTTTCAGAAGTCTTTACACCATCATCATTCGAAAAGCACTTCTCAAATCTCAGCACAATCAACAACATCAATTTATCAAACAAAGAAAAGTAACATTTTTCATTCTTTTCTCTGTCATCTACTAATTCTTTTCCCCTCTTACATCGATAACTTTTTTCTGGGGTAAATATCACTGAAATTCTATTTCCTTTTTCCTTATTTTTTTTTTCTTTTAGTGGATCTACACCCACTTATAACGACCTACTCCATCTTTGTATAATATTGTCCGCTTTGGACGCCCAAAATCCATAGACTTCTCAGTAGGTCACCCATCCCTGGACTACCTCAGGATGAGTACGCTTAATTGTAAAGTTCTTATGTGCTTTGACCCGCCCTCACGGCTTTAAAAGGCCTTGTACAATTATGAGAGATCTTTTCTTATAAATCATGACTTGCCTCCTCCCGTCCGGACGGAGCCTGCTATCCTGCAACACTGCCGGCCACTGAAAAGCGGGGTGTCGCAATCTACCCCGGCCCCTTAGGGATGCTTAACCACTCACTGAGTTTTCAGTTGACAGATTTATTCCACATTTTTTTTTCAGGTTATTCCGCACTGTTATTTATTGGTAGTTCATTGTAGAATTTGGAGTTGGAGAATATTGGATGTTGTGTCCATCTTGTTTAATTAATAAAACTACTGGTTTTGAGTTTGAACATTTTGCTTTAATAAAATATCCAGTTTTTCTCTTATTAGTTTGAATTGTAAAAATATTTTTAATTAGGCTTCATGTCCCATGATTGCTTCACGGTACACGGCCGATCATGCTTCCGGATTTGGGGCGTGACAAAAGTGGTATCAAAGCCAGGTTGTACACGACCATGTGGGCCTTGGAGTTTGGTTTGATTTGGTTGTTGGTTTGATTTGTATTGGTGATTATAGTGCTCAACCCCTCGCGAGGGCGCGTGGCTATAAAGTTGGGGAGATTGTAACACCCCGTCCCACATCGGAAGTCTACATGGACAATCTTGGGTATATAACAAACCTTGTGGGCTACTACTAGTACCTTGTGCTTAAGCTTTTGGGCCATGTGGTGTGGCTTGTGGATCAAAATCAAGATATTAGGCTAATGGTCTACTTGGGGTGTTATACATTGCTCAGTTTTACTGTTCAAAATTCACCGATTAACATCTCACTATCCGCCTCAACAATCAATGGTCCGGTGATATTGAGAGTGGTGGGAGGATTGGTAAAAGATGAATGGAAGGTGTAGACTATCTATTTTTTTCTTTTCCAACTGAAACAAGTAAATATCTGAAACGGCGAAACTATCCCTCGGAAAACTCCTCTAGCCATTGGTAGTGCCCCAGCTGAACTTGACCAGTGACCACCATTGTTACCGGTACCGTGTCCGTTACTAACATGCTTGTTCTTCTCCAATTCTCGCATTGTCGACCTCCACTTAAAGAAGGTACCAAACAAGACCTGCATTTCCTCGAGGGTTCTCCCTTGTGTTTCCGGGAGCAGAGTGTAGAAGAAAACCCAACTTACGATTGCCACTCCCATGAAGAGAAAGAAAGCCCCACCGATAGTGATGGCCTTGTAAAGAGAGAGGAAACTCATCGATATGACTCCACTCATCAGACGGTTCATAGCCGTTCCCATGCTTGTTCCCTGGGCGCGCAGCCTCAACGGGAAGATCTCCGAGCTGTAGACCCACACTATGGGGCCCAGCCCCATCGAGAACGATGCGACGAACGATAGCACCGATGCGATGGCCAGAGCAACTGCCCATATAACTTTCTTCTCTGAGCGATCTATGATTGTTAGACATGTGCCTAGAGTCGCGAGGGACACAATCATGCCCCCAAAGCTGCTTAACAGCAACGGTCTTCGCCCAATCCGATCCAGTAAGAACGTGGCGACTAGAATGAACGTAGTGTCTCTTATTTCGCTTCATTGTGTATCTATTCATATCTAATACGCTCTCTCAATTGCGATATTCAATTGATGCGCTTAATGTATGTCTCACAAATATGTGGCTTCGAAAAATGTGTATTAGGGCGTTGAATAAAGTTTCAATTCCGATTCCGAAAGATCAACTAAATGAACATGCTAAACGACTAGCAAAAACATGGCCATCGCCGGCCTTGAGCTAAACCTCAAGGTGCCGGCACCTTAAATTCAAATTTTGTTTTTTTTTTTTTTTTTGTAATTTTTAGAATCCCTTTTTATTTTGATATTCCTTATAAAAGTCCATTAAAAATATGTATATTTGACTATTGCTGCTACAGTTAGACGGCATCCGTAAATTAAAAGTGTGAGTTTGTTTCATTGGATTTCCTTTCGTTTTCTGTTTTTGCTCTGTTCCATTCAATGATGTATTGGATGTTTTTGCCATTTCTTTGGTTTTAGCTTCTGCCCATGATTTCACTTGGGTCCGGGTGCCAACATAATATAGTTGGGATGCTTTCTATTACCTATACGCTAAAGCTTTAACCCTCCTCGATGTACCCTCTTATCAAGTTATCATTAACTTTCCTTTGCGGATAAAAAATTATGTCACTAGAAAGCAGTGGCGGACCCAGGAATTTCATATACTGGGGGCACCTATTATTCACAATTTTAAAAAATATTTCACTATATGTATACCACTAAATTATTTCTCAACCATTGAATATTGATCACTCATTCTATTCCGCAACCCATTTTTGACAATCTTTATGGCTGAAAAAACTCTTTCAACTGTCGCGGTGACAACCGTAAAATTACCAATTAGTCAAGAGAAAATAAACTAAAGAATATAGTAATTTAGTAAATTTGATTTTCATAATATTTAGGATTTGGAGGAAAACACAAAGAGATATGACAAAAATGGAAAAATAAAGGAAAGAGGTGGAATAAAAATGGAGAAATAAGGAAAGAGGTAGAACAAAAATGAAAAAGAAAAAAAGAAAAACAGAGAATGGAGCCTCTGGAATCGAACCCAGGCACGGGGAACTTATGTCAGCGCCCAAAGCCACAATACCAAGGTAATGTATTGTACAAGCGTACGAAACTTTTATAAATTTATATCAAAAACAAAATTTTTTTACTTTTTTTTAAAAAAAAAGGCGTGGGGGCACATGACCCCACGTGCCTCAACGTGGGTCCGCCCCTGCTAGAAAGGTTGAATAGGCTATACATGAAATTGTGAAAAGATGGATTATGAGTGCATAATTAGATTTTTTTTCCTGCTAAATTGTACAAGGGTGATATTTATGTTTTCAAAATCTTGTGATGTGCGGTTATTTTATGTTTTCAAAATCTTCGGATTGGTTCGGTTTTATAGTAAACTGTAATGACCCGAATTTTCAAGTCATTTTTTTTAATTAAACATTTTATTATAATTCTTTTACTAAAAATTATTTTATCATTTATTAAAGTGATTTTTCCCAACTATTAATGAACCCTAGCATTCGGTTCGTGATCCTACCAATTTAGGAAAGATATGGATGAATCTAGGAGAGATCTTGAGATATATATATATATATATATATATATATATATATACACATACATATAGTGCTTTTCATATCCGGTCGCCCGGATTTTAGTATGCTCCGGATTTGGGTCTTGGCCATTCGATCCCCTTCATCCAATCCAACGGCTGTGGAAATAAAAGAGAAATAAAAAGGGATTTCCCCACTCCACCCCCCTTTAGCCCCATTTCGTCGTTTCGTTCTAGAGAGCGAGAGAGAGAGAGAAAGAGAACAGATGCGACTGTATACGAACGACCCACGCTGAGATCGAAGAAGACGAACGTCAGCGCTAAGGTCTCTCTCTCTCTCTCTCTCTCTCTCTCTCTCGTTCATGTGATTTGAAAACTGATTTTTTTGATTTTTTTGTGTGGTTTCAATCGATCTCGGGATGGCCACCACTGAAAGATCAAAGCTACAATCGGAGCTACGATCAGTCCTAAGGCCTCTCACACTCTCTCTCATTCTCTCTCTCGTTCTCTATTTGAAACCCAAACAGTATATCTTCGATTTTCGAAACCCTAAATGAAGAATAGGGGCTGATTTTTGTGATTTGTTTGTGTGGTGATATCTTTCGATATCGGGATGGCTGATTTCTACTGATTGAATGATTTTCGAAACCCTAACAATATGATGTCCGATTTGGGGCATTTATGGTCCGGATTTGTGTCTGAGCCGTTGGATTTTCTTATGATCAGTTGCTATTTGGATTGGTTTTCGTGTGTGACTTATCCTGATTTTGCTAGAGAATTTTGAAGTGGGGTTTGGTTGGTGTTATCAGTGTATCATTTAGAACTGTGATCTGTTTATCAGTTCTTTTCAGTTCCAGTCGCCCAGATTTTATTATGGTCCGGATTTTCTATGAGTTTGCCCCTATTTCCAGATTTGTTTGGCCCTATTTTTTGGGTATGATGATAAATTAACATGGACTGTGCTTAGGCTTGGAAACATTAGATGGTCAGCTTGGCAACTAATGTTGCCGCCTTTGTGCCTAAAAAATGTGGTGTTGTGAACATTTCATTTATCTGAGCCACTTTATTTGGCTATGATGAAAATTTTCTGAGCCATTGGGAGAGTTTGCCCCTATTTCCATATTTGTTTGGCCCTATTTGTTAGCTATGATGATAAATTAACATGGAATGTGTACTTAGGCCTGGAAACATTAGATGGTCAGCTTGGCAACTAATGTTGTTGCCTTTGTGCCTTAAAAAAATGTGGTGTTGTGAACATTTCATCTATTTGGCTATGACAAAAATTTTCTGAGCCAAAACCACCTATCTAAATTGTAAAGTTATGAGTTATTTGTAGTCGTAGCTGTGTTGGACATTAGGGCTGATCGTAGCTCTGATCGTTCATTGTCTTTGTTCTCAGCCTGAGCTTGGGTCGTTCGTGTACAGTCGCCTCCGTTTTTCTTTCTCCCTCTCACTCTCTGGCAGTGGAATGAAACGCAAAAATTGGGGTTGGAGGGTTGGGAAATCCCTTTTATTACCCTTTTATTTCCACAGCCGTTGGATCTCCTCCATCCAATCCAACGGCAAATACACAAATCCGGACCATAAGAAAATCCCGGCGATTGGACCTGAAAAGAACTGTATATATAATGTGTACTTAGGCTTGGAAACATTAGATGGTCAGCTTGGCAACTAATGTAGTGCCTTAAAAAAGTGGTGTCTTGAACATTTGATTTATTTGAGCCACTTTATTTGGCTATGATGAAAATTTTCTGAGCCAAACACTACCTCCCTCAATTTTTTATATTATTTCTAGTTTTTAGCTATGTTGGACATTTGTGCAAGTGTGTGTAGACATTGTGCGAGTGTCTGCAGTAATCGTGTTAAAACAGTCATGTCCAGTTCAACCAACAGGAGTACCATTCAATCTCGTCCCCCTACATTTCAAAACAAGACATGTTGGAGTGAGTTGAGAGTTGCTGTGTATATTTCAGAGTCAGAAAAGAATCCTGAAAGGCTCTACTATAAGTGTCCAAAGGGTGCAAAGGATAAAGACAAATGCGAGTACTGGGACTTGTCACGCCCTCGATTTTCAACTAAAATAATAATATATTTTCTACAAACAAAAATCCTTCTCTCAACTATATTTACCCTTAAATGTCATGTAAATCCAAATAGCAAATCAAGTCGCTTCTTCTTCTTCTCTAAATTTTTTTCTTACATAAAGTCTCCCAAACGTTTACAATTAAATGGGTTTCATAGTAGTCAAGGAGAGAAGTTTATACATAGCTTTACATATGATTTAATCGAAAGATACAATCTTCTATTGCAAGTAAAGTACATGACATGAATTAAACTTGATGCTAAATCACTCCTTCAAGATTCCAATGAAGCTCTCAAGAGATGCCTCAATGTGCACTCCATGCAATCCAAGCTAAATGTCATGACGAGTACCTGAAAGGATAGGGTGAGCTACACTAGCTCGTAGAGATATCCATGCCTAAATTATATGCATAAGTGAAGACCGACATCAAGGAAAAATATTTTCCAAAAACATATTTGTTTTATCAAAAGTGAGACTCAAAATACCATACTCATGCTGGAAAATATTTAACTCCATTTCTCAAATACTGACACTCTCACCAAAAGTACACCTACTACGCATGTAGAGTTAGAACATAAAGTAAGGATGACAAGTAGAATAATACCGCACCTCCACAATAAGGAGACTCACGCGTCAAATCCAAATCTTTTTCATACACCACAACTCCATGTTTTATAATAAACAAAATATAACAACTCTAGCAGAAAATGACTGTAACTCTTTTTAATTTGCTCATAAGTTACCGATAAGGTCATCGGTGTTTCACATGAATTGCTCCTTATTCAAAATCGTCTTTCATTCTCAAACTCTCATTTACGTTCTCATGAGTGAATGCTTCTACCGGGCGTTATGAGACCCCGATATCGCCTACCTTAAAGGTTAGGCCTTGAATGTTTAATATGAGCATTAGCTTCTGTCAGGCTAATTATAGGACCCTGATATCCTCTGCCAAGCACCTACTTTAAAGGTTAGGCCTTGAGTGTTTAATATGAGCATTAGCTCCTGCCAGGCTAATTATGGGACCCTGATATCCCCTGCCAAGCACCTACCTTAAAGGTTAGGCCTTGAGTGTTTAATATGAGCATTAGCTCCTGCCAGGCTAATTATGGGACCCTGATATCCCCTACCAAGCACTTACCTTAAAGGTTAGGCCTTGAGTGTTTAATATGAGGATTAGCTCCTGCTAGGCTAATTATAGGACCCTTATATCCTCTGCCAAGCACCTACCTTAAAGCTTAGGCCTTGAGTGTTTAATATGAGCATTAGCTCCTGCCAGGCTAATTATGGGACCCTGATATCCCCTGCCAGGCACCCACCCGTCAATGGGCCCGATTGTTCGCGCGTTGTTCACATACTTAAGTGTACCGTTCGTACAAGTGTCGTGCATGAAGCTCATTTTTTTATCCTTCCACAATTCCACCAATTAAAACAATTCCAATAAGTATATACACCACATGGCAAATGAAGACAAACATGGCTCCAGGATTCCTTATTGTATATGTATCCATAGCTAACCGTTGCACATCACATTTCCCACATTTCTCATCGTTAATCTCGTCACCAACCCATTTACTCTACTACCAAGTATTTACTAATTGATCACAAACTCAACTTCATGCAAGCAGCTACGAACGACAACTTCACCTTCCAATTTATAGTTCAAGAGGAAATTAATAGTTGTAACTCACATTTTCAATTCATCAATATAACCAATCATCGTCATTCAAGTACTCCCGATCCAACTTTAATATACAATCAACCACTCAACCTCCTACTTTCTCTAGGTGTCGACAAACATTTTCAAGCCATAAAATATATCCAATTTTTCTCTTATTAGTTTGAATTGTAAAAATATTTTTAATTAGGCTTCATGTCCCATGATTGCTTCACGGTACACGGCCGATCATGCTTCCGGATTTGGGGCGTGACAAAAGTGGTATCAGAGCCAGGTTGTACACGACCATGTGGGCCTTGGAGTTTGGTTTGATTTGGTTGTTGGTTTGATTTGTATTGGTGATTATAGTGCTCAACCCCTCGCGAGAGCGCGTGGCTATAAAGTTGGGGAGATTGTAACACCCCGTCCCACATCGGAAGTCTACATGGACAATTTTGGGTATATAACAAACCTTGTGGGCTACTACTAGTACCTTGTGCTTAAGCTTTTGGGCCATGTGGTGTGGCTTGTGGATCAAAATCAAGATATTAGGCTAATGGTCTACTTGGGGTGTTATACATTGCTCAGTTTTACTGTTCAAAATTCACCGATTAACATCTCACTATCCGCCTCAACAATCAATGGTCCGGTGATATTGAGAGTGGTGGGAGGATTGGTAAAAGATGAATGGAAGGTGTAGACTATCTATTTTTTTCTTTTCCAACTGAAACAAGTAAATATCTGAAACGGCGAAACTATCCCTCGGAAAACTCCTCTAGCCATTGGTAGTGCCCCAGCTGAACTTGACCAGTGACCACCATTGTTACCGGTACCGTGTCCGTTACTAACATGCTTGTTCTTCTCCAATTCTCGCATTGTCGACCTCCACTTAAAGAAGGTACCAAACAAGACCTGCATTTCCTCGAGGGTTCTCCATTGTGTTTCCGGGAGCAGAGTGTAGAAGAAAACCCAACTTACGATTGCCACTCCCATGAAGAGAAAGAAAGCCCCACCGATAGTGATGGCCTTGTAAAGAGAGAGGAAACTCATCGATATGACTCCACTCATCAGACGGTTCATAGCCGTTCCCATGCTTGTTCCCTGGGCGCGCAGCCTCAACGGGAAGATCTCCGAGCTGTAGACCCACACTATGGGGCCCAGCCCCATCGAGAACGATGCGACGAACGATAGCACCGATGCGATGGCCAGAGCAACTGCCCATATAACTTTCTTCTCTGAGCGATCTATGATTGTTAGACATGTGCCTAGAGTCGCGAGGGACACAATCATGCCCCCAAAGCTGCTTAACAGCAACGGTCTTCGCCCAATCCGATCCAGTAAGAACGTGGCGACTAGAATGAACGTAGTGTCTCTTATTTCGCTTCATTGTGTATCTATTCATATCTAATACGCTCTCTCAATTGCGATATTCAATTGATGCGCTTAATGTATGTCTCACAAATATGTGGCTTCGAAAAATGTGTATTAGGGCGTTGAATAAAGTTTCAATTCCGATTCCGAAAGATCAACTAAATGAACATACTGAACGACTAGCAAAAACATGGCCATCGCCGGCCTTGAGCTAAACCTCAAGGTGCCGGCACCTTAAATTCAAAATTTTTTTTTTTTTTTTGTAATTTTTAGAATCCCTTTTTGTTTTGATATTCCTTATAAAAGTCCATTAAAAATATGTATATTTGACTATTGCTGCTACAGTTAGACGGCATCCGTAAATTAAAAGTGTGAGTTTGTTTCATTGGATTTCCTTTCGTTTTCTGTTTTTTCTCTGTTCCATTCAATGATGTATTGGATGTTTTTGCCATTTCTTTGGTTTTAGCTTCTGCCCATGATTTCACTTGGGTCCGGGTGCCAACATAATATAGTTGGGATGCTTTCTATTAGCTATACGCTAAAGCTTTAACCCTCCTCGATGTACCCTCTTATCAAGTTATCATTAACTTTCCTTTGCGGATAAAAAATTATGTCACTAGAAAGCAGTGGCGGACCCAGGAATTTCATATACTGGGGGCACCTATTATTCACAATTTTAAAAAATATTTCACTATATGTATACCACTAAATTATTGCTCAACCATTGAATATTGATCACTCATTCTATTCCGCAACCCATTTTTGACAATCTTTATGGCTGAAAATACTCTTTCAACTGTCGCGGTGACAACCGTAAAATTACCAATTAGTCAAGAGAAAATAAACTAAAGAATATAGTAATTTAGTAAATTTGATTTTCATAATATTTAGGATTTGGAGGAAAACACAAAGAGATATGACAAAAATGGAAAAATAAAGGAAAGAGGTGGAATAAAAATGGAGAAATAAAGGAAAGAGGTAGAACAAAAATGAAAAAGAAAAAAAGAAAAACAGAGAATGGAGCCTCTGGAATCGAACCCAGGCACGTGGAACTTATGTCAGCGCCCAAAGCCACAATACCAAGGTAATGTATTGTACAAGCGTATGAAACTTTTATAAATTTATATCAAAAACAAAATTTTTTTTAAAAAAAAGGCGTGGGGGCACGTGACCCCACGTGCCTCAACGTGGGTCCGCCCCTGCTAGAAAGGTTGAATAGGCTATACATGAAATTGTGAAAAGATGGATTATGAGTGCATAATTAGATTTTTTTTCCTGCTAAATTGTACAACGGTGATATTTATGTTTTCAAAATCTTGTGATGTGCGGTTATTTTATGTTTTTAAAATCTTCGGATTGGTTCGGTTTTATAGTAAACTGTAATGACCCGAATTTTCAAGTCATTTTTTTTAATTAAACATTTTATTATAATTCTTTTACTAAAAATTATTTTATCATTTATTAAAGTGATTTTTCCCAACTATTAATGAACCCTAGCATTCGGTTCGTGATCCTACCAATTTAGGAAAGATATGGATGAATCTAGGAGAGATCTTGAGATATATATATATATATATATATATATATACACACACACACACATACATACAGTGCTTTTCATATCCGGTCGCCCGGATTTTAGTATGCTCCGGATTTGGGTCTTGGCCATTCGATCCCCTTCATCCAATCCAACGGCTGTGGAAATAAAAGAGAAATAAAAAGGGATTTCCCCACTCCACCCCCCTTTAGCCCCATTTCGTCGTTTCGTTCTAGAGAGCGAGAGAGAGAGAGAGAGAAAGAGAACAGATGCGACTGTATACGAACGACCCACGTTGAGATCGAAGAAGACGAACGTCAGCGCTAAGGTCTCTCTCTCTCTCTCTCTCTCGTTCATGTGATTTGAAAACTGATTTTTTTGATTTTTTGTGTGGTTTCAATCGATCTCGGGATGGCCACCGCTGAAAGATCAGAGCTACAATCGGAGCTACGATCAGCCCTAAGGTCTCTCACACTCTCTATCATTCTCTCTCTCGTTCTCTATTTGAAACCCTAACGGTATATCTTCGATTTTCGAAAACCTAAATGAAGAATAGGGGCTGATTTTTGTGATTTGTTTGTATGGTGATATCTTTCGATATCGGGATGGCTGATTTCTACTGATTGAATGATTTTCGAAACCCTAACAGTATGATGTCCGATTTGGGGCATTTATGGTCCGGATTTGTGTTTGAGCCGTTGGATTTTCTTATGATCAGTTGCTATTTGGATTGGTTTTCGTGTGTGACTTATCCTGATTTTGGCTAGAGAATTTTGAAGTGGGGTTTGGTTGGTGTTATCAGTGTATCATTTAGAACTGTGATCTGTTTATCAGTTCTTTTCAGTTCCAGTCGCCCAGATTTTATTATGGTCCGGATTTTCTATGAGTTTGCCCCTATTTCCAGATTTGTTTGGCCCTATTTTTTGGCTATGATGATAAATTAACATGGAATGTGTACTTAGGCTTGGAAACATTAGATGGTTAGCTTGGCAACTAATGTTGCCGCCTTTGTGCCTAAAAAATGTGGTGTTGTGAACATTTCATTTATCTGAGCCACTTTATTTGGCTATGATGAAAATTTTCTGAGCCATTGGGAGAGTTTGCCCCTATTTGTTAGCTATGATGATAAATTAACATGGAATGTGTACTTAGGCCTGGAAACATTAGATGGTCAGCTTGGCAACTAATGTTGCTGCCTTTGTGCCTTAAAAATGTGGTGTTGTGAACATTTCTTCTATTTGGCTATGACAAAAATTTTCTGAGCCAAAACCACCTATCTAAATTGTAAAGTTATGAGTTACTTGTAGTCGTAGCTGTGTTGGACATTAGGGCTGATCGTAGCTCTGATCGTTCATTGTCTTTGTTCTCAGCCTGAGCTTGGGTCGTTCGTGTACAGTCGCCTCCGTTTTTCTTTCTCCCTCTCACTCTCTGGCAGTGGAATGAAACGCAAAAATTGGGGTTGGAGGGTTGGGAAATCCCTTTTATTACCCTTTTATTTCCACAGCCGTTGGATCTCCTCCATCCAATCCAACGGCAAATACACAAATCCGGACCATAAGAAAATCCCGGCGATTGGACCTGAAAAGAACTGTATATATAATGTGTACTTAGGCTTGGAAACATTAGATGGTCAGCTTGGCAACTAATGTAGTGCCTTAAAAAAGTGGTGTCTTGAACATTTGATTTATTTGAGCCACTTTATTTGGCTATGATGAAAATTTTTTGAGCCAAACACTACCTCCCTCAATTTTTCATATTATTTCTAGTTTTTAGCTATGTTGGACATTTGTGCGAGTGTGTGTAGACATTGTGCGAGTGTCTGCAGTAATCGTGTTAAAACAGTCATGTCCAGTTCAAGCAACAGGAGTACCATTCAATCTCGTCCCCCTACATTTTCAAACAAGACATGTTGGAGTGAGTTGAGAGTTGCTGTGTATATTTCAGAGTCAGAAAACAATCCTGAAAGGCTCTACTATAAGTGTCCAAAGGGTGCAAAGGATAAAGACAAATGCGAGTACTGGGACTTGTCACGCCCTCGATTTTCAACTAAAATAATAATATATTTTCTACAAACAAAAATCCTTCTCTCAACTATATTTACCCTTAAATGTCATGTAAATCCAAATAGCAAATCAAGTCGCTTCTTCTTCTTCTCTAAATTTTTTTTCTTACATAAAGTCTCCCAAACGTTTACAATTAAATGGGTTTCATAGTAGTCAAGGAGAGAAGTTTATACATAGCTTTACATATGATTTAATCGAAAGATACAATCTTCTATTGCAAGTAAAGTACATGACATGAATTAAACTTGATGCTAAATCACTCCTTCAAGATTCCAATGAAGCTCTCAAGAGATGCCTCAATGTGCACTCCATGCAATCCAAGCTAAATGTCATGACGAGTACCTGAAAGGATAGGGTGAGCTACACTAGCTCGTAGAGATATCCATGCCTAAATTATATGCATAAGTGAAGACCGACATCAAGGAAAAATATTTTTCAAAAACATATTTGTTTTATCAAAAGTGAGACTCAAAATACCATACTCATGCTGGAAAATATTTAACTCCATTTCTCAAACACTGACACTCTCACCAAAAGTACACCTACTACGCATGTAGAGTTAGAACATAAAGTAAGGATGACAAGTAGAATAATACCGCACCTCCACAATAAGGAGACTCACGCGTCAAACCCAAATCTTTTCATACACCACAACTCCATGTTTTATAATAAACAAAATATAACAACTCTAGCAGAAAATGACTGTAACTCTTTTTAATTTGCTCATAAGTTACCAATAAGGTCATCGATGTTTCACATGAATTGCTCCTTATTCAAAATCATCTTTCATTCTCAAACTCTCATTTACGTTCTCATGAGTGAATGCTTCTATCGGGCGTTATGAGACCCCGATATCGCCCACCTTAAAGGTTAGGCCTTGAATGTTTAATATGAGCATTAGCTTCTGTCAGGCTAATTATAGGACCCCGATATCCTCTGCCAAGCACCTACCTGAAAGGTTAGGCCTTGAGTGTTTAATATGAGCATTAGCTCCTGCCAGGCTAATTATGAGACCCTGATATCCCCTGCCAAGCACCTACCTTAAAGGTTAGGCCTTGAGTGTTTAATATGAGCATTAGCTCCTGCCAGGCTAATTATAGGACCCTGATATCCCCTACCAAGCACTTACCTTAAAGGTTAGGCCTTGAGTGTTTAATATGAGCATTAGCTCCTGCTAGGCTAATTATAGGACCCTTATATCCTCTGCCAAGCACCTACCTTAAAGGTTAGGCCTTGAGTGTTTAATATGAGCATTAGCTCCTGCCAGGCTAATTATGGGACCCTGATATCCCCTGCCAGGCACCCACCCGTCAATGGGCCCGATTGTTCGCTCGTTGTTCACATACTTAAGTGTACCGTTCGTACAAGTGTCGTGCATGAAGCTCATTTTTTTATCCTTCCACAATTCCACCAATTAAAACAATTCCAATAAGTATATACACCACATGGCAAATGAAGACAAACATGGCTCCAGGATTCCTTATTGTATATGTATCCATAGCTAACCGTTGCACATCACATTTCCCACATTTCTCATCGTTAATCTCGTCACCAACCCATTTACTCTACTACCAAGTATTTACTAATTGATCACAAACTCAACTTCATGCAAGCAGCTACGAACGACAACTTCACCTTCCAATTTATAGTTCAAGAGGAAATTAATAGTTGTAACTCACATTTTCATTTCATCAATATAACCAATCATCGTCATTCAAGTACTCCTGATCCAACTTTAATATACAATCAACCACTCAACCTCCTACTTTCTCTAGGTGTCGACAAACATTTTCCCAAGTGTGCTAGCCTACTACCCTAAGGCTCGGTAGACCATTCAAATAGTTAAACACACCTAGGAACATTCGTGTCTCACTCAAATGATTCTAAGGGCAAAGAATGCCCAATGCATATAACGTTTCTTCCTCTAACACTTAGGAGTGTACCAATCACCCGTAATATTCAAATACGACATAACCTCCAAAATTGGTATGGATTCTAACAACCAACCTACCGTACTTTAACTATAACTTCTTATAGGTTTAGAATTGATTATAAGACTACCACCATTAGAAAGTAGATTTTCCATACATCAACTTTGATATATAATATGCACCAAACGGATCCCGGATGATAAAGTTATGATCGTCCGAAGTTTTAAAAAAAAACAGATTGTTCATTCCCTACCGGTAGGACACAACCTCCTACCGGTAGAAGACCAGAATTTCACAGAAATAGACACTACTGGATAGCATTTCTACCGATAGGGCCAAAACTCCTACCGGTAGGACTTGAGTTTCAGCGTACGATTTCTAGTTTCGACAAATTTCTCCCAACAACAAATATGGACGTTTAAACATTCTTAAACACATCAAACCAGCTCATAAACACATAAAGGAGGAGAGAAGTCCCTACATGACAAATTGGCGAAGTAAATCATCCACATTAAACTATATCCAATTAAACAACGTGAGTTTAAGGACGGGGACGAGTAAATTTGATTGAAAAATCATAACTCTTTCATCTTAAACCCAAAAATATTGGAACCAACGTCAAAAGTTGCACGACTACAAGTCCTACACTCAGTAAAAATTCCAGGTTCAGAAACGAGGAGATTAACCCAAAAATCAAAGGAAAAACAGATTTGCAACCAGTTTCGCCCTAGTCGACCAACCCTGCTTTAGAAATTCACCAAAAAGTGTATACTTAACCGAATCACTTGATTCCAACGCCAATCCCTTCTTAACTTAAATATGCAGCTCCCGTAAAAGACCCAAAGCCACCCAAAATGTTCATCATGCCCAGAAAATTAAAAGAAGACAGCCACGCACAGATTCGCGCATCCAGGAAACAGCCGGTATCCAAAAATTCATAACTAATTATGTGATTATCAGTTTTTTATTATCTTGGTACCAAAATCTTTTTATTGAAACGTACTTTAACTGTTATGAAGACACTAAGAATTGATTCCTAGCAGAAGGGCTCCCAAAAGACAGATTTTCAGAACCCACAAAATTTTCAGGATATAGCAGATTCATTCAAGACTCAAAATAAATGATCAAACTTGATTCTTGTACATCAAACTAACACTTAAACATATAAAGAAGGCAGGAGATCCCTACCTCGAAGGTTGAAATTAAAACCTCAAGAATCTCCAGGCAAAACCTCTCCCGAAAACACCTCCTCCGAGCTTTCCAACGCGATCAAAGGCTAGAACTCGACTCTAGGAGAAGAATGCTCCAAGATCCCTTGGTTAATTTGAGATTTGGGGAAGAAATTTGGTGTGGGTATGAGAGAGAGAGGGAAGCTGAGGGAGAGATGAGAGAGTGGCGTGGGAGGAGGACAAAAAAGAATGAAAAGAAAAATCTTCTCTCTCTCTCTTGGTATACTTACATATATGTACAAGTCAAAATAACACCTCACATCCCCCCACACACTTAGTAATAACATCAAGTCCCACACTAACAAGCCTTAGCACATTAACCCCAAAACACTTATCCACATTAAATTTCTCCACTTAAGCATTTATAAATATTATTTTTGTTGAAATTAAATATGGGTCTCTACAGGACTGGTGCTATCAAATTGGGTGTCATGAACCCAATGCACATGTTGCACCAGAGGTGAAAGTAGTAAAGAATGATGTACGTGTTGAAGTCATGGAAGTCACTGTTGCTAATTTAAAGCACATGCTGAATGTCTTTCAATTCTTAAGTGGGCTAGCCTTGGTAGTGGCTATCACTGCACTTCTTAAGTGAATATAATTTATATTCATTCGTAGTTGTTGTAACCGGTAGTTTAAAACTTTAGTTCTCAAAATATATTGTACGTTTTGCATGTGATGGCAGATATTGTATTTGTTGTAGTCATTGGTTTTTTTTTTTTTTTTGGTTGGTAAATGAGTTGCGCGCTATATTTTTAAATTCAAATATGGCAAGGAATTGACAACATTCTGTTTATTCTAACGGAAACATTTGATTTTGTGTTGGCACTATTACAGGATTTTGTAATTCACCTTCAATTGGTTGCATTCTTTTTACTAGTCATGTGCTGAAATGCTTTTGTTTTGTGGCCTGCAGAACAGACCTTTAGTAATGCAATTGATAAAGAACAAAATTTGGAGGCACATTATTTTATGAACACAAGAAGCATAAAGAGGTAAATAGGTTTGTTATGCATACTTTCCAAAAGCAAAGGAAAGAAAACAAGAAGGCTCAAAATAAAGGAGCATAGAAAACAAAGTCCACTGAAAGTGGACTCATGTAGATGAATCAAGGTTTGTGATAACTTCTTGGAGTTGTATTTGACGCACACCGATCAACCGATCTTTTGACTCCAAGAATCATTCAAAACGAACCATTGGACAGTAAGCCAATGGAACTCGGTCACCGACTTCCCAAATTCAAGCGAGCCAATTTTGGACAGTAAGTTTCGATGGAAATTGCCTTTCAATTCTGGACAGTAGGTTGACCAACTTACTCTTGTAATTTGCCTTTCCATAACACCTCAAACCAATACAACTCTCAACTTTACTTTGTATTAGGGTACTAGTAGATTTTTCCAAAAAAAAAAAAACTTCTATTACAGTAACATTTCCAGCACTAATTCTTAAGAATTCTTCTTCTTTGATTTCCATATTACTTTGTGAGCTTTGTAATCACAATAGCCACTAATCGAATCCTATAGCTCCTTTGAACTAACTTTTTGCATTCAGAAGGAATTAAGGTGCAACTTCATGACAAAAACACCAAAAAAAATGGAGGAGAAAACAAGCTAATATTTACCCACATAGTTTCTACATGTACACAAGAACAGAGAGCTAGCGATTGATCCCTGAGAATTCCAGTTAAACAAAAGTGCAATAGTCCAGATCCAAGAGCTACATTTGCCCAAGCTAATACACAAAATGCGTGTAAGTCCATGAACCACACTTGGGAACCACACGAAAAGCAAGCTACACTACTCAGACAATACAGCCATACACTAGCCTTCGGCTCAAGAACCATACTCCATGGCTCAAGGTCCATATGATCTATGTAGAACTTCAGGAGCTACATAAGATGCACTTCCCACAATATCATTCAGTTGTTCATCTGCAAAGGAATCATACATAATCAGATCCCAAGCCAAATTTTCTAATAGCTGGAAACGATATGTTTTGGAAACAATAGGAACTATTTTGGCCATCTTCTGTCTGCTTCTTTTCGATCCATTATTCAATCATCGCTCCAATAGATCTCTTCACCACAGGTAGTGGTAGTTTAATGTAACTAACACCATATACTTGGAATTTACAATTATCAGGCCAAAATCTAGATCATGCAATCAAAATAGCCTACCAAATGGAAGAGACAAGTTCGTATTTAACAGCCTAACCATTAAGTATTTATACACACTATACCAACATTCCCAAACTGATACATATACTCTCACCTGAGTTGTGGCACTACGTATGCTGTATTTGAATCACTAATCCATCCTGCAACCCAAAAAAGATAATAACATGAATAGACGAAACAAAACACAAGCACAAGCACAAGTAAAGAATTAAACGTAGATGTCCCACAAACACTTACACTCATCGTGAACGTCGTCCTCGGCATCACTCAACCTAACATCTTGTGAAGACCTAAAAAAATAAGACAACAATTAAGATATATTCCATGTATAAACAATGAAATTCATAGTACAAATTAACATCCACTTACATGTTTATAAGCTTTGGACAATTCCATTTGTCATGCGACTGCCCCGTTAACCCACAACCATTACATTTCCTCATCTTCTTGTCGGCCTTCTCTTTTCCTCATTTCAAATGCTTACCACAACCCTTTGCCCTAACTTGTAGTGGTTCTTTCAAACTAAGTTCGTTTCCAAGAGAAGAAGGCTCTTGGATACGACTCGTTGAAGCCAATTGGATACAACTCGTTGAACCATCTTTGCGAGGCTCCTCATCAATACAATATTCTTTTGACTAGATTCCAAAGCTTCTCGCACAACTTCACTTTCTTCTTCATCTAATACAGCCTCATCGATAACTGTACAAGCAAGTTGGAAGAGCCCTTGTCGCCTCACAAGAAGTGAACTGTTACATATTTCTCTCACATCATTACCGAAGTCATCCATCACCCTGCCCACTTTTGCTACCTTCGTCCACCTCTACAAGATATACTCAGTAGGGAGTTCCCTAATATGCATTCGAAACAGGTACGCCAACAGATGCCGACAAGGAATGCTATCGAATTCAAACATCTTACAGCTACAACTGACACGGTTCGATGACTTGTCCACCGAAATCTCACGAATTCTCGCACCTTCCATTTCTTCTCTCTGAACATTCCACAAACACTGATGTTCATTCTCGCGTATGAACGTAACCACATACGCACTAATTTGAAAGATTTCCTCTTGAAACCTCTCAAATATGCTCCATGTATTTATTTCACTCATTCTCTTCTCCATTGCCCATGAGGTTTTCAACAGAGGCTTCTCATTTACATCTTTGTGGTCCAAATCCAATTCATTATGTCGAATTTTGGCAAGTGCCCTATTGAATCGTGTCACAAAATCCATCATTAAATTTTCTTTGGACACATACCTCTTGAAAAACGAATGAGAAATTTCAGCCCGTTGACTACTAGTCATATGGGCAGAAAACATGTGGTTCGTATATGCGGGAACCCATCTATCACGAATTTCATACATGTCCTGTAACCATTTATTACTAGACAACCTAGAGTTTCCTACAATAGTTGCCCATCTTGCATCGAACGCTCCAGGTGTTTCAGAATTCCATATACAATTCTTCAACTCATCATAATGTTCCTTATACAACAGTGCACCCATTTTTTCAGAAAATTTAGTCACAATGTGCCAAATACAATATCGATGAAACGTATTTGTAAGAGCAGAAGCAATTGCTCTTGTCATCGCTGGATCTTGATTAGTTATGATCAATTTGGGTGGTCCACCTGGCATCGCTTTTAACCATTCATTCAAGAGCCAAACAAACGAATCAGTTTTTTCATCACACAAGAATGCACACCCAAGAAGTGTTGTCTGCTTGTGGTGGTTGACCCCCAATATAGGTGCAACTATCAACGAATATTTGTTTGTGTAGTACGTAGTATCAAAAACTACCATGTACCCAAAATATTGATATGACTTTCTAGAGGTCGCATCTGCCCAAAAACAATGAGTCATTCTATCCTTGTCATCTTTCTCGAATGTGAACCTAAAGCTCGGATTCTTTTGTTGTTCCATCTCGAAATGCTCATACAACATGTTTGCGTCATGACCATGTACTACATTCTTCCTATCTCTTTTATCATTGTAAAGATCTCGTGGTAAAAATCCAACATTTTTTCAATACCCCCGCTTGCAACTCAAAAATACTCATTTGTTGGCACATTAGCAGCTGATAATTGTTCAGTTAAAGCTTTTTGTGCGGCTGATACTCGGCGATGAGAATTTAACAAATGCACCTTTCTTGGCGTTGTAAGCTCATGGTTTTGACCCTCGACAAATTTTGATATAACAAGCACTTCACCTTTTCTCACGACAGCAAGTTTTGCACCACATTTTTCTCTAGTTAAACCCCGACGCCATCTAGTGGCCTTAGAATTTCTCCTCTCCCCTTCTTTAAAACAAACGTACTCCTTCCTCATTACTTTACCATTCTCACCCAACCGACTACAATTGATTCGGACACCAAATCCAGCTTGTCTAGCATACTCGTTGTAAAATTCCCAAACGTCGTCTAATTTGAGAAATTGTTGGTCAATTTTCTGTATCACTTCATTTTTAACTTGAGGAGTGTAAATTTCTTGACAAGAATTCACAGATGATTGGCACAGTTAGGATGGTGACGGTGATACTGCTATGTCATCCAAAGATTGCATTCTAAAAATCAAAATAGAAAATAATTACTAACATGCAAACAAACATTTACAACAAATACCAATCTATGTGTCTCCCTTTATGCTATAATATGCAACAAATTTTTGAGAGAGGGAGAGAGATACCTCTGTGGTGGTGCTCGAGACAAGGGGGTTGGATCAACATTAGTTCGATCTTGTTCTTCCATTTTATCAAATTGTCAGCTACTTATGGATAACCAACCAATGGCAACCAATGGCAGACATTATCTCAAAGATTACAAAAAAAAAACAGTTTAATTGCCCTAGCATAAATACTAGAATTTTCCCTTTTCTTTGAGATCAAATAGTACAAATAGTAACCAGTTTAATTGCCCTAGCACAAATTATCATCTTTGATTTATAAAAAACAGTCCCAACTTCCAACATCAGTGAGGACATCTCCAGAAACTTTTTTTTTCCCATATTGAAAAAACAGATTCATTCGCTCGTATATCCTAGAATATGCAAAATAATAACAGAGAGAGAGAGAGAGAGAGAGAGAGAGAGAGAGAGAGAGAGACCTTAGGGCTGATATGGGCTTTGGATTTTCGCCTCTGTGCACAAATCACAAAAATCAGCCCCTATTCTTCATTTAGGGTTTCGATAATCATAGAAAATGAGAGAGAGAGAGAGAGAGAGAGAGAGAGAGAGAGAGAGGGAGACACGTTACCTTCGGTCATCGTTCGTCGTCTTTGCTTGGGTCGCTCGTATATCGTTGCCTCTGTTGTTAATCACAGAAATTAGCACCTAAAACGAGAGAGAGAGAGGGAGAGAGAATGAGAGAGAGAAGAAGAGAATGAGAGAGAGAGAGGGAGAGAGAGAATGAGAAAGAGACCTTAGGGCTGATATGGGCTTTGGATTTTTGCCTTCGTGCACAAATCACAAAAATCAGCCCCTATTCTTCATTTAGGGTTTCAATAATCATAGAAAACAAGAGAGAGAGAGAGAAAGAGAGAGAGAGAAAACGAGAGAGAGAGGGAGAGGGAGAGGGAGACACCTTACCTTCGGTCGTCGTTCGTCGTTTTGCTTGGGTCGTACGTATATCGTCGCCTCTGTTGTTAATCACAGAAATTAGCACCTAAAACGAGAGAGAGAGAGAGAGAGAGAGAGAGAGAGAGAATGAGAGACAGAAGAAGAGAATGAGAGAGAGAGGGAAACACCTTGGGTTGTTGTTCGTATACAGTCGTCGTTCGTCGTGTTCGCGTGGGTCGTTCGTACACAGCCTCCTTTTTCTCTTCTCTGGCGGGAACGAAATGGGGCAGAAGGGGGCTGGAGTGGGGAAATCCCTTTTTATTTCTCTTTTATTTCCACAGCCGTTGGATTGGATGGAGGAGCTCGAACGGCCAAGACCCAAATCTGGACCATACTAAAATCTGGGCGACCGAATATGAGAACCACTGTGTGTGTGTATATATATATACAGTCCAGATCCAATGAGGGATCCCTTACGGTCTTACGGTGCGGGACTCCCCTTTCCCGATCGAATTGCGATGATTCGAGCCGCTCAAAGTGTGCAGAACGTGATTTTAAGGGTACCCGCGAGAAATCAGCTAACAATCAGCTAAAAAAATGATCGGGAAAGGCTTGATCTGAGCAATTTTTTACTGAACCGTTCAATAAAAAACTATTCAGATCAAGCCTTTTCCGATCATTTTTTTTGCTGATTTCTCGCGAGTACCCTTAAAATCACGTTCTGATCATTTTAAGCGGCTCGGATCATCGTAAATCGATTGGGAAAGGGGAGTCCCGCACGGTAGCACCGTGCCAGATCCCTCATTGGATCCGGACTGTGTGTATATATATATATATATAGTTCCCTTCTCCTAAGGACCACTTTAACTTAATAAAATAAGGACCTCCCTTTCCCGATCGAATTTCAATGATTCGAGCCGCTCAATGTGTTCAGAACATAATTTTAAGGGTATCCGCGAGAAATCAGCAAAAAAAAAGACCGGGAAAGGCTTCATCCGAGCAGTTTTTGTTTATTTTTTATCAAATGGTTCAAATTAAAATTGCTCGGAAGAAGCCTTTCTGGTCTTTTTTTTTTTGCTGATTCCTCGCGGGTACCCTTAAAATCACGTTCTGAATACATTGAGCATCTCGGATCATCAAAATTCGAACGAAAAATGGGAGAAATGGGGAGGTCTTTATTTTAACTAAAATAAGGACATCCTCATTTGAAAATGACTGTATATATATATATATATATATATATATATATATATATATATATATATATATATATATATAGAGAGAGAGAGAGAGAGAGAGAGAGAGAGAAAGAGAGAGATTTGAGAAATCTAGGAGATTGAGAAAGATTTGATATAGATTTGTTAAGATTGGATTGGATCTTGTTAGATATGATTATGATAAGATTGGATAAGATTTTATTAGTTATTTTAAAGATTTTGTTAGATATTATAAGATATGATTAGATATTATAAGATTATAATCTAGATTTGATTTGATTCTTTAGATATGATCTAGATTCTTTTTCCATGAGTATAAATAGGCTTCACCCCTCCCCTCCCCTCCACACACCACATACATCACCAAGCAAGTAGAAAAAGGAAAGAGAGAATAGAAGGAGAGAAAGAGAAGAGGGAAAAATCTTGGAAGTTTATAAATAGTTAGTGATGTTTGACGGTGTGGGCTACCACAGCCCCGGGTGGATCGGGCCGGCTCGAAAAACGTGTTTTTGATTGAAAAATTGAAGAGTCGCCACCCGGATTTGAGGTTTGCCACCCGAGAACTGCTTTGATTGAAAATGATTGATTGAATTTGAAAACCAAAGACCCGTTAATGGTTAGGAAGCCACGTTACGAGAGGAAAAGGGTTTTACGGCACCCCTTTCGCCCGACACGTAGTCGGTCTTTACTCAAAATTTGTGGGATTTTTACTAAATATATTTTGTTTCACATAAAGCATCTAGCACGCATCCCCAAATATATCAAATAAAGAGTGTATGCCAGTGCATACGTACAATATATAACAAAGAAATGACACGAAATTAATAATAACAGAAAATGAACATTTTCCACTGGAATCACTCTTGAGCGCTCAGGAGTGGTCTCGAGTGCTCGGGAGTGTTTTGAACACCTCCTGCAAATGTTAGTACCGAACAAAACAACTCATTTACCATTGATTACTGTCAAACCAGAAGAGTAAAGGGGAAAGCACTCCTGAGCGCTTAGGAGCAATCCCGAGCGCTCGGGAGTGAGATCAGTAGACTGAAAAACTTTTGTAGTCTCTTTTGCTCTTGTTGTTAAACCAAGATCAGGTGGCTCACCACCAGTATGAGAAACTGGCATGAGCCACTGATCTCCCTTAGATAGGAAAAACCAGAGGGCTTAGGTACAAAAATGAAATTTTATTCCTATTGTTTAAGCTTGAACTTCACTTCTTGATGGATTTAAAGGCTGTAATGTATTGAAAGCAGTAGAAGAAGATGAAATCTAGGATTCCATTCCTCTTTAGGATTTTGTTTGATTTCCTTGAGAACTAGTAAACTTCCTTAGAAAATGAGGATTGTTTTGAAAAGAAGTTTAAGATGATTTGGAGACTGATTTTTGGCAGCAAGAGGGGGTAGTTTTTCAGGGAAAATTTCGTGCCCTTTGCAAGGAAGAACAAAAGTGTATTTATAAGGGGGGAGAAAACATGTTTGAATTTTGAAAATTTAAAGCAAATGAAATGGAAATTGGTTTTGGGGGGAAACATATGCTGATAATATTCCTGCTGTCTCAGGCAAACCTCTGGCACTTGCAGATTGAACTCCAGGTTTGAAAATTTTAAAAAAACGTGGTCAAAGGTCAAGCTCATCATCCATTGGCTTGTCAGCACTCCCGAGCGCTCAAGAGTGGTCCCGAGCGCTCAAGAGTGTCTGCCCAACTTCAGAAAGGCGCCACGGACACTCCAGAACTCGGTTTTGGGTGTTTTTCAAAGTGTTGGAAGCTTGTGGAGTCCTCTTTCTAACCCAATTGGTTGCATTCAAAAGTATTTTTTAGGCTTATATGTGTGCCAATTTTACCCTCAGGGTGTCGAGAAAAACGATGGTTTTGGTTTGTAAAAGTCCGAGAGGCATCGTTCAAGCTTTAGCCAAGTCATGTTTTGATTCCATTTCATCATTGGGGAGCTTCAAGGCCACAAATTAAGGATAATTAATAGGTCCAAATTGGGGTGTCTACAGAAGGGTGGATATTGGTATGGAAAATTATTTTTTTAAGGCTTTGATTCGTGGACAAAACGGCTGGTCATATTTTGAGGTAATCCGAGGAGTAATCGATATGCTTCCCACTTCCGGAATCCTTTCTTCACTCTTTTCTTTGCTCTCCTTTTGATTTTCTCGTGATATTTGTTCAATCTTGTGGATATCATTGGAAAGTAGAATAATTGGTATCGAATATGATGTTGTTGGATGAGTACTATAGAACTGTTTAGTATAGGGATCGAGTGAACTCATGCGCCAATAGTCTATCCAATAGCCCGAATGAGTCGAGGATGACTTGGTGAGGAAGGTATTGGGGAGTGTCACTGGTCATGTACTGAGGATAACATGGTATGAGGTCCTTTGTGATTGTTGTTTCGACTTAGTGGTCGATTATCGTTTATTGATTCCACTTATGAGCTTTGTTATTCTGTTGTATCGTATACTTTCCGGATAATTTTTTTTAAGTGTGGAGCTGGATTAGAGGAAATTGAATCGAAGCATATAAGGATTAATTCGGAGAGGTCTTGGAAGAGTTGATAATTTTGGAGTATCTAGAAGATTATTTAGAAGGCGGTTTAAGTTTATTTTGGTGATGTAATTTATTTATGGAGAAAATAGGGGCCTAGAAGTGTTTGAAATACAGTGTATTTTGGAGTTTGTTTTTAGAAAATAGCGGGGCGTTACATAAACCAAGATCCAAACCAATATTTACAGATAATGAATTTGGGGAATCAAACCAATCCACAAAAGCCATAGAACCAAACCAATCCAAACCATTAAATTTCGGTTCGATGATTTCGGTTTTAAACCATGGTTTGCTTTGAATTATGCTATCATCTTCAGGAAAAAAAAATTAAAATACATAAAATTATGAACATAAATTAAAAGCAGAATACCAACAATTGTCACAAGTCTTAAACTAAGAAAATGAATTACCGGTCAGTCATTAAAATGAACCAATTAAGAATACCAACTACTAACATCTTGGCAAGAAAGGAAAACTAAATATTGCGGTGGATTGAATAGGATCAATAAATTAGGAAAGTATTTGGCTAAGGCTCCCCATATTTATTTG
The DNA here is from genome assembly GCA_019656295.1 of Rhododendron mucronatum var. ripense. NCBI lineage: Eukaryota > Viridiplantae > Streptophyta > Magnoliopsida > Ericales > Ericaceae > Rhododendron > Rhododendron mucronatum. The sequence continues at coordinate 1,927,569 of BPLT01000041.1, forward strand.
TTAATTTCATAATTAAATTATATATATAATGTATTATACGGTGCGGATCGGTTTGGAACCATGACCATAAACGTGAATCCACAAACTAAACCATATAAGGTATAGTTTCTAATTTTTTTAAATCATGACCAAACCATACTACTAAAAAACCAAACCAAACCTTTCGGTTTGAATTGGTTTGGACTAGATTTGCGATTTGACGGATTTTTTGCTCACCCCTAGTATTGTATGTTTTGTGGATCCAAAAAAATGTATTGGATGTTTTTGCCATTTCTTTGGTTTTAGCTTCCGCCCATGATTTCACATAATTAGATTTTTTTTTTCCTGCTAAATTGTACAAGGGTGATATTTATGTTTTCAAAATCTTGTGATGTGCGGTTATTTTTTTGATTTAGTAATATCTAAGTGCTGCTTTTGAAATCTTATAATGTTCGGTATTACTACTATAGAATTTTCCTCGTTGATGATGAGTACTTGTGTTTGGTTTAAAAATGTGACATATCTAGTTTATACTCTAATTTATTTGCAAAAATTCATATAGGGTCCCATTTTGTATTTCCATTGTAGGCTTCTAAAAAATTAGAGCCAACCCTGATGGCCGACGTACCAAAAAATATATCTCAGGCTATATATCGCAATCCATGACAACGTCCTTCTGCGCTTGGATTGTTTTTTATTTTTATTTTTGATCGGCAATGAATTTTATTAGAACTTGATAAAGGGTACATCGAGGGTTTTTAAAAGTCATATCCAAGCCTCATTAGTAAGACGAGAACAAGGAAAATGACAAAAGCTAGGAAAATAACAAAAAAAGGAAATTATATCCAACAAAAAATTGAAACCGGTTCTCTCAACAGAGAATACATCTTGATATTGAAGTGACAGCACTGACAGGCAAGTTCTAATATTTCCAAATTCTTGGTTGTTCCACGATTTGAGCTTCTTCTATATCTCCTTGAGCTTCTTAAATATTTGGCAGCCTGCCCATCCATAGGTTGGTGAATTCTCCCATGCTTCTTTAGTAATCTTCAAACATTTAGGGCGGGAGAGCCAATGACTTTGGGTCCCAATCCCAAATATTATCAGAGATTAGAACCGCAGGAGGTTGAATCAATTGGTTGATCTGCCCCCTTGGGGTGGAGCAAATCTGTTCTTTTGGAGTAGAGTGTATTCCTTGGCTTCAAGTTCAATCATCTTTTTCACTGCCAAAACATCAATCTCCCCATATTCTATTCCCAGCATTAATTATCCCTGCTTCTATGGTATGCTGAAGTTCCTCTACTATCATGTATTGTTCCTGCCTTAGTGAGTTAGAAATGAACGAGTCTTCATACACACTTTCACCTGAGCTCATGCATTTTTCATAGTTTTGGCTTCTTATATTTTTCCTGATGGCACTTGGGTTGAGATCTACTAGGAGTTCAATACCTTTCAATGGAGATGGACGAAAGTTACAGTCAGATCCAATCACTGTTGGGAAGGAAGTAGTGAAAACTCGCGTTTTTGGTAGCAGGCGTGAATGCGTGGAGCGCGGGCGTGCCAAGACTTGTAGCGCCTAACTTGTTGTGAAGATTCCCGTGAATCTTGACTTCTATCGTAGAGCGACTATGTACGACCCAAAGGTTAAAGATCGTAAGAAGGTTCGTGGTTTGCCACACGGTTGTGGACTTAATATTTCCTAGTCGTATAGGAAATGGAACGTGAAAAACGTAGACTTTATTACACCGGGATAATAAAGTTTGATTACAAGGAAAATAAAATCCAAACTACTTGATGAAGTAAGTTTGAATGGGGGTTTGAGCACGGAGTACTCGATATGCTACTTTGCTGAAAGTAGGAAAGTATGCTTCGCTGGGAAGACTTTGTTTGTAAGCGTTAGCTTTGATTGGTGTTGGCCCTATTTTTCTTCTTGTGAACTTGTATTTATAGACACTGCAGTATGCTGATTCAGGCCTGAATCCGAACCCAGCTTTGCACCACAAGCTGCCATGTGTCTCATGATGCTCCCTCCTTTTGTGCATGCTGAATCATGGACAGTTATTTGCAGTTGGTAGATCATGGGTGATGTGGCAATAACTCCCCACCATCTCCCCTTCTTATGCTAGCTTGACACATGGCGAATTGACTTGGTCAAAAGCTGATTCAGGCCTGAATCCGAATTCAGCTTTGCACCACAAGCTGCCAAGTGTCCCATGACTGCTCCACTTTTCATGCATGTAAGGTAGTGGGCTGTTTTTCTGGCAGTTAAGGGTTCATGGGTGATGTGGCAATAACTACCCACTATCTCCCTCTTTTCATGTATTTAACACATGGCCAATTGACTAAGTCAATTGGCCTTTGAACTTTGGAGGGAAATAACCGCCTCGGCTGCAACTTAATCCCTAAAAACGTGGGCCGCACCTCATGGACCAGATCTGCCCCTTTCTTCATGGGTCCACCAGTGGGCCAATTTTCCAACAAATCATGGGCCGTACTCCTCATATGGGCTGCGTATTTTTTGGGCCCAAATGGAAAATAAACATAGCCCAAGATTTACCCAATCAATTACTTAGCTTTCGGGCCAATTTAATTAAATGGCCAATCACGGCTAGCCCGATCCGCGGTGCAAAAAATGGGCATAAACAAGTAGTAACCCGTAGCTTCTTGATCCAATTGGTTACTAAAATGGGCTTCTTCATCTTGGGCTTTAGCACTAGAAGTTTCACTTTCAGAAAGTTCCTCTGTTGATGAGCCGTTGGAGTCTTGAACAAAGGAGTCCAAGTCGTGTGAAGACGAAATTGAATTTGAAACATTATTGGTTACACCTGCATCTGGGGCTAATACACCAGCCGACTTTGGTAGAAGAGAATTATGGTTATTCTCAATTGGTGTAATAATTGTTGCTGCTACCATGCTTGTTTCTGTATCGGGAAGTGCTTTCCTCATGTGGTTTGTCTTGGGGGCTTTGAATGTGATCATCATTAGTTTCCACATGTTCCACCTCATGCATGCTCCACATCATGTTCAGCATCTGCCATGTCCCCTTTTGGTTGGTCCTTGCTGGCATCCAAGTCTCTACCTCCTTTGTCCACGTCATCGTCTTCCCTAACCTATCTCGAACCAGAGCTGTAAAATTTCTTGCTTGAACCCACTGTTCTGAATGTCTCTTCTTCTTCCACCCTTACAATATAAATCTTTCCTTCTATAATCAGTTGAATCTTCCCTTCAATTCTTTTAGAACTCTCAGTTGCAATCAGAAATCTCCCTTTTTCGAAAGATTTTTCTTTTATCGTATTCTCATCAACTTCTAAAAAATGGCCCCATTTGCTACCAATAGCTCTGAAAGAGGGAGCATTCCACGCGTTGAGGGGCATTCCATAACAGGCTACCCAAGCAAAATGTTCATCCTTTGCATGTTCCCCGTTCCATGGTTTCAGTTCTTCAAACCAACACGTTGGCCATTTTTTGCTAATAATTTCATCTCTGATCTCCTCAGACTGAAAAGTTAGTATCAAGAATCTACCACCCATGGGTTTGATTTGTACGTTGCTAACATTCTCCTTCCTAAAGATTTCTTCCATTTCTGATGCCGAGCTCAGCCTTCTCATCTTCCCGACCGGCGGGCGACCGCACTCTGGAACAACCAGCCATTACCAACTGGTTGAATTTGAATACTACCACGAAGTTCCTGTTCCTCTTGGATCTGATTACCCCTTACTTCTCCTTGCTTTCTTGACTCTGGATTTCCTTTCCTTCTCCAAACTTCTTTCCCCCTGTTTTGAATGGTTGCTCTGAGGTTGGTATTCCTTTTCGAATTTGGAATTGGGGCCAATTTTCCCCCATATCGTTGCTTGTGAGTGTTTCCTTTCCTCTGATTAGTGTTATTCCTCTTTTTCCTTTTGTTTTGAAGCCGTAACCTGTTTTGATCTCTGTTCTCTTGCCATTTCGTGAGATTTCCATTATCTTCTTTTTGCCAAGATCCCTTATTACTGTGTACTCTACCTTGATCCCTTTCACTTCTCCTGAGAAACTTTGCCTTCGATACTATCAGATTATGCTCCCATACCCATCTTCCGTTTGTCTCTGCTTTAGCAAGCTCTGCTGTGTTCAAACTTTACGAAGCCAAATCTGTGGCCTGTGATCTTAGGTGCCGTTCCAGATTAGGTTTTGTTTAGAAAAGTACTTTTTCTGGTAATGAACAGTACAAAAGTAACATCCGTTCCACTTGTTCCCGCATAGTTCTTTTTAAAAAAAGTAATTGTTGTACTGACCATATTGTCCTTCCACTTCACAGTAGTTTGGGTTGCCGACAAAATGGGGGAGGGCAGTATTGTCATTTCACGCTGGAGGCTGGGGGAACAGAGCCCAAAACGTCGTCGTTTTGGTCAAACATTTTTAAAAAATAGGAAGTTTAACAAATCTGGAACATACCTTGTTTTTGGACAAAAACAAAAGAACTTTTTCCAAAACTGGAATAGCCCTTTACCCTTCTTCTCAAGAATGAAGGACTCTGTGATATTTCCGAATCTGGAGAAAAGATTGTGTAACCATACTCTTCTAATATTATCTGGGTGATTATCGACGAAAAGGGTTGAGTTTCTTTGAAGCTCTCTCTCTCTCTCTCTCTCTCTCTCTCTCTCTCTCTCTCTCTCATAGTGCATCCGTCCCTGTGTACGTCCAACGACCCAACCTGCGCTTGGATTGTTATCAATTAAGCGAAACATGGGTCAATCATATTACCTATGTTTTATTAATATTGTTGCAGTTACGAGGGAATTGGTAATGACGTAGGATTAGAGATAGAAATTCATAATGAGTAGTTTTCATAAGGGAGGTGTTTTTTTTTTGATAGGCAACAAAATTTATTAGAACTCGACAAAGGATACATCGAGGAGGCCAAAACTCCAGATACAAGAAGACCTTGGAGCTAAAGAAGGCCAAAAGAAAGAAAGGAAAGGAAAGGAAAGGAAAAATGCATCCAATGAGACATTGAAAAAACCACAGTAAAGAGTGGAATCATCACAGCATATTGCGCTGCAGCCTGAAATTGTGCTGATTATGTTCCAGCACGCACCATAACCGGCCACTAATCCTTAATTACACCACCAAAAACCTCCTAATTAAATGGGCCCTGCATAGGAGGATTCTTCCAGAACAATACCTCAAACTCAGCCAACAGAGCAGCAATGCAGCAGAGCAACATTAATAAATCACAGGCATAGTAACGTTGACACCTTGCCAAAGAGGGTAATCCGCCTTGGAATAAAGCAATATGTACTTGTGATTACCCATAACCATGACAACTGATATAGCAATATCGATCAGCTAGAGATAAGGGCGGCTCTTAGCCCTCCCAAAGTGGGAGTTGAAAAGAGGTACCACCAAACTTAGGAATTCATACAACTAGAATATCAGCAGTTTGACTACCGTTCCCCAGCTTAACAGCAAACATTCTTGAACCTCTTAGCCCTCCAAAAATTGGAGTTGAAAGAGTAATCTCTGCATCTGTGCTATAACCGTAGTAAGTTGGTTAGACCAAAGTTCTTGGTCCTCCAAGAAGTTTGAGAAGAGCATTAAAATCAGTCGAATAACTCCTTGAAGATGTTAATAACAAGAATTTTCAGAGCCGCAAACTCAAGCTATATATAGAAATTTCAACATTGTGAAGCAGTAGTCCAGCATTTTGACATCCACACCTCATCAAAACCATTAAGCTGAATTAAAACAGCGCCTGACCTCATAAGGGAGGTGTTAATTCAACCTCCATATTTGTTTTGCACCAGATCAGATAATGGAATCAATAATGACATGTTAGTATTTTTCTTTCTACCCTTCAGAGAGAGAGAGAGAGAGAGAGAGAGAGAGAGAGAGAGAGAGAGAGAGTTGTCATAGGTAAGAAGTAGCATGGGCATCACGGCCGGCAAATGTACAAACAAGAGGTAGAATAAGATTAGTAATAACACCTTCCACATCGGAGCTGAACAGCTTTCCTTTCCGTTTTTGTTCTTGTTGTTTCTGTGTTTTTTGTTCTTATTTTGTTGTATTTGTTGTTTTTCGGCCTATGGACCAATTAATTTGTATCTGATTTGTATCAATATAAATTACATTTTCTTTCCCCGGAAAAAGAAAAAAAAAACAGCTCCCACATGGGATGGCTAATCCCCATTTTAGCTAATCCCCTCCAACTCAACTTGCAATCCCCCCTCTTTCAAGCCAGTTTGTGAAGAGGATGACTAAGTTGTTTGGCTTCCTCACCCAACTGGGTATTCTGTTCGCTCGGCTTGGGAAGCTATTAGGAATAAACTTCCTATACAGCAGTGGCATAAGGTTGTTTGGTTCAACAGGAATGTTCCTTGTTGGGCCTTTATTTTATGGTTGGCTATCCAGAATAAACTGAGTACCAAAGACAGATTGTTCAAATGGGGCATGCCTGTGGCAGTGGATTGTGTTTTCTGTAATAATGGTGAGGAGTCTCACCATCATCTCTTCTTCCAATGCCCTATGTCTTTTGCAGTTTTGCATGCTGTTTGGTGTAGATCTTCTTCTAGTCAAGTGTCCCACTTATTACCTGATGTGATTTCTTGGTACCTTTAGAATGCCCAAGCTAGTAGCTTTTGGAGTGTGGTTTTGAAGACGGCTCTGGCTGCTACAGTGTACAATCTTTGGTTGGAGAGGAACAAACTAGTCTTTCAGCATAAAGCCCTTCCCCAAGACCAGTTGATCCTCCAAACCATTAATTCTATAAGAGATGCACTCAGCTCTAAGAGGAGTGCTACAGAGTACATGTGCATGTGATAATTGGTAGCTTTCTGGGAGTGGGTTTGGCTTAGCTAGGTGTTAGGTTTATAGATGATTTGCCTTTTGCCTCTGTATAGATTTTGCTTTTCTGGTATAGTGCTGCAGTGAGTTGTTTGCTTTCTGTTGTAAGCAATTGTATAACAGGGGTATGCCCCGTAGATTTTGTATATGTGGCTTTGTGCCTTTATTGAAAGGAAGTACTTATCCAGAAAAAAAAAAAAACAATTTTTTCGAATTTGAAATTCGTATCTAGCATCTCTTTAGTATTCGTAGTTTTCTAAGGAAATGAAATATTTCTGCGATATCTTTGCTTACCTTTTGTATTTCGATAAATCTATTTTTATTGTTAGATTTATGTACTAGTTGTTAAATTGATTTGGTATATCTTTCTTTTTTCTTATCAAATAGTTATGCGTGTTGTATAGCTGTTTTTCTTAGATCTATTATTTTCGCAGTAGGAACTCTGAATATAAAAGGGGCACCGATGTCCTCCATATATATATGTGTGTGTGTGTGAGAGAGAGAGAGAGAGAGAGAGAGAGAGAGAGAGAGAGAGAGAGAGATTCTAACGCATACGTATGCATGTGATTCTAAATTTATAATGCATATTGTGATGCTGAGTAATAAACAGCATGTACCGGATCTCATGCACATGAACTCTGCAACAAATTTTGTTTTAGCTCGCTTAACTTTTGCCTGATGGCCTTTCAACCTATTATAAAGAATATAGAAATATTTTGAAAAATCTTCAAATTTATTTTGTAATTATAATTTTTATATTTAATTCTAGACCAAAAAATATCACTCTAATGAAAAGATACAACCCAATTACATAGAAGGTTGAACGCTTGGGTACACTCCTATAACCCGTGTCTACAAAAATTTATTAATTGTTCCTGGAGCCTCACACTGGTAGCACCACAGCTTGTTGCGGGTGTGCAAGTGAACACCGAACATAAAATTTTGTAAAGACAAAAAATTTGATATTTAGGTTTGCCCACTACATTGAATACCCTACCCAATTAATTTTGAACACCCTATGCAATTAATCTTGATCAGAACAGTTCATTTTATTCAAATTTATTTGTTAGGAGACCATGCAAAAATTAAGTCCTATTAGATGTCATATGTACTTGATATGTACATCTATTTTGTTGGATTAAAATTCTCGAGCGAGAATTGAATTTTTAGATCAAGCACTTAATGATATGTAAATGCGTTGAATTGTTGTATGGTCTCCTAATAAATCAATTTGAATAAAACGAATAGTTATGATCATCAAATCGACACCCGAAAAAGGTCTCATTCAAAATGAGGTTTTTTTTTTTCGGCCACTCTATAATGCAAATTATGCAATGGGAGATAAGTGAATGAATGATTGATTGGTTGCATTCAGTGAAAAAGATGTACTCCCTCCGTCCCTTTTTAAGTATCCTACTTCGTAATTCCAACTTATTAAAAAGACATCATCATTATACCTTTCACATCAACTTTTTCCTCCACTTTCCCTACTTACCCATCATCATTACACTTTTACTCACTAACTTTTGAAAATGGAATTTACTTTTAGGGACAAAATAGACAATACACAAACTTTTACCCACTAACTTTACAAAATGGACACTTATTAAGGGACAGCCCAAAATGGAATACCGGACTATAAAAAAAGGGACAGAGGGAGTATTTTGTATCATTAATTATGAGGTTATTATGCAACGGTTTTAGAATATGAAAACTCGTCGGAACAATTGTAATGTCTTATGTATTTTGACTATTTTCATGTTTTTTCGTCTGTCAGTTGATATTATAGGAGTATCCAATTTTATTTTAATTTATTTTACCTTTTCTTGTTATTGTTATAGAGCTTGTGTAGTTTTTTGCATTTTCTTGAAAACCCTGCTAAAAAATTCTAGAGCTGCCACTAAAGCATGGCCACATGATAAAGTGTAAGGACCCTACTTGAATGTATGGTAATGAAGACTTCTAGAGCACCTTAATTCTCATATTTGTGCTTGGGTTTGTGATTGGCCATAAGTCCCCTTTGGAAATGTAGACTTTAATTTAGAAATTATTTTAGGAACCGGTGCCACCCCCCTTGGGCAAAATTTTTGGTTAGTGAGGTAAAAAATTACATTCATATGTAAGTTATTGCTAAGCAAAAAAAAAGTTATTTAAGTTATTGTTGCTTGTCAAAAAAAAAAAAATTTAAGTTATTGTTTTATTTTGCTAACCTAAAGATATAATCCAATTAAGAGGCTAATTATAAGGTGTATATATATGCTGACAAATATAATGCTATCCAAAAGACTTATTATATTTCGAAAAAGATGCAAGAGGGTCACATTCATAATGCTATCAACTCTAAAAAGAAGAGAATACTTAGAGTTTTTAAAGATTTTTTGTAGGTCAAACTAACAAAATTTGACTGGAAAGTATCAAATATAATCCTTGTGTGAAATTAGATTTGACCTCTGTAGACCTCACACCCACACCCTAAATAATTGTACCCTTGTGTCATTTTCCCTCCCCCGTAATCCAGAGGGGAGAGTGAAAACCTTTTAATTAGCCTTCTCACTGTCTTAGTGTTTTTTTTTTTTTTTTTTTTTTGTAAAAACTGGATGTTGATCCGGTCAATTTATGCATACTTGGACAAAATTCAAGACTATATATTCAGGTAACGACGAATAACATCCAGTGACTCTAACACTTTTTATTGGCAGTAAGAGACCAACTTGCGGCCTAAATGCTTTGAGATATACTACTTGTAGTATCAGACTTACATTTTCTTTCTTTCTTATTTCTTTTTTCAATCTAATCAAGGAACTAAGGGAATTAAGTAGACAGCGATCATCGTGTAATTTATTCATTTTTTTGTATCTCCTTTTCTTAATTTTTTTTATCATCTTCTGTTATCTCCTTTTGTGATTCTCTTATACGTACATCCTCATACCATAATAATCCGAATGATGTTGAACAAGGAGAGGTCAAAGGTGATCGATCATAAGTTAGTCTGATCACAGCAAGTTTGGTGGAGGAGGCATAAGAGTATTTAGATGGAATTTTTTTTTCCCCTTAAAAAATCAGCAGTTGAATATGAATAGAATTTGCATTTGGCAATTCCCACTCTAGCATTAACACGCAAAATATCGAGAGACTGGAGGGAAGAGCAATAAGATAATTAGAAGGAGAAACACATTTCGGGTGTGTTTAAACCTATTGCTAGTCATTCACACATGCTTGATAGAAGATATTTATTGCATTCTCGAGCAACATTGGTAAAATATTTGTATCATATATTTCCCACATTGTAATTTTTAGAGCAATATAGGCTTGTAACCAAGTGGGGCATTAGAGTAGTTAAATATTGTTGCAATTCCTCAATATCTGAGGTTTACATATTCTAGCATAGTCTTGTGGCTTATGGGTCGGTAGCAAATTCAATGCAAAGAAAGTAGTTTGGTTCAGATGGAGACAACCTTGCACGTATATACTAGAAATTGGTGACAAGAAACAATTACTTTTTGCTCATATGCTATTGAAGTCCCACTTAACATGCGCGTAAGTCTTATAATACATTTAAATGAGAAAATTCTCGTGATTGAAACAAACTAAAAACACCTGAGGAACATAAACTTGAAAAAAAAAAAATGCAGACATTGAACAACAAACTAGCATGCGTAACGCGTACCCAAAACAATATGCAGCATCACAAAGTTGTAGTCTCGACAGATACCTTCAAGACCCATCAAACCTTAAGCACCTACGAGGGAAGAAGGAAAATTAGTTATTGAAGAAGTTTGATGGGAGAAGATAATCACTTGCGGAATGTTTAACTTTGATCGAAGATGCAGCAGCTTGAAAATTGGGTTGGTTTGTGCACATAATTGGATATACGTAGAAAAATGCTATCGTATACACCAATTTTCAGTAAAAGAAAGGAGGAGGAAAACACAACCACATCCTCCTTTTGATAGATGCAGAGATTATTCAAGAACTTGCCTCATTGAAGTTACGAAAATGAGATTTGTTTACCCTGAATTGGAATGTGCAGGCATTAGAGTTCCAACTTTGTTGTCTCTTCACTATTGCTCAGAAAATATACTTAGTTAACTGAGGTTCTAGGTGAATTTCTTGATTCTCAAGTTTGAATTAGAAATGGAAATCCGATGTTTTGTTCATAGTTGAGTGCAGAATTGTGGTGGTTTTAGTGCCAAATGCAGGTTTTTTCCTCTAGTACGTAGTTATTGGAATGTAAAAAGGGTCATACCTGTACATGATCAAGCTGTAATACAAGCTCTCATTCCTCCGCGTACACCAACTCCGAGAAGAGTGTTCTTGATGACATGCAACTGAGTAACGATTTCTTTGATATCCGGTCGATCTCTTGGTAGTTCTTCTGAACAAGCTATTCCCACTTTAAGAATTGAAGTCAAACACACCTGAACTTCATGAATGCTAGATGGGCTTTGATTCTGAGAGCTGTTGATGCTTGAGCTTGCCTCTCCCATTACTACTTGTTGAAACAATGTTGGATCAGCAATGTTTGCAACTTGTTCAGCCATAGCCATCTCAACAAAGTTGTGGAGAGTGAGACTACCCTCGAACATGGCATCTGTCGGTCTCTTCCCTGTGAACATCTCCAATAAGAGAATACCGAAACTGTACATATCACCCGACGTTGATACTTCATTTCCCATGCCATACTCTACAATCCATCCATCATAAAGATAAGAATATTGCAAATATACTTGATAAGCAGCCTCTCAAAGAATAGTAAATAGTTTTATGTCTCGAATAAGACTACAAAGAGTTGTGTCGACTTCTTTGCTTCTTGCTAGATCACGAATAACAACATTTGGTTTTGCCTGTGCCATCTGAAATCCCTAATTTGAATCACGCTTGATTGGTTCACTATGAAATTTTTGGGTAAATGTATATTTCATTAAAAAGCCCAAACATAACGTACAACAAAACCAAGGCTCCTACCCCAGCATACAAGAAGGAACCCTTAATTACCAGAGCATCAAAACAAAGAGAGCTAAATTTTCTTAGTAGCCAAAACCTAACCATAAACTTATCAATTATCCTTATATTTGTTGTAGGTTTGTGGTACTCACGTAGTAAATTAAGAAATTAAAAAGTCTCTATTTTCTGGAAAAGGAAAGATACTAACAAAAACCTGAGGAGATAGTGTTCTTTGAATGCCGGTACTAATTCATGTAAAATGAACTAGGAATATATACTAGCTCTACTCTACTCTAAAATTAAAAAAAAAACGTGGGTACAACCTGTTATCAAGAAAGCAGTAAAGTTAAGATCGAAGATACAATTGTTGGTTATTTATTTTTTAGGCTAATATGTCTTGGCTATAACAAAGAAAGAAACTTCCGCCATCTCCATTTCAAGAAACAATCTAGACAATTTCTACTTAACTCAACTCTTCTACTTTTGAAAGTAAGATAATGCAGTGGGAAGTAAAACATAAGAACCAGCAGCTTTACTTCTGTGTTGGGGTTACCAGACTCAAAGGAGAAGTGAATTAAATCTAAAATCGAAGGAAGTGAAGGAGAACATAAACACGAAATGAGTCTACACCTGGAGCAGCATAACCGGATGACCCACGTAAGCCAATAGAACTTGATTGATTTGCAGAAGAAATACATGTCGCATCTACAAGGAATCTTGCTAACCCAAAATCACCTACATGTCCAACCATTTCATCGTCAAGAAGAACGTTGCTTGGTTTCAAGTCACAGTGAACTATTGGTTCTGAGCAATGGTGGTGAAGATAAAAAAGTGCAGAAGCAACATCAAACGCAATATTTAACCTCTCTAGAAGGTTTAAACTCTGCGCCTTGTTGTGTGCATCATCTTCTTTCTCATTTGGGTGCAACCACTCCTCTAGGCTCCCATTGACCATGAAATCGTAAACCAGAGCCTTGAACTCGTCACCTTTATAGTCAACACTTGAACATGCGGTGAGGACATGTACAAGATTTCGATGTCTGATGCTCCTTAAGGCCTTACACTCGGCAATGAAACTCTTGGCAGCTCCCCGGGATTGAAGGTTTAATACCTTCACAGCGACTAGTTTTTCGCTTTGATCAAGATCAAGAATTCCTTTATACACCGAACCAAAACTACCCAAGCCGATTAGATTGGTTGAAGAGAACCCATTGGTCGCTTTTAAAAGACTCCGGTAAGACAACATAGGAAACGAGTGGCCAAAAAAGCTGAAAGATCGTACCTCTGTTTTCTTTTTAAACCAACGAAGATACACGAAATATATCATTAAAAGTAGACATACAAGCCCAAAGGACGATGGGAGTACGAACTTCACAACGTGAGTAAATTTCTTCCTTGCGAATCCCTTGGATTGGCAATTGCGTAGTTTTAAATCAGGTATACCACCACAAAGCTTCTTGTTTCCCTCCATAGAAATAGCTGCCGCAATCGTAAATATGCCTTGTTTTGGTACTTCTCCATCAAAATCATTGAATGATATATTTAGTTTTTGTAAGAAATGAAAGCCCTCTAAATAGTCTGGGATTTTTCCCGAGAAATCATTCATAGAAATGTCTAGATCCTCCAAGCCTCTCAATTGGCTCAAAGTTGATGGAAGGACTCCCCAGAACTTGTTGCCCTTCAAATTAAGAGATGCCAATTTCACACAACTACCAAGGCTGCTTGGAATATTACCAAACAACATATTCTCAGAAACATTTAGTGTTTCAAGATTTTTTAAAACCCCGATTTCCATGGGGATGACACCAGTCAAGTTGTTATGAGATAGGTCTAGAGAAAACAATGATGAGAGACTAACAACTCCTTTGGGTATAGTGCCACTAAGATTGTTTTTGGCGAGTGTAAGGTTCAGCAACATCTGGCATTTGCTCAAACTTGATGGGATGCTTCCCTGAAGATTATTTTCGGATAGATCTAGAGTTAGTAACATGGATAAGTTTCCGAAAGAGGACGGGATGTCACCATAGAATCTATTACCTCCGATAAACAATTGATGCAGGTCTTGAAGCTTCCCAAAATTAGCAGGAATGTTACCTGTCAAATGGTTGTTCTGTGTTTCAAGTAGCTGCAAATTTACCAGATTCTCGATCCCTCTTGGGATGCTCCCATACAGGTTATTGTCCCCCAAGTATATGGAACTAAGACGAATGGAGAAATTAGTAATTACTTCAGGAAACACGCCTCCAAAACCATTGCTGCTCAGCTCGAACGCATTCAACTCGGTGGCATTGATCAAAGAGGAGAGAAAGCTCAAGTCATCCGCTTTCCCTGTTCCTAGATGATTAAAACCAGCACTAAACCACTTAAGATTACGCAGCTTATCCAAAGAAGGCATTTTCCCACTAAGGTTGTTGTTTCCCAACCCAAGGTAATATAGATTGGTGGCATTAGATATTGAACTAGGAATGGATCCAGTCAACAAGTTTGAATCGACTCCAAGGAACTCGAGATTAGGAAGTGAAGTTCCAAGGTTCAAGGGAAGAATCCCTTGGATTTGGTTCCCTCCGATGTCGAAAACCGTAATGGAAGAGATATTAAATAACGAGGAAGGGATTGTACCGACGAACTTGTTCACCCCTAACGCAAAAATTTCCAAGTTTGTCAATCGGCCTAGACCATCAGGTATCTTCCCACCAATACTATTAAAGGTTATTAAGAGGTTTATTAGAGATGATAGATTACCAATAGTTGGAGGCATACCTCCTGTTAGATTGTTTTTTCCAACATACAATCGCTTGAGTTTCGATAGGTGACCGAGCTCCGTTGGAATTTTTCCCGTTATCCTGTTTGCAGTAAACTCAAGGTCAACAAGATTAGAGCAACGAGAGAGATTGGCAGGAATTTCGCCAGTAACTAAATTATTATACAGTGTTATGAATTTCAGTCTGCGTAAGTTGCCAATTTGTTGGGGGATGTTATGGCTCAAGCTATTGTTTTTCAAGCTTAAGACCATAAGAAAACTTAAATTTCCAATGTGAGGCGAAATGGGCCCTGTTAGTTTTGAATAACTAAGGATTAACCTTGTGACCCTTTGGTGTCGACGGCCACATGTTACACCAACCCATTGGCAGAAGTGGACGGATCCATTCCAAGAGCTCAGTACCCCGAGGGGATCGCCAGTGATCTCGGCCTTGAATGCGAGTAAGGCTAGTCGGTCGGTCTCGTTCCCGTAGTGCACAGAGTCAGGTACTGAACCCACAAGCAAGAGAAGAACAAAAAACATGAACAGAAAAGGGGAAAATGAAGGCGGCGGTAACAAACCCATGTGTTGGTAAGGTCTGCGGTGGAGTGGATTTTGCTGCTTACTTTGTGTTGAATCTGAAAAAGAAGAAGAAGAGGCTGGTGCAAGGAAATTGGAAGTGAACGCTGAAATTTTCTGGTGGAGTTATTTGAATGGGATGTTGGGTTGAGCTAATTAAGCTTGCACTTCTCCAAGTGGTGGAGCCCTTTGTTTTTTCCTTGCGTGTTCACCTATCAGAAATTGATGGGAAAAAATTATTTCTGAGTTTTTGGGCCGAAATGAAGTAAACGAAAAAGAAATTTTTTGTTATTTTGGGCATTCTTTGGATCAAGAAATTTTTCAGTGTCGAGTGGGTACCAAGTGGTCCCAGCTCGGCACATCCGAGCCGTCCATTTCTGTTTTGGATGGCTCGGATTTGGATAGAGAAAGAGGAGAAAGAGTGGTGGGGTGAGAGGAGAGAGAGAGTTTCAATCTAGGCCGTCCAACACACTTTTAGACGTCCCGGATGGGTTGCTCGGGCACCATGTGGGCATGGTCATGTGGTACCCACCCGGTACTGAAAAATTTCCTTTTTGGATCAAAGAATTTTGTCAGGAGGTTAAAAAATTTGTTCAGAGCTTCAGGAACCTGGTATAAAAACAAGATTTTCTACAAAATCTTCTTGACTTTTTGGCACGGCCTATTTTATTATTTGCTATTAATCATGAAAAGATTTGCGTCGAATTTTTACACCACATCGTTCATCTCGATGAGAGGAATCAAAAAAGTATAAAAATATGGAAAAAAATAATAATAATATAAGGCGGCAAAAAAATCCAAAAGTTTAGTTTATATTTTTAAAATTAAGAAAACTAATTTAAAAAACATGCCATATGGGTCAGAGAGGCCCTAAAGAAAGTATGGCATGTGTATTTGGGTGTCTATTTCTTGCCAACTGCGTTCGTGCGTAGGAAAGTATACACAATCTGTCGCCTTGGACATGCATTCTTGACAATGATGATTTTTTGCAAATATTCTTCTTAAATTAGTTGTTATTATCACTCAAGCTTATGAAATCTTTTCCTAAAAAAAAATCCACATAAAATAGACCTATTTGATAAAGTCTTGATGAGAGGTGGGAAAAGTAGCTCTCATTTCTTAACTAATAATGTGGTGATAACTTTATCTTTCCTTTAGTGCATGTTTCAAAAAAGCCATTGACGCAGACCTCGAGTCCATCCATTTGGCCGAAGTCGGTCTTCGCTGAAATTGACACCAGCTGTTGTATATCTTGGATCCGGTTTCTCTGCATTATAAGGATGTACGGTACCCTCTAAATCGTTCATATTAACAACCAATGGTTAAAATTTGTTCAATCTATTACGGGTAAAAATCTTTTATTACCGGTATGAGATTGAAAACAAATCTAAACTATTAAAAACACTATCCGACGGTAGCGATCACTTGAACCACATCTTTGCAGTCTACACCTAGACTGCGCGCACACAAGCCAAATTCTTACATCTTATAATCTATAATGTTTTAGGTGATTTGGAAATTTTTGTTTAATAGTACAAATCTTACCAATTTAAAATCCGGTAAGGATGGAATGAGGGTTAAAAAATGGGAACGAAGAGAGTACATTGTTTGTGATCCCCACCAGGTGCTATGCATAGCATTACAACAAATCTGCCTTCAAAATATTGTTGAGGTACTCGGGCAAGGTATAACATTTCTTGGGGCAAATTCAACCCATATAACCCAAACGTGTTTGGCTATTCTGGGGTAATTTCCAACTCAGTGGCGTCAGGCGACCCCACTTGCCATAACGTAGTCAAACTGGTAAAGTTTTACTCCACTAACTTTGCTTATAGAGAAATTTTTCGGTGCCGGGTGGGTATATCCCACGTGGTATCCTCTCGGCACATTCGACCGTCCAATACACTTTTGGATGGCTCGGATTGAAACATTTTCTCTCCTCTCACCCAACACTGACTCTCTCCTTTTTTCTCTCTCCAAATCCGAGTAGTCCAAAAATGCAATGGATGGCTCGGATGCGCCGATTGGGCACTACGTGGTATCCACCCGACATTGAAAATTTTTCTGTGCTTATAGGTATTACAAATTTTAATTGTTGATCGATTAAGTTGTGTTGTTCGCGGTGTTCCTTTGCACAGATTGTGCAGCAGTTGTCTCCGTTGGGAATTAATAAGAACTCGATTCAAGGTGATTCGTTTCTAAGTTGGTGGGACAATCTGCTGGTGGAAAGGAATAGCTTAAAAGAAGGAGGTGTGGGCAGCTGTGGGATCAATTGTTTGGAGAATCTGGAAATGTAGGAACGACGTCGTCTTTAACGATAAAATGTGGAGACCGGATGAAGCTTGCACTACTGCTATTAGGGAGGCAAACGAATGCTTCGTCCGTCAATATATTGAAATATGATCATCCCAAGCGTAGGGTAAATACGTCATTTGAAGTATAATAATCCGGAAGACCGAGATCGTACCCAAGGGAATATTTAATATGACTTGAATGGATTTGTAAATGTAAGCAAGGTTTTCGGCCTTTAGACAGCCAACTTTGTTTTACTTTATGCGGTGGAAATTAAAAGGTTAAATTAAACAGCGAATTAACTAAGATAAAAGGATGGCTAGATCTAGGAATTCCTAACACCTACGACTCAAGTCAAATCACTTTTCTCACCCGATTACACGGTTTGAGATACTCAACTAAGGTTCTCAACCTAGAAGATACATGGTTCGATTACCAAGCTAACTCTAGAATTCATTTAGCAAACGCCTCGTGCGACAGAGCTCCAAGCATCATGTGTGGTAAGTAGGCAATGCTCTTGCCTACACATGATCAACGATGTTAATACCTTAGCAATATGACAAACAAACCCGAACTACACATCAATTTTCGAACCAACGATGCAAACTTTATGTTGAGAAAAGTAATTTTAACTCAAGTTATGAGGTGTTAGTCACCCCATGACCTAACCTTGATAAACTACTCACTCATATCTATAGAGATAAAAGCAAGCAAAAATTTGGCTAACATATCGAAATAGCAAAACATGAAATAAACTAGAGATATAGATAGATCGAAGGAAAAGCTACAACTTTAATGATGGCAAAAACAATAAATCTAAATTAACTAAGGCAGAAAATTAAAGATTCAAAGCTGGAAAAATGAAGAACAATTCAAAAAGCAAGTAAATCTTATTCTGGATCTAAAAATGGGTGCATTTCTGTCCAAATCGTGCAATAGTGATATAATGGGGTCTTTATACCGCCCCAATTACGTAAATATTCCCAAAGATGCCCTAAAAATTCTGCTCTGAAGGCCCTCGGTATCGATACCTCTGCTGAGTTGGTATCGGTACCAAACTCATTAACTGCCGCCTCTAAGCTCCTCGGTACCGATACCTCTTCTTCCTTGGTATCGATACCAAAGCCTTTAGCTCCAGCTTCAGCTTCATAGCTCCCAGCAGCTTCCACAGCACCCAACAGCTTTCACAGCATTTTATTTTCATTCCCTAAACTTAAGTGAAGACTATATTTTAAACTTTTTTTTTACCTTTTCTTTACTTTAATTTATTTAATAAAAATAAGAAAGTACCCCCCATTTGGAAACGATGGCATTACCAGAATTTTGAGATTTTAATCTAATCAAAATGTTGACCCACAGCTTTTAGTGTAAAACAGAAAACAACATGCTTTTCTATATAAGAAATGACTCAAAACATGACCTTGCTTTTCGAATAAAACCTTTCAAATTTGAAGTTGCTCTTAGAAAATCCAAGGATTAATTACCACCATTTTTTATCTCGAAAATCGATACTTTTTCGAAAAGTCATTTTTCCATACTTGGACAGATTTTCAGGAGCCAACAGGGTCTTCATTAGTTCATCGGATACTTGGACGCACTCGGGCCATCCATAACGTCAAAACATGCCTTATTCACACGATTTATCTAAAAACACTAAAAACATCCCTTACGTGCAATATCAAATAAAAACGACTAATTTAACGACGAAATTAAACTAAACTAAGGACCTAACGCACCCTTAATGGCATTTTCAGGTGCTTATCACCGAATTTCTGGTTGCTAATGAAGGTGGACGCAGACCAGTAGGAGCAGGTCAGGTAGCAGCTACAGAAGTTCAGATTCGATGGTGTAGACCCATGAATGATTGGGTGAAAATTAATTTTGATGGTGGACTGGATACTCAAATGAAATCGAGTGGTATTGGGATTATAATCAGAGATTCATGTGGCAGATTTCGGGCGGCACGAGCAATTCATTCTGAGCATTTGATGGAGCCAGTAATTATAGAGGCAATGGCGGCTAGGGAAAGTTTGATTTTTGCACAAGAACTTGATATGCAAAAGGTACAATATAGAAGGTGATTCTCAACAGGTGGTTAACATGATCCAAAGGACCGGTGACTTCATCACGTCGGTGGGCGTGTTAATTGTCGACGTGAATCGGTTGAAGCAAGAGTTTGTAGGAATGCAAGTGAGCTTTGTTCGAAGAGGTGGCAATTCGGTGGCACACGTTGTGACCAAAAATACTGTGAGAGGGAGTGGGGTCCGTTCATGGAATCTTGGCTTTTCTATCCACTTGGTGAGGATGAGAGCCCCATATGATGTATTTGATTTTCATTGTTTCTTGATTTTAATAAAATCTCTCCTAAACTGTGGCCCAAAAAAAAAAAGAAGTTGTGTTGTTCCTACTTCCTTGTATTGGAATTTAATGATGACTGTTAACTTTAAAAAAAAATGGCTTTTAATTATAGCACCGTGGATGGTCTTAGTCTCCTACTTTTACTCTAACTAATCAAACCATTATCCAACTTCTGATTTAATGATGATTTTTAATTCCAACTTCTGATTTTAAGTCGAAAAGTAGGTGCTTAGTTATTGGGCCATTTAGTCTAGCTTAGATTTTAGTAAGCTTTACAGTCCACTAATTTAAAAGCGTTACGATTGAGGTACTTGATTTGACAAAAATACCCCATCTCTCTTCTCAATTGCGCGTGCCTCCTTGCGTTCTCTCTCTCGCGAGCCCCATGTACAGCACTTCTTGTTCATTTTGTGTACGACTAATGGGTTTGCTTGGGCCCTACTTGTGGACAAATGGTTTTTTTTTTTTTTTTTATATTTTATCCGCGACTAGTCTATTCATTTCAAGCGCTATTATTCCCTGTTAGCGAAAAAACAACTGTGAACTCCTGATTCAACCAAATGACACCTCTGCTCTGCCTTTTCATAAAAATTACCACTATATGATGACCTACCCGCTTATGCATATGATGCAATTTCCTACTCCGGACCCACCACCAAAAAAGAAATCCATCCTATCCTGCCAAAGCAAAAGCAGCCTCCTCTTCTTTTTGCACCATGCCGGACAATTATGAACCCCAAAGAGCAGGTTCGGGCCCATCTAGCTCAGCTTGTTATGGCCAGACAAGACAAGCAAAAGCCATCTTTATAGTTGGCATTGAACTCTTTCACACCCAAATCTCAATGCACCGATGAAATAAGTTTCACAATTGCGGATATTACAATATGGTTTGGAGTTTTTTTTTTCTTTTAATTTTGTTGGGTCTGGGAATTTTTAGCAAATGAATTTTACCTCCTATTTCTTTTTCTAAACAAAAAAAAAAAATTTTCCTCCACTTTTTTTACAACAAATAATCAGCCTAAAGTCAAAAAAAGTAAAACATATATGTTGATTTGGACAAATAACCATATTTGTTGAGTTTATTATGCTTGTACAAAGTACAGATTTCATGTAAATTACCTTATCTCGATCTGTTAGTCTTTTAGGATAATACATAGTATAGATTTGGATAGATACCTATATCGGTTCGTTTTATTGATATTATACAAAATTCAGAGTTCACACAAATAACCTTATTTGTTGCTGATAAAAATAAGATAACCTTATCTGTTGTCTTTTTGGCAGTCTAGTAAGTATACAAAAACATTGTTCCATCAAAAAATTTACCTTCAATTTTACAATAAGAAATTGGTCTACAATTAAAAAATGAAACACATATGTTCACTCTTGTGGGATAATATAGAGGAGGGTTGTCCACGGTCGGGCTTTGTTTGAATGGAAAAAAAATCTTGAAATTGTTATAAGACTAATAGAAGTTAGGAAACAACATTATGTTCAAACGGACAAATTTGTCCAATCCCTATGATTGGCAAGAAACCAATCAAAAGACACCCATGTGGGACAAAACCCACTTCAAGAGGCCGAAGCCCAACACTCTATGGGTTTCAAAACTCAAATCATACATAACCAGCACAGAAAAAGCAAGAGGCCTAAAACCCCAAATAAAAAAAAAAAATTTCAACTCAATACATGGGCCAAGCCTAGTCTAAAGAACTGAGCTCAGCCCAAGACACCATTTCCTAACCTAGCCCCACTACAGAAAAAAGCCTCCGCCGGCTGTCGCCGACAATCGAAGCCCAGGCGTCCACCACCATCGGCACAACCTTACCAGACCACAAAACCATAACCACCAGATTTCAAAAGGAGAGATCTACGTTGCCGTTCAGCCTACACAATCGGAACCCCGTGGAATCTGCCAAGAAGCCGCCATGGTCGGGTTTTGTTGGGTTCACGTCAGGCTAGACCCGACCCGGAACCCCGTGGAATCTGCCAAGAAGCCGCCACGGTCGGGTTTTGTTGGGTACACGTCAGGCTAGACCCGACCCGAATTTAGTCGGATTTTGAAATGTGCCCCTGAGACCAACCAAACCAGTAATCAAGTTGGAGTTGTTGGATTCGGTTGGGTCGTCGGTTTTGGAAGGAAAAAAAAAAAACTACATGCAGAAATCAGGAGAGAGATCAAGGAACCAATATCCAAGAACACATCACTTTCCATTTCAAAACATAAATACATACAAGTCCTAATGATAAGAATATCAAACTTCAGAAGCTAGATGAACAAAGTGCACTCCAAGAACGGCATCGTCATCGTCGATCAAGGAAGAAGAAGACCAGAATGGTTGACATACACGTTTTAGAGTATATTAGAGCATCTCTAGCCTTGACTCAATTTTTTATCCAAATTTGGATCAAAATTTGGATAAAAATCCATTTTGGGTCAAGCTCACTCCAATGGCAAAATGATGTCTTACCTAAACATATTGGGTTTTTTATGCTGTCAAGAGTATTTTTCTCCATTTTGGTTTCCCTCATTTTTTTTTCACCAACAACATCTCCTATTTTATTTCCCTCTCATTTTTCACTTATTGCAAACAAATTTCCCTCTCAATTTTTTCTTATCCAAGACAAACAATTACCAAATTTATATTGGAGAGATCATTTCCCTCCTGATTCCATCTCCCTCAAACAATTGATACCAGATATACGAGGATTCTAAATGCGACCTATTTAGAGAGATATGGGAATGTGGAAGAGCGGGTAATAAAAGATTTTCTTCATTGAATGGAGTTTGTTCAGACGAAAATCAAGGAGCTTGAACGGTTGCTTGAATGGAGTTTGTTCAATCACGGACGAAAGGCTTTTATTACCGGAGAAAGAGCCCTTGGAAAGTAGAAAAGAGCTGTTGGAAAATGGGGAGAAAAAATGGGTAGAGGCTTTCTTTGTCCCATATTTGAGCAAAAAAATGGGTAAAACCAAAAAATGAGGAAAGATTTGGATCATGATTGGAGAACAATGTCAGCCCTGTCTTCGTCTAGTTTGGCATCTTTATGGATTTCGGTGTGTGTGTGTGTGTGTATATATATATATATTCTGTATGTGTGTTTTTTATATTTTCTTGAATCTATTTCTCATGACAGAGAAGGTGGTCTTGAAAACCTAAACATCCTATCTATGGCAGATTTGAAGAAACATCCAATTAGATTGTTTAGACCCAATTTTCATGATTGATTTGAAGAAATATTTCATGATAAAATACATGTGTTTGAAAAAATGGATCGGTTCGGATCGGACCTAACCCACATGGGTTATGTGATTGAGTTGGTTAGAAGGATAAGACAGGCTAGGACTCCTAGTCTCTATTTGTTAGGAGAGTTCAAAGATAATAGATCACCTATATGCACTACAAGAAATTTTGGATATCCCAACGGTTTTTTTAGCAACGGTTGCAAAAACCGTTGGTATAGATGGTCTATAGTAACGGTTTTTAAAACGTTACTAGAAATAGGACTATAGCAACGGTTTTTATGTGACCGTTGCTAGATTATAACACTATAGCAACGGTTTTCCTTAACCGTTACTAAACACTGGCCTATAGCAACGGTTTTCAATAACCGTTACCATAAACTGGACTCTAGCAACGGTTTTCATTAACCGTTGCTTTTGTTATGGCTATTTTTCCTAAATTTTTGTTGTGATATTTTTTCCGATATTGTTTATTTAACGTATTTTTTTAGCATTTTGTGGTAATTTCTGAAACTAATCATTCATTTTGGGATTAATCATTCATCTTAATAAGAATAAAAAAAATATAAAATTGTGGACTGAAATTGAAAAAAAAATCATATAAGATGACACTAAAGACAACAAATGTTAGTTGTTTGATATTTTGTCACCCATATTGATTTTTTATGCTTTTAATTACATTTTTTTTAAAATTTTTTAGACTCATCTCATAGTAATGATTAACCAATCAAAAATATTTATGTGAATCTAACAAAAATTTAGAAATGGCAAAATTAATATTGAAAAAAAAAAAGGGAAAACAGAGAGGGTTTTTTTTTTTTTTGGAACCTGGTGCATGTCAATTTAATTGATGATAAGTGAATAATGGAACTATTTTGTAAAAAATAAACGCTTCGGATAAAAAAAAAATGAAACTAGTAAGTATTTGCATAGTATAAACCGAAATTTTACAAAAAGAATAAAAAAAAATCCGGCTAGTATAGTATAAATATTAAAAGATGTGTCATTCCTCACAAGTCATGGGCTAGCTCAGCTGGTACGCGCGCGCACGCGAAGACGGGAGGTCGCGGGTTCGACTCTCAGGAGGTGCAACATTATTTCCCAGCCACGCGGGCGCCATGTAGGCGCGACGTTAGCGACACGTGGTTGCCACGTCAGCACACGTGTGACATGGCAGTGCCACGTGGTGGCTTACATCACACAGTGGTTTGTTTTTTAAAAAAAAAAGAAAATAGCCTTTAGCAACGGTTATAACCGTTGCTAATGGAACCGTTAGTAAAAAAAAAATTTGTACCAACGCTTGACAAAACCGTTGCTATAACCCTATAGCAACGGATATATTGCAACGGTTTGGGCAACGATTCTAGAACCGTTGGTATAGACTAAAGGGGTCTTTACCAACAGTTTTTAGATTTTTTAGCAACGCTTTCGACCGTTGCTATAGTGCGATTTTCTTGTAGTGATGGCTATATCTATTAGGAGACTTTGAACTCTTAGACTTGAATCTATAAATATAGTCCTGTAGATATAGATCACCTATATGGCTATATCTATTAGGATAAGACAGGCTAGTTAGAGTTTCATGATCTCTTCTGGGTTTCCATCTAAGAACCCTAGGATTTGCGGTGTGGATATTAAGAGCAGACTCTCGTAGTCTCCTCTACCCAACGTGAAGAGAAGACGGTGTTTGTGTACGTAATCGATATTTATAAAGCGGGCCTCAGCTCGTCGATTGTGAAAAATTTGAAGCATCTTAATTCTGCTGCGCGCTTCAATCGTGTAAGTCTTATGTGATTTACGAGCTACTATTTCAAAATAAGCCGCTAATGATCGTGCTGCTTCCCAACCAATACTCAAGGTTTCAGAAGTCTTTACACCATCATCATTCGAAAAGCACTTCTCAAATCTCAGCACAATCAACAACATCAATTTATCAAACAAAGAAAAGTAACATTTTTCATTCTTTTCCCTGTCATCAATTTATCAAACAAAGAAAAGTAACGAGTTAAATCATCAAATTAAACCATAGTGTCTCTCATTTCACTTCATTGTGTATCGATTCATATCTAATACGCTCTCCCAATGCCGATATTCAATTGATGACCTTAATGTATGTCTCACAAATATATGTGGCTTCGGAAAAGGTGTATTAGGGCATTGAATAAAGTTTCAATTCCGATTCCGAAAGATCAACTAAATGAACATGCGGAACGAATAGCAAAAACATGGCCATCGCTGGCCTTGAGCTAAACCTCAAGATGCAGGCACTTTAAATTCTTTTTTTTTTTTTGGTATTTTTAGAATCCTTTTATTTTGATATTATTCCTTATAAAAGTCCATTCAAAATATGTATATTTGACCATTGCTGCTTCAGTTTACCGGCATCCGTAAATTGAAAGTGTGACTTTGTTTCATTGGATTTCCTTTCCTTTTCTGTTTTTGCTCTGTTTTAATTCATCCAATGATGTATTGGATGTTTTTGCCATTTCTTTGGTTTTAGCTTCTGCCCATGATTTCGCTTGGGTCCGGGTGCCAACATAATATAGTTGGGATGCTTTCTATTAGCTATACGCTAAAACTTTAACCCTCCTCGATATGTGCCCTCTTATCAAGTTATCAATAACTTTCCTTTGTGGATAAAAAATTATGTCACAAGAAAGGTTGAATAGGCCGCTATACATGAAATTGTGAAAAGATGGATTATGTGGGCATACTTAGATTTTTTTTTTCCTGCTAAATTGTACAAGAGTGATATTTATGTTTTCAAAATCTTGTGATGTGCGGTATTTTTTTTTTTTTTTTTTTGATTTAGTAATATCTAAGTGCAGCTTTTGAAATCTTATAATGTTCGGTATTACTACTATAGAATTTTCCTCGTTGATGATCATGAGTACTTGTGTTTGGTTTAAAAATGCATGTGACTTATCTAGTTTATACTGTAATTTATTTGCAAAAATTCATATAGAGTCCCATTTTGTATTTCCATTGTAGGCTTCTAAAAAATTAGAGCCGACCCTGATGGCCGACGTACCAAAAAATATATCTCAGGCTATATATCGCAATCCATGACAACGTCCTTCTGCGCTTAATTGGATTGTTATCGAGCGAAAAATGGGTCAATCATATTACCAATGTTTTATTATTGTTGCAGTTACGAGGGGATTGGTAATGACGAAGGATTAGGGATAGAAATTCATAATGAGTAGTTTTCATAAGGGAGGTGTTTTTTTTTTTTTTGATAGGTAACGAAATTTATTGGAACTCGACAAAGGGTACATCGAGGAGGCCAAAACTCCAAATACAAGAAGACCTTGGAGCTAAAGAAGGCCAAAAGAAAGAAAAGAAAGGAAAGGAAAGGAAAAATACATCCGGCGAATGAGACATTGAAAAAACCACAGTAAAGAGTGGAATCATCACAGCATATTGCGCAGCTTGAAATTGTGCTGATTACGCGTACTTGGACAAAATTCAAGACCATATATTCAGGTAATAACGAATAACATCCAGTAACTCTTAACACTTTTTATTGACAGTAAGAGACGAACTTACGAGCTCGGCTTAAATGCTTTGAGATTTACTACTAGTAGTATCGAAAGTCTTAGTTCGCTCCGTGGTTATACAAAAAGCACTTTCGAAATCTACACACAATTTACAATATCAATTTTATTATCAAGCAAGAAATAGTAAGAAAAAGAAGAAGAAGACCAGAATGGTTGATATACACGTTTTAGAGTATATTAGAGCATCTCTAGTCTTGACTTAATTTTTTTTTTTATCCAAATTGGGATCAAAATTTGGGTAAAAATTCATTTTGGGTCAAGCTCACTCCAATGACAAAATGATGTCTTGCTTATCCAAAAAAAAATTCTAAGAAAGCTTCTCCACTCTCAATCAATGACATGTTGTGTAATTTATTCGTTCTTCTATTCTAGCACATAAAAAGGGATAGGCAATTGGCGTGAATGGATTTGGGGAACTTAAATAGGAGTCCTCTCCTATATAGATACTAATGTCCTAATTCAAAGGGGTTTGAAAACTTATGTTATCATCCTGAAATGTAAATAATATCCATCTTCCCCTTAAGATTTGTTTTATTGCATTTTTTCTTTAAACAAATTTGAATGGATAATATCCCATAACTACTTGAAAAAATTGTTTGGTGGACGTCTGTATTCATTAGAATTCGATGTAGATAATTATTAGGGATTATATCCCATAACTACTGAACAAAAACGTTGGAGAAGGTCTACCCCGTTTGGCTAGATGGCTTATTTTTTTGTCCTTATTCAATTTTTTTTTTCCATATTTGTTAGTTTTTTGGGGATTATTGCATCGTCATGACAAGAGAAATCTAAAAAGTAAAAAATTATGATCGAAACCTAATTTTTTTTTAATAAAGACAAAAATAAGCCAATAAGCCAATTTTTTCGTCTTTATTAAAAAAATAGATTTCGATCATAATTTTTTACTTTTTAGATTTCACTCGTCATGACGATGCAATAATCCCCAAAAAATTGACGAAAAACTAACAAATACAAACAAAAATTTAATAAAGAGAAAAAAAAGAAGCCAATTGGCTTATTTTGCTGAACTGGGACTAAAAATGAGAATTAGCTGATATATGAGGAAAAATATCCCATTATTATACATGGAAGGTCCCTCCATCCCAAAAATTATTTGAAAAAAGTATCCCATTATTATACATGGAAGGTCCCACAATCCCAAAAATTATTTGCCTCAGCTTTTTCCATTCCCTATCGTTCAAACAGAAAGAAGAATTTTTTTAAGCGATTTGGAATGGCTAGACTTTGTAAGTTGCAATTTCTAACCCACAATTCCTTTCTTTTTCTTTTTCTTTTTTTCTGTTTTATGGTATTTTCACAGTTTTTGTCATGATTTCGGTACGTGTGTTTTGATTTCTCCAAATATTGTCATGAGTTCTGTTTACTATAGTTTCATAAGGATAATTTTACAATACGTATTCATGATAGCTTATATTGCATGGTGATTCTTTGTCATGACGTTCTGTAAGTGTATTTCGGTTTTTCATAAATTTGTCATGTTTTTTGTTTACTTTAGTTTCGTCGACACTATCATTCGATTGAGGTAGATAAACAAAACATGATCAATCCACAAAACATGACAAGTTTTGATACGAAGATTCAGTCATTCTACAAGTATCAAAATCATGATGAACTTGAACGGGCATAACTAGTGTAAACTGATTTGACCATTGGTAGAAACACTGCTCGTAGTTTTCTATTTCTGACTCATTTTGGTCATTCCTAGAATCATGCTCACTAGAAGTAATTTTAACAATTACATTCTCATTGGTGGGAAGTTTATTTCCTGGTGCATGGAAGGGAAAACTAGTTAACTTGTATGCCTAGTTTTTGGGCTCTTTCTGTTTCATATCTAGGCCTTACATGCCCTTCTTCTGTTCTAAAATTGGCTAGCTCTGTAGTTTACTATGCCGTATACTTGTGACTTTCCTGTTTTTGACGGATGCTCTGAATCTGATAAGCTATGTGGAATTGTGTGCTTAGTATGTAACATAGACCATTTTGTTTGCACCCCAATATAAATTTTTTTGGTTACCTTTGGAGGGGGGTAGGGCATGGGGAGCTACGCATCACAGCAGTTAAACTTGAAGCTATATATCAAACTTAGCAAGGGAATGCCTCATCCACTAGCCTTCCCTTTTCATAAAGCTTTACATTTCTTAAATCCCAACCTTGAAAACACTCAATTTTTTGTCATGATTTCGGTATGTGTGTGTTGATTTCTCTAAATTGTGTCATGAGTTCAGTATGTGTGTTCCAATTTCTCCAAATTTTGTCACGATTTCACATCTAGATAACTTGAATTCCCAAATTAAGTTACATCGACATGCTATAACTGTGAGGATATTATGTGGAAGAAGGCCTTAACATGTAAGGAAAAGTTTTACTAGGTGGGTAACGGGCAACTGTAACCATTCACTATATTGTTCATTGTTTTGTCTGTTGCAAATAGTATTGACCAGAATATGAGGAACTTCCTGTGGAAATGAAAGTGGAGATGGTAGAAAGACATGCTTTTTGATTTCTCAAATTTTTTCATGATTTCGGTATGAGAGCTTTGATTTCTCCAACCTCTTACGAAGCCAATCAACTTCTAATTGAAAATGCGTCAACGCCTCCAAACCATTGCGAGCAGAGTCAAAATCCTCAGGTGTGGCCCCAGGCAAACTCATATTCTCCAGCACCTCCGCAAACGATACCAGGGAATCCAAGGCAAGTTTCCTAGAGATTGAGCTCGCACCACCGAGGCGAACAAAAGTACTAGGCCACAGTCGAAAGATGTTGGACAATATAGCTTTATGCTCTTCTCGAACCTGGGCAAACAAAGCACGAGGACATAACCTTATCTCCTCCTGTGCTCCCAATCTCACGCTGGTGGACCCATCCGGAAAACGCGTCACCATATAATCGCTCTCTCTCCAATTGCGAGGGACCTCCAAGATCAAAGGCAGCAAACAGCGAACATCTGTTCCCTCCCGCGTGTGAGAAGGCTCCACACTCGAAGCATGAGATCCAATAGCCCATTCTGTAGTCCCATCTCCGACTCCCTCCGGGCCGATCCAACGTACCTCACTGACCAACTCTTTTGCTGCCTCAATCTGTTCACTTGTCCCCTCTATTCTTAGTCTTACTGTACTCTCTTCTGATGTGTCACCCGGGTACGGACCAAGAATCTGGTTGAATTTCACAAACAGCAGTCAGGAACCATAACACTACGACGTCAAATTTGGAACCCAAGCACAACTTTTTTCGTGAAGAGGAAAAACATAAAAGAAAGAGAGAGGACTGCCAATGCTTAATCAAACACTAGGGAAGTTAGGCAAAGAAACCACGCGACCAAGAATCTAAATAAAAGAAAAAGAACTAAGCAGAGAGAACGATATGTAGCATTCGCGAGACCTGAATACGGGCTCCTGCCCTGACTTGGATACATTTTATGGTCTCACCAAACTTTCCAATCAACAGACCAATCTGAAAACAGAAACTAGGTATCAATTGTTTTCCACGCTGGGAATTTGTGCCACCAAGATTAACGAGTCAACCACATGGATTCCAAATTTCCAATTACGTACCTTGTTACTTGGGATTTGCATTAGAAATCTATCAGAACCAGGCTGCCTCAGAGTTACCCTGCGGGAAACTAATCCAGAACCCCTTGATTCAGCCTGTCTGTGGGCTTCCCGCCCCGGCGCGCGCCCAAAAGAAGAGTCGCCACCCGGATTTTTGAAATGGATGATCCAAGAAACCGAGAGCTTGATTTGAAAAGAAAGACTTTTGATCTAGCGAAAATGTTGAGATTTTGGGTTCTGGAGTCACGTTACGAACGGGGAAGGTTTTATTGAAAAAGCACCCCGCTCGCCCGGCAAAAACCGGTCTTTACTTAGCATTTCGAATGGGGAATTTAAAATCATTTGAAAAATTTAACTTTGATTAAGACACGTACGGGAAAGGGACATGGGATTTAATGTAACACGTTGACGTGCTTGTGGTGCAAACTGTACAATGATGATAAAGATGATGCAGGGTGAAAGGAAACTTTTAACAAAAACTGTCTGGATCGTCATATCCCTGTTCACGGCATTTTGTAATATACCGCGCAGTCTTACAAAACACCGTGCGGGGTTTCCTCCACGTTTTTAAGTTTTCACAAAGTTTTAGAACGCCGCCCGGCGTCCTAGGTACGACGCACGGGGTTTCAAACTCAAGTCAGACAGCGTTTCCATTACCAGATGACTCTGGGAAAATACCATTCTTCAAGCCAGGGAAGGAGAAGAAGTTCTTGGATTCCTGATCTTTTGGAATGATCCAAGAATGCTTCATCTCTTTTGAAACGAGGGAAGAAAACAACATATGGCTTATAGATATGGTCTATTTTGAAAAGCATTCGTGTCTGACCTCTTAGTAAGGATCTAACGAAGAATGACTATGATCCAGACAGCTTTGAGTAAAGAAAACAGCAAACTTGAAATGCCGTACGCCGAAGTCAGCTACGTCACACGATGCATCAAAATGCCGTGTGGCGGAGTCTTCTTAGCACAGAGGCTTGTTTTTACTTTGAAAATGATTTTTAGGCTAGGATCTGACCCAAGGAGGGCCAATCCTGACTTCAGAGAGGTCCCCTCAGGGGTAAGGGTGAAGCCTACCCCAAGAAAACTAGTTTGTACCTTTAATCTTCGAGCTCGGATGGAGACGGATGGCTTCGGATGGATGTAAATGAGAGTGATCGGGAGAAACAATGGGTATGATTTGATAAAAGGGGTTCTTGGAAAGTAAGGGGCTTTGAAGTGAGCAAAAGAACTCATTTCAATGGAGAGGAGAAAAATGAAAGATTTTGAGGAAGAAAGAACCTTGGGAATGTTTTGGGAGCACTTTCTCAAGGCTTTGGAGTGAGGAAGGGGGGTGAGAGCATAATGAGAGAGAAAGAGAATTTAGGGTCCTTTTCTCTTGAGTGGAGGGTTGTATTTATAGGCAAGAGCCAAGAATTTTGAATTTTCAAATGAGGGAGGTGTTTTCTGGGCGGGCCAGAAGTACCCATTCGCCTGAGTTAGCTTGTAAGAGTGGCTTAAGTGGGCGTGGCCGACAGCCAGTCAGAACTTTATCCAAAATGCCGTGCGGCTGACCTCATGACCTCGTGTGGCATAATGGAATCTGTTATGCCGTGCGGTGTAGAGGTGTGCCGTGCGGTGCTTAAGGGTCTAGTCCTAGGCTTTTGGGCTTGCTTTGGGCTTTTGGCTCTGGGCCTTTGATTTAGCTCTGGGCTTTTTGGGTTGGTTTTGGGAGGGTCTCATTTCCAAGCTCTCAGAGGTATTTGTTTCCTTTATTTCATTATCAGAGTTTTTTAAGTGCTTTCAAGGCTCGAATTGGGGTGTTTACACTGTCTCAAAAATTAACAGTATAGTCAATGAAGAAAAGTTACATTAACTTGGTTCCAATACGAAACGTACCCAAGTAAACCAAGAAGTAAAAGATTCCCAGGTTTGTACCTCAGCAAGAACATCCTTTATCAATTGCTTGGCCTTCGCTACTTGATCGAGTTGATCGGATGTACCCGTAAGCTCAACTGGCCTAGTTGGAGAATAAGGGGCCCATTTTGAATCTCGTGTCATTTCACTGATCAACTCTTTTGCAGCCTCAATTTGTTCACTTGTCCCCTCTATTTTTAATGTCCTATCTTTTGATGTGTCTTCCGGATACGGAGCAGGAAGGATCTGGTTGAATTTCACTAACAGCAGTTAGGAACGAAAACGCTACGTCAAATTTGGAACCCAAGCACAATTTTTTTGGGGGCAAAATTCAAAATACCCCCCAACCTATACACCCAAATTCAATTAGACTCCCAACCTTTTAAAAACTTCAATTTTACTCCCAACGTTATATTCCGTTAATCAAAATGCCCCCTTCCGTCCAAATTACTAACGGATTCCGTTAAGGCTCCGTTAAATAGTATTCTGATCGAATTTCGATGATCCGAGCCGCTCATTGTGTTTAAAATGTGATTTTAAGGATACTTGTAGGAAATCAACAAAAAAAATGACCAGGAAAGGCTTCATTTGAATAGTTTTTTATTGAACTATTCAATAAAAAACTGTTTAGATGAAGACCTTCCCGGTCATTTTTTTTGTTAATTTCTTGCAGGTACTCTTAAAATCACGTTTTAAACACATTGATTGGCATGGATCATCAAAATTCGATTGGAAAAGGGGAGGTGTGGATCTATCCGGATTTTATTCAAGTATGGACGTCCGGATTTTGCTTCGGTCTGTACCTCCCCTTTTCCGATCGAATTTCGATGATCCGAGCCGCTCAATGTAATTAGAATGTGATTTTAAGGGTACACTCAAGAAATCAGCAAAAAAAAATGATCGGAAGGGCTTCATCTGAACAGTTTTTTATTGAATGGTTCAATAAAAAACTGTTTAGATGAAGCCCTTCCCGATCATTTTTTTTGCTGATTTCTCGCGAGTACCCTTAAAATCACGTTTTGAACACATTGAGCGGCTCAGATCATCGAAATTCGATCCGAATACTATTTAACGGAGCCTTTAACGGAATCCGTTAGTAATTTGGACGGAAGGGGGCATTTTGATTAACGGAATATAACGTTGGGAGTAAAATTGAAGTTTTTAAAAGGTTGGGAGTCTAATTGAATTTGGGTGTATAGGTTGGGGGTTATTTTGAATTTTTCCCTTTTTTTGGTGAAGAGGAAAAACAGAAGACAGAGAGAGAGAGAGAGAGAGAGAGAGAGAGGACTGCAAACGCTTAATCAAACACTAGGGAAGTTGGGCAAAGGAATCGTGCTGCCTATGATGCACGAACATGAACACAGATACGGAAAATTCTAAAACAACCTGGATACGGACACAGTGAGGGATATGGCACGTGTATATATATATATATATATATATATATATATATATATATATATATATATATAAATTCAAAAATTACATTTTACCCTCTAGAATTTTTTTAAAATTACAATTTGGCCCCAAAATTTACAAAAATAGTTTGACTCCCAAAACTTTAAAAAATTACAATTTAACCCCCGTCGTGTCACCATGTGTGTCCCTTGTCATGTCCCCCTCAAAAAATTAAATTAAATTATGGGACAGACACGTGTCCCCCGCGTATCGCCGTGTCTGGATACTATGACACGTCGGCCTCTAGAAGTGTTGGTGCTTCATAACATGTGACCAAGACTCTAAATAAAAGAAAAAGAACTATGTAGAGAACGATATGTATCATTCACGAGACCTGATTACAAGCTCTTGTCCTGACATGGATACTTTTTATTGTCTCACCAAACTTTCCAATCAACAGACCAATCTGAAAACAAATACAAGGTATCAATTGTTTTCCACGCTGGGAATTTGTGCCACCAAGGTTAATGAGTCAACCGCATGAATTCCAATTACCTTGTTACTTGGGATTTGCATTAGAAATCTATCATAACCAGGCTGCCCCGGAGTTACCCTGGAGAAACTATTTCAGAACCCCCTGATTCAGCCTGTCTCAAAAATTAAACCAGCAGAGTCAGTGAAGAACAGTTACATTAACTTGGTTCCAATACAAAACGTACCCAAGTAAACCAGGAAGTAAGAGATTCCCAGGTTTCCATTAAAACAGCACCACATGCATTACCTCAGCAAGAACATCCTGTATCAATTGCTCAGCTTTGGCTATTTGATCTGTTGTACCCATAAGCTCAACTAGCCTAGTTGGAGAATAAGGGTCACATTCCAAATCCCGTGTTACTTGAATCTTAGCTCCAGATTGAAGCTGAAGATACTTGATAGTCTTGCCACTTTTCCCGATAATCACGTTTATGCTGCTAGATGCTATATAAATCTTTTTGGTTGTTTCCCGGAACTGGAAGTCATAAGAAACAGGTATTAACGAGGGAATTAAGTTGGAAATATACAGGTTTTTCCATAAGGTCTCCAAAATGGGATGCTCAAATCAAAGTCTGTGTTTGGAACACTCAACAGAAAGCTTGGTTGGAGAAACTCCATTCTCTACCATGGAGACTCCATTTTGTCAAAAATGGAATAACTTCTGGACCCTTTTTCCTTGGCCAAAATGTCTAAACTTTCAATTATAATCAAACTTTCTCTTTAAATAAGGCCAACATCAAAAAGATATAGACAAACCATTCAAATAATAACATTACGAAATATTATGTGCTAAAAAATCAAATTCTAGTTTTTGGGGAGAAATTTTTTCGTAAATTTTTTGGGGAAAGTGGGAGAATCATGAATCTCTGGAAAATTGAGATTGAGATATAAATATATGGGTTGCAATTTTGACGACTGGTAAATTTACCTATAAGCACATTTCAAAGTTAAATGTACGGAGTGATTAAGACTCCACTTTCGGGAGTTGGGTTTGAGGTGCTCTAAATGGATACACACATATCCACATCTCCATACATACAAACAGATACCAAGTATAAGCAGAGTACAGTCAATCTAGACATTGTTTATTCATGTAGCAGCCGTGAATAAGACATTAACGGAGACGCGCGATTTGGGCTGTCCGTTTCGACTTTTGGACGGTCCGAATTTAAATGAAACTTTTCTGGGGAAGAGTTCTCTTTTTTGGAAAAGTTTTATTTAAAGCTGGACCGTCCAAAGCTGGAATGTACACAAGCGATTCACCTCCGTAAACGGTAAACCTCTGTTCACGGAAGTTCCGTTAAAAAGATTATTCCATCAATCTAAATCGGAAACAACGTAACAAAAAAGTTAAAGCACCAATCAATTACAGACACAGTTGTTACAAACCTATGGTATAGGATATACATCCTATGATTCATAAAGTGTCCTTCAAAAATTAGTGACGGAGGGAGTATAGGACGAGCGGGAGCACGGCCCCACTGATTTGTTATTTAAATTTAAATTTTGTCTTATTAGTTGTATTTAATAAACTTAGTTTTAATCACTTTAAGACATTTCAAATATCTTTTCATTCTCAACTTTTTATTTCACATAATGAACAATGGTGTCTAATGCAAAAAATAGTGGCCACTTACTATTTGAAACTCTCTAATGCATATTATCCAAAATTCAAAAGTGCTAAAACCATGGGTTATGCACTTTATATATTCCAAAGATTGTTAAATATTATGCAGTGAATTGCCCTTAAACTTGATCCATTAAGAAAATTCAAACAATTCATCTGTGTTTATATTCTAGTTACTTTCTTAATAACTATGTTAGGTTTTTTAATGCTTAGCACGAACCTTTTTTCAATTACTATTATATCATTCCTGCTGAGTCGTACTATATATTTTGGTTGAAATATGTTTAAAAGGTACCCCAACTTGTATAGATTCCTATCTATACCTCTGCGAAAAACCATACGTGTCCCACCCCTTATCCTTTTCGTATAGAAATTTTCATCGTAAAAACTTCTTTTTTCATATTCGAAACAGAGTTATCGGGTGTTATTTGGCATAACTCCTTTAATTGTACATAATATTTATACGGTGCATATCCGATTTGAAAACATTATAATTACAGAAAATAGAACAAACTGTTGTTGAAATCATTGGTATCGAAACACCCACCCCGTTATTATCAACCCTAGGACGCTTGGCTTCGGCGGTGTTGACGATACGGGCAGCAATCTCTTGCACCCCGAGCGGCAGGACGCTGTTGTAGGAATCAGGCGGAGCTGAAAAGCCAGTGCCCCACCGCATCTGCTTCTTCTTGTTGGTGCCGTAGGAGTGCTGCACCTCTTCTGCCATGGTTGTTTTGTTTTTTTTTCCCCAAAGGGATGCGAGTCTGAGAGAGAGAGAGAGAGAGAGAGAGAGAGAGAGAGAGAGAGAGAGAGAGAGAGTTGCAGTGCAACTTTAGTTTTGCTAGGGTTTGGCGTCGTGCATTAGTGTTGATTGTTGCATGGATTTTCTGTTTCTTATTTTCAACTAGCATTGTTTGCTTTCATGTTCGATGCACAGACAAACAATCAATTTTATGCTAGCTCAACATTTTGTAGCGGAGCCACACAAATATTTTGTCTAGTTGATAGAAAAGGAACTCGGGTGCGTTTTGTCCCTTTGGAAAAAACATGCATATTGAGCCAATCCGGGCTGTCCATGCTCGGCAATATTGGACGGCTCAAATTACATCTCAGAACATCAATGGATGGTCGAAAACTATTCGATCATGATGCAATCTGAGCCATCCATTACCGAATATGGACGGCTTAGATTGGCCCAACACGCATGCTGTCCCCTTAACAACCACTCTAGAAAAGATAGTTTAAGAAAAAAAATATCAATGTGAATTAACAACTATTCAAAGAATAGTGGCTAAGTCCATGCATCGATCCGCAAAGATAGTATTGCTAAGTCACACTAAATTCGAGTAACTTTTAGATTAATTTGGAAAAAGAAAATTTGATTTGATTGGATTAGTTTGAATAGCTAATTAAACTAAAGAGCAATTTAATTAAAAAGGCTTGGGAATAATGGAAGAAAGAATCTAGGGTTTGGAATCTACGATCTGACCGCGTAACTACGATATGCAATGTGCAATTTCGAGGACACGTCAACCATGGTCTGACCGCGTAACTACGATATGCAATGTGCAATTTTGAGGACACGTCAACCATGGACCCATTAGCAATACTTCTCTTGTTGCCAAATTCGACTAACTGTTTTTGGATGGACAGAGAACAATGTATCAACCTCACTACTAATAAAATCCCCTCTTGATTTTTCACATTCAATTGGTACCAAAAGAGCATAAAAATTGCTTGGCGTTGTTCATTGGTGAGATTACAGTTTGATCTACAATTGCTAGGGGATTTCTCATACAAAGACTCCATTTAGTGCTGGAAATACTAGTGGACAGAAAAAAGGATTGGTTGGAACTTGAAAAAAGGTTTATGACTAGGCGAGCTAAACGTTAAAGAAGAAAAGGATTAGTTTTAGTTTGGGATATAGAATAGGTGGAGAGAGTGAGAGGGTGAAAATTAGGGAAGTGAAGAAAATGTGTTGGAAGAAACAGAGTACCATGGAAAGAGAAGGATTTTTATTAGAAAATTTGAGTTGCGGTGGGAAGTCATAATTCAATAGTATCAAACTATCATGTGGCATGTTCATGTGATGCTCTCAACCAATCACGTAGCAGAAAATTTTACAAGGATACGGATTGACCCACTTAGCGTGGGTAGCGATAAATTATTGACCAGGAGCGCACCATGTAGGACATGCCACGTGGTACTCCGGGACTATTAAATAATTTTTGAGAGGAGTAAGAAAGAGAACGATTTTTAGTGGAGAGTTGAGTTCTAGGGGGAAGAAACTTTGATGATACATAATTTTGCTATTTCTTGCGTATCTCACAACGTATCATAAGATTTATCGAGACATTAAGATAAATTTACAAATGTGAACCGAGTTTACCGCAAAGTGTTTAAAATATATAGCACGTATCTGTTGGAAATTTTATAGAATTTCAGATGAATGAAATCAGGGCTATCGGAGGGTCTCTCGAGGCAACCGTACTCGTTCCGAATTTGTTGAATTTGGACGCACCATAATCAATAGACGTATTGAATTGTGGGATTCCGTAACCCCCGTAACCGTCCTCATGATGGTGTATTATTATTGTAACCTCCCTTACCACCCTCACTCTATAAAAGGGGGCTCATGATCTTGGAGAAAGCATAGGAAAATCCATAGCAGTCCTAATAAGTTTTGTCACGCCCTCAATTTTCAACATAAGTATAAATGATTTCCATAAATAAACCTCGCCATGATCCATACGATAACCCAAAATAATGTAGCATTCCCAAGATTTAACATCTTTGGCTCCGAGGCCCAAATTAACATAAGTACCGAATATTCGAGAGTTAAGGATTACAATACTCCATAGTCAAAAGATTTACAGATCAAGTTACTAATACATCTTCAAAAGAGATTTACAAAGATGCCTAAGTAACTCTTCAATCGTTAGCTTTCAAAATAAAGATCACATCCAAGCACTCTGAGCATGCATGCTATTGTCCTGGGTTGGTACCTGAAAATGATAATAGGTTTGAGCTACACTAGCCCAGTAGGAAATTCTACGCTAACATTATATGCAAGAGAAATGCAAGAACGATCACCAGGCAAGAACGTGATATAGACCGCACGATAAGCAATAACCAAGGTTTAACAATCCAATATACTCGATACGAAATCTGGTAAACGCCTCAACCTTCAATCATTTCAACTTTCCCTGTGTCCAATGTCACTTCGCGTCATGTGTCATGAGCCGAAGCTCCTGCCGGGCTAATTATGGGACCCCGATATCCCCTGCCAAGCACCCACCTGTAGAAGGTTGGGCCTTGAATATTCAATATGAGCATTAGCTCCTGGCAGGCTAATTATGGGACCCTGATATCCCCTGCCAGGCACCCACCCGTCGATGGGCCCCGAATGTTCATCGTTGTGTCAATAAATGTCCAAGAATCTCGTACTCCAATAAGGTGTCATTTCAATTCAATTCAATTCAAGCGAAGTTCATGCGTTAATCGATATCAAAATTTATCGAACAAGGACAAGGGATGCAAAGGACACACAACGAACTCGAGGAATAAGATTAACAATATTATGGAGTGATTTGGTGATGTCTAGAACAAGTTAGAAATGATCGGGAGTCAAAACAATGGAGTTCGAAGCAAAGAACAAATGCTGGGCTAGGGTATTGTTGTATAGATACTGCGAATTCCAGTATCTATACAACAGGGGCTAAAAACGCTCCTGAGAGCATTGTATCGATACTGATTAAATCAGTATCGATACAACAGTAGCTAAGGGCGTTCCAGAGAATCGTGTATCGATACTGAATACTGACTAATTCAGTATCGATACAAACGGGTGTTCGTCCAGATTTTCTGCAGATTTCAGCGATTCCAACAACAACAACAACAACAACAACAACCAAAGGCACGATTTAAGCAAGGAGAACACTTCTATCACATATATTGAGAGGTAGAATCCCTACCTCGAGGTCGAAGGACGAAACCCACAAAGATACGAGCCCTAGCTTTTCGAAAACCTTGATTCGAACGAA
This sequence comes from Rhododendron mucronatum var. ripense, assembly GCA_019656295.1. Taxonomy (NCBI): domain Eukaryota; kingdom Viridiplantae; phylum Streptophyta; class Magnoliopsida; order Ericales; family Ericaceae; genus Rhododendron; species Rhododendron mucronatum. Next base: position 1,967,150 of record BPLT01000041.1, read on the forward strand.
ATGCGACTCCTCCGAGCTCAAACCAACGCGGTACGGACCACCTTACGCGTAGAGGATGAAGGTTTGAAGGTTATTTTGGTGGGTTTTGAGAGAAATTTGGAGAGAGAGCAAGAGAGAGGGAGAGAGACCGAGAGAAAGAGAGAGAGCCGGTGAGGGAGTGAGGGAGAAAATAATCTCCTACTCTCTCACCCTCCTATATATACCCAATAATATGCTAATTACACATTGTCCTTCCACAATCAATTCTAACACTTTAGCCCAAAATCGCATAAATACAATTATTTCATATTTCTCCGTTTATAAACATTAAGCTTAATTCAATTAAATACGGGTCTCTACAAGTTCTGATATTCGTTCTTTGAGAGAGAGTGAGACAGGCGGTAGTCAATTCGCCAAGGAGGTCGACGGCGGTGTTCCGACAGCTTGCGGCTTTAGTCGAGTCAACTCTGGGAGGAAGACGCCGAACAAGAACCTACAACACCAACGGTAGGCGGCGAATCTTTCTTAAGGAGACTGTGGTATCACACAGGACTCGGTTTGATTTTCTGAAAATTCTGTTTGTATCTCGACTGTTCCATTCTATTTTGTATTTGTACTTTGTTTCGATAATGTAATTGTTATAGTATCAATGAAGTTGTTCTTTGGAATTTCTGTATATGCCAAATTTTTCCCAACAGTATCATAAAAATTTGATGACATCGATAATTATTGGATGAAAAAATTAATAAGCCATTATTTTCTATGAGATCGCACGTTCGAATTCCACGAAGAATAGCATAGTAAACGTTAGGGCCACTAGAGGGTGCTTTTTTATTTTATTTTTTTGAATTCTCTTATTGAAACAAGCCAATAATTCATAGAAAAATCAACACAAAACTATCAAAAGAGGGAATTTTTTTTTCAAATAAAGACAAAAAAAAAATACTTGATAAAGGTTATTAAGAAAAAATAACCCTTGGAATTCATGGTTACAGTTTTTTTTGAATGGCAACACAGTTATAGTTATAAAAAGTAGATTAGAATTTTAGAAAATACACTATTCGAACGTCAGGAAAATCCTACTCGGATCTACAACTACTTGATGTTTAAGTAAACTAGCGTTGTTCCCGTTCGATGCACGAGACAAAGTGACAAACAATAAATTTTGAGCGAGCTCGATGTTTTGTAATGGAACCAGACAAATATTTTATCCCGTGTTTTGAACGAGAACGAAGCTAGTTAATAGAAAAGGAACCTGGAGTGCGTACTGGTCATCTGGAACAAAAGTAAATGACAATCCCAAGGGTTTTGAGATGAATTTCATGGAGGCCAAATATTCCAAACCTTAGGGTTATTAAACGGTTTGCTCGGCTGTTAACTTTAGGACTCTAAAATTAATAAAGGTGAAGCTGGCCCGGATATCCAATAGTATAAAGAAATATAACACATGACGGGGGTGTTTCATTTAATTTTTTTGGGTTTTTCCTCATTTAAAATTTTCGCATTTCCTAGTTTATCGGAGCGGTTTAAGGGACAACTAAAAAAACACCATAAATCTCAATCTCAGAGTTTCTGATCAAATTTCGATAATCCGAGCCGCTCAATGTGTGCAGAATGTGATTTTAAAGGTACCTCGTGTGAAATCGGCAAAAAAACATACCGGGAAGTGCTTGTTTTGAGCAGTTTTTAATTGGACCGTTCATAAAATCTGAGCAAAAAATTGCTCAGATCAAGCCCTTCTCTGGTCATTTTTTTTGCTAATTTCTATTAAGTATCTTTAAAATCACGTTCTGATCACATAAAGTGGCTCAAATCATCAAAATTTGATTGGGAACTATGAGATGTTTTTATAGATGTTTTTATAGATGTCTCCGGAACTATCCCGGCTAGTTTACAGTCAAATTTTTGTGAATTATTGCAGTCTCCTTGTTTGGTTTTCATTTTTAAAAATTATTTTTGATGTAATTAGTGGAGAGAGATAGAAAGAAAAAAAAAAGGTATTTTATAACTTTTATCCAGTTATTTTTTTTATACCTAAATGTGAGATTTGAGTCAGTTTTTCCACCCAAAACTATGATGTTACCCAAAATGTAAGTTTTGAGTCAAAATATATATTTTCAAAATATTTAGATAAAAGTCATTACTCTTTTGATTACTCTTGATGAGATGAATCAATGAATACAAAAGTGTGAGTTTGACTCAAAATTAAGGAATACAAAGAAAAATTGAATAAAAACAAAAAAAAAAAGCTAAAAAAAAACTGTTAAGGTGAAACAAGCAGGACTTGAGTCGGTGACAATTTAAAATGGACGCTCATTTATTAGGAGTAGTTACTTAAGTGACAAGTCTAACGTAAACTTTGCAACTAATTTGGGATTTCCACAAATTCACGGGATCTGTCGTATCTAATCGCAACGTCTCTCTCTCTCTCTCTCTCTCTCTCTCTAGTTAATTTGGGATTTCCACACGATCCACGGAATCTCTGCTTATATCTCATTCGCAACGTCTCTCTCTCCCTCTCTTTGCAATTCCACCCCCCCCCCCCCCCCCCCCTCTCTCTCTCTCTCTCTCTCTCTCTCTCTCTCTCTCCCGCCGTTTCTTTTTCGAATTGCAAAACTCTCTCCCCTACAATGTCGACGCTCCCACTCCTCTCTCTTGACGCCTCTCTGCGATTCCTCTAGCAAGCCATTCTCTCTCTCTCTCTCTCTCTCTCTCTAGATTCGTGGAATTTTGTTTTGTCTGTATCTGATGGAATTGCTTCGAGCGATGAGTGCATCTACTTTCATTGATTTATCATACAAAGCATGTCTATAGTTTTAGTTTTCAGTTTCTCATTTGTGTCGATTACTTATGTTTTCACTACAGTTAGCGACTTAGGTCACGGAGTGTGCGTGTATATATAATTCATATATGGGCTTCTTCATCTTCATCTTCATCTTCTTCTTTTTTTATTACTGTTTTTAACGTTATGTTCATGCGGCATTAACCTATCGGCTGTCACGCAACGATGTATCACGTTTGTGCTTATTATGTGTTTCTGTTTTGTTTTTCGTTGGGGAAAATTTCCGTTTCATTCTTTCTTGGTTTCTTTTCTATTTCAGGATGATGCAAACAGAGAGAGCAAAAACTTTAGCCCCTTTGCAGTTCTGGACTAAGGCCCTTTGAAGCCCGAATGACTATTCTCGTCATCACTCAAGGTAGACGTTATTTACTCATCGGGCTTGGATGTTCTTGTCCAGCTTTATTTCTTGGGTAATTAGTATATGGATTACAGGTAGTGTTAGGGAAATATGCATGTTGTGGATTTTATTTTCATAGATTAGTTTCCTCATGCTCGGCGGCTGTTTAGGGAGATCCATTGCTGGCAGCCGGAAAACTTAAGCGTTCGTCGTCGCCAGTGCCGTCGAAGTGCACGGTTCCGATCCTTGTTTTGGCTAAGGAAGAGAACCTATGGATGTCGAGGGAGGCGGCGATAGTGGTGCCGTCGAGGTACCGGCAGCCGTCGCCACTGCAGGAAGGAGCCGTCGCCAAGCACGAGGAAGCTGTCGATTTCGCCGGGTGGAGGTTATCGGGCGGGATTAGGGTTTCACAGGTTGGGTTGGATTTGGCTAGTAAGAAGAAGATGGCGAGCATAGCTGCCAGGATTTTGAAGGTTTCGGAGGCACTTGTGGGGTCGGGGAAGGGGAGTAGGAAAAATTGTGATGAGTTACCGGTGGAGTCGGTCGTGGCCTCTGTTGAGATGAAAGAGAAGGGTTCTACCAAGCCAGATTTGCAAGCTATTTTGCGAACTCACGTAATTTGATCAACACTTGTTCTTTGCCTGTTTCGTGATTTTGTGATCAACATTTGTTGTTTGCCTGTTTTGTGATGTTTTGTACTGCATGAGATATAAGATATTTTGAGAGAAGGGCTTAGATTTGTTGCACTATAGTAGTTTTGTAGCACTGTAATAGTCTTGAGAACAGATGAGGAGGACAAAAATTACTCCCCTGTATTCTACTAGACTAAGTAAGCTTTGTTCATGATGAGTTTCACTGGGGAAACTGATGAGAGAATATTACTTCAGTTTTCAGCTACAAAACTTCTTGAATTTCAGTCAATGTATTGGAAAGCAGCACCTATGAGTTAAAAGGCATTCTCCTTAAGACTTCTTGATCATCCTATCGTTATTATAGTTTTCCTACTTGTTGGTACTTAAGGCATTCTCCTTAGATATGACTGAATTATTAAGTATCTCAGTTTATTCTCTATAGTATATGCATGTACTACCTGACCAAGTGTTATGATTTCTTGTCTGCATTTGTATCTTTCTGTTTACAGCTACTTGTTTTAACTGAAAGAATCTAACTTAGAACATGTTGACTGAGTGAGTTTTAGTCTTTAGTCATGTAAGCAGCTGTAATTTTGACTTTATTATAGGCAACCTCACGAATTGCAGCTATATGGCTGGAACAAATGAGTTTCATCAAAATATATTTCTTGGTCCCAAAAAGATTAGATAATACTAAAGATAGGCAGATAGAAGGAACAAACGGTAGGAAGGAACCAAAGCAATTGGAATGCAAAGTGCTTCCCTATGTTTAAACAGATGAAGCAAAATCAGCTGCTACCATGCAGACTAACTTCAGTGCCAAAAATCCTGCAGCTGTTGAAGGGCCTGTTATTCTAGATGAGAAAAATACTACTGTTAACCATATTGGTAATGAAGTCATCTCCTCCTCTGGTCCTTTACTTATAACTCGTAATGAAAACAGGACATTTGACGAATATCATGAACGTGTTGAGCAGGAGCGGCACAACACAGAAATTGCATGTTATGCTAGTAAGGAAAATGCTTCTGACAAAGGTCCTGTAAGTGCTGTCAATACTTCTGGTGGATTTGATTCCTTTCTTGATCTTTGGGATACAGCCCAAGAATTCTATTTTGGTATTCACTTTAGCAAAAGACCGAAGGGGAATTCTGGTGTCCCTTTTGAAATACACAGCGTAGCAATCTTTTGGGAAAATTCTTCTGTGTACTTTGTCAATCTTCGTAAGGATCTATTTTGGTTTAAGAGAAGGAATGATACCTTGTCCATGAGTATTTCTGGTGATGGTGATGATGTTTTGGCACCAAAGCATCGGTTTGAGCTTGCAATGCAAAGATGGAATAGGATTGTAATAATCATGGGGAGAAAAGATGTGAAAAAGTGTACTTGGAACTTAAAAATTAGATTCAGGTGTTTAAAGTTCCTGCTGTTTCCATTCAGAGATTAGGTAGCCTGAATCTTGCTGTGAAAACTTTGGGTCTTGAACTTGTTGACAACTCATACTATGTGTTGTCCCTGGTTTTCGTACAGGATGGACTCGACATGTGCATTGTAGCATGGATCCTGTGGCCTGACGAGGAGAGAAGCTCCTACCCCAATCTGGAAACGGTGAGTTGCATTATTTATCAACTACGATATTGCTTTTGGTCGACGTAATTGTCTTAGGTTAAGGGAAATTCCGTTTGGATAATGTTGCATCTTTGAGACGCAACCAAAACATGACTATTTCTGACGAAGCATTTAAAAACTTGTCATGATTTGGGTTGGTTGATGAAGTTGAAACTGCTAACACAGGAAGTTAAGAAAAGGTTGTCCAGTGAGGCTGCAGCGGCTGCTAGTCGGAGTGATAGACAGAAAAATCAGATGCGCATAGCGGCGCATAATGGTTGCCGCCTCAGAGTTGCGCAAACCAGAGCCTTATATTCTGTTCCCTGGAAATTGCTAATTTCCGAAGAACTAGTTGAAGCCCTTCTTAGCATTGAGATCCCACTGGTGAGAATTCTCAGGTCCCCTGTTCTAAATAATGTATCTTGTTCTTGTACACCTTTATTTGAGGTTTTCCTTTAAACTTTGAGCAGAGAATAGATTGTCGAACTGAAGTATCTTGAGTGAAACGCATGTGTATGGAGTCTATGGGCCACTGGTATCACTGTTTATCTCTAGAGGATATGCTCTAGAGAATGCTTTCTTGTTGTCGGAAACTAATGATACCCCTCTTATCAATTAAATGACATCGAACTTTCTGTTATGTTTCATTTTTTTCACTGATCTTCATTAGAAATTTAAAAGACATACTTTCTTGGGAGAAACCCTATTGTGTTCGGTTTTTGCATCATTGAAGGCCATTTTGAGTGGAATGCTAGAGAAAACCCATCTTTGTGTTAAAATTAAGTCCAGTCAATTTTCTTTTAAATCTTTCAAACTTTTTTCATTCTTGAAAGTGTGGCATCATGTATGAGCCTATGGAGTTGTGTAATTATTCTTGTCATTTCCTTTATGCTTTAAAGAATTAATGTAAGTTTGTTATGAATGTGAAGTGTTTACATGTTTATTCAGGTGAACATTCTTGCGGACATGGAGGTGTGGGGAATCGGCGTTGACATGGAGGGATGCCTTCAGGCGTGTCCAGTGTGAGGGAGAAAACTAAGGTATCTTGAGAAGGAAGCTGACAGACCGGCTGGTATGACGTTTTCTTTGTATTTGGCGCTAGATATTGCAAATGTCCTTTGTGGGCGCCTGATGCTGCCCATACCTGAAGGGTCCAATCGAGCAAAACAACACCCAAGCACCGACAAGCACTGTTTGGACTTGTTGAGGTTTTGCGGAAAACCATTTATTATTCTGTTCTTTGTCTCAATTGCTAAATCCTGTGAAGTGAACTGGTGAAGGACCTTGTGCATATTTTTCTCTTGCAGAATGGATTTACATAATTTCAGCAGGTTTTTTGTGAACTCAATGAAAATAGATAGTAATATATGATGTGCTATTTCTTAGGAAATACTTCTCTAGAGTGCTCATGTTGGATCTTCAAAAGAATGTCTGTGCATATATTTTGCTAAAATTTGTTTGGATCTGCTGTAACTTTGGAATTTGTGAAATCAATAGCTTAGGATGGTTCATGACAATTTGAAAATGTTATATAATAAATTTGTGTGCTTTATTTTTCTGCTGAGATCATAGCCGAAAACCCCCCTTTGTTTTCAATATTTAGTGTAAATATTTATGTGATTCTGGAGCTTGGACATTCCATATCGCTTTGAAAGTAATTGATATTAGTGTGCAGCTTGATATTTCATTGCACTTGGTGCCTGTTTCTCCTTTCGCCCCCTTTATACATTCTTGTACCAAAAAGAATTTGTTTTGGTTTCAGGCATGAGCATCCCAGTATTCCGGTCATAAAAGAGCACCGATCGTTGGCAAAGCTACTAAACTGTACCTTGGGATCAATTTGTTCGCTCGCTAGGCTTTCAATTAGGACACAGAAATACATGCTTCATGGCCATTGGCACCAAACATCAAACAGCAACTGGACGGCTTCCAATGGAGGAATCTAATCTTCACGTTTTGTTCTTTATTCCCTTCATTTTCCATCTTGTGCTAGTAGAAACTAATATCTAGTGTAATGAATTATGTATCAGTGTGTGGAGCACATGGTTGAATTCGAAAATGACAAAGATGGAGATGATTCAAATATAGATCGTTATTGTATAAATGCTCGTGACTTTTTTGTCCCTACTGAGGTAACGTGATTCTCCAATTGTGAGTTGAAGCTACAATATATGGTACTAATACATATGTATTTAAGGCTCAGCAATTGCCTTGTGGTTCATTTAGCTTCCTCAAATGTTTTTGCAGGATAATTGGTTGCTATTAGCCGCAGATTATTCTCAAATAGAACTGAGACTAATGGCTCACTTTTCCAAAGACACTGCGCTAATCGAACTTCTCAGTAAAAGCCATGGTGATATCTTCACCATGACAGCAGTGAAATGGACTGAGAGAGAGGAATCTATTGTTACCTCCCAAGAACGAGATCAAACCAAAAGATTAGTTTATGGCATCCTGTATGGAATGGGTCCTAATAACCTTTCCGAACAACTGAACGGCAGTTTAGATGACGCAACTGAGAAAATTCAGAATTTTAAAAGGTGTTTTCCTGGTGTTGCTTCTTGGCTTCAGGAAGCTGTCACATCTTGTCGTCAAAAAGGGTTAAGTTAATATGTTGCTGGTTTCTATTCATTTGTTGTCCAAGTTTTTCTCCAAATATAATGCAAAAATTATAGGAGCATTCTGAGTGTGAGCTTAAGAAATTTTGAATTGGCCCCTGCAAATACCAGTTATGTTTAGTCAGTTGTTGATACATCTCTTTCTTCAAGGTCATGTTTTGACATTTTTCTGTTCTGTATGCAACGTTCTTTCAGTTCTTTTCTCCATAAAAACTTCATGAGAATTTATCTTGTTTTTGTCTCGATATATCTGTCATCTTTCTCCTCTGCATCTTGTAATTTTGGAATCATTTGCTTGTTTATTGGCCAAATGATCTACTCCCTCCGTCCCAAAATGCTTGTCTGGTCCGCAAAACGGAGTGTTAAAAATAATACAATTTTCGAAAGAAAAAATCAAAAGTTTTTTAACAACTTACTAGATATCAATGAGTAATTTTAATTTATGAAAAATATTTGAATTTTCTCTTGAAAAAATTGCATTATTTTTAACACTCCATTTTGCGGACCGGACAAGCATTTTGGGACGGAGGAGTATTATATATCGATCTTGTGCTTCTGCTGATATGTGAAGACTCTTAAAGGAAGAAATCGTTTCCTAGCAAAAATTAAACTTGGAAACAGTAAAGAAAGGTCTAAAGCTCATAGACAAGCTGTCAATTCTATTTGTCAGGTAGTGTTTTTTGTTATTGTTTATGCATGGACGACGGGGGTTGTGGAGGACTGGGGTGGAGGATTTTCTTTTTAAAGTGGGAGAAGAAAAAGTTAAGTATGCGATTGCTTCTTTCTAGGAATCTGCTGCTGACATCATCAAAATTGCAATGATCAATATGCATTCTCTGATTGTTGGAGAAGTTGACAGTTCCAATCCGGCAACAGTTGCAGCAAAATTTCACATGCTTAGGGGCCACTGCAGAATCCTTTTGCAGGTAACTTTTTGAGTGCTTCAAGTTATTTCTTTGTTTATTTGAGGAAGTATTCCTCGCTGTCTGCTTTTCCTAAAATGGACTGCTAAATAGCACAGCATTGACAAGAAGAATCTTGCCCGGGACAGGGTGCTTCTATAGTATGCAATGAGCTCTAAAAGTTATTAAGTATTTCCCATGTTCTGTTGACTTCTCATTCAAATATATGTAGGGTGAGCTGTGGCCATCATGGAATTGGCACACCATTCATGCCTGCTTTTTCTTAGTCTTAACAAATTTGCGAAGTTTTGTTGTATGCTAAAGATCAATTGTAGTTCTTCATAACAGTGGCTTCCACTCCCCTTTCCCCAATCTTCAGAAATTCACGGGAGGCCTAGAAGTAGCAACAGTGTGGAGGAAACTGGATACAGCTCTGGATAGGGCATTTTGCTATGTATGCTACATGGATAAATCTGTGGTTGTTTTGGAGGGCTAGCCATCATACTATCTGGCAGTGATGCATGGTTTTTGAGTGAACTAGGGTGGCGTCTTAGATTGATTCAGCCATAATAGGAGTCATTGGCTTTCTGGACTTCTCATAGAAATGAGGCAACTTAGCCTTTTTGTCAAGCTCATTGATCCCTCACCCTGGATGACTACTCCAATATAACTTACTCAAACATGTTCCTCTAATTGGAAATAAATGCTATATCATCTGTCTTTGTCATTTATGTGTCTTATTTTAAGCACTTGCCCGGTCCATAATGATTCTATTCTATTCCAGTCACCCGAAGGTTGAGAGGGGATCTTTTTCTAGCATAAATATAACAGATGATGTTCACGTTTGCTTTCCAGGTGCATGATAAATTAATACCGGAAGCAGATCCTTCCGTCATAAAGGAAGCTGGGTGGTTGCTTCAAATGAACATGGAGAAAGCTGCGTCGCTTCTTGGTATGAGTTCTGAAATCGACTTATGGATTTCTTGCTGTTTTCTCCTTGTTGCGAGTTCATTTTCCCCAGCGATTGTTTGAAAAATTTTGGATGTTAGGGAATGCTAATATGCTATACCATTTTTGTGTATCCGTATCATGCTTGTCTCTTTTGTAGCCTTATTTCTTTAAATTATCTTACTTTGTCTTCCAGTTCCTTTGCGGGTCAAAATGAAGGTTGGGAGAGCATGGAGATTTTTGGAGCCTTTCCTGGCTGAACAAAATGAACAAGGGAGTTACAGTCCCAAATTCTTAGGGGGTGTGAGCTTTTCAGATAAATATACTGGTTGATATGGTGTGGAAACCGAAATTTGGGCCAATGCCCGTAGTCGCAATTGCTATACTCTGGCATTCTAGAGTGCATCTTTATCATTGATTTATGCTGAAAGCAGCCCTATATTCTGCTCAAAGAAATTTGTTAAGCTGGGCAAGGGACTTGGAAAGCAGCATTGCCTGATGGACTGGAATTCAATAGTACTTGGTTTTCCCTGACTTCTGTTGCAGCGATGACAACTGAAACAATGTGTCGGCTCATGCAACCCACAATGGAATTAAGTAATTGGCTTGTACAGCCCAACCATTAGTCTTGTCAAAATGGTAGATGGTTGGTCAACATGTGGTTTTCTTCTTGTGCATGCTGATGCCATGGTATGTCACTTTCCTGCGATTCTGAATTTGTCAGTCCTTGGAGAAGTTTCTGGATTTTGACCAACACTTGCAGAAAGCTGGTTATTTTGGGGGTTGAGCTGTTGTTGAGTGGGGGTGTTTCATACTGTTTGATTTCCACATCATTGCAAATAGATCGCTATTCAATGTCTCATCTTGGCTAGGAGGGCAATTTACATCGAGCATACTCAATCTCTTTCTCTTGGTTAAGGACATTAAAAACAAGTGTGAAATTGGCATCATTAACTACTGAGGAATAAACTTATGTCTGGTAGGAGCATTGGTAGCTGCAACAATCATGCCCGATAGTAGCAGATGTTCTTGTGTTGTAACAGAATAAATCAGAGTGATTTACCCTGAAGTGGATACAGTCTAATGCTCCAATCCGCTTTTGTAAAGTATTGGATTGAAAATAGATGCAGCGCATTTTGGATAAGCAGACAAGGATTTTCCAGATAAGCATTATCAAGGGACAATTATCTTGGTCTATGAGGTTCTGTACTTTTTTTAGACAATTATCTTGGTTTATGAGGTTCTCATTTTTTCATTGCTTCTTTCATGTAGAAAATGGACAAGTGCAATTTCAAGATGACAACTGACGAAGAAATTAATCTTGCAGCTGCTGCTTAATAGCTGCTTACTCTTCCTATCGAAGTTGGTGAATCTAAGATATGTAGCAGAGTAGATTTATCTAGGTATACACTTCTTAGTGTAGCCAATAGCTGCTTACTCTTCCTATCAAAGTTGGTGAATCTAAGGTATGTAGCAGAGTAGATTTATCTAGGTATACACTTCTGAGTGTAGCATGCCTGTATGGACACGCATGGCACATGTAGAGATTTTTTTTTCATATTGCTTTGCATTTAGAATGCTTTTCACATATGCTGATCCAACATTTTGTCTTTTCAGAACGTAGATTGACAAAAAGATTTTGCAGAAGTATTTTATGAAGCATCCTCATGAAAATCTTCCAGTCTTTGCTGTTAGGGTAGTGCTTTAAATCTTAGAAGATTGCAGGTTGATTGGTAGTTGAGTTATGCTAGAAACTTTCTAACTGTACCATTGAAATCTGTTGTTCTCTCTTGATTCAGGTGTGGCATGTGGAATGTGGGCACTTTTTCTGCCATAGTTGTATTGAATACTTTGTTTAGTTTCTGTACTATGGGTCTATTTATTCACTACTTACATGTTCATTTGTGCATCTTGAATCAAGTAGTTTACTTCTACTATTTGATGTACATGTCACTTACCACATATCTGGAGTTTGCAACATGAATCATCCTGTCTCTAGTTTCCACGTGATATGACACAGATTTCAGGGGGAATATTTTTAGGTTCAACCATTACATGCATTCGACATCTTGCGATTTCAAACTAAAGTAGTAGCTGGGAAAAACTTTATAAAGTTGAGTAGAGCTATGAACATGGCTTCTAAATGTTGTTTTGAGCCATTAATGATTCAACAACAAATGTCTAGAAGATAAACTTCTATTGAATATACAGTGACACAAGAATTCTTAAAATTATGTTCATTTTTCCGTCATGCATTCTATTGCAAACCTAATTTAGATCCGCATTTACTTGCAGTACTTAATCTTCAGAAGGGGCTTTGGATTTCATCATACAACCGGCTACTTTTTCAAACAGAAAATAAATACAATCCTTGCATGTTTATGGAGACGCTTTTTGAGGATGACAAGGTAAGTAATAAATTGTTTGCGGTTCTTGATTTTGTGATAGCTTGTACTTTTGATGTACTAATAATCATTTCAATGATCAACTTCGCCCATAATGATATCTATACCAAGTATCGTCAGAATATCAGCCAATTTCATTCTTTGGAAAATTATTGGAGTGAAGACTTTAAGGTCCTCATTAATTACATGAATCACTAGAACAACTAAAACCCATGAAATGTCACCTTTTTCATGGTAATAACCTTCGGAAATTTTCACTATGTTTTCTTAATGGTTATCAGGAACTATTATAACCTTCGGAAATTTCCATTATGTTTTCTTAATGGTTAGCTGTACAGATAGTATAGCTTTGTCTAAAGGAATGCCAGTTATGTTCCTGGATTGGTTAAGTTGCCAGATTAGCGTGTTTGATTCATGATGTGAGTACATCCAAGCTTCAAAACTAATTCACAAGTGCATGGCTTTCTTTTTCTTTTTAGGCTTAGACGTCTTTTATAAAGAAAGTCGTATGCACGATTTGGGAAAGATGCACAGGAACCCAATGAAATTATCACTGACACAGAGCAAGATGACCTATTTGTTGAACGTATCTGTATACAAAACATGAAACTTAGGTTATCTCATTTTTCAAGATATTGTTGAAATACTTGACAGTTGGGTGTTGAAACCTTCCATGGGTCTTTGTTTTATTTAAGTTGGCTGCCCAGAATCGGTCACTGCTAGTACCAGTTTTTAACATTCTTGTTGGTTGCCCATAGCATCAGAGCAAGGTCATTATCCAAGAACCAATGTTTGAAAGAATCATTGTTGTTTACAGGAAGATGATGTTTCCTTTTATATCTTGAAGTATGATTCTAGGTATTGTTTGGGACCATCATACTTATTTTGAGATTGATTAGGACCATCATATTTGCACAGAATATTATCTCAAAATAGTTCAAGGGGAAAATTTCACGTAGGCACCCGACCTTTCACACAAATCACACATAAACACCTGACCTTTCTTAAATTTCATATAAACACCTGAACTTTCTAAAAACTCATCAATTCAACACCTGACCTTTATTAAATTTCATATAAACACCTGAACTTTCTAAAAACTCATCAATTTAACACCTGACCTTTATTAAATTTCATATAAACACCTGAGTTTTCTAAAAACTCATTAATTCAACATCTGCCATCACCATTTGGTCTAAAACCAAACGGAAAAAAAATTAAGTGCTTCGATTTTTTATTTGTTTGAAACAGTGCTAAGATCTTATTTTTCTGATTATTTTATCCTAAAAAATAATAATTAATTTTTGACTCTAAAGCTCTCATTAGTTAGCATTAAGAAAGACGTATAATCAAATATCTCTTAGGGCTAACTAACGAAAGCCTTAGAATCAAAAATTAATTATGATTCTTTAGAATAAAATGATCAGAAAAATAAGATCTTCGCACTGGTTTAAACGGATTGAAAATTGGAGTAATTAATTTTTCAAGCATGTATAGATCATTTATATATTAAAAATATATGGTTAAAAAAATTAAGTGGTCCAATTTTCAATCTGTTTAAACCGGTGTGAAGATCTTATTTTTCTGATTATTTTATTTTAAAAAATCATAAGTAATTTTTGACTCTGAAACTCTCGTTAGTCAGCCCTAAGAAAGTCGTAGAATCAAATATTTCTTAGGATCAACTAACGAGAGCCAAATAAAATGATCAAAGAAATAAGATCTTCATATCGGTTCAAACGAATTGAAAATTAGAGCAATTAATTTTTCAACCATGTATAGATCGTTTATATATTAAAAAATATGGTTAAAAAATTAATTGCTCTAATTTTCAATCCGTTTAAACCGATGCAAAAATCTTATTTCTCTGATCATTTTATCCTAAAAAATCATAATTAATTTTTGACTCTAAGGCTTTCGTTAGTTAGCCCTAAGAGATATTTGATTCTATGACTTTCTTAAGGCAGACTAACAAGAGCTTTAAAGTAAAAAATTAATTATGATTCTTTAAATAAAATGATCAGAAAAATAAGATCTTCGCACTGGTTCAAACAAATAAAAAATTGGAGCACTTAACTTTTTTACCGTTTGGTTTTAGACGAAATGGTGATGGTAGATGTTGAATTGATGAGTTTTTAAAAAGCTCAGGTGTTTATATGAAATTTAATAAAGGTCAGGTGTTAAATTGATGAGTTTTTAGAAAGTTCAGGTGTTTATATGAAATTTAATAAAGGTCAGGTGTTGAATTGATGAAGTTTTAGAAAGTTCAGGTGTTTATATGAAATTTAAGAAAGGTCAGGTGTTTATGTGTGATTTGTGTGAAAGGTCGGGTGCCTACATGAAATTTTCCCTAGTTCAAGCATTCCTCTTTTCGAGTTTCTTAGTTTCTTTGTGTTGGTAGAGTTGGCTTCTTCAATGAACGAACTTGCTGACATTTTGAGGGTAGATTAATTGCATTAGAGAGCAATTTTACTTATGCTACCTCGCATGTTTTATAACTGTTTCTTAACTACACACAAATGACTTTGATTGCTTCTAATCCATGTTCGCTAATCCTAATGTTCCAAAGATATTGGAAAACAGTTCATTGATGTTAAACATACCAACAACTCTGTAGGCGGGCCAAATTATAAAAAGAATCGGATAGAGGAATATATGTGAGGCATTTCAAAAAGATTCCAATGGCTGATATGGACAAAGTTCTTGTTAGTTCATTTGCTTCCCTCTGTGAGTTCAAACTTCTCTAGCCTCCTTTTCCAAAGTAGTTTTGTTCTCACTCCCTCTCTCTTGCCTATATTATGCTAAGACGTATTGTTTATACTGTCTCCTTATGCAGCCTGAAAAGAAAAATCTGAGTTTATCTCAAATGGATTCGGTGAAGTTCCTTGTCTCTGCCATCACTGGTCTGGTCAGTTAAGTTATATCCAGGAATTTCTATGTGCTAACTGCAGTTTGGTTTTCAATCATCACCTTGATATCCACCATGTCTTTTTTTTACAGCTCACTGTTGTTGGCTCACTTAATAAGTCTAAACCTAACATAAAAGTTCTAGCTCCAATCCTCTCTACTATAATTGGCTTTTGTGCAAAGGGCATACCTCTCGTTAAGTGTATTTCTTTCTTCAATCCTTGGTGCCTTACGATATATATTTCACTAGGTCAATATGCTTACCAGTTTTGATTAGAATTTTTACAAAAGTTGGCTGTTTCTTGATTTTTAAGTCTGCCTTGAAATGAGTTACGAACGTGCCCAAGTTTTCTCAACTACTTTCAGGTTTTAGCAAAACTTTACTGCATATCAGAACTTGATCACGCGATCCATGTATGAAAGCCAGCTCGATAGTGGAAGAGGCACTCTTCTTCACTTGTATGATGAAGTGATTCAATAGGAAGTATGTAGTCTTTTGCGATAAATTTTTGCCTTCTCTGAAACTAATCTTCTATGGACACTTAGGAATACTTTTTCCTCTGAAACTATGAGAATCGTATAGCCGTTCCGTTAGATGGGTAGGTGTTCAAACCGAGTAGTTACAGTTTTTGAACACTTTGCTTTGTGAGTTAAAGTAAATGATGAAATTCTAATAAGATCTTTAACAACCCTACGCTAATAACAAGGAAAAATAGAACCTTTGAGATAATTTTGCCTGCTTGACAATTACTTTTAATCTATACAGGATGCTTTTTGGTGATATGGTCTCTAACTCAACTCCTTACGCAACAGAATCCATGCCTAAGTTCTTTCTTCTAATGGGTTATTAGACAACTTGCTTTGTTTGTGCCAGTTAGTTAATCACTAGTCCATCAACTTTGATGGAAGGAATAACGTGCTTTCACTTGTTTACAAAATCATATCATTTGACTTTGCAGGTAAAAGAGGTCATCATCTCATACTTTATATTGATGGAACAGAGTAAAGCGACTAGGCAGGTATGCAGGTTCATTCTGTTCTAATTCAATTCAGCTTCACTTAGTCTTGTCCCTGGAGACAGATACGATATTTTACGTTTGGGGTGCAACGCATATGTTACCCAAACATTTATAACAAACGTGTGAAGTATAGTATCAATTCTAGCAATAGAAAAGAGCTTCACTGCATTTCAAGTACAAGATTCGTGGGATCAATCACGAAATTCAACAACGTATGGAAGTTGGGGATGAAAGAGGGTGATCGGTGAGTAGATACCGTACTGTGTTGTCGTTAAACCATGCCAACCAACTTTATATTGTGGTTAAAGTGAACGTCATTCAAGAACCATGATAGGGATCTATCAGTATCAAGGTTGTGCCAACACTTAAATTTGGAAAGGCTTAGATTTTAATCTGGGCATTAGCTAGAGAATATGCTAAATTATGCAGAAGATATGTTTCCTTACATAATAGAGACATTAACATGTCATGAAATCCTCTATTCAACTAATTGTTCCCGATTTCAAAAAAAAAATAAAAATTCAACAAATTGCTTGGTTTTACCATCATAGGTAGTGTGTTGATTAAAGTAAATCTTGATAGTCAATGGAGTTTTGTAAAGTAATTGCAATCTAGTTATTCCTTCGAGGCCATCACCTTTGTTCTTATGCTGCATCTGTTTTTATTTTGCCAATTATTTCAGCTTTGTTTGAATTCTTGTCTCTTCATTGTTTTCCTCTTCTTTGTCCTCTTCGTGTAACACTTTATTTCTTTTTCATAGATTGATTGGTTTTGTATTGTTGATTTTTTCTAGACTACTTTGTTTTTCCGTTGTCTTTTTCTTTCCTTCCCTTCTACTTCACTCTAGTTCTTCTTCTTTGAGTTCTTTATTTTTTCGTTATCTTTTTCTCTCCTTCTTCTACTCCACTCTAGTTCTTCTTCTTTGAGTTTATGGATTCATTGTCTTTGTACTCTCTTATTCTTCTTTGTCTTCTTCGTGAGTTTGACTATTTATAGACTAACACTCCTTCTGCTTGTGCTCTTAGTTTTTTTTTATCCCAGTCGATTTGCTTCTTTTCTTTTTACACTCTATTTTTTCTAGTTGTATCCGGATTGTTGCTGCTTCTTCTTCTTCTTCCTCCTCTTCCCAATCCTTTTGTTTCCTTCTTCTTGAGCTCTGCTTCTTTTTCTTCTTCTCTTATAACACTCTAATCTGTCTTGATGGCAATTTTTGGACTACTTTTTCCTCCTCCTGAATACTCTAAAATCTGTAACTCTATTTTCTTAAAAAAAAAAAAAAGTCTTAGGTTCATTATGTGTGAACTTCATAAGTCGACAAGTCCACCTATTAATTTTGTACGGTCTCAAGTCCATTTTAGGGTACCCTGGGGTTTAAGCACTTGCACAAAATTTTAGGGTGCACTTTCCTATAATAGAGCAGGGTACCCTAGGGTGGGGTAGATTACCCTAGCGTAGGGTACCCTAGGGTTTAGGCACTTATACAGGGTTTTAGGGTGCACTTTTCTATTATATGGTTTTAGTGGTTTATGCACTTTCATAGGGTTTAAGGTTTTAGGCACTTTTATAGGGTACCCTAGGGTTTAGGCTGTGTGGACATGTGGCTTTATGAAACTATTAGGTGGACTTGTGGGCTTATGAAATGTCTATAGTGGACCTATCACTAAATCTCCCTTTTTTTTACGAGTTGGATTACTTACTATGGACTTCTTCTTTTTCATGAATTTCATAATTTATTCTTCATCTTGGTTTCCATTTTTTTTCCTAGCCTATTAGTCTTTCTTCTTAAGCCATATTTTTTATATTTATTTGTTTGTTTTTCTTCTTCAAGTTTCACTGTTTCTTAACTTGTCCATGATTATATCTGGCGATGGTGATGATGTTTTGGCACCAAAGCATCGGGCTGAACTTGCAAAGCAAAGATGGAATAGGATTGTAATGATCATGGGGAGAAAAGATGTGAAAAAGTTTACTTGGAACTTATAAGTTCAGATTCAGGTGTTTAAAGTTCCTGCTGTTTCCATTCAGAGATTTGGTAGCTTGAATCTTGCTGTGAAAACTTTGGGTCTTGAACTTGTTGACAGCTCATACTATGTGTTGTCCCTGGTTTTCGTACGGGATGGACTCGACATGTGCATTGTAGCATGGATCCTGTGGCCTGACGAGGAGAGAAGCTCCTACCCCAATCCGGAAAAGGTTAGTTGCATTATTTATCAACTATGATATCGCTTTTGGTAGACGTAATTGTCTTAGGTTAAGGGAAATTCCGTTTGGATAATGTTGCATCTTTGAGATGCAACCAAAACATGACTATTTCTGACGAAGCATTTAAAAACTTGTCATGATTTGGGTTGGTTGATGAAGTTGAAACTGCTAACACTGGAAGTTAAGAAAAGGTTAACCAGTGAGGCTGCGGCGGCTGCTAGTCGGAGTCGTAGATAGAAAAATCAGATGCGCATAGCTGCGCGCGGCTGCAGAGTTGCGCAAACCCGAGCCTTATATTCTGTTCCCTGGAAATTGCTAATTTCTGAAGAACTAGTTGAAGCCCTTCTTAGCATTGAGATGCCACTGGTGAGAATTCTTAGGTCACCTGCTCTAAATAATGTATCTTGTTCTTGTACACCTTTATTTGAGGTTTTCCTTTAAACTTTGAGCAAAAAAAAGATGGTCGAACTGAAGTATCTTGAGTGAAACGTATGTGTATGGAGTCTATGGACCACTGGTATCGCTGTTTATCTCTAGAGGATATGCTCTAGAGAATGCTTTCTTGTTGTCGGAATCTAAGGATATCCCTCTTATCAATTAAATGTCATCGAACTTTCTGATATCTTTCATTTCTTTCACTGATATTCATTCGAAATTTAAAAGACATACTTTCTTGGGAGAAACCCTTTTGCATCACTGAAGGCCTGCAATATTTTGAGTGAAATGAGAGAGAAAACCCATCTTTGAGTTAAAATTAAGTCCAGGCAATTTTCTTTTAAATCTTTCAAACTTTTTTCATTCTTGAAAGTACGGCAATGTATGAGCCTATGGAGTTGTATAATTATTCTTGTCATTTCCTTTATGCTTTAAAGAATTAATGTAGGTGTGTTATGAATGTGAAGTGTGTACATGTTTATACAGGTGAACATTCTTGCGGACATGGAGGTGTGGGAATCGGTGTTGACATGGAGTGATGCCTTCAGGCACGTCCAGTGTTAGGGAGAAAACTAAGGTATCTTGAGAAGGAAGCTGACAGACTGGCTGGTATGACGTTTTCTTTGTATTTGGCGCCAGATATTGCAAATGTCCTTTGTGGGCGCCTGATGCTGCCCATACCTTAAGGGTCCAATAGAGCAAAACAACACCCAAGCACCGACAAGCACTGTTTGGACTTGTTGAGGTATTGCGGAAAACCATTTATTTATTCTGTTCTTTGTCTAAATGGCTAAATACTGTGAAGTGAACTGGTGAACGACCTTGTGCATATTTTTCTCTTGCAGAATGGATTTACATAATTTCAGCAGTTTTTTTGTGAACTCAAAGAAAATAGATATACAGGATGTGCTGTTTCTTGAGAAATATTTCTCTAGAGTGCTCATGTTGGATCTTCAAAAGATTGTCTGTGCATATATTTTGCTAAAATTTGTTTGGATCTGCTGTAACTTTGGAATTTGTGAAATCAATAGCTTAGGATGGTTCACGACAATTTGAAAATGTTACATAATAAATTTGTGTGCTTTATTGTGCTGCTGAGATCATAGCCGAAAACCCCCTTTGTGTTCAATATTTTGTGTAAATATTTATGTAATTCTGGAGCTTGGACATTCCATGTTGCTTTGAAAGTAATTGATATCAGTGTGCAGCTTGATATTGCATTGCACTTGGTGCCTGTTTCCCCTTTCGCCCCCTTTATACATTCTTGTACCAAAAAGAATTTGTTTTGGTTTCAGGCTTGAGCATCCTAGTATTCTGGCCATAAAAGAGCACCGATCTTTGGCAAAGCTACTAAACTGTACATTGGGTTCAATTTGTTCGCTCGCTAGGCTTTCAATTAGGACACAGAAATACACGCTTCATGGCCATTGGCTCCAAACATCAACAGCAGCTGGACGACTTTCATTGGAGGAATCTAATCTTCAGGTTTTGTTCTTTATCCCCTTCATTTTCCTTCTTGTGCTAGTAGAAACTAATATCTATTGTAATGAATTATGTATCAGTGTGTAGAGCACATGGTTGAATTTGAAAATGACAAACATGGAGATGACTCAAATGTAGATCGTTATTGTATAAATGCTCGTGACTCTTTTGTCCCTACTGAGGTAACGTGATTCTCCAATTGTGAGTTGAAGCTATATATGGTACTAATACATATGTATTTAAGGCTCAGCAATTGCCTTGTGGTTCATTTAGCTTCCTCAAATGTTTTTGCAGGATAATTGGTTGTTATTAGCCGCAGATTATTCTCAAATAGAACTGAGACTAATGGCTCACTTTTCCAAAGACACTGTGCTAATCGAACTTCTCAGTAAAAGCCATGGTGATATCTTCACCATGATAACAGCGAAATGGATTGAGAAAGAGGAATTTATTGTTACCTCCCAAGAACGAGATCAAACGAAAAGATTAGTTTACGGTATCCTGTATGGAATGGTTCCTAATACCCTTTCCGAACAACTGAACTACAGTTTAGATGACACTACTGAGAAAATTCAGAATTTACAAGGTGTTTTCCTGGTGTTGTTTCTTGGCTTCAGGAAGCTGTCACATCTTGTCTTGAAAAAGGGTTAAGTTAATATTTTGCTAGTTTCTCTTCATTTGTTGTCCAAGTTTTTCTGCAAATATAATGCAAAAATTATAGGAGAATTCTGATTGGAGCTTAAGAAATTTTGAATTGGTCCTTGCAAATACCAGTTCTGTTTAGTCAGTTGTTGATACATCTCTTTCTTCAAGGTCTTGCTTGACATTTTTCTGTTCTGTATGCTACGTTCTTTTAGTTCTTTTCTCCATAAAAACTTCATGAGAATTTATCTTGTTTTTGTCTTGATATATCTGTCATCTCTCTTCTATGCATCTTGTAATTTTGGAATCATTTGCTTGTTAATTGGCCAAATGATCTATTATTTATCGATCTTGTGCTTCTGCAGATATGTGAAGACTCTTAAAGGAAGAAATCGTTTCCTAGCAAAAATTAAACTTGGAAACAGTAAAGAAAGGTCTAAAGCTCAGAGACAAGCTGTCAATTCTATTTGTCAGGTAGTGTTTTTTGTTATTGTTTTTGCGTGGACGGGGGTTGTGGAGGACTGGGGTGGTGGATTTTGTTTTTAAAGTGGGAGAAGAAAAAGTTAAGTATGCGATTGCTTCTTTCTAGGGATCTGCTGCTGACATCATCAAAATTGCAATGATCAATATGCATGCTCTGATTGTTGGAGAAGTTGACGATTCCGATCCGGCAACAGTTGCAGCAAAATTTCACATGCTTAGGGGCCACTGCAGAATCCTTTTGCAGGTAACTTTTTGGGCCCTTCAAGTTATTTATTTGTTTATTTGAGAAAGTATTCCTCGCTGTCTGCTTTTCCTAAAATGGACTGCTAAATAGCACAGCATTGACAAGAAGAATCTTTCCCGGGACGGGGTGCTTCTATAGTATGCAATGTGTTCTAAAGTTATGAAGTATTTCCCGCGTTCTATTGACTTCTCATTCAAATATATGTAGGGTGAGCTGTGGCCATCATGGAATTGGCACACCATTCATGCCTGCTTTTCTTAGTCTTAACATATTTGAGAAGTTTTTTGGTATGCTAAAGATCAATTGTAGTTCTTCATAACAGAGGCTTCCACTCCCTTTTCCCCAATCTTAAGAAATTCACGGGAGGCCTAGAAGTAGCAGCAGTGTGGAGGAAACCGGATACAGCTCTGGATAGGGCATATTGCTATGTATGCTACATGGATAAATCTGTGGTTGTTTTGAAGGGCTAGCCATCATATTATCGGGCAGTGATGCATGGTTTTTGAGTGAACTAGGGTGGCGTCTTAGATTGATTCAGCCATAATAGGAGTTATTGGCTTTCTGGACTTCTCATAGAAATGAGGCAACTTAGCCTTTTTGTCAAGCTCATTGATCCCTCACCCTGGATAACTAATCCAATATAACTTACTCAAACATGTTCCTCTAATTGGAAGGAAATGGTATATCGTCTGTCTTTGTCATTTATGTGTCTTATTTTAAGCACTTGCCCGGTCCTTACTGATCCTATTTTATTCCAGTCTCCGAAGCTTGAGAGGGGATCTTTTTCTGGCATAAATGTAACAGATGATGTTCAAGTTTGCTTTCCAGGTACATGATGAATTAGTACCGCTGTACCGGAATCAGATCCTTCCGTCATAAAGGAAGCTGGGTGGTTGCTTCAAATGAGCATGGAGAGAGCTGCGTCGCTTCTCGGTATGAGTTCTGAAATCGACTTATGTATTTCTTGCTGTCTTCTCCTTGTTGCGGGTTCATTTTCCCCACAGATTGTTTGGGATCTTTTGGATGTTAGGGAATGCTAATATGCTATACCATTTTTGTGCATCTGTATCATGCTCGTCTCTTTTGTACCCTTATTTCTTTAAATTATCTTACTTTGTCTTCCAGTTCCTTTGCAGGTCAAAATGAAGGTTGGGAGAACATGGGGATCTTTGGAGCCTTTTCAGATAAACATACTGGTTGATATGGTGTGGAAACGGAATTTTGGGCCAATGCCTGTAGTGGCAATTGCTATACTCTGGCATTCTAGAGTGCATCTTTATCATTGATTTATGCTGAAAGCAGCCCTAAATTCTGCTCAAAGAAATTTGTTGGCCTGGGCAAGGGACTTGGAAAGTAGCATTGCCTGATGGATTGGAATTCACTAGTACTTGGTTTTCCCTGACTTGTGTTGCAGTGATGACAGCTGAAACTATGTGTCGGCTCATGCAACCCAAAATGGAATTAAATAATTGGCTTGTACAACCCGACCATTAGTCTTGTCAAAATGGTAGATGTTAGGTCAACATGTGGTTTTCTTGTTGTGCATGCTGATGCCATGGTATGTCACTTTCCTGCGATTCTGAATTTGTCAGTCCTGGGAGAAGTTTCTGGATTTTGACCAACACTTGCAGAAAGTTGGTTATTTTGGGGGTTGAGCTGTTGTAGAGTGGGGGCGTTTTGTACCATATGATTTCCACGTCATTGCAAATAGATCACTAGTCAATGTCTCATCTTGGCTGGAAGGGCAATTTACGTTGAGCATACTCAATCTCTCTCTCTTGGTTGAGGACATTAAAAACAAGTGTGAAATTGGCATCATTAACTACTGAGGAATAAACTTATGTCTGGTAGGAGCATTGGTCGCTGAAACAATCATGCCCGATAGTAGCAGATGTTCTTGTGTTGTAACAGAACAAATCAGAGTGATTTAACCCTGAAGTGGATACAATCTAATGCTCCAATCCGCTTTTGCAAAGTTTTGGGCTGCAGCGCATTTTGGATTAAGCAGACAGGGATTTTCCAGATAAACATTATCAAGAGACAATTATCTTGGTTTATGAGGTTCTGTACTTTTTTGAGACAATTATCTTGGTTTATGAGGTTCTCATTTTTTCATTGCTTTTTTCATGTAGAAAATGGACAAGTGCAATTTCAAGATAACAAATGACGAAGAAATTAATCTTGCAGCTGCTGCCCAATAGCTGCTTACTCTTCCTATCAAAGTTGGTGAATCTAAGGTATGTAGCAGAATAGATTTATCTAGGTATACACTTCTCAGTGTAGCATGCCTGTATGGACACACATGGCACGTGTAGAGATTTTTCATATTGCTTCGGATTTAGAATGCTTTTCACATATGATGATCCAACATTTTTGTCTTTTCTGAATGTAGATTGACAAAAAGCTCTTGGAGAAGTATTTTATGAAGCATCCTCGTGAAAATCTGCCAGTCTTTGCTGATAAAGTAGAAATCTTAGAAGATAAAGTAGAAATCTTAGAAGATCGCAGGTTGATTGGTAGTTGAGTTATGCTAGTTACTTTCTAAATGTACCATTGAAATCTGTTGTTCTCTCTTGATTAAGGTTTGGCATGTGAAATGTGGGCACTTTTTCTGCCACAGTTGTAGTGAATACTTTGTTTAGTGTCTGTACTGTGGGTCTATTTATTCACTACTTACATGTTCTTTTGTGCATCTTGAATCAAGTAGTTTACTTCTACTATTTGATGTACATGTCGCTTACCACATATGTGGAGTTTGCAAGATGAATCATCCTGTCTCTAATTTCCACGTGATATGACACAGATTTCAGGGGGAATATTTTTAGGTTCAACCATTACATGCATTCGACATTTTGCGATTTCAAACTAAAGTAGTAGCTGGGAAAAACTTTGTAAAGTTGAGTAGAGCTATGAAAATGTTGGTTTGATTCATTAATGATTCAACAACAAATGTCTAGTAGATAAAGTTCTATTGAATATACAATGACACAAAAATTCTTAAAATTATGTTCATTTTTCCGTCATGCATTCTACTGCAAACCTAATTTATTTAGATCCGCATTTAGTTGCAGTACGTAATCTTCAGAAGGGGCTTTGGACTTCCATCATACAACCGGCTACTTTTTCAAACAGAAAATAAATACAATCCTTGCATGTTTATGGAGATGCTTTTTGAGGATGACAGGGTAAGCAATAAATTGTATGTGGTTCATGATTTTGTGATAGCTTGTACTTTTGTTGTACTAATAATCATTTCAATGGCCAACTTCTCCGATGATGATATCTATACCAAGTATCGTCAGAACATCAGCCAATTTCATTCTTTGGGAAATTATTGGAGTGAAGACTTTGAGGTTCTCATTAATTACATGAATCACTATTGTCTAGAACAACTAAAACCCATGAAATGTCACCTTTTTCATGGTAATAACCTTCGGAAATTTCCATTATGTTTTCTTATTGGTTATCAGGAACTGTAATAACCTTTGAAAATTTCCATCATGTTTTCTTAATGGTTAGTAGTACGGATAGTATAGCTTTGTCTAAAGGAATGCCAGTTATGTTCCTAGATTGGTTAAGCTGCCAGATTAGCGAGTTTGATTCATGATGTGAGTACATCCAAGCTTCAAAACTATTTCACAAGTGCATGGCTTTCTTTTCCTTTTCAGGCTCAGACGTTTTTTATAAAGAAAGTCATACGCACGATTTGGAAAAGATGCACAGGAACCCAATGAAATTATCACTGACACAGAGCAAGATGACCTATTTGTTGAACGTATCCGTATAGAAAAGATGAAACTCAGGTTATCTCTTTTTTCAAGATATTGTTGAAATACTTGATAGTTGGGTGTTGAAACCTTCCGTGGGTCTTCATTTTATTTAAGTTGGCTGCCCAGAATCGGTCACTGCAAGTACCAGTTTTTAACATTCTTGTTGGTTGCCCATAGCATCAGGGCAAGATCAGTATCCAAGAACCAACGTTTGAAAGAATCATTGTTGTTTACAGGCAGATGATGTTTCCTCTTATATCTTGGAGTATGATTCTAGGTATTGTTTAGGACCATCATACTTATTTGAGATTGATTAGGACCATCATATTTGCACAGAATATTATCTCAAAATAGTTCAAGCATTCCTCTTTTCGAGTTTCTTAGTTTCTTTGTGCTGGTAGAGTTGGCTTCTTCAATGAAGGAACCTGATGACGTTTTGAGGGCAGATTAATTGCATTAGAGAGCAATTTTACTTATGCTACCTTGCATGTTTTATAACTGTTCTTAACTACACACAAATGACCTTGACTGCTTCTAATCCGTGTTCGCTAGTCCTAATGTGCCAAAGATATTGGAAAACAGTTCATTGACGTTAAACATATCAACAACTCTGCAGGCGGGCCAAATCCAAAAAAGAATCGGGTAGAGGAATATATGTGAGGCATTTCAAAAAGATTCCAATGGCTGATATGGACAGTTCTTGTTAGTTCATTTGCTTCCCTTTGTCAGTTCAAACTTCTCTAGCCTCCTTTTCCAAAGTAGTTTTGTTCTCACTCCCTCTCTCTTGCCTATATTATGCTAAGACGTATTGTTTATACTGTCTCCTTATGCAGCCTGAAAAGAAAAATCTGAGTTTATCTCCAATGGATTGGGTGAAGTTCCTGGTCTCTGCCATCATTGGTCTGGTTAGTTAAGTTATATCCAGGAATTTCTATGAGCTAACTGCAGTTTGGTTTTCAATTATCACCCTGGTATCCCCCATGTCTTTTTTTTATAGGTCACTGTTGTTGGCTCACTTAATAAGTCTAAACCTAATATAAAAGTTCTAGCTCCAATCCTCTCTGCTGTAATTGGCTTTTGTGCAAAGGCATACCTCTCGTTAAGTGTATTTCTTTCTTCAATCCCTGGTGCCTTACGATTGATATTTCACTTGGTCAATATGCTTACCAGTTTTGATTAGAATTTTTACAAAAGTTGGCTGTTTCTTGATTTTTAAGTCTGCCTTGAAATGAGTTACGAACATGCCCAAGTTTTCTCAACTATTTTCAGGTTTCAGCAAAACTTTACTCGATATCAGAACTTGATCATGTGATCCATGTATGAAAGCAAGCTCGATAGTGGAAGAGGCACTCTTCTTCACTTGTGTGACGAAGTGATTCAATAGGAAGTACGTAGTCTGTTGCGATAAATTTTTGCCTTCTCTGAAACTAATCGCCTATGGACACTTTGGAATACTTTTTCCTCTGAAACTATGAGAATCGTATAGCCGTTCCGGTAGATGGGTAGGTGTTCAAACCGAGTAGTTACAGTTTTTGACCACTTTGCTATGTGAGTTAAAAGTAAATGATGAAATTCTAATCAAATCTTTTACAACCCCGCGCTAATAACAAGGAAAAATGGAAACTTTGAGATAATTTTGCTTGGTTGACAATTACTTTTAATCTATGCAGGACGCTTTTTGGTGATAAGGTCTCTAACTCAACTCCTTACACAACAGAATCGGTGCATAAGTTCTTTCTTCTAATGGGTTATTAGATAACTTGTTTTGTTTGTGCCAGTTAGTTAATCACTAGTCCATCAACTTTGATGGAAGGAATAACGTGCTTTCACTTGTTTACGAAATCATATCATTTGACTTTGCATGTAAAAGAGGTCATCATCTCATACTTTATATTGATGGAACAGAGTAAAGCGACTAGGCAGGTATGCAGGTTCATCCTGTTCTAATTCAATTCAGCTTCACTTAGTCTTGTCCCTGGAGATGGATACGATATTTTACGTTTGGGGTGCAAAGCATATGTTACCCAAACATTTATAACAAACGTGTTAAGTATGGTATCAATTCTAGCAATAGAAAAGAGCTTCACTGCATTTCAAGTACAAGATTCGTGGGATCAATCACTAAATTCAACAACATACTGAAGTTGGGGATGAAAGAGGGTGATGAGGTGATCGGTGAGTAGATACCGTACTGTGTTGTCATTAAACCATGCCAACCAACTTTATATTGTGGTTAAAGTGAACGTCATTCAAGAACCATTATAGGGATATATCAGTATCAAGGTTGTGCCAACACTTAAATTTGGAAAGGCTTAGTTTTTAATCTGGGCATTAGCTAGAGAATATGCTAAATTATGCAGAAGTTGTGTTTCCGTATATAATGGAGACATTAACATGTCATGAAATCCTCTATTCAACTAATTGCTCCCAATTTAAAAAAAAAAAATTTCAACGAATTGCTTGGTTTTACCATCATAGGTAGTGTGTTGATTAGAGTAAATCTTGATAGTCATTAGAGTTTTGTAAAGTAATTGCAATCAAGTTATTCCTTCGAAGCCATCATCTTTGTTCTTATGCTGTATCTGTTTTTATTTTGCCAATTATTTCAGCTTTGTTTGAATTCTTGTCTCTTCATTGTTTTCCTCGTCTTTGTCCTCTTCGTGTAACACTTTATTTCTTTTTCATAGATTGATTGGTTATGTATTGTTGATTTTTTCTAGACTACTTTTTTATTTTTTCGTTGTCTTTTTCTTTCCTTCTCTTCTACTTCACTCAGTTCTTCTTTGAGTTATTTATTTTTTCGTTGTCTTTTTCTTTCCTTGTTAGGGATGACAAAGTGAACCGAACTGATGGGTACCCGAACTGTAACCGATTTTTTTCCTGAACCATAACAGAAAAATTCCCCGTGGGTGCGGGTATGGTGGAGGATGAGAGATAACCGAACCCGAATGGGTTCGGTTATGGTTCAGCTGATAACCGAACCGTTACCCAAACCGAACTGAACCAAAACAAGTTAATTACAAAAATATCCCATATATATATACAAACATAATATTTGTGAGTTTAGGGTTTCCGCCTTAATTCATATCCCCACTCCTCTTGTTTCAACGCTGGCACTTTCCAGAGACAGCGGCGATGGGCGATTCAGGTTTCTCTCTCTCTCTCTCTTGATTGTCTTCGTCTCCCTCTATCTCTCAGTCGACACTCTCCAAGGCAGATCTCATCGTTGCTAGTTTCTCTTCGTTGAAACTCTCCAAGGCTGATCTCATTGTTGTTAGTTTCTCTCTCTCTCTCTCTCTCGCTCTCTGTGTTCGTCTCTCTCTATGTGGCCGATTTGAGATCTGTGTGTTCTCTTTCTGTATTTATCTTTGATTTTTGTTGCATGGCTATTCGAAAATGGCTGTAGATAGCACAAGAAAAATATGCTCGAAACAGAAATTAGAATAGCTTTACAAACAAAGTTTTCTTCTCAAATTTGGGTACCCATTTAGTTCGGGGATTACCTGAACCCCGTTTGGTTTATTCCTCCCTTCCCCGAACGGTTATCAGGGCGGATTCGGTTAGAATTTCAGTTTCAGGGATCGGGTAATATCCGCCCCGAATGCCATCCCTGTTCCTTCTTCTTCTACTCCACTCTAGTTCTTCTTCTTTGAGTTTATGGATTCGTTGCCTTTGTACTCTTTTATTCTTCTTGGTCTTGGTCGTGATATGCTACATTATTCTCTTCCTGAGTTTGACTATTTATAGACTAACACTCCTTCTGCTTGTGCTCTCTGATTTTTTTTTATCCCAGTCGATTTGCTTCTCTTCTTTTTATGCTCTATTTTTTCTAGTTGTATCCAAATTTTTGCGGCTTATTCTTATTCTTCTTCTTCCCAATCCTTTTGTTTCCTTCTTGTTGAGCTCTGCTTCTTTTTCTTTTTCTCTTATAACACTCTAATCTTTCTTGATGGCAATTTTTGGACTATTTTTTCTTCCTCCTGAATACTCTAAAATCTGTAACTCTATTTTCTTAAAAAAAAAAAAAATAGTCTTAGGTTCATCATGTGAATTTCATAAGCTGACAAGTCTACCTATTAATTTTGTACGGTCTCAAGTCCATTTTAAGGTACCCTAAGGTTTAGGCACTTGCATAAATTTTTAGTGTGCACTGTCCTATAATAGGGTAGGGTACCCTAGGGTTTAGGCACTTTCATAGGGTTTTAGGATGCACTTTCCTATTATAGGGTTTTAGTGGTTTATGCACTTTCATAGGGTTTAGGGTTTTAGGCACTTTTATAGGGTACCCTTGGGTTTAGACTGTGTGGACTTGTGGCTTTATGAAACTATTAGGTGGACTTGTGGGCTTATGAAATGTCTATAGTGGACCTATCACTAAATCTCCCTTTTTTTACAAGTTGGATTACCTACTATGGACTTCTTTTTCCTGAATTTCATAATTTATTCTTCATCTTGGTTTTTATCTTTTTCCCAAGCCTATTAGTCTTTCTTCTTAAGCCATATTTTTTATATTTATTTGTTTGTTTTTCTTCTTCAAGTTTCACTATTTCTTAACTTGTAATCCTCGTCATTTTTATCTTCTTTGCCTTGTTCGTGTACACTATTTTTACTTATTATGGATTGCTAGTTGATTCTTATGCTCTGTTTTTTTTTTTCAAATTTATTAGTTATGGCTTGCTTCATCTTCGCTTCGGTATTTGGTTTCTTCAATTTATTTTTTTCCTATCTTCTTAAGCTACAATTTTGCCATTTGTTTATGTTCTTACTACTTTCACTTCTTCTTTGTTTTTCTGAGTATTCTTTTTGGTTCTTTTGTTCTCCTTTGCTTCTCCTACTCCTTCTCATTCTTTATTTTGTTTCTTTGTTTTCCCCTTCCTCCATTTTTATCAATTTTGAACATGTATGGATTGTGGTGAATTTTGGACTATTTTTTGCCTCCTTGTCGTTCTCCATTTTCTTAAACTCTGTATTTTTCTTTCAATTTGATATTTATGGAGTGCTAGTTCTTGTTCTGTTTTGCCTTTCAGTCTTCTTCTTCTTTGAGTTTCATTATTTTGTGGATTTGTCGTATTATTCTTGTTAGTCTTCTTCTTCTTCTTCTTCCCTTCTTCTTTAAGATTCATTATTTTGTGAATTCGTCATATGCCTCGTATTATTCTTGTTAGTCTTCATCATCTTCTTCTTTGCCGCCTTATTCGTCCCTATCTACGTTGTCTTCTTCGTGTTACCCTCTATTTTTTTTTCCAGTTTGGTTACTTATAAATTTTTGATTGTATCTTAATTGTTACTTCTTGTTCGTCTTATTCTTCTAAGACTCATTTTCTTCTTTGCTGCCTTATTCGTCCCTATCTATTTGTATTCTTCATGTTACCCTCTAATTTTTTTTCCAGTTTGGTTACTTATAAATTTCTGATTGTACCTTGATAGTTACTTCTTGTTTTTTCGTCTTATTCTTCTAGGACTCTTTTTTTTCGTTGTTTGTCTTATACTTATAGAGTGCTAGTTGTTTATGTTCTTCTATTCTTTCTTTTGTTAGTCTATTTGTATCCTCCTTTTCCTTCTCCTTATTGGAGTTTGATGAATTCATTAATGGCTTTCTTTGTAGTCTTTGCCTTCATCTTAGTCCTTGTCATTTCCATTTTCTTTGTCTTCATGTGACATTCGTTTATCTTTTTTTGGATTTTGATTGTGTGGATTGCTGATTGTAACTAGATTGTTGTTGTTCTTCTTCTTGCACCTTTTTTTTGCGATCTATCTTTTTTCCTATTCCTCCTTCCACCACACAGACTCCCCAACGTAGATCTTTGAGTTTTGTCCTTCGATGAGGGGCGAATCTAGGTTTCTTAATCGGGTTTATAATTGCACATGTTTCGTTCTATCTCAGATGGAATTGTCTGTATGGTTGACTAGCCATTGGGTATATCTAAGTTCCTTGATTAATCTTTATCTTGGTCTGTCTTATGTTTTTTAATTATTCGTAATTTTGTATATCTCGATTCCCATATTTTTAGTACAAGATTTAGCTATTGGTTCAAAATATATTGTATATTTTATTGATCTCATGTCGGTTGGTGTAATTCTTGGAGCACTAATTTGAATTTGTAGGAGATACTAGATAATGCTGGCTCCTTTTCTGGTTGCTTCTTTTTCTTCCCCCCTGTGGGCACACGCCCCGAAAATCGCCCGATTTTGTTTTGCAAGAAAATAATTTGTTTGGGGGCGGCCCTTTTAGAAAATAGCGCGGCGAAACGCTTCGATTCAGAGTCGCCACTCGGGTTTTAGCGGAAGAACACCCAAGGAACCGAACTCGAGAACGTTTGCTACGTTTTACTTCGACTTGAAAAATGTTTGATTTGATTTGAAAAGGCGTAGACTGGTCCGTCGTCACCTTCGATATCTGAGGTTCGGGAGCCAGGTTACGAGAGGGGAAGGGTTTTATGGCACCCCTCTCGCCCAATCCGAAGATCGGTCTCTACTCGGGCATTTTATTAAAACGTTTGCAATTTTCTCTCATTTGATCATTTTTGGCCAGTTAGGGCGGGGGAACAGTTAATAGGGATTAATACTGTAACACGTCGCAATTTTATATGACAAAATGTTTATGGATGCTGGTTTGCTTGCTTGAATTGAATTAAATGTAAGAACATAGATTGAGAACAGGCACTGCAAACAGTTTCAACAGGATGATGTACGCTGCTCGTCGGGCACGTGAGCAGGTGTCGTACTGGCACGCCATGGCAGAACCATTGCATGCCAACAGACCCTGCGCACGCCACCTTCAGGCTGGCGTACACTACCCTATTAATTTCTTGCAGCTCCCACTCTCAACCCTCTGGGCTCTGGAATGGACCAGTGCACACCCAGGACAAACCACGCAGTTAGCAACATAACTTAGGTACATATTACAAGCAGACAGGCGTAGGAAATGGCTAAGAGCCATGAAAATAGCACAGAAAACCCCATAAACAGAGTGGGGATGAATAAGAGGCCTTGATTGAGCTTTGACATAAGGGCCAGGCACTGGCCTTTAACAAACGTACCGTACGCCACCCATTGGGGACCGTACGCCAGGTTTGTATGCTAACCAGTGTTTGGCTTTATATCGTCTGGGTTCTGGAACATGACCAGAAATACCCCAGAGGCCTTGAAAGCAGGGAATAGTACAAGTATTGAAAGCTACATTTGAACAGTTCTAAAATACAGAAAGCATTAAACTGGTTATTTGCATGCTAGAAGGTGATGACATGAAGTAAATAAGCAATAAAAGGACGTTTCATGATCCCCACGCCAGCAGTGCTCGTACTGCCAAAGGTGGCGTACGGCTTGCTAAGGCTGGCGTGCGCCATGGAGTGTCCTCTACGACTGATTTATTTTACCAGAGAGGGGTCTGGACTAGTATCAGTTACTAGCCAGAACCCTTCTGGTTCCCCTCAGGAACTGAAAACAGAAAGCAACACAAAGGTGGTATACCTTTGGTTGCAAGAGATAGAAGGATGGATTGAGCTTTGGATGTTGAAGATGGAGGGTGTGTAGTGACTGGACAGTGGAGAGGAGTGGGTACTGAACTTCCCTTTCTTTCTTTCCTTCAATGGGAGAGCAAAGTACA
This sequence comes from Rhododendron mucronatum var. ripense, assembly GCA_019656295.1. Classification (NCBI taxonomy): domain Eukaryota; kingdom Viridiplantae; phylum Streptophyta; class Magnoliopsida; order Ericales; family Ericaceae; genus Rhododendron; species Rhododendron mucronatum. The sequence goes on from BPLT01000041.1 coordinate 2,000,209, forward strand.
AGAGAAGAGAGGGATGGGCTTGGTCTCTTAATGAGGGTTAACCTTTGCAAATGAATGCAAGGGCTTGCATTTATAGAGGAGAGAGGCTGAGACCAGGGGCTGATCAGCTGGGGTTAGGGTGGTTGGGTTAGGTTAGAAGGGAGCTCCCATGCATTAAATGCATGGGACTAGGTGATGGGTTGTGTAGGAGAGAGAGGGGGACGTCCCCTGCAAAATGCAATGATCAGGGCTCTGCGCCGTACTGAGACGGTTGCAAAGCTTCGAGCACGTGACAGAAAAGCAGTGATTTGACCGGTCTTGACCATGCGTACGCCACCTATAACCCGGCGTGCGCCAGGTCAAACTGAGTCAACGGTCGATGTCCGACACGTGGCAATTTTCTGGCGCACGCCAAGAAGAACCTGGCGTAAGCAAGGTACGGTTTTGCTGAGGTTCATTTGGCTCGAGATTTGAAGGGTTTGAAGTGGGCTTTGAGAGTGGGCTTTGAAGGTGGAGGGTCCAACATCCAAAGCTCAAATCCATCCATCGACTCTGGACTGTCTTCGACCGTTTATCATCATCGGGTCAATAAAGAAAGTAAAAGGACTAATCTGGACAGTCCAGAATGGGGTGTCTACACCCCCTCCCCGTTATAATTAAATAACTTCCTGTTAATGCTTTTCTGGTTAAACATTTACTTGTCACGCAACAATGTACCGGGTGTTTTATTTTAAGTTTTTTTTAATCGTTAAAGAAATTTTTCCTTCCAAGTCTTCTATGTTTCAGTTACTTGTGTATCTCAATTCTAATGTTTTTAGTATAGGATATAGCTATTGGTGCAAACTATATTGTATATTTTGTTGATCTCACTTCAGTTGGTGTATTTCTTGGAGCACTAATATGAACTTATGAGATAGTTCGTAATGATCTCTTTTTTTTTTTTCCTGGCTCAATGTAACTGGTTTTTTATTTAATCCTCGAAGAAACTTTTCCTTCCATATCTTATGTTTTTCAGTTACTCATGTATCTCGATTCTAATGTTTTTAGTACAAGATATAGCTATTGGTGCAAACTATATTGTATATTTCATTAATCTCACTTCAGTTGGTGTAATTCTTGGAGCACTAATTTGAAGTTGTGAGAGATACTAGGTAATGCTGTCTCTTTTTTCATTGGCTTCTTCTTTTTCTTCCCCCTCCTCCTCATAATTTTCATAACTTTTTGTTAATGCTTCTCAGTTTAAGCATTTACATATCCCGCACCCATGTACTAGGTTTTTTATTTAAATTTTTTTTTTATCGTTGGAAAATTTTTTCCTTCCATATCTTTTGATTTTCAGTTACTCTTCAATTACTCGTGTATCTCAATTCTCATATTTTTAGCACATGATACAGCTATTGGTGCAAACTATATTGATATTAGGTTACCTCTAGTCATTATACGATAAAAGCAAAGAAGGAGCATTACAAGTTTGACAAACTGAAGTATTTCATGGTAGAGTTCATCGAAACTTACTTTATTGTTGCATTTAGACCTGTCATAAGGTTGACCTTTCTTGGAGGCAGCAAAGTGAGTAGTTTTCTTACAAGTAGGTGACAGTTGATGCTTCTAGAATTTGTGTCAGTCCTCCTTTTGATTATGAGGTACACATCCTTTCTCCTAATTCCATTTGATTGGTTAGGTTTGCCCAACATGGCTTCATTAGTAGATGTTAAAGCTGTCTCCTATGATGTTTGTGGTGTTGTTTAGGTGGTTAGTTTGGGCTACAAAGCAAAGGTAACTTTCAATTCATGCACTAAAATATGTGAAAATGGATGTATGCTGTCTTTTACTTCTAATTTTCTATATCTGTATAATCATTTTTTGTAGTTATCTAGCAATTTGAAAAAGGCCAAAGGGTGTTGTGAATTATGATAGTAATTGCTGTTAGAACTTCTACGGACTTATCATGATAGAGACAGATTGATGGAGTTATCGATCACTGTTGGTGGTAGCAACAGTGAATCCTTTGTGTGAGTTATTAAAAGTTTAGTGGTTGGGGAAGTGGACATAGTGTTTGAGGTATATTTGGTGGTAGAAGGATAGTAATGGATGTTCTGTGGAAGGCATTGCATGATTCCATGAGTAGGATAATGATTTGGGCATTTTGGTTTTCATTGGGTGATCTGGGTAGTTGTAATGACTTGGGTTGTAAAGATGATGTGGTCATGTGGGTAATGGCTTTGATGTAATGGTCGCAGTCGTAGACCTCTTTAGATTTTTATGTCTTATATTCCTCCGTGTCTTGTGTCTCACTAGTCAAGTTGTTGGGTGCAAGGCGATGGTGAGGCGACAAAGCTTGTAAAAGACGAGGCGACTAGGTGCAAGGCGAGACGAGCATTGTTTTATATATATGTATACACACACACACACACATAAATGAGCAATATTCACTCATAACATCATATTCACTACACCATATTGCAAAATATAATTTATGGGGTCAAAATATAATTTTTAAAACTTTAAACAGGGTAAAATTTGTTATTTTTCATTAGATTTACCTATTTTCGACCTCTCTGACCCTAAATCGCAACCACCCAGCCCTCAATATCACTCAAAACCTACTTCAAACTAGTTTTTGATCTTGACCCAGTTGATTTTGAGTGGAATCAGAAGGACCCAGGCAAGTTGGAGCACAATTGAATGATGCAAACCCAAATACCCATAGATAATGTAGAGAGAAACTCCCAAAAGGGATACAAAAGTGACTAAGCTCTTGATAGATAATTATTCAAAATGATAAAGGCTTTGTTCGGATAAGGATTTAGTTTTAGTTTTGTTTTCAATCATTACCCTACTTCTTTCTCCAATCATTACCCTATTTCTCTAATTATTACTTTTTCATCTCTCTCTATCTCACTCCAATCATTACCCCTATCTTTAATCATTAATCTATTTCTCTCTCCACCCACTACCAAAACTAAACTAAACTAGACTCTCAATCAAACAAAACCAAAAGCTACCAAACGAAAGGACTCCAACACCTATATATAGACCCAATGCAAAAGACATAAATACCCTTACTACATACTACATCATACTCCCCAACTAAAAAGAAACTTGTCCTCAACTTACGGTAGTATCCTTCGGCAAATTGGGCACCAAATTTTGCACATTGAATGTGTTAGAGATGCTCAAATGAGAAGGTACGTGGACTTGATAAGCGTTGTCATTGACCTTGCGCAAGACTTCAAAAGAACCCACTTTCGATTGTTCAACTTTATGTAACCACCGTGAGGATGCCTATCCTTGCTCAAAATAAACCAAACAAGATCCCCTTCTTTGAACAAACCTTCCCTTTTGCATTAGACTTCTCAATGTTGAGCTTAACTTGAGAGTAAATATTCTTCATAAACGTAGCCATATCTTCCGCCTTGGAGTGTCCCTTCTTAGGGGTTGGCAAAAGAACAAGGTCAACCACACTAGAAGGTTTCAACCCTTAAACTGCTTCAAATAGGGAAGTGTGGATGGTGCGGTTTAGAGAAGAATTGTAAGCAAACTCTGCCAAGGGAAGAATTCCATCCCAACTTTTTGGATGTTCACCACCTAAGCATCGCAACAAATTCCCAAGACTTCAGTTTACCACTTCCGTTTGACCATCGGTTTGAGGATGAAAGGAGGTACTAAAGCATAAGTTGGCACCAATCTTCCTCCACAAGGTCCTCCAAAAGTTGGCAAGGAACTTAGCATCTTTATCGGAGACAATTGAAGTAGAGATGCCATGCAACTTGTAGACCTCATTGAAATAGAGATTGGCAATGTTAGTCGCATCCATAGTCTTCTTACAAGGTATGAAATGAGCCATTGTTAAGAATCGATCCACTACCACCATGATAGAATCACTCTGCCTTCGCATAGGAGGAGGCCCCAAGATAAGATCCATACTCACGCATTTCCAAGGACTTTTCGGCACTGGTAAAGGCAAATACAACCCCACATTAGTGGCTGTCCCCTTACTCCGTTGGCATGTTTGGCACCTTTGCACATAGCCCCCCACATCTTTACTCATTCCCGGCCAATAATATGTATCTTGAAGCAATGCTAGAGTCTTATCCTTAGCAAAATGACCCAACTTGTGACTTTCGGCCAACAATTGCTCCCTTAAAAAGCATGTAGGGACACACAACATGAAACATGGATCGGTAACCTTATCTCCCCTTTTCAAAGCATCAATTATCTTACTAAAGTAAGGATCTTCGGAATAGAAAATGCGAAATTCTTCAAACCCAACAACATTGTTTTTCATTTCCACCAAAAGAGCCACTCGTCTACTTAAACCATCGGCCACTTTATTGAGAATCCCCAACTTGTGCCTCAAAGAGAATGTGAATTGTTATAGATAAGCCACCCACTTGGCATGCTATTTATTAAGGTTGTTGTTGGCTATTGATGTACTTAAGATCTTCATGATCGGAATTGAGAACAAATTCCTTGTAGGCAAGGTAGTAACTCCAATGCTTGATGGCTTGGACAATGACATAAAATTTCAAGTCATAAGTAGAGTACTTGCGTTTAACATCTCTATCGGAGACAATAGAAGTAGGGACGCCATGCAACTTGTAGACCTCCTTGAAATAGAGATTGGCTATGTTAGTCACATCCATAGTCTTCTTACAAGGTATGAAGAACCAATCCACTACCACCATGATAGAATCACTCTGCCTTCGCGTAGGAGGAAGCCCCAAGACAAAATGTACTTCAGAGCTTCATGATCAGTGTTGAGAACAAATTCCTTGTAGGCAAGGTACTAACTCCACTGCTTGATGGCTTGGACAATGGCATAGAATTTCAAGTCATAAGTAGAGTACTTGAGTTTAGCACCGTTCAACTTGTCGCTAGAGAATGGTTACCTTGGCTTAGGACTCTGCCAATTCCCACTCCTGAAGCATCATAATCAAGTTCAAAAGTTTTGTCAAAGTCGGATAAGGCCAAGATTGGAGTTTTGTAAGCTTGGACTTCAACAATTTGAAACTCGCGGCAGCTTCTTGGGACCATATGAATACCCTTTACTTGAGGCAATTGGTAAGAGGAGCCGTGATACTACTAAAGTTGGCAATGAACCTCCGCTAGAAAGTAGCTGACCCATGAAAACTCTTTGCTGCATGAACACTTGTAGGCTTGGGCCATTCCACAATGGCCTTAATCTTGTCTTCATCTATGTGAACCCCTTTTAAAGACATAACATACCCCAAAAATACCACCTTATCAACATCAAAACTACACTTATTCAAGTTCCCATAAAATTTCTCTCTTCTCAAGATTTCAAAGACTTGATGGAGGTGGGATGAGTGATCTTCAAAACACTGACTATACACCAAGATATCATCAAAGTACACAACTACACATATACCTAAGAGAGGTTGAAGCATTTGAGTCATTACCTGCATCAAAGTGCTTGGAGCATTGGTAAGACTGAAAGGCATCACAAGCCATTCAAAGAGGCCATAAGGGGTCTTGAAAGCTATTTTCCATTCATCTCCTGGACGAACTCGAATTTGATGATAACCACTTAGATCAATCTTTGAGAAGACCTTTGAAACGGCATGGCAATCCAACATATCTAGCTTCGGAATGGGAAAACGGTACTGATAGTGATCTTGTTGATAGCTCTACTATCCACACACATCCTCTATGAACCATCCTTCTTCAGAGTCAAAAGAGACTACATAAGGGCTAAGGCTTGCCCTTGTGTAGTCTTTCTCTAGAAGATCCTTAACTTGCCTTTGAATCTCTTCCCTCTCTCTTGGAGACATTCTATATGAGGGCTTGTTTGGAAGAGGTGCCCCGGATACCAAGTCGATACAATATCTCGCAAAGGAGGGAGGCAACTTTTGAGGAAATACATCAACATACTCCTTCAAAAGTTTAGAAATCGCCTCGGGAACATCTGACACACCCATATCCGCCATAGGAACCAACATTAGAACATACCCAGTTTCATGACTTTCCTTGAGAAATCCTTTAGAAGCAAGCAACGTTGTGGGAGGAGGCTTTGTCGTCACCTTCTCCTTCATAGGTAACAAAGTGAATTGTTGGTTCTCCTTAAGGACGGTGTAGGTATTCTTCTTTCTCTCATGGATGGAATGCCTATCATATTGTCATGGGTGACCAAGTAGTATATGACAAGCATCCATTGGAACCACATCACACCAAGATTCATCAAAATACTTTTGTCGAATGGAGAAAAATACCAAGCACCTTTTAGTCACCTTGATTTCATTGCCCTTCTTGAACCAAAAAAGGGTATCGGGATGGGGATGCTCCTCTACTTTGAGTTGTAACTTGTCCACAGCCTCTTGAGATACTACATTCTCACAACTTCCACTATCAATAATCATGTTGCAAACTCTACCTCCAACATTGCAAGTGGTGTAAAAGATGTTGGTACGCAACCAATCTTCATTACTAGCATCCTTAGGAGTGAAGAGAGTTTTCTTGATCATCAAAACATAGCCTTCGTCCTACTAATTATCACCCCCAATATCTTCACATATGTCTTCGTCATAAACGGGAATATCATCCTCACAATCTTGCTCCGTTACTTCCTCAATGAAGAGTGCCTTGTAATGACCTCCGGAAGCCTTACGGCAATCCGAAGACTTGTGACCTGGTTCCCCACACTTGAAGCACTTGAAACCTCCACCTTGGAATTGATTTCAAGTCCCCAAAGATTGAGGCTGATTTTGAGCAGGTGTTGAAGCCTTATCCACTCGGTTTTGAGTACCAACCTCAGAAGAAGCACCTTGACCACCACTATAGGAAGAAACACCCCTAGAATAAGAGTAAAAAGGGCTGCCCAGGCTTGGAATTGCCCTGATATTGTGGCCCGGATCTCAAAAACTTCATCTTTTCTTGCTTTTCAGCCACCAAGGTCCGATTGTAAGCTTCCAAAACCATCCAAGGACATGGTTGTCAACGCGCTAATGTACCTTGCAACCATTTGATCTTTCACTCTCATTCAAATCAAGTCTAGCAACAAATTGATGGAAGGCCTCAGTGTACTCATCAACACTTTCAACTTGTTTGAGATTATGCAAATTCTTATAGAGGTTTTGCATGTAGTTGAAAGGCAAGAATTGTTCATTGAGTTTCTTCTTCATTTTCTCCCATTCTCTAATCTTTCACTTTCCTCTTTGTAGCCTAGTTCCTAGCTCCCACCAAGCTGAAGCCCTTCCTATGAGACGGATAACCACTAATTTCACCTTTTCCTCCTCGGAGACATTCCGTAATCAAACACTCTTTCGATGGTATTCATGCAATCAACAACCTCATCCGGGTTAAAACTTCCATTGAACTTGGGAAGTTCAATCTTAATGTTCCTCTCCCACCTATAAAGAGAGAGAGTGGAAGGTGGCTTACGCCAATTCGGATCACCAAACGGGTTGTCAAAGTGACTATGAGAGTCCTCGGACCCTCCACTACCCGCACTCGATACATGCATGCTTTTCATCATCGCCGTTAAGGTAGCAACTTGTTGTTTCAACTCTTCAATCTCATGGTTTTGGTTGCCAAACTCATTATCTTCACCATTATTCATCACAAAGCCTCTACCTCGGCCTCCTCTTCTATCCCTAGCCCAATAAGCCATTACAATCTTGCAATCAACTCCAAAAACAAGCAAATCAACCCCAAATAACGAAAACCCAGTCAACTCAGTACACGAACAACCTCAAATCACAATCAATCGACTCAAATAGTGACAACCCAACAACAACCCGCAAGAAGAAGCAAATAGCAACAAACAGGACAAACCCAGCTAGAATCAAACTAAAAACACAGATTTGAATGCCCAAAGAGCAGTTCAGAGACACTTACCACTCGAAGGCTGAAAGAGAACTAATCAGCTGATTCGAGCCCAAATGAATGTTTCGAGTGTTGGATAGTGAAAACAAGAATGAAATCACTGTTTCAAGTGCTAAAAATGGTAGATCTAGGTCCGAATCAATGTTTCAAGCATAAAAATGGATGGGTCAAGCTTGAAAACACGAAATGAGTGTAGAAAAAGCAAAACAGGCACTGAATTTGGCTGGAACAGCCTGGGTCGAGTCTGAAAGAAGCAGATCGATCCCTTTTGAGCTTCGAAATGGCTAGAAAAGTATGGGTTGAGCTTCGAAATGATTTTGGTTGTCCGATATAGGAATAATAGCTCCAAAAATTGTGGATTTTATGGGTCGAAATTGATGTTTAGAGTAGTGGGTTGTTCAGATCTAGAAATTTCGAGTGAAATAGTGTCTCCGGCAAGATTCCGCCGAGGTTTCCGGCTCCATTTTAGGGTTCTGGCGTGATGAATGGTTGGATCGAGCCTAGGCGCTTTGATGCCAAATGATGCAACCCATAGATAATGTAGGGAGAGACTCCCAAAAGGGATACAAAAGAGACTATACTCTTGATAGATAATTGTTCAAAATGATAAAAGCTACCCAATGAACGGACTCCAACACCTATGCAAAAGACATAAATACCCTTACTACATATTACATCACTGAAGTTCGTCGGTGGTCAGAAATCATTTTCCGTTGGACGGCGAGGGTGGAAAGAGGTCAGCGGTGGATGGGTGTTTGGTTTTCAAAGGGTCTCGAGACCCGATCTCTAATGAGGCTCGACGGTGGCGGTGGATAGGTGTTATGTTTTGAAGGGTTTCAAATGTACAGGCGCCAACGAGGGCCGACGAAGGCATGGTGTAGGGTTTTGGTGCCTATTCGAGCTTTTAAGGCGCCTCACGCCTCATGACTAGTTGATACGAGTCACGACTAGTCATTCGCCTTATGCAACCTCACGTCGCCTCACACCTCTGAGGCAATATAGGGTCGCCTCACGCCTAGTCGCGATTTTTAAATCATTGGTTGGGTGAGCCTAGTACCAGGCAAGAATTGGATGATGTGTCAAAGCCTTTTTTATTTCTCTGTTCCCAATATTTTTCTTGCTAGTATTTAGTTTTGAGGTTTTTTTTGCCTTATATTTTCCACTTGCTAGGAACAAAAACCATATTTAGAGATTTGTATGGGTCTTTCATCTATCAAAATTACGACAGATATGTAACTTAATTAGCTTTGTTATTAATTTCCTCCTACTTCTTGGCTATCTATGGATGCTTGGTAGCCTTGACTCATGGACCAGAGAATGTTAAGCCTCACATCGGTTGGTTTAATTCTTGGAGCTCTAATTTGAATTGTTGGGAGATACTAGATAATGCTGGCTCTTTTTGTAGCGGCTTCTTTTTCTTCCCCCTTCCCTCAAGTTAAGCAGACTGATAAGAGTGGTAATATCTGCTTTGAGGTATGTTGGCACAAATCTCCAACGATTTTGCATAGTCTTCTGCTTCTGGCCCTACTTCTCCTATCATACAATCATTTAAAGAAAGCGCATTTACTGACTTCAGTTTGTTTGTTTTTAAGTTAATCGAAAAATGCAATGCCACGGTTGAATCCCTCGTTACAATTATATCAGTGAACTTACTTAAAACCGATGCAATGTTTGTTCATAACTAATGTATTTATGTAAAAAAAAATCTAGCTTATAATCTTCTTGGACAGTTTGCAATACTTTGAGGCTTGTCAACTTTGATAGTGCTTATTCTGTTTCTTTTATAGAGTCTATTCTTCTTCTTTTTTTTTTTCCGATTTCTAATGCTTTGTTTGGATTGGGATTTGAAAAGTGTTTTTGAAAAATAGTAGGGGTAATGAGTGGAGAGATATAGAGAGAAAAAGGTAGAAAGTAGGGGGAATCTAGGGGGAATTTTTTGAAAAATTCTTTTTGAATCGCGAAGGGAACAAGGCATAATTTTTAGCTCAATCTTTGCTTGTTGGGGGATTCGGATCATAATAAAATATGACTTGTCGCTTTAGGATATGTAGTTTTGAGGTAGGAAAAAAGGGTTGGTCATTTATTCTTTTGTAGGCTTTTCCTGGACAACCAGCTCCTAGTACAACAATTTCTGTGTCACAGCCACCAGGCATCCGCCCAAAGGTGAGAGCCCGACCTGGACAAGCAACAGATCCTTACAGCATAGCCGAAAGGGTGAGTTGAGTTGAGTTTCATGAACGTGAGGGTGGGCTATCTGGCTGAAATCCGGCCTCGCTTGGTTTTTTCTCTGCATTCTCTGGGTAAAGCTCACTGCTTTGCATTTATTGGTCTACTTCTCTTTTCCAGTTGCTTAGAGAAAGAATATCATAAATGATGAGGGCTTTGCAAGTAGTTGTTTCGAGCTGCAACAAGGTCTGCATTACTCTGTAATTGCAAAACGTGTACTCTTGTCTTCCGAATTTTTTTTGCTTGACAAAACTGAGTTTGTAATTGGATTGGATTGTACAATTGTATTCCCTCACTCCCACGCTCCGTCGCTCCCGCCCCCGCTTCCACTTTGTGCAACTAAGAAACAAACGCTACGAAATAGAGTTTAAACAATGCAAACCTCATAGAACCTCCCTTGCTATGTAGAGAACCCCACAACACTTCTGAATTGAGATCCCAAGCATGGGCTGGAAGACCACAACAAGCCCTAACCCGTAACCAAGCAAAAAAAGAGAAAGGGTAGTCGAAAAACAAAATGGGAATGAGATTCCACTTCCCCACAACATAGTACACTGTTACGATAATTTACCACAACAAGCCCTAAACCACCTTTCTTTTTAGGGATAAAGACAGCAGTCCAAGCAACCTTAACTCTAGAGGATTTCAACTCCAAACCTTTCCAAAGAAAAGCACTAAGAAGGATTTCAATTTCTTTCATAGTTTACTTAGGAAGAATGAATATGGAAGACCAATAAACCTAAATGGTGAACAGAATTGATCAACTGAGCTCTCCCCCCAAAAGACAGCAACTTATTACCCCTACTTTTACTCTCCACTCATTACACATATCTCCAATCATTATTCTCATTTATCTCTATATCTCTCTCCACTCATTATCTCTGCTTCCAATCATTACTCTCATTTCTCTCTCCACTCATAACTCCAAAAAATTTTCAACAATTTCTCAAAAACTCATCCAAACACATCATTAGTGTTGTGGAAATTAAAGGAACCCCTAAATACTTAACAGGAAGACTTTCCTCAAGGACATTCAGGATGGATCTCAAAACCTCTTTCAAATTTGCACTTACCCCCGTAAAAAAACAAGCACTCTTGTTAAAATTTGGCTGCAGCCAGAAAAGAAGTGAAAATCCTTCAACAAGCCATCAATAGTAGCAAAAGTAGGAGAGTCAGCCCCATAGATTATGAACATATCATGAGCAAACACTAAGTGAGAAAGAGAAACCTCCTTAGGAGATCCTAAATTGTAACAAAGGGGATATAGGGTTCCCTTGTCAAAATCCCCTTTTCCCATGAAAAAACCCTTCCAACTCTCCATTTATAAGAATAGAGAACCTTAGGGTAGTAACACAAGCTCTGACCAAACTAATGAATTGAACAAGGAACTCCATTATCTACATAACATCAAATAAGAACCTCCAATCCACAACACAATCATAAGCCTTCATCACATCTACCTTAATGGGACATCTTGGAGATCCTTGATCCCTGTGATAGCTTCTCACAAGTTCTTGCATGAATAAAATGTTGTCCAAAATAGATCTACCTTTAATGAAGGTAGATTGAGAAGGCCCAATTATAATAGGGAGAACAACTTGCATTCTGTTAGCCAAAAATCTTGGTTATGCATTTGTATATGGTGTAACAATAGGCTATAGTTATGTAGTCCTTAATGTTTGACGGGGGCTTGGTCAACGCTTATTTTATTTTATTTTGTTTGGTCAATGCTTTCAATGTTTGCCGGGGGCTTGACCTTTTCACGCAAGGTTTATGCTTTTATTGCATGTGTTAAGGTTAACTTTCCAACATTCCTAGGTTCAACCCAAAGTCATAACCATACGCTAACTCTAATTTCTTACCGAGGGTAGCCGCGTATAAGTACCACCCCATGAACCGGGGTAATCGGGTACAAGCACTACCCTCACAAACCAAGGGTAATCGGGTACAAGCGCCACCCTTGCACCGGGGTAGTCGGGTACCACCCCAACAATTTCCGGTCTTTCACTGAGTAGCTCGCCAAGCCCAACTTGTTTTCCCTAGGTGCACCACCAAGATCTAGACCAACATAACCTGAGCACAATCATCTCAACCTATCTCACTGAACGGGATAATTCATATCCAAACTGTTGAGATTTGTCCCACATTGGTTAATTATCTCCTCCAATACTAGTATATGAGCTTGGACGGCCTCTCCACTCTTTGCCAATTGGTTTGGAGTTGGATGCTCTAACATGGTATCATAGCTAGGTCTTGGGTGGCCTCATCTAATCAACTCATGCGTCCACGTGCATGGGCTCCACGTGAGGGGTCGCTCGAGTCAAAATATCTTATTTCTTCAATTCGAACCTCCACGTGCATCCGGGCTGCACGTGAGGGGGAGTGTCAAACTTAATCCCACATCGTTCATCTAAGCCACCCAAGCTTGGTTAATATATTCTAGAGGTTACTCCACCCATTGCCAATTGGTTTTAGGTTGGAACCCTCTAAGAAATTTAACATGGTATCAGGGTTAGGCTTTCGGAGGCTTTTCCCCTTTGTTTGTGCCATAGTTGCACTTTGTTTTATTGTGATCCGTGTGTTCCGGATCCTTTGTTTACCTCTCCACGTGCGAGTCAGGAGTTGCACATGCGGGGGAGTGTTGAGATTTATCCCACATCGGTTAATTATCTCATCTAAAACAAGTATATGAGCCTGGGCGGCCTCTCCACGCTTTGCCAATTGGTTTGGAGTTGGATGCTTTAACAAGTCTTATATCATCTTTAAAGTGGTAACCATTTTGCCTATGTCATTGTTATCTTAACACCAATTTTGCTAGTTTTCATAAAAATATTCCAGTGGATCCATTAGTTGCTTATATATAGTCGTATGGATTTCCCTCCTTATTTTTGTGTCTGTCAATATTGCCTTTCCTTGTTTTTATGCTATTTTCTTTTGGTTCTGTAACTAATTTGATACTACATCTTTTTCAGGACTCTTTCTTTGGCCACTTCAACATTACGCTAAGGAACGTTTTCTTGTTGAGATGAGTTTAGTTCTTTTGGGTCTAATGGTGTTGAAGAATTTTTCTTCATTGGGAATTCAAGTCTCTGTAAATATTTAAATGTATTCAACTTGCTTGCCAGCTACTAACTAATCAAAACTTATTCTGTGCAATTACAAATCAACGGGCATGACATACATGCCATGCAACGTAGCTCTTCACCTTGTAATATTAATATATTCCAAAATTTGAAAGCAACCGCTTACTTAAATGTCTCGTGGCTTTATTTTGGTCTTTATAATCTCCTTATTTTCTGTTCTCCCAATAACAGAAATTGTGCAAAACTATTTAGTTAATCTTGGAATTGTTCATTAAGAAGTGGACTACAATGGAATATTACGTAATCGAGTGGAATTTTGACCTGGGGATGATGTTGTAAGCAAATCACAACTCCTGTACTATTAGCTTATATTGATCCAGATGTCCATTTCATAGATATGAACCGAACCTTTTTTTGCAAGGTAGTTAATGCATTAATTTGATTATGTTCAGAAGAGGTTGCTCGTACTACGATGCTTTGTAGGGGTGCGAGAAATTGCTATGAAATTTTTAAGGTGGTCCGATTATGCAGGTATTAGTTATTAAATTGTTTGAAGACTAACATTGGACGTTAATTGTGAAATGCAGGGAGGCGAATGTGGCTTTACGTCAACGACTTGTTGTGCCTTCCATGGTTTTCACACCCTATTTTCCCAACTCCTAATATCTTAAATGTTTTACAGTTTTACTGATTGTGTCCATGCTTCACAGCATTTGTAATTGTTTCGTGTTTCATAATTTTTGTGGTACAAATCCCCAAAAATATCCACCCGCCTGGTTGCCATCCCTACATGAGACTCACACGCATAGACAATATCGAACACTTATTGCGGCAGAATTTGTAACCCTCCATTCGTATCTGTTATCATTTTTTCTGCAACTTCACGTTCTTTATTTGTTAGTTAATTCCACTCACAAATAGCAGTATTTAGGCAATACAAGAATACTTCTCCTACTATAGTTAAGACTTAAGACCACGATCTTCATTATTAGCGCTAATTGACTAGCCAATCGAGCTAGTCATGGCATGGGGACTCCAGTGGTGGTGATAACCCCATTTCCGGCTGTTTTATTTGGCAATGGTTTTTGGTCGGTTTGCGTATATATAAGAAAACGGGTCGGGTCGGGTTTGGCTTGGCCCATATTTGATCCATGACCCGTTTGAACCCACCCAGACCCGCCCGTTTGCCACATCTAATCTAGATGTACAACTCCGAATAACCACCTATTGTCCAGATTTAATCGAACGATCAAAATGAGTAAACCCTTATACATGAGAAAAGTAATTTTGATTTCTCTCTCACTCTAACCCAGAGCATCTCTCTAAAAAAAATCCCTAGCCGCCTCTCTTCTTTACCCCTACTCCCTCCCCCGGGTTTTCACCACATTTATAACGGCAGCGGGAGGCGAGGGCGATACCCTTGATGGGTGTTTTTCTTTCTCCTTAATTTTCAATCACTTTAAATAAATCTTTTCGGAGAGTATTTTCTCTCTCGATGTCAAATTTGAGAGTTTGGCGCCAGTTTAGATTCTCATTGTGGTGGAGGTTAATGCTTCTATGACGAAGGAAAGCAGCAATGGTGGCGGTCCAATGATGAATCAGATCAATTGGCTTGGCGGCCTCACTGTTTCAAGGTGTTAGGTTTTTTATCAGGGTGAGTTTTCTCTTGTGTGCAGGACAACGGTTGGGGCAATTCAGTCTTTGGCTTTTAGAGGTATTAGTGTTCTGGTTGTTTGTACCTGAGAATGCTAACCTCCCTTGTGGCGATTGGGGTGAATTTCCTAATCTTTTGTTTAGTATCTTGGTAGTATATGGTCCTCACCACTCATAGTTTTTGGAGGATGATACACAAATTTTTTTTTTCATGGTATGCATAATTTTTTGTTTTGTTTATGGTACTTGGCTAGTTAGCTATGCATTTTTATAGTATTAGTTATGCATTCTTTTTATGAAGTTACGAATGGTGTGTACGCAAATTCCACTACTGGCTTTGGTGTTTATCTTGGTCATAATCTTGTCTCTTGGTGTGCTAAGAAACATCCAATAGTGGCTCTGTCATTCACTGAAGCTAAATATAGAGTTATGACTCACGGCTACATACTTGGCTTGGATTCAGTGGTTACTTTCTGAACTTCATGTTCCTGTGACTCCTCGTGTTTTTTTTTTTTTTTTTGCCAAAATGATAGCAATTACCATTTATAAATATAGAGAAACGTACAAAGAGCCAGCATGTCCATCCCTAATCAAAGACGTGGACAGCATAACGGAAGGTAGGCTTTCCTACGAGAGACTCCTCGTGTTCTATGATGTGATAGCTGTTCGGCCATTGCTTGGCTTCTAATCTTGCCTTTTAATGCGAGAACAAGTGCTTGCAAATAAAATTGTTCCTTATTATATTGGAATTCAAATAAACTGTTCCTTTGTATTATATTGGAACCAATGTTCAAATAGCTGACATCCATAATCTTGTCTTTCTTGCAAGAACCAAGCATCTCGAAATTGACCATCATTCTATTAGAGAACAAGTGCTTGCAAACAAAATTGTTCCTTGTTATATTGGAACCAGTGCTCAATCCATGTGAATATGGATTGACCAATTAGAGTGATTTGTGTTTCTTGTTAGCCAATCAAATGTCAGTTTTATCTAGTACAGTATATATATTGTGAATAATCCATAAAGCCTTATTAAGGCTTTATTATATTAATCGAATTAATTAACTAACCATAAGTCCCATTAATTTTCCAATGATACCTTTTTATTTATGCCATGTGTCACTCAATCGACAGACAAAAGGGAAATCACAAATATGATGCAAACAATGTCCCTCCTATTTAGTTGAGTTAAAATATTTAACTCAAGTAAATAATTCCCCAAATGTGTGATTAGCATACGGGTTTTTAAACGTATATAACCCTTTACTATAAAAGTTAGGTACACAATTTCACTCACTTTTGAAAGTTTCTTGAGCATGGCAATCACTACTAGAAAAATGGCTTTCTCGGCGTTTATAAAATGTCGGCAAAAGTGAAATAAATACCGGCAAAAGCCTTCCTGGCGTTTTCAGTAAACGACGCGACTGCCGGGCTTGGGAATACTATACGGCGTTTGGTAAAAGCCGGGAAAGGACCCGGCGTTTAAGTTTTTCGGTGACTAGAGTTGGTGACTTTTACTGGGGTTTGTTAAAAACGTCGAGAAATTTTCCGGCTACAATCCATACTACCACGGTGAGGGAAATACTAAACCCGGGAATAATTAATTTTTTTTTATAAAACAAAAAAATACTGATGCCATTTTTACCCATTTACTATTATTTTCAACCGTTCATAATTCATCACGATCAACATAACAAACATATAAGTAACAAAGACACACATACAAACAATCCATAATATTACACAAATCTACCTCTCATATTTCTGAATGAAAAATACATTGTCCTCTATCAATCCACATACAATGTCTCGTAATTATAACTTGAAAGTATAGTACTCAACAAATAAAAAGATAGAGTTTTCCGAATTCTTCTTGTACTGATGAGGTCTTTCCGCTAGTGAACGTGTGCACCATTCTCACGAGTCACGACGTTGTACATAAAAGAATTAAATCAGCAAAGAAGTTAAAAAAGCAATAAAAAATCATTACTGTTAATTAGATGTACATCTTGACATTAGTAAAATCTCACCAAGACCATTCCATAGATAATATTGTGATCAATTCTATTCACAACAAGATGAAATTAATCCCTCTGTTATGCTTCTATGCAGCCATTAGAAAGGAATAAAAATAGAGTTTAATCTGCCAAACAAAACATTCTTTTTTGTCTGCTTAAAATAGGATTGGGAATAACCTTTGGCTGCTTAAAATTTCTATCGGCATTACTTTTAGCCACAACACACTCGTCAGCCCAAAATATCTACCACTTGGCCCAAACTACAGTCTAATTATCAGGAGCCTCACACACTGATTTCCACTATAAGTACAAACCCAATGCATAAGACAATGGCAAAGGTAAGTATTGGTACACCCATCAAGCCGATGAGAGTACACTAGATAAAGCAATGGCAAAAACCTCCACGCTCCTCCACCGACATGACAAAAAGAGCCCTGGCTCTATTCTAAAAGAAATTAAGCACGAGAGGGGTGTTTTCTGACAAAAAGAGCCCTGGTTTCGAGCAAGATCGTTAAAGACTATATCCACAAAGCCATAACAGAAATTAGCATTATTTTGATTAATTGATTCTATTACAAAAACGGTTGTTTTTACTTTACACATTCAAAGAATATATTAAAATGGTCCAAAGCCCTCGATGATAGAAATGAATAGACTCCACCAGGAGAAAGGGAACTCACGGTGTTTTCAGGTTGGCAATCTGCGTCAATGTTGAAGGGATAGGACCAGTCAATTGATTGTTCTTCAAATTCTTTCATTAAAGTGCATATAAACCCTCAGTTGAGAGAGCTAAAAACTTTCCACAGTGATCAAATCAAACTATACTTCAAGAGTTAACTCACAATAGCTCAAGCTGTTTAATTAAGCTTAGATATTGACAATGGAATGCCTCCATGTAACAAATTAGTGGATAGTCCCGGCCTACGTCGTGCAAACACAACCTTTAAAAACATGCAACTCTCCATCGATTAAAAAACATGAACTTCTCAGGATTACTAAATATATCACCAGAAGATAACACATCACAATATTACAACGAAGAAGAGACTAGAAAGTGAAGTATTACAGTAATATCAGAGAAACACAGTGTAGAGACCCGTAAATTCATTTTTATAATTTTATTGTTTTATAAATGGAAAAGTGATGGATTAATGAGAAAATTAAAATTGGGAGTCAAAGTGTGAGAAGTTAAAAGTTATGGGTGCTAGTGTAATTGTGCATGTGTGTGCCGTGTATGTATAGCTGGGGAAAATCCTTTTTTTTTTATTTTTTCCCATTTCTCTTCTCTCTCGGCTCTCTCTCCATTTCTCCTCCCATCTCTCAAAAACTCACCCAACCATTCAAACCCACAACAATTAACCTCAACTCCATCTTCTACGTGTGTATTCGGGCTCGTATCGTGTTGGATAGAGCTCGGTTGGGTGTATTTTCGCTTGGTATGGGATTCCGAAAGTTAGGGTTCAATCAATCTCTTTATTTTCGGCTTGGATATTCGAGGTAGGAAATTCTACCTCTCTTTATATATTATTTGAATATTCCTATGTCTTATTTGAGCTAATATTGGTTGTTGTTTGGTTTGGATCAAAATCCGTCATCTGATGAAAAATCGCCAAAATTCTGGATTCCTACCGGTAGGACGTTTTTCTCCACCGGTAGAACCTTGTTTCTGTGATAACGTGTACTCACTGTTTTGTGTTTGTACCGGTAGGACTTGTTTCCTACCGATAGGACTACTAATTTTTTTCTCACCTACCGGTACCATTTTTATTTCTACCGGTAGAATTCTTGTGGACCAAAATTTATTCCTTCTGTTTTGCATTTCTACCGGTAGATTCCCAAATCCTACCGGTAGGCCGCCAGTCAATTATCAAAATCTCTGATGCCGTGGAAATCTTTTTCCTTCCTAAAGCCTTTGACCATTCTATGGGTATAAATATATTATATATACACATAATAAGATAAGGAATTGACAGTCATGTTTGTCTTTGAAATTAACGTGAAATGTACCTCGGGTTACTCAAATTGGTGGAATCATGAAATGATATGTACCAACGATACACTTGAACTTATGAATGACGCGCGAACATTCGGGGCCCATCGACTGGTGGGTGCCTGACAGAAGATATCAGGGTCCCATGATTAGCCTGATAGGAGCTAATGCTCAAAATGATCACTCAAGGCCTAACCTATAAGGTGGGTGCTTGACAGGGGATATCGGGGTCCCAAAATTAGCCGGGCAGGAGCTTCGGTTCAGACACACAAATGACACGACATGTTGAGACATAAACTGAACGGGTATGGTTTATGGGATGAATAAAAGAAGGATTGGGGATATTGGAACACCTTATTCTCATCGTTATGCTTCCTTCGTTGTCACTTGATTTTCCATCATTCGTTCGTTCGTCACGCTCATTTGCATATAGAGTTTGTGTAGACTTTTCTACTTGGCTAGTGTAACTCAAGCCTTATATTATTTTCAGGTGCTAATCCGGAACCATAGCTTTCATGCCTGGAGTGCTTGACGTGTGGACATTACTTTTGAAAGCTAACTAAAGGAGTTACCGATTCATCTTTGTAAATTTATTTTGAAGATGTATTTGTAACTAAAATTGTAATTCTTTTGACTCGGAATATTGTAACCATTAATCCTCTTTCGAAATTTGATACTTATGTTAATTTGGGGCCGTCGAGCCGATATTGTAATATTTTGGAATCGTATGAACTCGGATGTATTTGCTGCGGAAACGTGAATACGGTGATCATTTTGCGAATCGTATGGATATTTGTGAGTATTTTTATTATGAAAATCATTTATATTTATGTTGAAAATCGAGGACGTGACACATAGTTGCCTATCTCATCTGAAATTTGACCAGTCAAGTTGTTTTCCTGAAGATCTCTGCAATATTTCAATAACACATGAATCATCGAAACTAATAACCTTTGAAAACTTTTGTAGAACTAAAAAGATCATCAACAAATTGTGTAACTCCATCAACAAAGGGGTTTATCATTTCCTACAAGCAAACCAAGCTTACCAAGCTTTTGTGCCCTAACCCAAATCCTCCTTCCCCACGACTCACTCCCTCCCTAAATAGACTACCCTAACAAGAAACCCAACCTTGACCGCCATTGCCCAACTCCACCCAAGAAACTAAAGAGACATTGTTAGAGAAACACACACAGAGACATACTAGCGGCATTGGCGAACTACTTGCATAATCTGGGCAGAGCCGCGAAACGTCTTAAAGAAAGTGACCTAGTCCGCAACTCAATCCAGACTCCGTTTTACAATTTGGTATTCTGTATTTCAATAGCAGAATTTTGAGGTAATCCGTTCTTGTTTTTACAGCAGTCAATACAACAGGTCAAACTAACAAAATTTGACTGCAAAGTATCAAATATAATCCTTGTGTGAAATTAAATTTGACCTCTGTAGACCTCACACCCACACCCTAAATAATTGTACCCTTGTGTCATTTTCCTCCCCCATAATCCAAAGGGGAGAGTGAAAACCTTTTAATTAACCTTCTCACTGTCTTAGTCCTTTTTTTTTTTTGTAAAAACTGGATGTTGATCCGGTCAATTTACGCGTACTAGGACAAAATTCAAGACCATATATTCAGGTAACGACGAATATCATCCAGTGACTCTAGCACTTGAATATGCTGAATCTGGGGCTGTTGGTCTTTCTGGGGTTATTTTAACTGTATGGAATCCAGCAAATTTCATACCATGAGAAGTCACTATCCATAGACATTTTGTTATGGTAGCTGGTATTTTGTTTGGCTTGGATTGTGTCATTGTAAATGTGTATGCTCCTAATGAAACAACACGTAGAGAAGAATTGTGGAATGTATTACTTCAGCTAAAGTCTACTTCTTGTGTTCCATGGTGCTTTGGAGGAGATTTTAATGAGATTAAGGCAATGTGTGGGGCAATGTGTGAAAGAACAGGGTGAACAAGAGTTGAGAGAAGCATGAGTGGTTTCAAAGATTTCATCAATCAATCAGAATTGAAGGACTTACCAATGATGGGAAGGCAATTTTCTTGGACCAGTTTTCAGAACAGTGCTATCCATAGCAGGATTGATAGAATCCTGATTTCGGTGGAGGTGATGAAAATTTTAATTTGGTGTTATGGGGACTACCAAGACCAATTGCAGATCATGCTCCTATCATGATCTCTGATAACAACTGGAATTGGGGACCAAAGCCATTTAAATTCATGGATGTTTGGCTCACTTGTCCAAAATGTATGTAAATTGCCAAAGAAGCTTGGGAGAGTACACCAACATATGGATGGGTAGGTTGTCAAATTGTTAAGAAGCTATGAAATGTTTGCCAACTGACTGATTTCGAGGGCTAGGAGGTTAGAGTAAGCTGGGATCTGATTTGGAGGGCTAAGAGGTTAGAGTAAGCTGGGATCTGATTTGGTCAAGAAGTCTTGTAGTTGATGTCTGGAACTCAAATATTCTTTCCAACTCCTTAGATTTGGAGGTCTAAAAGAGTACTAGTTTCAGTTTGGGGCCTCTATGCTCTGAGGCAAAGATGTTTGTAATGCTATCTCTTTTCATCTCCCAAATGTAGGGAGGGCTAAACAATTCTGGGAGCATAGTTTTCTTTTCAACTCCTAAGTTCTTTGGAGGGCTAAGAGAACAGAACAGAACAGATCAGAACAGAGCAGAACAGATCAAATCTGAATATGTTTGGTCTAGAAATTATGAAGATATATTTGAAGATCAAATAGTTTTCAGCTTCTCAATCTTGGAAGGATAAGAGCTTTTTAAGCAGTTTTGGGCCTTATATGTGTAGATGCAAAGTTCGTTTAGCTTGTTGCTGCTGGTATCAAATGAAGAAGGTTTCAGAACTTCAAAGGCGTTAAACTGAATGATGAGGTGTTAGATTTCTAATTATTGCTGGAAATCTATTGCCGAGGAGCCACATGTTCTCATTGGACTTTTTGGTGCATTTGGGGCCGATGGTCTTGAGATGAAAGATGACCTGAACCTGAAGAAATTTTGACCGAGTTTAGTTCGGAACTGCTTGTTTTGACTGGATGTGATTCATTCAATTTTTATTGAATGTAATTTTGTTTTCTTTTCTCTTTTCTGTAGGCCTTTACAGTACCTCTTCCTCTGTGGTCTGTATTTGGTCTATCCTCGATGTATCCTTTGTCGAATTTCTTAATAAAATTTTGTTGCTTATCAAAAAAAAAAAAAAAACTTGCGAGCTCGGCCTAAATGCTTTGAGATTTACTACTAGTAGTATCGAAAGTCTTAGTTTGCACCGTGGTTATACAAAAGCACTTCTGAAAAATAGACACAATTTACAATATCAATTTTATTATCAAGCACGAAATAGTAAAAAAAGCTTCTCTTTTTTGTAAATCAGACTTACATTTTCTTCTTTCTTTCTTATTTCTTTTTTCAATCTAATCAAGGAACTAAGGGAATTAAGTAAATAGCGATCATCGTGTAATTTATTCGTTCTACTATTCTAGTACATAAAAAGGGATAGGCAATTGGCGTGAATGGATTTTTGAAGCCCGATCATCTTTTGAATCTCCATTTTTTTTTTAAATCCTCTTTTGTTATCTCCTTTTGCGATTCTCTTATATGTACATCCTCGTACCTTAATAATCCGTATGATTCTTTTATATGTATATCCTCATACTTTAATATACCACACTTTATGCCAGTCTTTGGTCTATCTAGAAAGCAAAAACGACCTTGTCTTCAATAATTCAATTCCTACTGTTGAGGAAGTGGTCAACCTTACCAGACTAAGAGTGGCTTTTTAGGTTAAAGGGAGATGCATTCTTACAATATATTCTGTTGAAGACTTCAGAAGCCATTTGGATGGCATTAGAAAGCACAAAATCTAAGTCCTTTTGTAATTCTCTTTTTTTTCCCAACTCTTGGTTGGTCTTCTCTTCTTCTCTTTTTGGATTGTTGGCTACCATATGATTGGATTGATTTTTTCCTTTCAATGATGCTTGCCCTATCCTTCTCAATGTACCCATTATCGAGTTTCTAATATAATTTCTTTGCCTATTAAAAAAAATAATCCATATGATGTTGAATAGGAAGAGGTCAAAGGTGCTCGGTCGCAAGTTAGTCTGATCATTGCTAGTTCGGTGGAGGTGGCATAAGAGTATTTAGATGGATTTTTTTTCCCTTAAAAAATCAGCACTTGAATATGAATAGAATTTGCATTTGGGCAATTCCCACTCTAGCATTAACACGCAAAATATCAAGGGACTGGAGGGAAGAGCAATGTAGGCTTGTAACCAAGTGAGGCATTAGAGTAGTTAAATATTGTTGCAATTCCTCAATATCTATCTAGGGTTTACGTATATTCTCAGTCATGTGGCTTATGGGTCGGTAGCGAATTCAATGCAAAGAAAGTAATTTGGTTTAGATGGAGACAACCTTGCACATATATACTAGAAAATTGGTGACAAGAAACAATTACTTTTTGCTCATATGCTATTGAAGTCCCACTTAACATGCATGTAACTCTTATAGTACATTTAAATGAGAAAATTCTCATGCTTGAAACAAACTAAAAACACAAGAGGAACATAAACTTGGGAAAAAAAATGCAGAAATTGAACAACAAACTAGCATGAGTAATGCGTACCCAAAGCAATATATATGCAGCATCACAAACTTGTGGTCTCGACAGATACCTTGAAGACCCACCAAACCATAAGCACCTTCGAGGGAAGAAGGAAAATTAGTTATTGAAGATGTTTGACGGAAGAAGATAATCACTTACGGAATGTTTAACTTTGATGAAGATGCTGTAGCTTGAAAATTGGGTTGGTTTGTGCACATAATTGAATATATGTAGAAAAATGCTATCGTATACACTAGGTTTTAGAAAAAGAAGGAGGAAAACACAACCGCATCCTCCTTTTGATAGATGCAAAGGTTATTCAAGAACTTGCCTCATTGAAGTTACGAAAAATGAAAAATGTTTATCCTAAATTGGAATGTGACATTAGAGTTTCTACTTTGTTGCTTCTTCACTATTGTTCAGAAAAATACTTGGTTAACTGAGGTTCTAGGTGACTTTATTGACTCTCAAGTTTGAATTAGAAATGGAAATCCGATGTTTTGTTCATAGTTGTAGACCACATGAGAACTATTTGAATTGGCGTAAAGAGGAACAAATGAAAACATCATGGTTCTTGGAAACCTAGGTGAAGTTAAACAGAACTAAAACGCTTACGTAAGTCAGCAACAACTGAACAAACCGATTTTTCACCGGCTGAGTGCAGAATTATGGTGGTTTTAGTGCAAAATGCAGGTTTTTTCCTCCAGTAGTTATTGGAATGTAAAAGGGGTCATACCTGCACATGATCAAGCTGCAATACTAGCTCTCATTCCTCTGTGTACCCCAACTCCGAGAAAAGTGTTCTTGATGACATGCAACTGAGTAACGATTTCTTTGATATCCGGTCGATCTCTTGGTAGTTCTTCTGAACAAGCTATTCCCACTTTAAGAATTGAAGTCAAACACTCCTGAACTTCGTGAATGCTAGTTGGGCTTTGATTCTGAGAGCTGTTGATGCTTGAGCTTGCCTCTCCCATTACTACTTGTTGAAACAATGTTGGATCAGCAATGTTTGCTACTTGTTCAGCCATAGCCATCTTAGCGAAGTTGTGGAGAGTCAGACTACCCTTGAACATGGCATCTGTCGGTCTCTTCCCTGTGAACATCTCCAATAAGAGAATACCGAAACTGTACATATCACCCGACGTTGATACTTCATTTCCCATGCCATACTCTACAATCCATCCATCATAAAGATAAGAATATTGCAAATCTACTTGATAAGCAGCCTCTCAAGGAATAGTAAAGAAACTTTAGCAGACAATTCTTAGATGGATACTCCTAATTTTATGTCTCAAATAAGACTACAAAGAGTTGTGTCGACTTCTTTGCTTCTTGCTAGATCATGAATAACGACATTTGGTTCTGCCTGTGCCATCTGAAATGCCTAATTTGAATCATGCCTGATTGGTTCACTATGAATTTTTTGGGTAAATGTATATTTCATTAAAACAAAATAAAAAAGTAGTGAAGTTAAGAAGATACAACCATAAACTTATCAATTATCCTTATATTTGTTGTATGTTTGAGGTACTCACGTAATAAATTAAGAAATTAAAAAGTCTCTACTTTCTGGTAAAGGTAAGATACTAACAGAAACCTGAGGAGATAGTGTTCTTTGAATGCCGGTTAATTCATGTAAAATGAACTAGGAATATATACTAGCTCTATTCTAAAATAAAAAAAAACGTGGGTACAACCTGTAATCAAGAAAGTAGTGAAGTTAAGAAGATACAATTGTTGGTTATTTATTTTTTAGGCTAATGTATCTTGGCTATAACAAAGAAAGAAACTTACTCCATCTCCATTTCAAGAAACAATATAGACACTTTCTGCTTAACTCAACTCTAATACTTTTCAAAGCAAGATGATGCAGTGGGGAGTAAAACATAAGAACCAACAGCTTTACTTCTAAAACCGACTCAAAGGAGAAGTGAATTAAATCTAAAACCGAAGGAAGTGAAAGAGAACAGAAAAACAAAATGAGTTTAAGGGATACATTTACCTGGAGCTGCATAACCGGATGACCCACGTAAGCCAATAGAACTTGATTGATTTGAAGAAACAATACATGTCGCATCTACAAGGAATCTTGCTAACCCAAAATCACCTACATGTCCAACCATTTCATCGTCAAGAAGAATGTTGCTCGGTTTCAAGCCACAGTGAACTATTGGTTCTAAGCAATGGTGGTGAAGATAAAAAACTGCAGAAGCAACATCAAACGCAATATTTAACCTCTTTAGAAGATTTAAAGTCTGTGACTTGTTGTGTGCATCATCTTCTTTCTCATTTGGATGCAACCACTCCTCTAGGCTCCCATTGACCATGAAATCGTAAACCAAAGCCTTGAACTCGTCACCTTTATAGTCAACACTTGAACATGCGGTGAGGACATGTACAAGATTTCGATGTCTGATGCTCCTTAAGGCCTTACACTCGGCAATGAAGCTCTTAGCAGCTCCCCGAGATTGAAGGTTTAAGACCTTCACAGCAACTAGTTTTTCACCTTGATCAAGATCAAGAATTCCTTTGTACACCGAACCAAAACTACCCATGCCGATTAGATTGGCTGAAGAGAACCCATTGGTCGCTTTTAATAGACTCCGGTAAGACAACATAGGAAACGAGTGGCCAAATAAGCTGAAAGATCGTACCTCTGTTTTCTTTTTAAACCAACGAAGATACACGAAATATATCATTAAAAGCAGACATACAAGCCCAAAGGATGATGGG
Source organism: Rhododendron mucronatum var. ripense (assembly GCA_019656295.1). Taxonomy (NCBI): domain Eukaryota; kingdom Viridiplantae; phylum Streptophyta; class Magnoliopsida; order Ericales; family Ericaceae; genus Rhododendron; species Rhododendron mucronatum. Next base: position 2,026,372 of record BPLT01000041.1, read on the forward strand.
AGTACCAACTTCACGACGTGAGTAAATTTCTTCCTTGCGAATCCCTTGGATTGGCAATTGTGTAGTTTTAAATCAGGTATACCACCACAAAGTTTCTTGTTTCCCTCAATAGAAATAGCTGCCACAATCGTAAATATGCCTCGTTTTGGTACTTCTCCATCAAAATCATTGAATGATATATTTAGTTTTTGTAAGAAATGACAGCCCTCTAAATAGTCTGGGATTCTTCCCGAGAAATCATTCATAGAAATGTCTAGATCCTCCAAGACTCTCAATTGGCTCAAAGTTGATGGAAGGACTCCCCAGAACTTGTTGCCCTTCAAATTAAGAGATGCCAATTTCACACAACTACCAAGGCTACTTGGAATATTACCAACCAACATATTCTGAGAAACATTTAGTGTTACAAGATTTGTTAAAACCCCGATTTCCATGGGGATGACACCAGTCAAGTTGTTATGAGATAGGTCTAGAGAAAACAATGATGAGAGACTAACAACTCCTTTGGGTATTGTGCCACTAAGACTGTTTTTGGGGAGCGTAAGCTCCAGTAACATCTGGCATTTGCTCAAACTCGACGGGATACTTCCCTGAAGATTATTTCCGGATAGATCTAGAATTAGTAACAAGGATAAGTTTCCGAAAGAGGACGGGATGTCACCATAGAATCTATTACCTGCGAGAGATAATACATGCAGGTCTCGAAGCTTCCCAAAATCAACAGGAATGTTACCTGTCAAATCGTTGTTCTCTGTTCCAAGTCTCTGCAAATTTACCAGATTCCCGATCCCTCTTGGGATGCTCCCATACAGGTTATTCTCCCCCAACAATACAGAACTAAGACGAATGGAGAAATTAGTAATTGCTTCAGGAAACACGCCTCCAAAACCGTTGTTGCTCAGCTCCAACACATTCAACTCGGTGGCATTGATCAAAGTGGAGAGAAAACTCAAGTCATCCGCTTCCCCTGTTCCTAGATGATTAGAACTAGCAAGTAAACTCTCAAGATTATGCAGCTTATCCAAAGAAGGCATTTTCCCACTAAGGCTGTTGTTTCCCAGCCCGAGGTAATATAGATTGGTGGCATTAGATATTGAACTAGGAATGGATCCAGTCAACAAGTTTCGACCAACTCCAAGGAACTTGAGATTAGGAAGTGAAGTTCCTAGGTTCGAGGGAAGAATCCCTTGGATTTGGTTCACTCCAATGTCGAAAACCCAAATGGAAGAGATATTAAATAATGAGGAAGGGATTGTACCCACGAACCTGTTCACCGCTAACGCAAAAATTTCCAAGTTTGTCAATCGGCCTAGACCATCAGGTATCTTCCCACCAATACTATTAAAGGGTATTATGAGGGTTGTTAGAGATGATAGATTACCAATAGTTGGAGGCATACCTCCTGTTAGATTGTTTTTTCCAACATACAATCCCTTGAGTTTGGATAGGCGACCGAGCTCCGTTGGAATTTTTCCCGTTAGCCTGTTTGCATTAAACCCAAGGACAACAAGATTAGAGCAACGAGAGAGATTGGCTGGAATTTCGCCGGTAACTAAATTATTATCCAGTGCCATGTAGTTCAGTCTGCGCAAGTTGCCGATTTGTTGGGGGATGTTATGGCTCAAGCTATTGTTTTTCAAGCTTAACGTCATAAGGAAACTTAAATTTCCAATGTGAGGCGAAATGGACCCTGTTAGTTTTGCTTCACAAAGGATTAACCTTGTGACCCTCTGGTGCCGACGGCCACATGTTATACCAATCCATTGGCAGAAGTGGACGGATCCATTCCAAGAGCTCAGTATCCCGAGGGGATCGCCGGTGATCTTGGCCTTGAATGCTAGTAAGGCTAGTCGGTCGGTCTCGTTCCCGTAGTGCACAGAGTCGGGTACTGAACCCACAAGCAAAAGAAGAACAAAAAACATGAACAGAAAAGGGGAAAATGAAGGCGGCGGTAACAGACCCATGTGTTGGAAAGGTCTGCGGTGGAGCGGATTTTGCTGCTTACTTTGTGTTGAATCTGAAAAAGAAGAAGAAGAGGCTGGTGCTAGGAAATTGGAAGTGAACGCTGAAATTTTCTGGTGGAGTTGTTTGAATGGGATGTTGGGTTGTTGAGCTAATTAAGCTTGCACTTACTTCTCCAAGTGGTGGAGCCCTGTGTTTTTTCCTTGCGTGTTCACCTATCAGAAATTGATGGGGGAAAATTACTTATTTATGAGTTTTTGGGGCGAAATGAAGTAAACGAAAAGGAAATTTTTTGTTTTTTTTGGGCATTCTTTGGATCGAGAAATTTTTCAATGCCGGGTGGATACCATGTGGTGCCCTCTCGGCACATCCGGGCCATCCATTTTTGTTTTGAATGGCTCAGATTTGGAGAGAGATACAGGAGAAAGAGTGGTGGGGTGAGAGGAGAGAGAGGGTTTCAATTTGGTCAGTCCAACACAATTTTGAATGGCCTGGATGGGCTATTCGGGGCACCATGTGGGCATTGTCATGTGGTACCCACCCGGTATTGAAAATTTTCTTTTTTGGATCAAAGAATTTTGTCAGGAGGTGAAAAAATTTGTTCAGAGCTTTAGGAACCTAGTATAAAAACCTACAAAATCTTCCTGACTTTTTGGTACGGCCTATTTTATTATTTGTTCTCAATCGTGAAAAGATTTGGGTCAAATTTTTACACCACATCATTCGTTTTAATGAGAGGAATCAAAAAATTATAAAAATATGGATCAAAAAAATCATTTATGGCGGCGAAAAAATCCAAAAGTTTAGTCTATATTTTTTAAATTAAGAAAACTAATTAAAAAAACATGCCAAATGGGTCAGAGAGGCCCTAAAGAAGGTATGGCATGTGTGTTTGGGTGTCTATTTCTTGCCAACTTCGTTTGGGTTAAGGAAAGTATACAATCGGTTGCCTTGAACATTCATTCTTGACAATAATGATTTTCTCCAAATATTCTTCTTAAATTAGTTGCTATTATCACTCATCTTTTTCTCAAAAAATAAAAATCCACATAAAATAGACCTATTTGATGAAATCTTTCCTTTAGTGCATGTTTCTAAGCCATTGACTCAGACCTCGAGTCTATCCACTTGACCCAAGTCAGTCTCGAATGAAGTTTCATTCAGTACATGGGGGGGGGGGGGGGGGGGGGGGGGGGGGGGGGGGGGGGGGGGGGGGGGGGCATCAGTCAGTCTTCAAATTTCCATACACGTTACGGGTCGCTTTCTCAAGTACTCACCCCCATTCCTATTTTTTAGTCTTTTTAGAGTTTGTGCCACTTTTTAATTGATTATATATATCTTGAATTCGGTTTCTCTGCATTAGAAGGATGTGCGGCTCCCTCTGAACCGTTCATATTAACAACTAATGGTTCAGATTTGTTGAATTTTTTACGGGTAAAAGTTTTTTTTTTACCGATACAAGATTGAAAACAAATTTGAACCATTAAAATCTATAATGTTGTAGGTAGTGATCTTGAAATTTTTGTTTACTAGTATAAATCTAACCAATTTAAAATCCGCTTAAGATGGAACGAGGGTTAAAAAATGGGGACAAAGAGAGTACATTGTTTTTTATCCCCACCAGGTGGTATGCATAGCGTTACAATGAATCTGCCTTCAAAATATTGTCAAGGCACTCGGTCAAGGTATAACAGCTTTTGGGGAAAATTCAACCAATATAACCCAAACGTGTTTGGCTATTCTGGGGGTAATTTCCAACTCAGTGGGGTTAGGTGACCCCACTTGCCATAATGTAGTCAAACTGGTAAAGTTTTTACTCCTCTAACTTTGCTTATAGAGAAATTTTTTGGTGCCGAATGGGTATATCCCACTTGATAACCGCACGGTACATTCGGCCGTCTAATATGCTTTTGGACGGCTCAGATTGAAACTTTTTCTTTCCTCTCACCCCAACACTATCTCTCTCCTTTTTTCTTTCTCCAAATCCGAGCAGTCCAAAAACACAATGGACGACTCGGATGTGCCGAACGGGCACCACGTGGTACCCACCCGACACTGAATTTTTTTTCGTGCTTATAGGTATTACAATTTTCAATTGTTGATTGATTAAGTTGTGTTGTTCCCGTTGTTCCTTTGCACATATTGTGTTGCAGTTGTCTCCGTTGGGAATTAATATCAACTCGATTCAAGGTGATTCGTTTCTAAGTACGTTGGTGAGAATAGCTGAAAAGAAGGAGGTGTGGGCAGCTGTGGGATCAATTGTTTGGAGAATCTGGAAATGCTAGGAACGACTAGGGAGGCAACCGAATTTCTGGTTGCTAATGATGGTGGGCGCAGACCAGTAGGAGCAGGTCGGATAGCAACTACAGAAGTTCAGATTCGATGGCGAAGACCCATGAATGGTTGGGTGAAAATTAATTTTGATGGTGGACTGGATAGTCAAATGAAATCGAGTGGTATTGGGATTATAATCAGAGATTCATGTGGCAAATCCCGGGCGGCACGAGCAATTCATTTTGGGCTTTTGGTGGACACAGTAATTATAGAGGCAATGGCGGCTAGGGAAATTTGATTTTTGCGCAAGAACTCGATACGCAAAAGGTACATATAGAGGTGATTCTCAACGGGTGGTTAACATGATCCAAAGGACAGGTGACTTCATGACGTCGGTGGGTGTTTTAATTGCAGACGTTGAACCGGTTTGAAGCAAGAGTTTGTAGGAATGCAAGCGAAGCTTTGTTCGGAGAGGCGGCAATTCGGTGGCACACGCTGTGGCCAAGAATGTTGTGAGAGGAGTGGGTCCGTTCGCGGGATCCTGGCTTTTCCATCCACTTTGTGAGGATGAGAGCCCCCAATGATTTATTTGATTTTCATCGTTTCCTGGTTTTAATAAAATCTCTCCTAAACTGTGGCCAAAAAAAAAAAAAAGTTGTGTTGTTCCTACTTCCTTGTATTGGAATTTTTCCTGGTACTGGAATTTTATGAATGTACAAAATTCGTATTTGTATCCACATAAAAACAAAACGCAACGTGAAAAAGAAAATTGGTATTAAAAACTAAATTTTCTACAAAATCTTCCAGACTTTTTGGTATGGCCTATTTTATTACTATTTGCTCTTAATCGTGAGAAGATTTCGGTTGAATTTTTATACCACATCGTTCGTCTCGATGAGAGGAATCAAAAAATATAAAAATATGGACAAAAAAAAAATTCATAGAAGGCGGCAAAAAAATCAAAAAGTTTAGTCTATATTTATAAAATTAAGAAAACTAATTAACAAAAATCATGCCAAATGGGTCAGAGAGGCCCTCAAGAAAGTATGGCATGTGTATTTGGGTGTCTCTTTCTTCCCAACTTCGTTCGGACTTAGGAAATATACAATCGGTCTCCTTGGACATTCATTCTTGACAATGATGATTTTCTCCAAATATTCTTCTTAAATTAGTTGCTATTATCACTCAAGCTTATGAAATCTTTTCCTCAAAAAAAAAATCCGCATAAAATAGACCTATTTAATGAAGTCTTGACGAAATTTCTTAACTAATGTGGTGGTAACTTTATATTTCCTGTAGTGCATGTTTCTAAGCCATTGACTCAGAACTCGATTCTATCCACTTGGCCCAAGTCAGTCTTCGCTGAAATTGACAAGGGGGAAAATGCATCAGTCAGTCTTCAAGTTTCCATACACGTTTCGGGTCGCTTTCTTAAGTACACACCACGTCTTAATGTTTTTAGTCTTTTTAAGAGTCCGTGCCACTTTTTAATTAATTATACATATCTTGGATCCGGTTTCTTTGCATTAGATGGATGTGCAATTCTGTCTGAACTGTTCATATTAACAACCAATGGTTCAAATTTGTTGAATCTTTTACAGGTAAAAGTCTTTTATTACTGATGTAAGATTGAAAACAAATCTGAACCATTAAAAACACGATCTGATGGTTTGCAATCACTTGAACCGCACTTCTGCAGTTTAAACCTGAATTGCACACAAGCCAAATTCTTATATCTTATAATCTATAATGTTTTAGGTGATTTTGAAATTTTTATTTAATAGTATAAATCTAACCAATTTAAAATCCGGTTAGGATAGAACGAGGGTTAAAAAATGGGGGCGAAGAGAGTACATTATTTTTGATCCCCACCAGGTGGTATGTATAGCGTTACAACAAATCTACCATCAAAATATTGTTGTTACATCTCTTGAGGAAAATTCAACCAATATAACCCAAAAGCGTTTTGCTATTCTGGGGTAATTTCCAACTCTGTGGAGTCTGGTGACTCCACTTGCCATAACCTAGTTAAACTGGTAAAGTTTTACTCCACTAATTTTGCTTATAGAGGAATTTTCCGATGCCGGGTGTGTATATCTCACGTAGTATCTCGCTCGGCACATTTGGCCATCCAATACACTTTTGGATGGCTCAGGTTGAAACATTTTCTCTCCTGTAACCCCAACACTGTCTCTTTCCTTTTTTTTTTCTCTCCAAATCCGAACAGTCCAAAAATGCAATGGACGGCTCGGATGCACCGAACGGGCACCACGTGGTACCCACCCGACACTGAAAAATTTTCCGTGCTTATAGGTATTACAATGTTCAATTGTTGATCGATTAAGTTGTGTTGTTCCCGGTGTTCCTTTCCACAGATTGTGTGGCAGTTGTCTCCGTTGGGAATTAATATGAACTCAATTCAAGGTGATTCGTTTCTAAGTTGGTGGGACAATCTGCTGGTGGAAAGGAATAGCTGAAAAGAAGGAGATGTGGGCAGCTGTGGGATCAATTGTTTTGAGAATCTGGAAATGCAAGAATGACGCCGTCTTTAACGATAAATGTGGAGACCGGATGAAGCTTGCACTATTGCTATCAAGGACGCAACCGAATTTCTGGTTGCTAATGAAGGTGGACGCAGACCAGTAGAAGTAGAAGTAGAAGCAGGTCGGGTAGCAGCTACAGAAGTTTGTAGGAATGCAAGTGAGCTTTGTTCGAAGATGTGGCAATTTGGTGGCACATGCTGTGGCCAAGAATGCTTTGAGAGGGAGTGGGGTCTGTTCATGGAATCCCGGCTTTTTCCATCCACTTTGTGAGGATGAGAGCCCCATATGATGTATTTGATTTTCATTGTTTCCTGGTTCTAATGAAATCTCTCCTAAACTGTGGCCAAAAAAAAAAAAAAAAAAAGGTTGTGTTGTTCCTACTTCCTTGTATTGGAATTTTTCCCAGTACTGGAATTTTATGAATGTATGTATAAAATTCGTATTTGTATCCATATAAAAACAAAACGCAACGTCAAAAGAAAATTGGTATTAAGTTCAAAAGTAGGTGCTTATTGGGCCGTTTAGTGTAGCTTAGATTTTAGTAAGCTTTACAGTCTACTAATTTAAAAGTGTTACGGTCTAAGATTCACTAATTTAAAAGCGTTACGGTCTAAGTAGAGGTGTCTAGGTAATTAAAGCATTTACGCGCCTCCGTATGCTCTCTCTCTTCTCAACTACTTGTGGACAAATGGTTTTTTTAGGCAAGGTATATGTATACATGTTTGATTCGTATTTGATCGACATATCTTTTTTCAAAGAAAGATATGCTCTTCTTAGGTATTGATTGGTATTTGATCGACATGATGTTTTGCACAGTTGTAGTTTTCGATGAGCTCCACAAAATGCATGGTTTTGATTATTGTTGTGGGTCCGAGATAGGCTCGTGAAATTAAAAAAAAACTGGACTGGATGGGACCCAGTCAAACTGAACTGGACCTTAACCCCATGCTAAGTAGACTTATTACGTTGATTTCTGCCAAATTCTCTTCATGCATTTTTCTTGTAAGGTCGTAAGAAACCAAAGAATTGACCGAACTACATGAATAACACTATACAAATTCAAAACGATTTAAAATGATTAATGGCTTATTTGGGTGGTATTTTGAAAAAAAATTTTAACTCAAAAAATATTCATTACCATACTTAATTTCAATCATTTCTCTATCCAATTATTACTCTAATTTTTCTCTCTACTCATTATCCAAAAACCAAACTACAAATTCTTCAAAATACCATCCAAACAAGTCATAAAACCAGTTTAGTGGGTTGTTGCTTGCATGGCCTCGGGGGCTTTCTACGTACGAACTTTTGGATGGTTGGAGTGGAATAAAAATTAGAAGCGACAAAAAGACAAATGTGGACCAGATTTTTTCTCTTAACCCCTTTCGGGGCCGACTATTCGCAGCCCTCTATTTTTTTCTTTAGCCCACTTCTCACATAGCCCATTTCCAATATTTTAGAAGCAAAAAATTTCTCCATATAACCCATTAAATGTACCCTAATCTTCCCATTATACCCTTCCCCTCTCAAAAATTACACTTTAACTCCCATCCTAGGCGGACCACGCCCCCGCCCCCCTCCCCCCCCCCCCCCCCCCCCCCCCCCCCCCCCCCCCCCCCCCCCCCCCCCCCCCCCCCCCCCCCCCCCCCCCCCCCCCCCCCCCCCCCCCCCCCCCCCCCCCCCCCCCCCCCCCCCCCCCCCCCCCCCCCCCCCAATTTACGTCTCCCACCCCCATTGCCACCACCTCCACCTCCACCTCCATAGCCACCACCGCCACTCTTGCTAAAACACCACTGCCTCTCTTCAAGGTGTCATTCTCTCTCTCTCTCTCTCTCTCTCTCTCTCTCTCTGTGTGAGTATATACAAACATGTATGTATATAAACAATAAAGAATTGTTGTAAGGTCCATTATAGAATTTTGTAACATGTCCAATCCACCTCATATTTCCAAAACATCTCTAGTCCTGCCCATTACCTTTTTTAAAGTCTCATGTCCACTTCATTTTTTTGACAAGACAAAATTGTCCCTTCATTAAACTTTACACTACCACCACCACTACCGCCGCCGCCACCGCCACCACCACAATCACCACCACCACCCCACCACAACCACCACACCACCACCACCACCACAGCCACCAACACGTCCCCAAGACCACCTCGACCACCTCAACCACCACTCCGCCGCCACCACAATGCTGCAACCTCCATCATAATTACCACCACCACGCTGCCACCACAACCATAACCACCACCACCACGATGCAACCACCACCGCTCTACCACCACCACCATGCCCCCACCACCACCACCACCACCAAAATGCCGCCCCCACCACCACCTCAACCACTATGTTGCCGCTGCCGCCGCCACCACCACGTACCACCACCACAACAATGCCGCAACCTCCATCGCAATTACCACCACCACCTCCACCTCCACCACGATGCCACCACCACCGCTCCACCACCTCCACCACAACCAACACACCACCGCCACCGCAGCCACCACCGCCACCACAATGCCGCCCTAACCACCATCTACACCACCACCACCACTCTACCACCACCACCACCACCACAACGCCGCAAACACCACAATTCCACCGCCGCCGCCGCCGCCACCACCATGCCCCCAACCCCACCACCACCACCACCACACCCTCACCACCCCCTCAACCACCAAGCTGCCACCACCACCACATTGCCGCAACCTCCACTATAATTACCACCACCACTCCATCACCACCACCTCCACCACAACCCCACCCCCACCACCATCTCCACCACCACCCCCACCACCTCAACCGCCACCACGCCCCCACCACCACCACCACCACGCCGTTACCACCACTACAACGGCGTCACCACCTCCACCGCCTCTACCACCACCACAACGGTACCACCACCACCACTCCACCACCACCGCCACGCCCCCACCACCATCTCTACCACCACCACGGCTCCACCACTTCCACCACCTCTATCACCATCACGCCCCCACAACCACCTCAACCATCACGTCGCCGCGCCGCCACCACAATGGCGCAACCTCCACCACAATTACCACCACCACAACCACCACCCCACCCCGACCACCACCACCACCACCACGACCAAATGCACTATACATACTTTTCATTATATATTTAGACTGCAAATTTACACTTTTAGACTGCAAATTTGTTAATTAAACACCAACGCAAGAGAAAATTTAGACTGCAAATTTGCACTTTTAGACTGCAAATTTGTTAATTAAACACCAACGCCAGAGGAAATTTAGACTGCAAATTTGCACTTTTAGACTGCAAATAAAGGCACCTTCGTAAACTTTGCGGTCTAAAAGTGTAAATTTACAGTCTACACAAAATTTAGACTACAAATTATTAAATGAAAACAAAAGCCAATGAGAATTTAGACTGTAAATTTTCACTTTTAGACTACAAATTTGTTAAATGAACACCAATCCCAGAAAAAATTTAGATTGCAAATAAAGGCACTTTCGTAAACTTTGCAGTCTAAAAGTGCAAATTTCCAGTCTACACAAAAATTTAAATTGCAAATTATTAAACGAACACTAACGCTAATGACACAAAAATTTAGACTGCAAATTATTAAACGAGCACTAACGCTAATGAGAATTTAGACTGCAAATTTGCTCTTTTTATATTGCAAATTTGTTGATTGAACACCAATGCCAAAAAAATTTAGACCGCAAATTTATACTTTTAGACTGCAAATAAAAGCACTTTCATAAACTTTGCAGTCTAAAAGTGCAAATTTGCAGTCTACACATAAATTTTGACTGCAAATTATTAAATGAGCACTAGCGCCAATGAGAGTTTAGACTGCAAAGAGAAAATTTAGACTGCAAGTTTGCACTTTTAGAATACAAATAAAGGCACTGTCGTAAACTTTGTAGTCTAAAAGTGTAAATTTGCAGTCTACACAAAAATTTAGACTGCAAATTATTATGTGAACGTAACGCCAATGAGAATTTAGACTGCAAATTTTTACTTTTAGACTGCTAATTTGTTAAATGAACACCAATGCCAGAAAAAATTTAAACTGCAAATAAAGACACTTTCGTAAACTTTGCAATCTAAAAGTGCAAATTTGCAGTCTAGACAAAAATTTAGACTGCAAATTATTAAATGAACACTAACGCCAATGAAAATTTAAACTGCAAATTTGTCCTTTTAGACCGCAAATTTGTTAATTGAACACCAATGCCTGAGAAAATTTAGACTGCAAATTTATAATACTTTTAGACTGTAAATAAATACACTTTCGTAAACTTTGCAATCTGAAAGTGCAAATTTGTAGTCTACACACAAATTTAGACTGCAAATTATTGAATAAACACTAACACGAATGAAAATTTAAACTGCAAATTTGGACTTTTAGACTGCAAATTATTTTCTTAAACACTAACGCCAATGAGACATCAGAAAAGAAAGTGTGACCTAGAAGGAAGGTGAATCACCAAAGAAGAAGTGGTGGTGGTGGAGTGATGGTGGCGGCGTGGTGGTGGTGGTGTTGGTGATGGTGGAGTAGTGGTGGTGGTAGTGGTGGTGACGGTGGTGGTGGTGGCGGTGGTGGCGGCGGCATGGTGGTGGTGGAGTGGTGGTGGTTGTGGTGGCGGCGTGGTGGTTGTCATTTGGTGGTGGTGGTGGAGTGATGGCGGCGGCGGTGGTTATGATGGAGTGGTGGTGGTGGTGGTTGTGGTGATCGCTTGGCGGTGGTGGAAATTGTGGTGGAGGTGGCGACGTTTGTGGTAGTGGTGGTGGTTGTGACAGCGTGGTGGTAGAGTGATAGCGGTGGCGATGGTGGTGGTAATTGTGGTGTGGTGGTTGTTGTGGTGGCGTGGTGGTGGAATGATAGCGGTGGTGATTGTGGTGGTGGTGGTGGTGGTGGAGTGGTTGTGGTGGTGGCGGCTTGGTGGTGGTGGTAATTACGGTGGAGGTGGCGGCATTATGGTGGTGGTCGTGGCGGCAGCGTGGTGGTGGTGGTAGCGGCAGCGGCGGCGGATTGATGGTGGAATTGGTGGTGGGGGTGTAGTGGTGGTAGAGGTGCCGGTGGTGGTGTTGGTGGTGGTGGTGGTGATGGTGATGGAGTGGTGGTGGTGGTGGTGATGGAGGTGGTGGTGGGGGCATGGTGGTGGTGGTGGTGGCGGCGATGTGGTGGTGGTCATTATGGTGGTGGTGGTGGTAGTGGTTATGTGGTTGTAATAAAATCGAAAAAAATGAAAAAATGTATTTTTTGTATTAGCCAAACAAGGCCCTTATTTCTTTTATATAGGTTATTTTTGTTATTGAAATTTTTAGTGGACTAGAGGTATTAGGAACTATAGAAGTGGATTGGGTGGGGTTAGAAACATGCTATAATGGACTTATCAAAAATTCTCCCTATAAACAATAACAGCAAATAGATCACTTTCGGTAACATGTCGAAAATATGTACAAAATTCGGTAACCAACTGCCGAACTATATATACGAAAATCATACATAACATTTCGATAAATAGCTTTGAAAACAAGATTATATTTCGGTAACTACATGTCGAAAATATGTTCAACCTTCGTTAAACAACTGTCGAACTACTATATACGAAAATCGAACATATATTTCGGTAAATAGTTGTTGAAAACAAGATTATATTTCGGTAACTACATGTCAAAATGCATACAACAAATTTGACATGGGCTTGAATAAGCTTTTGCCGAATCTTCCATATGAGAAATTTTTCGATGCCGGTTGGGTATATCCCACATGGTACCCACTCGCCACATCCGGGTCGTCCAATACAAGATCAAGTAAATACGAAGATACAAACATGAATCCACGATGTATGTATATAGCCAACGCTAGTTACCAAATCTTGGATGAGAAAGCTTGATGCCTTCGATGTTCTTTTATGTAGTTGGGTTTTAGGACTCATCTACGTTGATTGTTCACACAATGGAAAGGTCGAGAGATGAGTGGACCCCTTCTAGTGGAGTACCCATTGTAAATCAAGTCCCGTCCATGTTCCCTCACGACAGTTAAAGTCAGAAAATCTTTCAGTACGATTCTTTCACATTAGCCGAATGTGAATGTAACTTCTAGTCTGTTTTGTATTAAAGGATCGTGTAAATATATATTAATCATCTAACACACAGTACTCCTTTGGTTGGTTGATCATCTCTGCAATCCTATTTCTATTTCCCATTGCTCAAGATTAGTCTGTGCAGCCTCTTTAATCAGATCTGAAACTTTAAAATATCGATCAGTATTTGCTCACAAAGTTAAACATTTTGCTTTTGAATTGATTTTCCGTCGGTAGTAACAGCGAAAATTTCCCAAGCTGAAAAAGACCGCGTTCTGCTAAAATTCTACATTTTATGAGCAGATTAAAATGTACATACTCGAAAAGGCGAGAGTTGTTCATGTTGAAGAGCTGTTGCTCCAAGCTCATGTGCTCGGATCTAGTACTAGCCCCTCCCCAGCTCCCCTTACCCCTCAGAAATAGGATATTGTAAGTTGGTCATGTCCAAAAGAAATACGACAGTGTAAATTTGCCATGTCCAAAAGAACATAAAATGCGTTATGTACCCAAATGCGGTTATCAAAGTATCACTGCAAACAAAAAGTGTCTACTGTACTTGTCTTTGTGGGAAATTGTATTGCGTTCTTACCCAGAGGGTAGTCGATCTCTTGCTTGGCTAGTTTTTCAGGTCAAGTGCGTAATAGTAAAAAATCAACTAGACATTTCCCAGAAGACGTGGGAGACAGGAGAAAGGAAATGACAAACAGGAAGACTTGAAAAGGAAAAGACTAATGGGAAGACTTGAAAAGGAAACTAAAAGACGAGAGAAAGGAAAAGACTAATGGGAAGGCTGAGAAGACTTGAAAAGGAAACGTGGAAGACCGGAGAAATGAAAAGACTAATGGGAAGGCTTGGGAAGACTTGAAAAGGAAACGTGGAAGACGGGAGAAAGGAAAAGACAAATGGGAATATTTTGTCCAGTCCAAAATTAAGGACGAGAGAGCGTCCAATTCCAATCGGAATTATAGAGTGACATCAGACAATAAATTTAGCTAATTAAATGAAAATACTAATTCATGGTGGCAGTAAAATTTTGACTGAAGGTGGAGGCATACGCAATGCGGTGGGAATGTGGCTACAACGACAAAAAGTGTCGTGGTCCTCTGGACCCCTAAACATTGTCATGAACAGGTAGGGGTGTAAACGAGCCGAATTGAGACGAGATTCGTAGTGTTTGAGCTCATCTCGTTTATTAATCGAACCTAAAACTCAAGCTCAAGTCTGGTTGCAAACTTGCTGAGCCCTTAACGAGCCACGCTTAGTTAATTTACTTAATGAGCCTCTTTAAACGAGCAGAGCTGATACAAACGAGCTGAGTTTTTGAGTGTCGAGCTCGGCTCGTTTAGTAAACGTCCCCAAAACTCAAGCTTGAGCTCGGCTTGATTACTAAACAAGTCAAGCCGACCCGAGTTATGAGCAGATCGATTCGTTTGTGACCCTATGAGCAGGTCTACATGGAGGTTGTTGGGATAAGTTGAGACAAATAGGTAGTGAGATGAAAGTAATAAGTTGATAGAAAAGTTATTAAAAACCGTGCACTGAGAGTGGCGTGGTTCTAAAAACCCCATGTGAACAAAGTCGTGTCCTTGAGGAAAATTGTTGTCTAGAGGTCAATCTCATGCTTGTCTAGTTAGAGTGGCTCCAAATCGGTTTTTTGTTTCTGCTCTTTTAGCCAAGTATGTAACATTCATTGAGTTGGCACATTTTTGACAATTTACTAATGATTGAAAGGACAGATGTGCTTGGCTAGAATTTTTTTATTGTCCAAATGGATTAAACAGGCTAAAATTCACAAAAATATGGATTTTGATATAGGTAATTCTTCTCATACATATATCAACTAAAAGTTTACTTAGCAAAAATAACCTGTTTGGAGCCCTTAAAATATTGACAACTTTGTTGGGCAAAGCCACCCTTAACCCCATCCTAGATACACAAGCAGATTGCGTTCTTAGAAAGAATCATATTTTAAGAGTTCAATACTGCTGGGAAACGAGCCCCGACTTTGTTCGGGTCGAGGTAGGGAGTACAGAATAGAGCACCAAATGAACTGAGGTAGGGAGTACAGAATAGAGCACCCAATAGTTACCCAGTCGAGACTCGGGTTGGGGTACGGCGGTATGGTAAAGCTCGCCCCACCCTGCCCCATTGCCGTGCCTAACCAAGAGTCATACAAATAGAAGTCGAAGAAAGGATTCTGTGAACATTATTACAATGACACATCAAAATCACAGTACATTTTGTTAGCAAGGTGTTCCCAAATTTTCTGGTTTCTATCCAATCGTTAAAGAAATGCCAATCGAAAGAGAAATGATTTATGAGTGCTGGAAATATGGGTGAATTGTGAAATGATGTTTGGTTCCTTGCTGTGTTTTAGAACTTCTTTGGAAGCAAACGTAGTAATATGGAGTGAATGGAGATGGAAATCGAAGACTAATAAAAGGGACTTTTATTGATCTCCAAGTAGAAGCACAGAATCGACAGGGTATAACCTAATCAACAAAGTACAATTTGTTACTCCATCTGTCCCTTTTTAAGTGTCCTGTTTCATAACTCCAATTTATTAAAAAGACATCATCATTATACATTTCACATTAATTTTTTTCCTCCACTTTCCTTACTTACCCATCTTCATTACACTTTTACTCACTAACTTTTCAAAATGGAATCTACTTTAAGGGACAAAATAAACAATGCACCAACTTTTACCTACTAACTTTACAAAACGAATACTTATTAAGGGACAATCCAAAATGAAATACTGGAGTATAAATAAGGGACGGAGGGAGTAACAGTTATTCCTAGTCCTAGAAAAGAAAAGTATTGCCCGTTGGCGTTGTGAGTGTCTTGAAACTATCACTAACTCATACATAAATTGGCCCTCCTAACTTTGAATTTGAACCTTTCCCTCCATTCAAGTGACGGTTTTCCCTCCCTTCACTCAATAACTTCCGCAAAGGAACAATGCAAATAACTTCCACGAAGGAACATGCACACTCGTTGCATAACTGCTCTTTTGATCATGGGACAATTGAAAATACCTTCTTTCATCACCTGTAATTCAATCGTCAGAGAGAACACACCATATATAAGTCAATCGACGGATAGAGGAAACAAACTTCATTTTAACTGATCGACAGTTAATTAATCCATAAAGCCTTATTAAGGCTTTATTATAATTAATCGAATTAATTAACCAACCGTAAGTCCCATTAATTTTCCAATAATACCATTTTATTTATGCCATGTGTCACTCAATCGACAGACAAAAAGGAAATCACAAATATGATGCAAACAATGCCCCCCTTATTTAGTTGAGTTAAAACATTTAACTCAAGCAAATAATTCCCCAAATATGTGATTAGCATACGGGTTTTTGAACGTATATAACCCTTTACTGTAAAAGTTAGGGTACACAATTTCATTCTCACTTTTGAAAGTTTCTTGAGCATAGCAATCAGTACAAGAAAAATGGCTTTCTTAGCGTTTATAAAATGCCGGTAAAAGTGAAATAAACACCGGCAAAAGCCTTCCTGGAGTTTTCGGTAAACGCCGCGACTGCCGGGCTTGGGAATACTATACGCCGGGAAAGGACCCAGCGTTTTTTTCTGGCGTTTAAGTTTTTCGGTGACTGGAGCTGGTGACTTTTACTGGGGTTTGTTAAAAATGTCGGGAAAAATTTTCTAGCTACAATCCATACTGCTGCCAGCGAGAGAAATCGCCGCGTTTACTAAACGCCGGGAATAGTTTTTTTTTTTTTTTTTTTTTGTAAAACAAAAAATATTGATACCATTTTACCCATTTACTATTAGTTTCACCCGCTCATAATTCATCACGATCAACAGAACAAACATATAAGTAACAAATACACACATACAAACAATCCATAATATTACACAAATCTGCCTCTCGTATTTCTAATTGAAAATACATTGTCCGCTATCAAACCACATGCAATGTCTCGTAATTATACCTTGAGAGTATACTACTCAACAAATAAAAAAGTAACAAAAAAATCATTACTGTTAATTAGATGTACATCTTGACATTAGTAAAATCTCACCAAGACCATTCCATATAATAATATTGTGATCAATTCTATTCACACCAAGATGAAATTAATCCCTCTGTTATGCTTCTACGCAGCCATTAGAAAGCTAAAAAGATTCCTTTATCTTTTTCGTCGGCCCCCTGTTGTTCATTCGATTTATCAGAATCGCTATCATCCCACGTTTTAGTAACGAAAGCCATTTTTTTAATTTTATTTACACACTCTTGGGCGTAATGACCAAAACCATAGCAGTCGAAATATTGTGGTCCCTCAGGTGGTCCTTGTCCCTCCCTTTTTTTTTGTTCCAGAAAATTCTCCTTTTCCTTTATCATTTTTCTTTTTCGTATTATTTTTAAATTGTTTGAAAAATGCTTTCATCTCCTTAAGATCGACATCACTATCACTATCTGAACCTTTCTTATATTTTTTTAGTACTTTTAAAAGCAATCGAAGTCTCCGAAGATTTTACTTTGGGTTTAAGAGGTTCAGATTGCTATAGGTCAGCCTCATAAGTTTGGAGAATCCCAACTATTTCTTGAACAGAATTTTCTTTTAACTTTTTCTTACTCTCTAGCATAGTAACTTGAATTTTGAATCTAGGAGGTAAGGAGCGCAAAATTTTCTTAATAATACAAAAAGAAGGAATTGGCTAACCAAAGTTCTCACGGCTATTGACGATGGTGAGGAGCTTGGAGTAGAATTGATTGAAGGTCTCTTCCTCCTGCATTCTGATGGTCTCAAACTCCGTGGTAAGCCTTTGCAACTTAAACTGCTTAACAACGTCTGTCCCCGAGTGGCAAGTAACCAGAATATCCTAGGCCTCTTTCGCAATGTCACAATTAGCTATTTTCCTGTGCTCATTTATGTCAACAGCAGCAAATAAAAAATCAAGTGCATGGTTACTAGCCTGAAGTAAGGGTTTTTCTGTGGCTGATAACTCAGATGAAGTTTTTTGAACCGGCTTGTCGTCTACAATTTTCATGGATCGAGTGTACCCCAAAATACACGAGTCCCAAATTTCTTCTCCGGCTGATCTCATTATAGCTAGCATTGATTGTAGATTTCCAGTAATCAAATTATCAGCATCAAGTATAGGCATATTTCAAGACATTTGATTCATCATGCTCCTATTCATGATGGATTTGCTCTAGAATAAAATAAATTCGAACGGAAGAAGCAGCCCGCTCTGATACCAATTGAAAAATTTGAGTTCCCTAATAATCCGTAAAAACCCTAACAGTATGAACGCGAATCACTATGTAAAATTATCAGCAAAAACTACGCAATCAATCAATCATAAAACGCAGAGATATATGTGGAAAACCCCATAATGGTTAAGGACCAAGGGAAGGAATCAAATCACTATAATCATTGTGCAGTTACAGATATACCTATCCAAACATAGTAGATCCTCACAACGTTCTAAATACTACCTGCCGAGTCGAACGTACACCGCAGCCAGTAATCTTGATTGCCAACAGCCTTGAGTCCACAAGCCCTCCAATAGACCTAATAAAAATAGCTCTAAAAATTACCTGTTCTTCGTTGCTTCGATATGCCGCACACCACTCCTTTTCTCTTATCACAGTATAATCTATGTGGCTTGCCCCCCGTTGCTTTTGCTGCCGCTTTTCTTTTTATATATATGGTTGTGGTAAAACCCTAGGAATGAAAAGTCCATGTCCATAATTAGTCCTCTTGTGTTGATTATTTTTTACGTTATTTCTCTTGTTGAGAAGGCAGTAGATTTCTATTGATACCCAAATCAATTCCTCCATCGATCCGTCTTTGCCAAAATTCATCTCATTGTAGTTGATCACTTTTTATCCAATTTGCTCACTCTCGATTACAAATAAAAATAATTCTTTCGACTCTAATCAAAATTTGATGTGGCATGTTTTGATTATTCATTTTTACTTATTCCACTGTGGATGCTCTTATACACACTACACCAACATTCCCAAACTAATACATATACTCTCACCTGATTGTGGCACTACGTATGCTCTATTTGAATCGCTAATCCATCTTGCAACCCAAAAAAGATAATAACATGAATAGACGAAACAAAACACAAGCACAAGTAAAGAATTAAACGTAGATGTACCACAAACACTTACACTCATCTTGAACGTCGTCCTCGTCGTCGTCCTCGTCATCGTCCTCGGCATCACTCAACCTAACATCTTGTGAAAACCTAAAAAAATAAGACAACAATTAAGATATATTCCATGTGTAAACAATGAAATTCATAGTACAAATTAACATCCACTTACATGTTTATAAGCTTTGGACAATTCCTTTTGTCATGCGACTGCCCCGTTAACTCACAACCATTACATTTCCTCATCTTGTTGATGGCCTTCTCTTTTCCTCCTTTCAAACGCTTATCACAACCCTTTGCCCTAACTTGTCGTGGTTCTTTCAAACTAAGTTCATTTCCGAGAGAAGAAGGCTCTTGGATACGACTCGTTGAAGCCAATTGGATACAACTCGTTGAAGCCAATTGGATACAACTCGTTGAACCATCTTTGCGAGCGCTCCTCATCAATACAATCTTCTTTTGACTAGATTCCAAAGCTTCTCGCACAATTTCACTTTCTTCTTCATCTAATACAGCCTCATCGATAACTGTACAAGCAAGTTGGAAGAGCCCTTGTCGCCTCACAAGAAGTGAATTGTTACATATTTCTCTCACATCATTACCGAAGTCATCCATCACCCTGCACGCTTTTGCTGCCTACATCCACCAAGATATACTCAGTAGGGAGTTCCCTAATACGCATTCGAAACAGGTACACCAACAGGTGCCGACAAGGAATTCCATCGAATTCAAACATCTTACAGCTACAACTAACACGGTTCGATGACTTGTCCACCAAAATCCCACGAATTCTCGCACCTTCCATTTCTTCTCTCTGAACATTCCACAAACACCGATGTTCATTCTCGCGTATGAACGTAACCACATACGCATTAATTTGAAAGATTTCCTCTTGAAACCTCTCAACTATGCTCCATGTATATATTTCACTCATTCTCCTTTCCATTGCCCACGAGGTTTTCAACAGAGGCTTCTCATTTACGTCTTTATGGTCCAAATCCAATTCATTATGTCGAATTTTGGCAAGTGCCTTATTGAATCGTGTCACAAAATCCATCATTAAATTTTCTTTGGACACATACCTCTTGAAAAACGAATGAGAAATTTCAGCCCGTTGACTACTAGTCATATGGGCAGAAAACATGTGGTTCTTACATGCGGGAACCCATCTATCACGAATTTCATACATGTCCTGCAACCATTTATTACTAGACAACCTAGAGTTTCCTACAATAGTTGCCCATCTTGCATCGAACTCTCCAGGTGTTTCAGAATTCCATATACAATTCTTCAACTCATCATAATGTTCCTTATACAACAGTGCACCCATTTTTTCAAAAAATTTAGTCACAATGTGCCAAATACAATATCGATGAAACGTATTTGTAAGAGCAGAAGCAATTGCTCTTGTCATCGCTGGATCTTGATCAGTTATGATCAATTTGGGTGGTCCACTTGGCATCGCTTTTAACCATTCATTGAAGAGCCAAACAAATGAATCAGTTTTTTCATCACACAAGAATGCACACCCAAGAAGTGTTGTCTGCCTGTGGTGGTTGACCCCCAATATAGGTGCAACTATCAACGAATATTTGTTTGTGTAGTACGTAGTATCAAAAACTACCATGTCCCCAAAATATTGATATGACTTTCTAGAGGTCGCATCTGCCCAAAAACAATGAGTCATTCTATCCTTGTCATCTTTCTCGAATGTGAACCTAAAGCTCGGATTCTTTTGTTGTTCCATCTCGAAATGCTCATACAACATGTTTGCGTCATGACCATGTACTACATTCTTCCTATCTCTTTTATCATTGTAAAGATCTCGTGGTAAAAATCCAACATTTTCAATACCCCACGCTTGCAACTCAAAAATACTCATTTGTTGGCAAGTTGGCACATTAGCAGCTGATAATTGTTCAGTTAAAGCTTTTTGTGCGGCTGATACTTGGCGATGAGAATTTAATAAATGCACCTTTCTTGGCGTTGTAAGCTCATGGTTATGACCCTCGACAAATTTTGATACAACAAATACTTCACCTTTTCTCATGACAGCAAGTTTTGCACCACACTTTTCTCTAGTTAAACCCCGACGCCGTCTAGTGGCCTTAGAATTTCTCCTCTCCCCTTCTTTAAAACAAATATACTCCTTCCTCATTACTTTACCATTCTCACCCAGCCGACTAGAATTGATTCGGACACTAAATCCAGCTTGTCTAGCATACTCGTTGTAAAATTCCCAAAAGTCGTCTAATTTGAGAAATTGTTGGTCAATTTTTGGTATCGCTTCATTTTTAACTTGAGGAGTGTAAATTTCTTGACAAGAATTCACAGATGATTGGCACAGTTGGGATGGTGACGGTGATACTGCTATGTCATCCAAAGATTGCATTCTAAAAATCAAAATAGAAAATAATTACTAACATGCAAACAAACATTTACAACAAATACCAATCGATGTGTCTCCCTTTATGCTATAATATGCAACAAATTTTTGAGAGAGGGAGAGAGATACCTCAGTGGTGGTGCTCGAAACAAGGGGGTTGGATTAACATTAGTTCGATCTTGTTCTTCCATTTTATCAAATTGTCAGCTACTTATGGATAACCTACCAATGGCAACCAATGGCAGACATTATTTCAAAGATTACAAAAAAAAAAATCAGTTTAATTGCCCTAGCATAAATACTAGAATTTTCCCTTTTCTTTGAGATCAAATAGTACAAATAGTAACCAGTTTAATTGCCCTAGCACAAATTATCATCTTTGATTTATAAAAAACAGTTCCAACTTCCAACATCAGTGAGGACATGTCCAGAAACTTTTTTTTCCCCATATTGCAAAAACAGATTCATTCGCTCGTATATCCGAGAATATACAAAATAATAACAGAGAACAAGAGAGAGAGAGAGAGAGAGAGAGAGAGAGACCTTAGGGCTGATATGGGCTTTGGATTTTCACCTCTGTGCACAAATCACAAAAATCCCTATTCTTCATTTAGGGTTTCGATAATCATAGAAAATGAGAGAGAGAGAGAGAGAGAGAACGAGAGAGAGAGGGAGACAGCTTACCTTCGGTCGTCGTTCGTCGTCTTTGCTTGGGTCGCTCGTATATCGTCTCCTTTGTTGTTAATCACAGAAATTAGCACCTAAAATGAGAGAGAGAGAGGGAGAGAGAACGAGAGATCGAAGAGAATGAGAGAGAGAGAGAGGGAGAGAGAGAATGAGAAAGAGACCTTAGGGCTAATATGGGCTTTGGATTTTTGCCTCTGTGCACAATTCACAAAAATCAGCCCCTATTCTTCATTTAGGGTTTCGATAATCATAGAAAACGAGAGAGAGAGAGAGAGAGAGAGAGAGAGAACGAGAGAGAGAGGGAGACACCTTACCTTCGGTCGTCGTTCGTCGTCTTTGCTTGGGTCGCTCGTATATCGTCGCCTCTGTTGTTAATCTCAGAAATTAGCACCTAAAACGAGAGAGAGAGAGAGAGAGGGAGAGAGAACGAGAGAGAGAAGAAGAGAACGAGAGAGAGAGAGAGGGAAACACCTTGGGTTGTCGTTCGTATACAGTCGTCATTCGTCGTGTCCGCGTGGGTCGTTCGTACACAGTCGCCTCCTTTTTCTCTTCTCTGGTGGGAATGAAATGGGGCAGAAGAGGGCTGGAGTGGGGAAATCCCTTTTTATTTCTCTTTTATTTCCACAGCCGTTGGATTGGATGGAGGAGATCGAACGGCCAAGACCCAAATCCGGACCATACTAAAATCCGGGCGACCGGATATGAAAACCACTGTGTGTACGTGTGTATATATATATATATATACACACACACACACACATACAGTCCAAATCCAATGAGGGATCCCTTACGGCCTTATGGTGCGGGACTCCCCTTTTCCGATCAAATTGCGACGATCCGAGCCGCTCAAAGTGTGCAGAACGTGATTTTAAGGGTACCCACGAGAAATTAGTAAAAAAATGATCGGGAAAGGCTTGATCTGAGCAGTTTTTTACTGAACCGTTCAATAAAAAACTATTCGGATCAAGCCTTTTTCGATCATTTTTTTTGCTGATTTCTCGCGAGTACCCTTAAAATCACGTTCTGATCACTTTAAGCGGCTCGGATCGTCGCAATTTGATTGGGAAAGGGGAGTCCCGCACGGTAGCACCGTGCCAGATCCCTCATTTGATCCGGACTGTGTATATATATATATACACAGAGAGAGAGAGAGAGAGAGGAGATTGAGAAAGATTTGATATAGATTTGTTAAGATTGGATTGGATCTTATTAGATATGATTAGGATAAGATTGGATAAGATTTTATTAGATATTTTATAGATTTTGTTAGATATTATAAGATATGATTAGATATTATAAGATTATAATCTAGATTTGATTTGATTCTTTAGATATGATCTAGATTCTTCTTCCATGAGTATAAATAGGCTTCACCCCTCCCATCCGCTCCGCACACGAAAATACATCACCAAGTAAGTAGAAAAAGGAAAGAGAGAATAGAAGGAGAGAAAGAGAAGAGGGAAAAATCTTGGAAGTTTATAAATAGTTAGTGATGTTTGAAGGTGTGGGCTACCACAGCCCTGGGTGGATCGGGCCGGCCCGAAAAATGTGTTTTTGATTGAAAAATTGAAGAGCCGCCACCTGGATTTGAGGTTTGCCACCCGAGAAACTGTTTTGATTGAAAATGATCGATTGAATTTGAAAACCAGAGACCCGTTAACGGTTAGGAAGCCACGTTACGAGAGGAAAAGGGTTTTACGACACCCCTCTTGCCCGACACGTAGTCGGTCTTTACTCAAAATTTGTGGGATTTTTACTAAATATATTTTGTTTCACATAAAGCATCTAGCACGCATCCCAGGATATATCAGATAAAGAGTGTATGCCAGTGCATATGTACAATATGTAACAAAGAAATGACACGAAATTAATAATAACAGAAAATGAACATTTTTCACTGGAATCACTCTTGAGCGCTCAGGAGTGGTCTCGAGCGCTCGGGAGTGTTGTGAACTCCTCCTGCAAATGTTAGTACTGAACAAAACAACTCATTTACTATTGATTCCTGTCAAACCAGAAGAGTAAAAGGGAAAGCACTCCTGAGCACTTAGGAACAATCCCGAGCGCTCGGGAGTGAGACCAATAGACTGAAAAACTTTTGTAGTCTCTTTTGCTCTTGTTGTTAAACCAAGATCAGGTGGCTCACCACCAGTATGAGAAACTGGCATGAGCCACTGATCTCCCTCAGATAGGAAAAACCAGAGGGCTTAGGCACAAAAATGAAATTTTATACCTCTTGTTTAAGCTTGAACTTCACTTCTTGATGGATTTAAGGGCTGTAATGGATTGAAAGCAGTAGGAGAAGATGAAATCTAGGATTCCATTCCTCTTTAGGATTTTTGTTTGATTTCCTTGAGAACTAGTAAACTTCCTTAGAAAATGAGGATTGTTTTGAAAACAAGTTTGAGATGATTTGGAGACTGATTTTTGGCAGCAAGAGGGGTAGTTTTTTTGGGAAAATTTCTTGTCCTTTGCAAGGAAGAACAAAAGTGTATTTATAGGGGGGGGGAGAAAACATGTTTGAATTTTGAAAATTTAAAGCAAATGAAATGGAAATTGGTTTTGGGGGGAAACATGTGCTGATAATATTTCTGCTGGCTCAGGCAAACCTCTGGCACCTGCAAGTTGAACTCCAAGTTTTGAAAATTTGAAAAAAACGTGGTCAAAGGTCAAGCTCATCATCCATTGGCCTGTCAGCACTCCCGAGCGCTCAAGAGTGGTCCTGAGCGCTCAAGAGTGTCTGCCCAACTTCAGAAAGGCGCCACGGACACTCTCGAACTCGGTTTTGGGTGTTTTTTGAAGTGTTGGAAAGCTTGTTGAGTCCTCTTTCTAACCCAATTGGTTGCATTCAAAATTATTTTTTAGGCTTATATGTGTGCCAATTTTACCCTCAGGGTGTCGAGAAAACTGATGGTTTTGGTTTGTAAAAGTCCAAGAGGCATCGTTCAAGCTTTAGCCAAGTCCTGTTTTGATTCCATTTCATCATTGGGGAGCTTCAAGGCCACAAATTAAGGATAATTAATAGGTCCAAATTGGCGTGTCTACAGAAGGGTGGATATTGGTATGAAAAAATATTTTTTTAAGGCATTGATTCGTGGACAAAACGGCTGGTCATATTTTGAGGTAATCCGAGGAGTATACGATATGCTTCCCACTTCCGGAATCCTTTCTTCACTCTTATCTTTGTACTCCTTTTGATTTTCTCGTGATATTTGTTCAATCTTGTGGATATCATTGGAAAGTGGAATAATTGGTATCGAATATGATGTTGTTGGATGAGTACTATAGAACTGTTTAGTACAGGGATCGAGTGAACTCATGCACCAATAGTCTATCCAATAGCCAGAATGGGTCGAGGATGACTTGGTGAGGAAGGTATTGGGGGAGTGTCACTGGTCATGTACTGAGGATAACATGGTATGAGGTCCTTTGTGACTGTTGTTTCGACTTAGTGGTCGATTATCGTTTATTGATTCCACTTATGAGCTTTGTTATTCTGTTGTATCATATACTTCCCGGATAATTTTTTTTAGGTGTGGAGCCGGATTAGAGGAAATTGAATCGGAGCATCTAAGGATTAATTCGGAGAGGTCTTGGAAGAGTTGATAATTTTGGAGTATCTAGAAGATTATTTAGAAGGCGGTTTAAGTTTATTTTTGGTGATGTAATTTATTTATGGAGAAAATAGGGGCCTAGAAGTGTTTGAAATACAGTGTATTTTGGAGTTTATTTTTAGAAAATAGCGGGGCGTAACATAAACCAAGATCCAAACCAATATTTACAGATAATGAATTTGGGGAACCAAACCAATCCACAAAAGCCATAGAACCAAACCAATCCAAACCATTAAATTTCGGTTCCATGATTTCGGTTTTAAATCACGGTTTGCTTTGAATTATGCTATCATCTTCAGGAAAAAAAATTAAAGTACATAAAATTATGAACATAAATTAAAAGCAGAATACCAACAATTGTCACAAGTCTTAAACTAAGAAAATGAATTAACGGTCAGTCATTAAAATGAACCAACTAAGAATACCAACTACAAACATCTTGGCAAGAAAGGAAAACTAAATATTGCGGTGGATTGAATAGGATCAATAAATTAGGAAAGTATTTGGCTAAGGCTCCCCATATTTATTTGTTGATTTCATAATTAAATTATATATATAATGTATTATACGGTGCGGATCGGTTTGGAACCATGACCATAAACGTGAATCCACAAACTAAACCATATAAGGTACGGTTTCTAATTTTTTTAAATCATGACCAAACCATACTACTAAAAAACTAAACCAAACCTTTCGGTTTGAATTGGTTTGGACTAGATTCGCGATTTGACGGATTTTTTGCTCACCCCTAGTATTGTATGTTTGTGGATCCAAAAAAATGTATTGGATGTTTTTGCCATTTCTTTGGTTTTAGCTTCTGCCTATGATTTCGCATAATTAGAATTTTTTTTTTCCTGCTAAATTGTACAAGGGTGATATTTATGTTTTCAAAATCTTGTGATGTGCGGTTATTTTTTGATTTAGTAATATCTAAGGGCTGCTTTTGAAATCTTATAATGTTCGGTATTACTACTATAGAATTTCCTCGTTGATGATGAGTACTTGTGTTTGGTTTAAAAATGTGACTTATCTAGTTTATACTGTAATTTATTTGCAAAAATTCATATAGGGTCCCATTTTGTATTTCCATTGTAGGCTTCTAAAAAATTAGAGCCGACCCTGATGGCCGACGTACCAAAAAATATATCTCAGGCTATATATCGCAATCCATGACAACGTCCTTCTGCGCTTGGATTGTTTTTTATTTATTTTTTGATCGGCAATGAATTTTATTAAAACTCGATAAAGGGTACATCGAGGGTTTTTAAAAGTCATATCCAAGCCTCATTAGGAAGATGAGAACAAGGAAAATGTCAAAAGCTAGGAAAATGACAAAAAAAGGAAATTACATCCAACAGGAAATTGAAACCGGTTCTCTCAACAGAGAATACATCTTGATATTGAAGTGACAGGCAAGTTCTAATATATCCAAATTCTTGGTTATTCCACGATTTGAGCTTCTTCTATATCTCCTTGAGCTTCTTAAATATTTGGCAGCCTGCCCATCCATAGGTTACAGTCAGATTCATTCACTGTTGGGAAGTAGTATCCCATAGGTTCTTGATCCAATTGGTTACTAAAATGGGCTTCTTCATCTTGGGCTTTAGCACAAGAAGTTTCACTTTCAGAAAGTTCCTCTGTTGATGAGCCGTTGGAGTCTTGAATAAAGGAGTCCAAGTCGTGTGAAGACGAAATTGAATTTGAACCATTATTGGTTACACCTGCATCTGGGGCTAATACACCAGCCGACTTTGGTAGAAGAGAATTATGGTTATTCTCAATTGGTGTAATAATTGTTGCTGCTACCATGCTTGTTTCTGTATCGGGAAGTGCTTTCCTCATCTGGCTTGTCTTGGGGCTTTGAATGTGATCATCATTAATTTCCACATGTTCCACCTCATGCTCCACATCATGTTCAGCATCTGCCATGTCCCCTTTTAGTTGGTCCTTGCTGGCATCCAAGTCTCTACCTCCTCTGTCCACGTCATCGTCTTCCCTAACCTGTCTCGAACCAGAGCTGTAAAATTTCTTGCTTGAACCCACTGTTCTGAATGTCTCTCTTCTTCTTCCTCCCTTATAACATAAATCTTTGCTTCTATAATCAGTTGAATCTTCCCTTCAATTCTTTAAGAACTCTCAGTTGCAATCAGAAATCTCCCTTTTTCGAAAGATTTTTCTTTTAGTGTATTCTCATCAACTTCTAAAAAAAGGCCCCATTTGCTACCAATAGCTCTGAAAGAGGGAACATTCCACGCGTTGAGGGGCATTCCATAACAGGCTACCCAAGCAAAACGTTCATCCTTTGCATGTTCCCCATTCCATGGTTTCAGTTCTTCAAACCAACACGTTGGCCATTTTTTGCT
This sequence comes from Rhododendron mucronatum var. ripense, assembly GCA_019656295.1. Taxonomy (NCBI): domain Eukaryota; kingdom Viridiplantae; phylum Streptophyta; class Magnoliopsida; order Ericales; family Ericaceae; genus Rhododendron; species Rhododendron mucronatum. The sequence continues at coordinate 2,054,443 of BPLT01000041.1, forward strand.
GATAATTTCATCTCTGATCTCAGACTGAAAAGTTAGTATCAAGAATCTACCACCCATGGGTTTGATTTGTTCGTTGCTAACATTCTCCTTCCTAAAGATTTCTTCCATTTCTGATGCCGAGCTCAGCCTTCTCATCTTCCCGACCGCACTCCGGAACAACCAGCCATTACCAATTGGTTGAATTTGAATACTACCACGAAGTTCCTGTTCCTCTTGGATCTGATTACCCCTTACTTCTCCTTGCTTGCTTGACTCTGGATTTCCTTTCCTTCTCCAAACTTCTTTCCCCCTGTTTTGAATGGTTGCTCTGAGGTTGGTGTTCCTTTTCGAATTTGGAATTGGGGCCAATTTTCCCCCATATCCTTGCTTCTGAGTGTTTCCTTTCCTCTGATTAGTGTTATCCCGCTTTTTCCTTTTGTTTTGGAGCCTTAACTTGTTTTGATCTCTGTTCTCTTGCCATTTCGTGAGATTTCCGTTATCTTCTTTTTGCCAAGATCCCTTATTACTGTGTAGTGTGTACTCTACCTTGATCCCTTTCACTTCTCCTGAGAAACTTTGCCTTCGATACTATTAGATTATGCTCCCATACCCATCTTCCGTTTGTCTCTGCTTCAGCAAGCTCTGCTGTGTTCAAACTTTACGAAGCCAAATCTGTGGCCTGTGATCTTAGGTGCCGTTCCAGATTAGGTTCTGTTTAGAACAGTACTTTTTTTTGGTAATGAACAGTACAAAAAGTAACATCCGTTCCACTTTTTCCCGCAAAGTTCTTTTTTAAAAAAGTAATTGTTGTACTGACCATATTGTCCTTCCACTTCACCGTAGTTTGGGTTGCTGACAAAATGGGGGAGGGCAGTATTGTCATTTCACGCATGAGGCTGGGGGAACAGAGCCCAAAACGTCGTCGTTTTGGTCAAACATTCTTAAAAATAGGAAGTTTCACAAATCTGGAACATACCTTGTTTTTGGACAAAAACAAAAGAACTTTTTCCAAAACTGGAACAGCCCCTTACTCTTCTTCTCAAGAATGAAGGACTGTGATTTTTCCGAATCTGGAGAAAAGATTGTGTAACCATACTCTTCTAATATTATCTGGGTGATTATCGACGAAAAGGGTTGAGTTTCTTTGAAGCTCTCTCTCTCTCTCTCTCTCTCTCTCTCTCTCATAGTGCATCCGTCCCTGTGTACGTCCAACGACCCAACCTGCGCTTGGATTGTTATCAATTAAGTGAAACATGGGTCAATCATATTACCTATGTTTTATTAATATTGTTGCAGTTACGAGGGTATTGGTAATGCCGTAGGATTAGGGATAGAAATTCATAATGAGTAGTTTTCATAAGGGAGGTGTTTATTTTTTTGATAGGCAACAAAATTTATTAGAACTCGACAAAGGATACATCGAGGAGGCCAAAACTCCAGATACAAGAAGACCTTGGAGCTAAAGAAGGCCAAAAGAAAGAAAAGAAAGGAAAGGAAAAATGCATCCAATGAGACATTGAAAAACCCACAGTAAAGACCTCCTAATTAAATGGGCCCCGCATAGGAGGATTAAACTTCCAGAACAATACCTCAAACTCAGCCAACAGAGCAGCAATGCAGCAGAGCAACATTAATAAATCACAGGCATAGTAACGCGCGTTGAAACCTTGCCAAAGAGGGTAATCCGCCTTGGAATAAAGCAATACGTACATGTGATATTGTGATTACCCATAACCATGACAACTGATATAGCAATATCGATCGGCTAAAGATAAGGGCGGCTCTTAGCCCTCCCAAAGTGGGAGTTGAAAAGAGGTACAACCAAACTTAGGAATTCATACAACCAGAATATCAGCAGTTTGACTACCGTTCCCCAGCTTAACAGCAAACATTCTTGAACCTCTTAGCCCTCCAAAAATTGGAGTTGAAAGAGTAATCTCTGCATCTGTGCTCTAACCGTAGTAAGTTGGTTAGACCAAAGTTCTTGGTCCTCCAAGAAGTCTGAGAAGAGCATTAAAATCAGTCGAATAACTCCTTGAAGATGTTAATAACAAGAATTTTCAGAGCCGCAAACTCAAGCTATATATAGAAATTTCAACATTGTGAAACAGCAGTCCAGCACTTTTTTTTGGGTAAATAGTCCAGCACTTTGACATCCACACCTCATCAAAACCATTAAGCTCAATTAAAACAGCGCCTGACCTCATAAGGGAGGTGTTAATTCAACCTCCATATTTGTTTTGCACCGGATCAGATAATGGAATCAATAATGACATGTCAGTATTTTTCTTTCCACCCTTCAGAGAGAGAGAGAGAGGGAGAGAGAGAGAGTTGTCATAGGTAAGAAGTAGCATGGGCATCACGGCCGGCAAATGTACAAACAAGAGGTAGAATAAGATTAGTAATAACACCTTCCACATCGGAGCTGAGCAACTTTTCTTTCCGTTGTTGTTCTTGTTGTTTCTGTGTTTTTTGTTCTTATTTTGTTGTATTTGTTGTTTTTCGGCCTATGGACCGAGCAATTTGTATCTGATTTGTATCAATATAAATTGCATTTTCTTTCCCCAGAAAAAGAAAAAAAAAACACCTCCCACATGGGAGGGCTAATCGCCATTTTATCTAATCCCCTCCAACTCAACTCGCAATCCCCCATCTACAATTGTTATCCGAAATGCCCAAAGTATATGATAACAATTTTTCGAATTTGAAATTCGTATCTAGCATCTCTTTAGTATTCGTAGTTTTCTACGGAAATGAAATATTTCTGCGATATCTTTGCTTACCTTTTGTATTTCGATAAATCTATTTTTATTGTTAGATTTATGTACTAGTTGTTAAATTGATTTGGTATATCTTTCGTTTTTCTTAACAAATAGTTGTGCGTTTTGTACAGCTATTTTTCTTAGATCTATTATTTTCGCAGTAGGAATTCTGAATATAAAAGGGGCGCCGATGTCCTCCATATATATATGCGTGTGAGATTCTAACACATATGTATGCATGTGATTCTAAATTTATAATGCATATAGAGATGCTGAGTGATAAGCAGCATGTACCGGATCTCATGCACATGTATGTACTTATCTACAGAACATGGATAGGTACTAGCGGATTACCATGCCAGCTACACTCTGCAACAAATTTTTTTTAGCTCACTTAACTTTTGCCTGATGACCTTTCAACCTATTAAAAAGAATATAGAAATATTTTGAAAAATCTTCAAATTTATTTTGTAATTATAATTTTTATATTTAATTCTAGACCCAAAAAAATCACTCTGATGAAAAGATACAACCCAATTACGTAGAAGGTTGAATGCTTGGGTACACTCGTATAACCCGTGTCTACAGAAACTTATTAATTGCTCTTGAAGCCTCACACTGGCAGCACCACAGCTTGTTGTGGGTGTCCAAGCGAACACCGAACATAAAATTTTGTAAAGACAAAAAATTTGATATTTAGGTTTGCCCACTACATTGAATACCTACCCAATTAATTTTGAACACCCTACGCAATTAATCTTGATCAGAATAGTTTATTTTATTCAAATTTATTTGTTAGGAGACCATGCAAATATTAAGTTCTATTAGATATCATAAGTGCTTGATATGTACATCTATTTTGTTGGGTTAAAATTCTCGAGCGAGAATTGAATTTTTAGATCAAGCACTTAATGATATGTAAATGAGTTGAATTGTTGTATGGTCTCCTAATAAATCAATTTGAATAAAACGAATAGTTATGATCATCAAATCGACACCCGAAAAAGGTCTCATTCAAAATGAGGTTTTTTTTTTTTTCGGCCACTTATAATGCAAATTATGCAATGGGAGATGAGTGAATGAATGATTGATTGGTTGCATTCAGTGAAAAAGATGTATTTTGTATCATTAATTATGAGGTCATTATGCAACGGTTTTAGAATATGAAAACTCGTCGGGACAATTGTAATGTCTTATGTATTTTGACTATTTTCATGTTTTTTCGTCTGACAGTTGATATTATAGGAGTATCCAATTTTATTTTAATTTATTTTACCTTTTCTTGTTATTGTTATAGAGCTTGTGTAGTTTTTTGCATTTTCTTGAAAACCCTGCTAAAAAATTCTAGAGCTGCCACTAAAGCACGGCCACGTGATAAAGTGTAAGGACCCTACTTGAATGTATGGTAATGAAGACTTCTAGAGCACCTTAATTCTCATATTTGTGCTTGGGTTTGTGATCGGCCATAAGTCCCCTTTGGAAATGTAGACTTTAATTTAGAAATTATTTTAGGAACCGGTGCCACCCCCCTTGGGCAAAATTTTTGGTTAGTGTGGTAAAAAATTACATTCATATGTAAGTTATTGCCAAGCAAAAAAAAAGTTATTTGAGTTATTGTTGCTTGTCAAAAAAAAAAAAATGTAAGTTATTGTTTTATTTTGCTAACCTAAAGATATAATCCAATTAAGAGGCTAATTATAAGGTGTATATATATGCTGACAAATATAATGTAATTTATAATTGATCCCAAAAGACTTATTATATTTCGAAAAAGATGCAAGAGGGTCACATTCATAATGCTATCAACTCTAAAAAGAAGAGAATACTTTGAGTTTTTAAAGATTTTTTGTAGGTCAAACTAACAAAATTTGACTGGAAAGTATCAAATATAATCCTTGTGTGAAATTAGATTTGACCTCTGTAGACCTCACACCCACACCCTAAATAATTGTACCCTTGTGTCATTTTCCCTCCCTCGTAATCCAGAGGGGAGAGTGAAAACCTTTTAATTAGCCTTCTCACTGTCTTAGTGTGTTTTTTTTTTTGTAAAAACTGGATGTTGCATAATTGATCCGGTCAATTTATGCGTACTTGGACAAAATTCAAGACTTTATATTCAGGTAATGACGAATAAGATCCAGTGACTCTAACACTTTTTACTACTAGTAGTATCTAAAGTCTTAGTTTGCACCGTGGTTATACAAAAACAATGACATGTTTTTCTTTTTTGTAAATCAGACTTACATTTTCTTTCTTTCTTTCTTATTTCTTTTTTCAATCTAATCAAGGAACTAAGGGAATTAAGTAGATAGCGATCATCGTGTAATTTATTTGTTCTACTATTCTAGTACATAAAAAGGGATAGGCAATTGGCGTGAATGGATTTTTGAAGCCCGATCATCTTTTGTATCTCCTTTTTAAAAATTTTTTTTTATCATCTTCTGTTATCTCCTTTTGTGATTCTCTTATACGTACATCCTCATACCATAATAATCCGAATGATTTTGAACAAGGAGAGGTCAAAGGTGATCGATCACAAGTTAGTCTGATCGTAGCTAGTTTGGTGGAGGAGGCATAAGAGTATTTAGATGGAATTTTTTTTTCCCCTTAAAAAATCAGCAGTTGAATATGAATAGAATTTGCATTTGGCAATTCCCACTCTAGCATTAACACACAAAATATCGAGGGACTGGAGGGAAGAGCAATAAGATAATTACAAGGAGAAACGCATTTCGGGTGTGTTTAAACCTATTGCTAGTCATTCACATATGCTTGATAGAAGATATTTATTGCATTCTCGAACAACATTGGTAAAATATTTGTATCATTTCCCACATTGTAATTTTTAGAGCAATATAGGCTTGTAACCAAGTGGGGCATTAGAGTAGTTAAATATTGTTGCAATTCCTCAATATCTAAAGTTTATGTATTCTAGCATAGTCTTGTGGCTTATGGGTAGGTAGCAAATTCAATGCAAAGAAAGTAATTTGGTTCAGATAGAGACAACCTTGCACGTATATACTAGAAATTGGTGACAAGAAACAATTACTTTTTGCTCATATGCTATTGAAGTCCCACTTAACATGCGCGTAAGTCTTATAATACATTTAAATGAGAAAATTCTCGTGATTGAAACAAACTAAAAAAACCTGAGGAACATAAACTTGGAAAAAAAAATGCAGAAATTGAACAACAAACTAGCATGCGTAACGCGTACCCAAAACAATATGCAGCATCACAAAGTTGTAGTCTCGACAGATACCTTCAAGACCCATCAAACCTTAAGCACCTACGAGGGAAGAAGGAAAATTAGTTATTGAAGAAGTTTGATGGGAGAAGATAATCACTTACGGAATGTTTAACTTTGATCGAAGATGCAGCAGCTTGAAAATTGGGTTGGTTTGTGCACATAATTGGATATACGTAGAAAAATGCTATCATATACACAAATTTTTAGTAAAAGAAAGGAGGAGGAAAACACAACCACATCCCCCTTTTGATAGATGCAGAGATTATTCAAGAACTTGCCTCATTGAAGTTACGAAAATGAGATTTGTTCCTACTTTGTTGTCTCTTCACTAGTGTTCAGAAAAAATACTTAGTTAACTGAGGTTCTAGGTGAATTTATTGATTCTCAAGTTTGAATTAGAAATGGAAATCCGATGTTTTGTTCATAGTTGAGTGCAGAATTGTGGTGGTTTTAGTGCCAAATGCAGGTTTTTTCCTCTAGTACGTAGTTATTGGAATGTAAAATGGGTCATACCTGTACATGATCAAGCTGCAATACAAGCTCTCATTCCTCTGCGTACACCAACTCCGAGAAGAGTGTTCTTGATGACATGCAACTGAGTAACGATTTCTTTGATATCCGGTCGATCACTTGGTAGTTCTTCTGAACAAGCTATTCCCACTTTAAGAATTGAAGTCAAACACTCCTGAACTTCGTGAATGCTAGCTGGGCTTTGATTCTGAGAGCTGTTGATGCTTGATGACGGCGGATTTTTCAGACGGGACGAAAGTAAGGTAAAAAATGGATAAAGGGGTAACGCTCACCACCCAAGTTAGGGAACCAACGGGATACAGATATCACCACCCGAGGGTTTAACGAGGGATACAGGGCGTAGGGATCGCTCACCACTCAAAGGAATCCACCTAAGAGATACAGAAACGATGAACAAGAAGAATTATCTTCTCACAAGCCAAAGGCTATTTTAATTCAAACACACTCTCCACTTTTATTTCATTCATTAGATCAACTATTTATAAGCACACTTGGAACATCCCTCCAAGCATAGGAAAAGAAAACAAATAACATTTCCAAGATGATCATTAATAAGACTAAGACTTTGACTACTAAAAACTAGGGTGACTCTTGAAACTTAAAAAGAACACTTGGAAACTTTAAAAGGACTCTTCGATCGACGCAATGACTTCTTGAATAATTTCTTGGACTTTGACCGACATCACTTGAGCTTGCCTCTCCCATTACTACTTGTTGAAACAATGTTGGATCAGCAATGTTTGCTACTTGTTCAGCCATAGCCATCTCAACAAAGTTGTGGAGAGTCAGACTACCCTCGAACATGGCATCTGTCGGTCTCTTCCCTGTGAACATCTCCAATAAGAGAATACCGAAACTGTACATATCACCCGACGTTGATACTTCATTTCCCATGCCATACTCTACAATCCATCCATCATAAAGATAAGAATATTGCAAATCTACTTGATAAGCAACCTCTCAAAGAATAGTAAATAAACTTTAGCAAACAATTCTTAGATGGATAATCCTAATTTTATGTCTCGAATAAGACTACAAAGAGTTGTGTCGACTTCTTTGCTTCTTGCAAGATCACGAATAACAACATTTGGTTTTGCCTGTGCCATCTAAAATCCCTAATTTGAATCACGCTTGATTGGTTCACTATGAATTTTTTGGGTAAATGTATATTTCATTAAAAAGCCCAAACATAACGTACAACAAAACCAAGGCTCCTACCCCAGCATACAAGAAGGAACCCTTAATTACCAGAGCATCAAAACAAAGAGAGCTAAATTTTCTTAGTAGCCATTACCTAACCATAAACTTATCAATTACCCTTATATTTGTTGTAGGTTTGTGGTACTCACGTAGTAAATTAAGAAATTAAAAAGTCTCAATTTTCTGGAAAAGGAAAGATACTAACAAAAACCTGAGGAGATAGTGGCTATGTTCGTTTGAGTGTTTGCCTTTGCTTTTATTTTGTTTTCCAATAATTACCCTACTTCTTTTTCCAATCATTACCCTATTTCTCCAATTATTACTTTCTCATCTCTCTCTATCTCTCTCCAATCATTACCCTAGCTTATCTCCAATCATTACCTTATTTCTCTCTTCACCCACTACCAAAACTAAACTAAACTAAACTCTCAACCAGTGTTCTTTGAATGCCGGTACTAATTCATGTAAAATGAACTAGGAATATATACTAGCTCTACTCTACTCTAAAATTTAAAAAAAAAAACGTGGGTACAATTGTTGGTTATTTATTTTTTAGGCTAATATGTCTTGGCTATAACAAAGAAAGAAACTTCCTCCATCTCCATTTCAAGAAACAATCTAGACAATTTCTACTTAGCTCAACTCTAATACTTTTGAAATAAGATGATGCAGTGGGAAGTAAAACATAAGAACCAGCAGCTTTACTTCTGTGTAGGGGTTACCAGACTCAAAGGAGAAGTGAATTAAATCTAAAACCGAAGGAAGTGAAGGAGAACATAAACACGAAATGAGTCTAAGGGATACATTTACCTGGAGCTGCATAACCAGATGACCCACGTAAGCCAATAGAACTTGATTGATTTGCAGAAGCAATACATGTCGCATCTACAAGGAATCTTGCTAACCCAAAATCACCTACATGTCCAACCATTTCATCGTCAAGAAGAACGTTGCTCGGTTTCAAGTCACAGTGAACTATTGGTTCTGAGCAATGGTGGTGAAGATAAAAAAGTGCAGAAGCAACATCAAACGCAATATTTAACCTCTCTAGAAGGTTTAAACTCTGCGCCTTGTTGTGTGCATCATCTTCTTTCTCATTTGGATGCAACCACTCCTCTAGGCTCCTATTGACCATGAAATCGTAAACCAGAGCCTTGAACTCGTCACCTTTATAGTCAACACTTGAACATGCGGTGAGGACATGTACAAGATTTCGATGTCTGATGCTCCTTAAGGCCTTACACTCGGCAATGAAACTCTTGGCAGCTCCCCGGGATTGAAGGTTTAATACCTTCACAGCGACTAGTTTTTCACTTTGATCAAGATCAAGAATTCCTTTGTACACCGAACCAAAACTACCCAAGCCGATTAGATTGGCTGAAGAGAACCCATTGGTCGCTTTTAAAAGACTCCGGTAAGACAACATAGGAAATGAGTGGCCAAAAAAGCTGAAAGATCGTACCTCTGTTTTCTTTTTAAACCAATGAAGATACACGAAATATATCATTAAAAGTAGACATACAAGCCCAAAGGACGATGGGAGTACCAACTTCACAACGTGAATAAATTTCTTCCTTGCGAATCCCTTGGATTGGCAATTGCGTAGTTTTAAATCAGGTATACCACCACAAAGCTTCTTGTTTCCCTCCATAGAAATAGCTGCCGCAATCGTAAATATGCCTTGTTTTGGTACTTCTCCATTAAAATCATTGAATGATATATTTAGTTTTTGTAAGAAATGAAAGCCCTCTAAATAGTCTGGGATTTTTCCCGAGAAATCATTCATAGAAATGTCTAGATCCTCCAAGCCTCTCAATTGACTCAAAGTTGATGGAAGGACTCCCCAGAACTTGTTGCCCTTCAAATTAAGAGATGCCAATTTCACACAACTACCAAGGCTGCTTGGAATATTACCAACCAACATATTCTCAGAAACATTTAGTGTTTCAAGATTTTTTAAAACCCCGATTTCCATGGGGATGACACCAGTCAAGTTGTTATGAGATAGGTCTAGAGAAAACAATGATGAGAGACTAACAACTCCTTTGGGTATAGTGCCACTAAGATTGTTTTTGGCGAGCGTAAGGTTCAGCAACATCTGGCATTTGCTCAAACTTGATGGGATGCTTCCCTGAAGATTATTTTCGGATAGATCTAGAGTTAGTAACAAGGATAAGTTTCCGAAAGAGGACGGGATGTCACCATAGAATCTATTACCTCCGATAAACAATTGATGCAGGTCTTGAAGCTTCCCAAAATTAGCAGGAATGTTACCTGTCAAATGGTTGTTCTGTGTTTCAAGTAGCTGCAAATTTACCAGATTCTCGATCCCTCTTGGGATGCTCCCATACAGGTTATTGTCCCCCAAGTATATGGAACTAAGACGAATGGAGAAATTAGTAATTACTCCAGGAAACACGCCTCCAAAACCATTGCTGCTCAGCTCGAACGCATTCAACTCGGTGGCATTGATCAAAGAGGAGAGAAAGCTCAAGTCATCCGCTTTCCCTGTTCCTAGATGATTAAAACCAGCACTAAACCACTTAAGATTACGCAGCTTATCCAAAGAAGGCATTTTCCCACTAAGGTTGTTGTTTCCTAGCCCAAGGTAATATAGATTGGTGGCATTAGATATTGAACTAGGAATGGATCCAGTCAACAAGTTTGAATCGACTCCAAGGAACTCGAGATTAGGAAGTGAAGTTCCCAGGTTCAAGGGAAGAATCCCTTGGATTTGGTTCCCTCCGATGTCGAAAACCGTAATGGAAGAGATATTAAATAATGAGGAAGGGATTGTACCGACGAACTTGTTCACCCCTAACGCAAAAATTTCCAAGTTTGTCAATCGGCCTAGACCATCTGGTATCTTCCCACCTATACTATTAAAGGTTGTTAAGAGGTTTATTAGAGATGATAGATTACCAATAGTTGGAGGCATACCTCCTGTTAGATTGTTTTTTCCAACATACAATCGCTTGAGTTTAGATAGGTGACCGAGCTCCGTTGGAATTTTTCCCGTTAGCCTGTTTGCAGTAAACTCAAGGTCAACAAGATTAGAGCAACGAGAGAGATTGGCTGGAATTTCGCCAGTAACTAAATTATTATACAGTGTTATGAATTTCAGTCTGCGTAGGTTGCCAATTTCTTGGGGGATGTTATGGCTCAAGCTATTGTTTTTCAAGCTTAAGACCATAAGGAAACTTAAATTTCCAATGTGAGGCGAAATGGGCCCTGTTAGTTTTGAATAACTAAGGATTAACCTTGTGACCCTTTGGTGTCGACGGCCACATGTTACACCAACCCATTGGCAGAAGTGGACGGATCCATTCCAAGAGCTCAGTACCCCGAGGGGATCGCTGGTGATCTCGGCCTTGAATGCGAGTAAGGCCAGTCGGTCGGTCTCGTTCCCGTAGTGCACCGAGTCGGGTACTGAACCCACAAGCAAGAAAAGAACAAAAAACATGAACAGAAAAGGGGAAAATGAAGGCGGCGGTAACAGACCCATGTGTTGGTAAGGTCTGCGGTGGATTGGATTTTGCTGCTTACTTTGTGTTGAATCTGAAAAAGAAGAAGAAGAGGCTGGTGCAAGGAAATTGGAAGTGAACGCTGAAATTTTCTGGTGGAGTTGTTTGAATGGGATGTTGGGTTGAGCTAATTAAGCTTGCACTTCTCCAAGTGGTGGAGCCCTTTGTTTTTTCCTTTCGTGTTCACCTATCAGAAATTGATGGGGAAAAATTATTTCTGAGTTTTTGGGGCGAAATGAAGTAAACGAAAAAGAAATTTTTTGTTATTTTGAGCATTCTTTGGATCAATAAATTTTTCAGTGTCGAGTGGGTACCAAGTGGTCCCAGCTCGGCACATCCGAGCCGTCCATTTCTGTTTTGGATGGCTCGGATTTGGAGAGAGAAAGAGGAGAAAGAGTGGAGGGGTGAGAGGAGAGAAAGGGTTTCAATCTAGGCAGTCCAACACACTTTTGGACGTCCCGGATGGGTTGCTCGGGCACCATGTGGGCATGGTCATGTGGTACCGAACCGGTACTGAAAAATTTCCTTTTTCGATCAAAGAATTTTGTCAGGAGGTTAAAAAATTTGTTCAGAGCTTCAGGAACCTGGTATAAAAACAAGATTTTCTACAAAACCTTCCTGACTTTTTGGCACGGCCTATTTTATTATTTGCTATTAATCGTGAAAAGATTTGCGTCGAATTTTTACACCACATCGTTCGTCTCGATGAGAGGAATAAAAAAAGTATAAAAATATGGAAAAAAAAATAATATAAGGCGGCAAAAAAATCCAAAAGTTTACTCTATATTTTTAAAAGAAAACTAATTAAAAAAAACATGCCATATGGGTCAGAGAAGCCCTAAAGAAAGTATGGCATGTGTATTTGGGTGTCTATTTCTTGCCAACTTCGTTCGTGCTTAGGAAAGTATACACAATCGGTCGCCTTGGACATGCATTCTTGACAATGATGATTTTCTCCAAATATTCTTCTTAAATTTGTTGTTATTATCACTCAAGCTTATAAAATCTTTTCCTTAAAAAAAATCCACATAAAATAGACCTATTTGATTAAGTCTTGACGGGAGGTGGGAAAAGCAGCTCTCATTTCTTATCTAATAATGTGGTGATAACTTTATCTTTCCTTTAGTGCATGTTTAAAAAAAGCAATTGACTCAGACCTCGAGTCCATCCATTTGGCCCAAGTCAGTCTTCGCTGAAATTGACACCAGCTGTTGAATATGTTGGATCCGGTTTCTCTGCATTATAAGGATGTACGGTACCCTCTAAATCGTTCATATTAACAACCAATGGTTAAAATTTGTTCAATCTATTACGGGTAAAAATCTTTTATTACCGGTATGAGATTGAAAACAAATCTGAACTATTAAAAACACTATCCGACGATAGCGATCACTTGAACCACATCTCTGCAGTCTACACCTAGACTGCACGCACACAAGCCAAATTCTTACATCTTATAATCTATAATGTTTTAGGTGATTTTGAAATTTTTGTTTAATAGTACAAATCTTACCAATTTAAAATCCGGTAAGGATGGAATGAGGGTTAAAAAATGGGAACGAAGAGAGTACATTGTTTGTGATCCCCACCAGGTGGTATGCATAGCGTTACAACAAATCTGCCTTCAAAATATTGTTGAGGTACTCGAGCAAGGTATAACATCTCTTGGGGCAAATTCAACCAATATAACCCAAACGTGTTTGGCTATTCTGGGGTAATTTCCAACTCAGTGGCGTCAGGAGACCCCACTTGCCATAACGTAGTCAAACTGGTAAAGTTTTACTCCACTAACTTTGCTTATAGAGAAATTTTTCGGTGCCGGGTGGGTATATCCCACGTGGTATCCTCTCGGCACATTCGATCGTCCAATACACTTTTGGATGGCTCGGATTGAAACATTTTCTCTCCTCTCACCCAACACTGACTCTCTCCTTTTTTTCTCTCTCCAAATCCGAGTAGTCCAAAAATGCAATGGATGGCTCGGATGCGCCGAATGGGCACTACGTGGTGTCCACCCGACACTGAAAATTTTTCCGTGCTTATAGGTATTACAAATTTTAATTGTTGATCGATTAAGTTGTGTTGTTCGCGGTGCTCCTTTGCACAGATTGTGCAGCAGTTGTCTCCGTTGGGAATTAATAAGAACTCGATTCAAGGTGATTCGTTTCTAAGTTGGTGGGACAATGTGCTGGTGGAAAGGAATAGCTTAAAAGAAGGAGGTGTGGGCAGCTGTGGGATCAATTGTTTGGAGAATCTGGAAATGCAGGAACGATGTCGTCTTTAACGATAAAATGTGGAGACCGGATGAAGCTTGCACTACTGCTATTAGGGAGGGAAACGAATGCTTCGTCCGTCAATATATTGAAATATGATCACCCCAAGCGTATGGTAAATACGTCATTTGAAGTAAAATAATCCGGAAGACCGAGATCGTACCCAAGGGAATATTTAATATGACTTGAATGGATTTGTAAATGTAAGCAAGGTTTTCAGCCTTTCGACAGCCAACTTTGTTTTACTTTATGTGGTGGAAATTAAAAGGTTAAATTAAACAGCGAATTAACTAAGATAAAAGGATGGCTAGGTCTAGGAATTCCTAACACCTACGACTCAAGTCAAATCACTTTTCTCACCCGATTACACGATTTGAGATACTCAACTAAGGTTCTCAACCTGGAAGATACATGGTTCGATTACCAAGCTAACTCTAGAATTCATTTAGCAAACGCCTCGTGCGACAAAGCTCCAAACATCATGTGTGGCAAGTAGGCAATGCTCTTGCCTACACATGATCAAGGATGTTAATACCTTAGCAATATGACAAACAAACCCGAACTACACATCAATTTTCGAACCAAAGATGCAAACTTTATGTTGAGAAAAGTAATTTTAACTCAAGCTATGAGGTGTTAGTCACCCCATGACCTAACCTTGAAAAACTACTCACTCATATCTATAGAGATAAAAGCAAGCAAAAATCTGGCTAGCATATCGAAATAGCAAAACATGAAATAAACTAGAGATATAGATAGATCGGAGGAAAAGCTACAACTTTAATGACGGCAAAAACAATAAATCTAAATTAACTACGGCAGAAAATTAAAGATTCAAAACTGGAAAAATGAAGAACAATTCAAAAAGCAAGTAAATCCCATTCTAGATCTAAAAATAGGTGCATTTCTGTCCAAATCGTGCAATAGTGACATAATGGGGTCTTTATACTGCCCCAATTACGTAAATATTCCCAAAGATGCCCTAAAAATTCTGCTCTGAAGGCCCTCGGTATCGATACCTCTACTGAGTTGGTATCGGTACCGAACTCATTAACTGCCGCCTCTAAGCTCCTCGGTACCGATACCTCTTCTTCCTTGGTATCGATACCAAAGCCTTTAGCTCCAGCTTCAGCTTCACAGCTCCCAGCAGCTTCCACAGCACCCAACAGCTTTCACAGCATTTTATTTTCATTCCCTAAACTTAAGTGAAAACTATATTTTAAACATTTCTTTTACCTTTTCTTTACTTTAATTTATTTAATAAAAATAAGGAAGTACCCCCCATTTGGAAACGATGGCATTACTAGAATTTTGAGATTTTAATCCAATCAAAATGTTGACCCACAGCTTTTAGTGTAAAACAGAAAACAACACGCTTTTCTATATAAGAAATGACTCAAAACATGACATTGCTCTTTGAATAAAACCTTTCAAATTTAAAGTTGGTCTTAGAAAATCCAAGGATTAATTACCACCATTTTTTATCTCGAAAATTGATACTTTTTCGAAAAGTCATTTTTCCATACTTGGACAGATTTTCAGGAGCCGACAGGGTCTTCATTAGTTCATCGGATACTTGGACGCACTCGGGCCATCCATGACTTCAAAACATGCCTTATTCACACGATTTATCTGAAAACACTAAAAACATACCTTACGTGCAATATCTAATAAAAACGACTAATTTAACAACGAAATTAAACTAAACTAAGGACCTAATGCACCCTTAATGGCATTTTCAAGTGCTTATCACCGAATTTCTGGTTGCTGATGAAGGTGGACGCAGACCAGTAGGAGCAGGTCAGGCAGCAGCTACAGAAGTTCAGATTCGATGGTGTTGACCCATGAATGGTTGGGTGAAAATTAATTTTGATGGTGGACTGGATACTCAAATGAAATCGAGTGGTATTGGGATTATAATCAGAGATTCATGTGGTAGATTCTGGGCGGCACGAGCAATTCATTCTGGGCATTTGATGGAGCCAGTAATTATAGAGGCAATGGCGGCTAGGGAAAGTTTGATTTTTGCACAAGAACTTGATATGCAAAAGGTACAATATAGAAGGTGATTCTCAACAGGTGGTTAACATGATCCAAAGGACAGGTGACTTCATCACGTCAGTGGGCGTGTTAATTGTCGACGTGAATTGGTTGAAGCAAGAGTTTGTAGGAATGCAAGCGAGCTTTGTTCGAAGAGGTGGCAATTCGGTGGCACACGCTGTGACCAAAAATATGAGAGGGAGTGGGGTCCGTTCATGGAATCTTGGCTTTTCTATCCACTTGGTGAGGATGAGAGCCCCATATGATGTATTTGATTTTCATTATTTCTTGATTTTAATAAAATCTCTCCTAAACTGTGGCCCAAAAAAAAAAAAAGGTTGTGTTGTTCCTACTTCCTTGTATTGGAATTTAATGATGACTGCTAACTTTAAAAAAAAATGGCTTTTAATTATAGCACTGTGGATGGTCTTAGTCTCCTACTTTTACTCTAACTAATCAAACCATTATCCAACTTCTGATTTAATAATGATTTTTAATTCCAACTTCTGATTTTAAGTCGAAAAGTAGGGTGCTTAATTATTGGGCCATTTAGTCTAGCTTAGATTTTAGTAAGCTTTACAGTCCACTAATTTAAAAGCGTTACAATTAAGGTCCTTGATTTGACAAAAATACCCCGTCTCTCTTCTCAATTGCGCGTGCCTCCTTGCGTTCTCTCTCTCGCGAGCCCCATGTATAGCACTTATTGTTCATTTTGTGTACAACTAATGGGTTTGCTTGGGCCCTACTTTGTGGACAAATGGTTTTTTTTTTAATCCGCGACTAGTCTATTCATTTCAAGCGCTATTATTCACTGTTAGCGAAAAAACAACTGTGGACTCCTGATTCAACCAAATGACACCTCTGCTCTGCCTTTTCAAAAAAATTACCACTATATGATGACCTACCCACTTATGATGCAAGTTCCAACTCCGGACCCACCACCAAAAAAGAAATCCATCCCATCCTGCCAAAGCAAAAGCAGCCTCCTCTTCTTTTTGCACCATGCCGGACAATTATGAACCCCAAAGAGCAGGTTCGGACAAGCAAAAGCCATCTTTATAGTTGGCATTGAACTCTTTCACACCCAAATCTCAATGCATCGATGAAATATGTTTCACAATTGCGGATATTACAATTATGGTTTGGAGTTTTTTTTTTCCTTTTAATTTTGTTGGGTCTGGGAATTTTTAGCAAAATGAATTTTACCTCCTATTTCGTTTCCTAAACAAAAATAAAAAATTTCCTCCACTTTTTTTACAACAAATAATCAGCCTAAAGTCAAAAAAAGTGAAACACATGTTGATTTGGACAAATAACCATATTTGTTGAGTTACTACGCTTGTACAAAGTACAGATTTCACGTAAATTACCTTATCTCTGTTATTCTTTCGGGATAATACATAGTATAGATTTGGATAGATACCTATATCGGTTGGTTTTACTGATATTATTCAAAATTCAGAGTTCACACAAATACCCTTATTTGTTGCTGATAAAAAAAAAGAGATCACCTTATTTGTTGCTATTAAAAATAAGATAACCTTATCTGTTGTCTTTTTGGCAGTCTAGTAAGTATACAAAAACATTGTTCCATCAAAAAATTTACCTTCAATTTTACAATAAGAAATTGGTCTACAGTTAAAAATGAAACACATATGTTCACTCTTGTGGGATAATATAGAGTAGGGTTGTCCACGGTCGGATTTTGTTTGAACGGCAATAAAATCTTGAAATTGTTATAAGACTAATAGGAGTTAGGAGACAGCATTATGTTCAAACGAACAAATTAATTTGCCCAATCCCTATGATTGGCAAAAACCAATCAGAGGACACTCATATGGGACAAAGCCCAGTTCAAGAGGCCGAAGCCCAACACTCTATGGGTTTAAAAACCCAAATCGTACATAACCAGTACAGAAAAAACAAGACGCCAAAAAGTCCACAGACAAAAATAATTTCAACTCAATACATGGGCCAAGCTCAGTCTAAAGAACTGAGCCCAGCCCAAGACACCACTTCCTAACGTAGCCCCACTACAGAAAAAGGCCTCCGCCGCCTGTCGCCAACAATCGAAGCCCAGGCGTCCACCACCACCGGCACAACCTTACCAGACCACAAAACCATAACCACCAGATTCACAAGCAGAGATCTACGCCGCCGTTCAGCCTACACAACCGGAACCTCGTGGAATCTGCCAAGAAGCCGCCACGGTCGGGTTTTGTTGGGTTCGCGTCAGGCTGGACCCGACCCGACTTTAGTCGGATTTTTGAAATGTGCCCCTGAGACCAACCAAACCACTAATCAGGTTGGAGTTGTTGGGTTCGGTTGGGTCGTCGGTTTTGGAAAAAAAAAAAAAACTACATGCAGAAATCAGGAGAGAGATCGAGGAACCCATATCCAAGAACACATCACTTTCCATTTCAAAACATAAATACATACAAGTCCTAATGATAAGAATATCAAACTTCAGAAGCTAGTTGAACAAGTGCACGCCAGGAACGGCGTCATCATCGTCGATCAAGGAAGAAGAAGACCAGAATGGTTGATATACATGTTTTAGAGTATATTAGAGCATCTCTAGCCTTGACTCAATTTTTTATCCAAATTTGGGAAAAAATCCATTTTGGTTCAAACTCACTCCAATGGCAAAATGATGGCTTACGTAAACATATTGGGTTTTTTATGCTGTCAAGAGTATTTTTCTCCATTTTGGTTTCCCTCGTTCTTTTTTTGACCAACAACATCTCCTATTTTATTTCCCTCTCATTTTTCACTGTTTGCAAACAAATTTCCCTCTCAATTTTTCTTATCCAAGACAAACCCTTACCAGATTTATATTGGAGAGATCATTTCCCTCTTGATTCCATCTCCCTCAAACAATTGATACCAGATATGCGAGGATTCTGAATGCGACCTATTTAGAGAGATATGGGAATGTGGAAGAGCGGGTAATAAAAGATTTTCTTCAATGAATGGTGTTTGATCAGACGAAAATAAAGGAGCTTGAACGGTTGGTTGAATGGAGTTTGTTCAAACACGGATGAAAGACTTTTATTACCAGAGAAAGAGCCGTTGGAAAGTAGAAAAGAGCTGTTGGAAAATGGGGAGAAAAATGGGTAGAGGCTTTCTTTGTCCTAGATTTGAGCAAAGAAATGGGTAAAACCAAAAAATGGGGAAATATTAGGATCATGATTGGAGAACCATGTCAGCCCTGTCTTCGTCTAGTTCGGCATCTTTATGGATTTCTGTGTGTGTGTGTATATATATATTCTGTTTGTGTGTTTTTTATATTTTCTTGAATCTATTTCTCATGACAGAGAAGGTGGTCTTGAAAACCTAAACATCCTATCTATGGCAAATTTGACGAAACATCCAATTAGATTGTGTAGACCCAATTTTCATGATTGATTTGAAGAAATATTTCATGATAAAATAAATGTCTTTGAAAAATGGGTCGGTTCTGATCGGACCCAACCCAACCCACATAGGTTATGTGATTGAGTTGGTTAAAAGGATGAGACAAGACTCCTAGTCTCTATTTGTTAGGAGAGTTCAAAGATAATAGATCACCTATATGGCTATATCTATTAGGAGACTTTAAACTCTTAGACTTGAATTTATAAATATAGTCCTGCACACAATAACAAAGAGTTAGAGTTTCATGATCTCTTCTAGATTTTCCATCTAAGAACCCTAGGATTTGCGGTGTGGATATTAAGAGTAGACTCTCGTAGTCTCCTCTACCCAGCGTGAAGAGAAGACGGTGTTCGTGTACGTAATCGGTACTTGTAAAGCGGGCCTCAGTTCGTCGACTGTGAAAAACTTGAAGCATCTTAATTCCGCTGCGCTTAAATCGTGTAAGTCTTATGTGATTTACGAGCTTTCGATCCTATAAAATTAACATGTTAGTTTCATGATTGATTTGAAGGATACGTTGAAGCTACAAACCTCACATCCAATCTCACAGTTTTTCTCTCCAAAATGATATGCAGCCATGAGCCTACAAGAACGATTTTATTAGATTACTAAAGATAAAAATGTTTGTAATCCTACTGCCTACACCCACCCACTACACTCACCAATTGTACCATAAAGTACTAACCATTTTATCCTTACCAATACCTTATTCTCATTTTACCAAAGCTTTGGTTTCCCTTTTTTTTTTTTTTTGGCATTTTTGTGGTGTAATTTGTCATGTCAAGGGTTCGAGCCATGATACCCACATTCACATTCATCTTATTCTCATTTGATTTTCTTATTATCGGATGTCCCGAACAACTTCTGCGCTCTTTGCTGATCCCGAATCTTTCAAGGAAATGTCTAGACAAACTTCCAAAGACCCTCAATCAAATCTTTCTTTCTTTTTTTCCTCTGACGGTGGAAATCAAACCTACTAGTTCAAAATAAGCCGCTAACGATCGTGCCGCTTCCCAACCAATACTCAAGGTTTCAGAAGTCTTTACACCATCATCATTCGAAAAGCACTTCTCAAATCTCAGCACAATCAACATCAATTTATCAAACAAGGAAAAGTAACATTTTCATTCTTTTCTCTGTCATCAATTTATCAAACAAAGAAAAGTAACGAGTTAAATCATCAAATTAAACCATAGTGTCTCTCATTTCACTTCATTGTGTATCGATTCATATCTAATACGCTCTCCCAATTCCGATATTCAATTGATGCCCTTAATGCATTTCTCACAAATATGTGGCTTCGGAAAAGGTGTATTAGGGCATTGAACAAAGTTTCAATTCCGATTCTGAAAGATCAACTAAATGAACATGCGGAACAATTAGCAAAAACATGGCCATCGCCGGTCTTGAGCTAAACCTCAAGGTGCCGGCACTTTAACAATATCGATCAGCTAAAGATGAGGGCGCCTCTTAGCCATCCCAAAGTGGGAGTTGAAAAGAGGTACAACCAAACTTAGGAATTCATACAACCAGAATATAAGAAGCTTGACTACCGTTCCCCAGCTTAACAGCAAACATTCTTGAACCTCTTAGCCCTCCAAAAATTGGAGTTGAAAGAGTAATCTCTGCATCTGTGCTCTAACCGTACGTAGTAAGTTGGTTAGACCAAAGTTCTTAGCCCTCCAAGAAGTTCGAGAAGAGCATTAAAATCAGTCGAATAACTCCTTGAAGATGTTAATAACAAGAATTTTCAGAGCCGCAAACTCAAGCTATATATAGAAATTTCAACATTGTGAAACAGTAGTCCAGCACTTTGACATCCACACCTCATCAAAATCATTAAGCTGAATTAAAACAGCGCCTGACCTCATAAGGGAGGTGTTAATTCAACCTCCATATTTGTTTTGCACCGGATCAGATAATGGAATCAATAATGACATGTTAGTATTTTTCTTTCTATACCCTTCAGATAGAGAGAGGGAGAGAGAGAGTTGTCATAGGTAAGAAGTAGCATGGGCATCACGGCCGGCAAATGTACAAACAAGAGGTAGAATAAGATTAGTAATAACACCTTCCACATCGAAGCTGAGCAGCTTTCCTTTCCGTTTTTGTTCTTGTTGTTTCTGTGTTTTTTGTTTTTATTTTGTTGTATTTGTTGTTTTTCGGCCTACGGACCGAGCAATTTGTATCTGATTTGTATCAATATAGATTGCATTTTCTTTCCCTGGAAAAAGAAAAAAATAACACCTCCCACATGGGATGGCTAATCCCCATTTTAGCTAATCCCCTCCAACTCAACTTGCAATCCCCCATCTACAATTGTTATCTAAAATGCCCAAAGTATATGATAACAATTTTTCGAATTTGAAATTTGTATCTAGCATCTCTTTAGTATTCGTAGTTTTCTACGGAAATGATGTTGGGAAATCGGAGCCTCGCGCTCAGACTCACAACGAACAAAACACACACAGGATCTTGGGATACTATCGTCACAGAAAACAAACCAGAGAAAAAGAAGAGAAAGAGGAACAGAAAAACAGAACACACAGATATACGAGGTTCGACAACTTGCCTACATCCCCGGGAGCCACACCAGTCCACTATGAACGAAAGAAAACGAAAGATTACAAGTCTTCTCCTTCCTCTTAGAGAAAAGTTTTCTCTTGCACTCTCTCTCTCACTAGAACCTCTCTAGAAATTTTCTCTCTGTACAGTCGCTCAAGCTCAAGAAAAAATGAATACAGCAACTTATATTTATAGGCAAACCCTAGGTGATAGCTAGACCCGTCCAACCAACTTGGGCCGCAGCCCACGGCCCATCTCGACCGCGAGCCTGTCTGTCGCGCGCTACCTGCCGCGTGCCTACCTGTCGTGGAACTCTCCGCGCTGGTCACGGACCATTGTTGCTGAACTCTGTTGCTGAAAGTTGTCTACATCCCCAACAATCTCCCACAGAAGATAACTGAAGCAAACGTAGTGAACTTCAATAGCGGACGTAGTGAACTTCACCCCTCTTGGTGCGACTCCAACTCCTCACGCGCGAAGGCCAACTGAAGTTGAGCACAACTTCAGTTTCTCGATGGTGACCGACTTTGTCAACATATCTGCCAGATTTTGGCTCCCCAAAATCTTCTCCAGTAACAGTTCCCCTTCTTCCAAATGCGAGCGAATGAAATGGTAACTCAAATCGATGTGCTTCGTTCTAGCATGAAACACTGGATTTTTCCCAAGGTGTATAGCACTCTGGCTGTCACTGAAAAGAACACTGTTCTCTTGCTTCAAACCCAACTCACCAAGAAAAGCCTTTAACCAAATCATCTCCTTAGCGGCCTCCGTGACTGCTACATACTCAGCTTCTGTCGTGGACAAAGTTACCAACTTCTGCAGACGCGAGACCCAACTCACCGCTGTTGATCCCAAAGTGTAGACATAACCTGTGGTGCTTCGCCTTGTATCATGATCACCCGCGAAATCTGCATCCACATATCCTCTAACCACCAAATCTGCTCTCCCAAAACACAATGGCATATCCGCGGTCCTGCGGAGATACCTCAGTATCCACTTGACGGCTTCCCAATGCTGCTTCCCTAGATTGCTCGCAAACCTGCTCATAACTCCCACTGCATGAGCGATGTCTAGCCGCGTGCAGACCATCGCATACATCAGACTACCAATGGCCGAGGCATATGGTACCTTGGCCATGTGCTCCTTCTCAGCATCTGTCTTCGGAGACTGCATGTCAGAAAGTCTAAACTGACTCCCCAGAGGCACGCCAACTGCCTTGGCGTTCTGCATATATATTGAACCTTTCAAGAACCTGTTCAATATACTTAGCTTGACTCAACTTCAAAACCCCTTGAGTTCTGTCCCTGCTGATCCTCATCCCAAGTATCTGCTTCACTGCACCCAGATCTTTCATAGCAAATTCTGCTGCCAACCGTTGCTTCAACCTGTTTATCTCCTGTAAACAGGACCCAGCCACAAGCATATCATCTACGTAAAGTAGTAAAATTATGTAGCTCGCCTTACATCGTTTAAGGTAGCAACAGTGATCCGCGTGGCACCTCGTGTAGCCGCTGCGCTGCATGAAACTGTCAAACTTCTTGTACCACTGCCTAGGAGCCTGTTTTAACCCATACAGACTCTTCTGGAGTCTACACACCATCTCTTCCTTGCTTTTCTCAACGAAGCCAACAGGTTGCTTCATGTAGATTTCTTCATCCAAGTCACCATGAAGAAACGCAGTTTTAACATCCAACTGCTCAAGGTAGAGATTTTCAGCAGCCACCAAACTCAATACCACTCTGATAGTGGTCAGCTTCACAACTGGGGAAAAAATCTCCGTGAAATCAACCCCTTCTTTCTGTTGAAAGCCCTTCACAACCAATCTGGCCTTAAACCTCTTGCTGTCGTCGCTCTCTTGCTGGACGCGGTATACCCACTTGTTCTGTAGTGCTTTCTTCCCAGCGGGAAGCTTCGCTAACTCCCAAGTCACATTCGAGTGAAGAGAATCCATCTCCTCTTGCATAGCACGTTCCCACTTCACAGCGTCACTGACCTGTAAAGCCTCGTCATAGCAAGACGGTTCCCCGCTATCTATCAAAAACAAATAATACAACGATGAAAGGTATTTTGGATTTGGTTTGGGTACCCTAGTTGATCTCCTAACCACGGCAGTCGGTGAGCTAGACACTGTCTCCGGAACTGCCCCAGACTCTGTCTGATCAGATCCTGACTTATCCCTAATGCTTTCTGGAAGATCCTCCAAACTAAAGTACTCGGGTGCCTCGCAATCCTCTCGCGCGACCACCCCCGCGGGACCCTCGCGATCCTCAGTTGAACTCCCACTGCATTGTTTGTTATCCTTGTCCTTATACAGCACCATCTCATTGAATATGACATCCCGGCTTCTGGTTATCTTCCGGTTTTTCTCATCCCAGAAACGATAGCCAAACTCATCGCCGCCGTACCCTATGAACGTGCACTTTAGTGACTTAGCATCTAGCTTGTCTCTGACTTTGTCACTGAGGTGGACATAAGCAACACAACCGAAAACTTTCAAATGTGAGAGATTTACCTCCTTACCGCTCCAAACCTCTTCCGGTATCCCAAATTTCAACGGAACTGATGGCCCATGGTTGATCAAGTATGTTGTTGTCCTGATCGCGTCTGCCCAAAACTACTTGGGCAACCCCGCGTGTATCCGCATGCTCCGCGCATGTTCTGTCAGAGTCCCATTCATCCGCTCCGCGATGCCATTCTGCTGCGGAGTTCCTGGAAAAGTCTTCTCTAAACGAATCCCAAATAGAGCACAGGCTCTCTTGTACTCTCCCAGTTCATACTCTCCCCCGTTGTCTGACCTCAGACACTTCACCTTCAAGTTTGTCTCGTTCTCTACTCTGGCTTTCCACTTCATGAAAATTTTGGATACCTCTGACTTGTGTTTCATGAAATAGACCCATACTTTCCTCGAGTGATCATCGATGAAAGTAACAAAGTACCTCGACCTGTCGAGAGAATGCACTGGCGCGGGACCCCATACATTAGCTTGGGAGGTCTGCCATTTTTTCTGGAAACTAACCCGCCTCTGCTTGCCGAAGATACAGTCTTCGCACATGTCGAAATCCACTGACTCAACTGGCAGCTTCCCCTGTGTCTGCAGAATCTTTATCCCCTTCTCACTCATATGTCCCAACCTGTCGAGCCACAAGCTTGAACTCACTTGGCTATCTGGCCGCGGACCTTCCGCGAGCCTACCCTCGCGCGGTACCACCTCTGCGAGACCTTCACTATCCTCGCGCGGGACCACCCCCGCGAGTCCCTCCGCAATGGTAAGTGAATAACTCCCATGTGAAGTTAAATAGAGAGTACTTACTTTTTTTCCTCGCGCTACCACCATGGTACCGTTGGAGACCTTCCATGCGTCTCTTGTGAATGTTGAGGTATATCCCGTTGCTCCCAGTTGCCCAACTGAAACAAGATTCCTCTTCAGCTGCGGGACATGTCTGACATCTTTCAAACACCATTTAAACCTCTGCGTTTCAATTTGCACATCGCCCATTCCCACTATACTACATGGCTCATCATCGCCCAAGTATACTTGCCCGAAGTCGCCTGCTACATAGTTCTTCAGAACACCCTTGCTAGCAGTTGCGTGGAATGATGCGCCTGAGTCAATCACCCATGACTCCGCGATACTGTCCATCGAAAGAATAAGTGCATCTTGCACGATGTGGGCCTCTTGCTCACCATTATTCTTCTTTGGAGCCTTGCAAACTGAAGACATGTGACCCGCCTGGCCACAGTTCCAACATTCACCTTTAATGCCGCGTACTTGTGTTTTGCCGCGGGACTTCTTGCCGCGCGACTTCAACCGGCTCTTGTTCTAGTTCTGACCACCCCTGACCTGGCTTCTGCCCCTTTGCTCAAAACTTAGAGCGGAACCTAAACCGCTAGAGCCCAACGCTCCCTCGAGCGATTTCCTTCTAACTTCCTCAGTCAGAATCAAACTGATTATATCATTTAGTTTGAGTTTCTCCTTCCCAGCCGAATTACTAATCGCAGTAACCGTACCCCGCCAGGTCTCTGGCAATTGAGATAGGATCAACAAGGCTTGAACCTCGTCGTCGAACTCAATACCAACAGAGATCAATTGATCCACTATTGTATTGAACTCGCTAAGATGCTTCATAAACGAACCTCCTTCAGGCATCTCGAAGTTGAACAACTTCTTCATCAAGTGCACCTTGTTTGCCGCGGATGGCTGTTCATACATCTCCGCGAGCGCATCCATCAGATCAGAAGCGGTTTTTTCTTTCAGTATATTGTGCGCAACTGACTTCGAGAGTGAAAACCGGATCAGACCCATCGCCTTCCGGTCAAGAACATCCCATTCCGCGTCCATCTCCCCTACTTTTTTCTTTCCTTTTTCTTTACCCAGCAGCAGCCGGTAAAGATCCTTCTGGTGCAGATAGTCCTCCATCTGCATTTTCCAGAAAGCAAAGTCTGAACCATCGAACTTCTCGATCTTCGATTTCCCTTCTTCTGAACCCACAGCTCCCTCAGAAATCCGGACTGCCCAAAAGCTTCAATCGGAAACTTGTTGAACACCCTTACCGTAACCGCAGCTCTGATACCAGTTGTTGGGAAATCGGAGCCTCACGCTCAGACTCACAACGAACAAAACACACACAGGATCTTGGGATACTATCGTCACAGAAAACAAACCAGAGAAAAAGAAGAGAAAGAGGAACAGAAAAACAGAACACACAGATATACGAGGTTCGGCAACTTGCCTACGTCCCCGAGAGCCACACTAGTCCACTATGAACGAAAGAAAACGAAAGATTACAAGTCTTCTCCTTCCTCTCTGGGAAAAGTTTTCTCTTGCACTCTCTCTCTCACTAGAACCTCTCTAGAAATTTTCTCTCTGTATAGTCGCTCAAGCTCAAGAAAAAATAAATACAGCAACTTATATTTATAGGCAAACCCTAAGTGATAGCTGGACCAGTCCAACCAACTTGGGCTGCGGCCCACGGCCCATCTCGACCGCGAGCCTGTCTGTCGCGCGCTACCTGCCGCGAGCCTGACCGCGTGCCTACCTGTCGTGGAACTCTCCGCGCTGGTCACGGACCATTGTTGCTGAACTCTGTTGCTGAAAGTTGTCTGCATCCCCAACAAATGAAATATTTCTGCAATATCTTTGCTTACATTTTGTATTTCGATAAATCTATTTTTATTGCTAGATTTATGTACTAGTTGTTAAATTGATTTGGTATATCTTTCTTTTTTTCTTATCAAATAGCTGTGCGTTTTGTACAGATGTTTTTCTTAGATCTATTATTTTCGCAGTAGGAATTCTGAATATAAAAGGGGCGCCGATGTCCTCCATATATATGCGTGTGAGATTCTAACGCATACGTATGCATGTGATTCAAAATTTATAATGCATATAGAGATGCTGAGTAATAAACAGCATGCACTGGATCTCATACACACGTACTTATCTACAGAACATGGATAGGTACTAGCGGATTACCGTGCCAGCTACACTCTGCAACAAATTTTTTTTAGCTCACTTAACTTTTGCCTGATGGCCTTTCAACCTATTAAAAAAAATATAGAAATATTTTGAAAAATCTTCAAATTTATTTTGTAATTATAATTTTTATATTTAATTCTAGACCGAAAAAAATCACTCTGATGAAAAGATACAACCCAATTACATAAAAGGTTGAACGCTTGGGTACACTCCTATAACCCGTGTCTACAAAAACTTATTAATTGTTCTTGAAGCCTCACACTGGCAGCACCACAGCTTGTTGTGGGTGTGCAAGTGAACACCAAACATAAAATTTTGTAAAGACCAAAAATTTGATATTTAGGTTTGCCCACTACATTGAATACCCTACCCAATTAATTTTGAACACCCTACGCATGCAATTAATCTTGATCAGAATAGTTTATTTTATTCAAATTTATTTGTTAGGAGACCATGCAAAAATTAAGTTCTATTAGATATAATAAGTGCTTGATATGTACATCTATTTTGTTGGGTTAAAATTCTCGAGCGAGAATTAAATTTTTAGATCAAGCACTTAACATTATGTAAGTGAGTTGAATTGTTGTATGGTCTCCTAATAAATCAATTTGAATAAAAAGAATAGTTATGATCATCAAATCGACACCCGAAAAAGGTCTCATGCATTCAAAATGAGGTTTTTTTTTTCGGCCACTCTATAATGCAAATTATGCAATGGGAGATGAGTGAATGAATGATTGATTGGTTGCATTCAGTGAAAAAGATGTATTTTGTATCATTAATTATGAGGTTATTATGCAATGGTTTCAGAATATGAAAACTCGTCGGGACAATTGTAATGTCTTATGTATTTTGACTATTTTCATGTTTTTTCGTCTGACAGTTGATATTAATAGGAGTACCCAATTTTTTTTTAATTTATTTTACCTTTCCTTGTTATTGTTATAGAGCTTGTGTAGTTTTTTGTATTTTTTTGAAAACCCTGCTAAAAAATTCTAGAGCTGCCACTAAAGCACAGCCATGTGATGCTTGAAGGGCCTCCTCGATCACCACACTTTCACGCAGGACCATGATAAGGTGTAAGGACCCTACTTGGATGTATGGTAATGAAGACTTCTAGAGCACCTTAATTCTCATATTTGTGCTTGGGTTTGTGATCCCATAAGTCCCCTTTGGAAATGTAGACTTTAATTTAGAAATTATTTTTAGGAACCGGTGCCACCCCCCTTGGGTAAAATTTTTGGTTAGTGAGGTAAAAAATTACATTCATATGTAAGTGATGTAAGTTATTGCCAAGCAAAAAAAAAGTTATTTAAGTTATTGTTGCTTGTCAAAAAAAAAAAAATGTAAGTTATTGTTTTATTTTGCTAACCTAAAGATATAATCCAATTAAGAGGCTAATTATAAGGGGTGTGTGTGTGTGTGTGTATATATATATATATATATATATATATATATAGTCAGGATCAAGTCCAAATCTCTTCCCGTCCTCACCTCCCTTTTCCCGATTGAATTTTGATGATCCGAGCCGCTCAATGTGTTCAGAACGTGATTTTAAGGATACTCGCAAGAAATCGGCAAAAAAAAAACACCGGGAAGGGCTTGATTTGAGCAGTTTTTTATTGAATCGTTCAATAAAATACAAACAAAAACTGTTCGGATGAAGCCCTTCCCTTTGTTTTTTTTTGCTGATTTTTCCTGAATACCCATAAAATCACGTTCTGATCACATTGAGCGGCTCGGATCATCGAAATTCAATCGGGAAAGGGGAGGTGTGGACGGGAAAGGTTTGGATTTGATCCTAACTGTGAATATATATATAAGCTGACAAATATAATGTAATTTATAATTGATCCCAAAAGACTTATTATATTTCGAAAAAGATGCAAGAGGGTCACATTCATAATGCTATCAACTCTAAAAAGAAGAGACTTATTATTTTAAAGATTTTTTTTTTTTGTCAAACTAACAAAATTTGACTGGAAAGTATCAAATATAATCCTTGTGTGAAATTAAATCTGACCTCTGTAGACCTCACACCCACACCCTAAATAATTGTACCCTTGTGTCATTTTCCCTCCCCCGTAATCCAAATGGAAGAGTGAAAACCTTTTAAATAGCCTTCTCACTGTCTTAGTGTTTTTTTTTTTTTTTTTTTGTAAAAACTGGATGTTGAACTGGTCAATATATGCATACTTGGACAAAATTCAAGACTTTATATTCAGGTAACGACGAATAACATCCAGTGACTCTAACACTTTTTATTGACAGTAAGAGACCAAGGGGCAGTTTGATAAAACTGAAAACTGAAACTGAAAGCTGAAAAATTAAGTACTGGAAACTGAATGCTGAAATTTTTAAGCTGAAAAGCTGTTTGATATATATATTAAGTACTGAATTAAAAAATGATGAATCAATTTTGTTCCAATTCTCTCTTAAGTTACTAACGGTCACAATATACTTTTGGTAATGGTGGTGGAGTGGTGGAGGTGGTGGTAGGAGCGGTGGTGGTGGTGGTGGAGTAGTGGAGCTGATGGTGGTGGTGGTAGTGGTGGAGGAGTGGTGGTGGTGGTGGTGGAGGAGTTGGAGTTGGTGGTGGTGGAAGTGGAGGAAGTGGTGGTGGTGGTGGTGTGGTGGTGGTGGTGTGGTGGTGGTGGAGGTGGTGGTGGAGTGGTGGTGCTGATGGTGGTGGAGGAGGAGTGGTGGTAGTGGAGGTGGTGGTGGTGGTGGAGTGGTGGTGGTGGTGGTAGTACTGGAGGAAATGGGGGTAGAATTGGTGGTGGTGGTAGTGGAGGAAGTGGTGGTGGTGGTGAAGCTACTTGTGGTGATGTTGTGGTGGAGGAGTGGTGGTGGTGGTAGTGGAAGATGTGGTGGTGGTGAAGCTAGTAGTGGTGATGTTGTGGTGGAGGAGTGGTGGTGGTGGTGGTGGTGGTGGAGTCGTGGAGGTGTTGGTGGTGGAGTGATGCTTGACCGATTCCTAATCCTAAATTAATGGGTTGCCCCAAGCGTAGGGCAGAAACCGATGCAGCATAATATCCGGTAAGTCCGGAATCGAATCCACAGAGACGGTGACGTGTGCTGACTAAAAACTCGGGTTGTTATAATTTAAACGGGCTCTTAGGTAGCCACCCCTTGTTGATTAATTTGATATTAACTAAAACCTAGAAATTGCTTGTACTTTTCAGAAAATTAAAATGAGGTGCAGTCGTAGGGTTCATAGCACTTGTAACCAATCCAGATCAAGCGGCTCTATTTGGAGTTCTTAAAAACGTTCAATTTTAGATATAAAAAGATACCCCGCAAGATGCGAGACCCTAAGGTCGCCGTATACCCATGCGCAGCGAAGAACGAGTTTTGGACCCCCATTCTCCCGTTCACATGGGCTCCGACGATGCCCGAGTTCGTCCGCGGGAAGTATTTTCCAGTCTAAAATCATTTGATTCATTGTTTGAAAACAAGAGCAGTGTCCGAACTAGCCACGGTGTGCTAATTACCCCGCGACCCTACCTATATGACTACTCACACATTATTAAACGAGAAGTGAAAGAAGCCCTAACTTGCATCATGCTTGGAATGAAAATTAAACATAAGATATGAACTAATCAAATAACAGAGAATAATTTCATAAAGAATAGAAATTAAAAGTAGTTATCGAAGTGCGAGTAATTAAACAAAATATTGAATAACATGAAAGGAAAAAAAAACTCGGAAGAAAAATCTGTAAACAATACTCAGAACAAAGAACGGCAGCCCTCCGTACTTTTCCTCGTCCGTTCTTTTCCACGGCAACAGCAGCTTTGTTTTCCTTTTTCACGCAGGGCCCCCGTCCCCTCACCAGTAGGTTAGGTTATTTGTTTATATAGGGATTGAGAATTTAAATCACACAAAGGCCCTTTGGACTTTATGAAATAGCACATCAACCATTCAATTTTGCATTATTTTGCATTGAACCCCAAACTTCTCTAAAATCTTCTTTTTATCCAAAGTCTCGGACAACAGGCTCGAGCAACCTATAAACATAAAAAGCACATAATAAAACCAGTTAACAAGTATAAAAGACTAATAAATGTATATTGGAGGGCCAAAATATACATATTTTGGCACTTATCACGCCCCCCAACTTACATTTTGCTAGTCCTCGAGCAAAGAAAATAAAATGCAACCAAAAAAAAAACAAATTAAAACCAATAGTTTTTTTAAACTCCCAGGCGGCCCCGGTAAGACGAGTGAAGTCTCGTGAGGATTTTCAGCAGTGATCACCCACAAAACACCAAGAATCCTTTCACATGAAATCCGAAAAACCGTAAGACAGCTCAATGATATCTCGAACAAAGAATATGAAGCCATTGCAGTGAGATAACGACATAAGCAGTTCTAGATGCTATCAAGTCAGAAAAATAAGTCATGGCACCTATACTCAGCGTGTGTGAGCAAGGGCTTCGGTCACAAGTGAAAAATAACCAAAAGTTCTCTCCGGACCGAGTCTCGACTTCAAATCTCACCGTGTCATGCACTCAACAAATGAAATCACTTGAAACAAGGTGCATATTACTCTCAATATGTGCGGGCAGATGTTATGTAAATGAAAGCAATATACTTCCGCACAAAATGACACGAAAAGAATGCTTTATAAAGTAGACACACGATCTCATGAAAGGAATACCAAGTGTTGGAAACTCTCTTTATCCACCAAATCACAGCTCATTGCCCCTAGGATCAAATAGGACTTTCATTTCGGTTATAACTTTAGGTAATGGAAAGTATTTCAAGGTTAGGGTAAAACATTCAAGTGTCCGAGAATAGGCTAACAACAGCTCAAAGAGGGCAAATATAATGATGCGTGCCCCCTTTTTTAAATATCTTTCTTCTCCTTTCAACTTCACCACATCTCTCCTCCTAACTCTTTAATAAAATCTCACATTAAGAACAAATATTTCTCCTTCCACAATAAAATGGTGTCTTCCCTTTTTGCTCTTCTTATTTTTTTTATTTAAAAAGGAAAGATCACCAGTCAATCAAAACTCAATCCACAACTCCACTCATCCCTTTCTCAATAATTCACCTTCATATCATTAACTAACCTTTCTCAATACACTATATAGATGGTGGAGCTCAACAAGAAAAAGGCTGTATGCATGAGGCTCAAACGGGCTTGTAAAAGATAAATATATGAAAGGAAAAATCGAACCGGCTCAAAAATAGCAAAGATAGCCTATAATCCATTCCAAAGGGGCAATACAACCATGCAACTTTCCAAATCCAAGAGATAAGCAAGCAATTCAAAACATTCCCAACACTTGACAACAAAAATAATGAGATTCACAACAAATTTCCTCTTTTGAGACAACAAGAGTTTATTTGACACCACTCCAAGAAAAGATAAGGCTCTAAACTCACATGGGCATAAGTCTCCACTAAACTAGCCATTGAGAATAATCAAGTCATAGCTCACAAGCAACCAAAGCCCAAAGAGACGTGAATTGCAAATGTGCTAAAAATAAATGCCATGACAAACTCTTCACGACAAGCTAGCAAAAAGAACTACAATGCCACCACAATATAATCAATGACTATTGTATCTCCGACTTAATCAATCATGAGCTAATCTCAACAGATTTCAAGTCTCATGCAAAAAGAATCCCACTATTTTTTTTTTCAATTTTTTTCCTTTTTTAAAATAAAGAACAAAGTGAACAAAGTGATCCCTCCCCCCAACTGGAACTATTCAATGTCCTCATTGAATACAAAAGAATAAAAATAGCGGACATAAAAGAAAAAGAAGGGAAAGGTATCACCTCGGAACGGAGGAGCTAAGCAGAGTAAATGATGTTGAGAGGGAGACCCCCCAACTTGGATCGAACAACCTGCAAAATGTTAGCCTCCAAGACAACTAGAAAAATGACTAAAAGAAATAAACAAAGCAAGAGATAAAATGAAAGACAAAAGGAAAAAAAAAATCATCCACTTTCTTCACGCGAAAGACACGGGTACTACTTTTCTCCCAATTTCTCAAGCGAAAAACGGGTGGCTATACCAGACCAAAAAAAAAAAAAAAATTATGTACGAGCAGCCAAGCGCGGGTACCGATCATTTATTATGCCAATGAGAGCTAAGACAATAAACATAGCACTCCATTCTACACCTTTTATCAAAAATTGAATTCGGCCAAGCCACAAGATGAGATACTTCGAATAACTCATTTGCCGAATTCGTTTTAGACACTTAAATTCAACCAAGTTCTTATCCCAAACTAGATCAATTTTCAAAGTATTGACAAAGTCCACAAGATATGGATGATAAATTAAATTAAATTCATCAACACCAAGAAAATCAATCAGCTCTACATTTAAAAACTCTTGCAAAAGTGGAGATTCAGTAGGAGGGGTGGCACAATCTAGAGTTGAGAGTACTTGATTATTCAGTGCAACTATTGGCAATGACTCCTCATAAGGCATATAACCTAGTGCAACTATAGGCAATGACTCCTCAAAAGGCATATAGCCTTCACTAATGACAAGTAGCTCTATTTTCTCTTTTTCTCTCGCATCAGAATTCTTAGGAAATGACTCTATTTCCTCTTTTTCCCTCGCATCAGAATTAGTATCCTCGGAAAGCTGCTCTATTTCTTTCTTTTCCCTCGCATCAGAACTAATATCCTCAGGAAGCAGCTCTATTTCCACTCTTTCTTTAGTATCAAAATTGGTATTCTCAGAATTTTCAGTCAACTCACAAAATTGGAGTTTTTTGGTTAATTCATCTATGAAATCCCAAGCATCTTCAGCGGTTTTATCTAGGAATTCGTCAGTGGATCTAAAATCCACCTCTAATGTCTTAGGATTTAAACCACGGCAAAAGGTAGCCAGAAGACTACCAAGCTCACAATTGAAACTCGACCAAGAGAATACGCAATTTTTAAATCGCTCCCAACACTGTGACAGAGACTCCTCATCTTGTTGAGAGAAAACTGATAGTTCTTGTAAAAGCATATGAGTCTCATATGAGGGATTGAAAGTTTTGAAAAACTGTATTACAATCTCACTCCATGTCAATTTTGGACTCAAACAATTAAACCAATCTAGAGCACTATCACGCAAAGATGCTGAAAATACATGTAAAAGAGTCACTTCATTCTTACCAAAAGCTTCCTCAAGGTTATGAACATGTGAAAAAGGATTTTCTGAGCCCAAACCATAAAATATAGGAAGTGATACTGAACAATCAAATTGTTTTATATAACCTCCAAACCACCTTGCAAAATCGGCCATTTTTTTTTTTTTTGCTTTTCGACAATTAAAAAAAATAAAAATAAACAAAGAACTAAAAAGAAAACAAATAAAAAATAACTACCCGAATTCTTAACACACGTTACCGTCCCCGGCAACGGCGCCAAAAATGCTTGACCGATTCCTAATCCTAAATTAATGGGTTGCCCCAAGCGTAGGGCAGAAACCGATGCAGCATAATATCCGGTAAGTCCGGAATCGAATCCACAGAGACGGTGACGTGTGCTGACTAAAAACTCGGGTTGTTATAATTTAAACGGGCTCTTAGGTAGCCACCCCTTGTTGATTAATTTGATATTAACTAAAACCTAGAAATTGCTTGTACTTTTCAGAAAATTAAAATGAGGTGCAGTCGTAGGGTTCATAGCACTTGTAACCAATCCAGATCAAGCGGCTCTATTTGGAGTTCTTAAAAACGTTCAATTTTAGATATAAAAAGATACCCCGCAAGATGCGAGACCCTAAGGTCGCCGTATACCCATGCGCAGCGAAGAACGAGTTTTGGACCCCCATTCTCCCGTTCACATGGGCTCCGACGATGCCCGAGTTCGTCCGCGGGAAGTATTTTCCAGTCTAAAATCATTTGATTCATTGTTTGAAAACAAGAGCAGTGTCCGAACTAGCCACGGTGTGCTAATTACCCCGCGACCCTACCTATATGACTACTCACACATTATTAAACGAGAAGTGAAAGAAGCCCTAACTTGCATCATGCTTGGAATGAAAATTAAACATAAGATATGAACTAATCAAATAACAGAGAATAATTTCATAAAGAATAGAAATTAAAAGTAGTTATCGAAGTGCGAGTAATTAAACAAAATATTGAATAACATGAAAGGAAAAAAAAACTCGGAAGAAAAATCTGTAAACAATACTCAGAACAAAGAACGGCAGCCCTCCGTACTTTTCCTCGTCCGTTCTTTTCCACGGCAACAGCAGCTTTGTTTTCCTTTTTCACGCAGGGCCCCCGTCCCCTCACCAGTAGGTTAGGTTATTTGTTTATATAGGGATTGAGAATTTAAATCACACAAAGGCCCTTTGGACTTTATGAAATAGCACATCAACCATTCAATTTTGCATTATTTTGCATTGAACCCCAAACTTCTCTAAAATCTTCTTTTTATCCAAAGTCTCGGACAACGGGCTCGAGCAACCTATAAACATAAAAAGCACATAATAAAACCAGTTAACAAGTATAAAAGACTAATAAATGTATATTGGAGGGCCAAAATATACATATTTTGGCACTTATCAAGTGACGGAGGAGGAGTGGTGGTAGTGGAGGTGGTGGTGGTGGTGGTGGTGGAGTGGTGGAGGTGGTGGTAGTGGTAGTGGTGGAGTAGTGGCTGTGTGGGTGGGAGTGGGAGTGGTTGTGGTGGTGGTTTGATGGTTGAATGTAAATATACAAAAATTCAGCAAGAATTAAGTAGCTCAAAGCTACTTAATTTTTTCAACTTTTTGGCCTATATTTTAAGTGGTACTTAATTTGTTAAGCAATATAAAATGTGGTTATCAAACCTACTGAATCACTTATTACTTAATTGATTCAGTATTAAGTGCTGAATTTAGGTTATCAAACAAGCCCCAACTTGCGAGCTTGGCCTAAATGCTTTGAGATTTACTGCTAGTAGTATCTAGAGTCTTAGTTTGCACCGTGGTTATACAAAAGCACTCCACTCTCAATCAATGACATGTTTTTTTTAAAAAAAAAAAATCACACTTACATTTTCTTTCTTTCTCATTTCTTTTTTCAATCTAATCAAGGAACTAAGGGAATTAAGTGGACAGCGATCATCGTGTAATTTATTCGTTCTTCTAAGTACATAAAAAGGGATAGGCAATTGGCGTGGATGGATTTTTGAAGCCCGATCATCTTTTGTATCTTCCTTTTTTAATTTTTTTTATCATCTTCTGTTATCTCCTTTTGCGGTTCTCTTATACGTACATCCTCATACCATAATAATCCGAATGATGTTGAACAAGGAGAGGTCAAAGGTGATCGATCACAAGTTAGTCTGATCATAGCTAGTTTTGTGGAGGAGGCATAAGAGTATTTAGATGGATTTTTTTTTCCCTTAAAAAATCAGCAGTTGAATATGAATAGAATTTGCATTTGGCAATTCCCATTCTAGCATTAACACGCAAAATATCGAGGGACTGGAGGGAAGAGCAATAAGATTATTAGAAGGAGAAACACATTTCGGGTGTGTTTAAACCTAATATTGCTAGTCATTCGCATATATATGCTTGATAGAAGATATTTATTGCATTCTCAAACAACATTGGTAAAATATTTGTATTATTTCTCACATTGTAATTTTTAGAGCAATATAGGCTTGTAACCAAGTGGGGCATTAGAGTAGTTAAATATTGTTGCAATTCCTCAATATTTATCTGAGGTTTACGTATTCTAGCACAGTCTTGTGGCATATGGGTCGGTAGCAAATTCAATGCAAAGAAAGTAATTTGGTTCAGATGGAGACAACCTTGCACATATATATACTAGAAATTGGTGACAAGAAACAATTACTTTTTGCTCATATGCTATTGAAGTCCCACTTAACATGCATGTAAGTCTTATAATACATTTAAATGAGAAACATAAACTTGGAAAAAAATTGCAGAAATTGAACAACAAACTAGCATGCGTAATGCGTACCCAAAGCAATATGCAGCATCACAAAGTTGTAGTCTCGACAGATACCTTCAAGACCCACCAAACCTTAAGCACCTACGAGGGAAGAAGGAAAATTAGTTATTGAAGAAGTTTGATGGGAGAAGATAATCACTTACGGAATGTTGATCGAAGATGCAGCAGCTTGAAAATTGGGTGGGTTATTGCACAACCACATCGTCCTTTTGATAGATGCAGAGGTTATTCAAGAACTTGCCTCATTGAAGTTGCGAAAATGAGATTTGTTTATATATCCTGAATTGGAATGTGGCATTAGAGTTCCTACTTTGTTGTCTCTTCACTATTGTCCAGAAAAATACTTAGTTAACTGAGGTTCTAGGTGAATTTATTGAGTCTCTAGTTTGAATTAGAAATGGAAATCCGATGTTTTGTTCATAGTTGAGTGCAGAATTGTGGTGGTTTTAGTGCCTAATGCAGGTTTTTTCCTCTAGCACGTAGTTATTGCAATGTAAAAGGGGTCATACCTGTCAATGATCAAGCTGCAATACTAGCTCTCATTCCTCCGTGTACTCCAACTCCAAGAAGAGTGTTCTTGATGACATGCAACTGAGTAACGATTTCTTTGATATCTGGTCGATCTCTTGGTAGTTCTTCTGAGCAAGCTATTCCCACTTTAAGAATTGAAGTCAAACACTCCTGAACTTCGTGAATGCTAGCTGGGCTTTGATTCTGAGAGCTGTTGATGCTTGATCTTGCCTCTCCCATTACTACTTGTTGAAACAATGTTGGATCAACAATGTTTGCTACTTGTTCAGCCATAGCCATCTCAACAAAGTTGTGGAGAGTCAGACTACCCTCGAACATGGCATCTGTCGGTCTCTTCCCTGTGAACATCTCCAATAAGAGAATACCGAAACTGTACATATCACCCGACGTTGATACTTCATTTCCCATGCCATACTCTACAATCCATCCATCATAAAGATAAGAATATTGCAAATCTGCTTGATAAGCAGCCTCTCAACGAATAGTAAATAAAGTTTAGCAAACAATTCTTAGATGGATACTCCTAATTTTATGCCTCGAATAAGACTACAAAGAGTTGTGTCGACTTCTTTGCTTCTTGCTAGATCACGAATAACAACATTTGGTTCTGCCTGTGCCATCTAAAATCCCTAATTTGAATCACGCTTGATTGGTTCACTATGAATTTTTTGGGTAAATGTATATTTCATTAAAAAGCCCAAACATAACGTACAACAAAACCAAGGCTCATACCCCAACATACAAGAAGGAACCC
This sequence comes from Rhododendron mucronatum var. ripense, assembly GCA_019656295.1. Taxonomy (NCBI): domain Eukaryota; kingdom Viridiplantae; phylum Streptophyta; class Magnoliopsida; order Ericales; family Ericaceae; genus Rhododendron; species Rhododendron mucronatum. Next base: position 2,092,681 of record BPLT01000041.1, read on the forward strand.
TTAATTATCAGAGCATCAAAACAAAGAGAGCTAAATTTTCTGAGTAGCCATTGCCTAACCATAAACTTATTAAGAAATTAAAAAGTCTCTACTTTCTGGAAAAGGAAAGATACTAACAAAAATCTGAGGAGATAGTGTTCTTTGAATGCCGGTACTAATTCATGTAAATTGAACTAGGAATATATACTAGCTCTACTCTAAAAAAAAAAAACGTGGGTACAACTTGTAATCAAGAAAGCAGTAAAGTTAAGATTGAAGATAGAATTGTTGGTTATTTATTTTTTAGGCTAATATGTCTTGGCTATAACAAAGAAAGAAACTTCCTCCATCTCCATTTCAAGAAACAATCTAGACAATTTCTATTTAACTCAACTCTAATACTTTTGAAAGTAAGATGATGTAGTGGGAAGTAAAACATAAGAACCAGCAGCTTTACTTCTGTGTAGGGGTTACCAGACTCAAAGGAGACGTGAATTAAATCTAAAACCGAAGGAAGTGAAGGAGAACATAAACACGAAATTAGTCTAAGGGATACATTTACCTGGAGCTGCATAACCGGATGACCCACGTAAGCCAATAGAACTCGATTGATTTGCAGAAGCAATACATGTCGCATCTACAAGGAATCTTGCTAACCCAAAATCACCTACATGTCCAACCATTTCATCGTCAAGAAGAACGTTGCTAGGTTTCAAGTCACAGTGAACTATTGGTTCTGAGCAATGGTGGTGAAGATAAAAAAGTGCAGAAGCAACATCAAACGCAATATTTAACCTCTCTAGAAGGTTTAAACTCTGCGCCTTGTTGTGTGCATCATCTTCTTTCTCATTTGGATACAACCACTCCTCTAGGCTCCTATTGACCATGAAATCGTAAACCAGAGCCTTGAACTCGTCACCTTTATAGTCAACACTTGAACATGCGGTGAGGACATGTACAAGATTCCGATGTCTGATGCTCCTTAAAGCCTTACACTCGGCAATGAAGCTCTTGGCAGCTCCCCGGGATTGAAGGTTTAATACCTTCACAGCGACTAGTTTTTCACTTTGATCAAGATCAAGAATTCCTTTGTACACCGAACCAAAACTACCCATGCCGATTAGATTGGCTGAAGAGAACCCATTGGTCGCTTTTAATAGACTCCGGTAAGACAACATAGGAAACGAGTGGCCAAAAAAGCTGAAAGATTGTACCTCTGTTTTCTTTTTAAACCAACGAAGATACACGAAATATATCATTAAAAGTAGACATACAAGCCCAAAGGACGATGGGAGTACCAACTTCACAACATGAGTAAATTTCTTCCTTGCGAATCCCTTGGATTGGCAATTGCGTAGTTTTAAATCAGGTATACCACCACAAAGCTTCTTGTTTCCCTCAATAGAAATAGCTGCCGCAATCGTAAATATGCCTTGTTTTGGTACTTCTCCATCAAAATCATTGAATGATATATTTAGTTTTTGTAAGAAATGAAAGCCCTCTAAATAGTCTGGGATTTTTCCCGAGAAATCATTCATAGAAATGTCTAGATCCTCCAAGCCTCTCAATTGGCTCAAAGTTGATGGAAGGACTCCCCAGAACTTGTTGCCCTTCAAATTAAGAGATGCCAATTTCACACAACTACCAAGGCTGCTTGGAATATTACCAACCAACATATTCTCAGAAACATTTAGTGTTTCAAGATTTTTTAAAACCCCGATTTCCATGGGGATGACACCAGTCAAGTTGTTATGAGATAGGTCTAGAGAAAACAATGATGAGAGACTAACAACTCCTTTGGGTATGGTGCCACTAAGACCGTTTTTGGCGACCGTAAGTTTTAGCAACATCTGACATTCGCTCAAATTCGACGGGATACTTCCCTGAAGATTATTTTCGGATAGATCTAGAGTTAGTAAGAAGGATAAGTTTCCGAAAGAGGACGGAATGTCACCATAGAATCTATTACCTTTGAGAGACAACTGATGCAGGTCTTGAAGCTTCCCAAAATCAGCAGGAATGTTACCTGTCAAATGGTTGTTCTGTGTTTGAAGTAGCTGCAAATTTACCAGATTCCCGATCCCTCTTGGGATGCTCCCATACAGGTTATTGTCCCCCAAGTCTACGCCACTAAGACGAATGGAGAAATTAGTAATTGCTTCAGGAAACACGCCTCCAAAACCGTTGCTGCTCAGCCCCAACGCATTCAACTCGGTGGCATTGATCAAAGAGGAGAGAAAACTCAAGTCATCTGCTTCCCCTGTTCCTAGATGATTATAACCAGCACTTAACCACTTAAGATTACGCAGCTTATCCAAAGAAGGCATTTTCCCACTAAGGCTGTTGCCTCCCAGCCCAAGGTAATATAGATTGGTGGCATTAGATATTGAACTAGGAATGGATCCAGTCAACAAGTTTGCACCAACTCCAAGGAACTTGAGATTAGGAAGTGAAGTTGCTAGGTTCAAGGGAAGAATCCCTTGGATTCGGTTCACTCCAATGTCGAAAACCGTAATGGAAGGGATTGTACCGACGAACTTGTTCACCCCTAACGCAAAAATTTCCAAGTTTGTCAATCGGCCTAGACCATCAGGTATCTTCCCACCGATACTATTAGAGGGTATCATGAGGGTTGTTAGAGATGATAGATTACCAATAGTTGGAGGCATACCTCCTGTTAGATTGTTTTTTCCAACATACAATCCCTTGAGTTTAGATAGGCGACCGAGCTCCGTTGGAATTTTTCCTGTTAGTCTGTTTGCATTAAACCCAAGGAAAACAAGATTGGAGCAACAAGAGAGATTGGCTGGAATTTCGCCGGTAACTAAATTATTATCCAGTGACATGTATTTCAGTCTGCATAAGTTGCCGATTTGTTGAGGGATGTTATGGCTCAAGCTATTGTTTTGCAAGCCTACCTTCATAAGGAAACTTAAATTTCCAATGTGAGGCGAAATGGACCCTGTTAGTTTTGCATTATGAAGGATTAAACTTGTGACCCTCTGGTGTCGACGGCCACATGTTACACCAACCCATTGGCAGAAGTGGATGGATCCATTCCAAGAGCTTAGTATCCCGAGGGGATCGCCGGTGATCTCAGCCTTGAATGCGAGTAAGGCTAGTCGGTCGGTCTCGTTCCCGTAGTGCACAGAGTCAGGTACTGAACCCACAAGCAAGAGAAGAACAAAATACATGAACAGAAAAGGGGAAAATGAAGGCGGCGGTAACAGACCCATGCGTTGGAAAGGTCTGCGGTGGAGCGGATTTTGCTGCTTACTTTTTGTTGAATCTGAAAAAGAAGAAGAAGAGGCTGGTGCAAGGAAATTGGAAGTGAACGCAGAAATTTTATGGTCGAGTTGTTTGAATGGGATGTTGGGTTGAGCTAATTTAGCTTGCACTTATTTCTCCAAGTGGTGGAGTCCTGTGTTTTTTCCTTGCGTGTTCACCTATCAGAAATGGATGGGGGAAAATTACTTATTTCTGAGTTTTTGGGGCGAAATGAAGTAAACGAAAAGGAAATTTTTTGTTTTTTTGGGCATTCTTTGGATCGAGAAATTTTTCAGTGCCGGGTGAATACTATGTGGTGCTCATTCGGCACATCCGGGCCGTCCATTTTTTTTTGGATGGCTCGGATTTGGAGAGAGAAACAGGAGAAAGAGTGGTGGGTTGAGAGGAGAGAGAGGGTTTCAATCTGGGCTGTCCAACACAGTTTTGAATGGCCTGGATGAGCTGTTCGGGCACCATGTGGGCATGGTCATGTGGTACCCACCCGGTATTGAAAATTTTCTTTTTTGGATCAAAGAATTTTGACAGGAGGTGAAAAAATTTGTTCAGAGCTTCAAGAACCAAGTATAAAAACAAGATTTTCTACAAAATCTTCCTGACTTTTTATTACAGCCTATTTTATTATTTGCTCTCAATTGTGAAAAGATTTGGGTCAAATTTTTACACCACATCGTTCATTTCAATGAGAGGAATCAAAAAAGTATAAAAATATGGATCAAAAAAATCATTTATGGGGGCGAAAAAATCCAAAAGTTTAGTCTATATTTTTTAAATTAAGAAAACTAATTAAAAAACATGCCAAATGGGTCAGAGAGGCCCTGAAGAAAGTATGGGATGTGTGTTTGGGTGTCTATTTCTTGACAACTTCGTTCGGGCTAAGGAAAGTATACAATCGGTTGCCTTGAACATTCATTCTTGACAATAATGATTTTCTCCAAATATTCTTCTTAAATTAGTTGTTATTATCACTCAAGCTTATGAAATCTTTTCCTAAGAAAAAAAAAAATCCACATAAAATAGACCTATTTGATGAAGTCTTGACGAAATTTCTTAACTAATGTGGTGGTAACTTTATCTTTCCTTTAGTGCATGTTTCTGAGCCATTGACTCCGACCTCGAGTCTATCACCTTGGGCCCAAGTCAGTCTCGAATGAAGTTTCATTCAGTACAAGCCAAGGGGGAGGAAATTGCATCAGTCAGTCTTCAAATTTCCATACACGTTACGGGTCGCTTTCTTAAGTACTCATCCCATCCCCATTTTTTAGTCTTTTCGAGAGTTCGTGTCACTTTTTAATTGATTATATATATCTTGGATTCAGTTTCTCTGCATTAGAAGGACGTCCCTCTGAACCGTTTATATTAACAATTAATGGTTCAGATTTGTTGAATCTTTTACAGGTAAAAGTCTTTTATTACCGATGCAAGATTGAAAACAAATTTGAACCATTAAACACTACGCCAAATATTGCTTTTACCGGCGGTATTATTACTGGCATTAAAAAAACTGCCGTTAAAAACTTGTTTAACCGGCATTATTAGAACTGCCGGAAAAAGTTAGCCTTAAACGGCAGTTTGTAAGAGACTGCCGTTTTTAGTCCTTATAATACTGCGGCAATTGGAACGCACAGAAAATTGGCTCGCGCGCGCCCAATATTTAATTACCTTAATCAAAACGGCATCGTTTTATTCTTTATTCCCTTTACTATTTTGATCAAACTTTATTCTCTTATTAGGGAAAATTTCACGTAGGCACCCGACCTTTTACACAAATCGCATATAAACACCTTACCTTTCTTAAATTTCATATAAACACCTGAGCTTTCTAAAAACTCATCAATTTAACACCTGACCTTTATTAAATTTCATATAAACACCTGACCTTTCTAAAAACTCATCAATTCGACACCTACCATTACCCTTCCGTCTAAAACCAAATGAAAAAAAAGTTAAGTGCTCCGATTTTTTACTTGTTTGAAATAGTGCTAAGATCTTATTTTTCTGATCATTTTATCCTAAAGAATCGTAATTAATTTTTGACTCTAAAGCTCTCGTTAATCAGCCCTAAGAAAGTCGTATAATCAAATATCTCTTAGAACTAACTAACGAGAGCTTTAGAATCAAAAATTAATTATGATTCTTTAAGATAAAATAAAATGATCAGAAAAATAAGATATTAGCATTGGTTTAAATGGACTGAAAATTGGAACAGTTAATTTTTCAACAATGTATAAATCGTTTATATATTAAAAAATATAGTTTAAAAATTAAGTGCTCCAATTTTCAATCCATTTAAACCGGTGCGATGATATTATTTCTCTAATTATGTTATCCTAAAGTATCATAATTAATTTTTGACCCTAAAACTCTCGTTAGCCAGCCCTAAGAAAGTCGTATGATCAAATATCTCTTAGGGTTAACTAACGAGAGCCTTAGAATCAAGAATTAATTATGATTCTTTAGGATAAAATGATCAAAAAAATAAGATCGTCGCATTGGTTTAAATGGATTGAAAATTGGAGCAATTAATTTTTCAACCATGTATAAATCGTTTATATAGTAAAAAATATGGTTAAAAAAATTAAGTGCTCCAATTTTCAATCCGTTTAAATCAGTGCGAAGATCTTATTTCTCTGATCATTTTACCCTAAAGAATCATAATTAATTTTTGACTTTAAGGCTTTCATTAGTTAGCCCTAAGAGATATTTAATTCTACGATTTTTTTAGGACTAATTAACGAGAGTTTTAGAGTCAAAAATTAATTATGATTCTTTAGGATAAAATGATCAGAAAAATAAGATCTTCGCACTGGTTCAAACAAATAAAAAATTGGAGCACTTAACTTTTTTTCCGCTTGGTTTTAGACAAAGTGGTGACGGCAGGTGTTGAATTGATGAGTTTTTAGAAAGGTCAGGTGTTTATATGAAATTTAATAAAGGTCAGGTGTTGAATTGATGAGTTTTTAGAAAGCTCGGGTGTTTATATGAAATTTAAGAAAGGTCAGATGTTTATGTGCGATTTGTGTGAAAGGTCGGGTGCCTACGTGAAATTTTCCCCTCTTATTAATACTTTTGCCCTAGACTTCCCCTCTTTTGCACCAAACCCAGCGGCGGAAGAGAGAGAGAGAGAGAGAGCGCCAAAACCAGCGTGGACGACTCCCTCAATCGATCTTCCAGAAATCGGTCTTCGCTCGTCGAAATTGAGGTATCCTTGAAATCTCGTCACGGTCGATTGCTTGCTTTGTCCCCGCATATACACGCACACACGATGTATGTATAGTCGGTAAAGCGCAAAATATATACCGTAATGCTCTCCCCCGCTCACAGACACACCCCTCCCTCTCTCTGTGCGCGCGCACACGCATAATCTTGGGCTTCTATTTTGCCCAGTTGATGCCCCTATTAATATTTTACTTAATGCATCCTTTGTTTTGTTAATGTTTGTGATAGGAATCTGAGAGAGAGAGAGAGAGAGAGAGAGAGAGAGAGAGAGAGAGAGAGAGTACTTAAGATGAAAAATCATTAGAAAAGATTGTTTATAGAGCTATCATGCTCGATTAAAAGTGATATGGAAAGAACTATTATGTTGCTGCTGTTCTTGAAAGCCTTGAGTGGTATCCCTGGCCTACTTTTTTTTTTGTAGGAGGTATTGGGTTGGCTGCTAGTATTCCGTTTTTTGGATTTTGTCTTTTGTTTTGGCTATGTAATTTGTATATCGTTGATTTACTTGAGTTGATTTTTTTCTTATCAGCTCCCGTTGCATTTGAACTCCTCTTCTTTAAATTATAGATATTCTCTTTGCCAATCAAAATGGAGAAGCAAGGGTAAGATTCAAATTAACACTTATTAATGTAGCCGCAAGATATTTTGTGCTTCGTTTGTTGTGGATTTTAATTTGTATTGACTTTGGTCAATATAATTCTTGAGTACTGTCCAGACTCCAATTTTATTTTTTTAATAGCACTATTAGTTTTGGGGTTAATAGAACTTGAGGTGGCATTTTAATACATTTTATAAACTCGCTTATTGGGTTGACATTTCTATTTAAAAATGCAGATTGATGATCCCAAGCATTGCCCATTTGCTTCGGTGATTAAGCTTTATTAAGGTATTGGCTCGTTTATATAACTTTCTAGAGGATCATATTTTAATGTGCTTGCTTAATTTTTGAACTAGAGAATTAAAAGTTGTCTGTTTTAAGCTGGAATGCAGTCGGGGTTGATCTTTTTGTTACAATATGTATAGTAACAAGTTTGCGGTAAAAGTTCTCTCTTGGAGATCCTAATCTAGTTAAGTTGTTGTTTGCCTGGTCAAGTTCAACGGTTGACATATGCCAAGGGCCCCGCTCTGCTTGTTTTTTTTTTATAAGTAAATAAAACTGCTCTATTGTTACTAAAACCAAAGCTTGGCCAGTTAATGAATTTGTCGGCCCGTGTATATATGTTGGTGTTTTGATGGTCTAAATTCAAGGGTACACTATAGGAGAATATATGATGAGTTCTCTTTCTTCCTAATGCTAAATCAATCCTAACTCATAAGCAATCAACACTTTTCACGTATTTTTCACATTTAGCATATATTTTATAGTTATTGCCACTAGTTTGTCCAATTAATTTCCCAATTTTTTGGTTCTTAATGCTAGTTTGCATAGTTTTCTTGAGCTTAATGATGATATACTTTGTACAACTATATGTGTGGTTATGGCTTATGGCTTAATTGAACTTCAATGAAATCAAAGTCGGCCCTCAATTTAATTCAGGAAGAAGTTATGCCAATGTTCTTGGAAAACCTGAGTGCATTCTAGACAATGTGTATGTTGACGTCCCTTTGATTAAGTTCATATATAGCTCTATATTTGAAGTAGTAGTTTTAGAATGTCTTGTATTATATTAGAATTCCTTCAACGTTGTTAATGGAAATAGTCTAGACAAACATAACTCTTGCTCGTTGAAAACTTGTTCGAGATCGACTCATACACTTACGTTTGAACACACTTTGCAACTCATTAGTTCATCAGTAGTAATGTTTTTTTAGCACATATACAGTTTTTTTGTTTCTCTACTCTAACGTTTCTTGCTTTGATTTGTATTACACTTACATATATAACACCTCAAGTTTGAGAGACAACTCCCAATTATTGGAGAGGTCATTTTCTAGGGAAAGTTGACAGATATTGATTGCTTGCAGAGGTGCAAAAGCAAGTTCTAGCTGAGTTAGATGATAGGCCTTCTAAGTGTGCTAGGTTCGAGGCTCATGCGAAAGATATTGGATACCCGTTGGCTCCGTCTCCAGAAGAGGATTCACCAATAGTGCCTTAGCTCAATGGGCAGGTTACTCTAGTTTATTGCTTCAGATAACGCTTATTTGATCACTCTTAACTTATTCACCAATAGTGCCTTCACATTAAGTAAATACCTCCTCACTCTAGTTTATTGCTTTGAATAATGTGCATTTTATGCTTCATAAACATCGTCAAGAGAGCTAGGTGTGTCCAACTTTATGATTTTTTGTTTTGTGCCTTTTGTAAAAGAGTTCAATGGAAGTTATCTAAAGATCTGACCATAAGTTTGCGTTCCTAATTCGCTTATCCAAAAAGATACAATATATGATGAAGGCCTCTCCACTCAACTTTAATTTTTCCCTTTGCATGTCATATGATCATGTCATATAATCAATATCTATATTTCTCTAAACCTTGTGTATCACATGCATGTTCAATTCCTTCTTTTGATTCTATTGCACGTGTTTATGTTTCATCAAAATAATTCTGGGCAGTCATGCAATGAGGAACATGTTCCTGATGCCAATAGACCTCAACAACAAAATGGCGATGACGTGCTTAGGGGTTGGAATGCTGATGAGGTGAGAGAAGGTTCATCATTCGTGGCTATATTGAATTTGTACGCTCGTCTGTCACAGTTTATTGATTTGATTTTTATGGCTTTGATCTCTAGTTAGAAGTGATATTTGCTAGCATTGATGGTATAAGTTTCCTTGTAATCAATAGAACTGCTGCAGTTTGATTGATCCATCTTGTGAAGGTTTGTGAAAGATTAGGTTCATTCCTTTATGTTTGTTAGGAAAAGGTTATCATATGATAGGTAATATAGCTGGACTAATACGCGATTGAATTATTGAAGTGGATTTATGTTACAGACTAGATGAACATGATGTTATTTGTATTTCCATTCTCTCTGAAGGCCTGACAGGTTCATTCCTGTATGTTTGTTAGGAAAAGGTTATCATATGATAGGTAATATAGCTCGACTAATACGCGATTGAATTATTGAAGCGGATTTATGTTACAAACTAGATGAACATGATGCTATTTGCATTTCCATTCTCTCTGAAGGCTTGACATTACTTTGGAGCTGATTTACATAACATCCACAGAGGGCATCGTACATGATTTTGACTGCTAATAGAAAGCTCTACTAGCTGATCTCTTTTATTACAATGCGCGCACTCTCTCTCTCTCTCTCTCTCTCTCTACTGGTATATGCATAGCTGTATATGTAAGCATATCATAGTTGCTAGATTTGGGACAATGTTAGTGTTTCACTGCTGAATATTTTGTAATCAAAAGCTGCAACTAGAAATTGAAACTCTTAGACATATATGATGATTAACGCGTCTACATTCCCTTACATTTTTTCCTTCCTATTGTTGCATTGGCAGCTTGATGAGATGTAGTTCAGCTACGTGAAAAAATGTTCGAGCTTCACAGTTGAGATCCACAGGAGTCATTCACGATGCACAATTGGGGCTTGCATAGTTTGGTGACTTTCGTTGTAGATGAGCTACATGGAAAATGTTGGAGCTTCATAGTTGACGTCTTTATTTTGGGAGTTTGTTTGGTGATGCACAAGTGGGGCTTGTATATTTTGACGACTTTAGTCTCGAATGTTTGAACTTGGTTAAATGTGATTCGGTATTAGATTTTGAGAACCAATTAAACAATGCAATGTCGGCTCGTTTTGGTAGCTCGATACTTATATTATGGAATATTTTAGAATTGATATTTGACAGTTGTGGGATATATTTTGTTGTGGGAATGGATTTAAATATACAGATTTTTTGTAGCACATTCCAGTGATTCCACTAAATGCAGCAGTAGTTGTTGTTGGCTATTACCGGCAGTAAATTAATGCCATTAATGTAATATGAGTGGCGGTAATATGAGTCTGCCGGGAATACTACTTAAAGTCGTCGGTAGTATTAACGGCAGTAAACTACTGCCGTTTTTATTTTACCGGCAGTAAATTACTGCCGTTTTTGTATTACCGACAGTTCCTTCAACGGCAGTAGAGTTTTGTCGTAATTACTGCCGGGAATACTATTACCGGCGGTTTTAGGACTTTTCACGGCAGTTTTCTAATGCCGGTAAAGCTAAAATTTGGCGTAGTGAAAAACACTTTCAAACGGTTGCGATTATTTGAACCACACCTCTACAGTCTAAACCTGGACTGCACACAAGCCAAATTCTTATATTTTATAATCTATATAATGTTTTAGGTGATTTTGAAATTTTTGTTTACTAGTATAAATCTAACCAATTTAAAATAAGGTTAAGATGGAACGAGGGTTAAAAAATGGGGATGAAGAGATTACATTGTTTTTGATCCCCACCAGGTGGTATGCATAGCGTTACAACAAATCTGCCTTCAAAATATTGTCAAGGTACTCGGGAAAGGTATAACATCTCTTGGGGCAAATTCAACCAATATAACCCAAACGTGTTTGGCTATTTTGGGGTAATTTCCAACTCAGTGGGGTTAGGTGACCCCACTTGCCATAATGTAGTCAAATTGGTAAAGTTTTACTCCACTAACTTTGCTTATAGAGAAAATTTTTGGTGCCGGGTGGGTATATCCCACGTGGTAACCGCTCGGTACATTCGGCCGTCCAATACGCTTTTGGACGGCTTAGATTGAAACTTTTTCTCTCCTCTCACCCCAACACTATCTCTCTCCTTTTTTCTTTCTCCAAATTCGAGCAGTCCAAAAATGTAATAAACGAATCGAATGTGCCGAACGGGCACCACGTGGTAACCACCCGACACTGATTTTTTTTTCGTGCTTATGGCTATTACAATTTTCAATTGTTTATTGATTAAGTTGTGTTGTTCCCGGTGTTCCTTTGCACATATTGTGTTGCAGTTGTCTCCGTTGGGAATTAATATCAACTCGATTGAAGGTGATTCGTTTCTAAGTACGTTGGTGGGACAATCCGCTGGTGGAAAGGAATAGCTGAAAAGAAGGAGGTGTGGGCAGCTGTGGGATCAATTTTTTGGAGAATCTGGAAATGCAGGAACGACTAGGGAGGCAACCGAATTTCTGGTTGCTAATGATGGTGGGCTCAGACCAGTCGGAGCAGGTCGGGTAGCAACTACAGAAGTTCAGATTCGATGGCGAAGACCCATGAATGGTTGGGAAAATTAATTTTGATGGTGGACTGGATAGTCAAATGAAATCGAGTGGTATTGGGATTATAATCAGAGATTCATGTGGCAGATTCCGGGCGGCACGAGCAATTCATTTTGGGCTTTTAATGGAGCCAGTAATTATAGAGGCAATGGCGGCTAGGGAAAGTTTGATTCTTGCGCAAGAACTCGATATGCAGAAGGTACATATAGAAGGTGATTCTCAATAGGTGGTTAACATCATCCAAAGGATAGGTGACTTCATGACGTCGGTGGGCGTGTTAATTGCAGACGTGAACCGGTTGAAGCAAGAGTTTGTAGGGATGCAAGCGAGCTTTGTTCAGAGAGGTGGCAATTCGGTGGCACACGCTGTGGCCAAGAATGCTGTGAGAGGGAGAGGGGTCCGTTCGTGGAATCCTAGCTTTTCCATCCACTTTGTGAGGATGACAGCCCCATATGATGTATTTGATTTTCATTGTTTCCTGGTTTTAATAAAATCTCTCCTAAACTGTGGTCAAAAAAAAAAAAAAAAGTTGTGTTGTTCCTACTTCTTTGTATTGGAATTTTTCCTAGTACTGGAATTTTATGAATGTACAAAATTCGTATTTGTATCCACATAAAAACAAAACGCAACGTGAAAAAGAAAATTGGTATTAAAAACAAAATTTTCTACAAAATCTTCCAGACTTTTTGGTACGGCCTATTTTATAATTACTATTTGCCCTTAATTGTGAAAAGATTTCGGTCGAATTTTTATACCACATCGTTCGTCTTGATGAGAGAAATCAAAAAATATAAAAATATGGACAAAAAAAATCATATAAGGCGGCAAAAAAATTAAAAAGTTTAGTCTATATTTATAAAATTAAGAAAGCTAATTAAAAAAACACATGCCAAATGGGTCAGAGAGGCCTTGAAGAAAGTATGGCATGTGTATTTGGGTGTCTCTTTCTTCCCAACTTCGTTCGGACTTAGGAAAATATACAATCGGTCTCCTTGGACATTCATTCTTGACAATGATGATTTTCTCCAAATATTCTTCTTAAATTAGTTGCTATTATCACTCAAGCTTATGAAATCCTTTTCTCAAAAAAAAAAAAAATCCACATAAAATAGACCTATTTGATGAAGTCTTGACGAAATTTCTTAACTAATGCGGTGATAACTTTATCTTTCCTTTAGTGCATGTTTCTAAGCCATTGACTCAGACCTCGAGTCTGTCCACTTGGCCTAAGTCAGTCTTCGCTGAAATTGACAAGGGGGAAATTGCATCAGTCAGTCTTCAAATTTCCATACACGTTATGGGTCGCTTTCTTAAGTACTCACGTCCTAATTTTTTAGTCTTTTTAAGAGGTCGTGGCACTTTTTAATTAATTATACATATCTTGGATTCGGTTTCTTTGCATTAGATGGATGTGCGGTTCTGTCTGAACCGTTCATATTAACAACCAATGGTTCAAATTTGTTAAATCTTTTACAGGTAAAAGTCTTTTATTACCGATGTAAGATTGAAAATAAATCTAAACCATTAAAAATACTATCTGATGGTTGCAATCACTTGGACCGCACTTCTGCAGTTTAAACCTGGACTGCACACAAGCCAAATTCTTATATCTTATAATCTATAATGTTTTAGGTGATTTTGAAATTTTTGTTTAATGGTATAAATCTAACCAATTTAAAATCCGGTTACAATAGAACGAGGGTTAAAAAGTGGGGGGAAGAGATTACAGTGTTTTTGATCCCCACCAGGTGGTATGTATAGCGTTACAACAAATCTACCTTCAAAATATTGTTGTTACATCTCTTGAGGAAAATTCAACCAATATAACCCAAAAGCATTTGGCTATACTGGGGTAATTTCCAACTCTGTGGGGTCAGGTGACTCCACTTGCCATAACGTAGTTAAACTAGTAAAGTTTTACTCCACTAATTTTGCTTATAGAGGAATTTTCCGATGCGGGGTGTGTATATCCCGCGTGGTATCCGCTCAGCACATTCGGCCGTCCAATACATTTTTGGACAGCTCGGATTGAAACCTTTTCTCTCCTCTCACCCCAACACTGTCTCTCTCCTTTTTTCTCTCCAAATCCGAGCAGTCCAAAAACGCAATAGACAGCTCAGATGCGCCGAAAGGGCACCACGTGGTACCTACCTGACACTGAAATTTTTTCCGTGCTAATAGGTATTACAATTTTCAATTGCTGGTGGAAAGGAATAGCTGAAATGGAGGAGGTGTGGGCAGCTGTGGGATCAATTGTTTGGAGAATCTGGAAATGCAGGAACGACGCTGTCTTTAACGATAAAATGTGGAGACTGGATGAAGCTTGCACTACTGCTATTAGGGAGGCAACCGAATTTCTGGTTGCTAATGAAGGTGGACGCATACCAGTAGGAGCAGGTCGGGTAGCAGCTACAGAAGTTCAGATTCGATGGCGAAGACCCATAAATGGTTCGGTGAAAATTAATTTTGATGGTGGACTGGATAGTCAAATGAAATTGAGTGGTATTGGGATTATAATCAGAGATTCATGTGGTAGATTCTGGGCGGCACGAGCAATTCATTTTGGGCATTTGATGGAGCCAGTAATTATAGAGGCAATGGCAGCTAGGGAAAGTTTGATTTTTGAGCAAGAATTTGCTATGCAAAAGGTACATATAGAAGGTGATTCTCAACAGGTGGTTAACATGATCCAAAGGACCGGTGACTTCATCACGTTGGTGAGCGTGTTAATTGTAGATGTGAATCGGTTGAAGCAAGAGTTTGTAGGAATCACTACGCCAAATTTTGGCTTTACCTGTGGTAGTATTACTGGCATTAATATGGCCGGTGGGAATAATTATCCTAAAACGGCGGTTTTTCTAATACTGCTGTTTTTAGTGACTTTTACCAGCAATTTTTAAAATTACAGCCGGAAAAAGTAGAATGTATGGTTGTTTTTAATACCGGCAGTTTATTACAGCAGTTTATAATAAAACCGACCCGTACGTATAATATAAATAATATTCTTTATTCTAGTTGAACCAAAATGCGGGTTAGCCCAGTTGGTCACATGCGCGCCCAAAGATTCGGAGGTTCCGGGTTGACTCATGGGGAAAGCAAAAATATTAGCTGCCCATTTCATTACCGCCGTTTTTTATTTTCGGTGGTTTTGTAATGCTGTTTTTAGTATTACCTGCGGTTTATTACCGTTGTTTTTATTTTCCCGACAATTGCTTTACCCGCGGTCTATTACTGGCGGTTTTTGGACTATTTTCGATGGTTTTCTAATGCCGCTAAAGGTAAAATTTGGAGTAGTGAATGCAAGTGAGCTTTGTTCGAAGAGGTGGCAATTCGGTGGCACACATTGTGGCCAAGAATGCTGTGAGAGGGAGTGGGGTCCGTTCATAGAATCCCGGCTTTTCCATCCACTTTGTGAGGATGAGAGCCCCAGATGATGTCTTTGATTTTCATTGTTTCCTGGTTTTAATAAAATCTCTTCTAAACTGTGGCCCAAAAAAAAAAAAAAAAGTTGTGTTGTTCCTACTTCCTTATTGTTTTTTATTTGGTTGACTTTTAGCTTCTTATAACTTATAATCTATTTAGATATTTTAGGACTACGCTATAACTCGAGGGAGAGTCATGTTGGTTGGACAAGGTATATCAGTTGAAGGACATGGTAATTGTCATAGATGAGTTTGAACGTTGGCTGGCACATCTTCAACATCACCTTACTCCCACTGAACCATTGCTGATGCATCTCATCGGAAATGCTTCCGGTGCCGTTCAGTATGATGGAGAAGCAAGGGAGCATAAAACTCTGTACAAAATTCGTCCTGAGTTGTGATGTTGGATTATATTTGCTATTGACATCTTGCATTTTACTTGGAAGATTTACTCCATTTATTAGAGGGGTTTAATTCAACATTTTCCTCTGTACCTTATCCGCTCACATCAATGATGGGTTGGAGTACTAAACCTCTATTGTGATCTGCGAAATCTACGTCGTTTATTTTGATAATTGGCATGTGTTTTTACTTTACTGAACAACCATGTAGCAAAATGCAAATGCAATATATGAACATAACCTTCTTCTTTTTTTTTTTTTTAACTTCCATATCTTATCACACCTTGCTAAGCATTCTTAGAGCCGTATTGAATACCCAATCCTTTGTTAACTTCCATACTGCATTTTGACTATTTTCATGTTTTTTCGTCTGACCGTTGAGATTAATAGGAGTATCCAATTTTATTTTACCTTTTCTTGTTATTGTTATAGAGCTTGTGTAGTTTTTTGCATTTTCTTGAAAACCCTGCTAAAAAATTTTGGAGCCGCCACTCAAGCACCGCCACGTGATGCTCGAAGGGCCTCCTCCATCACCACACTTTCATGCAGGACCATGATAAAGCATAAGGACTCTACTTGAATGTGTGGTAATGAAGACTTCTAGAGCACCTTAGTTCTTGTATTTGTGCTTAATTGGGTTTGTGATCCCATAAGTCCCCTTTGGAAATGTAGACTTCAATTTAGAAATTATTTTTTAGGAACCGGTGCCACCCCCTAGGGAAAAAATTTTGGTTAGTGAGGTAAAAAATTACATTCATATGTAAGTTATTGTTGCTTGTCAAAAAAAAAAATGTAAGTTATTTTATTTTGCTAACCTAAAGATATAATCCTATTAAGAGGCTAATTATAAGGTGTGTGTGTGTGTGTATATATATATATATATATATATACACACACACACACACAATTAGGATCCAATGAGGGATCCCTTACCAGTCTACTATGCGGACCTCCCTTTTCCCGATCGAATTGCGACGATCCGAACCGCTCAATGTGTTCAGAACGTGATTTTAAGGGTACCCTCTAGGAATCACCAAAAAAAAAATGATCGGGAAGGGCTTGATCTGAGCAGTTTTTTACTGAACCGTTCAATCAAAAACTGTTCAGATCAAGCCCTTTCTGATCATTTTTTTTGCTGATTTCTCGCGGGTACCCTTAAAATCACGTTCTGATCACTTTGAGCGGCTCGGATGGTCTCAATTTGGTCGGAAAATGGGAGTCCCGCACGGTAAGCCCGTGCGGGATCCCTTAGGGGAACCGGACTGTATATATATATATATATATATATATATATATATATATATATATATATATATATATATATGCTGACAAATGTAATGTAATTTACAATTGATCCCAAAAGACTTATTATATTTCGAAAAAGATGCAAGAGGGTCACATTCATAATGCCATCAACTCCAAAAAGAAGTGAATACTTGGAGTTTTTAAAAGATTTTTTTGTAGGTCAAACTAACAAAATTTGACTGCAAAGGATCAAATATAATCCTTGTGTGAAATTAAATTTTACCTTTGTAGACCTCACACCCACACCCTAAATAATTGTACCCTTGTGTCATTTTCCTCCCCCATAATCCAGAGGGGAGAGTGAAAACCTTTTAATTAGCCTTCTCACTGTCTTAGTCCTTTTTTTCTTTATTTTGTAAAAACTGGATGTTGATCCTGTCAATTTACGCATACTTGGACAAAATTCAAGACCATATATTCAGGTAACGACAAATAACATCCAGTGACCCTAACACTTGAATATGTTGAATTTGGGGCTGTTGGTCTTTCTGGGGGTATTTTAACTGTATGGAATCCAGCAAATTTCAAACCAAGAGAAGTCACTATCCATAGACATTTTGTTATGGTAGCTGGTATTTTGTTTGGCTTGGATTGTGTCATTGTAAATGTGTATGCTCCTAATGAAACAACGCGTAGAGAAGAATCGTGGACTGTATTACGTCAGCTAAAGTCTACTTCTTGAGTTCCATGGTGCTTTGGAGGAGATTTTAATGAGATTAAGGCAATGTGCGAAAGAACAGGGTGAACAAGAGTTGAGAGAAGCATGAGTGGTTTCAAAGATTTCATCAATCAATCAGTATAGAAGGACTTACCAATGATGGGAAGGCAATTTTCTTGTAACAGTTTTCAGAACAATGCTATCCATAGCAGGATTGATAGAACCCTGATTTCGGTGGAGGTGATGAAAAATTTAATTTGGTGTTATGGGGACTACCAAGACCAATTGCAGATCATGCTCCCATCATGATCTCTGATAACAACTGGAATTGGGGACCAATTTGTTAAGAAGCTTGGGAGAGTACACCAACATATGGATGGGCAGGTTGTCAAATTGTTAAGATGCTGGGATCTGATTTGGAGGGCTAAGAGGTTAGAGTAAGCTGGGATCTGATTTGGTCAAGAAGTCATGTAGTTGGTGTCTGGAACTCAAATATTCTTTCCAACTCCTTAGATTTGGAGGGCTAAAAGAGTACTAGTTTCAGTTTGGGGCCTCTATGATTTGAGGCAAAGATGTTTGTAATGCTATCTCTTTTCATCTCCCAAATTTAGGGAGGGCTAAACAATTCTGGGAGCCTAGTCTTCTTTTCAACTCCTAAGTTATTTGGAGGGCTAAGAGAACAGAACAGATCAGAACAGAGCAGAACAGATCAAATCTGAATATGTTTGGTCAAGAAATTATGAAGGTATTTTTGTGAAGATCAAATGTTTTTCAGCTTCTCAATCTTGGAAGGATAAGAGCTTTTTAAACAGTTTTGGGCCTTGTATGTGTAGAAGCAAAGTTCGTTTAGCTTTGCTGCTCGTATCAAATGAAGAAGATTTCAGAACTTAAAAAGGCGTTATACTGGAGATGGATTATATTTTGAAGCTGTGTGCTTGTCTACTTTATCTCAACTAATGAAGACTGTTGATGTTGGATCAAACTGAATGATGAGGTGTTAGATTTCTAAATATTGCTGGAAATCTGTTGCCTAAGAGCCACATGTTCTCATAGGACTTTTTGGTGCATTTGGGGCCGATGGTCTTGAGATGAAAGATGACTTGAACCCTGAAATTTTTTTGACTGAGTTCAGTTCGGAACTGCTTGTCTTGACTGGATGTGATTCATTCAATTTTCATTGAATGTAATTTTTTTTTTTTTTCTCTTTTCTGTAGGTCTTTACAGTACCTCTTCCTCTATGTTCTTTATTTGGTCTTTCCTCGATGTATCATTTGTCGAGTTTCTTAATAAAATTTTGTTGCTTATAAAAAAAAAAAACTTGCGACCTCGGCCTAAATGCTTTGAGATTTACTACTAGTAGGATGTAAAGTCTTAGTTTGCACCGTGGTTATACAAAAGCACTTTTGAAATCTAGACACAATTTACAATATCAATTTTATTATCGAGCAAGAAATAGTAAGAAAGCTTCTCCACTCTCAATCAATGACATGTTTTTCTTTTTCGTAAATCAGACTTACATTTTCTTTCTTTCTTTCTGATTTCATTTTTCAATCTAATCAAGGAACTAAGGGAATTAAGTTGATAGCGATCATCGTGTAATTTATTCGTTCTACTATTCTATTACATAAAAAGGGATAGGCAATTGGCGTGAATGGATTTTTGAAGCCCGATCATCTTTTGTATCTCCATTTTTGTTTTTTAAATCCTCTTTTGTTATCTCCTTTGCAATTCTCTTATATGTACATCCTCGTACCTTAATAATCCGTATGATTCTTTTATATGTATATCCTTATACCTCAATATACCACACTTTATGCCAGTCTTTGGTCTATTTGAAAAGCAAGAAACGACCTTGTCTTCAACAATTCAATTCCTACTGTTGAGGAAGTGGTCGACCTTATCAAACTAAGTGTGGCTTTTTAGGTTAAAGGGAGATGCATTCTTACAATCTATTTTGTTGAATACTTCAGAAACCATTTGGATGGCATTAGAAAGCACAAAATCTAAGTCCTTTTGTAATTCTCTTTTTTTTTCCAACTCTTGGTTGGTCTCCTCTTCTTCTCTTTTCGGATTGTTGGCTAGCATATGATTCGATTGATTTTTTCCTTTCAATGATGCTTGCCCTATTCTTCTCGATGTATCCATTATCGAGTTTCTAATATAATTTCTTTGCCTATCAAAAAAAAAAAATCCATATGATGTTGAACAGGGAGAGGTCAAAGGTGATCGATCGCAAGTTAGTCGATCTGATCATAGCTAGTTTGATGGAGGTGGCCGGCATAAGAGTATTTAGATGGATTTTTTTTTTCCCGTAAAAAATCAGCACTTGAATTTGAATAGAATTTGCATTTGGGCAATTCCCACTCTAGCACTAACACGCAAAATATTGAGGGACTGGAGGGAAGAGCAATGTAGGCTTGTAATCAAGTAGGATATTAGAGCAGTTAAATATTGTTGCAATTCCTCAATATCTATCTGGGGTTTACGTATTTTCAGTCATGTGGCTAATGGGTTGGTAGCAAATTCAATGCAAAGAAAGTAATTTGGTTCAGATGGAGAAAATTGGTGACAAGAAACAATTACTTTTTGCTATGCTATCGAAGTCCCACTTAACATGCATGTAAGTCTTATAGTACATTTAAATGAGAAAATTCTCATGCTTGAAACAAACTAAAAACACAAGAGGAACATAAACTTGGAAAAAAAAATGCAGAAATTGATCAACAAACTAGCATGCGTAATGCGTACCCAAAGCAATATATATGCAGAATCACAAAGTTGTAGTATCAACAGATACCTTCAAAACCCACCAAACCTTAAGCACCTACGAGGGAAGAAGGAAAATTAGTTATTGAAGAAGTTTGATAGGAGAAGATAATCACTTACGGAATGTTTAACTTTGATCGAAGATGCTGTAGCTTGAACATTGGGTCGGTTTGTGCACATAATTGAATATATATAGAAAAATGCTATCGTATACACCAGATTTCCGTAAAAGAAGGAGGAAAACACAACCACATCCTCCTTTGGATAGATGCAGAGGTTATTCAAGAACTTGCCTCATTGAAGTTACGAAAATGCGATTTGTTTATCCTGAATTGGAATGTGGCATTAGAGTTCCTACTTTGTTGTCTCTTCACTATTGTTCAGAAAAAATACTTAGTTAGCTGAGTTTCTAGGTGAATTTATTGATTCTCAAGTTTGAATTAGAAATGGAAATTCGATGTTTTGTTCATAGTTGAGTGCAGAATTGTGGTGGTTTTAGTGCCAAATGCAGGTTTTTTCCTCTAGTACGTAGTTATTGGAATGTAAAAGGGGTCATACCTGTACATGATCAAGCTGCAATACTAGCTCTCATTCCTCCGCGTACTCCAACTCCAAGAAGAGTGTTCTTGATGACATGCAACTGAGTAACGATTTCTTTGATATCCGGTCGATCTCGTGGTAGTTCTTCTGAACAAGCTATTCCCACTTTAAGAATTGAAGTCAAACACTCCTGAACTTCGTGAATGCTAGCTGGGCTTTGATTCTGAGAGCTGTTGATGCTTGAGCTTGCCTCTCCCATTACTACTTGTTGAAACAATGTTGGATCAGCAATGTTTGCTACTTGTTCAGCCATAGCCATCTCAACAAAGTTGTGGAGAGTCAGACTACCCTCGAACATGGCATCTGTCGGTCTCTTCCCTGTGAACATCTCCAATAAGAGAATACCGAAACTGTACATATCACCCGACGTTGATACTTCATTTCCCATGCCATACTCTACAATCCATCCATCATAAAGATAAGAATATTGCAAATCTACTTGATAAGCAGCCTCTCAACGAATAGTAAATAAAGTTTAGCAAACAATTCTTAGATGGATACTCCTAATTTCATGCCTTGAATAAGACTACAAAGAGTTGTGTCGACTTCTTTGCTTCTTGCTAGATCACGAATAACAACATTTGGTTCTGCCTGTGCCATCTGAAATCCCTAATTTGAATCACGCTTGATTGGTTCACTATGAATTTTTTGGGTAAATGTATATTTCATTAAAAAGCCCAAACATAACGTACAGCAAAACCAAGGCTCATACCCCAGCATACAAGAAGGAACCCTTAATTACCAGAGCATCAAAACAAAGAGAGCTAAATTTTCTTAGTAGCCATTACCTAACCATAAACTTATCAATTATCCTTATATTTGTTGTAGGTTTGTGGTACTCACGTCGTAAATTAATAAATTAAAAAGTCTCTACTTTCTGGAAAAGGAAAGATACTAACAAAAACCTGAGGAGATAGTGTTCTTTGAATGCCGGTACTAATTCATGTAAAATGAACTAGGAATATATACTAGCTCTACTCTAAAATAAATAAATAAAAACGTGGGTACAACCTGTAATCAAGAAAGCAGTAAAGTTAAGATCGAAGATACAATTGTTGGTTATTTATTTTTTAGGCTAATGTGTCATGGCTATAACAAAGAAAGAAACTTACTCCATCTCCATTTCAAGAAACAATCTAGACACTTTCTGCTTAACTCAACTCTAATACTTTTGAAAGCAAGATGATGCAGTGTGGAGTAAAACATAAGAACCAACAGCTTTACTTTTGTGTAGGGGTTACCAGACTCAAAGGAGAAGTGAATTAAATCTAAACCGAAGGAAGTGAAGGAGAACAGAAAAACAGAATGAGTCTAAGGGATACATTTACCTGGAGCTGCATAACCGGATGACCCACGTAAGCCAACAGAACTTGATTGATTTGCAGAAGCAATACATGTTGCATCTACAAGGAATCTTGCTAACCCAAAATCACCTACATGTCCAACCATCTCATCATCAAGAAGAACGTTGCTCGGTTTCAAGTCACAATGAACTATTGGCTCTGAGCAATGGTGGTGAAGATAAAAAATTGCAGAAGCAACATCAAACGCAATATTTAACCTCTTTAGAAGGTTTAAACTCTGCGACTTGTTGTGTGCATCATCTTCTTTCTCATTTGGATGCAACCACTCCTCTAGGCTCCCATTGACCATGAAATCAAAAACCAGAGCCTTGAACTCGTCACCTTTATAGTCAACACTTGAACATGCGGTGAGGACATGAACAAGATTCCGATGTCTGATGCTCTTTAAGGCATTACACTCGGCAATGAAGCTCTTGGCAGCTCCCCGGGATTGAAGCTTTAATACCTTCACAGCGACTAGTTTTTCACCTTGATCTAGATCAAGAATTCCTTTGTACACCGATCCAAAACTACCCATGCCGATTAGATTGGCTAAAGAGAACCCA
Organism: Rhododendron mucronatum var. ripense; assembly: GCA_019656295.1. NCBI lineage: Eukaryota > Viridiplantae > Streptophyta > Magnoliopsida > Ericales > Ericaceae > Rhododendron > Rhododendron mucronatum. Next base: position 2,115,429 of record BPLT01000041.1, read on the forward strand.
TTGGTCGCTTTTAATAGACTCCGGTAAGACAACATAGGAAATGAATGGCTAAAAAAGCTAAAAGATTGTACCTCTGTTTTCTTTTTAAACCAACGAAGATACACGAAATATATCATTAAAAGTAGACATACAAGCCCAAAGGACGGTGGGAGTACCAACTTCACGACATGAGTAAATTTCTTCCTTGCGAATCCCTCGGATTGGCAATTGTGTAGTTTTAAATCAGGTATACCACCACAAAGCTTCTTGTTTCCCTCAATAGAAATAGCTGCTGCAATCGTAAATATGCCTCGTTTTGGTACTTCTCCATCAAAATCATTGAATGATATATTTAGTTTTTGTAAGAAATGAAAGCCCTCTAAATAGTCTGGGATTTGTCCGGAGAAATCATTCATAGAAATGTCTAGATCCTCCAAGCCTCTCAATTGGCTCAAAGTTGATGGAAGGACTCCCCAGAACTTGTTGCCCTTCAAATTAAGAGATGCCAATTTCACACAACTACCAAGGCTACTTGGAATATTACCAACCAACATATTCTCAGAAACTTTTAGTGTTACAAGATTTGTTAAAACCCCGATTTCCATGGGGATGACACCAGTCAAGTTGTTATTAGATAGGTCTAGAGAAAACAATGATGAGAGACTCACAACTCCTTTGGGTATGGTGCCACTAAGACTGTTTTTGGCGAGCATAAGCTCTAGCAACATCTGGCATTTGCTCAAACTCGACGGGATGCTTCCCTGAAGATTATTTTCGGATAGATCTAGAGTTAGTAACAAGGATAAGTTTCCGAAAAAGGACGGGATGTCACCATAGAATCTATTACCTCCGAGAGCCAGTTGATGCAGGTCTTGAAGCTTCCCAAAATCAACAGGAATGTTACCTGTCAAATGGTTGTTCTGTATTTCAAGTAGCTGCAAATTTACCAGATTCCCGATCCCTCTTGGGATGCTCCCATACAGGTTATTCTGCGCCAAGGTTACGACACTAAGACGAATGGAGAAATTAGTAATTGCTTCAGGAAACATGCCTCCAAAACTGTTTGAGGTCAGCTGCAACGAATTCAACTCGGTGGCATTGATCAAAGAGGAGAGAAAACTCAAGTCATCGGCTTCCCCTGTTCCTAGATGATTGTAAACGGCATTTAAGTTCTCAAGATTAGGCAACTTATCTAAAGAAGGCATTTTCCCACTAAGGCTATTGTTTCCCAGCCCAAGGTAATATAGATTGGTGGCATTAGATATTGAACTAGGAATGGATCCAGTCAACAAGTTTGGACCAACTCCAAGGAACTCGAGATTAGGAAGTGAAGTTCCTAGGTTCGAGGGAAGAATCCCGTGGATTTGGTTCTCTCCGATGTCGAAAACCGTAATGGAAGAGATATTAAATAACGAGGAAGGGATTGTACCGACGAACCTGTTCATGGTTAACGCAAAAAATTCCAAGTTTGTCAATCGGCCTAGATCATCAGGTATCTTCCCACCAATACTATTAAAGGATATCAGGAGGGTTGTTAGAGATGATAGATTACCAATAGTTGGAGGCATACCTCCTGTTAGATTGTTTTTTCCAACATACAATCGCTTGAGTTTAGATAGGCGACCGAGCTCCGTTGGAATTTTTCCCGTTAGCTTGTTTACACTAAACTCAAGGGCAACAAGATTAGAGCAACGAGAGAGATTGGCTGAAATTTCGCCGGTAACTAAATTATTATACAGTGACATGAATTTCAGTTTGCGTAAGTTGGCGATTTGTGGGGGGATGTTATGGCTCAAGCTATTGTTTTGCAAGCCTACCTTCATAAGGAAACTTAAATTTCCAATGTGAGGCGAAATGGACCCTGTTAGTTCTGCATTATCAAGGATTAACCTTGTGACCCTCTGGTGCCGACGGCCACATGTTATACCAATCCATTGGCAGAAGTGGACGGATCCATTCCAAGAGCTCAATATCCCAAGGGGATCGCCAGTGATCTCGGCCTTGAATGCTAGTAAGGCTAGTCGGTCGGTCTCGTTCCCGTAGTGCACAGAGTAGGGTACTGAACCCTCAAGCAAGAGAAGAACAAAAAACATGAACAGAAAAGGGGAAAACGAAGGCGGCGGTAACAGAGCCATGGGTTGGAAAGGTCTACGGTGGAGCGGAATTTGCTGCTTACTTTTTGTTGAATCTGAAAAAGAAGAAGAGGCTGGTGCAAGGAAATTGGAAGTGAAAGCAGAAATTTTCTGGTGGAGTTGTTTGAATGGGATGTTGGGTTGAGCTAATTAAGCTTGCACTTCTCCAAGTGGTGGAGCCCTGCGTTTTTTCCTTGCATGTTCAACTATCAGAAAATTGACGGGGGAAATTACTTATTTCTGAGTTTTTGGGGCGAAATGAAGTAAACGAAAAGGAAATTTTTTGATTTTTTGGGCATTCTTTAGATCAAAAATTTTTTCAGTGCCGGGTGGATACCATATGATGCCCGCTCAGCACTTCCGGGCCATCCATTTTTGTTTTGGATGCTCGGTTTTGGAGAGAGAAACAGGAGAAAGAGTGGTGGGGTGAGAGGAGAGGGTTTCAATCTGGGCCATCCAACGCACTTTTGAACGGCCCGGATGGGCTGCTAGGACACCATGTGGGCATGGTCACGTGATACCAACCCTGTACTGAAAATTTTCTTTTTTGGATCAAAGAATTTTGTCAGGAGATGAAAAACCTTGTTCAGAGCTTCAGGAACCTAGTATAAAAACAAGATTTTCTACAAAATCTTCCTGATTTTTTTGCACCGTCTATTTTATTACTCCCTCCGTCCCTTTTTAAGCGTCCTGCTTCGTAATTCCAACTTATTAAAAAGACATCATCATTATACCTTTCACATCAATTTTTTCCTCCACTTTCCCTACTTACCCATTATCATTACACTTTTACTCACTAACTTTTCAAAATGGAATCTATTTTTAGGGACAAAATAGACAATGCACGAACTTTTACCCACTAATTTTACAAAATGGACACTTATTAAGGGACAGCCCAAAATGGAATACCGGACTATAAAAAAGGGACGGAGGGAGTACTATTTGCTCTTAATCGTGTAAAGATTTGGGTCGAATTTTTACACCACATCCTTTGTCTCAATGAGAGGAATAAAAAAGAGTATAAAAATATGAACCAAAAAAAATCATATAAGGCGGCGAAAAAATCCAAAAGTTTAGTCGATATTTTTAAAATTAAGAAAATTAATTGAAAAAAAAAAAAAAAAAAAACAAATTGGTCAGAGAGGCCTTGAAGAAAGTATGGCATGTGTATTTGGGTGTCTATTTCTTGCCAACTTTGTTCGGGCTTAGGAAAGTATACAATCGGTCGCCTTGGACATTCATTCTTGACAATGATGATTTTCTCCAAATATTCTTCTTATATTAGTTGTTATTATCGCTCAAGCTTATGAAATCTTTTTCTCAAAAAAAAAAAAATCCACATAAAATAGACCTATTTGATGAAGTCTTGACGAAATTTCTTAACTAACGTGGTGGAAACTTTATCTTTCCTTTAGTGCATGTTTCAAAGCCATTGACTCAGACCTCGAGTCTATCCACTTGGCCCAAGTCAGTCTTCGCTGAAATTGACAAGGGGGAAATTGCGTCAGTCAGTTTTCAAATTTTCATACACGTTACGGGTAGCTTTCTTAAGTACTCACCACGTCCTAATTTTTTAGTTTTTTTAAGAGTCTGTGCCACTTTTTAATTGATTATACATATCTTGGATCCGGTTTCTTTGCATTAGATGGATGTGCGGTTCTGTCTAAACCGTTCATATTAACAACCAATGGTTCAAATTCGTTGAATCTTTTATAGGTAAAAGTCTTTTATTACCGATGTAAGATTGAAAACAAATCTAAACCATTAAAACACTATCTGATGGTTGCAATCACTTGGACTGCATCTCTGCAGTCTAAACCTGGGCTGCACACAAGCCAAACTCTTATATCTTATAATCTATAATGTTTTAGGTGATTTTGAAATTTTTGTTTAATAGTATAAATCTAACCAATTTAAAATCCGGTTAGGATGAAACGAGGGTTAAAAAATGGGGATAAAGAGAGTACATTGTTTTTTATCCCTACCAGGTGATATGTATAGCGTTACAACAAATCTGCCTTCAAAATATTGTTGTTACATCTCTTGGGGCAAATTCAAGCAATATAACCGAAACGCGTTTGGCTATTTTGGGGAAATTTCCAACTTTGTGGGGTCAGGTGACTCCACTCGCCATAACGTAGTCAAACTGGTAAAGTTTTACTCCATTAACTTTGCTTATTGAGGAATTTTCCAATGCTGGGTGTGTATATTCCACGTGGTACCCGCTCAGCACATTCGGCCGTCTAATACACTTTTGAACTGCTCGAATTGAAACTTTTTCTATCCTCTCACCCCAACACTGTCTCTCTCCTTTTTTTTTCTCTCCAAATCCGAGCAATCTAAAAATGCAATAGACGGCTCAGATGCGCCGAACGGGCACCACACGGTACCCACTCGACATTGGAAATTTTTCCGTGCTTATAGGTATTACAATTTTCAATTGTTCATCGATTAAGTTGTGTTGTTCCCGGTGTTCCTTTGCACATATTGTGTCGCAGTTTTCTCTGTTGGAAATTAATATGAAGTCGATTCAAGGTGATTCGTTTCTAAATACGTTGGTGGGACAATCTGCTGGTGGAAAGGAATAGCTGAAAATGAGGAGGTGTGGGCAGCTGTGGGATCAATTGCTTGGAGAATCTGGAAATGCAGGAATGACGCCGTCTTAAACGATAAAATGTGGAGACCGGATGAAGCTTGCACTACTGCTATTAGGGAGGCAACCGAATTTCTGGTTGCTAATGAAGGTCGACGCAGACCAGTAGGAGCAGGTCAGCTAGCAGCTACAGAAGTTCAGATTCGATGGCGAAGACCCATGAATGGTTGGGTGAAAATTAATTTTAATTTGATGGTGGACTGGATAGTCAAATAAAATCGAGTGGTATTGGGATTATAATCAGAGATTCATGTGGTAGATTCCGGGCGGCACGAGCAATTCATTTTGGACATTTGATGGAGCTAGTAATTATATAGGCAATGGCGGCTAGGGAAAGTTCGATTTTTGCGCAAGAACTCGGTTTGCAAAAGGTACATATAGAAGGTGATTCTCACCAGGTGGTTAACATGATCCAAAGGACAGGTGACTTCATAACGTCGGTGAGCGTGTTAATTGTAGATGTGAACTGGTTGAAGCAAGAGTTTGTAGGAGTCACTACGCCAAATTTTGGCTTTACCAGCGGTAGTATTACTGGCATTAATTTAATGCCGTTAAAAGATACTTTTAGCGGCATTAATAAGATCGTTGGGAATAATTATCCTAAAACGGCGATTTTCTAAGACTGTTATTTTTAGTGACTTTTACCAGCGGTTTTTTAAATTACCGCCGGAAAAAGTAGAATGGACGATTGTTTTTAATACCGGCGGTTTATTACCGCTGTTTATAATAAAACCGACCCGTATAATATAAATAATATTATTTATCCCAGTTGAACCAAACTGTGGGTTAGCCCAATTGGTCGCATGGGCGCCAAAGATCCGGAGGTTCTGGGTTCGACTCATGGGGAAAGCAAAAAAATTAACTGCCCTTTTTATTCCCGGTGGTAATATTTCCGGTGGTTTTGTAATGCCATTTAGTATTACTGGCGATTTGTTACCGCCGTTTTTGTTTTCCCGACAATTGCTTTACCGGCAGTTTTTAGACTATTACCGGTGGTTGTTACTATTACCGGCGGTTTTTGGACTATTTCCGACGGTTTTCTAATGCCGCTAAAGGTAAATTTGGAATAGTGAATGCAAGAGAGCTTTGTTCGAAGATGTGGCAATTCGGTGGCACACGCTATGGCCAAGAATACTGTGAGAGGGAGTGGGGTCTGTTCATGGAATCTCGGCTTTTCCATCCACTTTGTGAGGATGAGAGCCCCATATGATGTATTTGATTTTCATTATTTCCTGGTGTTAATACAATCTCTCCTAAACTGTCGCCCAAAAAAAAAAAAAAAGGTGGTGTTGTATGATGGAGAAGCAAGGGAGCATAAAACTCTGTGCAAAATTCTTCTTGAGTTGTGATGTTGGATTATATTTGCTATTGACATCTTGCATTTTACTTGGAAGATTTACTCCATTTATTAGAGGGGTTTAATTTAACATTTTCCTCTGTACCTTTGCCGCTCGCATCAATGATGGCTTGGAGTACTAAACCTCTATTGTGATCTGCGAAATCCACGTCGTTTGTTTTGAAAATTGGCATATGTTTTTACTTTACTAAACAACCATGTAGCATAATGCAAATGCAATATATGAACATAACCCTTTCTTTTTCTGTTAACTTCTATATCTTATCACACCTTGCTAGGCATTCTTAGAGCCGTATTGAATACCCAATCCTTTGTTAACTCCCATACTGCATTTTGACTATTTTCATGTTTTTTCGTCTGACCGTTGATATTAATAGGAGTATCCAATTTTATTTTATTTTATTTTACCTTTTCTTGTTACTGTTATAGAGCTTGTGTAGTTTTTTGCATTTTTTTGAAAACCCAACTAAAAATTTTTGGAGCCACCACAGAAGTACCGCCACGTAATACTCGAAGGGCCTCCTCCATCACCACATTTTCATGCAGGACTATGATAAAGTGTAAGGACCTTATTTGAATGTGTGGTAATGAACTTCTAGAGCACCTTAATTCCCGTATTTGTACTTGGGTTTGTGACCCCATAAGTCCCCTTTGGAAATGTAGACTTCAATTTAGAAATTATTTTTTAGGAACCGGTGCCTTCCCCCTAGGCAAAATTTTTGGCTAGTGAGGTAAAAAATTATATTCATACGTAAGTTATTGTTTTATTTTGCTAGCAAATGTAATGTAATTTACAAGTGATCCCAAAGACTTATTATATTTCGGAAAAGATGCAAGAGGGTCAGATTCATAATACTATCAATTCTAAAAAGAAGAGAATACGTTTTTAAAGATTTTTTTGTAGGTCAAACTAACAAAATTTGACTGCAAAGTATCAAATATATTCCTTGTGTGAAATTAAATTTGACCTCTGTAGACCTCACACCCACACGCTAAATAATTGTACCAGCTTGTTTCATTTTCCACTCCCATAATCCAGAGGGGAGAGTGAAAACTTTTTAAGCCTTCTCACTGTCTTAGTCTTTTCTTCTTCTTTTTTTTGTAAAAATTGGATGTTGATCCGGTCAATTTATGCTTACTTGGACAAAATTCAAGACCATATATTCAGGTAACGACGAATAACATCCAGTGACTCTAACACTTTTTATTAACAGTAAGAGACCAACTTGCGAGCTCGGCCTAAATGCTTTGAGATTTACTACTAGTAGTATCTAAAGTCTTACTCCCTCCGTTCCAAAATGAACGTCCCGTTTGGTCTCCAATGCAAATTTTAAATTGTTAATATTTTTCAATCTATAATAAATTTTATGTGCAATATGGATCTTATATGATAGATCTCAATTAGTTCTATTATACAAAGTTTTTAAAATTTTTAAAAACATTGTAAATTGAAAGATATTAACAATTAAAAATTTGCATTGGAGACCGAACGGGACAGTCATTTTGGAACGGAGGGAGTAGTTTGCACCGTGGTTATACAAATTAAAGGAAAGCTTCTCCGCTCTCAATCAATGACACGTTTTTCTTCGGGGAACTTAAATAGGGGTCCTCTTCTATATAGGTAGTTATGTAGTTTTATCCTAATCCTAAGGGGTTTGAAAACTTATGTTATCATCCTTAAATGTATATAATACCCATTTTACCCTTAAGATTTGTTTTCCTGCGTTTTTTCTTTATACAAATTTGAATGAATAATATCCAATATCTACCCAAAAAATTGTTTGGTGGAGGTCCTATATTCATTAGAATTGGATGTAGATAATTATTAGGGATTATATCCCATAGCTACTGGACAAAAACGTTTGGAGAAGGTCCTATTTTAACTAAAAATGAGAATTAGCGGATATATGAGGAAAAAATATCCCATTATTACGAAAAAAAATTCAGTGCCGAACAGGTACCACGTGGTGCCCGCTCGGCCATCCGAGCTGTTCATTACGTGTATGGACGGCTCAGATTTGGAGAGAGAAGAGGAGAGAGAAAGTGTTAAAATGAGAGAAGAGAGTGTATTTTAATCCGAGCCGTCCAAAAATGCATCGGACGGCTCCGGTGCGCCGAACGGATGCCACTTCGGCAATATCCGCTCGGCACTGAAAAATTCCTCCATTATTATACATGGAAGGTCCCACCATCCCAAAAATTATTTTCCTCAGCTTTTTCCATTCCCTATCGTTCAAACAGAAAGAAGAAGAAAGGGGAACTGAAACGGCAGGTCCCGTTCCTCCTCCCGTCGACGATCTACGTACGTTCTGTTCCGGCATATGAGAACCCCCTTTCGTGAGTTAGTCGGCCCGTGAATCCCAAAACTAACGAGACCTAACCGATCAGAAGTCATTTATTTCGTCGAACTCAATTGAAAAACCCTTGGCGGTGACATATGTAAGCGATTTGGAATGGCTAGACTTCGTAAGGTGCAATTTCTAACCCAAAATTTCAATTTTTTTTCCTGTTTTATGGTGATTTCACAGTTTTTGTCATGATTTTGTTATGTTTGTTTTGATTTCTCTAAATATTGTCATGAGTTCTGTTTACTATAGCTTCATAAGGATAATTTTACAATATGTATTCATGATAGTTTGTGTTGCATGGTGATTCTTTGTCATGGTGTTTTGTATGTGTGTTTCAGTTTTTCAAAAATTTGTCATGTGTTTTGTTTACTTTAGTTCCGTCGGCACAATCATTCGATTGAAGTAGATGAATAAAACATGATCAATCCACAAAATATGACAAGTTTTGATACGGAGATTTCAGTCATTCTACAAGTATCAAAATCATGATTAACTTGAACGCGCATAACTAGTGTAAACTGATTTGACCATTGGTAGAAACCCTGCTTTTAGTTTTCTATTTCAGACTAATTTGGGTCATTCCTAGAATCATACTCACTAGAAGTAATTTTAACAATTACATTCTTATAGGCGGGGTGTTTATTTCCGGGTGCATGGAAGGGAAAACTAGTTAACTTGTATACCTAATTGTTGGGCTCTTTCTGTTTCATATCTAGGCCTTACAAGCCCTTCTTCTGTTCTAAATATGGCTAGCTCTGTAGTTTACTATGCCATATGTGACTTTCCTGTTTTTGACGGATGCTCTGAATCTGATAAGCCATGTGGAATTGTGTGCTTAGTATGTAACATAAATTTTTTTGGTTACCTTTGGAGGGGGGTAGGGCGAGGGACGCTACGCATCACAGCAGTTAAATTTGAACCTATATATCAAACTTAGCAAGGGAATGCCTCATCCACTAGCCTTCCCTTTTCATAAAGATTTACATTTCTTAAATCCCAACCTTGAAAACACTCATTTTTTTGTCATGATTTCAGCTTGTGTGTGTTGATTTCTCTAAATTGTGTCATGAATTCGGTATGTGTGTTCTGATTTCTCCAAATTTTGTCACGATTTCAAATCTAGATAACTTGATTTCCCAAATAAGTTACATCGACATGCTATAACTGTAAGGATATTGTGTGGAAGAAGGCCTTAACATGTAAGGAAAAGTTTTACTAGGTCGGTAACGGGCAAGTGTAACCATTCACTATATTGTTCATTGTTTTGTCTGTTGCAAATAGTATTGACCAGAATATGGGGAACTTCCTGTGGAAATGAAAGTGGAGATGGTAGGAAGACATGCCTTTTGATTTCTCAAATTTTGTCATGATTTCGGTATGAGAGCTTTGATTTCTCCAAATTTGATTTTGGTATGCGTTTTTTGACTTCTCCAAATTTTTTCGGTTTAATGTAGTTTCATAATAATTTAATATGTATTCATGATAAGTTATGTTGCTTGGTGATTCCACAAATTTTGTCATCATTTTCGGTAGGTGTGTTTCGGTTTCTCAAATTTTTTTCATGTTTTTGGTTTACTGTAATTTTGTCGGCATGATCATTCGATCGAGGTAGATGAACAAAACATGATCAATTCACAAACATGACGAGTTTTGATACGAAGGTTTAGACATTCGACTTGTATCAAAATCATGATTGACTTGAACGGGCATAGCAAGTGTAAACTGATCGGACCATTGGTAGAAATTCTGCTTGTAGTTTTTTATTTCATACTAATCTGGTACGTCATTCCTAGAATCATGCTCACCAGAAGTAATTTTAACAGTTAAATTCTCATAGGTGGGGTGTTTATTCTCTTGGTGCATAGAAGGAAAAACTAGATAATTTGTATACCTAATTGTTGGGCTGTTTTTGTTTCATATCTGGGCCTTACATGCCCTTCTTCTGTTCTACAATAGGCTAGCTCTGTAATTTTTAAATTTTTTTTGTTTGATTTGGCTTTCCTGTTTCTGACGGATGCTTTGAATTTGATTTGATGGTGGGTTGACAACGCCACAATTCAGTCCTCGTCTTTGTGAAGAAGCATGTTGGGTATTCCCTTATTGACGATGGCCGGTCTCGGGGCAGACAAGGGCGTCCTCCTAGAGGTGGAGCTGGAGGAGAGCATGGTGGAAGCAGTAGAAGAAGTTAGTCAAGAATTGATAGTTCATGTCGCATCCCGATTTGTTGCCCTAAAAAGTGGGTTGGGTGACTTCTGATAAAAATCGGGGCGCGACAGTTCACAAGGATGATACGAGCAAAGAACTGCTTGAATAGGGATCTAAGGTCTCCGCCGCCAATAGCCGCCGGCTGAACCCTCAGTAAACTTAATCTGAAGGGTACTGACCCCAGCATGTTCATGTTTTTTCCTCCACGAGTATTAGGTTGTATTTTGAGTCAATGGTTGTCATGCTTTGTAGTGCTGATTCTATGTGTATATATATCATTCTGTTGAAAACTACCAATCTTTTTGCCTTGTTCTTTTCTCTCTTTTGTCTCAAGTTTTTTTCTTTCAATATTATTTTGATTGGTGGATGGTTGGATATTTTGATGGATGAATGGAGAGAGAGGGAGAGAGAGAGAGATTCGAACCGGGTATAATGTTAATCACTAACACTAAATTTCACAAATTTAGGAACGTTCTACTGTTATAATTAAGGATATGTAAAATACAATATAGCTATTAACTAATAATCAGGGGCATAATGGGGCAATATGACAATTTGAGGATGAGAACATAAGTATTTAAATACATTAGGACGGGCACCTAAATAAGTCTTTCATTTAGGATGCCTATTTAATTTCTTTTGAAGCCCAATCATCTTTTGTATCTCCCTTTTTTTTTAATCATCTTCTGTTATCTCCTTCTGTGATTCAAAGGTGTTAATGGTAGAGTGGGAATTGCCCAAATGCAAATCAACACTAGAATAGGTATAGACTTTGCGTTTGGGCAATTCCCACTCTACCATTAACACGCAAAAGATAATTAAAATGAGAAACACATTTCGGGTGTGTTTAAACCTATTGCTAGTCATTCGCATATGCTTGATAGAAGATGTTTATTTATTGCATTCTCCAACAACATCGGTAAAAAAATTTATTGCATTCTCCAAGTGGGGCATTAGAGTAGTTAAATATTGTTGCAATTCCTCAATATCTATCTGGGGTTTGCGTATTCTCAGTCATGCAGCTCATGGGTCGGTAGCAAATTCAATGCAAAGAAAGTAATTTGGTTCAGATGGAGACAACCTTGCACATATATACTAGAAATTGGTGACAAGAAACAAATACTTTTTGCTCATATGCTATTGAAGTCCCATTTAACATGCATGTAAGTCTTATAGTACATTTAAATGAGAAAATTCTCATGCTTGAAACAAACTAAAAACACGAGAGGAACATAAACTTGGAAAAAAAAATGCAGAAATTGAACAACAAACTAGGTAGCATGCGTAATGCGTATCCAAAGCAATATGCAGCATCTCAAAGTCGTAGTCTCGACAGATACCTTCAGACCCACCAAACCTTAAGCACCTACCAGCGAAGAAGAAAAATTAGTTATTGAAGAAGTTTGATGGGAGAAGATGATCACTTACGGAATGTTTAACTTTGATCGAAGATGCAGCAGCTTGAAAATTGGGTTGGTTTGTGCACATAATTGAATATATGTAGAAAAATGCTATCGTATACACCAATTTTCAGTAAAAGAAAGAAGGAGGAAAACACAACCACATCCTCCTTTTGAAAAATGCTACCGATGTTTCATCGGCTGAGTGCAGAATTGTGGTGGTTTTAATGCCAAATGCAAGTTTTTCCTCCAGTAGCTATTGGAATGTAAAACGGGTCATACCTGCACATGATCAAGCTGCAATACTAGCTGTCATACCTCCATGTACTCCAACTCCGAGAAGAGTGTTCTTGATGACATGCAGCTGAGTAACGATTTCTTTGATATCCGGTCGATCTCTTGGTAGTTCTTTTGAACAAGCTATTCCCACTTTAAGAATTGAAGTCAAACACTCCTGAACTTCGTGAATGCTAGCAGGGCTTTGATTCTGAGAGCTGTTGATGCTTGAGCTCCTCTCTCCCATTACTAGGTTTTGAAACAATGTTGGATCAGCAATGTTTGCTACTTGTTCAGTCATAGCCATCTCAACAAAGTTGTGGAGAGTCAGACTACCCTCAAACATGGCATCCGTCGGTCTCTTCCCTGTGAACATCTCCAATAAGAGAATACCGAAACTGTACATATCACCCGACGTTGATACGTCATTTCCCATGCCATACTCTACAATTCATCCATCATAAAGATAAGAATATTGCAAATCTACTTGATAAGCAGCCACTCAAGGAATAGTAAAGAAATTTCAGAAGACAATTCTTAGATGGATACTCCTAATTTTATGTCTCGAATAAGACTACAGAGAGTTGTGTCAACTTCTTTGCTTCTTGCTAGATCACGAATAACAACATTTGGTTCTACCTGTGCCATCTGGAATGCCTAATTTGAATCACGCCTAATTGGTTCACAATGAATTTTTTGGGTAAATGTATATTTCATTAAAAAGCCCGAACATAACGTACAACAAAACCAAAGGTCATACCCTAGCATACAAGAAGGAACACTTAATTACCGGAGCATCAAAACAAAGAGAGCTAAATTTTCTTAGTAGCCATTACCTAACCATAAACTTATCAATTATCCTTATATTTGTTGTAGATTTGTGGTACTCACGTAATAAATTAAGAAATTAAACAGTCTCTATTTTCTGGAAAAGGAAAGATACTAACAGAAACCTAAGGAGATAGTGCTCTTTGAATGCCGGTTAATTCATGTAAAATGAACTAGCTAGGAATATATAGTAGCTCTACTCTAAAATAAAAAAACATGGGTACAATTTATAATCAAGAAAGCAGTAAAGTAAAGAAGATACAATTGTTGGTTATTTAATTTTTAGGCTAATGTGTCTTGGCTATAACAAAGAAAGAAACTTACTCCATCTCCTTTTCAAGAAGCAATCTAGACACTTTCTGTTTAACTCAACTCTAATACTTTTGAAAGCAACATGATACATTGGGGAGTAAAACATAAGAACCAACAGCTTTACTTCTGTGTAGGGGTTACTAGGCTCAAAGGAGAAGTGAATTAAATCTAAAACCGAAGGAAGTGAAGGAGAACAGAAAAACAAAATGAGTCTAAGGGATACATTTACCTGGAGCTGCATAACCGGATGACCCACGTAAGCCAATAGAACTTGATTGATTTGAAGAAACAATACATGTCGCATCTACAAGGAATCTTGCTAACCCAAAATCACCTACATGTCCAACCATTTCATCGTCAAGAAGAACGTTGCTTGGTTTCAAGTCACAATGAACTATTGGTTCTGAGCAATGGTGGTGAAGATAAAAAAGTGCAGAAGCAACATCAAACGCAATACTTAACCTCTTTAGAAGGTTTAAACTCTGCGACTTGTTGTGTGCATCATCTTCTTTCTCATTTGGATGCAACCACTCCTCTAGGCTCCCATTGACCATGAAATCGTAAACCAGAGCCTTGAACTCGTCACCTTTATAGTCAACACTTGAACATGCTGTGAGGACATGTACAAGATTTCGATGTCTGATGCTCCTTAAGGCCTTACACTCGGCAATGAAGCTCTTGGTAGCTCCTCGAGATTGAAGGTTTAATACCTTCACAGCGACTAGTTTTTCACCTTGATCAAGATCAAGAATTCCTTTGTACACCGAACCAAAATTACCCATGCCGATTAGATTGGCTGAAGAGAACCCATTGGTCGCTTTTAATAGACTCCGGTAAGACAACATAGGAAACGAGTGGCCAAAAAAGCTGATAGATCGTACCTCTGTTTTCTTTTTAAACCAACGAAGATACACGAAATATATCATTAAAAGTAGACATACAAGCCCAAAGGACGATGGGAGTACCAACTTCACGACGTGAGTAAATTTCTTCCTTGCGAATCCCTCGGATTGGCAATTGTGTAGTTTTAAATCAGGTATACCACCACAAAGCTTTTTGTTTCCCTCAATAGAAATAGCTGCCGCAATCGTAAATATGCCTTGTTTTGGTACTTCTCCATCAAAATCATTGAATGATATATTTAGTTTTTGTAAGAAATGAAAGCCCTCTAAATAGTCTGGGATTTTTCCGGAGAAATCGTTCATAGAAATATCTAGATCCTCCAAGCCTCTCAATTGGCTCAAAGTTGATGGAAGGACTCCCGAGAACTTGTTGCCCTTCAAATTAAGAGATGCCAATATCACACAACTACCAAGGCTGCTTGGAATATTACCAACCAACATATTCTCAGAAACATTTAGCGTTTCAAGATTTTTTAAAATCCCGATTTCTGTGGGGATGACACCAGTCAAGTTGTTATGAGATAGGTCTAGATAAAACAATGATGAGAGACTAACAACTCCTTTGGGTATGGTGCCACTAAGACTGTTTTTGGCGAGCGTAAGCTTTAGCAACATCTGGCATCTGCTCAAACTCGACGGGATACTTCCCTGAAGATTATTTTCGGATAGATCTAGAATTAGTAACAAGGATAAGTTTCCGAAAGAGGACGGGATGTCACCATAGAATCTATTACCTCCGAGAGATAATAGATGCAGGTCTCGAAGCTTCCCAAAATCAACAGGAATGTTACCTGTCAAATGGTTGTTCTCTGTTCCAAGTTTCTGCAAATTTACCAGATTCCCGATCCCTCTTGGGATGCTCCCATACAGGTTATTCTCCCCCAACAATACAGAACTAAGACGAATGGAGAAATTAGTAATTGCTTCAGGAAACACGCCTCCAAAACCGTTGTTGCTAAGCTCCAACAAATTCAACTCGGTGGCATTGATCAAAGTGGAGAGAAAACTCAAGTCATCCGCTTCCCCTGTTCCTAGATGATTAGAACTAGCACGAAAACTCTCAAGATTATGCAGCTTATCCAAAGAAGGCATTTTCCCACTAAGGTTGTTCCCTCCCAGCGCAAGGTAATATAGATTGGTGGCATTAGATATTGAACTAGGAATGGATCCAGTCAACAAGTTTCGACCAACTCCAAGGAACTCGAGATTAGGAAGTGAAGTTCCTAGGCTCGAGGGAAGAATCCCGTGGATTTGGTTCACTGCGATGTCGAAAGCCGTAATGGAAGAGATATTAAATAACAAGAAGGGGATTGTACCGACGAACTTGTTCACCTCTAACGCAAAAATTTCCAAGTTCGTCAATCGGCCTAGAGCATCAGGTATCTTCCCACCAATACTATTAAAGGGTATCATGAGGATTGTTAGAGATGATAAATTACCAATAGTTGGAGGCATACCTCCCGTTAGATTGTTTTTGCCAACATACAATCCCTTGAGTTTAGATAGACGACCGAGCTCGGTTGGAATTTTTCCAGTTAGCCTGTTTTCACTAAACGCAAGGTGAACAAGATTAGAGCAACGAGAGAGATTGGGTGGAATTTCGCCGGTTACTAAATTATGATACAGTGACATGGATTTCAGTCTGTGTAAGTTGCCGATTTGTTGGGGGATGTTATGGCTCAAGCTATTGTTTTCCAACATTAACCTCATAAGGAAACTTAAATTTCCAATGTGAGGCGAAATGGACCCTGTTAGTTTTGCATTACTAAGGATTAACCTTGCGACCTTTGGCGTTGACGGCCACATGTGACACCAACCCATCGGCAGAAGTGGACGGATCCATTCCAAGAGCTCAATATCCCGAGGGGATCGCCGGTGATCTCGGCCTTGAATGCTAGTAAGGCTAATCTGTCGGTCTCGTTCCCGTAGTGCACAGAGTCGGGTACTGAACCCTCAAGCAAGAGAAGAACAAAAAACATGAACAGAAAAGGGGAAAATGAAGGCGGCGATAACAGACCCATGGGTTGGAAAGGTCTGCGGTGGAGCGGATTTTGCTGCTTACTTTTTGTTGAATCTGAAAAAGAAGAAGAGGCTGGTGCAAGGAAATTGGAAGTGAACGCTGAAGTTTTCTGGTGGACTTGTTTGAATGGGACGTTGGGTTGAGCTAAATAAAGCTTGCACTTCTTCAAGTGGTGGAGCCCTGTGTTATTTCCTTGCATGTTCACCTATCAAGAAATTGATGGGGGAAAATTACTTATTTCTGAGTTTTTGGGCGAAATGAAGTAAACGAAAAGGCAATTTTTTGTTTTTTTGGGCATTCTTTGTATCGAGAAATTTTTCAGTACCGGGTGGGTACCATATGGTGTCCGCTCGGCACATCAGAGCCATCCATTTTTGTTTTGGATGGCTCGGATTTGGAGAGAGAAACAGAAGAAAGAGTGATGGGGTGAGAGGAGAGAGAGGGTTTCAATCTGGGGTGTCCAACACAGTTTTGAATGGCCTGCTCAGGCGCCATGTGGGCACGGTCATGTGGTACCCACCCGGTATGAAAAATTTTCTTTTTTGAATCAAAGAATTTTGTCAGGAGGTGAAAAAATTTGTTCAGAGCTTCAGGAACCTAGTATAAAAACAAGATTTTCTACAAAATCTTCTTGACTTTTTGGCACGGCCTATTTTATTATTTGCTCTTAATCGTGAAAAGATTTGCGTCGAATTTTTACACCACATCGGTCGTCTCGATGAGAGGAATCAAAAAAAACATAAAAATATGAACCAAAAAAAAATCATATAAGGCGGTGAAAAAATCCAAAAGTTTAGTCTATATTTTTAAAATTAAGAAAAGTAATTAAAAAAAACATGCCAAATGGGTCAGAGAGGCCCTGAAGAAAGTATGGCATGTGTTCTATTTCTTGCCAACTTCATTCGGGCTTAGGAAAATATACAATCGGTCGCCTTGAACATTCATTCTTGACAATGATGATTTTCTCCAAATATTCTTCTTAAATTAGTTGTTATTATCACTCAAGCTTATGAAATCTTTTCCTCAAAAAAAAAAATTCACATAAAATAGACCTTTTTGATGAAGTCTTGACGAAATTTCTTAATGTGGTGATAACTTTATCTTCTCTTTAGTGCTGTTTCTAAGTCAGTCTATCCACTTGAGTGAGTAGCATTGTCCTTTTGGTATAAGTCAAAGCTATTTGTCATAATTATGGAAAGAAAGAGAAATGGTGAAGAATTAGTGCGTCACATGTGTTGGAATCCAAAGACCATAGTCTATACCATATACATGTAGGAGTTTTTGGGTGTCGAACGGGTACCACGTGGGGTACCCATCGGTGATCCAAACCCTCCAAGCAATGATTCAAGGGCCCAAATTTATCGCCTCCCTCTCCCCTCACCCCACCACCTTTCTTTCCTCTTTTTCTTTTTCTCAAATCCGAATCATCTAAAACACGTTTGGACGTTATGCAGCAAAAGTCCACTCGTCTACTTCTGGTGGGATCCATTATCTCTTAGCTAATGGGATTTTTGGCAACATAATAATACTGAGTCGAGCGTGAATAGTCACACATATTAATCTCGCGCGAAGTGGCCACAGAAAAGCATGTCATTCTATCTTTGTTAAAATGGGTACAAATCCTCTCTGTCTTTTCGTATACACAAAATTCCCATTCTTCCCGAAGTGGGTGACAATCCTCCATACTTGAACACACCAAAATGTTCCACTTCCTCGAGTATGTCTTGGTGAAGTCTAGGGCTTGTGAGAGATCTTGCTCCGAACAAGATGTAGTACGTGATTGTAAATTTTCAGAATTCTACAGCATTAGAACAATCATCCCTCCACTTTGCTATCTCTCATTATTACGCATCGGTACTTAAACTAAAACTAAAAGTGAATGCGCAGATGAGCACTCATTTTTTTTTCTTCTCATCTCTGTAAATTGAACAATCATCGGTTTTGTTGTTACTAAATTAATATTAATTTGATTAGTCTTTGAAATGAGTTTGTCACCTACTTGCGAGACTAAGGTGTGCTCTTAAAAAGGTTTTATTCCCCTAGTATGACTTGTAACGTGGGGTAATTAGCTGTAAACCCTCTTATTGACTTAGTCTCCTACTTTTACTCTAACTAATCAAACCATTATCCGACTTCTGATTTAATGATGACTTTTAATTCCAACTTTTGATTTTAAGTCCAATGATGATTTTTAATTCCAACTTTCAATTTTAAGTCAAAAAGTAGGTGCTTATTGGGCCATTTAGTCTAGCTTAGATTTTAATGAGAGCTGCTACAGGCACAGCACTTTCTGCACAGCAGCAGTGCACAGATCACTTTTGCGTCCGTCTCGGGTCTCGCAAAGATGATCGGAGCCGCTCATTTTGTTCGGCTAAATTTTGAGGCAAAGTTGGACGATTCATAAATATCCTTCCCGATATCGGATTGAGGTGATTTTTTACAGGGACCCTAAACGACGTATTTTGAACAAAATGAGCGACTCCGATCATCTTTGCGAGACCCAAGACGGACGCAAAAGTGATCTGTGCACTGCTGCTGTGCAGCAAGCGCTGTGCTGGTAGCTTTTTTGGATTTTAATAAGCTTTACAGTCCACTAATTTAAAAGCATTACGGTCTAAGATCCTTGATTTGACAAAAATACCCCGTCTCTCTTCTCAATTGTGCGGCCCTCCCTGCGTTCTCTCTCTTGCGAGCCCCACGTATAGCACTTACTGTTCATTTTGTGTACGACTAATGGGTTTGCTTGGACCCCACTTGTGGACAAATGGTTTTTTTTTTTTTTAATCCGCAACAAGTCTTTCAGTCTATTCATTTCAAGCGCTATTCACTGTTAGCGAAAAAACAACCGTGGACTCCTGATTCAACCAAATGAAACCTCTGCTCTGCCTTTTCATGAAAATTACCATTAAACTCTTTTGTTAAACAGCACACCCAAATCTCAATGCACCGATGAAATATGTTTCACAATTGCGGATGTTACAATTATGGTTTGGAGTTTTTTCTTTTCTTTTAATTTTGTTGGGTCTGGGAATTTGAAGCAAATTGAATTTTACCTCCTATTTCTTTTCCTAAACAAAAATAAAAAAATTCCTCCACTTTTTTTACAACAAATAATCAGCCTAAAGTCAAAAAGTGAAACACAAATGTTGATTTGGTCAAATAACCATATTTGTTGAGTTTATTATGCCTGTACAAAGTATAGATTTCACGTAAATTACCCTATGTCTGTTATTCTTTTGGGATAATACATAGTATAGATTTGGATAGATACCTATATCGGTTGGTTTTATTGATATTATACAAAATTCAGAGTTCACACAAATAGCCTTATTTGTTGCTAATTACAAAAAAAAAAAAAAAAAAAAAGATAACCTTATTTGTTGCTGATAAATAAAAAAAGATGACCTTCTCTGTTGTCTTTTTGGCCGTCTGGTAAGTATACAAACACATTGTTACATCAAAAAATTCAACTCAATACATGGGCCAAGCCCAGTCCAAAAGAACTGAGCCCAACCCATGACACCACTTCCTAACCTAGCCCCACTACAGAAAAAAAGCCTCCGCCGCCTGTCGCCGACCACTGAAGTCCATGTGTGACGTCCACCACCACCAGCTCAACCTTACCAAACCACAAAACCATAACCACCAGATTGCACAAGCAAAGATCTATGCCGCCGTTCAGCCTACACAGCCGGAATCTCGTGGAATTTGCCAAGAAGTCGCCACGGTCGGGTTTTGTTAGGTTCGCATCGGGTTGGACCCGACCCGACTTTAGTCGGATTTTTGAAATGTGCACCCGAGACCAACCAAACCGCTGATCGGGTTGGAGGTGTCGGGTTCGGTTGGGTCGTCGGTTTTAGGGAAAAAAAATAACTACATGCAGAAATCAGGAGAGAGATCGAGCAACCCATATTCAAAAACACATCCCTTTCCATTTCAAAACGTAAATACATATAAATCCTAATGAAAAGAATATCAAACTTCAGAAGCTGGTTGAACCAGTGCACTCCGAGAACGGCGTCGGCATCGTCGATCAAGGAAGAAGAAGACCAGAACGGTTGATATACACGTTTTAGAGTATATTAGAGCATCTCCCGCCTTAGCTCAAATTTTTACCCAAATTTGGATCAAAATTTGGGTAAAAAATCATTTTGGGTCAAGCTCACTCCAATGGCAAAATGATCTCTTACCTAAATATATTGGTTATTTTATGCTATGAAGAGTATTTTCCTCCATTTTAGTTCCCTCGTTTTTTTTCACCAACAATATCTCCTCCTATTTTATTTTCTTCTCATTTTTCACTTTTTGCAAATAAATTTCCCCCTCAATTTTGTCTTATCCTAGACAAACCCTTACCAGATTTATATTGGAGAGATAATTTCCCTCTTAACTCCATCTCCCTCAAACAACTGATACCAAATATATGAGAATTCTGAATGCAACCTATTTATAGAGATAGGGGAATGTGAAAGAGTGGGTAATAAAAGACTTTCTTCATTGAATGGAGTTTGTTCAGACAAAAACAAAGGAGCTTGAACCGTTGGTTGAATGGAGTTTGTTCAACCACGGAAGAAAGGCTTTTATTACCGGAGAAAAAGTCATTGGAAAGTAGAAAAAAGCTGCTGGAAAATGGGGAGAAAATGGTAGAGACTTTCTTTGTCCCAGATTTGAGCAAAAAAATGGGTAAAACCCAAAAATGGGGAAGGATTTGGGTCATGATTGGAGATGGATTTGTAAGGGTTTTGCCCAAATTTTAAATTTGGGTCTTAAAATGGGCCAAGATTGGAGATACTCTTACATCCCTTAAATTAGTACTCCCTCCGTCCCAAATTCTTTGTACAGTCCGCAAAAAGGAGTATTAAAAATAATACAATTTTTTCAAGAAAAAATTCAAACTTTTTTCACAAATTAAAAGTACTCATTGATATCTAGTGAGTTGTTGAAAAACTTTTGATTTTTTCTTACAAAAATTGTATTATTTTTAACACTCCATTTTGCGGACCGGACAAAGAATTTGGAATGGAGGGAGTATTTTGTTAAACCTGTTTTATATTCTAATAATCTTATTTTTAAGTGGACGAGCTCTACTGGTGTACTGTATGATAAGAGAGTACTCATAAAATTGAAAGGAAAATTTTATGGAACTGTCATCAGACCAGCGATAATTTACGGGACAAAATGTTGGCCTATTAAGAAATAACAAGTGAACAAGATGAGTGTAGCGGAAATGAGAATGTTGAGGTAAATGTATTGTAAGACTAGACGAGACATGATTAGAAATGAAACGGTTCGTGAGACAGTAGGTGTAGCACCCATAGAAGAGAAGTTGAGGGAAAATAGGCTAAGGTAGTTTGGGCATGTCTACCGTAAACCAAGAGATACAGTAGTTAAAAGAGCGGATAGGGTAGCTTTAGATAGCAATGCTACGGGGAGGGGTAGACCTAAATTGACATTAGATACTGTGGTGTGCAACAATATGAGTATAGTAGGTTTATGTGAACAAGTGGCCCTTGACAGAGCTCAATGGAGAAAAATGATTCATGCAACCGACCTCAAGTGATTGGGACATAAGGCTCGGTTTGGTTAGTTAATTTTATGTTTGTAGGTGTCAAATAAGGTTGCTTAATAAATTAAAATCTAGTGAGAAAGAATTACTTATAAACTTGGAGCAATTAAAGACAAGTGTTGGTTTAGTTCAAATGGCAAAGTTACATTGGCTAAAGACACAAGGTCCTAGTTTGCAAACTTGGTGAATCCATTCTACAAGTCACATTTTTGGTGAAATATAAAGAAGCGCAAAGCACCGAATAATTTTTCTTAATTGCACCACCATGAGGAGCATTGGATAAATTTTCTTTCTACTTCCAACTTACAGCTGCTGCTATACCTCCAACTCCATGTTCCACTTTTATTTGGTTCTCTCTTTTAAATTCTTTGATATATATTTTGTGATCAGAGAAATCAAGAAGGAGCAGCAGCAGTCCCTTGGGAAAATCATGTCGGCCGTGTCTTCGTCTAGTTCGGCATCTTTATGGATTTCGGTATCCATATATATGTGTGTGTGTATTCTGTATGTGTGTATTTTATATTTTCTTGAATCTATTTCTCTTGACAGAAAAGGTGGTCTTGAAAACCTAAACATCCTATCTATAGCAGATTTGAAGAAACATCCAATTAGATTGTTTAGACCTAATTTTCATGATTGATTCAAAGAAATATTTCATGATAATACATGTGTTAGGAAAATGGGTCGAGTCAGGAAAATGGGTCGGGTCAGACCCAATCCACATGGGTCGTACACATGGATTATGTGATTGAGTTGATTAGAAGGACGAGGAATATGAGGATGGAGATGATAGCTGCGTTTTGCCCTCGCATTACCAAAATGAGGCCACGGCTTGGCTTCCGCAACTGCTTAAATGCCCGAAAGAAAAGATTTTGCTGGGCCTTGGAGGACTGACCAGGGCCTTGTTTATGTACAGGAAGACCTTTTTTTGCTGGGCCTAACACACAAGAGGTCATAACATTTTGGGGCCCTTATTTTTGGGCATTTTGGGGGCCCAAAACAGTAGCTTCCTTGGCTTTTCCCTTTGAGTTGAGTGAATGAATGAATGATTAATCGATTACATTTCAGTGAAGAAGATGTATTTCCGTATTTCCTATGATTAATTATGAGGTTATTATGCAACGGTTTCAAAATATAGAACCTCGTTGGGACAATTGTAATCTCTTATGTATTTTGACTATTTTGATGTTTTTTCGTCGGACTGTTGAAATTAATAGGAGTATCCGATTTTTTTGTTTACTTTGTATTTGTTATTGTTATAGAGCTTGAATAGTTTTTGCATTTTCTTGAAAACCCTTTTAAAAAATTCAAGAGCCGCCACTGAAGCACCGTCACGTGACGCTCAAAGGGACTCCATCACCACACTTTCACGCGGGACCAGAACAAAAGTGCATGGACCTTACATGAATGTGTGATAACAGAGGCTTCTGAAGCACCATGTGACGGTGCTCAAAGAGCTTGAATAGTGTCCTGCCACAATAAGTTATTACAACACCTACTAAACATTCCAACTACAAATCCTGGCTAAATACTATCAAAACAATGAAACCCATCTGGCATAATCTCATTGTAGCATTTTTCCAACAAGCAATCATACCCAAATTTTGATGGCTGCGAACTACACAATAAAGGAAAAGGAAAGACTACGATACACATCTTTTATTTGGGTGTGTATTATATGCATCCCCAAAATGTTATGAATTATAGAGAAAATATTACGAACTATATTGCGAAAATGTTACAAATCGTATAAAGGTTACGAGATACACCAAAATATTATGAATTATAATGAAAATGCTATGAATCGTACTGCTGAAAGGTTATGAATTCTAGAACAAAAGTTACGAAACATACTAAAATGTTATGAAAATAGCTGCATATGGTACACCCTTTTAAAGAGTGTATTTGTAAACTTTCTCTAAATGAAATGGTGCTCTTCAATCCACTGTATGAAAGGAGTCTACTGTATAAAATGGATAAAACTTCCAGCAAGTTATTGGGGAGGGTAATCACTTTATTGATAGATATGTTTTCTAAATTCGTAGACTCCATAAACAAATATTTTAATAAAGGTAGACATGTTGTAATCCTACACCCACCCATTACACTCAACAATTGAATTCGTAGGCCCTATAAATAAATATTTAATAAAGATAGACGTGTTGTAATCCTACACCCACCCATTACACTCAACAATTGTACCATAAAGTCACTACCCTCCCCAACAATTTGGGGGCAAGTACCAACCATATTATCCTTACCAATTAATACCATAGAGCATCTACATCTCTCTCTACTTCTCATTCAATGCTATAATAAAGAGCAAAACTCAAAAAAAATCCCCTCCATCGACCTCAATTGATTTCATGCTACTTTGCAAATGTTATAGTTTTTCCTACAGTGCCTCGTTTGATCCAACAAGGCACTATTCATCCATCTATTTAATATTTTTTACTATTATAATGATATGAGAGCGTAGTTTAAAATGATTATGGGATCCTATGGAGCAAAAACTTGATTATGAGTGTTCTAAGAAATATTAATTATGACCATTTAGGATAAAATAAAAAAAAATAAGATTTTCGGACCGGTTCATTCAGATAAAAATTGGAGCACTTAATTTTTTTAGACTTTTTATATATTAAAAAATATGTTTAAAAAATTAAGTGCCCTAATTTTCAATCCTTTTGAATGGTGCAGCTATCTTATTTTTTTGATCATATAATTCTCAAAGGTCATAATTAGTTTTTGTCTCTAAACCTTTCGTAATTAAGTTTCTGTTCTATAGGGTCCTAAATAAAAAGTATATACTTAATTATGAGATTCCTATAGAAAAAAATTAATTATAATTCTTTAGAATAATATGATTAGAAAAAAAAGATCTTCGCACCGATTCAAATGGAATAAAATTGGAGCATTTAATTTTTTAACCATATTTTTTAATATGTATATATATATATAAGAGTAAAAAAATTAAGTGGTCCAATTAAATTTCAATCCTCTTAGACCGGTGCGAAAATCTTATTTTGCTGATCATTTTATTCGAAAGATTAATAATTAATATGTGTCTCTAAGGGTCTCATAATCAAGTTTTTGCTCTATATGATCTCAAATAAAGAGCATATACTTAATTATAAAAGTTCTATAGACAAAACTTAGTTATGACCCTTTAGAATAATATAATCAAAAAAATAAGATGTACACATTGGTTCAATTGAATTAAAAAATAGAGCATTTAATTTTTTGAGAATGCTTGAACAGTTGTTCATCATTAAATAACTATAAAAAATAAAATGTAACTTTAAATTGAAAAGTAAAGTATAAAGAAAGAGTGATTTAATATAATGAAGTTAGAATAAAGTGTCTGATGCAGCATACTCTTAGTGAGTAGCTAAAATAGAAAAGTGACTTTTTAGATGTAATTTGGTTCAAAATATGCTGAGTCTATGTGGATGCTCTTATTCTCATTTTCTTATTATCGGATGTCCCGAACAACTTCTGCGCTCTTTTCTAATCCCGAATCCTTAAAGGAAACGTCTAGACAAACTTCCAATGACCTTCAAATCTTTCTTCTTCTTTTTTTTCTCTAACGGTGGAAATCAAACCTACGAGTTCAAATTAAACAAGCTGCTAACCATTGTATCGCTTCCCAACTACTACTCCCTCCGTCCCAATTGGTTGTCCGGTTCGTAAAACGATAAGTTAAAAATAATGTAATTTTTTTAAGAAAAAATTCAAACTTTTTTCACAAATAAAAAATACTCAGGGGGTGTTCCACTTTTGTGGAAAAGGAACTTCTTTAAAAAGAAAGCAATTTCAAGCTCAAAAATCATATGTTTACGCAAATAATTTCCCTACCAATATGGATCTTATTTGATAGATCTCATTAAGATATTTTAAACGGTGAAAAAAAATAAAAAAGTATTTTCTATTTTCATTATATTTGAGTTTGAAATTATCTTCGTTTGAAAAAAAAAACTTTTTTTAAAATTGGAACACCCCCTCATTTGATATCTAGCAAAGTTGTTGAAAAACTTTTGAATTTTTTTTTACAAAAATTATATTATTTTTAACATACTGTTTTGCTGACTGGATAAATATTTTGAGACTGAGGGAATAATTCTCAAAGTTTACAGAAGTCGTTTTTTTTTTTGATCGGCAAGTTTACAGAAGTCGTTACACCATCATCATTCGAAAAACACTTCTCAAATCTCAGCACAATCAACAATATCAATTTATCAAACAAGGAAAAGAAACATTTTCTTTCTTTTCTCTGTCATCTACTAATTCTTTTCCTCTCTTACATCGATAACTTTTTTCTGGGGTAAATATCACTGAAATTCTATTTCCTTTTTCCATTTTTTTTTTCTTTAGTGGTGTGCTACACCCATTGTTCAGTTTTACACTCAAAATTCATCGATCAACATCCCATCCTGCCTCGAACATCCCATCCTACCTCAACAATCAATGGTCCGGCGATATTGAAAGCGGTGGGAAAATTGGTAAACGATGAATGGTGGGCGTAGACTATCTTTTTTTTTTTTTTTCTTTTCAAACTGAAACAAGTACTCCTATCTATGGAAGTAGATACTAGTCCATGCGGAAGAAGGGAAACAATCGCGTAAGAGCAAGTACATCAGATTAGGAAAAAATTGAGCTAAAATTGTCAGTGAACAGTGCACATTTTTCCTTTTAACTATCCATATCTCTTTCAATACTACACCAATACTATTTATTTTACCTATTCCTTATTAAAATAATACTTTCTTTTTCTTTTTCTTTTTCTTTTTCTTTTCTTATTGTAGGAGAGAAAGAGAGGTTAGAAGAAAGAGAAAATAATATTAAATGTATAAATGGTGAATAGTTCTTAGGTAAATTTACCTAAGCACTATTGCAAAATTTATTTTACCTAACCACAAAATGGGCTATTGCTATTCTAGTGCAATGCTTATTTTGGGTTTTTCTTAGGTAAAATACCTAAGAAGCTCTTTTACCTAATCTAGTGTACATGTTCTAAGAAGGAAAACACATGCATTACCGAAACTATCCCCCGGAAAACTCCTCTAGCCATTGGTGGTGCCCAACTGAGCTTGACCACCATTGTTACCAGTACCGTCTTCGTTACTAACATGCTTGTTCTTCTCCAATTCTCGCATTGTCGACCTCCACTTAAAGAACGTACCAAACAAGACCTGCATTTCCTCGAGGGTTCTCCCTTGTGTTTCCGGGAGCAGAGTGTAGAAGAAAACCCAACTCACGATTGCCACTCCCATGAAGAGAAAGAAAGCCCCACCGATCGTGATGGCCTTGCAAAGAGAGAGGAAACTCATCGATACGATTTGACACATCAGACGGTTCATAGCCGTTCCCATACTCGTTCCTTGGGCGCGCAGCCTCAATGGGAAGATCTCCGAGGTGTAGACCCACGCTACGGGGCCCAGCCCTATCGAGAACGATGCCACGAACGATAGCACCGATGCGATGGCCAGAGCAAGAGCCCATATAACTTTCTTCTCCGAGTGATCTATGATTGTTAAACACGTGCCTAGAGTCGCGAGGGACACGATCATCCCCCCAACGCTGCTTAACAGCAACGGCCTTCGCCCGATCCGGTCCAGTAAGAACGTGGCGACGAGAATGAATACGGTCTTCGTAAATCCTACGGCCACTGTGGCGAGT
Organism: Rhododendron mucronatum var. ripense; assembly: GCA_019656295.1. Taxonomy (NCBI): domain Eukaryota; kingdom Viridiplantae; phylum Streptophyta; class Magnoliopsida; order Ericales; family Ericaceae; genus Rhododendron; species Rhododendron mucronatum. The sequence goes on from BPLT01000041.1 coordinate 2,143,086, forward strand.
AATTTGTCGGATTTGCTTGTTATACCTGACAAAATGGCAAATGTAACAGTTATACCCGAAGCTATCAGTTAGTGAAACAACAATTGAACTGAACTGATTCATGTCATTCCACTACCACTAGCTACGTACAATGTGTATCAATTTATGATCACAAAAATCTGAAAAATCTGTCAACAGCCGAAAACCCGTATGAAGTTCTTTTGTAAATTCCCTTTCACCATTTCGAACCAACTGGTGTCAGATTAACCGGATTTTTGACGTGATTAATAGTATTGACAAGCTGTAAATCGGAAATGGATTGGGTCAACTGAGCCCTGAAAGGACACACAAATGGGCTAACTGGACACTCAAATTCATTTTCATCGATTAACGAGAATCCTCTTCCGCAGTGATATAAAATGATTTTGAAGGGTTATAGTATTAAAGAATTTTTTTTAAAAAAACAGGAGAAAAGGGAAAAGTAACCTGAAAAACATAAGCACAATTAATATGAAAGATATATCTTAATATTCATATGGGAAAATTTCAAAATGGCACCTGAACTTTCGCTTCAATGTCACCGAAACACCTGAACTACACTTCTTTCAATTAAACATCTGAACTTTCAAAATCTCCAAATTGAGGCACCTGCCGTTAGCGTCCAAGGTGTTTAATTGAAATAAAGTGAAGTTCAGCTGTTTCGGTGACATTTGAGTGAAAGTTCAGGTGCCATTTTAAAATTTTTCCATTTCATAAGCTAAAATGTCATTTTTGAATTGGAGATTGGGGGTTGTCTACAAAAAGAAAACTGTTCCGAAAATTTAAAATACCTGCTTTCTCGAATATTTTGGGGCTGTACAAAACGACGGCGTCTATGCCGGAAGATTGTTGGAAAAAGTGAATTCCCACTCCGGCTATCAAAATATGCTTCACGGTTGGGGTCGGATGGAGAAACAGCTCCTTCCAGACTCCTTCGCCGTGGCTGCGCTTCGGCACTTGAACGACGTCGTCGTTGCACTCCTCGGGGATTCCGGCGGCTTCCTTTATATCGGCGAGCCGAAGCTGAGCCTCCTCTTCTGAATCGCAAGTCTTGTCCAAAACTTGCTTCGCGTCCCCGAGTCGACCCTGAAGAACGAGCCACCGGGGTGACTCGGGCATGGCGAGGGCCCCTATTGCCAAGAAGACGGACGGAATGGCTCCGATTCTGAGCATGAATCGCCATCCTAGGTTTAGCGGAAGCGTCGAGAATGCATAGTTCGATACGTATCCAAGCAAAATACCTTAAACCACTAAACAATGTTACTAAGAGAACAATGTGGGGTTGGGAAAGGAAAAGAGTGCTAACAAGTAACAACTAACAAGAATGCTAACACTTTTTTTTTAGTTAGATACACCTTCCGTTCCATAATGTTTGTCTGATCCATAAAATAAGGACGTAAAAATAATACTCAATTGTCGCAAGAAAAACTCTAATTTTTTTCAACAATTCACTAGATATCGATGAGTTCTTTAAATTTACGGGAAAAAATTATATTTTTTTTTGGAAGAAATGCATTATTTTGTAGTTCTCGTTTTGCCGACCGAATAAACATTATGGAACAGAACGGGGAATATTAAAGAGAAATTTGAAAGAATATAGTAAGTGTTGGAACCGGGATTCGTTTTTCACTGGAAATTTGCTACACACCAAAAAATAAACAAGATTAGAAACTCACTGGACCAATTTCAGGCATTCGAAAATTAGCCATCGAGGCTAGTATTTTTTTTGGAGAATACTATATCCTTAAAGCAAATTCATCCCCCACACTGGTACTCTTGGGTCTCTTAAACGTTTGCCTCCCAGGATTACCCGATTTTCAAAAAATGGAAGTAGCACTACAATCTGTTCAATGGGCGAAGCAGGAAACTGTGCGGAACTCTCTCAGAATATGTATGTTATGAATGCAAGAATTTTTTGCTACTGAAATGGGGGGAGATGGGTTCTATATATAGAGAAATAGGCACCCCAACAAAAAGAATCGGTGATTTTTCGGAATGGTGTTAAGAAAAAGACACAAGTGTTCGGAGTGGTCTTGACCGGAGAGACACCACTATTCAAACTTGTTCCGGCCGAACCAACATAAAACTTTCTTATTTCCCAAGGCACACGTTGCCAAGTAAAATGAAGTTCTGGCACCCATTGGTTTAGTTGCCACATGCATGTTGGCTTACAACCAACACTAAATTTGATTCAAAAGCTTTAAAATATGAAGTAACTAATTTAATTAATTACTACAAGTACCCAACAAACTTTAAGCCTTAGAATCTAATGAACCTGCTGCCACACACGGCCCGGTTCGGCGGCAAATCAAACAATTTCTATCACTCCATATTTATTTTATCCATCGTAGGATAAATAAATTACAACCAAATCAAATGGTTTATACTGGAGTCAATTTTTAATTCACTTATTTCCAACAATCCCCCACATGAATGAAATTGATAAACATGATGTGCAGCAATATGCAAATGACGAGAGTTCAATTGAAAATCACATGTATAGAGTAAGGTAGCTTTTGGCTTTGAACGTCCCCTTGTGAGTTACTATCGGATTTAATAGCTAGCCAGTGAACGTGATGTCTTAAACTGTACAGTTTTTGTGTAAACCAAGATAACAGTAGTCAACAGGATCCTTCCAAACACAGTTTGGTTCTTACGATTTTGTCTATTTTGGCTTTGGAACATCGTTTGATTTCAGAGAGTGCTTTAGAAAATTTAGCCTTAAAATTCTCATGGAAGCGACCCACTTTGCACTCACATAGGAGATTCTTATTAGGAGTATCCTATTATACCCCACTTGGAATTTCCACAGTATAAGAATCATTAAAAGCAAAGTTTCACCTAAAACTCTACAGGCATCATTGTTTCACCATAGGAATGAGTTGGAGAGATATCTCCTCAGTGATACTCCTAAGTCTCATACAACTCGGTTGTCCCGTTGAACCTAGATCTTGGGATCTCCAGTCAGCTAGGTTGGGTTGCCGTTATAGAGACTTTTAATTTGTAGGCTTTAGCCTCATTCCCCTCGATGAACGAACAACTGACTCTCTTGATAATCCTTTGGTTAGTGGATCCACAATATTATCCTTTGACTTTACATAGGCAATAGTGATAACTCCATTCGAGAGTAGTTGCCTAACTGTTTTATGTCTACAACGTATATGTCGAGAGTTACCGTTATACATATTATTCAGTGCCCTGCCATTTGCTAATTGACTATCACAATGTTTGCAGCTGGCACAGGTTTAGACCAATTTGGTATATCTTCCAAAAAATTACAAAGTCACTCAGCTTCTTCACTAGCTTTATCCAAAGCTATGAACTCTGATTCCATCATGGACCGAGCAATGCAAGTCTGTTTGGAGGACTTCCAAGCCACAACTGCACCACCTAACGTAAACACATATCCATTTGTGGATTTTGAGTCATTGGTGTCAGATATCCAATTCGCATCACTATATCCTTCTAGTACCGCTGGATACCGAGTATAGTGCAATCCATAATCTTTGGCAAACCTTAGATATCTAAGTACCCTAATTATTGCCGTGCAACGATCCTTCCCTGGATTACTGGTATACCTACTCAATTTCCTAACTGAATCGGCTATGTCTGGTCTTGTACAATTCATTAAGTACATTAGACTGCCTATAATCCACGAATATTCCAATTGGTGTACACTCTCACCAGTATACTTGTACAAATGCAATGTTAAGTCTACTAGTGTTTTGGATATAGAATCATCATACTTATTGAACCTCTCGAGTATTTTCTCAATATAATGCTTTCGAGACAAGACTATTCCCTCGAACGTTCTAGTAATCTTGATTTCTAGAATCACATCTGCTATACCCAAATCTTTCATATCAAACTTAGAGTTCAGTATTCTCTTTGTAGATTTAATGATATCATTATCACTCCCAATAATGAGCATATCATCTACATAAAGACAAATAATGACATAACCTTTGTCAATACTCTTGACATACACACATTTGTCACATTCATTGATTTTGAAACCATTTGAAATCATGACATTGTCAAACTTCACGTGCCATTGTTTGGGTGTTTGCTTTAAACTGTACAAAAATTTTACAAGTTTGCACACTTTCTTCTCTTGTCCTGGAATCTTAAACCCTTCTGGTTGTTCCATGTAAATCTCTTCATTGATATCACTATTTAAGAAAGCCGTTTTAACATCCATTTGATGTATCTTGAGATTGTTTAGAGCTGCAAAGGCAATTAACATTCGAATGGATGTTATACGCATAACAGGTGAGTAAGTGTCAAAGTAATTGAGACCTTCCATTTGTCTGTATCCTTTGACCATAAGTCTCACCTTGTACTTGTCAATTGATCCATCTGCTTTTATCTTTCTTTTGAATATCCACTTGTATCCTAAAGGTTTGCAACCTTGTGGGAGATCTCCAAGTTCCCACGTGTGATTTTGCAAAACGTATTCTATCTCACTGCTAATGGCTTCTTTCCATAAAGGAGCCTCAGAAGATAACATTGCTTCCTTAAAGCTTTGAGGTTCAGCTTCTAACATATATGTTAAAAAATTTGGACCACAGGATTTTGATTTCCTAGCCCTCTTACTATGTCGAGGCTCTTCATCATCAACCTTTTCCTTTTGAATTGAGTCCTCCTCAATTTCCATATCTTCAGTTTCTTGAACTGACCTGGGCACATGTGTATTTCTCCATGGAAATACATGTTCAAAGAATGTAGCATTCCTGGATTCCATGTTTATATTAGCATGGATTTTTGAATTTGTTGACTTATACATAAGGAACCGATATGTACTGTTATTGTCAGCATAATCGATGAACACACAATCAACGGTTTTTGGTCATATCTTAACTCTCTTAGGACCAGGAACCGCTACCTTAGCTAAACACCCCCACATTCGTAAGAATTTATAGGTAGGCTTATGACCTTTCCATAATTCATACGGTATCACATTGGATTTCTTGTGAGGGATCCTGTTCAGAATATAGTTAGCAGAGAGAATCGCATCTCCCCACATGTTCCTCAGTAATCCTGAACTCATCAACATGGCATTCATCATCTCTTTCAAAGTTCTGTTCTTTCGTTCAACAACTCTGTTAGATTGCGGTGAGTAAGAAGCAGTCGTCTGGTGAATGATCCCATGTTGGGTACAAAATTCACCATAAGGTGCTTCATATTCACCCCCCTCAATCACTTCTAATTGCTTTGATCATTTTGCCAAGTTAATTCTCCACTTCACTGTTGTAGTGGATAAACTTTTCTAAGGCTTCGTCCTTTCTCTTAAGCAAGTACACATAACAATATCTTGTGCAATCGTCAATAAAAGTAACAAAGTACTTATGACCTCCTCTCGTTTGAACAACTTTCAAATTGCACAAATTCGAATGGAATTAAGCAAGAGGTTCGTACTTCTTTAAACTTTGTTAAACAAATTCCTTGCCATTTTAGTCTCCACACATATTTCACACTTATGATCCGAGTTTATATCAAATCTCGGCAGACAGTCCAAGTTAATTAAACGGCGCAAAGTGCCATAATTTACATGACCTAATCTACCATGCCACAATTCAGAAAACTCAAGGATATAAGCAGAAGAAGTGTTTATCTCATTGATACTCGGAGAGGCCGGAACCTTAGTCAGTACATTTATTTTGAATAGCTCATTACACATGTAGCCCCTACCAACATAAACCCCATTTTTAGTTAGCACAACCTTATCGGCTTTGAAACCATACGAAAGCCATTCTTGATCAAGAGCGAGCCAAATATCAAATTCATATGAATTTTTGGCACATGCATCACATCATTCAGAGTGAGCACCTTTTTAGAAGTCATCTTGAGCAGCGCTTTCCCTTGTCCTTTAAACTCTGAATTGGACGAATTTCCCATGAAGAGTTGTTCGCCAAAATCCACCGGTTGATAGGTGGTGAACATCTTCTTGTCTGCACACACATGGCGAGTGGCGCCAGTATCCAGCCACCACTCATTGGGATTAGAACCCACCAAGTTAACTTCTGAAACCACAACCAATAGGTTCAAGTCATCAACCCCATCAGAGAGAGTCTCAATCTCCATCTCAGTCATATTGACCTGCGCTGGTTTCTTGTTCTGATTACCTTGCTCGCTTCGGCAATCAGTAACCTTATGTCATTGCTTGTCACACACAAAGCATTTCCTACACTTCTTTGCATGGTTCACAGGAGCCACAGTGGGAATCAGAACCACAACAGCAGTAAGGGTTACGAGACGGTTAGACTCAGAAGTTTTTCCACTTTCTTTCACAGTTTCAGTAGTCATTTCTATTCCAAATACACAATTAAATAAGTAATCAAAACTGTATGTATTAACCGAATACACAAAATGTACTGTTTATAACATATACTATAAGAACAGAATGTAAAACTTTTTTCTAAACCAAAAAAGTGATACAAAAGAAAAAAGCCAACACTCATTGATGTGAATATTAGTATGAAATCAAACCAGAAACAGACTAAACGTCAATAGCCTACTATAGTCCAAGGAACAAAACTACTACAGTAATAAAACAAATAAATAGGAATCCACAATTCAAACCCACTGTTGTTACTAACATACCGTAAACAAATCATCGAATCACGGAGTACTTGTTGGGGATGCAAACAACTTTCAGCAACTGAGATTCGCGACCAGCGCAGAGAGTTCTGCGGCAAGTAGGCACACGGTCAGGCTCGCGACCGGTAGTGTGCGACAGGCAAGCTCGAGGTCAGGATAGGTTGTGGGCCGCGGCCCAAGTCAGTTGGAGGGGTCCAGCTATCACTTAAGGTTTGCCTATAAATATTAGTCGCTGTATTCATTATTTCTTGAGCGAGAGCATAAAGAGAGAGAGAGAGAGAGAGAGAGAGAGAGAGAGAGAGAAAGAAAGAGAAAATTTCTAGAGAGGGTTTCAGTGAGAGAAAGTGCAAGAGAAAACTTTTCTCAGAAAGGAAGGACAAGACTTGTAATCTTTCATTTTCTTTCGTTCATAGTGGACTGGTGTGGCTCCCGGGGACGTAGGCAAGTTGTCGAACCTCGTATATATGTTTGTTCTATTTTTCTGTTCTTTCTCTTCCTTTCCTCTGGTTTATTTTCTGTGACGATAGTATCCCAAGATCTTGAGTGTTTTTTGTTCGTTGTGAGTCAAGCGCGAGGCTCTGATTTCCCAACAACTGGTATCAGAGCCGCGGTTGCGGTAAGGGTGTTCATTTTTCGATTGAAGCTTTTGGGCAGTCCAGATTTTTAAGGGAGCTATGGGTTTAGAAGAAGGGAAATCGAAGATTGAGAAATTCAATGGATGGGACTTTGCTTTCTGGAAGATGCAGATAGAGTACTATCTGTATCAGAAAGATCTTTACTAGCCGTTGCTGGGTAAGGATGAAGGAAAGAAAAAAAAGGAGAGACTGACGCAGAATGGGATGTTCTTAACCGAAAAGTGATGGGTCTGATCCGGTTATCACTCTCGAAGTTAATCGCGCACAATATACTGAAAGAAAAAATCGCGTTCGACCTGATGTACGCACTCGCGGAGATGTATGAACAGTCGTCCGCGGCAAACAAGGTGCACTTGATGAAGAAGTTGTTCAACTTCGAGATGCTTGAAGGAGGTTCGTTTATGAAGCATCTAAGCGAGTTCAATACAATAGTGGATCAATTGATCTCTATTGGTATTGAATTCGACGACGAGGTTCAAGCCTTGTTGATCCTGTCTCAGTTGCCAGAGAGCTGGCAGGGTACAGTTACCGCGGTGAGTAACTCGGCTGGGAAGGAGAAACTCAAACTGAATGATATAGTCAGTTTGATTTTGACTAAGAAAGTTAGAAGGAAATCACTCGAGGGAGCGACAAGCTCTAGCGGTTCAGTTTCAGCTCTAAGTTTTGAACAGAGAGGTGGAGGCCAAACCAGGGGTGGTCAAAACCAGAACAAGAGCCGGTCAAAGTTGCGCGGTAGAAGTCCTGCGGCAAAACACAAGTACGCAGTATTAAAGGTGAATGCTAGAACTGTGGCCAAGCGGGTCACATGTCTTCAGTCTGCAAGGCTCCAAAGAAGAATAATGGTGAGCAGGAGGCCCTATTCTTTCATGGATAGTATCACGGAGTCATGGGTGGTTGACTCGGGCACCTCATTACACACAACTGCTAGCAAGGGGGTTCTGAAGAACTATGTAGTAGACGACTTCGGGCAAGTATACTTGGGCGATGATGAGCCATGCAGTATAGTGGGAATGGGTGATGTGCAAATTGAAACGCAAGGGTTTAAATGGTGTTTGAAGGATGTCAGACACGTCCCACAGCTGAAGAGGAATCTTGTTTCAGCTGGGCAATTGGGAGCAGCGAGCTATACCTCGACATTCACAGGAGACACGTGGAAGGTCTCCAACAGTACAATGGTGGTAGCGCGCGGAAAGAAAGTAGGTACTTTCTATTTAACTTCACATGGGAGTCATTCACTTGTCATCACGGAGGGACTGGCGGAGGTGGTCCCGCGCGAGGACCTCGAGAGTCTCACGGGGGTGGTACCGGGTGAGGGTAGGCTCGCGGAAGATCCGTGGCCAGAGAGCTAAATGAGTTCAAATTTGTGGCATGACAGGTTGGGACATATGTGCGAGAAAGGGATGAAAGTTCTGCAGACACAAGGGAAGCTGCCAGTTGAGTTAATGGATTTCGACATGTGCGAAGACTGTATCTTCGGCAACCAGAGGCGGGTTAGTTTCCAGAAAAGTGGTAGACCTCGTAAGCTAAACAAGCTGGAGTTTATTCATATAGATGTATGGGGTCCCGCGCCAGTGCATTCTCTCAGCGGGTTAAGGTACTTTGTTACTTTCATCGATGATCACTCATGGAAAGTATGGGTCTTTCATGAATCACAAGTTAGAGGTATCCGAAATTTTCATGAAGTGGAAAGCCAAAGTAGAGAACGAGACTGATTTGAAGGTGAAGTGTCTGAGTTCAGACAATGGGGGAAAGTATGAACTAGGAGAGTACAAGAGAGCATGTGCTCTATTCGAGATCCGTTTAGAGAAGACTTTTCCAGGAATTCCGCAGCAGAATGGCATCACGGAGCGGATGAACAAGACTTTGACAGAGCTTGCGCTGAGCATGCGGATACACGCAGGGTTGCCTAAGCAGTTTTGGGCAGACGCAATCCGTACAGCAGCATACTTGACCAACTATGGGCCATCAGTTCCGTTGAACTTTGAGATACCGAATGAGGTTTAGAGCAGTAAAGAGGTAAATCTCTCACACTTGAAGGTTTTCGGTTGTGCTGCTTTTGTCCACCTCAGTGACAAATTCAAAGACAAGCTAGACGCTAAGTTATTGAAGTGCATGTTCATTGGGTACGGCGGCGATGAGTTTGGTTATCGTCTCTGGGATGAGAAAAACCAGAAGATAATCAAAAACCAGGATGTCATATTCAATGAGTCGGTGTTGTACACGAACAGGGATTGCAAACAATACAGTGGGAGTTCTACTGAGGATCGTAAAGGTCCCGTGAGGGTGGTCGCGCGAGAGGATCACGAGTCACCAGAGTACTTTAGTTTGGAAGATCTTCCAAAAAGCAGTGGGGATGAGCCGGGATCTGACCGGATGGATGAGGTAGTCTCGCGGACAGAGGCAATCTCGGGACAAAGTCTGAGGCAGTTCCAGAGACAGGGTCTAGCTCACCGGCTGTCGTGATAAGGAGATCAACCAGGGTACCCAAACCTAATCTAAAATACCTCTCGCCGCTAGATTATTTGCTTTTGACAGATAGCGGGGAACCATCTTGCTATGACAAGGCTTTATAGGTCGGTGACGCTGTGAAATAAGGACATGCTATACAAGAGGAGATGGATTCTCTTCACTCAAATGTGACTTGGGAGTCGGCGAAGCTTCCTACGGAGAAGAAGGTGCTATAGAACAAGTGGGTATACTGCGTTAAGCAAGAGAGTGACAGCAGCAAGAGGTTTAAGGCCAGATTGATTGTGAAAGGCTTTCAATGGAAAGAAGGGGTTGATTTCACAGAGATTTTTTCCCCAATTGTAAAGCTAACCACTATAAGAGTGGTATTGAGTTTGGTGGCTGCTGAAAATCTCTACCTTGAGTAGTTGGATGTTAAAACTGCATTTTTTCATGGTGACTTGGATGAAGAAATCTACATGAAGCAACCTATTGGCTTCATTGAGAAAGGCAAGGAAGATATGGTCTGTAGACTCAAGAAGAGTCTATATGGGTTGAAACAGGCTCTCAGACAGTGGTACAAGAAATTTGACAGTTTCATGTAGCGTAGCGGCTACACGAGGGTGGGTTTATATGGGTCTAACCCATATCAACCCATTATACAATATGGGCGGGTTGGGTTGGGTTATATGTGGGCGGATTTGGGCGGGTTAAGAAATATGGGTTGAAATTGCCACCTCTACAAACAATCATAAATGAAGAATGATATATAGTCTCTATCATATGCCCATAGGGCATACGTTAACAAAACCCCACACCAAAAAATAAACAAGATTAGAAACTTTCTAGACCAATTTCAAGGGTCTGAAAATTAGTAATCGAGACTAGTAGTTTTATGGAGAATACTATATCCTTAAAGCAAATTCGTCCTCCATACCGGTGCTCTTAAGTCTCTTGAACGTTTGCCTCCCAGGATTACCCGATTTTCAAAGAACAGAAGTAGCACTACAATCTGTTCAACGGGCGAACCAGGAAACTGTGAAGAACTCTATCAGAATATGTATGTTATGAATGCAAGGATTTTTCATTACTGAAATGGAAGGAGATGGGTACTATTCATAGAGAAGTAGGCACCCTAACGAAAAGGAACGGCAACTGATCCGAATGGTGTTAGAAAAAAGACGCAACTGTTCGGAGTGATCTCGACCGGAGAGACACCACTGTTCAAACTTGTTCTGGCTGAACCAACACAACAGTTTCCTATTTCCCAAGGTCCAAGTTGCCAAGGAAAATGAAGTGTTGGCACCCATTAGTTTAGTTGCTACATGTTGGTTTATAACCAACACTAAATTTGATTCAAAAAGCTTTAAAAAAATGAAGTAACTAATTTAATTAATTACTATAAGTACCCAACAAACTTTAAGCCTTAGAATCTAATGAACTCGCTGCCACACACGGTCCGGTTTGGCGGCAAACCAAACAATTTCATTCACTCCATATTTATTTATCCACCGCAGGACAAATAAATTACAAACAAATCAAATGATTTATTCTGGAGTCAATTTCCAATTCACTTATTTCCAACAGTAAGAGTGATAGCAAGTACAAAAATGAATAATGGGCTTGTGTCACTACCCCTTTGTTTTATGTTCTGATGAAAGGCTTCTTTCCTCTTGGAAAAGGGGTCTTAGGCAAGGGACCCTGTGTCCCCTATCTTTTCTTGCTTATCATGGAGGCTTTCTTAGCTATTCTTCAGTCTAAAATTGTGATCGGAAAAGTTAGAGCATATAGAAATTGAAATATTATGTACAATAAGATGTAGAATCAAATATTTCAATAGACAAAGTAGAGGGTCCAATTAGTATGCAAGACATGCAAGACGTACTCTGGGTAAAATGGATCCATTGTTAGGTGATCAAAAGTCATTTGTATTTGGGTTAGTTTAGAAGGAATCTGACTGCAAGTTGTGTATTTAATCAAGCAGTTATTGATATCTAATTGCGTTGATTTTTTTGCAAGGTTAGTAAAAATATCAAGTTCTAAGAGATGAACCGTTCTGTTCATAGAAATAGAACCGAGAACATAGTGGGTAACGTTCCTCCACTTTTAATGGTGGGTGAACAAAATTGAACTCCAAAAAAAACATATCTTTAATATTCGCTTTAGACCCCGAAAATCAGGCCAGCTCTGGAAGAAATTTTCAGTTGCAAATCGGCTATCACATGACTCGTGCGGCACGTCTGAACCATCCAAACGATGTAACGATGGTTCGAATTAAAACACTCTATTCATTTTTTTTTTTCCTTTTTTCAAATTCGTTCGTACCTTTCAATCTAAGTCGTCGGTTTCATGTTTGGACGGCTCGATATATGTTGCATGGGTACACTTCAGCCGTACCCTATTTTCACCCAAAAATTTGTCCAGCTCTGGACGGGGGAGGAAAGTTAGTTGCATAGGATGTGAGAGAAAACGTGATGTATACTTACCAGCGTTGATGAATACTTCAGGAAAAGAGGTGAGAAACCCACGCGAGGCGGCCGGGGCAAGCTCGGCCGCGTAAACGGGGGCAATAAGGAGGGCGTAACCGACTCCGACGCCGGCGACGAATCGGCCCACCATCAGGAAGGCGTAGTTGGTGGCGAAGCCCATGAGGAGGGCTCCGACGAAGAAGATTGCAGCCGCGATCACGATCGTGTACCGGCGGCCCACCCTGTCGGAGGTCCGGCCGGCGGCGTAAGCGCCGAGGAGGGAGTGGAGCTCGATGATTCCCATGACGATTTCCAGCTGGACGTCGGAGATTTTGAGATCGTTCTGGATGAAGGGTCCGGCCCCGCTCATCACCCCAACATCTGCATTTCATTTTCGTGTAAGTGTTTCGTAAGCATCAGGAAAAATTTTGATGGCTACATGGGTAAGTATTTTGTAAGTTTTTTCCGTCTCCGGCGACCTGGAGTGTCGGGTGCACTTCCTTCAAAGTTTCAGTCGTTCAAAAGCATTTTCAAAAGTTCAGATATAAAAAAAAGTACTTATCTTACACATACATGTAGAATACTTTTTGAAAGTTCAATCATTGATTATAGGAATGAACGGTCGGGATGCTGAACTGCACTCCTATAGTGCACCCTTGTACTACGGGAGTACTTGTGTATTGTAGAAAAAACCTTATGAATTTAAAAGGTAGATTCGGATATACGTGCGTCCAGAAACTATCCAACGCACATGAGTATTCCTTGACGCACCCTTAGATTCGGATCGGCAATAGAGCAATACTATGTACACAAATGAATACAAGCAAATCAAGTTTAAAGTATTACTCCCTCCGTCCCTTATTTAGTGTTCAGTATTACATTTTAGACTGTCACTTAATAAGTGTACATTATATAAAGTTAGGGGGGTAAAAGTTGTTGTATTGTCTATTTTGTCCCTAAAAGTATATTTCATTTTGAAAAGTTAGTGAGTAAAAGTGTAATAATGATGGGTAAGTAGGGAAAGTGGATGAAAAGTTGATGTGAACGGTGTAATGATGATGTCTTTTTAATAAGTTGTAATTACGAAGCAAAACACTTAAAAATGGACGGATGAAGTAAAATAAATCAACTCAACTGATTTATTCCTGATAATGAATACAAAGTATAGTTGAAGTGTTGAAAGAAGTTTGTATGTTTTGGAGAGAGTATTTCAGTAGGTAATGAACTTACCGTAACCCATTAAGATGGAAGTCACGGAGGCTAAAATGGCACAACCAAAAGCATACTTATTCCATTTGGGTTTTTGAGGAGAAGGATCGAAACCTGGAATTGGTACTGTCTGGGTTTGTTGGCCTGAAAATTGATTGGCATCCATGAGAGAGAGAGAGAGAGAGAGATGGATGTGATTTGAGCAAAGGGGACGGTGGAGGATTAATCATATGGGCTTGTCATATATATAAGTCCATATGATTAATATATATATATATATACTACCTCCGTCCCAATTTAGTTGTCACTTTTTGGAGGCCGTGCCACTTTTCAATTGATTATATCTTATAATTTATAATATTTTAGGTGATTTTGAAAACATTGTATTATAGAACAAATCGAGATCTATCAAATAAGATCCATATTGGATATAAAATTCATTACAAATTTAAAGATATAACAAGTTTTTTCATCCGGTTAGAATAGAACTGTGACAAGTAAATTGGGACGGAGGGAGTATATAAGATAAAAAATAAGTACTATAAAATAATGGACTGAGTTTTGTTGTTGCCTAAATTAACCTTAAAAAATAAGTACTTATTTCACATTTTCAAACTCAAAAATAATGCAAATGAAAAATAATTTTTTAGTTTTTTTTTGCACCGTATTAAGGATCTAAATGAGATCTTTTAAACAAGATTCATATTGCATATTTTTAAATTTTAATAAACCCATTATTTTTTAGCTTGAAATTGCCTTCTTAAAAAATATGTATTTATTTGGGGTTGCAGAACGGGGCCTAATTGGCACTTCGATTACGTAAACAGTACGATCTATTATTATTACTTACAAGTTGCAAAAGCTTTGGTCTTCCCAAGTCATATTTTGGGACTTAAAACAAGCATTTCTTAGTTTTTGGAGGTATAGAGAATCGCTATTTCACTGCTAATTTTTTTTTCTGAGAGCAATCATTTTGGAGGTACATTTTGTAGGTATGGTGAGTACTATTGTTGTTTAGTGATCCAGGCGCGCGAGGTGACGTGTTGGACCACTTTCGATAGATAGTAATTTTTACTTTTGTAGGTGCAGGGCCCGTGCAGAAAGGAGGCCTTGACCAAACTTGATTCAAAGAGGGATAGTTGACTACCAAATGAGAAAAGGACGCGAGTGCAGAATATAAGGATGCCCTTCGTGGAAGTTGTCCACAGAAAAGAAGGTCACCGCGGGACCCCCACTGGCCCCACGGGAAGATAAAATCGCACCCTTGAAGTAGTTTCAGCAGTGGAAAGCTGTGATAAAGACCAGTGCGTTGCTGGGTCCTCGTAATTACAAGGAAACTACGTTGAAGAGTTCCTGGGGTTCTGTCCTGGCCTAGAGGCAGGGTTCAGAAGGGGCCTTGCAGAGAAAGCACGATCGCCACGGGTCACGACCTTGCTCTGGCGGGAATTGGGGAATTTCTTGAGCCTTGGTGGCTTGGGATGGAGGTGTTGTCGAGGAAATTCGAGCCATCCCGCGGAAACGCCTCCACGGGAGGACGAATTTCTCCAAGGCCTGGAGGTACAGAGGGAACACGTGTTGGGGTCTTATAGGAACATCGTTATGGGCCTGACCCAGGCCCAGGTACCCCATAAATACCCCTGACATTCCCAATGATTTGACAGAGCTGACTTCTCGGGAAAAAGAGTGTACGTAAGCACTGAATTTGAGAAAGGAGAACATTCTTTCTCAGAGGAAAGGTGACCTCACCCATTCAATCCACGGAAAGTCAGGTGTAACCCCCGCATAAGAACAACAGGGACATGCTGCCTTTGTTCCTTCTGTGCCTCTTGCTCCTTTCCTCACCCCACAAGATTCCTTTCCCTTTTCTTGTCGCTAATCATCGAGCAATCGTACCTCTCCAGCCCACGGATACTCACACATATGGTTAGCACTCGCTACAAGGAATACTTCAAACCACTGCGTAGGAAAGCAATGAAGCATAAAGATACTGCAATACTAACCCTCGAGGAAGTCGGAGAAACCAACAGCGCAGGTGCAGCTGCACAAACACTGAGGGCCATCCACGACGGGCAACGACAATTCCTCGAGAAGTAGAAGCAACTGCTCACAGCCTTCATAGGCCTTACAGAACTCATTTCGGCGGCCCTTCCGAAGGCCGTAATCAACCAAGACGAAGAACCCCCACAAATCCTTGCTGGGGGCAACAACAGTCAGATAACACAACCTCCACAACCCCAGATCCCTCTATCCTCCCCACATCCCTTGTGCGGAGTGCTCGTGGGGGGAATTGCCGAGAATTCTATCGGAGCCCGCCACTAACGGAACCAGTGTGCCCTCTACAGGGCCCTACATTATCATGGCGGAAGTTCAAGACCTACTGACTCAACAGAAAACAAGTGAAGTAAGCAGAAAGGAGCCAACCGTCGCCGAAGCTATCGCCCCGTCCGCGAGGCAGTTCATCATTCTGGCAAACGTGTAACTTGCTAATGAAAAGGCAACAATAGTTCTACCCTCCCTTCCAAGCCCAGATATCTGCCATCCATACCTTGTGACGATCCTATCGTTGCCCTATCCGGAAAGGTACACTCCGCCGAAGTTTGTGAAATTCGATGGCAAGGAAGGCAGCGCGCAAGAGCACATGGTTCGTTTCATAGAATCCCTTGGGGCCCATGCGTCGAACCCTAACTTGCGTCTCCGCGAGTTTTAGAAGTCCCTTACCTCCCACGCGTACACGTGGTATGTCAACCAGGAGCCTTACTCGATCGCCACTTTGGAGGAGATGTTAAATAGCTTCTATGCTAAATTCTTCTAAGTCCGCGAGAAGGTGACAGTGATCAGTTTGACAAAGGAGACACAGACAAGCGGTGAGGACGTGGTAGACTATATCAAATGATTTCAGGATTGCGCGGTTGATTGCACCGAGTCTGTCAAGGAGGTCCAGCTCGTCGAAATCTATATCGACGAAATGATGGATGAGTTCAAAATGCTGCTCATAAATCTGAAGTTGGGGACCTTCTCCACCCTATTAGAGTCTGCATACAATATCTGCCATGTGGTGAAACCAACTAGGAAAGACAGCTGGAAAGGTAAAACTACAGGCACCACCATTGCTGTCGCAGATGCACCGCGAGCCCAACAAACTGCAGGTGAAAGGAAGAGAAGAGAGCGTGAGCCTAGGCCCGTGCCAGACTACCCTTGCAGTATGGATGAAGTACGAGCCTTGGTGAACGCGTGGGTGGTAGATGGAGAACTAGAGCTTCTCCCAGTGGAGTACGAACCGACGCGGGAAAATTGCGAACATCTGTGGTACTGTATGTATCATAGGCACACCAAGCACCCAACTAATGATTGTTGGTCACTAAAGAGACTGTTCAAGAGAAAGCAGAATGCAAACGAGCTAAGGATAGGGTGACTCGACATCTGCGTAGAACCCTACCTGGCCCACGGACACCATAACGGAGAAGTCAACATGGCAAAATGCTACCCGTTCATGTATAAAGATGAAAATGATGCAGATAGTTACTATTATCTGGAAGAAGAAGAAGAAGAAGAAGAAGAAGAAGAGGAAGCATGGGCCTGTATTGTCTCTTGCCATGAAATCCCTAAAGAATTCAGAGAAGGTACGACTCCTACAGTCACACCGAATCCTAACACCTCGGTCCGGACATTGCAAAACAGCATGAAATTCTACGCGTTCTTCGACGGTTTTGGCTTCACCCCAGCTGCGAAGCTAGAGATAACCAAAGCGATTATCAACATTGAAGAGGTCCATCAAGAGTCATGCATGTTCGCGAAAGGGCGGACGATCTGTGATGAATCCAAATCCGTCACTTTCTCGGATGCCGACCGAAGAGTACCATACCTTCATAACCGTCTGCTGTATGTCACGTCCCACGTCAATGGGATGGAGTTGAAGGGCAATTTTCTTGATGGTAGGGCCTCCATAAACCTCATGCCCCTGTCAATGTTTAAGCAATTGGCAATCCAAGACAACTGGATAGTGGAGTCACCAATCACTATTACGGGGTTTGGAGGAGACAGAAAGCAATCTCTGGGATATGCTGTGGTGGATTTAGAAGTGGGGGCAATTCACTCAGCTACTAAATTCCATCTTATCAATGGAGACCCAAATTACCACATCATCCTCGGGCGAAGTTGGATGCACAAGTATGTTGTCGTGCCATCAAGTTATCATCAATGCCTGAAAGGAGTTTGGGCAGGAAAAAAGGTTATCATCCGTGCATCGGAAAACCCATTTAACACTCACGAGGCACACCTTTCAGACGCAGTTTACTTTTCGAAACTAGGTGAGGTGTCTTAGGCGATCACCACTAGGCCGCGTGGTGTAAAAATCCCGAGGTGGGAAGACATCAAAGACGAGAAACCGGAGGCTCGAGAAACGGACCCATCAACGGCAAAGCTCGCGCCCCCTAGAAAGATCACTAAGACAAATGAGGGGGGCAAGACGGTGTACTACTTATGACGATCCACCGGAGCTGTGGCTGATCCTTAAACTGCTGCCCCGGCGGAACATGTGCCGCAGTAGAAGAAGAAGTAATCCAAAAGCCAGAACTTGCTTCGGAGTGCATGCAAGACAAGCCCAAGCCGCAGCAAGAAGCACTGGAGGAAGTTGACATAAGCAGCGGAGTGGGCCCAAGAAGACCAGTATTTGTAAGTAAAGAGTTAGACAGAGAATTCCGTGAGAAGCAAATTATGTAGCTATGTGATAATTCAGATTTCTTTGCATGGAACTACGAAGAAATGCCAGGCCTGGACCCAAAGCTGGTAACGCATCATTTGGACGTCTTTCCCAACTCCAAGCCAACAAAGCAGTCTCAACAGAAATATCACACCGATTTGGAGAGCCATATGAAAGAAGAAATTGAAAAGTTAAGGAAAGTGGGCTTCATCCGCCCAATCCAACACCCCGAGTGGCTAGTAAACATCATCCCCGTAAAGAAGAAAAATGGCCAAATTAGAGTATGCGTTGACTTTCGCAATCTCAACAAGGCCTGCCCTAAAGATGAGTTCCCACTCCCACATATCGATACATTGGTGGATGCTACCTTGGGCCACCAGATTTTCTCTTTTATGGATGGATTCAGCGGGTACATTTAGATAAAGATGGCTCCGGAGGATGCAGAGAAGACGGCCTTCTGAACCCCGTTGGGAATTTTTTATTATATTGTGATGCCTTTTGGGCTCAAAAACGCTGGAGCAACATACCAACGGGTTATGACAGCAATGTTTTATGATCTGATTCACAAGATAATAGAAGATTATGTAGATGATCTTGTGGTAAAGTCGAGGGAACGGAATGACCACCTCGCGAATTTAGCCACCGTGTTTAGCAAATGCAGGAAATTCAACCTCAAGATGAACCCCCTTAAGTGCGCGTTCGGTGTCACTGTGGGAAAATTCCTGGGATTTCTCGTACACCGACAAGGCATCGACGCGGATGGGGCCAAGATCAACTCCATCGCGGAAATGCCTCCGCCCTACTTTCAGAAGACGCTCAAACGATTCTTGGGGAAAGTCTCTTACCTGCGGCATTTTATCCCCGCACTGGCGAAAATCATAGCACCATTTGCAGACCTACTGAAAGGTAATGCAAAGTTTGAATGGAAGCAGGACCATCAGCAAGCTCTTGAACGAATTAAGGCGGCCTTAACCTCTCCTCAAACAATGGTGGCATCAGTCGCGGGAAGACCATTGATACTTTATCTGACCTCCACCCTGAGATCCATTGGGGCCCTGCTAGTGCAAGAAGTAGATGGGACGGAGCGCCCAGGCTCCTACATCAGCAGAAAGGTTCAAGGAGCAGAAGAAAGGTACACGCCTATTGAGTGGCACTGTTTAGCCCTCATCTTCACCGCGCAGAAGCTCAGACATTACTTCCTGTCCTTTCCTATACAGATAATCACTAAGTGTAACCTAATAAGGTATCTCATGTCTCGGCCCGCCCTCACGGGTCAGGTCGCTTGTTGGTTATTGGCGCTCACAGAATTTGAGATTTCATGCACTACACCAAAAGCAATCAAGTGCCAAGCTCTGGCGGATCTTTTAGCACAATTTCCAAGCGGCCAGTGTGAACCAATAGAAGAATCTTTGCCCGAGGACAGTTTCGAAGCTCTCGCAGCCAGCACGGATGACACGCAATAGACACTCAACTTCGATGGGGCCACAGGAAGTGGATCAGGAGGCGCAGGGATAGTGTTGCAGAGCGGAGGAGGAGAGAAATTCCATTTGGTTTACAAGTTAAACTTTTCCTGCTCCAATAACGAAGCAGAAAATGAAGCATTGATCTTGGGTCTAATAGCAGCGAAAGAAAGAGGGATCAAACATTTGAAGATAGCAAGAGATTCAAAATTAGTAATTATGCAAACAAAAGGGGTTTACGCGCTGAAAGAGCCAACATTGGCACCATATCGGACGATGGTCCAGAAGTTGATGAAATTTTTCAAAAGCGTCAGCATCATTTATAAACCCAGGTCAGAGAATCATTTTTCGGACGCCCTTGCGACACTGGGGGCAAGGACAGAATTCAAGGAAGAAAGGGCTTATATAGAAATTGTGAAGATGTTCAAGCCGTCTGCTATAGAAGACTTTTTTGATCCAACGGAGGACTAGCACGGAACCATCAAAATACAACTAGCTATCGGCGTGGGACACTTGTCCACCACGAAGCTTTCATGCTTCGTAATCTTGCTTGGAGAGTTGTATAACCGCGCTCCGCAGGGATGGCTCACGTAGTGTGTCAATTCAAAGGAGGCAGGAGAAGTACTAAATCATATCGACGATGAGAGTTGTGCGGACAATGAGATAGCTCTGTATAGAAGGATTCAGAGGCAGTGTTACTACTGGCCCAACATGAAGAGAGATGCTGATTTAATTGCAAAGAATTGCACGTGGTGCTCCTTATACACGGTCAGGCCAGAATACCTAATAGTGGGTACCAGTGATCAAGAGGCAGATTGGAGACAAGTCTACATTGATTATTTACAGGAAGGATCTCTGCCTATAGAGCGAACTGAGGCTACGATGGTCAACCGCGGAGCACAGCATTTCTTTCTTGAAAAGGGGCTCTTATTCAGAAGGACCCTTGATGGGATGCCTCAGAGGTGCATAGACAAAAAAGAAGCAAAAGAGGTTTTAAGAAGGACCCACGGAACTGAGCATCAAGGTTGGAAAAAACTTTATGAACAGTTAGTCCATCTGGGGTATTTCTGGCCTACCATGGAGGGTGACTCCAAGCGGCATGTACAAAGGTGTCAAGCATGTCAGAAATTCGGTAATTTGGTCCATGCCCCCTCCGTGGAACTACACTCGATCCACACTCCATATCCTTTTCATACGTGGGCCATGGATTTAGTTGGGCCAATCAGGCAAGTCTTATGAAAAAATAGATGGATCCTGGCAGCTAGGAAAGTTTGCACCAAATGGGTCGAGGCTGCTCCGCTGAAGAAGGCTACAGGAGATGCGATGGCAGCATTTATCAAGGAAACTATCATTTGCAGATTTGGCATCCCCTAGGTGATTCTTTCCGATAATGGGACTCCGTTCATTAATCATCACGTGGGAAATCTCCTTGATGAATACGTAGTTGATCACCGGACCTCCACTGCCCACTACCCGCAAGGCAACAGACAAGCAGAAGCAACAAACAAGACCTTGATAAGGATCCTGAGCAAACTACTAGGTGAACGTGGTGGTGTAACGGCCCTGATTTTCGGTAAATAAAAATTTCGTTAAATATTTAAATTTTATTCTAATTACTTAGATTACTTTTTAAATTCCTTTTAATTCCTATAGTTCGTCGTAATTACATTTTAGCCTCTTGAAATTCATTTCTTGTTTTTAAGGCCTACTTGGCAAGTCTAGTTAGTTTCTAACAAACTTGTTGGAGAAACCGAGCTAGCAACTCACCTAGTTACTTTTCCCTAACCTCAAATGGACCCTTTTGACATCTTTGAACCTTGTGAGCCTTTTCAACCATGGACTAAGAAATTGTTTATTTAATTTCTTTTATTATTTTGGTTTTCTTGTTTATCCATTGGACAATAAAAATTAGGGGAACTATTATCCATTGGACAATAAAAACCCAATTCTTTATATTGAAGGAGGATTTGATTAAGTACTAGTATTTATAAAAAATAGACTTTTTAAAATACTTTAAAGGACTTTTTGGATTATTTTAGTATATAATTTCCCTAGCAACTATTGTCCATTGGATAATAGAAGTTAGGGAATTTATTACCCAATGGGTAAAAGAGTTAGTCTTTCACCAATTACATGGGTTGATTAGTTTAGTCTTTTTCTTAAACCCATGTGACAAAGTACATATTATTTTATTAGAAAGGTACTTAGTACTAAGATTCTTGAAGTACCTTTTATTTATTTTGTATTGGGGTTTTGATTCTTCCTAGTGTACAATAGTACCCTAGTTTATTATTTTAGTCCAACATGTGCCTATTTGTTTGTTTAGTAGAAATCTTAGCCTTTAAGTCTTCTTGACTCAAAGCACCAAAGTACCTTTATTTTATTATTCTTTATATATATATATATATATATATATATATATATTTTATGTAGTGTACTAGTGCAAGGGAGAGAGAGAGGGAGAGAGAGGAGAGGCCGGGAGAGAGGGAGGAGAGAGAGAGAGAGAGAGAGAGAGAGAGGAAGGAAGAAGAAGATAGGATTGTACCTTCTTGTTCTTCTTTGTACTTCATATCCTTGGTGAATATTCTTCCTAGCCAAAAGACTTAACCTCCATTGTACTCCCATGATTTGTTTCACGCTAAGATCTTGTACAATTATTCTTCTTGCCCACCAAGTCTTCCAAGAATCAAATCCTAGCCATGCAAGCCTAGGATTAGGTCATTGATCTTCCAAGATTACATGACAAGTGTCAAATTGAGGTAGAGAGAGAGAGAGGGGGGCCGGCCTTGAGAAGAGGAGAGAGAGCCAAGGTTTTGCCTATAAATAGCAAGCTCACTTCAAGCTTCAACTCACACCTTCAAGCTTTGCTCCTCCTTCTCTCTAGAAACCATTCCAATTTCCAGGCAGCCTACTGCCCTTTCAACAATCCTCAGTTTTCTTCTGCTTAAAGTAGTTTTTAGAACCAACTCCCTTCGGGAAAGTTGTAGAGAACTTCGAGACCTTCAAGTTAGACCCAAGAAACACCCCAATCGGTGAAGAAATGACAAAGATATTGTCATCCAAAGTTCAGTAAAAATCTCGGATTTCCATATCCAGACAGCTTACTGTCTCTTCCTTTATCACCATTTTTCTCCTACCTAAAGTAGTTTCTAGGATCAACTTCCTTCACGAAAGTTGGAGAGCATTTCTAGAGCTTCGATTTTGACTCAAGAACGATCATATTCGGCCAAATATTGACCGAGTTACTGCCATCCAAAGTTCGGTCCAGATTTGCGAGTTTCACCACCCGTAGAATTTTCCAACTAGCTTATTCGGCCCCGACTAGTTTTGGATCAAGGTAGATTAATCTCTACACATTCTCCCTATTATAACTTTTGTTATTTTAGTTTATGATAAGGTTATCTATTGCTATCAATGAAAATATTCGAAAGGTGTTTCTTTGAAATAATGAAAAGGATGGGGAGTATGTTGAACTCATCAACTTATGTTTTGAGCATGCTAGATAATGTAAAATTAGATGATCTTACTAGTTTAGTTTCAAGATTATGAAGCATGACTTGTGATTACGTATGTGGAAAGTCGTACCACGGAGTTTTTGCATGTAAACGAGACACGAGAATCGAGAAAGTAGAAACTTGACACCTAGGGTGAGGTTAATGAAAAGGCGTGTTTGAAAAGGGTGAAATGTTTTGGAAACCGCAATGTGGCCGGACGTGGTAGCCCATCGTGTGGTGTGAGTTTTGTGTGTGTTCCCATGGGAACCCGGAGCTGCGGAACCATGGTGAGGTATGGCTTGGTTATCCGCGGAGAGGAGCCAATGCAATTGTGTGCCAATGGAAACCCGGAGTGGCGGAACCATTGTGCGGATACTCGGGAACCCGGAGCGGCGGAACCGAGGTTGGGTGTGTGTGTAGCTTGGTTATCCGCGGTACGGAGCCAATGCAAATGATTTTGAAAGATTGTTTTGTAAGTGAAAATGATTGACACGGTCTACGATGAGTCGCGTAGGAGAAACAACGAGAATCATGGACACCAACGATAATTGAATACGGAATGTGGATGTGTTATCGTCGTTAGTATGATTTCTATGATCTTTTGTTTGTAAGCTATGGGTTAGCGGGTATGGGATTATTCTATTGAGCGTTGTAGCTCACGGTGTTACCTTTTGGTGACCCTGACATATTATATCGGTGGCGACGCTGGTATAATGTGTCAGACCTCGTAGACGAACATGGTGAACTCTACACCTTGGAAGCTTTTGGAGCTGAAGAGCTGGCTAGGAGGGAGGAGCAGGCGGAGCTGTAGATAGGAACCCTAGTTTTCCTTCTTTTTGTAATAAAAGTACTTTTGGAAGGTTCATGATGTAATAAAAAGCTAGACTCTATTTTGAAATTTCAATAAAATGTCTTATTTAACGTACCCAAAATTCGGGGCGTTACAGGTGGAACTTGGGCGGATCATCTGCCAATAGCCTTTTGGGCTTATCGAACTTCGAAGAGGAAATCTACCTGAGCTAGTCCCTTCAGTCTAGTGTATGGAACAGAAATAGTTTTGCCCGCGGAGCTGAGTTTCCCCTCCGCGCGAATGATCCTCGCAATGGAGAACTCCATGGAAGAAAGAAGAGCAGACTTGGAAGCCTTGGATGAAAGAAGGGTTGCCGTGGCCCTCGCTCGTGAAAAGTACTGGGAGTCCGTGGCACACTACTACAACAAAGGCGTGGGGCCGAGGCTATTCAACGTTGGGGACTTGGTTTGGAAAGCGACGATTGGCAGTGATGAGAGACTTGACGACTCCAAAGTTTACGCCCAAGTGGGAAGGGCCCTACGAGGTGATTAGTGCTTCCGCAAACGGGTACTACTATTTGGCCCGCCTGGAAGACGGTTTCCGAACAGGGGCGGTCAATACCAAATACATCAAGTAGTTTTACCCGTGAGAAAAGCAATGGAATTTTCTTTTTCTTTTGGCTTTTTGTTTCTGAAGTTTCTCCTGTTCTTTTCTTTTAGTGATGTTGCAAAGTTCAATGGTTAATGGTGTTATTCCGCGAGACACCTTGAAATTTTGTAACATTAAATTATCAGGTTTTTTTGGAAACTTTTAATGAAATGCTGAGACTATCCTCCTCCTATTTTGTCTACTTGATTTATGTGACTGTGGCAAAAGGCGTGATCACGCGGAGAGAACATCTCCGCGGTTCCTCCATCTCGTAATTACCAATCCAGACTTAACGATTATCATTTAGAGATAATGTTAAGTCGCGAGTGGTCAGAACATGACCCGCGTAATCCAGACTTAACGGTTATCATTAAGAGATAATGTTAAGTCACGAGTGGTCAGAACATGACCCACGTAATCAAGATTTAACGGTTATCAAATAAAGAGAATGCTAAGCCAAGAACGAACATGGCCCGTGGCTCAAGAGCCAATGATTACAAAAATAATCTAAGTTAAAGGTGGCCAAGGTATGGCCCGCAACTGGAAGGCAAACAAGGGAAAAGGCATGATATTGACATCATTTCTGAAAAGCAAAAATTGGTACATGGTTGACATTATTAACATAGCGATAGCCTCATTTCTAAAATCCTTTTTTTTATTTATTCAAATAAAAAAATGGAACAATGATACATGTGTTGCAAAAAAAAAAAAGAAGAGAAAAAGCTCAAGCCAGCCACTCCACGAAGACAAGCTCTTCCGAGTCAGGGTCTCCGCGTCATACCATGTAACTTGGGCAAACCTGGTCTCCAGATCCGCCAAGTGCTGCCATGCGCTCCAGCTGAGCAGAAAAACTCTGAATCTCAGGCCTCAGAGCCACCCTTTCTCCCGCGGCCCTTAGCACGGAGCTCCTCGCGCTCAACCATCCGAGGTCAAACCCCATGACCGCCATGTCCTGCGCGACCTCCAGAAGCGCAGAATCCATGGCAGCAGTGAAGTCGCCAAAACGTAGCTGCACCCAAAGGGTAAGCACTTCATGGAGATCCCTGAGAAGGAGCGCCACAAGCTGAGTCGACCATGGGTTGAAGTGGGCGAATGTCTCTGGATGAGCCCGGGCTATGGCGTTGAGGAGTGGATGATAGGTTTCATCCATGGGGTAGGCCGCGGGGAAGAGACGGATAGGAACCTCTATCTCGGCGACCATGGGCCCCTTTCTAAGATGCGCGGTAGGGCTCCGCCGGGGAGAGGGCTGCTATTTGGACTACACTTCATCCCTTTGCTGCTCTCCCATCTCCACGTTCAAGTCAGCACCAAAGTCCCTAAGAGCAGCACTTCCCTGGCCTCCCAAAACATCATCAGTCTGTATGAAAGTCATGTCTTTAAATAAGGAATTCAGATCTGAGTCAGTAATGGAGGTGGGGGCCCCCAAGGAGTTCTTCGTTTACCTCTAGTTGTCGATCCTCAGCAGGAGTTGAAGTCTGGGCAGGTGGAGTGGCCGTACGCCTCACGGATGGGTGAGGGGAGACGGTCTGGGAAGTGGAGCACGCTGGGGAATGAGAGCTGGTTGCATCCGCAGCCAGGTCCCTCCCCGCGGGCAACCCGCAGCCTCGTAGAAAAGAGGCGTTGGAAATGCTCAGAGAGTCGCCAGCAACTTGACCAGAGAAACTCTCAATGGAGCGGATCCGGGCGCTGGTAGAGGACTGCTGGTGGGAGCCTGAAGGAGTCGAAGTTGAGCCGGTCTCGGGCTGACCAACGGCGGGACCCCCTGTCGCGAAGTGAGGAAGTCTTTCAACATCATCCTCTTCCTCTTCCTCTTCCTCTTCCTTTAAGTGCTCAGTAGCCGCCATGGTTACTGTTCCCTAGCAATGTCATCCTAGCCGACGGACTCACGAGAATCCATCAGCAGAGAAGGTTCGCAGATCTCAGAAGTCGCTGCATGGGAAGGAGAGGGATCTCTGTCAATTGAATAGGAGATAATATTCTCGAATTCCTTGGAGGAGGAAGATGACCCGGTAGAAACCATGTTGAGATCCCCTCCAAGGTCTATAATTGAAGGTTCATCAGGTGTGAACATACCTCTCATTACCGCGGAGGCCTTCGGTTCCATCAGCGGGTAGGGGACTGGCTCCGCACGGGGTGGGACAAGTCTCGTGCCCCTCATCTCCTGGGGGGAATTAGGGACGTCCACAATGGCAACATCTTCAACAGCGAGACCCACCGCAGGTGTGGAAGATTGGGCCCGCTTGGATTCCAGAAGGATACTGATAGGGATGTTGTCTCCATTAGCATCATCGTCATCGTCATTATCATCACCACCACCCGCGTTACTGTTATTATCCTTCTCCACTTCCTCAGACTCCACCATGGCTATTCGAGGAAGTTTAATAAGACAAAAGTTAGAAGCTAGAGACGAAGACAGCGGAAATCACATTGCAATAAGTAAAACTTACCCTCGAGGCGGCGTCGTTTAGCTAAAGCAGTCAAGACGCTTTCCACCACCTCTTTGCCCTCGGCTTGTCCCTCAGCCTCTTCCGCTACGTTGGCCGCCGCCATTTCAAACACCACAAAGGTGTTGGCGTCTAGCTGCCGCTGCTGAAAAGAAGAATTGAATTGGTAGGAAGGAGGCCAGAATGAGTGGAATAATCCAAACAAGATCAAGCGAATGCAAAGAAGAAAATCCATACCGTGCAGATACGTTTGCGTCAGCGACCACCTTTAGGCGCTGGCGACCTTGAAGAAGATGATGGTAACGGCTCCGTTCGAGCCGGAGGTTGTGACCTTCCTCGAGCACTCCGCGCTAAAACGCGCCTTATAGCGGCTGGAGGCACTGGAGGTGGCCCCAGTGGAAGGCCCACGTTCAAAGGGGTGGCATCGATTACTGCCCGCATACTGTGAGGCCCGCGCTAGTCAACCCCCCTAGCTTCAGCAATAGCCCGCAATGAGGTGTCTCGCATACAGATCTCAGACACCTCTAGGACCTCGGCCTCCTCCCGGACGAAAAGTAAGAAAGAACCTAAGTTCCTTCGCCAAAACATGTGAAACTCTGAGGTGTAACGCCCAATGTCATCCCTAGAAAGAATGGGCAAGTCCCCATGTTGCACCAGAACGTCGGAGGTGTGAGGCCGTGTGAAGTGGAGCTGTGACTCGAAGAAAGTGGGTACCAGTGGAGCGACCCCAAGAGCCCCTTCGTCAAAACTAAGCTGTCGCGCAAACCGGTCTGGGCGATAAATCGACACGTCATTGGTGTCATTGTTGAGAAAGGGAAGCCACCCCGGGAGGGCAATGAGGGCGGAATTGACAACCCCTCTGGCGATCAAGTTGTTCCCGCTTACAGCAAAGACAGAAAAATGGGTGGGAAAAAGGCATCAGCCAATACCAACTACCTCGGGGGTCATGGAGCTGTAGGGGCTCGGGATAAATTTTTTCGCGACGTCACACACCTCATACCAAGTGACGTCACTGTTGCTGCAAGACCATCGCTCCGCCAGGGACTGGTTGGCAGATGCTAGGAATGTACGCGGACCGAGGCGACGATGGGGAAATGCTCGAAGAAGTATGCAAGGAGAAAACTAGTGTGGACCATGGAAAGGTGGTCGCAACTCCCAAGAGACCTCGCTAGGTCAGCGTGAACTAAGTCCAGCTAGCAGTGAAGTGACCCCAAGAACAAAGTGGCCAATGCATCAGGCTCACCACGGGCCAGGAGGACGGCGAGCGGAAAAACCGCTGGAGAGGGGCTGTCCGTTGGGTAGTCCGGAAGGACAAAATAGAAGAGAAAGAAGGCAAAACACCCGGCCATATAAGGCCGCTGCTGGTAGTGGGGGCCTCCAACAAAGTCCCGTAGCACCCCCAGAATCACCGTCCCCGCGGGTTTAAGGTCTTTGAAGAAAAAATGAATCCAACTCGCGAAGGACGTCTTCTTGGCATTCACCGCGGCGTCTTTATGGACACCTGATAAGCACCCGTTATTGCAATTAGGGTGCGCTGAATCTCTAGATTAGTTTAATTTAATTGTTAATTTAGTTATTTTTAATTGCTTTTATTCGTAAGTTATTCTAGTTTCATTTTGTAGAGAAATCGTTCAAAACAGGAGGCTTAAAGCCTACCAAAGGCATTCAAGGACCCGAAGGCGGCCCAACAGCTCGAATTGAGCAAGGCAATGATTAAAGAGGCAATGCTACCCCTAAAGAGCTCAGTATCGGTAGGACGAAACAGGTTCTATCAGTACCGAGGAAGTTCAAACGAAGCCGCTAAGCAGCTTGGCATCGATAGGAGGAAGAATGCTCTATCGGTACCGAGAAGGATTCGCAACAGCCTTAATTGCTTGGCATCGGTAGGGAAGATTGAGTCCTATCGGTATTGAGGGTCTTCGGAGAGCATTCTCAAGGCATCTTGGGGAATATTCCATGCGTAAATCTTGAAGAATATAAAAGGCGTGATGTCACATTGTACAAACATATATTGTATTGCATATTTTTAGATCTAGCCTAGATTTTGAATTACTTTTTCAATGTTCTTGGTGTTCTTCATTTCTAGCCTTTAAAGTTGCATTTTCTGCTTTAAGTAATTTGTTTTTGCTGCTTTAGCCTTCATTAAAGTTGTAGACAATCTTCGAATCTATCAATATCACTAGTTTATTTCACGTCTTGTAATTTCAATTGTTAAGTAGATTTTTGCTTGCTTTTATCTCTATAGATATGAGTGAGTAGTTTTTCAAGGTTAGGTCATGGGTGATTAGCACTTCATGGCTCAAGTAAAATTGTTTTTCTCGCCATAAAGTTTGAATCTTTAGTTCAAAAATCGATGTGTAGTACAAGTTTGTTTATCAAATTGCTAAGGTGTTAACCTCTTTGATCATGTGTAGGCAAGAGCGTTGCCTACTTGCCACACATGATGCTTAGAGCTCTGTCACACGAGGTGTTTGCCAAATGAATCCTAGAGCTAGCTTGGTAATCGAACCATGTATCTTCCAGGTTAAGAACCTTAATTGCGTATCTTAAACCGTGTAATCGGGTGAGAAATGTAATTTGACTAGATTTGTGGGTGTTAGTAATTCCTAGACCTAGCCTGTCTTTTATTCTAGTTAATTTGTCGCTTAATTTTGCCTTTTAATTTCCACCGCTTAAAGTGAAAACCAAGTTGGCTATCTAAAAGCAGAAAACCCTTGTTTACTTCTACAAATCCAATCAAGCCATATTAATTATTCCATTGGGTACAATTCCGGTCTTCCGGATTATTATGCTTCAAATGACGTATTTACCCTACACTTAGGGTGATCATATTTCGATATATTGACGGATGAAGCAACACCTTGAGCAGTGAACCGGGGACCAGACTGAGCCAGCTTGCCGAGCCTCCTCAATTCTGTGACGTCCTGTTTATCCGCGAGAGAGAGTTTGTTCAGGTCGAAAAGGGAGACCCCACGGAGAGAGAGACAAGTGAGGATAACTACATCCTCCAAAGAGAGGTCGCTTTCACCCCAGGTCCATGCAAAAGAGTGTGTATCAATGCTTCAACGCGAGCATGCATGTGCTAAGTTTTTTGTATCCGCTCCTTGCCTCGGAATGTTTAGACTTCGTGACAACATTACCGCATCATAAGTGCCGTTGCCCATGAGGATCTACTTCCAAGGGGCATCACTGATGTTCTCGTCCACCCACACCGCCCAGTCGATGGGTGGCGAAGTCTAAGCCCCAAAACAGCATTCAAAGTGGGGAAAGTCCCCACGCTCTACTCGAAAGCGCAGAACGGAAGATGGGGGGATTAGCTTCGTTTGCCCTAACTCAGCCGAAGCTATGAAGAACGTAGGGTTAGTGATAGGGGCCCCCTCAGCAGAGTAGGCCTCCGCAAGGGTCCACAATGGGCCCCCAGCAGATTCGCCAAATGTTGGAGCAGGGGGTTCTGTGGGATGTGCCTATGTGTGAGTATCCGTGAGCTGGAGAGGTGTGATTGGTCAATGATTAGCGGCAAGAAAAGGGAAAGGAATCTTGTGGGGTGAGGGAAGGAGCAAGAGGCACAGAAAGAACAAAGGCAGTGTGTCCCTGTTGTTCTTCTATGGGGGTCACACCTGACTTTCCTTGGATTGAATGGATGAGGTCACCTTTCCATTTAGAAAGAATGTTCTCCTTTCTCAAATTCAGTGCTCACGCACACTCTTTTTCCCAAAAAGTCAGCTCTGTCAAATCATCGGGAATATCAGGGGTATTCATGAGGTACCTGGGCCTGGGTCAGGCCCAGAGTGACATTCCTATAAGACCCCAACATGTGTCCCCTCTGTACCTCCAGCCCTTGGAGAAATTCGTCCTCCTGCGGAGGCATTTCCGCGGGATAGCTCGAATTTCCTCGGCAGCACTTCCATCCCAAGCCACCAAGCCACAAGAAATTCCCCAATTCCCGCTGGAGCAAGGTTGCGACCTGCAGCAATCGTGCTTTCTCCGTGGGGCCCCTTCCGGACCCTGCCTCTAGGCCGGGACGGAACCCCTAGAACTCTTCAACGTAGTTTCCTTGTAATTACGAGGACCCAGCAACTCGCGGGCCTTTATCCTTTATCACAGCTTTCCAATGCTGAAACTACTTCAGGGGTGCGTTTTGATCTTCCCGCGGGGCCAACGGGGGTCCCGCGGTGACCTTCTTTTCTACAGACAACTTCCACGATGGGCATTCTTTTATTCTGCACACACGTCCTTTTCTCATTGGGTAGTCAACTATCCCTGTTTTAATCAAGTTTGGTCACGGCCTCCTCTCTGCGTGGGCCCCGTTGCCACGTGCCTACTAGTAATTGGAAGGTCAAATGGTCTCCCTTGGTTGCAGGCTAATAATTTTGACCACACCTACAACTTTTATGTTTCTTATTGAGTTGTTCTAACTTGGTGACAAACTTTTTTTTTGTTTTGCTAAGTAACTTTGGTGTCATTCACTTTATAATGATAGGAATATATACTTTGTGTGGGTAATAATTGGTTTGAATAGTGTTATAGAGACTAACGGTCCCCATAGCGAAATCGCATCAACAGTCACGCTAGACCATCTCCGGCCACCGGACGGCCGATTCGAGCCGTCCAAAAATTTTATATATATATATACACACACACACACACACACACACACATACATAAAAAATTGGGTGTTTGGATCAAGCACCCTACACACATCGGATGACGTTGATTCTCTCGTGGGCCTCCTCATTTTTTTTTTATAGAATTTATGGACGGCTCGGATCGACCGTCCGGTGGCAGGAGATAGCCCGGCGCGACCGTCGGTGCGATTTCAATATGGGGACCGTCGGTCACTATAGCTTTTATTGAATTGGTTTAATGTCCCCATCTTGTGGAAATAGTGAGAAGGAGAGCTCAATTTTCTAAACTTTCTTTGTAATTTGTCTTGGTATGCGCATGGCTTCTTTTCCACCTAGACGGGTCCCAATAATGTGGAAGATTTTGAAGCCATTTTTTTTCCTTCCTTGTCAATTCAGTACGCTTTTTTCTTCTTTTGATCAGACGGAAATGCATTAAAGGCGTCAATTCGGTATGTTTAAACTCCTCTGAATTTGAGAAACTAATAAGTTTGTCAAGTTGGTTGTCTCATTTCTCTCTTCAGTGGTGACCTGAGTTCGAATCCGCGGGAGCAGGATTGAGGCTTAGGACTATGGATAGCCTCTAAACCCCCCGTTAACTAACATACTAACACCTCGCTAACCCCGCCGAAATATACCGTATGACAAAAAAAAATACTCCTCTGAATTTGTGCAGGAATGATTAACTATCTAGCCAGTGCTCTTTCTTTTAACAAGTTAAGTTTTCTATTGTCTATGATTTGATCAATTTAGAGTAGAACTCTTTTTCTATCTGCTAGTACACTTTAGATTCTGTAGGGGTCCGAAATACCCCGGGGTTCAGAACGTCCAGAGGTGACGCGGACCAATTCAGTATTCGCTATGGACACATCAATATGTGGACCCATTCGCATCGGGAGCTTCAGGAAGCATAATGCTCGGGGTCGTTCCCCTAACGTGCAGCGGGCATATCCCTTACGTTAGGTGGTCTTTCGCTAACAACAGGTGATCGTTTCCTAACGTTAGGTGGTCTTTCCCTATCAATAGGTGATCGTTTCCCTACCGTTAGGTGGTTGATTTCCTAATGATAGGTGGTCGTTTCCTAAACAATAGGTGGTCTTGCCCTAACGATAGGTGGTCTTTCCTTAACAATAGGTGGTCGTTTCCCTTACGTTCGACACTTGTTGTAACGTTCGACTAAATTAAGCTCCCTTAAAGATCTAACAAATATCCAAAGTCGGTTTAGAAGCTTCTAGAAGATTCTTTGAACAGGTGGAGAACAGGTGTGATAAACCAAATCCCTTAACATGTAACGTCAGCTAAACAGTACAATACACGTGGGTGTACCGCCTACCGGTTCAGCACTCCAAGCCTTACCTACAAATAGAGGACTACTTCTCAAGGTTAAAGGGAGATTTTCTTCACAACTCTCTTCCTAAGAAAAATTCACTCTTCTTCTTCTTCCTCTACATACTGACTTGCTCATCGGAGCTTCTTCCCGGAGGTACGCCCCCCTCCGGTTTGCAGGTACCTGTCTCGGTGCCAACCTCTCACAGCTCGGCAAAACACCTCTCACGATTAGGTGGAACCTCTCCAGACTCGGCGAACACCCACACCGTTCAATAGAAGGAGGAAAGGATTTAAGTGGAATTCACCCTCCTGGAGATTCCAAGGAAACATTTATAACCCTTTTTAATTGTTAACCCACTTATAAATTCTCTTGGGCTCTAACCCGCACTGATGCATACAATGTTTAAAAGAAAAAAACAACCGAGTCTATTGTCTATATTCCCGTTGAGAAGTTATCGAGTGCTTTTGGGCAAGCCCAATACTTCAAATTCTCACGTGACGATATGGGCGAATTGTTTATGTGATGCGACATAAACAATTGACAACCCAAATTGGTCATTTGTGGAAAATTCAATGTCTTAAATCATCGGTGTAGAAAAAATTTGATGGAGGAGACCCAAATCCCATGACTTTTGCACTGCATGAACGACATCGGAGACCTTGTCCATTAAGCATCCCTCGCAGGCTTTGGAGAAAAAACAGAGCAACTTGCTCAGCTAGAGGATGCCAGCAATCAACAGATCTAGATTATGAATTAGGCACCAGCCTTGCAGAGCCAACAGAGCATGGTTTAATCGCGGGTGAAAATTAGTTGGTTCGGTTCGGTTTTGGAGTGTTTGGGACCAAACTGACCGGTTTGGAGTAATGTAGTCGGGAACCAACCTCGACCCAAAAAACAATGGACAGAAATTGGTTCCGGGTAGTTTGGTCCGGTCTTTTTTTTTGGGGTTTTCAGTCCGGCGTTAAAATTGAAATGGACGGTTGAAATTGAGACAGATGGGGGTGTTAAGATGGAAGACTTTGATTGATCGGTCCAAATCGGTACGATTTTGGGATATATCATTTCGGTTCGATCCAGAAAAAATTTTAGGTAACTGAGACCAAATCGAAATTTGATCGGTTCGGTTGAATCCAAATCAAAGCTGACCAAACCCACCCTTAAGCTGACCAAAAATCGAATCGATCGTTTTTTCAGGGGGTTTTCAATTCATCGATTTTCTTTCACCCCTACTTTAATCACTGGGATTCACGAAATCTCATGCCCTCTTTCGGCTTTGATTGGGACTAATTCTAATCTCAACTAGCACCCATGAATACCCCTCCCCTTCGGATTTCTCCCCCACTGAAGTTCTAACGAAAGAATTCAGGCAGTGAAGGATTTCGGAAAGCAAGAACACTCAATCGCATGCCCAGGAATTGCTCGGACTACTGACTTGATTTTATCGCATGCGCAGGAATTGCTCAAACTACTGACTTTAGCAAAATTTCACGCCTGGCCTGAGAAAGGAGCTTCTACCTCCATCCCTGCATCTTCTGGACAGACTTGTCCATTTGTAAATATAAAGCTTCATGTTGTAACGAATGCTATGAATGCAAGCTAAGAACGAGAAATTGAAAACTAAACAAAAATCACAAAGACACAAGATATACGTGGTTCCCCAAGATGGGATGGGTGCTTCCATGGGCGAAGAGAGAGAGGATATACTAACCAATGTGAAGAAGAGATATAAAGAGCCGGCAGATACCTGACATCGATATGCTTGGTCCTCTCATGATACATCATATTTTTAGTCAAATGTATAACACTCTGCAAATCACAAAATACTTAACTCACAAAGCAAACCTCTCATGCACAATGCCTTCTTCACAGCTGCAGCAATGGCCATATACTCCGCTTCTGTTATAGACAGCGCGACTGTAGCCTATAAAGTGGCTTTCCAACTAATGGCACTTCTGGACAAACTAAAGACATAACCTGTCAGAGACCTCTTCTTATTGTGGTCACCAACAAAATCTGAATCAACATTACCAACAACATGATCACCAGAATTGGCAACCCTAAACAATAGACCAACACCTGCAATTCCACACAAATACCGTAGTATCCATTTCACAACCTCCCAATGTGCCTTTCCTGGACGCCCCATATAACACCTAAAGACACTAACTGCATGTAAAATATCAAGACGAGTACATACCATGGAGTACATAAGGCTCCCATCTGCGCACGAATATGGAACCTGAGACATATACTTCTCATCATCCTCTGACTATGGCGACAACTCAGCTGAAGTCGAAAGTGTGCTGCCAAAGGGGTACTGACCGGCTTCGAGTTCTGCATGGCAAAGCGCTCAAGCACTTTAAGAACATAAGACTTCTGATTCAAAAATAATTTGCCAGCTACTCGATCTTTGCAAATCTTTATACCCAAAAAACATTTTGCCGCACCCAAATCTTTCATCTCAAATTCACCACCTAACTATTGTTTCAACCTGTTGATTTTTGATACACTCTTGGCATCAATAAGCATATCATCAACATACAACAGTAGATAAACAAATGAACCATTTGGAAGTTTTCGAAAATACACATAATTGTCATATTCACTTCTTGTATATGACTCGCTTATCATAAAAGTATCAAACCGCTTATACCACTGCCTTGGGGATTGTTTGAGGCCATACAAAGACTTACGAAGTAAACAAACGTGATCCTCCTTACCAAAAATAACAAATCCCTCAGGCTGACGCATATAAATCTGTTCCTCAAGCTCGCCATGCAAAAACACAGTTTTGACATCAATTTGGTCTAACTCAAGATCATAACATGCAACAATAGCAAGTAAAGTGCGAATGGAACTATGTTTTACAACTGGTGAAAATACCTCATTGTAGTCAACACTTTCCTTCTGGCTGTATCCTTTCGCCACTAGCCAAGCTTTGAACCGAGCATCTTCTACCCTGGAATACCTAGTTTGCGCTTGAAGACCCACTTGCATCCAACAATCCTCTTCCCTTTCAGCGGTTCTACTAACTCCCATGTCTGATTCTTCTAAAGAGACTCAATCTCCTCATTCATAGCAACAAACCACTGTGCAGACTCAACGCTCAAAATAGCTTCCGTATAGCTTGTAGGCTCTTCATACTCAACTTTTTCAGCAACTGATAAAGCATAGGCCACCATCTCAGAATAAGCCGAATACCTTTCAGGAGGCCGAATCTCCCTCATTGGCCTGTCTTTAGCAATAGTGCGTGGTTGCTCAACTAACGCATCAACCTCTGTGTCTAAACTCTTAAACTCCTCTTCAATTGGCTTCTCAATGTGCTTCTTCCCTGAGTCGGAAGATTCACTCAAAAACTCCACCTGCTTTGGAACACTCTATCCCTGAACTGTATCCTTAACCTGCTTAGACCCCTTAATCACATAATTTTCATCAAAAGTCACATCCCTACTAATCAAAAACTTCAAATCATTAGAACACCATAACCTATACCCTTTGACACCTGTTGCATAATCCAAGAAAATACACTTCTTGGCATGTGGCTCCAATTTACGCTCATTCACATGAGTGTAAGTTGGACACCCAAAAACACGCAACACAGAATAATCAGTTAGATGACCTGACCATTCCTCAAACGAAATCTTACACTCAATAGCAGTCGACGGAGACCTATTCACCACATAACGTGTTGTGGAAACGGCTTCAGCCCAATCCGGAATTGGACAACACACAATGTGCCTTCTCTAAAAGAGTCATGTTCATTCGTTCAGCCACACCATTATGCTAAGGGGTTTTTCTCACTATGTGATGCCTCACAATGCCTTTATCACTACATAACCCATCAAACTTGCCAAGACAAAACTTCATACCATTGTCAGTTCTCAAACGTTTTATTTTCTTACCAGTCTGATTCTCAATCAAAGTTTTAAACTGTTTGAATGTATAAAAGGCGTCACTCTTATGTTTCAACATATACACCTAAACCTTACGAGAGAAATCATCGATAATACTCATAAAATAGCGAAAAACACCTTTAGAGGTTACCTCTGCTGGACCCCAAATATCCGAGTGAAAATAATCCACCGTGCCTTTGGTACGATGAACAGATGTATTGAATTTTACCCTGCACTACTTGCCGTAGACGTAATGCTCATAGAAATCCAGCTTCTCAGTTTTCTGGCCATATAGCAAACCCTATTTGCTCAAAACTGTCATCCCCCTCTCACTCATATGCCCAAGGCACATATGCCACAAACGAGTCAAGACTGAATCTGAAACCTTGGATGAAGCAATCGTTGTTGCAGCACCTATAACTGTACTGCCCTAGAGTGTATAGAGGTTACCACATTTCTGACTCTTCATCAGTACCAATGCACCACTCAGGGCTTTTAAAACTCTACCTTTATCGAGGAATTTGCAACCATGAGAATCAAGAGCACCCAAGGACATAAAATTTTTCTTCAAATTCGGAACATATCGAACCTCAGATAAAGTCCTAACAATACCGTCATGCATTCTAAGCTGAATCGTTCCTGAACCAACAGTCTTACAGGCTATGTTGTTGCCCATCAAAACTGTACCACCATTGACCGCCTCATAAGTAGAAAACCACTCTCTATGCGGACACATGTGGTATGAACATCCAGAATCCATAATCCACTCAGTATTTGAGCGAGAATCGCCCTCTGTAACTGATAACATGTTATCTGACTCATCTAAACTTTCAGCAATTACTTTACCCCCTTTCTAGTCTTCTTTTTCTTTCTCCTTTAGTTTTTAACAGTCACTTTTCCAGTGCCCGAATTTTTTGCAATAATTGCACTTTTCCGTTTTCTTACCTGATGACTTAGATCTTTCCCTATTACTCGACTCCTCTCTTTCTGTTGTTCTTCCCCTAACAAACAAACCCTCCGCATGTGCTTCACCCTCACCTAACACTTTTGTCCTCAATTCTTTCGAATAGACTGGCCTTAACATCCTCCATGGATATTGTGTCATTGCCATACAATAGGGTTGTAACAAAGTGCTCATACGAAAGTGGTAAAGAACATAACAAAATTAGAACTTGGTCCTCATCCTCAATTTTACTATCAATATTTTTCAGATCCATAATAATACGATTGAACTCGTCTAAATGATCCTTAATAGGTATACCTTCTCGCATACAAAATGTATAAAGATGTTTGAGATATAACTTATTGGTGAGCGACTTCGTCATAAATACGCCTTCCAACTTCAGCCAAATTCCTGCTGCTAAAATTTCTTCTTCCACCTCGCGAAGAACGTCATCTGACAAACTCAACTGAATAGAACTTAGAACTTTGGCATCCGTATCATCCCAATCTTCCTCTTTGATTCCAGAACTAGTCTTGCCTAACAAAGCCTTGTGCAATCCTTGTTGGGTTAACAGAGCCTTCATCATTACTCTCCATAGACTGAAACTGCTGCTCTGCCCATCAAACTTCTCAATCTCGAATTTAGCCGCCATAGCCAAATCGGAAAAGAAACCCTAGTTTTTGTAACCTAAGGCTATGATACCAATTTATTGTAACGAACGCTATGAATGCAAGCTAAGAGCGAGAAATTGAAAACTAAACAAGAATCACAAAGACACAAGATATAAGTGGTTCTCCAAGATGGGTACGTCCACGGGCGAGGAGAGAGAGGATTCATTAACCAACGTGAAGAAGAGATACAAAGAGCAGGCTGTAATCCGTAACTCTAGAAAGGCCACAATATGAGAGCCCAAAAGATGCTTTGAAAGTTCCCCAAAGCCCTACTTATAATAGGCTACAAAAACGGGAAAAAAATAATTAACCAATATGGGACTAAAGACTACAAGACATTCCCAACACTTCAGATTTTGATCTTCCCCAGAGCAAGAGAAGTCCCAGGCATTAAGTCTCATCCTTGACCTTAGAAATCCAAAGTAAGGAACAGATCTCTTTCGCCCCGAACGGGGGGAACGAGCTGAGAAGACTACCCCGCACTTATCGAAATCCCAAAGTTACCCGGAGGTAGAGTTGTACTGGGAAACAATTTCTTGAAAAGTGGTGATATTGGTAATACTATTGGATAAAAAAGACTTGGCTTCAAAAATGGTTTTTCAGTTGGGAATCAATTTTTGCAATCCTCTTTTACCTATCTGCACACTTTTAAAAAAAAAATACCTATGAATCTACTAAATTACCTTCTAATGTGTAATAAAGTGATTCAATGAAACCGTTAAAACATATCAATTCACATGACAACATAATGGTGTGTAAAAAAAAAGAATGCGTTAAAAAGTTTCCTACTACAATTTCTAGTTTTAAACGCAAGTGAAGTGGTAGCCCAGCAGTTGGAATCATGTACGCCCATGCATTTGACTCTGGTTCAAACCTCACTAACTACAAAAAATATTAAAAAAGGGGCAGTCTGCAAAGACAAAACTATCTTGTGCCACCATGGCAACAGAAAGGCCTACCTAATGAAATGGATATACGACATTACGAGTTACGAACATCAACATTCCTGCACCTAATTTCCCAGCAAAAATATTTTCCTTTCCTTTGAAAGTGCTGATTCGTATATACTAAAAATGAAACAAGATCAAAACCCCCATAAGATTTGCTTCCGCAGGGTTACACGACATTTTTTTCCCGGTTTATCTTCTTTCCCGTAATATGATTGGTAAATTTTAAATGCAATCGACTGAAATGAATTCAGTGAGCATTTGTGCTCAACAAATAATCCCCAACCGTCAGGAACACAAGTACTCCCAATGCAACTTCAACGGCAGGTTGATTTTCAATGCAATCGACTGTAACCTCTACAAAAAGAGGAAAATAACCAGAAAGCATAAAATCAGCACCACATTTTCAGCAAACTTGGTTTCAGAAAGGTTTTCTAATAGGTCTGGGGGCATGAACAAACCTTTCCATTCACAATATGAAATTCTGACTTCAAATTATGATGATCCCTTGACAACATATACGTTTGTAAACCATTCGCAAACTTTGTGTCCTCTGCAACAATAAAGAACACGCGCGCGCGCGAGAGAGAGAGAGAGAGAAGCAACATTACAAGGTTGCTTAAAGCTAGGGCAACTTTCCTAGATATAAGAGGAACTCAAAACTCTACCTCCGTATAATGCTAGAACAGCATTGGAGTTGAATAATAATGCGGGTCTCGCCAAAGTGATGGAAAATGCCAAATTAGAAATACCATGGAAGCTTTCCTAAGCAAGAATCACCGGCCATTTTTACCAGAGTATACCATTATGAAGAACTTCCTTCAAGAATATATAGGAGTATATATATCTACAACTATTGTCAGAAACCTTTGGCAACATAATGAAAGCAAGAAGAAACCTTAGCAAATTTTGCCAAACACTCTCAAACCTCATCCAACCAATTAGCCATTTGGGCATGGATCTATTTCTGGTGGTTTCTATGTTTTGGATTTGGATGGTTTAAATAATAAGGCATTTATGGCTTTTCATGATGATGATGTTGTTTCTTATTCTGTGAAATGACATGCCAGGTAAGGCCATATTGGCCAAGATAGGATGACTAGGTTAGCTTGAGAAGGCTTTTTAGGCCCACTCGTTAAAGTCAACCTAACAATATATGAGTTTTGCATGGTAGGAAAAGCTATAAGAAAATCATTTGGTAAGGCAGTGAAAGCTACAAGTCCACTAGAGCTAGTACATTAGAACATTTCGCGATATTGATATGTCTATTTGATCACTCATAAATCAGAAGCATCGGACTGCTTCATTTCGATTTGTTAAAGAAATTAAGAATCAAAAAGAAAGAACCCTAAAAGTTTTGAGGATAGATCGCGGACGCGAATACTTATCTGAGCAATTTAAAGGGCTCTGTGAAAATAAAAGTATCCAATGACAGTTAACGAGATTAGGTACTTCACAACAAAATGGTGTTGCAGATAGAAGAAATCGTACACTGTTAGATATGGTTAAGTCGATGATGGCGCATATTAATCTTCCAATTAGTTTTTGGGGAGATGCTCTATTAAGTGCGGCCTACATTCTTAACCGTGTGCCAAGTAAATTAGCCTCTTTTACACCATATGAGTTATGGGCAAGCAGGAAGCCAGTCCTTGACCATTTAAGAACCTGTGGGTCATCAAGTGTGCGTATTATGTTATGATATGCGAACAACCTGATGGTAGATTGACTGAGATTGATGAGTCCAGAGATGTGAAT
The DNA here is from genome assembly GCA_019656295.1 of Rhododendron mucronatum var. ripense. Taxonomy (NCBI): domain Eukaryota; kingdom Viridiplantae; phylum Streptophyta; class Magnoliopsida; order Ericales; family Ericaceae; genus Rhododendron; species Rhododendron mucronatum. The sequence goes on from BPLT01000041.1 coordinate 2,184,157, forward strand.
TTCATTGAACATGAGTTTCCAAGCAGAGAAGATGTGAGCGGAGGTCTTAATCTTTATGAGATGTGTGAATCAAAGGAAGTTACACCTGTTCTCAGCCAGGGTGGGAGTTTAAATCCTCATCATTTGGTCGTCGAGAACAATGGGAGTAGCTTGCCTCCTAGTGGGAGTAGTTTGCCTCCCAATGGGAGTACTAGTGGGAGTAGTTTGCCTCCCAATGGGAGTACTCCACTAAACTATTGATTCTCAAGATCCTCCGCCACGTAGGAGCCATCGTGAAAGTATTCCTCGTCTTCATTTTGAGATTAAAGGGGAATCGTTCATGTGTGCTGCTCAAGAGGAAGATGAGCCTAGTTCGTATAATGAGGCTTTGTCTTCACCTGCTTGTAAGAAATGACTAGCTGCTATGGAGGATGCGTTTAGTTCTATGGGTAAATATCAGGTGTGGGAGTTGGTTGATCTTCTGCTTGGGCACAAGACTATTGGCAATAAATAGGTCTTAAAGGCTATTTGGTTGCGGAGATTCTTACAACGCCTTGACACAAGGCCTAGATCTAGTTGGCCTGTGACTCTATATTATGATAGTACGGCAGCTCTTACTTATGCTAAAGATCTCAAATATCATGGAAAATCTAAACACATTGATATTCGTTTTCACTACATTCGAAATATGGTTGCGCAAGGAGAGGTGGTCCTAAAGCATATATCCACGACAAATATGGTTGTTGATCCCTTGACTAAGCCTATACCGAGAGATGTCTTTCAGAGCCATGTTAGTAGTCTGGGACTTCGTAAGATTTAAGTTGTTTATGCTTTATTGAGACACCTTCAGATATTTATTGTTGCACTGGTTTTTATATTTTAGTTGGTTGTGATAATAAAAATCATGTTGCATTTAAATTATTATGCACTTACAATTGTGTGTCAAAAGGCATAGCGTTGACCATCTCACACAGTAACCTACCTCGGCGCTGATGGGCAATCCAGATGAGACATAATTATACTCTTTATATGATGCTGAGTTTAGAGTATTGTCACCTTGGTTGGACCAAGATGAGGTCACTTGACCGAACACAGAGACTGTGTAGCTTTTTGCTTGAGCCAGATGGAGACCTAGACAGGGCGCAGTGCATGCGACAAATTTGAAAGTTTCGAGTAAGGTGCTTTTAGTAGCAACTGTACTTATGTATGTACAATGTTTTTTGGGAGTGACACAATCTTTATGGAATACTCCACCGTAGCATGTGAATCATACCACATGTGCTGTAGTCTACCATACTTAGAGGAGTGATAGCGTGGATCCCTTTCCTATCACTATATGAGCTCTAAGAGTCATTTCTATGACCACTCATTGCCCTTACTTGACTTGAGACTATGTCATGAAGTAGAGACTTTATGTTGCTACTCTATCTTGACTACCTAAGGCCACGAAATGTCAGGGTCCCATAGAGCATGATTAGGAAAGCAGCAAGGTTAACATGGATAGACATGAGGGCTCGAGGAAGACTTTCTTATATCACATTTGTTTATGCGGTTGGTTGTGCTTTGTGCTGGCACAAGTTATTATATTGTTATATACTGTACGTATATCAAAATGAAAAATAATTTTAAAATTTGAAACACACCAACGCAAGGGGGTTGAGCATAGCTCTGAGCTGTGACTCAAGAGGGATTGGAGAAGCTCGATCCAATATGGCTAGATTTGTCTAGGGAAATGACGAGATCTTTTAGAGTGATTTGCCATGTTAGTATGATGGAAGCTTAATATGGTACTCCTATTAAGCTTTCTTTCTTCGTCGGTCATGCCTCATTTCCTGTATGGAGAGAGAATCGATAAGATTGACATGGATGAGATATTTTCATAATGCCCAATGTGTACGAGTGAGAGATGTTAGAAAAATGGGTCCATCGGTTCGGATCGGGCCCAACCCACATGGGTTATGTGATTGAGTTGGTTAGAAATTAAGATGAGACTGGACTCCTAATCTCGATCTGTTTGGAGAGTTCAAAGATAATAGATCACCTATATCTATTAGGAGACTTTGAACTCTTGAACTTGAATCTATAAATATAGTCCTGCAGATATTTGGAGATATGCACAATAACAAAGAGTTAGAGTTCCATGATCTCTCCTTCTCCTCTAGAAAATATTCTAATGTGAAATATCTTCTCTCTCTAGGGTTTCCATCTAAGAACCCTAGGATTTGTGGGGTGGATATTAAGAGCAGACTCTAGTAGTCTCCTCTACCCGGCATGAAGAGAAGGCGGTGTTCGTGTACGTAATCAGTGCTTGTAGAGCGGGCCTCAATTTGTCGATCGTGAAAATCTTGAAGCATCTTAATTCCGCTGCATGCGCTTCAATCTTGTAAGTTTTATGTGATTTACAAACTTTCGATCCTATAAAGTTAACAACATGTTAGTTTCATGATTGATTTAAAGGATACGTTGAAGCTACAATCCTCACATCCAATCTCACAGTTTTTTTCCCTCCAAAATGATTTGCAGCCATGAGCCTACAAGAACGATGTTTGTAATCCTCTACTGTCCTACACCCACCCACTACACTCACCAATTGTACCATAAAGTACTAACCATTTTATCTTTACCAATACCTTGTTCTCATTTTACCAAAGTTTTGATTTCCCTTTTTCTAGCACTCTTGTGGTGTTATTTGTCATGTCAAGGGGTTCAAGTCATGGTACCCACACTCAGCTTATTCTCATTTAATTTTCTTATCATCTGATGTCCTAAACAACTTCTGCACTCTTTGCTAATCCCAAATCCTTCAAGAAAACATCTAGACAAACTTCCAATGACCCTCAAATCTTTCTCTTTTTTTTTCCTCTACAACGGTGGAAATCAAACCTTCGAGTTCAAAACAAGCTGCTAACGATCGTATCGCTTTCCAACTACTAATACTCGGGGTTTCAGAAGTCTTTACACCATCATCGATCATTCAAAAAGCACTTCTCAGATCTCAGCACAATCAACAACATCAATTTATCAAACAAGGAAAAGTAACGTTTTCATTCTTTTCTCTGTCATCTACGAATTATTTTCCCCTCCTGCATCGATAACTTTTTTTTTTGTGGTAAATATCACTGAAATTGTATTTCCCTTTTCTTTTCTTTTTTCTTTAGTGGTGCTACACCCACTGCTCAGTTTTTTTTGCTCAAAATTCACCGATCAACGTCTCACCATCCGCCTCGACAATTAATAGTCCCCGGTGATATTGAGAGCCGGTGGAAGGATTGGTAAAAGATGAACTGCGAGTGTAGACTATCTATTTTTTTTCTTTTCAAACTGAAACAAGTACTATCTATGGAAGTACTAGATACTAGTCTATGCAGATCGTCAATCGCGTAAGAAGGAAAACACATGCATTACCGAAACTTATCCCTCGGAAAACTCCTCTAGCCATTGGTAGTGCCCAACTGAACTTGACCACCATTGTTACCGGTACTGTCTCCGTTACTAACATGCTTGTTCTCCTCCAATTCTCGCATTGTCGACCTCCACTTAAAGAAGGTACCAAACAAGACCTGCATTTCCTCGAGGGTTCTCCCTTGTGTTTTCGGGAGCAGAGTGTAGAAGAAAACTGTGTGGCCCGTGATCCTTGTTCTGGTTCCTTCCTCCGCTGGCCCGGTGGTTCCCTAGCCTTCTCCGCCTAGCCTGCACAAGGAACGCACGACTAAGACCTGGCCGGGGGTTGCCCGGCAAGGCCCTCCGGCGAGAGGATGAGTATGTGCAGAGAGTGGGAAGAGACTAGGGTTTTGAGTGAGTATTTGCGTTTATCAGTGCGTACCTTCCAGAGGCATTATCCTTTGATATTATAGAGCCTCCTTGACTTGCTCTCCAAGCACAGACACGTGCCTTGCACGGGCTAGGCGGTGTCACCGTGACGTCACCGTCCAGATCTGGTAACCGCTTTTGGGGAGTGAGCTGGCATGACCCATGTGCGATCGTGATCACCCGACACAACTGCTTTCTCGCGTGGGCGAGCGCGTGGCCGCGCAGGCGGCCGAGCCCAATAGATCATGGTGTAAGCCGAGCATGAGGGTAGGCTGAGCCCGAAAGGAATCGGGCTAGGCAAGCATCGTTAGTGGAGCCATCCGCGGTTGCTGGCCGAGCTTGGCAAAGATATTCCCCGTCGCCGGACGCAAGGTGAAGGCGAAGCCGACGACCGGTATACCTCGGCTAGGGCCGAGCACAGGTGGAACGGGGTTACTGCCTTAACGGCAACCGAAGGTGGCAGAGAATTGGAGACGGTCCATGGTGGGAACACAATTAAGCTCGGCCCGCTACAAAAACCCAACTCACGATTGCCACTCCCATGAAGAGAAAGAAAGCCCCACCGATCGTGATGGCCTTGTAAAGAGAGAGGAAACTCATCGATATGATTCCACTCATCAGACGGTTCATAGCCGTTCCCAGGCTCATTCCCTGGGCGTGCAGCCTCAACAGGACGATCTCCGAGCTGTAGACCCAGGGCCGGCTTTGAGATTTTGGAGGCCTAAGACGATCTTCGAAAGTGAGACCTTAATAATTGTAAATAAAATCAAATAAAAAGTATATCACATTGAATAATTCTGATTCGGATATAGTATTTGATTGCAATGAGAAGTACCAGAGAAGTAGCGTTTAAGGGGGAAAAAAGGATGCATTCATACACCCACCACACTGAATAATTTTGAAGAGCCCCAAAGATTTTTGGCGATCCTATGACCTTTTACTCCTCGTTTTTGTTATTTTTCTTTTGCTTTTCTTGCATTCAGTGTTCCATTTTTCTGGGTCACTAGAGCTTAAGTATAAAATGTCTTCTTGGGTTTAAAATTGGGCCTTAAAACAACATATATATACTAGGTCTTAAAAATAAGTGGGGGCCCTATTTTTTGACATTTTTGGGGGCTTAAGGCCCATGCCTCTTGGGCCTTAGCCCAGAACCGGCAGTGTGTAGGCCCACGCTATAGGGCCCAGCCCCATTGGGAACGACGCGATGAACGATAGCACCGATGCGACGGCCAGAGCAACAGCCCATATAACTATCTTCTCCGAGTGATCTATGATTGTTAAACACGTGCCTAGAGTCACGAGGGACACGATCATGCCCCCAACGCTGCTTAACAGCAACTGCCTTCGCCCGATCCGATCCGATCCGATCCAGGGCGACGAGAATGAATACGGTCTTCGAAAATCCTACGGCCACTGTGGCGAGTAATTTGTCGGATTTGCTTGTTATATACCTGACAAAATGGCAAATGTAACAGTTATACCCGAAGCTATCAGTTAATGAAACAACGATTGAACTTAACTGATTCATGTCATTCCACTACCACTAGCTACCATGTGTATCACTTTATGGACATATAAATCTGAAAAATCTGTCAACAGACGAAAACTCGTATGAAATCCAACGTATAGTTCCTTTCACCATTTCGAACCAATGGGTGTCTGATTCGCTTGATTTTTGACGTGATTAATTTTATTGACAAGCTATAAATCGGGAATGGATTGGGTCATCATACTGAACCCTGGAAGGACACACAAATCCTGGAAGGACACACGAATGTTTTTTTTAAAAACAAGAGAAAAGGGAAAAGTGACCTGAAAAACAGAAGCGCAATATGAAAGATATATCTTAATATTCATAAGCTAAAAAGTAATTTTTGAATTGGAGATTGGGGGGGGGGGGGGGGGGGGGGGGGGGGGGGGTTGGTGTTGGGGTTGTCTAGGTTAATTGACTAGCAAGTTCATCACTCTAATCGCCCATGTAACTAGTCATTAAACAACCTAACTGATAATTAACAAAAATAATAAATCATTCGTGAGAACCCATCAATGTTTCCCCTTTTGAAATAGAGAGAAATTTATTCACGTAAGGCTCCACACAATCTCAACTGTACAAAAGTGTTTTAAATGATTAAGATTAAAATTAATCTATTAATGTTAATAGAATCCGAATCATCCAAAATACTTTTGAAACGGCTGAAATTAAACACCGTAAAACTTATTCATGACCTCTCGATGAATAAGTTTGTCTCCTTGAAATATCATTCAGTAGCCTTTTTCTCTGAACTTTGTCGTAACTCACTGAACTTGAAGATCATGCAGCAGCTTTTTCCCCTTTGGAAATCTAGACCGAAAGTTAATCAATATTTCAATTGGGCCATTAACTTTGTACCCTTCTTTTGACCATTGGATGTCTGACCTGGGCCTTGTTTATGTACAGTATGACTTTCTTTGCTGGGCCCAACTCACAAGAGATCACAACATTTTGGGGCTTATTTTTGGGCATTTTGGGGGCCCAAAACAGTGGCTTCCTTGGCTTCCCCCTTGAGTTGAGTGAATGAATGATTGATTGATTAATTACATTCAGTGAAAAAGATGTATTTCCATATTTCGTATCATTAATTATGAGGTTATTATATAAAGATTTCAAAATATGGAAACTCGTCGGGACAACTGTAATCTCTTATGTATTTTGACTATTTTCATGTTTTTTCGTCAGACCATTGAAATTAATACGAGTATCCGATTTTTTTGTTTACTTTGTATTGTTATTGTTATAGAGCTTGAATAGTTTTTGCATTTTTCTTGAAAACCCTTTTAAAAAATTCTAGAGCCGCTACTGAAGTACCGCCACGTGATGCTCAGAGGGACTCCATCAGCACACATTCACGCAGGACCAGGACAAAGTGTATGGATCTTATATGAATGTGTGGTAATAAAGGCTTTTGGAGCACCATGTAACGGTACTCCAAGAGCTTGAATAGTGCCCTGCCACAATAAGTTATTACAACACCTACTAAACATTCTAGCTACAAATCCTTGCTAAATACTATCGACACAATGAAACCCATCTGGCTTAATGTCCTTGTAGCATTTTTCCAGCAACCAATCATACCCAAATTTTGATGCCTGCGAACTTCACAATAAAGGAAAGGATGCTCTTCAGTGCCTGTATGAAAGGAGTCTACTGTAGAAAATGGATAAAACTTCCAGCAAGTTATTGGGGAGGGTAATTACTTTATCGGTAGATATATTTTTTCAAATTCTTAGATCCCATAACTAAATATTTTAATAAAGGTAAACATGTTGTAATCCTACACCCATCCATCACACTCAACAATTGTACCAGAAAGTCACTACCCTCCCCAATAATTTGAGGCAAGTACTAACCATTTTATCCTTCCATAAAACTATAGGGATCGACCGGTCCTTTACCAAAATCGTACCGACGGCCGCACCAGGCCGTCTCCGGCCACCGGACGACCGATCCATTGAATCCCATGTGGGTCCTACACACATCAAATGTCAGTGAATCCCACGTGGGCCCCTTCGGGTTTTTTTTATAGAATTTTTGGACTGCTCAGATCCACCTTTCGATGGCCGGAGACAGCCCGGCATGGCCGTCGTTACAATTTTGGTAGGGGACCGGTCGGTCCCTATAGCAGGACTCTTTATCCTTACCAATTAGTAATACCTTAGAGCATATATATCTCTCTTTACTTCTCCTTCAGTGCTATAATAAAGAGCAAAACTCAAAAAAATCCCATCCATCAGCCTCAATTGATTTCTCGCAACTTTGCAAATGTTATAGTTTTGCTACAGTGCCTCGTTTGATCCAACGAGGTACTATTCATCCGTTTATTCAATATTTTTTACTATTAAAAGGATATGAGAGCCTTAGTTTAAAATGATTATGGGATCCTATGAAGCAAAAACTTGATTATAAGTGACCTAGGAAGTAGGAACAAATATTAATTATGACCATTTAGGATAAAATAATTAAAAAAATAAGATCTCCCACCAGTTCAATCTGATTAAAAACTGGAGCACTTAATTTTTTTTAGACTTTTTATATATTAAAAAATGTGGTTAAAAAATTAAGTGCCCTAATTTTCAATCCTTTTGAACGGTGCTAATATCTTTTTTTTTATCATATTATTCTAAAATGTTATAATTAGTTTTTGTCTCTAAGGCTTTTATAATCAAATTTCTGCTCTATAGGATCCTAAATAAAAAGTATATACTTAATTATGCACGTCCTATTGACAAAAATTAATTATAATTCTTTAAAATAATATGATCAGAAAAATAAGATTTTCACACCAATTCAAATGGAATAAAAATTGGAGCATTTAATTTCTTAACAATATTTATATATATATATATATATATGTATATAAAGAGTCTAAAAAAATTTAAGTGGTGCAATTTTCAATCCACTTAAACCGGTGCGAAGATTTTATTTTTCTGATTATTTTATTTTAAAGGGTCATCATTAATATTTGTCTCTAGAACTCCCATAATCAAGTTTCTGCTCTATAAGATCTTAAATAAAGAGCAAATACTTAATTTTGAGAGCCTTATAGACAAAAATTAGTTATGACTTTTTAGAATAATATAGTCAAAAAAATAAGATGTTCACATCGGTTCAAACGAATTAAAAAAATAGAGTATTTAATTTTTTAAGATTGTTTGTGAACAGTTGTTCGTCATTAAATAATGATAAAATAAATAAAATAAAACTTTAAATTGAAAAGTAAGTATAAAGAAAGAGTGGTTTAATATAATAAAGTTAGAATAAAGTGTCTGATGTAGTATGCTCTTATTGAGTAGCTAAAATAGAAAAGTGAATTTTTAGATGTAATTTGATCCAAAATTTGCTGAGTCTAATACGGATGCTCTTATTCTCATTTTCTTATTATCGGATGTCCTAAACAACTTATGCGTTATTTGCTAATCCCGAATCCTTCAAGGAAACGTCTAGACAAACTTCCAATGACCCTCAATCTTTCTTTTTTTTTCTTTCTCTGACGGTGGAAATAGAACCTATGAGTTCAAAATAAGCCGCTAACGATCGTGCCCCTTCCCAACCAATACTCAAGGTTTCAGAAGTCTTCACACCATCATCATTGGAAAAGCACTTCTCAAATCTCAGCACAATCAACAACATCAATTTATCAAACAAAGAAAAGTAACATTTTTCATTCTTTTCTCTGTCATCTACTAATTCTTTTCCTCTCTTGCATCGATGACTTTTTTCTGGGGTAAATAATAAATATCACTGAAATTCTATTTCCTTTTTCCTTTTTTTTTTTTTCCTTTAGTGGAGCTACACCCACGGCTCAGTTTTACTACTCAAAATTCACCAATAAACATCTCACCGTCCGCCTCGACAATCAATGGTCCGGCGATATTGAGAGCGGTGGGAGGATTGGTAAAAGATGAACGGTGGTGCAGACTATCTATTGTTTTCTTTTCAAACGGAAACAAGTACTATCTATGGAAGTAGATACTAGTCTATGCATGCCGATCGTCAATCGCGTAAGAAGGAAAACACATGCATTACCGAAACTTATCCCTCGGAAAACTCCTCTAGCCATTGGTAGTGCCCAATTGAACTTGACCACCATTGTTACCGGTACCGTCTCCGTTACTAACATGCTGCTTGTTCTTCTCCAATTCTCGCATTGTCGACCTCCACTTAAAGAAGGTACCAAACAAGACCTGCATTTCCTCGAGGGTTCTCCCTTGTGTTTCCGGGAGCAGAGTGTAGAAGAAAACCCAACTCACGATTGCCACTCCCATGAAGAGAAAGAAAGCCCCACTGATCGTGATGGCCTTGTAAAGAGAGATGAAACTCATCGATATGACTCCACTCATCAGACGGTTCATAGCCGTTCCCATACTCGTTCCCTGGGCGCGCAGCCTCAACGGGAAGATCTCCGAGCTGTAGACCCACGCTATGGGGCCCAGCCCCATCGAGAACGATGCAACGAACGATAGCACCGATGCGATGGCCAGAGCAACAGCCCATATAACTTTCTCCTCCGAGTGATCTATGATTGTTAGACACGTGCCTAGAGTCGCGAGGGAGACAATCATGCCCCCAACGCTGCTTAACAGCAACGGCCTTCGCCCGATCCGATCCAGTAAGAACGTGGCGACGAGAATGAATATGGTCTTCGAAAATCCTACGGCCACTGTGGCAAGCAATTTGTCGGATTTTCTTTTTATACCTGACAAAATGGCAAATGTAACAGTTATACCCGAAGCAATCAGTCAGTGAAACAACAATTGAACTTTAACTGATTCATGTCATTCCACTACCACTAGCTACCATGTGTATCAATTTATGGACATATAAATCTGAAAAATCTGTCAACAGCTGAAAACTCGTATGAAATCCAACGTAAATTCCCTTTCACCATTTCGAACCAACTGGCGTCCGATCAACCTAATTTTTGACGTGTTTAATATTATTGACAAGTTGTAAATCGGGAATGGATTGGGTCATCATACTGAGCCCTAGAAGGACACACAAATGGGTTAACTGGACACTCTAATTCATTTTCATCAATTAACGATGATCCTCTTCCACAGTGACATAAGTGTAGAAACTTTGTATCCATCTCAAAACCAATTGGCAATGAGTGGAGAGGTCCCAAATGTTATTAAGTGATCACTCATTCCACACCCAAGCAATGTGGGACTCTATTCTCTTAACATCCCCCCTCACGTGCAGCCGCGTTTGAGGTCTGTCACGTGTGACCACTTTTTGGTCCTATCATCGTGCAGCCTTTTTGCTGGTCTGTCATCGTGGGGTGTGGATTGTAAATTTTTAAAATGTGGGGTGGAATGGGCCCCGCTCTGATACCATGTAGAAACTTTGTATCCATCTCAAAACCAATTGACAATGAGTGGAGAGATCCCAAATGTTATTAAGTGATCACCCATTCCACACCCAAGCAATGTAGAACTCTATTCTCTTAACAATAAGATGATTCTAAAGGATTATAGTACTAAAGAATGTTTTTTTAAAAAATAGGAGAAAAGGGAAAAGTGACCTGAAAAACATAAGCACAATTAATATGAAAGATATATCTTAGAGGAAAATCTACTTTCACCCCTGTGGTTATCGTCACGTGCGGATACCCCCCTTATGCTTCAAAGCTTACCACATAACCTACCTGTGGTTTTAAAAATGTGCGGATAGACCCCATGCCGTCATGTTTTCCATCCATATTAACGGAGGTGTATCTCACACATCTCTATAATGTAATCTGAGTCGTTCATAATGTATTAAATAAAAAATAGAGTATCTCTGTAAAAAATCATCTCGATCAGGCATCAATAACCCAGTGATCTAATTTTTAGTAAATTCAAATTTGAAATTTTGGTTTCATAACAAAATCTATTTGACCATGAGCTTTTCATTTTTTGATTGACTTGAATTTTGGCATAGACGTAGTACTCGTCAAAATTTACAATATCAACGATTTGGATTCAATTTTTGGTATACAAGATGGTGTGGTTAGATTTAAAAAAGAAGAAGAATCAAGGGACGTGCTGGGGGTATAACGGTCTTTTAATGTTGTGTCCGTTAATATGGATGGAAATCATGACGACAGGGGATCTATCCGCACATTTTTAAAACCACAGGTAGGTTATGTGGTCAGTTTTGAACCACAAGGGGAGTATCCGCACATGGCGATAACCACGTGGGGTGAAAGTGAACTTTCCTCTATATCTTAATATTCATAAGCTAAAAAGGAATTTTTGAAATATTAAAATACCTGCTTTCTCGAATATTTTGGGGCTATACAAAACGACGGCGTCTATGCCAGAAGCTTGTTGGAAAAAGTGAATTCCCACTCCGGCTATCAAAATATGCTTCACAGTTGGGGTCGGATGGAGAAACAGCTCCTTCCAGACTCCTTCGCCGTGGCTGCGCTTCGGCACTTGAACGACATCGTCGTTGCACTCCTCGGGGATCCCGGCGGCTTCCTTTATATCGGCGAGCCGAAGCTGAGCCTCCTCTTCTGAATTGGAAGTCTTGTCCAGAACTCGCTTCGCGTCCCCAAGTCGACCCTGAAGAACGAGCCACCGGGGTGACTCGGGCATGGCGAGGACCCCTATTGCCAAGAAGACGGATGGAATGGCTCCGATTCCGAGCATGAATCGCCATCCTAGGTTTAGCGGAAGCTTCGAGAATGCATAGTTTGATACGTATCCAAGCAACACACCTTAAACCACCAAACAATGTTACTAAGAGAATAATGTGGGGTTGGAAAAGGGAAAGAGTGCTAACAAGAATGCTACACTTTTTTTGTCAGACACTCCCCTTCTGTTCCGTAATATTTGTCCGGTTCGGAAAATAAAAACGTACAAATAATATAATTTTTACAAGAAAAATTCTAATTTTTTTCAACAATTTATCAGATATCAATGAATTCTTCAAAATTTATGAAAAAAAAAATTGAATTTTTTTGAAAAAAATGCATTATTTTTTAGTTCTCATTTTGCTTACCGGACAAACGGGCAGAGGGAATATTAAAGAGAAATTTGAAAGAATATAGTAAAACAAGTACAAAAAAGAATAACGGGCTTGTGTCACTACCCTTTGTTTTATGTTCTGATGAACGGGGAGATGAAAGGCTTCTTTCCTCATGGAAAAGGGGTCTTAGGCAGGGGACCCTGTGTCCCCTATTTTTTCTTGCTTATCATGGAGGCTTTCTTAGCTATTCTTCAGTCTAAAATTGTGATCGGGAAGGTTAGACCATATAGAAATTGAAATATTATATACAATAAGATATAGAATCAAATATTTCAATAGACAAAGTAGAGGGTCCGAATTAGCATGCAAGACGTTCTCTGGGTGAAATGGATCCGTTGTTAGGTGATCAAAAGTCATTTGTATGCAAGTTAGTTTAGAAGTTAGAAGGAATTGACTGCAAGTTGTGTATTTAATCAAGCAGTTATCGATTTCTAATTCCGTTTGATTTTTTTGCAGGGTTAGTAAAAATATCAAGTTCTAAGCGATGAACCGTTCTGTCCATCGACATAGAACCGAGAACATAGTGGGTAACATTCTTTCACTTTTAATGGTGGGCGAATAAAATTGAACTCCAAGAAAAAGGCATATCTTTAATATTCGCTTTAGACCCCAAAAATCAATCCCGCTCTAGGAGAAATTTTCAGTTGCAAATCGGGTATCACGTTGTACCCATGCGGCACGTCTGAATTATCCAAACGATGCAACCGACGGCTAGGATTGAAACACTCTTTTCATTTTTCTTTTTCCTTTTTTCAAATTCATTTGTACCTTCAATTCAAGCCGTCGGTTGCATGTTTGGATGACTCGGATAAATGTTGCACATACACATCAGCCGTACCCTACTTTCACCCAAAAATTTCTCCAGCTCTCGACGTGGGAGGAAAGTTAGTTGTATAGGATGTGAGAGAACGTGATGTATACTTACCAGTGTTGATGAATACTTCAGGAAAAGAGGTGAGAAACCCACGCGAGGCGGCCGGGGCAAGCTCGGCCGTGTAAACGGGGGCAATAAGGAGGGCGTAACCGACTCCGACGCCGGCGACGAACCGGCCCACCATCAGGAAGGCGTAGTTGGTGGCGAAGCCCATGAGGAGGGCTCCGACGAAGAAGATTGCGGCCGCGATCACGATCGTGTACCGGCGGCCCACCCAGTCGGAGGTCCGCCCGGCGGCGTAAGCGCCGAGGAGGGAGTAGAGCTCGATGATTCCCATGACGATTTCCAGCTGGACGTCGGAGATTTTGAGATCGTCCTGGATGAATTTGTTGGAAAATCGTGATGGGCCAAATACAGTTAAACAAGTAGAAGAGAAATGAGGGAGGAGATAACACACAAGTTACGATAAAATACTTCAACAATCTTTATCACAATCGACTATCGACTACTTCTAGTAGTTCATCACTCGACTCAACCCCACTCTTTCTTATCACTTTCTCTCTACTTTCATCACACCTTGGCCATACCTAGAATCACTAGATTACATGGGTATTTATAGACTCCTAGATACATGACTCTTACAAACTACTAGATGACTCTTGACCCTTAGACTCCATACATGAATAATACTAATGACTCTTGAACTAACAAATGAATCTTTAGCTACATACATGAACCACACCATTCATGTATCATGTATCTCCTCGGTTTCCTAAAATCTATAATTATCTAAATCAAGTTTACTTTTCCAACATTCCCCCTTAAACTTGATTTTGTACTAAGGAATTTACTGCAGCATCACCATTACCAACTTGAATCCGTCACCTTCAACAGCAGCCATCTTCATAGCCATTTCCATGGATGCGAGAATCTTGAATTTAAACTCGCTGTGAATACTATCATATTTCTTCCTTAAACGCTTGTACAAGGCCTTCAAATGAACATCTTCTAGTTTTTTCTCTAGACAGACATTCCGTCGGTCTCCATTCTTGAATCTTCCATACCTCCAATCATGCGGTTCAAAGAACTCATCCATATTTACCCAGTCAGTGTCAAATGCACTATTCTCCAAATCAATGTGTGAATTCCAAATGCTAGAAAAATTACCCTCGTGACTTCCATTCTCAGGCTTCAATAGAATAATTTTGCCAACAAATTCACATGGTTGAAGTCCATAACCCTTGACTGTATTGAATATACCGGCTTCAACTTTGTCATCGAAAATTTCTTGAATCTTTTCTTTAACCTTCCAAATTTTCACATTCTTCGTATGATCGTTTTCAACTTTGTTGTCGATTTCTTGATCAATTGCATCCTCTTCCTTTTCTACAGAGGTCTCTTCTTCTTCATGAGCCTTAGCTTCATCAACTTCCTTTTCTTCCATTGATTCTACAAGTTCTCCATTAATCTGATGATCATCATGCCTGTTTTGCTTGACTAAATTTCCTTCGATTTTATTCTCCTTAAGCTCTTTGGCTTCAATGGGATAACACTCATCCCCAACTTCCAAAAACGTATCTTCAAACTCATGTTCATCTTGTTTATACTTGTCTTCTTCAAAGCATTGAAGCCAATACTCAGTGGGCAAATATTTTTCTCTGCGATTAGAAGCAATGCAACCAAGCATCTTCCAAGCTTGACTTGGAGATCTCGTCTCTCCAATGTCTTTCCAAATCTCTTGGTGAATTGTCTTCTTTAAAATTCCGAGTGCTTTCTCTTCTTTCTCCTCTTGGATTCTTCTTGGCAAATAAGTTGTTGGCTCTCCCCCAACAACATCCCACAAGTCACATGCTTTGAAGTAATTCGATAGAATAATCCTCATTCTTCTATAATTGGAGAACATTAATTTCTCACTCCAAAAACCAATGTAGGTCTCCATTGTCATCAAACGATGATCTATTGCTACTCCACAAGATCAATACCTGGATCGTAGTAGCTCTGATACCAATTTGTTGGAAAATCGTGATGGGCCAAATACAGTTAAACAAGTAGAAGAGAAATGAGGGAGGAGATAACACACAAGTTACGATAAAATACTTCAACAATCTTTATCACAATCGACTATCGACTACTTCTAGTAGTTCATCACTCGACTCAACCCCACTCTTTCTTATCACTTTCTCTCTACTTTCATCACACCTTGGCCATACCTAGAATCACTAGATTACATAGGTATTTATAGACTCCTAGATACATGACTCTTACAAACTACTAGATGACTCTTGACCCTTAGACTCCATACATGAATAATACTAATAACTCTTGAACTAACAAATGAATCTTTAGCTACATACATGAACCACACCATTCATGTATCATGTATCTCCTCGGTTTCCTAAAATCTATAATTATCTAAATCAAGTTTACTTTTCCAACAGAATTGTCCGGCCCCACTCATCACCCCAACATCTGCATTTCATTTTCGTGCAAGTGTTTCGTAAACATCAGGAAACTTTTTGTTGGCTACATGGGTAAGTATTTCGTAAGTTTTTTCCGGCTCCGGAGTGCCGGGATGCACTACCTTCGGCATTTCAGTCGTCCAAAGTGTTTTCAATAGTTCAAATAAAAAAATTGCTTACCTTACACACTTTTTAAAAGTTGAATTATTGATCGTAAGAATGAACGGTCGGGATGCTGAACTGCACCCCTATAGTGCACCCTTGTACTACGGGAGTACTTGTGTATTCTAGAAAAAACCTTGTGAAGTTAAAAGGTAGATTCGGACATAAGTGCGTCCAGAAACTATCCAATCGCACATGACTATTCCTTGACGCACCCTTAGATTCAGATCAGATATAGAGCAATGCTATGTACACAAATGAATACAAACAGATCAAGTTTAAAATATTAAAATAAATCAACTCAACTGATTTATTCCTGATATAATGAATACAAAGTATGGTTGAAGTGTTGAAAGAGGTATGTATGTTTTGGCGAGAGTATTTAAGTAGGTGATGAACTTACCATAACCCAATAAGATGGAAGTCATGGAGGCTAAAATGGCACAACCAAAAGCATACTTCCTTTTGGGTTTTTGAGGAGAAGGATCAAAACCTGGAATTGGTGTCTGGGTTTGTTGGCCTGATAATTGATTGGCATCCATGAGAGAGAGAGAGAGAGAGAGAGAGAGAGAGAGAGTTAGAGAGAGAGAGAGAGATAGAGATAGAGATATGGATGTGATTTGAGCAAAGGGGACGGTGGAGGATTAATCATACGGGCTTGTCCTATACTAGGTTCCCATATATATATGACTAATAAGAAGAAAAAAAATAAGTACTATAAAATGATGGACTGAGTTTTGTTGTGGTCTAAATTTGCCTTCAAATAGACTGATACGTCATTATCAATATCATTATGATGATTGACCCGACGACCTTATGGTCAATACACATAACTGGCACTTCAATTACGTAAACAGTACGATCTATTATTACCTACAAGAAGTTGCAAAAGCTTTGGTCTTCCCAAGTCATATTTTGGGACTTAAAACAACATATCCTAGTTTTTGGAGGGACAGAGAACCGCTATTTCATTGATATTTTTTTTTCTAAGAGCAACTATTTTGGAGGTACGTTTTGTAGGCATGGCGAGTAATTTTTACTTTCGTGTTTCTTATTGTGTGGTTCTAACTTGGTGACAAACCTTTTTTTGTTTTGTTAACCTTGGTGTCACTCACTTTAGAATGATAGGAGTATAGACTTTATGTGGAGGAATTTTTCTTGCTGGGTGGGTACGGACCACAACTCATCTTGACCGTCCAAACGTATTTTGAACGGTCTATATCTATTTAGGCTTGATGGGGTATTTGGTAATTTTATACTAAAAATTTACCGGACGACCCAAATTTGCTTGGGCTTGAGAGGGTATTTTGATAATTTTACATTAAAAAATTATCCAAACGTATTTGGTCCGTCCAAAATACGTTTGGACGGTCGGTTCTCGGCGTGCCCACCGGGCACTGAAAAACTTCTCCTTTGTGTGGGTAATAATTGGTTTAATGTCCCCATCTTGTGGAAATAGCGAGAGAAGGAGACCTCATTTATCTTGGCATGCGCGCTTCTTTTCCACCTAGACGGGTCCCAGTAATCTGGAAGATTTTGAAGCTGTTTTTTTTTTTTTTTTTTCCTTCCTCGAGTCTTCCCCCACACCTTGGCTTGTCAATTCAGTACGGTTTTTTTCATTTTTTATCGGACGGAAATGCCTTCAAGGCGTCAATTCGGTATGTTTAAACTCCTCCGAATTTGAGAAACCAAATTTGTCAAGTTGGTTATCTTATTTCTCTCTTCAGTGGTGACCTGAGTTCGAGTCTCACGAGAGCAAGTTTGGGCTTCAGGAATATGGATAACCTCTAAACCTCTCGTTAATTAACATACTAACACTCTGCCAACCCCACTGAAGTATACCGTGTAACAAAAAAAAAAAATAAATAAATAAACTCTGAATTTGTGCAGGAATGACTTAAACTAACTGACCTGTGTTCTCTCTTTCAACAAGTTAAGTTTTCTATTGTCTATGGTTTGATCAATTTAGATTAGAACTCTTTTTCTATCTGCTACTGCACTTTAGATTCCAGGGAAACATTTATAACCCTTTTTAATTGTTAACCCACTTATACATTCTTTGAGCTCTAACCCGCACTAATGCATACAATGTCAAAAAAAAAAAACAGCCGAGTCTATTGTCCATATTCCCATTGAGAAGTTATCGAGTGCTTTTGGGCATGCCCAATACTTCAAATTCTCACGCGACAATATGGGCGAATTGTTTATGTGATGCGAGATAAAATCCATTGTAGTCCCCAATTGACAATCCAAATTGTTCATTTGTGGAAAACTCAATGTCTTAAATCATCCATGTAGAAACAATTTGATGGAGGAGACCCAAATCCCATGACTTATGCACTGCATGAATAGCATCGGAGACCTTGTCCGTTAATAAGTATCCCCCCCGCAGGCTATGGAGGAAAAACAGAGCAACTTGCTCAGCGAGGGGATGCAGCGATCAACGGATCTGGATTACTAATTAGGCGCCGCCCTTGCCGAGCCAACAGAGTATGGTTTAATCGAGGGGTGAAAATTGGTCAGTTCACTTCGGTTTTTGGAGTGTTTGGGACCGAACCGATCGGTTCGGGGTGATGTAGCCAGAACCGACCCCAACCGAAAAAAACAATGGACAGAAATCGGTTCCAGGTGGTTCGGTCCGGTTTGTTTTTTCAGGTGTTTTTGATCCGGCGTTAAGATCGAAATGGATGGTTGAAATTGAGACGGACGGCTGAGATTTTTATTTTTGGGTGGGAGGGGTTTAAGATGGACGACTTTAATTGATTGTTCCAAATCGCTATGGTTTTGGGGTATATCGGTTCGGTTCGATCCGGAGAAATTTTTAGATTACCAAGACCAAATTGAAAATTGATCAGTTCCGTTCAATCCAAACCGAAGCCAACTAACCCCACCCTTAACCTACAAAAATCGAACCGATCGGTCAATTTTTTTTTGGAGGTTTGCGGTCCGTCGGTTTTTCTTTCACCCCTAGTTTAATCCCCGGGAATCACGAAATCCCATGCCATCTTTCGGCTTTGATTGGGACAGCTTCTGATCCAGTGATCCCAACCATCCCGATGAATACCCCTCCTCCGGAATTCTCTCCCACCAGAATTTCTAACAAAAGAATTCAGGCGGTCACGGAAGGATTTCGGAAAGCAAAAACACTCCATCGCATCCGCAGGAATTGCTTGGAATACTGCCTTGATCGAAAGACTTGTCCATCGCATCCCTGCATCTTCTGGTACGACTTGTCCATTTGTAAATTGAAAGCTTCAGATTTTGATCTTCCCCAGAACGAGGGAAGTCCCAGGCATTAAGTCTCATCCTTGACCTTCGAAATCCAGAGGAAGTAACAGATCTCCTCTTTCGCACCAAGCAGGGGGATCAAGCAGAGAAGACTACCCTGCACTTATCAAAATTCCGAAGTTACCCGGAGGTAGAGTTGTACTGGGAAACAATTTCCCGAAAAGTGGTGATATTGGTAATACTATTGGATAAACAAGACTGGGCTTCAAAAATGACTTTTAGTTGAGAATCGATTTTTGAAATCCTGTTTGACCTATCTGCACACTTTTAAAAAAAAAATTAACCTAGGAATCTACTAAATTACCTTCTAATGTGTAAAAAAGTGATTCAATAAAACTGTTCAACATATCAATTCACATGACAACATAATGGCGCGTAAATAAAAGAATGCGTTAAAAAGTTTCCTATTACAATTTCTAGTTTTAAATTAGCAACATCCTTACTAAACATTTGCAAATGCAAGTGAAGTGGTAGCCCAGCGGTTGGAATCATGTATGCCCATGCATTTGACTGTGATTCAAACCTCACTAACTACAACAAACACTACTAACTTTCGCCGAGGAAAAAAACGCAGTCTGCAAAGACAAAACTATCTTGTGCCACCATGGCAACAAAAAGGCCTACCTAATGAAATGGATATACGACATTACGACCATCAACATTCCTGCACCTAATTACCCTGCAAAAATGAAGTGCGGATTTGTATATATAGTAAATGAAACAAGATTAAAACCCCAATGAGATTTGCTTCCGCAGGGTTACACGACTTCTTTTTCCCTGTTTATCTTCTTTCCGGTAAGATGATAGGTAAATTTTAAATGCAATTGACTGAAATGAAATCAGTGAGCTTTTGCGCTCAACAAATAATCCCCAACCGTCAAGAACACATGTACTCCCAACGCAACTTCAACGGCAGGCTGATTTTCAATGCAATCAACTGTAACCTGTACGAAAAGAGGAAAATAACCAGAAAGCATAAAATCAGCTCCACATTTTCAGCAAACTTGGTTTCAGAATTTCATCAAAAAAAAACTTGGTTTCAGAAAGGTTTTCTAATAGGTCCGGGGGCCTGAACAAACCTTTCCATTCCCAAGATGAAATTCTGACTTCAAATTATGATGATCCCTTGACAGCAAATACGTCTGTAAACCATTCGCAAACTTTGTGTCCTCTGCAACAATATATAATGAGAGAGAGAGAGAGAGAGAGAACAACATTACAAGGTTGCTTAAAGCTGAGGCAACTTTCCTAGATATAAGAGGAACTCAAAACTCTACCTCCGTATAATGCTAGAACAGCATTGGAGTTGAATAATAACGCAGGTCTCGCCAAAGTGATGGAAAATGCCAAATTAGAAATACCATGGAAGCTTTCTTGAGCAAGAATCACCTGCAATTTTTACCAGAGTATACCATTGTGAAGAAATTGCTTCAAGAATATATAGGAGTATATCTATCTACAACTGGTGTCAGAAATTTTTGGCAACATAATGAAAGCAAAAAGAAACATCAGCAAATTTTGCCAAACACCCTCAAACCTCAACCTATATGTACATTCACATATGCATCGAAAGATTACCAATTTCACCAAAAGAAATTTCAAGAGATCAGGGGTTCAAATCACCACCTCAGCAACCCTCAAAACAATTGATTCAACACCTTTTGCTACATGATAGCCAATAACTTCCTTCAATATCAGAAGGTACTTGATGTTGGTAGTATTAGATTATTTTATTCACTTGGCTTGTGAGGACCAAGTGAATATAGAACACTGTCTTGAAGTTAATTTTCCACAACTATTTTTCCTTTCTTGATAAGTTTGAGATGTGCAATGTGGAAGAGGAATAGAGGATCTGCAAATGATATGGACAGTTTAATTATTTTCTTATGAACGAAATTACCAGCAAAACTACTGGAATTGGATCCTTGTGCATTTAAAACTTTTCAACTGTAATGCAGAAAGATTGAGGAGATGAAACAAGTAACAGCAAACTAGTCCATAAACCAGGTGCCTTAGCAATCTAAGTCAAAAGAAGACGGCCAGGAAATATCACTGATAAGTAAACAGCAACCAATATGTGCCATTCAAGGATTTGAAGGATACGACAAATGGAGAGGACTACAGGAAACTAGACGCTACGAACTTCTTTCATTGTTTCAATAATTTATGTATTTATCAACTAAAAAGAATCACTGATCCTGCCATAAAGAGTTTACGGAAAAAAAATTCATGATGCTTCGTTTAAGCTTTCATTGGTTCACAAAGATCTACTAAATTAATTTCCTCATAAATGGAATGAAGAAGAAAGAACAGCAAGCATATTTAAGAAGTATTACTGAAACTCACCGCATGTGGTGGCATCATGGTTGAGGGAAGCAAATACGAACCAAGTACATCCCTGATATATTGTTCCTGCACGTGGTTAAAAAAGAACTAAAATGTGTGGCAATTCACCCTTTCAAAAGCCAAACTCATTATTTCACCTTTCACTCAAACTTCGTATCAGAAAAAAAAAACCTCAAATACCATGCAGCTGAGAAAGGCTAACGTATCAGTCAAGCAATGAAGCAATATGATTCATAAAAAACACTAGTCAAAATGGACTCCCTGAAACCCTATGATTAAGCATTAGAAATTTTGAAACTAGAGAACTGCATACGCTATGTGATTTAAGGCAGTTTTTCACTCTCGCAATTAATATCACAAAATTTCAGTCAACGAAGTATTTGGAATACACAAAGGTCACAGATGTTACCTGGGAATTCAAAATCTGTTGTGAGGTAGACTCATCTTCATCCAACGACTTGAAGTACACCTCCACCATATCAGTTGGTTCAAGGGCAGCTTTCTTTCGTAGCTTCTGGATTCTATTAACAACCTAAACAATTCAAGATTACAATCATCATTACAAGATAACTTTTGGATCCGATTACAAACACCTTCTCTATTGAAGTTCGGAACTTGTATACAAGGCTCCCTCCCTCATCCGCCTACTTATGAGAGCAACTGCAAGTCACAAAAGTAAACACAAGCAGCTTTGATTTACCTCACGAGCAACCCCAGCCTCAAACAATGACTCGTCAGGGCGCAAATCCAATATCACCAAAACATCACCTAAACATGTGATTGAAAATGAATGTCAAGAAATTCATGATCATTTGCTGTTGTATTTAAGGAGATAATGTCCCAACGGATCCTTACCATCTCCTGCAGCATCAATTTCCTCCTCTGTCATATTATCAGGGCGCCGGAAACCCCGGTTGATCTAAAAGTCAAAAGAATGCCAGCTCTTAGTGATACAAGTAAATATTCAGCGAAATAATACAATTGATGTCTAAAAGGTAATTCAAGTGCTATTTCCGAATTAATTCCAGTCAGAATATAAAAAGGTGGCTCCCATGGAACTAATACGTAATCTAAATGGACTAAGAACTTGTGCATAATAGAGGTAACCAGTAGGACAATAAAGCCAGAAACAATGCACCTTAATATCAGACAGCTTCAAACAGTGTGTAGCAATGGTAACTTCTCCATGTTTCTCGAAATCTAAAATATCTTTCTGAGTCATGGCTTTGACTTCCTTGGCAACAATGCCCATTGATTTTCCAAGACGCTTACCTAATACACTAGGAAACAGCCCAAGGACAAACTTCAGCACACACACACACACAGAGAGAGAGAGAGAGAGAGAGAGAGAGAGAGAGAGAGAGAGAGAGAGAGAGCGCGCAGCATAAATCATAAAATAGTACCTGAAATCAGGCTCAGCTCGTAGAGAAGCATACTTCAAAAGATCATTGCACGGGACAACGGATTTTACATTGAGTTCCTCCAACACAAACTACAGAAAGAAAATTGAACTATAAGAAAACCAAAAAGTTAAGCACTGAAAAAGGCATTCAGAAACCCAAAAGAAATTAATGAAATATTGCAATACTGTCCAAAACCTCTAAGATTTCACGTACTAGATCTATATCTAATCGTAAAAGCAATTCAATCCGAACAACATTCCAGACAAAAACACATAAATCATCAAACAGAAATAGAGCATAGTTCCGAACTTCAAGTAGATTTAGTAATCTTCAAACACTGCATAATATCCATTTGAGATATATCTAAGATCTCAATCGAAACTAGGTTCTCAGCATTATTCAATAAAGCATGGTTCCATCAGAACAGAATTGCAGAACACTTTCATAGTATGCTATGCGAGGCAATAGTTTCCTAAGTATGTCAAGAGATTCCTAAGTATGTCAAGCGAAAAGGAACAACCATCCCTGCCAAGTTTAGATTGGTAATTTACCTGCAATGGAGTCACAAATTGCATAAACATAACATGAAAGAACAAGAGAAATTGTGTTGCCCATGCTGCATATAGGGTGGAATAAAGAGAAAAAAGCACACTCAAACATCCTAGTTGATTCACACCACAGACATGCCAGACAAGCCAATGATATGACCTCGTACACCAAAAAGAAACTCTGTGAATGTATGACTCTACTTACAGCACAAATAATGAAATACATACAATTATATCATACTCTAAATACTGCATATGTTCAGAGACAGACCTCTTTTAATTTTCCAGCTATATCATCGAGAAACTCTGCATCAGGATGAACTACAACCATCTCCCTGCAGTTCACATAGAATAATAGAAAAGGAAACAGTTATAAGGAAAGCAAATACAGAAGCACAGAATGAAAGTAGTACATGGAATCAGAAAAGGCACAAAAACTACTTGAGTGGTGTTTTCAGAGGCTTGTTGTGACGCTCACGGATATTCCGGGCAAGATCAATTATAATTTTCATCCTTTTAACACTCTGTTCAATACGTTGCCCTCCCTGAAAAGACAAAGGGCTTTAGACAAGTTTCACCCAAACTCCCCAAGAAAACAGACTTAACTAATGCAGCAGGAATCGACAATACCTTCCCTTCTTCCTGGGGAAAACTGCAAAAGTGAATGCTTTCCTCCAACCCATTGGAAGCTTTACGCAGATTTTGGTAAAGAACTTCAGTAAAGAATGGTGTGAATGGAGCCATTGCTTTACAAGAAGTTAGGAGCACCTGAAATGCAAATCCAGATTACGAGACATTCTTTTTACGTGTAGGCATGTACGTTTACGTGGAATAGATATTCCTTTGAATCAAGATGATAGGTAACCAATAGTTGAATAGGTGAATAATAAGTGAACATAGAAGAGTAAATTACCAATAATTAAACATCTAGGACAGCAAGTCATAACATTAAAGAACCTGACACATCGCACATTGCTGCAAATAAGAATAGCGAGAGACCGTATTTGGAATATGCACATGCACAAAGCCACAACTAAGGCCAAGAAACATAGAAAATTGATGCAGCCCAAGTTGACAAATGTGCACAAGGATACAAGTGTACAATCGTACGCTTCATGAACCGTATTTGGGATATGCACATGCACAAAGCCACAACTAAGGCCAAGAAACATAGAAAATTGATGCAGCCCAAGTTGACAAATGTGCACGAGGATACAAGTGTACAATCGTACGCTTCATGAACCGTATTTGGAATATGCACATGCACAAAGCCACAACTAAGGCCAAGAAACATAGAAAATTGATGCAGCCCAAGTTGACAAATGTGCACGAGGATACAAGTGTACAATCGTACGCTTCATGATCCGTAATACACCGAGAATCAATTCATATCTAGGGGTGAATTACTCAAAGCATGAAGCATAGTAAAATCAGATGATTCACGATGTGTCTCGTACGATTCCATTTGACACATCAAATAATCAATTCACTTACTTTACATACTCCCTCCGTCCCTGAAGTTGTGATAACATATATACTTGGTTACATTTATCTTTCAAAACTCCTCCAATTCAATACATTGAATTGTGTTATATTAAGACAACGGATCACGTAATCTTTAAAATCCATGATTTGACAAATGCCGAGATTTAAAGAAAAAGAGTAGCTACCAGAAACTAGTAATTCTATCAGTTTATATATATTGTAACATCGCGAGCTATGCATACAAGAAGATCTAGGCCACTCAGTTCTAGATAAGGAGAAATGATACAGAGACCAGACAGGCATTGCTAAATGAATGTCCCAAAACACATCATGGAACCCGACAGTTATAACTGGTATCAACGCGAAAGAACATCAAAGATGGATGAGAAAGAAATCAAAGCGTGCACTGTTATTGAATAAGCAAAAAATCAAAATTTTACAAGAGGGAAGTCATTGTCAACATACATGGTACAGAGTCGAAAGTGCCACCCTGCAATCATCTTCTCCTGTACGACCTTTAAGCCTCTTGCGGTTAAACCGAACATATACATTGGTGAGGTCATCGAGAAATTTCAAGAGATAAGGAACCACCTGCGAAGTGGAAGTAAAAACATAGGAGCATGATTGAAGGATTCAATATGGAGTAACTGATATTTACATGCACCTATTGCGGAGACCAGATAAGGCAACTTTGTATTCCAGTCTATTTAATTACAATCCTAAGCCTTGAAAAGTAAGTGTTCTATTCTCAATTTGATAAAGTTGGTGATTTTAACAGCTCAATCTAGCGAGTTACACAAATTCAGGTCTTAAATATACTAGAGTAGGTCATAAAGCTGTCCTTCAGGCCAGCACCAATAAAAATGCTTGTGCCCGCACCGTGGCCTGGTCCTGAAAGTTAAAAATAAATATTAATCCTCTGAAAGCCAAAAGAAAAGCCAAAATCGAGTCAAGCTCATCAGACCTGCCTGCCCACACCTAAACCAAGTAATAGGGATATAGATTCGGGCCAAAGCTTGGGAGTTTGGACAGTAAAATATGACAAACTGCGAATGCAGTCTACATCAGCTCTTTCACAAAAAAATCCATCAGTTTGTCATATATTTTGAGACTGATTGGTATTCTCATGTGCAGAATGCTACTTGTCAAATAAATTTAAAAACATTGTTAAGATAGCTGCATCATAAGACCCAGAAAGAAAAAGCAAAACCAAACAGCACCTGTAAGACCTTGTGCTACAGTTTCCTATAGTTCGTTAACCTCAACACAGTTAAGAATGTGACCCCCCCAGTGAACCTATATTTCTAACATTTAGCAGATACTTAAAGTAAACAAACCTTCTCATTCTGGCATAATTAAATCCAACACAGAGCACCAAGGGGGCACAAACCAAGAACTCCACCATCTTGGGCAAAGCACATGAACCAAGTGGTTACAGTATCATACTAGTAAAACGAAAAAACCCTAGCTGCCAACTTAGTACAACCAATGCCTTCTAAAACCTAAGAAAAAATTGGATGTGAAAAAAGATGTGATGCAGTGCAAGGAGAGGTATCGGTGTCAATGGTACAGTTATATATCGGATAGTATCTAACAGGACATAGGTAAGTATCGGGTCGAAAATCCTGTTACGTAACGTCTGATATTCACAATCCTGGATGCTGCACGTCTTTCTATGCATCAATCAATGTGCTTGAATCAACAATTAAGTTGTCAAATGTTACACTCGGCTTTAGCTTAAAGTAATAAATGACAAAATTTGTACAGGTGATTAAATAATAAAACACTAGATCATGCTCAATATGATTCAACTTGCATGGACCTAGAGCCAAATGCGAAACCCCTAGAGGTTCTGATGCTTGCCACCCAACTCGTACAGTACCATGTAGAGTGAAAAATAAAATCAGTAGCAAGTAAACATTGATGTCCTTTGGGAACTTAGAATAGGCAAGATCAGGATGAATTGTTTCTTCAAAATCCATGTCTCCTTTCATACCATTCAATTTTCACTTTATGTACTAGGTTATTTATCTTTTGGCTTCTTTAGCTACATTTTTCTTGGAAGGTAACTTTCAGCTACATATTAGGCCCAATCTTTTAGTTTCATTCATATGCTATTTCAAAAGGCACTACTCCCACCAAGATTAAAACTATCAATTCAGCAATGAATTTGGTCAACTCAAGCATGATCTCCTACAAGCCAGATGTGGTCCTGATAGAGTATCCTCCAGTAGCTATTCGTCAACCTCAGTCACTTGGAACTTTCAACCTCTTTCACTTCTTCAGAGTAAAAATTACAAACAAGAATCTCTTTTCTTTTCCTCCATTTTTTTAGAATTATATTATTTCTAATTCAAAAGAACTGAAGTTGAGCAGCAACTCCTCTTAGCCAGTCCAGATAATGACCCATAATTCTCTGAGGAATGGCAAAAACTTTTTCTAGCTAGTCTCTTTGCTTCTACACTATTCTATGGCTTCACATTTCCAACAAGAGCGAACATACTACAAAGGTTGCAAGTACACTGCTTAACTACATCGAAAATTATAAAAGAAACAAAAATTTCAGAATGCTCAGTAATGCTTAACAGGCAACTCACTGTGTAGAGGCGGTATCCATCCATTTCTTGCTGGACAAAATGAACCAAACTCAGAGTGGCTGAGTTGATCCACTGGTCAAGAACATTAGATGACTGCTGAAGTGTAACTTTGTCAACAGGTATGAACGGTGCAAGCCCCTCGACCTCAAGTCTCTTTGCATTCTGAACAAGGAATCTATATGCATTGTACCATGGTAAAAATACATCTTTCACCTACGTAGAAAGGAGAAGAAATTGAAGATCAACGAGATATAACAAGTAACCAAAATATTGGACCAAATTAAAAGTATTCAAGGTCATTAAAACATCTAGAAAGATAGCACTAATAGAGTCACTCGCAAACAAAAGAAAAAAAAAATACTTACAACACCAAAAACTCCATCCTTTTTAAAACGTAAAGGCTCAGCCCGCACAACTGGAGAGTTAATTATGTATAATCGCAAAGCATCCTGCACAAGGGTCAACACGGTATGAATCCAAGCAATTTTTTAAGTATAATGGAGAAACATAACACGACCAATGAGACAGGATGATTCCAGTAATTATTGTAACCTACATTAGCAATATAAGTTGGAAATTACTTACGGCCCCGTAATCATTTATAACTTCCATAGGTGATGGATAGTTCTTGAGTCTTTTACTCATTTTCCTCCCATCCTCAGCAAGGACAAGTCCATTACAAATGAGATTCCTGAACGCAGGCTTTCCAAAAAGCGCAGTTGACAAGACCATAAGAGTATAGAACCTGTGCAATGAAAAGGAAAAGGATAAAGCCCAATTCCATCCTATAAAGAAAACCTGGGCCACTCCAAGGTAACATTGAAGAGTACCAATGAACTATATTCAACGCTCACAGATCGGTTGAGATAAACTCTGTCAGACGATGATTGAATACATTTATTCAACATCAACCTCCCAACGATGTGGCAACCATTCAGAGCACTACTAACCCAGTTACCAGCACTCTCCGTCCAGCAGCTCCAGGAGAGAGACTGAGGAATTGGGAGGTCACTGTCCTCGAACAGAGCTCTCCTAACAATCCAAAAGAATCTTTCTGGACAGTTCCCTGCCTAATGCTACCCTTGATTATCCGGGAATTGGTTGGTGCTGCCTTTCCTACCCTTGCTCTAGCCAGACAAACATGAAAGAACTTGCAGAAGCCATATGAGCGGATATTTATCTTATTCTTAGTCATCTACTAACCAGCGACACCTCAGCTCCACTGAATGGAAACTACTAAGATTAGGGTGGGTTTTCCCTAAAAGTTTGTCCATGGCTTAAGGACTTTAGACAAGTTGTTCCCGCTGAATGGACTTTTAGTTGATGTATGTGAGGAGAATAATGACCTATCTCGAAATTCGTGTTTCTGTGAGCTTTAGCCCTTTTAGTCCGTTTCAGTTTATACAATTGGGGAAACCCTGCCTAAACAGCATGATGAAATCAAGTCAGGCAGTAACTACAAAATACAAATCTAAACTACATTGTGTTGCAGCCTATGTTACCTAGAGCAAGGATGACACCAGTACAAAAATGGAAAATGTTTTTAAACACATGCTCAAAATGCAGTAAGTTAACATCGCATGTGTGGAAGTATTGTGATATGAAATAATTATTTTTACAGGTGTTCAGGTCCTTTTTGGATTAGATGTAATGTAAAATACACTCAGCCATCATTGTATGCTTGCTAGCACTGCAGGACACTTTTGGTTTCTTGGATGTCTGGTGATCGAGCCTGTCAATTTTTAAATTTCCCCAGTTTGCTTTATCCCTCTTCCATATAGAGACGTTTAAATCTCCACGTGAAAGAAAAGGTCAAGTGACATGTGATTTCCTAAAGGTACGGATGAAGGGAAAGAAAGAACCCTTGGTGTACTGAGTGGTGGTTTCGTTATTGTACAAAGGGTGTTAGCCTTAGGAACTATTGTGGCAGATATTCCATGTTGAGCAAAAATCATTTTTGTTCATCCTTCTTACATTTGATGTCTGTTTGATTTCGGAGAATGTTTCAACTACGGGTTTTTTCTTTTGATGTTTCGTTCCAGTGGTTATATTGGTTGGGTCATCAAAAGTAACATAAATTTCATTAAGAAGCCGCCGTGATGTAGGGAACTATTAATAAAGAAAACAGTATGTTCACCCATGGATAGCTGTGGTAGTAGGACTCAACAACCCCAAATTCACAAGCCTTAATCTAGGAACTAGCAGGATAGAAACCCTTGTACAAGAAGGGGAATAGAGATTAAGTACACAAACAAATGACAAGAAACTAACCAGCCACGAGTTTGATCCAACCCCTCAGCCACGAAATGCCCGGGGAAGTTCTTCTCAAAGAGCTCAACATTCTCAAATGGATAGTGGATATATGCATATGGCATCGATCCACTCTCAAACCAACAATCAAACACCTGAAACCAGAAACCACAAACCATAAATTCTAAAACATAAAACAAACAAAAAATGTTTATAAAAGCTAGATCATGCTTTTAAGTTATGCACTCTGTGGCTTGGAGCTTGAAATTAGTGGCATTCACTTTTGGAAGCATGAAATAAAGTATTAAAAAATCTTGCTTAACGACCAAAACATCCCCAAACGGCAAACAAAGCTTTTCTAGACTAAAACTGCCACTTATAACCTCCTCCAGCTCCGCAATTTATGAAAGCAAGTATTCAGACTCTTCAAAAGGAAAATACACCATCTATTAAATTATAAAAAAATACATTGCGACACCAGGAAACAATCTGCTCAGAACAGAGATGTGACTAGATGGCATCCTCTACAAGTTAACTATTGGAGGGAAAAAACTGCAAAACGAGAAACCATAAAATTCAAAGACAGATTTAGTGTTCTTACATCCTCAACGCGTCGAAGCACTCCAAAACTAGGGCCACGACTTGACGGGATACTGATATGATCAATTTTGTGACGATGCAAGTCAGCTACCTGTAAATGCACGTGAAAGAAAAGACAAGCAATTGGTAAAGCTAAATAAATCACATATGGCAAAGAAAGGAAAAATACGCAAAAAATATGGAACCAAAAAAGCATGAGTTACAAAACCAGGCGAAGAACACATCTTCCATCATCACGAATCCAAGGTCAGAACATACAAAGAAATTTTACAAGAGGGAATCAGCATTGCCAATTACCAGATGCAGAAATAGTTATCATGCCATTCTGAGACTACATATCCATTTCTTAAAAAGGCTTGACACAATACAAAAGCAGCATTCTACAATTTAGACTAGCGTTTACAGACAGAAGATGGAGATACCACTTCCATTATCTTTATATTCTATAGCAATATAGTATCGTTTCAAATTAGAGGTCTCCTAATCATCTCTCTTATGTGGCATTTTTCTGTAAATTTATTCTTCTCTTTTTTTCAATATAAAACCCCCAAAAAAGGAAATAAAATCACAAAAAGGGATTTTACAAGAAGAATAACCTTCAAGGAAACTCAAAATATAATTTGAAAAGGGAAGACATCTCTCTCTGACTTATGCGGATTATACAAAACCCATCCCCAGCCAGTCACATGTGTACTCCACAACTATTGATCTATTCTATGCACAGCTCTCCCTTCTCCAAGTCCCTTCTTCTCCTCGCCTCCTCTGACCATTCAAATAGACTACTACAGTACTACTATAACCGTTTTATTGAGGTAGGTTAATGTTAATCTTAGGGTTTTATAAGCTACTTTATGAAGCAATATACAAAATCATGTTAAGACTTGACTGATAAGAATTAGACATTGATATAGCCAAACAAGAGAGCTAACCTTTACACCAGAAAGCTTTTCAAGTTTATCAATGGAATCCATTACTATTATTTCCTCGCCGTCATCACTAGTCCACACAGGAAGTGGCGTACCCCAGAATCTACTACGACTAACAGCCCAGTCTCTTGCATTTTCAAGCCAATTGTGGAAGCGCTTTTCCTGCAATATGCAATCACAAAGAATAAGAAGTTGAGAGAATGTGAGGGGTAAACAAACTTAATTAGTACGTACTTATCACCTTACAGATAAATTTCATTCAACTTTTTCTGTCATAAGAAGCAGTTTATTTTTCTAGGTTTGGGGGAAGCCTAGGAAAATATATCAAACCTTAACAAAATCAGGAACCCAATATGTTTGTTTGTTGTTTTCTAGCAATTGATCTTTCAACTTCTCCACTGCGACAAACCTTAAAAAAATGGAAATCCAAGTCATTCAATAAGAATAAACACAAAACCAACAAGAAACACACAATTACTCTAAGAGAACCATCAAAGAAGACTTTTACACACTACTCACTAAAACCACTCACACAATTAAAAGTTGTCAGTGGAATGAAATGAAGCAGTCATCTGAAGTAAAATCTAAAAAATTTGAAAAACCTAGATAATAAGAACTCAATAGCCAAACTCTCTCAGCCAGCAGCTTCATCAAGATTCAATGCTGCTTACAAAACTCTATCATTTCCACAGATCAAAAGGTATTGGAACAGAAAAAGAACACTGACAGGCCAAAGTTCCCCCATGAAACTGATAATATTTTACTCAACAAAAAAAAAAACAAAATGAAGAGAAAGACCAACAATGGTATCCCATCAAACAGTAACAGGAGAGGTCGACAATAGCCTGGGAAAATTAATAATGTGAGGGGCTAAAAAGAGAAAAAATATATCACCAAACCCATGTGAAAAGTTATCGCACCACTCTTTTTTACTCTAAAAGTAAATAAAATATACAGGCATACAACATTACTCAAGGACAATCCGAATAGTATAATACACTATACAAAAGAGACAGAAAATACCATCCCACTGTATATTAATAGTTCGAGAACTTATTTTAATAGTTCGATAAAAAAGAGTATCACGGCTGTAGTCATGCACCATCCAGCTTAATAGCTTACTAGCCATGCACTATCTGTAAAATTTCTAAGCTACATGAAATAGACACTTGTCAAGATACTCGATAGTCTACGAAATGAAATAAAGAATCATTCTAATTTTGCATACTTTTGGAATGCATTTTGCATGCTACTTAAGTAGGATTACAATACGTCTAAAAGTAAATAAAATATACAGGCATACAACATTACTCAAGGACAATCCGAATAGTATAATACACTATACAAAAGAGACAGAAAATACCATCCCACTGTATATTAATAGTTCGAGAACTTATTTTAATAGTTCGATAAAAAAGAGTATCACGGCTGTAGTCATGCACCATCCAGCTTAATAGCTTACTAGCCATGCACTATCTGTAAAATTTCTAAGCTACATGAAATAGACACTTGTCAAGATACTCGATAGTCTACGAAATGAAATAAAGAATCATTCTAATTTTGCATACTTTTGGAATGCATTTTGCATGCTACTTAAGTAGGATTACAATACGTCTACAACAATCATCAAAAGATACATTAAGTTGATTACCATGGCTCCATTTATGAAACTAGGAGGACGTTTATGGTGCGGACACCATGGCCCAAACCCAATTCTTGCGAGTCTACCAGCGCTGGCAAGACAGCCCAACCAGTGTTCTCATGGTTGGATGATGACATCTGTGGGCCCAGCTAGAGATTAGTACATTTGTTTATTCAGTATTCATCGAGGTAGTAGATCTGTCATCTAGAGTTTTATCTTGCTAGGACTTTAGCTTGATTATCACTGTTGTTACATTATCTTTATTTTAGTTAATTGCCATCTCTTTGTGGGAGCCTATATATAGGGACTCTCAACTTTTGTTTGGATCATTGATTGAATGAATGAAAGTCTTGTTTCTTGAGTTGGCAAAGGGATTGTGATTCGTCCTTAGGCACACCAATATCAAAGGTTTTGCTTCGCCCTTAGGTTAGGGGATACCTAGGGTTTGTTACCAGTTCTCCATCAGTTTAACGAGAGAACAAATCACTGACAGAGAGTAACGCACATAATCATTCATTCAAGCTAAATAGGGGATCGCAACCAGCCCAGATCATGTTTCTTTGGGTGGAAAAGGACGAGCCTTCAGCTAGATGAAGGTGGCCTTCACATAAAGTAACAGAACAACCACCCAGCTAGGTGAGCACAATATCAGGGGTCTACGTAATGCCGAAACCACAAGTTCACACATTATTAAAATGCAGAATTATCTTCAGTTTTTGGACCCAAGAGTCTTGACTGAAATTGCAACTACATGACTTGTCTATAGAAAAATGGAATCTCAAAAGTACCAGCTTGGAACTGCTCTGTAGATAAGAGGGGTATCAGATCTCCAACAAAATGGATAAGAATGCGTTAAGCTTCCAGACTTCACAAGCCGACCTTTATCCTGCACAAAAAGAGAAAAGGAAACTCCTAGTAAAGACTATATCAGGACAAGTAAAAAAGCGAAGGTAAAAAAGGACAGCAAGTATAGCACATGTAAATGTGCCAACAGAGACCATGTAGGTGTCATGAAAGAGTTCCCAACACTGTTTACTCCCCACCAGTAAGAAAAATCGAATAACAAGACCAACTGAAGCGAGTGCTAAGTCTTATCAAGGAGAACTGGTCCAAATTGCTTATGCAGATAATACACCAAACAAATATCAAATATCAGAATCTTAGGCCTTGCCTTCACCGCCTGAATTATATCCTTGTCTGCATCCTTGATATAGCGACCACTAAAGTCAGTAATTCTACCAATAAAGCAGCCATCATCATCAACTGCTACAATTAGGCTCTCCCCCTACAAAAGCCAACAACAATAACTCGAAACAATTACAAAACCGAAAAACAACAATTTGGGCAACAAATTCCCAGTTGAAACCAATCATGAACATGCAAATGCAATTATCAGATAGCTGGGATGAAATCGCAGACAGAATGCGAATAAATAATTGCACAAACAAAACACGTATGACTATGAACACCATTTCTGTGAAATCTATGAAAACAAAGAAGGAGCAGATACTACTTCATGAACTAGTGATAAAGGCAATAAGTGGACCCATCGCCCCCCGAGATAGTGACGATCAAAATGACAAAAAGAGGACGGCAGTTTGTTTGTTTGTTTCTGATATCTAGAGATTGGGAGGCATCACAAGTGTGTTAATTAACTTAATTGTAATTTTGCAATAGTTCATTCCCTCTTCTTTTAGGGGTTTTCTTTTGTCCTCCCTTATCTCTTTGTGCTTCTGGTTAAACTTAATCATGGACGGAGCTAGAATTGATATAGGGGGAGGCCGAAACTTAGCACTTGAAATTTCGGATATTCACCCGTTTGTTGAGTTATTTAAGTTTTCCATGCATGTAGCTTGAAATTAAAGCATGAAATCCAACAACTAATATTCTACAAGAAAAGTATAGCCTTTTCGTAGTCATACTTGGCAAAACATACATATAGACATAAAAGGGATTAAGTGTTGTTCACTACATTGCCACTTTTTATTTTAGTTTCGAAAGTTTGGAGGGGTCGATAGAATACATTTTGAATAATTAATACACATTTCCTACTATATATAGGGCAATTCTAACAAGGTTCGGGGAGGCCCACCCATTAACTTCCCTCCGTCACTGTACTTAATAATTGCTATTGCCATTAGGTATCATCAATTAAGTTCAGCTTAGCTCTCAAAACTCTGCAATAAGAAATCTGCTCTTGACAATCAACATCAAAAGAAGATAAATCTTGTGGGTATACCTCAAACCATTAGGTCTATTAAAGAAGATAAATCTTGTGGGTCCTGCTCATCTCAAAAGGCTGGGGAGTTTATCGAGCTTCCTCAAGATAAAAAGATAATGTTGAAGTTTTCCAATTTTAAGGGATCCAAAGGGTTAAAACTTAAAAATGCAAACAATACCATCTTATTCACTGTAAGCTACTATATTCAAGACTGCAATCCCTTGAAAAGAGGCACAGATACAAGACACGGAAACGATACACAGGCATGTGATTTTTCCAAAAACTAGGTCCGAGCGCATGGATATGCTAATAAATAAATAAATATTTATTTATACATGCATACATATAAACTTCATATATTCTATAATGCTATTAGTTTTATCAAATTGAAGATAAAAAAAAATCCAATGAAAAAAATGAGAATAGAATATGGTGTTTTCATCCTTTTAAGTTATTTGATACTACTAGTTTTAGTTTGGTGCAGATTTCAAATATGACATTTTGAACCCAGTTTCAAGTTTGCAAAATTACATTATGACCCAAAACATGTCCGGTATATGTATGAGCGTGTCCAACTTGGAAAAAAACAATCAATTACTCAGATACATTTTCATGAGTCGGACACGCGTCGAGAACATGTCCGAGCGTGTCTATGCCCGACATGTTTGCTACACGGATCCAAAAGGCCCGGAGACATGTCTCTGCTTCTAGGCTGCAATCTTATAATTTACACATTAGATTAATATATCTTCGAGAAGATACATACATTATAAGTTCATGTACACCTCATTTCCTAACTTACTTAGGTCCAACAAATAAAAAACAAGCAGTAATTAAAGATGCACAAATTCTATTCTAACATATAAAGGGAGAAGCCTTTTTGGTGTGACCAAATTTTTGAAGCAATGTCACAAAAGTGGTTTACATAATTGCCCACTACAAACCTACTTTTTACCACTTTTTTTTTATCTGGACATTAACTAATTGTCAGGCAAAATGTATAATCACTCCCAAAAGTCCCGCACCAACTGCTACACAGCTACACCCCACGCTTCCCTCAAACTCCCACATGTCTAGCATTTTCAAAACCTGCTCCTCTTCTCCAACCTGTAATTATGCTCTCACCATTGTTTTCCTTCGTAAATTAAAGTTCTGTATATATACTTCATTCTAACCCTTAACTTTCCCTTTAGGCCATGTTAATGTACCAACTACCAACTATCAAGCCAAGAGAAAAGCAGAAGGAATTATCACTGATTGATTGTTCCCACTACACCGTGCCATATATGTATATGGATTTGTTGTGATTACTCACCATGTGCATGTTGTGTGAGCCCCAAATGCTAGTTAACATTAAAGGAATGGACAACAATACAAACAGTGAGTATGCATGAATGAAAAGCTTAAGCGTAGAAGTGCAGCAACTGCTGCGTACCTTATTAATCACTTGATTTTCAATACAAACACGGTAATCATCTTCACCAAATGCAGGAGCCATGTGAACAATTCCAGTCCCACTATCAGATGTTACATAATTGTCCGCAAGGACTCTAAACGCCACATCAGAAAACTCTACGAAGTATTCAAACAGTGGCACATACCTGCAATACATAACTCTCTTAAGAATAGCACTCCACATCATAAATGGTGAGCCTAAAAGTCAGAAAATAACATAAAGTTCATCTAGCTAGTCCCACATTCATGATCTCTCTTCATTACATGACTTTGGGTCAAATAACAGGGCAGAAAATGTGAAGATAAGCAGCAGTTAAACTGTAGATGACAAATCCTTCTAATTTTTTTGATCAGCAAATCCTTCTAATTTTATTATACTTCTGCGCTCGTACTCCATGTGGTTTCTATCTGCGAGAATATGACACCCCATAAAATTCATTGCACTTGGATAGTTATCTACTCTTGACAGTTGACACTGGGCTGGAAAATAACCATTTGCTTCAAAAGGATTGCCAGTGAATATTACACCACATAAACTTCATTGAGATTTGTATTTAAAAACTTTAGATAGGGCTGCAAAATGACCTTTATAACACTTTACAAAAAGTTTGTCCCATGTGAGAAGGACCTTGCAACTTATCCTCATAGAAGACAACTAGACAAATACCAAATGAAACAAATTATGTATGTACATAGATGAATAACTTCATCTTTTTTTTTTCTTTTCTTTTTTTTTTGTGTGTGTGTGTGGGTGGGGGGGGGAGGGGGGGGTTGTAGAAGCGGAGATCTGAAACTGACACGATATTCTTGTACCGCAAAAACAGAGAGAAATTGCCAGCAGAACTCAACAAATCAATAATGACATAATCGTAACGAGAAAAGCTTACTTTGTCCCCACGAGTGCAGCACCTGAAAATTTATCCAACACTTCATAAGTATCGACCATACTCTTACTTTTACCACCAGACGATCCCTTAGTCGTAGAGTTTG
The DNA here is from genome assembly GCA_019656295.1 of Rhododendron mucronatum var. ripense. Lineage (NCBI taxonomy): Eukaryota > Viridiplantae > Streptophyta > Magnoliopsida > Ericales > Ericaceae > Rhododendron > Rhododendron mucronatum. The sequence goes on from BPLT01000041.1 coordinate 2,221,743, forward strand.
ACCGTTCTGAATCATTGGCAGTTCCATTAGGCATGGCCTTTCTTGGTTTCTCAACTGGAAGCTCCGATAGTCGAGACTCGGCGACGATATAAGTTTTGCCATTGAATTTGTTGCGAACCTGAAAGTGTTCCAACAGAAGCAACTTTTCAAGGAACTTATCAAGGACAACTGTCATTAGAAAAACACAATTTAAACCAAACCATTTTGTGATATGAAGTGGACCAAACCACGGAAATTCCTATGCTATAGTAGGACAACAAAGCGTGATGCTTTCTTAAAGGCTTTGTCGTAGAAAAGGAGAAAATTCCAACTATGACACAAACTCCCATGCCGTAGTATATAAGGGAAATAATGACACATGAAACTCAATAGTTTCCCATAGCTTAGGTACAACTTCAAGGACCTTAACTTCAAGGAATAAGACATTGCCAGAGTTTGGCTATTTGTGATTCCATTATAAAACCTATTTACCTACTTTCAATCCTCAGTTCACAGTGTCGCCCAAATAAGCTACTCGGAATACACATTCGGAAACATGGTACATGCATGTTCCAAAATCATTACTTGAGTAATCAGAACCAATCCCATGTTAGATAGCTTGTTATACATTATTGGGCCCATTTCCTATCAGCTTAAGCTTTTGGGACTACTGGTAACTTAGCATCGCATTCCTTGAGAGTAAAGTAAAGCGTGACAAATGCAAAAACTAGAAGAAAGAAGCATTAGCAGGACAAATGTAACAAAATATTGGTCCAAGTACTTATACATAGAAATGTGTTCTAATCATAATTTTAAGAGAGTACTCTATTTATCGGCTGTTTATCCTTCTATAATAAGTACATTCCAATATCATGACCTACCAAAGCCTACCCATCATACCACAATTTAAGCATGTGCCAATTGCCATACTACATTTCTGGAATGTTCCTCATACGAAGTAATCCACATTCTGGGTACATAGGTTTCAACTATCCAATAAGTCTCAACAATATAGAAACCCAACAAAAAATAAAAACATGAATCATAGGTCAAGCCCAAACTCGAGATAGCACTCACAGGCGGATTGAGAAACAAACCTTATATATACATGTGTTCCTAAAATCTACTTTGGCGTGTAAAAATATTACACATGAATAGTTGAGTACTTCATTATATGCTTCTGATAAGTATGAGGATAAAAAAGTACCAGATGAGAGCAGGGTAAAGTAGTAACCCATGGTTAAGGGTAACACGCGGAGACACAAAATTCGAGATTCATCAATGTGAAAGTTAGTAGGCAAAATCAGAACTAACTGACCTACCTTCACATAGACAAAATTTGCATTGACACAAAGGGCGAGATTACTAGGAAGGGTCCAAGGTGTGGTTGTCCACGCCACAAAAGCTGTACCTTCTGGGTCATCAACTATTGGGAAAGCCGCCATGATTTCAGGATCAGAAACTTCCTGTCAGAGAGCGCAGAATAAAGTGGATTCAAAGAAACTGAAACTAGAAAAGAAGCAAAACAAAGGTAAGTAAATACAAAAAATGTAGTTGTTAGATTCCAAATCAGAAAAACAATATCAATAACTAACCAAAGTGTAAACAAAAATGTTCCAGTTTGGCATTTGCCATTCTATATTTCTATCATCTTATAATTTTTATCCATGCTGCAACCATGTCATCAAAAACTAAATTAAGAATGACAAAATAAAAATTTCATACAACCATAAATTGTGAAATAGAAAACTCTATCAAAGACATCCTATATATTTCTGAGATGTTTTTCAGTATTTTTACACATACATCAAGAGCGAGATGAACCATCAGAACCAATAGGAAATGATGACATAAACAGCAAAAATAGCGGTCATTAATCATTACCATCATAATAGTAACAGTAGTAATGGTACAACCCAACATTAGAAGTTCTCTGATTCCAAACCTTATAGTTTGAATTGGCTTCAAAATTAGACAACGGAGTTTTGCAACCAGTGCTGTAGGGCATAACCTGCACACCGAAAAAAACACAAGATTTTCAATTGTGACTCTAACTCCATAAACCATCAAACAATAATACCAGCATACACACAATTAAATTCCACCAACTCCTCAAGCGCATTCCAATCCCCAATCAAGAAGAAACTGCCTGTAAGGACTTTAACAACCTCAGAATCTCCATACACGGAATCATTCTCAACTCCTGTATAATCCCTTAGAACCACTGGGTGATAGAAACTCAAAATTTCCCATCAAAACAAGGCAATTGTGAGTCCATAAGCTTAAGTTAAATTAAAATAGGGCTTTTGGTGACATGTTTTAATTGAAAAAAGTAGTAAGTCTTTGATACCAGCTTTTTAGGTTTAGCTATTTAGGTGCCCTTCGAGGTACAAACAGATAAGGAAAACTGTAAGATCTTTTTGGTGCGATCTTAGCCAAAATCAATGTAATCAAATCAAGAAGAGAATCTAAAAAACCATGTAAAAGAAAGTAGACAAACCTTGAAGCCTCTGTAGACAAGCCCCTTATCAAACAGCTGGGAGAAAACCCACCAAACACTCTCCATAAACTTCAAGTCCATCGTCTTGTAATCATTCTTAAAATCAATCCACCGACCTGTTCTCGCCACAACCTTCTCCCACTCCCCCACATATCTCGTCACAATGCTCTTACACTCCTCATTGTAATTTCCAATCCCCATCTTCAACACATCGTCTCGCGTCTTTATCCCCAATTTCGTATCGATCTCGAACTCAACGGGCAGCCCGTGGCAATCCCAACCAAACCGCCGCGTAACATGGTGGCCCCGCATCGTCTGGTACCGGGTTACGACGTCCTTGATTGTTCCGGCGAGGATGTGGCCGTAGTGAGGGAGGCCGGTGGCGAAGGGGGGGCCGTCGTAGAAGATGTACTCCGGGAGGTGCTTTGTCCGCTCAAGCTGGGTCTCGAAGGCCTTGATTTCTTCCCACCATTGCATGATGTCTTCTTCCTGCTTCGGAAACGAGAAGTCCTTCCCTTCGCACACATCGTCCATGGCGGCTGCGATTGTTTATTCCTGAGAACCCAATATGCACATATTATTTTACGTACGTGTTTTGATTTGGTTGGTTGGGGGGGGGGGGGGGGGGGGGGATGAGGGGTGGGCATATTAGAACGAGAGAGATTTAGGTATATGGAGAGAGAGAGAGAGAGAGAGGAGAGATACCTGGCCGGGCTAGTCGGGGCAAACGCCGCCGGCGATACGGAACGGAGTGACGAGCGTGTACACGTGCTTGTATGTATGTGAATTGTGGTGAGCTAGGGTTTAGCGGAGGGAGTATCAGAAACCCTAGACGAAGCAGCGAAGAGTGATGGGCAAGGAATGTGACAATGAATGGATGTACTACGCGTGGAATATTGGCGAAAGAATCCACTAATTGCAGGGATCAGAGCATCTCCTCCACCAGCCTAACCAAACAAAAAATTAGACAAACTGGCGAGAAAATGGTTGAAAACACAGGCGAGGCAGACTCAGGAGAAGATGTCGCCATTTTAACATCGGGTCCAGACCCTCGCTGGGTGTGGCGAGGTTTTTTTCCCTCCCTTGCTTCGATTCCTGCTGCAACGTCAACGTCTATCAGCAGTACCACTCTCTCCGCTGCAGCGTCATCGTCGGAGGTTAGATTTTTGTGGGCTTTTTAGTGGGTTTGATTTGTGGGTTTTCAATTATGTACGATCTATGATTTTTTCAGTTCTGTGGTTTCAATTTGAGGTTTTGATTTGTGGATTTTGTCAATTTCAGGGAGAGAGAGAGGTGGTTTCTATCGGTGGATTTGAGTTGTCGTTCACTCTCTCTCTTCTTATTCTAAAAGGTGGCATCTGGGGGACCGGATCCGGTCAATTTGTTTCAGACCAATTTGGTCCATTTAGTGCATCCGAGCCGTTCAAAATGTTTTGGAGTGCTCAGATTTAAATAGAGTATTTTTTGTTTTGGTTTTTTTTTAAAAAAAATCCTTTTAAATTTGAGACGTTCAAAACATTAAATGGACCAAACTTGTCCGAAGCAAAATTCACAGGATCCTTCCTCGGTTTGGGGTTTTTGGATTTATGTGTTTCCGATTGGTGAGTTTCAAGATTTAGGAGACAATGACAGAGAGGGGTGATTTACGTTGATGCCCTTACCTTATTCTAAATGCCTAAGGGTGTTGGGAGCTGTTGGGTAGACTACAAATTTAGTGGATACTAACACACTTTTCCTAGCCAAAATGGCTAGAAAAATGGTTATGCCAGTTGGAGATGCTCTTAGATATTTCCAAAACAACAGCACCCCACTCGCAATTTTTGTATCCACAAGGTTTTGAGAACGGGGAATTTCACTTCGGCTCGGTTTATTTGGATGAAAAATGTTTTATCTATTTTTTGATATTTAGTTATGTGAAAAATGAGGAAAATATTTTACATGTAAAACAATTTTCATCAATTGGATGAAAATGGTTTACCCTTAAATTTTTCGTAAGTTATTTTCTGAAATGAATCCGTTGTCTTCTGTTGCAATTCTCACTGCTCAGTTTCCTCGATTGTTAGTTTTGACCCCCTTTCAACCCCCTCCCCCTCTTTCTACGCTATTTTGTTGATTTTTGAAAATATTTTTAAGTACCAACCAAATACCGAAAAATAAATGTTTACAGTTTATTTTCTGAAAAAATATTTTACATCAAAACAAACAAAGCCTTCATTACAAACAACAAGCACTAAAATTACAATTTACTTGGGCTGAATTCACACTGAATTACATTGATTAAACTTTAACAAAATCAACTAAATCTCGAGCCAAGCAAGTGATGACGATATGTCCACTTGGTGGAACGAAAATGGCATCACGGTCGAATCTATAGAAGCCGACTAGAGGACGTTGCATAGCATTACTATAATACTATCCATGATACGCGACCATCAAATATGTAACTTTGTTTGTTTATCATTTTGGGCATACTCTTCATATTTTTGGAAAAATAACATTTGAGCATTATGAATTAAATCGCGTGTCCGGCCAGCTTATGGGATACTTTGAAAGAGTGAAATAATTGAGGGGGCAATATATAGTTAAGATTTACTCCTATTAGATTTGCACCATATTGTCCTCCAATTATAAAATTTTGACGGAAGGAGACTATATATCTGAAATAATTTTCGGTAATCATGCATAGTTTAGTTTGATAGATGATGTTTCTTAATTATAAATTTTTGACGGAAGGAGACTATATATCTGAAATAAGTTTCGATAATCATGCATATTTTAGTTTGATAGCTGATGTTTCTTTTTCTTGCATGTGTTTCATAAATTTTTAATATTTTATGATCGGAGGAATGCTGAGAAGAAAGATAGAATGGACTAACATTTAAACTTATTTCATAATAATAATATGGGAGGATTATTTTTTATCTTTATTCTTCTTCTCTCTTTTTTTTTTTTTTACATTTATTAGTTTTACTCTGCTTTTTTGTTGTGAATTATTTGTTTGCCTCAATTAAAGAAATTAAAAAATAAAAAATAATGATCAAGAGTAATTTAATTATTGTTTTTTGAATAAAGAGTTTTTTAGATTAATTTTATCTCTATTCAAAACATTTTTATATTCTTGATTGTTTAACATAATTATTTAATCTTATGTTTGACAAAAAAAAAACATAATTATTGACAATTTTAAATTTATCGGTCAAAACGAATTAATAATTCACAAAACATTGACCTAAAACTACAAAACGTAGAATTTTTTTTATTAAATAATAATAAGAACAAACTTTAATTTTATTTTTATTAATCAAGCATTACGCCCATTAATAATCACGACCGTTAACCTACTTCATTGTTATTCTCCATATAATTATTATAGGATGTCTTGCCGTCAAAAACAGCAGGTTGGAGCATGTATTCATGGAGATTCACCAACTGGGCATCTCTGCTGTTACTGGGTCTTGCTTTGTCCTTCTTCTTCTTCAGAAACCCACCTCGTCCTCCTCAAAATACGGCTGAAGAAACCCCCAAATCCATTTATGATTTCACAGTCAAGGTATGATGGGTTTCCTTTGCAAGTTTATCACGTTTTGAATTAAGGACTTCTTCATGTCTGGCTTTTGATTTCCAGTTCCTTCCTTAGCAATTGATTGGGGTTTCTCTTTTTCTCTCCAATAATTAGCCCTCATTTTCAGATTTTCTGTCAGGGTATATCTGTTTGTGTTTTTATAACCCAGGTGATTGGGCTAGCTTGCTTCGATTAGTCCTGGGGACCATAAACCTTGTTAAGAAAATATAATCCTACATTTGGAAATGGAATGGTTGATCATCTAATAACATGTTGGACCTCTCCACTCATTGCCGATTGGTTTTGAGATGAATATACAATTTTCACAAATCCAACATCCACTAGTAGGAGCCCCACTTGAAGTTGGAGCAAATGCTTCATATGGATTGGCCATAATATAGGAGGTGATAACACCTAAGAGGTTTCGAACATGAACATGACACCCCAGGATTTATTTGAAGTTTCTTTTGCATTATAGGATTTCCAGCCCTAACCATTTTCTCCACTAAAGGGCAAACCCAATGCACGAGGCTCCTGCCTCAAGACTGAAAATTTGATTGAAACCCATCAAAACTAAATTTCTCCATTATTGTTTATCTTGACTCGAATTGTTACTCAAATCAAGGTTACCGAAGTCGCTAATCAACTTAAATTGTGGGTTCAAAACTTTTGTTCTGTTCTATCTTCTTCATCCCTCTTTTCATTCCTCATGTAGTTATTTTGTTTAAGCAAGTATGTTGTGCTTCTTTTGTCAAGCAATTTCAATGTATGTGTTTATTTGCTGATTGATGGAAGTGCAGGATATACGCGGCAATAGTGCACCTCTAAGGAGTTACAAGGGGAAGGTTGTATTAGTAGTGAATGTTGCTTCAAAATGGTAAATGATTTAACCTATTTCTCCTTCAATCTATTGATTAATTGACATAACCAATATTGTGTTTAATTCTAATTTTGCTTCGATTATTTTTTCGGCTCCGTTTCTTTGTATGCTTCTTATAGCTATAGAGGAAAAGAATCTGCTATGTTCCTTTGTATGCTTCTTATATCTATGAAGGAAAAGAATCTAACTTCAGAATCTAATCTATGAAGCACGGACACTCCTAGAGATTGCCTTATTTGTGTTAGACACTCTGGCAATACGTGAAAAGCCAGGGACGCATATGGTTATGCTATTTTGGGCCTTGTTGGAGTTTTTTTCCCCTTGTTTGTGCCATGAGTACACTATTGTTTGTTGTGATCTATGTGTTCGGATCGTTTGTTTGCCTCTCCACGTGAGAGTCGGGGGTCGCACATGTGGGGGAGTTTTGGAGTTTGTCCCACATCGGTCAATTATCTCCTCCATATTTAGTATATGAGCCTATAGCCTCTTCACTCATTGCCAATTGGTATTGAGTTTGATGCTTTACGGGGACATTTGAGGGACACTTCAGGGACAAACACGGGGACACGACAGGGTGATTTCTACAAATTTAAATAGTTTTTCTGGTGTAAAATACTTATAACCTCAAAAGTATTGGACCAAAGTAACATGTGTACGTGTTATACGCATCAATTGCATTCAAAAGGAGTCCAAACCTAAATATTTGGTGGTTATATTGTACGTTTGCATAACTAAAAAAGTTATTTAAAAAAAATTGTCTGGTCCCCTATCGTATCCATGCCCCTATTTCTTGAGAATTGTTGTGTCCCATGTTCGTTTCTGTATCTACACTTCATAGAAGTCCATATTCATCTTTTATCATAACTCGCAGCAAAACTCCAAATGGTTATGCTATTTTGTGCAATGATTTGTTTGTCAATACAGTAGTTGTTTATTCATCACACTAATAATTATTATTTTTTTGATCCTACTAATAATTGGTTGTTGAATCTCCCTGATTGAACACTACGAGCCAATACTGGGATTGAGGATATCCAACCTAACATCCTCTAAAAACAAATGATTTAGTTTTGATAGCTACCTCTCTAAATCCTAATAAAGTTAACGTAAAAGAATGGCGAGAACCTTCACGTGGCAGTTTTGCTAAAAAAAAACTTAGGCCATGTTCGCCTGGCGTCTGGACTTATTTTTAGGGGATGTCCTAATTTCATAGATGAGTAATCCTACATTACTAATGTGAGGGGATTACCAATTCCCGAAACCTCAAGGTACTGGAAATTCCCTATTCTATTGGATAGTTGTTCAATGAATACAAATAAACTCACCTGTAATTGTTGCATCCAAATGCTGGAGAAGCAACTTCACATTTGTTGTGAAATCGCATGTCTAATCTCATTGATACTGGCACTTGGTGGATGAACTCAAGCTGTTGATAGTGAAGATTTTCCCTCCAGAATTTTAACACGAGCTGTAAACTGGATATCCTCTCAGCATTTTTGATTAGCTCAATCAGTGTTGAGGAGTGGGTGAACTTTTATCTTTTACTTTTCCTTGAAATTTTCTTTATTTCTATGGTTGACGCTGCTTGTGGTCAAAGAATTGAATTTCACATTTTACATCGTTCTCTTAGCTGTCAATATTCTATGTAGTTATATGGCATATCCTGAAAGGTTTAACCCAGACCAGAAGTCGATTTTGAGGAATGCGGTCGAATCTTAGAGGGGTTCGTTTCTTCAAGAAGTATAGGGCCTTTCGAATTGAGCAAGACAGTGGATCACTTTGCTTCCATAGAGATATAAAATGCAGTATTGCTTAAAAAATGCTGGAATTGGACTTAGGATAACTATGCTGGTGATTAGGTGCTCTGTTCTACTGCCTGTTATAACCAAGGGGTCAGACATATCAACTGCTGTTTCTATACTCCGAAGTCCGAAGTGTTATTGAGCATGCTAGATAGGCAAGTTAGAATTAGTAGCTTGACTAACACCTTGTTTCAACTAAGAAGATTGTTTCAGTTGCCCCATCTAATGATGTTAAGAATGGATTGCAAAAAAAGGCTCTCGAAGTATTAAGAACTCAACAATGCCGATGTCCAGAGACCATCACTCAGGCCAAATGAGAAGCCTTAGAAGAAAGGATGTTAAATCTAAGAAACAAGTGTTGAAAGACGGCAATTGATGATATAGTGGTAACTATACCCCGCTTGATTATTTTGGACTTTTTTCCCTTGACAACCAATGGGAGGAGGAATGGGCGAACATCGATCCTAGAAAGGAGAGACCTTATCCACTATTCCTACTCTTAAATCTAAGCTGTTTTTCAGTTCATGGATAAGTCAGCCCGGAAAATTACAATAACTACTTAAAAACTATTCCTCCCATGGCTGTGAAAAGACCGATATTATCCTCAACAAAGGACATGCTTTAAGCATAAAATGACATGTCTCAAATAGTACTTACAAAAACGGAAACTCTAAACTAGGGAGAGAAAAATAGTGAATGACCCCTTTGGCCATCTAGTTTACTTGTTTAAATATTTAGAGCTCTTTGGAGATTTCGGAAAAGATGAACATGGCCAGCTATTGCAGCATCAGAATGCTGCTTTTTTCTTGAAACCTACTTAGTTTCTTGGCTGATGACTTCCGCTGCCTTGTTTGTTTGATACTAATATGAAATTGAAACATATATAACATTCATTCAACCATACATCAGCTGTTCAAGCTAACATCAATGTTTTCACCTTTATTTCTTGGGCTCCCTTTACCCAGTGGGTTAACACAATCAAACTACAAAGAATTGAACATGTTGTACGACAAGTACAGAGACCAAGGTTTGTTCACGGTCCCCTTACCATTTTTCCAACTCTCTAGTTATTTTTGTATTTCCTTATACTTCTGATTGCTGATTTTGTTATCACAGGTTTTGAGATTTTAGCATTTCCTTGTAACCAGTTTGGTTTGCAAGAACCAGGAACTAACGAGGAGATCCAGGAAACTGCGTGCACTACGTTCAAAGCTGAGTTCCCGATATTTGAAAAGGTAACTACTCAAAGAGAAGAAGAGTGGATAGGAACTAAATAGTGATTCAGAAATCGAATGGCAAGATTTTTTTTATAGATGGAAATAGCAGAAGCTTTTAAATATGGTAGAACCGGAAAAGTGCCTTCGCCAAACCCTTTCCCACTGAAAATTTGATTCTGTAAAATCCACACCTTCAGACATGCATTTAAGATTTCGGGAAAACAGTGGCAGTGCACTAAATTACTTCTTTTGAAAAGTGTGAGTTTTTGGGCCATGGTTTTAGAAGCTATTGTAGTTTACCCCCTCTGAGAATTGTATAATTTTCCTACTAATCCCATTAATTGGTGCAAACCATTTGTCATGCTTTCAAAGAAGTCCTCATAACTTCCATTCCTAGTAGAGGTGGAACAGTATATAAATGTATGTGTTTACCTTTCTCCTTTTGTTTGTTTTAAACTTTCATTATTACCACTAGAAGTAATTCAATTTTTTTCAAAAGATTTTGAGTATCCTACTTTTTGCGCTATACAAAGATACTTCATTTTCAGTTCTCTTTATCGTCATTGAACAGTAATGTTGATTATCCATACATTATTTTTGTGTTTATGCGTATTTTGAACAGTATTGTTGATTATCCATTCATTATTTTGAACAGTATTCTACGCATCGTGGAATTGTATGCATATTTTGTGTTTATTCAGTGACACACAACACTATTCATACGTTTGTATATCGTTATTTTGAATTCAGTTGTGTGTCACTATTTTGAATAGTGTCGTGTGTCACTGAATAAACACAAAATAAAATTATCCATACATTAAACGAAGCAAAATTATTGTGACTAATCTTTTGGCTCGTATAGATTGAGGTGAATGGAGAGAATGCAGCACCAATATTCAAGTTCTTAAAATCAGAGAAAGGAGGCTTATTAGGAGATGACATCAAGTGGAACTTTACTAAGTTTCTGGTAAACAAAGAAGGAAAAGTTGTCGAGAGATACGCTCCAACTACATCACCCCTTGAAATTGAGGTTTGAGCCATATACTTGTCTATGTATATTTACATATTTTGTTTATCAATCTTGCTAGGGACATACGCAATTTACACGAACACTTCCACACTCACATGAATGGATGGTCCGTGCGAGAGTGTGTATGAGCTTAGTTGCAGGAACCTCCTATGTGGGTGGCGAATCCACCTCAGATCCTTGCTCCCGCACTCTCAAGTCAGACTCTCCTATGGACCTCACTCTCATTGAGAAAGAAACCCGCTCCCAACTATGATAGAACCTCTTATGCATATAAAATCCCAAAAGATACAAAAATAAAAGATACCAAGCAAGATAATATGAAGTGTTGATAAGATAGTAGAAAAATATTAACTTTAATCTGCTCAAGTACTTTATATAAACATAATATTACTTGGTCACTAGCAGCATGACGAATAATAACATTTTATTGCATCATGTATTTATATTTTTACGTATTATTCCTAAATGCTCCCTGTGGCGCTCCCGAATGAGGAGCTTCTATGATCCTCCGCTCCCCTGCCTCCGCCCCCGCTCAGGCAACTTAGTGTGCAAGTGTTTTCGCAAATTTGTGTGCTCTTTAGTTTTTTTCCTTATGTTTAGTTCTTTGTTGCCTGATGGTTGACTCTTGAAGTGCATTAGTCGCAGCTGATCAGTGTTTTGTAATTTTTTTTCTTTGACAGAAAGAGATAGAGAATCTGTTGGGATCTTTTTGAGCACCAAGTCTGCTCACCTCCTTTATAGAATTAAACTTCTGTTTGCCCTAGCAACAATTTTGCTTGTATCAAAACGGATTATGATTGGTTCCTGTTTTTTAATTCTTGCATGAGTTTAGATCTTTGTTAATATTTTTTTTTTTGACTCGGAGATCTTTGTTAATAAAAGAGTCTTTTCATACGTTTATTTTTTTAATCAGCAAAACAATTTTGCGAAACTAGAACAATGGTATCAACGAGACCGAGGAGCGCCTGCACACCTCGCAATTATTTCGCTCAAGGCGTGTACAATAGCCTAGCTAAATGGACTTTTTTTATTTTGACAAGCCAAGTCTTTTTCAGCTGCACGATCATGCTTATTGATTCTCACACAATCCTACGGCTGACAAATATTTGGTACATCAGTACACCAAAAAAATTGGTACAGAGGATCTCTAAAGCAGACATTCCGTAATCATGGTAAAAAATAAACCCAGTGCATGAGACTCTCGCCATTGCGGAGTTAGTTTGGGGAAGGGTTGATGCACCTTCTCCTTAAGCTTATTTCTACCCAATAAAGATATTAGAATGAGCGATGTATTTCATCGTGAAAATTGTATAAAAATGAAGATCTTCATTGCAAGTGGTCGGTTCAATGTATAAGTACTTTTATTCCGCCGCTCAATGCTTCAGATCAAGTCTCTGTGTCCGTTTTGGGGGGATTAAACCTACTCTTTATCACTCATAGCACTTGGTGGAATCTAAGTTTCAGCCTCTCTGTAGGTGTCTTGAGATTCGCTAGCTATGGATGGCCATGTGCATGGTGTTAAAAGGCAATGCTCCCTAGCAGTACCGATGCCTCTCTTTTTTTATCTGCAAAAGAAATATAGTAAGAATCGCTAAGGGTACATCGATAAGAGGAGCAATAAGCTCAGAAAACTGCCACATTTTACCCTTAACATCCAACCAAAGGTTGGATAAGAAAAGGAAAGAAGAAACATAATGACAAAATAGGAATCAGCCCATGTACTGCGAGCTTAAACCTTCAATTTCCTAATCCCCTCCAAGCATATCTTGAAATCCTCAATCCGGTAATCACTTGGGTTGAATTTGCTCTTGATCCAAATGGCTATTCTAGTCTTCACCAACTCCACATGCAGCTTCACAGGCAGGCATAGTCTTGTTATTATATTGCACCGTATAATTTTTCTTGCCAACCATAGAGACCATAAGATAGCATTAGAAGTCAACATTTCCTGATATGTTTCTCCAAGTGTTGGAATCCATTATCAAACCAGCTCATAGCTAATTGGAAATGGAAGCAGGGCAGACCAAGATAGTGACGGAACTATGTAGGGCCCGGATCCCTCAATTTTTAAGTTAAGTGTCTACGCACGTGATATCTAATTTCGATTATTATTGATATTATTAGTGTAATATGTTCTTATAATCTTAATAATTTTTCTTGATTTAATAAAAAAAACATGTTTCTTTATATATTTTCCCATTTCTCAATTTCTTCCAAAACAACAAATAAGCGTGTGAATGTTGTAGCAAATCACCTGCGTTAGCCTAGAATTTGTTCAATGTACAAATGTATTACATTGGAAACAAAAGCTCTATGTTATATCGATTGTACTTTTAGATAAAAATATGTCGGTTAAATTGGCCCCTCTCGGGCCAAAATCGTAACTCTGCCACTGGACCAAGAGTAGGTGGTTTGGAGTTTCTGCAACCTGGGAACAACGGGGGCAAACTGCTAGGTTCAAATCCAAAATGACGGTACTCCTCCTCAAGAGCTCGGACCTAGTTGCAACTCTGTTTAATTTCCATTTTTGAAGGACAAAGGTTCTTCCATACTGACATAAGACAAGGATTCTTGAAGTAGGACCCCCGAATTGGGGAGCCTGCTATCCCCGTGTTGACCAATTCGGGCCGTCCAATTTCGGCAATGACTGGCACAAATTTTAATCTCGATAATGAACAGATGGACAACTAAGATCTGTTCGAACCTAGATATATACCCAAACACTATACGCAGACTTTAGAGTGAACAACACCTTAAAGAGCGTCCTTCTAAACTGCCTATCTTCCCATCTACATACCCTAATATATAATCTGTTGTACCAGTCTCAGACCAATAAAAGCTTCTTCTTTTTGTTGTTGCTATTTTCGTAAAATATAGAATAGTGTATATATGCATACAAAAATTCTAAAATTTTTGCAAAAAAGGTTCATGTTATTTGAATATATGAGAGGCGAACGTCAACATTTTCCTTCTCCACATAATGTCAAACCTTTTATTTTCAGCACGCCACATCATTAGTTTTGGAATTCAACGGCTGAGATGTATTTCTCACAATCATTTAATGAGAACTATCGTTTTCCATTCAACACTCTCAAAAGTCAGCATAGCACCGTACACATGTCTTTACAATTATTTTCACGTAACAGTGCTCCAACAGCAACAGCAAGTGATCAATAGTTTTCCGACGTCCCGTCCCCCTCTCTCCCCCCTTATTCAAGTGCTACAAGGACACCTCACATGCATGCATAACATAAGAAATTAAGACCACACATTGAATAATGACCATGGAATTGATTTGTCTGTGTTCTATAAAAGTTGCTGCCCCGCAATCTTAAAACCAAAAAAGAGAGGTGAAAAAAAGAGAGGACCACTTTGTTTCACCACCGCTCCTCCCACCACAGCGGCGGCCACAGGATCACAATCACACACTACACAACAAGCATGACAAATCTAACAGGGCCACAAACATTTTGACGGGAATCTAGTAATTAATATGGTCGTCGTTATCACAAGCACCACCATCGTCCATCAAACTTTATGAAATTCAGTGCTAATTTTCTATAAAATTCACTACATTTAATTTGAGCAGATAGCATATATGCTAATGTATGAATTCAATGCATTATATCTATGCATGTAGATACTAATGTGTTCGTTTTTACATGTACGAGAGCGTATGTGCTAGTGTAAAAGTGTCTTTACATAACATCCAAACCTACTAGATTCAAGAGATCAACGCGAGGTTAGTGCAAAAGGATTGAGAGCGAGAATGAAATATTGTCCACCGATGTTGTAGCCTTTTGATTATGCATTCCTTGTAATGCAGGGGGGCAAGAACATGCATGTTGTGTCATGGCCTAACCCGGTAAAGAGCACATGTTGTGCCTTGTTCCGTATAGTCCGGTGACATGTCATGCCTTGCCTTGTCTTGTCTTGCCTAGTCCGGTGACAAGCACGAGTCGTGTACTCATTTTCTTATGAAATTTTGTAGTCCCCATTTAAGGGAATAGACAACCACTGATCATGTGGGTTCCACTAGTAAGATACTCAATCGGCACCCAAAGGCCAAAGCACAGGTTAGTCCAATCCACGTGCTTGTGACAGCGCTCAATCATATCGTTCGTCTCGACAATTAATGGTCTAGATTTTAAAAAGACTCCTTCACGAAAGAGTTTAACTCTTTTCTGAAATTTTTTTTTTTATAATTCGGACCGTCTAAAATACTTTTGAATACTCAATCTGAAAGCAATGAAGGGAGCGGTAAAAACGAGTGGGGTGACAAAAAAATCCAATCGCAAGTGTCAACACAATCTCTAGCAAAATCAAACTTGGAGAAAGCTATAAGAAATATTTTTCCATTCATTCACTATATTATTTTTCCTTTTCTAGCTCCACATTACACATGACCTGTCTGGATCTTTCTTTTTCTCCTTTCTCTCTCTAACATCACTGGCATCTCCTTTCTTTTTTCTCTCTCTCTCTAGATATATTTTCTTTCAACCCAACTGAAGGACATAAATAGATCAGTAACATTTAGTTCTTAGTAGGCCCCATCTGAATCTGGCCGTTACCGTTAACGTTGCCTTGATCGCGTTCACCGTCGGTACCAGTAACTCTCTTTTTCTTCTCCAACTCCCTCATCGTCGTCCTCCACCCGAAGAAGGTGCCAAACAAGACCTGCATTTCCTCGAGGGTCTTCCCCTGCGTTTCGGGCAGCAGCGTGTAAAAGAACACCCATCCAACCATGGCCACTGCCATAAAGAAAAAGAAGGCCCCTCCGATGGTAATCGCCTTCGAGAAGGACAAGAAGGTCATCGATATGATACCGCTCATCACGCGGTTCACAGCCACTCCCATGCTCGTTCCCTGGGCCCGCAGCCTCAAGGGAAAGATCTCGGAGCTGTAGACCCACGTGATGGGCCCCATACCGATGGAGAAGGTCGCGACGTAAGCTAGCACCGAGGTGATGGCCAGAGCTAGGGCCCAGTATTGTTTGTGCTTGGATTGGTCTATGATTGTTAGAAACATCCCTAGACTGGCGAGGGACAAGATCATTCCAGCGACGCTGGTTAAGAGTAACGGCCTTCGCCCGACCCGATCCAGTAAAAATGTGGCCACGAGAATGAACATGGTCTTGACGACTCCTACCGCCACCGTGCAGAGTAGTAACATGTCTGTGTTCGTTATACCTGACAAGTGATGCCACCAACAAATGGTAAACACGGGAAATAATTTCGCAATTATTTGATTCTTCATGAGAGAAATCTGAAAATTTTAAAATAATAATAATAAAAACTTTACTTTATATCTTAGACCGTCTTTGAGCAATCTAACGTGAATTTATTTGTGTTAATCTTTTCTCAACTTTTTTTTCCTCCATTATACGGTTGTTTCAAAGAGAGAATCCAAAAGGTAAGAAAAAAACATAACCAGGGCCAGCCCAAGGTATTTGAGGGCCTTAGGCCAAATCATTAAGTGGGGCATTAAATTTTTTTCGCAATTATACAATAATAATAGATAATTTAGATATCTAGAAAATCTACACCACATTTCACGCAAAATTTGCTTTGGTGAAGTGGCTTGGGTTTCTCCTTGTATTTTCTTTGGCACAAGTTCAAAACTTGGTAGCAAAAGATTTGCACAAGCCTTGTTTTTTTTTGTTTTTTGGACAAATAAAAATTTAAAAGAAGTGTTGTGGGCGGGATTCGAACCACCGCGTCTTATACATTTTTTGTTTTGAATAAATAATATATATAATTACTCCTAACGGGGGCTCCTCTTTTTGAGCTAAAATTTCGGTCCCCAGGCCTCTCAAACATAACTAGCAATAAAAAATAAACACAAACTTCATGGGCAGAAAGATGAATTATTTTAGTTAGATATAGAAGTCCTAAGTTTGGATTTTGAAACAATAACTGCCATTGCATGTGGTAATATATATACCAAGTTGATGTAATTTTATTATTTTTATTTTCTGCTATACCTGCTTTCTTGAAAATTTTGGGGCTGTACAAAACGACAGCGTCGATGCCAGAAGTTTGTTGAAAAAAGTGAATCCCGACGCCGGCGATGAGAATATGCTTAACGGTGGGCGTGGGGTGGAGAAGCAACTCCTTCCAGACATCTTCTCCGTGGCTGCGCTTCGGCACCTGGACGACGTCGTCGTGGCATTCCTCGGGGATCCCAGCCGCCTCCTTGATGTCGGCCAGCCGGAGCAAAGCCTCCTCTTTGGAATCGGACGTTCTATCCAGGACTCGCTTCGCGTCCCCGAGTCGACCCTGGAGGACGAGCCACCGGGGCGACTCGGGCATGGCTAGGACTCCGAGGGCCAGGAAGATCGACGGGATTCCTCCGACTCCGAGCATGAGGCGCCAGCCTAGGTGGAGCGGGAGCTTGGAGAAGGCGTAGTTTGATACGTAGCCCAGTAATATACCTAAAACAATGGAAATAAGATTAGTAGGAATTTAGCGGACGGAAAATGCAAAGATTTTCTCTACATGGGTGAAAAATACAAAGATTTTCGATATTTTTAGTCCAAAAATACCCATTATTCAAGACGATAATCTCCTTAACTTTGTTGTCTAAATAGTGTATTTTAATTAAGTGCAAACAAGTGGTATTTTGTCGTGTCTATCTGAAGACAAAAAAAATATCGTATAAACTCACACTCAGGATCGTTTTTCCTTGTCTTGGTTGGCTTTCTTCTGAAGGGCCAAATACAATTTGACAAAATATAAAATGCGGATTTTTTGGAAAATCATTTTTAAAGCTTATGATTATTCTTTTTTTTACAATCATTATCAAGCTGTACTGCCATTAACACTCGGTAGGAAGTAATTTTTAATTTTATTTTGGCTGGCGAAAGAAATGAAAGATGGCATTATAACGAGGGGCCGAACACCTCAACTATATTGGCACCCACGGACATTAACAACCATGTGCCCATGAAGGCACCAGGGAGAAAGGAAAGACAGCAGATGGCAAGAAGCCAAAAAAGAACAAACCCCACCCCACACACCCCACCGCCCGCCCCCACAAAAAAAAAAAAAAAAAAAAACAAGAACAGTGAAAAAACTTGGCTCGTCCAACAACAATTTAAGGACCATCTAGGTTCAGATTCCAAGAACACTTGAGGGATCCAATTGAAACAAATGAAAGAAAAGGGAGAAAAAAAAAAAAAAGAAACAAAGTATGTACCTTGAGTACTGAGAGAGTCTGTTCCAAAAATCTTCTTATTATATAAATACTTATTTTGGAACTTTGTTCCACGAAATCTAAATAAGCATCTTATTTTCATATTTTCAAATTCAAAAATAATGTAAATGAAAAATATTTTTCAATTTTTTTTGCACTGTATTAAAGATCTCAATGAAATCTATCAAATAAAATCCATAGTGATAGGAAAATTATTTGCATAAGCACATGATTTTTGAGCTTGAAATTACATTTTCAAAAAATAAGTACTTATTCACCCTTTTATAGAACACACCTAATTATTAGACAAAAAATAAGTTCTTATTCCGGTTCTGGAACGGGCCCTGATACTATATTTCATCCTACTATTAATCTCTTCATTTCATATATATATATATATATATATATATATATATATATATATATACATACATACATACATACATACATACATACAGTCATTTTTAAATGAAGAGGGCCTTATTTTAGTTAAAATAAAAACCTTTCCATTTCTCCCATTTCCCATTCGAATTTCGATGATCCGAGCCGCTCAATATGTTCAGAACGTGATTTTAAGAGTACCAGCGAGGAATCAACAAAAAAAATGACTGGAAAGGGCTTCATTCGAGCATTTTTTATTTGAACCGTTCGATAAAAAAACAAATAAAAAATGCTCGGATGAAGCCTTTTCGATCATTTTTTTTTCTGATTTCTCGCAAGTACCCTTAAAATCACGTTCTGAACACATTGAGCGGCTTGGATCATTGAAATTCTATCGGGATAGGGAGGTCCTCATTTTATTAAGTTAAGGTGGTTTTTAGGAGAAAGAGACTCTCTCTCTCTCTCTCTCTCTCTCTCTATATATATATATATATATATATATATATATAAGTTTTGTTATTTTACAAATGATTATAAACAACTTGATTTTGTGGCTAATTTTACAAAGCTTTTATTCTTATCCGAATAAATATATATGGATATGTGAGCATTCCTCAATTATTTTCCTTTATAATTTTCTCTATTTCAAATTATTGTTGTCTACAGTTAACGCCTTTAAACTGTTGATCGTAATTTTTTTCAAAACTTTTTGTATCCTTCTCATTTAAAGAAAAACTTACAAAAATTAAAAAAAAAAAGTAACAAAAGTGAAAAAAGAAAAGAAAAGAAAAGAAAGAAAGATCCATTGGTATCTCCTTCAGAGGCATTTTCGGAATACTTTGAATTATTGATTAAAAAAAAGAGGTTAGGCAGAGGCTGCCAGACAAGGCCAACTCTCTCACGTGTACAACGTGGTCACATTATTCAGTGCTTCAACCCCACACCTTTTCAGAGAATCCGGTGGCCCATAGTATCACGTGATGATACAATGATTTGGGAATACTGAATACTACATGGAGGTCTTCGGGACTACTGTATATCGTCCCGTTTCGCTAACATTTTTATTTTACGATACAGGTCATTCTATTATAATATATTACTTTTAGGATTCGTTTTCAGAAAAGAAATTTTAAAATTTTATTTTTCAATATTTGATTAACACATAAAAATACATAATTGTTTTTAGATTCCATCTCAAAACATTATGCCATGTTTTTATTCCTTCTAACCAACGTCTTACAATATGTGAACATGTTTAAAGAGAAAATTTTCAATGCCGGATGGCCGGATGGGTACATAGTCATGTGATGGCCACTTGGTACATTCAGGTCGTTCATTTCGGTTTTGGACTACTCGAATTTGGAGAAAGAAAGAGAAGAGAGAGTAGTGAGATAAGAGAGAAAAGGGTTTTAATTTGCACTGTCCAATACAATTTTAGATGACCCAAATGTGCCAAGTAGGCACCACACACGTGGTACTCACCCGGTTTTGAAAATTTTGCCCTATACTTGCACCATGTGCAAAAATCACTAAAATGGGTAAAGTTACGGTAATTTTTAAAGAAACGTGGGACCATGGGGCACCGAAAACGAAAACAAAAAACAACTTACGGTAAAAAAAGAAAAAAAAAAAGAAAAGGAAAACAATTGCACCTCTTTGATGCAAATTATTTTAGAAAATAATATTGATACTCTAAAAATTGATGAAGGCATTCCAAAAAATAAAGAAGAGCGGTTTTGGAATTACACTGATTTTAGAGTGCCAATATTATTTTTCATTATTTTACTCTTAAAAATATTTTCCTCCTCCTTTTTCCAGTTAAATTCTTAATTTAAAAAAAATATTTATTTTAATTAATAAAACACAAAAAGAAATTTTTAGAACAATACCGGCGTTAATGAAGACTTCAGGAAACGAGGTAAGAAATCCGCGAGACGAAGCGGGGGAGACTTCGGCCGTGTAGACGGGGGCGATCATGAGGGCGTAACCGACTCCAACGCCGGCGACGAACCGGCCGACCATGAGGAAGGCGTAGTTGGGGGCGAGGCCCATGAGGAGTGCTCCGACGAAGAAGATCACGGAGGCGAGCACGATGGTGTAGCGGCGGCCGACCCAGTCGGAGGTGCGGCCGGCGGCGGCGGAGCCGATTAGGGAGTAGACGTTCAGGATCCCCATCAGGACTTCCAGCTTGGTGTCGCTGATTTTCAGGTCGTCTTGGATGAAGAGGCCGGCCCCACTCATCACCCCTATATCTGCACCGTTGAAATATTAGTATTCGTTAGATCGGTTTGGTTATTGAATTTTTAGACAAAAAGAACAACTGAATCGAGCTTTTTTTCAATTCGTGTCGGTCCGGGACGGGGCGGAAAGATAATGGAAGCTATTCAATTTGCTAAATCTGACTAAAACATAATCACTTTGGATTGGACATCATTTGCCATATGAGTTCTCTTTAAAGTGAACCGTTTTGATCATTTTTTAAGTCCGTAATGAATCGTAAAAGCTCGAAACTAAACCGGACTGGATCCCGGGGGACCGGAGGTCATGAGCTCAGGCCATTTTCTGGAAGTTTTCCTGTTCGGTTGCCGTTTTAGAATTCGTATGCAAAACACTTCACAAGAAATCGTTTTGAAAACACAAAAATTCCTTTCAAATTTGTTTGCGTGGTGAGAGTTGTGTGCGTAGCATTCCTACAAAATAAATAACTTTCCAAAATTCCTTTCGAAACTTGTTTCAAAAACTTCAATATTTTTCTTGTTTGTGCAAATTATTCCTATTTCTTGCAGCTCATTTGGATGGTGAGAAATGGAGAGATAAGAAAGAGAGCTATTTCTTACGAAATCTTATCATTTTTTGAGAGATTGGATGAGAAGAGAAGGGCCAATCAATTTTTTACTACCTCCGTCCCTAAATATTTGGCCGTTTCGCAAAACGAAAACTCAAAAATAATGCATTTCTTTCGAGAAAAAATTTAAATTTTTTTCATTAATTAAAAGAACTCATCGATATCTAGTGAATTGTTGAATTTTTTTTAATTTTTCTTGCAAAAATTGTATTATTTTTAAGTCCTCGTTTTGCGAAAAGGACAAATATTATGGGACGGAGGGAGTAATTTTTTTAGGGTATTTTTCTCGCCAAAATGTTCAATCGAAACGATGGATTTCACCAAAAAAGACTGTAACCCTCTCCAAAGGGGCTATTAGGGAAGTGATTTTCTAGTAATATAGAAACAGTTTCAGTATTATTGCAAAATGAGTTCTATTCGGAGAACTCCTTTATTTTCGAAAAGCTGGTTCTCGAAACAGAAACACATAATAGAAAAGAGAGAAAAAATGATTCTGAGAACAGAAACACAGTTGAGAGAGAGGTGTGGTTTGGAAGATATTACTAAAACATACCATAACCAAGTAAGATGGAAGTCATGGAGGCCAAAATGGCACAAGCAAAGGCATACTTGTTCCGTTTTGGTTTTTTCGGGGCATCGAAAGCCGGGATCGGCGTAGTATTGTTCTGGCCGGAAACGGGAATCCCAATGGCCTGAGGCTTCCCTTCCGCCATCGTTTAGAGAGAGAGAGAGAGAGAGAGAGAGAGAGGTGTATGTTTAATATGTTATGGGTACTGGAGGTTCAAAGGTATGGAGGTAGATGGAGAAGGTGTTTTTATGATCCTATGGATATAACAAATGTGTTGTGGAGGGCTGTGACAAAATATATATAGACTGAAAAAGGCTTGGACTTACCTCATCATCAGATGGTGGTGATGACTGATGATTACGGACTAGCTATGTCCATGGAAAGGAAAAAAATTCAGTGTGGGCTAGGTACCATATAGTGCCTGCTCGGTGGATTTCAGCTGTCTATTGTATTTTTGGATGATTCGGATTTGGAGAGAGAAGAAGGAGAAAGTGTTGGTGTGAGAGGAGAGAGAATGTTTCAATCCAAGCCGTTCAAAAGTGTATTGGACAGTCCGAATATACTGAACGAGTACCACGTGGGATATGCCCACCCGCACTGAAAAATTTCTCCCATGAAAAGGTCAAATATTGGACTCTTATAGTCTTTACTGGTATCAATTTTAGAAAGAGGACCATCCTAAACTTGAATTAGCCTAGATAGAGGGGGTGGTTTGGTTGAGCGAACATGAAAGAGTAAATAAATGTTTGTTTTTAATGAAATTGTATGTTTAAATTCTGTGAATTCTAAACGTCTCAATCCTTGTGCGGTTATAGAGAGGCTTGAGTCACCTTGCGACGGTACTGGGAGCAATAAAAATATTTTCCTATATTATTAAATATAATATCGGTCTATGTCGTTAATTGTGGAGTCTTTCTAATCATAGTGATAAATTATTTGCTTTTGGTGACAGCTGGTAAGCATACATGTGCTCCTGACCTTAGAAAGGCTCTGTTTCCAACAACCCCCACCGACTATGAACATAAGATCAATTTTTTAAGGGCAAATTTCACTCAAACCCCCTGAGGTATCTGACAAAGACAGACAGTACCCACCAGTTTTGAGAAATGACAGGGACCTCCCTTGTTTCACACTTTGGGTTTCTAATTCTTAAATTCAGTTGCCCTCCCTTAGTGACAGGGATGGAAAAGAATGAGGTCAGCAACATCTTCAATTGTTTTCCCCACTTTACCCTTTATTCCACATCAAAAGAGAAAAAAAAGAGAAATTTAATTATGACCCTTTAGAATTAAATGATTAGAAAAATAAAATATCCTCAC
Source organism: Rhododendron mucronatum var. ripense (assembly GCA_019656295.1). Lineage (NCBI taxonomy): Eukaryota > Viridiplantae > Streptophyta > Magnoliopsida > Ericales > Ericaceae > Rhododendron > Rhododendron mucronatum. The sequence continues at coordinate 2,245,020 of BPLT01000041.1, forward strand.
CCATCCAAACAGATTGAAATTTGGAAGACTTAATTTTTCAACCTACAGTTTATATATTAAAAAATATGATTAAAAAATTAATTGCTCCAAATTTCAATTCGTTTGAACCGATAGAAAGATTTTAGTTTTCTGATCATTTTATCCTAAATGGTCATAATTAATTTTGACTCTAGGATTCTCGTTGATTAGCCCTAAGAAAGTCGTACAACCAAATATCTTAAGACTAACTAACGAGAGTCCTTGAGTCAAAATTTAATTATGACCCTTTATAATTAAATGATCAGAAAAATAAAATCTTTCCATCCATTCAAACGGATTGAAATTCAGAACACTTAATTTATTTTCATTAAATTTGGTTAAGTGTTCCAAATTTCAATCCGTTTGAATGGGTGAGAAGATTTTATTTTTTTGATCATTTAATTTTAAAAGGTCATAATTAAATTTTTACTCTAAGGCTCTCGTTGGTTAGTCCTAAGAGATATTTGATTTAACGACTTTCTTAAGGCTAATCAACGAGAGCCCTATAGTCAAATTTAATTATGACCCTTTAGAATTAAATGATCAAAAAAATAAGATCTTCTCACCCATTCAAACGGATTGAAATTTGGAACACTTAATTTTAGAGAGAAGGCTGTGTGTGGTGGGAGAGAAGAACTTGTGTCAGTGTTCCAAATTTAAATTTTAATCCGTTTGGTGAACGAATAATTTCTCCCGGTAAAAGTCTGACACAAATTCAATTGGGCAAATTTTAATTGGTAGAAGGCACCACCTGTGTGTTGCCCCAAAGGCAACGAATAATTTCTCTAAACGAACTTTTGCACCATGTCCAATCTGTCTCAGACTCCTGCAAACCCACGTGAAGTATCTAAATTTTGCTGAGGGGCATAAAAGTAATTCCATGTTCATGGTTAGCTCCGTTTGGATTCCGTTCCTGACAAGGGAGGTCCCTGTCATTTCTCAAAACTGGGGGGTACTATCTGTCTTTGTTAGATACCTCAGGGGGTTTGAGTGAAATTTGCCCATTTTTAAAGTATATTTTGTTTTTCTTGAGTGTCTGAATCAATTTATGCGCATCTCAAATAATTTTGGGGTATAAATTTCACCGTCCACTTGCGAGATTCCTAATTAAAGCATAACAAATGCATGTATGGATTGACTCTAAAAAGCTGATAATATCTGACATGCTTCAAATCTGAGATCCTATAAGAGAGCAAATCTCAATTCATAGACCTTATTACTAGACCAACCCTTGGAAACAGGTTCTGTTTTCCAATCAACCCGATGGTAAGCGTTAATTTGTTCCTAGTTTTTCTCGAATTATCCCCAAATAAACAAACACTAATGATGGGAGAAAGCATAATTAAATGAAAGCAACGCTCAATCTCACTGTCCGTCTCGGTAATCAATAGTTTAGATTTTAAAAGAATCTTTCCTGAAAGAGTTATTTTAAATTTAAACCGTTCAAAATAGTTTTAGATAATGAATTTGAGCGTTACTGAATGTTATTGTCCCTAAGGGACAACAGCTCCCCAAGCCACGATAAACATGACATGGAGAACTGTCTTACGTATATGCATTTTGGGAAGTTTGAATGTGAAAATTCAGGAGGATTTTTATTTTTATTTTATATCTTTTCTCGTATATGGATTTATGGATATTGATAACATGATTTTGAAACACATTTCTCAAGGTAAAAAAAAACCTAATAGAGTGGACAGGAGATCATTTATTACAAGATAAATATGCTCTAATCATACATACGTATATGAGTATTCGATTAACGTGATTTTTATACAATTGAGGTTTCCGACAAACTCTACAAATCAAAGAACTGATGGTTTTATTAATTGTCCTAATCTTGCAGTCCATTAACAAACACACTTCAAAACTTTGCTCATGTACTGTATTTTGATTTGAACAGCTCAAATAATTCAATCATCAACCAAAAAAAAAAAAATCATCGGAGAATATTTTTTCTGGCCGAGTGGGATGAGACAAGAACCAAAGGATTTGTCCCCAAGAAACCATCAGTAAAGATACAAGTACAGCAAATGATGCACAAAAGCTGTGCACAGATCGTTTTTGCGTTCATTTTAGGTTCCGTAAAGATGATCGGAGCTGCTCAATTTGTTCAGAATACTTCGTGTAGGGTTCCTGTAAAATTATACCTCAATCTGATATCAAGAAGGATGTTTACGAATCTTCCAACTTTATTTCAAAATTTAGCCTATATTTTGAAGTAAAGTTGGATGATTCGTAAATGCACTTCTTGATAACGGATTGAGGTGAGTTTTTATAGGGACCCTAAACGAAGTATTTTTAATAAAATGAGCGGCTCCAATCATCTTTGTAAAACCCAAGACGGGCGCAAGCGATCTGTGCGCGGCTGTTGTGCATCATTTGTTGTACCTGTAGCGTTTGTCAAAAAATTGAATCTTATGAGGGCCAAACGTTCCAAACCTTAGAATCATTGGAAATTTGTTTGGTCGTTAACTTCATGACCCCGAGATTAGTGAAGGTGTGCACAAGCTTGCTTGCCCAAACACCCGGTTATCAGAAAAATATTCTTTTTGGTTGGCTGGAGGTTGGGAATTTCAGACCAGTTGGTAAGAAATGAACATGAGTAAGACAAGTCTCGCAGTTGCGAAGTACTAGTACTTTACGGCTTTCTTTTTTTTTTTTTTTTTTGAGTCTTTATTTAATTTTTTTTGCATTTGTTAATTTTGGTTGAAATTTTTGTGAATTATTGATTTATCTCCTTGAGAGGAATTGAAAAGGTAAAAAACTATGATCCGAACTTATAATTTTTTAAATAAAGACAAAAAAATATTTTTTTCGGCTTATTTTTTCTTCATCCCAAAAAATCCAAACTTTTTAGCTTTTTTTTTTTTCTTTAATTGATTTTCACACAGGATTTATGTATTTCTTGTCCAATACAAAAAGAGGTAGATAATATAAAGAAGTATAGGAGCCATTCCGTCAAGGACATTCAATAAAATTGAAACGATCCAGTGATACGAGCCAAGTTTTCCAAGAGTAGGACAGATGAACTTTTTCCTTTTCACTGAGACAGCGACAATTGACATCCTTTTTTGTGGGGGCTTTCAATTGACAACTGGGAAATGTCCTTTGACAAGCCAAGCAAATGAAGCAATTCAATCACAAGTAGGGCTAGCAATGGGATGGGTCGAGACCGGGTTTATGGTACTATGCCCTTGTTCTGTTTTTAACTCCTCAGAATGAGGACGGACCGGAATAATCAGAAAGATAAACTGGTCGGGAAATTGTCGGGTCAAAAAAATAAAAAAAAACACTTTCAACACTAACAAACAAAAAAGAAAGTTTAAACCATAACAAAGACTAAGAAATACAAGTAAAGTTTAAACTATCTTGACTTCGTTTTGGATTTCCTGGAAATTTGTTTCCTTGTTGGTTTAGGACCTGGGGTGCAAGAAAATTCATTTGGGCAAGTATTGGCTTTAAGAAGGATTATGTGGCTTTCATGCATAAAGGTTTGGACTTCTTGAGTTAATCCCTCTGAGATGTAGAACGTAAATGGTTCTCTCTGCGATCTTCGTCATCAACATCTAGTTGTCCTCTCTATGATGAGTTTTGTAAGTCGTCGGCAATTTAGAAGATTATCTGTTTTGACATACTTATGTATATGTTTTTATCATTTTATATGTATTTATGTACGTACTAAAAATTTTATTTGCAGCTTTAGACCTGTATGAGAGCATAAATATATAATATTATTTGGTCGTTAATACTCACGAACGAGTTCGACCCAAACCTAGGCAAGCTCGGTTCGAGTTCAGCTCGTCATAATTTTCATTAAGTTCGGCTCGAGCTCAAATTCGCTAAAAAAATTAAATGAACGAATCTGAACATTCTAATATTCGGCTCAATTCGGTTAATTTACGCCCCTAAACCCACTTCACCTTTTAAAATCTTTCCCTCTTCTGTTTGGTCTTTTTTTTGGAGTTTTTGTGGTCATATGATGAGACACCTTAACCCCTTTACAAGTTGCACTCTCAATTATTGTTTCTTTCTGGGTTTGTTTTCTTCTGCTCGTAGTTTCTGAAGAAAAGGAATTGTCCATAGAGTTCATAGCCATGTGATTGATCAGTAGCATCTACCATGTGATTCAGTTGCATCTCTGACCACTGTTTTCAATAATTTTTATTTATTTATCTTTTTCCACTTATTATTATCAAAATTCTTCCTCAAAATTCCCAAACGAACAAAGTCCTCGAGTTTGATGTTTTTGGCCTTTTGCCTTGGATTTGATTCTTCTTGAGTAGGTTAAGGTCGAGATGTTCGTAATTGATGGAGTTGTACTCTTGTTTCTTTCTTTTTTCACTTTAGGGCCCATTTGAGAAGCCTAATTATTTTTGGGAATTGATTTTGCCACTCCACTTTTTATTAATGTCACTCCGCCAAAATACAAAGATTAAAAGGATAAGGGCAATTGAAAAATAAAATTAATTACATTACAAGACTACCCGAGACCCAATCGTTGACCAGAAGCCAACAAAAACCCTAACAACCCTTTAAAGTGCTGCCTCAAAACCTGCCAAACCCTAACAGCCGCCAACAAACAGAAATGCACCAAAGTCGCCGGGAGAGCTCGGGGAATCAGCCCCTATTGTTGCTCCAGAGCGGCAAAAATACACAACCACTGTTAAACAAACCGTTTGCTGCCACCCAGCCCTTGCCGTGAAACCCCAACACCATGGACATATCTTTGTGTATATTCTGTATTATTGTTCGTTATAACCAACGATTTGCTCTGGTACTACTAAACACTCCAACCTTGATAAGTACCATTGCCAAAAAATTTGGGACTTCAACTTCCTTTGATTGTCCAAAATTGTCTTTCCTAGGTTAGAACTTTGAACATGCAATTTTCGTAATTAAAATGATTTACAATGTTAGGTGCAAGAATCGTAAATCATTGCTTATGAATTGATGATTGGTTTAGATTACAGTCAGTTGTTGAACTGATCAAGGCTTCCATGAACAATATTTGGCTATGAAAAGTTCCCTTTCCAAGTACTTCTGCATTGCTATCTATGACTACTGCAAGCTGTACTGATGTTATGCACCTTCAGCATCTGTAAATAGACTACGCATTGTGTTGTCCATATGTAAATCAACTAATGTTTTTGCTACTTTGACCAATCTATCTAATACATCTTCCTACCTATTTCCATACTCTTCTATTGCACACCAAACAAAGGAGACAAACTCAACACAACATCACCATCAGGGCATCCAAAAGAACCAAATCCAACTAAGAAATCCAGGCTCAACTGAGACCAAACAGACTTCCATGAAAAAATATTTTGTTGTGTAGGATTTCCCTTTTGAGTGCTTTCAAGCCATCTATCTATCTAGAACTTGATGGGCGCTATGACAGTGAAAGGATTTATGCCTGGTTTTATGCGCCTTTACATGCTAGCGTATTGGAGAACCAAATAGCTAATTTATGCACAGGTTTGGCAAAATTGCTGTGTTCATTCCAGCACTACTAGCGCAGGTTCAGTTTGAGAAGATATGGCCATCTTGTTAAATGCATGAACCACTACTCCACCACACTGTGTGCAATTGGTGTGTAGGTTAATTGTTCTTCTTGTTTAAACTCTACAGTTAATACCATCAAAATACTACCCCAAATCATAAAATGTTCTCTTCAACGGACATAACATTCGTGCCTTGCACGAGAGAGAACCTAGTCCATTTAAAGATATGGCTTAGTTCTTTTAATTTGGTGCATCAAATTCAAAAGATTACAGTCAACGCAGAAAATTTAATTATTATACTCCGTATATACATACGCAATACTCCAAATCTTGAGTTGGGTGGCCAGTCGAGTTGAATTCTCAAACGTTGACCCATATCACTTGTCTGACGCCCTCCCTATAATGATTATACGGATTCTTTTTTTGGGTTCGGCGGTCAAGGGTGTTCGGGTTAGTTTGGGTCGACTTAGGCTCTGTTTTCACTAACAAAAAAATACTAAAAATTTAACGCATTTTACCATATCTTTTTCACTAACAAAAAAATATTAAAAATTTAACGCATTTTACCAAATGGTTTCTCCACTAACAAATAAAAAAGTTTTTACCAACTCAACAACTTTTTCACTCACATATCCTGCAAATACTTTTTCACTAACAGAAACAACTTGAAATTTTTCAACTTCTTATTCAATACCCGAAACACCTAACGACTTTTCAACCATAAATAAAAATCTATAAATTTTTCACTACAGGAAACACCCCCTAAGTGCATACCTCGATTATTCTCCGATTCGATCCGATCAAAGGTAGACCATCCGTACAGAGACTGAGAGAGATTCACAAGAAATTTACGTTTTGCGGCATAATCCCAAGATGTTGCCAAGTAGTATATATTCAAAAAAAAAAAAAAAAAAATTCAACTCCAGTTCATATGTATATGAAAAATTGAGTGTAATTGAGTAATTTTTATAGTCTGATTATGTCAAATGATAAAGTTGAAGTGTCCACGACTGTCTATATTTTAAATTTGACGTGGTCCAGTGACGATTAGAAAAATATAAAAACGCTGTTGACAGGCACGTGGAGACAGGGAAGGTGCCAATCTGTTGGCAGTTTTAAAATGTATTTTAAGAGCTTCTTTAAAATATCAACTCATACGGGTTATCGTTAAAAGCTCGTTCAATATATGTCCCTATATAGCGGATCAATATATATATATATATATATATATATATATATATATATATATATATGTCCCTATTTATGACATGACAAAAACTTGAATGAATCGATCAAGTTCTTACCGATATGCATGCGAATAAGTTGATTTTCTATAAAAATTCTTAAAAATATGTTTTAAATAAATTGAACAATTTCGATCATTTGTGTGAGACTCGAAAATGTTTTTTTCAATTTTTATTCTAGAAAAACCGGCCTCATAATATGAAAAGTGGAAAATCAAAAGGCCAAACCCGCCAAATGATCAACAATGTGTGGAAGTCAAGAATATGCGAATATTAAAGGCCCGAAAATTATGGCCGACGTCTGAAGATAAAGATTGCCAATATAAAGACAGCGCGGCTACAGGTACATACAATCATTTACATAAAGTGCGTACATACGGATTTTTGAACCCGTCTTGGGTCTTATAAAAAGATCTGAGCCATTCATTTTGTTCAAAATAGTTTGTTTACGGTCCTAGTAAAAATTAAACTCAACCCGATATCGATAAAGACGTTCACAAAATATTCAACTTTGCTTTAGAATTCAGATTTGGAATTATCATTTTATCCTTTTTCATGAGAGGTCAATGAGTTGAAGATTTTTTCAGTGCCCTGACTCGTCACTGTTTTCCTAGAATCAGTTGTTCGGGTCAATTTACGGTGTTTTTGACTAATTTTCTGATTTTAAGGGATGACGGACATACACACCTTAATAAAAACAATCATTCTATAACTACAAACATTTGCATAAACTTACTCACATTCACATTGGGCCCACACACACTACACCTCTAGTGTGTGTGGGACCCGCCAAAAGATATGAGCGTGTGTGTAAAGTGTTTGTGTGAGTGTGTGTGGTTATATTATTATTGTAATAAGAATTCGTATTATAAGCAGTAATTCTGTTCACAGAAACTTTTTTTGCACAGATCATGCACAGATTTGTGTGTGGAGCTCACTTCGGATCCCATACAAATGATTTGAGTCATTCATTAAATGTAAAATATTTTTTCAAGGGTTTCTGCGCAAAATCAGCTCAATACTATACCTGTAGATGCACGATTTAATCATCTATCTTTTAATTATCTTGAAATCCAAATGAAAAGTTAGATGAATAAATCGAGCATCTATAAGTATCGGATTGAGCTGATTTTTTGCGGGAGCCATTGAAAAAATATTTTATATTTAATAAACGGCTTGAATAATTTGTGTGGGACCCGTAGTGAACGCCACAACAAATCTGTGTACAAAATCTGTGCATTTTTGCCGTGTGTAGCATTACTGTATTATAAGTGCCGTGGGTCATATACTTCAACATTTTTGTGCGAACAATATTGGTCAAAATTAGACGGTATTTATATGCGTGGGATAATTTAGAAATTGTGACTAAACCCACAGGTGTCATGAATAGCTCATGCTAGCTAGCTGCTGAAGTAATCTCCTTGATTAGGTTACCAACTTTTTAATAAAATCCACGATTCCTGACTAACTAAAGATTATTTTTTCTTAAGCAAGGTTAGAATTTAGAAACATAATTTTCAAACACTCCCGACGAAAAAATTACATTCAGAGCTGATTATTGCACGAGAATTCGATCACATGCATCGGATCGGATGACTCCAAGCACAGTTGAGTTCAAAAGTTGTGGCTTAATTGGTTGAGAGTTTAGTTTAATTTAGTTTTGGTAGTGAGTGGAGAGAGAAATATGGTAATGATTGGAGAGAGATAGAGAGAGATGAGAAAGTAATCATTGAAGAAATTGGGTAATGATTGGAATACAAAACAAAATTCACAACCGAACATAGATGGCCTACAGAAAGGTTAATGGTACAGATTTTAGCGTGTACAAAATTCATCTGGGCCTATTTCGGGTACAAAAATAAAAGATCGGAGCCGCTCATTTTATTTAAAATACTTTGTTTACAGTCTCCACAGAAAATAAACTCAATCGCGTATTGTTTAGGTCTACAAAACATTCTATTTTGTCCCAGAATTCGAGCTTTTATTCTGGGACAAAATGAGATGTTTCGTAGACCCTCTAAACAATAAAGGATTGAACTTATTTTTTGTATGGATCGTAAACAAAGTATAAGTGATAACGATAAATTTTTGGGACGCGAAACGGGCCCAAATAAGATTTGTACAAGCTGGTATAAATTAAGTATCTGTACCATTAGCACCTCGATCTGTATGGCCTATGGGAAGCGTAAAGAAATTAACAGAAGGCAATCATGCATACAAATCTCTTCTTTTGTTTTTGTCATGGATGGCGAATTACGAGGAGTCCTCCAAATAGAATAATACTAGTACTAGGATTAAAAATAAATATAGAAATTTTGCACGATTGTTAATTTTAGTGTCCTATGATTAGTTGAGGTGCACGTAACTAGTTAGTCAGATATCGGATTATATATAATTATAATTTGGAGCATGACTCACTTTGATGAGGATCAAGCTATTTGGGCAATAAACAAGATCATGGGCATTCGTTACATGAGTGATGAGAAGGACGTTATTCGAATAATTGCGATTATGCAAGCCGAAGATGAGGAAAGGGCAAAAGATCATGCTTCTCAACACGTTGATTGACTCTTAGGTGTCTCTTTGGGTGTTGTCACTACTACAAAATGGTATAAAGATCACGGTCCAAAAACTAAGAAGATCTCAATTTTTGAAAAAGCGTAATAAAATGTTATAGACTATAGTTTTAATCTCAATTATATGAAAAAACTGAGATGGAAAGATTTTTTTAATCCCAGTAATTTAAAAAGTGAGATTGTAACTTAAAGAATAGATCTCATTTTCGAAAAACTGAGATAATTTATGAAAGAATATATCTCGTTTTGGAAAAAACTGAGATGCAAGGATTTTTTAATCTCACTAATATAAAAGTGAGATTATAAGTTAAAGAATAGATCTCGTTTTCGAAAAACTGAGATTGTATATGAAAGAATATATCTCATTTAGGAAAAACTGAAATAAAAAGAACCTTTAATCTCAGTTATCTAAAAACTGAGATCATAAGTTAGAGAATACATCACATTTTTTTTATTTGGATTGCGATAAAAACTCTTGTATACGAAAAGTTGAAGACCGCTTACCCCTTAATAGACTCTGCGCGCGATACAACTAAATAAATGTCACGATCGACTTCCAAAATTCCGTCCTCTAATCTCATTTGTCTCACTCACTCTCAACCATTCTACGAAAAAGATTTCGTCGCCAAATGGGGCACATTCAACAATGAAAATATATTTCGTTGCTTAATTGGTACGTTTGATGACAAAATTTATGAAAGTTGCGTTTTGTCACCAAATGTATTTTGAGTATAACTCTAGACTCATAATTCGGACTGAAATAATTCAAATTGGGTTTGAACAATAACACAAAGGGCTACAACTTTCATGTTTATCAAAATTGCTAATTTTAATATTTAAAGGTTCAAAATGACATTCGAAATATATTTTAATCATAAACGCATAAGTTATATATTAAATATTTCAATGATGTATTGAAAAGTGTGTGTGGTGCAGTTAGTTGAAACTTCTATACAAAAACTCAAGAGACTTGGGTTCAAAACCCCACAAGAGAAATAAAGTGGGATTTTTTCCCTTAAGAAATCACCACTTTTAACCTTGGTTTTTCCTAAAATTGAGATTATTTCTCTCTAAACAACCACAGTTTTATAATAAAACTGAGATGTAAAATTGTTAAAGGTCATGGTTTTGTCATTTTTAATCACAATTTTTACTTTTTAGTTACGGTTTTAATGAGTTTCAATCACAGTTTTTATCACGTGGTTAAAAGATATGGATTTTTAGTTACACCTTGATAGACCACGGTTTTGAATGCGAGATTAAAAGTGAAAGATCACACCAAATGACCGAGATCTTTATCTATTTTTGTAGTAGTGTGTTTGTTTTGTTAGGCTTTGGGTGGGGTGTTTCTTTTCGGGATCTTTGGATGTGTATCTCTTTAGGGTGTTATTTTGGGTTTTAGGCGTCAGTGTCTATTTGGGCTCTGTCATTGTTGGCTTCTTGCCAACTTTGGTTTGTTATTTTCTCCCTTTGGGTCCTTCTTGGCATATGATATATTTATGAAGGTTGTTGTTTTCCCATGTGGTTTTTTCTCTTTTTTCGGCTTGATGCTGCTTAGAGTCCTTTTAGTCTTTTTAATTTGTTTCCAGAGATTAATAAATTTTGAAGCCTTTCAAAAAAGAAATTTTTTTTTTTTTGGAGCGATCATGAGCCTAATATAATCTTCTTTTTTCCAGTAAAGGTACCTTTATCATTATAAAGCCCAAATACATGTACAAATAGTACAACGAATGAAAACACAAATCCACACCTAGCAGGTCATGCAAGACCAAGCCAGAGAGTAAAACAACCTAAGTAAAAGGCACAAGAGCCATCAAACAACACTACACTAACAACAAAACATATGAACAAAAGGAAACACTAGAGAATACTCCATTCCCTGCATATGTCCTCGTTTCCTTGAGAAGAATCAAACATCCTCCAAGACAACAAAGTATCACGAATGGAATTACAAACTATAGTAGCAAGAGATCTAGGGTCCAACCTTTTGTGTTGAAATATTCTAGCATTGCGTTCTCGCCAAATACAGTAAATTGCAGCAGCAAGGGAAAGTTTTAGAATACACTTCCTCATCCCCCTTAGAATGCAGATTAAACCACTCCTTCTCATCATCCCTTCTCATTGGAGTCCTGCCCACATGATTTTGCCTTAAAACTTCAGTCCAAACAGCACTAAAATAACAACATTTAAAGAAAAGATGATTGTAGGACTCCACGGAATCAAAATCACACAAAACACAAGAATCATGACAAATCTAACAGGGCCACAAACAATATTTGACGGGAATCTAGTAATTAATATGGTCGTCGTTATCACAAGCACCACCATCGTCCATCAAACTTAATGAAATTCAGTGCTAATTTTCTATAAAATTCACTACATTTGAGCAGATAGCATATATGCTAATGTATGAATTCAATGCATTATATTTATGCATGTATATACTAATGTGTTCGTTTTTACATGTACGAGAGCGTATGTGTGAGTGTAAAAGTGTCTTTACATAACATCCAAACCTACTAAATTCAAGAGATCAACGCGAGCTAGTGCAAGAGGATTGAGAGCGAGAATGGAATATTGTCCACCGATATTGTAGCCTTTTGATTATGCATTCCTTGTAATGCTTGGGGGCAAGAACATGCATGTTGTGTCATGGCCTAACCCGGTAAAGAGCACATGTTGTGTCTTGTTCCGTATAGTCCGGTGACATGTCATGCATGTCTTGCATTGCCTAGTCCGGTGACAAGGACGTGTCTTGTACTCATTTTCTTATGAAATTTTCTAGTCCCCATTTAAGGGAATAGATAACGACTGATCAGGTGGGTTCCACTAGTAAGATATTCAATCGACACCCAAAGGCCAAAGCACAGGTTAGTCCAATCCACGTGCCTTTGAAGTTTAGTAGTTTTACCGTTGGAATTGGATCCTCTCCCGTCTATGTTTTAGACGGAAAGAGACAGTTCTAATTAACGGTTTAGATGTATTTTTACCCTTTTAAATATTGGTAAGAGTGTATCCTTTATGAAAAAAATCAAATGTTTGTACCTCTCTCTGTTCCTAATCAGATGTTTTCAACAAATCACTTATGTTAAAACTCTAAGAAAATTTAAGTCTAAGAAAGTCACCTACCTCTGTTCCTATGTTCCTATTCAGATGTTTTCAACAAATCACTTACGTTAAAACTCTAAGAAAATTAATGGTTTGGATGTATTTTTACACTTTTACATATTGATAAGAGTACATCCTTTATGAAAAAATCAAATATTTAATTTGTACCTCTGTTCCTATTCAGATGTTTTCAACAAATCACTTCTGGTAAAACTCTAAGAAAAATTTAAGTCTATAGTACGGTAACAAAACTTTTCCTGCAAATTTTTTTTAGGCATAAAAATACGTTCATATACAATTTTACAATAAATTTTTCCGTATCAATTTAAAGATATCGTTTAGTTCTTTTAATTTGGTGCGTCAAATTCAAAAGATCACAGTCAACGCAGAAATTTAAAGTATATATACGTCGCGATCGTGCAAGGAAAATTAAGTTTACTCGTGAGTTATTTGAGCCCACACATGTGCAGTACCACAAATCTTGACTTGTGCGGCCAGTCGAGTTGAATTCTCAAATATTAGCAAAAGAAAAATCTCAAAATGTTGACCCATATCACTTGTGTGACGCTTCCCTATAACAAATATACGAATTCTTTTTTGGGTTCCACGTAGAGGTGTCAATTTTAATCCTTATTTTTTAACCCGTTCAAATCCTTCCATTTATAATCCAACCTTATCCATCCATATTGTATTATGGGTTGAACCCATATTTACACGGATTTAAATGAGTTAAAAATGGGTTCAATATGAAATAGAATTAAAAGACTTTCCCTTCACAAGAGTGAATTACTGTAGCTGAAAATCAACCTTCTTGGCCCCTCCTCCTGTAGCAGACAAAACGATTTTTCGATCAAATTCATCCCCATCCTCCCCCCCCCCCCTCTTCTCTCTCTCCAGTCTCCAAAACGAGTCCTGCTATAAGGACCGACAGGTCCTGTAGGGAAATTGTACCGACAAACATGCTGGACCATCTCCGGCCACCAACAGCCGATTCCAGCCGTCCAAAAATTTTAAAAACAAAACGAGGGGGCCTATGCGGGAATCAATAACATCCGATGTGTGTATGGTACTTGATCCAAACACACTATTTTCGCATATACACGTAAAAAATAGGGTGTTTGGATCAAACACATCGGATGCCATTGATTCCCGTGGCCTCCTCATTTTTTTTTATAGAATTTTTAGACAGCTCGAATCGGATGTCCGGTGGTCGGAAACGACTCGACGTGGCCGCCGGTACAATTTTCCTACGGGACCCATCGGTTCATATAGCTTTTCTTCTCCAAAACCATCAGTCCACTGTTCTTTCTCTCACTCTCCTAGATTTGGATATAAAAAAAAACAAGATTGGTATACATCCACTGTTCTCTTTCTCCCACGGCTTAGATGTCTCTCTCACTAGAATGGTGGTGGCTTCAGCCGATACAACGAAGACTAAAACCGTACAGTCAGTGGAGTCAGCCTTCAAGACGAGTCTCCATTGCGATATCTGACTTCTCATCGAAATTATGTTACTATTTGGATATAGAAAAAAACTGATTCTTCAAGTTTTTTTAGAATACTTCTTTTGAGGGCCTACTGGGTTTGGATTAAAAAGTTAAACTTTTTTGTTTCTCTTTATTCAATTTTTTTTTGTATTAGTTTGTTTTGCGTTAAATTTTTGTGACTTATAAATTCATCTAGTCCAAAGGAATCGGAAAAGTAAAAAAATTTGATCGAAACTCATGTATTTTTGATAAAGACAAAAAGAAGTAAAAAAGACAATTATTTTGACTTATTTTTGTCTTTTTAAAAAATAATGAATTTCGATCAATTTTTATTTATTTTTTCGATTCCTCTCGATGAGATGAATCAACAAGTCACACAAGTTTGACGCAAAATGAACAAATGAAAAAAAAAAAAAATCGACCCAAAAAGAACAAATTCATTATTTTTCGATCAAAATAATGAATTTCAACCATAGCAATACCTGACCAACGAGTTCATTCGACGGTTTTATGAAAAATAAAATAAAATTGAGGTCTTGGTTATATTTGAAAAAAGATAGAAAGAAAGGAAATGGGTCGGGTGGGGTTGGATATGAACTGACCCATATTTAACCTGACTCATATTCAACACGCCAACTATTGACCCATATTTATCAACCCACAACCCGTTTCAACCCGTTCATTTGCCACCTCTAGTTCGACGGTTAGGGGTGCTCGGGCCCGGGACTAGTTGGGATCAACTTATATATATCTCGATTATTTTCTTCTCTAGTTTAGTTAAAGGCAAGCCATGCATCTATGCCAAGATTAGGAGATTCACAAGAAATTTATCTCTTGCGGTCTGATCCCAAGAGGTTGCCAAATAATACATTCATATAAAATATCAGCTTGATTAGATGTGGATAGGTAATAGGTATATGAAAATTTGAATATTAATTTATAAATTTGACAGTCTGATTATATCAAATTTTTTATTGTGTCCACGATGGTCTATATTTTAAATTTGTCTATATTTTAAAAAGATGACCCATCTCTCTCTAATCAACAATGTGTTGGCAAGTTAATTGGAAGCGTGGAAGTCAAGAAATTACGAATATTAAAGGCCCTAAAGTTATGGCCGACGTCTGAACTCTGAAGATATGATAGCCCAATATTAAAATATATCGGCCGGGTTCGAGTTGTGATATTTTCAGTGCCTTGACCCCGTCATGCCAACTTATTCGTACTTCGACTAATTTTGGAGACCAATTTCATCATCTACTGGTAGAAGTGTCCCAATTCCATCATCTACTGGTAGAAGTGTCCCAATTCCACCGTCTACTAGTAGGAGTCTCATTTAAAGTCAGAGCAAAACTCAATAGGACCAATCCAAAAAGAGTTGATAGCACAAAGGTTAGCCTATTGGTTAAAGGATTGGCCAGGTAATTAAGACATGAGATTTAGGATTTACGCCTTAGCATGTGTTATCAACTCCTTTTATGATTAGTTCATAGGGAATTTTGCTTCGATTTTGAATGGACTCCCCGCAAGTGCATGGGCGATAGGGATTGGGTCTCCAAAATTAATCGAGGTATGCGTATATAAGCTGACCCGAACATTTGAATTATTCAAAAAAGTGTTGATAGCACCCGATCACTCCAGCACATTGTGCTATAGGTTTCTCTACCATCATGTATATATGTGGAGTTTAATAAACCTAAATATATAGAAACAATCTCAGATCAATATGTGGTGACGAAGAGACCTGAAACACAGAAAGCATATATGTGGCACTAGATAAATTTATGTGTTTCATAATGTGGGCCACATCATACATATTACCTTTTGACAATTAATCCATATATATCTCCTTGATTTCATCACCCTTTTCCAGTCTATTTATTTAATCAAAAAGTTGGTATCATAGTCAAGGAGATTACTTCAGCCGAATGAGCTATTAACACCTGTGTGTTTAGTCACAATTTCTTTTCTTTCTTTTTTTTCTTTTTTTTTATCATCACATTTTCTAATTATCCTATGCATATAGATAATAATACTATCTGTTTTTTTGACCCACATTGTTTGCACAAAAATGTTGAAGTATATGACCCATGGAACTTGTAATACGGATTCTTATGAAGGTGCATACGGCATCCCCTTAAAATCATACAAATTCATACTAACATTTTGAATGAAAATTCAAATAGATCGTGCGCCCACCGCATGCATCCGGTTATATAAGCATCCGGTCAGCTAACATGTGTATAAAAATTCATCACGTTAGATGAAAATTGATCATAATATCAACACAAACAATCATAATCTAAAGGATGTGACGAGCTCAAGGTTAAAAGGTTTATAAATTTAAGGTGGATTAATCAACGAGCCGTTGCATCGTTTTGTAATAGAATTGTGAAATCTCATTACTTGCTTTGTATAGTTTGCCATTGTTGTAGGCTTGCAGCTTAAACCTATATTACTTTTTGTCACAATAATACGGCCGTTAGCATGTTAGTGGTTATAATAAATTATTGACATACTGTTGTATCAATTCGAATCTCAAATATCTGCCATGGACACTGAAGTCACCTCCATCATGACCACTTGAGCGCCCCAGGGCCGTTAATTAAGGGAGTTAATTAATTTGCCCGGCCATATTTATTTTCAACTTTTAATGTTTGTTTATGGAGAGAATGTTGGGAAGTCTCTTTAATTTGTATAAAACTTTTACCTACACCTCATGTGGTAATAATAACATAAACAAGTAAGTAGTAACTAGTCCTAAGAAATTTGAGGAGAAAAGTCCAGACAAAGATTTTTTTTAAAAGCGTTGCTTTATTGAGAAAAAAAAAATACTAAAATCTAGGTTTCCTAACTAACCATTATTTTTTCTTAAGCACATATAAATTCAAGAGATCAACATGAGAGTAATGCAAGGATTGAGAGCGAGAATGAAACGTCCACCAATGTTGTAGCCTTTTGATTATACATTCCTTGTAATGCCCAGTGATCACAAGGACATGTGTCATGGCCGAGTGATTTTTAAGTGCTGAGCGGTTATATCCTACGTGGTACTCGCTCGATCGGTGCATCCAAGCCGTCCGATACACTTTCGAACGACTCGAATTGAAATCCTCTCTCTCCTCTCATCCCAACACTTTCTCTCTCTAAATCTGAGACGTTCAAACACGTAATGGACGGCTCGGAAGCTCGAGCGGGCACCACATGGTACCCGCTCGACATTGAAAATTTTTCCGTCATGGCCTAATCCAGTGAAGAGCACATGTCGTGTCTTGCATGTCCCGCATAGTCTGGTGACATTTGGACCGTCCAAAAGTGCACAGCACGCCTGGGTTGCGTAATCTGATGACTAGGACGTGTCGTGTACTCATTTTCGTATGAAATTTCCTAGTCCCCTTTTAAGGGAATATAGATAACGACTGAGAGGTGCGTTCCACTAGTAGGAGTAAGACATTCAAATCGGCACCCAAAGGCCAAATTAAAGCACAGATTAGTCCAATCCACGTGCCTTTGAAGTTTACCACCAGGAGAGGTCCTCTCCCGTTCATGTTTTGGACCGGAGTTAATAGTTCTGATCAACGATTTGGATGCATTTTTACACTTTCACATAATTACATACTGGTAAGAGTATATTCTTATGAAAAAATCCGAACCATTAATGAATCTACCAATGAACGATCTCAATCTTGACTATCTCGTCAAGTTCAAGCCATTGGACTAGAGAGGAGCCGGACCCCTTTAACAACGGAAAACGTAGCCTTGGGGACTCTTGCTCCCAAGTCCAAACAGTCGCAACCAACTTCACAAACAAAATCTATATTTATTATCAACAGAATTTTCATGTATCAAACTTCGTTACGTGTCATTTTTGAATGATTTAGACCTGTTTTGTCTAGAAAATAGAAAGTTGAGATTGGGTTGTCCATTTTTTCGCCCACAAGTTATCTACTTATCTTTTACTTCGAGTTAATAAAATTCCTTTTGTCGAGTAAAAAAAAAAAGAAGAAGAAGATGTCATCGTATTTCAGATATATAGTTTTAGGAATTATAATGTCTTTTCATTTGGTAATGCTAATTTGTTCAATAATTGGGTGTTTAGAGCAAGTTTCAACTTATGTACACCTCGATCACATAATGTTCTTACAAAAAAAATATTAATCCCGGGCTCCTGAAATTAATGGCTCGTAAAATGTCTAGTGGCCAATAATAGTTTCACGGTGGAAGCCGAACCCGCGAGTTTAGAGGGAAAGTTCGTTAGTTGTAGCCATGTTCCCAGCCATTCTATCGACTGCTAATTAGGGATTCTAGATAACGCTATACAACGAGAATTTACCCACAAAGGATGATACGGCTTCCTTAGATTCACTCTTTTGGCCTTAAAAAAAGAAAACAAAAAAGATTCACTCATTTGAAATCCATCAACATATATGCTTAAGAAATGCACATCAATATTATCAGTTTTATGGATGAAAATTCTATTGGAATGACATTCTCTTGTTTTTTTAGAAAATGAAACATTGTTATAAACCACACAGAACAAACTATAAAGAAATTCACCGGTCCTAGAAAGAAAATAAATGAAAAACAAAATGCGAAGCAAAGTCGCAAAAAAAAAAAAAACAGCTCCGGTGTAAGAACCCGATCCGCTCGTTGAGGTTTTCAACGATGGAATGCCCAATCCCAGGACAAGGGGATCCTGTAGGGCAAGCTACCCTACAAGGCTGTAGGCGACTGATTGGCCGTCCATTTTGATGTCGATTGCTCAGATTTAATCCGAACTTCTATTGATTCGAGTCGTTTATTGATCCGAGTCATCTATGACCGAAATGGACGGCCGGATCAGCCGCCCTACATCCTTGTAACCCTACAGGATCCCCTCGTCTTGCACGACAAGATTTCCAAATTCCCAATCTCATGCTTTGGTTGGCAGAAGATATATGATAGACACATATGTGGTTGAATATTCTACTCTTGTGCTTCAATGATTTTCTTTGCAGGATGTAATCTTTTGACTCTGAAATTGTGTGTGGTCTCAAAGTATGCAAAGTCCAAAATGGCTGGGGGTGGGGACACTTGAGTAGTCAATGATGGTTTGCTACCATTTCTTTATGAGATGCACATATGGCCACATGCTAAGAAGACTATTTGGATCACCACTTGCAAGTTGTGATGTATGGTTTTTGACTCCAATCCCATCTTGTTTTGTTTTTTTTCCCCCTCTAATCTTACTAATAAAGTACTACTACAATCCAAAAAGAAAAATAAGAGTTTTTAGGTGGTGTTTTCACTGTTTTTTTGGGTTAATAAAAGTTGTGACAAATTTGCATGTTGTTCAAGCTAATTGAGAAGTTTAGCATCCCCCGGATTCGAGGCTGTTTTTTCCGAATGGAAAGATTGGGAAAAGGGGGGTGTGTTAGGTAAATTTACCCATTTGCCCTCCCCGCTTTGTTTCCCAAAACCCTATCTTCTGGTCCAACCCATAAATAGCCAAGTGGGCATATGACGTGTTGTCCGCATATGAATTTATTTTCGTCTACGTTGTACTCCCTCCGTCCTAATTTTTTTTATCCATTATTCCTTTTGTTTCTTTTGTCTCTATTGCCTATATCTTTCGATCTATAGTATTTTTCATTATTTCGACAACTTTGTATTATTGAACAAATTGAAATCTATCAAATAAGATCCATAATTTTTCAAGATCCATGTTAAAAGATATAGGTAATAGACATAAAAAAGACAAAAGAAATAATAGACAAACAAAACAAGACAGATGAAGTACTTTACAAAGGCAGGTTGGGAGGAAATATGGTGTACTCCAAGTCCGTTGTAATTTTAGTTGCTGATGTATTATTATATATACTATGAAGGGCAAAATGGTAATCGCAATAACTATTGGATTAATTGTTTACAAATTTAAAAAATGAGACCAAACATACTCATTCACAACTTACTCATTACTCATTAGTGTACACAACTTATTCATTAGTGTGAACAGCCCTTTTATTTTCCATCCAACCTAACAATAACAATGAAATACTCCTATCTATATATATCTTTTTCGATTGGATTTGCGTTATTTTCCTTATTATTTATATGCTTTTTCTATCAATCATTTCCTTTTCTCTAAAATAATTTGCCCCGTGAACTCAAAGTCTAAACAAAGCCCATGATTGTTTTGAACAACTATAACTAGCAAGCAAATGCACCAGGAATCAAATCTGGTACAGTCCAAATACCATTGTTGAATTAGATCCAATAATCTGTTTGATTCGAATAAAATATTCAAAACAAGAATGGATCATGTTATGATATATTTGATCCGATCCGCTTCTGATCCGATAATTGTACTTTTGTTGTGTTGGGGTGTAATTTGTTTAGATGTAATTTCAATGTTTCAAGTGATGGATTCTTGAGCTTGTATGGCCGTTGGATGCAAGATCCGACGGTTCGGAGGTGCGCAGCATGGTGCTGCATACACCACTACACAATACCATCCTCAAATTGGGATTTTGAATGGGTTAAATGACTCGGATATGTGATTGGATTATCGGAATGGATATCCGATTTTGAATGTGGGGATAGTCTTACACGGTTGTGCAAAAGTTGGATGTGGATCATTTTGAAAGTGGGTTGATTCGAATCCTAACAATTCAAACTTTAATCTGCTCCATTGACAAGCTTGCTTTCCTTTGAGAGAGAGATCGATGGGTCAAACTTGCCAAATGCAAGATTTTTTATTTTTTTTTCTTAACTACGAGTCTCTGTTTGTTGGTTGTTTTCGTAGACTATGAGGTCATTTGCTAGACTAGTTGTTAAGAACTCTATAATTGTAATTTTCCTAATGCTTTACATTTGTTTTTAGGGTGGTTTTGGGTTAAGAAGTTAGGATTTTTTTCTTTCTTTCTTTCTTTATTTTTTTTTGCAATTTTTTTTTTTTGCGTTAAATTTTTGTGACTTATTGATTCATCTCATCAAAATGAATTGGAAAAGTAAAAAAATTATGATCGAAACTCGTAATTTTTTGAATAACGACAAAATAAGTCAAAAAGATAGTCTTTTTGATTTATTTTTCAAAAAATTACGAGTTGACGAGACAGCCTTTCGATCATAATTTTTTTACTTTTCCGATTACTCTCGACGAGACAAATCAATAGTGACAAATATTTGACACAAAATTAACAAATAAAAAAATTAAATAAAAACAAAAAAAGAAGAAGTCATTTTGACTTATTAAGCCAAAACAAGCCTAACCTAAGCATTTGACCAATTTTCAATATCATCCTTGAATCAAATGAAACCAAGAGTTGACGAGTTGGATTTTATTGGCTTATCTGACAAAAAGAGCTAGTGGATAACTTCTCACTCATTATCGGATTAAAAAAAAATAACTTCTCACTCACTACACACTAAGGGATTGCCCCAGTGGTATGGGCGAATGACTAACTTTGGCTCCCCTTGGTCAAGGATTCGATTTCCCACCGGGTGAGAATCCTGATAGTAAGTGGGGGGGGGGGGGGGCGTGACTGGTGTGACCGCGCTAGTTCCCCCGAGATTTGGGTTGCCTAGTCGGATCCAATTGTGACTCAGCTGTAGAACTGTTCCTCGGTTATATAAAAATAAAAAAAAACTTCTCACTCATTATCAACTAAAACATTTATGTACCAGTTAAGTATTCTTCTCAACACCACATAGTGAGGAGATTCCACCACACTTAGGTTATTAGTCTTTAGCACCACATAATTTATTGCATGAGATGATGAGATTCCACCATATCTATGTCACTAAAATTAATCCTGAAAATTAGTGACAAAATCAAACACGGGATTGGTCTCACCATGGGATATCTCAACATTAATCCAGCATCAATCAAACAGGAAATTGTATAGGATTCGGGACAAAATTGATACCATGACAAATAGTCGGGGATTACTAATTCCAGAACTCCTAATTCTGTCTATTTTAAACCTTGAATCAAACGAAGCCAAAGTCCCACTGGCCACTGCATTCTTCGAGTATTAAAAAATTGGTTTTGAAGGTGACCAACTAAAGAGCCGATTCATTTTGGGCAATTGGCCCAAAGCCCAAGACCACCATCTCTTCAAACCCCAAATACAGGCCTTAGTCCTAATCCAATGCACTGATGGGCCAATTTGGCAAATAAAGCTGAATGGTTCTCTTTTTCTTTATTCAATTTTTTTAGCTTGTGCTAACTTTCTTACAATTTTTTATTTGCATTTGTTGATTTGGCATTAAATTTTTTTTTGAATTATTAATTCATCTCGAAAAGAGGAATCAACAAATTAAAAAATTATTTTCGATAAGGGGAATCAAAAAAATATGAAATTATTATTGAAACTCAAATAGTTTTGGTTAAAGCAAAAAAATATGACTTTTTGGCTTATTATTGTTTTTATTTTTTCAATTTTCATTCATCGAGACAAACAAATAATTAATGAAAATTTGTTGTAAAATTACCAAATGCAAAAAAAAAAAAACAAAACAAAACAAAACCATTGGGCTTATTTGCCAAATTCGCCTGATATTTCCTAATGCAAGCAGATATATTATCAAGTTGGCCCAGAGATAACAGCCCATTGAAATCGAAATAGAGCCCATAAACAGGAAAATTATTGGGTGCTCATCGTTTATTCCCATAAACACCGGAGGAACTGTACAGCGTTCAGTCTCGGCGTAAACGGAGGGCAGCGGCCGGAGGTCTTAATCTAATGGACTCCCTTCATCGCCACTCGGTATTTGTTCATGGGTTTCTTGTACATATTGTATATCTTTTTGCTATCTTCCACATTCTGGGTTTTTTTTTTTAAATTCTACAAATTCATTCTCACCTGTATTTTGAACGTGGGGATATATCCATGTTGTTGTGTGTAAGTATGTATGTATGCTTTTCTAGGTCTTAGTTGAAGATGGGAAAGTGAAAGAAGTTGAGGCAGAGGCAGTGATAATAGGGGGCATGGTGTTGGACATACATGCCACTCCTTCTGTACCTGCAAATCCAGGGACCACCACTCCTGGCAAGGTATGTGTGTAATCTCAGATCTTTTTAATACCCGCAATGTTTGTTTGGCGGATTGAATTGCTAGACTGTTGGATTTTGATGTTGGTATCCTATTAGTAAAGATTTTGATGTTGGTATCCTATTAGTAACTTGTGGTGAAAACAATGTATTGAAAACTTCAGAAAAATATGTTTTCGTACTTTGTTGTTGATTGAATGATGGATGTTAAGAGTTTCTGCGGATTCTTTCATTCAGTGATTGTCGAGTTGTTGTAGCCGGTCTAGGTAATGATGTGATTTTGCTGGTTTGCCACTTTACAGGACTCTCCTGAATCGTGGGGCTTCGAATACAGAACGATATTGACCCATATTATTGATTTTGATCCTTATCCGCCAATCCTCCTCATATCTCCGATGAGGTGTTTGATTTGATTCATTAAATGGCTTATGAAGACGCAACGAAGAACTTCAGCATCCATCACTTAGTATGCAATAGTTACTTTGATTGGTGATACTTACCTTGGTGTCTACAAGGGTTATGCAATTTTTTAAGTTTTCTTTTAGCATGCGAATCTCACGAAGTACTGATTGCACTCACTCTTTAGTGATCTACCACCTGTTACCCTTGAAAAGTTTGCGCAAGCAATTCTCATCTTGACTTCCAGACTAGTTCCCGATTTACTGTTCTTGGTGCATGAATCATACTGTTTTGAGAGTAAGGGTAGATAGCCTGATCTAGTGGAAGACTTCCTCATGAATAACTATGTTTTTTCTTTTGATTGTTTGGCTTCTTGAGACATTCAATGATTGTTTTTTTCGCTCTTTGGGACCAATTGAAGCAATTTGATGTCTTGGGAATGGTTGCTAACTTTATTTCTTGTCAGATGATTAATAAATTGCAGATTTGCAATCTTGCGAAAACTTTTGAGTTTTCTTTCAACCTATCAATATCTAGCATTGCCACTCTTCATTGTTTTAATCATCTACCACTAGTTTGTGCTTCTGCTATTAAATGTAGAATTCTTATACCTGAAGTGCCTACATATAATTTGGCTCATTATTCACTGTTTACTGGTTTCACAAATTTTATCGCATGGTGTAAAGGAGCTGTAGCTTCGCCTTCATTAAGTCTGTAACATGAGTAGTTTGAAAGTAAATAGGAAATATTTCTTTACAGATTTCTTTTTCCTGCATTATACCATGGAGTTCCTTTCTGCAGGTGAATTATATGCTAGGTGGTGTAGCGAGGAATGTTGCTGAGTGCATGTCAAAGCTCGGATCGAGGCTTCACTTGATAAGTGCTGTTGGACTTGACATGCCAGGTGATTAATTGCATATGGATTCCTCCTGGTTGGCTAGTGAGAAATGCATAGTCAATTTGCTGAAGGTAGAGCTCTAGGTTGCATAAAACCGAATCATAAGAATGACAGGTAATATATAGTCAATGGATATGACAATTTTGACTGCAGAATTCTTATTGGTCTCCAAATTCAATAGGCTGACAAATATGTAATGAAGTTTGTTTATTACAGATATCCTAGCGCTGAAAGTTGGATAAACTGTAATTTTTTTATTTAATGATGGCAAAATTTGTCCACTTATGCACATACTTTAGATATGTATGTAATCACTCTCTTTTGTATCTTTCATTAACGGTAGATCTAACTTTTCCATCTTATAATCTTTTGGCTCGGTAATAGTAGAACCATAAATACCATCTGACATGGTGATGGCCTTATGGGTATTTGATAATTGTGTTTGCCTGTCCTTCTTGTCAACCGGGTTTATGTCTGACTCTTGAAGTCTTCTTGTTAGACTTTGTGTTTTTCTTATTTTATAAAGCGCAATGTTGTTGCTGGTTTGTATAAGCGGGGGAAGGGTGGGGGGGGGGGGGCAAGTGAAACACGGAATTTACTAATCCTGTAACTGACAGGTGCTTTTCTTTTGAAACAGGAAATTTGCTGCTAGAGCACTGGAAATCTGCTGGACAGTCCTTGGAAGGTAGGAATTTTGATCTTTTGATTCCTTCATGTGTGATTATTACCATTCTTATGATAGTTTGGGGTTGTTTGGCTGATGCATGAATGTAGGTTTAGTCTATAATTCCCAGATTTGGATGAAGTGGATTAGTGGATGTATGTATCTCTAGTGTTGATGAAATATTCGTTTCGATTAGGAATTCAAAGGTGCCAAGAAATTAAGACTGCTGTTGTATCTAACATCTTTGATGTTAAAGGAGAGCTGGCTGCTGCAGTTGCTAGTGTGGAAGCAATTGTAAGTTTAACGCTAACGTAGTTGTTGGATTATGGTTTTACATGGATTGCAAACTTTTAGTATATATTTGCTGACACTTGGTT
Organism: Rhododendron mucronatum var. ripense; assembly: GCA_019656295.1. Classification (NCBI taxonomy): domain Eukaryota; kingdom Viridiplantae; phylum Streptophyta; class Magnoliopsida; order Ericales; family Ericaceae; genus Rhododendron; species Rhododendron mucronatum. The sequence continues at coordinate 2,270,332 of BPLT01000041.1, forward strand.
CCTGGCACAGGAAAAATTTCTTACACCAGAATGGATTCAAAAATTCAACTACAAAATAGGCTCTGCTCCAGTAGTGATGGTAGATGCAAACTTAAGTCCTCCCGCTTTGGAAGCATCTTGCAGAAGTACGTCTTTTGTACTTTGTCATCAAACCGTCTATCAATTTTGCCAGTTCGATCCATTTCAGATGAACGTCATGATTGATAATGTGCAAAGTGGGAAAAGCTTGTCATGTTTTTGCACTAATAATTAAATCATAGTTCTGAGGACCCTTATTTTGATTCTTAGTATGCTGGAATTCAACTATATTCATAAATGGGACAAAGGGAGAAAAGCATTTGCCTTTTGTCCTTGTTTTATTGTGTAGACATTTGGTCATGAACAAAATAACATAACATAGTTAAGTGAAGGAATGTTCGTTTAAGGCATATCTGCATATGCCATTGCGATTATAATCTATGTTGTTGAAAAGCTACAACTCGGATATGCAGGTTTGAAGAGCTGTGAAAACAGGAAACCAGTGTTCATTTGTCGGTGAAGAACAATAGTGTAAGGTGCTACATTGTTGGCAGTTGTGAAGTGCACCAATAGAATTCCCTCTTCTTCTTTTTTTCCAGACTTGAAGGTGTCTGTTCCCTCTTTCAAAGCACACCGATACAAGGACCCTGTATTATACTTGTGCTACTTAGTCACCAAACTACCAAAACCAAGCGGAAGCCTTGTGTCTCCATCTATTGGGGGTGGCTCTATGAATCCTTTTTCGCCATTCCTCTTTTTCAAAACCTATATGCCCAGTTACTTAGCCACCACATGGATCAAGTAATCTCTTTGTTTCTTCTATTAATTTTCTGTACGCTTGGGAATGGGTTCAACAGATATTGTCAATGACTCCGCTTCACAGTTCACACAAATCTTCTGTATATTTTTGTATCTTACATTACTGTAGTCTGACAATCTACTTTTTCTTCTCAGTGGCGGCAGAATTTGGTGTCCCTGTGTGGTTTGAGCCTGTGTCAGTTGTAAAATCCAAAAGAGTTGTTTCAGCTGCCAAGCATGTGAGTGCCATCCACACACAGTGCAAGCTGAATATTAAAACTATGCTATACTTGAGAAGATTTTGAGCTTGTCTTAGTTGTTTGAGCTCTAAATATTTGGCTGTGGATCTTGCCTCCTCTATTTACCTTGGCTTGTATTCAGCAAGGTTGGTTGAATTTAAACAAAAATGCAAATGTGGATTTGATCCAAACCCATTTGAAAGGATAGAGTATCAGGATTCATATTTGTTGCACTTAAACCAGTGGTTTATGTATTTACATCTTACAACAAAAGCTCTGACCTTTTTTGCTTCTGCTATCAATTTAATGGGTTTTACAGATTACTTTTGCTTCACCAAATGAAGATGAACTTATTGCCATGGCAAATGCTCTGTCTTCTGGAGATCTTTTTCGGCCAATTGAAAAGAATAATAAGACAATCAAGTTTTCAACACAATCTTTGTTCCACATGCTCAACCCAGCAATCTGGGTTTTATTGGAGAAAGGTATTAAAGTTGTGATCGTTACTCTCGGACCAGATGGGGTGTTCTTATGCTCAAAGGGAGTACCTAGATTTCTGAAAAATGGTTCAAAGAGAAGCAATCCTCATGGTTCCAACAGTGACTTGTATGTTTCAATAAATTCTAACTGTCCTCCGAATCGGTTTTGTAAGGCTCCAATGGTTGAGGGAAGCTCTAAAATGTTCGCTGTCCATTTTCCTGCACTTCCTGCATCAGTTGTAAGGCTTACGGGTGCTGGGGATTGCTTGGTTGGTGGGACCCTGGCTTCTATTTGTGCAGGTTTAGATATTGTGCAAAGCTTGGCTGTTGGTATTGCTTCAGCCAAAGCTGCTGTTGAGTCGGAGACCAATGCGCCTTCGGCTTTTAGTATGGCCAAAATAACAGGTATTCTGAAGTGACTCAATTGAATTGTCAAGTAATTGTGGATTGAAAAATTGAATGAAAGTTGGATTTGTGTGTCCACGTTCTTTTTATCATTCTTAATATTTTACGCCGGGTTGGGTGTTTGAATGGTGTAATTTGGGCGTGTACTTTCTCTTTTTCATTCTTTCTATTTTCAGTTGGGATGAGGTGATTGATTGCATTTGGTTTTAGGTTTCAGGGCATGTGCATATGACAGTCTTAGGGTTGGCTCATGTTACAAAACTAATCAAAATGATTTGATGCTTTCTGTCTTTTAGTCCGTAATTCGCTCCTCCTTCTCATCTCATTTAGAAGTGGCTTTACAAGTAACGGAAAAACGTTTGGTAGTGTTCGGTTGAGAGTTTAGTTTAGTTTAGTTTTGGTAGTGGGTGGAGAGAGAAATAGAGTAATGATTGAAAATAGGGGTAATGATTGGAGAGAAATAGAGAGAGATGAGAAAGAAATAATTGAAAAAATAGGGTAATGATTGGAGAAAGAAGTAGGGTAATGATTGGTTTCTAAAACTAAAATGAAAATGAAAAGGCAACCGAACAAAAAACCGTTTCACTTTGCATTCTATGGTGGTAGATTCAGACTGCCCCAAAATTATTTCTGCGTATACTGCTATGTTACACGGACTCGTGCGGGTGCAAGTTTGGGCGTCGGACCTTCCTAAACTTAAATCTTAGGATACGTGGATATGTGTCCCCAACTTGGGTACGGGTACGGGGACACGTCCTGAACTCTTGTTTGTATTATATATTGCATAATTTTCTCAAATTATGTATTGTTTACAAATGTATTTAAACAAGAAAGGGTTAAGAAAATTATGTTTTTGCTATTTCCCTATTTTCTGTCTATGTGAAATACTCGAATTATCACTTTTCTAGCTAAGATGATATTCCTTTTCTGTAAGTATCTTAACAAATAGAGGATCCTAGTATCCAAAAGGATACGGGTGCCGGACACATCGACACGGGTACTTGAGCCAAAATGAAGGATCCATGTAACATAGGCGTATAGTCCTATTTTGCCATTAGTATGATGAAAGAGGTAGAGTTTGCCAGCAAGGACGGAACCAGGATTTTACCTTAGCAGTGGCGAAATGTATACTAAAAAAATCTAGTAGTGGCGAGACTATATAAGTTGGGTATAATATTTTTTTTTACATATAATAATTGCATTTTCTAAAATTCTTGTCGTGGCGGTCGCCGCCACTAGACCCCCCCTGATCCCATCCTTGTTTGCCAGGATGACGGTACTCATATCTGGATTTATTAACTGAAGTCAGTTTTCTATGCAGGTGATTCTAAGTCTGTCTATTTTGCTTCCAAAATGTTGTCGTGTCAATCGATGCTGTGAATATTGGGAAATATAATCCGGGGTTGGTTTTACTGGTTGATCTGGTCCTGAGCGTATTTCTTCAAGACAAGATCCACTTCCAAGCACATTGGAAATCCAATTTTCTGTTGATATTGTGCATGTGATTGCCTCATTCCTGAGTTGAGGTTTCTACTCATAAGAGCACTGAAAGAATCCGTGTGTTCGACAATTTCTCGATGCGTGTATGTCATGTTTGGCACTCCTAAGTTCCTACTTGGTTTGGATCAGTTTATTTATTTGGAAAGGATCAAGTTGAGCTTAAAGGAGAGTTCCCTCCTGCACCCATTTTCAGGGCTTGACAGATTTGCAAAGTCCAGCTTCCTCTGTGAAGTTTTTTCGAGTTTCAGATGGAATCCCCTAATCAACTGTTCACCTCCAGGTAATGACCGTCGCAAGCCGTGGAATACCAGGATTGCCCTTTGTTCTTCCAATCATGTTCAATTTGATCCATGTACTTTTCTTGCCTTTTTTTTTTTTTGTAACATTTGTCTTATAATTTTAGTATGCAATTTGAATGGGTCTTCATATTAAGTGCCCTCAGGTTAAAAAAGCATGAACTCTCTTATATTTTCCTTGGCTTTCATGGAAATGTAGAAAGACAAATGGGTATTGAGGAGTTGATTATTTGTGTGTTTAGTGAAATTTTTAAAGATTTTGATCATAAGTATAATTTTTTACTTTTTAGATTCTTTTCACTGAGACAAATAAATAATCCACAAAAAGTTGACACAAAACTAACAAATGTGAATTTTCTTTTGAATAAAGATAAAAGAATAATCCAACTTCTTAGCAAGATATTGAGTTGTTTTCTGTGCATTTGGCTATTTTTTCCCATGCGTATATCCCAATGCATACGTGCCAGACAAAACTTGTAACTATCCTCTTCAAATTTGGGAGCTCAGAAGCCAAGCTTTTAGGTGTTTGTGTTGAAAGTTCTCTTACCTCAACAAGTGTAAAATAACTATCAACTCGTGGAAACAGCTGAAACAAAAGATTAAACGATAGAAAAGGAACTCGGGGGTGCTGCTGAGCGGGTGTAGAGCGGTCGATCCGACTATTTACTTTGGTACGGATGGCTCGTATCGAATTTGAGCACATACAAATCAGAACCGTCCATTGCTCAGTTAAGATCCGAGCCGTTGGTTGTCGAGAAGAGCGGCTAGATCAGATGTTCATGCACGCTTGGCAGCATCTCTCATTCCAGATTTTTTTTTTAGTGAAAGAAACTACATCAAATGGCTCTTTTACTATGAATCTGAGATTAAAAAACTTGATTGAGCTAACTACAGCTACAAGCTACCAACTGTTGGCCGACTCCTACAGTCTATTTCTATGAACTGCTGCTACTTGCTAATCTATTTCTGGAGAGAGGTATTTTCTTCATCGGTTCTTTTGGTATTTATAGGCTCTTCCACACAACTGCGACTTGATAACTGCTTCGGCCTCCCAAGAGCTTGCCTCGTGTCCATCTCATGCCTATTTTTGAACCTTCAACCGCTGCTGCTTCTTCTTCTTTTTATTTTTTCATTTTTTTGCCATTCGTTAATTCTAATCTACACTATCCTAGGGGAATTCTAATCTACACTATCCTAGGGGATTTAGGGAAAGGGGCTTACGGGGGTCGAACCCTGCTTGGATTATGTAAAGGAGGTCAAGTGCACTCCACTCTACTTGCCAACAGCAGCTTCTTATTAAACAGCAGCACTTTGTCCTCCTTATGCTTCTAGATGAACATGTTCCCGAGTCTGGTAATTGTTCGTCTTCTTGGCCGCAATTCGATCACATGCAGGGCCGGCTCTGAAATTTTGGAGATCGAAAATGAGGCCCTTAATATCATATCACTTAACGTATAATTCCTTCTTCGTTTGTTCATTGGGTTTGTTAGCAATGGGAATTACATCGTTTAAGGGGAAAAAATGCATTCATGTTAATGATGCACTCACCACACTGAATAATTTTCCCGGAGATCAACGATCCTGGCGTCCACTGATCCAAGCTTTTTCTTTTTTTACTCCGTTCCATTTTTACTGGGGCAATTGGGCCTTATGTAAAATAAATTAATGCGTTAAAAAATGGGCCTTATAACAACACATATATACTAGGTACTAAAACCAAGTAGAGACCCTAGTTTTTGGACATTTTTGGGGGCTTAAGGGTTGCGTCTTAGAGCATCTCCAACCCATGGCTTCATATTGGAGATGTCAAACGTTATTTGAAGGCTGACGTGGCATTTTGGCATCTCCAATTTGACATCAAAGCCTTCCTTTCCAACCCTTGATGTCAAATTCTATTTATTTGACATCAAATTATCCCTCTCCAACCCTTATGTCAAAATACAAATAGTCATTTTTTGAAATTTGGCATGGAGGAGGGAGGTTGTCAAAGTTGGCATGAGAAGGCTTGCCTTCAAATCCACGTAGGATTTGGCATCAAAGAAGGCTGTTGGATTGGATTGAATTTTGGTGTCAAATTTTACCGTTAACATGTCTACGTAAGATTTGACATCTCCCATTGGAGATGCTCCTAGCCCAGAGCAGGCCATGTCCACATGTCTAGTGGCAGAGCCAAGAATCATGGCTAGTGGAGCACTTTTACACACTGTTTAATATATATATTTTTTGAATAAACAATGCTAGAATAATAAATAAATAAATAATTGTGCTTAAAAAAAATTATAAGACAAGCATAATTATTGAGAAAGATATTTACAATACAAACCAATTACAAATCCATTACGGAGTAGCCATACGACGGTATCCGGTAACTGGAGAAATGAAATGTTACAAGAATAAGAATTGTTTTTTCTCTATTACCGCAAAGGACCCAATTCTTACTTTTGGAGCCTTTAAAAAACAATAAAAATAGAATCAACCTTGAAAGCCTGCTAATGAATCTTGCTTTGAAAATGCCTTCATGAACTCACTTGTATGATCTCAAATAGGGCCAGGATAGAGTATATATGCAACAATTAGAACCACATTCTATTTTTTTTTTTTTATCACAACCACCTTCTGTTCAACCACAAGAAGTTTAAGTGTAATCCGTATCAAGGAAAGCAGGGGTTGGAGCATCTTCAATGGACTCTATAAAACACCTAATAGTGTGAATAGCTAAAACTTTAGCTTGTGCAAAAACAAACTATAATGGACTAGATAAGTTAAATCATTAGCCTATCACTCAATAACTCCCTTTCTAGATTTGGCCACCAACTTGTGCACTCACTAAATTATGTTAGCTCAATTTTTAGAATAAAAAAAACAATTTTTCATTTTTTATGAGACAGAGTGGTTTACTTTTTCTACCACCGTTACTATTTCTTTCTTTCTTTTTTTGGTTATATAGAACAACGCTAAGAAGTCTATTGGGAGCATCATCCACTCAATAAACTAATGACCACTTATCACTCCATAAGTGGGTCCTATTTTTACAAAAAAAACTTCCATCTAGCCATTCAAATTTAGCTATCCCATTGGAGACACTCTTATAAGGGGCAGTTTGAGTAAAGGAGTTGCTACAGCAACCAAGCATTATCTTGCAATATGTGCAAGTGCACGTAGCTTGCAAAAAATTTGTCGGAGTTGAATGTACTATTTTACCGGCATGTATGAGAATAGCGTATCAGATGTGCGAACGAACATCCTGTGTGAGATTGATCTGGTGGTCCGTTGTGATCAAATCTTTAGGGATTATTAAAGTCACCCTTTTCGGCCGATATAGGTAGTGCTATTATGGTAGGCCTAAGAACAACCCAATATCAAAATAAACTCATCCAGCCCGCAAATACTGGACGGAAAAGTTACAATGAGGAGAGGATAGATGGTAACTTTTCTTGATTGGATTGATAAAGAACTAAACTAGATCGTGTTTGATGGATAAAAAGCTCTAGAGCAAAGGATTACAATGAGGAGAGGATAGATGTATTGACCTCTGAGAAACTTTTAAGTATACCGGGGATACCAAGTCCTATGGTATCCCTTTCGGTCCGTTTTTCATTTTTCGGCTATTTTTCGATCACATTTGAATGATCGATTTTCGTTCATTTTTGTAGAGTTCGGCGAGAACTTTAATCATGCCAAAAATTGTGTTCATCGGACTTTATTTGATACATCATCGGCACACGCGAAAATTGCAAAAAAAGCCAAAACTAGGTTTTGATTCAGTGTATTTTTGGACTTAGTTTTGGTTTTCTTTAATTTTCACGTGTGTCGATCATGTATAAAATAAAGTCCGACGAACACAATTTTTAGCATGATTAAGGTTCTCGCCGAACTCTACAAAATAAACAAAATCGATCATCCATATGTGATCGGAAAATGACCAAAAAATGATAAACGAAACGGAGGGGATACCATAGGCTTGGGGATACCTAAAAGTTTGTCGTCCTCCTGGGGACTTCTAGGTTTTTTTTTTTAAAGTTCAGTAGTCACGTTTTCTCATTAGAGGAGTATAAACGAACAACTCCATCGTTCTCCAGTCAGCTACTATCTGGGAATAGTCTTCAGGTTTCTCTTTCCATAATGGCTTTTTTCGGCTCAAATATGTCCAGTGAGGTATCAACTCTCTCTCTCTCTCTCTCTCTCTCTCTCTCTCTCAGCTACCCATGTGAGGGTTTCCCTTGATTAGGGTTTTCCCGCAAGTCACCACACAATTGAAGATTCCTACTGATTTACTTATTTTTTTTGTAATTGTTGCGATCGAACTGGCTAAATAGGATTATTTAGTTTCAATCGTAATCTTAATTTGTTTGTGAAATCGGATTGCATCGTGTCTTCGGAAACTGAAGAATGGTCTGATATTAGTTATTTATTTGTTTCCCTGGATGATAATGAAGTTAGGTTTTGTTGTTGGATTCAACCCTTATATCAGTATAAAGAGACTACTCGAAATGCCTTTTATGTCTTAAGTTAAAGGCTTAAAGCTGTAGACCATTTGTTTTCCCTTTCTGCTTATACTGGGAAATACGAAGGAATGAAATTTTTTTCCCGGATATGTATTATTGTCATCCAACAGAAAACACAAAAAGCTAGTTCAGAAGATTGGGATGTGAGGCTTTGGAGTTCATTCCATGCTCTATTTCCGAGGCTTTGCAATTTTTAAATGTGGGACAATGAACCCAAAAAACCACGCGCACGCGCTCTCTCTCACACACACACACACACACATAAATGAAGATGTGGTTGTTCAAGATTTTAACGTGTTAGGGTTTTAGATCTGTGAGCACACTAGCTGTGTAGATGACAAACCGGTATATTTATGCATATTTATTGCTGGTCTGTACGGGTTTGCTCCCTTGCTCCTTGTATAATCTACAGGGCAGAAGAGAAGCCGGCGACAGTTCTTTCCTTTTACTCTTGCCAGCTCTACTCAGCTCCGACTATTAGTATAGTGACGTACATCCCATTGGGCCATTGATAAAGTGAAAGACGAAGCCAAAACAATGGGTAGATAGGGAAACCAATCCAAACCAGATTTCACAAGCAATGCACTTTCACACATTCCTATACAGTATACACTATACACTTTTCACATGTACCCACATATTTTAGGAAAGTTATCTCTCAATTCACTTCGGCATTTTCAGATATATATGTATTATATGTATGTATATGTTATTTCATCTATTGGTAGTTGAATTTTCTCTCATACCTTGACCGCAAACTTTATATTGAGAAGAGCCATCGACTTTTGTTGCTGAGTTCCAACTGATGCAGGTTGGGTTGCGCTTGCTCCTTTGCCCCCTAGGTTCCAACATCGTTGTCCGAACAGCGTGGTAAGCTGTAAAATGTGTTGTAATATTCCTGTTCTACCTTAACAAGGATATGGTTTTAGTTGGGGTTAATAGTATTAACTTGTTGGGCATGTTTTATGCAGCCTTGCTTTCTTTATCACATTTCTTGTGTAACGTCTTTTTTTTAACAACAATATCCATAACTAGTAACAACTACTGCTTTTTTTGCTTTAGTTTGTTCTTTGTAGCCTTCTGAATATTGCTAACCTACTTATCAACTGGTATGCGCTTTGCCTGGGCTAGTTTACAGAAGTTGTAGAATAAATCTTATTCATGGTGGTTAGTAATGTGTCATTCATATGTTCCTTGTGCAGCTGTTCAGTGGGGGTTGCCTTGCCTGTTTACTCTACTTTTAAAGCAATTGAGACAAGAGACCAAACTGAGCAACAGAGGTGGCTAGTGTACTGGGCAGGTTAGGAATGCTGCTGCAACTTTGCCTTTTATAAATGTAACTTTTTGATCTGTCATATTAAGCTGCAAAGATAATGTTCGTTTGTTGATTATAAGGAGTCTTCTGCTATTTTGTCTTTTCATTTTTTTATTTCTTTTGGGACAGCTATTTCAGAGAGATTGGCGTTCCTATTATTCTCTTGGTTTTCTCTGATTAAGTTGTCCATTTACATATGTGATTATCAAGGATTTTCTATCTGCGAAATTTAGTCCATCATGAATGACTTCAGGTTGTTGGACTAGTGTGCATGTCATACAAGTGCAAAACATGGAATAATCGTTCCTTTAGAATAAATGATAGTCATGTTGCAATTTGGTCAGGTACAATGAAAAAATGTCTGCAGTTGTAAAGAAAAGCAATTAAATGACTTCCAATGGAAATGCTAGGGAGAGTGGAAGGCATAAATTGACACAGGATGTTGTGTTGTAAACCATATTAAACTTAACTAAACATACAGCCCATGACAGAGCGGAATGGCTTAAAAGGTCTAAGTAGCCGACCCATTGTATGACTAATAAGGCTTAGTTTGGTTTGATTTTCTTTGGTCACATAGTAGTTGCACTTAACTGGTTACGTGGTAAAACTCGGCTTACTAACCTTGAGGGTATGAGGGGAGCCACTTTGTGCTATTAATGTAAAAATGTCCACCCCCCACCACCACCACAACCACCGCCACTGGGGACAAAACCAGGCGTACTTCTTTTTCATGTTGCAGTCGCACTTCACACAAGTTAGGAATGGGGAAAACTAAGACGCTGTATTTGTAGTGAGATGTTCTAGTATGTTGATCATGGATCCTAGCTTATCAGCTCCATTTGGAAACGCAAAAAAGTGAGTAGACAATTTGAGGAAGTGAAAGTTGCCTTAACTTGCCTAAAATACTTTTGTTACAATGGTTTGATGTTTTAGAAATATTCTTCAGAAGTAAGGTACATTTGGAGGCTTCAGAAACACAAGATAGGCTTTTGTCAATTTATTAGGCCCTGTTCCACTTTCCAAAAAAACCTTCTTTTTCAAAAAGAGGGTAATTTCAAACTCAAATATAACGAAAATGAAAAATAATTTTTTAATTTTTTTTGCACCGTTTAAAAGATCTCAATGAGATCTATCAAACAAGATCTATATTGGCCAGAAAATTATTTGCGTAAATGCATGATTTTGGAGCTTGAAATTACCTTCCTTTTCTAAAACTTCCTTTTTTCCAAATCCGGAACGGCCTCTTAGCCGTGCAATTATTGATTACCAAGTTTCGACTTGACTGCTTTATGAACTTTGTTTTTCCATTTGTATAGCTTTTCCTCTGCTCCGTTCTAAAATTACGTGATCTTTTTGCTCGGTTGTGCCGTTCCTTCTTATACTTTTCAGTTCTCACTGAAACTCTGTTTGCAGCTTATGGATCCTTTAGTATTGCTGAAGTTTTCACTGACAAATTAATCTCGTGGTATTTTTTCTTACCAAAATTTGGTACATCTGGTGTTATTTTTATTTTATTTTATTTCATTTTCCTCTTGGTTTTTTTAGATTTCTGTGTATTTGGGTATGCAATCTCTAAAGCTTCTTTTGTCTGGTTTCATCAGGTTTCCGCTATATTACCACATGAAGTTTGCATTTCTTGTCTGGCTTCAACTTCCATCTGTTGATGTAAGCTTGGACAACTTTTTTCTTTTCTATTCTTCTCGTTTCCCTTTCCTTTGGAGGAAGCAGTGGTTGGTCTATTATTTATTACTTATGCGTGGAATATTTGTAACGGTTATTCGTTGAGGTCGGAGACTGAATTTGCTTCTTTTGTGGACAAAATATGAAATTGCTCTTCATACTTGGGCAGCTGGAACTCGTTATTCTTCGAAATGTTTACCATGTCCTAAGAATTTCTAACTAGTTTCTTAGTTTTGTTGTTCAACATCATCTACCATTCTTCCAAATTTCTTCGCATGTTGGCTCACCAGTGCCACATAATTTCTTTGCATATGACTTTTTGAAAAAGCTATTACCTCCTTTCTAAAAAGATTGTCCGGCCCACAAAATGAGTACTTAAAAAAGTGCAGATTCATCTAAGAAAACTGGATTTTTTTTTTTTTTTTGGTTTCATTTTTGCAAGTTACTAGATCTCATTAAGTTCTTTTAATTTGTGTAAAGAAGTTTGAATTTTTGTTGATAGAAATACGTTCTTTTAAGTCTTGTTTTGTGGACTGGACAATCTGTTTGGAACACAGGGAGTTATAGTTGTTTGATATCCATCATATTGAACAGCCTAACAAACACTAACCGGGAATAATTTCTTGATACCATGGGTTTCTCCTCTTTGTGGTAAGGATTTTGGAGAGTCACGGTGCTGCTTCCATGCTGGTTTGATTTATATTGAGATCAGAATTTCCTCGAGTGTGCCCTTTTTGGTTTTCAATGCAGGTTTCTTTTTGATGTGTGGCATTTGAGTTTTTGGGAATTTTAATCATGTTTTGTACGATTGGCTTTTGAACTTCGTAATTGCAGCATGCAGATTAGTAAATGTCCTTAAGCCAGTTTCCAACAGCTCCATGATTTTTTGTTGCTTTGCCAGAAACCCAACTAGCCCCTAACTTTTGTTAACCAGTGAATTTGGTTTGCAGCATCCTTCCTTTGATCTGTGTCTGTGTATTGTTTCTTTCTAGGAAATTTCCACAATTTTCGCACGCCGTTCTGTGTTATTGGAGATTACAGTTTTGCACTTGATAGAATTGTTATTTATTGGTAAGTAAATTCATTTCTCCAAAAGCGCAGGAAGGTACAATTCCACTGAAGCATACTTCTGGCAACCTATGCAACAGAAAGATTAGCAAACCCAGCCCTTTCAAAACCAAAGAAACTGTCTACAATTGTTTAGTAAAAAAAGTTCTAGAATCAAGGAGCCAATTGTCAGATAATCTTCTATTCTGGGCCGTGAACTTCGCAGAGGTCCAAGCGCTCAACTTGGCTCTGATACCAGCAAAAATCACACCAGAACACTCAGTCACATCTCTGGATTTCACTTGGAAGATCCTCAAATTGCATTCACCCCAAAGAAAGTAGATAGATGCTGCGAAGGACAGCTTGTAGATAGCATTCCTGAAGCCCGTGAAGCCTTTGCCCCTTTGTTCTGCACAGCCCAGTCCACCTCCTGAGACAGAGGGAGCACAGCCCCAGCACTAGAGATACCATTCTTGGCCATAACTTGTCTCCACAGAGTAGTGGAATAATGGTACTCAAACAAGAGGTTAGAGCGAGTCTCTAAACCACATACACAGAACATATTGGGGACTAACTGCAAGCCCCCAACTCACCAACCTATCTCTTGTGGAGAGCCTTCCCTGAACTGCCAACCGCTCCATTTAGGCACCCCTTGAGAAAACCAGATTAGACTATGCCAAGGTTGAATGGGATTCCTATGCCTGCATGCTTCCCAAGCAGTCTTTACAGAGAACACCCCATCTGTAGATAAGGTCCAATTGGCTCCATCACAGGTAGAAGGAGAAGGAAGAAAGTCAGATGGAGTGTGCCTCATGATATTCAAGATAGCCCTATTCCTCTGACTTGGCCATCTCCAAACACCCTGATCAGCCTGCCCTCTATTCACAACAAGGGCCTCACCAAATTTCTTGTACGAAGCACCCAAGGGGTGCCACTTATCTGTCCAGAGAAGTATATTCACCATTGCCAATAGCACGCCTAATCCATCCTTGGCATAACCCTCTCAGCTTCAACAGCTTCCTGATAACCCAATAGTTACATAACAACAATTCTATCAAGGAATTTTGATAGTCTTGATAGAATTGTTGTTATGTAACTATTGTACTTTGCTATATTTGGCCTCTGAAGATGGCAGGATATGCTTGGTGTTCTTTTCTGTCCACCTTTCGCACTTGTCTCATACTGTATTTGGAATTTGCTCATGTGGGAGTTATAATGGGTTTGCAATGTAGGCAGATTCTATAAATCCCACTTGTTTCATATTTGGTTGTTTTTTGCATCATGCAGTTTGCTTATCTGTTTAGGTTTGTTTTTTGCTTTGTCGTGTAGATAATTCAATTCTGAAAATATCCAAAGAAATTATTGAAGTCGTACAAATATTTCACATGACCAACCACTTGATTTTTTGACAGGGGGCAAACCAATTGTATGTGACTTATCTGCGTCCATTTCTGTTGAAGCATCAATCTAGACTGGACCAAATTGTGGAGTTTTCCTATGGTGAAATGGTAAAGCGTGCTCATCTCATGTTCTTATGGCATGGATTGTCTAGATTAGATCAGGTTACGTTTCCAATTTGTTGATACCAGCTTGTCAGTATGCGGAGACAATGAGGTGCCGTTCCGCTTTCTTTTTAAACCTTATTTTTCAAAAAGAAGGTAATTTCAAGTTCAAATATAATGAAAATGGAAATTAATTTTTTAATTTTTTTTGCACCGTTTAAAAGATCTCAAGAGATCTATCAAACAAGATCCATATTGGTAGGAAAATTATTTGCGGAAACACATGATTTTGAGCTTGAAATTACATTCCTTTTCTAAAAGTTCATTTTTAAGAAACCGGAACAGAGGCTGATTCCATTTGCTGGGCTCCTTGATGTTAGACTTGGAAAGGAGTTTAGCGACACGGTTCTGGCTGCCATTTTAAAGCCTATTTTTGGTTCCCCTCTCCACATTTGGATAAATTAGAGGCTCTTGGGGATTTCTGAGTTGAAAAACCTAGTGTGACAAAAAACCTTTGGCTGTTGAACCTACATCTTAGTAGTAGTATCCTTCTAAAACAGGGAAAGGAGCCCTTTCAAGCGAACGAGTGCAGCATTATGGGTGCGCTCCCTAGACGGGAGTTCGAATCGGCGCTCCGAAGATTAGAACTTGACGGGAGCTCGCTCCTAACTAAGATGGGAGCTTATCAGGCCGTTGAAGGCAATTATTCTCTTACTTTTAAGGGAGTTGTGCCACTGTGGGTCTAAGAATATGAGAATTATACTAGTCAATAAGTTTTGCAAATTGAGAATATATAACTTCCAATCATTACACTTTAAGATTGGGAAAATTATCAGTATCACTTTTCCTTTAATGCACTACGCCAAATATCGCTTTTACCGGCGGTATTATTACTGGCGGTAAAACAACTGCCATTAAAAGCTATTTTTACCGGTATTAGTAAAACCGCCGAGAATAACTACCTAAAACGGCGGTTTTTTTTAAGAATGCCGTTTTTACAAACTTTTAACGGTGGTTTTTTAAAATACCGCTGGAAAAAAATAGAATATACGTTTTTTTTTTTAATACCGGCGGTAATATAATTTATAATAATACCGACCCGTATAATATAAGTATTAATATTTATCCTATAATCCTACATGACACAATATGCGAGTTAGCCCAGTTTGTAGCACGCGTGCTATAGGATCCGGAGGTTCCAGGTTCAATTCCTGGGAAAGCAAAACAAATTAATCACCGATTTTATTGCCGGCGGTATTATTACCGGCGGTTCTTTATTGCCATTTTTAGTATTACCGGCAGTTTTCTAATGCCGCTTTTGTTTTTCCGACAATTGTTTTCCCTGCGGTTTATTTCCGGCGGTTTTTTAACTATTACCGGCGGTTTTGGGACTATTAACGGCATTTTTCTCATGCCGCTAATACTAAAATTTGGCGTAGTGATGGTGAAGTATTTAAAGATATTTTATATGCATATTTTATATAATCTATATATGCTCCTTAGGCACTCTCATCCTTACGAGCTTCTAGGTGCCTCCGCTTCGTGCTACTAAGAGCTATATAGACCTATATATTGAATTCATCACCAAACGGCATAAACATCTCTCCATGACCCCTCCCTTTCCTTATTAGAAAGTTTGAATTAAAATCTGATTGAATGATGTCCCATTCATCCATCCCTTTTCGTACTTTCCAAACATCTGCTAGTTGCAAAATTTGGTTGTCTGATCGGTTATTGGTTTTGCAGGGTAAATTTGTAAGCGCGCACCAAGCAGAAATACAGTTTGCAAAAACACTTCTTGTGAAGATGTGGATGTCAGGTAATGCTTTGAACCCACGTGGGTCTTGCATCCACATTGAATTATAAACTTCAACATGTCACTAGAACGTGAAGAACACTCTCCGGCCCATTGGTTTTTCCATTTTTGAAATTCTTGTCATTTAATCGGGCCACCTATTAATTTTTTGTGGAAACATATTCTAGACTCTTTTGGTGAATCAAAATATCGCAATGTTACAGAATATATTGGAAAATATAGACGATTATTTGAGATATCCAGAATAGTGAAAATTGGACAAACTAGTCGCAACGGAATTGTGAGTTTGTTCCTCTATAGAATGTAATAGTATATCGTTACAATTCAAGTACGTAAGTGATGTTTTACCCTTTTTTGTGGCTTTGTTTTTGTTCTTGTTCTTGTGTTGAATCAGCAAACGAAATGGCAAACGAAATCTTGCACCCTGGGCAGGGACGAGGAACTGGTGCAATTGAAGGCCCAAGAACTCTCCGCAGCCGAGCCAACGATGTGATTGAAGGGCCGGAAACTCAAGTAGAGAACTCGGAATCAGAAAATGACGAGTGATGGGGGTCTGTTTTGTTTTTGTCTTTGAACGATTCTCCCATTGTTCTCTTCAGCAGCTCTTTTTTCCCTAGTGCAGTATATAGGTCACAGTTTTCTCGGCTGTAATAATAATAATAATAATCTCAAGTCTGTAAAGTGCCTGGCATTTGGCAAAAACTATTGGCAAGTGGAGAAGTCCGAAAACAAGCTATGGCCTCCCTTTTGTTTCTTCAGTGAGGAATGTTATAGATACAAATTAAACTTGTTTGGTTTGTGTTTTGAGGAAGGTTTTTTTGGGTAATGAGAGTAGTAATTGTAGAGAAAGTTTACTAAGGATCGTGTCCAGGAAGTGGGGTTGGATTTTGAGACTTCAAACGAACATCGTGGGTTCCAACTCTATTGTGCCCAGGCGCTGTTTCCCCAATTTGTTTTTTCCATCACTGACACATGAAAAATTATTCACCCCTTCCCTAGCATGCATTGTGGTGGGTCTGATGAAGTGGATCCTGACACATTGTGTGGTGGAGAAGAGACCCTGGACATCACGTGGAGGTGGCCTAGGGCATTGAATGATTACTTGTGCGACATATTTGGAATGTAGATTTTTTGCAAGTGTATTATCTTTATGAATCGCATTTTGTGTAGGAGCAAAAGTGTTTATTATTTTTATTTTTAGGATCAACAATGTTTTCTCCCTTGTAACTTGGTGTTGAGAGGTTGTCAAGTTTCAACTCTGGATGCTATAGTTCATCCTTGTGACTACTTGAGCTACTCTTTTACTCAGTTTGTATCAAAGCTAATGGTGGAGCTTTGGAATTGGTGCTTGGAAAATCTTTCCCTTTTATAACTCGTTTGGACAGTGAGAAAGGGAGAGATAAGAAAGATGAGTTATTTCTCACCAATCTCACTATTTTTGGTGAGAAAGGGGAAGGGCCAATCAAAACAATTATGATTTGTATTTTTCTTTTCATTTCTTACCAAAATATTCAATTCAAACGTGCAATTTCAAAAAAATAAATCATTATTTCCTTTCTTTTCTTTTCCCGAACCCCTTCATCCAGAGGGCCCGGTATGGTAATCATTCCTGGTTATTATGAGTGGTTTAAACAATATAAATAATTATAGAAACACTATGGACCCTTGACAGCCCACATCGAGCAAATAAGACAAAATTGTATAATGCGATTTTAAGGAATTCGTAATTTATTAGTACTCCTTAAGAAGCGTTACTGTCAAGGCGACATCAGCAAACCATCTGGTACACTCTACTTGGCAGATTCTCTGTTTTATGAGTATTTAGCAATATCTCGTACTTAACCATAAAAAAAAAAGAAGAGAAGAGTCACTTTCCTATTTTAATATTAAAAAAATTGAAGAAATAATTTTAACGGTCTCTTTTGTAGCAACCACACTTCTTTTGTTGTTTATAATCACGTGAATTTACATTATTTTCTTTTGTTTTACAAATTTTTGTATGAAAAAAAATCACTAAAAGAAATTTTGTTTTGTGTTTGCAATTAATTTTTCAAAATACGGGCCCTAAGGAAAATAGAAATGTAAAGCGCACATCGACAGATTTTCCTTCAACTTTAGATCTTTTCCTTGTAATTTCACCTTTTCCCCTTTGACTGGCCCCATAAAGGAGCAATGGTATCAGTGCTTTTAGCTTTGCTTTGTTCCAGGTACATATCCTCCATTCTCAGGTGCTGTCTCGGCAATGAGAATGGCAGGGTTTCCTTTCTCATTCTGGAGGAAAGGCATATTCCTTTCATGATCTGATGGAACATCTTGATCATAAGGTAAATGGGTCTCCCTTAATTTCAGTTTTCTTCAATGTGTTTTGCTTATTTATTGGTCTTGTGCTTCTTGCTATATTTTTAATACCCATGTACATTTGAGATTTATATTCTCTGTTGGAAGCTGCATTTGCTTGATTTCATTATTTTCTTTCTGGGTTTTGTTCTGATTCCGATCTGCTCAGTTCATCTGCATTTTTGCTCGTGTTTATTGTTGTATGTTATGTACCCATACACATTTGACATTTCTATTCTGTGCTGGAAGCTGCATTTACTTGATTTCATCATCTTCTTTCTGGGTTTTGTTTTGAGTCCGATCTGCTGAGTTCATCCGGATTTTTATGCTAATTTCATATTGTCTCTGGCTATTTTTTTTTTTGCTCGGCGGAAGTTAGTATTGTTAGGGCATCTCCAACGGTATAACCAAAATTAGATAATCAAAACTTGTCACCTCATCTTTTGATTATGAGTTGCTAAGATTAACAATGTGAAGTCCCATAATGGTCCATAATCAAAAACTCATTTTTAGTAGATAGAGATAGAGTTGAGAATTAATGTAAGTAGGTGGGTCCATGGATAGTGATGGAGGAAAGAGAAAGGGAAGAAAGAGAGTGTGGTCCCCATTAAATTTGGTTATCCAAAGAGAATAAGTTGCTAGTTTTGGTTATTCTAAGGCCAAAATTTGCTTATTGGTTAAGGGGTTGCTAAGTTTGATTATACCATTGTGAGCCATATTTTGGACAAATATTGCTAATTTTAGAAATTTCTTAGTTTGGTTATGCCATTGTAGATACCCATACAATAGTTAGATTAGCAACTTAGAGGAGTTAGCAGCTAAATGCACCCTTGATGCCTTTGGGCCAGAGGTCTCTTGGCTGTCTATTGCTATTCTCACTCTTTCTCTTTCACTTCACTCATCTTGTATAACATTTTCTTTGTGCTAATTTGGAAAATACATCACCTTTAGGAAAAACTATCAGATTTGGGAGTTGATGCTGCCGCTTCGTGATGGTGAACCCTGTTTCATTTTATTCTGGTTTTTTTTTTACTTTCTATAATCCACTTCTGATTTAACTTTTGGGCTGAGGCTTAGTTTATAACTGTGAAGCATTTGCACCCAACTATCTCATACCTGGATTGTTTGGAAAACAGGTTCTTTAAAGTCTGCACTGCAGCAGTGAACTTACACAAAGAAGGATTGTGAATATGCAAGCCTGAGACAATGTTTCCACCGTAATTTTTGGCATAACAGAACCCTTACAAGCATAACAAAAATCATTACAAGTATAATAGAACCATAACATGGCATAACCAAGGCATAACCAAAAACCAATCAAGGCATAACCAAAAATCAACCAAGGCATAACCAACCAAGTTATGCATTGTTATGGTTTTGGTTATGCTTATAATGATTTTGGTTATGCTTGTAATGAATTTGGTTATGCTTATAATGGTTTTGTTATGCCAAAAGTTACGGTGTCCCCAAAATGACCGGGGACACCGAAGTCATTCCCGAACCATACCAACGTAGTTTCTATTCAAACTATAAGCCTCCTCATCATTTCTATCTCTCCTACATGACGGTTTCTCAGTAAACGTCTTTTTTATGTACTTTTCTACTCCTTATGGAATACACTAGCTTTCTTTTTGATGTGCTACTCCTTTTAGGATGTTGGCACTTGGCACCTTTCGGCTTAGAGAGCAAAGGGGGAACCCCGTGAGGCTAGTCGTTGGCCAGGGGCAAAGTGTACAATACTTCATGTGGGGGTTTGGCCGCGCATCAAGTGATGCAGCTATTTTTCTATTTCACGCTGAATTGGTAATTTTGAACATGCATTCTTTATATATTCACTAAATACAAACGTAGAACTGAATGATATACAAGGGCGGATGAGTGGACACATAGTTGGAGTTAAATGAATATAGTTTTAAAATCGGTTGCGATTGTGCGGCGCCATCTTTAGTTGCAGCACCATACTGCATATTGAGGAAATAAAGTTTTCTGGTTTTCACCCAAACCAATCCAAGTCGTGTGTCCCAATCAAAATCAATTGCCTTGTGTAATCAAAATCAACAATGTCATTACTGTGGAAACTGAATTTCTAATGTGGATAAGAGATAGGCCAAGGGTTAGTGCAACTGATGCCAAGGAGGGAAACAAATGGCATGCTAATAAATCCGTGAGTAAGCATTCATACAAATGGCTTGGTAATCAAAGCGGATGCTGGAGTGGGACTCTCCATAGCATGAGCTAACCAAGTACGCAACTGTGCTTATTTCCCAATAGCACCATGGTTATTTGACCATAATCTTCCAAATTGACTTGGAAAGTTCTACTTGGGAAGACATTGGCTATAATTGTATGGTCAAGTATAGTGTTCCTTGAAACTCTTGGCTTATGAGTTGCAAGCAGTGTGCTTTGAAGATTTGTAGTAGCTTTTTCGATGATACTGATATTCTAGGTCCTTCCATGCTTAGGCGACATGTTCAGATTTTTTAGCTTCTGAATGTTCTTTTTCTTCTTCTTCTTCAAACCATTAGATCTAACAAAAAATTAAGCTCGACTTTTGATTCGTATGGCATTATTTTTTTTGGGTAAGGTAGAAAATTTAGTATAAACTATATGCAAGATAATTTGCTCATCTTCTTTTCTTTTTTATCACGTAATAGAATTTGTTTGAATGTTCTATGAATCTAGTTCATTTTCACCTGATGATGAACTCTTACGACACGTTTGGCCCGTCTTCCTATATTGCAGGTAAGAACTGGGTATTGACTGATTCTGGGTTTCACCGTTACTCATGAAACCTGGATCAAAGAAGGGTTGGCGCTCAGTCATGCCTCTAGCTTCACGAGGCATTTTGAGGACCCATTTTTGCATGTTCCCAAAAGTGAAGTCAACAAGCCATGATGCAGGCAGCTCTCCTGTGTATCTCAATGTCTATGACTTGACGCCTGTCAATGGTTATTTCTATTGGGCTGGGCTTGGTATTTTTCACACTGGTGTGGAAGGTCAGCTTATTATTTTTTATTTTCATACACCTTGATCATGAGCCTTTGAATGTTTTTGATGCTTGAAATATCAATAAAATTATAGCTTTTTCAACTCAGAAATATGTGCGCCATCTTCAAATATTTTGATCCAGTGTCTGAAAAGAGAGGGCACCCATTCCCCTTAACAAGGTAAAGTGAGGGAAAGAATAGAAATGGACTGAGAAAAGCTGTCAACTAGGCTGCCTAGATTTGCATGCAAAATTTCAGAAAGTAGTAAGCTTTTGAAGCCCGCCTTTCCTTGTAAACCTCTCTTATGAAGATGAGAAGTACCCCAAAAAAGAAAAAGAAAAGAAAGGCACAGTACAGATGGCCTGAAAGCACAGTGAGAGAGTTTGGATGACAGTAATTGCACTAAATATGTTGCTTCGCTTACTTGTCTATTTACCAAATTCTTGTTTAATAAGGCAGGTAGATTGGAAGAAGGGCCACACTTTGGTAAATCTTAAACCATTTCCTTTTTGATACAAGTGAAAGCATTGGTTTTAAACCCATGCCACCAAAGCAGTTAAGCGTCCTCACGTATCATGGCTTAAAATTGTCCCCAACTTGAGTAGTAGACTCAACAAGGCCTTATCCTAATTAACTATGGTCGGCTGCATGGATCCAATTCCTTAATTGGCTTAAAAAAGATGTGCCCTCAGTTGAATCTATAGTGCTCATGTTCATTCTTACCTCCTTGCCATGCATACTAGCTGTGATTATAAGTTTCACGTAAAGCACTAGCCAACCATGCTTGGATTTTGATCCTCCCCTCCAACACTTCCCATCCCCATCCCCATCCCCATCCCCATCCCCAACCACACCCACACACCCGACCCACCCACCCAGCCCTTGAATGTTTAGTAATGTTTTCCTGCAAAGTTATATTTCTGATGTGACATCTTTGTGTTACATGGATACGCTACATATTCAACCACCTGGGATTTCTGAAGTGCTTAAAAATTAAAGCACTTGTGTTCTTGCAATGTGATTTGTAGCGCGGACCTGATTTGCAGTCATTCGAGTGCTTCTAGTAATCTTATTGCCAATAGTGGCCTGAAACGCTGTAGAAAGTACCCTAGCGTGGATGTTTAATATCCGTTAGAATCTGTTGTCTGGAGGTTTGAAGCACATGGGTCCATTCAAAGCTCTTTTGCTTATTTCCAGTTGTTGGATTATGTGCTAAAAGTTAGATCAAGTTGAGCTTCAAATCATACATAGATTGTGGTTCATGTGCTATAACGAATAATGAATAATCACTGAACATCCTATTTTCATCACAAATTTCAGTAAACAGCTCGTAATGAAGTATGTTAGGATTTTTAATTAAGTAGCTGCAGACACCGCTATGAATTTGTTAATCACATGTATTGGAGGGCAGTTACTCAGTTGCTCCACCTTTTTGCATTTTTAAAGCGCATTATTCACCAATGGAACCAAAGATTTTCTGATTGACCATATATGCATGATTGCAATTTTTTTTTGTATTACAGTTCACGGGGTGGAATATGCTTTCGGAGCCCATGACTATCCAACGAGTGGTGTCTTTGAAGTTGAACCTCGGCAATGCCCTGGCTACAAGTTTAGAAAGTCAATATTCATAGGAACAACATACTTGGATCCTATTCAGGTTAGAGAATTCATGGAGCGTCAGTCTTCGAGCTATAGTGGTGATTCATATCAATTGGTTGTGAAGAACTGCAACCATTTTTGTGAGGATATATGCTACAAGTTGACTGGGAACCAGATTCCAAAGTGGGTAAATCGACTAGCAAGAATGGGTATGGATGACTTTTTCATTGTATCATCTTTACATTTGTTTAGATTAAATCTAACCATTTTTTATAAAAAAAATTCTGACCTAATAATGTGCTCACTTAAACTGTGCGTTCATCTTTAAAAATCTGATTTCTTGAAGAATTGTAGCCCAAAGTGTTCATTGTTTTGCCCGATGAGCAACCTTCTCACATGAATCTCGGTACCTTCTAGTACAAAAGAAAGTCAATTATGCAACGAATTTTTTCCTCGTACTTGGGGGGCAAATCCTAAACTAAATATAGCCCGTAGCCCGGTCGACTCATGAGGTTCCCAATAACAACTCGAGCATTCTCTCCACAAGATGTTTGGCCTAGTACACACCAACTCAAATTGACTTTCCCATGATTTGTTTATTTTGAAAGTCGAAGTTGCGGGGTGTCCGTAACTTTTTTTTGCTGTATAATTTAATGAAAACAGGGCGATTTTATTTGCTTGAATATTTCTATCGACTTTATAATAGTTCAGAGCGATCCTGTAATGATACGAGGATCTGCTCATTCTGAACCTTTCATTCATTTTCCCTATAGGTTCACTCTGCAACTGCATACTCCCCGAGACACTTAAATCTTCTGCTGTGCCGCACGACCTGAATTTCCAAGCCCATGACAGTGAAAAGAAGAGACTGAGAAGCTCCTTCAATTGCTTCTCATCATTTTCTATGCACCCGAGGGAAAAGGAGGTATCGATATCTTCATTTTCTCTACAATCCCACTACCAAGGCTGCATACCACAGTGGGAGTCCAAAGAATCTTGAAATTGTTTCTTCAAGGAACAGCAAGAAGACTCCATTTAAATCGCGATTCCAGTTTTAATTGTCGCTCAGTTCCAAGATTTTCCCGCGGGCTTCCAGAATGTTTAATTTTCAAGCTCGTCGTTTTGAATGGAAGCAGAGAAGGCTTGTTCTTGTGTCTCCTGTCATAGCAGAATTGATGCTTGTTGCTGTAAGATTGGATTTTTTTGGTGTGCAAAATCATATTTCGTTACAGAAAAAAAAAATTTCGAGCTCTGATAGGTTACTGCATTTTACTCATTAGATTGATGGATACTTTATTCATTTGCTATTTCAATTATTTTTTGATGTATAGTTCTCCATTTACTGACACAACAGAATCATTTAGCTCACTCCGAGTTTAATCTGGAAAATATTTGATATTCCTGAAGTTGACCAGAAAAGGCGCATCTTACTCAAGTTTGTGCACACGAAGTTTTACGCTAAACAGCCTTTGTTACTGCTAGGCGGGTCGGAGTTGGGTTTATTGTCCCCGCCCCGTTCTTTATCGGGGCGAAGGGAAAGCGGGAAGGTGTCTGGGAAATAATTGGGTCTCCATTCACTGTAGTAATTTTCACTAACTTAGTTCTCTTTATAAGTGTTTTGACTAAAAACAAGATATTGATGAGTGATGAGAGTTGGAAAAATATAGAAACAAAGAAAACAAAAGAATAAGATAGTGATTTATTATTATTGTGTGTGTTGCTCTTATTATATCAAAAGAATTTATATAGACATATAATTGCAGTTAGATCGGGTTAAAACGGGACGGGGAAGTAAATACTACTCCCAACCCATTTGCTTATCAGGTTGCGGAATATCCGCTCAGATGGAGGGTGGGGAGGTCGGACGTAGGATTAACGATGCGGAGGTAATTGCCATCCCTATGATTGAATGAACATCTAGAGGTGACTGAAATTCACACATGGCAGCATCATATGTTGTTACTTATAAATGTCACATAATCTTCTAATAGGTTTTCGAAAAAACGCTCTCACACTCTTGCTCGCAAGCGCGTGTCATATGACATAATTGTTACTTATGGAAGGAACTGAAGTACTACTGCGATTAAATTTCTGGATTTTATTTTTATTTTTTCTGCAGTTTCATGAATAAAAAGTTATTTTTCGTCACAATGAAGGGAAAATATGTGTCATAAATTTCGATTGCAGACAAGTAAACAAGACGACTTTTTCTTCTACTTCTTCTTGTCAATTATTCGTTTCTTTATTGAAGCCATAAGGAAACTCTAATATTCGTTGACCCACAAAAATAATGTCGGGTCATTGATATCAATATCATGATTTAAAAATTTTATGATTGGCCGGTCAAGATTTTTATTGACCGGCTGTCATTTAAAAAAAAAATTTGCTGCAAAGCCCCCATACAGATGGAAGTCGTATGTAAAATATTTAATTTACGAGGAGGAGTTCCACTTAAAACATATCCTTAAAAGAAAAGCATTATGAAAGGTAACGATTCTTGCGTGAGTCGAACAAGTCAACCAACTTGTTCAAGTTGTCTGAAAATTTAGTGATCTTTAATGCATGTTCAATTTTAGCTTGTTTATAAAGGGCAAATATTAACGAGTTTAGTCGGTCCGATTTTAAGCAGTTTGAATTTTTTATACATGATAAGTTGTACAAGCCGAGTAACCTGTTTGAGCTTACTTTGCTTTAAAAATTGTTGGAATTTGATTTATTTGTGGAGCAAAATTTGATTTTGAACAACAAGCGAATACGAGTTCAAATTGAAATAGCTTGGTTCGTTTATCAACTCTACTCGCAGACGTATAGAGACAAATTCTTTTGGAAAAGTCTTCCCGTGACCCAAATCCCAAGTGCGGGAAATCCCTCTTGGTTAATTTTGTGAAACTTCAGGAGAAATTGAAGTTTTGATGTTGCCATCACAAGAGAAATTTAAAAAGTAGTAACAAACTGTAAAAAAATATAATAGTTTAAGGCATACAAATAATTCAAACTCAGTGTTTTTTTTTTTTTTTTTTCTGGTCTTTAATAAACTACTTAAATTTTATGGTCATAAAATTTTGGTTCTTAAATTTATCTTGTCGAGCTGAATTAATAATCCATAAAGAATTCAGAAAGTTGAACAAAAAATTACAAAAGATTCAAGAAAAAAAAATCAATACTATATCTTAACCCAACCTACATTCAAATTTATTA
The DNA here is from genome assembly GCA_019656295.1 of Rhododendron mucronatum var. ripense. Classification (NCBI taxonomy): domain Eukaryota; kingdom Viridiplantae; phylum Streptophyta; class Magnoliopsida; order Ericales; family Ericaceae; genus Rhododendron; species Rhododendron mucronatum. The sequence continues at coordinate 2,296,056 of BPLT01000041.1, forward strand.
TCATCTTTTCATAGAAAGCGAACAAAATTAAATAGTGATTTGAGGTTGTTCGGCTAAATAAGCCAAGTGGCTTATTTTTTTGTTCTTATTCAAATTTTTTTAGCATTTGTTAGTTTTTTTGTCATTTTTGGGGGATTATTGCTTCGTCATGACGAGAGGAACCTAAAAAGTAAAAAATTACGATCAAAATCTATTTTTTTAATAAAGACGAAAAAAATTACCTTATTGGCTTATTTTTTGTCTTTATTCAAAAAAATTAGGTTTCGGTTGAAGTTTTTTACTTTTTAGATTTCTCTCGTCATGACGAAAAAATAATCTTCAAAAAATTGATGAAAAACTAACACTTGCAAAAAAAATTGAATAAGAAAAAAAAAAGCCACTTAGCTTATTTAGCTGAACAATCCAAATAATATGACGGTGAGTTTATATTTTCACATGATTTCGAGATGTGCATGAGGGACCCGGATATCTTGTCTATCTAGTTATTATAAGAAAAAAACTTGTTTAATTTAGTTGTGAGTTTAGTTTAGTTTAGTTTAGTTTTAGTAGTGGGTGGAGAGAGAAATATGGTAATGATTGAAGAGATGGATAATGATCGGAAAGAGACGGAAAGAGATGGAGAGAGATGATAAATTAATAATTAAAAAAATAAGGTAATAATTGAAACAAAAAGTAAGATAATGACTAAAAAACAAAACTAAAACTAAAATAAAATATAAAATGGCAACTGAACAAAGCCTTAACTCCGGTCAAAAAAAACAACAACAAAGCCTTAACTAGATCCTCGTAAACAATTTGACAACTGCTACTGCCAGCTGAGCTTCCCTGTGATATTCGAACGTTTCAGTGTTCTCACATAAATCTTACTCTTTACAACTTACTGGTAACTCAGGTCAACTTCATCCTAGGGAATGTTCTGGAATTAGGGTTTCTGATCAAATTTCATCAAACCCTTCTTTTCCCACTTGAGAATCAACAAGTTCAATCATCACCCAGAGCGAGAAGATTACTGGGTATGACCCAAATTTCTGTAAACTCATAATAGTTTTTTTTTTTGTTTTTGTTTTTTTGAAGTATATTACTTCACATACCTTTTCTTTGAAATCTTTAATTGAAGAGAAAATCAGTTATTCCATATGGGTAAAGGAGGAGGGTGTTGTGCCACCAAGCACAGATCACCTTTGGATGAATCTGATAATGATATTTTGCCAAACCCACAAAGGGATAGTAGGTCAGTAAACTCAGTTCAAGAGGGTCAAAACCCTAGAATTGATTCTGCAGTCCCACTTCAAGATGGGGCTTTACTCAAGAAATTGAGGATATTCATAGTGTTTTACTCAATGTATGGTCATATAGAGGGTTTGGCAAGGATGATGAAGAAAGGGATTGACGGGATTGAGGGAGTTGAGGGGGTTCTGTTTCGGGTGCCGGAGACTTTGTCACCGGAGGTTTTGGATCAGATGAGGGTGCCATCTAAGGAGGAGGAAATCCCGGTGATATCTGCGGAGGAGTTGGTGGAGGCAGATGGGTTGTTGTTTGGGTTTCCGACGAGGTACGGGAGTATGTCTGCGCAGATGAAGGCGTTTTTCGATTCCACGGGCCAGTTGTGGAAGGAGCAAAAGCTTGCCGGAGTGCCTGCTGGATTCTTTGTGAGTACTGGCACACAAGGAGGAGGGCAAGAGACCACTGCGTAAGTCTAGTTTCGTTATTTATCTTTTTTCACTCGAGTTGAATTGGTAATTTAGTGGTCAATTTCATGGCATCAAGATTTTATGGTAATCAGTTTAATATCTAGAGTTTATAAATAGGAAAAGTCAGTGTTCAGCGTCATTTGGGTTATGATTAAGTTGCTTAAAAGATGGCATGGTTGGCCATTCGTATTGGTTTGAGTTTTTGGTGAATTAGTCAGGGCGTCTATTTGAATTAGTCATTGATTTGCTTTGGTAATATTAGTAACTTTTGTGAATTCATGGCACCAAGATTTTATGGTAACTAGTTGGGTATACTTTTCTTGATTTCAAACTTTGGTAATCAGTATTTTCCATTAATTAGCTCAGGTTGCATAAAAGATGGTGAGGTATTGGCTTTTACATTGCAGCCTAGGTTGAGGATTTGATGAACTTGTTGACAGCATCTACTCAGGTTGTGGAACTTGGAGGAAAAGCGAAGGATTAGTCCCTACCTATTTAGCATTTACTCTGGGAAGACCTTAGATGTTTTAGAATCGATACTTTCGCTAAATAGTCATCTCCTTAAGTTTTGCTTTTATTGCCAGAATTTGGGCAAATTGGGATCAGAAATGAGGGATTGGAAAGAAGCACAAAGTGGTATCATGAACTTCAGTAATTTTAGAGAGGGAGGGAGGCGACCACCATCTCTTTAAGTTTTAACATCCTTTACGGACTTCCCCCCACCTGTCTCCTCAGTCATTTGCTACTTCCTTACAAGATGCTTGTCTAAATCCATCAATCGCTAAAGTACACTGTATTTGTCTAGCAGAATGCCCTGCTTTTTTTTTTTTTTAAACGTTTTCAGTATCATTAAGACTATGCTTAGATTGCAACAGGGTATTCGCACCTGTCTTGCTCCGGGCTTGGGAACTGTTTGACATTGGAAACTTTTTCATGTGTTCTTTGCTGCTAAGTGTCACGTACCGTAACTTAGCAGTAGTGTAGGAGGTGCAGTGCTTGTCTTCGATGGACACTGAGCAAGCCCACTAAAGATTACCCTGCAAACAGCACATGCACGCACCCACGGGGACAAGAGGAACAAATGAAGGTACTTTGTAAACGCAAACAGGTGATGGAGTTCTCAGGTGGGATATTAGGGCGAGTGTTTTGTACGGATGAACCATCCAACCAGAAGGAAAGAATTGTCTTAGTTATCTTCGGTTCTTCTGAGTTTCCACATTAGAAGTAATGAATTGGGTTTTGCTGCTTTGTCATTCGGAATTAAAGTTTGATTCATTAGGTTCTTCAGATTAACAATGCCTCGTTTATCAATTGAAGGAGGCCAGATAAGAACTAGTAGACCCTAGAACTTTTTGAAATTACGAAAAGAACCAGCGACTAGTCACCACTTAGTCAAACATTAGCCGACCAATCGCCGCCTAGCCAATTAATCCCTGAGTAATGTACAAAACGCCTAATCAATGCCTAGACCATAGATTCTAGGCATTGGGTGGCCGTCTAGCGCCTAGGCAAGCTTTTAGAATACTGCAATTCTAAAAGGATCCATTCTGTTTTTTACTCAAAAAAAGAGTCCGAACTTCGACTCGAGTAATTGTGGTCTTGCTGAAAGCTATTCTGACGTGTTCTAAGAAGCACGTGTATGGTTACGAGTACAGGTACTGGTATGATTCGGGTATGTTGATGTTGTGTTTAATTTAAAGTTTTGTGCTTATATTTTAATTATCATAGTTTGTCTTTGAGGTACCGTATTTGTTGTCACCCTTATTTGATAATAGCCTATAGTTATGGAGTAATATCCTCAAGAGTAGTTACTTAAAAGGTTTTGGAATCAGTCAAACCGATTGCCATGTGCACTTCTTTTTCTCCTAATTGCGAGGATTAGTTGTTATCTAAAGCTCTATATAAATATCAGCGGACCTGCTCACAAAATAGAGATATCACAGTCGTATCACTACTCAAGAAAACATAGTATCCTCTCTTTCTTCCTCTTCCTATATACATATATACCAAAGCTTATATCAAACTTTTTGTTGTAAATTTTGATTCAGTATATGACATTATATTTTATGGTGCTTTGAGTGTTGGACAACTCTCGGTTCGTGAGCTTCGCTTTGCAGCACAAAAGAAAGCTTGAAGGTTGTTGTATTTTGGGGAAAGAGTATCATTCAACCCAGTGCAAGAGAGTTTTTATTTAGGAAAGCGCTGTCAAGTGCCTCGACCACACCCCACAGGCTTTTCTAATCCTTTCTCTATCTATTTAGTTTCTTAAATTTGTTTGATAAATATTATTTAGAATTATTATCCTATCAGAAATTCCTATCGCATATATTTTCTCCAACAATTGATGCGGTGAAACCCAAAAAAAATGTAGGGTACGATTACGGTTGGGGTATGGCTATAACAAATATATTTTTACAATGTAGAGCAATGTATACACGTATTAATTACACTTCAAATAAAGGAAATAGCTGCATGAATTGGGTAATTAGGAATCCAACATCCAATAATAGTTTGACGTCAAACTTATGTTGCAAATTAGAGTTTAATGTCATTCTTATGTTGCAAATTAGAGTTTAATCATGCTAAGTATAGAAAAAGGAAGTTTTATCAACTTAGTTTCATTTCTGTGTGGGGTATGGCTTGATATATAGTGGGGTACTTCTAAGGTATAGTAAAAGTCAAAGAGAAAAGTTACGATACATGTTTCGTGTACCCAGTAGGGAAGAAATACAATGCAAAGTACCGGTACCCGGTACCTTATGCGTACCCAAATGAACTGAGCCGTTCGTGAACTGTTCGAGTTGGATTCGTCTACTAAATGAGCCGAACCTGAGCCTCAATTTGAGGCTTGTTTCATAAATGAGCCGAACATGTCAATTCAATTAGGCTCGTGAACCTAGAGTATATGTATATCAGGGGAATTTTTTATATTACATAATGAAAATGTTAGAACTTGTAGAAGTATAAACATTTACAATTACTAAAACCTTATTTAGGAAAATGTAGAGAAACCGCACCTCCCTATCTATAAATTGATGCAAAAGCAAGTCGAGATTAGGGCGATGGGCCTATGCAGCATTCTCAAAGCTCTGTAGCGAGTAGTCAAGTTTTTGTGGACGCCTTTCAGATTTTTATTCAAATGAATATTTATTCTTTTAGATATTGAATTGGACAGTAACTCAGTGAGTCTTGGTCTCCTTGCGTATTATTTCTATATGGATTATAGGGCGCTTAAACTAAACTTCACACTTGCAAGCCCTAATCTGTTACTAGATGATAAGCGTTACAACGCTGAACGTGATATATTAGGGTACCAGATCGGGATCTGCATAGTTTTGGCAATCATAAAGAGTAGGGTTGATCGTGCAAATGCCGCACCAAACGACGGACGTGGACCTCCAACAACAACAAGGGTAATGGGTCTCAGACGGACGATAATCAAAGGAAGTGGGTCTCCAATGACAAAAAATAGAGCCGCCGACTAATGACATTAGGGATGTTAGTTCTAATTACTGAAGGCCAATGAAGACTGTAAATGCTAAAGATGCACATCTCAAACAAAACGTTGGATCTGCACCTCTTGCTACAGAAGTGGTGTTGGAGAACTAGTATTAGAGTATTTCCATTTGACATTTTGGAAAATTTTCCTGAGCACAAATAGGGTCTGTCTAAAAACAGTGTTTGGTCTTAGATAGATGAGAATTTCAACAAATTGTAAGGGAAATTTTGTTGATCAAAGTTTGCGGCCCTTACAATTGTTTTTGAAATTCTCATTTATCTTGGACCAAACACTGTTTTCTGACAGTCCCTCTTCATAAATAGGGAAGATTTTTCAAAATTTCAAATGGAAATGCTCTAATACGAGTTCTCTAACACTTCTGTAGTAGGGAGGTGTGGATCCAATATTTTTTGAGATGTGCATCTCTAGCGTTTACGGTCTTCGTTGGCCTTCAGTAGTCGGAACTAACATCCCTAATATCATTAGCCGACAACTCTCTTTTTGTCGCCAAAGACCAACTTCCTTCGTTTGTTGCCCGAGGCCCTTTTCCCTAGTTTGTTTGTTGCATGAGGTTCATGTTCGGCTTCTTGTGTGGTGTTTGCACGACCGACCCTCCTCCTTATCATTGTCAAAACTACATAGACCCCACTCATCTGGTACTCTAAATTATCACGTTCAGCGTTGTAACGCTTTTTATCATCTAATAGCATATTAGGGCTTGCAAGTGTGAAGTTTAGTTTATGCGCCCTATAATCAATATAGAGATAATATGCAAGGAGACCAATATTCACTGAATTACTCTCCAATTCAATATCTAAAAGAATAAATATCCATTTGAATGACAATCCGAAAGGAGTCCACAAAATGGCAAGGAGATAATACCCAAGGAGACCAATAATCACCGAATTACTCGCCACAGAGCTTTGAGAATGCTACAGAGGCCCATCGCCCTATTCTCGACTTGCTTTTTGCATCAAAATTTAGACAAGGAGGTGATTTCTCTACATTTTCCTATCTCCTTGGTAAATACTCTACACATTCATGAGCCCAACATGGTGCATGAGGAGGTAAGTAAGTAATGTTTGGTTAGTTAAAGGGGCAAGTGTGTGCAATTGATAATTTAAGGATGAAGTAAACAAAATTTGGATAGTTTAAGGGGCAAGTACATATTTTACCCTATATATGTATATAGTTTGACAAAGATGTTTCTTGAAGAACTTTGTTGGTCAAGTCTTGTGGGATGTAGGTTCAACTCTTATGCTCAACATTTGATTTTTTTTTTTTTTTACCTTGTCACTGAAACTAATAGGGCTGTCCATCCACCCGACCCACCCGACCACCCGACCCGATCCGACCCGAAAATGGGCATAACGGACGGATCTGATCAGCCATTCGGGTCGGGTTCGGGTTGATTTGATCGGATTTTACATTTCGTCGGTCGGGTGTCGGATGCACCAAATGATTTTTCGGATGACCCGACCCGACCGACAAAATAGGTATAAATCTTCAAAACCCCTATTTCCACTTTCCATTCCAGAGTCCAGACTTCCAGTTCCAGTCGCCGACTCCTCCCTCCCTCTCTCTCTCTCTCTCTCTCATGGAGTCCTCTCACAGCAGGACAAAGACAAACTCCCCCAACCACAATCACAACCTCCGCCTGCTTCCCCACTACTCCTCCACCGCCTTCCCCACTACTCCTCCGCCGGCTATAGCAGCGGCTTCACCTCGTCCGCAACGACGTTCTCGATGCGATCGCCCAGTTGTTGATTTCGAGCTCATCTCGATTAAGGATCCTCCCCTCTCCCGCGACGCACGCCGCCTACCTCCAGCCCATGTTCACCTCGCTCGATTCCTCCTCCACCTGCCGCCATCGCCATCACCGGCTCACCGCCTCTAAGCCACCGTATTTTGGGAATAAAAATTTAATTTTCAGGAAAAAGGTGTGTAGATCTGTGATTGTTGTGATTATTTTCAGGAAAAAGGTGTGTAATATTATGATTATTTTTGTAATATTATGTTGTGAATCTTGATCTGTGTTTGTGAATTTGAACCTGTGTTTGCTGTGGATCCGATCTGTGATTGATTGTGATCTTGCACAACCCGACAATCCGACCGAACCCGACCCGAACAAGTTAAAACTCCGGTCGGTTGGAACCCGACAGGGGTTTCGGTCGGGCTCGGGTGCACGTTTAGTCAATCCGAATACAGTCGGGTCGGGTCCAACCCGACCCGAAACCGACCAAATCCGACCCGTGGACAGCCCTAGAAACTAAGGCTCTATGTGGAACCTAACGAAAGAAAGAAAAAAAGAAGAGAAAATAATTAAGAAAGAAATGAGAGAAAATTAAATAGAAATTGGGAGAAAGTTGACCTGAGATTTGAAATTGATTATTTTTTTTTTAAACCAAACAAGAAGAGGAGTTTTTTTATAAATTCTCTCTTTTCTTCCCCTTTTTTCCACAAGTTCCACACAAAACCTACGACCATAAAGCTGCATAGTGACGCTATATATCTTTAGCTACACTCTTTTAATGACATCTTTATGACAACAATTTTTTGTCACTAATACATTTTAGTGACAATTTTTGCCTGTTAATCTAGGTCAATTTTTTTGTAGTGTGATTTGAAGAATTTGCTTCAAAAAATGCAATGAAAAGATGTTTATCTTGAATCGGATTGTGCTACTCATAAAGCACTGTATCCAGGGTTGCATTTTAATTTTGATTTTTTGATGTAATTCAAATTAAAAGCACAATATAACCTTTTTTTTTTTTTTTTTTTGACTTGCGTGTCTTTATATTTAATGAGTTAATAATAAACGGGCAACCAAGTTTGGAGTTGGGCTTGGGCAAGCCAAACATTGGGGCCGGTCCTAGCAGCTACTCGAACCCTATTGTTAGCCCTAACCAACAGATTTGTCTCTGTGTATAAAGGTCTCCATTAAGGACATCCTTCAGCGAAGAGAGCCCAAGAAGGAGGTTCCTCTGTTGCATATACTACAATGTAATGAAATGCAATTGCTTTATTTTTGCTAATTCTAATTCTTGGGATGTAAATGATCAATTTTCGGATTTATGACGGCAACAAACTGGGTTTACCATATAGAAACCAGCATTATTATCACATAATGCAAACCCATATTTTAATCCGTAAAGGGAAGGATTATTAGATAAAAAGTGGATTATTATATATAAAGTGGATCATTTCGCTTTCCTTCCATTTTGGTTTTCTCAACTTTAAAAAAAAGACTTAGATTTTGGTTTCCTTCCATTTGGAGCTCTCAAGATCCATGCCATCCTTAATCATTCACCCAAGCAGTTGTTAAACCCTAGGTCAAGCAATCTCTCTCTCTCTCTCTCTCTCTCTCTCTCTCTCTCTCTCTCTCTCTCTCTCTCTCTCTAATCGAGTATGTTTCTGCAGTTAGTGTTTGCGGCTAAAGCTCCCAAACCATTTCCTCAAACTCTGTTTTTTTAGGGTTTTGGAGTAAATGTCATTTGGTGCCAAAAAGAACCAAGTCAGGGTTACGTCATAACTTCTCTGTCCAACAAATAGATGGAATGTGGTAATTGGATGGAGTAAGTAAGGTTTAGGTAGTTAAAGGGGCATGCGTGTTCAATTGATAGTTAAAGGACTAAGTAAACAAACATTGGATGGTTAAAGCGGCAAGTACATATTTTACCCTTTTGACATCCATGACTTCCATCTCCAATAACTGATAGTTGATACATGTACTGTGGGATTGCCTTGCATCTATATGAACCGCCAGGGATTCACGCAACACCAAAACATGATATCATCACTAGATTCTTTGACCACAACCTCCTCCTTATTGATAATCAAAAATAGGTATTGAAGGATTAAAATCCAAATTTGTCTTCTAAAAAATTAGCTCTTTCTTTGTGATGTTCTAACATCTATGAAGATAAAAATCCTGAAATGCTGCTTTAAGTATAGGAGATTTTGATGAGGTTATATCCACTTTTCCATTGCCAGCCCATATGTAATGGCTCATATTTATCCTTTGCAGTTGGACAGCCATCACCCAATTAGCCCACCATGGTATGCTCTATGTTCCAATTGGATACACGTTTGGAGCTGGAATGTTCAAAATGGACTCCATTAGAGGTGGCTCGCCTTATGGTGCAGGAGTATTCTCTGGGGATGGAAGCAGAGAACCAAGCGACACGGAGCTGGCACTTGCAGAACACCAGGGCAAGTACATGGCTATGATAGTTAAGAGGGTTGCCCGGCCTTATGAATCCATTGCTCCTGATCACAGCACTTAGGCTGCGTCTGGATCATGAATGCGGAGGGAAGAGAAAATGACCAGAAAAAGGTATTCAAAACTTCTTCAATCTATTCCCAAAAATCCGAGATCCAAACACAGCATTAGCTAGTCCCGTATAGGAGGCAACGTTTCATTTTCCATGGAACATGCATGTTGATTGTGTGTACGGTCTACATATTTTGTGAGCGGTAGACTTCAGATAGCCAAGAATCCATTTCTCATCTTTTTATTTTAGCTTGAGTTTCTATTCTTCCCGTTTTTCGCCGATGCCGGTACCATTTGTCGGAAGTTCATTTGTATATGTTCTGGTTTTCTTCTGTATAAGTTTGTGTGATTCACATTGAGATTGTAGGTTTGTGCCCTCTGGTACTTCTTGTTTATAGGCCCAATGGTGTGGGGATAGATTTTGTTACCATTTCATAAACATTTAGTTTTGTTGCTTTATTTTTCTAGCTGTGGTATAGAGTTTAGTATGGTGTGGGGTCACTTGTAGAATAATTGGATTTTGGGAATTCTAATTTTAGGTCAATTTTCTGTGCAGTTTTGTGGCTATTGTGGATTGTAGTTAATTTTGCAATTTCTGCAGTTGTTCTTATTTGGAGCTTAATTTTGCAGTCCATTGAACTGTGGAAGGTTTCCCAAGCAAATTTTCTAGAAATGGCAAGGAACCAACCGAAGTTTGGAGAGAAAATGGAAATTGAGTATTATATGGATTCAAAGTTTGGACTAAATTAACTTAGGATTTTAAATAATGATTTTTTTTATTAATTAACTTTTTAATATTTTTTTGGGTCAAATTGTATTATATTCCGGACTAGTCACGATAAGAGGGAAAAAGGAAAAAAAAAAATTGAACCGAAATTGAAAAAAAGTTCGGATTTGACAATTCTTAAATATTGACTGTTTTGAATTATTTTCTTCTTTGGTGATTTTTTTTTATATTGTATCATGAATTTTTTTAGACTCTTTTTGCGGAGAGCAATTCGAGTAGCACAAAAGAAAAATTGACCTACAAAACAAACAAAAAAATTTAGAAGAATGAAATAGTGATTTAGTCGATAAAAGTGCGATAACCTCCTTCAGTCCCTCTGAATTCATCACCTGAATATACGTAGTTTCATACGGTAAAGCTCGAATGAAAAATGAATGCTAACATCACAGAATATATTTTTTTACATGCGTCATAGAGGATGACATTAGTTATATATGCATATTTTCATTATGTTTTTTTTTTTTTTGATAATTCAAATTTCTCATTAAAACTCAAGAAGGCCTATCCTTCATAAGAAGGAGGCTAAGCCCAGTTGGGATACAATTTGGATTACAAATAAAGCTCCTATCTAAAGCATGGGTCGCTAGCCAGTGTGCAGCAGAATTTTGTTCTCTGTAGATCCAGCTGATTGTCCAGTCCCTTTGCTGCACCCACTGCTTGATATCTTCCACCATTGCCTTAATTTCCCATGGAGGTCTATTATTCTTGTTGTTGATACAATCGACCAACTCTTTGCTATCCGACTCAAAAGCTGCATTAGTTAGGTTCATGTTCACCGCCATTCCGCAAGCTATCCGTAATGCCCAAGCTTCCGTAGCTAAGGCTGATGAGGCAACAATCCTACCAGCTCTGTAACTTTGTATTCCTCCACCATTATCTTTGGCTAAACAACCAAAGGCAGCAGAGCTGCGGGAGGAGGAATAAGCACCATCACAATTGAATCTAATAGGGGGGGGGGGGGGGGGGGGGGGGGGGGGGGGGGGGGGACTGTATACTCACGGACATTGAAGGTAGCCATCAAATAATCAGAGTTTGCAAGTCTTGCCCTGTCCACTGTTCTTTCTGGGTTTGGAGGAATCCCATTAAAAACATGGTCATTTCTGGCCTTCCATATAGCCCAGCAGACTTGAAAGATGAATCCAACTTGTTCTTTACTAGTTTCCTTAGCAAGATCACCGCAAAGCAAATCCTCCACCCATTTATCTGCCGAACTAATGGGTTGTTCCTTAATCCAATATGAAAGGCCACAGCCAAACCAAACCGCCTCAGTCCAACTACATCGAAATAATACATGCTCAATAGATTCTAGCTCTTTCCCACAAATAGGTCACATCGGTGACTGAGAGCATTTTTTCCTGCACAAATTATCCTTGCATGCTATCCAGTTCTTAATCACTCTCCAAACAAAGTTGAGTACCTTGGGAATAGTGGGGATTGTCCAGAGTTTTACCCAAAAATTGTTTGGAAAGCATCGTGAAGAGGATGGACGATAGCTTTTTGCTCTAAGCTTGGCTTTAAAGGCCTGGGCGTATCCCGTCTTAACCGTGTAGTTTCCATTTTTTGTGTGGCTCCAAATGATGTTATCCCCAGCATTCGTTATACTGATTGGAATTTTCTGAATGGCCTTCACCTCTTCTCTTGACACATAGCTTTGTAATTTTCCCACATCCCAAACTTTCTTTTGCTGACATACAAAGTCTGAAACTGAGGACCACGGGCAATCTGTAGGTGGTGTTGTCAGAGGTTTTCCATCAGCCCAATTTGATATCCAGTTGTCTCCCCAGAACTTGATACTTTCCCCATTACCAACGTTCCATCGGAGCCCCTATTCCAAAAGAGCTTTGCCTTCCAGCAGACTACTCCAGAGCCACGAAGGTGAGGCCCCTCTGCTTGCATCCATGCACGAGTTATTAGGAAAGTATATCCCCTTTAGCACTTGAACCCAAAAAGCATTGGGGTTGTTTAGAATTCTCCAATATTGTTTGGCCAGCAGAGCACAGTTAAAGGTTTCAAAGTCTCGAAAACCCATACCACCATTTCCTTTTGCATTCGTTAGCTTATCCCAAGCTCCCCAATGAATTTTTCCCCTTCTCGCGCCATTCTCCCACCAGAATTTCCCCACCATAGAGTTCAACATGGAGCATAGGGATGTGGATAACTTGAAACACATCATTGGGAACATTGGGGTTGCTTGTATCACAGATTTAATCAAAACTTCCTTGCTAGCTTGGGGGAGTGTCTTCCCATTCCACCCATGAATCTTCTTCGTGATCTTGTCCTTGATAAAAGCTAACGATTCCTTTTTTTGATCTCCCCCAAAACATTGGAAGGCCCAAGTATTTAGCTCCTTCTTTGATCTCGTCCATCCCAAAAATATTTTTGATCTCCGTCTTGGCAGTCGTGGAGGTATTTGGTGAGAAAAATAGACTGGACTTCTGGAAATTGTAGCCAATCCCGAGGCTTCGCTGAAACACATTATGAGGTCCTTGAAGTTAGAACAACATTTTGCTTCTGCTTCGAGAAAGACCAGCGAATCGTCAGCAAACAATAGGTGCGACACTATAGGGCACTTCTTTCTGAGCCTTATTCCCGATAAAAGAAATGGAATAAATTAATCTGATCTCTTACAAGATGTGAGCGTGTTCAATTGGAACATGAAAACGTGACTAAATTATTGGCCCTAGTTACTCTTCAAAATGGTGTGAAAGAAAGGAGACGATTCCCGAACGCCAATGACTTCGAAAAAATTGAACGATGAGCGGTTCTGTAGAGTGGCCAATCCAAGGAGATTGGATAAGCAATGTCATATCGTCGCCCCTTCTCTCATGGTTTTACTAAATCTCGCCTATTCTGTATTAGCAGTCCCATTGAGTTATCAATCGGGGCTCCTTTTTTCAAACAAACATGATAATATGGGAGCTAAAATTATTGTCCAACATGTGGGACCCACATAGACCGAGCGAGATTATTTATTTATCTCGGTTGACACTTCTCATCATTTTATTAGGTGGTGTTCATGTGTAAGTAAGGAAGTCTACGGATATAAATCATATAATTTTGCATAATATCTAAGAGCGTCTAACGTGAGATGGTAGCTCAATGACAATTTAATAAGCTGATTAGCAATTCAATAATGACAGTATCACTCTCAGGTCCCACACTCCCATCTAATGTGGGACGACAACCAATGACAATTTAATAAGCTCAGTTTTTCAGTTATGGCGGCGCCAAGGATGGTTTTTTGAGAGACAATAAACTTTGCTTATAAATATTTTATTCTTTATGAACTCAATTACCAAGCTAACGCATTGAAGCACCGTTTAATTATCATGCCTCTCAACGACGTTATCTCGATTGCAATTAATGATGTCTATTTTGTTATTTTGTTGTTTCTATTCCTTTTCGCATGTGGCAGTGACTTCATTTGAAGTGGACCCTTCCTCGCCTTTCGGCATTGGAGTACTTGTGGATTCCTCATTTTCTTTAGCTCAGGACTGTTTTTGTCCCTCTTTCTTTTTTTTTCTTTTCTTTTTTTTTTTTTTTTTTTAACGGTTAGAGGTGTTAGGGTTAACTAACGTGCTCCTCAACTTTTCCTCCAGTTTGGGACTGTTTGAAGGTGAAGAAGGTTTAGATCATGCTATTTTGGATCCTTACTCCCCAGCTCTGGATTTTGTCGATGCTACTCCCTCTATCCCAAATTGCTATACCCCTACAAAAAGACATGCAATTTTGAGATCAAAAAATAAAATGCTTTTACGCATCATTTTTTAAATTTCTTTGCACCATATTAAAGAGCTCTTGAAGTACTTTGATATGGTGCAAGAAATTTGAAAAATGATGCTCGGAAGTACTTTCTTTTTTAACAAAAAATTGCACGACTTTTCATAGGAGGCGGGCAATTTGTGACAGAGGGAGTATGTTTTACACTGTTTGTAATGTTAATTTGTGTCTTTTTGTTTTACTCTTCGCTTGGTGGTGCTAGTGTTTTATTTGGTATTTATTGTATTTTTGTATCACGGAGTCCATTTATTTTGTTTTCATATCAATGAATTTCTGTTGCCAACCAAAAACAATTTTTTGGGAAAGGAATGGTAAAATTAAAATGACTTATCCTCTATTTGTTCTGATACGATAAAATAATTTTTGGCTCCATTATATTAAGATCAAGAAAAATCAAACAAATTTTATGGCTTGCTAGAGTCCTCAAAGTACTCATTTCACAGATTTATTTTATTATTATATGCAAAAAGTGCAAATGGTAGTCACGTGACGACTAGGGATTTCAGGAAGCTTGTTGTGTGGAATTCCACTCCCGCCCGCGTACTGTAAGTACTTGGCTTTTGAGTTAAGTCATATACGGGAAAATGACGGTTCAGGATGAGTTTTGATAATTAATACCCGCTAAGAACATGCTGAGAATATTTATTAATGCTGAAAATGTCATTAACGAATATTAATTATCAAAACACGTGTTTGGCCGTCATTTTCCCTTCATATACAAGGTTAGGGAGCCAGTTTTTAGCAAGATACCAAGAGTTAAGGGCATGGAAAAGTAGGTAGTAAATGATTGTTCAAATAGAGTAACTATAGTACTTACCTAAAAAACATGGATAAGGTTTCACAAGAAATTACCTTTTAATTACGACCACAATAATCAAACATAAGTCAATTTCGAAAGGAGTAAACCCACCAACTAACCAAATTATTGTGCTAAAGGTTTTGATCTCTACATATATGCATTAATGTTGTCATCCACATGACCCCACACAACGTATTTATGCAATGAATTAGTGTTTGTGAGACTTGTTCATCTTGTTAATTTTCCTTATTAAAGGTTAAACCATTTAGTATGTTGTTTCCTCTTTTGTAAGATTTTATCGTAATAAATTGTTATTACATCATTAATATTACTTATTGCTTTTACTACATGTGCAGGAATCATTTGTTTGAATTTGGAAAAAAAAAAAAAAACTGTATAAATGAGCAGTGTGTGCATTAATTTGGACAATAATTAATTAGTAATGGATAAGGTTTAGTTTCTTCAATATGAATTGCTCTAAATTAAGTTAATGGGTTGTGGACCAACTCATTATTTAAACTGTTCATCTGATAGGGTCCTCAAAGAAAATTATACCGTGGATGTCATAAGATCGAATATACTCCCTCTCCGTCCCAAATTGGATGTCAATTTTTTTATATCTGTGCCAATTTCAATTCCTTATATCTTTCAATATGAATGGATCTCAAAAAATATGCAATATGAATCTTATTTGATAGTTCTCGATTAGTTCTATTATACTACAATGTTTTCAAACTCATAAAAATATTATAGATTGAAAGATATATGCGATAAAATATGACACGAGTTTCAAAATTTGTCGTCCTTTTTGGGACGGAGAGAGTAATTTTCTGTAATGAAAATGAACAGTACATTCTGAAAGTCAAATTTTATCAAAGAGAAAATGATCATCAACGGTAAATTCTGAAAGTCTCATATTTGTCATCGAGACAAATATACGATGAGTCAAATTTTTGGTGTTCAGAAATTTTACGACCACAAGTATCTATAAACAAAATTTTGTCTATTAATAAAAACAATGCCACTCATGCAAAATTGGAAAATATATACTCCCTATGTCTCTAAAAAGTTAGTCTGTTGCGAATAGACATGCAATGAATCCAAAAATATAGTACTTGCGTTCACAATTTTTCAAATTCATTCGCACCGATCGAATAATATTCTTTTTGGCGAGAAGAAATATAAAAAATTGAGTATGAAATTACTTTAATTTTTATAAAAAATGGCATGTCTTTATGCAGTGGACTAACTTTTTGGGATGGAGGAGTAGGATTACAATTGCCCTCGACACGTGAAGAACTTTGAAAAATTATAAATGAAATTACTTTATTTTTTATCCAAAAATTGCAAGTTTTTTTTTTATTTTAACAGTGAACTAACCTTTTGGGACGGAAGAGTAGGATATTACAATTCTCCTCGACGTGTTTTCATATTTTGAAACATTTGCATAATTGCCTCATTATCAGTGATATCAAATACATCGCTTGATATAAGTAATCAAGCAATTTTTCATCCACTGAAACCCTATTCGATTGCTTAGATTGCACTTTATTAAGTACATTGGATTGATTTGTGGGCTATTTTTTGGGGTTGAGTGTTCAAATATTTTTGGGTTGGATGTTCAAATAATTTTGGTTTGGGTGTTCATGAAAGAGCTAAACTAGACTTATACTATAAATATTACTTATGTCCTTAAGATTTTTTTTTGGGTGTTCAAGTGACCACCTTCTTTCGAGTTTTTTTTTAATTTAAAAAAAGTGACCACCTTGGGTCCACTATATATAGAGACCCTCTGGTTCGTCGTAACAAAATATCCGATCAGTTGATATTTCATGCACGAAAAATCTTCTCAGTAAGCTTTATAAGACGAAAGTTTCTATGATAGACTCAGAAAGGGCCCACAAAATCTAAGTATAAAAAGTACCCTTTTGGATCGAGTATTGTCATCATTCTTAAAAAGAAAAAGCTATCCAACGTAGCTAGCAATATCTCAACCATGAATTTCCATATCATCAACTCCCATGCATTCAACAAGAAGAAGGTGGTGTTCATAATGGGAGCAACCGGCACCGGAAAAAACCCGGCTCTCTCTCGATCTCGCCTCCCATTTCCCGGCTGAGATCATCAACTCTGACAAAATTCAAGTCTACAGGGGACTTGACATTGTCACCAACAAAGTCTCCGAGATGGACCGGCGAGGGGTGGCGCACCACTTGCTGGGGGAGGTGGACCCTGAGACCGACTTCATGGCTCGCGACTTTTGTTTGCATGCGCTCAAGGCTATCGACATGATAGTGAGGAGTGGAAAGGTTCCGATCATCATTGGCGGATCGAATTCGTACATCGAAGCATTGGTGGAGGAGCATTTCTTCAAGTTCAAGAGGCAGTATGATTGTTGCTTTCTCTGGGCGGATGTTGTGTTGCCCGTTCTGAACTCGTTTGTTTCCAAACGAGTTGACGAAATGGTCTCTGCAGGTTGGTTAGTTGTTATAGCATGGGTTTTACTGCTAGCTTTTTTTCATAATTTTCTTTTTTATTTATTTTTGAACAACAAAGAAAAATTTATTAACCAGAGGTGGTTAAAAGGATAGAAGTTAACTATAACTTTTTATAATTGTCTTTCATGGATCATCAATACCTGAGAGTTCTGAAAACAAATGTCTTTACAATTTGAATTTAAAATGCAAGGGCCACCTTTATCCGTAGAAGTTTATTTCAAAAATTTTAAAATTTTAAAATTTTTTTCCCTTCAGAGACATCTGATAAAAATGGAACGATGCAGAAAAGATTAGCATGGCTCTTACGCAAGGATGACACGAATAAATCGAGAAATGGTCCAAATATTTGCTTCCTAAAAGAGAGTTTATTTCAAAAAGAGAAAAAATATTTTGAAAAAAAAAAAACTACGATCTATTTGGTTGGTTTATGCATGCAGGACTAGTTGAGGAGGTACGAGGAATGTTTATGCCCGGGGCCGACTACACTCGGGGCATTCGACGGGCGATCGGGGTTCCTGAATTGGACAGCTATTTCAGAGCCGAGATGATGGTGAAGATGGACAAGAAGACCAAGGAAGTGTTGCTCCGAGCCGCCATCGACGAGATCAAGACCAACACTCACAAACTGGTCCTGAGCCAGTCGGCCAAGATCCAGCGACTGAGGAAAGAGCTCGGTTGGCTCATGCACCGCCTCGACGTGACCCCAGTGTTTGAGAAGTGCGGTGATGAGGCCGACAGCGAGTGGGAGAAGGTCGTGCTGCGGCCGAGCTTGGAGATTGTGGGTGAATTCCTCAATGGAAATTGAGGATTTCCTTTGTTGGAATTAATTGGTTCTTTGTTTCTCTGCCTTCATTGATTCAGACCCTTCTGCATGCATGGAGGCTGGTGTTCGTGTTACCAACTTTGGCTTTCTTTATTGAACACAAAAATTGTCACATTTCTATGTGAAATGAATAATAATAGAAATGTGAAACAAATAATAATGTCTCTTTTCGCTGTTTTCGCGCAGTTTGTGAATTCTGAATGATGTGATGATTTGATAAAATAGCTGAGAGATTTTCCAAGTTCAAAAAAGTTGGGTCCGAAAGCTAATTTGGCAACAGAAATGAATGTACCTAAAACTTAACTCAAATGTACGTTGCAAATTAATTTTAGCATGGTGTAGCTAGCTTCACAGTGTATTCGATCGGTTTGCACATTTATGCATGGCGGCTCGCGCCCCAGCACGATCATGCAATAAGTCTACAATACCTGAACTCAATCCCCGCTCCAACCCCCGACACTAATGTAGCTGTGGACCCCACGGCAGCTTAGCGTCAACAAAATAAAAAAAACTCTGAAAAATCAATCCCCCCTCCCCAAAAACAGAAAAGAAAAGAAAAAAGAAGATCTGATTCTTCCATGCAGAGAGAGGGAGAGGAGGAGGAGGTCGACGAACGAAGCTCCTGGACAGAGATGAGGGCAACGACCACCAGCCTCACCCTACACCTCCGGCGATCACAACCAACGACAAAAATAGCCTAGCCTAGCACCGACGCCATTACCGACCACCAAGGTTGGAGGTGGCGGGTGACGGCGTAATGTGAGACTGTCGGTTAATGACAATTTTATAAGCTCAGCAATTCAATAATGACAGTGTCATTCTCAGGTCCCACACTCCCATCTAATGTGGGACGGCAAATCAATGACAATTTAATAAGCTCAGCATTTCCATTATGGCAATGATTGAGAGCAATTTTTTTTTTTTCATGGGACATTAAACTTTGCTAGCTTGTTAATGTTTTATACTTTATGAACTCAATTACCAAGCTAGCGCATTGAAGCACAGTTTAATTATCATGCCCCTCAACGACGTTATCTCGATTGCAATTAATGATGTCGATTTGTTATTTTGTTGTTTCTATATATTCCTCTTCGCGCATGTGGTAGTGGCTTCATTTGAAGTGGACCTTTCCTCTCCTTTCGGCATTGGAGTACTTGTGGATTTCGCATTTTCTTTAGCTCGGGACTGTGTTTTTTATTTTTTTTAAAATTTTTTTTTCCGGGCAAACTTACGTACACCTTGACTTCACGACTTCCCCTCTAGTTTGGGACTGTTTGAAGGTGAAGAAGCCAATATCGGCCTAGTGTTTTATGGCTTGCTAGAGTCCTCACAGTACTCATGTCATAGAACATCTTCGATGGGATGGCCAAATTCGTCTGCCACTGTGTTCATTGTGAAACGCGAAATTTAGATTTATTTTATGATGTACAAGAAGTGCAAGTGGTAGTCACGTTACAACTATGGATTTTAGGAAGTCTAGGTGCATGTTGTGTGGAATTCGACTCCCATTCGCGTACTGTGAATACTTGGCTTAAGTTAACTCATCTACGATTTTGTCGTGACTTCAATTGGAGCACTCGGTCATAGATGGTTAGATTGGTGTTCCCAGTTAGGGAGTCAATTTTTAGCAAGATACCAAGTGTATGGAAACGTACGTAAATGATTATTCAAATGGAGTAACTATAGTACTCCCTCCGTCCCTAGATAAATGTCCGGTCTGTAAATCTCAGCTTTTAAAAAAGGTGTATTTTTGTAGTTAAAAAGTTCAAATTTTTTATAAATTCAAAGAACTCATTTTTTTTTTTTGATAACTTCAAAGAACTCATCGATATCTATTAATTTCTGGAAAAAATTTGAGGTCGTTAACGATTTTTTTTTAATTTTGAGGTTTGCGGTCTAAACATTTATTAAGAGACGGAGGGAGTACTCCACCTAAAAAACATGAAGAGAATTCACACAAAATTACTTTGTTTACGACCACAATAATAGATCAATTTCAAGGGAAATAAACTCATCGACCAACCGAACTAATGTCTATATACATGGATTCATGTTGTCATACACATGACCCCACACAACATATTTATGGCTTACAGCGAGACTAGTTCAACTTGTTAATTTTCCTTCCCGTCATTAAAGGTTAAATCATTTATTTTTTATTATTTTGGATAAGCGTTAAATCGTTTATGTTGTTTCCTCTTTTGTAAGATTTTATAATTTTTATCGTAGTAAATTGTTACATCATTAATTTTACTTATGAAATAATCATTTGTTTAAATTTGAAAAAAAAAAAAATCTGTCAATGTCAAGTATTTATCCTTTTTCTTGCTGTCCCATGGGAACAGAATGGGTGAGCACTGGTTGGCCCAGGTCGGGTTTGACCCTAACCTATAACCTGATCCGAACTGTCGGGTGGACCATTTTCGAACCTGTAACCGATCTGTGGAACAGCCAAAACCGTCCGTGAAAGCAATTGTTTTGGTTGGGTTGGGTCCGTCTGGTTGGGCCAAATAAATCTCAGAACTCAAAAGTTCAGAACAAATCAAAACTCAAGTCGCGGCCAAACACAATCGCAAAAATTGCAAAACTCAGAAAAAAAAATTGAGAGAGAGAGAGAGCAAGGCAGTTTTGGGTTCAAAGTTCAAACTTCAGAGGTTTATTGATTCCGAGGTCGAATGGTAGACGCTTGCTGCCGGACCCGCGACAGAGAGATAGTGGAGGCGGGGGCGACGCCAAGAGGGCGCGACGGTGTGCCTTTGGAACGGGACAGAGGCTCACGGCGGCTACGATCAGATCTAACAAATTCTACAAAAAACCTTATCGTTATCACATCAGCTAATGCTTTACAGAGACCCCTAAAAACATTTTGAAATATCCAGTGATTTGAAGTATTTTGTTAGACTCGAATTGGGCCCAAGAAAACCAATAAATGATTAATCTACTAATTCGAAGCTTTCCATCAAAACAAGCACTTAAGGAGTGTTGGTATTTTTTTTTTTTTTACCAACACGGCACAATTTAGGACTCTATATCCACACCAATGCTGTCCCGCGCCCCATGGGACAACAGGATCCTCCCGTCCCTAATTAATGGATAAGTTGTAGTTTCTTCAATATTAATTGCTCTAAATTAAGTTAATGGGTTACTTACCGAAAATAAAAAAAAGTTAATGGGTTGTGGACCATCTCTGTTATTTAAACTGTTCATCTGGTGGGGTCCTCAAAGAAAAATTAGGCTGATCTTATACTCTCTAATGAAAATGAAAATGATTATGGAAATTGATGTCGCGCTATCTCCACTTTTGTACATAGACGCTCCACTTGACACTGGATGTTATTAGTAATATTCAGTGCAAAGTGGAGCGCTTGTGTACATTTTTCGGAGCGCCAAAATCAGTTAAGATTGAATATAGTAATTCTCTATAATGAAAATGAACGATACATTCTGAAAGTCAAATTTTATCTAAGAAAATGATGATCAACGGTAAATTCTGAAACAATCCAACTACAATTACCACAGTTTCTCTTATACATGTGGGGTCCACACAAATTAGTGTGTATAGGCCTCACATGTATGCAGAGGTTGTGACTGAATAGTTGTGTATCTACACTGTTTGATTATGAAACTCATATCTACCGTTTAGAAAAATATACGATAAGTCAAATTTTTTAAGTCCGACGGCGACAACATTCTAAAAGAAAGTTCATGGGAAGTTGGAACATAATATCCGACCAAATGATATTTCATGCGCGGGAAATCTTCTTAGTAAGCTGTACAAAAGACGAAAATTTCCATAACTTAGTGTAGACTCGAAAAGGGCCCACAAAATCTAGTATAAAAGTACCCTTTTGGATCTAGTATTGTCATCATTCTTAAGAAAAAAAGAAGCTATCAAACGTAGCTAGCAATATCTCAACCATGAATTTCCATATCATCAACTCCCATGCACTCAGCAAGAAGAAGGTTGTGTTCATAATGGGAGCAACCGGAGCCGGAAAAACGCGGCTCTATCTTGATCTCGCCGCTCATTTCCCGGCTGAGATCATCAACTCCGACAAAATCCAAGTCTACAAGGGACTTGACATTGTCACCAACAAAGTCTCCGAGATGGACCGGCGAGGGGTGGCGCACCACTTGCTAGGGGAGGTGGACCCTGAGACCGACTTCACGGCTCACGACTTTTGTTTGGATGCTCAAGGCTATCGACATGATAGTGAGGAGTGGGAAAGTTCCGATCGTCATTGGCGGATCAAATTCGTACGTCGAATCATTAGAGGAGGAGCATTTCTTCAAGTTCAAGAGGCAGTATGATTGTTGCTTCCTTTGGGCGGATGTCGCGTTGCCCGTTCTGAACTCGTTTGTTTCCGAACGAGTTGACGAAATGGTCTCTGCAGGTTAGTTAGTTGTTGTACTAGTTACCATTAACACATTTTCTATGCGTTTTCCGTGCATAGCATGGATATGCTGTTAATTTTTTTTATAATATAAAATTGTTTAGTGTTTTTTTTAGAAAATGTGAGAAGTTGTATTCAACTGTGATGCGAAAGCATACACAGTAGAGAGGAACCCCATGGGAGTAAATGGACGTTCATAGACCGGACACGTGACCAACAAAAACCAGATTAATTTCAGACAAAAATAAAGTAGAACAAAAAATGCACTCCCCTCCGTCATTGAGACTTTTCTTTCCCAAGATTTGCAATCTTTTGCTCTTATTAACATCTGCCCTTTGGTTTTTGGACACTTCATGTCCAACTTCATAAATTCAATTCATTATCATCAATTTTTTTTTGATAAGCAAAGAAATTATATTAGAAACTCGATAATTGGTACATCGAGAAGGATAGGGCAAGCATCATTGAAAGGAAAAACCAATCCAATCATATGCTAGCCAACAATCCCAAAAGAGAAGAAGTAAAGGCCAACCAAGAGTTGGAAAAAATGAGAATTACAAAAGGACTTAAATTTTATGCTTTCTAATGCCATCCAAATGGCTTCTGAAGTCTTCAACAGAATAGATTGTAAGATTACATCTCCCTTTAACCCAAAAAGCCACTCTTAATTTGATAAGGTCAACCACTTCCTCAACAGTAGGACTTGAATTGTTGAAGACCAGGTTGTTTCTTGCTTTTCAAATAGACCAAAGACCGGCGTAGAGAGTGGTGTTCCAACAAATTTCCTCCAAGTTATGAAAAGAATTGGAGAACCAAAAATCGATTAGACCAATGATTGATGAAGGACAAATCCAAGAAATATTCCACCATTTAAAGATATCGCACCAGATATTCCAAGCGAAGTTGCAAAGGAGAAGCAAGTGAGAAGGTGTCTCTAAAGAAGCAGAGCATATAGGGCAGTTGCCAAGATTTGGAGGGATGATATTTCTCCTTACTAGTACGGATCTGGTAGCAATTTTTTTCTTGAGCAACCAGCCAAACAAAACCATCAATTCTTGCTAGACCGAGATTTTTCCAAATGGAGTTGAGGCTGATGTTACATTGAAAGGTTTTTATCTCCTAACTGGAATAAGCTGATTTTACAGAGACGCATCCATTGGAACTGAATGTCCATCGAGGATGATCATCCCTTGAAGGAACTAAGGTGAAATTTCTCAACTTATCTTGAATAGAGGTCAGAACACCATCCTCCCAAGGGCGAAGTCTTCTTTGAAAAAGAAAGTTCCAATTAGCAAATGATGATGTTGGGGAGATTTCATTTACCAAAGCCTCTTGTTGAACTGAAATAAGAAAAAGTCTAGGACAAAGAGTTTTTAAACTTCTATCCTCCAACCAAATGTCATTCCAGAACTTAGTAGCATTGCCCGATTGGACAGAAATTTTGAGACCATCTCGAATTATTTTGCCAGTGGGAGAATTATCAGAACACACAGAGCATATATCAATCCAAATCACAGAAGCTCTGGAAGAAGAGAGGGGAAGAGCAGGCCACCATTGAAAATCTCCTAGATTGTACTTCTTGGATAACAACTTAACCCAAAGAGCTTGTTTCTCAGAACTAAATCTCCACCACCACTTTGCTAAAAGGGCAACATTGTGCTCCAATAATCTTTTGATGCCCAGGCCTCCAAATTTCTTGCTTCTAGTTATAACGTCCCAATTAACAAGATGAAGTTTCTTTTTGTCTAAGGAATCCCCCCAAAGGAATTGCCTCTGAACTCTTTCTATGATATTTGCAACAGCAACTGACATTTTGAGAAGAGACATATAATAAATAGGGAGGGTAGAAAGAGATGATTTAATGAGAGTGATCCTACCACCAAACGCAATATGCCTTCTCTTCCAAATAGAGAGAATTTTCCTCATCTTGTCAATAACTGGCTGCCAAGCAGAGATTCTTCTTGGATTAGCCTCTAGAGGCATCCCAAGATATTTCATAGGGAGAGAACCAGATTTGCAGCCAAGAATTTGAGCAAGAATGGTGACATCTTGCTCATCAACCTTGATGCCACATAGCATACTTTTCGAGTAATTGATTTTTAATCCAGAGAGCAATTGAAAATACCTGAGAATTCTCTTTAGATTTAAGATCTCCTCTCTATCATTATTGCAGAATAGAATAGTATCATCAGCAAATTGGAGATGAGAGAGGGTCAAGCCATTCCTTCCTACTTTAACACCCCTGATCATCCCACAAGCTCTTGCTCTTTCCAAAAGAATGTTGAGTGCTTCAACAACAATGTTAAAAAGAAAAGGTGAGAGAGGGTCACCTTGCCTAAGCCCTCTGAGTGGTTTGAATTCTGAAGATGGTGAACCATTGATCAAAACAGATAGAGAATGAGATCAGATACATTCCAAAATCCAGCCACACCATTTTTGACCACAACCAAGAATCTTCAACATATCAATTAAGAATTTCCAGTTAACACAGTCAAAAGCCTTTGCAAAATCCAGTTTTAGAATGATCCCTCCACTTCGCTGTTTTTTCCAATGATGAATGATTTCATTTGTCATGAGAACACCGTCCAAAATCTGCTTCCCTCCAATAAAAGCAGATTGAGTTTCACCAATGATATTGGGCAGAACTAATTTCGGTCTATTTGCAAGAACTTTAGAGAGAATCTTATATAAAGACTCCACCAAACTAATAGGCCTAAATTCATTGAAAGAGGATGCTCCATCTATTTTGGGAATGAGAGCAATAAAAGAGGAGTTGATACCTTTCACCAGTTTTGAATGAGAATGGAATTCATCGAAAAAAAGAATTAGATCATCCTTCATAAAGTTTCAAGCTTTCTTAATGAAGTTGAAGTTGAAACCATCCGGGCCCGGGGCCTTAGAATTGTGGCAATCCTTGATAGCTGCAATAATTTCCTCAGTTTCAAATTGTTTTTTCTAACAGTACTGCCTCAGAGTAGGGCAGACTTCTTGGAAATACACCTCCCATTGAGGATTCAGATTGAGGTCCTTCTCGAAAGATGGAAGAAAAATGGTTGACAACAGCTTCTTTGATAAGAGAAGGGTCTTCAATGACAGAACCCTGAACCTTGATAGCACTAATCATATTTCTTTTGAATTTGTCGTTTGCCATTATTTGGAAGAATTTTGTATTTTTGTCTCCAAGCTTGAGCCAGTTGACTCTTGATTTTTGCCTCCAAAGTGTTTCAGCCAATCTGTTATGCTTCCAAAACTAACTTTTGAGAGCCCTTTAAGAAAGTTTTTCCTCACAAGACAAAACTCTCTCCTCACTAAGAATGGCAAGCTGTTGAATTTTTTCTTCCAACTCTTGCAACTTCACATTAATATTACCAAATTCTTCCTGATTCCATTTCTTTAAACTCTCTTTCACAACCTTCAGTTTTTGAGTGAGTTTAAAGCCAGACCATCCCACAGTATTAGTTTCATTCCACACTTTCTTAGGCAGTTCCATACAAGAGGGGTTAGAGAGCCATGCATCCTGAAACTTGAAGGGTTTGGGACCCCAATTCCTTGTATCTTGAGCTAGCATTATGGGACAGTGATCAGAGATAGGCCTGTGTAGACCCCATTGAATGAGATTGAATCTATCCAAAAAGTTTTGAGATAGAAAGAATCTGTCAAGTCTGCTTTGTATCTCATCATTCTGAAAGTTGGACCAAGTGAATTTCCTGCCATGAAGAGGCGTGTCTTGGAGTTCCATGACGTTAATGAAATTTTCAAAGTCTCTCATCCTTCTATCCAATCTGGTGCAACTAGTTCTTTCAGAGATGGATTTTATAGTATTGAAATATCCACCCACACACCAAGGTAAATTAGATGAACTTTTGATAAGAGCAATTTCCATCCACAGACTTCTTCTTCCACTCGGATCGTTAGGAGCATAGATGTTGAGAAGAGCACAATGAAAGCCATTTTCTAAAGTCCCTTTTGCTAGAATAAAATGCTTATGAGTGGTAGTGGATTGAATTTTAAAGATTTCTGAATTCCAAATAGTTATGAGGCCCCCTGAGGCACCATCAGAACTAGAGTAAGAATATCCAACATCAGGAATTCCCCAAATCCTCTTAATAGTAGCTTGATCCATATTTCCCAACTTTGATTCTTGAATGAAAACAATATCAGGTCTTTTTGATTTGATAAGCTTTGACAGAAAAAGTTTCTTGAGGTTACTTCGTAACCCTCTGATATTCCAAGAAATTATCTTCATTAGGAACAAATAAAACACCAAAAGTCACCTGCTGATCAAAGGATTTAGGTGCAATTCATTATCATTATTACTCTTGCTAAACATGAGAGAAGAAATGTTTTATTGAATTCGATAATAACATGTACATAGGCTCTTGTATTTATACAAGAGTGAAATCCTAAAATATGAAAACAAAATCAAATCCTATATTATGGCAAGATAATCAAATCCTTGATCCTAATCAATTACAATCGATTCTATCAACTATAATCAATCAGAATATTTTCATTATTCTAACATCCCCTCAAACTCAAGCAGATATACCAACTTGAGTTTGAAAAACAACCAAGAGTAGCCAGCAGCGCCAAACCAAGAGAAATAAATAGTCAAGAGAACCAAAGCCGAGAGCTAGGAGCCAGGAGAACTGCTAGGAAGAAAACCAAGAGAAACCAACAAAAGCCGAAAAACAAATAAGCCATGAGCGCTAGTGGTGAAGAGGCATGGTGGGTGAAGAGGCATGGTGGGTGCAGGCAACTGGAAAGCGTGAAGGAGATTGACAAAGTAACTAAGTGCCCGGCGGACGGCAACGAGGCTTAGGCGGCCTGCCAGGAGTGAATATCCACAGGGTTTAAATCTTATAGCTCTGATACCATGTTAAAAAAGGCGAAAGATGTATTATTGATTGTATCAAACCATAATCCTAACATGCCTTTATATAGGCTACAATGTTCTTGGTCACTAAGAAATCTAAACCAAATAGGAAACATGCATTATAAAGAAACAAAAATACTATGAGCAAAGACAGTTTGTAGGGATCCACGCAGAGACAAATGCGTTTGACTCCATTTCGGGTCCCGAAAAAATCCAGAAAAAAATCTATAGATTTTTGAATATTATTTTATGGAGCCCTGTAAAAAATCAGCTCCAGTGGATATCGATAAGTATTACTTTTGGATTCGTAGGGGCGAAACTGCTCAGTTCACCCTTACGAATCCAAAAGTAATACTTATCGATATCCACTGGAGCTGATTTTTTACAGGGCTCCATAAAATAATATTCAAAAATTTATGGATATTTTCTAGATTTTTTCGAAACCCGAAATGAGGCTAAACGCGTTTGTCTCTGCGTGGATCCCTGCAAACTGTCCCTGCTCGTAGCAGGACTCTCGTGCATCTTCACCACCAACGCTCTTGGCTTTTTGACTCATTGAATCTTCATTTCTTTTCTTTCAAACTCATGTTGGTAGATCTACTTGAGTTTGGCTTCGCTTGGCGTGGCTGCTTCTGGTTCTCACTTATGGTTGTCTTTTTGGCTCTCATGGTTCTCTTGGCTTGGCTTGAATGTTCGTGATTTCTTTTTGACTTCAGTGCTCTTGATTTTTTTTTTTCAAACTCAAGTTGATGGACCTACTTGAGTTTGATGGGGATGTTAACTTAATATTGAAAAATATTATGTTACCATATTTTGTAGGGTCTATTATTCATGTTTCCTAGTTGGGTTGATTTCTTTATAATGCATGTTTCCTATTTGGTTTAGATTTCTTAGTGACCAAGAACATTGTAACCAATATAAAGGTATGTTAGGATTATGGTTTGATACAATCAATGATACATCTTTTGCATTTCTTAACAACTCTTTTAAAAGCTAGTACAATTTCTTATATATGATTGCCTTTTATGGATACATCATTATTAATTGAGAGTTTCAAAAACTGTCTTTAAAATTCAAGTGCCGCCTTTATCCGTAGAAGTTTATTTCAAAAAATATATATTTTGAAAAAAGAAAACTACGATCTATTTGGTTAGTGGTTTATGCACGCAGGACTAGTTGAGGAGGTACGAGGAATGTTTATGCCCGGGGCCGACTACACTCGGGGCATTTGACGGGCGATCAGGGTTCCAGAATTGGACAGCTACTTCAGAGCTGAGATGATGGTGAAGATGGACAAGAAGAGCAAGGAAGTGTTGCTCCGAGCCGCCATCGACGAGATCAAGACCAACACTCACTAACTGGTCCTGAGCCAGTCGGCCAAGATCCAGCGGCTGAGGAAAGAGCTCGGTTGGCTCATGCACCGCCTTGACGTGACCCCATTGTTCGAGAAGAACGGCAATGAGGCCAACCGCGAGTGGAAGAAGGCCGTGCTGGGGCCGAGCTCGGAGATTGTGGGTGAATTCCTCAATGGAAATTGAGGATTTCCTTTGTTGGAATTGGTTCTTAATTTGTTTCTCTGCCTTTATTGATTCAGACTCTTTGGCATGCATGGAGGCTGGTGTCATGTGTTACCAAGTTTGGCTTGCTTTATTGAACACAAAAAACAGTCACATTTCCATGTGAAATGAATAATAATGTCTCTTTAATTGTGTGATTTTTTTTGTCTATGATTCGCAGTTTTCGGTTTGTGAATTCTGGATGATGTGATTATTTGATAAAATACCAGTGAGATTTTCCAAGTTCAAAGAAATTCGGTCCGAAAGCTATATAATTTTGGCAACAGAAATGAATGTACCTATAACCTAACAATAGATTGCAAATTAATTTCACAGTGTATTTGGTTTGTACATTTATGCATGGCGGCTGGCGCCCCAACACGATCCTACAATAAATCTACGGTACCAGAACTCAACTCCCCGCTCCAACACCTACACGAACGTGGCTATGGATCCCATGTCATTTTAGCATGGTGTGGCTTCTCTCCCTCTTTCTCTCTCTTTGTAAGAACCAGATCTTTTTTTCTCTTTTGTTCTCTATTTTTTGTTTTTTGGCGGGGAGTGAATTTTGCTAACGCTGACATAGGGCCCACAGCCACATCAGCGTGGGGTTGAAGTGGGGGTTGAGTTTGGGGTAGCGTTGAATTATTGACAATCATATTTGGGAAAATGACGGCCTAGGATGTGTTTTGATAATTAATACTAGCCGATGACAAATTGAGAATATTTTTTCATACTAAAAATGGTCTTGACGGATATTAATTATCAAAACACGTTTTGACCGTCTTTTTCCCATCATATTTAGGCCCTTAAACTACCTCGTAAATGTATGGTATTGGAGAGCATTGAGACTAGGGATGTACACCATCAGCCCACTAGTCCGCGCAGCTGCTCAACCCAGGTCATATTTTCAAAAGAGTTTTGGATATGCATTTAGGCCCACAGGTTTTGTTGGGTGTAGTTTTAAAGCCCGTTTCGTAAATGGAATGGGCTTGGAATCTTCCTTAAAATCAAGCCCAGCTTGTATAAAATACTAGTCGTAAAAAATTAATGATATATATATTGCTATCAAAAAAATTTTTTTTTTTTTGGCTAGGCTCTTTTAAAAATGGGAAAATGATGGCCAATGAAGTGTTTTGAAAATTAATACCCACCAAGGATATTTTCAACATTAACAAAGCATAATATGTTATATATAGTACAAAGCATAAAGGATGTAATATTAAAAGAGTATTTACTTGAAATGGACCAAGCACTTTGAATAAACTATTCAAATGCTAAATCAGGAAGGTATTTACTTATTAAAATAATCAAAGTTTTTAATATTCAATTGTAATGGGAAACATACAGATTAATTTAATAATCAAAGTTTTTAATATTCAATTGTAATGGAAAACATGCATATATAGTAATCAGTATGTTTTCTATTACAATTGAATATTAAAAACTTTGATTATTTTAATAAGTAAAATACTTTCCTCATTTAGCATTTGAATAGTTTATTCAAAGTGCTATGTTCATTTCAACTTTCAAGTAATTGCTCTTTTAATATTACATGCTTTATGCTTTGTAATATTGCTTACAACAGCAACCTATCCTCCAAATAAGGTTTGCACCCGAGCAAAGAGCTAGCTTGTTGAAAGCATATAAAACCGGTAAAATCGGGATCGTTCCCACAGAGAAGTCTTTTTTAGCGAATTTGGAATAGATGGTAAGTACGTAGCAAGGCTTTCAAGCAGCCAACTATGGTGATTGATTCGGTTAACGAAATTGAACTTGAAATTAAACTAGATTAGAAATGGTCGAGTCAAAAGGATTGATTTACCCACGACTTAGCCATAAAACGGTTCCTTCATCTAACTCATGAGTGAACCGAAACCGTCCGGATTCCACTTGAAGAATTAAAAACTGAAGACTACTTGTAACTCAACTCAAAGCATTAATTCAAACTGAACTCATTTAACGCAAGTGAGAGACTAAAATAGATCGTTCGCACGCGTAAGATTATCAAGCATGTAGCACAGGGCGATAGACTTCATTGATCAAAGAAGCCACCGACCCCATGATCAAAATTAGAAATCATGAGTTTAATTCATTCAATACATTGAAATTAAGCTAAAGTTAAGAGAAACCATTTAATTGACTAATCTATAAAGTGAACCTCACCCTATGACTTAACCTTTAAACTACTTACACATAGGAAAAAGACTAGAAAAATAGATAAGCATGGAAAACATGATTCACCAATGAAAACGAGAATGAACTAGATTTATGAGAAAATCCAATCCACATGAACAACTTTAATACTCGAGAAATTAACGTAATACAATTACTTGCTAGTGTTCTTGAAGAAAACAAGAAAGAAAAGTTTGAAACTTACCAAAGAGCTCTAGGAATTCAAAAGACTTAAAACATAAATATCTACCTATTCTATCTATATCTATATGAGAGAGAGAGAGAGAGAGAGAGAGAGAGAGAGAGAGAGAGACCTATTTATACAAGGCAATTCATCCTCTACCAAAATATCCTTGAACTTGCCAAAAGTAGCAAGTATTCCATAAATGGAAAGTCCAAAAAGTAGTAAAAATATCTGCAGGAAACCAATGTTATCGATACCATAAGCAAAGGTATCGATAACATCCTTCAAATATTCCCCCGGAGAAGCAAGTTATCGATAACTCAAACCAAATGTTATCGATACCCTCAGGTCTGGACAACTTCTGGATCAAAATGGGACCAATGTTATTGATAACAAATGGAATGTTATCGATAACATTCTTCAAAACTGCAGATTTCAGGTTGGCTTCAGTTTCAGCAAACAGCTCCCAGCAACTTCACAGCTTCTCAGCACTTATTTTCATTCTCTAAAGTTAAGTAAAGACTACATTTTAAACATTTATTTTACCTTTCCTTTACTTTAATTTATTTAAAGAAAATAAGAAAGTACCCCCCATTTGGAAACAATGGCATTACCAGAATTTTAAGATTCCATTTAAATCAAAATGTCAACCCCCACTTTTAGTACAAAATGGAAAACTGCACGTTTTTCTCAAGAGAAAATGGCTCAAAACATGACCTTACTCTTTAAATTAAACCTTGTAACTTTGTAGTCACTCTTAGAAAAATTCAAGGATCAATTACCGCCATTTTTTATCTCGAAAATCAAAACTTTTTCAGAAAGTCATTTTTTCATACTTAGACAGATTTTAGGGGGCCGACAGGGTCTTCGGGTACTTAGAAGATTCTGGAGCATTCCTTGGCCTTCAAACGCGCCTTATTTGCACGTTTTACCTGAAACTACTAAAAGCACACCTTACGTGCAACATCACATAAAAACGACAATATATATGTACAAACACAACATGCTAGAGAACTTAAGCACCCAGAATATGCATTATTGGGTGCTTATCAAATATATATAACATATTATAATCTACTTCTTCAACAAATGTTTTCTTCATATTATTGGTGGGTATTAATCAATAAAACACGTTCTAGGCCGTCATTTTCCCTTTAAAAAAAATATTAAATAGGAAAAAAGCTATGTATACCATATCTATATATACATACATAATCAGTTTGGATCCAATCAGGGAT
Organism: Rhododendron mucronatum var. ripense; assembly: GCA_019656295.1. Classification (NCBI taxonomy): domain Eukaryota; kingdom Viridiplantae; phylum Streptophyta; class Magnoliopsida; order Ericales; family Ericaceae; genus Rhododendron; species Rhododendron mucronatum. The sequence continues at coordinate 2,328,629 of BPLT01000041.1, forward strand.
CTTGGATTTGGGCTTAAATCCGAACCTCGCTCTCAGCCATTGAATTGTGTTTTCAGTGGTCCGGATCCAGTCAACAAATTTGGGCCATTGAAAATACAATCCTTTGACTGAGATGATAGTCCAAATTCAAGCCCAAATCCGAGATCCCTAACTAGATACGTACTACATACATAATACCTTTTTATTTAAAAAGCATACCTACAAATATGTTCCTTGGTCTTCCTATAACTCTCTAGGGTTCTTCTTTCTTGAACAAAAGACGACGCATCTCCTCCCTTATAAACAGTCAGTGGAGTTTAAAAATGACCACCACACAACCAAATCAATGGTTAGTGAATGATTAATTTATGTTTGAGGTACTATGCTTTAAAAAATAATGGATTAATTGGACGAGCTTGGAGAATGAAACTTTAAAATCAGGCCAGCTTGAATTAAAATACGAAATTAATGAAACCCATTTATCAAATAGACGGATTGGGGGCAGGCACAAGTAATCTCGATATATATAACATAACATAAGCCCAGCTCGACATATGTGCGCCCATAGTAGAGACACCGCGTAATGTGCCCAATTAACACCTAATAATTTATCATCGAATTAAATACCATATAGTAATTACTAAGATGGACCATGTTTGAAACCTCAATCAATTTCAAGCTAGCTCGGAATGGTAAATTTGTTAATCGTTTTCGTCGATAGAAATATAGAGCTCCACATGAAGTCTTTACCGTTTCAAACGTCATAACTAGAAGAGGCCTTCCAAGTAGGAAACACAAGATCGATCATAGTCATATATTACAACACTAAATTGAAAATACAACTAGAAACAAGCACAAACCCAACCACCACCACATCACCAAAAAAAAAAAAAAAAAAAACAACTAGAAAAGGCGAAACTCAAATGCCCAAACCGCAAATGCAAACAAATTAACCCCACCACAAGTGAGGTAGTGAGACGGCCTTCATGCACAGGGGAAGGCCTGGGCAAGGTTACATTTAGCAGGGAGTTGCATGGCTAGGCTTGGGTCAATACCAAACGAAGCCAACATGTTGGACTTCTTGTACTTGCACAGGCACTGCATGTCGGCTCCGGAAAGAGCCGTGCAACAGGTGGCCGAAGGCGGCGGAGGGTTTGCACCGGACACCGATGACCTGCATGCCATCAGACCATCGGTGGTCATGCCGCACAACGTCTGGCCCATGGCCACCATCGGCTCGTGGCCAGTGGCTATGGCCAGGACCAATGCCACAATGACAAGCTTTTGTGCATATGCTTCCATCTCTTTGATAAAACCCTCTTGCTTAATTTTGGAGTTGGTTGTTTTGGTGATGCTTTGATCTTGTTGGGTTGAGGCCTTATATAGAGAGTGAAGATATACAAACAATTGAACAAATAAAAAGGAGGGAATCAATGGGTGGTCAGGATTGAAAGGGTACAGACTGTACAGTGGGGATTCCTTTCGAAATGAATACGAGCCACGAATTTTTTCCTCAGTAAAAACAAATCAAAAGATTTGTTTTTGATTTTTTTTGCATTTATTAGTTTTGCACAAGATTTTTGTGAGTTATTGATTTACCTCGACAAGAGAAATCGAAAAAAGTAAATTTTTTTACTTTTACCCAAGTATTTTGAGAAATAACCACTTTTTAGCAACAAAAAAAATCACTTTTTTTGGTTAAAAAGTGGTTATTTCTCAAAATACTTGAATAAAAGTAATTTTTTTTACTTTTCTGATTCCTCTCATCGAGACGAATCAATAACCCACAAGATTTAATAAACTACAAAAACTTGATGCAAAATTAACAAATGCAAAAAAAAAATTCAGATAAGAGCAAAACTCGTATATTTAAGTTTAAGTTTAAATTAAGTTCAAGAGAACGCATCGCTCCCTCCTGTTTTTAGTTTGAAATTAACATCTTAATTGATTGCTCCATCACTCTCGTTAAGGTGTGCGTAAGTGGCCAGGGCAGTAGTCTAAGTTATCCAAAAACGTACAAGTTTTAATTTCCACAGTAAAATCGAAAGGTGGTCCAAATTTAATGCCTACAAGTATTGAAAGTTGTCAGGCCCCGTTCCGGAAAGCCAAATAAGTACTTATTGTTTAAGAAGGCAATTTCAAGCTCAAAAATTATGCGCTTGCGCAAATAATTTTTCTATCAATATGGATCTTGTTTGATAGATCTCATTGAGATCTTTAATACGGTGCAAAAAAAATTGAAAAAATATTTTTCATTTACATTATTTTTGAGTGTGAAAATATGAAATAAGTACTTATTTTTTAAGAAAGTGTTCTGGAACGGGCCCTGAAACCCATCAAAGCAGCCGATTATTATAAAAATAACACCCTTTTTTTTTTTTTAAACAGAATTTTTTTTTATTAGCCTTTGAAAGAACATATAAAGATTAAAAGGAATGAAAGCACAATGGCATCACGACAGGGAAAATATAGATCTCAACAAAATTGACACCTATGCACCCCAACAATCATATGCCGTTCAGATCTAGAGAAAAGAAGGCAAGATGCCAGCCTCAAAAAAATAACACTGTGGTTTTGATAAATTTATTATTATTATTTTTTAGAAAAGTTCTAAAACGACAAGAATTTTTATTAGATTGTTAATCACCAACTTTATTATTTATATTCTCAACGACAACACGTCATCTCAGGTGTAGTCAGACTCTCTTCCATTAGTGGGCTAATTAAACACGTGCAAAGTTTAATTACTGGGTAGGTGGCGAGGTTTGAAATTATTGTTTGCTCTGATACCATATTGTATTGCCTATAATCATCAACTTTATTATTTAAATTCTCAAGCAATTATTAATATAAATAAGGCATTAAACAGGTTTAAATGGCTCAAACCGGACATTCCACAGCGGGTCGGGAGTCCCTATGGTCACGCCCAAGGGGAGTTGCTACGCTGGTTGCCTCCTCCCACCCTTTTTCCCAGTCAAAAAAAAAAAAAAAGGTTTAAATGTGTGTGTGGTTTTTTTTTTTTTTTTTTTTTACTTTTGTAATTAGCTAGGTATCCGGGCCAATACATCGACTAATCAGAGAGACTAATCTATCGTCCACTAGCGGGAGACTCATTTCATTTTGTGGATTGTTTTGTTACATGTACAAGGAAGTGGTAGTTGAAGACTTGACTCCAGAGGCCACAGAGTTGGTGCATGCATGTGATCAAAGTCCCCGTGACACAAAAGGTTGGGAACTAAATTGGCTTTATACATCACGGGGGGTTGCATAATTGGCAACTGGGGAGGTACAAGACATTGGGTCTTGAACTGGTAATTTCCTCCTTGGCCACACGTTCCTCTGCACCTCGATCATGCCTGTTTTTGGAAGTCTTAAAAAGTTAGTGAAAGTATATAGCCCCAATTATGAAAGTAGGGATATTGCGAATGAATCGAACTGAGTTTTATAGTGTTCGAGCTCAGCCTTGTGAAATAATAAACGAGCTTAAAACTCGAGCTCGAACTTGGCTCTCGTTTGTAAATGAGTGAGCTCGAGCTTGGCTCATTCGTAAACGAGTTGAGCCCCTAATAAGCTGAGAGTGGTTCACAATTACTGAACGAACCTCTGTAACTAAGTCGAGTTTTTTCGAGCCGAACTTTCGAGCGTTAAGCTCCGCATGTGTACTACAAGAGTCTAAAACTCGAGCTCGATTCATTGGCAACCCTACGTGCAGTCCGTTGAGAGGTTGGAGAGGATCCAAATCCTGTTTTGGCAGCACTTATTGTATGCAATGGCATTGTGTAACCAAATCTATAGGGGCTTTCCGAACCCAACAATCCCTCCCTCACAATGACGCTCCCGCGACTCGAATCCATGACTTTCAGGCTCTGATACCACTTATCGGACTGTTTATCCACCATCTCTCCTAAAACAAATTGGTGGTAGGAAGGGCTTCAATTAAGTCTTTTATGACATTCGACATCGCAACAGTAAGTCTGTTTTTAGAGCAGTCGCAGGGAATGACATTGTGTAAACAAATCCATAGGGGCACTCCGAGACCAACACGACCATTACACATGACCCCAGTGGCGTTTCCATAAATTTTGTTGAATAACAAAAAAAACTTATCCTACAATTGGAATAAAATCAGACCATATAAAAACATCCGTTTAAAATGAAGCCACCGAAGCCGAATGATCATGAAGTTGAACTTTTATAGAGAGAAAGCCTTTTTTTTTTTTTCACTCAGTAGATGTCAAATAAACCTACTTCTAAGACGATAAGGACGGGCTATTGCTAAGCAGTATATGAGAGAGATGTTTAATTAACCTACTTCTAAGGGGATAAGGATGGGCTATTGCTAAGCAATATATATATATATATATACACACACGAGAGAGAGAGAGAGAGAGAGAGAGAGAGAGATTTCATACATTAGTTCACGTTGACCCACTCCACTCGAGATTAGAGTCTTAGAACTACAACTCGGATAGAGTATATTAGGATTACGAATGGCAAAAAAAAAAAAAAAAAACTACAACTACCTTATCTTTTTCAGAAATTTTCGGAGCACCGGTTTGAATTTCCAACTTATTTTAATCTAGCATGGTTTTTAATTGTTAAAACAAAACGTCATTTTGGATCAATTTTAATGAAACTGTAGTAACCTTGTTGGAAATGAATTGTAGTCTCTTTTTCGGTCCCACTCCCAAGTAATGTGAGATTCTATTTTTTTAACATCCCTCTACACATGCAGTCGCATTTGAGATTTTGAGATCTATCACATATGGCTGATTGTGAATTTTTTAAAATGTGGGATGGATTAGGCTCCAACCCAAAGTCGATTGACATGAGTGGAGAGATTCCAAATGTAAGTATTAAGTGATCACTCATTCTATTCCTAAGCAATGTGGGACTATATATACTTAACAAACCTCAGCCATCGTTTTGACAAAATGAGGTGCTTGTCGAGCATCGCCGGATCACATGAAGTGTTCACATGAGAGAATCCAGACTCTAGTTCATTATATTTTGTTTCAAAAATTGAACCAAAAATATAATGAAAAAACCGTGTGAACAAATTAAATCAGGAGAAGTTGAATGCTAGAGATGGCAATCGACCAGCCCCGTCCTAAATGGGGCGGGTTTTCCACCACCTTTTCGGGTATTAGGTCGGGATTAAAATACTAAAATTCGGCTGGGTTCAGATAGGGTTCGGGGTGATAGTACCCCGCCCCGAAATGTATTTACTTATATTTATAAAATTATACTTGTATCCTGATCTACTTATCATTAATACTTCAAATTTTATATTTTTACCCTAATATTATTATCATTATACTAAAAAACCCTTATTTTGTTACTTTCATATTTTCACCATTATACTAATCTAACACTTTATTTATACTTATTTTCTTTTATTTTACTTTTAGATTAGCAATTTTTTTTTAATTTTTTACGTAGCAAAGCGGGGCGGGTAAATCTGTTCCCCGATCAGGACGGGAACAGAGATACCCAAAAAATACCCGATCGAAATCGGGTAATAATTTTCAGGTCAGAGTATGCCAAAACTTGCCCCCCCTTTGCCATTCCTATTGAATATTGACAAAACCAAATGCACTGTCCAGTCCACTATGTAGACGGGTTGCAAACGAAAATCAAACTGCGCGCTTGTGATCGAGCAACTTGAGAGTTGGCTTGTTTAGTAATCTAGTCAAGTTCATTACTCTAAGGCTTCCTCTGCATAAAAAAGCTCAACTCTTTTAGTAAATAAACTAGATTAGGTTCGTTTATAAACAAGCCGAGCTCGAGCTTCAAGCTCGTTTAGGAAACGAGCCGAACTTGAATACTGCAAAACTCGACTCGTTAATTTGCACCAGTATAGTAGTCTCCAGTAGACCGGGGAGAATTCCATGCGGTGAGTGTATCATTTCTGTTATTAATCAACTCAAACAACTTAGGACATGGCTTCTAAAAAACCAAGAAACATTTGAAATTAAAATAAAAGACAAAAAAACAAAAGGGAGAATTCCATGCGGTGAGTGTATCATTTCTGTTATTAATCAACTCAAACAACTTAGGACATGGCTTCCAAAAAACCAAGAAACATTTGAAATTAAAATAAAAGACAAAAAAACAAAAACAAAAACCACGTGGGGTCCACTCCGGGCCTTGCATGGATGATCCGAGGCGTTCAATAATTTAAAAAAAAAAAACGAGTGGCCCAATGAAAAGTTAACTCAATCCGATATGTATACGCGCTCGATCTAATTTTCAATTTGGGAAAAATCGGAAAAAATGGAAAGATTGGATTTTCTGATTTTTCAAAAATGAGAAGATTGAATCGAGTACTTACACAGATCGAATTGAGCTGAATTTACACGAGCCCACTCAAAAATTTTTTTCTAAAATTATTGAACGGCTCGGATCATCCGTGTGAGGCCTGAAGTGGGCTCCACATGGCGTGCGGTGGCCTTTGGTGCAGTGGGTGTATCATTTCTAAATTAATAAGGCCTCCTTCCGCTAAAATTCTTAGGAATACTCTTTAAGTATTTATTTTTCATTTTACGAGACAAAACATTCTCTTATAATACATCACTTTTAATTTAAAAAATAAATATTTATTTCGCTTAGCGGAACGAAAAACGTGGTTAGAGCATCCACGGTAGTATAATCAAAACAAAAAAGTTTATAAGGTTAGCAACATTTGCTCAAAAATAGCTCACATTGGAATAACCAAACTTAGAAACATCTTAGCAACTCATCAAATTTTGGCCCTTGGATAATCAAAACTACCAACATTTTGCCAATAATCAAATTTAATTGTCTTCACATTTCCTCAATTAAGTACACCATCATTACACAAAAACCTTTTTTCTGGATTTGGAGTCCCTGCAGTGAGTTGAAAGCACTGCAGGTTGCAGCCCCCCAAAACGACGTCGTTTTGGGGGCTTTTGGCCAATTCAGAGATGCAACAAAACTACGTCGTTTTGAGATCCTCAATTCCCTCAAATATGCTGCCCAAAACTCCCCAAATATTGCGATTCTTTTAGGGCAGAGATTGAAACGACGGCAACTATGGACGATGATTGCCCAGAACAACCTTGCAACTCGACCACCGCCGCTCTTCCATGGCCGTCGCCAAAAGATACCTCTTCGTCACCTCCGTCACCGCCCACAATTGTTGATGGCGCACCACTGATGCTGCCCACAACCGTTGATGGTGCACCTCCTACCTCTCCGAATCGGTAAGATTCTATCTGCATTCTTTTAGTTTCGGTGGTCATTAGTATAACTTTTCCCACAAAATATGAACCTGTTGAGTTGTTCAAAATCTTCGGGTCTCGAAAGGTCTTCCCAGTTCATCATTCGAAAAAAAAAAAAACACTGTCAAGCTAGCCCCGATCTTAGTACCATTTTGTATCTTGATATAGTGTATCCTTTCGGTTCTCGGAATGAACTTTGTCTTTTGGGTTGAAACTCCAGAAAAGATATTGGATCCAGAAAATCATTTTCTATTGAAAGTCAAAATAAAATATAGAGACGAATGATAAAGAATTTGATGATTTCCTGTAAGAGTGGCCAAACAAGAGGATATTATTTTATACTTAGTTATTTTTTATTCTTAATACTATATTTGGGAGTGGGTTTTTTGGCCTTTTGTTTGACTGCACTCCCTTCATTAATGATGCTTGTGGTCCCATATAGAATATGATTTTTAACCTTAATGTTTACGACTTTATGTTAGAATGGAAGGTGGTACTGGACCTGAGGAGACTGTGAAAGAGTTGTCCAAAGATTACTCTCTTTCTCTTGGAATGGAATTTGTATCGGAAGAGGATGCATATGAGTTTTACAATGATCATGCAAGAATTACAGGTTTTGGTATTAGAAGATGTTATTGCACACATAGCAAAAAAGATGGTATAATGATTAATCGAAAGTTTGTTTGTAGCAAGGAAGGCGAGAGAGAGAAGGATAATCAGTCCCTAGTGGTAGAACAACCTCGAAGGGAGACAAGAACTAAATGCATTGCATTCATGTCCATAAGGTTTAATTGACAGAAATCAAAATGGTCTGTGATGGAGTTTGAAGAAAATCACAATCACATTTTGCATAATCCTAAAACTTCTTTTTTGTTGTGCTCTCAAAGAAGGATACGTGAAGCACAAGCTCTAAATATAGAGTTAGCTGTTGATAGCGGTTTATCAGTTAAGGCATCACATGATCTTATTAGTGCCCAATCTGGGGGGAGGGAAAACATAGGCTTCACACTAAACGACCATAAAAGTTACTTGCGTGCAAGAAGACAGAGGAGCTTACAATATGGTGAAGCTGGGGCTTTGTTAGGATACTTTCAAACTCGAGCGGCTGAAAATCCTTACTTTTTCTATGACGTTCAATTGGACATTGAGGAAAAGATTACTAATATTTTTTGGGCTGACCATGAGATGATCACAGATTATGGACTTTTCGAAGATGTTGTATCTTTTGACACAACATTCCAAACAAATAAAGAGTGTCGGCCACTTGGTATATTCACCGGCTTTAACCATTTTAGAATGACGGCAATTTTTGGTGCGGCTCTTTTGAATGATGAAACTTTGGAATCTTTTGAATGGTTATTTAAGTCCTTCTTGCATGCAATGGGGGGAAAAAGCCCGTGTCCATATTCACAGACCAAGATGCCGCAATGGCCAAGGCAATTTCAATTGTCATGCCCGACGTTACTCATGGATTGTGCACTTTTCACCTCAATCAAAATGCTTTGAAGCATTTAGGCCATTTGTTCAAAAATGATTCAGACTTTGGGAAAGAGCTCAATACTTGCATTTTTGGGTACGAGGATGAACAAGAGTTAGAAGAAAGTTAACAAAGTTAGCGTGGAGGAGGATGATCCTAAATTGGCAAAAGCAGCGCGTTATAGGAATCTTTGTCCCAAAATGGTAAATTGTGTGCTCGATCGTGTGAATTTAAAGCTGCATATGAGTTCGTAGCCACCGGAGTGGAGGACATGTGTGCCAAAGTGGATTAAATGTTGCTTGAGGTGGGAGACTCTATTGATGAGGGAATTGAACAGTTAGAGGTGATTGATCCTGGGTTTCGAGGAGTCAATGGTTTGAAGAAGAAAGCCGGAGTTAACAAATGGAAGGGTAAGCGTTTGAAACCTTGGTATGAGAAGAATGGAAAGAGGAAAAAAGTTACTGCCACACCTACCGATCTTTATCAGGTATGAACAAATAATGCTTAACTACTTTATTTCAAGTTCTTGTTTTTTACTTTCTGTAAGAATATGTTATTGATTTTCTTGTGAATTAGGATGTTCCAATGCCCTATGTGCCCGAAATGTTCAATATCGAATCTAATTTGTCTTCCCAAATATCATTCCATCAACAAACTTTCGAGGTGTGTAAGACATCTATAATACATTCTTTGTTTGTAGTATAATTTCATTCTGTTTTATTTGCTTCCACTTATCTTCTTCTTATTTCTTTTAAGTGACGGGAGATGAGACATTCTTGCAAGATGATGAATTTTTTGAGTTGATTAGTGCTCCGCAACAATCCCGACAAAACTAGAATGTGAATGAAGAGGGAGATGCATTCGAGTTGGTTTTTGAAGAGGGAACATGTGTCTTTGTTGAAAAATATTCGACTGAAAAGTGATGAAACATTTATTTTTGACTATCAATTTGTTGATGGTGAAAAATGGTGTATTTTGACATTTTATCAATTTGTTGGTGGTGAAACATGATGTATTTTGACATTTTTATCTGTTGGCAATATATATTGTTGGCATTATTATGGTTAAGGAGCAATTAACACAGATTATGAGAAAGGTGTGAGATTTGGTTGAAGGCCAAAATGGCAGATTAACGAGTGAAGTCTTTTTTTTTGTTAATTTATTTGGAGCAGTTTTGGGAGTTCTGTTAAAGGCAAAAATGCCCCAAAACGACGTCGTTTTGGGGCAGTGAACTGCAGTTTTTTTTTATATCTCAAAACGGCGTAGTTTTGTTGCATCTCTGAATTGGCCAAAACCCTCCCCAAAACGACGTCGTTTTGGGGGGCTGCGACCTGCAGTGCTTTCAACTCACTGCAGGGACTCCGAATCCCTTTTTTCTTCCATTTTCAACATGCTTATAACAAATATACTTTTAAAAACAGTTTTTATTTTTTTGCAAAAATAGTTTTTTTACTCGTTTTTTTATTAAAACTGTTTTTCCCAATTTTTTTAAAATTTTTATTTCAAAACAATTTTTTTAATAAAACTTTTTTTTCAAAAACTGTTCTTTTGAAAAAAAAACTTTTTCTATTCAAAAACTTTTTTTTTAACTTTTTCCCGAAAACTGTTTTTTTTTAATCAAAGTTTTCAAAAAACTATTTTCTCTTTTTCTAATAACCTATTTTTATTAGTTTGAAAACTATTTTAAAAGTCATTTTCTATGTCACAATTTTTAGATTTTTGTACGTTAAAAAGGTGATGTGGCAAGCTTTGGTTATTCAATTTTAATTGTACCGTTGTGAACCTCTATATTGCTAACCTTAGCAACTACTTAAATGAATAACCAAAAAATGATGTGGTAACTTTTGATTATCTAGGTTTGATTATTCCACTGTGGATGCTCTTAGGAAGAATGGGTTTTTATCGTAATTTTTTACTTTTATTCCATTTTAATGATAACAAAAATAAGCCAATAAACCTTTTTTTTATTCAAAAAATATGGGTTTTGATCGTAATTTTTTTACTTTTTAGATTTCTTTCATCATGATGAAGCAAAAATTCTTAAAAACTAACAAATGCTATAAATTTTCAAATAAGGACAAAAAAATAATTCACGGTGGCATTTTTAGCCGAACAAGCGCGCATGCAGAGCATGTGCCCAACGTGAGTCTTCAAGATTAGGAAATCACTTCCTATCTCTGACTGCATGCCAAAGCTTGTCAATTAGGATTGAATCTTTTGTGGAGAGAGTTTTTTTTTCCTTTGTCACTCCATAGATGTCTAACCTATCCCTAAAAGGATGAAGATGAGTACCCGTAAGCAGCATACTACGGCCGGGGTGGAGAGAGAGAGAGATTTCATACATTAGTTCACATTGACCCACTTTACCCGAGATTACAGTCTTCAACGACCTTATCTTTTTCCTTTGGCTGACCGTTCAGAAATTTTCGGAGCACCGGCTAGAATTTCCAACTCATTTTCTAGCATGGTTTTTAATCAACGTACTTTCTAGCTAATGAAAAAACCATACGAACAAATTAAATCAGGGGAGTTGATCGAATACGCTATGTACTGACAAAACCAAATGCACCGTGCAGTCCATTATGTAGGCGGGTTACAAACGAAAATCCAACTGCTCGCGAACAACTCGAGAGTCGACTTGTTTGGACTTAACTCGTTTAGTAATTCAACTGAGCTCATTATTCTAAAGTCGCCTTGGCATGAAAAAGATCGGCTTTTTTAGTAAATAAACTGGAGTAGGCTTGTTTATAATCAAGCCGAGCTCGAATTGTAAGCTCATTTAAGAAACAAGTCAAGCTCGAATACTGCAAAATTCAACTCACTAATTTGCACCAGCATTCTAGTCTCTAGTAGACCGGCGAGAATTCCATCTTAGGTCTCCCCCCCCCCCCCCCCCCCAGCATTCTAGTCTCTAGTAGACCGGCGAGAATTCCATCTTAGGTCTCCCCCCCCCCCCCCCCCCCCCCCCCCCACACCCTCAATTTTTTAATTTCAAATGTTTCTTGGTTTTTTGGAAGCCATGTCCTAAGTTGTTTGTGTTGATTAACAACAGAAATGATACGCCCATCGAATCGCACACAGTGTGGGGCCCACTCCGGACCTTACACAGACAATTCGAGTTGTTCAATAATTTTTTTAAAAAAATGAGTGGCCCAATGAAAAATTAGCTCAATCCGTTATATGTAGGTACTCGATCTAATTTTTCAATTTGGAAAGATTGGATTTTTTGATTTTTCAAAAATAAGAAGATTAGATCAAATACTTACACATATCGATTTGAGCTAAATCTTCACAGTCCCACTCAGTTGTTTTTTTCCTAAAATTATTGAACGGTTCGGATTATCCGTGCAAGGCCCGGAGTGGACCTCACACAACATGCAGTGCGGTGAGTGTGAGATCCCACATCGGAAGATATGGAAAAGTGAATTCCATATATAACGTATCACGAGCAGTTACTATATAACTTAAGGTTGACCTTTTGAGCCACGTGGTTAGACGAAAGATAAAGCAGGTAAGTTGGCACGGGTCTTGACGGTGGGTGTATCATTTTTGAATTAAGAAGGCCTCCTCCGCTAAAGTTCTTATTTTTAAGTATCAATTTTGCTAACCTCCTCCTACAAGATAGAGGATAATATGCATATAATTCCAAATAAGTTTAGATATCAATACATATCTCCCAAATATTGCTAATACATTTTCACAAATATCAATATATTTTTATCGGATATTAATGCAACTTTTACCTATTATCCGACACCCTTTGGGCTGAGTTTAGAATAATTCTTTAAATATTTATTTCTCGTTTTACGAGAAAAGTTATTTTTTCACAATAAATCATTTTTAATTCAAAAAATAAATACTTCATCCATCCCAAAAAGGATAACATTTTTGAAATTTGTGCTATATTTCATTACTTATATTATTCAATTTATAATATTTTTCATGAGTTTGAAAATTTTGTATAATAGAACTAATCGATAACTATCAAACAAGATACATATTGTATATTTTTTAAAATTTATATCGAAAGATATAAGGAATTAAAATTGACATAAATATAAAAAATTATCATTTAATTTGGGATGAAATGTATACTTATTTCGCTTTGCGGAACGAAAACGGGGTTTGGAAGAATGGATAACAATTACAACATCGTTGTTCGAAGTGGCTTGATAAGAACAACAAATGAGGACAGCGGCATAAAGCACGTGAGTTTAAAGAGAAAATTAATTTGACGTGGCGTGAATCATTTTTCTTAATTTTCCACAAAAATCGCTAACCACTAATTCCACGCCACGTATCATCAAGGTGATGTGTCATCCCGAATCCGGTTGGAAAAAACAGCCCGAATCTCAGGGGAAAAAGGAAGAGCCGGGTCGGAGCGCGCGGTGGAGAGAGAAATACGGGTCACTTTTGCTCCGCTTTTCCTGTTTCTGTTACACAAGTCTAACATGCAAGCTTACTACCAATTTGTGTCATTCTATCTCTATCTTATCTTTCATTTCTCTTACTTGTTGCAATGAATTTAGGCTTTGTTTATTTTGATGTTGTAAAATGATTTTTTCAAAAAATAAACTTATAACTTTTATTTTTCGGTATTTAGAGAGAGAAAGAGAGATTTGAGAATTAAGTGTGTGGGTCAGGACTGACGATCGATAGAGGAAATTGAGCAGTAAGAATTACAGTAGAAGACAACGAGTTTATTTTGAAAAATAACTTACGGAAGATTTAAGAGTAAGTCATTTTCATTCAATTAATGAAAAATATTTTACATGTAAAATATTTTCCTCATTTTTTATACAACCAAATATCGAAAAATAGGTAAAACATTTTTCCCAAAAATATTTTACGCCCGAACAAACAGAGCCTTAGTCATTCAATTTTTTCGTAATTTTTTCACACGAGACCTCTTTTGTTGTATTGCGCGTCGTTGAGACTTGAGAGAGACGAAAAGAAAGAATCTGGAACAATTAATAGTGCCAGTACGACGTCACTGCTAACGCGCTTGCTATAACTATTTTCTTTGACTTGCATTAATCGGGTTACTACATTTGCCAAACGATATCCTCGAGACAGCTAGGGCTTGTTCGGTTGGGTTTTTGAAAAATTGAACTGGCAAAGCTGGTATTTATTTCATCTTTTACATGTGGACAACTTACGATTATTTACGACGTTTTTACGGTAGTTGTAAAGTTAACATTCCATGTGCACAAATTCATGATTACTTTTCTCACAAGTTTTCCCTTTTTGGGTCCGGTTCATTTAGGATAAATAGTTCCTTTGAGCTGCAATAATATATTGGAGCAAGCTAAATCAAGAGTTTCCCTTTCAAGTTGTGGAGTCTAAGAACCTCAAGAGAATTCTCAGGTAAATACTCATCATTTCTTCTTGCATGTCATCTCTCTTCCCAAATACAAAGAAGAGATTCATGGGGCCTTGCTATAGTTTATAATCCTCCATTTTTTGCTTTAGGTAGTGACTGAATGTTTATGTATATGTGCATGAAATAAATAAAAAGCAATGAAGATCAAGGGGCGGATGAGACGGGCAATCATCCTACTCAAAATTTGAGAAAGAAAGTGTCAATATGAAATTCATGGATCATTCTTTCTCATATATAAATTGTTTTTTTCTCCAAATATGATAAAGAAAGTGCATGCCATTATGAAATTCATTACTACGTATCTGCATGGCTTTGTTAGTTGTGTTTTCTTTCTTGTGAAAGTGTTTTCTCATTGATCAAATGCATATCGATCGATCAATAGCTATCATTTACTTTCCTCATGTCTGTTAAAAAAAAAAAGAGTTCAAATTAAAAACGAAAAAAGAATGTGCTTCCTTCATATCGTCGGACAACAATCTTCTAAAATGTTTACTGCCTATGGATCTTTTTGTTAGCTATCAGATGGTACTACCTCGACTCATAATTTTATAACCCTTCTTCCTATTTATTTCCCAATGATATCCCACGATCAAGACAATTTCCATGAAACTCTTTCATTTCATAGAAGTTTATTCTTGTTCTTATGAAGCAAATATCATTTCCTATTGATTTGTCCCCTGGACCTATTCTGATTATTAATTATCTGTCGCTCCAAAAAGTCAAGTCATTTTTTGAATTAAAAATAAATTTTCTTGGTAAATAATTTTTTAAAATTTTTTCAGAATAATTTAAATATCTCAATGAATTGATGCCGAAGAATTTAAAGAAATCAGACACGAAAGCAATTTTTTTTTTTAACTTCAAAAAATATTGACTTTTCCTGAAAGAGAAAGACTGATGTTATGGGAGGGATAGAGTATCAACTTATTCTCATTTGTTGACCTGCAAGTAAAATGGATACGTTTATACTAATATTGTCAATGTATAAGCAACTGTTCTGACTCTAATTATTGATTGCGTTTCTTTTTCTGTACGTCTTCTTCTTGAGTTTGTTACGTTCCGTTCAGTTGTCTAAAATATTGTGTGGGCAATGTATTCTCAAAAACAAATAAAATAAAAGAAAAAAATTTATTTCACAAAAAAAAAAAAAATCTTCTTTTTTCAGCAAGAATGTTTTGCAAGAAAGTGTTCTAAATAAGAAATTCCAAATTACAGGTCCCACAACTTTCTTGATGGAGTAATTGAAAAAGAAGAAGATTATTAAAAAAAACTTAATTTTTTCATCCTTCCCTTGCAACGAGGCCTTAGTCAAAGCTCAAATTTCACCAACCTTTCTGAAAATTTCCTTTACCTTCTCCTTCTCTGTCATGATCGTAAAGTGTATGTAAATGGAGTTTAAAAAAAAGTGTAATGGAAATGGATTGGCCGGTGCGAAGAATTAATTAAAAATACTAAGGAAAAAGTGAAGTGAACTCAATAATCAACATTACTTGTTGGATGTGGAAAACATTTGTTGTGTGGGTATCTTCAAGTTTTGTTTAGACCTTATTTTGTTAAGAAAAAAGTTTGTGTTCACATAGATAATTATCTCGATGTGTTTAGAATCGTTCGATATACGTGATTGAGCTTCACAAATAATGATAGACCTATGTGTATCGAACGATTTTAGACAAATCTATATAACTCCAATAGCGGAGTGCGGAGTTAGGATTTTGAATCTACAAATATAGGACAGTAGGGATAAAGTGTATATAACTCCAATAGCGGAGTTAGGATTTTGAATCTGGGGGAGCTAGCTTAGTAGACGTATATTTTTTTATCAAAGCATATATTTATTAATTATATCATAAAATTTTTGTTTTTCAATACATTACATTTATATATTGAAAAGATTCTAGCATAATGCAGTTAAAGTATACAAATCATTTTGTATTTTGTTTTTAAGCTATACTTCAACTATTTCATACTTAATGTTCATTTATAAAAGAAATGAAAAATGAAAAATTGAGAATGTAAAATAACTGATTCTTTACGAAATCTAATCAAAATTATTAAGATAGTAAGTAGCTATGTACAAATAGTAATTATTAATAATATTAAAAATTAAGTATATACAAAATAAAAAATTTAAAACTCAAAAACTCGGGATGTCGGATCCAGAGTCGACCCCACCCTAACATAGCTCCGCCACTGTATAACTCCCCTTTCGACTTTCGTTTTCCTTGTTTGTCAACCTCAAAATCCACGCTTCCATAAAAAAAAAATAATAAAAAAAAATAGAAGTACTAAAGAATGACATGGGTGTTAGGTCATTTCATGAACACGACAGCTTTTACAACCAACTTCAAAGTAGAAGACCCTCCTCTCTCTCTCTCTCTCTCTCTCTCTCTCTCTCTCTTTCTCTCTCCTCTGTGTCACTAACTAGTCTTTCAGCTCAAGTATCTCATTTTCTGGTAATAACAACTGTTGGCGCGGTGAAAATCAAAATCTTTACGTAGATTCCGAAAAAACGAACTCAACTGGGTCGGTGAGTATATGCAGTAGAATATGTGTGGATATTGTATCATGTATGCATTTAGGTACAGTTCTAGAGAGAGAGGGAGGGAGAGAGAGAGAGAGAGAGAAGTCATTGCTTCCCGCGTTTTCCACCTCCAATCTCATTTAACTCATGCGTGCAAGCCATTCTCTCATAATTAAATCTCTCATCTCTTTCCTGAATCCCCCAACGGTTTTAATTTCTTTTGTAAGCTTGTTCAATATTCCTCTCTCTCATTACCCAATCTCTCTCTCTCATCCACTTTTTTCCACATCGCTTTCCTCTTTAAAAACAACTACGGAACAAAACCCATTTCGCCAAATTTTCTTTGTTCGTGGTCCATTATCAGGTAATTCCTTGTTCTGGTCATGACTTTCCAAAGGCTAGAAGTTCTAGTTCAATTTCTTGCTGATTTGTGAAGAAATATGTAGTGTGATGTAATGGGGTTATCGGTTTTGATGATCATCTCTTCCGAAAGCTTGAATAGTTTTAGTAATTTCCCTGAATTTTCGAGATTGCGAAATCTATGAGAAGCAGATTGCGTTTTATTGTGCATCCTTTCATTTTGGAAGATTTTTCAGAAAACAAATCATTTCCCATAAGAAAATTGACAAGTTTTTTCGAAATCTCAGAAACTTTTTCCCGTGGGAATCGACACGAGCTGAAATTAACATTGTGGTTTTGATATTGAATCAGTTTTCTGAAAACTGTGTTGCAAAACTGGTTTCCAAAATTCCACTCGAAGAGTTTAGATTTCTGAAGTTGGTTTTCTAATTTTGCCTATTTGTTACCAGGAACTAGATTTTCCCTTCATAATCCCACTGTTTTTGGAGGATTACAACCAAAAAGTTAGATTTCTGAAGTTGGGTTTTCATGGAGATTCTTTTCGGCATTCACTAGTGTTCTAAAAGTCGGTCTAGGCGGCTGACTAGTCACTAATCGGTGCCTTGGTGCTAGGCAGGGTTCCAACACCCAGATTAAAATTCGACTAGTTGGCTGCTAGGTGCTAGGCGATCGAGTAGGCGGTCCCTAAGCACTAGGCATCCCTCCTCCATCCGACTAGCACCTAGCGACTTTTTAGACCACTGGGATTCACAGAATTTGATTGTTTAATTGAGATAGTATACTGAAGTCGGTTTTCTATCTCCTCTTGATTTCTACAGATCCTAATTGCTCAAACCATGGGGAACCACATTAGCTCAAAACCCCCAGCTGAAGCTTCAACACCACCACCACCAATCCATTTCAACAACAATATCCAATACTCAACAGAGCTCAACTCCTACGAAGCAGCGTGCAAACTCGACGAGGACTTGCAGTCATTCGACACGAATCTGCAAACTCGAACAAATCAAGTAATCAACACGTTAGCAGTTGGGGTTGAAGTTCGTGCACTTTCGTTCGATTCGCTAAAACAAGTAACAGAATGCCTTTTGGAAATGAACCAGGAGGTAGTGAAAGTGATCTTGGAATGTAAGAAAGACATATGGAAGACTGAGGAGTTGTTTGAACTTGTTGAGGAGTACTTCGAGAATAGCCTGCAAACCCTAGATTTCTGCGCTGCATTGGAGAAATGCCTCAAGCGCGCTCGCGATAGCCAGTTGCTCATTCTTGTCGCGCTGCAAACGTTTGATGAAGAGACAGTTGATGGGAGTAACAAGTACGTAAAAACCCTAGAGGACTTGAAGAATTTCAGGAATTCCGGTGATCCTTTCACCGAAGAGTTCATCCAAGTATTTCAATCTGTTTATAAGCACCAGATCCTAATGCTTGACAAATTGAAACTCAGAAAGAAGAAACTTGACAAGAAGCTCAAGTACATTCATGCATGGAGGAAGGTTTCGAGTATAATATTCGCTGCCACATTTGCAGCGGTGTTGATTTGCTCGGTGGTGGCTGCAGCCATGGCGGCACCACCAGTCGCAGCAGCTCTGGCTGCGGCAACTTCTATTCCGTTGGGATCGATGGGTAGGTGGATTGATTCTTTATGGAAGAACTATGAGACTGCTTTGAAAGGACAGAAGGAAGTCCTCAGCTTTATGCAGGTGGGAACCTATGTTGCTATTAAGGACTTGGATAATATTCGGGTACTCATCGATCGGTTGGAGATTGAGATTGAATCGCTTATGCATAATGCCGATTTCGCCATTGAACAAGAGGCTGTGAAAGTTGGAATAGAGGAGATAAGGAAGCAGTTGGTAATGTTTATGAAGAATGTGGAGGAATTAGGCTCACAAGCTGATATTTGCAGCAGGGATATTCGTAGGGCGAGGACTGTGGTTCTACAGAGGATCATCAAGCCTCCAAAGCGTTAAAAGATCCTCATCGGTTACATCCCAACCATCGAAAGAATCCCACCGGTAACCACCAGCTGAAAACTGTTCTTACATATGATGAAAAATTTGACTGTGATTTTCGTATCTATTTGATTCTATTTATGTACCTTATAGTAATCTGAATTCCGAATCCATGCGATATGGGGTTCATAGGGTTATGCAATAACAGATGACTGACTAGGCATTCAATTGATTGTATCAAAATGTCTAGGCAGAGAACATATATTATTCCTGTACTTAAGATTCTCAGTTTTCAATAGATTCATTCTTTTATAGAAATGTGATTTTCCGTATGGTGATTGGCTTAGCTATGGTTTTGCAACGTACTGGTGCTATGGACGTGTCCGATTTTTTTGTTGGATAATGGGTACTCACTGATGCAAGCATGCCCGAATGCGAATTACGCAATCTTTCGCTACGGAGGATCAAAAACATCATCCACTACGAATAGTAAAGAAGGATACTGAAGAAACAAGAATTTTTTTCCACACCCTTGTCTCCTCGGTCATGGAGTTTAGACGAGTCTGACACTTACCAAGCCTAAGAACTGTAGACGAAAGAACAAGCAGCCAAGAATATAGGGTTCGCTTTTATTCCTGGTCTAGTCTCCGTCTTAACCCATTTCCACGGCATCGTCGTGCAGAGTCACTAAACAAATAATCTACAAGTAGTTTCCTTGAAAAGGTGGGATTACAGAACGCATAGAAAAGTAGCATCACAGAGGGAAGAATCTGTAGAGGCTACAAGATTTAGATGTTAGAAAACCTACCCTTGGGACTGATCAGAGAATAAACACGTACTCCTGAGTTCTGACTTCTGAGGGAGATTGAGAAACTCGGCATCTTTGTTTTAGTTTAAAAACTAGATAAAAGAAGACAACTAGTGTAGTCTGGGGCTATATATGACCAGTTCTCCACGTATATAATGTTCTCAAAATCATGAAAGGTTGTCGAACAAGTTTTCAGATATCCAGAAAAGGTATGCTTACAGCATAATGACCATAACCCACGTATTGATCTGTCCGATACAAACTATCTTTGCTTAATCAATTTGTAGGCCCATGCACTTAAGATCTACCATCCTTTCCCTTATGCCGACGTAGGTGTCTAACCAAGTGTGTGCTATTAACTCTAGGAATCAACCTTGTACCCTCCTCCTCTCTTTCGCATTCAATGCAGACCGTGCAGTTCCCATAGCCAAACCCTAGTGGTTCGGTTGAGTTTAACTCCTTGGTTCCACTCACAGTCACTAAGCCCGTAGAAACTGCACAGATATTGTCAATAATAACCAAAATAACCAGTGAAGAATACAGATTTTGCAAGCAATATACATAAAACAAGTAGAACTGCACCACAAGGAGATCATAATTATCAGGAAAGCATTTATTCCAGGAAAAGGAACAGAACTTTATATTTGGTCCCCATAATTGTTCTAGAGTTTACAATGAGGTTGGCTCATTTCTACAAGAAGTGCCCCAACAGTTAGATATAAAAACTTCGTAATGACCCCAGGGTTGTACATACTACATACCCAGTAATGGAGAAGGTCGAATACGTGGAAAGAAAAGAGAAGAATGCAGCTTTCACGTGGCTAACAATGGACAAGGTCGAATATGGAAGTACGTAGCCGATGCGAGATATGCACAAACTAAAGAGACGTACATTTTGAACCATCCAGATGAGAAAAAGGTTAAGAATGTACAAAGGCTGGTAAAGGCTATTACTCCAAAAAAGTTCATTAAACTCCTCACCATAGACAAATCATTTTCTGTTCCTTCACAGGGGAAATGGCCTCGTAAATAAAAGTCAGAAAGCAATTCGTCCTTGAGACAGAATCTATCCAGCAGCCACGAACCAATCTTGTCTTCAGATGTTGGGATGTCTTTGACAGGAATACGACGAACATGGATGTGTACTTCTGAAGGGTTTACTCCACAGGCATTGTCGAAGAAAGTTGGGCAGCGATGCTTGTACCCAATAGTTATGTCATAAACTGCAGTAACAGTAGACAGATTGAAACATGCTGGAAATCTACTTAAAGAAAAACACAAGTAGGTAAAACAAAAAGCTGAGGAGGCAATGGAAAGCAATATAATAGTCCAATTTACCAAGACACCACATTCGTAGTATTCAACAATTTAAAGGTAGGTGTATATTATCAATTGGTTATTGCTCTCTGTTTGTATCACCTTGGTTGTGAGGTCTTCTCTTCAGCTTTCAATCTGAAACCCCACTTATTCTTGTTCTTCACCTTTGGAAACGGGTGATGTAAGGAAAGATATTCTGGGTTGTGGGTTGAGGGGTTGCAGAAGGGCAGCGGTGAAAAGAAAGACAAAGAAGAAGCTGAACTAGAAGTCTATTTGTTTTTGTTTTTGTTTCCTGAACAAAGTCTACAAGTTGAATATATGGTGGAACACAGCTCTCAGTTATTGGGGCCTAGTGACATGAGCAACTAAACTAAGCATGACTGCATTACCGACAACTATATTCCCATCTGAAATCATGCTAGTGGAACAGAGTTCCCATCAATATCATCACATGTAAACTTTAGAACACCGATAACACATGCTAGCAGAACAAACAAAGGCCATCAAATGGAATGTCGTGAAACATTGAGAAAGGGAGCATTAAACAACCTGCATCCAAGGAGTCCTTCAATTCTTCCAAACAGGCACAAAGGCCCTTTGTTTTTGGAAGCAGGACATTCTTCAGGATTGGCAATCCATTTTCAGCAGCATAATTTCGACTTCGAATGCACTTTTGATCACTGTACATAGAAACTTAATGACTCCACAAATATGAAAGAGGAGGAAGCATGTTTCTAACAGAAACCCAAAAAATTGCAATTTCAAAATACATGCCATGCTTTGTCAGAACAGCATATAGAGATCCTATGAATCACTTAATGTGCCTTATAACATCTCTAAATTTCCAAAAGATATCAGTAAAAGTCGCTGCAATAATCACAGAAATTTAGGCTCCGTTTGTTTGGACGTAAAATATTTTCCGGTAAAATGTTTTACCTATTTTCCGGTGTTTGGTTGTATAAAAAATAGGAAAATATTTTACATGTAAAACATTTTTCATCAATTGGATGAAAATGACTTACCCTTAAATTTTCCGTAAGTTATTTTCCAAAATGAACCCGCTGCCTTCTACTACAATTATCACTACTTAGTTTCCTCGATTGTCAATTCCGACCCACATTCAATTCCAATAATCTCATATCTCTCCACCGTTAAAACCCCTCATCTCTATCTACACTATTTTGTTGATTTCCGAAAATATTTTCAAGTGCCAACCAAACATTGGAAAATAAAAGTTTGAAGTTTGTTTTCTAAAAAACCATTTTACATCGAAACAAACGGAGCCTTAGATACAACAATACATCAAATTGATTATCAAGCAGGGAGCAGGTATCGCTTGAAGAGAGACCAAAATGCAGTGATGCATTTATTCAAAAAAAGGAATCAAAGAAATTACGTGAAATCTGTTCCTTCAGGGAAAAGTGCAAGCCAGAGGGGATCTCGAGGACCCTTAAAAGATGAAAGCATTTGGTGCATGATTACTCCATCAACTTCCCATCGCCTCTCTACTGGAATGAACTCCATAATATGAAATACCCAACCAAACACGGGTAGCTTCATCAAACTACTCTTAAGAATATACTTTATGGATCCAATCTGACCCTTGCGCAATGCAAGGTCCCACAAGTACATCCAATCAACCTCAGTTCGATGGTTAGCAATAAGTAAAACACGCTCCTCCCCAGCTGGAACATTGTCTCCAGAGAAAACCACCTTCGTTTTGTTGATCTTTTCAAATAGAAAAGGCCACAAAGCTAGCCAGGCGCCAAAGAAAAAGGATGTTCTTTTCCTGCTGTAGTGTATGCTGAAAAATCGGAGGATGACGGCAGTCACAAAACCACCGTACACTAACATCATAAATGCTGTTAGCACTAACACGATTAAACATGTTACACCCCTTAACACCCTTAGTGGTGTTAAAGCACGGGTAGTAGGTGGATCACTGGCGTTAAGAGACTTGTGATTCTCCATCTTTGAACTAGCCACTGTTTCCATTTGCTTTCAGGTCCACAATTCCGGCAATCCCTTTAACATTAAATATCACCAAAAGGTGAATTACAATGTTGCAACGGTGATGAGGTCCTCGTGTCTCTAGAAATAGTGCAATAAAGCTGACCAATGTCTTGCTTTTAAGAATGAAGGATGCAGTCTAACTTTCAGGAATGAACTGAATGATTGTAGATGTTGACGACAGCATCAGCATCATTGGTCGAATTGTGCAACTGATATGAACAATCAGTTTATCCTGCAGAAGGAATATTGCTTGGGAAGTCAGAAATATAGTAATATGAATATAAATATTGCTAATAGAATTGAAGAACCTGCATATGAAGTCCAGTACTATATCAGTAAAATAAACTAAACGAAGCATGTGCAGAAAGTATTGTTGGGACTATACAAGCAATTAAATACTATGGACAGCTAAAAAAAATAAAATGCAAACCTACAGAAGTCGTTTTTTATCAACGAAGTACAACTTGTACAACTACGGCCTGCTTGTTTAACGGGATTAATAGCAAAGGAATACATAATTCCATAGCATATGTTATCCCATCGGACTAATAGTGATGAGATTAATAATACCACAGCCCCATAGTATCATACAACCAACACTCTGGGGGCTATGTATCCAATGCATATTTAACCCCGACCACAAGAATTTCAACCAAAAATCAAATATGTAGCCCCTTGGTTACATATTCAAATCTGATGCTCATATCCGGTCAAATCAACGGGCACCTAGCACGCGTAGGATCCATGGGAAACTGCTGCGTTCATACATTTATAGACGGCATCGGTTTCGTTGCTCGGGGGAGTCAGGGGACATGCCATCTGTTCTTGAATCATCAAAACTAATCGTAGACCAAACCCAGAACAAGCATCTAGTGAACCTATGGTACTATCAAACGACATACTTGTGCATGCGACTATATAGATCACATTATATGAAAGAATCTGCACAAGTGACGTAATCAGGTAACATGAACAGTGAAGTATCAGTGAATGGTAAACGAACCAAACACAGATCGCAAAATCAGTGGATCACCCAAGAAATAATCGACAATTAAGAAACAACCCACCACATTCGAGCAATTGATCAAGAAAAAACCAGAATAAGAAGATACTCGGACGAGATCAGGGTTATTCAAGATTCATACCTGTTGAGTCAATGGAGGTCGTATCTAGAGCTTTTAGGGGTTTGATTGAGGATGATTATATAAGCTTCCGAATGGTCAAAGATGTACAGCGCGTAATTAAAGTCTAGTTTTTTTTTAGAAGAATTTAAGTCTAGTTGAAGCAGTAAACTGGTATGGTAGTGGCAACTGGAAAGGCGATGAGTGCAGAACGAGTGGGTGGCGTGGGGATAGTGTATTTTTTAGAGGATAAAGGAGGACACTAGCAAGTTGCAGCCAAGAGAAAGAAAGGGCGATAGCTTTATTGGGCTGTCAAAAGTCAAAATAATATTAAAAAGACTTTATTTGGAGGCAATTAATAATGATTCATTAATAAAAAAATTAGATTTTGGTCAACAAATAAATATTTTTAAATTCATCCCGACGAGAGTATCTGTAGAAAAGATCGAACTTTTTTGTTGAACAGAAAATAGATCGAACTTGAAAGAAAAAAAAGAGAGACACAAAAGCATAAAAAAAAACTATTTAATATCTTAAGAATGAATATTTTTAACTTTTCACTCATTATTTTTAACTTATTAAATATCATCCACACAAATCAAAAAAAGTAAATTAAAAAAAAAAAAAAAAAACAAGATGGCTTGTGGCAAAATAGCTTTCTGAATACAACTATAAATCTACGCACTAAATTAAAATGACTACACGTAAATAGAATTAGTTGGTGGTGAGCGATTTTAATGCTCGACTGAGATTTGCCCAGCTTAAGTACGTTTGCTCTACTATTGACTTAACCATCGGATGGCATTTCGATCAAACACCACCGGGTGGTGTGTCCATTGGATTTTAGTTCAATTAGGTATATAGGGTGCAGGTGAGGCTCATGGCCGTTCGAACTCCAAAAGGATTTGTGTTTTTACTTTTTGGACCTTTGAATTACGTTTGGACTTCCTAAAATATTTGTCATGGATGTTTGCTTCTTATTTAAGACTCGTAATGCAATGAAATAAAAATGTAGCAAGAATTAGCTTTCGAAAAATGATTCTTTGGCTACATATTTAACTTGACTATGGGTCCTCGATAGAACTGACCTTGTTCATTTAAGAGTTTTGAATTTTTGATTTTAATTATTATCTTATTTTTCTTCAATCATTATTTTTATTTTTCTCTCTATATTTTTCTAATCATTATCCTTATTTTCAATCATTACTCTATTTCTCTCTACACCCATTACCTACAAATCCCAAAACGAACAAGGTAGGCCTTCAACAGTCCTCTGATTGCGCCTCTCTTTAGTAGGCTTGCTAGGCTTTTCGGCTTGATTTCGAGTTTCGCTGTCAGTATGGCCTCTAGCCCTTCTTCAATCACTTGTTTGGCGTGGGAATAGAGGGTAAAAATATTTTTCTACCAAGATCGGGATATGGTAAAAGGGAAAGGAGATAGGTTTGGAAAAAGGAGATAGGGATAGTGTTATCCCACCCCATTCTGTTCTGTTGCCATCCCTACATGTGGCAGCTCCAAAGTTAAACCGTTGCAAATAGTCCATTACAACATATAAAGAGGGAGAGGTGGGACGAAACTTTGTCGGGTCTTCATGTAATTACTATAATGCCCTTCAAGTGAAACCCCCCTCAGAGCTGTTTTATTTTGGATTTTTCTAGAAAGGCCTCTCGTTACACTCTCCCTCCATATGCACAACTTTTGGGGAAAAAAGGGTCACATTCCTATTAATGTAATCAAGATTCGTGGACTATGAAAAACTATTTGCACACATTTGCAACCTTGCACAAACTATGAAAAGATAATGTAATCCATTGTAATCAAGATTTGATGATATGAGACAGATGTTGTCAAATTTTACTAGCGTGTGTATCAAGACATTGGTATAATTTATTTATTTTTGCTACAGGGGGTATTTTGTTATTTCCCAAACATGAGGAAGTAATTTGTAATTTATAAAAACCTTAGGGACGATTTCCATAATTTAGCCACTATCTTAATAAGAGAGCTGCGATGGGTACAAGTGTACAACAAACTGTGCATAGACAATGCGCATAGCACGATTGTGGACCCGCCTCGAGTCCCATAAAAATGATTGGATTCACTCATTTTTGTTCAAAATATTTTGATTTGGATTCCTGTAAAACATCATCTTCATCCAATATGGGGAAGGGCTTGCCTGAATCCTGAAGAAAGTTGGACGTTTCGTAAACGCCCTTACCATTATTAGATAGAGTTAATTTTTTACGGAGACACTAAACAAAATGAATGACTCCGATTATCTTTATAAGATCCGATACGCAATGGTGGAGGTATGTTTGGGCCCGGGGTGGCCCCAGCCCCTCAGGTCCACTCCAAAACCCCCGAGTTTTAATCCACTCCAAAACCCCCGAGTTTTAAAATTTGATTTTGTTTATACTTGATTTTGAATATTATTAATGATTATTCGTGTATAGCACTTATAATTTTAATAATTTTGGTTTGATTTGGTAAAAAATGTAATTATTTTACATTCTTATTTCTCAATTTCTTTTATAAATAAAAATAATCACATGATTATTAAAGTTGCCTAAAGGAAAAAAATAAAATAATTGGTATATTTTAATTGCATTAGGCTAGAATCATTTCTACAAATATAATGTATTAAAAAAATTCACAATATAAAATAAATATACATTCTAATCAAAAAAATATGTCTATGAATCAAGTACGTTCCGAATCAAAATTCTAGCTCCGCTATGCTATAGCGGTCCAAAACTGTGCACAATTTGCTTTAGGGGGTGTTCGGATAAATAAACCAAAGTGGCTTATTTTTTGTCTTTATTCAAATTTTTTTCGTATCACTTGGCTTATTGTCAATTTTTTGGGATTATTGTATTCTCATGACAAGAGGAATCTAAAAAGTAAAATTTTTTGACCGAAACCCAATTTTTTTGAATAAAGACGAAACAAGTGGTTTATTGGCTTATTTTCGTTTTTTGTGGGTTTATTTGACTCATTTTTAAAGGAAAAGCCAATGGCTTTTTTAGAAGAATTACTCGTACTCTTTCCGTATTTTAGTAGTAATACTCGAACCCTGTGGGACCGATTTTATAGTTGCTGAATGCTGAGATAGAAATACTCCTGTTTCTATTGCTCATTCACTTTCTCTAATTTCTATGAACCCAACACAAGATATTATTGCAACAAAATGAAATAAAATTAAAAAACACTTGTTACTCTTCCTGGATAAAGAGTAAGGGCCACTGTCGTTGGACTCGTTACCTCTCAGACGCACAGAGACAGAGAGAGAGAGAGAGGGAGAGAGGGGCCAGAAAAATCTTCTCCAATGGAGACTCTGGCACTTACTCTATCAATAACACCTCTTAAACCCAGCCCATACCATACCCATCTTCCCAAATACCCTCTCTCCCTCTCGGCTTCCCAAATTCACTATCTTAAGCACAACAAGAGAAATCTCTCGCTTACAATCACTTGTAAGCTCAAGGCCACCGGACAAAGCGTGGAGAGGGAGAAAGGGGGCGTGGCCGACAAGATTTCGGTCTCCAAGGGCGCGCCGCTGCTGTCGGAGGACGGTAACGGCGGCGGGAACTCCGCCGGCGGCGGTGGCGGGAAATCGAAGTTGGTGAAGAAGTTGTGGAGGAGGGTTTTGTCTGTTCTGTCTAATTTGCCATTGGCTATTGGGGAAATGGCAACGGTTGCTGCTTTAATGGCCGTGGGTATGTGTCCCCATCTCCATCTCTCTCTCTCTGTATTTTTTCCGACGGTCACACTACTCACACTTCAACTAATTAAATCTCTTTTCCGGTGTCAAAGGCAAGCTATCCATGCCGAAACTAAGAAATTCGTAATAAATTACTTTCTAGGAAATTGCAAGAAATTACTTTCTTTCACTCTCTCTCGGTGTAGATAATAGTGTCTCCGTACTTTAAGAGCATCTCTAAAGTAAGTAGCAAAATCAAAATTAAACTATATTCGAAGATTCAAACTTGCATCACCATTTTGGTGTAACGCGCTCTCTCTCTCTCTCTCTAGGTTTGAAGAGCGAGAAATTTACAATTGGTAAACTAGTTAAATTTTTTTTTGGCAAGGTCCGTTGGGGTAAAATAAAAATTAACGTTGGAAGAGTCCTCTGATTGCAATAAGTTGCAAGTGGCTCTTCAACTTGCCTCACCAAAGCTATATTTGGTGTAAAATTATACTACCTTCCCTCGGACATGCTCTAATGAAGTAGTAAGGGTGTGTTCCACTACTACTTGTTTTTTGAATTAAATGTGATTATGAAAGAATGGCCCCTTTCGTATAAGGGGAAATAAGCACTTCAAAAATAAGAACCTTAGCAGGACGGAGTCTAATCATATATGTTTGATGATGTTTTTCGAACTCGGGGTAGCTGTAGTATGGGCATATGGGTCTATCTCAGGTTCCATATTTAGATCCAAACCGTTCATCTTATTGGCCTCATTGTGTTGATTGGACATTGGGAGGTACATAGTGCAGAGCTCATTTGGGGAGGTACATAGTGCAGAGCTCATTTGTCTTGAAAAAATTGACTGCTAATTGAATTTTGAAAATAAACTGAAAGATAAATATGCTTCCATAATTCCATTGTATGCTAGACCAATCTTAATTTTTAATAAGTCATATACTCAAAGAGCCTAATGAAATGAACGGTTTCAATTAAATCATGAGACCGAGCAGCGCTGCAGCAGCTGTAGCACAACGGCGACCCCTGAATGCGATTTTTGATTGGAGTTGAAGCTTTTATTTAAAAGTAAAAGCTACATGAAATATGATGGAACTTCTCAAAAAATCGGATTTTAAAGCTGTTTTTGGCCATAACCTAAAAAAGCCATAAGATGCATGTGGCACTTAAGCCGCAACAATTATGTTGTATTTACACAAGTTTGGCTGCTTATGTTAAGAGAGCTTGTCCACATGATTTGTTGGAATAAGTAGAACAACTTTTCAGGTACATAACCCTTAAGTCGTCTTCAATAAGAAAAAATGCTTGAGCAATGCACCTCTTTAAGTATTTGATGATGCAAGTGAAGTGAAAACAAATTATATGGACCTAGTATTTAGCTTCTGTTAATTTGCAGATATGGTGCTTAGTTATACTAATCTACAAACCGGTAGTGTGAAAGGAGAATAATCATCTCCATCGTGAGGAAGAGAGTTTGGCATCATAAGATATCTTCTTTTCCTGTTTGCAGAGTTCCTAGTGGTTGTTTTCTTCTTTATATCCTCTTGGTGGTGCGGATTGGAATACGAAACCTAAGTTCTGGGATTCTTGTTTGATATTGTACCCTGTGGTCTTGCATAACCTTAAGTTGATTTACAGATCTTGCATTCCAATATCAGCTTCCATGAGGTCCACCTTGTCATCAAGACTCTTTAGTCTCATTGCATTTTCTGTATTCCACTATATTCTTAAATGCATTATCATTAATACGATGACTCTTCAGGAACCATTATCGAGCAAGGTGAGGCTCCGGGTTTCTACTTTCAGAAATACCCAGAAGACCATCCAGCCCTTGGGTTTTTCACCTGGAGATGGATTTTCGCCCTTGGATTCGACCATATGTTCTCTTGTCCATTGTTTCTCTCACTGTTAGCTCTCCTGGCAGCGTCTCTCATGGCCTGCACATATACAACGCAGATCCCCCTGGTTAAGGTAGCGAGAAGGTCTGGTTGGGTTATCTGAAAATCTATTGCCCTTTTTAGCTGCAAATGTTTGGAGGAGCTTTTACTCTGCCGGAATGAATTTTTAAACTCTATCTGCAGATGGTCTTTCTCACACTCAGCAGAGTCCATCAGCAAGCAGGAGTTTGCGGAAACTCTACCCAGAGCATCAATTCAGGATTTAGGTGTCATTTTGATGGGATCTGGATACGAGGTATGACATTTACCCTTTTTTTCCTTAATCATTTCCTTTTCTTTCCCTCTTTGGAGAGTAATTGGTGATGATAGTTAAAGTAGTCAATATATTTGTGATGAAGTTTAGTGTGGAATGTTGTCTATAACAGGGCGTGGGATTGCCTGTATGAATGCTTATGCAATTCGAAAGGGAGGGAATTTTATTATCCCATCTATGGAGCAACATTGTATCATCTTCTGATGAGGAACATCTAAAGTACTAGTATTAACTATCTCCTATTTAAGACTGCAAGTAGGAAAGAAAGTAATTGACATTGAGAGGAGTAATGTAATTCCAGGTAAATAGCAAACAAGAGACTAAATTGGATCATTTCAACTTCATGTTGGGGTTGTTTTGATACTTGTTCGTATAATCCTGGACTTCGAGTCAAGGAACAAAATTTCCATTTGTTTCCTTCGAAAGGACTAAAGTGTATCCGTTTCTTAATAGATCATCACATAACAGTAGCAGAATAACGAAATCCCAGTGTTTCCAGAAACACCAGAATGTGGCGAAACACATAAAGAACACAACAAAACATAGAGACACATAGCTAAACAAAAGTTATATCAACTCGGCTTAGGAATTTATTTACAGTATTTGACATTTTTTCGTTTCATAAGAAGATGTACTTGTTTTCATACTTGTTCCCCTCTACAAGTCAGTGAATCAATCTATAAATTCCAAGTATGTTTGAGTATTAATTATTAGGCCTTTTTCTGCACTAAGATAAAATTTACTTCCTGTGTGTGAGCATTTGTTGTACTTCCAATTTTGTATTCTCTATAATTTTTGTATGTTTCTGTTATATCTTACCAAATAATACCCGGAAATGACATTTTCATCCTTGCTGCTGGTTTACCAGCTTTCAGCGTTTTGCCCGGTTAGACAATTTTACCGAACTAGCCATGTTTTATAGGTTTTCTTGAAAGGGCCATCTTTATACGCCTTCAAGGGGCTGGCTGGCCGGTTTGCTCCAATTGGCGTGCATTTAGCCATGCTGCTGATAATGGTGGGCGGAACTTTGACTGCTGCCGGGAGCTTCAAAGGTTCAGTTACTGTTCCTCAGGGTCTAAACTTCATTGTCGGAGATGTGTTGGGACCAACTGGGTTTCTCTCTTTTCCTACTGAAGCTTTCAATACAGAAGTTCACGTCAACAGATTCTTCATGGACTACTATGATAGTGGAGAGGTCTCTCTCCCTCCCTCTCTCTCTCTCTCTATATGTGTGTGTGTGCGCGCGCTCGTGCACGCCATTTGGGTCAAATAATTCCTGATGGTCAGGAACTCATCTGCCTAACGGCTTTAAGGGGGTCGTGACCAAAGAAAAGAGGAAATCAAGAGTTTCATTCATCTTATGCTTTGTTTGTTTTTAGGAAAATATTATTTGTATTTTCCAGTGTTTGGTGCTATGGAAAACAAAAGTCTACCAGAGGATATTTTGTGGTCAACAAAAACTGGAGTTGTCGACCACTAGCACTGCAATACAGCCAACACCCTTGCCATGCCTCCGGCTCCGTCCCCCACCACCATCACTACCATAGTAACTAGCACCACAGTTTTCATAGTTGCAACCAAACACAGAAAACCGGTTTAGTGGAAATCATTTTCAATTGGAAATGTTTCGTCCCTCCACTGAAATAAACGGTCCATTAGAATGTGGGAGCACTTTTGAAAGCCGTAACAGTCATATGATGCTCAACTTTGATACTTCAATTCATTAGATCTCCTGCTAAAAGTCTTCTTTTTGCTGTTCTACTCAATTGTGTTATAGGTTCGACAGTTTCACTCTGATCTCTCACTACTAGACCTTGAGGGGAAAGAGGTAATGAGGAAAACAATTAGCGTAAATGACCCGCTAAGGTACGGTGGCTTCACCATATACCAGACAGATTGGAGCCTCTCAGCTCTGCAAATAATGAAGGATGATGAAGGGCCTTTCAATTTGGCTATGGCACCGCTAAAAATCAATGGGGACAAGAAGCTTTATGGGACCTTCTTACCAGTTGGAAGTCCTGATTCTCCTGATCTCAAGGGAATGTATGTATTGTTTAGTAAAATATAATGCCTTCAACTTAACTTCCCTAGTAGATTGTGGTTTCTAGGTCACTTTGTCTTCTGTTTTCAATACAGTTTCTGTAGGTAGAAATAGGAAGTTTGGTAGCCACTTGGGGATATCGTAAAAATTAGGTTAAATTCCTCGGACATCCCCTCATCTATTCACTTTTCTCATACACTCCCTCAATTTTAAAAGCGCCCAAATTGACCCCCTCATCTATAAATGTTACCCAACTGGAACCCTTCAGTTGCATGGCTGTTTGTCGCTTGGGACAATGTCACTGGTTTGAGCATTTTTCTAACGAAGATGCCCTTGAACTCTATTTTTTTTATCAGCGCCCTTGAACACTATTATATACATATTGCTAGTGTTCATAACACATCAACCCTCTCTCTATGCGAGAGAGTGTCTGTGTGTGTTTGAGAGAGAGATGTGGAAACGACGAGAGAGAGGGTTGAGGTGCTGTGAACAATGTAGGGTTCAAGGGCAATTTCATCTGAAAAATGGCTAAACCAATGATATTTTCCACAACAACAAAGGTCGTGTAATAATAGAAGGGTTCGAGTTGGGTGACATTTATAGAGTGAATAAATGAGGGGGTATTCATGGAATTTAACCAAAAATTAATTCACAAGTTGCCTTTTCTTGCACACTTTCTATTGTCTACCTGAGCTGTTGAGCTTGTCCTCTTCTTCTTTGTCCTGTTACATTTTGAGTTTGATCAACATGTTCAGAATTTTAGTGGTAGTTCACAGTTAACAAACTTTAAAGTATACCTATGAGAAGTAATTTTGGTGTAAGTTTCTCAGCTCTCACTTTCACCATTGGCACTTTTCTGGGTCTAATCTGTTGTTCAGCTTGGTGGATCTTCCACTAACTAAAAGTTAGAGTCTCGGATGACAATTGAAACTGAAATTCAGTAATTGGTGACTTAGTGTCGTATTGCACGTACTGACATACAATATGGAAACATGGTTTCATTTTTGTTCTCTTTAGGAGGCACGGTGCTTGTTAGACTTTGTTGTCCCTGAAAATCTGCCTTTCCATTCTTTTTTCGTAGTTTCCTTGACGTGTGCTTCCTTTCTTCTGACTCTCAGATCAATGCTTGCTCGTGACCTGCAATCAATTGTTCTCTATGATCTTGAAGGAAAATTTGCTGGAATTCGTCGGCCGGACTCTAAACTTCCAATTGAGATCGATGGCAATAAAATTGTCGTTGTGGACGCGATTGGTAGTACAGGCCTTGACTTGAAGGTAATGGATAAAGTATTTGTATTCGAAAAGACATCATCAAAGCTTTTTAACTGCCTTTATCTAAATGTTTCCATACTTTCTCACAATGGTGAAACTAAGGTCTTTCTTTTTGTTGAAATCAGACTGATCCAGGGGTGCCCGTTGTTTATGCTGGCTTTGGTTTTCTAATGCTCACAACTTGCATCAGTTTTCTGTCTCATTCACAGGTAAAGTTTATGCTTCTGTGATACTGTTTGGTTGTCGTATATGGTTGAAAACTTGAAAATTGTATACTGAGACTTGAAATGTGAATTATTATTATTTTTGGTAAATAAAATGAGAATTATTTAAACACTCCAAATTAGCTTATTATTCATTTTTCTTCTAATGCCCTGGACATTAGTATGATTCCAGAGAGTATAAATACTATTCCATTGTCAGAATGTCTCAAAATCTTTACTAATGGAAAGATGTATATGAGAGACTAGTGTTAGAAAATGTATTTGTCTCTTCTTTCTTTTCCCAGCTTCTTATTTGTTGTGTTGGTCAATTTGGTATGCTAGGCATTGTCTGTTGATTTTTGCTTAAAAAAATAGTAGTACTGCTGAACTGATGTGTCTGTTCTATGGTTCGTCATATGTCAACATTTGTCTCTCCCCTCCTTCGATCAACCGAAAGATATGGGCCTTACAAGATGGAACAACAGTCGTTGTGGGTGGAAAGACGAACCGAGCCAAGATTGATTTTCCAGACGACATGAACCGTTTGCTAGATCAGGTTCCGGACATAGTTGAATCATCTTCTCCAAGGCAATCTAATAGCTCCAGTGGCTAGCTAATGGCTCTGATACCTAAGGACATAGCTCCCATTTGGTATGTTCGATGCTAAGTAGTTTGTTTCGCAAGAAACAACCCGATGTTGCGATTTTCTCAGTATTATTTGTTCAGAGACATCAAGATGGAAAGAGTTTTGAGAATAGCCGTAAGCCGTCTCTCCATGCGGGATAAGATTGTGTATTATCGACCCCCCTTTAGGGATCACGTTCACGTGCGCTCGGCTGTCAAAGTTGATTTTGAAATTTTATTTCAAAAAATGATTCTTACACTCCCTCTGTTTTAGTAACACCACTTTTTTAATTTTATTTTATTATGTTCAGTTAAAAAAATTGTACTTGTTAATAGTCAATTCTTGATACATTTTTTCTTGGCGTAGTTACGAAAAGGGTATAATGTGGAAAAATAAAGTTATGAATATTGTGGTTCACGTGCTATACATATTTTATGGTTCGATTTGTTACGTTTTTTGGACTATTTGCATTGACTTTTTTGGTATTTTCTATGTATTAGCCTGATTAGTTATGAGTGGTTATGTACAGTCAGAATAAAATGTTGCGAATTATTTTAACTAGTTACGGAATATTTAGTGTTGGCTTAGAATTATTTTGATTAGTAACATCAACATTTGTCTAAATTTTATCAACACAATCTCATCTGGAACCATTCGATGAACATGAGTCTGTATATTCAAACAGTTGTATTCGGAGTTGTATCTGTAGACATTTTTAACTAAGAATGCTACATTCGCCCTCGATTGGTATTTGTACCAACTAAAGTACAAATTCAAAGTGATTTACAGAATTAACTTTTCTGTTAGCAAATTTACCTTCTTCTTTTTTTTATGAAATTCAAGGTACCCGGGTTACGTTATGCGTACATCAATCAACTTCTAAGAAAATAAATAAACCGTCCATTAGCAAGAGATCCAATTAAAGCCAAAGCAAAACTTCACATAAGTTAGCTATACAAGAGTTAATTAATTCAGGTTTGCTACGACCACAAACACTTGTGTTAATGATCGTACAAATTCTCTCATGTGAGATTTGTGAGTCCCAATACCCATATATATTCCACATATCTCATGTGAGAGAGTTTCACTTTGTTTGGTTCTCTACTCAGAAATAATTTCTCCAAAATTTTTGATTGTCTCGTGATCTGTGTTTTTTCATCTTTTGTGATTTTTTATCAAATTTTTTACTTTTTGGATGTATATAGCGTAATTTTATTCAAAAAGTAAAAAATTTGTGTTAAAATGCTAAATTTTTTTACTAAAGATGGAAAAATATGCAAACCTACATAACTTTTTTTATCCCAAAACTGCAAATAAAACACAGTGTTTGTACAATTGTTAATACAAAAGTTGGTGTATGTATCTTTTTTCTGTAATAAAAAACACCTAGATAGTTTGGAATCGGACACCTATGGAGTTTCGAATTGGACAAGCTGTTTAATGAAAATTAAGAATGACAAAAGGTTGAACCTTGTTATGAGCTTGGGAACTCAAACCACATGGCAAACGGGACTCTTAATCACCAAGCTATCGTTCCGTCTCTCAATTATTACTTTTATTTTTCTATCTGTATACTCAAAATTACAAAACGAACATAGTCTATCAGATTTCAGGGCCAAACGGCTCAAGAAACCAAGCCTCACTCACCAACACAAGTAGTCGATTCACCCTGCTAATTTTTTCAACTAATTTAACAAAAGTGCTACATGCACAACAATCCAAATATAACTTTACATATATGTTGGGTCCACACATATTAGTGCGTGTGGATTCCACGCTTATGAAAGATGTTGGCTTTGTTCGTTTAAGAGTTTGGAGTATTTTAGTTTTAGAGAAATGCTACACTTAGTGTAGAAAAATGTTGTACACTATGTTGTACACTATGTTGTAAACATGTTGTAGAAAAATGTTGTAAGTGTAGCATTTCTCTTAGTTTTAGTAGTTGGTAGAGAGAAATAGAGTAATAATTAGAGAGATAGGTAATGAATAGAGGGAGATAGAGAGAAAAATGAAAGTAATAATTGAATAAATAGGGTAATAATTGGAGAAAGATATAGGGTAATGATTAGAAAATTAAGTTAAAACTAAGTTAAGTATAAAAACGAACATTGCCGTTGTATTTGGATTGTTGTGTTGCTAGCATTTTTGTTTTGCTAATTTAATCCCCTGCTTGCCCTAGAAAGAAAGCCGTTTCTCCCCTACAGAAATTCCAAAGCCCTAGAAATCAAAATCGTATCGAATTAAATTTTTTAATTAATTTTGATTGCGTGTTACTCCATATAAATCCCACCCGCCCGTATCGTTCTAGATACTTGTTGCGGAAGACTCCTCTCTCTCTCTCTCTCTCTCTCTCTCTCATTCGTTTAGCCCTCGTTCGTTTACGATTTAAACTTCTCATCTAACGCAAAACGTCCCCCGCTCCCCTATGAAGCACAACGGCTATTTCTCTCTCTTCCCTTCGCCTGTGCTTTCTCTCTCATTGTAATTTCAAATCCAGATTCTTTCTCCCGTTTCATATCCTCGATCTAGCGTGATCCTCGTTGATGTCGTACGTCTCAGATCGCTTTCGTTCTGGTGTAACGCGTAGTTTCGTACACGGCGCCACGCATTGCGCTGGTAATTTGCACATTATTGTTCTGTATTTGAACGCTCTTCGGCTCTTGATCTCGCTTTTCTCCGTTTGGTTCTCGACAAAACTCGAGAAAGGGGGAAAAGCTAGTAATGATCGAATGCGTTCCTTTTGCGCTGGTAATTTCTTTTCTCACATTCTTGTGTATTTACCGCTCTTGATTTCTCGTGTGTTGTACGTTTGATTGTCTGAGTAAAACTCGTGAAAAAAAAGGCGTTTTCTTAAATATATTCTTCTACTCTCTCCATTGAAATATTTTCAATGTTTTTACCAGTTACTTCTTTCTATTGCTATAAAACTGTACGTACAACTTTGTTCCTTAAACAACTTACAACTTCTCGTATCGGTATCGCGATTCTCTTTGATCTCGTCTCGATCGTTTCTGTTCTGGTGATGCGAACTCTGCGCTATTCATTGTGCTGGTAATGAGTAACCACTAACCAGGCACGTATGCTCTTATATACTCCATAACTACTTACAACTTTTTCATAGCGTTATCTTAGGATTCTGTTTATTTATTTTCGGAAATTGTGAGATCGACGGTGTAAGGTAATTTTGGAAAGATTTCAGATTGACGGGAGAAAGAAGGTGGATGTTTGATCAGATGTGGATATTCTTCCTTTTATCAGGTGCGGGTTAATGTTTTCCCTTTGTGGTTCTTTACATCAACTGTTTAAAAGTACATGTTTAAGAGTGTGTTATATAATAGTTCAGCTGTCCTACAACTTGATGTTTTTGTCTGTTCATAAGTAATCTTTAGTGTGTCAGTTCAGCTTTCCTTCAACTTAACGTTTTTAATTAACTTCTGAACTTTTCACCTTAAGTTGTGGCTTTAATGGTCCCTTTACTCTTTGGCTGGATGACTTGTATGTCCTTTGCAGATGTCATGATAATGGCTTTTGGTGTGTGATAAGACAATATGTATGTGTACCGTAGTTGTAATAATATGTCTTTAGCATATAAAGCTGCTGCCTGCTGGTATGACTGTTTAGTCAATGCTTCCTCTTCTTCTTCTATGGACTCATCATGTGTATAGTATTACATTTTTCTTTCTTTAGCCTGGAGAAAAATAAGCTGTCGTGACTTGTATGGCCTTTCCATGCGTAAATTCTTAGAAATGTAGACACGTATTTTTAAGCTGGCAAAGAGATGGAGGTTTGTGTATTGCTCCTTGCTTATTTGCTACCTTCTAGCTTTGTTTTGTGCTAATGTATGGGAATATGGGTTGTAGCATAGGTATATTGTATTCCTTCTCCCTTTCTGTTCTTCATAAACTGATTTGCCTCCTTGTTTGGATGCAATTTCCCATTGATTGCAACAAAATTCCATTGGTAACTCTTTTTATCCCATCTTTTGTTTCCTTGTTTTTGGTGGTGATGAATTTAGAGATTTTAGGTATATTACTGCCTTACTTTATCATTAGTACTGCTTTGTAATATTTCAAGAGCTTGGCAGAAATGCATTCCTAGAAATAGAATCTTTGGATGGTGTATTTTAGAAGCATCCTGTTTTATCTCTGGGATTGCATGTTTCTGTCAACTTTTTCCCACCTCTACGCTAATTGACACGTATGAGGTAGTTCGTTTTTCCTTCTAAGATGGTGCGATGCATGCGCTCTAGTCCTCTACCTTCTCCTTCAAACTTGACTGCAAGAAGAGCAAATTGTAAGTGCCACTGGCTGAGAGGTGGCTGGATTAGGCAAACCAGACATACTGGTTGGGGTTGAAATAACCTTTTTTGACCCAAAAACCTCATGTCCACAAGTGTCTGAGGTCTACCTTGCATGTTACACGAGTCCGGCCCAGAGGTCCTTAGCCCAACGGGCTTGAGCCCTATTGCTCGGCCCATGCCCATCTCATTCCTGTCAATCCTTTTCCAGTTTGGTCAAAACTAGAAATGAGGAGTTGATATTCGTGGGACGAACGCATTTCCTTCCGGCTTAGTGTCAAAACTTCGCTTTTCGGCCTTGCATGCACTTAAAGCTAATTGGCTGGCTCATGTGTACCAGGCTGTCAGCTCTAACTCCTGGTATAACGCATCCCTTCAAGGGAGCACTCCAAAATTGCCATATTGCCCTTTCCGCTTCTGAAGAGACAATGGCTATGTTCGTTTTGATACTTAACTTAGTTTTAACTTAGTTTTCTAATCATTACCCTATATTTTTCTCCAATTATTACCCTATTTATTCAATTATTACTTTCATTTTTCTCTCTATCTCTCTCTACTCATTACCTATCTCTCCAATCATTACTCTATTTCTCTCTCCACCCACTATCAAAACTAAAATACTCCAAACTCTCAAACTCTCAAAGCCAATGTCATTGCGCGGGATGTCTTCTCCAAAAATGAATGTGACAGTTAAATAGGGCCGGATGTCTTTCTTTGGCCTAGCTTAGCGAATTGAATACCCGCGCAAGGACATTGTTTGTGCCGCCCATTACCAAAAGAAAAGAAGCTGGAGTTGGGCTAGCCGAGGAACTTGAGAAATGAGAGCCCGCCCACAACAAAACAACTCCTGGGAGAAGTAAGCACTAGCTTCTGAAGAAATTGGCAAGGAACAGCCTTAACCTGATAGGGATGTCTTGTGGCATAGCCACACCATCCTATTTCCTTGGTTCAACTAGTGCAGGTTGACCCAACAAAAATTCAGAGTTCTACAGTCGACCAAAAGATCCTTCCCTACAGTTTAGCCTCCCTGAACATAGCCTTCCGAGGATACTTGGTCAAAACAATTATTGTGCTAGCCTAGAAGTATTGCGCAAGCATCCTTTATTCCATGACCAAATCCAGTGCCGACTTTTATATTGGGAGATACTTTGTCTCAGCATTGAGGAAGGTTTTGCTTATTAATTAACCAACCTTTGATTCCTGTCTTCCTGACAAGCAAGAACGAGATGATTGCATGTTGAGACAAACCTTGGTAAATGAACACATCTTCTCCATCTTTTGTTGTCAAGAGAAGAGAGAAGGATAAATGAATTGCAAAGCTGATCTAGGACTTATTTTTCTTATGTTATCAAAAAAGGGTCAACACTTATATTACAATTGAAACGATTAAGTGTTGCAGCCATTTTCTTCAACTTATGCACTTCAATGCTCTTGGCTGTAACAAACTACTCTATAAGTGTTGCAGCCATTTCCTGGGAGTATGCGGCGCTGGTAAATGACCTCCAATAAGTGTTTGAGCTTCATTAATAATACACGGAGGCTTTTTGGAACTTGGGTGGGACAGTCATCTTTGTCCAATCTCCTCTGGTAAAGGTTATCTTCTATAGTGATGTCTTATCTACTCGGCTCCTTTTAGCAGTCAGTTCAAACTACATCAATAATACGAGGAGGATTTTTGGAACTTGGGTGGGACAGACATCTTTGTCCAATCTCCTCTGGTAAAGGTTATCTTCTATGGTGATGTCTTATCTACTCGGCTCCTTTTAGCAGTCGGTTCAAACTACATCATGAGCTGTTTTACTGGGATAGCAGAGTTTAGCTATTAGCCTCTGCTTGGCCTCCTTATTCACCATGCCATTGATGGTTTTGATCGCATCGATATCTTTGGGTTTGACTTGGTTCTTTGGTGACGTAATTTTGGTCTTCTCTTCATTAATGAACTCCTTCAAGTGGCCAACCACCACCAATCCTCCGACTGGATGTCATATGTCCTCTTTCTTAACTTCTAGTCCCTAAATTTGGGATCCCCCATAAACTTCTCGATTTGTCCAAAGAATGGCATGTTGTAAAATTTTTGAAGTACCACGTGTAAGAAAACATTGTGGCCATTTTAAAGAATTTATTTGTTAGTTGTTTGCTTTCTTTTAGTTCTCCTTCCCTCCCTCCTTGTTGGATGAGTTCTCCTTGGCCACTTATTGTTGTTCTTTTGCTTCTTCTAGCCTAGCTTGTAATTCGATGCGGCTCATTAGCTCGTTCATGTTAGTCGAGGGAACCAAAAAGAGGACTTCGAAGTTTGGACCCTTGGATTCACATCTAAGTTTGAGTGATGTCACGATAATCTTGGGGTCATAACCTTCAATTTCATTGAATAGTTTCTTATGTTCGGAATGTTTCATTCTTGCCTTTTTGTAGGCTCGAGTAAAGCATCAACCTCTTTCTGCTGCTTAGAGTTGGTCACGATTCGAGCCAATTGATTGCTCCTTTCCTATCAGAGGTACACCCCTTCAAGATGTTTCTTGAACCAAAGTAGCTAATGTTTGCCCAAGCTAAAAGGGAACAATTTACACATGAAAGCATCATTCGATAAATATAAGGACATCATTGGTTAGTAGTGAACGAGAAAAGTTCATGACAGTCTTTAGTACATATATTTGTTGAACATAAGCTAAGTGGATTCCATTGGCAGCCTTTCCGACTTTATTTTCAGGATGAAAGGGGTGGATGTTAGCTGGACATGGATTAGCTCAAACTTAGACGGGTTCCATTTCAAGTCCTCTTTCCGTTTCTGCTTGCCGAGCATTACCTCTTCAACTTTTTCTCTCAACTTCTCCTTTTTTTGCTTCGTGGGTGGGCGAGTTTCTGAATCGCGAGGCCTCTAACCTATCCCATTCTCTTGGCTTATGTCATTTGAGTTTAGAGACGTGACTAACCATCCACCTAAGGGAACTTCCCTTACTACTGTCTTGCAAAAAAATTGAGAAAATATAGGACGCTTTCGTTTGAGTGTCAGACACGTTCGAAGAGTGTTGATGTCCTGGGTGTATGAGACGCTGGTAAATGATCTCCAATAAGTGTTTAAGCTTCATCAATAATACGAGGAGGCTTTTTGGAACTTGGGTGGGACAGTCATCTTTGTCCAATCTCCTCTATCCATCCTTCCACATCAACACAAAATTAGTGGACCACTACTATTTTTAAGTTACCATTAGTAGCTTAAGTTGTTAGGAAATGGTCCCAACAATGTCTATCAAGTTGTTCAACACCCTCCCTCACATGTAACCCCGTCTTGTAGTTATGGACTCGAACCTAAAATCTCTCCCAACAAGAGCTCTGATACCATGTTAAGTTACTTGTAGTCCCAAAAGCTATTAGGAAATGGGCCCAATAATGTATATCAAGCTATTCAACAACTACAAACACTGATGATCGAATCTAAAGTAGAAGACTTGAGAGCAAGGGCTAGGAAACTTGACAGATTAGCTGGTAGTCCCAAGGATGAATGTAACAATAGAGAACATCTATTAAGAGCAGGCGCTAGAGAATCATTTAATAAGCAAGGATCTCTTTGAAAATATGAATATTGGGATTCAAATCAGAGAGTGATGATGCAATCCTGAAATCTTCCCAATTACGCTTTTGCTGCTCTAAGTAGACAGTGAAGTGATGATATTGTAATATTTGATCGGAAACTCTTAAGCTTATTTTAATACTCAATCAAGGGTTTCTTAGACATGGTCATTATGGGGTGCACACGTGTCTCAAATATGCTTGGGACTTGGGAGCATCATTAAACTTCATGATTGTCTTGATATGAGGTTCCAAACTATGCCATAACCAGCCATAACATTTGAATCTATAGCTTCCCATTCAAGAAGAATGACGTTAGCTTTTGAGTGGAGGAAGGTCTGTTATGTATCTCAGTTTCGCCTTACCCTTGAGAAAGACTTTAAAAACATATACCAAGGAGAGGTAATTGACACTATTTAGTAGCTTAGAGGTAATACACTAAGCATATTAGAAAACACAATAATAAGTTGTCAAGATAAAAAAAAAGTGCAAAATCGAGGTTTCGGACATTGTACATGAGCCCGATCAAACTCACTCACGAAAGCATGTTAAAATCTCACCAAATGAGTAAAACTATGGTAGATCTGTCCGTGACAAGTTATAACAGCTCCTTATGATGGATTTCAACTGCCATACTTTTTGGGTAAAGCTCCAAATTACAAATCAAGCAGCTATTGTATTTGATTCAAAATTAACTAGAAAATCGCAAGACTCTCCCAATGACTTCAAATTATTCCACCAAAATCACCATCCTTACTTGCAATTTGATAATTGAAATTGCTGGGCATTGATGTCGTACAAATTCCCAAGTCATTAAACATATGACGATATTAGTCCATCCTAATCACCTCACAACGGTTTCTAGAGTTGTTATGTCTATTAGGGTTGGACAAGATGGCTTTGAT
This sequence comes from Rhododendron mucronatum var. ripense, assembly GCA_019656295.1. Classification (NCBI taxonomy): domain Eukaryota; kingdom Viridiplantae; phylum Streptophyta; class Magnoliopsida; order Ericales; family Ericaceae; genus Rhododendron; species Rhododendron mucronatum. The sequence continues at coordinate 2,371,628 of BPLT01000041.1, forward strand.
ACCTTGATCTCCTCATGGTAAGTACATAGGGTATAGTATTAGCCAATATGGAGATAATGATTAAGGTTGCATAATCTGCCCCTTCTTCTAACCTGTATTTATATATTTTGCCAAAGCAATGACAATAATTCCTCAGTTACTAATCCTAATCACCTCACAACGGTTTCTAGAGTTGTTATGTCTATTAGGGTTGGACAAGATGGCTTTGATACCTTGATCTCCTCATGGTAAGTACATAGGCTATAGTATTAGCCAATATGGAGATAATGATTAAGGTTGCATAATCTGCCCCTTCTTCTAACCTGTATTTATATATTTTGCCAAAGCAATGACAATAATACCTCAGTTACTAATCATAAAGAAACAAGACATGAAAATAAGGAAAATATTGTTCTCTCTAGTAGTGACGTAATCTGATACCTATGTTGCAAGTTAACTCGGTTTCGTCTTAGTTAAGTAGGTATTAGAATAAACTTAGTAAAATGCAATCACCTTCCTTTCTACCCATGGGAAATAAGAAGATCCACGTACCAACAAAGCTTATAAACGAATAATGAGTGAAACTAACGCGAATAAGCAACCTTCCAAGTTGGTTGAAGCACTTAAAGTTTGTCTCTTTTGTTTCATTATGTGTAGAAGCTTTTGTCTATCTATTGGATTTCCTCTTACTTGAGCATCTCGGTCAATGCATTTGCTAAAGTTGAACCTTTAGTTTTTCTTATCCCTAATGTAATTTGCGGGAAGAAATTGACAAAAGTCAAGCAAAAATAGTTTCACAAAACTTCAAAAATGATGACATCAATTGACCACCTTCAATCCTTCCCTTCTAGCTAAATGGGTTGTTAAACTTATACGTGGTACTATTTTTCAAGAAGCCTCCATATGCTAATATCTTGAATATAGCTTAAGTCATGTCATATTCTTGTCATTTTCTCTTAAAGCCCTATATGATTTGGTCAAGGGTGACTAATGTCTGGCTCCCCTTTTTCTTAGTCTTGCATTTGATATAGCATAAGTCAAGTCATATTCTTGTCATTTTCTTTTGCAGCCCTATATGATTTGGACAAGGGTCACATAAATGTCTGGCTCCTCTTTTTCTTAGTCTGCATTGCTTGCTATTGTCTTTGTTCTAGTGCTTTTGGAGATGATAGCTTGAAAATGCTCTGGAATCTATAATGGTTGGTTAAAAAGCGGTATGTTGTTTCTAGAGTAGTCATGTTACGGATGTTAGGAATCCACTGAATTTTTGTGGTAGTTTTGACTTGTTTTGCCTCCTTCCTATTCCATATATTGTGAATGATCCCTTTCCAATCGACTAGGATTTTTTTGGTTATGGGACGGCAAATAAACTTTCCACATTGAAGAAAATATTTTTTTGATCGGCCACATTGAAGTAATTCATACAGTTAGTTCAGCTAGCTTATCATTTGCTAACCTCTAACCAAGCAAGTTGAAGAAGCCTTCCTCAATAACTCCACATTTTGGCTATCTGTCTTTCTGGATAATAGTTCCTGTAATTCTTTGGTGCTGCTGCAGCCCTTCACCTATGTGACAACCACTTGCAACCCTCAGGCACAAATGTTTGGGACCCCTATGGTATGCAAAGAAAATCCCTTGAGAATCTTCTGTTTAATCGGTTTTGCATCTGTAGCGCAAACAATATGGTGGATATTAGTTAAAATACTCTTGTTGATTGTAGTTCATTGTTTGGCTGGCGATATTATTTTTCAAGCTATTGTTGCATGTCACTTTCTACTTGGGGTACTTTCAGGTTAAGATATTTCATCTAGTTCTGAAGATTGTAAAGTCACTTATGTTTTCAACCGAGGTTGCATTAGTAGCCTGTTACTTTTATTTTGTTATCTTGTCCCTTAAAATCAAGTTTGATCTGTAGTCCGGGCTTTTGTTCCTATAAATTACCCGAATTTGTTAAGTTTATCAAAATGTCTCTTATCTTCATTATGTAAAGATAATAATAGTTTTCTTGCTAAATTTCAAACAGCATTTGCTTCCCAACTACCTGGTAAGAGTTTTTATATCTATCTTGTAGCTCTCCTCTATGAAAAGGTTCTTCATTAATTACTCTTACTAAGACATCCGTGTCCTACAATTATAAAGAGAACTTGTCCTTTTGCTTTGTGCAGCAGCTCAATTTCAAACTTGAGGACAGAACATCTCTTGTCGGCCATTTGTTATCAGATTTGTTGCCCTTGGCCCACCATATGATTTTTTTTCCAAGTAATGTGTACTTGAGATATTTGGGTCTTTTTCTGATTTCTGTGCTCTATCATCTTGGTACTGAATAAGTTTCCCTGAAATTTATCAGATTATCACAATTATATACATGTATGCATGTCTATGATGGTTGGGAGTTTGCCTCTCAATCAGAGAGTAGTGTGTTGTAAGTGGACTGTACAATCGTACCTATGCATTACTTGTGAACTTGGGCAAGCTAGGAATGTGTTTGTTTCTTCTGGTAGGCTCCACTGCTTGTCTCATAGGTCCAGAATGGTTGGAGGCTGCCAACTATTTTGAGCCGTGGAAGGGAGCTGTAAAATGTGCTCCCCTTCTCCTCATCTTTGCATGGGACTTGTTTCATTGCTCTCCATCAGCAGCATGAAAGGAGTCTGCTTGGTCATGCCCTTTTTGGAGAATGATATCTGTTGGGATTTGTCCCACATCGGTTAATTATCTCCTCCAAGACTAGTATATAAGCCTGGGCAGCCTCTCCACTCTTTGCCAATTGGTTTGGAGTTGGATGCTTTAACATGGTATCAGAGCTAGGCTTTCGGAGGCTTTTCCCCTTTGTTTGTGCCATAGTTGCACTTTGTTTCATTGTGATCCATGTGCTCCGGATCCTTTGTTAACCTCTCCACGTGCGAATCAGGGGTCGCACGTGCGGGGGAGTGTTGGGATTTGTCCCACATCGGTTAATTATCTCCTCCAAGACTAGTATATAAGCCTGGGCAGCCTCTCCACTCTTTGCCAATTGGTTTGGAGTTGGATGCTTTAACAATATCTTATGGCATGACTATTCATTTTTTGCTGGTCCCATTCTTATTGGCTCGCTGCAAGTTTGACAGATTCTGTTGTTTTACAGTTTCAGTTACACTTTAGTACTCCTTTCTTATCATAAGATTGGTAGGGTAAGTTCACTTACAACCTAAAAATCAGCTTGTCTTTGTACCTGCATCTTTTATCTATAACTTGTTTGCACCTTTCGTTCTGTATATTTATTTTACCATAGTAATCATTATTGGTGTCCTCCTGCTTCTATGTGTGCAGGCACCTATTATCACAATGTATAACATGTGACGAGAGAACTGCTTCTGTTCGAAGACCATGAAGTCAATGATAAATAAGAAGGTACACATGACGTAACCCTTTTCATGAGTAACTGAATGAAAAAATGCATCTATTGTTGACATGGTTCTTTTTTTGGTTGAATGGAGGGAGATATAATAATCTTTTGGCTTCTAAACATCTTGTGTTTTTGGGTTGCACAGATTTAGACTACGTGAAATGCTTCTTGATTTAATGACATGAAGTTTCTTAAATATATTAGCAAGCGTGACGAGCTGGACTGACCCAACACGTAGTTCTCTCTCAGCAAAGGAACATGCACGAACAATATCAGTGGTTCCAGTAGCACTACTGAGTTGGCATCAGCTATTTTATCACCAATGAAATCGATTGGCGGCAGTATTATGTTCAACCAAATCAATATGTACTTCTTGCCACAATTTTTACAAAACAGTGAACAAAATAGTTATAATCAGTTGTCCATCTCAGGTGATAAATATATTAAGAAGCTAAAAATCACCAGTAACGTGCAGTGCTTTTAGCCTTTCCGTATTGTTTGTCGTCTCAACTTTACTTACATAGCTGTTTTCTTTCCTTACCTCACGTTGAATCAAGTTTTTCTGCATACTGATTTGTGGTTTTTATACCACTTCTCCCTAATGAAAGAATAAGTTGTAGCCATTGCAGCCTTTTGCTGATAAGTGATCAAATACGTGCATCCACTGGTCGCTCCATCTTCTCTAATGCAGTTGTAGTCTGCCACATTGTCGCAAAGAGAAATTGGGATAAAAATAATGTGAATATATTTAGAATAATTTGTAGAGATACTGAATTGCATGGATTTGATTATACCCCAGTTTTGTAGCTCCTGCTGGCGTTTCATAGTTTTCTTGCTGTGGCTGGCGAAGCTGAAGATAGACTGGTACATGCAAGTCCTCTCCAAAGCTTAAACTGCTTGTGAGAAGAGAATTTCTCTTTCCTCCATTTATCTCCTTGTTCCATAGACTTGGGGGAATGTGCGAAACGCTTGCTTGAAGGGTAACAATTCAATGCTTTTTACTTCTTAAGATAAGTTCGAGGATGGAAAGAGAGTGCTCTATATTACACTTAAGCTTCTATTAGTTGTCTATCTGAATGCCTTCCTACATAACTCCTTTTTTTCGTGACGAAGTAGGTTTACCATGTTATACACATTTCATGGTGAATGAGGTTTCCCTGCAACAAATTCCATCAAATTAAGGTACTAAAGGTGAAGCTGTATGAGAATAAAGCACTTTTAGTGGCCAAGTTATTAAAATAGACTTTTCGGTTAAGTTCTTGAATTTCATCAATCAGTATTTGGTCCTACAAAATTAGAACTGTGGATGTATGTAATAGATCATCAGATAATGATTTGCATAGGGTATGAAAGTTTCAGATCTTTCTTGAACGAAAACCTTTAAGACTCATTTCCAGTTGGTTTTCCAAATTCTGTAATTTGTTGACATTTAAACCAGACAGCTCTTCTCCCATCAGTTGCCTGTAACAGTCAAGAGCAAATATAGTATGAATTTGCATACCCTGCCATTGTTTATTATCCACAATAGAGGCGCACCTGTGAGATAATAGTGGCTTCTTATTATTTCAAGTTTTAGTTGGTTAAAGCTTCAATGCCTGTAAGAAGTTTGTCTCTATCTTTAGGCCAAAATCTGGTCTACTTAAGGATGAATTCTGCATATTAAGGCGAGCCGATTTTTGGATAGCTCATATCGGTCAATTTCCCCTTTTTTGGTCCTCACGTAGGTGGGTTTGACTGGAAATTTGATGTGGCACTTAGTCCCAATGCATTTGTATGACATGTAAATTACAGTCATGACTATTTTTGTTGTAATTGTCATGTTTCACCACTTTTTGACTCACTTAATTATTGTTGGTCTATGTTGAAGCCAAAAGACCGTCCACATGGCTTACTTTACTGAATTGGTTTTCTTCCTGCTCACTTTTGGTCTAGTTTTTGTTTTATTGATGTCATGTCATAAAAGGCAATTAGAAGCTTTTTGCATTGACTAAATTTCAATGATATTTTTTTCCCTCTTAACGACTTCCTTTTAATCAGTGGGGTTCTTGTATTGTAGTTTTTTGGTTGTTTGTAAGAACTTTAGTATTACATGAGAGGGAACGGGTCACGATGTCTGGATTGAGATCCCACTACGAACGTGGATGTTGGAGACCCGACCACTCTTGGCCCTATTTTTGAACTTAAGTAGCAAACTATTTAACTCAGATATCTCAAGCTGGGCAAGATGCGATAAGGTTTTGCTGGTAATTGAGAATTTATGCTGAGGAGTTGGGCTTAAGGGTTTGATCGGCTTTGGTATTCGCATGGCCTCTTAGTCATAACTTAGGTGCAATGTTGCTGTTTCAGAGATGTTTGATGTGTTAGCATGACTCTGTAGAGCAAGAAAAATACATACATGATGAGTCTAAAGTTACCTTTCAGATGTTTGACTATGACTCTGTTGATCAAGAAAAATACAGAGGATGAGAATTAGGTCTAAAGTTACTGCTACATGATGAACAAAGAAATGTTGGCCCTTCAGCGTGCTTGTCAATCACATGAAAACATTATGAGCAAATAACACATTTGACACATTTTTTCTTCTCATGTAATTACTATAAAAGTTATGACACTTTTTTTCTTGATAGGAATTCGTCATTCGAAATGTTGACTTGAGTGCCCTTTCCCACGATTGCTTGATATACCTTACCTATGACAGAATTAATTTTGCAAAAACTGTTTCAAGTGCGTGGTGGGATGTGATTATTTACATTGTGGCCTTGCAGGTATCGAAAAGAAAAGGGACAATGATATCTCCAGTTACAGATAAAGATCAGAGCCTAAAGATTTACCTGTGATTCGCTTGAGGTTCTGCAGTTTTTGCCTTAGCATTGCGCTGCCTCCCTTTGGTAGAGCTATCAAGTGCAAAAGGTGGATTCAATGTTAACCTCAGATACTCAATCAACATGTCTAGGACTCTAGATTGATTTGATGAGCTGTTCTCTTGGTTGAAACAGGTACACATTGTCTTTAATATAAGTAGATGCATCTAAAGGACAGTGCATTCCATGAAGTGCATAATTAATGTGAAATTGTGAATTAATAGAAGTGAGCATGCATGTGGATGGATTTAGGAATGAGTTGCATGCTTTTATGCAAATCTGAATCATTTGATGAGCCTCAAATTATGTGTCTGTCTGTGTGAGCATGCATGTGGGTGAATGGGTGAATAAGGTCTAAGCTTTTACGGAAATCTGAGTCGTTTACAACTAATATCATGTGATAGTGCTCCAATATACTTGTAAATTGTAATAGGTATGAACTGCTTTACCGATAGAATGTTTTGTTCTCTCTTCGAATGGCAGAGTATGTTGTTCAGAATTGTTTTATGAAGTTATGAACAGCTGTAATAGCCACACATATTGTCCTATAAGAGGTAGTCTACAGCGTTGCAGACCAGCTTATATGATGATCTTTTAACCCCGTGATGAATTAGAGCAGCTTGTATGATGTTAAAATCTCACGGCGTCGTATTCAGTTGGTACTTGTGATGTTCTATCATATCTAAAGAAAGAACTCATCTTTGTTTGAAATCTTTCATAATGGGCTCAAGGATCAACATGTAAGTGACTTTTAGGAAAAAAGTGCACACATTGTTGATGGGGTTGTAGTTAAATATATCTGTACTACTGTAGAATAAAGAACTTTCACTCAGATGATATCTTAATGTAAAACTAAGAGCTCCTTAGGATCGTAAAACATATGTTGAGGGCTTATCATGAGTCAGTCTTAATCCCGGAAAATGGAAAGTCATGTATTAATTTCTTGTCACTTTGTGGATTACACAGAGGATTCTAGGCTGTTCAAAAAGAGGTTCTATTGTTCGTTTGTTTCCCAGCAGAAGTTTACCCTGTAGGATGGCAACTTTTATCTGCTGGAGCAAGTTCAAGTCATGGGAAGAACTCTCCAAATAAGAAAAAAGCAATGGAAAACTTCCCATCTGTTGCCTCTCCCAAAACCTACTATTAAGTAGGAGCCTGATGTCATGGCGACGACCTTTTTATTTGAAATTGCCACCACAGGTTTAAGGACTCAAACTACTACTGAAGTAATTGTGAGTATGTGGAGCAGTCAATCTTGACACAAAAAAGTGAAGAACCATTGCAGTGACATTTGGATGTTTGTTGAGATGAACAAGTCTTTATAGTGCCTGGTGAATAGTTTGACAATTAGAAGAACTCTAGTTTTTCATTTTTTTTAATTTGCAATCAAACAAGGGAAGTAGAGCTCCTGACAAAGTTTCATCTCACCCTCAACATTGTGTAGCTACAAGTTTCATCTCACCATGGCACATCTTAGAGCAAACATGGGTTGCATAATGACATTTATTCTGGCCTACAAGTCATCATTCTACCTTGAAAACCTCTTTTTGAAACTTCAACCATGACCATCGCATGCTTACACACACCATTGGAGTTGCATTTTTTTATGGTTGCAATATTTCAAACCATTAACAAAGGCAATAAGTAAACTTTTATCTGCCCTTAAGCGATTCATAACCAAAAGACTTTCTGCATGATTCAGTGGTATCTGGTTATTGAGAAGCACAAACATGTTGGGTTTCATACTTGTGTCTGCCATGTGTCAAACCCAAACACCAAAAGATACTCTCCAAACACGTGTCAGACATGACTAAATTCATGTCCAATATTTCGTTATATCTCCTAGTCAGACAAGTTGTAGACACTCTTGGACACTCTTGGAGATGCTGGAAAAATTTGTGGAACACATTTAAGACACATTTAGGATGTTCTTGGAAGATGCTAAGTTCACATTAGGTGTTTAAAATGTGAATTTCAAAACTAGGTACAGAGTCAACATTTCCATGGGTGTTTGTTTAGTTCATGAACTCTCATATAGTAACCGTTTGTTTGTATCTTTATAATGTTATTCCCATAGTGGGTTTTATTCTAATATGGTACCAATAATATTTTGATCTTTTGTTCGACGTGGCCACAACATTTCCGCATCCTAATTTGTGAAGGAATGACGTGTCTGTGTCATGTCATGTCTGTCTGTGTCCTGTTATTTGTGTCATGTCTGTCTATCATGTCATGACGTGTCCGTATCGTATTTTGTCGTGTCATATTTGTTAGTCTAGTTATTTAGCCATTCTTTCCTTTGGAACTAGTTTTAAGGCGTTACATTTGCCTTTGCAAGTAGTGAATAAATGTTTATCTGTGACCTTGGAGCTTTGGCTTTGTTCGAACTAATAATGGGGTGATAGTCTTGTCCGACTTTTGTTGACACATGTACCAAAATGATTTGGTTGAACAATTGGTAGAATACTTCACATCTAAAAAAATTGACGAGTATTTTAAAATGTGGTCTCAATGCTATGTTCGTGTAACCTGGATAAGTGAAATTTGATCATTGGGTTTAAAGAGAATATGTGACTTAGGTTTTGACTCATAGTATTCTCGTTTCCTACATACATGATTACTTGGATGGGTAAACTTAGTTTCCAATGTGAACCACTCTATACTCAATACAAAATCCAATCTGATTAGTTAGGAAAAATAAAGTAAGTTAACTCATGTCACTAGTCCACATTTGAGCTGGATTCGGCCCCTTAATTTACCTCACATTCAAAACTCTAACTGAAATCTCAACGTTGGCATCCGTATGTATTACTATTACGTTTACATTTGCATTTATAGAGTTCTTTTTTCTCCAAATGGCTCCAAAGAGGCATTGCCTAAGTTTAAGATACTTATCAGTGAAATGATAATGATATCACAAAGAGAGTAGTGGGCAATAAATTGGATGGACTTAGCGAACCAAACCCAAAATTTGGTAGGTGTTTGGCATTAAGGTTTTGTCGTTTTGGGACCCTATGTTTGGGATCATGGGATGTCTTAAAGTTTCACTATTTTTGTTTGTGCTTATTTCATCTTTTTTGGAATTTTTTGACTGTTAGGGTCATTACGTTTTTATTTTTTCTATGTCTTGATGAGAGTTATTGGAAAATATGAAACCAATTTGAAAAAGTTAGAAAAGTAAAATAATAATTGAAAATGATCTAGAGGAATTGGAAAAGTATGAAAGTATTAACTAACTTTGAAAAATGTTTCATGAAGAAGACATTAGGTCAAGATTTTGAGCTTATTTTTGTGCATATTGATTTTTTAAAAAGTTTGCTCCGTATTTATTACTGTTTCGATTATCTTGTTGAGACATATCAATAATCCTCAAAATGTTGATAAAAGATATAAAAGAGTTCGCTAAAATGAAATAAAGTCCAAAAAAGTAAAAAGTTTAGACATAGCAAACACATGCTTCTAGAATTGCTGTTCCTCAATGTACCATGGAATTTGATCTACTTATTTTGTAATTTACACTATCTTTGTGACAACTGCAACTTAAGTAGCACATAGACACGCGACACCTAGAGTCCGACATGTGAATTTCCAAATAGAGGACATGTTACATTGTGGCCATTGTAAATGTAATTTTGCAATTTTATTGTTGAAGCATCCAACTCAAAACGAATTGGCAATGAGAGCAAAGGCTGCCCATGCTCATGTAATAGGTTTGAAAGAAATATGGGACAAACTCTAAGTCCCCTTCACATGTGAACTTACCCACATGTGGAGAGGGAAGGAATCACTACTAAACAAGGTGCACTTATGGCATGAACAATGGGGTTATCAATCAAGAGAGTCTTGTCCCAAAGTCTCCGAAAACCTTAGCTTTCATACCATGTTAAAACTTAAAGCATCCAACTGAAAATCAATTGGTGAGAGGCAGTTAATACTAATACTAGTTTTGGAGGTTATAATTTATCAATGTGGGAGAAGCTCTAATATTTATTATACATGGGATGTTAATGTAGAACTCATAAATAATACAAAAATAAGGCTGTAATTGCTATAGTAACATATATGGCTTAGTTAACATTTGTCAGTATGCCATTCAAATTTGTCATTGCCGCATTAAAGTTCTACCAAAAAGCGCTTGATCTTTCACATGTGTCATCATATTCTATCAACGATTGTCAATCACACAAAAACAAGACTGTCGTAATCTTTAACTAGACTCTAGGGAGTGCTAGTGTGTGACACTTGTATATCACACCCAACAAGGTATGTGTGCTTCATAGTTCATACTACAACATGTTAGATTGAAAACATAACTTTTGGGAGGGCTCCTACTTTGGTTTATATGTTTGGTGACAGTTGGGTAGGGGAACTAATCATGTGTCTTGGGGATTATGTTATCCGAGGGTTTGTCATAATATCTATCTTTTTGTCTTCTTGCCCATATGCCATCTAGACCTGTTCATAATGACCCTACAAATGGATGATATCTCCTCACATTGACGTTACATGATCTTGTGTAAAACTTAACCCCAAAAGCTAGCTATTTAAGTGAGGATGCTCTCACGCTTATATACTCCATATTACGTTGGTACTAAGGCGATGTGGGACTTTGCTTCACAATTGAAGCATTAGGATGACCCTACAAATGCCATAATGATGCTATAGCTGTAAATTCATCAGAACAAGAGATGATGACTTTCCCTGCTAGCTCATCCTATACCTTTCATAATATTTGGCATTTGATTTATATTTCCCAGTCTATTTGCTTGGCTTAGAGTAGATTACACATGATTGTAGATTTCTCAAGAAGACTATTATGCAAAGGTATTTCCCTGCAATCCCGCTAAGACTCCATCACAGTACTACTTGTAACTTATCTCCTATTCTAACAGGAATATTGGGTCTTTTTGGAGCCATCTGGTTAGAACTTTAAATTCATTGTTTCTCGTTCTCTTTGGATTGCAATTTGCAACTTTTTTTCTATTTGGTACCCCTGGTCATCATTTGTCTCTTTTTGCTTTGTCATCAACACATGCATTCACACTCTTCTAAAAAAGCAGGGCGACATGTCAAACCAAGGAATTTTGGTTCCACCACAATCATCAAGGAAGTATCATTTGGAAAACTATTTTCGTCAGTTGGCCCTATTGAGATAAAATGCATCCACAAAAGATTGTGAAGCAAATGAGGATAGGAAGTACGCAAAAGTATTGTTGGTTGATTTGAAACCTGCAAGTCTTTTTTTAACTCTATTTGTATGCGCTCCAGGGTGAAATGATAACAAATGACATACATTAAACGTCAATCAATGTAGTCATTTCGTTATACAAAGGGACATGCATCTCGCCCTATTTCCCATAGTTTTGCCGCCTTCTACTGTGAATGACAATTGAAGGTGGGATGGTTCTCATTGGGTTAGATCATAATGCCAAATGGAGATTGGTGGATTCTTTTTTCGCTCAGAATTCATCTTGTCCTTTTCCTTTGTTAGTGGTAGTTTGTGAAGACTCCTAAGAGGAAAGTCAGGTTTCTTATGAGGTATTTTTTTGGTTGGCATTTTCTTATGAAGGCATGTAAGATATTACTCATCTGCATGTAGGATGGAAATAAGGCCTATGTCGTTAACATTGACCGCTTGGCTCACAGAAATCTTAAGTTTTGGCTTTCAAAGTATTCATTTCAGGCCATTAAATTGAGCAGTGAGAAGCATGTTGCTCAGTGTGTGTAGTGGGGAAGGGGGAAGGATATTTCTGGAATAGTTCTCCATTGTCCTAGTGATTCTTTCTGCATATCTCCTTAATACTCTATAAGTTTCTTCTTTCAGTTCTCCATGACTAAATGCATGATTCTTTCTGCAGATCTCCTCAATACTCTATAAGTTTCTTCTTTTAGTTCTCCATAACTAAATACATGATTCTTTCTGCAGATCTCCTCAATACTCTATAAGTTTCTTCTTTCAGTTTTCCATGACTAAATACATGTTGCATGACTATGGATGTTGGTAAGATTGTTGATCATTTCGATGTCCTTTGTTAGAGGTGCTAGTCACTCCATATTATAATTCAAGTTGTCCAAATTATGAATAGAACGTGATTTGACCGTATCTGATCAGCCATGAGTTGGGTTTTGTACTCTTCTAGTTGAAAATTTTCTTCTTATGAAGCAAAATAAGTTGGGATACTTTCTAAAAAAATTTTATATGGCAGAATTTTATTTAGCTGCCTTTTTTTCATTCTTGAATGACCCATTCTAGTCTCATGTCTCAAGATATCTAATAGTTTGATAGTTGGTGAAAATTCTGAAGGCTTCAGATTATCTTTACCTTTGGTTTCTTTACTGATGCTCTGTTGGTGGAGTAATAGTATAGTGTTCCGGGAACATCTCACACTTTTTATAGAAATTCTTTCAGAACAAAGCAATTATTTCTTTCTTACTTGGATTATCTCTTAAAATACCATGCCATGCCCGGCAACATATCCATGCCTGGTAATTTCTTGATCATGATGTTTCTTTTATATCTTCTATTTATCTCTTGTAAGAATGTAACCCATTCTTTTCAATAGTAGGGGCTCGGTGTCCATTTTCTCCTCTTTTTTCCTTACAAGAAAAGCACGTGGCTCCCTGCTATTGAGCGTGTGCGTGGCGAATGTGATGTACTGGAGGCATGCAATAGGAGCATGAGCGGAAGCTACTAGGACTATGATTGTATGCGAAAAATGGGGAGTCCTAATCAGAAATGGGAATAACGTAGAAGTAAAAACTGCCATGTGATTATGGAGTTGCTACGTGACGAACCTTACCATAATTCTTGTTCTAGCCATTCCTATTGCTCCACACTCTTGTTGAAACACATCACCAGCTTCTTGACCTCTTAATAAGGTAGTCAGTCGGAGAAGAAATTCCCCTGCATGGTGGTATCAACATTTCCATGTTTAAGAAAACTTTCCAACTTTATGGGAAACTGTGAGTGCTTAACTGCTTTGAAAAATATCTACATGGTAGCTGCATTACATTCCATGAGAAAGTCGCCTGGAGAAGGTACTTAAGATTGGGACCATAATATGTTATTTGCAGTCATTATTTATGAGTCTGAATAGGTGTTCAGCTGATTTAGTTTTCCCTTGTTACAAGAAATGATGAACATCTTAGTGTACTTGGAAAGTTCCTTGGCGGAGGAAAAAGACCAAAAGAAGCTTATAGGAATGGCTCGTGCAACTTCAGATCACGCCTTCAATGCAACCATTTGGGATGTCTTAGTGTATCCCGACTATCAGGTATTGTTTGTTAATTTGTGGGGACAGAAGTGCTGCAAGTATGAAGAAAATTGAATCTTCTGTTCTGAATTCTAACTTGTGCTTGTGCACTAGAGCAACATTATTGGAATTCTACGAACTTGAGCAACCCCAACAAGGAGCTACGTACTAATAAAGTACCGGTCGTTAAAACTGATGCCCAAGAAACAATAATAAGCTGTCTTCGATCGAATCTATCTTACACACTCAAGTACTGCCACGATTCTTTGTCTTAAACAGATTCATTTGAAGTTTTGTTGATCTAGGCATGGTTTTGGCCCTTCAGATAGCACACATCTTTGTCGAATGGATTAGAGAGAACATAAGAGCTTTTACGACGTGTTGCACCTAAATACTTTGGGCTTGTTGAAACTAAAATTACATTCCTTGGAATTAATGTAAATTGCAAAATCACTACTTTTAGACTTCTGTGATCTATCCCAAGCAGGGCCAAAGTCTTGGAAAGGCTCTTGTTGAAAAGCTCATAGGGGTTCTTTTACAAAGAGACATTGGCAGTATTATACTCTTTGCAGATAGTCAAGGTATAGCCACCATTGTTGGAGTCTTGATTGGATAACAGTCGGGTCCTATATGTATAATATCGGAACAATTATCTATCTCGTTCTTCAAGAGATTCTGAAGCCATGTGCTGTGTATCGCAATGTTTTTTCCTATTAATGTAGCAATTTAAGCTTGTATAAACTTCATTGATGAAGAGCACAAGAAATGTCCATGTCAACTCCGCACAGTTCCTCATAATAATAATTTTGATTTCTCCTGCTTTGTTTTTCACTTGGTTCTGTACAATGTCATTGCAGTTGTGGATTTTATCGAAATCTAGGTTTTGAACCTGACCCAGAGGGCATCGAAGGGATGTTTTGGTATCCGAAGTATTAGTTGATGCACCAAGGCAAGGAAAGATTTGTTAATTGTAACGTTGCACAATTCATCTTGCATGATCAGACAAATGGTGGCTGTGGTTGATAGATCCTGTATGAAGCTCCAGCAAAAGATGGTGAAGCAACGCCGCTCTTCTTGACTACGTCATCTCTGTAAGTCCTTCTACCCAATCTCTAATTCTGTACTTGTAACCAATCTGGTTTTATGTTTTTATGCATGTTAGTACTTTCCTGACTAAACTAGCATTGAGGATTTGGAAGAGAATACATTGAACTTCTTGGGTAGGAAATTTGACGAATTAAGAGAAAATTTGTGAATGTATTTGATAGGGAATTGGGATTTCCACTCTACATTTTGGTTGTCATATTCTCTGTGTCAATTTGTGATACCTTTTCATTTTATTATGACGTGAAATCTAGGTAGCAGGTTATGTAGTTTGGTCTTTAGTACTCCTACGTCGTAGTAGTTTCATGGTCATGTTTTGGTTTGGGTGAGGTATCCTCCACAAAGGACAAAATGTCTAGGAGAAATTTCTCTAAGAAATGAAAAATCACAATCAGTGCCAAAGTTTACACTATGGCAAAACTTCAATGTGAGGAAAACTTCCTTGGAGAGGGATCTCTATCCCTCTCGGTTCTGTTTACAAAGCAGATCTTCCCAATGTGTAAGTAAGAATTCAAAACTTATATCTCCATTTCAAGCTATAAAACGAGATGTAGAATTTATTGGAATCTCTCTCTCTCTCTCTCTCTCTCTCTCTCTCTCTCTCTCTCTCTCTCTCGTGCGCGTGCGCGCGAAGATCTTACCTATAGAGAATATCAATACAGTAGCGTTGTCTCACAACGAAGAACGATTCTTGGAAGTGATTTGGAATGCAGCCTGGTTGAGACACCCGAACATTGCCACACTTCTAGGTTACTGTTTAGAGCACAGACAACATCTTCTTGTTTATGAGTATGTCGGAAATCTGACTCTAGATGATGCTTTACACTCTGATGTATCTTTATCTCTCTCTTAGGGCCAACGTCTCAGAATTGCTCTTGGCGTAGCACGAGCTTTGGAGTAAGTACAGTGTACTCAATACAGTGTTCATTTGAAACTTAGATTTGGAGTAAGACTTGCTTGGATATTTGTGTTTTCTGACAGAACAACAAAAAACCTAGCTTGTTTTGATGTCTATCGAAACTTGTTTTTTGGAAAAGAGCTCAATGCATAAATTTTTTGATGTTTTCCAATTCTCAGTTAAAGTTTTCATAAAAAATAATAAAATATGAAAATGATTGGTGTTTATGTTACATAAACAGTAGCAGTGAGTTTTAGAAACTGATTTGAAAACAAGCATGAGGGAATCTATTTTCAATAAAACTGTGGAAAACAGACCAATGGCTGCTAGAAAATCCACCGAGAGTATCTTATCAGTTGATACAACTCATTATGCTTTTAGAGTGCCATAACGTTTCACAGTAGGGAATGTGTATACCTCCATTACTCCACGTATGCTACTTTTCCTGTGACTACGAGGATGAAAAAGTAATGTGATTAATCTATGCTTTCAGCTATTTGCATTCCACGTGCTTGCCTCCTGTTGGTCACAACAACTTAAAAGCTGCTAACATCTTACTCGATGATGAACTTATGCCTCGTCTCTCCGACTGTGGGCTGGCTGTTTTGAGGCCCCTCACAAGCAACAGTGTTAAACTCAAGCTACAAAATGACTAAATTCAGCTATTTTCTACAATTTAAAAGAAATCATATCGGTTTTTATGTAGTATGGTTTCTACAACTTAAAAGAAATCATATCGGTTTTTATGTAGTATGGTTAAAGACAAGTCTATAGAGTTGGAAAACTAGTTTTGAAATCATTCTAATCAGAAGGTAAACTTAAACACATTTCTTAATTGATCAGAAGCATAGACATAAATTTGGAAAACTCTCTCCATTTACGCCAAGACTAACAAGCATCATCCATTAGGACCATTACCATTGGAACAGGTTTCTGAAATGGCTATGAGCAATACTGGCTACGTTGCACCTGAACACATCCAAAACGGATTTGACAGCGTAAAAGGGGGGACATATCTACTTTTGGGGTGCTTCTTTTGGAGCTGTTAACAGGAAAGAGGCTTTTCGATGGGTATGATGCTTTTTGTTCTGTCCTTGTCTAGCCTTTTGTTCTATCATTTTCTTACTCAGTTTATTGGTTCTTTTGATAAATAGTTTTAGACCAAGGGAAGAGCAATCACTGGTAAAATGAAAAAATGGGCTTCTTCCCGGCTTCATGACAATGAGTCTTTGGAAAATATGGTTTATCCAAACATCAACAAATTACTCTCCTCCAGGGTTCTCTCTTGGTTTCCTGATATTGTCTTCCTCTGTGTCCAGGTATTACCATTTGCAGTCTCAAGCCTTAGCTTTTGATATTGTACATCCAACCCCATTTGCTATAGAGCTTGTTTGGATGTTACCTGGCATCTTTGAGAATGCTTCAATTAGTTCCCAATACTCCATGTTGTTGATCAATTTGGTTATTGCTGAAGAAAACAGGCTATGGTGAAAGTAAGAGAATTATATCTCGAATATCTTTTTTTTTTTGTATATTTCTACTTTCTTGATCTTTCATCATATCAAGAAAATTTCTAAAAAAAATTCCAAGGGGGGAAACACTAACAAGAATGGTTCTCCTTCTCCCCAACCAATTTCAAGTTTTAAATCCAGCCTAGACTTTCTAAATGGATCTGATGTAGAAACTGACAGAACTTGATTTTAGTTGTGATTCGTATTCATGAGATTTCACATGAACACAGCTTGACCTGCATAGGTGAATAAGGAAAAATATGTTTCACGGAAACCACCTTTGCTTATATTGACAAGGAAAAATTGAGCATTCCACCCTTTTTTTTGTGATTGCGTCTGGAATTTGTGAGCCTGAAAAGGAATTCCAACCGCCAATGGCTGAAATAGAGGAATCACTCTCATGCATGAGGTCGGGAATGGGGAAACATCTGCAGCTGATGACAACGAAAGTGATCCATTCAATAGGTCCTTCCGTTCGACACATACCCGCTTTATGCTTCATAGAGTTCGGTTGGGTATTCAAAATAGTTTCCAAAGTGACTTCTCCTAGATCCTCAATTATCCATTTGAGCTGTTCAAATTTTACTTCTTCAAGAAGTGCAACACGAAAGTTGTAAGTCATAGCAAGGGAAAACAGATGAACTTTCTGAAATTTAGAGATGATATCTAGCATTCTTTTTGTGTAGGCGAATGATAAATACCTCACATCCACTTAACAAAGCAAAAGTACTACAAATTAAAAATAACCACTCTTGACAATGCAAGCTCAAGAACCCAAAAAATGTAGCAAGAAATGCATTCGAAAATTGTGAATGTATTTGATTAGGGAATTGGGACTTCCACTCTGCATTTTGGTTGTCATATTCTATGTATCAATTTGTGATCCCTTTCAATTTTATTATGACCAATCTAGGTAGTAGGTTATGTAGTTTTATAGTTTGCGAATTAAGGTAGCAGGTTTGAGAAGAAGAGTCTTCAAATTGGTTTCAATTATTTTCCAGTAGCAATTATTCTTCCCATTGTCAACATGCGTTGTGGAAGCTTAAGATTTGCAATTGTTGGTGTTTCTGTAACGTGGGGGTTTCAGTTTAAGTAACAGGGCTCTCAATTTATAAGTAGAAATCACAGATGCATTAGTTCCTATTGAGGTTGGAGTCATAAATACTTGAAAATGAGAACCATTGTCATCGGCTACATATTCCATGATGCTTGTGGAAGGAACTAATGTGTTAATCCGACCTCTCAATTACTTTACATGAACATCACCTCTAAATAGAAGCCACAAGGAGAATGATATACATCTTCGGTAGTGGTAATATAACTACTGTTAGAATAAAACGTAAATGGTTATGCGAAGAGGGAAAAACAGAGGCACGGTAAAGAAAAATTATACTATTCAAGACCACATGATTTAAAGTTTCTGTCACAAATGTGAATGAAAGCTTTCAGTTGTCATGTTTTTTGTACCGCACTTTGTCACATCACTTGTGAGAGATTATACAAAAGGAGATTATACAAGAGGCTCTTCGATTCTGATTTAAAGATTTCAAATCTCTCTCGATTTCTCTCTCTTGAGTCTTGATTCGACTTATGTTTGTTAGGGACAGGGTATATGGATGTGCTCGGAGTGTTCAACGATACACAGGCCGGGTGGTATCTGATATAGAACGGAGAAGATTCTCGGTCGCTAGCGTCTTCGGTTAAGGGTGTGTTTAGACCTTAGTCACATAATTGTTCAACAAGGCCTTTGCTCCAGCTCTCATAATCCTCGTACTCTCGAATTTTATGGGTGTTTTGGCTTAACAATCGTCGTTGCAGATGGTAAATCTTGTTCCTCTCTCTGTGAGTTTTGACTTCTATGAACCTTTGTTTTTCACTTTTAAGACCTACTTGAATCGTGCTTCTTTACACTATTTCAGACTTACTTGGGTCATTCTTTGGTGCTAGCGTTCTAATTCCAGTTTCAATTTATACATTGATCGGTTGGTGATTCTACGTGCAGGTTTGAAAAAACCCTTTGATGCTATGAAGCACCGACACCTCTAGAGGTCAAGGTATCGTAGTGTCGAACACGGGGACACTGCGGGGATACCTCGGGGACACGTACGGGACACGCCACGTGGTGTGTCCGATATTTAATTTGAATTTTTTATGGGGACACGGCAGGGACACCGCTGGGGACACGGAAGGGGCCAAACTGCAATTTTTAAAAAAAATTTGGGGGCCAAACTGTAATTTTTTTTAAAAAAAATTTGGGGCCAAATTATAATTTTTTAAAATTTCTAGGTGCTAAACAATAATAATTTATATATATATATATATATATATATACACACACACACACACACACGTGGTGTGTCCCCCGCCGTGTCCGTGTCCCCATTTTTTTAGAATTCCCGTGTCCGGGTGTCGGTTTCGGTGTCTGTGTAGGTGTCGGTGTCTGTGTTGGTGCATCACAGCTTTGATGGATTCTCAATTGGTTTATGCACTCTCCAAAACTACCAGGTACTTAAAAATGAGTTTTCAGTGATCTTCTATTCTTTAATTTGTTTGGAGCTGGTGATAGTCACATTTGGTTTGCTCTTTTTTGACATGTGCTCGTATTTATAAAGGGGTTCATCTTGCACTGTTATTGAATTGATAATTATTTAATTCCCTTGTATTGCCATCTGCTTTGTTTTTATGGAGGGGAGCAAGGACAGAATGGGTTTCTTAAACATTTCTGGTTTCATTTTTACCTCACTCTTGCAAACTTGGGCAGATTATTATTTATGCATTGTCCTTTATGTACACCTGTTTCATTGATGATTTGGTTTGATTCACTTCACTTTAAACTTCCAGGACAAAACATGATTAAGGAAATGATAAGCATTTTTTAGTTTGAAAGGGGACATTGCTAATATTCGAGTGTGAGCAGTCTACTGGATGCCAATTCCTGTTGGAGAACTTTAGACGGGAATTTTCTTCACCAAAGTTTGAATAGGTTCTTCAAGGTGGTGCATCCACTGGTCTTGTGAACTTTTGAGCTCACAAGACTGAAGAATTATTTGAGATTGTTGAATCCTTTTTTTTTTTTTTTTTCATACTAAGCTTTGGTTTGATAGCCTATGTGCCTTAGAAATGAATAGGGTGATCAGACGATTATAGAGATTTTTTTTTGAGAGAGAGAGGGAGAGAGAGGTCGTGTTACTTGTTGCGGGTGGCTTCATCATGATGGGGTTCACTGTTTTTCTTGTGATACTATGGTGACTTCTTCTCCAGATGCACAAAACCAAAGAGATGGAGGATCTTTTCTCCTAATCCATTAGAATTAGAGTGGGTTTGAGGTCCATTACTCGAGAAGAGATCATCGTTGTGGTAGGAAGATTGATAGGCTTACCATTTGTAATATCGTGTCATTTTTTAGTGAAAAAGACAAGCGTTGCCTTAGTTTGGTTCCGTTGTAGGATGATTTTATTTTGTTTCACATGAAGATAAACCATCACGAATCAAAGATTGCATCTCCATCCACAATGCACGGCGGGTGTACTAATCTCCATGGTTTTTGGCATATTACTCGTATGCTCTATAGCGGCTTGAACGCGTGGCTGAGCAAGCATACAGATACGGAGAGTGAGCAAGTCAACCAATACAGCACATAAATTATGTTGGCTGGAGACTTGCAAATCCCTTGAATAGATTCTACACTTGCCAATCCCTTGGATAGTTGGAGCATAACGTGTTGCAATACGCACGCTCATTCAGCTACCAAATATTCTACCCTTGCAGCCTTGCTTTATGGGTTATAGCTTTTGTTTCCACTTTCCCTTGCATTATTTATCTCTTTCCCTTCAATTGTGTAGTCAGCAGCAAATTGAACTACTTAGCTATTTTAGGTTGTGATGCTTGGCTTGGATGCTGCTCTGGTAAAACAACAATCCTGTACAAACTGTGCATTGGAGAAGTTTTATCGGCTGTTCCTTCAATTGGTATGTCACCAAAGTAAGACGTCTGTTACAGTTGTAGATTATGGTGTTCAGTCTACTGAATTTGTTTCATGCTTGACCTGATTATTGCTTCTTTAGGTGTCCCATTCATTTAATGAAATGGTTTGGTTCATCATTGTCGTCAGAAAAGAAGTTTTTCTAAATAGGTAATAGACTCAGAGAAAGAACAAGCAAAGTCCATGTATTTCATGGACAGATACCTCAAAACTTCTGTAAAAATATACTGAAGAATTTGAGTTTTGTCTTTCAAGGTGTAAAAAATGGAAGTATATGAAAAAACTATTTTGTGAAAAATCATGAGAAAATGAATTTCTCCCACTGTCTAGAAGTCTAGCTTGTTATATGCCAGCTAGATGTAGTGGATTATGTACATATGCTCGTCCATTGCAATTTGTTCTTAATGAAAGAAATATTAACTGACTTAACAATTGAGTCGACTTTGCTACAAGATCTGTGGAATATGGAAACACTGTAAATCACTGTTATAATTGGCCATTTAATATTGCAACATTTATTGCCTTTAGTGTAAAATTTTGCAGGATCTGTGAATGTAGTTATCTACTTTCAATTTGTCATTTGTCATTCCTGTATTTGTCCATCAAAGTAATTCGGGCTTTTCCCTTCGTGTTTTGGTAATCTACTGCCCTATTGCTAGCTTATGTTGCTGGTGGTTTCATACGAACTTTAGTCAGACTGCTCATGCCAATTAGTTTATGTGAGCTCAACTGGAAAAGTTTGTATGGAGTGAGTGTGATCAGTATTTGTTTTTATCTGTGCCCTTCCCAGTGTCTTTGTTATCCAAAACCATTTCCTATTCAGTTTAGCTCATATGTTGAATGTGCCACGATATAGTTCCGTGGGCTGCTGCTTTGGCTCACACACGCAAATCATTTTTGTATATCTTCTATTCTTTTCCAAGCATCACATGATTTGTGTTTCTATAATGTGGAGAAAGTGCAGTATAAGAATGTAGGCTTCACAGTGTGGGATGTAGGAGGAGAAGAGAAATTAAGGCCGCTTTGGACGAATTACTTCAATAATACAGATAGACTGGTAAGAATGTAGTCTTCATGATAGTTCTCATGTATTGTAAATGTTTTTTCAACAGGGAATCCATCTTCAACATAGTTATTCATTCAGCTCATCTTCTGTCATGCCATCATTAGAGATCTTTTATTGACTTGATTTGAGGATTTAATCTCCTAAACTTATAAACTGATTTTCGCAGTGTATTTTCGGACTTTTTTTTTATGTTGAACACTGCAATAGTCTCTTTGATGTGGACTTAACCATAGCATTGAAAGATTGGTTATTTGCGCTAGACGGCCACAGAACAATGCAGAAGGGCAGTGATTACTCAATCACAAAGGTCTTTGCAGAGAAGAGAGGTACTGGCTTACAACTTTTGAAATTTTGTGAATGAAAGCAAAAAGTAGCTGAAAGCACGTGGTGACTGTAAAAAGAAAAATCACATCGACTACCCAACTACCCTGTTGAATTGGTAACAATGAAGCTTTCCGATACTCCGTTTTAACTATTGTCAATAGGAAGTGATAGAGCATTGAATATGATCTCATTTACCATATACTGGTTGTAAATTACTTACTTCCCTTCTTATTGAATCAACTATCATCTACATATTTCTCCAAGATTTTGTTTGAGTTAGGTAGAGTGTTATTACTTTTATGGAAAGTGACTTGGTTTTATTGGTTCTGTGGCAAAAACTATCCTGATGATGTGGACTTAACCATAGGATTGAAAGATCGGTCATTTGCTCTTGAAGGGGCACAGAATAATGCAGAAGGGCAGTGATTATACTATGACAAAGGTCTTGGCAGAGAAGAGAGGTGCTGGCATACAACTTTTGAAATTTTGCAAATGAAAGCAACAGTAGCCCAAAGCATGTGGTGACTGTAAAAGAAAAATCACATCAATTATATAACTACCCTGTTGAATTGGTGACAGTGGGGAAGCTTTCCAATATTCCGTTTTAATTGTTGTCAGTAGGAAATGATTGAATGTGATCTCATTTATCGTATGGTAGTAGGTTTTACTTCCCTTCTTATTGAGTCAAATAACGTCTAAGTATGTCTCCAAGATTTTGTTTGAATTGTCTTAGTGAGATGGCCTGACAACCTGTGACATTAGCATACTAAAGCTCCAATCTTAGGATACTGTCTCAAAGCAAAGCACAAGTTATTGAGCCTAACATTTCTGAGAATGAGGGTTAGTTACAATGGACATCTGAACTGCTCTAGGATATATTTGGAAACAGGTTCCTTTTAAGATTTGTTGGAGTTGAATGTTATGATTAGACAATTCAGCTATGGAGGTAATACCAACTTTTCACATCAGGAGCTGACTTATCTGGTGGGATAAATTTTGAGTTAGAAACTTCACATGCTGTGGCTTATTCTCAAGAGGTATAATATTCGTTTCTGTTGTGTTAACTCGTGCTTTAAGTGTGGAAATCTGGTTGGGTCTCTGGGTACCATAATGGTTTGTTTCATAACTTATAGTCCTATTATTAGATTTAGTTTCGCAGCTTGTGGTATGAATTAAATCCAACTTAATTGTTGTATTCCTTGGAATTGGTTGTATCTGATGAGCGTTTGCTAATAGCCGTATCCCATTTTCCTGCAAGATGACAAGTGGAAAAATTTTGTGCAGGTTGGTGTGGAAGGTCTGCAGATCTTAAAGCCCCTGGCACAAAAGCGTATCCTTCAGGATGGATCACCTCTAAAAGGACCCAAAGAGGCTGTTGACTCATCTGGAGGGATAAATTTGGAATCTAGCATAGTAATCTCTCCAGACGATGTCAATTTGGAGATGTTGAAGTGGATGGTGGAAAACTTCAAAGTCTGTTAATCAGCAGGTAAAAAAATAAAAGTTGCAACTATTTTACCATTGTCGCTTATGATTGCACATGGTAATAAGTCTTATTCAGTAGATTGAGGCGGTTGTGACAGAATGAGTTGCAACACTTGCTTTTCTGTGCAAGTCTTAAGTTGATTCAATTGGTCGCATATCAATGGGTCAAATAGCTGCTGGTGTACTAAGGGTTCTGAAGCTGGAGGGATTGATTGGAGAGGCAGCCATCAATCAACTAAGCAACCTAGGTATGATCCTCTTATACTTATGCGATATGGTGTTTTCTTTTTGCATCTTTCCCTTAGTATATGAGTTAACCTTCCAAGCAAATTGATGGCTTTGGTTAATTCCGCCATGCAGCTACAAGAATTGCTAATTATTGAATACCTTGCATCTGGCAAACCCATGGAGAGTATATTATATATTTGCATTTTTTTTAGGATGCTATTCAAAGCTTAGGGACTTGAATTTTATGCAGGCATTAGAAGAGTCGCACACTCGTACTAATATTTGGAGTGTTTATCAAATGTGTGGGATGAAGGATGGTGATTTTCCATATATTTGGTTCTAGTGACTTGAATTTTATTTGTGAACTTTATCTTTTTTCTTTTCATTTTTGCTTTCATTTAATTTGAAGATTAAGGTCGTCTTTCATTTTTTTGAAGTACTGCATTTGCTTTCAATTTTATTTGGGTTGTGTGCCATCTCTTCTTCATCCAGGTTGAAGTAAAAATTGGGCGCCCTGGACATGATTGCCCAACTCCAAACCAGTCAGCAATACCGATTTCAAGCCTCCACAGGTTTCCTTTTGGTATTGATATAATGTAGTGTATTGTTGTAAACATTATCCTTTGATATCTAGGTTTTGTATCAATAATAGTAAACATCGGATTGTTGTTCCTTTCTAATACTTGCATTCTCATTTGAGGAAAAAACAAAAACCTATGTCACCATTCCTATAAACTAGGGGTGTCAAATGGGCAGGTTTGGGTCAAATTGGATAAGTTATAAGTGGGTTGGGTCTTTAATGGGCCATTGACCCATTTACAACCCATTAGTTATGAGCTCAAGTACCCATATCCAACCCGACCCTTTTATTTAAAATCAAACCTGACCTGGCCATTAACCCAATTACATACTATATACTAAAATTTAAAATAACTAAAATACCAATGTACACTAAAATGACCAGCATCGGCCTTTACACTTAATTACCAATCATCGGCCTCAGACTTTAGTAGCAAATTACCAGCACTTGAACAGGTTGATTTTTGTAAAACTACCCATTTTCGAAGCCAATCTGTTTTCTGGATCCAATGGTGGAAACTCTTCCACGATCTCTAGATTTTCAAGAATGCTGAAAATGTCTTCAAATTCGGACTCTTCGAAAAGTGACCAGATAAGCTGTCGCTAACACCCATTTCGTCCCCCCAAAGAAGCCAGGCTAGATGGTGATGAAGATGGGAAATGCCACAAAGGAGTGAAACAGTGAAAGTGACCCAACTATCACAATCCTACTCTTTCTTTAATTTCTGAATATCTTTCTCTCTCTCTCCCCCCCCCCCCCCCCCCCTATATATCATCGGCGCTGGACATGTCGATCATCACCACCTCGGCCAGATAACATCACCAGAGAACAAAAATAGAGGTGAGGGCCATGTACGAGTCGTGGCTATTAAAGCACAGGAAATAGTACAACGCGTTGGGCGAGAAGGAGAGGAGATTCGAGATATTCAAGGACAATCTCAAATTCAACGATGAGCATAACAACTGTGAGGACCCAAGTTACAAGATGGGGCTGAACCGGTTTGCTGACCTGAACCGGTGCCGGACTCGCAGTCGCCGATGAAGTGCCGATCCGTTTCTGTGGTGGTTCTATTTTTTTTTGTTGGGTTATTTCTTGACTTATTATTAGGTCATTTTAATTGACCCAATTGAGACCCACTTGAGACCCAATTAATAAATGGGTTAGATGGGTTGGACCCATTCTAACCCAACTAATAAATGGGTTGGGTATATTTTTTAGTGGGTGGGTTTGGGTTTGTTAGTGGGTTTGGGTTCAATTTGCCACCCCTACTATAACTGAGTAGTATATGAGTTTTCCATTGTGATATATGTTTATGTGGGGTGGATGGAATTAACATCGATGATAAGAACCGCTCTCACCGCTTAAAGGGAAAGAAAGCCTATAAAACAAGGGGGAAATATGATAAGAAAAAAATATAACTCTGTTCCTACGAATTGACATGTTTATAGTAGCATATAATCTACAGAGTTTTCATTCCAAGTAGTCCTAAAGTATAAATTGTCAAGGAATATTTGAGTGATATCGTCTAGAGGTTTGAAATGCAAAACTTGTGTACACTCAGAATTGCATTCTAGAATTCATAGCATTAAATTGGAGGCATTTACAAGTATAAAACTCGGGAGTAAGTACATGCTCGTAATAACTTGAAAAAAGAAGTGCACAATATTCTCTATAATTTTATCTCATGAAATTTTGAGCTTTGGAAGGTTGCCTATGATCAAGATGCAAATAATTGGTGGAACAGGTAAACTGGTTATACGTAGTGTAACTCACTATCCCTATTTCTATCTCTAGCTAAATAGAGACACGAGTCATGGTACTACCAATTAATTGCAAGTATGTGTTAGAGTGTAGAAATTTATTTCTAAGATTGTGTTTAGAACTTAGGTTTTTCAACCCCTGGGTGTAACTTTTCAGCATTTATTATTGAACACAATTTTGATTGTTTAGCTCTCGTTAATTTTGAGCTTAATTACATTGTGTGTGATCATTCTCAGGTTTATATTTCAAGATTAAGGCGCCGATGGGGTTGGTGAGACAACACAGAGTTTCTATATGTACCTGCAGATTACATCCCAGGTTAGAGGCCCAAATACATGTGATCTTTGGACTCACTATCTAACATTTTTCTCAATACATTTGAGCAAACATAAATTAATTCGAGAGGAATGAGTTTAATGTGGCACTGTAAACACCTATATTAATAGTGTATTTATTTGTAGATTAGTTCTAATGGATCTCCAGTTCACTCTTGAATGGATCTATTCCTTGCTGCACTTTATAAGGTACATAAGAGGGAGAGTATCGGGTACACTGAAATGTATTGAATTTGTTTCAACCATTCCTTTTTGGTCCAAGTCAACCATTCCCTTTTGGTCCAAGAATTGGGAAAAATGAAGATTTTAATCTGGTCACAGCCATTATGATAGTTGTTAGATGAGAGTAAAAGTAGGCTGAGAGAACCTTTGACGTTTCATTTGTATTGCATAAATACTTCATATGCATTTTGTTTGGAATAGGATAATGTTGACTCTCTATCCCATTTACCAAATGAATTTCATAAGTTTAGCCACCAAAACTGAAGGAAAGTGTCCCATGTATGAGCATCTCATTTGCATTAAGGACTTTATGAGGTAGAAAAACTTTCGTGGAAAGAACACAATGACACACAGCTAAAACTCAAATATGGAATGTTATCTTCACTAACTCATGGATTTGTTAGTAGCATCAACATGGATATCATGACTACCAGTTTGAGTTCAGATATAATGGGAATGAGGGAATTTTTTGCTTCTTTCATTCAATAAAATGAAAGAAGTCAGAGAAATAGTTATAAAGTCATAGATTTTTTTGAAAGATTCTGGAGCCATTTTTGCCTTTCTACTAACTCCTCTCGATTCCTTTATGTGAACATCACCTCTAAATAGAAGCCAAAAGGAGAATTATATACATCTTCGGTAGTTGTAGTGGTACTGGAACTATTGTTAGAATACAATGTAAATGGAAGAGGGAAAAACAAAGGAAAATTATACATAATTTAAAATTATACTTAGTCACAGAGTTGTTCAGCAAGGCCTTTGCTATCGCTCTTATAATCTTCACACTCTCGAATTTTATGCATGTTTTGGTTAATAATCATCTTTGCGAACGGTAAATCTTCTCTCTTTTTGTGGTTCTATTTTGACTTCTATGAAACTTTGTTTTTAACTTTTAAGACCTACTTGATCCGCGTTTCATTATGCTATCTTTGGTGCTTGCGTTCTGATTTCGGTTTCAATTTTTGCATTGATCGGTTGGTCATTCTGTGTGCAAGTCTGGAAAAACCCTTTGATGGACTCTCGATTTGGTTGTGTGCACTCTCCAAAAGTACCAGATACTTAAAAGTGAGTGTTCAGTGATCTTATATTCTTTAATTTGTTTGGAGTTGTTGATTGCGGTGAAAGTGAATTCAAAGGCAACAGTTAGATTGAATTTTTGAAAACCCTTTGTTTGCACATTGGCACTATTGTTGTCTTCTCTATGGATAACTGTACCCATTTCGTTCATGCGCTCATATTTGGAGAAGACAACATTGAAGAAATTAATCCTTGGTACTAATGTTATTAAACAAATCCTTGCAGTGGAAGTGGAAGTCCATGGTTGTAAAATGTTTTGGACCATGGATGTATTTATACTACTCTATGCAAGACTACAAAAAAAACAAAACTGAAAGTGTGTTTTCAAGTTTGAGAACTTGTCTATGGATATCGCTTCTATGAGTGTTGATCCCTTGTAGTCAGTTGAGTGATTCTCTCTATCATTTATCCGCTTGTTGGTCTCATGTTTGGTTCTCCCTCAATTTTTTTTTACCGCGTCATGCAAATCCTGAAGTTAAGAGACAACAAACTTATTTGCCAACGAGAAAGACAACAATTGCTATATTATGTCCTTTACAACTAGCATACACATATATGGATGACTAAGTTGAGCTGTGTTAACGTTTTTAAACTCTATATAGGTGGCAACCAGAGCGAATGGTGCCACAACTATTTCTGCCACTATGATTTTCACTTCTATGGTGAGTGCCCTAACCCTTTCACTTTTTTTGATTTCTTCAATTTGATTTGTACAAATAACCATGGACAAGATCCTTCAAATAGTGTTGCTAACATCGAGCAATTCAAAACTTCTAGAGGTTGGCATCCATATATTTGTCACTGGGGGTATTGGTGGAGTGCATAGACATGGAGAGAATAGTAAGTACATATACGTATACGAACTTAAGATGAATGAAAAACTATAAAAAGTGTTCCTTATGCTTACCCAAACATGTGGTGTCCCACAGTTGAAAACAAATTGTGTTCTTTCCTTTTAGTCAGTTGTGCTGTGGAACAAAGTATTATGCATGATGTTTGTGTCTATGGTACACAAATTACTTTTTGGTGTATGGTACCTAAAAAGTCACTTTAGTGATAAATATTCCATATTCATTGGTAAGTATTTCATAATGAGTGGTAAGTATTCCACATTGAGTTGTAAGTATTCCAGATGTATAATACTTATCACTCAATGTGGAATACTCATCACTTCATATAAAATACTTCCACACTGAGTGGTAAGTATTTTATATGGAGTGGTAACTATCCCACATTGATTGATAAGTATACTTACCACTTCTTATGAAGTACTTACCACTCAATGTGGAATACTTATCACTAAAGTGACTTTTTGGGTACCGTACACACACCAAAAAAAAAAAATGTGTAGCATAGATGGACTATTACCTATGAGGAGTTGCTTCACTCTATTTGTCTTAGTAACTCTCACTTCTCTCAAGCTCTTCATTAAGACAAAATAAACCAATTATTATTTATCAAGTCTATTGCCCCATTTAGTCAATTGTTTTAGTTCATGTCCCTTGAAAGCGTGGCCATACATGATACACATCTTATTGAATTGAAAAGCTTAAATATTCGACTTTTCAACAGCTAAGTCCATAGTTGACTGGACTTTTCGTTAATCCTATTCTACTCTATCCTAGGGGACGTGAGGAGGGGGGATGGGTGCTTACTGGAATCGAGCCCTGCTCATGTGCGTGGGAGTATAAGGGAGGCACCAACTAAGTCTATTGCAAATTATTCGAATAATATTGGTCAAAAATACCCTAAAGCAATCAGCATTTTTTGTAAGAGTTAATTCCTTAGATCACATGCATTCGATTCTGTTAGAAGTTAGATACTAGGAGCTTAGTCCTTCAACGTTAGACGCGACAAGTCTTGGCATGCTCGCGCTCACATCTCACGCCTTGAAATTTTTCACTCACACTTTTGTGCGGCGAAAAAGTGCTAAACAAGAACATTATTGAGCCATAGTATATGTAATTTGACTTATTGTGGTTTATTTATGCAGGTGGAAAGAGAGGAGGTTAAATTTATGGACAAATAGTAGCTTAAAAGTGAGTATCTAATTTGAAGAAACCATGATCGTGGATTGCTTGAAAGTTGAAAGAGAAGCTTAAACATAGTGCAAGCAGTCAAGATCAATCTTGAAATCAACTTACCTTCTATCAACAACATCGCTTATGCTCCCTATGTTTACAAACTACGTAGTGATAGTTAGATACCTCCTATGCAAAAACCATTCATATAAATGAAACAAAGCACATTTCTACGCATTCAATTCAATGGCCATTGAGCACAAAACGATGTGCATTGCACGTCGCATTAAACACTAGATATTGTTAAAATGATTTCGAAACCAGTTCTTACGTCAAATTTCATAATCAAGATCCATATGTGTGTATACTAGAACTCAAAACAAATCAACAGAGAGGTATTGGGGGTATTAGCAGTATATCAATACACTTCAGGTAATAATGCCTTTGACTCATCTCTGGCTGCTAACAATTCCAATGTTGACGGGTTAGGAGTTTGATGGAAGAGGGTCTCTTGGCGATCACAAGCGAAGACGTGTCGAAGTGAAAGCGCCTGGGATTATTGAACGTAAATCTGTGCAGTAATAAAAGAGCCAACTCTGCCTTGCCAAGCCACGCAATGGAATTACCAAATTGCCCTCCTCGGCTTTGTTTTGCAATTTGTTCTTGCATGTGTTGAGTTGGGGGTAGTTTAGGTATTGTATGTTTTCCTTATTTCACTCAATTACCTTGTACTTCCTCAGCCGTCCCTAGATTTCCAGCTGATTTCCTCCTGGATTTGCTGGATTTTGTGTGGCTTGAGAAAAGCTATTGATCAAAGAAGAAAGTTAGTCTTCCAACCATCTCTCTCTCAAAATCATGTCTCTCTCTCAATCGCTGCCAAATCAAGGTTTTTTGTGGAAACGAAGGAGGCGATTCTACAAACTCTGTTACATCGCCGGTGATATGGATGTTGACGCCGGTACTGGGTTTCCCTCTCTCGTTTGTTCGAGAAGGTATTTTCCTCCGTCCCTTGAATTCATTATTCTTCTGTACTTGATCTCTCCATAGTAAGTACGTAGATATGGACGTATGTAGTAATCGTTCCTAGAGGTTTATGGCATTTGTTTTTATCTTTTTCTCCTTCTGAGATGGATTCCAAGTTTATCATCTGCAGTAAGCATCAGATCACTATTCTATATCTGATTGAGATTTCTGGAGTAATTGTATTAAGCTATGAGTATCGAATTATGGATTAGTTAGAATACTGCATCAGATTCCTGATGTCTTTTTTGTAGTGAATTCGATGGGATATATTGGACCACTCCTGTCAATGTGCCACTGTTGAAACAATGGATAAGCTATTCAAATTGGCGGAGGTGCTTTGAGAAATTCGTAAATGTATTCCTCATTTATGTTTTACAGGAGTTTGAATATTGAGTTTACTGGAAAAGGTAAATTAGTTGTCTTCATGTAATTCTTTGCTCTAGACAGACTATAATCTGCAAGTAATTAGAAATCATTTGATTGTTCTGGATGCCAAGGAACTTATTTGTATGGATACCAGTGAACTTATTTGTAGCTATTTCTGTTTATCCGTATATAGTGATTATTACATTAGGGAAATAGTTGAACACAAGGGGTGCAACCAAAACCTCTCAGATTCTCTCTGGTCATATAAATGTTAGAGTATGATTTTGCAGGCCCAAGGCAGTTGCAAAGCATATGGTTGCTGTCAGTACGAATCTAACGGTATTATACTGTTCTGTTTCCTTTTGTGCTTAGGGGGTTAACATCTCCTGTCATCTTTGATGATATCAGTTTTGCGCAAAAGAGTATAAAAAATGGATTGTGATTGCTTGTTCCCTGCATGTAATCCAATATGTAAATGTATTTTATTCCTCACTTTTGTGTTTTAAGCCTACTCATTCCTTTTTATGCTAATCCAATATGTCAATGTGCCAATATGTAAATGTATTTTATTCCTCAGTTTTGTATTCTCTCTATCTAATCTGCAGCTGTAGGTATAGTGAATGTCTGTGTTCTTGTACTTGTGATGGCTTGGAGCAACAGCAGAGAATTTGTGTACCTTATAAACTCCTTTTTGTCTGGGTTTTTAAGTTTAGACCCCCTTATTTGTGGGTTTCATGACCCAACAGCTGCACGAAATATATGACTGTGTTATAGAAAATTCTTGTGATCCACCAAGGAGGCACTGTTCAACAGAAATTTACGAGGGATTCTTATCAATGGCCTTGCATATTTTCTGCAGGTGCTTTTAGGTTTATTGAGCATATGGAATGTTCCTTTTCTTCGACACCTGCAAGAGTGAGTACATCAGTGCTGCAAAGTTAGTTTGAGAATTTCTATCTTTATGGGTGCTACCTGATGATATGTTTTCATAGAAGTGAGTTCTGACATTGTATCGGAAATTCCAGGCCATTTTACCCTATTCTCAAGCCTTGGAGAAGCTTGGGCCTCATATTCAACGGGCATGTTTACCATTACTTGGTTTTTTTATATTTTTTATTCATTGTCTCGGAAAGTCCTTGATAATTCTCTTACACCATGCTAAACTTGCTCAAAATTTAGGTCAGTATGGAAAGTAACGGAAAAGGGGTGTCAATTGATGGTGTGGCTCTTCCCTACGAGAGTGGTGAAATAACCAGGAACAAATGGTCAGCACAGCTTTTACCAATTAATTCACCAGGTCATTTACAAGCTCTAAATTCTACTCCTATATTGAAACTAGCATGTAAATTAGCTTCTTCATCTGATGTTTCTTGGAGTTCAGTAATATATCATGTCTGAGGTAGCTGAGTACTTTATTTTTTCAAGTGCGTTGCATATGATGACCTTTTGATTAGAGGTGCTATGTAAAACTCATTTGTCTTCTTGAATACTGTTGAATATGTACACTTCATGTTGCATGACTATATCATTTCCTGAAGTCGAAACCCATCTTGAAACTTTCAGGGGCGAGTAGTTCCTTGTGATTTTATTGGTGGGTGTTGTGACGAGTCAGCAACCTGTGTACTTGAAAGGTAGGCAATTCACTCTCTCTCTCTCTCTCTCTCTCTCTCAGGGGCGAGTAGTTCCTTGTGATTTTATTTATGGGGTTTAAATGCTTGACCATTATGCTGATCTGGTATCAACACTGTAGTTTCTCTTTGAAATGCTGAGAGTTTCATTTTCCGTTTCTTGCAATTTAGCTTATATAAAGAAACTAATAGTAACAAACAGGCCATGAGTTTGGCGAAGTTCCTCCGGACACCCTTGTCGGTTTAAAAAAAAATTTCACGGCATCATTTGTTCCTAAAACCTTAAGGCGGGAAACAACCATAACTCAATTTTTGCGGATTGCATCCTCAATATGGCCAGTGGGTGAGTGAGACTGTGCTTATACTCACTTGTTCCTCGCATCCATCCTCACCCGCCCTCACTCAGTAGTTTCCACCACACAGTCCTACGCTCCCTACCCTCCACCATTGCTTACTTCCAGCCTCCTTATTCAGTGGTACCTCGTTTGCCCTTCACAACCGAGATAAGCCAATTCTCTTCTCCTTCTCTGTTAAAAAAAAAAGGGGGCTATCGACAGCCAACTCCCATCCTTCGTACATTGCCGCCATTCACTCCCATGCCAACTGTCGAAATACTTCATTAATTTATTCTTCTCACAATGAGGTACAATATATAGACTGGATACAAGGTAAAATAAGGAAAGAAAATCAAATCAAATCAAATCCCTAATTGATTCTACCTAATCAAATCCCTAATTGATTCTACCTAATTGAGTATCTTCCTAATTACATGCAATACATTAAATACAGTCAACACTCCCCCTCAAGCTGGAGCATAAACATCGTGTACTCCTAGCTTGTGACAAATAGTATCAATGGAAGTCTTGGGAAGTGCCTTGGTGAAAATATCAGCCAGTTGAGAACCTGAAGGAACAAAAGGAGTGCTAATATCTTTAGATTCCACCTTTGACCGAATGAAATGACAATCAACTTCAATGTGTTTGGTCCTCTCATGGAATACTGGATTATTAGCAATGTGGATAGCAGCTTGATTATCACAATATAGAGGAGTAGGACCATGGACCAGGATCCCAAACTCTTGTAGAATTGTGCGCAACCAAGTCAACTCACCAGCGGTATGAGCCATTGCTCTATACTCTGCCTCAGCACTAGAACGTGCTACAACTGATTGTTTCTTACTTCTCCATGTCACAAGATTGCCTCCTATAAAGGTGCAATAACCAGTAGTAGAACGACGATCAGCAGGAGATCCTGCCCAGTCAGCATCTGTATATCCTTCAATACGAAGATGTCCAGATGATTTGTAGAGAAGTCCACGTCCAGGAGCATTTTTGAGATACTTCAAGATACGAACAACTGCCTCCATATGAGGAACTCGAGGACAAGTCATAAATTGACTAACAACGCTAACTGCATAGGAGATATCGGGTCGAGTAATAGTTAGATAAATAAGTTTTCCCACAAGTCTCCGATACATCTCAGGGTCGTCAATCAACTCACCATCTTCTGGCATTAACTTAAGATTAGTCTCCATAGGAGTAGCTACAGGTTTAGACCCAATATAACCTGTATCTTTCAAGAGATCGAGAGTGTATTTCCTTAGTGATAAACTGATACCCGCTTTGGAACGAGCCACCTCAATTCCAAGGAAATATCGAAGCTTGCCTAGATCTTTGGTAAGAAAGCTAGAACCAAGATGGCGAATTAGTGTTTGAATCCCAATACTATCACTACCAGTGATGACGATATCATCCACATAAACCACGAGAATCACAATACCACGAGTGGTCTTTTTAAAGAACACGGAGTGATCAGCTTGACTCCGAGTCATACCATGAGAAATTATAGTATTGCTGAATTTATCGAACCAAGCCCGGGGAGACTGTTTGAGGCCATATATAGATTTGTGAAGACGACACACACTCTCCCCCTTGGACTCAAAACCGGGTGGTTGTGCCATATAGACAGTCTCAGACAGATCCCCATGTAGAAAGGCATTCTTGACATCAAGTTGGTGGAGAGGCCAATCAAGATTTGCCCGCAAGAGAGATAACAATCCGTACAGAATTAAGTTTGGCCACTGGAGAAAAAGTCTCAGTATAATCAAGCCCATAGGTTTGGGTGAAACCTTTGGCCACAAGACGAGCTTTTAGTCGATCAAGAGTACCATCAGGATTTTGTTTGACAGTAAACACCCAACGACAACCAACAATATGTGCTCCAATAGGCTTGGGAACAAGGGTCCAAGTATGATTTATGGACAAGGCACGCATCTCTTCTTCCATAGCGGAGCGCCATCCAGGATGAGAAAGAGCCTCCAAATAAGACTTAGGAACAACAGCAGAAGATAGAGACACAGAAAAAGCACGAAAAGATGGAGATAAACGATCATAGGACACACTCAAAACCGGGTGGTTGTGCCATATAGACAGTCTCAGACAGATCCCCATGTAGAAAGGCATTCTTGACATCAAGTTGGTGGAGAGGCCAATCAAGATTTGCCCGCAAGAGAGATAACAATCCGTACAGAATTAAGTTTGGCCACTGGAGAAAAAGTCTCAGTATAATCAAGCCCATAGGTTTGGGTGAAACCTTTGGCCACAAGACGAGCTTTTAGTCGATCAAGAGTACCATCAGGATTTTGTTTGACAGTAAACACCCAACGACAACCAACAATATGTGCTCCAATAGGCTTGGGAACAAGGGTCCAAGTATGATTTATGGACAAGGCACGCATCTCTTCTTCCATAGCGGAGCGCCATCCAGGATGAGAAAGAGCCTCCAAATAAGACTTAGGAACAACAGCAGAAGATAGAGACACAGAAAAAGCACGAAAAGATGGAGATAAACGATCATAGGACACAAACTGAGAAATAGGATGGAAAGTGCAAGAACGCGTACCCTTACGAACGGCAATAGGCAAGTCAAGATCCGGATCCTCAGACGGTGAAGGAGATGATGTGGGTAAAGAAGGTGGGTCTGCAGGAGCAATAGGTGGTGCGGCAGCGGAAGAGCGACGAAGACGAACATAGACCTGTTTTATGGGTGGTCGAGGAGCAGTCTCAGGAGGACGGACCAATGTAATGGGTGGTCGAGGAGCAATCTCAGGAAGACAATGTGACAGACCAAGATCAGCCAACATTGGTGGCTGTAACCGTGCACCTGCTGGGGAATAATATGGGACGGTCTCAAAGAATGTCACGTCAGCACTTACAAAGTGCTTACGTAGCAAGGGACTATAACACCTGTATCCTTTCTGTGTCCGAGAGTAACTAAGAAATATACATTTATAAGAACGCGGATCAAGCTTATCACGACCTGGAGAGAAATTATGTACGAATGAAACACAACCAAAAAGTTTTGGAGGGAGAGAGAAAAGATCCTTGTCAGGAAAGAGAATCTGATAAGGAGTTTTGCCATTCAAAGCCCGAGATGGCATTCTATTTATAAGATAATTAGCTGTAAGAACTGCATACCCCCAAAAATATTTTGGAACATGCATGTGAAGCCTAAGAGCTCGGGCAACTGCTAAAATCGGTCCATTTTTCCGCTCAGCAACCCCATTTTGTTGAGGGGTGGTTACACAAGTAGTTTGATGAATAATGCCATGAGTTTCAGTAAAATGCGTAAATTGATGAGATATATATTCTTGGGCATTATCAGTCCGCAAAATACGTATTTTGGCATTAAATTGAGTGACAATTTCAGCATAAAAATTAGAAAATACAGAAAATAATTGAGACCGATCTTTGAGAAGATACACCCAAGTTAAACGAGAAAAATCATCAATAAACGTAACAAAATAGCGAGCACCACATAAACTTGTGGTACGAGATGGTCCCCAAATATCCGAATGAACTAAAGCAAACGGTTCTAAACTAGGTGACTCAACTCGTAAAGGAAAAGACACCCTACGATGTTTACGGAGTTCACAAGTGTCACAATTAAAAGGAGAAAAACTAGGTAAATCAGGGACTATCTTGCGAAGATTGACAGAACATGGGTGTCCAAGACGACAATGCCATTGGTAAGGTGTGGTAGTGGAGTGGAAGGCAGATAACTTGGACGGATTGGACGGTTGAAGATAGTACAGACCATTCTTCTCATACCCCCCACCAATCATCCTCTGCGTCTTGAGATCCTGAAATTCACAATGAGAGGGATAGAAGAGTACAGAACAATTGTGAGTTTGAGAAAGTTTATGAATGGAAAGTAGATTAAAAGGAAATTGTGGTAAGTACAAGACAGAAGTAAAAATAAGGCCAGAGGCACGATAAGTACCAATGCCATGAACACGAATTTTAGTACCATCCGCAATAGTAACATAAGAAGGAACAGAAGGTGTAACGACATCAATAAGAAGAGACAAATCACCTGTCATATGATCAGATGCGCCAGAATCGAGAATCCATGGAGTACTGCCAGTACGAGAAGATGAGTGAAGGCAAGTATTACCTGATGAGACATGAGTCGCAATGGAAGTCGAAGATGCATTAGCCTTGTGAAACATGGAATCATACTCAGACCTAGAGATAGTAATCTGATCCGGAGGAGCCAGCCCAGATTGCTCCCCCTCAAATGTAGCCTGATTAGCCCAAGCCGGCTTGCCATGAAGCTTCCAACAGAACTCAACAGTGTGATTGGTTGCATTGCAATGTGTACACTTCTTGGTGCCGCGACCACCACGCCCCCCACGGCCACCACGTCGACCACCACGTTCATAAGAACCATTACGACTGTGGGGAGGATTAGAGTGGCTAAAATTCCCAGAAGATGGAATAGGACTAGTAGCAGGAGCAGCTAGGGCAGATGGAGTTGGATGCTCTAAAACAGAATGCTGAGGAGCAGCCCTTCGAACACGAGCAAAAGCCTCACCAATAGTAGGAACTTCCTTGCCGAAAAGAATTTGGGGACTGAGAGGAGCAAGTTCCGTATTCAGCCCGGACAAGAATTTGGTAACTCGAAATTCATCTCTGTACTTCTGCTGAACCTTTAAATCTGTGGTTAAAGGTTGATAAACATTTAACTCATCCCACATCCCTTTTAAGGTGGAAAAGTACTCA
Organism: Rhododendron mucronatum var. ripense; assembly: GCA_019656295.1. NCBI lineage: Eukaryota > Viridiplantae > Streptophyta > Magnoliopsida > Ericales > Ericaceae > Rhododendron > Rhododendron mucronatum. The sequence goes on from BPLT01000041.1 coordinate 2,409,777, forward strand.
TCAACCGATCGATCTCCTTGTTGGAAAGAGAAAATATTCTGATAAATCTGATAAATGCGAAAGAGATTCTGTTCGGATGAATATAATTCATGTAAAGTATCCCATACTTCTTTGGATGTGTTAAGGCATGCAACATTATTAAAAATATCAGGTTCAAGACTATTCCAAAGCAAAGTCATAATATACGAATCATTTTGAATCCAAACAGAATCTGCAGATGGGGCATCAGTGATATAGGAAGTCTCACCACTTGCTCGCAAAGAAACAGTCATAGCACGTGACCATGGCAAATAATTGGCCCCATTTAATTTAATTGAGGTGAGAGAACGACGATGAAATGGATCCCTAACAGTGTCCTTAGAGCCTGATGTTTCGGTTTTCTTATCCTTATCACCCATAGTACGAGAGCAAACCAAAAATAGGAATAAACCAAATATTACCAGATCTGGTGGGGATGCAACAGAGGTACCCGGAGTCCGACTGAGTGGCCAGCGGAGTCTGTAGAAGGTCGGAAAAGGGAGTCTCAGTGTTGCTGAGAACTGAGAGTACTTCGTCAGAAAAGATAGGTTTCTCAGATAGGTCTGAGAAACAGAGATCGTTCGAGAGATAATAGAGACAGGCTCCCTGACTCTGGAAAAAAAGAATAAAGACGATACTTGGTCGAGAGACCAAGAAAAGAAGAGAAAGAAGAAATCAGGTTCTTGGAACCCGCTCTGATACCATGTCGAAATACTTCATTAATTTATTCTTCTCACAATGAGGTACAATATATAGACTGGATACAAGGTAAAATAAGGAAAGAAAATCAAATCAAATCAAATCCCTAATTGATTCTACCTAATCAAATCCCTAATTGATTCTACCTAATCAAATCCCTAATTGATTCTACCTAATTGAGTATCTTCCTAATTACATGCAATACATTAAATACAGTCAACACCAACCATGCGATCCCAGCCTCAACTCCCTTTTCCTACTCAAGGCCCTTCCCTTAGTCTCCACACTTTATGATGGTAAGTTGTATACATGCCAAAGTGACGAAAAATGATCTCTTAAAAGGAAAGAGGGACAAAGATGTTTATCTACAACCTCACATTACTAGTAAAAAAGTTTATTCACTAGCCTGATATCTTTATTTTTCTAAAAAAAATAGCTAATGTATGACAGTTCTAAGAGGCATTGTGGTGATACGATGAATGAGTCGTCGATATGGTGTCAATCTTTTTAATCTGACCAAGCTTTGAGTTCACTTCTGGTATCACCATTTTGTGGGTTCGAGCAATGGTGTCTCTCTATCTCAGAAAAACATTTGGTTCTAGCTAGTTTTATTTGCTTCCTTTCCAAAATACTCCGTAATCATTTTCTGGATTGCTGGGAACGTGGGCAAATTAACAAAGTCATATATAATATAATTAACATATTTTTATCAATTCTTGATATCCATCATCTTTTCCCTCCTTCCGTTCTCTTGTTTAGGGCTATAAACGAGCCAGATTGAACTGAGTTTTAGAATGTTTTAGAATGTTTAGGTTTGTTTGTGAGGTTTTTAAACGAACTCAAACTGAGCTTGAACTCGCTAAATTTTTTTTCAAAATAGACTGAAAAATCTCGGTACTCGTCGAAAATGGCACCGCTTGCCACTGAAGGGGAGGAGAGAAACAAATTTCACAGTTAATGCCCACAATTTTATTAATCATAGCAAATCACACAAATTACAAAGGATTTCCCGTCTGGAAATCGATATCTCACGTCTCTCTTTTTGTTTTTCTTCCTCATTCTCAAGTTTTAATTGTTACAATCTCACTTACACATATATAGCACTCAAACTCACCTGCTGGAATAAGTCTTAATACTTACGAGTATTATTTTTTTAAGTACTTATTTTCTGTTTTACGAGGCAGGACATTCTCTCACATTCAATTCAAGAAACAAGTATTTATTCGAAAAATAAGTATTTAGTACTCCCTCCGTCCGTTATTTATAGTCCGGTATTCCAGTTTGGGCTGTCCTTTAATAAGTGTCCATTTTGTAAAGTTAGTGGGTAAAAATTGGTGAATTATCTATTTTGTTCCTAAAAGTAGATTCCCTTTTTAAAAAGTAAGTAAAAGTGTAATGATGATGGGTAAGTAGGGAAAGTGGAGGAAAAAGTTGATATGAAAGGTATGATGATGATGTCTTTTTAATAAGTTGAAGTTACGAAATAGGACACTTAAAAATGGACGGAGGGAGTACTTATTTTAGTTAACAAAACAGGACACAAACTCTTTCGGAATTGTGTCTTTTTACTTCCCCGAATCAGTTTGGATTGTTGAGCCGTAATTCGAGAAAAAAATTCAAGAATTCAATGAATTTGGGCATTCCAATTTATTTGTTCAAGCAAAAAATCCTAGCATTCCAAATTCTCAATTCAAGGATTCAAAGAATTTGTTCAGCACTGTTTCAGATCAAAAAGTCTTCTCAATTTATTTTCTTTTACCAATCAAAAGAACATCTTTCTCTCAATTGAAACAAATTCTAGGGTTTAGAAATAGTTTGTGACTAAAAATATTAAAACTAAAACACATGAGGCATAAATCAATGCAGAAATCTCAAGATCTCAAACGAAAACAAAGCAGGCCGGTTTCTCAAACGAACTCATTTCCAGAAATCAGGAGAGAGAGAGAGAGAGAGAGAGAGAGAGAGAGAGAGAGAGAGGCGAAGTACCAGGTGTGGAACACAATCGTCAATATTTCGAATTGCCTCAGAGCTGCTCTGGTGTAGAGAGAGAAAAGGGGTGGCGAGAAGAAGAAACATGAAGCAAGGTGGAAGAAACACAATCGTCAATACCAGGTGTGGAACACAATTGTCAATATTTCGAATCGCCTCAGAGCTGCTCTGGTGTAGAGAGAGAAAAGGGGTGGCGAGAAGAAGAAACATGAAGAAGCAACGTGGATTCGTGGAAGCGATGCTTTTATATCAGTGGCATTTTTACAATTTTTGGAAAGTTCCCTTCCGTGTTTTTTTGTCCGGGATATAAATAAACACCACCCCCCCCCCCCCCCCCCCCCCCATTATATAATACACCCCATATAAGGATTAAAACAATCCTAGAATTACTAATCCCAGCGCGCGAAACAGGAACCAAACGAGGGAAAACACAGGATTAGACTCGTTGAGTCCAATCCCAGGCAGCTAATCCCTAAATCAAACAAGGCCTAAGGGTTGTGGGCTCCAATATTCTGGATTGCAGCATTACATTTCTGGGCCTTCGGTTTTACTAGGATTAGATTATTAAACCCCAGAATTACTCCCACGTTAATTTTTTGCATTGTGGCTAAATTAAAAGGGCACTCTGAACTGATTGCCTTGTAACTGATATCGTAAGGCTGGGGAGTAACTTTCATAGGTGTGAGTTTAATTTTGTGAAGCGCCGAGTTAATGGTGTGGCACATTGTGTGGCTAGTAATAGCGGCGGCTTTAGGAATTTTCGTCAAGGTATTCATCCGATGGCGGCACCAGAAATTCGAAGTAAGATTTCTTTGATTCTACGTGTTCAATGAATGTCAAATTGATAGACGATGGGTAACAAAGAAAGTTACGTTGAATACGGGTTTTTAACTTTTTTTTGCGGCGGCTTAGGTGTTCATTTGTAGAGTATAAATTACGTTAAAATTGCATTATGCCTGACTAAAAATATGTATACATATGTATATACAATTCCATGCCTAGGGTGTTCAATTGACAACCCATGGCATTATATGGAGCCTCCAGTGGCTAGTAAGGGTGTTTTGGAGGTGCAGGTGTTTCTACTTAGAAAGCCTACTCGCGCTAGCTCTGGTTGTCCTCTCCTCTTTTTGAGGATGACTGCTTCTTTTACTATGTATGGTCATTTCACTCACAACTCAACAATTTTTTCACTCGCATACTCAGCAAAAAAAAAAAATTCACTACTATGAATAATTTGACATTTCTCAACAACTTATTCATTACCGGAAATACTTAACAACTTTTCAACCACAAATAAAAATTTATAAATCTTTCACTACCGAAAACACCACCTGATTGCCTTGCAGCTGAATATGCTCCACTACCGCTGCTTAAATTCTCACATTTATTAGGTTGTTAACCATCAACTCATCTAAATGCTTAAGCTAGCTATTAGAGAGATGGGCAATTTATTATTTATACCATCAATACGCTTCCTCACGTGTAGCCAAGCTCTCCTCTATAAGCGGGCTAAACACGTGTGAATATTTTTAACATTAGGTAGGCGGTGAGATTTGAACACAGAATCTATTATCTGCTCTGATACCATATTAGTTTGGTAACCATCAACTCATCTAAAAACTTAAGCTATTAAAGAGAAGAGCAACTTATTATTTATACCTTCAAGTCGGTATCGACACATCTTGGAACAATCTAATCCAGAGCCGTTCTGTTGATTATGTTCAGTTCCAACTCTATTTCCTACTTGTTGATCCAGTGAGATTGAGTTCACCATAATTTGAATATCGCATCATATTGATACATAGCATTTTGTTTTTTTAACAAATCAGGTACCCTAGAACTGCAGTTTGTTTCGGCTCAAATATCACCCGATCGGCACCGGGCGGTATCGAATTATTTTGAATTTCATTTTTTAGATTTAAATGTATACGTTATGCTACGTTTTTGTGATGTAAAAAATAACTGTAATAGCCAAACATTTGAAATGGTACCCTATCCCGTTCGGCTAAATAAGCCAACTGGCTTATTTTTTTTGTCCTTATTCAAATTTTTTTCTTATTTGTTAGTTTTTCATCAATTTTTTGGGATTATTGCATCGTCATGATGAGAGGAATTTAAAAAGTACAAAATTATGATTGAAACCTAATTTTTTTGAATAAAGAAAAAAATAAGCCAATTTTTTCATCTTTATTCAAAAAAAATTGGATTTTGATCATAGTTTGTTACTTTTTAGATTCCTTTTGTCATGATGATGCAATAATTCTCAAAAAATTAACAAATAACTAAATACAAAAAAATTTAATAAGGACAAAAAAATAAATCAGTTGGCTTATTTAGGCCCCATTCCAGAACACCTTCTTAAAAAATAAGAACTTATTTTACATTTTTTAACTCAAAAATAATGTAAATGAAAAATAATTTCTTGACTTTTTTTTTTGCATGGTATAAAAGATCTCCCGAGATCTTTCAAACAAGATACATATTGCATATTTTTAGATTTTATTAAGCTCGTTATTTTTTAACTTGAAATTACCTTTTTTAAAAATAAGTACTTAAAATCCGTTCTGGAACGGAGCTTTAGCCTTACGGGCATCGTTGGCACCGGTGTGCAGCTAGCTATCAGTGCTCTGGTAAGGGACCATTAAGGGTCATAAGGGACCATAAACTTTTCCATCCGCGTGTGGAATCTTCACCTAAACTAAATTCTCAAACTTTAAAAAAAATAAGGGACCATAAAGGTCCATAAGCACAAAGGTCGGAAGTAATTGATTTTTGGGAAAAAAATCGAAATGATCCCTGTAGTTTAATGTTTATGTCAATTTAGTTCTTGCAGTTTGAATTGGTTCGATTTATACTCTATAATTTTCATTTTGTTCCAACTTGGTCCAATTACTAACTGTCAATTTAGTTCTAGGAAATTACCGAACGCTTTCTTCTCGAACCTCGTAGACCTAAAGCCTTTTCCTAAAAAATAAAATGGAGTCATTTTTTTTCTAAAAATCGGGTTCTCTGGCTCATTTTTTTTTAAAATACTTGAATTATTCTTCCAATATTCAAGAGGTGACCAGACTCACTTAAACTCTATGCCCAGTAGAGATAAGTTTTTTCTAAACCCCTTTTATGGCCTGACTATGGCCAGATCTGATTCTCCTTTACCCGGAAATATGTAGGCAGCTTGATGAAAGCTCGGTCCCTTTTGAAAATAAAACCCACTTCATTTTCTAAAATTCAAACATTTTTCAAAAATATCCGAACCTCTTTTATAGAACATAAAATTTCTCATTTTTCCTTTCTATTTAAGAACCACGTCACAATCCATAGGAATCTAATCACTTATTCAAGCCCTAATCCCTCTCACTCCTTCCCCCCGAAGGCGAATGAGACACGTTTCGGTCGAATGGAAAATCTCGGGCGCGACAAATGGAGAATGGAAGTTGTGAAAAATAATGGAGAATGAAACAATGAGGCTCTGTGTTTTGGTTCAGAGATATATTAGGGTAAGAGGAGAATGACAGATTACGATTTTAACCCTAGAAAAGGGGCCCATTCATATCTGGGGTTAACGGAGTCTAACGACAGTTAGTACTTGGATCAAGTTGGAACAAAATGAAAACTACAAAGTGTAAATCATGCCAATTCAAATTGTAGAGATCAAATTGACACAAACACTAAACTATAACTACCATTTCAATTTTTTTCCCTTGATTTTTTTATGTTCCACTTTCTTTTAAAGTTCTTTTTTCCCCAAAAGTAGGCTTGTTCCAAATCTCAACAGCTTCCTTTTTTTTCAAAAATGTTCATGTGAAATGACAATACTGCATTAAAGAAGAGGGAGGGTGTCTGAGGAAGTTGAATTGATAGAAGGGGCATTATGATCATTGTTGTATTATGATCATTACAACAATGGTCTTTTTAAAAAAGAACTTTTTAAGGGAAAAGTGGAATGGTGTAACAATCCGAATTTTTCACCCTATTTTTTTTTTAGATAAAGATAATATTATTAATAACATTAATAATATCATTTAAAGAATATTATTAGTAATAATAAAATTATCTTAATTATAATTATCTAGTAGATATATACAAATAAAATTAATTTAATCTTAATTATCCTACTTTTAATTCTTTTAAATTGCATGCATGTAATTCCTGATAACTCTCACTCTCCTACTCGATTTCTACATCCTTCCTCTGCGTATCTAGCCCCAAATTCGTCCATCCCGAAGCCTTATAGAATACAACTTCCTTAAATTCAATTTTGATCGAAACTCTCCAAATTCTCCTATATATACCTTAGTACGTCGACCCTAGGGCACACCACGAAGTTCATTACGCCCCTCTAGTCCAGAAAAGAGAGAAAAATCGGAGAGAACGAAACTCCAATCAATGGAGTTTTAGAGAGAGAAAGTGAGAGAGAGAAACGTGGGTTTTGTACCAAGACCCAACCGAAACTCAAATTGACCGTTCCAAACTCTTTCCCCAACCCCAAGCATCCCTAAACATCATTCAATTCGGACCCAAGGTCTCTCGATCGAAGAAACCGAAGTCACCTTCTCCAAAAATTCAAGTTTCGTTTTTTATTCAATTCGATCCAATCGAGGTAGTATAATCTCTCACAATCACTTCCCTAAGTATATTTAATGTTTTTCTACTTAACCCAATGCCCCGAATGGACTCATGCATCAAAATCGAGCCAAAACAACGAAAAAACCGAATCTGCGTTCAACCTTGCGGCCGCAAGGTTAGGGCCGCAAGAACCAGGTTCAACCTTGCGGCAGAGGGTCTAGCCGCAAGGTCAACTCGGTCCAACCTCGCGGTTATAACTGTTTTGGTTCGAAATCGTTTTGCGACCTTCTAAACTTGATTTTCGACCCCCAAACTATTTTTCCTAGACTTTTCACATCTCAAAGATCATAACTTGTTAAGGTCATAATTTTTTTTATTTTATTATCTATTTATTAAATTATTTATTAGTTATCGTTCAAAGTTTATAAACAAAAATTAGTTACGACCTTTAAACTAATGTTTTAACACTCAACTAATTTTTTTTAGACTCCTTGCACCTCAATTACAGCAATTTGTCAAATTAAATATTTTTTTTATTTAATTCATTATTTATTGTCATTTTTAAATTAATTCCAATCAAAATTACTTTACGACCTTATAAACATTATTATTAATGCTCGAATAATTTTATTTAGACTCCTCACTATCCAAATATGAAATTATGTCAGTCACAATATTTATTTTTATAATTAGTTAATTATTGTCTATTTACTTCACTTTCGGTCTTTTTAATTAACAGTTTCCTATAATTTAACTCTTCGACCCTCCGGATCCAACTTTTGACATTCAACTGCTTGTATAGGACCTTTAGGACTCTTATTAGGTCATAAGTAATTATTCTAATATTTTTTATCTAATTAATGCATTTTATTAGCTTTTAATTGAACTTATTAATTAGAAATAATTAATAAGAGCCTAGAAATTATTTTATTAAAATTTCTATAAAATTTTTACTTCATTATTGACATTGTGGCCAAACGAGAATAAGGGCAACGGCCCATTCATAAAAGGTTGTGTGATTGCACTACTGTTTATTTGTTTTTATTATTATTTGATTTAATTGTATATTGCATCGATGCCTGATTTGAATGCTAAATTGGACCCTAGAGACAAGGGGTGGTTTGCAAATAGAGTTCATTTAGACGGTGCTAAGTAATGGATAAATTAGAAAGTTTATTTTTAGATCTGCCTGCAGGTAGGATGTTGAGATGCGATGAGTTGGATATGTTGAGTTGAAACTGGCAAAGTAAGCCCAGTAATGAGTTGAAACTGGCGGGAGTCCAGTAATGATATAAAACCTGGCAAAGTAAGCCCAGTGATGTTTTCTGCTGATAAAACCTGGCAAAATAAGCCCAGTGATGTTTTGATAAAACCTGGCGGGTAGTCCAGTGATGTTTTGATAAAACCTGGCGGGTAGCCCAGTGATGTTTTGATAAAACCTGGCAGGTAGTCCAGTGATGTTTTGATAAAACCTGGTGGGTAGTCCAGTGATGCTTTCTGTAAAGACCCGTATTTTTCGAAAATTAGTAAAAGGATTTATTAATGATTATAAAGGAGGAAAATATGGGATTTATTGAGTTTAAATGAATTGGGGTGAATGTGGGAAGATTGCTTGTGGAGGGGTGCATGTGCAATATGTGAGTATAAATATGTGTGGGTGTGTATGTAGGAGAGAAAAATCCCCATTTCTTTTTCTCTCTCCCGACGTCTCCCTCTCTCTCGGCTCTTCTCTCACTCTCTCACACCCTCACTCAAAAATCCCACTCCAAGTTCAAAACCCACCAAGATCTTTCACTAAATCATCATCCTCTCGGGCTCTTGACCTCGGGTTTCGTTGGAGTAAGCTCGGAGAGGGGTATTCTCGAAGGATTTCGAATTTCAAGGCTAGGACTCGATCAATCTCGTTGGGTTTCGCTCTCGAAGTCGAGGTAGGGATTTCTTACTCTTTCTACATGTTTATGAGTTGGTTGTGTGCTAAAATCGGGCCATAGTTGGTTGGATTTCAAAATTTTGCTCGTTTCTGATTTTCTGCAAATCGTCACTGCAATGCAGTGGTATCAATACCTACTTTTTGAGCTACCAATACCTCAGTCTCGGATTGCTATCTGGATTGGCTCAGTACCAATACCTACTTTTTGGGCTATCAATACCTTAGTACCAATACCTACTTTTTGAGCTACCAATACCTCAGTCTCGGATTGCTCTCTGGATTGGCTCAGTACCAATACCTACTTTTTGGGCTATCAATACCTTAGTACCAATACCTACTTTTTGGGCTATCAATACCTTGGTACCAATGACTTAGAAAACTGTTTTTGAACTTCGTTGATTATCCGTCGATCGTGTTGAACCCCGATCACTTCTAACACTCTCTAATCACATTCTAATCATGTCTAAACTTGATGGCTCGTGTTCCAATGATTCGTTGTTCGTCCTCACTCCTTTGGCTCTCGTTATGACAAAGAAATGTGTCAAACTAAGTGAATATGATATTTGTGCGTTTGTCTATGCATTCGGGTTATTACTTGAGTATTGTGGCATGTTTATGAATGTTTTGGATTTGACACACGTCATGCTTTACGGTATTGGGGCTTGTAGAATGGAAAATCACAACTTAGTATGATAGAACGAAACAAAGAAAGCCACGGAACCACTATAACGTGGGATGCCGGAAACGGGATGCACGGGGTCCCAAATGCTCGGAAGTGCACAAGAAAGCCACGGATCCACCGAATGGTGTGATGCCGGAATGACTACGGGATGCACGGGGTCCCAAATGCTCGGAAGTGCACAAGAAAGCCACGGATCCACCGAATGGTGCGACGCCGGAATGACTACGGGATGCACGAGGTCCCAAATGCTCGGACATGAAATCGAGAATACTTAACATAGTGGAAATGGTGAACTTAGAGATTATCAAGCGATATGAAAATGAACGATGTTGGTTACCATATCTTATTCTCTTACTTTTGTTCATGTGAGAAGCTTCATTGTTGTCAATATCCATCTCGGTGCATTGTCCATCTCATATGCATATAGTTTGAGCAAAGATTTCTCCACTGGGCTAGTGTAGCTCAACCTATTATTATTTTCAGGTACACCTCAAGGACATTGATTTGGAGTGCTTGACGTGCATATGACTCCATTCTTTTGAAAGCTAACACCGAGGAATTACTTTGACATCTTTGTAAAATCCTTTTGAGAGATGTAATTGTAATTTTGAGCTAATCTTTTGATTTGCTAAATCATGTAATCTCTAAACTTGCTATCTTTTGTTTAACTATGAAACTTGGGGCCGGAATGCCATTATTGTATACCTTGATGATGTTGTACTTTTGGATGGATTATGGGAAAGCTTTTGGGATATTATGTCGTATCTTAGCAATAATTTACCTTATGAAAGATTATTATTATTATGTTGAAAATCCAGGGCGTGACACTTTCTGCTGATAAAACCTGGCAAAGTCAGCCCAGTGATGTTTTGATAAAACCTGGCGGGTAGTCCAGTGATGTTTTGATAAAACCTGGCGGGTAGTCCAGTGATGTTTTCTGATGATAAAACCTGGCGGGTAGTCCAATGATGTTTTGATAAAACCTGGTGGGTAGTCCAGTGATGTTTTCTGATGATAAAACCTGGCAAAGTAAGCCCAGTGATGTTTTGATAAAACCTGACGGTTGGTCAGTGATATTTTGCGATGATAAAACCTGACGGTTGGTCAGCGACATTTTGCGATGATAAAACCTGACGGTTGGTCAGCGACGTTTTGCGATGATAAAACCTGACGGTTGGTCAGTGATGTTTTCTGATGATAAAACCTGGCAAAGTAAGCCCAGTGATATTTTGATAAAACCTGGCAGGTGGTCCAGTGATATTTTGTGATGATAGAATTGGTGGGAGCCCCGTAGTGATTTTGATGTGGTGATTAAGATGGGCAAACCCTAGTTATGGTTTGGGCATGACTAGATTTTCCTTGTTGTTAGACTATCGATCGATAATGAATAGATTTATGAGTATTTTACCTTCTTGCATTGATGATATATCGTTACCTGCTAGCTGTAATGTGACATCCCACTTTTTCAATTTAAAAAAAAATAGTATTTTGACGCGAATAATTAAATCTTTCATTTTTCTTTTTCAAACTTCTTAATAAAATAAAATACTTCTATTTTAAATTTCATAATATCGGTACTATTTTTCTAATATGTGTTTTTATACTAAATGTCAGTTTATAAGATGTGCAGTTATTTATCCGTGTGAGAGAGTTTCAAGGTTAGTGGGAGAGTGGGTCCTTTTGTTACGTGCATATATAAGTGTTGAGAGTCAACCTAGGTTATTTTGTTTCCTCTCGAGAGTTGCGACGTCGGGAATAGCGGCAGTAGATAGTTCGGCGGCATGGGAAGGATTTCACAGGAGTTGTGGTTCTTAGGTAAGCCTTCCTCTCCTCTTGGATAATATATTATGTGTAGTTTACCCTTAAGGCTTTTCTATTCAATCTACTCGAGTATGGGTTCTGTTGCTTGAGAAAGTGAATCGTTGGAGAGAGAGAGAGAGAGAGAGAGAGAGAGAGAGAGAGAAGTGCGTCCATGTGTGGTGCTTTGTGTGAGTGCCGTGTGTGAATTAGGAAGGCGAAATTGGTGGTCGACAAATGGTGAGATGCTGTTACGTGGTTGGAAGCTTGAGGTTCTACTGACTTGGTTTAGATCTAGGTTCATGTACATAATAAAAGGTATTCCTAGGTTTGTATAGGCAATGTTATTATATTTCAAATAGGCAGTGACTTCATACGTTGCAATTTTGTACAGGTTAATCCTTTTTGCGTGTTCGAGTTGCATTATCTTTGGATTAAGGTGAGTGGTTAAGCATGTGATCCCTTTCTTGGAATCCTCTTGAGCCAATCTATTATTGACAATTCATTATTTGTTGTGATCCGATAAACGATACTCTTATTCATTGCTCTCATATTTATCCACGATTGACGTACCCCTTTGGCATACAAGGTTCACTGATAATAATTCTGATTGATTGATTCCCTTATCTTGTTGATGTCTATTTCATTGACTCCATATTATTATTGTGACTCTGCAACGACACGGGGAATAATCCTGGCCGGTTAGGTGACTCCAGCTCGCCGTTGTTCTATTTGTGTTTGGGACCATTGATTATGTTTATATTTATTTAAGTCCAAGGAAAAGACCCGTGAGATATCGTGGTGACTTTGGCCGCTAGGGAAAAGACTTGTGAAATACCCTGTGACTCTAGTGCTCAACGGATAGGGAAAAGACTTGTGAAATACCCTGTGACCCTATTCCGGATCGGTTTAGGGAAAAGGTCCCAGGCGCCATCCTGTGGTGACTCTAAATACGGTGTTGGATCCAACGGGCAAAGCCCTGAGAAAATATTTGGCATTTGATAATTGGTAATTGGTAATTATGGTTCCCACTTTGGTTTGGATTTCCGTTTATCGTTGTTCATCGTTCGGATATTTTGGGCTCATTGTTTGGTATAATTAATGTGGTGATTTGATTGCTGTTCATATTATTCATTAATCTGTATTCGTCTTGTGGATACTCTTTGTTGAGCCATTGACTTGGTTAGTTTGTTGGTATTATTCGTTGAGCCTTAGACCTTCCTTAATTTGACACCATTTCTTTGGAACCCTCATTATCGTTCGTACAAAAGTATGCCACTTTGTATTTTCACCCTTAGCATGCTTAACTACTCACTGAGCGCGTCAGCTGACGGATTTATTCCACATTCTTTTCAGGTTAGTGCATGGAGCACTGTAGTGGACTCTGTGGCGTTGTCGGGACCTTGTGTTTGGACCTCTAGGGCGTCTGCATCTTTATTTATTTTCTATGGTCAAAAAGCTTCCGCACTTTTATTTATTAGCTTTCGCAATTTTATTTATTGCCAGTTCATTATGGAATTTGGAGTTGGAGAATATGAGATATTGTGTCATTTGCTTAAGAAAAATATTGGTTTAAGTTGCACATTTTTTTGTAATAAAATATCCAATTTTCCTAAATTGATTGCGAGTTGTTAAAATATTATTTTTAATTAGGCTTCGTGTCCCATGATTGCTTCATGATACACGGCCGGTCATGCTCCCGGATTTGGGGCGTGACATGTAATGTAAGGAGGGGTGATTGGGTTGGATTATATTACGGGGTGAACTTTTTCACTCAGGCACGGATTGTCTGGCATCCGTGTCAGATTTTGCAGAAAATCAGTGGAAGACTCAGGACCCTGAAGGAGGGCGATACTACCTAGACACGAATCCAGAGATGGAGACTGCGCCAGAATACGCTTGGAATCCGTATCGATCCTAGAAGACAGCTCTGTTATTTTGCCTAGATTATTACCACGAAGACTATTTTCAGTATTTCTTTAATGGTTTGTAATAGACGAATCTTTAGGAAGAATTATCCAGTTTGGATTTTGAATTTAAATTACTAAATTTTTGGAAATCAATATTTAATACCTCCGATTTTATTTCCGAAAATCGGGGCGTTACAAATGGATCTTCTTTTTTGTTACTGTTCATTACCGAAAAAGGAACTTTGGGAAACAGAAGCAAATCTGGAACGGAGAAAGTCTACCCATATAGATTTTATGCACAGACAATACTACTCATACAACAATCCAAACATAACAATTCACACAACCTTTCAAATACATGTGAAGCCCACATATAGTAGTATGTGTGAAGCCCACGTGTATGTGAGAGATTGTGTTTGTTGTTGCGTTTGAATTGTTGTATGAGTAGCATTTTTGTTTATGCACAATGATTGTGCAAAGATCATAGTGTGGGGCTCACTTGGGATCCCGCACAAACGTTTCAAGCCGTTCATTAAACATAAAATATTTTTTTGAAGGCTCTTAAAAAAGAAATCAACTCAATTCAATACATTTACATGCTCGATCCAATCATTTAATTTTTCAAGATTTTGAAATTTAAATAAAAAGTTTGATAGTTAAATCGAGCACTTATAGTATCTAGCTTATTTTTTCCTTTATTCAAAAAATTTTGAATTTCGATCATAATTTTTAATTTTTATGCTGTAGTATATGTACTTAAACATGAAAAATGATCTTCTTTTACTATGTCAACCAAGAATTTGGATCTCTTATCATATTGATACATAGCTTTTCTTCTTCTTTTTTAACAAATTTGGTCCCCTAGAACTGCAGTTTGTTTCGGCTCAAATATCACTCGGCACCGGGCGGTATCGAATTATTTTTAACTTCCTTTTTCGAGTTAAATGTATACATTGTGAATTATCCAAAAAAAATTTCTAATATGGTAGACAATAACTTTTTAATTTTATATGCTAATTTTTTTTTCTTCTCTAATCATAATCAACTCAACGCTGCTACGGAAACAGATCATAGACACTGACTGTACGCATCGACGATACATGGGGTCCACTCTGGGCACCGCATGAATGATCCGAGCTGTTCAATAATTTTGAAAAAACATTTGAGTGGGCCGATGAAAAATCAACTCAATCTGATATGTGTAGAACGTGCTAATCCAATCTATCCAATCTTTCCCATTTTTTTGATTTTTCAAAAATGAGAAAATTAGATTGAGCATCTACACATATCAGATTGAACTAATTTTTTACGGGTCTACTAGGTTTTTTTAAATTATTGAACGACTTAGATCATTCGTGCAGGCCCAAAGTGGGCCCCGCATGTCGTCGATACGCATGGTCGGTTTCCGCTTGTCAGTTTCCTTAGACTTTTCGAACCATAATACTAGGGGATAATAGTGAAAGTTTGTGCGTGCATATAAATTTCCCAAATGGAGTATAGACTTCCACGAGTTTATCAAGATTAGGATGGGAAGGGTCATCTTGTGTTCCACAGTAGTTTTTGGATATGGACGGCTAGATTTAAGTCAAACATGCATCCAATGGCTAAAAATTCTTAGTATACTTTAACGGTTTAACCCTTTTAAGGTACCAAATACATTAAAACCGATAAATTATCAAATGTCTCATATTGACCATGAATCTAAATCACACATTAGTGTGGGATCCACACACGTGGACATATACTTTACACCCATGTGTGATCAAGATCCGTACTAAATCTTGTTTAGGGGCATTGAATATCTTCTCCTTAAAACATTTTTTAAGGTACAACAGAATCTTGGAAATTTAGGCCGAGTTTTGCTAAGATATTTGGGGCCGACTTTTTAAGTTTTTAAGCTTTTTTCTTGGATATTTTCAAAATTATTTGGGCAAAAGTCTTCTTTTTTTTTACTTTTCAATTCGTCTTCACTATACGAATCAATAATCTATAAAAGTTATGGCAAAACTAACAAACGTGAATTTTTTTGAATAAAAATAAAACAAGAAAAAAAAAATCAAAAATCCGATAAAACTGTAACCGAAACTTAACCTTTATTTGGCCAATTTAACTGTATTAGAGCAATGGTTCATTTTCACGATTGGAGTGGATGACTTTGAACACTTCCAGAAGAAGAAGGAAACGACACCATCCTCTCTTGCTTCCACTACTACAATAATAGATATGCGTCACACTAAGGAGATTCACAAAGATCACGGTTTCAGTGAAAGCGCGATAAAAAGTGGTGCTTAAATTTTTTTTATCTCAGTTTAAGTCCAAAACTGAGATAAAAAGTGGGTTTTAGCTCAAAATAAAAGATCTCGCTCTTGCGGTGGGATAAAAGAAAAACAACCTCACCCTTGTGGGGTGATAAAAGATTTTAAGGCGGAAAAAAATGAGATAAAAGATCCCGCTCTTGTGGCGAGATAAAAAAGAAAAGACCTCACCCTTGTGGTGTGATAAAAAAGAGAAAAGATCTCACCCTTGTGGTGTGATAAAAGATTTTAGGGCGGAAAGAATGAGATAAAAGATCTCACTCTTGCGGTAAGATAAAAGAGAAATAATCTCACCCTTGTAGCATGATAAAAAAAGTTTAGAGCGGAAAAAAATAAGATAAATGATCTCACTCTTGCGGCGAGATAAAAAGCCTACCTATTTAGGCATGCAGTCTAAATTTTCACGTGGGCGGGCTGGTACTCATTTAAGCAGACTTCGAAAAGTAATGTGAGAAAAACAATGTCGTTTAAGAACTTTGAAAAGTTCTTTTTTTCTTTTTTACAAAAGGTAAGAAGATAAGCTCTAATTACACTCATTCCAAAAAATCTCTACGTTTCATCTTCATCTTCATGCCCAAAAAGATCGAGAGAGAAAAAGAAGGCAAATCCCACAACTGGATTCCACCAATGCGCAATTGTTTCTTCGACGACGGACGGACTGTTCCACTAGTGCCAGATTTTCACATGGGCAAGCCGTGATCTTTATAGTTTATTGTAGTAGTGAAATTTAGTTATTCGGATGTCTTCCAAGTATATGTTTGACACATTAGGTAAAAAAGCAATTATATTATTAGGGCTTAGCCTTATCTGACAAGGATTAAATTCCAATTGAGAAGCCACCATTGAAATTGAAATTCAATATAAACACAAAATCCATGTGAAATGATTAGTTTATAAAATTATGGACAAACTTTAGTAAAAAAAAATCTGCAGGTTTTGATAATTTTTATAAAAATACAAAGCTCACACTATAACAAAAAAAACACTATTGTCAACTAAATTTACTAGCTAAAACTAAAATTTTCGCCCTAAGAAAATCTTTTGGTGACAACAACTAATTTTGATTGCCAAAAAATCTATTGTCATATTTTTAAAATTTTTTAAACAATATTTATATGTGTACTTTTATATATTTTAATATCATGTTAATTGCATTCCAAAAAATTCAGCAAATTTTAAGAGAATTTTTTTTTCCTCATTTTAGGAAGTAAGTATAAATATTTTTATTTTCTTAATCTAACAGAAGTTCTTGGCTAGCTTAGTGGTAAGGGCTTGGGAAAATCAACTAAGGGTGCATGGGTTCGAAATTTAGCAATGACAAGAAAAGATGGTCTAGTAGATACAAAGAAAAGATCACACGCAATAGTTTTCCATCTCAGTTTATGGTGGTGATCATTTTGAACTTTCTATCACGGTTATAAACCGTGATCTAAAGTAACATACAATCACACCCAAAAAAGAGAAATGATCACACTCAAGAGAAACAATCACGGCTTATAACCGTGATAAAAGAGAAATGATCACGTCTTTTGGCCGTGATTGTTTCTCTCTTTCAATCACTATTTATAACCGTGATAAAAGAGAGTGATTTACAATCACACTCAAATCCATCACGGTAGCAAAAGCGTGATGAAAAACTTACAATCACGGTCAATAACTGTGATCTTTATGGTTTATTATAGTAGTGTTCTCTACTGTTTCTTTCAAAACCAACTCCATTCTCTCTCCCCGACTAAGTTCGAGTCTCTGTGTCTCACCACCACCATCGAGGCCGACGCCCTCCTCGACGCCACCATTTGAACCGTCGGTACTAAATACTAAGAGAAAAACTTCTTTACGGAGTTTTTTCGTAAAAAAAGTTTACGAAACTCAATCTCAACCGTCTAAAAGTGTATTGGATAGTTCAAATTGAAAATACTAATGCCCCGTTTAATAACAGTGATAATGGATAGGATTCGTAAGGAGATGTGATTAGGATTAAGATTGGTAATGAGAATGAATTGTTAATGAGTATGTTTGTTTGTGATGAGATTAGATGATGAGATTGGATTGATAGAAGAAATTGGTAATGAGAAGGAATTAATAATAAGAAGGGGTTGAGATTGGATTACGAATACCAAGTCCTAAGGGGTATTGCTAATACCTCCTATGGGCCGGATTGTTCATCCCATGAGACTACCAATCCCAATCAATTTTGAAAACCCAAACAAAGTATAAATAATTAGTCTAGAGTCCACTATAGAGAACTTGTAACCCAGTTAGTCCACTTCTAATGTTTGTAACCTCTCTAGTCCACTAATATATTTTAGCAAGGCTTTAAGTCCACTTCTTTTAAAAAAGAAATTAAATCAAGACAAAAATGTCCTCCTATATATACTGTCATATAGAGAAACCCTAAATCAAAAAACAAATATGGAGCACAGCCTCCTCCTCCTCTCTCTCTCAAAACAAAGAGACAAAAATGTGCCCGCTGGGACTGATTCTGATCTCCCTCTCGGCCATTCTCGACGGCTTTTCGTCCTCAGAAACCTTGAATCTCAGCCCCAAATCCTCGAAGATTCCGTCAGCGCTACACCAAATCTTCAGCAAAACCCGATTCCGTCAATGGATCCTCCAAGGTCCCGATTTTCCTCATTTTCGTTAACATCTAAGGTTTCTTTTTTCTGTTCTTTTTAGTTTCCTGATTCTATTTTATGAAACTACAGATTATGGGGGCAACGAAGATGGGGTTCTGGACTTGCGCGGACATGGCCAGTGGTCGCTACTTGTGGAGGAATTTGGTGTTTGCTTCGCTTGCACCTTCCAAGCGATCCAACAGATACGTTTGCCCCTAGTTATTATATTGATCTGTTCTCCATTGTTGCGTCTATTGATTCTAATCCGGCGACTTTACACGTTTAGGTTTTATTTTCACCTATATTTTACTATGATGCAACCAAAATTGTTGTAGATTGTAGGAATGAACGAGGGGATGGAAATTGTACCAATATACACACTGATTATGTATAGATATTTGTATTTTGTTTGTAATTAGTCGTTTCCATTTACAAGGAGAAATAGAGAAATCTAATTATTCATTTTTTTTTCCGGTAGGTATACACATATAATATTCTATGTGATTGTGTTGGCATAAAACACATTCCAGATATTTATAGATAACTTTATATGTCTCAGATTTATCTTCGTTTTTTATAACGTAAAAAAACTCAACTCCGTCGAACTTTCTGTTGTCTTTGACACCATTTCGTTTTGATTTAACCGCTTTGTGTTTTTTTGTTTTTGGTTGTTTTTTTGCAGCTCAATGGGCAAATGCCGAGCAACAAGACGATGGGCGGCGGTGGCGACGACGATGTGTTCAACACCTTGTTCAGCAAGATCGGCACCGAGAAGCACGTACCCCACGTCGTCTTCGTCGATCTGGAGCCCACCGTCATCAACGAGGTCGGACCAGTGCCTACTGCCAGCTATTCCACTCCGAACAACTCATCAGCGGCATCCCGCCCGACCCGCTCTTGAAGTCCGGCACCTTCGTCGATCTGGAGCCCACCGTCATCAACGAGGTTGGAGGTTTTTGAATAAATACATAAGGTTATATGTGTGCTTTTCCTAGGGTTAGAGATCTGAAGTTTTTTGAATAAATATATAATGTTATATTTGTGGTTTTCATCAATCACTTATTGATTTGGTCCGCGCAGCGGCCTCTCCGACTTGCTTATGATATATTTGGAGTTTTTTTGAATAAATATATGAGGTTATATGTGTATTTTTCGTGTCACACAAAAATATATATATTTTTTATTTTTGTTATTTAATGTCATTTTTTTAAAAACATTCTTGGTTAGAGAGATATAATAATATATAACGTTATATTGTTATATATAACATTCTAAATTAAAAATATTCTATGTTATTTAATAAAGAGAACATATAACGTTATATATGACCTTTTGTACCGTGTAACGTTATATATGAGCTTTTGTCATATATAACGGTATATTCTCCGTTGTCGATCACTTATTGAATTGGTCCACGTAGCGGCCTCTCCTACTTGTACATGAAAATATGTGATTTGAAGCTCGATTAACTATGTGGTTTGGTTATAGATGATTTTCTCTATTAAGATATATGTTATATGTGACAATTTGCTCTTGGTACCTAATTTTGTCTTGTAAAACTCTAAAACAAAGGAACTAATAACGTTATATATTCTCTTATTGAATTGGTCCGCGCAGCGGCCTCTCAAAAACACGTATGGATATATCCATATATGATTATATATGGTTATATGAGAATATTTGTGACCATATGTACATATATATATATATGTGTGTGTGTGTGTGTGTGTATATATATATATATATATATATATATATATATGAGCTTGTATTGACATAACAAAATTATTTCAATTTGCATAAAGAACATATAACATTGTATATGAGATTTTGTTCTGTAAAACAAAAAAAAAAGAACTAATAACGTTATATGTTCTCTTATTGAATAAGTCCACGCAGCACATATGGATATATCCATATATTATCAGACGCAAGTTAAAGAGGCCGGTGCGTGGACCAATTCAATAAGTGATGGATAACGGAGCATATAATGTTATATGTGAACTTCTGTGACTCATATGTAATATGTGTTTTTTCTAGGGTGAGACATATAATATTATATCTCATTTTTGAAATATATTAAAGTTGTTTATGTTGTTTTGAATATGTACATATGTAGATATAGAGGTTATGGGAATGCTATTCGGAAGCAGAAAATCACAAATTTTGAAGGATTCATTGAGCGTTTTGATGAAGAAATTGTGAAAAAATGAAGCTCGACCCCCTGTGGCTTCATCAGCATTCAACTTAGGATTCAAGGCGCAACTGAAAATAAGGATAATGGTGGCATGATATGTGAACATATAATGTTATTTTTTTAGAAATATAATATTGTTGGAAAGATGTGATGTTGTTTTGAGAACATATAATTTTATATGTCATGTTTTGTGAAATTTAGAGCTACAGAAGCTTAGATATAATGTTATATATACTGTTCTTTGTGCGATTTAGAACTACAGAAGCTCACATATAATGTTATATGTTCTGTTTTATTTTTTTGTGAGATTCACAGTTGCAAAAGCTCAAATATAATGTTATATGTTCCGGTTTTTTTTTTTTTTTTGAGATATTTAGATATTCAAAAACTCACATATAATGTTATATGTTTTGTATGGATCAACATATAACGTTAAAGACTAAAAACAAGAAAAATCAAAAAGAAATGTTGCATTTTAGAAAATTTTGCCACAAATATAATGTTGTATGTTAGGAAATTTTTATCACTCATATAGTGTTAAAAAATCAATACAAGAAAAATGGGAAAAAACGAAAAGAGAAATTTGTCACATATATAACGTTAAGTGTTAAGTGTAGAGGGTTCAATAAAAAAATCGAGAAAAATGAAAAAATACGTTTTTTGTTACACATATAACGTTATATGTGGCGTGATGGCAGCGACGACGGTGGTGGCGGCGGCGGCCACGGTGGTGGTAGGGGCGGCAGTGGTGGTGGCGGCTTGATTGCAATAAAAACAAAAAAAATGGAAAAAATATATTTTCGTGTTAGCCAAACAAGACCCTTGTTTCTTAGGTGGGGTATTTTTGTCATTAAAATTATTAGTGGACTTAGTGGGTTATGAAACTTAGAAGTGGACTAGATGGGTTTGGGAAGTGCTATAGTGGACTTATGAAAAATTCTCCCAACAAAGTATTACTAATACCATCACCTTAGTAATTCAACCCCAACCTCCAATCCTTTTATCAAACCTAAGAGAAAAACTTCTTTACAGAGCTTTTTCGCAAAGAAAGTTTACTTGAAACTCAATTTCAACCGTCTAAAAGTATATCGGATGATTCGGATTAAAAATAATTTATTACCATTACTATTAAATTACTATCTATTAGCGGAAATAGATTAATTTTCATCTCGACCGTCCAAAATATTTTTGGATGATCGAAATTAAACACCTTCGTAAAGAGTATCTCTCAAATATTAAAATAGTACGATTCTTGAGGGACCATAAAGGCTCTTTGCAAAAGGTTCATAAACATTTAAATAACTTTTCTTCCCTCTCTCTCTCTCTCTCTCTCTCTCTCTCTCTGACTCCTTCCTTAATTTTCTTCCCACTCTCTCTGTTGACTCCTTCCTCTCTCTCTCTCTCTCTCTCTCCCCCCTCCCAACAAAGCCGGACGACCCCAAGTCAAGAAATCAAAGAGAATCGCAGACGACACACGGTGCCCACACTTCCCGGGCCCGAATTTGCAAGTGCAAAGGTTTAAATTGCCATGGATGCTGAAATTGTGAGTATATACTGTATTTATTTGGATGAGTTGTAATTATATCTTCACCATAGATGCTTATACTGTGAATATCTATCAAACGGCAGTTGTTTTTACATCTTCATAGTACTAATATCAGTTTGTGGTGATCCCTCGTTTGATCCTCTCTTTAATAGCTATAACATGTTTTCTCTCTTATAAATTACTGAAACACATACTATACGGTAGAGTTATGTTATTCAACCCGGCGGTTTTCCTAATTCTTGGAAAAATAAACATGTTTGCGTGTCCCTATTCTGTGTCCTGTCTCCCTTTTGGTGCTTCTTAGTTGGAGCTACAACTATGCTATCTTCAACACTTGGTGCCTACAGGTCTCTTTTTTTGCTGCTTTGCTAGCTTGATTGATTCGGATGTTTCCAATTAGAAATTCATTCTTTTAAGTTTTTTTGAGGAAAAAAAAGCCGACTAGGCAATTCTCTAGATTGCCCAATAGGACTCTACATCTCTAGCTAGATTGCCCAATCTGACATTTCTTCTGGGGTTCATAATTTTTCGAGGCTGACGTCTCTTTTAATATAGAGGAAATAGAATTTGGGTCAAGGCATTTGCAAGGATATATACTTCAAAAACTATGGAATCACTTGTTAATTACATGTTCAGTTGTTAACTTCCAGCGAATTCAGCCTCCTGGGAAAACCGTAAATTTATATTTAAGAAAGCTTTTCTGTCACTACCTTTTTTCTTTTCGTTATTTGGTTTCTCAGTCGACTCTGATTGACTCAAGTGGCATCTCTTAAATACATATGCAGGGTGCCTTGATTCTTGCCAGAGAGCGGTGGTCTTTTGGTGCTTGAGTCCTTGGTCTTTTCTTGAGCATTTTTCGATGGCTACTATAAATTCCCAAGAAGCATCTCCTTCGACTTCTCGATGGAGTTATGAGGCTTATTTTAGCTTCAAGGGCGTAGACACTCCCCAAAGATTCACTTACCACCGCTACTCTGCTTTGATGAGAAAAGGATTGTCCACCTCTAGAGATGATGCTGAGCTAGAAAGAGGAGAAGACATCATGCCCGAACTCCAAAAGGCCATTGAAGGGCCGAGGGTTTCTATAATTGTCCTCTCAAAGAACTACGCATCCTCAAGGTGGTGCCTCGAAAAACTTGTGATGATCCTCAAATGCAGGTCTGCTACAGGACATTTAGTTCTCCCTGTCTTCTATGACGTGGATCCATCTGAAGTGAGGACGCAAACTGGCAGTTTCAAAGAGGCATTTATGAGGCATGAAAGGAGAATTGAAATGGAAATGGGTGAACAAAAAGAATATTTGAAGGGCAAGGTGCAAGAATGGAGGATGGCACTCAAAGAAGTTGCAGATTTAGTAGGGATTCAGGTCTCATCAAATATTTTTGACTCGTAAGGATCTCCAATACTACTCATTTCTTTACCTAACAAAAAGAACAAAAAAATATAATATTTATTTTGCTTATTCACTTTTTCATCTATGTTTTCCAACCGTAGTCTCTATTCTTGCTCTCTATCCAAATGAATATTTATTTTTTGAACATCTCCCATAGAATTGAGTAAAAAATGTAAATATAATGAGAGAGAAAGAGAGTAGAGAGTCCCCTGAGGGGAAATTATAAAATGTGAAGTAAAGAGCACCTTGGATCACTCAAAATGGATTTTGGGTAACTACTATAGCCAAGAGGTCTCAAGTAGAGAGCCGGTTGGAGATGTTCTCCTCCCAACTCCTCTTTTCTCTGAGTAACTTGCACCTCTAGCGTCAGTTTTCAGGTATTTTTAGGTAGAGTAAATTACAGTAAACCCCCCTCAACTAACCCAAATTTTCACTTAACCCCCTCCGACTACAAAACCCAATAGTGTGCACCCTCTAACTATCCAAAATTGACACTTAACCCCCTTTTGTTAGGTCTCCGTAGGAAAAATGCACCGACGGCCGTCTCCGGCCACCGGGCGGCCGATCTGAGCCGTCCAAAAATTTAAAAAAAAAAAAACCAAGTGGGCTATCGCGGGTATCAATGGCATCCGATGTGCGTAAGTGCTCGATCTAAACACCCCATTTAAATTCTTGGGATGTTTGGATCGAGCACCTACACACGTCGGATGCCGTTGATTCCCGTGTTAGCCCACTCGGTTTATTTTTTTAAAATTTTTGGACGGCTCGGATCGGCCGCCCGGTGGCCGAAGGCGGCCGTCGGTGCATTTTTCGTACGGAGATCTAACAAAAGGGGGTTAAGTGTCAATTCTGGATAGTTAGAGGGTGCACACTGTTAGGTTTTGTAGTCAGAGGGGGTTAAGTGAAAATTCGGATTAGTTGAGGGGGGTTTACTGTAATTTACTCTTTTAGGTAAGTACAGTCATTGAAGGGACTTTTGGGATGAGTTGCTATGTTCGTTTAGATGTTTTGTTTTGTTTTCATTTTGTTTTCCAATCATTACCCTACTCTTTTTTTAAATCATTATCCTATTTATCTAATTATTACTTTTTCATCTCTCTCTATCTCTCTCCAATCATTATTCTATTTCTCTTTCCACCCACTACCAAAACTAAACTAAACTAAACTCTCAACCAAACAAAGCCTTTACCTTTTTTTCCTTCCTATACAAAAATGATATTCACCCTCCATTTCATCTTGTTCCTTTTTTTTTTCCACCTATTTGTCAGAAAACAGAGTTGAATTTATGTGGTTAAATTCCCTACTTGTCTTTTCAATATGACCCTCAAGTTTCTACTTGTCGTATTTAAGCTCTCGAACTTTTATATTTGGGCAAAGTTTGGATTACCTCCATGAGGTTTGCATGTTTGGCAGATGACTCTCTTTCATTAATGATCACATTGTCCACCTGTGGTTTTGGAGTAAAATGCAACTTCTAACTCCGTTAGCAGTAAAAGTAAAAAGACCATACTGCCCTTTCTTAAATAAAAGGCTCTGACTCCCCTTTTAAAACATTGACACAGAGCGAGGGAGGAAGAGAGAGATAGCTATGGAGAGTTAGGGCAAACCCTGGTTATTAGAAATGCCATCATTCTACTACTTCACAAGGGTGATAGCAGTACCACCTATTATTAGTTTTACAAGTCGTAGAAATGAAAACCCCAAAAGGACTCAAACAAGAAAATTGGCAATAATCGTTTGCATATTTTCCTGGCCTATGTGGAACAATGTTTAAGCAAACTTCCTACTTCGCCTTCGTCCCTATATATACCTACCACATGCACAGATAATTGCATACTTTGTAAATTTCCGATTTACCAAAAAAAATGAATTATATACTCTGTATGTATATATAGCATATGGTCACAGGTGCGTCATCGGGCATGGGCTGGGAATTCTGTTTCGACCTTGCCGATGGCTCGCCAAATTGACCGGTTGGAGTCCCTCTGCGGCGAAATAAACTGGTTCGAGCGAGGTTCTCGACACCCGCGGTCAATCCATGCCTGAATTTGGGACTTGGTCGACCCGGCGACCCGGGAGATCTCGTGGGTGGTGACCCAGCGGGTGAGCAACGACCTGAGGCCGTGGCGGCGGGTGCTCTCGAGGGAGCCGACAATGGACCTAAGGTAGGTGAGTTGGTGGGAGAGGGTGGAGTCAGACTCGGTTTCGATCTCGAGGTGCGCTTTGATGGAGTTGGACTCAGTGGATTTGGGAGTGGGGTTGGATTGTCGGTGGTCGGAGGCTTGTTTGAGGGCTTCGAGGCCTTTGTGGACTTATTGGTGTGCGTGTGCGTGTGTGTGCGTGTGCGTGTGTTTTGTGTGTGGTGTTTAAGAAAGAAGATGAGGAAAAGGATTTTTATGTTGATATAGTAAATCTAAGAATTGCAAACAATAGTACTAGATTAGGTTTTTTTTGGATACAACTTACAGTAAAAAAAAAACCACGTAATAGTCTACAATATTTTAGACATATTTCCTTGACATGTACCCGTTGTGTTCGTGTCCTTATTTTCTTATAATTGTCGTGTTATGTGTTTGTATCCGTTATA
The DNA here is from genome assembly GCA_019656295.1 of Rhododendron mucronatum var. ripense. NCBI lineage: Eukaryota > Viridiplantae > Streptophyta > Magnoliopsida > Ericales > Ericaceae > Rhododendron > Rhododendron mucronatum. The sequence continues at coordinate 2,436,021 of BPLT01000041.1, forward strand.
GACGGCTCGTGTCCCCGGCGTGTCCACATATCCGACATGTCAACGATTTATTTTCTTGTTCCTAAGGGGTGATACGGGGAGGACATATTACGACGTGCGTGTTTTTATGGTAGGGTCAATTTCTAGTTTTCTTGGCGTGTCCACATATCCGACATGTCAACGATTTGTTTTCTTGTTTCTAAGGGGTGCACGGGAAGGACACATTACGACATGCATGTCTTTATGGTAGGGTCAATTTCTAGTTTGTAAAACTTAAGAGCTGAATTAAAACAATTATTTTGATATGAAGATAAATAAATTTAGCGCAAATTTATTGTGATTGGTCTCTTTTACTTTTTTGAATAGATGTCATGTGTTTATAGTCGTGGTGGTGCAGAGATGGTGATAATCATGGTGGTGGTGGCAGCGGCGGTGATGGTTGTAGTGAATATGGTGTTGTGGTGGTTGTAATAGAGGTGTTTGGTGGAAGAATGGCGAGGGTGGTGGTGGTAGTGGAGAAACAATAGTGGTGGAGAACGGTGTAAGTGATGATAATAGTGAGCCGCGGTGTAGTCGTGGCTGTGAATAAGTGTGGTGAATGTAGTGGTGGGACATGACGGAGAGATAGTGATGGTTGGAATTGTGGTGGTGGTGTTGGAGAGATTACTATAGTTGTGGTTGTGATAATGGTGGTGGTGGTGGGAGTAATTATAGCGATCATCTCCTGGTGATGGTGATGGCGACGATGGAGTAGTGGCAGCGGTGGTGGCAATAATAGTGGTGGTAATAGTAGCGCTAGTGGCAATGGCGGTGGCATAGTCGTGGTGGCGATGGCAATAGTGGTGGTAATAGTGGCGGTGCAGCAGTAGAGTGGTGATCTGGGGCGGAGGCAGTGAGAGACAAGGGGAGGCAGCTGACCCCACTGCCTCCCAAATTTTCTTAGAGATAGATATAATTTTAACCCCATTTTTACTCATTTGACCCCACTTTAAAATTTATTTTTACCCCAACCCACATAAGGGTTTTGTACTTTGGGAAAAGAGAGGTCAAAATAGTATCACCACCTACAAAATCTCCAAATGTTGGTTTCATTCGTTCTTCAAAAAAAACTAGGCTTCCTGCGCTTTTGCCTTTCTGGAGATTCTTCATCGTCTACAGGTATTTCTCTTCTTGATCGTTTGCAGGTATTTCTCTTCTTGATAGTTGGGTTGAATATATAGAGAAATATATTTTTAAAACCATTACAAACAAGAATATTATCCATCGTTTTCAAAGTATGAAAACTTGTCGAGGTCAATTGTGAATCGAAGCTACATTTTGTTATTGTTATAAATCTACTTTTTGATTAACTTCTGTCAATTAGCAACTAGAAAAAGTGAATACATAGTTCAAATTTTTACCCCACTTATCGAAAATCCTGGTTTTGCCACTGGTGGTGGTGATGGTAGCAACGATGGAATAGTGGTGGTGGTGGTAGTGATGACGACAGTGGCATGGTGGTGGATGTGGTGGCAATAGTGGCAGTGGTGGTGGTAGTGTGGGGGTGGAGTAGTGAATGGATGGCAATAATACCCACCCCGCCCCGTACGGGGCGGGTTTTCCCCCCATTTTTGGGTATTGGGTTGGGGTCGGGATAAAATCTTCCAAACCCGCCCAGGTTCAGGTAGGGTTTGGGGCAAAAGTGCCCCACCCCAAAATACCCGCACCGAAATTACCCGACCCTAACCCGGTGTACATATATATATATATATGTATATATACATATATACATGCCCTTTCATTTTTTTAGCATTAATCCAAAAAACAATGTCTCCTTACTGTTAAGTAGCCTAATTAAATTTAAAAAAGAAACAAAAATTGATATTTATTGGTGTTTAGTGGATTTTTAAAAAAGTTTTCTTTGAATATTTATAATAAATTCTACACATAAAGAAATGGAATGAAGCATCGAAAATATTGATTGCAATTAAAAATTTAAATTTGACTGCGATACCAAAAGATATAAAAATAATTTCAAAATTTTTATGTTCTAGATAATTTTTATTCTTATTTAGCATTTTTTAAAACTTTTTTACTTATACTTTAGGGGTGGGTCGGGTAAACCCGTTCCCCGATCGGGGCGGGAACGAGGGTACCCCCGGTCGGGGTGGGGGCGGGGCGGGTAATGATTTTCGGGTCGGGGTATGCAAAAACCTGCCCCGCCCCGCCCCATTGCCATTCCTAGTAGTGATGATGGTGGCAACGATGGAGTAGTACTGGTGACAACGGTGACATTGGTGGCGATAGTGGTAGTGGCGATCTGGTGATGACGATGGAATGACGGTTGTTGTTGTAGAGGTGATGCCAGTGGCATGACGGTGGTGGAATGGGAATGGGGTGGTGGTGGTTGCGGTGCCCGTGGCCGTGGACGGTGGTGTAACAACCCAGATTTTCGACCCTATTTTTTTTTAAAATAATAGAGTTAATATTATTAATAGCATTGATAATATAAAAAAAAGTATTATTCGTAATAATAAAATTATTTCCCTAATGGATATATACAAATATAATTATCTTATATTAATTATCTTACTTATTTTATTTAAATTACATCCATGCATGCAATGCAAACTCTTGCCATCTCTCCCTCTCCTACTCAGTCTCTACCTCCTCCCTGATCACGAAATTGTCCTTATCTCGTCCATCTCAAAGCTCAAGAGATAGAGTTTTTATTAAACTCAATTTTGTCACCCTCTTCAAAATTCTCCTATAAATACCCCATCAATCCGACCCTAGGGCATACCTCACGCCCCACCACTCCAGAAAAGAGAGAAAAATCGGAGAAAACCAGGCTCCAATCCATGGAGTTTTAAAGAGAGAGAGAGAGAGAGAGAGAGTGAGAGAGAGAAAAGTGGGTTTTGTACCAAGACCTAACCGAAACCCAAATTGACTGTTCCAAACTCTTTCCCTAACCCCAAGCATCCCTAAACATCATTCAATTTGGACCCAAGGTCTCCCGATCGAAGAAACCGAAGTCACCTTCTCCAAAAATTCAAGTTTCGTTTTTTATTCAATTCGATCCAATCGAGGTATTATAATCCCATCCAAACACTCCTCTAAGTATATTTAGTGTTTTTATGCTTAACCCAATAACCCAAATGGACCCATGCATCAAAATTGTAGCAAAATAACAAGAAAAACGAATCCAGCGTTGAACCTTGCGGCTGCAAGGTTCGTGCCGCAAGAACCAGCCGCGAGGTCGTGGTGGACTGCTCCACCGCAAGGTCAACCGGTCAGACCTTGCAGTTTTGACCGTTTTGCTTCGAATCGATTTTTGCGACCTCCCGAACAACATTTTTGACCCCCGAACTATTTTTCCTAGACATTTCACACCTCAAAGATCATAACTTGTTAAGGTCATATTTTTTTATTTAATTATCTATTTATTAAATTATTTATTAGTTACCTTTCAAAGTTTACAAACAAAAAATAATTACGACCTTCCAAGCAACGTTTTAACACCCAAACTATTTTTCCTAGACTCCTTGCATCTCAAAGATGATAGCTTGTTAATTTAATATTTTTTATTTAATTTACTATTTATTTTTATTTTTATAGTGTTTCCAATCAAAATTACCTTACGACCTTATAAACTTTATTATTAATGCCCGAGTAATTTTATTTAGACTCCTTACACCCTAAAGATGAAACCTTGTTAACCGCAGCATATTTTAATTAGTAAATTATTTACTATCTATTTACTTCCCTTTCGGCCACTTTATTTAAAGTCTTCATTTAAAAATGATCCCGAGACCTTTCAAACCCAACTTTTGACATTCAAACATGTTGCATAAGACCTTTAAGACTCTTATTAAGGTCATGATAATTATTCTAATATTTTTACCTAATTTAATAGTTTTTAATCAATCTAATTTTTTCTTAAATAAAATTTATACAAGTCTAGATTTATTCTTTTTATAAAAACTTTTATTAGATAAAAGTTTCTTGCATTATTATTAACTTATTGGCCATACAAGATTAAGGGCAACGGCCCATTCATAAAAAGTTACGTGATTTCTACGCCTATTATTTATTTCAATTATCATTGTGATTATTTGTATACTGCTCCGATTTGTGATTGATGCGTTAGATTGGTACTTAGAGACATGGGGTGGTATGCAAATGGAGTTCACTTAGACGGTGCTAAGTAATGGATAAATTGGAAAGTTTATTTTTAGATCTGCCTGCAGGTAGGATTTTGAGATGTGATGAGTTGGATGTGATGATTTGAAACTGGCAAAGTAAGCCCAGTGATGAATTGAAACTGGCGGGAGTCCAGTGATGATTTAAAACCTGGTGGGTAGTTCAGTGATGTTTTGATAAAATCTAGCAAAGTAAGCCCAGTGATATTTTGATAAAATCTAGCGGGTAGTCCAGAGATGCTTTGTGATGATAAAACCTGGCAGAGGTCCAGCAGTGTTTTGTGATGATAAAATCTGCAGGTGGGTCCAGTGACGTTTTCTGATGATAAAACCTGGCAAAGGTCTAACGATATTTTGTGATAGTAAAATTTGGAGGTTAGTCCAGAGATGTTTTACGATGATAAAACCCGACAGTTGGTCAGTGACATTTCACGATAATAAAACCTGACGGTTGGTCAGTGATGTTTTGCGATGATAAAACCTAACAATTGGTCAGTGACATTTCACGATGATAAAACCTAACGGTTGGTCAGTGATGTTTTGCAATGATAAAACCTGATAGTTGGTCAGTGACGTTTTGCGATGATAAAACCTGACGGTTGGTCAATGACGTTTTGCGATGATAAAACCCGGCAGGTGGTCCAGCGATATTTTGTGTTGATAAAACCTGGCAGATGGTCCAGCGATGTTTTGTGATGATAGAACTGGTGGGAGCCCCGTGGTGATTTTGATGTGGTGATTAAGATAGGCAAACCCTAGTTATGGTCTGGGCATGACTAGATTTTCCTTGTTGTTAGGCTATCGATCGATAATGAATAGATTTATGAGTGTTTTACTTTTCTGCATTAATGATATATCGTTACCTGCTAGCTGTAATGTAAGGAGGGGTGATTGGGTTGGATTATATTACGGGGTGAACAAATCAAGGGGAGACTCAGGACCTTGAAGGAGGGCGATACTACCTTGAATCCGGAGGTGGAGACTGAGCCAGTATACGCTTGGGATCCGTATCGATCCTAGAAGACGGCTCTGTTATTTTGTCTAGATTATTACCATGAAGACTATTTTCAGTATTTCCACAATGGTTTGTACTAGATGAATCTTTAGGATGAATTATCCGTTTGGGATTTTGAATTTAATTTAATAAATTTCCAAAAATTAATATTTAATGCCTCCGATTTTATTTCCGAAAATCGGGCGTTACAGGTGGTGGTAAAAGAATGGGTCATATACAAGTACCGACAAATTTAGTCCAAATTAAGTAGGCATCTGTCTGACTGGCTTCTTAGTTGTTATAACTTTTTAAGCCTACATTGCAAGTGACACTTCAAAAATCTATTTTGGCCTAATAAGCCAAATGACTAATTTTTTTGTCATTGTTTAAATTTTTTTAGCATTTGTAAATTTTTGTCAATTTTAGTGGATTATTCCTTCGTCATGACAAAAGTAAAACATTATGAACAAAATCCAAATATTTTAATAATGATGAAAAAATTGGCTTATTTTTGTCTTCATTCAAAAAAAATTAAATTTCGATTGTAATTTTTTACTTTTTAGATTCCTCTCATCATACGAAGCAATAATCGATTAAAAATCGACAAATGCGGGAAAAAAAAAATTAAATGAGGACAAAAAAAAGAGTCATTTGGCTTATTAGGCCAAAATAGGCAAGTATGATGAAATATGGTTGTCAAACCAACATATTACTTACATTTGGAAGTTCTCTCTCTCTAACCCTAGCCGTCGCACCACCTTTTTGTTTCTCCCTTCCCCTCCCTCCCTTAGGGCTTTCACCCTAAATGGGCGGCGGGATCTCCCTCATGGAATTTTTTTTTCTCTGTCGGCCTGTGATCGGAATCTCTTTTCCCCTCCTTTCATCACTCTCCACCCTCATCCTCCCCTCACACCTCCCGACGCCTTGGCCTCCCCAGTTCCTCTACCGTTGGACCTCTTCCATCATATTTGCCGTTCACCGGTGACTCGTCTTTGATGGTGCGGTTCAGATGTGCGGCTGTGAGTGAGGAGCTTTTGTGCATGATTGGTCGCCAGAGTTGGAAATCTCTGTTGTTGGATGATGATGGGGTTGTTTTTTTTTGCATTTTCTTGTTGGTTTGCGATCCTTTGCTTATTCTTTTCCCTTTTGTGGAGGTTTTCTCTCCGGTTTTTTGCAGTGAGTTTTTCTCCCGACTGGATTTCTCCCAGTTGGGTTGTTTCTTATTTCTGTAGGAAAAGGTTTAGTTGGTTTGGGGTATAGTCTGTGGATAGAATCTCCGCTGTCTTGGTTACTTGATCATTTGTGTAAGGACAAGTTTTCATCTTGATGTACTCTTCGGTTTGAGTTATAAATATCATCTTTTTTCGGTTGGAAAAAAAAAAAAACAACGTATTACTTGGGTATGTTTGGTTGAATGGAATCAAGATTAGAATGTAATAGTTATTTTAATGACTTACTTATTCCAATGTTTGGTTCACCATTGAATAATGGAATGACGATTCCAAATAGAATCAATATTCATCTTAGTAAAGGAATTGTCATTCCATCCAAAAAAACTAAGGAATTGTTATTCAATTTCTTTGTCACACCAAAATTACTAGTTCCACTCCAACATTCACTATTGTCACACCAAAAATTACTTTTGCTACTCCAAAAAATGCTATTGCCACTCCAAAAATTACTATTGTCACACTATTCCATTGGAGATGAGGATGACTATTCCCAAACACAACCAAACATGAGAATGGAAATGATTATTCTATTCTCAATTCCTCCAATTCTATTCCATTCTTAATTCCATTCCGCAATTTTTCATTCGAGACTCATCTGATTGATTAAAAAATTACCATTGCTTATATTCATTTTGTTCATCATTGCTAATGACTTAGTAACTTTTTTTATTTCTTCCCTTGGCCTTAAGATATGAAAGCCACATTATCCTGCGTGTCCGTGTCGAAGTAACTGAATTTGTCACTACAAACAACCGAGCACACCCTGGCAGACAAGATTGGTGTGACTTTTGTGCGTCTTGGTACTCTTGTGCGTCTTGGTACTCTTGTCCGTCTCGTCTCGAGGACGAAAGAAGGAGGGTAAAACGAAGCAGGGATGAGATATCTTCCCACGTGTTTAGTTTGGATATTCTCCAACAACATTTTGGCAATAAACGTGAAGATGTTGCGAAGAGCCTTGGCGGTAAGTTATTGCTTACTATCTGTCTCTTGTTTGCAACTTACTCACTCTGCAAAGAGAGCTGGATTATTCTCATGGAAGCCATATAACAATAGACGGTTATCTTATGTTTATTCTTGTTGATGCAGTTAGCGTATCCACCGTGAAGCGCAACTGTAGGTATCACGGCATTCCTCGGTGGCCAAACCGGAAAAGAAACAATGGTAATTCCTCCCTCTCCTTCTTATTCGCCTGTTTGGATTGTTACAAGGAGAGAAATGGATAGAAACCATAATCCAATTTTGGATTATTTCCAAAAGTTTGAGCCACATAAAGTGAACGGCAGTAATAATTATTAATTTGGTCCCTAATCTTCGTTTTTAACTAAATGTTTCAGTTTCTATGATTCCCATAATATAACCTTCACCCAGGTTCAGGTCCATAAGCAGTGACAATTGCCCTATGAAGACTCGCTTTCGCTATGGCTCCGGTGGGTTCCCTTAACCAAGCCACTGCCTATGAGTCGCTGGCTCATTCTTCAACTGACACGTGGTTAGAGCCCCGGGCTCCTCCCACTGCTTGGGACCTTACGGTTTCATGTTCTATTTCACTCCCCGATGGGGGTTCTTTTCACCCTTCCCTCACGGTACTACTTCACTATCGGTCACCGAGGAGTATTTAGCCTTTCTTTTTCTTTCTATCATATGTGCGAGTTTGTGTCACTTCCACTTTACTAACATTGAAGACGTACCCAAACTTTCAGAATATAGGAAATGGTTCAATAGCAGAATTTGAAAAAACTCCTACTTTTACTGATTCTATACCCAGTCATTGTTGTGATGTGGATTTTTGTTTTTCAGCTGTGTACAGTGAAATTGAAGCAGCAAGGGGTTCCTCTAAACGGGTGTTTCAACTGGAAGGTCAAACAACGCAGTCCACGAACAGGGAAGGGATATCTTCCCATGTATTTAGTTTGGATATTCTCCAACCGCATTTTGGCAGTAAACGTAAAGATGTTGCAAAGAGCCTTGGCAGTAAGTTATCGCTTACCATCTGTCTCTTGTTTTTAACTAACTCACTTTGCAAGGAGAGCTGGATTATTCTCATGGAAGCAGTATAACAATAGATGGTTTCCCTATGTTTATTCTTTCTCATGCAGTTAGCGTATCCACCCTTAAGCGCATCTGTAGGTATCATGGGATTCCTCAGTGGCCAAATCGGATAAGAAGCAGTGGTAATTCCTCCCTCTCCTTATTCGCTTGCGTGGATTGTTACAAGGAGAGAAAGAAAAGGAGAGAAACCATAATCTAATTTTGGAATATTTCCAAAAGTTTGAGGCACAGAAGGTGAACAGGAGTAATAATTACTAATTTGGTCCCTAATCTTCGTAACAAAATGTTTCAGTTTCTATGATTCACATATTATAACCTTCTTTCTTTCTTTTTCTTTTTATCATCTATCCTTCCCTTGCAAGAGGCGATGATAGTTCAACTTTTCTCTCCTAAATTATGTCAGTTCAAAAATGCTACAACTATCCGTTTCTCGTCTTCTGTTGTATTATCTTTCCACCCTAATTTTTCCTTTTCTTTTCTCCAAACAGTCTCGGGACTTCCTAATCCACATGGAGAAAAGAATCCATTACCCACGTTCAATACGGTATCAACTAATGGGCAGATCACGATGGAAAATGAAGTGGGTGGTCAAAATTTGGAGCCGAATGAATGTCTACCAGATTCTTTTGAAGACCCAAACTTTCAGAATACACGAATTGGTTCAATATCAGAATTTGGAAAAACTCCTACTTTTTATGATTCTTTACCCGGTCATCGTCACGATGTGGAATTTCGTCTTTCAGCAGTGTACATTGAAACTGAAGTAGCAGGAGGTTCCTCTGAATTGGTGTTTCAACTGGAAGGTCAAACAACACAGTCCATTGCCTATCCAAATAGCAATGCTCTTGTGTTTCCACAACCTCATATAGCATCAGAAGTGGTGCTAAATGAGAACTGGGGGAGTTTGGAAGATCGGAGAGATTCGTTAGCTTTACAAGCAGAGGCTTCTTTTGAGGGACATGTCTCTGAATCGAGTAATTTAACAGTTCTTGCATGTTCTGATGCAGCTGCTCCTAACCAACCTTTGGCTACGATGCATATGGTTCCCGACATTATACCTCACCTAACCGGGGGTTCCTCTGAAACATTTCAACTTGAGAAAGAAATGGGTGGTCAAATTCGAGAGCCAAATGAGTTTCTGCCAGATTCTTTTCAAGACCCAAGCTTATGGGATACAGGAAATGATTCAATAGTGGAGATTGGAAAAACTCCTACTTTTCATGATTCTTTCCACGGTAATGATTGCGATGTCGAATTTTGTTTTTTATCCATGTATAATGAAACTGGAGCAGCAGGGGGTTCCTCTAGATGGGCATTTCAACTGGAAGGTCAAACAATTCAAATCCCTTCTTATCCAATTCCCGATGTTCTTGTGTCAAAGCCTCGTATAGCATCAATAGAGGTGCTGAGTGAAAATATGGGGAGAGCAGAAGATAGGAGAATTTTGTTACCTTCACAAGAGACTTCACAAGAAGAGGCTTTTTTACAGGGACATGTCTTTGAATCTAGTAATTTGACAGTTCCTACATTTTCTGATGCTGCAGCTCCTAGCCAACCTTTGGCTACTATTCTCCACACGATGCCTACAATTCCCCCCATGGTACCTTGCCTCATTGGGGGTTCCTCTGAATTCTCTGGATGTCCAAATCTTAGAGGTAATGTGGATCCACACCCTCAGATAGCATCAACACAAATCCTAAGTGAGAATATGAGAACTCTAGAAGATTTGAGCATTTTTTTAGTTTCACAAGAAGAGCCTTTTAAGGAGGAATATGGCTCTGGGTCTGTTAACCAAACAATCCCTTCATGTTTGGATCCAGCTCCGAGCCAACAACCCATGATGCCTCCTGGTAGTCTTGTGGATCCACACCCTCAGATAGCATCAACACAAATCCTAAGTGACAATATGGGAACTTTAGAAGCTTTGAGCATTTTTTCAGTTCCACAAGAACCTTTTATGAAGGAATCTGGCTCTGGATCTAATAACCAGACAATCCCTTCATGTTTGGATCCAGCTCCAAGCCAACAACCCAGGATGCCTCTTCTCATAGCAAGCCAAGATACAAGCTCCGTGAGGGTTAAGGCAACAAATGGGCACACCACAATAGCATTTAAGCTTTCTTTCGCATCTGGAATTATTCAACTGAAGGAAGAAGTGTCAAAGAGATTGGGGTTCGAACTTGGTAATTTCAACCTTAAGTACAAGGATGCGGATGGGGACTTGGTTTCAATAGTCTGTGACGACGACGTAAGGGAATATCTGCAACTTCTCACCTCATTGGGAAATCAAGTAAGCAAACTAATTGTTTCTTGATAAAATTCCCAATACCACGAAGTTTTGGGATAACTGCGGATGTGATTGCTGCCCATTATTGAAGCGGAAAATACCAAGGTATGTTAGAGTTGTAGAATTTCTATGTGTAGCGGCACATTTTCTTACCATATTTTCCTTTGCTAAATCAGAATATTTCCGGAATTGTGCATTCAGCTGGACCTCTCTTTGTTTTGGCTTTGGTTTTATGTAAATTTAGCTGGTGATATTTGTTTGCATAAATCTCGTTCTGTTAGTGTTTCTTTTTATCATCTTTTGATGTGGGGATAATTCATGTTCTCAATCATTGTTAGATCATGTGTGTGCATGGTGAGGATGAGTAAGATTTTGGGGACCATGGGCCTTCAAGTTTAGATCTCATTATGGTTTGTGGGGTGCATTGATGGGGAGCTCAGTCCTAAATTGTTACTACATTGTTTTAGCAATGGTATGCTTTTTAGGATTCCTCTCGTACAGGTTGATGCTTGTTCCCAAACCTAATTTCTACTATGGTCTCCATCGTTTCCAAATGATGCTGGACTGTGAATGAAGCCATTTGGAGGAATACTTTGGCTGCCATATTATCACTTTTTGGCTTATCATCGGCTGAGGTTTTTTTTTCCCCTTCTTGTTTCAGGCAATAGAATCGTTTGCTGTCTTAGTGCTCATTTCTTTTCTTTTTTTATATTTTGTTTCATTGTTGCAGAAAGACAGTTGTTTGGTTTGACATCTGGTTCTCATGTTCTATCATCAATAAATTCATACAACAAAAAGAAAACCTTACATCCAAAAACATCCCTCGGTACGTATAATCCCGGGTCATTACTGAAGTCACATTTATCGATTCAGAATGTATATAACCTCCCACGGCCTCTGCGCTAGCACAAGCTGAAGAAACAACAAAAGTTTCCACTGGGAAGCAACCTTGCCTGCCTTATTTTTCTAAAGTTGTGGCACTCCAGAACACCCTATAATTTTGGGATGTAAAAAGAGTTACGGGATTGCTAAGAAAGACTAAAAAAGGACAGATCCTAGGAACCTTGCACAAATAAGTACTCGAATATGAGGAATTTTATTAACATAAATAAGCATGATCATTGTCGTATACGTCCGGAACAATTGATCTAAGTATCATGTTTCGGACGCCATTAACTCAATGTTACAAGTTCCATCATTCTCAGCTGGATGAAAACCAAAGAAACGAGTATGAAAGCAAGGATTCACCAAATATTCACTAGAGCAGGTTTTTCATTAATTTCCTCCGGTCACTGAAACTAGGCTCTGCTTGTAGATAAAATTCGGCTCACCAGAAAGCTTAAGTTCCCTACATTTTTTGGTAACAATGTCGTACAAGAAGGGCGATCCATGGACCTCTGACGTGTTACAATCAGTTCGGATAAGAACCTCATTGTTTTTCCAGAAACCCAGGGGGCTACACAACCCAGGAAGGGGTCCCCAAGTGGATACACGAAACCAGCTGGAATCTGGATCATCATCATCAACCTTGTGGTTTTGCTTCATCAACCAGAGCACAAATGTTGTACACCCATCCTCATAGAAAGAACAGATAACTCCAAGTGAGTCCTTTAGCAATGCAATGCTGTGGAATTTTCTTCGGTCATCTGTATATGGGAACAAGTTGAACTTTTTTGGCAGAGGTGTCACTCTAAAAACCTCTTCACCCATGTCAAATGAAACAACTGCCATGTTACCTATTTGAAACAAAGACCAGTGAAAAACACCATCATTGGTGTACATGCTGTATGGTTTACTACAAAGTCCTACATCTTGGAGATTACCACCAATTTGTAGGAACCTCCAACAACCAGAACTCGACGTGTACACCTCAGCGCAATTAACCTCGTCATCCCCTACCTCGAAAGACACAAGTTTAACAACCTTGTAAGTCTTAGCTTTGCCATCAAAACCAAACCCTATGATGCAATCATCGACCAGCTTATATGGTGGGAAGTCGAAGGATGATTTGGGGAGCATATTCACTTCCCTTGTTGCAGGGTTCCATAGCACAATACTAGGTAGTGTGAAATGATGTTGCATTCTATGACGAGTAGTCCAGTATAAACAAAATATGCCATCACAAGGACCCAAGACAAGATTTGGTTTCATCTCCAAGCCAAAAGTTAGATCCACGGGTTGCTCACAAAACCAACTCTTGGGGAACACATGATAGCCATCATGTCCCACTATGAGACCATCACTATTATCATTCCAACTGACCAGACTATTACTAGAATTACTATTGATATGCATGGCAATGAAGCTAGGGTTTCTTGTGAGAGCGCACCATCTTTTGCAAACACACTTGAACCGCACAAGGGATTTCACGGGCAATCTCACGAGGATTTCAATAACCAGATCTTCAGGAAGACTCCAACTCCCCGTTGCCATTGCCAAAAATTGATCCCTGCAAAACAAAAGCACCGAGATGTTGATAAACACAGAAAAAGAGGCTGCTGCCTTTTGTTTGTAGCCTTGGAACTTTCAAATGTAGACTAAGATATTGCTGGTTGTCCATAGGTCATGTTCTACAGCTCCACTGTATTAATGGATTGGAGGGAACAACACTACATCCACTCGAGCTCAAACCACCCATAATCGCCAATTAAGAAAAATGCAGTCTCAATCAATGGAGATCTTCTTGTCAAAAATAAGAAATAAAAAATCAATGGAGATCTCAAATGCCATATTTGTGAAGGTGCCTGACCACATCTTGCAAAGAGGAACAAAGCTGAAGTGGTAGTCTCGAACCATGGGTCCACGTACGATTGTTCTTTCTAACTTTCTATGGCGGAGAGTATCTAAAAGTTGTACCCCTAATTAGAATATATGAACTCTGGAAATAACAGAGAATCATTTCAATATCCTCAAGTTCACCGGCGAACGGAGGGAAAGCGTGAAATCTCACCATAAACAATCTCATCTACCAAAGAGTGTTTTGATTACATGAGTCCCACACATTTTCAGTCACTGCGGGTGAGTTCACCCTAATCTCGTGAGGGTGAACAAAATCATTCTCGGGAATAACTGGGCGTGCATATATGAAACGAATACATGGATCAATGTTTTGAGTACCAATTTAGGAAAATAATGGACATGACTATTCCATGATACTTCAAAGACGGAAATTGAAGGGTTTTGACTTAGAAAATGGAATTTGATCGGGTAATACAGACGCGCGTAAAATGAACCCTTTCCTTGAACCGCTACTAATGAAGACCCGATTTCGAACCATGCGCGCACCTCGACTTGTTGCGGAGCCCTGAAGTTAATGACCGAACAAACGTCCATTGGCCCCGAAAAAACCCAAAACCCCTAAATCGAAGAGCAGGTATGTTTTCAGATCAAACAATGTGAAAGAGGTTAAAACGCAGATGCTTAAATAGACAAAACCCAAATCCTTCATCATCAATGTTTGAAGTCCTAATTTCTGGCCAATCAAATAGAAAAAGGTCATAATTTCTGGTAAAGAAAGAGGAGAGTACCGAGTGATTTATTTTTCTGAAGGAATGAGAATGAAGATTTTGGGCGCCTTGATCAGACTGAGAGAACAGTCGCCGGAAAACTCGCCGTCGCTTCACGAGACGTTTTTTTTGGGCTGGTTTTGGTGGCTAACGTGGTGTTACACTTTTTGGAAAAAATACTTATTTCAAACGAACGTAATTTCAAACTCAAATATAATAAAAATAAAAAATAATTTTTTTATTTTTTTGCACCGTTTATAAAATTTTAATGAGATTTATCAAATAAGATCTATATTGGTAGAAAAATTATTTGCGTAAATACATTCTTTTTGAGCTTAAAATTGCCTTCTTTTTTAAAAAATTGAAACACCCCCTCGTTAATAAGTTATTAGTAGGAGTATTATATTATTATTTCTTTTATTCATATTTTTTCACATTTATTTATTTTGCCTTAAATTTTCGTAAATTAATGAATCGTTTCAAGTTTCAACTTTAGAAATTGAAAAAGTAGGAAATTATTATCCAAACTCAAATTTTATGAATAAAGATAAAAGAATAAGCCAAAAGGGCAACAAATATGTTCTTTTGGCTTATTTTTTTTATTTTTATTCAACAAATTATGAGTTTCAATCATAATTTTTTACTTTTTTGATTTCTCACGAAGAGACTAATCAATGATCCACAAAATTTTAACGCAAAATTAACAAGTACAAAAAAATTTGAATAAAAATGAAACAATAAGACATTTGGCTTCTTTTTTACCAAAACCAGCCTTAAGTGCTTAGATGGTTTAAGGGGGAGGGAGACCCTAATATAGGGGAAATTAGGGTTTTTGGGGCACCGTCGCGTATAGCGGAGGGTTAAGAAAAATACATGTGCCCGACCATGATGTATGGTGAAAAAGGGACTTAAGAAGACAAAGTAAAAGGACCCATAATCATAATCTATGGTTTAAAAGGAGCCTAGGGATCGGCTGAAGAATCACTTGTAATATAGGTATCCGAGGTGAGCTTAAAAAGGGTTACTTTCCAATCTGGCAATCCCCGTTTAGAGACCAGACGGTCAAGTTAGGCCTTTTGAGCACTTTTTCGGTTATTTTAACGAGTGAAATTGTTCATTCTCTGAAAATTATTAAGAACTTGATCCTACTAAAAATTATGTTGATCAAAAGGTTTTTGGAATACAATTATCTTGAAAAAAAAGATTGCAAATTGCAATACTGAATTGAACACTATTTTTGAGATATTAGATAACATATTAAAGACCAAGGTTTAATATAATTTTTAGCTAGATTGGAGTTTTTAACGAGTTAAAAAAATAAACCCTCCCATCATCAAAATTGTTTTTCTTCTATTTTAACTAGTTCTCTCTCCTTACTTTTTGATTGTTTATAAGATTCTTGGTTAATGTGAGTTCAGTTGAACAATACGATCCCGTTCGTTTTGGAATTTTAGATTGGATTTGTAAGTAATGACTACTGAGTGTAAAGAGAAATAGAGTAATGATTGAAAATAAAAATGATGATTAGAGAGAGATAGACGCTGTGTTTGGTTGCCCTTTCTGAGAGTAACTCTCAACTCTCGGCACAGTTTTCAATAAATCTTTCTCTATATCTCTCTCCACTCATTATCCCTCAAACTCTCAAAAATAACTTTCTAAAAGCTCAACCAAACAAAGTGAGAGTAATGATTGGAGAAAAATAGGATAATAATTAGAATCTAAAATCCAAAACCCTTAAGTGAACGGGGCGTACACGTTGGTTTGGAAGTTAGCCCAGGGGTAGGGCTGCAGTTGAGCCGAGCTTTGTTGAGCTCGAACTCAGCTCATTTATTAAATGAACTAAAAATTTGCGCTTGAGCTCAAGTTCGAGCTTTAATGAGCCGAGTTTAGCCATTTACGAAATGAGTCTCCTTTAACAAGCTGAGCTTTTGTCGAACAATTCGAGCTCCATTCGGCTAGTTTATGAAACGTAAATGAGCCGAAAACTCGAGCTCAAGCTTACCGAATGTTAATGAGCTGAGCTCGCTCGTGAGCTACTCGGTTCATTTGCAGCCCTACCTTGGGGTGAAAACAAGGGGGTGGGGTGCCTGGAATTTTTAGGTCAATTTGGTAAAGTTATATGAGATTGACTCCCACAAATCGCATGAGTGGAAAAACAATTTGTTAAACTCTTATATGTGTATAGAAAATTCTCAAAATTCTAAAATATTGATATATTTTGGGTCGACGGCTACACATACACACACAATCCGTCTCTTTGTTAGACCTAACAAATATCAGTCTGTGGTTATGGAATTTGCTATTGATGTAGAAATGTATGTCGGTCGACCACTACGTACTACTAATTATGCGTCTTCCATTATTAGAGCCCGGATAACTTTCATCAATGTGTGTGTATATATCTAAACAAACCTCTATATCTTGGCCCAGGTGAACGATTTATGGGGTAGAGGGAGATCATCACTTAAGAGGGAGAGGAGGTTGAATGTGGGGAAAATAGTGGTGGCAAGGGCCGAGGAAAGTGGTGGTTGACGGTGGCTTAAAATTGCTTGAGTATTGAGAAATTAGGGGGTCATTTACAGCCTAAAGAGGAATGAAAAAGTTCTCTTTAGATGGAAAGATTTCATGAAAAAAGAAAAGAAAGGGTATTTGGTTTATAGTCAAATCACTCATTTGTAAGTATTTTGATGAGAAATAGAGAGAAAAGTATATTTTTGTTTTGATTAGCTCTCCCCCTTTCTTACTCAATCTCATTCCTTTTTTCACTTGATATTGCAAAAGATAGTGAGATTTGCTGCGAAAGGCTCCCCTTTCTCCCCTTTCTAATCTCAATTTTTTCACCATCCAAACGGGCCGTGAATGTGAGTTTAGAAAGAAGGAGGGTGGGCTTGGAATTTCCCACGAAACTTTCGACTTGTAAGGCCATCCACAGTGGTATAATAAAAAAAGGATAACCAAAAGTTGACACATCAGCTTTTGATTATTCACTTAAAAGGTTGCTAAGCTTAACAATATTGAGTTTCACAATGATCATTTCTAGTCCATAACCAAAATAAGGATCTACTACAATTTTACTCTCTCTCCCCCTCTGTTTCATGTCATTCACTTTCCTCCATTTACGTTTTTTTTTGTTTGGCAAAAATATATCGATTCACTATCTTAATTTTAGTCGATTTTTCCCCCTCCTATTATGAATTTTTTTGGGAAAAAAAATAGAAACGGGAAAGAATTGTGAAATACCTTAATCCGGCGATGATAGGTTGAATTGTAGACAATCGAGAGATATGAGCTTCACTTTTGGAGGGAAAAAAAAGAGAAATAGTTTGTGGGTGAAGTGAAAAAAATATAAAGTAAGTGAAGAAGAGAAGAAAAAAAATACCAATTGAAACACGCATGGAGTCCACAAATTTTGATTATTGAAAAAGGTTGCTAGTTTTGGTTATCCAAAACCCAAAATTTGATTATTTTTAAGGATGTTGCTAAGTTTGATTATACCATTGTAAGGCCATCCACAGTGGTATAATCAAAAAAGGATAACTAAAAGTTAACACATCAGCTTTTGATTATTCACTTAAGAGGGTTGCTAAGTTTAACAATGTTGAGCTTCACAATGGTTGCTTCTAGTCCATACTCCATAACCAAAAATAAGGGTCCACTACAATTTCACTCTCTCTCTCACCCTCTGTTTCATGTCATTCACTTCCCTCCATTTACGTTTTTTTTTATAGCAAAAATATGACGATTTCCTCTCTTAATTTTGGAAAAAAATCAGTGACTTTTTTTTCCCTCCTATTATAAATTTTTTTGGGGAAAAAATAGAATGGGAAAGAATAATGAAATATCTTAATCCAGCGATGATAAGTTGAATTTTAGATGATCAAGGATATGAACTTCACTTTTTGAAAGAAAAAAAGAGAAATAGTTTGTGGGTGAAGTGAAGAAGATATAGAGTAGGAGAAGAAGAGAAGAAAAAAATACCAATTGAAACACGCGTGGAATCCACAAATTTTGATTATTGAAAAAGGTTGCTAATTTTGGTTATCCAAAGCCCAAAATTTGATTATTTCTAAGAATGTTGCTAAGTTTGATTATACCACTATGAGCCATCTTTTACACCAACATTGTTAACTTTAAAAACTAACTTTTGATTATACCACTATGGATGGTCTAAGCCATCTTTTGCACTAACATTGTTAACTTTAAAAACAATTGGCTTATAATTATACTACTGTGTTTGGCCTAATGTGTTAAAGCCGAACTGATGCCTATAAAAGGGTTCAGTATTGATCGAGAGAGAGAGAGAGAGAGGCGACAGAAGAGATAGAGACGTATCCACTCTAGGTAATTGCAAATGGAGGATAATACGAGCAATGAAGACGATTATTACCTCTCCGATCGAGAATCCTTCGACGGGCTCGATAGCTTTGAGCCTGATCTCCATTGTGGCCCTTCTAAGCGTCCTTCCTGCAAGGTAGAATGCAGTTCATCCAAAACCTGAAGTTTATTTATTTTTATTTTTTCAACACATGCATGCCCCTTTTGTTTCGATCACAGACCCAGATGGTTGAAAAAGCTGTTGGTTTTGCAATAATGTTGGTCAAATCGTTTTTTCTGAAAGACGCACTTACTATTTTTATCTGTATGATAAGTTAGAGGTGTTTTGTTGTAGAAACAAGGGTTTTTCTGGTAGGTTAGGTTGGATTAGTTAGGGTTTGTTAATCTTGTTTTTGTGTGTGTGTGTGTGTGTGGATAATTTTGCTTCATTGAAAAACCACCATTACAGGATCAAAGGTGCATACCCCAGATTACAAACAGTCCAAAATTATGAATTTTGGGGATTCAATATTATTACTGTCTGAAGAGCATTTGGGTCATGGCTCACTCCCATAGGGTTTGGGTGGACAAGAGGTCATGGGTTCGAGTTATGCTGACAACACCTTCTCGAACTTGGTCCTTCTGCAAAGCCCAGTTGTGGTCCGCTAGTCCTTGGCGGGGCAGTTGTTGCTACGGCTCTTTGGTCCCTTCTGGGGCCTGCCGTGGGTTTGGCGTCTATGTTCACCCTCAATGGAGGGTTGCTATGTCCGGTCGCCCCCTACTCCACCCTTTTTGAGTAGCAATTTTTTTTTTTGAAGTTTTAGGGATTTTTGATTGGTTTTTTGGTACTTTGTGGCAGTGTTCTATAACAAGGAATTAATCGGCGGTTAATTGTCGATTAATCGCTGGCGGGCTCTATCCGATCAGGTCTGACTAACGATTAATCGCTGATTACTAATTAATATGCACCGATTAATCCGATTAATCGCTCGAAGGTGGCCGACCGCCTGACTAGCGCCTAGCGACTTTTAGAACATTGCTTTGTGGTTATGATTGTGAGAAAAAAACCCTTTCGAACAGGATTTTACATGAACCCTGGCAATGGTCCAGTGGTTGGGCAAGTAAATTTTGATGGCTTATTTGTACGGATAGTCCCCAAAGTATTATCAAAATGTCAATTTGGTCCCCAATATACAAATCACGTCAATTACATCCCCAATGTTTATAATGCATGTTTAAATGGTCCCCACACTAACTCCGTCCAAATTAACTGTTGAATGCAGGGGTATTTTTGTAATTAAGCTACAATTATCCCGTCTTCAACCTCAAACCCACTCTCTACCCTAACCAAATCGATTCCCAATTCAACCCAAACCCTCCGTACACGTCAAAGGTCCTCCACCACAACCACCATTTCATGCTCTTAAAATTCTATATTTCACCAATACATTTCAAACCCCTCAAAGTTCCCTTAAAATGTCATCGCCTCCACTTTCAACTCTTGTGAGAAGTGCAGGAGCTTGCTCGATCCGCTCGCCGGAGTGTCAATTCTGCCGGCAACAGAGACGGCGGCATCGCGATCTAGGCCGTAATATCGATGAACGTGGCCGGCTCGACGCTCCGAAGGACAACGGTGTTATCATATTGAAGATCCAGCGTGACTTTGGCAAACTCCTTATCTGCATTAGAAGCCCATTCAGAATTGGCAGTCATCGCAGGTGAAGATCTGCCGATGACTGCCTTTCTGTTTTATCGGTGTCGGACGCCCACCGGCGCTGGTGGTTTGGAAGTGCTACAACTTCCAATTTAATGGTTAATTTTAATTGCAGTAACATGTAGTAGTAGTGGTAGTCGTGTTGGTTTAACTAATGTGTGATGCGTTTTTTTGTTCTGTCTAGCAAACTAATGTGCGAGTAGTGATGTACAGAGGCAGCTATGGCGCATTGATGTTTTTGGGTTTTGGCACTGCGATTTTGGTGTTGGTTTGGTGAGGGGTTGCGATTGAGGTTGCTATGGTATTTCAGGGGTGCAGTGGTGCGTTTGAGAGCTGCGATAGAGGGTTTTTGGACTGAACAGGGCAACGACGAAGCCGGTTCAGGGTATTGCGATTGAAGAGTTTTTGTGGGTTGAACATGATGACGACGGAGGTGGTTTAGGGGTCTTGTTGATATGTTTTTTTTTGGTTGACATCTCTCTCTGCATTTCTTTTTCTAGGAAGTGGAAAGTGGGCGATTTGAGGGTTTTCATGGTTGGGTATTTGATAGGATCAGGGTGGAGGGTTTGAGGTATTTTTTTTGGAAAGTCAGGGTTTGAGGTTGAAGAAGGGATAATTGTAGCTAAGTTACAAAAATAACCCTGCATTTAACAGTTAATTTGGACAGAGTTAGTGCTGGGGACCATTTAAACTTGCATTATAAACATTGGGGATGCAATTGACGCGATTTGTATATTAGGGACCAAATTGACATTTCCGATAATACTTTGAGGACCATTCGTACAAATAAGTCGAATTTGGACACATTAAGTCGAGGGTCAACACTGACAACCCCTTTCCTTCCTGTCAACCCAGACAGGAAAAAAAGGAACTGGTTTTGACCCCTTTGGTTTTGCTAATTAGATAAGTATATGTTTGCATAACTGAAAGTGGTTACAAAACATGAAGTCGGAGCAGCTAGTGTCTCTAGACAAGAGGCCTCTATTAGCACTAGAACGTGTAGCCCAGTCACAGTTTTTTTGGTACAAACTTGAATTCATGATATTGATTCTGATGGTTGAAAATGCTGTTGATTTTACTAGCTTGTTGTTTAAGTTTTTCTATCTCTAACTAGTTTTTTCCCCACTGATGAGTTGGAGCCGTTTCATTGTGGAAATATGGTTTTTGTTGAATTAGTTAGTTTTGTTTCTTGTTTCTGTCAGAAGATTTGTTTTGATAGATTTAGAGATTCTGTGATTGGCGTAGTGGTAATTTTTTGGTTATGGTTATGAAAGAAATGTTTGATTTAGGGAAGCATTGAAACATATTTTTTCCCTCTTAATCAAGAGAGAAATAAAGTACTTTAGATAACCAAAGGTTCAGCTAGATTGGTAAAAAGTTGTAAAAGCTGTTGGTTTTGCAAGCCTGTTGTTTAGTTCTTTCTCTCTCTACTATATTTGTCCCTCTGATGAGTTTGGCATGTTTTGTGGTAGGACACTAGACCATGAGTTTCTCTCTTGTTCTGTGTCAGGTTGGATAGCGTTTGTCCGCTTGCTGCTCTCTGAAGAATTTTTTGTTGTTATTATTATTATTATTATTATTAATTTTTTTTTTGTTGGTATATGGGGTGAGTGATTGGGGGTAGTGGTATTTTTCGGTTAAGGTTGTAAATGAATGGTTTCGGTGTTGGACAGCCTCCAAAACAGAAATTGATCCCATCATTGTTCTTTTTGTCAAGAGTAAAATAAGTTTCGCATATGACCTATGTTGCAGTTTGACTTTGATTAGCGAGAGTGGTAGAAAATGATGAAAAGGAAAGTCGTTCACTTTTAACGTCTTTGATTAGCTAGAGAATGACAGTTCTTGTTTTTCATACCGCTATATTTCTAAATCTTTTTACGGCGGATTTTGCAGGTAATAACGAAAGAGTCTCTTTTGGCTGCACAGGTAAAAGGGAAATAAACTCTTGTCTGATTTTTAATTTGCTACAGTGAAATCAATATCTATGGATTGCTTAGGCTTTTGGTTATTGGGCCTTCTTGTAGAGGGAAGATTTGCGTAGAGTGATGGACCTGCTATCTCTAAGGGAACACCGCGCACGGACTTTACTTATCTATTACTGCTGGAATGCCGAGAAGTTGTTTGCGGTGTTTGTGGAAAAGGGGAAAGATTTCTTGTTTGCTGAAGCAGGTCTGTCTGTGGTTGAAAATCATGATCTTGATTCACAGCCTCCTCCTACTGTACTGTGCAATATCTGCATGGAGGATGTACCTGGTATTGAGGTGACAAAAATGGACTGTGGCCACAGCTTTTGCAACGAGTGTAAGTCTTCATCTGTGGTCTGCTCGTTGCTTCATCTCTTGCACGTTATTAATATTTAATGAAGTTTCAAAAACCTCACACGACACACTACAGCAGTACAACTTGATATGTCATTTGATTCATTTCTGTTAACATAGCTTTGATTTCAATATCTAAAACATTGTTTAATGGAGGTAGTTATTATTATGTGGTTATGGAGTTGGTTATTATGCCTGTACTCCTGCGACTCTCCTACGTACCCCCCTTTTTCTCTTGGTTTAATGGAGTTGGTGTGAAAGCATCCAACTCAAAATCAATAGGGAATAAGTGGAGAGGCCGCTCAGGCTCATATACTAGTTTTGGAGGAGATAATTAACTGATGTGGGACAAGCTTTAACACTCCCCTACAAGTGCGACCCGTGACTCACACGTGGTGAGGTAAACAAACGATTCATTCAACAATCAACACATACAACAATGATCAACCATCGATGACAAACAAAGGGGAACCAGCCATCAACGACATAGAGTCTTGTCCAAAAGCCTTTGAAGGCCTGGCTCTTATACAATGTAGCATCCAGTCAAAACCAATTGGCAACGAGGGGAGAGCTAGACCAGGTTATACTAGTTTCGGAGGAGATAATTAACCGATGTGGGACAAGCTCTAACAGTTATTATGCCTATACTCCTGTCTCTTGACTCTCCTACGTACCCCTTTTTTACTATTCATGGTTTAAACATTTTGTTTGGTTATGTATTTTCGTGTTGTTTCATGATAGGGAATCTTGGAAACATGATTCATTATCATTCTGGACATATCAATATATTTGGGGTTTACACTTGTATGTTATTTTTCTTGCTTTTAGGTTGGACTAGCCATTTTGTTGTGAAGATAAATGAGGGTCAGAGTAAGCGTATTCAGTGCATGGCACACAAATGCAATGCTATTTGTAATGAAGCTATTGTCAGAAATCTTGTCAGCAAAATGCATCCTCATTTAGCTGAAAAGTTCGATCGTTTTCTTCTCGAGTCCTATATTGAGGATAATAAAATGGTTAAGTGGTGCCCAAGTACTCCTCATTGTGGGAATGCAATACGTGTTGAAGAGGATGAATTTTGTGAGGTTCAATGTTCATGTGGTTTGCAGTTCTGTTTCAGCTGTTTAGCTGTAGCACACTCACCATGTTCATGTTCAATGTGGGAGCTATGGACCAAGAAGTGTCGTGATGAATCAGCAACAGTAAAATGGATTACAGTTCATACAAAGCCTTGTCCAAAGTGTCACAAAGCTGTGGAGAAGAATGGTGGCTGCAACCTTGTGCGGTGCATATGTGGGCAAAGATTTTGGTGAGACATGTTTCTTGTCACTTTTGTTTTATTGCGCAAGTTGGTTCTGTGACTTCTGTCTTTGTAAATCATCTGCTTAGAACCTTGTGTTATTTCCGCAGATTATTTCTTTATTGCGTTGGATTTCTGCATTGTTATGTTAGGTTATCTCTATTTTACTGCAGATATTTTTACATGCGAGGGATTTCTTTCCTTCTTTCTGTTTATTATTTTTGCCCTTCATGTGTGTTTCTGCAGAGGGCTGGGAGGTGAGGCAATTTGAACCTATATTGTAAATGTATTCTTATATATTCTCTCAAATGTGGACCTGAAAGATTCAAAGAGGTTCACATACTCCTCACACATCAGAAACTTGAAATTTTCCTTCAGTGAGAAGTTCCAGACATATCTGTGTGAGAGTCTGAGAGACAAATGTTTTGTGCTTATTCATGAGCCCTGATATGGGAACCTAAATTGGTCCTCCCTAATTTGCATTTGTATGTGGAATGCAGTGTGTGAGTGTGGCACTGCTTATAACATTTCTACGGCACAAAGGCATGGAGTTGCTGGCCTTTACTCCATGAAAATGACGTGTTAACATGTGTCCTATTAGATGTGAATATATAAGGAAGGCAATAAAGATGTACAAACAAGAAGGTCAAGGTTTGTGGACCAAATCAGCGGTGGTCATATAGTGCTATTGTAATATGTAGTCGTAGACTTATCTTCTTGTCTTAAGAAGTGGAACTGCCCTTAGGTTTAGTTTCTGAACTGTATTTCGATTGTCACTAACCTATGTTTGTTTATGGAGTAATCTATGGTACAGGTAGTGTGTACAATACAAATGATAAGAAGTGTTTTACCACGTATTGTTTTGGTGTAATTATGCATGGGGGTGTACCGTATAAAAGTGGACTTTTGTACATTTATGGTTATATACGAACTTTATGGTTGATGTAACAGTGTGTTGCACATTTTTATGGTTTGATTTGTTACGCATTTTTTGGTTCGTTTGTTACTTCATTTTATGTTAGTAGACTAATAGTTATGTATTGTTCTTGCTAGTTATGAATCATTTTTGTTGTACACAGTATGTACATATATGCTATGAATCATTTTGGGTAGTAACAAAAATATTTGTTGTACATTAGGATTATTTTGGTTAGTTTTGGAAATATTGGTTAAAGTGTGTACCACAGGCTTCTTTTTATGTGTTGCGCGGACAAGGATCTACATACACAGGCAGTTGTGGTTGCCTCTTTTGTGCTCCTGGTTGATGTTATTCGTACTCCAGATGAGACATTAAGGACATGATCAGGATATTCGCAAAAGTACCCAGATTACTTGAATTACATTTCTGTTGTGATCAGGAAGAAACAGTCTTGGCAATTGGATAAGGGCACAAGAGTGTGTGCCCTATTTTGTATACTTGGACATTCACCTAGCAAGCATATTTTGTTGTTCGAATTTTTACCAGGAACTATTCATGGAACTCCTACATTATGAAATGCCTTCAGGCACCTTGTAAATAACAGTTATCCGAGAAATTAATGGAAATATACTACGGATTAAATGTATTTTGGCGTTTTTCTGTGTCGTTGGAATGGAAATTAGATGAATCCAACAGTTAGACACACAGCTCTTACCCGAATCCATGCAAGATAGCTCATTAATTCTTGGACTGAATTCATGAAGAGTTGATACATATCTCAGATACCCACGTATTGGAACTCTAATGCCCATTGATTAAGATTCCCAACAGTATTCCTTTTTGTTAAAGAGAAGTAGAGATCCTTTCCATGCATATCGAGGAGCTCTTTGGTTTTTGGTACTTGGGCACAATATGGGATGAAATAGGAAAGATTTGTGAAAGTTGTATTATTTGGTCATATATCAAATATCATAATTTAGGGGATATAAATTCTATCTGTTTGGTTGCGAAGTCTTTCCTGGTCTACATGGTTTGTTATCCCTTTTAATTTCAGTATGTGGCTTTCCTCGTCATGATTTTTTGTCCAATATTTTATGTAGTTGGCTTTGCGGTGGGGCCACTGGCCGCGATCATACTTATACGCATATCACCGGTCACAGTTGCGGTCGCTATGAAGGAGACGAGAAGAAGACCGAGCTTGAAAAGTGTTACCTCTATCGTTACATGCATTATCATAGTCGATACAAAGCTCACATAGATTCCTTTAAACGCGAATGTAAGCTAAAGGGTACCCTAAAAAAGAAGGTGGTTAACTTGGGAAAGATGGATTTGCAAATTAGAGATTTCCGTTGGGTTAAAAATGGTCTTTACAGGCTATCTATTTCAAGAAGGGTGCTTACTTATTCGTATGCATTCGCGTATATTATGTTTGGTGATGAGTTGTTCAAGGATGAGATGACAAAGGAAGAGAGGGAAATAAAGCAACGTTTATTCGAGGACCAGCAGCAGCAACTTGAGGCAAATGTTGAGAAGCTATCCAATTTTTTAGAAGTACCATTTGATCAGTTTACTGAGGATAAGGTTATGGAGATAAGGATGCAAGTCATTAATCTCTCGGTGATCACTGATAACCGTTGCAAGAAAATGTGAGTATGGCTTTTGCCAAGCCTCGAACGTTTATTAAGACTCTTGATATTCATGATTTTTCTAACTTCTGTAGGTATGAATGCATTGAGAATGATCTATTGGGTTCGCTCCAATTTGGTATTCACAACATAGCTCCATACCATTCAAAAGGGATTGAAAAGGCTACCGAACTTTCTGTTTGCTGGAACCCTAATGTCACTAACACAAACAAACACCAATCTTCAGATTATCACGCAAAAGGTACATTCTTTATGTCTTTTGCCTTTTTTAACAAGTATGCGTGTCTTTTGAACTTATTTTCTGCCCCGTGGATAGTTCTGGAATTTTGGGAAGTCTATCCAATATACTATATGCCTCGGAGATTCTTATTTGTAGTTCATTGTAATTATCTTGGGCACTGCTATGTTGTTTCCAATGCTGATAAATATTTTATTCCGTAAAGAACTATTTTGTGGTTTGCTCGAGGTAACCACATCAACCAATTTTCATCATCTATGAGGGTGTTACTTTACACTCTATTTGGAACTTGTGAAAAGGAACAAACGAGAAGAAAATAATTAAGGAGGAGAATTTTTACTGTGCTCAATTGGTTATTTTGCTATTGTATCTTCTCTTGTTTCTCGAACCAACAATGAAAGGGAGTTTTTTAATCTCCCCATCTCTTCCCTTCCTTTCTAAAGTACCAACCAAGCCCTTAATTTTCCGCATGGAGTTGATGTGATATTTATTGTCTCTCGTGGCATCGATCATCTTTATAACACCTTCATTTTGTTTGTGGGCATTTCGTTGATTGACTAACTGGTCATCTTAAATGTTTCTTTTGATTTAGCATATTTCAGCTACACCATATGTTGAAAACATCATCCTATTGTATATGAAATGTTTCTCTGTACTGATGAAGTGGTTTCAGACGTCCTTGACTGATTAACCCGCAAGAATAATGAAGGACACCTGGTGTGGTGTTAGCCAGTACCCTTCCGATGCTTAAGTCATTCCATGTTGTAGGTAGATGGTGTAGAAAGTACTCAAGCAATTACTTAGCAAGAGTAGCTTGGAGTTCTGTTTATATAGGCTTTAGGAAATAAAATTCATGTAGGATTAGGTCTCTTAGATTTTGAGATGTTAGTAAGGCTGGCACCCTCTTCGCCCAATAGCTTTAGCCGTCCCACTCACTTTAGGAGTTGTAGTCCTATAATATTGGGATTTTTCTTGATACCCCGTGGGGCTCTAAGGCGGTTAAGCATGAGTCCTTCCGCATATATGAGGCTTTTGAGTTGGTGGGTTGGCTGCCTAGTTGTAAACAAGTTGCCCTGTCCTTGGCCAGGCGATGTCCGAGTAGAGTAGGTCTCGGCAATTGTTGGTTTCGTATCTATCAATTACTCCCTTGTTTTCGTACGAAACAGGAGAGGCCGGGGAAACAAAATTTTGAATCTGGACTTCCAGATATTCGTTTCTCGCATCATGCGTTTAGTGTGAATGACACGAGTCCTGTCGTGGGGTGTGTGGCTCTTACCTTGTCTAATCGCTTTGGAGTTGAACGGAGTTGAACGGCCGAGATTCGGCCTCAATGGACTAAACACTTCGTCTCCCTCATTTTCACTTTACCTTTTCCTTTTGCTCTGCAACTTTCGGTGGCTCGGTGCTTATGCATCTTTCTCCGGTTAAGTCCCACACTCTCTTTTCACTTTTCTTGGTCCTACTACTCTCGACAGAATTGCCGGTAGGAGTGACTCATGGTCAATCATCCGAGAGCACGCCGCCTGGATTACCTCCTTTGATTGTAGAGGAATCTAATTATTCAAATTTTAGTTCCAGGAATCGGTAGGGTGGCAAATCGTCCTCATAACCTCGCTTCCGGGCTCACTAAATTTGACTTGTCGAGGAACTTTGCTCCCATTGAGAAAGAAGCCTGCTCTCAAGTAGGATAAAACCTTTAGGCATATAAAATTCAAAAGAAACAAGAGTAAAAGATATAGGAATAGGAAAAATTTTACTCAAATTTGCTCAAGTTATTAGTAAAACATGCTAATATTTACTTATATTCGCTAAAATAATCTTTGCAGTTGACATGAATTATGATTTAGAATATTCTTTTACTTTATGTTTATTTGTACAAACTTATTTCTAATGCTGCCTAGACGCTTCCAAACGAGGAGCTTCTATGATCTTTTGCTCTCTCGCCTCCTCTCCCATTCCCACTCCTGCCCTTGCTTTCTGCTACTAAAATTCAAATGGCGAAGAGTATATGGTATTGCCTCGTTCAACTCTAAGTCCCTTGTTTCTCGTCCTTCTCCTTCTCCCCGTCCAACTAGGCTTTTAGTGTCTTGAACGACATTTAATGCCAAGAACATCCCTTCAGTCATTATTGGCCCTGATTTGAAGGCTCTTCAAGCAAATATTAGATTCCAAACACGGTAATTTTTCGTGTGCTTCCATGGCTGATGAGTTATGATGCACAAACACGGATACAGACACAGGGATTCTAAAAAAATGGGGATGTGGTGATGCAATCAAAATATCGAAGGGAGAATCAATGATTCATGGCTGATGAGCTATGATGCACAGACACGGATACGGACACGGACATAGGGATTCAAAAAAAATGGGGATGTGGTGATGCAATCAAAATATCGAAGGGGGAATCAAAAATTCAAAGAAATGAGCAAAATCCCATTCAAGGGGATAAACCCCAAATAGTAAAGAGAGAAACTATATCTCAATCAATATATTCAATATTTTCTTAATAATAAAAAGCTCCCCCAAAATGAAGGACAACTTACCTATTTATAGACTCAAGACTCTACTAACCCTAAAGACACTAAAATGACACAAGTACCGTTAATTCTACTGCATCATACACCCCCTCTAAAGAAATCAACTTGTCCTTATGTTGGACACAAGACAGCTTATGAAGAAAACATAGAATTGTGGAACTATTTATTATGCAGCTCCTTAGTAGGCATGTGGCTGCATTTCCGTGATCCACGTCACCCTCATGCAATAACCCATCTTCAATATGAGCTCCCGTTTGTGTGCATCCGCCACATTCATACTTTTGTGCAATGAAATCACAAATTTACCATGCCTCATGTGAATGAGGATATCTTTGTAGTACCTCACAATACACACCCCCAAGTCGTGCCATGAACTATCCACCTTAGGATGTTGGAAAACATTCACACTATGCTCCAAACTAGCTTGATTGAAGACCATTGCCAAGGGATCTCCAAGGTGTCCCAAGTAGTCTTTACCCTCTTTTGGCAATTTTGAAGCTTGTTCGGGCTCTACCACAACACAAACTTGAACATTTTGCAATCGGGGGAACTCGAGAGGCAAAACACTTGAAAGCAATCCTCGACCTGTTGTTCAACCAACTCTTCATCAAATACTGGAGCTTCCAAATCATTCTCATGCTCTTCAAGT
Organism: Rhododendron mucronatum var. ripense; assembly: GCA_019656295.1. NCBI lineage: Eukaryota > Viridiplantae > Streptophyta > Magnoliopsida > Ericales > Ericaceae > Rhododendron > Rhododendron mucronatum. Next base: position 2,465,884 of record BPLT01000041.1, read on the forward strand.
TGAGTGTCTCGTACCAAAGACAACTTGAAAGTCAAGTCTTGAGAGCAATCTTCAATCTTAAGGCTTCCCCCTTCCCCATAACCTTCCGCCAACAGTTCCTCACCACCCTATCTAGGCCTAAGGAAACTTTCCTTGAGCACATAAGTAAGCATTCTCTCTTCATGATCAACATCAAACTCTCCAAACTTGTCATAAATAGGAACATCTTCATGTGAGAGCTCATCAAAAGTAAAAACATCATTAAAACCAATGTCCTCCTTTGAACACTTGTCTAACACGGTACCTCCTTCAAAATCACCTCCAAAGTTTTCATTTGGAGATTTAACAAAGATGGGCAAATCTTCAAACTAATCTTCAATCTCAAAGACAAAATCCTCTTCTAGAACATTTTCAAGTTCTTCACTAGAATATTCATCAAAGATGGAAAAATCCTTGAAATAACCAAGTTCTGTCACCCCAAAGGATTTCTCATCGACATTGGGAAAGGAAGGGAAAGGTAAGTAAGAGCCGTTCCTTGAATCTTTTCATCTTTTTCCATTCTCTAATCTTTCCCTTGCCTCTTCTTTTTCGGCTAACTTGTAATTGTTCCCACCAATCAAAGGCTCTTCCTAGAAGGTGTTTAGAAACTAACTTTACCTTCATTTCATCCGAGATAACATGGCATTCAAATACTCTCTCAAGAGTATTCAACCAATCAACAAACTCCTTGGGAGTGAAGCTTCCATCAAACTTACGGAGTTCGTAGTCAATGTTGTTTGAACATGCTCTACGCCAATGCGGAGCACCAACACAATGGTTATACTTAAGAGAATCCATACCTTTGTTGGAAGTTGCAAACATTGCACATTTTCAACCAAGGTAGCTACTTCTTTACTCAACTTCCTCTTGTGATTTGAATTGCCAAAAGTATCAATTTCATCACCAAAATTTTCCATAATATCTCTGCCTGTATCCTGTTCTACTTCCACTACCTCTTTGAGCCATTACACTTGCAAACTCAACTCCAAAACAATCAAATCGACCCCAAATAATGAACACCCAGTCAACTCAATGATTTTATACCTAAACTCAGTGAACTCAGAGTACAAAAATCGATCAAACCCAGTTAACTCAGTACCCAAATAGCTCAGCAAACAATCATCAAACACAGAACCACACCTAATATTCAATGGATTCAACACAACTCAGTGAAAATTCGAGCAAAACGCAGAAGTTGACTTCGGAACAACAATATTTACTTGATCTGTTTGATTTTGCAGCAGTACACTCAAGTTCTAGTCGATTTCGAACTGTTTTTTGTAGCACATCAAGAGTTTTGGGCTCGAAATGGCTCGAATAAGAGCAAACACAGTCGAAACCTTCAGATTTGGTTCGAACATGTTCGGTTTTGGACTCGAAATGGCTCGAATTAGAGCAAACAACCTTCAAAATGGCTCCAAGTAGCTCAAATTAGGGTTTTGAAGTCTAGATCTAGGGTTTTAAGAGTCGATTACGGCTCGAGTGCGAAAATGGTTGGGTTGAGCTAAAAAACTTAAAACAAGTGCAGATTTAGGTCGAAAAGAGTTTTGGGGGCGTGAACAATGCCTAAATGGCTGGGTCAAGTGCGAAATGGTTCGAAATAGGGTCCGAATTGTCTGCACAATGAAAATCAGCTTCGAGATGGTTGATTTTGTGATTTTAGAGGTCAAAATTGAAATGTAAGTTCTGGGGTTGGGTGGATCTGCTTTTAGAATGGTCGCAGGAAGTGGCATTGTGTAATCAAATCTATGGGGGCACTTCGGGCTCAACAATCCCTCCCTCACGATGACGCTCCCACGGCTTGAACCCATGACTTGGCTCTGATACCACTTGTTGGATCGCTTTTCTACCATCTCTCCTAAAACCAATTGGTGTTAGCTAATGCTTCAATTAAGTCTTTTGTGCCATTTGACATCACACCCGCAAGTCTGTTTTAGGGCAGTCGCAGGGAGTGGCATTGTCTAACCAAATTCACAGGGGCACTCCGGGCCCAACAATATTCAATATTCTTAATAATCAAAAAGCTCCCCCAAAATGAAAGACAACTTACCTATTTATAGACTCAAGACTCTTCTAACCCTAAAGACACTAAAATGACTAAGTACCCTTAATTCTATTGCATCATACAGACATGGCGGGGGACAAGCCACTTGTATATTTATTAATTTATTTATCTTACATAGATATGTTTTCAATTTTTTTTACATATACATACATAGACTTGTACATGAGTGTACTACACAGTCTCACACACACATACAGAGAGAAGGAGAGAGCTGTTGTCGTGTCTATGGCTACTATCGTTGTCTATGCGAGAGGAGATTGGAGCTGTGAAGTGTCGATGTCTTTTAGGATGTAGATTAGGGTTTTAGACGTTGGATATATGTTTATGTACATGTTTAATTACATTTTAACCCAAAATTTTAAGTAATAACATATTTACACCTATTTTTTAAAAAGAAAATTACAGTTGCACCCTTGCCGTGTCCCACTTGTGTCACCTCGTGTCCCCAGCCGTATCCCACTGCTATAATTAAATTAAATTCCAAAAATTAAATTAAATTAAACAATCGAACATGCCGACAGACTAAATGGTGGGGCCTAAGAGGGGAGAAACGAGAGGTATTCAAGGAAAATGTCTCAAGAAGTACGGTGTGGAGTGGAAGGCGATAGTGACAATACATGGAATACCATAGCTGACGGTATTAGAAGAATATCGAAAGTTCTTGGAGAGTTGAAGGAAAAATGTCCAATTTCTAGGGTTATAAGCAAGCTAGCAAGGAAGTTAAGAAAGCCTATGAGAATTTCTACGCTAGACTCGATAGTAAAGATGGAGAAAAGATTATTTATAAACTTGCCAAGTTGCGAGAAAGGAGAGCTAGAGACGTTTCTCAAGTTAAGTGTATAAAAAGTATTGATTCGGTGAATGTGAAAGACGAGGCGATCAGGGATAGATGTAAGTCATAGTTCGAGAAGTTGTTAAATGAGAAACATGAAGGAGGCTTTGGTGGGGAGGAAGAGTATGTACCTGGCGAGAATATATACTATGAATTTTATCGGAGAATACAAAAGTTTGAAGTGGTTAAAGCTTTGAAAATGATGAAATCGGGTAAGGCCTTAGGACCAGATGGGATCCTATTGAAGTGTGGAAAAGTCTAGGTGACTTGAGGTGACTTGGTTGACGAAGTTGTTTAACAAAGATTATTATGACTAGGAAGATGCCCGATGAATGGAGAAGTAGCACTCTAGTACCTATCTATAAGAATAAAGGGGATATTCAAAACGGCAACAATTATAGAGGTATTAAATTACCGAGTCATACGATGAAGTTGTGTGAAAGAGTTATTGAGCATCGCTTGAGGATGGTGATTACGGTGTCAGAGAAACAGTTTGGGTTTGGAAGATCAACCAAGAAGCTATCTACCTCTTAAGGAGAATGGTAGAAAAACACAGAGCAAAGAAGAAGGATCTCCATATGGTTTTCATAGATTTAGAAAAGGCTTATGATATTAATACGAAACTAAAAATTTGGAGGGAAGCATTAGAGTTAGGGTTTTCGGATAAGTAGGAGTAAAATTGAGTATATGGTGTGCAAGTTTAGTGGTACTAGCAGTGCGCACGAAGAAAGAGTGATGATCCAAGACCAGGAGGAGATACATGAGAGCGATCATTTTAGGTACGTAGGCTCAATTATTAGTAGAGATGGAGAGATTGCCGATGATGTGACCCATAGGATTCAAGAGTGGTGGCTCAAGTGGAGGAGCACTACTGGTGTACTGTGTGACAAGAGGGCACCCATAAAATTGAAGAGAAAATTCAATGGAACTGCCATCAGACCAGCGATGCTTTACGGGACAAGATATTGGCCTATTAAGAAACATGTGAAGAAGATGAGTGTAGCGGAAATGAGTATGTTGAGGTGGATGTGTGGTAAAACTAGACAAGACAGGATTAGAAATGAAATGGTTCGTGAGATGGTAGGTATAGCACCCATAGAAGAGAAGTTGAAGGAAAATAGGCTAAAGTGGTTTGAGCATGTCTACTGTAGACCAGGAGATACAGTTATTAAGAGAGCGGATAGGATAGTTTTGGGTAGCAATGCTACGCGGAGGGGTAGACCTAAATTGACATTAGATACTGTGGTGCGCAACGATATGAGCATAGTAGGTTTGTGTGAACAAATGACTCTTGACAGAGCTCAATGGAAGAAAATGATTCATGGAGCTGACTCCAAGTGATTGGGATAATGCTCGGTTTGGTATTGAACATGCCACGTGGCATGTCGGTCCCACGCGTGTCCTGATACGTTGATACGACAACCATGCATGCACCCATAGGCCTGGGGAGTTATGTCTATACCTTAGTCACATAGTGCTTGTCCGCTATATGAGCGCACGGAAGCAGGAACGCAAGCGCAAAACGTTTTTTGGAAACATCCTACTAAAAGCCACGAGAATGAGGATTTAGAGGGCAAGCGATGGGTTCTAGTGGATAATTATGTGACTGAAGTCTATACAAAGCAGCTTTTGAGGGCAGCTTGCGACCACCCTTTCCCTGACCAGTTAGGGGGATATTAGGTCACCGGAATGTGGCTCCTAGTCAGCTAACCCTAAATTCTTGGTGCCTACTAGTTTGTTGTATGGTGTTATGGGCCATTCCTAGTGATGAAGGGTGTCCTCTGACTAAGTAAGCCTTCCTCAATCATCGCGAAGCGAATGAGATGTCTTCAAATAGGTGGTTTTCCTTCTTACCGGACAAGTAGGCCGAGCTGGTAGAAGGCATTCCTTCGTCGGTTAAAAGGTTCAAAGATTAATTCTTTTTCATTATTTGGGAAGGCTTGGAGATTCCAAGTTAGGGAGAGGCCAACACTACTTCCCGGATCTTTTTTAACGAGGGAGCTCAGCAGTGGTTTAGAAATTGAAATTAATCGGCGACTAATCGCTGGCTAGATCCGACTAATTGTTATGAGCCGATTAATCGCCGATTACTAGGCCTCGAAGGAAGCCAATTGCCCAAATAGTGCCTAACGACTTTTATAACATTGGAGCCCAGCCCCCAGTGTGATCGTTTTAGCCTTCTTTTCCTTTAGCTTTGCAATTGAAGGATGTCAATAAGCTGTTGGTCCATCATTTTGACTGCATAGTCACTGTTGAGACTTTGGCCAAGTATCTACTGGACTCCGAACATAGAGGTGAGGGCCCCGCGCAAAGAGGTAACTTGTTTATCTCCGCAGACGTGTTAAACGGTGTTGGGTAGAGCTCAACCCATAAAGCTAGTTATTGAGGTGATAGTGCCCTCACGCTTATATGCTAAATATTACTTTGGGACTCAGGCGATGTGGGACTTTGCTTCATATCCTCCCTCATGCGCAGTATGCTCACTTGGTAGCACCTGTCGCATGCAGGCCAGAGATATGCACCCTACCCATTTCTGGTATCTACCTTTGATACCATGGTTTGCATGAAGCGAAGTCTCACATTGCCTGGGTATCAAAGTATGACATGAAGTACATAAGAGTGAGGGCACCCTCACTTTAACAACTAGCTTTTGGGTTGAGTTCTACCCAATACCGTGTAATGGTATTAGAGGTCAGGTTGCAAGAGGTCGTGGGTTGAAGCTCCTCTATTTGCATTTGTTCCTCTTTTGCCTTCTACTTCCCTCCTTCATAAATTTACGTGAGGGAGAGTGTTTGATAGCATGATATACATTGTTTGACCCATTTCCTAACAATTTAAGCTTTTGGGATGATTGACAACTTAATGTGACATTTTTTTGGTATCTCATAGAAGAATCTAACAAGGAAGAAAGCATGAAAGTGAGCAAGGAAGTTCTTGCCAAGTTAAGGACCGATCGAGGAGCTGTTGTTGAGGGAGAGCCTAGCAGGAAAAGACAGACGGTGACGAGGGAAGCGAACACATCGACCTTAGTTGATTCTCCGATGTTTGGCGCCCAAGGAGTGGTCATTTCTGAGCTTCCTCAGTGATAAGCCCTCAATAGTGTAAATAAATGGGCTAATGGATCCCAATTTTGTCACTCTCATGTGTGTAACTTGCTTTATTTAGATGATATTGCACGGAGGTTGTGTTTTTGTGAGTTTTAGGTAAAAAAAGGTGGAAATAAGGCATTTTGAACGCCAAGGAGAACAACCTGGAAGCATCCAAAGAGCCAAGGCCACGTGGCATCCCGCCACCGAGTCTCAAGGAGCATATAAAGAAGTGTCGAGGAGTGCTCGGGACGTTAAAGGGGCCGTTGGAAGGAAGAAAACAATTCGGAAGTTTTCTGCCAGCAATGTACCGGTACATAGGATTTGTGGGACCTATACACCTCGGACAGATTTGGTCCAAATCTGCTATGAAACAAGACATGTACCGGTACCTGGATTTCGCAGTACCAATACAACCTGGAAAAAATCTGCTTTTTTTGCTCGACTTTTGTAACTTTCTAGGGGCATTTAGGACTTTTGTAGCATGTTTTTAAGGGGATATAAATACCCCCAGACCTGATTCCACTAGGTTATCTTCCATTTTAGCACTTCTCCCTCTACCTCCCTCTCCTCCTCTCTTCTCTAGCTCTCCTTCTCTCTTCAAAAGAGTAAGGGTTTCTATGGTTTGGAGGCTTGTGTTATTCATTAAAGTTGTAAGTTAACTCGAGATCTTTCTTAATCTAGTTTTTATTTTCGTTTTTGTGAATGTTTTTGTATCTCTCTTCATTTCCCTTCATGTTTACACCCACTAAGGGTGAGTAGTGATCAAGGCTTAGTCATGGGGTGATTTCTACCCCATGATTTAGGTAGTTTAATGGCTTCTCATTTCTTGTGCTTAATGTGGTTTATGAATGGATTAAGTTCATTTTCATGTTACAAAACCTAGGGTTGTTAAACTCTTTGATTATGTGTAGGCAAGGACTTGATCTCTTATCACATATAATGCTTGGAGCTATGTCACTCTAGGTGTTTGCCAAAATGCCTCAAAGAACTTGTTGAACTCTAATCTTTGGTCTAAACTTAAAGTTATCTTCTTTGATTGTGTGTAGACAAGTCTCCTTGGCACACCCAATGCTTAGAACCATGGCATTCTATGTGTTTGATAAAATGCCTAAATGAGTTCCTTTCCATTTCCAAACCCCGTTGTATGAGTTAAACTTGATTTTCATGGTTAAATCTTATGAGTGAGATCAAATGACAATGACTCTCACTTGAGTTATCAAAGAGAAGCATTGAACGTCCTAAGTTATGGGCGGAATGAACCCCTAGATCTTGCCACTTTTATTTCGTGTCAAATTCCATTTTCTAGTCTTTTTGGTAATTAGAATTATCATCACTCAAAAGTTGGCCCTCTCGAAGCCGAACTAAAGGTTGGGGGTCCTAACGCTATAAACCCTTTGTAAATCAAACTTCCGGCCTAGCTCCATTGGCTCTTTGTGGATTCGACTCCAGACTTCCGAATATTATGCTACAATCGATCTTATCCTACGCTTGGGGTGCTCTTACTATGACACACTTTGGGCGAGCAAGCACTCAGGTTGTCGGTGGGAAGAGAACCGAAGAGGTTATAGATGTATCTTCCCTCCCTTCTGCATCAAAATCCAAGGAGCATGTGAATGATGATGGTCCCTCTATACAGGCGGACCCAAACGAGGCTCTGAATAAGTTGGTGGAATTTGGCTTCCCCGGTGATGTGAGGATGCTGGATAACGTCTCCGACAAGGAGCTTTGTGTGAAGACCTTAGAATCACTTGGTCAGGTTTGTCATGCATCTTTTTTTCCCTCCCTCTTCCTTCTATTTAGATTTTGTTGCTTGAGGCTGTTAACGTTTAATGCTCTTGTTAGACTATCCTCCACACCTGTTAGATTTCTTGGAGGGTTCCAACCTAAAACCAATTGGCAATAGGTGTAGTAGCCTCCAGATTTTATTAACCAAACTTGGGTGGCTTAGATGAGCGATGTGTGACAAGTCTAACACTCCCCCTCACGTGCAGCCTGGATGCACGTGGAGGTACGAATTGAGGAAACCAAGAGATTTGATTCGGGCGACCCCTCATGTCGCAACCTAGATGCACGTGGAGGGATGAATTGATGAGTTGATTCGGGCGACGGAGACTTGACCACACAATGTGAGGCCACTCAAGACCTAGCTCTGATATCATGTTAGATTTCTTGGAGGGTTCCAACCTAAAACCAATTGGCAATAGGTGGAGTAACATCTAGAATATATTAACCAAGTTTGAGTGGCTTAGATGAGCGATGTGGGATTAAGTTTAACACTCCCCCTCACGTGCAGCCCGGATGCACGTGGAGGTTCGAATTGAAGAAATAAGATATTTGACTCGGGCGACCCCTCACGTGGAGGTATGAATTGATAAGATGAGGTCACTCAAGACCTAGCTCTGATTCCATGTTAGATTTCTTTGAGGGTTCCAACCTAAAACCAATTGGCAATAGGTGGAGTAGCCTCTAGCTTTTATTAACTAAACTTGGGTGGCTTAGATGAGCGATGTGGGACAAGTCTAGCTCTGATACCATGTTAAATGTGAGAGGAAAGATATTTTATTGAATTCGATTATAAAGTTATACAATGAGACCTCTATTTATACAAGGGGAGGGAGCTTAACTATGGAAGGGAATCATCCTAGTTATAATGAAATTGTAATCAATTACAATCAAAATAAAATCAAGGCAATCATATAATATCGTAATTATATCAGCACATGATCATGATATTATATGATTACTATTTTCTAACATCCCCCTCGAACTCAAATAGATCTACCAACTTGGGTTTGAAAAAGCCCAGAGAGAAACCAGGAGCAACCAAGCTAAAAAAAATTAGGAGCAACCACGCCAAACCAGGCCAAGAGAGAAACCATGAGAGCAAGAGAAACCATGAGAGCCACAGAACAACCACAAGCGAGAGAAGTCATGATAGAAGAGATTTGAGATGAATCCGAATGAGCGCCAGCTACATGTTACTACGAGTGTCCAGCGGATGGCAACGAAGTTTAGGCCGCCCGCCGAGAGCGAAAATTCCACAAATCCTAGATCTTATAGCTCTGATACCATGATAAATTTCTTGGAGGGTTCCAACCTAAAACCAATTGGGAAAGAATGGAAAGGCCGCCTAGGCTTATATACTAGTTTTGGAGGAGATAATTAACCGATGTGGGACAAATCTCAACACTCCCCCGCTCGTGCGACCCCTTACTCGCACGTGGAGAGGTAAACAAAGGATCCATAATACACGGATCACAATGAAATAGAGTACAATTATGGCACAAACAAAGGGGAAAAGCCTCCGAAAATTTAGCTCTAATACCATGTTAAAGCATCTAACTCTAAACCAATTGGCGAAGAGTGAAGAGGCCTCCCAGGCTCATATATTAGTTTTGGAGGAGATAATTAACCAATGTGGAACAAATCTCAACAACACCTATGCTACTACAATTCGTTGTTCCGCGAATTTCAAGCATTCTAAGGTTATGGAGGAGATGATTCGCAAGATGGATGTCGAGAAGGAAGATCTTGCTGTGCTGCTCAACGAGGAGAGGGAAGAGAAGGAAAAGCTAGAGGAGGAATTGGCCCTCAGGAATGGGCAGTTTCAGAGCTTGACCGATACTGTCTTTGCTAGGGACAAGGAGGTTGCTAGTCTGAATCAAGAGATGGAGCGCCTTCAGAATTCCGTGTCTTCAGCCAAGGAAGCTGGCGCCGTAGAATATCAGAAGTCACGAGCTTTCATTGACTCCATGACTATGTACTTCTTTGACGGGTTTGAAGCTTTTCTCCGCCGTGCCATGTCTTCATACCCAAAGGTGGATTTAACACAATTTGAGGTTGATGACGACCTCCAGTCCCTCATGGCAGTAGAGGAAGAAGAAAGAGGTGGTGAGCTTGCTGATGATGAAGCTTCCAAGGTTGAAACTAGTATCATTGCTGAAACCAGGGTGGAGAAGTCTTTTGCTTAGAAGGTAGGGGGGACGACTATCTAGAGGACAAGGCCGAGTAGATCCTTTGTTGAAATTTGCTAGAGTATGACTATCTGAACAATGTAGTAGCTTTCATATTTTGTTTTCTTGCACTTGGTTTTATTTCTGCACTTTGCCTAACAATAGTTTGGTGTTTTAAGATTGGATTTGTGGAGTCTGCCTTTCGCTGCGTAGAATTTGCCTCTATTTCTATGTTGCTTTGGCTTTTTCCGTGTGCATGTATGCTCATGTTTATGGTTGGCAATGTATACCCTTTTACTCCCTTAAGTGATGTCGCATCATTAACATCTTGATACTTAAGGTTTCTTGTGGTTGTTGTGTGAAGAGAAGTCCTGCAATGTTTGAGTACCAAACCAATATAAATTATGTAAGTGTGAAGGCACCCTCACTTTAATATCTAGCTTTTAGAGTTAAGTTTCACCCAAGACCTTGTGACATGGTACCAGATGAGTAGGGTGCGTGTCTCTGGAATGCATCAGGTAGTGCTGCGCTTGAAAGAGGGTGTAATGCGAAGTCCTATATAGCCTAGGTACAAAGTAATATGAAGTATATAAGCGTGAGGGCACCTTCATTTCAATTGCTGGTTTCTGGGGTTCAGTTCTATTCCAGACTGTGCAACATGGTATTAGAGCTAGGGTACACAAAGATGGGTAGGGTGCCCGTCTCTGGCTTGCACATAGTAGGTGTGCCGAGTGAGCACATTGCGAGTGTGGAAGGTTGTGAAGCGAAGTCCCTCATGACCTGGGTACCATAGTAATCTGAAGTACATAAGCATGAGGGCACCCTCACTTCAATAACTAGCTTTTGGGGTTAAGTTCAACCCATGATTGTACATGGTACCAGAGCTAGGTACGGTTCAGGTTTGAGGAAGGGTGTGAAGCAAAGTCCTACATTGCCTAGGTACCAAAGTAAGAATGTTTTAAAAATCACTAGGTGCTAGTCGGGGCAGTTGGCTACCTGCGAGCGATTAAATGGATTGGTCGTCAATTAATTGTTAGTCAGACCTAATCGGATAGGCTCCGCGAGCGATCAATAGCCGATTAATTCTTTGTTTTTGAACACTGCAAAGTAATATGAAGTATATAAGTGAGGATACCCTCACTTCAATAGCTAGCTTTTGGGGTTAAATTATACCAAAGATGATATAAAAGAATGACCTCTGGTTAGTGCAATAGCTTTAATGAGCTTCTGGGTCTTCCCTCACAATTTTTTCCTTTTTATGCCATGAGGATTTTTGCTAATTAGCTTGTAACGAATAGTTTTTCTGTCAAGGCTTTGCCAATTTCTAGCTTCATTTAGCTTGTCCCGAGTAGCTTTACTGGTTTGACTTTCATTTATTTCCTTAGGACTTGGCCAGGTTTGGCTTCGTTTAGCTATCATTGACCTTTGTCGAGTAGTTTTGCTAGTCGTTCTCATTTGGTCCCTAGAATTCAACCAATTTTTGCTTTGTTTAGCTTTCATTGAGCTTTGCCGAGCACTTTTGTTGGTCAAATTTTCCATTTGGTCCCTATGGACTTAAGCCGATTTCGGACTCTTTGTTTTTTTGCAGCTTTGTTGGTCGGTCATTTTAGTTGGTTTACTTCAGACAATCTTGTCATGGAAATAAATTTTCTTTATTGCAGTAACGTAGTCTTGAGTTTAAATAACTGGTCTACTTGTACAAAAAAGGAGAATAGTTTAAGTTAGATAGACTACTGCTCTATTTATTACCACCACCACCACCACTGCCTGCGACCACATGACCACGACCACGACTATTGCCACTAACACGCTGTTTACACCCATTTTTTACGCTTTTGGAAAGAGCCAAAGATTGAGTGCCATATGGCAAGTGGGCCTAAACTTATGGTGAACAAAGAGTTAAAATCAGGTGGGCTTGCTTGGTTGGTCAACAAGAAAGTCTAAGTCGATCAAGTCTAAATCCAAAAAGATAAATGGTAGATGAACCAATCCCAAAATGACAAGGGTACACTAGATTTACCTTACCCTATCATGTAGCAACAAACTCCTACATTTTAGGGTTGTTGAGATCACATGTAGATTCTCATGGAATAATCCTTACATTTTCCTAGATTTTAAGCATTAAAAAAGGCTAAATACAAGGATCAGTCATGTATGCCACGTGGCACTGAATGAAGCACGTTCAAGTTGAATATGGTTAGTGAGATGTGCAAAATTAGGGAATAATCCTTCAGAAATAGGAGTTTTGCTAGTTTTTAACCTATTCATAGGGCCACATGGCAACCATAAGGGGAGTTCGATTTTCAATCAACGTCTACCATCAATTAGAGCTCCTAGAAATAAAAGGAAGTGGTCATGGGACACGTGTTGCATTCTCAAGGCCTAATTTCAGGGATGGTTGACTTTCAGGAAATATTTCTCCACCATAAAGGCTACAAGGAAGTTATTGCTACATGGAGCGTGGGTGAGCCATGTTTATAGTAGAAATGGTTCGTGCATGCTTGAAAGTAGAAAAATGCACCTAAAAAATAGGAGTTATGTCACTTTTTGACCGATTCAAAGGGCCACATGGCATCAATCAAGGGAGTTACCATCAATATTAAGGGTGATACGTATTTTTAGTTCTTTTTTGAATGAGTGAGTAGTTTTTGCAGAGAACATGTGAAGCACTCTAAGTGCCTTAATTGCTATTTTTCAGGGCCTTTACCCCTATAAATAGGAGAAAACAAGGCAGGCCTAAGGCTCTCGCCTCATCATTCAAATTGCCTTCAATATCTTAGCTTCTTAGCACTTTATCTTTTTTAGTTCTTGCACCCTTTGTTAATTTTTCTTTTCACGTAAGACTTCTAATTCCGATATTAGCAAGTCCTTGTTCTTTTTCTTTCTTTTTTCATGTATTTTGTCACTTTATTCAAAGCAATACAAGTGACTTTAGTTTGTTTCTTGTTTCATTATTGTTATTCACTAAATTGTTTAGTCCTTCACGAGCAAGGCATCATCGAACCAACTTTCATGGCCCTTTCCAAAGGGTTGATGACGCATTCATCTCAATAGAGGTCAGAAACAGGGTACTATGCGATCCCTTGTCCGTTTAGACCACGACATGATCTTAACATGCGTGTATAACCCACATACTCAGCGTTTCCTAGTTGCAGGGCACGTTACGCTTTTGGAGGTAACACGCGGCATTAGAGAATTTCCCACAAACGGCGCCAACTGATGAAGCGGTTTCAAAAGCCCTCGATTGCATACCTTGTAATAAGACATGTCTGTATCACTCGCATACTCAGTGTTGCCTAGCCGCAGGACATGTTACGCTTTTGGAGGTAACACACCCCATCAGAGAGTTTCCCACAGGTGGCGCCAACTGATGAAGCGGTTTTAGAAGCCCTTGATTGCATACTCTGCGATAAGAACTACGGACACTGGTGTGGTGACAACCCTCTAATGCCTAAGTCAATCGTTGTTGTAGGTAGATGGCATAGAAAGTACTCAAGCAAGAGTGGCATTCCGTAATGGGTGAATGGAGGAGTGTTTATTTAGGGTTTAGGAGTAGAATCCATTTGGTTTTGCCAATAGCTTTTGTCGCCCTACTCCCTGTAGGAATGATAGTTTCGTCAAATATTGGGACTATTCTAGATGTACCTCGTAGGGCTCTAGGGCGGTTAAGGATGAATCGTTGCGCACATAGGAGCCTCTTTAGGGGGTGGTTGGCTGCTGAGTTCTAGTCATGTTCCCGTGGTCCTCTGCTAGGGCCATGGCCGAATAGATCTTTATGCCCGAGTAGAGTTTGTCTCGTCAGTCGTCCGTTTTATATCAGTATTTGACTAGCTTCTATTTCCATGTTGACAAGGAGTTGAGGCCCAACGTGATTTTGGAAAATAGGCAAGTAAAACTTATAAACAAGTGAAGTTACGAGTAGGAGGACATTGTCCTTGCTACATAGAATCCACTGCTTATAGACTATGATCATAGTTTATATACTAGCTTGTAACTGCTTACCAAATGCGTATGCCGGATCAAAGTCCATTGAGTACACTTTTGGAGCAAACCCTGCAAATTGCTTTTATAGTTTTATGTTGGTTTCATTCATAGGATGTGTATTGTTAAGATTTTTGAATTTCAATGAATGTTGAAATCTAGAAGTTGGTTCGAAGTTGATAGCCTTTGATATTTGTATAGGCACACAGACATATCAATCAAAGCATTATATATGTACAAAATGCTCATTATCTAGTTGGTTAATCCCTATCGTCACTCCTCTAAAGCACTGAGTTTATTTGTAGTGGCAACGGAATCTGATCGACCTTCTCGCTCTGGGAGTTCAGATGAAAGTGATTGCTCATCGCTTAAGCGTGCTAGAAAGGGTAGGTTGGCAGTGGCTCTATAGACCTCAACTTGCACCCGGACCTTATTTAGGTTGTTGATGATTGAAGAATATAAGTGTACAGCTCTAACTTAAGAGGCGACGCCTTGTCTCTCTAAAGTGATCGTTCGTCTATGAAAACTGGATTTGTTAGTCTAAAATTCACTTAATTTTCTCCTCCTTATCGAGAGTCCCTGTCATTTGAGATTTCATTATTTTCGCTTATTAATATGTATTTAGAAATCGTATTTTTAGATAGCCGGCTTTATCTATGTATATAAACATCTTATAGTTGCATAAATTATACTGTAGTATGGTTATGTCCTTGTTTTTCCGTGTACGTTATTTAACTTCTGGCAACTATAAGATCCGATTATGGGGGTTGTGCTATTTTTCTGTTTTTTCTTTATGAACAAGATCATCCCAACTAGATATCCCAGTTATATTAGTACAAAAATAAGGACAATTAAAATAACCAAACAAAAGTCAACAGAACATTTTCAACAAAACAAAATACTCCTTCCGTCCCACTTTAAATGTTTCCTATGGGAATCCATGCATTTTCAAACGTCCTTAAAAAATATATATATATATATATATATATATTTTTTTTTTTTACGTATTTTTTTTTAAAAATTTTCTACACCAAATTAAAGTGTTCATTGAGTATAAAGAACGGCCGCGTGAAATCAAATGCTGGAGTTGGATTCATCACACTCGTGAAGATGGGTGGGGTGACCAAATTTTGCAACCAACTGGAGCTTGTTCCTGTTGCAGACCGAAGGATCATCACTGTGTCCGCTGCAGAGGCTGCCACTGTCACCGCTGCCGAACTGCTAAAAAATCAGTCAACAAAGCTAATTGAATTCATGAGCCAAAATCCAGATCTAGCTTGATTTGGCTCCGGAGTCCAAAATTGATAGGGAGTGGGATATTTTCCTTCCCTAAGGAGAGAGTTTCAACTAGTTCACATTCATGGAGGTTGGAAAGGAAAGGAAAGAAAAGAGAGTTCGGATCTAAGGGGGACCAAGGGGAGGAAGAAGGATGGAGGAGAAAAATGGGCCAAGACCTAGAGACTACGAAATCCTTTTGGGCACCTGGCTTCTCCTGTTTATGGGTCGCAGGGATGAGGGCAATTATGGAATAAAAAGTGCTCCTCTCAGTAGAATACACAGCAGTACCACATCAATGGTAGAATTATTTTTGGAAATTGATTTCTACACTTCCTTTTTTATAATCACTCCCTTTTTTGATTTTAGTGTTGAAAGTGTGTATTTTTTTTTGCTAAAAGACAACAAAAGAAGTGTGGATATCAAAAAAAGGGAGTGTAGAAATCAATTTTCGTATTCTTTAGCAAAAAGAAATGGTTGAGCTCTTGAGCACCCTTAAAGAAAATTTGAAAAAGACTTAGGTACACATTCCCATTACGAATTGTTGTGGCTCTTTTTACGAATTTTTGTGGTTTGTTTAATTTTAGGTGTACGATACACACCTTACGAATTTTGTGGCTTAATTTACGAATTTTTGTGGTTGTTACTTTCTTAGAATTTTTGTGATGGTGGTTACGGATTTTTGTGGTTTTGTTTATATATTCTGTGGTAAAAAAGATGGCTCAAAGATATAAATTTTCGTGGCTTTGCTTACAAATTTTTGTGCTACTATTATTTACGAATTTTTTGTGGTAGTGTTTACGATTTTTTGGGGTTCAATATAGAAATTTTCTGGTGTTCAATTTCAAATTTTTGCGATGATTTACAAATTTTTGTGGCTCAAAATACAAAGCGCATATGCTACACCTAAATATATGGGTGTTTATCTAGCCTTTTTGGGTGTGGCTACAGTAATTGTCCCAAAATTTTGGTGTTTGCCCTTTTCCTCGTTTTTGCTTTTTTTACGTTTTTTTTCTGTGTCATTGTTTACCCTTTTGAGTATTTAAGGAATATAATGGCCCTCGTCCCAGGGGTCCAAAAAATTTCCGTATCCAAAATTGGGAGGTTTTATGACTAGTTGGATTTGTATACCCGATTAGCTCACTACTATATGGGATATTCTTCTATTTCTTCATATTGTGCTTTTGTTCTTGAGACATCTTCTTTTCTGTATTGTTTCAATTTTATCGGACGTTATGCTTCTTGAGAGATCTTTTGCTCGAAAATTCCTTTGGTACTCTTGGGAGTTGGGAATTGCCCCAACGACAGTCGAATTACAATACCACAAGGCACAAAGTATCCAAGACTCGTTCAAGTGTAATTTAGTGGCTATTTGTTGTAGTTGAATATATGGTAAATCGAAAAGCAGAAAGTTAAATATAATAAATTTAGAGTTGTCAAAAAATACTAAACAAATTTCAAACTTTTGAGTTATTTTTGGCCCAAGCCTAAAGCAAAATTTGTGCACAACATCCCGAAAATGCCAGCAGGTGCAGCGGTTAGGCCACAACAAACACCAGCTTAGTCGATGAATCTTGAGCAATGTTTAGTCCATAAGAATGAAGCTTGGAACTAATGGGAATGGCTTTATGATCTTGCATCAAGATAGAAAAAGAAGCAAAATTTTGCTGGTATGGAGTTCCATGATGTTCACGCCTGACGATCCAGGTTTGACTGTGACCGTTATTCGAAGCATGCACCAAACATCGGTAGAACATGGTATGGTTAGACAGATCGGACCATAGCCTTCCTGTTACTCATGCTTCAATGTGGGAAGGATTGGGCTGGATCGACAGGACCATAGCCTTGCGGTTGCTCATGCTGCGATGTGGGAAGGATTAGGGTGGTTCTCTAGATTTGGGGTCCCTGTAGTGAGGCTGGGCGCTATAAGAGTGTAGTGTCGCATCTTAGCCGTTCAAAGTGTTTTCAATGGTTTTGTTAGAACTCTCTTCCCCGGAAGAGACTACTCTTTCTTGGAAGAGTTTTTTTTAAATCAGAACTATTGATTTCTGAGATGGACATCTGAGATGCAGCACTACACCTCTGTAGCGCCCAGCCTCACTATAGGGACCCCGAACCCTTGTTCTCCAGCCTGCTTAACACTTGCAGCATTGGGCTTCTATGAATCCTGGACATGTTTTTCCCCCGATTTGTTACTTAGTTGTTACAATAACTTCAACAGCTATATAAGCGACCTTTTTTTTTTCCCCCAACGGTCAAGGGTGTTCGAGCTAGCTTATGGCACCTCAACTAATTCCCCCCATCAAAAACAGGTCATCCACTCCGGAATTAGAGAATTTACAATAAATTACTTTCTGACGGTCTGACCCTACGAACCCTGGTTAATTATGTGAGAAGCAAACACACCAACCAACCGGACTAACCTTCGGACATAAACACCTTTTTATCTATGTAGGTTTTTGTGGGAGGGAAGGAGTGGATAACTCTCTCTCTCTCTCTCTCTCTCTCTCTCTTCATGTTGAGTGAGCACTCCGTGTGTCTTCTTCACCCATTGTTCATCGTTGGCTTTGACCAAATTTCGCTCCCTTGTCTTCTTGGATCTGGCCATTTCTTTTCTAGGCCTTCTTCAAAACTCTCTCTCTCTCTCTCTCTCTCTCTCTCTCTCTCTCTCTCTCTCTCTCTCTCTCTCTGAGCACGTGCGTTTGTGTAAGACCAAGCTGTCGATCTGCTCGTACGTAGTGAGAAATTGCTGCACCAATGTTGGGTATTCTATGCAAATTGAAAGATTCGGTCAGTTGATAGTAAAAGTGCTCTAACTTTACTTTGCCAATAATGGTTTTAAGAAGCTTAAAATTGATAAAAAAAAAAAAAAGATAAAGATTGTCATGCAAATTTGTTTTAGGGAATGGCAACAAATTTATAATAACGAAAGAAAATAGGAAATTACAATGATAATGCATTCACCGTGTGCAAACTATAATAACAAGATCAACAAGTACTACGTATTGTAGGCAAATACAAAAAAAAAAGAACGTCACGCATAAATCATGTAGATGCATGGGGGATCAATGACAAAGCGAGATCTTGTCGAAGACGTACACGCAAGTTGAAAAATGATAAGCTACAGAGTGTGGTTTTACTGTATTTATTTCTATTGTGATAAACATGATTCGTTTAACTGGATACCGATGTGTTGAAACTTAATTCTTTTTTTGCAAGTTAAGCTAGCACATCGAGGGGCAACTTATAAAATAAACTGTTCGTTTGTCAAATAAACCTACGGTAGTTCTCGTTTTTACATCACTTGAGAGACCATATGAGTACCATCACATGAGAGAATCATCATTCAAGCCTCAGGAAGCTTTTGGTCTGGAATTCGACTCCCGGACGTGTTCTACTATTAATTCCTAAGTTGGGCCATCACTATAGTAACCAGGCCATCGCTAATACACTACACGATTGATTTCCAGATACGCCAGTCTATCGAACGGATACCGAAGTCTTAAAAAATTGCATTTGAAATGGTATATATATAAAAAAAAAGTAGCTATGCTAGCTGCTTAATTCGATGCTATACAAATATGCAGAATCTCCTTAAAAGTCAAAGTACACACGGTCACATGACAAATCCATTTTGATTCCAACCCATTCTCACATTCCCATGAAATTAAAAAACCCATCTTTTTAATGTTAAAATTCTTGTAAGCCGCAACTTTTAGACATTAATTTTGAGTAATTTGTTTGACCTTCCAATGATTTTTAATTTTTTTATAGTTAAAAAAAATGAGCTCTTGTTATTGGATAGTCTAAAATATCGTATCGGATACACCGAGCATCTTTTGCACTAAATCTAATGGCATTGAAATTGAAATTTTGTAAGCATATGATTAAAAATACTAATAGTCAAGGCAACTCGAGGTAATTAATGGGTCTTAAGCATGTCTGTCAGTCTCCTTAGAAAATCCACACTTTGACTTGCTCGAAAAACAAAGGTTATTTTAATCCATTTTAGGTACGTTGGGAACCAAAAACTAAAATGCCATGCGATATTATTTGATTGTTCTAATAGAGCTAATTTGTAGTATCTTGAAGTTTGATAATGTTGGGGAACTATGTAAAAATCTCATGAAGTTTTGAGGGAGGTTTTTGGAATAATAAGTGAAGGGAGATAGATAGAGACACGATTGTAAAAAGAGTAAATTACACTAAGCCCCCCTTAACTAACCCTCATTTTCACTTAACCCCCTCAGACTACAAAATTTGACATTATGCACCCTCTAACTATCCAGAATTGACACTTAACACCCTTTTGTTAGGTCTCCGTAGGAAAAATGTACCGAAGGCCGTCTCCAGCCACCGGACGGCCGATCCGAGCCGTCCAAAAAATTTTTAAAAAAAACCGAGTGGGCGCACGCAGGAATCAACGGCATCAGACTTGCGTAGGTGCTCGATCCAAACACCTCATTTAAATTCTTGGGGTGTTTGAATCGAGCACCTACGCACGTCGGATGCCATTGATTCTTGCGCGCGCCCACTCGGTTTTTTTAAAAAAAATTTTGGACGGCTCGGATCGGCCGTCCGGTGGCCGGAGACGGCCTTCGGTGCATTTTTCCTACGGAGACCTAACAAAGGGTGTTAAGTGTCAACTCTGGATAGTTAAAGGGTGCACAATGTCGGGTTTAGTAGTCTGAGGGGGTTAAGTGAAAATATGGGTTAGTTGAGGGGAGCTTAATGTAATTTACTCTTGTAAAAAAAATAGGGAAAAAAAACTGATTGGGAACAGGGACGTGAGAGAAAGTCCGATTTTGGGAGTCAAAACCGAAATCAAAACCAGACGGAGTCTCTGTGTCCTGCGTTTTTATTTTTTGTTATTGACCATCTTTGTGCATTGTGTGTTTGTTGCTTTGGACGAATCCCAACATATCTCTATGGAGAAATTCTAGAACTCTTCTTTGTCTATTTTTTGACAATATCGACTGACGTAGGTATCAGAGGAGTGTTGATTGGCAATACACCGACGTGCTTTAACTTTCTTGCAGGCCAGTCGATCTAAAGAGATCGAAACAGTATCATCACATATATTAAGAGACAATCTTTTTCTTTCCTTTTTTAATCCAATTTGAAACTATGTTGTTCACACATGCCGTAACGATCATTTAGGATTTTGAAGCATCTTTGAATTTATCTATAATACATATATTAAGGTTCTTTAATTACTTGCTCTATTTGTTTGTTCATAGTTAACAATTTAAGTTCAGTTGATCACATTTGTACATTTTGAAATGGTTAGTTGGCGCTGTGCAGTAGATAAGGTGTCATCACCTTCGAGCAGTCGAATCGTGCATTTGACGGCTCGGATGTCGTTGGTTGCTAAGATGAGATCTGAGGCGTCGGATGCACGATCCGACAGCTCAGAGGTGCGTAGCACGGTGCTGCACACCTCACTGCATAACACCATCCCCCAATCCGGTTAATATTTGCCAAAACGCAAGATTAATTATCCCTTCCTTGAACGAGAGTTCTTTATACTTATTATTCTGTCATTTGAGTTATTAGTTGGACTAGCGTAACTATGGACTTCTGCCTAGTGTGATGAAATTCAAATAATTTTTTTTGAACTCGGGAACTCTGTTGTCAACATGGATGTTGTTCTTATTCGGACCGTCCAACTTTGACAATGGATGATTAAGATTTCATCCTGGCCAAATAGATCTCAGCTGTCTATCCTTGTATTGGAGAGATGAAATCTGAGCTGTCCAATGCCCAAATTGGACGGCTGGGATGGGCAGATGGGGACAACGGAATATTTAAATATCAATCCTCTTTTTTCATACCATGTAAGAATTCATCCCACCCTTTTTTCATGCTTATGATTTCATCCTTTTAGTGTGTGAATTATCTTTTTTACCCTTTTCACTATGATATATATTATATTGTATTATATTGCTTTCCTAATTTAGTGGGATTAGATTGGATTATTTTCCCAATTTAATGGAATTGGATTGGATTATTTTTCTAATTCAATGGGATTTGGTAAATTTCAATATAATTGATTACTTTTTTTTAAATCATGAAATGTATTTGAGGAATCGATATTTTTAGAAATATAACATGATAAGTTGACCACATCTTTGCATTTTTTCTTCATTCTTCGAGTTGGCCAATAAAACATGGCTAAATTATCATAAAAAAATTATATAACATGACATCCTCAAGCCGTTACATGGTTAAATTATCATGACATTACATGGTTAAATTACCAGGACATGACACGGTTAAATTATCATGACAATACATGGTTAATTACTTATGATTTTATCCTAAAATTCTCAGCCTATAGAGACAAGAATTTTGGGATGTAAATTACTTATGATTTCATCCTAAAATTCTCGGCCTATATAGACAAGAATTTTGGGATGAAAATTACTTATGATTATATCCTAAAATTCTCCACCGATATAGACAAGAATTTTGGGATGTAATTACTTATGATTACATCCTAAAATTCTCGGCGACAAGAATTTTGAGATGAAAATTACTTATGATTTCATCCTAAAATTCTCGGCCTATATAGACAAGCATTTTGGGATGAAAATTACTTATGATTACATCCTAAAATTCTCAGCCTATATAGACAAGAATTTTGGGATGAAAATTACTTATGATTTCATCCTAAAATTCTTGGCTTATATAGACAAGAATTTTGGAATGTAATTACTTATGATTACATCCTAAAATTCTTGGCCTACATAGACAAGAATTTTGGGATGAAAATTACTTATGTTTCATCCTAAAATTCTCAGCGGTTAAATTACCATGACATTACATGGTTAATTGCTTATGATTTCATCCTAAAATTCTCAGCCTATATAGACAAGAATTTTGGGATGTAATTACTTATGATTTCATCCTAAAATTCTCGGCCTATATAGACAAGAATTTTGGGATGAAAATTACTTATGATTACATCCTAAAATTCTCCACCGATATAGACAAGAATTTTGGGATGTAATTACTTATGATTACATCCTAAAATTCCTGGCGACAAGAATTTTGGGATGAAAATTACTTATGATTTCATCCTAAAATTCTCAGCCTATATAGACAAGAATTTTCAGATGAAAATTACTTATGATTACATCCTAAAATTCTTGGCCTATATAGACAATAATTTTGGGATGAAAATTACTTATGATTTCATCCTAAAATTCTCGGCCTATATAGACAAGAATTTTGGGATGAAAATTACTTATGATTACATCCTAAAATTCTTAGCCTATATAGACAAGAATTTTGGGATGAAAATTACTTATGATTTCATCCTAAAATTCTCGGCCTATATTGACAGGACTTTTGGGATGAAATTTTTTATGATTTCATCCTAAAATTCTTGGTATATATAGACAAGAATTTTGGGATGTAATTACTTATGATTACATCCTAAAATTCTTGGCTTGTATAGATAAGAATTTTGGGATGTAAATTACTTATGTTTACATCCCAAAATTCTCGGCCTATATAAACAAGAATTTTGGGATGTAAACATAAGTATTTGTACATCTCAAACTATCCTTATATGAATTGGTCTGCGTAGTGGCCTAACAGATTTCGTTGGACTAGTTTCATGGTAAATGATCCAAATAATTAACCATGAAATAGTTTCATGGTAAATTGTCCAAATAATTAACCATAAAATGATAGGAACATACAGACATAGTTCATGATAAATGCTACAAATAATTTACCATGAAATCGAAAAGCCTGTCTTACATATATTGTTTAAAATCAGGCCTATATATGGTTTAAAATATATACATATATACAATTAATAACACTC
Organism: Rhododendron mucronatum var. ripense; assembly: GCA_019656295.1. Classification (NCBI taxonomy): domain Eukaryota; kingdom Viridiplantae; phylum Streptophyta; class Magnoliopsida; order Ericales; family Ericaceae; genus Rhododendron; species Rhododendron mucronatum. The sequence goes on from BPLT01000041.1 coordinate 2,488,934, forward strand.
AAAGGGCAATATCGGTATTAAAAATATGAAAAGGATGAAATCATAAGTTTCTAAAAGGGACAGGATGAATTCATAAGTGAAGAGGGCAATAAGGATGAATTTTTAAGTCTCCCTGGGGACAACACCCATATTCAGGCTCCCCGGGTTCAATTTTTTTACCATTTGTGATAATAAAAAAAAGTAAATTGATATTCACACTTTGTTTTGTTTTTTTTTGTTATCCACACTTCATTTTTTTTTTTGTTTTTCAATGTTGAAAATGTATGCTAAAAAAAACAAAAAATAGAGTGCGGATAACAAAAAAAAAAGTAGCGTGAATATCAATTTCTAGAAAAAAAATTACTAAAAGAATATGTTCTAGCAAGAGAAAATCTTATTCACAGAGGTGCTGTAAACAAATGTTTATAACACTCAATCATGACCATCCAAAAGTATTTTAGATGGTCGGGATGTTAATGAAAACTTTTCTGGGAAAGAGTTCTCCAGAATTTTTTTATTAAAATCCGAAGCATGCAAAATACTTTTGAATAACTGTGATTGATTGGTGCCGCAAACATACTGTTTACAATAGCTCTGTAAATAAGTAGATCTATTTTAGCAAACATAATATGGATTCATGCACTGGAGATGGATAGTCCACGTAAAGCACTGTCATTTTCCCAATTCTCAGAACCCAAAAAGATTTGAATCTTTTTGTTGTGTCGGGAAGCTCGCCAAAAATACATTTTCTCTCTCCTTTTCATTTTTTTGGGAGGAGATGAAGGAAAAGGGCAAACAACCTTTTCTTGTGACTTGTGAGTTGTATAACACAACACCACTGGACCATGTTTGGCTGTACCCAAATTGTTGTCTCTGAGATGAGAAGTAGAGAATGGATTAGTGCCCACCTGAAAGAAACCAGTGATTTCATTGCATTGAACCATTTTGTTCATCCTTTGACCCTTTTAACTTTCAGCCCTTTTGAGGGGATTCCTTTATATATTTTCTTTCCCTTTTCGTAAGTGCATCCCACCATATTGTTGCGGATTAGACTCAACACACACAATTCTACGAAGAATAACTCAGGTAAGAACAAGAAACGATACGGAGATTTTTACTTGGCCGGGTTTTCCGATTTTGCGATACTGAAAATGCTAATAACAACCCATTGGGTTGTCAAGATAAAAAAAAAAAAAAAACGACAAAACATGCATTTTTCTGTGTTAAAGTGTCTTGAAAAGTGTTAAAAGTGTATTGAAAATTGTGTATTTTTTTTTTTTTGTATTCGTATTACCTTATTAACAGCATACCGTCAGTATGGGATGAGGAAGATATCCATTGCTTGTCTCTCCCCCTTTATCATCGAATTCATCGGATGAGGAAGATAGAGAGATTATTGCAATAAATAGAGGGTCTAGCTAGCAGATATTGATATATTTTTTTTTGCAAAAACTAATGCCAATCATGGATAATGTTCTAATTTACATATCACGTAATTAAAGGGCAATCAGATTAATTAGTTATGAAATTAGTGATTTGTCTTTGGTTTTACTTACTCCTAAACAAAGGATAAACTCCCTAAAGTTGTGGGTAAAATCGGAAGTGGTAGGTGTGGTCATACTGCATTGCGAGTAGAGTATAATCACGGATAAAAATATTTAAAATAAGTGGTGAGCACAATCAAATTATTTTTGTGACTTTGATTTTCTTGAAGATAATTAAGTTGAATTATCACTTGATGAGACCATAGTTCCGCTCAATTAACCATATCTATTCAACACCCAATCCAATACTATGTCACGTTGATCAAATCAGAAAATTTGAGCACTAGTTTAAACGATTACTCGAATTGGAAGGTTTGATTATGTGGACCAATAGTTTAGTGGTTACTCTTAAAGTACTAATCAATCGATTACATCTCACCAATCACTATCAACTACCGTTACTAATCGTTATTTCTTTGCGAATTATCGGGTAATTCAAATAATTCAATCAATTGGTTAAATACCTAATTATATTTATCAGTTGGTCAACTTTATATTGATTAATTCAAATGGTTGGATCAATTGGTTAACTCTTAATCCAATCAATCGGTCCACTTTAGTTAATTGTATCGATCATCACTGATAACTGTCAATCACCATCACTATTAATTTTCACATTTCCAAGTAATGTCATCTTGAGATTAAAATGATTTGATCGACCGATAAACTCATAATAAAAACAGTTAATTTAGTAGGTTGTAGTCTATTAAAATCACTTTGTGGTCATTGCGACACTAATCGATTGACTAATCTTTATTAACCACCTCTAACAATCATCCATATTTACTCTCAATAGCATGTCGATGGAATCAACTGATTCAATTACTTCGTTAGATATCTTAATCAGAATAAATAGTGTAATTTCATTAGCTACTAAAATTAATTCAATACCAAGTTTAATTAAATAATGTACTCTTTCCATCCCACTGTAAATGTCCCCTACGGGAATTCGTGCATTTTCAAATTCCAATAAAAATGTCTCTCTCTCTCTCTCTCTCTCTCTCTCTCTCTCTCCCTCTCTCTCTCTCTCTCTCTCTCTCTCTCTCTCTCTATATATATATATATATATGGAAAAAATTCAAAATACCCCCCAACCTTTACACCCAAATTCAATTAGACTCCCAACCTTTTAAAAACTTTAATTTTACTCCCAACGTTATATTCCGTTAGTCAAAATGCCCCATTCCGTCCGAATTACTAACATATTCAGTTAAAGGCTCCGTTAAATAATTTCCCGATGGAATTTCGATGATCTAAGCCGTTCAATGTGTTTAAAAAGTGATTTTAAGGGTACTCATGAGAAATAAACAAAAAAAATGACCGAAAAGAGCTTCATCTAAACAGTTTACTATGGAATAGTTTAATAAAAAATTGTTCAGATGAAGCCCTTCTTGGTCATTTTTTTTACCGATTTTTAGCGGGTACGCTTCAAATCACATTCTAATCACATTGAGCGGCTCGGATGATCGAAATTCAATCGGAAAAGGGGAGGTGCAGACCAAAGCAAAATCCGGACGTCCGGACTTGAACAAAATTTGAATCAATTCGCACCTCCCCTTTTCCAATCGAATTTCAATGATCCGAGCCGCTTAATGTGATTTAAACGTGATTTTAAGGGTACCCGCGAGAAATCAACAAAAAAAATGATCGGAAGGGCTTCATCTGAACAGTTTTTTATTGAACTATTCAATAGAAAACTGTTCAGATGAAGCCCTTTTCGGTCATTTTTTTTGTTGATTTCTCACAAGTACTCTTAAAATCACGTTTTGAACACATTGAACGGCTTGGATCATCGAAATTCCATCGGGATATTATTTAACGGAGCCTTCAATGGAATCCGTTAGTAATTCGGACGGAAGGGGGCATTTTGATTAACGGAATATAACGTTGGGAGTAAAATTGAAGTTTTTAAAAGGTTGGGAGTCTAATTGAATTTGGGTGTAAAGGTTGGGGGGTATTTTAAATTTTTCCCTATATATATATACACACACACGCGCACACACACACACTCAGGATCTAATGAGGGATCCCGCACGGCCTTACTATGCGGGACTCCCCTTTCCCGATCGAATTGCGACGATCCGAACCTCTCAAAGTGTGCAGAATGTGATTTTAAGGGTGCTCCCAAGAAATCAGCAAAAAAAATGATCGGGAAGGGCTTGATCCGAGCATTTTTTACTGAACTGTTCAATAAAAAACTGTTCAGATGAAGCCCTTCCCGATCATTTTTTTTGCTAATTTCTCATGGAGTACTCTTAAAATCACGTTTTGATAACTTTGAGCGGTTCGGATCGTCGCAATTCGATCGGGAAAGGAGAGTCTTGCACGGTAAGGTTGTGTGGGATCCCTTAGGAGATCCGGACTGCGCGCGCACGCGCACACACACACATATATATTTATAAAAATAGAGATATTTTTTTGGGATTTGAAAATGCATGAATTCCTGTCGAGAACATTTAAAGTGGGACGGAAGGAGAAATAATATATTAAGAAGTTTGTGCTAAACATTATTGATTTTCAGATAAATTTACTAGTAATAATCCTTTATTCACATGTAATTAACTAGGTTTATCTTCTCACCGCAATTTTTAAGTTCTCCACTACATAAATGTCTTAAGAAAAGACAAAATGCAGGGTAAATATAGCTTACTGAGTAACTGAGGTTTGAGTTTAAAAATTTCCCAAAATCATTAAAAAAAAAAGTTTAAAAAGATCACGGGCGAGTTTCTACCTGAAATTCCGAGTTGCGTGTGTAAAGGGTTACTATTTAGTAAACAACAGCATAAGATTAGTATAGTCCACATCAGAGGCGGGTGCACATAGCAGTTTCCATGGTCAACCGAACATTCGAACAAAATTTTTTTGTTTACAATACAGGTAAAAATTATGGGCTAGCCTTTGTTTGAACGCCCAATGTAAATATCAACGAACACTCAATTCTAAAAGTCTTGAATATCTAACTTTAAAAGTATTGAACACCTAACCGCCAAAAACTAATTCATGAACACTTAATCATAACCCAATTATAGTCCATCAATTCAGGTAATTCATTTGAACACTTAACACATTACCTTAAATAAAGCTCCTAATCATAATAAAAATAGGAAATTGACTTCTACACTCCTCTTTTTACCACATACACTCCTTTTTCTGTTTTTATTTGGTGTGAATTTACTCTATTCCCCCTTAATGTGTTAAAAAGTGAACTTGTGAAAGGGTAAAGAGGTAAATTCACATGAATAAGGACAAAAAAAGGAGTGTATGCGGTAAAAATGGGTAAAAATGGGAGTGTAGAAGTCAATTCCCAAATAGGAATTGTAAAAGGAAAGTGAAAAGAAGAATCTATCGGTGGAAGAATTATGCTTTGCGTTCTCTCTCCATCTTTATTGTCGATAGTCGAAATGTGTAAATTTCGCATTTATGACAGTAACTACTTTTTTTTGTCTAGTTAGTTTATAAAATTACGGACAATTTTTTTTTAAAATTCAACTACATTGCAAATCCTGTTAACTTGAATAATATTCCTTCGAATTTAAGACTATAATAGAAAATCTCATCATGTCATCCTAAAAAACAATATATTTTTGAGAAGGTCAACCCCCACGCACTTGCTACAATTTCTTTCAAAAGCGTTTTAATAAATTAATACACTAGTTAAACGTTGACACAAAATATGAAAACTCATTTAGGACAATTGCAAAAATTTTACCCCCTCCATTCTTGAAACACAGTCTACTACGAAATACAACTTTCAAAAAAAATTAAATTTTTGTTAAAAAAATAGTATATATTTTAAGTTCTCATTTTGTCTCGTAGTTAATTTTTTTGAGAATAGAGATTTTGTTTTGTTTTTTGACCGTACTATTTATATAACTATATGAGATTTTATTTGAGAATACAGACGGTACTATTTATACAACTATATGAGATTTTGTACATATATATATATATATTATTGGTTAATATATCAGCTAGTTGAGTTAAGGTAAATTCTGAACACCCTATCATAAATTCCTGGAGCCGCCAACATTGCGGTAAGTATGGTCACAGTAAATAGTTCTCACAACCAAATTCCGCGATTATAAAATTACAAGCCTTGGCGAGAAATTCACTTTACTTTTTGTGGGTCGCTCTGTAGGAGTCTTAGGGAGAAGGATGTGTGCTTACGGGAATCGAACACTGCCCATGTGCATAGGAGTATAAGGAAAATACCAACTGCATTGCACTACACTCCACTTGCCCATCCTATTTTACAATTTAAAGTATGTATATTTTTGTGGGACATGGATGCCCCCAAAACCACACGGGCATCATCATAGAATAATGCCAAAGTTCACACTAAGACTTTCTTGCATCAAAAAGTAATTGGGTTCATTCAAAAAAGTAACCCCAGCTTATTTGCTTCTTTTAATGCAGCAAAAAAAGGCCTCAGCATTCCAAAAGCCACAAAGGTGGTATTGCTTTGCAAGACAAGTGACTGGTCAAAAAAATATCCACCCTCTCTTAAGCCCCACTAAGCAGCATGTCTTAAGTTTTAGGAAAGGAGACTTTTCCCTCTGATTTCAAATCCATTTTGGTGACTTTGGTCATTGAAACAGTCGAGAATCACTAGAGATGGTTCAGCTTTCCCCCATGTGGGTGAGTAGTCTTTCTCTGTCACACTGTGTTTTCTGTCTTATTTTCATAAGCAGAGTTTCTTTCTTTCTTCTGGCGCAGCCATTTAATGCTTTCTTGGATCTTTCTTACATGCATTCTGCTCTTGTTTCTGTTTGGCCGCTTGTCGATTTCTGAGGCAAAAATTCTTGATACATTTATTGCTGTCTCAGTGAAATTCTGAATTCCACCTGTAGTGTTCTTCTGCATGAAGCCATTAAGGGTAGCTGCTATATGCATATTTGAAAGTGTTGTGTTCATGGAATATGCAACTAGAAACATTCCATCAGGTTAATACTCACTCACTCACTCTCTCTCTCTCTCTCTCTCTCTCTCTCTCTCACACACACACACACACACATGTTTGTTAATATGCCTCGCCATCTTTGAATAAAAGAACTAGTCTTTTCACCCACTTCTCTCTCCCCCCCCCCCCCCCCCCCCCCCCCCCCCCCCTTCCCTTTTTCTTCCCCTTTATTTTGATGGAGATTAAAAAGGTGATGAAGGTTGTAAATGAAATAGAATTTTTGCTTTGGTTGTTTGCCTTCATGATTTAAGAAAGGCTCCCAAGTGGAAGCAGAGTTAAACCAAATAAACGAAGTTACAAGTTTGCAACTTTCATTGTGTTTACTGCAGTTTTAAATTGAAACTGGTTTTGTTTATCAATGTTCACAGAGATTCTGCCATGAATAGAGTTCATAAAGATAAATTGAGTAACATTCTCAAGGCTTCATATCATTCTTCTAAGTGGGTAAGCATATTTTCCTCTTTCTTTTGTAGTCCTTGCTTAATTTGGATATGCCTCTGAATAAGGATAAGCAGTTTTTCTTCTCATTTGCATATTTTCCTGTCCAAATTAAGTGGAAACAATATTTTGTGACTTTTGGTGAAAACTTGTTTACCATGTTAGTCATGGTTGAGCCAAGAGGCCTTAGGGCCAACGGCAACGGGAGTGCACTTTGGTGCTAGGGGTAAGGAGGTTAGGAGTTCAACTCCTCCTCCAATTTGCTAATCTAACTATTCTAACAATACTAAAAAAAATGTCAGTCATGGTTTATTCTTTCAGTCATGGACATAAGAATAACTAACTTTTTTGTACAATATTTTTTGCTTTGGCTGCCCAAGCTCCTTGGACTTTCAAGTAGGTCACCTATCCGGGCGAGCACGCTTAACTGTAAAGTTCCAATGAGTTTTGACACCTTCACTGCTTTAGAAGGTCTTGTACAAGATATGGACAGGATCTATTATATATAGCAGTTAACTTTGCATTCACCAAGTGATGGTTTTTTTTTTTTCCGTAACTAATCTATTTTCTGATCTTTTATAAGCAAATTCCAACTTTCGAAGTTCTTGATCTTTTCAGTGTTTACATAACAGGATATGGGAGAAGTACGAGAGAGTTGTGTTAAAGCCAACAAGAGGCAATCCCTCAGCACTGAGGTTCAAAATTCTTTGGAGCAAGAGGTACAAAATGCAAGTATAAATATTTGATCTGAGTAGGTGCTTTCTGGGTCTTTTCCTAGAGTTTGTGAAGGAATAAGTGGTACCAATTATTTAGAGAGAACTCCTTTCATTATCTTGTTGATTACAAAGGTCATTCCCATGGACTAGCGCCCGGGGCACACGCAATGCGCGTGCAAATGAAAATGCTATCGGTGATTTTGGAAATTGAAAATGTGAGCCAGCTTCGTAATTGCTGTCCACACCAAAAAGTTGTTCTCCTTTTCTAACATAGAAAAGATTGTGGAAGTTTTCCCAATAACCCTCAACAGGTGTATATATGTAGAACCATAGAAATGCATTTTTGTAATTGGCATTAACTGTCATTAGTCTTTCAATCAAATACAGTATTTAGTATCCATGATTAACTAATCCTGTATGTAGTTGTCAATAATTGGGTAGAGTAATTAACCGCGGATTGTTTTATGTTTTGCTCTCTTCACAGATTATGCATCTTCAGAAGCAACTAGAAGACCAATTTGTGGTGCGGTCGGCGCTTGAAAAGGCATTGACTAATAGGCCTATCTCCTATGATCCTGCAAATGGAAACTCGATCACCAAGGTTGTCTCTATTTTCTTCTGTACTACTATCATTTTTTCATGGCTATGCATGTGCAATTGTTATGTGATTTTTGTACCTGGAGATGCATCCTTTCTGTAATGTTCCTTTCCGGTTTTGGTCTATGAAATCAAGTCTGTAAGTTTTGTGTAGTAACTTGATGGAAAACTATCACTCTTTGAAATAAGCTGTACTATCTAGAGAGAAAAAAACGGATAATCACAGTTGGTGCGAGTTAAATTTGTAAAGAAAATCAAACAACGATTGCATATGTATTTCAACGACATAAGCTGAAACTTGGACATATGAGAATGGAACAGAAAACTGAAATTGGGAAGTTGAAACTGATCTTCAGCTTAATTTCTTTCTTTTTCTCTGATTTCACTTCCTAGCTTACTTCATTTGCACTTTCTTTGCTACCTAAGTTATATGAAAATTCGCTTTACCTTTAAACTTCTGTCTCATCTCAGCCTGCTGAGGATCTGATCAAGGAGATAGCTGTTTTAGAGTTGGAAGTTGTCTATTTGGAGAAGTATCTCCTTTCCATGTATCGCAAGACTTATGATGAAAGAGTCTCAATTTTAACTACATTAGATTCAAATTCGAATTCAAATTCAAAATCAGCAACGCACAAATCAATATGTCGAGAAGCTCCTGGACACCATATTGCAAGAAAGGAATCTGGTGACCTTTCGGGATCAATGATACTTGAAAACTCTAGTATTCACCGGAGCCATTCCTCACTATCTCAGCGTTCAGCTTGTTCTTTCAGAACTCATCAGCCAGTGGGAATTCTTGCCGAGGCAGTACACTCATACCATTCCTTACCTTTGTCAATGCTTGAGGTAAGTACCGTAAGTTTACTTGAAACAACTACCTAAACGGTATATTATGTTTGTATTGTATTGCCACTAGGGAGAATAGATCAAACCCTCATCAGAAAAGATTGGTTCTTCGATCAACCTTCTGCTTGTTGATAACTTCACAAGTTTCCAAATTTAGTACTTTCGATTAAGCTTTTGGTGGACTTTCAGTTTGTAGAAGGAAATTTCATAAAATCCATTTCTCTAGATGTAGATGGTAGGAGTTTGAGACAATAATGAAACATTCATTAAAAGATCTGGTAGGCTTTTCTTCGTTGTTCACGCAACTCACTTTGATTCTTGATAAGTGCATGTTTCGTATTATACTTTGTCGTTCTTACGTGTATCAAGTTTGCAGAAAATAAGCTCTGGCTCATTACTTTTTCTTTCAATTCAAAACCGTTCCACTCGTGCTTAAAATGACCACATTGACCATAATTGTCCTATCATTTTCTCAAGATCTATTAACGAGAAAATAAATGCTAATTCCTACGTTATCCCAACAGCGTGCCACCGGTGATACTTCAAAGGGAACTACTCTGGAAGAACATCTCAGCACCACTTTTCTTAGTCGTAGTCCAGAAAATCCAAATTGGCTCTCTGAGGAAATGATTAAGTGCATCTCGGTTATTTATAGTGAACTTGCCGATCCCCCATTGGTCGATCATGGTTTCCCTTCCTCTCCTCTCTCATTCTCATCATTCTCCAGTGACTCCTCTCCACAAATTGAAGGAGGTAAGGGGAGCCCACCATCCAGAGAAAAATCATCTTTACATTCATGGATGGAAAATAATTTCGACGTTGACGGGTACTCGAAGGAATTTAGTGGACCGTGCAGCACAATGGTTGAGGTGCAAAGGATTTGTAGAGATGGTCAGAGGTTAAGACACGTGAAGCATACACTGCAAGAGTTTAGGTGAGCCTAAATGTTATAACTTTCAGTGTTTGAGATCCTTTCTATGCAATTAAGGGAAAGAAAAAGAAAGAAAAAGGGGAATCTGAGGTGCTGTTTGATAAAATTGAAAGCTCGAAATTAGGTACTAAAAGCAGAATGCATAATTTTTCAAGCTGAAAAAAGTGTTTGATAAGAATCTAAATGGTGAATCAAAACAAAGTTTAAGATTCAAATTTCTTTTAAGCCATTGTACTTCATGCTTTTAGGACCTGAACTTTGGGCATTACGCAACATTCATTCCAAGCCATGCCTTTCTGTTGTCTGAGTAAATGAGCTTGAAGAGGAAAAAATGTCTTATTGCAGGTCGCTTGTTTCTCGGTTGGAAGAAGTGGATCCTAAAAAGATGAAACACGAGGAGAAGCTAGCTTTCTGGATTAACGTGCACAATGTACTGGTGATGCATGTAATAATCCTACAACTACTACATTTATAAGGCTCTGTCATGTCTTCTGTTATATTGATACTATGAGGATGTGAAAATTGATAAAAGACGTTTGCGTTTCAGGCATATTTGGTCTATGGAATCCCGCGTAGTAATCTCAAAAGGATATCATTACTCCTCAAGGTGAGTACTCTTTGATTTTCTTTGAACAAGAAACATTCCAGTGAAATTTTTGTTTCATAAAGTCGAAGCTTTTCTGCACTATTCAGGCTGCATATAATGTGGGAGGTCAAATCATAAGCGTAGACATGATACAAGGTTCAATCTTAGGCTGCCGGTTGCCTCGTCCACTGCAAGTATATTCTGATCCCTGCAATCTTTTCATGATTATCAAAACTTTTGCTTTCAGTTCAGTACAAAAGAAAAATTACCGTACCAGAGTAACATCTGTTTAGTTGCTTGATAGCAAAATTTTCCTTCTTTCAGTTTACATATGGAACGATAGCCATTTCTTGTCAGATACTGGTTTTACTTTCCAATTTTTTGAAGTCAAGAATTGCCTTTTTGATGGGGCTAATGAAGCTTACTTCTTATTGTAGTGGCTCCAATCACTGTTTTTCCCGAAGGCAAAGTTCAAGGTTAAAGACGCAAGGAAAGCATTCGCGATAGACCACCCAGAACCTCGCGTATATTTTGCACTTTGTTCAGGAAGCCATTCTGATCCAGCGGTACGTTGATGCCCTTAATATATACTAGATGTCACCCTTTCCTCTCAGCCTCTAGCATTGTCTTATTCTGGTTCATTCGACATGAACGAAGTTTGCATAACTGGACAGTTAGAACAGTCCAATTTTGTTTTGAGAAGGAAAAAACAGCAGAAATAATGTTTGATGCAACTGCTGCTTCTTGGGGGGCAAAAATAGCTCAAATAATCTGAGAAATGCTCCTAATTCAGAAGGTCCATTTTGACACTTTTGGCTTCCCCTTATACGATCAACTCTAGTTAGAGCTTCAGTTACATCCGCGCACCCACTATGAATTCAAACAAACATTAGAAGAACACGAAAAAGCCCTACTTTAAAGATGCATGCCTCTATTTTGGCCCAAGTTCTTTGCATTTTATTGTGCATAATGGTTTTTCCAGGTTCGTATGTACACGCCGAAGACAGTTTTCCAAGAACTGGAAGCTGCAAAAGAAGACTACATTCAGACCACCTTCAAAGTAAACAAAGAACGGAAGATCCTTCTACCAAAGATAGTAGACTGTTTTGCAAAAGACTCGGGTTTAAGTCCAGCCGGTTTCATCGAGATGATCGAGCATTTTATGCCTAGCTCCTTTATGAAGAGTATTCTGCAGGGAAAATTCTTGAAGAGAATTGAGTGGATTCCTCATGACTTCACTTTTCGGTATCTGATCTCTAAGGAATTGGCCAAGTGAATCTCGACCTGATAAATTTGGGAAGGAGTTTTTCAACCATACATAAAAGAATGTTTTGGGAAGAAGAACAATCAAATGGGTTCAAGCTTGTTGAGCTAGAGCACATTACAACATTTTGAGCATCATCTACGTCTGGTTGAGTTTTCAGAATCATTTTTTTGTATAAAAAAAAATTCGAAAAACTGTGTTTGTAAACAAAAAAAAAAACATCGTTCTCATATCCTACGTATGTCTAAGTGGAATAGTCCTCAAGAAGTCGCATTTTTTTCTCCAAAATGGGATTTTTGCCACAAAAAAATCCAGAAAGCTACTTTAGAAAATTGCCAATCGAACACTCGTATATGTTCTGCAAAACTGATTTTGCAAAGTGCGATCAAATGAAGACCAGTTTCTTTGGCCGGACATATTATCCTTGAGCTCCCATAAGCTTGACCTGGTTTGAACACTTGTGTTCCTAAAATGGACTGGCTAAATGATTCAACTGCCACTGCTAACAAGTTTTCATTCAAGAGTATTGATGATGAAATGCTAGGCGTTTTTATCGATTGCGAACTTGATTCTACTGTATTTCTGTAATGGACATTTTGCTATGAAGTTTGAATCAGATATCGTAAATGCAGAATTTGAGTAGTGTTTTTTTCATCTGTTCCACTATGTACTTGGCTAAAAATCACTTCCCTTCAGTTGGTGGAGGACTTTTGAACCTGGTGGAGTTCAAACTCGATGCGATTTGAATGTCCTTTGGTTATATTTTTGGCAAAAAAAAGCATCACAATTTGGTTACTCTGCATTTTGTTCAAGAGATCGATACGTGTTTTCCAGTGATATTAATAGACCAGCTAATTTTGATAGAAATTCCACAAGAAACTCTCATTATGATTTGGAATAGAAACCAAACAAGTACTCCTAAAAGAAGGGACAAGGCTAGGATTGATGAGAAATTTCTCAATGCCGAGCGGTACCAGGTGGCCGTGCCCACGTGACGTCCGAGTAGTACATCCTGGTCGTCCAAAAGTGTGTTAAACGGCCTAGATTGAAATCCTCTCTCTCCTCTTTCTCTCTCTAAATTTAAGCTGTCCAAAAGCGATATGGACGGCTCGGATGCGCCGAGCTTGGCATTGAAAAATTTCTCAGGATTACTTTCAATCAACCTCCGATGCTATTGGGTTGGTGCTTGATAACTTGTGGGAAATGAATGTGCATCATTTTCTGAACCATTACGGTAGTGTACGGATATTCAGGGGTGATGCTCTAGCCCAAAATCGCTGAATCGTTGATCAATAAGCCAGTATGTAGTATACACTAGCCCCAAAACTTTTCTGAACCATTACGGCAGTGTACGGATCATTGATTCAAATTTGAGTATAATATAGTACATATGTAGTATGTATAACCTGATTAGGGGCGGGTATGGGTATTCATTCCCATTGGAAAAAGTTTGGGTAACCCCCGCTTCCATATGGGCAGGGCGGGGTTACCCATTCCCATTGGATAGATGTTGAGAAATTGTCATCCCTAAGTAAAAATTTGTAGCAAGGCCGCATTTGACGTTGTGTGGCAGAGAATGATCGAGTACTTGAAGACCCAGATTTCCTAACCTTGGGCCTCAATAGGTACATTCGGGTCGGTATCCCTGGGAAGTGAGAGAACACTTGCATCACTAGTATATGCGCCACTCTCCCGTCTTTGGCGGTTTTTATTTTATTTTTGTACTGGAGTAACTCAAGTGTCCACGCTAACTTTTGCGCTCCTTATCTGCAGTGGTACACAAAGCTCTGTATGAAGTGGTTCAAAGGGGTTGATAGCACATAAGAGTTCAAACTTGAGACCTTCACAGTTCTTTGTCACATCTCTCTCTCTCTCTCTCTCTCTCTCTCTCTCTCTCTCCTGTAAACAAAACCCAGAATCATGGTCTGGAGAGAGGAGTGGAGGGAGATGGTATTGGACTGCTATTGGCTCGGGCTTTCCAACTTCGGTGCAAGATCACCAATTGCATCCACAGGGCATCAAACCTTTGATACTGAACAGAATAAATGAATACTAATCAACAAACAAGAACTAGAGAATGAAGATAAAGGTAATGGGAATCAATGTCTGGAAGAAAAAACAGAGACCCTTTCGAACATTTGTCAAGCTCTCTCCAATCACTCCGTTTTCTAATTCTATTCTATGGGCTAAAGAAATAGTGGAAAGATCGGGTAGAGAAGCACACGATGCTTGAAAGAAAGCTTTCTTAACGAAAATTGGAAGGTTTTGAAGAACACCCCAAAACGAAACACGTTTTATTCCCGCAATCCCGTAACTTACTTAACATGAAGTTTTTCATTCTGTCAAGTATGACAAGACGAACCCTCTGAGAGATACAACAGTACTATTTTGCTCTCTCTCTCTCTCTCTCTCTCTCTCTGGGGTAAACAGTTTCACCTCGTTGTTCAAAGAAGCAAATTTGTTTACGTTTGTTGCCTATTGTGGATTTTTAGTTGAACATCTGGCTCATACAGTTCCTGTTAGGGGAGCAGGCAAGGGTCAAAGCTAGCACACATTGGCATACTAGGAGTAATTATTTATTGATAAAGAGAGGTAGAGTCCAAATCATTTTCCACCTTGTTGAAGAAAAGCCCATAGAATATGGACATGAATAGACAATGCATTTTGAAAAGAATGAAAGGGCATTGGCTCTTCATGGCCCTGAAAGGTTAATCTATATCCTCAATATAAGTGCTCAATGGCCATTTCTTCTTTCTCCACCTCCCTTGTACTGAACTGTTTTTTTTTTTTTTTGCTTCAACACTATTCTTTTCAATCCATCTATACCATGAATCATTTCAACATCAAAACTCCTTCAAATGCAACAATGCTCTTATCCCATGGTTAGTCGCCGCCGCTGTCTTCTCTTCTTCTTCTTCTTCTTTCTACTCTTCTTTACTTGGTTAAGTTGTTTACAGGAGTAATTGAAGTTACTGTTGAATGCAGGGTCTCCTAGGGGTGCTGCTGTGGATTTGGCATCCGAATCGAATTCCTTAGGCCGGTCCCTGGACTTCTCATGGGTCCGGAGGGCTGAGAAAGGATGTCGACTTCGTAGCAAAATTTGTAGGGTGGTTACAAGTAGGTTCTCTCTTTCTCGCCCTCCCTAACGATATTTTCGAAACCCTAGTCTTACTCAAACATCTTTAATATAAAATGGTTTTCAATTCCAAGGTGTCAAGAAGAATGGAAGATTTGAAGTCAAAGCTTTTACAGAAGAGCAAGAAGCTCTGGTGGTCAAGTCATGGAATTCAATGAAGAAGAATGCTGGAGAGCTAAGTCTTAAATTCTTTTTGAGGTTTGCCAATTGTTTCTTGTCTTTCTTCTACTCTATATTGTCAACAGATTTAAGGGAGAATAGTAATTTTGATACAACTGAAACATTATTGGGCCGTTGTTGCAGGGTATTCGAGATTGCACCAACGGCAAAGAAGTTGTTCTCATTCTTGAGAGATTCAGATGTCCTCCTGGAGCAGAACCCGAAGCTGAAACCGCATGCTATGAGCGTCTTTGTTATGGTCAGCCTTTGTTTTCCGTCTTCCTGTATTTGTTGGCTCCCTTACAATGCTAAGGCAGAGGAACTAAGGCAGTGTTTAGTCCTCTGGAAAACGTTTTGAAAGGAATGGAGTGGCCATTCGGTGCCCTCACCGTGGAATTGCCATTCATTCAGACTGGCAAATGATGATGACTCCATTGGCAATGTACATTCTGTCATTTTTCTAGCAATTCTAACTTTGGAATCAACATTCCAAGGGGATGAGTAATCTGTTCCAGCTTCGTTATTGTCGACCAAACACTGCTTACAAGTCCTTAACATGACTACCCCCAGACCAGCATGGGCGGAGCCCTTAAGAGTCAAGAGGGGGCAGCCGGCCCCGCTGCCTTTCAATTTTTTTAAGAGATTGGTATAATTTTTACTCATTTGACTCCCCTTTAAAATTCATTTTTGCCCCAACCTATATGAGTATAATTCATTTTTACCCATTCGACCCCACTTAAAAAAATCCTGGCTCCGCCCCTACAGACCAGGCCTTCAACTTGAAAAAAAGAGGTTGATTCTAGTAGCTTGACAAGAGCTAGTTTTGAAAAAAATCCATAACATCTAAACCTCATTTTTCAAAACGAACTTTGTTATCATTTGAAGCTCTGAAAGCAAATAAGAGGCAAGAACTTGAAGAAGGAACCAAATCTTTTTTTTTCAAGTACTCTCAAGCATGTGAATTCAAAATTTAAGCTCAATAAGCTGGAAGAATGGAAATAAACACAAATGATGTGAGATGAGATTAGTATTTGTTACGCCATGGATGCATACGTTGGTCCAATGTGTCGAAGGGTTCATGGAAAGGGCGTACAATGGTAAAAAAAAAAAAATTTAAGTCTTCCGGAAAACTGACACTTTGCTCTTAATGTCCATAACTTGGCAGACCTGTGAATCAGCAGTTCAACTTCGGAAGGCTGGAAAAGTCACTCTACGAGAGTCGAACTTGAGAGATTTGGGTGCCACTCACTTCAAATATGGTGTAGCAGATGAACATTTTGAGGTAATAGTAAATCCAGCTTTGATTTATAGTTAGCTGAACACAAAAATAAACTGTTTCCTTGTTAACATTTTGGTTGTAATTTATAGGTAACAAAGTATGCTTTGCTGGAAACTATAAAAGAAGCAGTCCCGGAAATGTGGTCACCGGAGATGAAAAATGCATGGGGAGAAGCTTTTGATCAGTTAGTTGCTGCTATCAAGACTGAAATGAAGCCTCCATCCCACCTCTAATGGGAAATAACATGTTTGGAAAAATAGGAAAATAATTCTCTTAGGATGCAATAAGTTTTGATACAGCACATGTTATCGAATTCAGGAAAGGTTGAGACAGCTTGTTACTCTGTAAATAGGAAATCTTGTTATGTATCAGCTCTTTTCAGGACCTATTCTGCTAACTAAAATAAGTAATTATTTTTTAAATAAGTAAGAACTTTAGTAGAACGGGGGCTCAGAATTCATGTCCTCATGATTTCGCTATCTATTAATGATGATTTTATACTGGGAAAAGAATTCATGTCAGGATTTCGACCATCCCTAAATTATTGACATACTTTGAGTGATATTATTGTCTTTCTCAAATTAGAAAAAAAGGGTAATTCAGACTTTAGATTGAGACTATTAAATTTTAACTAGATTTTCCACTTCACATTTGGACCTTACCTGGGGTTGTGTGTGTTATGGGAAAACCACAAGGCTTAAATGGTAATTAACCCTCAATTTATGGAATGACAATCACAATTAGCTTACCTTGCTTTTAAACCAGGTGACTTTGGTTAAAGAATTATGAGTGTTTAATTCAGCTTCCTTTGTTAAGGACCACTACTACATCACAGACTTAGAAAATTTGTTGAGTGCTCTCCACCACACTGGACAAATGTGTGGTGGAATTAAAGAAGAGGTTAGGGCAAGTCCTAGTAGCTAGCAATGAATAATCTCTCCACAAATATTTTGATATCACATATGTTCGGATCAGTTCACACGCACTTTGATTAATTTAAGGGTCCAATTCCACACATACTTGCGGGGAGCCCAATTAAAGGCAGAGCTCTGTATGAACTATGAACTAGCCCCAAAGAAAACATTTAGGGCTCGTTTGGTAACACTTGCTTATTAACTTATTTTGCTTATTGGCTTATTATGTCTGAATTTTTACTAATTTTCTGTCTTGGTTCAGACACACACACAAAAACAAAAAAAAAAAACAAAAAAGACAACAAAAAACAAGGATTACCAGAAAGGCTTCATACACTTTTGTGGCCTTACATGACCTTTATCTAGCATGCCCCATTCCAAACACAACTAACCTTATCAGGGACAACCACAATTCTTCACAAATGATAAGATAATATTCTTCACAAATCAGTCTTGAACGAGCTTTCAATAAGTCAAACACAAGCTCAAACTCGAACAACTTGATTCGTTTATCAGTACTCTTCAAGGCGGAAATAATAAAAAAAAAGACCAACCACTGAACAAAAGAATTACGTAAAGAGAAACCCGTTTTCTCGTTGGACTTTCGTAGGATTCGGGCCACAACCACAACACTATTTGGAAATGAGTGAGCCAACAACCCCAGCAATAAGGGTAGAGGGATCCCCAAGAACAGCCGAAACAACAAACGTTATAGCCAAACCAGCCATCTCAGAACATTTCTTCATTTTCCCCTTATTGCCACTCCTCTTCTGATAGCTCTGAAGCGTTCCCTTTGGAATCCTGGTCTCCAATTTCCCACCACCATGGAAGTTGTTGTTAACCCCGCGCCCGAAATTGCTATTGTTAGCCATAATCTGATGATCGTGCCAGCTCTCCACCAGCATCTCCTTCACACAAGCGACGTGCAAGTTGTACTTCTTGCAGGAAGACCGGTAGCTCCAGCTCCTCCCCTTCCTCCCGCACCGGTGGCACGACGCGCTTACCTTTCAGAAGAAAAGAGTGCACTAGCAATTTAATTCACTAAAAACAAAGGAATTGCGCGTACGACTTAGCGAGATTCGAATACGGAAAGCATTAGGATGAATGATTTTGTTTCTGTGAATTTGTGAGGGCTTTTTCTTATCCAATGTTCATGTTCATCAAGAAAATGTTGCTTGCGAATTTGTGAGGATTGCTTGTGGGCCATAGCGTTTCTGATCCGATGTTCACGTCCATCAAGAAATGTTTCAAAATATTTTTTGTGCGTTCCATTTTGGCATGAAAAGTGTGTGCGTGCTCAACCCACAACTATAGACACAAACCTATGTGCAACATAAAGGAGTTTTAAGAATTTGCCCATGCAAAATGTGACAGTTTCATCTAATTGCTTTAAAGCAAAAAAAAAAAAAAAATCTTATAACTTCACTTTAGGCCCTCTATTTGCAAATTTTTGGGTTCCACCATTGTAGATGACGTGTTGTTGTATATATAAGAATGACTCAATAAGCACTATCATTAACCTTCGATATGTATAAAGGAAGGGAATAAAAAAAATTAGTCTCACAAGTTGTATATCATAAGTGAAACAGAGGGATCGAGAAATTATTCAGTGCCCTTGAGGTACCACATGATCGATACTGTTCCTGAGGTATTGAATAATTTTCCCTAATGAAAGAGTAAAAAGATGGCGTCCGCTCTAGCTATTCCAAATGAAAACGCTTAACATTATGGCTTATATTTACAAAAATCACTAATATCGTATTAATTTGAATAAACTTGCATGATTCATAATGCTTAAATAACCATCTTTATAATATCCCATGCATATGAGTACTATATCTTACTCCCTCCGTCTCAATTTCTTTGTCCACTTTTTTGACTTTTACTTGTCTTATAATGTTTGTCCACTTTAAAAGACCAAGAGACCAAAAGCTACAAAATTACCTTTTCGTCCCTCACCATTTGAACTAAAGTACTCTTTTTCAAAAAGTTAGGAGGGCAATTTTTGAAAAGTTGAGCATTCAGGTGCAATGATTGTGTTCCCTAAAAATATTGAATTCCCCAAATTGGACAGACAAATTGAGACGAAAAGAGTATGTCCTAACATGTATAGTTTCACATCATATGTGATATCAAAATTCGTGTATGCATGAGAATATTGTTCTCAAATGACGTTCTTTCATTTCTAAAATGCACAGCAAGTCTATTCGTACGTGCACATATCATGACACGAAAACGTGTCTAGACCCGACCAGATTTACATAAACCCCCACAAAATAAAAAGAATCCTGGCCCATACATTGACTGCATGGGCCGGCCAAATTCCAATGTGCAAATATGTGCACGAAGATCTGTATGCTCGTAATTTGTTCTAACAAATAAGATTAATTACCCAATTTCCGACGTACCAAAAAAATAAAAAAAAATTACCCCAAAAACATACCTTCCGATAGAGGTAAAGCTTGACATCACCATCATCAAGCACCACGGGGAGCTTGGCACAACAAGGGTGCAAGTCAAACCCGCAGGACTTGCAATGGTACATAAACCCGGTCACGTCCTTCTCGCACGCGTTGCAGTAACGCGCCACCGTGCCGGGTGGCCGGGCGCAGAACTGGAAGCTGCATTTGGTGTAGAAAGGGTGGGTGAAGGAGGGGGAAGGGAGGGCGCAGTGGAGGTGGAGGTCGTAGTCGCAGGCGGCGCATCTGTACCGTGAGCCGATGCCGACTTCCTTGCACCCGTCGCACTTGAACAGAGCCTCTGTGTACTCGAACCTGAGCATGTGCTGAGGGTGGCTGAAGTGAGAGATCTCGTTGTATCTCATGGTGTTTATGTTTTGTTTTTTGGGTGGGCAAGTAGTAGTGGGAAAAGAGATCAGGTGGGTTTGTTTATAAAGGTAGTTTCTTGGAGTTTTTCAGCTGGCTTGAGGGATAAGAAGAGAAAAAAGTGATTCAATGATGCAAGCAGTTTCTACCTCCAGTGGCGGAGCTAGGATTCGTAACCGGAAGTGGAACCTAAAAATATTAACATGCTTATCACTTAAAATGGTACGGTACGTATTCTAAATTAATCATTCATAATACCAAAACACTTACATAGCTAATTTAGTCATCCGTCGTATGGACGGAAGTAGTTTAACGATCTATCAAAATGGAACTTGATATTCTTTTCAATCCGAAAATCGTCCGGAATCATTCTAAACTAAATTTCAAAGTAATTTTTTGAAAAGAATGATTTTTCTATTGAATTAGACTGAGAGGGAGAACAATTTCTCTCCGATGGAGCATTTAAAAGTTTGAATTTTTCTCCGTTAAAATGTGTTTCTTATGAGTTCTCGTTTTGAAGGCCAGAGAATCTTTTTGGGATGGAAGAAGTATTAGCTCTCTTTTTGGTCTTTGTGAATTTGCTTTAGTTTGTCCGTCTTCTGTGACAATCAGAAGTACGACAGACGAAAGTACTATACAAGCAGGATGGGGCCTAAATTTTACCACAACCTTTGATGGAACAAACACTCAAGAGTGTATTTAATGGAACATTTTCCTATGACCACAATCTTTGATGGAACAAACACTCAGAGTGTACTTAATGGAACATTTTTCTATTACCACAACCTTTGATGGAACAAACACTCAGAGTGTATTTAATGGAACATTTTCCTATTACCACAATCTTTGATGGAACAAACACTCAGAGTGTATTTAATGGAACATCTTCCTATTATAATTAGGATTGTAAGGCGGCTTGTTGTTAAAGCAACTAGAGAGGGATTTATGCTCATGGATGGTTGTGATAGTGGAAATGTGTAGTACTTAAAGAAAGACATAAGGAATTTAGGTTGATGTCCCACAAGAGAATAAGAATTCTCTCTTTATGTACATATATATTCCAAATCTTACGTACTAGCTAACATGGAACAAGATATATTTGAATGTGGATATTCTTTTGTGACCAAGTAATATGAACTGTGAGGAGGAATGGAGTTGTCTTAGTGATAAGGAGACTCGGACCTGGATTACATAATCTCCCGTTGCACGTCTCGTCTCGTTCTTGTAAATGGTTCAAATATTTTTAAAATACGTTTTCACACTCTCACTTTCACTCATTTTCACACGCTTAGTATTAACTATTATGTGACTTAGCTCTGGATGCTATACTTCTAGTCATTAGGTGCCGGTGGAACCGTTCAAATTAATCTTACTTGTATCAAAATCTTCTCCTTCCTTTTATGTATCTTGATGCCCTATCAGGTACTACTTGAAAATACGGAGTAAAAAGTTTTGTTACCATTGAAGATCAACGTATGATAGCGGTCACATAGAGTTAATTACTTGATTTACCCTTATCAAGGTCTTTAATAAAATGTCTTTTTTACCGATAGAAAAATTGTTTGATAGTCCAAATTAAATTTCAATCTCATCGAGAAAATTGAATCAGATGCTAATATATCGCTATCGTTAATGCATCTGGATGTTGAAATAAAGGGCAAATGGTTTTCGGATATACCAGTTGGCATACCAATGGATATGGCATGTGATGTGGAATTGATTCTCAATTAGGTTGCATAAAGCCCAAGGGTTAGACGGGTTAGTTGGTGAATTTGCTCTCCACATAATTGATCAAGATTTAATGTTCGAGGTCAGACCACAAGAAAGTAATTTGTTTCGTTTGAATTTTCTAATCCCAGCGTGCATGAATGGCTTGCCTTTGACAAGACCGGGGAAAGGATTAGTCGAGGTGCGCGTAAAATGACCCGGACGCCCCTAACTGTCGAAAACGAAAATTATATGGGTTGCACAAATGTTGCTTTTAACGCAAGCACAGCTAAAGGCAGATAATGTTCGTGGAATCGATACTCAATTATATGGGCTCGTTATTGCTTAGGCTAACCGCAGATAATACTAGCAAAAAGCATTTTCCCAAAAAGGAAGAACAAAGCATAAAGCAAATCAAATTGTTTTCCATAATAAGATGAGCAACACTCTATTTGCATGAAAAATTTATGGCGAAATTATCCCCATTGGGTGTGCGGGGGAATTTTTTTTCTTTCTTTGTTACTTTATTGTTTTTTTTTTTTTTTGCCATAATCGGCGTTGGCGGATTAGTGAGTTAGATTATCAAGCGGTGTCAACGTTGTTCCATTAGCTTTAACTTGATTTTTTTACTGATACATGACCCATTGAGCTGGAAGTCGATGTGGCAAGGTCCAAGTCGATGTGGCAACGAACATAAGATTACACCTCTCCCACCGTTCTCGAGTTCGATACTTAGGATCAGATGGTTGAGAGAGAAGGCTCCAATTTAACTTGCATTTCGGTGGGGCCTGGTGAGGGAGCCCATGACATAGTGACGGATCGGCATTTTCCCGTTGGCCGAGTCAGGTATGACTTAAGTTTGAACATTTTAGATCGGATGGGTTCTCCAATTAATCAGGAATCGCTACGCTGGTTCAATTTAGCCCACCCTCTCCAATGGCGAGAAAACAAAAGGGTGATGATGGGGAATCTTACCCACATGGTCAAGAGTGCTTAATGTTTGAAGAAGAAGCGTCAGCTCTGTTCATATGCCCAATAAAATCAGAGAAGTCCTCTTTTGTTTTTGCCTCTTTATCTTTATCTTTTTGCTTCTTTAAGTACAGAGCAACATCTGAAGTGTTTTCAAGGAGATAGATTTGCGCAGTGTCAACATCAGTCATTTTGCATGTAGATTTGTACTGAGAGCTAGAGAGAGAGAAAGGGAAAATTCAGAATTTGATTTGTACTGAAAGAACAGAGAGAGAGAGAGAGAGAGAGAGAGAGAGAGAGAGAGAGAGAAAAGGGACAATTCAGAATTTGATTCTTTTTGTTTTGCTTCTTCTGCACGCATGATATCTTTCTTTGTCCTATAGTTTTCATGTTTCCTTTTGCTTTATTTTTGTTTACAAATTCTTGATGTTAATTGTGTTGTGGGACCCTTGGGCTTTGTTAGTGTGTGTTTGAGTGTGATTATAGCATTATTTTAGCATTTTGTGCTTAAAATTTTATCTTACTCGTGCCTAGTTGTGATGAAGAACTCGTTACAAAACGAAGGCTCAACAATGGGTAAAGGCAAATATATTGACTCTATCCCAAATGTTGAGTAACATTGGAATAGCGAATAACATTCTAATAGAATGTTATCCTCGTCATTGGTGGGTTGATATCAAAGTAGTCCACTCCTTCGGTTTACCCGTATCCCTTAACTACAAGACTCTGTATTTATCAATTGAAAACTTGCTTTTAATTTTTCTCTTGAATATGTATACACTTATACAAGAGGTTTGCAACAAGATGAGATCTAACAACTCCCGAGTATGATTTCCCTGGAGAGGGAGATCATAGATTCTTCGAAAGTACGAGGCTCATTATCTAACAGATAAGTCAGAAGAACGGGACCATTTAATTTTAGGCTGAAATGGTGAAAGGTTTAGATCAATACTCAAGTGTCTAGGCAATGGCACGGTGAGTTGCAGACCAAAGTATGCCCTCTAGTTTATAAGTGAGGGGTACAACTATAAGGTTTGGCTTACTGATAAGTGCTGAAAAGCACCCATTTAATCTTTCTAATTTATACATTGTTGGTCTGTTTACATTGTTACTTGACGCAATTTAGTGTTTTACAGTGTTTGCAAACCTTGAGATCGATAGGTGCGAAAACGTACAGTTCGAAAGGTCTTGTGGAGGGTTGCCGCAAAGATTAATTGGCTAACAATACGATTTATACTTGTATTGGTTGGCTGCTTGCATATACAAGGAAGGAAGAAGTTGGTTTGGAAAAGACTACCATAAAAGGGGGAGTTGGAATAGGAAAAGAAGTCTTTCTTTTGACATGGAAATATAATCGGCAGCAGCATTATAAAAGGAAAAAGAGGGTTTCGTTATTACAGACGTCACGAATTATTCCGAACAGGGCTGCGCATAAATCAGGGCTCCGGCTTTCATGGCCAGCTAACTCCATTATCTAGAGGGAAGATGAAGCACCAATTCAAGTAACTTTGTATATGTATAGGTTTAGATTTTAACATTTGGATCGATTGTTTAACTAGAACTCGTTTCAGTTTTATGGAATGATTTTAATGTTTTCAATCTGTTTCGTATTTATATCCGCGGTTTTCAAATGCGGAGTTGAACAATAGTGTTCATTGATTGTGGTTGGAGTTCTGAGATAGATTATGCTCTTAAGATGGATTGTGCCGTTAGGTGGCCAGACTGCGCTATTGAGAGACGGTCCGTGCTATGGGATAGTCTATGCCTTTTAACAACCTGATTATTTTCTTGACGATTATCGAAAGGGATTGCAAGTTCTATTGATAGTCTTTAATGATTCAAATGTTAAACCTAACCTATGCATATCATTGTTACGCGGTCAGGGTGGATTCGAAACCCTAGATCCTTCCTCCACCAGTTTTCAATCAATTAATTAGTTGTTCTCTTACTCTATTTAGTTTTCTCAAATCAAACAATTCAATATTTTCTTTCGGAATTAATCTAAAAGTTAATTGAAATTATAGTAACTTAGCCATACTATCCATGCGGATTCAACACTCAGTCTTCAACACTCAGTCTTAACCACTGTTCTACGGAGTAATAGTTAACTCCAAGGTTTTATAAATATATTTTTGACACGGTACGACGAGGTCACTTACCCTCCGTCATTGGTACGTACCGGGATTGGCTCGGATTCCACAGGTAACGACAATAGTAACTCCCCCGAAAGGCGGATCCAAGAAGATGTCACTTATAGTGTGATCGCTTCTACTCATTTCCCTAAGATCCCCAAACAAACTTCCGATGCGTGAAAATCGCACATACAAACTTCCAATGACTCGGCTGATCAAAAAAGCAAATGACTGGAGTTTGAGATCATTATACGAAGATATGTTTGCAGTTTCAGAGAGGCATAACACCCTTATTTGAGTTGTCTACCCAGTCACATAAACCAAGTAACGCGCTGTGCACTGTGTATCGAGTTGTGTCTGGAAGTTGTGTTCGTAGACTTCTTGTATTACAAAACTTAAAATTGGCGATGATCAACTTGAGGAGATTTCATGTCTTTATTTCCAGAGTTTTGAGACTCGGAGAGAAATCTCAGAACTTAGATAATTGTGTACGTTCTCCTCATTGTTACAGTTTCACAGACAAGTGCTTTACTTGTCAAAAATTTGCAGAACCCCGACACTAGGACGAATGCAGAATATAAAGGAATTGGAAACACAAACATGCAAAAACACCAGATTTTTTGGTAGGAACCGTTTCACAATAATGAGTAAGATACATTGTAATTGTCATATCGTTGCAATATATGGTTAGGGAAACAACCGAACAAATACATGAAAAATACCAAAAGGGCTCCATAAACAGTTGAATACAGAACAGGTATGGCAACACTTGCATTACATCATGCTCATTTTTCTCCAAAGTGGCAATATTTCAGGTGAAGTTTCACATCTACGCCGAAACTATATCCATTCGCAACTTTATTTTGTAAAAATGATTCCTTCTGTCAAAATTTTGATCAATATGTATGTACAGAATCAAGAGAACAGCACAGAAAAAGCAATAGACAACAGACAGCAGCAATGAATCTCACAAGGAAGGAAGTAACCAAAGGTTGAAAAGGCAAGAACCCAATGAAAGTAACCAAGACAAGAAGGCCATAGCAGCAGATATCAAATATCTGCTGCAAAGATTCGGAGGGCAGTCCGACCTGGCAGCCGTGAACATAAGTTCGGCCACACTAGCCGTTGAGCAGGCGGCTGCTAGTGTCAGAACCGACAACACCTGCCATTAAAGATTGCGTTAAGTGTACAGAATTCAGACAGAAAAGTTCATAGAAAACACACTTTGGGACTCGGGTTCATCTTATGTAGGGTGACAGAACTCAGACAACTATGTTACGTGACCTCTTCGAAATGCTAAGTACCCGTGTCCCTAATTTTTAGTTTGACAATTCACACGGCAAGCATTTTTATTGGTCAAGTTTACAGCAGAACTACAATTAAAACACCCATACAACTATGACACTAATGCACTTAGCCGTAATTTCAATATACATAGGAAGCATTTTTAATAAAATGGGTATTTTAAACTCAACCCATGCACTTTCCGTGGTTCTAATTTCGATACACATCGGAAGCATTTTTATCATTTGCAGAACTACTCTTACAATACCCATTTAATGGCTCCTTGTAACCCAGTTTACCTTAAAAATGAAAGAACTACATCAAGAACTATGAAAAATTATGCAGTGTCCTAGCGGCTTTGACTCGATAATTAAAAGAATCTGACACTTAAGTAGTAAGCACATGACCGTTCTAGACACTTGTACCGGGGTCCATGTAATATTATGCGACAGTGCACTTTCTGTACATTTTTGTGTCCTAATGTTGTTTGCCAAGTAGAATCATGATTTAAAGTGAAAAGCAGGACATACCCAATCTCCAACTACAACAATCACCAGTATTCCGGGCTGACGAAGAGGGCACTTAACCAGTACAGAATATCCGTCAATCAGTGCAAGAGTGAAGCTCCATGGGATAACTAAACCCATTATCGTCACCAAGAAGCTGCAAGCAGAACCGTTACGTGGATAAAATTAGGGAAATGTTTGCATTACAACACAGATTGGAAAAAGCCAAAATCAGGGCAACACACATTAGGATCCTCAAATGGTTAACAGACAGAAAACTGCAAATGTGAAGTGTTCCATTTTCTTCTCCTATATCTTTGTTTCTTTAAACCAATTCATGCAACCGGCCTCAATCGGTTGAGACTTAAGGCTCAGTTTGATATCGTTGTTTCTTTGCAGGCAAAATAAAAACAGTGCACAGAAAAGAAGAAGAAGAAAATGAGAAACATATGGTAGAAAGCATGAAACGAGATACCCCCATATATCCATTAATAAGTACTAGCTAAAACAAAATAAGTACTAGCTAAAACAAAGGGGCCATTTCCTTAATAGAACCTGCACAAATTACCAGCAAAAGAAAAAAAAAAAAAAAAAAAAACACTGCACAGGCACTAGTTTTCAACCAAAACAAGATCAAGACATGAGAAAGGATTCTGAGCTACCTAGCAAAGCGTAACAACCTAAAACAAAAAGAATCAAGTCTACTGAGATCGAAATATTACTGCAAAATAAAGGGTAATGCCAATTCCAAGACTACGAGGTTTATTGTGTATGGCTGAGAATTTAGCTTATTCCATTCATTCTCCATTGTCTTTGTTTCTCCTTCCTTTCTCAAACTCTAAAAGGTTATGGACAATGCATACATAATAGGAGCTAATCAAGTTAGCTTATGGGTATTCACAACAGGCAATAATACTGAACTTACATATCTAATCACTATCATCACAAGATGAGTCATTGAGGCAATGATTGGTGAGCAAACATCCAAACCCAACAGGCTATTGACATTTGAGACAATCCAGATATCAAAGATAAACTTCTCTCTCAAAAACCTTATTCTAGATTCGGCAGCGTTTGTAGAACTTGGCAAGAACCGTATGTGGGTGGATCAATGCATCACTGAGCTCTGGATTCTCTATCCCAAATCACTATTTCAACTCTCATGCCTGTGAGAGGATTGGCTTTAAGAGGTGGCCATGTTGCAATAGGAGAAAATGGGACCATCCACAGCATTGATATCACAAGTCTTGCAGACGAAAGTTTTCGCCCGAAATTCGTGCTATAGCTAAGAATGTTCACCTAGAAAATAAGTGAAACACTCATCCAATTTCAGCTTTATGCCTTTTGCGAAGGGAATGTCTTGACAAAGATGACTGCGTCTACAGCCACAATTATTGAAATGCAACTCCCACATACTGGCACTCCAAAAGAAATCAAGCAAAATTATGAACTTGATTAGAGAGTTCCTACTTTCCCATCTTCGTAAGGAAAATTTTCCAAAATCAAGCAGCACTGAACTACTCCTACAACATAATCCTATTACTCTTGTAAGAAATTGAAGTCACCAATTTAGGCTATGTATGCAGATTTTGATTGGTTTGTGGAAAAGAAAAGGAAATAGAAAAGAGAGGAAAAGAAGATGGAATGATAGAAGAAAATGAACTAACCAATGAAAACTAGCAAAACCCAATTCAGAACTTCTATGAAATTTTGAAATACTGGTTCTATGAAATCATTCTGTTTTCCTGAGTTATTTAGTTGTAGCCTTGTAGGATTTATCCACCACCGCATTTTAGAAACTTTTCCAGCTAACATGAAAATACATAAGGGAACTACATACTAGGGCCTAGGCGAACTTGCAAGCTAACACAGTTGGTTGGGTGCTTGTTCCAAGTTCACCAAGGTCTCGAGTTCAAGACTTGGTGTGTACAAACTTACTAACCTTCTAACCTATATTGTATGAGTTTCTTGCCATTCCTCAAATAAAATTTAAAAAAACAATTATACATACTAGACAAATCTTTTACAGGAAATCAGTCAAAAGAATTGTAATTGAAGAATATGTAACTGTTTTCCTGTTGATAACTCAGTATTGGCCTAATAACGGACTAATTTGGGAACCAATTTCACTATGTCCACTAGTGAGTCCTCAACTGATTAGCCTAACATAGGCAACAATAGCTTGCAGGCGGAAGTCAAATCCCACACGAAATGCTCCCTGCATGAGACCCAGGTTGTCAGGTGACTAATCCTGCGCCAACTTGGGTGCAAAAAGTTTAGACCATTTCTCAATCCGAGCATGCCATCTTGGCCTGGGCTATGCCAATCTTTCCAATACCGTTTCAGTTTCATCGGTTGTCCCATAACAAACATTCAAGAACATGTAACATGACTACATGAGCATCATCAAATATGGTATAAACATACACGCATGACTAGATAGCTGTTTATACATCAAAATTCAAAAGTTGGAAGGAGAAGAAACAAAGGGAAAAATGACAAATTACCAGAAGGGAGTGTAGCTGTAGAACTCAACACCCATAGACATGAAAAGAAGAGAAGCAGAAGAGAAGAGTGTTTGCCCCAACCTCAGACCAAAGCTGGCGCTGGTTCCCACTGACCCAGGTACCTCTTCCACCATGATTATCAAATTGATGATGATTTCGACACATGGGATTTAAATACAATTCTGGGATTTAAGGGTTTGATCATAGTTTTGCTCTGAAACTTTCTCAATTCTCTGTTTTCTAAGTTGAAGCTGTTCACCTAATAAAATACAGTAATACGTATGCAGGGAAAATTGTAGGAGTATGCAATAAAGTTGGCGGTTGGGGGTAGGAGATCAAACCTATTCTCTCTCTCTCTCTCTCTCTCTCTCTCTCTCTCTCCTGTGTGTGGGAATTTGGACTCGTGGGATTTCCTGTATTTGTGATGACGGGAATCCCAAAAATAATGCTTTAATCATGTTGGATTTGACACTTGGAGTTGTCTTTTTCGTCTTGCTTTCCTACAAATAAGCCTAAAATACTTGTAGTGCCGACATACAAAACAAACGCGGCTCTAACTAGTAGAAAAGTTTCCAGCAAGATATTAATAAATTCCTTTGGTTGGCGGCGGAAACTACAGATTTTTCACCACTAATTTTGGATTTCAAAGTGCGTTAATTGTTGATATGAACCGTTAATCTTGTAAGTGTATTAAAATTAAAATTTTTGTTTTTAAAATAGATGGACATGAACATTTTAACTTGACTGGATCAGATAATCCATTTTATAAACTAAAATTTAACTTTTGATTGATTTATCGATATCTAATTACACTATTTTTTTTTTTGCGTGAACATTTTACACTATGGACCCTATAAGATGAATGATTCTGATTATAACAACAAACGCACCACCGTTTTTCACCACCGGTGAAAAGAATTTAATCTCTTCAAGCAAATACTGAACCTACTAATTCCAATACTAATTCCCGAAGGTTTCGATAAATAGTATTGAACTCCCTTGAAGTTCACGAAATAACCATCTTTTCCGAACAAATCAAGTATCCAGCCAGCTTACGCGTACCACACTTTCTTGTAACCGGGGGATGGTGTTGTGCACTCGCTGCACAGCATCGTGTTGTGCAGCATCTGAGTCGTCCGTTCAGCAACTCAACAGTCCAAATCTCATCTCCGCCAAACAACTCAAATGCTACACAGATGAAATTTGGACTATTAGATTGCCGAACAGACAGCTCCGATCCGTGCTATGCAGCAGCCCCCAGTTCACTTTTCCCGGGTTCTAATTCCGCCAATGACTTACAAAAGAACATATTTAAAGCCGGAGCAAAGCTTCATAAGGATTGGTCCTAAAGAAGTTAATAACACTTAAAAAGTTTCGAACCTAAGATCTTAAGAATGGGCCTAACCACCAGGCTAACCTCTTGAAATTCTGGCACAGATATTAATTATATTACTCCTGGATCTTATGCTAATAATTTCTACAACATTTACTTCAAATTACCCATAATGGTTAAGTGCTACACACTCACCATCCGATCAACTTCTCTGCAGCGAACCACTGTTTGTTATTACTGGTGTGTTTTAAAAATGAAGATTAAATTGGAGATACGCAGGTACAGTGGTGCCGGTTTATCCTCACGGACAGTAGTTATGGCTCGAACCGAATATTCTACAGTGGGTAGGGAGCCCCTATGGTCACGCCCAAGGAGGTTACTACGCTGGTCAGCCCCTCCTACCCTTTTTCTGATCAAAAAAAAAAATGGAGATAACGCGGAAGCGTAAGTGAACTTAGTAGTACGTAAATTAGCAGTGAGCGTAAGTGAACTTAGTCGATCACTCAACTCACTTGGTCAGCTTGTCTGGCCCGGTCCTGGGCATAGGCCCACCAAGCAATCGCCTAGGGCCTTCAGTTATTGGGGCCCACAAAGTGGAATATATTAACTATTATGTACGTGAACTATTTTAGAACTAGGCTAATGTAGCATTGTGTTAAGGCGCGGTGTTTTGAGCGTGGGATCCCAAATTCGATCCCTGACCCCCTTCAATTTTAACGCAACATTTTTGAAACGGTGCTTTCGAGGCTTGAACTCACGACCTAACGTACTGAAGAGGTACAATCACTTTGGCACCGAACAACAAGGCTATCTTGTTCCCTTTATCGAAAAACTAATTAATACAGTAGAAAATGAGAGGCCCTATTTTCAAACCCCGTCTATGGCCTCCGAAATCTCAAGGCCGGACCTTGAACTTGCAAGAGGTTAATGACGAAAAAATTCCCTGCTCACCCACTTGAAGCAAACATGTTCCACAACAATTTATCCCCCGAGAATATAAGCAATCTTGTGGATAATTTGTTGGAGAATAATGACTGAGCAGTGAGCACCAATGCTTTATGAAAGGATGGTTGACTGAGCACCAATGCTTTACCAAAGGATGGTTCACAACGCACAGAGTGTCACGCCGCAAGTGCTGAATATGCATGACATTATGCATTATATTTGTGAGTTTCGAAATTTTTAGGCAGTGCGTGTGGGACAGTCCCACACGTGATGTGAGAGAGTTTACATGTGTAAGTGTTTGTGGTTGTAGCACAATTCACCTGCATCTGATATTTCAAGACACGGCTCCTTCCATGCTGCAACCATATCGCCACTGTCTAAAATCAATCTCCGGCAGCTCAAATCAAGCCAGTGGCAACATGACAGCACAGTAAGAAGACACGGCGATTGGAAGAAGATCGAAACCCTATGAGGGTGTCTTCTCTATTCTCACTCTGAGCTAATACCAAAACCAATGGAGGTGCGTAAAATACGAAGATTCGAGAGGACTGGACTGGACTCCCGAAATTCCTAGGGGAACTTGGGTCAGGAATCAAGGAAAAATTACCCTAGCTCATACTAATCTGATGATCTGTATTATTGCACTAAAAAACGCTTAGAGAGAAATAGTCTGCAGTTACAAAGGAAACAAGCGCTTTCTGAATGCCCCTGTACCGAACACAAGACGGATACAGAATTCAATCTTCAAATGCCATGAAATTCTGATAAACATAGAAGCTAGCTTCAGACACCAATACATGCTAGACTCAAAACTATTGTGATGAAAAAGAAATGAGACAACACGGAAGACATAAAGGCTAATAATCTCTCCATTCAGCATAGCTTCCCCATAGTCCAACTGCTGCAGAACACCACAAAAAGAATGAATTAATAATAATAAGCAGGTGAGAAAAACCACAAAGCTTTGTGGGAGAGCAGTAGATCATCATATCATGGGGAACTTTCTTGTTATAACAACTACGATATCGATCAGATACGATAAATAAATAAATACCAGAAGAAAGAAATGTGAAATATGAACGAAAAAAAGAGAGCAAAAGACAGTGAGAAAGAAATACAAGAAGAAAGACATCAATGCAGGACCTGGTTTTCTTCTTTATAAAAGAAAAGAGCAGCTGATGATAAATTAAAAAAAAAATAGAAAAGATTAAAAGATAATACGGGTAAACTTTGACGTGAGAAATGGCTCACGAGATATAAGACTAAAAACAACCTATGAAACAGGAAAGAAACTATGGATCAAAACTAAAGACACATACGCCATAACCCTACCATCCCAAATTTAGGATTTTTTGCTCTACAAACATTGACCTGGAAACCACAATCCTTCTCTAGTCTCATTGATTCCTTATTTTTCAATAACTACAGACATCTAAATGAGGTGGTCAGAGTTTGTGCATTCTAAATGCATTTTTCATAGCAATTATACTTTGTTCCAGCCTCTAGTTATGTCCTATATGGATACGGACACGGACACGGGTACGGGAGACGGGAATTCTAAAACAATTGGGGTTTCTTCCCTTTAGGACTTGTTTTTATAGGTTAATAACTTGCACTTAAACCCAAAACATTTCAGTAATAACATAGTTACTCTCAAAAAAAAAATTAAAAATACACCCGATTGTGTCCCCCCTAAAAAAACTAACTTAAATAATTGGATACGCCACGTCGCGTGTTGGACACGCATTTAGCCGTGTTCCCTCCGTGTCTCCATGTCAGACACGGCAATACCTCGACCACTAGAGGTGTCGGTGCTATACATGTTAGGTTAAATACGGTCTGGTCATTCACCAAAAGAAGAAAGAAAACAGCCAAAAAGCTGAGGGGTATCGATACCTCTCTCTGGGGTATCAAAACCAGTCTCAGCCCAGAAGTCCAGAGAAGCATGGAGCCAATTGTCCAAGAAAACAATGAGGTATCGATACCAGTCTCCTGAGCGAGGAACTTTTCAGTGGCATTTTTGTAGTTATTTGTAAATGGGGTTATATATACCACCCTTAGCCTGATTTTAGCTCTCTTCTCTCTCCTCATTCATGTTTTGAGGAGGGATTTTATGTAAGATTACTTAAGTTCCTAATTGTCTTCATTAAAGTTGTAAGAAATTCTCTCCTCTTCGAGGATCTTGTGTTTATTTCGAGTTTAATCAATGTTTAGTATTTACCTTTTCTTTACTCTTGTTCATTTCATTTCTTTCGATATGTGTGAGTAGTTTAGTAAGGCTAGGTTGTGGGATGGTTGACATTTGGTAACCATGGGTGTTTCTTGCTCTTCTCTCATAGATGTTCATTTCCTAGCTTAAGTATGCGTTTGGGTTATTTTTATGTATCAAAACTTAGAGGTGTTAACCTCTTTGATCATATGTAGGAAAGGATTAGACTACTTGTCATATATGATGTTTGGAGCTCTAGCCCTCCAAATGTTTGTTCAAACATCTCAAAAACCCTAGACATGTTTAGCACTCTTGTTAAGAAGGGAGGAGCAAATTAGCCCTTGTGTTATGGGTGTTGATTATCCCTAGTGTTATGTATGGGTGTTAATTATCCCTAAGTCTAGCCTTTAATTTAAATCCCCAATTAAAAAGCCAAAGTTACGTTAAGTAGGCCATTTAACTAAATCACTCAAAAGTTGGCCGTCTCAACGCCAAACTCAAAGGTTGGCGGTACTAATGCTAAAAACTCTACGCAAAGCAAACTTCCAATCAAGTTATGGCTACGCTCTCTGTGGATTCGACTCCGGACTTTCAGGTATTATGCTTTCAACCGACTTAGCCTAGGCTTGAGGCAACTCTTATTACGGCACACAATTAGGTCGCAAGCACATCCCTAAACCCCTTACTCCCCACATCGAACACCATGACACATTACAGTAACCCATGCTCTCCACCACTATATGTCATCCAATGTACCCCACCATTAGCAAAGACACTTGACCAGAAAAACTCAACCATATGGTACCCAATTTTAGAACCCTTGATGGTTTTCCAAACACCGAGCTTAAACCATTATACCTTCAGCTTAGGAGGAACAACTCAACCCTTCACCCTCCCTGATCCTTCTAGATGCACTGTCCTAACTATGTTATGGTCGTTTGTTTTCGGGTCAAACACCTCTCTCTCTCTCTCTCTCTCTCTCTCTCTCTCTCTCCACACTATATTTTCAATATGTGTACTTTGTGGAATGGGCATTTGATTTTTTTCTGCTGATGCTTTCGGTGGTGGGCTCCTCAAGTTCAATACCGAATTTCGCCATGTCGAGCTGATGAATTTTATAGATATAAATGGCTCACTTGTGCGTGGATTGATTCAAGGTTCAGAACATAGTTGAAACAAAACGGTCCGATAACATACATGTCTATTTCCAATAGAAAAAGCAGGACTTCTTGTTCCGTTTCGCTTGGGATTTCTTCGGTAATTACTTCTGGTGGTGATACTTTCTTTACATATAATCAGTTGATTATGAATGATGCAGTGTGTTTCAAATTCGTTGTTTTTACGTCCTGAGTATTAAACTAGGTTTCATTTGTTTGGATTATCTTAAAAGGAAGGAGAGAGGCCTTTGAGTTTCAATTTGGTGACCTTTGAGCAGTATTAAACAGCTCAGCCACTCCCCGGGGCCTGGTTGTCCAACATGGGTGTTGTTCCCGTCCGAGCCATCCATGCTTGGCAATGGACGATTCATATTTGATCTCGACAAACAGATCTCCGTCGTCTATCCGTGCATTGCCAAGATGAAATATGAGCTGTCCATTGCCAAACATAGATTGCTCAGATGGGATCCCCGAGCTCGCAAATATGTTCTACATCAATTTGACCCCAATGAATATAAGCACTTTTTAATGGAATAATTTACACAACAAAAAATGAAAAAGGACAATAATATAACCTGAGACGAAAGAACAATGACTGATCACCAATGTCTTATGAAAGCATATTTGACTGAGCACTTGACAACTTTATGCATTATATTGGTGAATTTTGAAATTTATGTAGCATGCACCCTCCAAGTTTTCAAAATGCTCCATAGAGAATGCCTATTTAACTGCTGATTGCCCTATTCCATTTGGTCGTCTGCAACTTATTGCCAGTGACAACTTCCATCTGATCTTTTGTGACCTGCTCGTTCTGTGCCTCCACGTCACCACAAGTTAAAATCAATCTCCGGTGGTTGAAATCAAGCCAATGGCGACTTGAAAGCACAGTAATAAGAAACGGCAATCGGAAAAAGATGGAAGTGTTTTCTCTATTCTCACTCAGTGGTAATACCAAAACCAATGGAGGGGCGTAAAATACCAAGATTTGAGAGGACTGGAACCCCAAAATTTCTACCGGAACTTTGGTCAAGAATAAGATAAAAATTCCCTAGTTCATACTAATCTACCATATACTTCATAACCGAACTCCAGTCCAGACACATAAGTTCAATCTGATGTTATGTATTGCACTAAAAACCGCTTATAGAGAAAATAGTCTGCAGTAACAAAGGAAACAAGCACTTCCTCAATGCCCCTGTACCAAACATGGGACAATTACAGACCTCACTATTCCAATACCACGAAGTTCTAAGAAACACAAGCTATCCAATAGAAGTGAGACAACCATAGGTCGAAAAGAAAAATGGAAGACATAAGCTGATAATTTCTCCATTCCAGCATATAGCTTCCCCAGAGCCCAACTGCAGCAGAAGAGCACCCAAGAAAAGGATGAATAAGCAGGTGATTACAACCACAAAGCTTGAGTGAGAAGTGAGATCATCAGATATTCAGATCATGGGGAACTTGTTTGTTATAACAACTATGATATACAGTAACAAAATACCATCCATCCTACATGTTTGATGCATTTGTTAGGTGACATTGAAAAAAATTGTTTTGCACTTCTCATACATGATAAGTACATCTCTTTAGGCACAACTCTGGCACTTTGGCATAGTTTTGAGGGATTCTAACCTCTACCGGAAAAAAGACTCATGCATACAACCAAAAAAACAGCAAATGCAGAGGTGAGAAAGAGACAGAAGAAAGGCATCAATTCAGCACCTGATTTTCCTTACTTCAAAAAAAAGAAAAGAGCTGCTAACGATTAAATAGAAAGGATTCAAAGGTTATGAGAAACTTTGAAATAAGAAATGGCTCGTCAGATATAAGATGATGCAGCGTCCTACAAAACAGGAAAGGAACTATGGAGCAAGCAGCAAAACTAAACACACATCCCTACCATCTAACGATTAAATAGAAAGGATTCAAAGGTTATGAGAAACTTTGACATGAGAAATGGCTCGTCAGATATAAGATGATGCAACGTCCTACGAAACAGGAAAGGAACTGTGGAGCAAGCAGCAAAACTAAACACACATCCCTACCATCTCAAATTAAGGATTTTGTGTGCCACAAACGTTGACCTGGAAACCAAAATCCATCCTCCCTAGTCTCTAGTCTCATTGTTTTCTTTTTTCAAAAAGTACAGACAACTCGATAGCCAGAGTTTGTGAAACTTCATTCCGCCTTTCATACTGATTATACCATATTCCAGCCTCCAAGTACGGCAAATACATATGCTTTAGCACAGATATGAGACATTTGATGTTTCTGATAGTTTTGATAAGTTCCTACTAGAAGTAACCCTGCTTCATAGACGTCTGCTCAACCTGACAAGAAGATGAGTGCATATTACAATAGCTTTGTTCCTAGCACTATGTCGTTTATATAGTGATAAAAACCTCGTACCTAGCAACACAACGCTCCCATTTACAGCAAGATCTGGAGTAGGTAGTAGGTACGCAACCTTACCCAATATGATGTGTTCCCTAAAAACAAACTCATGTCCCAGATTTGGATGGCATAGTTCACTGCATTTCATCAGCGTCAATATGCTTTATGGTATGGTTGGGCTATAAAGAAATTGATTATGATGAGTGTTCCATTAGTTACTCTTGATGTGCGGTCCTATCCACCACCACGTTCAATCATTACCCCAACCCAAGGTGAGGAAGGTATTTCAAATCAACCTCATGGCAACAGTTGAGGCTAGACTAACCATAAAAGGGAGGGATGTGGAGGTAGCAATTAGAATTCCTAGCTCTAATGTATACAAAATTTGGAGTTACCACGTTCATCATAATGGCGTCCATAGGGATAAGGAATGAGGTATTCCTCTTTCCTGGAGAATCGCTCTAGCCTCCAAGCCTTGGATCTCGAGCGAGATACCCAGGCGCTACTCCCGACCTATGGTATTGTGAGGAGTCGCTAGGCTTATTAGAGCCCCATTTAATGTGGGGAGAATAGGAGATGCCTTGAGCTGTCATCAAGCCTCGTAGTGCTATGTTTGAAGATTCTATGGAGTTCCTCTACAGAGGTCCATGAAGTCTTATGCTTGCATGTGAAGTCTTGATTCCGAAGGAGCTCAGTTGCCTTACCCGTGGAGTATGTGACTTTCCAAGAATATAAATGACATATATGATCACACAATATGAAAATCCGCAATGAATCAAAAAAAAATTTGAAATTACCCATATAACACCATCATTTATATACTCAAGATAAACGAAGCACACACCCCTCATATAAGGATCACCAAAAACCAAATAGTCAGCTTCAATCCTCAAATCATGCAGTGAATATCCACTTTTCCAGGAAAACCTAACAGAGGATTTGGCATAAAGGCCACATAATCTGGATATAACCAATTACAGAAAAACTCATCCCACTGATCACAGAGACCTTACCTATACGGATCACAAATGCCAAAGTTAAAGAGGAATTCAATTGATAAAATTTTGCAGCCAATTGCAACACCCACATATCACCCCATCATCCAGTACAATCCGGTCTGGTCATTCAAATTGTGAAACAACTCAAACCCACGAATCGCATATACTTAAAAGTTAAAACCCAGCATCGATACACAAATCGTATGAATGTATCGAAATCAAAGTTGAGACAACAAGAGCTTACCCGAGTGATATTCAGAAGTCGAGCTTGAGTTCTTCCTTGTGGTCGGAGAAGTAGTAGAGAATGAACGGGGTGACCCGAACCACGGCGACCCATGCCCCGAACAGGGCTACGTGGGTACGGAGCTGCTTCAGAGCGGTCTCCTTGTCCGGTTTGCGAGCGAACATTCCCGGAAACATCCTTTCTCTTGCTTGCTTCTTTGACGAACGAGCAGAGATTCAAGAGAAAATCGATCGGAGCAGCAGCTAAAACCCTAACCCTTCCGATAGTATTATACGAATTTATAATCTGTGTTTGGGGTTTGGACCGACTTTAGGCCCATGATCGGCCCAAAAAACGGCATTGTCTCTGCCCACTACAAACGAGCCGAGCCGAGCCAAGTTTTACCGTGTTTGAAATAAACGAGCAGTAAAGCCCCTAACGAGTCTCTTTAAACGAGTCAAGCCTACAAAACGAGCCGAGCTTTTGCGAGCCAAGCTTTGAGTGTTGACGTAACGCCCCGAATTTTGAGAACGTTAGATAAACCTTTTCATTGAAAATCTAAATAGAATCTGGTTCATTATAATATCATAATTCTCACAAGAGTACTTTTATTACACAAGGGAGGGAAACTAGGGTTCCTAACTACAGTTCCGCATGCTCCTCCATCCGAGCCAGCTCTTCAGCTCCAAAGGCCTCAAAGGTGTACAGCTCACCTCGATTATCTACAAAGTCTGACACATTATACCAGCGTCGCCACCGATATAATATGTCAGGGTCACCAAAGATAACACCATGAGTTACAAGAGCTCAGCAGAATAATCATATACTCACTAACTCATAACTTACAAACAATAGATCATAAAGATAACAATTTCCATGTAGTATATGCATATTTAACAAAACATCTAACGATGACATCCACATTCACTATCCAAACTAACATTAGTGTCCATGATTTTCTATATTTCTCCTTCGCGACTCATCGTAGACCGTGTCATCGTTTTCACTTTCTTTTTCCAGATCAACATTTTCAAATCGTTTTTAACACACCCAACCTCGGTTCCGCCGCGCCGGTCTCCAGAGTATCCTCATAATGGTTCCACCGCATCGGGTTCCCATTGGCACTCAAAACACTGAATTTGGCATTGGTTTCACTCCACAGATAACCAATCCACAATTCAAAACCCTCGGCTCCGCTGCTCCAGGTTCCCATTGGGTTTTTCGAAAAATCATTTCTTTACACACACGCCACTCAATGGGCAAGTCTGGCCACATGGCAATTTCAAAACATTTCCTTTTTCAAAACACATCTTTCATTAACAACACCCTAAATATCATGTTTCTACTTTCTCGATTTATGTGTATCGTTTTCATGCACAGACTCCGCGGTAGGACTTTTCACAAAAGTAATCATAAATCATTCATTATAATCTTGAAACTAAACTAGCAAGATCATCCAACTCTATATTATCTAACATGCTCAAAGAACAACTTAAAGCATAACACCACATGTACGGACGCCCTTGGAGTAAAAATCACTTATGATTTGTCACACAACAAGTAATACAAATAGTTTATGTAATTCACATATGCATGCTCCTAATCATCTCAAGATTAAAACCTAAATACTTCTAATCTAGTAATAATATTCTAACTTTTAAAATCCGTTCTGTGGGGCTCCGTTTCTGATGGTTTTGTCCTCATGGCTAAGAGTATGAGATTCGTTCCTGCTCTTCTCCTCACCCTGCAAAACGAAGCACGACTAAAGACCACACCGGAGGATCTCCGGGATGGCCCTCCTGTGCGAGAATCAGTTCTAATGCGAGGGAGGATTGAAGAACCAAGAGATAGGGTTTGCTCTGTGTGTAGTGCGTACCTCTAACAAGAAGGCATAACGGTGTATTTATAGAGAATCCTGAGCTTGGCCTCCAAGATTGCACCAACGCTCGACACGCGTCGACTGACTTCACCTCTACGTCACGCTTAGGGTTTTGTAACCGCCCGTGAGGTGAGTTGGCACCTTCACGTGCCCTCACACCTATCCTGATAACTGCTCGGATGACGTCACAACCACCATCATGGTTGAGGCCGTTATCTCCATGTGGATAAGCTGGAGGTATGGCCCACGCTCGTTCAGAAACCGCGCGTGTAGCCGAGAGGCGATAAACCAAGGCCTTCGACTTGAACCACCGGAAGGAGAGAGAGAACCCCCGTCATCAGAATGTCAGTCGAGCCAAGTCTGCTCGGCTTGGACTTGGAAAAAGGGGATTGAACCAGAGCGTTACTTCATGTACGGAGCAAGCCATCTCGCTCGTCCTGCTACGCGTTCTTTTCTCCTTTGAGGGAAGTTCAAAACAACACATGTTTATTAGAGTAAAAGTAGTTTATTCCACATGTTTATACATCCTTTAGCAACATGAATTTACTATCTTTCATGCACTTCCAACATTATAAGCAATTAACAAACTATACATATACTTAGAGGAAGTAGTTAGGGATATTCTACCATTCTTCTTGGCGGTAGTGACGACTACGGAAGGTAAGTTGACGATCGGGCGGAGTGACTTCCTACTGTAGCTTCCAGTAGCTTCGAAAGAGAAAAGTTTTCTCTCGAAACTAAAACTTGACTACTACTACTAAAACTTTTGGATCAAGGGTGGTCGAGTGGTGATTTAGTGGCGGTTTTGGATGAGTTTCTTGAAGAATGTCAAGAAAAACTCAAGAACACTAAGAATAAGGAAGAACAAAGTAAGAACTCAAGGATTCTAGAGAGAGAAGTTGAAAGGTTGGAAGGTGTGAGTTAAATAGTAAGGATGGAGTGCTATTTATAACAAAAGTATTTGCTATTATTCAAGGAATAAAATTTTCCCTAGCAATTATTATCCAATAGGTAAATGGGTGATGAGTGACAAGGCTTACATTGCTTCTTTTGGAAGCAAAAAGATGACTTCTTTTGGTATGACTTGTTTTGTCAAATTATATATACACTTTGGCAAGTCTAGTCTCCATTAACCAATGAATAAAAATTCCCCTAACATTTGTTATCCAATGGGCAAAGAGAAAAGTAAGGTTAATATGACTAGGTTTACTTCTTTTGGGAGCAAAGTAAGGGCTTCTTATGGTTCAAAATTCCTATATGACTTGTCTTGTCAAATATAAATACAAAATGGCAAGTCTAGTTGCTATTACCCAAGGGGTAAAAGTTTTCCTAACTTTTATTAACCAATGGTTAAAGGAAAATGATAGTAAGAAAGGTTGATGTGACTAGGTTTACTTCTTTTGGAAGCAATATGATGGGATTTGGTTTTGACTTATCTAGTCAAATTTAGGTGTACTTCTTGAATTTTTTTGGCAAGACTTATTTCTATTACCCAAAGGATAAATTTTTTCCTAATAGTTATTGTCCAATGGGTAGTGAGTTAATGGAAGAAGTAAGGTTTTGAAATGAGTAGTCATGCAAATGCAATGATTACTTCCTTTGGTCCATGAGTTGTCTTGTCAAATATATATATATATACATATATATATATATATATACATATTGGCAAATCCAGCTTCCATTATCGAAGGGACAAAATTTTTCTAACATTTATTATCCAATGGGTAAAGGAATATTGATGATAGCTAAGGTTGAAATGACTAGACATGGAGTATAATGATTACACATTGACAAGTCTAGTTTCCATTATCTAAGGGATAAAAATTTTCCTAACAA
Source organism: Rhododendron mucronatum var. ripense (assembly GCA_019656295.1). Lineage (NCBI taxonomy): Eukaryota > Viridiplantae > Streptophyta > Magnoliopsida > Ericales > Ericaceae > Rhododendron > Rhododendron mucronatum. Next base: position 2,531,193 of record BPLT01000041.1, read on the forward strand.
TTATTATCCAATGGGTAAAGAGGAAATGATGAAAAAGAATATGACAAGTTAATGGAAAGTGAAATGATTAATGGGTTGGTCTTTTGAAAATAACTTGTCAATGCAAAAGAATGAATAAAGCTTCCAAGTAAACTTTCTAGGAAATTTTTAGGGTGGTATGCATACATATATGTATATGTATATTAAGGTTACTTGTAGGAAGGAGAAACGAAGTAATTATAGGCTACTTAATGTTACAATACATAATTATAGTTGTTTGGAAGAACAAACTTGGTCTTGATTAGACAAGTCCATGGTAGCACAATTTTCTAGACAATAGGAAGTCTTATTTTTATTACCCATAGGATAAAAATTTCCCTAAGAATTATTATCCAAGGAATAAAAAATTTCCTAGGAACTATTATCCAATGGGTAAAGAGAAAAGATATTCTTAGAAGAAGTAATGATGAGTAATAAAGTCTTGAAGTGACTAGACATGATTACATGTCTAAGGTTGGAAGGGTTCATAAGGTTCATCTAGGGTTAGGAGAACGTAACTAGGTTGAATTGGTAACTAGATTTCTCTAACCAATTGGTTGGATGCTAATTCTACTTGCCATGTAGGATTTCTAGCCAAGAAATATAATTTAAAGATTTTATTTAACTTGGTAGAAAAATATACAAGTGCTTCTATAATCATAATTGCCTTTAGAAAAGGACTAGATCGTCTGATACGAAAAGATATAATTTTATAAGTCTCAAATCTAATTATGACGGATTATTAGAAATTTAAAAAGAATTTTTAAAAGCAATCTACATAATTGAAATAAAATTTAAATATTTAACGAAATTTTTATTTACAAAAAATTAGGGTCGTTACAGTCGAGCTCGGCTCGTTTGATAAACAAGCCTAAAGCTCAAGCTCGACTCGGTTACTGAACGAATCGAGCCGAGCCTTAGCGAGCGGAGGCACAAGCTGATCGCGAGTAACTTGGTTTATTTGCAGCTCTACTTTTCTTGTGATACTTAAGGCTCGCAGTCATGGAACACGATGTATGTAAGATTATGAATACCTTACGGGTCAGAAAAATGATTTTTGTCTTAGTTTTTTTTTTTTATCCGATTTTTGTATTAGTTCACTTACATACCAGTGCCATTGAGATACAGGATATCGTTTATTGAATTTGTCAGTATTTAGTGTTAGTTTCTTACATTTTTCAGTATAAAATGTGCATATAATATGTACATTTGTTAAAAGATATTGCTAATGCCAAAACTATTGTTGTTTGTGTCAAAACTGTCGTGTAGTTTCTTACATTTTTCAGTATAAAATGTGCATATAATATGTACATTTGTTAAAAGATATTGCTAATGCCAAAACTATTGCTGTTTGTGTCAAAACTGTCGTGTATAAAATCTTTTGTACTATGGGTAATGTACAAGGCTTTTATGCAAAAGAGATGGTCCCATAAGATTTCACTAATCCACATCAACAACTCCAACTTCATCGAAGGTTTGCCAGATCGTTAACTTCAGACCTCATAATTAGTATGAGATGCGCACAAATTGGCCCGGTAATAAAAGGAAAAAAACAAAAAAGACTCCGCCAACCATAGGTATTTTTCACACTAGCGTAACTGAATCCATATAATTGGTAACCATAACAAGCATTACATCCTGACAGGTTTTTTTACAACATATCAACCAATTATACATCTAGAAACTCTCAGTAACGAAGTTGAGGAACAACATTGCAAACAAATTGGGAGAGTTGCACAAGAAGATCACAAAAACAAATCTGGAGTCCGAGAAACGCCGACCAAAAGACAAGCAACAAAAGCTGAAGAGATAGAGTGCCTATATGATGTCAAACACAATAGCCCAAACGGGGTAGACCAACAAAATGACTATCCCGACGGTGTTGGAAATGCCATTACTCTTGGTGAAGGCATTTCTGAACCCACCGGCTGCTCGGATGTGCTCTTGAAGCAAGTAACACGCGATGGCAAGACATATCACAGCTCCAATCCAGCTGTCCCTCAAAGTATCAGCAATCAAGCTTGGCGCCACCACAATGAGCAGAAGCAATGCCCCCGGCATTTCTAGCCAATCTGCATTTTATCATAAGCATGAACACAGACACTCGCACACACAAGCAACTATGTCGTTCAATTTCGTTCTTATGGCAGAGCGGAAAAAGGGAAACTTTCATAACATCCCAAACTACATTACTTAGTAAGCTCCATGAAATAGGGTGACAACTAGAGTATGCAGGCCCGCTTTGTGCGTTTAATGGAAAATATAATGTTTGTACCCAATTTGCCTCTTTGAGACCTCCATTAGCAAGTACAAACTGGGCGTACCTTTAGTGACATCCATGAAATGTCAGTATTTTTATGTTTGCTACGTTCTAAGACACGATTACTTTTACAGGACTACATGACAGGGCAAATGATGGTTTTGAAAAGATTCAAACGCCTAGCGAAAAAGGGTCTTGTTAGTTTGTGTTGTCTTAGATACTCGTTAGATCCAAACCTTAGCACTGGTTCCTGACAACTCTGCTATTTCTATTTTTTCTAGTTTCCTATTGGATTATTTACAACCACATAATGGGAAGGCCTGATAAATCAATGCGATAATGGAAGTAATATCATACCAGGATAATGTTTGGCGAAGAAGAGACGCACTACCACGCCAATGAAAGTAACCCATTCACCGACTTCTCCCCTGCATTACCAGAGACATTAAAAGTGGAGAAACGAGTAAAGCCAAGGACAATGAGAGCAGCAGAGAAAGCTGTTATCACCTGAGGAAGCTGAACACTAGGGACGGAAGACTGAAGAAAATGTAAGGGATTAAAAGACCTGTAAGGATGTTGGTCCTCCAGTTTGTCCGATCCAAGACCAGCAAATAACTGCAGTAATGACGGGAAAGATAACAGATAAGATTGTTAGCTATGAAATTCTTTCTCCAAACAAAACAGATAGGATGCACCACATGTCATAGATTATTAAGGATGGACAAGAGAAACAATCTCAGAGATCATAACATGGACACAAGGATAGTTTATTTGGTGCCATTATGTAAAGCAGGTAAATAGCACGTTGTCAAAGCAGATTAGTTGAGGATACATTAACAGATATATCAGCAAGACTTCAAATGCGAACACACATTGCAAATTTAGCATATAATAACAGGCTCGTATGAAGAAACACTGGGTTGCGCACAAAAATTCATAGCAGAATCAATGTATATCCCAAGGACTAAGAGATGTAGCAGCCATACGACAATGCACCTGTACGAGTTGTCTACCAATATATGATCGCTGAATATACGTAAGCTTGTAAACACAGATCAATGCCTTATTACGAAATCTTTTGAGGCACAAGATATCCATGGTGAAGTATTAACGAAAACGAAAGTAAAGAGGAATATGATGACAACTCGTAAGATTTCAGAGAAGTTCAAGGGGAATGCAAAACTTAAAACAGTCGCAATGTAGTTCAGTCCATCCATGTAGGGAATGTGTATTTTAAAACATGGTATTTGAAGTTTTTCCCAAATCTTCCCTATAACCTTTGTCCCACATTGCTTAGATTATAGAACTTCAGACCCATTAATACTTTAGTAGGCATGTGAATGTGCCTACACCCAAGGAGAGGACTTGTGCGCTCAAGAAAATGGGCTTAAGGTGCAAGGCAATTTGGGAAAACCAATCTGGATAATATGGGCCTCGCGCGCTTCTAAGTTTAGCTAAAATTCAAAGAATCAGAAATGTTTTTTTGTTACAGTCCATCAAATCATTTCTTGAATGGAAAGACACGCTAAACGTATGCCTATACATTGCTTGCACAAGAGAGGGCGGAGCTGCGAAACGTCTTAAAGATAGTGACCTAGTCCGCGACTCATTCCTGAACAGCAACATATGCAGTTTTGAGGTAATCCGTTACATATACTCTCTGATTGTTCCAACAATCCATGGCGCTCAACCGCCAACTCGTCAGTGGCAACAATGTCTTCAACAAAGCGTATATGTATCAAGAGATTAACTCCACAATTTACATCCTCGAAGGTTGTAGAACTATAATGCGGAAAAAATCACTAGAATAATAATACTCCTTTGACCCAATTTTTTTGTGTCCCCTGTCCCATTCTAAGAGGATAGAAATTCTACTAAACAAAGTTTTAAAATAATATGAAACCGTATAAATTAAAAGATACAAACAATTTAAAAGTGACACGAACTCTAGAAAAAGTCGCAAATTGGGATGGTAGGAGTAGTAACAAACTGCATATGATACGTCCCGTTTGGTTTGGTTCTCTTTGGGATGAAAAATGGCCTACTTAACTCGGTGGTTCGAGTATTGCTTTCATATGGCGGGAGTCATAGGTTCAAATCCAATAGTAGGTAAACTTATTAGACACCAGAGTCAATGGTATCTAATAAGTTTTTCTGTCCACCTTTTTCTATTGATTATTTTTTCCGTTGCATTACAATCGGATTCCAATTGATTGTATTTCATACAAGAGAATCAAATCAAAATCGGGTGTAAAAGTATAAACATTAAACAACATAATTCAGAGTTGACTACTCTAAAATAAGTGCTCCGGAAAACTAGACACGATCCATTTGAAGATTACGATCAAATAAACAGGAAAAGAACAAAATCAAATTCACCATAACACACAATAGAGTCATAGACATCACGCACAGCGAAGAGAATCGACTAATCGAAAGTTTAACCGAGATAAATCAAATCTGAAACGCACACCCTCCCTTCCCTATTGCTTGTCTAGTATTCTACTTTGGTATTCTATTTTGGGATGTCAGAAAATACTTTTCCTATTTGACAATTCTAAATAGTGTGTAAATTCACACAATTCAACCCTCATGAAGGATTTGTCAAAAAAGAAAAACCCTCATAAAAAGGATTAAAAGTAGGTTTTGAACAATAAGGGGTCATACTGTATTGAAAATCAAATCAAACATTCTAAGAAAATATGCATTAATGGCACGTCCCTTTAAAAAGTTGAAGTTGCCGTAAAAGACAAACCAACACACAGAGAGAGAGAGAGAGAGATTTACATTGCAGCGACTGAAGCGATCCATTGAAGTAGAGTGGAGCCTAAACCGCCGCCTAGGGTGAGCTTGATGACATGGTTTCCGAGCCTCTTAAGGGAGCGACCGAGATCTTGGAAATCAGCAGCGATCAGATTAGTGGAAGCTGTTTTACCCGTCTTCATTTTCAAGTAATTGTCACTCACCATCTCTTATTTTTACTACTATCTCCAAGCAGTATCCCAAAATCAATCGCACACACACACAGAGGTTTATATAGGCCTTTAGAGTGTGATTATGTATGTACCACCAAACTATCAATGCTGTTTGGGGAGAGAGAGAGATAGAGAGAGAGAGAGGGGAAGGATGGCCGACACCAGGTGAGAGAGAGAGAGAGAGAGAGAGTGAGAGAGAGGATGGCCGACACCAGGGAGACTATTATGATAGTTTTGTTTTTTTGTTTTTTGTGTTTATTAATTTTACGCAAAAATTTTAAGGGTTATTAATTCGTTTCGACAAGAAAAAAAATTAAATTTTTTATATTTTTATTCAAATAATTTAAAAAATAATTACTTTTAAGTATAAAAAAAAATTTACCTTTTTGGCAGCGGTAGGCCTGCTTTTTTATTACCATTTGTAGTTTTCTGTTTTTTTATTCCCATTTGTAGTTTTCTGTATGGAGAAGAACTCTTTAGAAAATGGATATGGACATGTTCATATCTTGAAGAGGATATTTTACTTTATTCGACAATAACATATTCGCCACGTCTTTACTTCTCTTTTGTACTCCAACTCGTGGACTATTCATGGCCTTCCACGTCACCACTTCTACTATCATAATCACGTTTGTAGAGATTTTTTTTTGGATGCTGAGCGGGTACCACTTGACAGTACTCTTCGGTAATCCTAATTATTTAAATGTATTTTGAACGGTTCAGATTTAGTCTCTCTCTTTCCCTTAACCGACCATTCTCTCTTCTCTTTTTCTCTCCCTTTATTCCCTATCTATTTCCTTACCCAACCATTCTCTCTTCTCATTTTCTCTCTTAAAAATTTAACCCATCCAAAACACGTTTGAATGACTGAAATTGTCGTCGGTACCACGTGTGTGGTACCCACTCGGCAACCAAAAACTTCTCCCATTTGTCTAAGCCCAGAAGTCCTGGCTTTTCATTCGGTGATTATTTTGTCTTTGTCAAATTCATCTACTAGTAGACACTTGCCACATGTATGCATGTGCACAAAATGACAACCAAATCTTTTTAATTATGAGAAAAATGATTTCATTCTCGATTATAGAATTCCAAACTTCGCTTGCCTAAATTTGTTGGGTAACTTTTTTCGAATTCTTTTTACTTTTTTTTAAATTTTTTATTTAATTTTTTCTCATAATTTTTGAAATCAATCATTTTCTCGACAAGAGAAATCAAAAAAATAAAAAATAAAAGGGAAAAATTCAAAATACCCCCAACCTTTACATCCAAATTCAATTAGACTCCCAACCTTTTAAAAACTTCAATTCCTCCCAACGTTATATTCCGTTAATCAAAATGCCTCATTCCGTCTGAATTACTAACAGATTCAGTTAAAGGCTCCGTTAAATAATTTCTCGATGGAATTTCGATAATCCAAGCCGTTCAATGTGTTCAAAACGTGATTTTAAGGGTGCTCACTAGAAATCAACAAAAAAAATGACCGAAAAGGGCTTCATCTGAACAGTTTTCTATTGAATAGTTCAATAAAAAAACTATTCAGATGAAGCCCTTCCCGATCATTTTTTTTGTTGATTTCTCGCGGGTACCCTTAAAATCACGTCTAAATCACATTAAGCGGCTCGGATCATTGAAATTCAATTGGGAAAGGGGAGGTGCGAATTGATTCGAATTTTGTTCAAGTCCGAATGTCCGGATTTTGCTTTGGTCTGCACCTCCCCTTTTCCGATCGAATTTCGATGATCCGAGCCGCTCAATGTGATTAGAATGTGATTTGAAGGGTACCCACTAAAAATCGGTAAAAAAAAAGACCGGGAAGGGCTTTATCTGAACAGTTTTTTATTGAACTATTCAATAGAAAACTGTTCAGATGAAGCCCTTTCCGGTGATTTTTTTTGTTGATTTCTCACGGGTACCCTTAAAATCACTTTTTGAACACATTGAACGGCTTGGATCATCGAAATTCCATCGGAAAATTATTTAACGGAGCCTTTAACTGAATCTGTTAGTAATTCGGACGGAAGGGGCCATTTTGATTAACGGAATATAACGTTGGGAGTAAAATTGAAATTTTTAAAAGGTTGGGAGTCTAATTGAATTTGGGTGTAAAGGTTGGGGGGAATTTTGAATTTTTCCCAAAATAAAATGTCAACCAAAAATTAAAAACATGGGTAAAAGAGTAAAGTATGAATGACCTCCCTATGATTTAGGCCTTTCGCATATCACCTTTTTGGCTTTTTAAAATGACCAATTGACCTCTTTGTTATTTTGGATTAAAATGTCATGCTAACACCGTTAACGACAGATGTGGTAATGACTTTGATACCTCTCTGCGCACCTTCTCTATCAACACAGCTAACTTGAGAATAATTACTTGTTAAATATTCAAAAAACAGACTTCATGTAGAGATCCGTAATTTATTTAATTTTTGAAATTTTAATTAAATGCCTAATCGAGAATATATGGATTATTTGGTGGTAATTTGAATTGAGGATTAAAGTGATAGAATAGAAGATTGGGGGAGTGAGTGTGTGATTTAAAGATATAAGGGTATAAATGGTGGTGGTGTGTGTGTAGGAAATCATTTTCCTTCTCTCTCTCCCTCTCTCTACCGTCTCTCTCTCTCTCTCTCCCCCTACCGATCTCTCTCTCCCTCCTCCTCTCACTCAAAACTTCAAGAATCAACTCCCCTCAAGTCCTTCAATCTCATTATTGAGCTCAAAATTTCGTGGGTCAAGCTCGGAGGAAAGTATTTCGGTTGATTTCAAAGAGTTTGGGGCTAGGGATCGTACGAATCGCTTGGGTTTCGCTCCTTGACTCGAGGTAGGGATTTCTTGCCACTTTTATGTGTCTATATGCTGATTAAGTGTAGAAATCGTGCCTTGAATCGTTGGATGTTTTGTTGTTTTGGCCTTTGAGTTTTCTGCACAAAATCGCCGCTCGTAACGTCCCTGTATCGATACGGTTGTGTACGTATCGATACGCTGAAAGGATCTGCATTCCAGTAGCTTCAGAAATTTGTCGTAGTGTTTCCGTATCAATACAGTTTTTGGAGTATCGATACTCCAGAGTCTGGAGTATCGATACGGTTTTGGAGTATCGATACTCCATGGCTTTCTGGGCAGTTTTTCCATGTTGCTCCCATTCGACCGTTTTGACCCCCGATCATTTCTAAACCTTTTGGACACTTCCAAACCTATTCCAAGCATGCCTAATTGACTTCCTTTGATTCATTGAGGTTATCCTTGGTCCGTTGGCATTCCGCTAGTACGAAATGAATAAGAACTTATTTGATTCAAACCGTGTTAAAATGTGACTTGTTGACTGATTGGTTGCTTGGTAGTATTAATGGCATATAGTATGACGATCCTTGCATGAAAGTGGTTATGAGAAGGTCCTAGTTTGCATATCGAGTAAGAAAATAGTTGATATTTTAGGTCGGAAGTTGATTTAGGAAGTCCCGTAATGCAAGTGGTGGTAATACGGAGACTTAAAGGGTTTCGTAACGCAAGTGGTGGTAATACGGTAACCCGAGTCGTTAGGGATCACCATGACGCAAGTGGTGGTAACACGGTAATCCTTATGGTTCTATCCGGTAACGCAAGTGGTGGAAATACCGATGGTGGAAGTTTGGGTTAGCAAGTCGGGTTGGGATTATTAGAAGGGGTTAGTATTGTATGGCCTATGCATTCGATTTCAATAGGGTTTCATTTGCGAATTGATTAGTTATCGTCTGTCGAACTGTATTTCCTTATCCTCTCTTGTTCGCACTTGTCATCATATTTGCATATAAATTTAGTAAAGATTTTCCTACTGGGCTAGTTGTAGAGACCCGGATTTCTTTTTTTTTTTTAGGCCGTGATTAAATTTTTTATTTTTTTTTCTTTTGTTAGCGTGCGGCCCATCGAGATAGACGGTACGGATATTCGGTGTGACGTCTTTGTGGAAGGATATAAGGGTAATTGTGCAAGAGGTGCACGTGTGAGTGTGTGGTGTGAGAAGTAGGGGATTACTCCCCACCTCTTTTTATTTCTCCAGGAGGAGAATAATCCTCATTCTCTCCCTTTCTCACTCTCGGCTCTCTCTCCTCCACTCCATCCGAAACTTTTTCTCTTCTCTTCTCTCTTCGATTTCATCCACCTAGGGTGTGATTCCGGACAAGGCCCGAGTATTAAAGTTGCTATTCGGAGTACGGGCTTTCCGAATATCCAAGAAAAATCATGATCGGACAGTGTGGGAGCTCGGTTGACTTGGTCAAAGGCTCGGGTTTTGCTCAAAACCCATGAGGTAGGGATTTCTTACTCTTGTTATGCGTTTATACGGTGTTTATGTACCTAGATCGTGCATTGTTTCGTTGTTTGAAGTTGTTCTTCCCATTTCTGAAATTCTGCAGAAAACGGGTCACTGTTTATGGGGTTTTTCATTGTCTTAAACTCTGAATTGAATTTTGGTTTCTTCATATGAAATAGAGTAGGCTTAGAGCCCGTTCTAATGCCGCTTGAATCACTCGAAACCGTTGAGAATTGAATTAATGGTGGATTTTAGAAAACTGGTCTGTAATCTGTCTCGTTTTCTGGGTTTCAGCCCACTTTGAACGGCCATAACTTCCCCGTCCGATGTCCAATTTATGAAAACTTTATATCGATTCGAAGGTCTTGAAGTTAGCTTTCGTTTGCCACTGGAATCGCCTTAAAAAAACTTAGTACACAGAAAGTTATGACTGTTGGAATGGAGGTGTGTCAGTCTGCCAACTTCAAAGGTTGTTCTCGTTCCGTCGTAATGGCTCCCTATGTTAATAGAACATGTTTAAGTCACTTTCGGACATGATTTCTCTTGTCCTAGTAACTCGTTGTTTGACCTTGTCTCTTGACACCCGTTGGTGTATATTATTAATGTCGTTTGAGTAGGGAATGTATCGTAAGATTAATAGGAGTACCGTGGGCTATAAGGGGCAATGTGGTGACTATTATGGATAGACATGAGCTCGTCTAATAAACCAAAGGATAGTATTGTGGCCCGTATCATCATGCTTCATCTTGTTGATCCTCTTAGGTTCCTTTGGCACTCGTTCTAAAAGATTCTCGTTTCGAAACTAGTCGGTGGTGTCGTGGGATCGTTGTGGGTCCGGTACGTATCATAGGGCGATGTAATAGATTCAGAGGAACAACGTGGGCTTAAAGTATTTATCAATGTGCAATGGAGTGTACGTAAGGGGTTTATATGATTGTTTATGTATAATGGGAAATCAGGTAGTGTAGGTTGTCTCCATGTGTACGTGGTATGTATTTGAATTGTTCTAAATGGTAGAATTATGGAATTTGGAATGTAAGTTCCTTACACGACATTTGTAAAAAAAGAAGAAGATACACTTGAGTTTGTAAATGACGCGCGAACACTCAAGGCCCAACCTTCTAGGTGGGTGCTTGGCAGGGGATATCAGGGTCCCATAATTAGCCTGGCAGGAGCTAATGCTCATATTAAACACTCAAGGCCCAACCTTCTAGGTGGGTGCTTGGCAGGGGATATCAGGGTCCCATAATTAGCCTGGCAGGAGCTAATGCTCATATTAAATACTCAAGGCCCAATCTTCTAGGTGGGTGCTTGGCAGGGGATATCAGGGTCCCATAATTAGCCTGGCAGGAGCTAATGCTCATATTGAACACTCAAAGCCCAACCTTCTAGGTGGGTGCTTGGCAGGGGATATTGGGGTCCCATAATTAGCCCGGCAGGAGCTTCGGCTCAAGACACACACGAAGAGATGACATTGGACATACGAAGGGTGGGAATGGTTCTAGTGTGAGTCAACGGATTTGGGTATTCACGCTCGGATTACGGAGTTTGACCCGTATTGGATTGGTTTTGGTTTTCACAAGTCATTTTGGAGTAAAAATGAAAGTTTTTAAGGGAAAGAGAGTTGATATTCCGTAATGTGAAATTGTGATAGATTGTGGTGTTTACGCATGTAGTAATTGAGGTGGTTGAGAACCTATTGTAAGTTTGTTTGGTTTGATGTGAGCTTAGTATAGTTTTGAGTTTGACATGAGTCTAACAGGAATCACGATAGGATGCTTAGAACATAGAAGTCGATATCCATTTGTCTATTGTGGTGAATCCCTGTTGTTCGTGTTGTTCATTGAAACTTATTCATCTCTGGTGCATAATTCATCTCATTTTCGTATAGCTTGTGTAAAGATTTCTCTACTGGGCGCGTGTTTGCTCAAACCTATTATCATTTCAGGTACAACACTGGGTTAGTGACATGAAGTGCATGGAGTGCATCTTTGCATTGAAAGGGGTTTTCAGGAGCTAAATATATATTTGTAAATCAAATTGTATTGTAATGTACTGGAATGTCTTAATTTGAAACGTTGTATTTGAGGACAAAATTGAGGATTCGGGAACATTATTGTATTTTGGGGTATTGGCTATACTATTGTGAGGATTTATACTTCAAATGGTATTGTTATTTATGTTTAAAATCGAGGGCGTGACAAATTGGTATCAGAGCGTTAGGACTGAATACCTAGAGACCGTGGGGAGACTTGTAGTCTCATGGGTTCAAAACACTGCAACTTTAAAAAAAAAAAAAACAAACAAACATGTGAGTGCTTGCATGACTGATGTGTAGTGATTGCAGTTGCATTTGTAACTATAGTTGTTGTCATTGGTTGCAGTCTTTGTGTTGAACCAACTACGGTAAAGTACCTTTTGATGAGATGAGATTTGGAAAGAAACTGTGGCGATTGAAATGGTCGTGGGTTGTGATGATATTGATATGTGAAAGAGGAACTTTGTTAGCATATGATACGAGTGTTAGAATATTAATATGACCTACGAGTTAAGTGTTAGATGTGATTTCTATGTGAATTGTATGGATTATGTATTTAGTTTTAAGCGTGTTAAGCTTTAAATACTTTTAAGTATTTTTTTTTTTAAGTGAGAGAGGTGTATCATAGCTAGAGGATTTGAGCTAGTGAGTGTTTTGAATGTGTTCGAATGGATAATGTCTTGTTATGGTAATGATTGTGTTTGGGTAGTGATTTTGAGAATAGGTAAGACAGGTGGAACCCTTGTAAGTATCTGAAGTCGAATTAGGAAGATAAGGGTTATAGGTAAGGTGTCTAGATACAGTATGTGTCTTCTGGACACCCAGGCGACTACCGATGAGATCCAGTTGGAAGAGGCGCTTGATCACCGCTCCTTCTAGATGGAAGTCTCGGGAAGTCAATCGGATACTAGGTTTATATTAGGGGTAAGATCTCTAAGCCTGAGACAGATAACTATACATAGAAATTTCGTAGAAAAATGATGTGTTGTGGTATTGTCGTAGTTATTGTAGTGATTGCCGTAGCGGTAGTGTTATGAGGGGTCGATAGGAGAATATTAGTTGTGTTATTTGGAGATAGGGAAAATAAGACACAAGGAGAACGATAGTGATGTAATTTAAGTCAAGTGGTCAATGTAAGGCAAAGTAAAAAAAAAATTGTTTGAAGTAAAGGCGATATGAGGGCGAACTATTAAGGGTAATAATGAAGTGGAGTGTAGTTGGCGTCCTTAGTTGGAATGGTGTGAAATTCGTGGCGAGTGAAACTATTAGAAGTTATTGGTGTGAGTAAAATTGTTTTTTTTTTAAATGATGAGATAGTAGGGGTCTTAGAATATAATGAGAAATATAGACATGTTGTTTGCAACCCTAAAATCTTATGGGTGTTCGGGGATAAGTCTGTCAATTGGTCTTATCGGTATCTTAGTTCTAGCATAAGGATATTTGAGAGTACTGAATGTTTGTTGGTGCAGGTATTGCAAACTTTGTGTAGGTGCCCAGGTGTTGAGATATTGTGAGGTTGTAATATTGTTAAAATCAGAGAAATGATTGGTCTTGATGATATGTTTATCTGTGATATGATGTTTAAGATTATGAATATGAAAAATACGTGATTCGATTTGACTAAATGAATGAGAATGCTTGAGATTGGTAAAGCGAATAGACATTGTGTGAGATATTACGAGACTAAAAAGAACAAGATGACTGTTGGGCTTCCTGAAGCCATGAAATGTGAGTCGGTGGATACTTGGTGAGTTGGTTGGATACTTTGTGAGTCTGTGGATACTGAATGAGTCTGTTGGATACTCTATGAATCTGCTGGATACTGGGTGAGTGTCAATCCGTGGATGTGTCTGGTGTTGTGTAAACTATTAAATTGTACCGTAGGTTTGTTGAAATATTTCATGTATGAAATGTGTTGATATTTCATTTAAGTGCTTGATCTGTTGTGAATCTGAGTGTGTGAAATTTGCCCTTAAGATGCAGTCCAGAATTGGTAAAAAGAGTTATGTGGATACATAGAGGTGTGAGGTAGAGATTATGGCTAGAGGTTTTGATTTATGTGTATTGAGTATCTATGTATGGAATTATCAGTGTTCGGTTAATGGAAGCGTTCTATTGATACGTCTGAAAATCGGGTTAAACTCAAAATTCATTTTTCCTTTACCGAATGAGAATAATGTTGTATGAGAGTTGATTCTTAAATTAGTTCGTTTTGAAAAAAAATAAAAAAATAAAAATAAAAATGATGATAACGATACAAGTTTGGAGTCGGCTATATCATGATGATGTGTCACCTTATTTTAAATTCGTTACCATGTTATCTAAATTGTCGTATCCTAAAAGACTAGGTGAGGCGCATAAGATTGATTGGTGATGATATCTTTCAAAAAAAAAAATTGTAAATGAACTTTTCCTGTTAAATTCTATAAAATTTTGCCACAAGGTGGCCGTGTTTCGATGATTTTTCAACTACGGAAACTAAAATTTTCAATGGATTAAGTTTTTCGTCAAAACTGCTTGGAGGTGTGTGATATTCCACTTTTACTATATGAATGGTCAGTGGGAAACTCATTATTGTTGTTTAATTCTGATCTCATTGTGTCGGACACATAGACTTTGAGCTAACTTGTGCCTTTAAAAGGGAACTTGTCTTGAGTTAGCGTTAAGGGTCATTAGAGCTTTGCTTTTGTGAGTCTTGAGAGCATGACAACTTGTTAATTGTATGTGGCTTGGCAAATTGTTGAGTTACGATGTCGTGAAGTTCTCCTTTGTGTTTGGATGCTATCCTTAGAAACGAAGCTGACTAATCGAAAAGAGTGAAAATGGATACGGTTTGGGAGACCAAAATTGATTGCTAACACGAGTAAGATTCATTCGAATACGGCAGCTCCTTCATCTGATGTGTGTGAAGCTTGAGATTTGATGATCGTTTTGGTAAGAGGTGATACAAATTGATTGTGGCATTGTAGAGTTCATTGCGTCTTGGACACGGGAGTAGGTGGGTACGAAACGTCGTGAGTGGACACGGTCTGATGGATTGGAGTTTCTTTGATGATGTGTTTTCGCAGGTTTGGTTTAAATTTCGAGGACGAAATTTCTTTAAGGAGGGTAGGATGTAGAGACCCGGATTTCTTTTTTTTTTTTAGGCCGTGATTAAATTTTTTATTTTTTTTTCTTTTGTTAGCGTGCGGCCCATCGAGATAGACGGTACGGATATTCGGTGTGACGTCTTTGTGGAAGGATATAAGGGTAATTGTGCAAGAGGTGCACGTGTGAGTGTGTGGTGTGAGAAGTAGGGGATTACTCCCCACCTCTTTTTATTTCTCCAGGAGGAGAATAATCCTCATTCTCTCCCTTTCTCACTCTCGGCTCTCTCTCCTCCACTCCATCCGAAACTTTTTCTCTTCTCTTCTCTCTTCGATTTCATCCACCTAGGGTGTGATTCCGGACAAGGCCCGAGTATTAAAGTTGCTATTCGGAGTACGGGCTTTCCGAATATCCAAGAAAAATCATGATCGGACAGTGTGGGAGCTCAGTTGACTTGGTCAAAGGCTCGGGTTTTGCTCAAAACCCATGAGGTAGGGATTTCTTACTCTTGTTATGCGTTTATACGGTGTTTATGTACCTAGATCGTGCATTGTTTCGTTGTTTGAAGTTGTTCTTCCCATTTCTGAAATTCTGCAGAAAACGGGTCACTGTTTATGGGGTTTTTCATTGTCTTAAACTCTGAATTGAATTTTGGTTTCTTCATATGAAATAGAGTAGGCTTAGAGCCCGTTCTAATGCCACTTGAATCACTCGAAACCGTTGAGAATTGAATTAATGGTGGATTTTAGAAAACTGGTCTGTAATCTGTCTCGTTTTCTGGGTTTCAGCCCACTTTGAACGACCATAACTTCCCCGTCCGATGTCCAATTTATGAAAACTTTATATCGATTCGAAGGTCTTGAAGTTAGCTTTCGTTTGCCACTGGAATCGCCTTAAAAAAACTTAGTACACAGAAAGTTATGACTGTTGGAATGGAGGTGTGTCAGTCTGCCAACTTCAAAGGTTGTTCTCGTTCCGTCGTAATGGCTCCCTATGTTAATAGAACATGTTTAAGTCACTTTCGGACATGATTTCTCTTGTCCTAGTAACTCGTTGTTTGACCTTGTCTCTTGACACCCGTTGGTGTATATTATTAATGTCGTTTGAGTAGGGAATGTATCGTAAGATTAATAGGAGTACCGTGGGCTATAAGGGGCAATGTGGTGACTATTATGGATAGACATGAGCTCGTCTAATAAACCAAAGGATAGTATTGTGGCCCGTATCATCATGCTTCATCTTGTTGATCCTCTTAGGTTCCTTTGGCACTCGTTCTAAAAGATTCTCGTTTCGAAACTAGTCGGTGGTGTCGTGGGATCGTTGTGGGTCCGGTACGTATCATAGGGCGATGTAATAGATTCAGAGGAACAACGTGGGCTTAAAGTATTTATCAATGTGCAATGGAGTGTACGTAAGGGGTTTATATGATTGTTTATGTATAATGGGAAATCAGGTAGTGTAGGTTGTCTCCATGTGTACGTGGTATGTATTTGAATTGTTCTAAATGGTAGAATTATGGAATTTGGAATGTAAGTTCCTTACACGACATTTGTAAAAAAAGAAGAAGATACACTTGAGTTTGTAAATGACGCGCGAACACTCAAGGCCCAACCTTCTAGGTGGGTGCTTGGCAGGGGATATCAGGGTCCCATAATTAGCCTGGCAGGAGCTAATGCTCATATTAAACACTCAAGGCCCAACCTTCTAGGTGGGTGCTTGGCAGGGGATATCAGGGTCCCATAATTAGCCTGGCAGGAGCTAATGCTCATATTAAATACTCAAGGCCCAATCTTCTAGGTGGGTGCTTGGCAGGGGATATCAGGGTCCCATAATTAGCCTGGCAGGAGCTAATGCTCATATTGAACACTCAAGGCCCAACCTTCTAGGTGGGTGCTTGGCAGGGGATATTGGGGTCCCATAATTAGCCCGGCAGGAGCTTCGGCTCAAGACACACACGAAGAGATGACATTGGACATACGAAGGGTGGGAATGGTTCTAGTGTGAGTCAACGGATTTGGGTATTCACGCTCGGATTACGGAGTTTGACCCGTATTGGATTGGTTTTGGTTTTCACAAGTCATTTTGGAGTAAAAATGAAAGTTTTTAAGGGAAAGAGAGTTGATATTCCGTAATGTGAAATTGTGATAGATTGTGGTGTTTACGCATGTAGTAATTGAGGTGGTTGAGAACCTATTGTAAGTTTGTTTGGTTTGATGTGAGCTTAGTATAGTTTTGAGTTTGACATGAGTCTAACAGGAATCACGATAGGATGCTTAGAACATAGAAGTCGATATCCATTTGTCTATTGTGGTGAATCCCTGTTGTTCGTGTTGTTCATTGAAACTTATTCATCTCTGGTGCATAATTCATCTCATTTTCGTATAGCTTGTGTAAAGATTTCTCTACTGGGCGCGTGTTTGCTCAAACCTATTATCATTTCAGGTACAACACTGGGTTAGTGACATGAAGTGCATGGAGTGCATCTTTGCATTGAAAGGGGTTTTCAGGAGCTAAATATATATTTGTAAATCAAATTGTATTGTAATGTACTGGAATGTCTTAATTTGAAACGTTGTATTTGAGGACAAAATTGAGGATTCGGGAACATTATTGTATTTTGGGGTATTGGCTATACTATTGTGAGGATTTATACTTCAAATGGTATTGTTATTTATGTTTAAAATCGAGGGCGTGACACTAGTGTAGCTCAACAAAATCCTTCTTTTCAGGTTCAAATGTTGGACAGTAGGGTGCATGCGACGGTGTGCTTATACATGAAGAATTTTGGGAGCTAACCCTATTTTAGTTACTTAATCATCTTTGTAACTGATTTGCTTTTGGCCAAAGATGGCTTGTAACTAATTTGTTCTGAATTACCCTTTTGACTAAAGTTTGTAATATTCTAAATAGATACGTACTTGTAATTAAGTTAATTTGGGCCGTGGTGCCAAGGTTGTATTTCTTCGAACTTGGGGACTTGTTGTAAATTAAACAGGTGGGAAACTCTTTTGGGTATTATGTACAATACGCGAGGTTCTTGTAATGAAATGTATTATTTATATATGTTAAAAATTGAGGTCGTGACACTTCACAAATAGATTTTTTTTCTTTTTCCCATTCTCATGTTTTACTACATGAAACTTTTTGTAATCAATTTTTTTTTATTCTGTGGATAAATTTAGTTAGAAAATTGTTCATCAAACTAAAATGTAAAATAACCTGAATTTCTCTGATTTTTACGATTGGTTCTTAGAATAAACAAAATACTTCAACATTCATGACTTTAAAAGAAATTGGCTGATACGTCCAAACCAAAAACTACTCCACCTACAAAAAAAACCTTTACTGTGTGTGAATGCCACTACCACCTGTTTAAAATGAAACGATTCACCATGGCTGAACCTATTTTGCTTTTCGTTTTTTCCATTTGTGTGGACTCTCTTACCCTTTGCGGGTGTTCACTGTCGTTTTTCCACAGGGATCTCTTCTACCATTTCTCAGACGGGTCTCTATTCCTCCGATCTATTGGAGGGTTTGACATGGTCATGGTAGATTTTGTGAAGAAGATTGGCTTTTGTGCAGTTCATAGTTTTGCTCTTCAAACTATGAGATGTGCTGGTTGTAAAACTTATGAGTTTAGTCCTCTTTGTGTCTTCTATATCCCCTCCATGCTAGGATGGAGCTAGGGGGGCCAGGCGCGCCCGCCCCCCATCCCCTCCCCCCCCCCCCCCCCCCCCCCCCAAACATTCTAAACAATACTACTATTACATGGAGAAAAAAAAATATTATCAAAATATATAGTCTCGTCCCCGCTAAAAAAATATAGCTCACCCCCCTACGCAAAAATCCTAGCTATGTCCCTAGTCCATGGAATGGATGCCCATTCTAATGTTTTCCATTGCCAACATTTATAAAATTTTATCCTATCATTTTATCAAAAAACAAAACCTCTCTCTCTCTCAATTAACCAACCAGTCACTTTTATTGTTCACCCTCTCTTAATTTCTTCAAGTGTTGTTGGCATATAAATTGGTAAAACGAATTATTATTTGGCGCAAATCTACAGATTGTGCCCATGACACCCACCAAATAAAACCCAGTAGCTTGCCTGGCATGTTTCGAATTTGTCAAAGAATTCGGTGTGAAAATTGACATTGAAAACGATGACTCCAATTGGTTTTCACGGAAACAGTACTGTTGGATGACCCGAGGGGCCCGTAACGTTCATAGCTGCATCTGCATGCTTGTATCGGTGCTTAATCGATGAAGCACATGTGAGAAGGGTTCAACCATGGCCAGCAATAGTCTAGTTGGGACTTTAATCTGGTAGTTGAAGATGCATATAATATAATAGATGTGCAGATGCAGTGTACATGTGCGGGGAAAAAGAAAGAAGAGTCGGAGAGAGTGACGTGAAGGGAGCAACCCCGGCACAAGCCAGACGGTTGACATAGCATGATACCATAAAATCAGATCGCAAAAACGTCAAGTGCGTTAATAGCGTCAAAATCGACTTTCATTTGTCACATAAAGATCTCGACAGCTACGAACCAAACGAAACTACAATGGTACAATACGAAATTATTTTCCAGGTTTATACTGGAAAAAAAATTGACTGGTCCTTTTTTGCCAATTCCATGAAAACAGCTACATTGGAATTACTACCAGTGGTCTCAAGCACAAAGCCGCATGCACGTAAAGTAAAGAACAAAATTACTTCCATAGAAGAGTAAGAAATACAACAAAGCTGAGTTGCTTCCCTCCTGAAGTCCAAACTAAAAGAGAGACATATCGGGGGGAGGTCCATACATGGTCTGCCATGAAAATGGGACAATCCATTTGCCGCCGGCATTACCTGAACAAAGCAATTACCAGAATAAATGTGATTCAAAAAGGAAGGCTGGAATTACTCTTGGGTTAACATTGGAAAGAAAAACAGTTAGAGATGGAAGTAAGATTATGGATGACAGTTCAACTTTCCGTGGACACAGTGTATGAGATTCTACGTTTGTTCTCAGGATTATGTATCGTACAAATAGGAAAAGGAAAGAGGAAGAAAAAAATGAACCGCAAACATTTCCAAGTTTGAATATGTGCAAAGAATTCAAAGACTTATACATCAACAAGTAAACAACCTTGTGTCCCGGGATACAGGGTATTGCTAGTTGGCAGGAAGGAAATTTCATGTTCGCCCATCTAACTTCATTCACCTATTATTGGTTTTTCCCTTTCCTTCTGTTGTTGTTTTTGAGTTTGTCTGTGTTTTCACCCAAAAAAAAATTGAAAAGAAAGGCAGTAGTAAGAGTTCAAACATACCATGAAAATTATTAGGTTCTATATCCAAAAGTCTGCATGCAGCATCAGCAAGTTGAAAGGCCTCTGATATATTGTCCCCTTCCGAGCAATAGCATAATAAGCAAGTGACCTTCAATCCTTTGGCCTAAATCAAATTACCCCGAAACATTTCATAAGCCAAAAATAAAATTGGTCCACAAATTACAGCAATAACAATAATTTACAAACTTTAAAACAAACCATTATTTTAAAGACAGAAGAAGCTAGAGCAAAGAATTTAAAAGAATAACAAATACATAATCAATGACATAGTTTGGAAACAGGACAGCTGCAGTAGTAATAGTGGTAATGAGTCTAATGACAAGTAGTAACAAATTGAAGTCATTTCTCTGGGATAATATTATTACAAAGGCAGCACAACACTTAGTATTACAAACTACAACTCAACTCGTTCAACCAAATATCAATCTGCAGAAAGTCATACTAATACACAACTTTTTCACTGGAAATCATGAAAGACTAAAGAATTTTGGTGGGAAGCAAAAATACCTACACATGAGAATGACATAAGTTCCAAAATACATGCACAAATAGAAATTTTTACCAAATTTAACCAAAACAAGCACCAGATAACTGGACATCAGAAATTTTCACGGTTGAATGCAGTGAAATTTCAAGAATACTACCTTGAAACAAGAAAACATTGCGGCAAAAGGTAAACTTGGACAGTAATCTTCTTCCCCCAGTTCATCTTCTGAAGGCATATCATCATCCAGTTCGGCATTTCCTTCAGCTAAGGTGCTAAGATATTTCCACATCCTCTGAGCAGGGTTATACTCCTGAAGTCTTTTCCACCCAAGTCTCTCACAGTCAACATCTGTTCCATCCACACTGGCACTAGAAAGGTAATATATCTGCAAACCACTGAAATCAAAATCACCAAGTAATCAAATAAATGCTGTCAATGGCCTAACAAAGGACCAAGCTGGTTAGTAGGCTCTCACACTGACAAAAAGCTTGAAAAGATGATCAAACAATCATCTCTGCAGATTATTGGCACGTCTTATGAGCTTCAGTTTTTATGTCATTCAGAAGCATGCATTTCAACAAACAATTTCAATCTAAATAAGTTCCCCCTAATAAAGAAAATTTGAGGTCAAGCATGAAAGGTGAAAGGAGAAAGGAGGGAACCAATAGGTAAGAAGAAGAAGGGAGAGAGAGAATTGTATATGTTAAAGTTTGTCATAAGGTCAATCTGGTGTAAACATCAAAGCTAAAGTGGCACACGTAGAGTTTTGCACCCAGTTTTTAATTTTCCCTTCTCATTCATCTCCATAAGAATTCACTTATTCTATAGATAACAGGGCCATGACCTGCAGAATACATCCTTAGGAGCCTAACGACCCAACCAGAGCTAGTTCAAGTTAAATAATGACCTAAAAAGGTCATTCACTTAGAGGTTCCTAGAGTGCTTAGTCGTCCGGGGAGCATGATTGAACAATGATGCATGACTGGAGCTCGGGAAATGAAATATCAAAGTAAACATTGTTATTCTCAATACCTTGACATGTCAATTGTTTGCCAACGTCCAAAATCTAAGCTAGAAAGCAGGACGACGTGCTTCTTTCCGCTAGCAGCAGCAAAATCAGCCACATTCTTTGCAAATTCAATCATCATTCCCTGTTAAGTAGCCACTTAGAACTTTATAGACATTGTAAAGACCTGAAAACACCATCTCGTAAAAGATGGAAACAAACACAAACATGAAAAGGACGCATAACAGGGTGACCATATCTACACCACCATGCAGAAATAGGAAACACAATCACAAATAAATCATATGTGTGTTATTGTCTCAGGTGGTTTCCTAGCTAAATAATATGTATATCTATATCAAGATTGTATACATGCACACATTACAAACTGTAAATCAGTTTGGCGCCCTAAATATGGATGATGGTATCATACTGATTGAAGAAACTTAGTTATCAGGGAAATAAGAAAATTTGATTGATGAAACCACTACAAAAATATGTGCACCCTAAAACCAACTTTCACTCCTCTTTTTCATTTGATGTCAGCTACAAAGTCTTCCCAAGAATCTAAATGACCGTAATCAGTTCAGTGCACAAGAATATATCACCATGAATGATGGCAACATTTCGGTGCAAAACATCCACAACCACAATTGCAACAAAAAACAAACAAATCAAAATCCAAAGAGTACTTTTTCTTTTTTCCGAGGACTAGATCATTAATACAAATACAATCCTTTGCGAATTTTCTTTCCATATCGGCTGTAATTCACTAATGAGTAATGACATCCACTCAGCATTTAACTTTCATGGGACTAAGAGAAGATTTGATGACCGGTGCTCTCTATGTACTATAGTACAGGAGAGAGGCAGTCAAAGAACAGGGTGTAGGAGAGAATTTCTTCGATCATATGAAAATGCTAAAACTTTTACACCAATCACCAATGCAACTGCAATGATGGTTGAACAACATCCAACAATCTAGCCGCACAAGATGTTCAAGTTCCATCCACTACCATTCTTGTTAAATTTCAGATGCTTCAAATTTTATCAATCTTGACATGCTTTCTTCACAATTAGCAGAACAACAAAAGAACCATAATCATGGTGAACCTGGGATTTACAATTGTTACCTTCACAACTGGGGATCTTTGCTGGATAAGAGTCAGCGAATTAGAAGTTGAATCATAAGCTGAAAATGAAAAGCAAAAAATTAACGCCATCCTTTAAAAAAGATACCGACAACAAAGGAAAGTCCATGCAGCCACTAGAAAATTTCACTATAGCTGATCAGAACAAGAATAGGCATGGTGTATTACTTTTCAACCATCTGAGAACTGCAACTTAAACACTTATTATTACTCTAGAGTATGTGATGTGATTATAGAATCAACAAGCACAGTGCTACTTACTTGAAATCAACAAAGAATACCCATAAAAAACATGTGCAATTCCCACACACTACAGGTATACAAAAGTCATTCCGTAGTAGAATTACCATTGACCTGATTTCTTGAATATCGATTCCATTAGCAATTTATACATTCCATCATTTTTAAGCAAACCAAATATCAGGATCAGCATTACAAAGGAATGATGCCCATTCCTGTGTTATTGCAGTGAACCAAACATTGCCTAAGTGATGCAAAGCAACCTCTTTGATCCATTGTTTCATTTAATATGCACATATAAGTGTGTCTTTAGGCAACCTAAGTGTGTCAGCGACTATGAATTCCTCCACAGGCAACCTCTTCCAATACATAAATAAAGACACACTATAATACATTTCAATAGATGCATACTAGCATTGGACCCGTTCGATGCACATGACAGTAGGAAAAAAAAGTTCACATAGACGTTTATTTTCGTTCCCCGTGCATGGAATGAGGTGTCAAACGGCCGTGCCGGCCCATTTAGCTTCATGCCAACCGTGCTTTGGGTCGTGCCTTTTTTACTCGTGATATGTTTTGTTTTGCCCATGTCGGCCCATTTCCAATCTAGTTTCGTCGGAAAAAAATAATATTAATTTGTGTAACAACTAACAACTTAGTATTTGTTGTGCTGTGCCTGTGCCCTTTCGTGCATGACTAGAACCGCGTCGGGCTGTGCCCGGCCCCTCAAACCGTGTCTGTGCCCTACCAGTGCCAGCCCGGCCCGTTTGACACCTCTAGGCACAATGCTAGTCAAGAAGGAAGAGTGAGAGCAATTATATGTAGGAATACAAGATAGAAATCGACCTTCAAGAGGGAGAGCAAGGTCGCCCTGAGGAGAGGGCAAGTAAGCGTCATTCCCAACGCAGGGAAGGAGGTTCGGATCATCCAAGTAACCGATTCTCTCTGCTCCCGTCGACGACACCAAAAGATCCACCGCTAGCTGTCCCACATTCCCAATCGATAAACCTGGCTATAATAATAACACACGAAATCAACTACTAGTAATTATTAAAACCCTAGAAGCTACTTTTCATAATCAAATGCGAAAGGCACAAAACATGAAAGCCCTGACGAGAACGAACCAGAATCAAGGTGGAGCATTCTTCGTGAAGGCTTTTGTCTTCTTCGACTACTAATTCCATTTACGCGAATCGAAAACGGTAATGTTTTTTGAAAAACGAAAACGATGATGGATGTGTTCAGCTTTACTTGAAGAGCAAGAACGATTTTGCTCCTTGCTATGCCCAGGTCTTTCCCTTTCGTGATTTTTTTTCCAAGAAGGGTAATTTCACTTCACCCCCTGCCATAATGACAAATTACATATGATAAGTTACTGGGAAAATGATTTTCACGCTCCCTTTTTAGCTATTCATACTTATTTTTTTGTTTTTTTTCACGTAAATTTATATTATTATCCTTGGATGTGTGAGACAATATTGTAAATTTATGTGGAAAAAAAAAGAGAGAGTGTAGATGACTAAAAGAGGAGTGTGAAAATCAATTCTCAATTACTACTGTATAAACTTATGACACCTTGTGAGTAACAATTCGACCTAATATGTCATAAAATTAGTCATAAGTGTCTTATATTAACAAATTCACCTCCATTCACAGAATGAAAAAAAAATGGTAACTTGTCCAAAAAGTAAATTTGTAGTTTTCGAAAAAAATTAGCTTTTTTACTAGTAAAAAAAACTAATTATTTAAAAATTTACCCTTGTTATCAAAATAGCTCTTTCAGTACGTAAAAAGGCCATTTTGATTTGAAATAAGTGAGAATTGATAGTTTATTATTTTGTATCATCAGAAAAATTAAATTCTTAGATATAAGTCATTTTTAGCTCAATTCATCACATGTTTTGGATAGATAATTTATCGATTGAGGGTGTCAGTAAAATGAACATACAAACTACGAAAGATTTATTGTTATTTTTCATATATTAGGGAATTTTCGTCATTAAGACAAATCTGTAAAAGTTGCTAAAAAAAATTGTCACGCTCTCCATTCACATGCGCACCCACCTTACCAATAACATCACATATCACATATTGGTAAGGCTTCAAAAAAAAATTTCGGTCCAACTTATAGGAAAAAGGCCTGCAATAGGCCCAACACATATTGGTAGAGTGGCTAAGCCCACTCCAAGAGAGTGTAAGTTGGACATGAAAAATCTTGTGCTTTGGCGAGTCCCAAGTTAGTTTGTGTGGGAAAGTTTAATATTCCCCCGTCCCAATTTAAGTGTCCTTTACAGGAAATTGTGCTATTTAAGAATTCAAAATTTTTGCTCTAAACTTCCAAAATTAACCTTAAAAATTGTGAAGTTGATTATATGTTTTGAAACCACTTATATCTTTTAATATGTAATATGAATTTTATTTGATAAATCTCAATTAATTTTACTACACAAAGTTTTCAAAATCATGAAAAGTATAATAAATTGAAAAATATTTTCAATCTTAAAATGAAACGAATATAAAAAGCTGCCAAATCAATTAGGAAGGAAATGTTACTTTTTAGGGGGAAAATTGAAAGTTTGGCATACTTTGATGGTTATTTTTAGAAAGTGGACACTTATTTCGGGACATCCCAAAATAAAAAATGTAGACATTTAAATTGGGATGGAGGGAGTATATAGATTGGTCATCAAAAGTAAGCGATTGCCAAGCACAGGATTTTTCATGTCAATCCCTCCTATGTCACAATCATGTAGTGTTTTACGGAGGTGGTGCTTTATGAGTGCTGAATAATCAGTCGATATAGTGATGTTATGTTGTGTACCGAAAAAAAATTAGTAAAAGGTCTTGCTCAATGAATAGATTTTTGGAAGACGAGATATGTAGATAGAATTTTTGCCAACTTTTTCGTCACATATATATCGAGAGTATTCGTCATCATTGCACAATGATTAACTTTTCTCACTCCAAACGCAAAAAAGGTACAAGGTTGTGTTTCATTCATGAATCCGAGAACTCTTGATGACCAACCTATATATTAGTAAATATTCTTTTATTTGTACAGTTCTACTAAGGAAAAACACATGGAATGAAAGAAACTAAGGGGTCCTTCGGACAAAAGATTAAGCTGGCTTTTTCGTCAAAATCGGCTAAAAAAGCCACACTCCTTCGGCTAAAAAAGTCACCCTCAAAAAGCCACACTGACACTCCTGTCAGAGCATCCTACGTAGGCCTCTGCATAGGACAAAATTACCAAAATATCCTTTATCACACCCTCAATTTTAACATAATTTAATATTACTTTTTGGAAATAAGACATCGCATTATATAGATAATACCCAAAAGAGAGTTTCCACATGTTCATTTACAAACCAAAACCCCAAGTTAAGAGAATTACAAACGATTTAGTCAAAAGGAATTCTAGAGTAATTAGTTACAAATCCATCTTTGTCAAAAGAATAGTCATTACAAGATGAGTAAGTAACTAAATGAAATTAGCTTCCAAAATGTCTTCACATTCCAACACATGAGGCAAGCAAACTATAGTCCGACATTGCAACCTGAAAAGAATAATAGGTTGAGCTACACTAGCTCAATAGAAAAAATCTCTACAAAATCTATATGCCGATGAGATGATAAACGTGGACATAGTAAATCAAGCTAAATGGCAAGTCCTTATTGTAGGAAAAGAACTAGCGACAAGTCTAAATCATTAGAATACAAGGAACTTAGCACACAATGATCAATCCAATATCGATACGTACTAACACCGTTTACTAGCATAGGTGCATTCTCACACACATGCACACATACACGCACACACACCTTCCACTGACTTTCCACCCCTTGCGATTTTGTGTTTTCACCCTTTGCATCACAGTAAGCTCCACTCCTTACAATTTTGTGTTTCCACCCCTTGCGTCACAATAAACTCCACTCCTTGCGATTTTGTGTTTCTACCACTTGCGTCACAATAAACTTCACTCCTTGCGATTTAGTGTTTCCACCCCTTGCGTCACAATAAACTCCACATTCAACTTCACTACAACGACCACATTATCATTACTATCAACACCGAAATCACATACTCGTTCCACACATAACAACATTATCCAACACATCACAAATAACTCACGGATCACAAGTGTTAAGACAAAAATTATATCATTCAAGAGGATTTGAAATCCTTGAACCCTAAGGTGTTCCACACAAGCCATATATAGCAATTAATCACAAAATATCACACGTAATCACCATATAACATGTAGAGAAAGAAAGAAATCTCTACCAAAGTGAGTTTTGAGCAAAACTCTAAGTCTACCAAGTGGATTAAGCCCAAATCTTTCAAGAACAAGCTCCTCTCAAGCTTTGATACAAGATCTAGAGAAGATATCACCCAAAAACAAGATAAGCAAGTATAGATCAACAAGTGATTGAGGGGAGAGAGAGAAAAACGTGATTGAGAGCCAAAAAGTTAGAGAAAGAACACCAAACTTACCCTTTGTTCACCAAATGTGAGATTCAAGTGAATTTGAGGAAGAAAACACTTGGATCTTGAAGATTTGAGGTAGAAATGAAGAGATTTGAGTGAGATTGGAGTGTGGTAGGTGAGAGGGGGTGTTTTCCAGATCTGTTTCGTGGGTTTGGGGTGTGAAAAATAGTAAAGGGGGATATTTATAGTGAGCTGAAATACGTGCTAAACTTTCACAATGAGTACCAGTACTAGAACCTTTTAAATGCCAAATGAACCAAGTTCTGGACACTGGGTACTGGTACTGGCTAAAGAAAAAAATGAAATTTCACCGACGGACATCAATTCGAACCCCGCTTGCTACCAACATCTCCAAACTTCATTTCAACGTACACCGAACTCATAGCTTAACTGTCCACCGAATGTCCCACACATGACGACATGTTCATCCGTACAACTACATTAATGAAATACACATCAAATACGATACTCTACACTAACCTTTAATTAGAGAATAAAGAAAATAATACACGGGTCTTTACACCCTAGCACAAGATATGTGGGTTTCCCTTTCTATTGCAATTATTGTGTAAGGATATTATAGTAATTTCATGGGTATGAGAAGAGTCAAAACTATTAATGCCTGTCAACATCATTTCCCTCCCTGCTTCTACCGACCTTGGCTTTTTGTAGATTAAGCCAATAAGCTAATAAGCCAGGCTTAATCTTGTGTCCGAACAACCCTTAACCAGACTTTAATCTTATGAAATCCCTACTCTAATCAAGCCTTGAAGGGAGAAAAACATGAAATCAATTAATCAGAATTTGCAGATCAAAAAAAAAAAAATAATCAGAGTTTCATACCATTCAAAAGATCTCATGAGATCTATAAAATAAAATTTATATTGCTAGAAAAATTATTTGCGTAAACATATTATTTTTAAGCTTGAAATTGCATTTTTAAAAGCAAAAGTTCTGAAACGGGGCCTTAATTACTTCATAAGATAAACATAAATTGTCGTAGACAATCATATTATTCTCTATACAGAAAGGAAATGGAAAAAAGAAAAATTATTGCTAACCACTGCCCAATGGATGAAGGATACAAACAGTAATCGCTAAACCACAATCTGCTAAGACTAAATGCGCACTGAACAACTAAATCTCAAACTAGACAAGCAATGACAATATGTCTACTTGATGAAACGAAAGCGCCTTCACGGTCGTATTAATAGAAAACGACCGATCTAGATCGAGGATGTTAAAAGGCATTACTATCCCCATGAAACGCGACTCTCTGGAGGATTCAACTCAAAATAGAGCATATACCCGAAGATCACACTCTCCAAATCAAAGCAGTACTTTTCCGTATGATAAGCACTCTATAATTAATTGACGGTGTCACAGAGGGATTGGGTCTTCAGAGATTAACCAATATACGTGTAAATTGAACCGAACATTTAGCAGTCGCTTTACCAGGAAACGTATATCCGGCAAGATTTGAACGATGTAAGTAGTAAGTACTCTTTGAGCATATCCCATAAATCTGCCATATGCTGGTTTCACGTTTCCCTGCTTGTCTAATTCTTTAGATTTGCAAATCTAATAGTGTGCACTGATTAATTTAAAATTAATCTTGTCCCCCTAATCGTGGATTAACAACCGCCGTTACGTAATTTAGACTAATATATTTATGTCTAACCCATCAGTTATACTACGTACTAATTGTTTAGGTGGAGGGGACCGCGCGTGTGTGTTCAACCATTGGAAGACATGTCTAAGGTCAAAGAACAAATGGAGGCTCGTCCGGGGAGGCGAAAAAGGCTTGCGCCTCGGGTTCCTAACCTGCTTTAAAAATTAAGGGCCCTATATTTTAGGATAAATTTTTTTTTTTTTTTTTTACGATATAAGAGGTTTTCCCATACTCAACCGGGATGAGACTAATTGACCTAGCTTGGGCCAGCCATAGGAAATAAGCACTTAATTAAGAAGTTAGAAGCAGCAAGGAGTGGGACCATGACACGCATGTACGGATGGCAACGGAGCGGATTGGAGGTGGATATTGACATATCCGAATCCGAACTCTCCACCCGTCCTCTGAATCCGCCCCGATCCCCGATCGGATATTTTTTCGGTCCTCCATCCCCGTCCCAAACGGAGAACGAATATCCGATTGGAAATTCAGATATCCGAATTTGAAAAAGAAAAATAGATTTTTGATCAAACAGAGTAAAAAAACAAATTTTTGATTAAACAAAAAAAAAAACCCATATATAACATGTATTTGGTAAACGCAGAGCATCAGATGAGAACACAACAAATCGAGAGAGAGCTTGAAGAATGATTTTCGATTTTCAATCAAATTCAAGAACAGACGCTATCAACGAATCTGCTTCGTGATTTTCATGACGAGCGTGGGGACTTGGTCATATGCAGTTCCATCACAAGTTTAGTGAACGCCAATTTAATTAATCCGTAGTCGGTACATAAACGGCTTTAATTAATAACTCTACAAGTGACACATAATGCCATTTTTTATTTCCTAAAAACAATCGACCATGCACCAAGTGTTGCGTACCAATGACAAATACCTAATTGAAGCCATGCTTAATTACTACTTTGGTTAATTAGATCAAAATTAAGTTGATTAGTTTAATTTGTGTCCCATTTTAAGTGACATATTAACTTCTTCTTGATCATCACAAAAATAGTAAACCCCAGGGCTGCAAAATATCTACAGTGAAATATATATATATATATATATATATATATATATATATCCAGTGGTCACAGTCGACTATTTTATTTTGGGATGTCATATCCCAAAATATTTTTTCCTTCTTAAAAAGTATTAAAATAAAAAGTTGCTTATATTTTGTAAGCTAATCCTCATATATATGATTAAAAATAATTTACAACTGAAGAAAATAAAGGGTAATATTATATACATCTAAAAAAAAAACATGCATTTATCGTATGTCACCTCTCACGTATTTGATTTGCGA
Source organism: Rhododendron mucronatum var. ripense (assembly GCA_019656295.1). NCBI lineage: Eukaryota > Viridiplantae > Streptophyta > Magnoliopsida > Ericales > Ericaceae > Rhododendron > Rhododendron mucronatum. The sequence goes on from BPLT01000041.1 coordinate 2,561,553, forward strand.
TCCATGCCTACCAATATAGAATTTACTATTTGATCATCAAACATGACATGACCAAACCCTCCCTCTACGTGGTCACATCTGAATACACAGAACCCAAATTAGCTAATGACTTTTTTGCCAGAATCTAATTAATTAAATACTCAAGAGATGAGATCCTCTTATAGTATGGAGTACTTAATTAAGCACTGATATTTTTGTTGTGTTGTTGTGAAACACTGTTCCTTACCGAGTACGTAATATGGGCTATGAAGACCTAGTGTACATGTGTTAGATCCTTAATTCAGGAAGAGGATCCCGTTCAGTCTTGGGTTTCAACTAGTCCGGTCAAGTTTTGGACCATTTGTGGGCTCTCTTCCGGGCTCACAGCACTGATCAGAACCATTTATTTTTTAAAATTGTCGGGAACATTGAGCATGACAAAAATCACGTTAGTCGGATATGGTTTGATTTGATATCGAAATGCATTGATCTTCAGATAATTGTGTCAAATGGGTTGCAATCCAGTATTGCACACTTCTTTTCTTACAAACTTAATATATTTGAAATCATAACAAACCATATCCGGTAAATGTGATTTTTGGCGTGATCAATATTCTCGACGAACTCTAAAAAGTGAACGGTTCCAATCATTGTTGTGGACTCAGAAAGAGCCCATAAATTATCCAAATTGGACCGGACTGATTGGAAGAAACTGGACGGGATACGACTCCCTTAATTCATGTAACCTCACATAAATTCCAAGAGAGGAATTATTAATGAGAGATATTAAGATAATGTAAAGTAATGTTGTTTCAAAGCAAAGCATTATTTTTTTGAAGTGAAATGACACCGAATCCTTCATACGTGGGTTTGGCCATTACTCAACATATATAATTGAAGTGAAATGACCTAAAATATTCAAGCTGGAGATCATCCTTACAAAATAATTGTAATTATTAATATTTGTTTTTTCCCCTTTCATGATCAGCTGATACTATTCCTTAAATAGCTATCAGCAGCAATAAATTTAAAATTTGAAAATATCGAAGAGTAAGATATTAATGTCCGAGTTCTTCCTTAAGCAAATGTCAAGTTAGAAAGTTCTGTTACTTTTAATTTGGGGTTCTTGTCTAGAATATACATTTTGAAAAGTACAGAAAAAAATGTCGGTCAAGTTCGACCAAAAAAAAAAATAAAAGTGTTAAGAAATGTCATTCATTGCTAAAAATATTATAAAATTTTTAGTAGATGATTCAGGCTCCGTTCCACTAAAGTTCTTATTTTTTAAGTACTTATTTCTCACTTTACTAGACAGGTCATTTTCTCACAATACATTACCTTTAATTTAAAAAATAATAAATACTTATTTGAAAAGTAAACACTTATTTCCCTTACGCCCGAAACGGGGCCTCAGTTCTTTTTTGCTTTTAATTACCTCATGTCGAAGAAGAATTCAAAGAGTACATATTTCTGATAGCTCAATACCAATACTAAAAAGATTATGAAAAAAGCCAACTTAAAAGTACCAAATATTACTATGAATTATTTGAAAATTCTGTGGGGTTTCGAGAAGCCTAATTAGGAGCCGGAGTTGATGTAAAACCCTAGCATATATACTTTGGTTGTTTTATTATTTACTCGCAATTAGTGAAAATTAAATACTGGTGGGAGTCACGAACATAAACAATTTTGGTTAAATAGTTGTATTTGTGAAATAGTGATTGGTTTTGTTTTTCATACCATTGTGTTCGTGTGTGTTTAGTTCGGTGCCCAAAGATTCAAAAATGAAACAGTTAGAATCATGATTTTGCAAGTTCTCCAAAATGTGCAAAAGTTTAAGAATGCTAGTATAGTGTACAAATAGTCAAATATATATTGCACGTACACTAGCACTCTGGATGGAGTTTTTGGCGGGTCAGGGCGGAAGTGGCCTGCCCCTCAAGTTTTGATAAATTACGATGTATCTCTTAATTAGAATAAAATTTGCTGTACATTTTAAAATTAGAACTTTGGTCTCTATGAAACTGTTACTTCCATTTTTTTTGGGAATTACCATTTTTCATACCCTTAACATTCATCTTACATTAACCATCTTAAGTACTCTTAGAAATCTCTTTTTCCGAAATCTTTATTCTTCATGAAAATTTTGCATCCATCGATCATTGATCGCCATCCAAAGACGTATGAAACTATGAGTGTGCTTATAGGGGCCATGGCCACCTCTATTTGGCAAGCCTCATAGTAAGTATGTTATTTTTTTTTACTTTTAAACCTTTAATTAATCTTGGACCCCGACTGATTTAGTACGCAAAATATGACTTAATGAAAAATTATTCATGTTTTTTTAGTCAACAAGAGTTATTCATATATTCATGTTTTTTTAGTCAACAAGAGTTATTCATATTGTGACCTCTTGTAGATGAAATTAATCCTAATTTCGTCCATGTCACAATCCAACAAATTGGAGTTAACACATTTTACTATGTTTAATCAATGCCATTAAGGCTCCGTTCCGGTCTTTTAAAAAAGTAACTTTTAGAAAAATGAAGGTAATTTCAAGCTCAAAAATCATGTGTTAACACAAATAATTTTTTACTAATATGTATCTTATTTGATAGATCTCATTGAGATCTTTTAAACGGTGCCAAAAAATTTAAAAAATTATTTTTCATTTTTATTATATTTAAACTTGAAATTACGTTTTTTTTATAAAAGATTTAAAAAGAAAGCGGAACGGCACCTAATATAACATGCGGATGAATCACCTCATAGGTGTCACTTCAACCAATCAAAATGCAATGGAAATATCTAAGAAAAAGTTAACCCCAAGGGGTTAGCTTAGCGTAAATACTCGAGGTTTAAGGATTTGCTCCCTTATAACATTTCAGTTTCGAAAGTTTTCAGATGCTATTATAGCTAGCTCATTCGAGGTCATTTCATATACAACCTTTTGCTCTGATTAGTTTTAATTGAAACCCCTCGCAAGTGAACGATAAGATTAATTACTTTGAGTTGTGCGTGATTTGGCCCGAAGTAATAAAAAAATATCTATAGAAAAGTAGTTTTCCATTACAAGAAAGGTTAATCGTGGTTTTCCATTAATCGCACTTGATTAGCTTCGACATTTGGCAACAACTAAACAAGCGTCATCTTCCCGTTTTACCCCTTTAACACTAATGATAATAAAAGTAACACCTCAGCTCATCGCACTCCGTTACGCTGACGCACCGGTGACCAACCACCACCGGAGCAGTGTCGCCGCATGATAGGTCCAGCGCATCTCGCTAGCTTCCACTGCGCAGCTGCTATATATCTCCAGTGTGAGGGGACTGGTTACGTACGTGGCGGCTTGAGATGGGTATGTCACTGTTGAAGCGTCACCCTCAGTCTATTTGTAGGTGGCTGTCTATCTGATATAGTGGATATGGCCATTGACGTTTTCGCCCATGAGAGAGAGAGAGAGAGAGAGAGAGAGAGAGCGCGTAAGGGTAGTCAAAGTGTATTTAAGTGACTTTTCAAAGAGGCAAACACGTTTGGAGGGAGAAGCGTTTTGGAAATTTCTTATCTGTTAATTGTGTGGGAATGGACCTAACGGTAAAAGGCATATGTTACATGAGGATACTTTATGATGGTGTTATGGTGTCTCGGGTCGTTTTGGGAACACTGTAAGTTTTGGCATAATTTTACCATTAGGAGTATAACTAAAATCAAACCAAGGAATATTAAAAAAACCAACCAAGGCGTAACTAAACCCAACCAAGGCATAACAAATAAGTTATACCTTGCTATGGTTTTGGTTATGCCTTATTATGGTTATGTTATGTTTGTAATGAATTTTGGTTATATTCATAATGGTTTTGTTATATTAAAAGTTACGATTTCTCCAAAATGACCGGGGACACCGAAGTCATTCCCGTTAGTTTATTCATGAAGGAGTCGTGAATAAATCGTTTATGGAGCTGCACTATCTCAGTTGTCTGTTTCGTCATTCGATGGTTTGAATTTTTAAAAAACCATTCTTTAGGAGAGTTTAACTCTTCACACGAATAATTCTTTTAAAATTTTAAACGTTGGACCCACATAATTTGGCTCCGTAAACGTTTACTTGCGAAAGATTAATAAATTTTTTCTCATGTTACACATGCTTCTCATTTCTCTCTCGAAATTAAAAGAGGGGGAAAAAAAAAAAAGAAGGTTCAAAGCCCAATTACCTTTCGACAGAGAACATCGTACAAGTTCATGAGTTGGTCAAGGTCAAAACAAGAAAGAGACGGCATAGCAAATACTCGCATCATTACAAAAAGAACGCTGCTGCAGGTGCAGCAAGTGCTGTATACAGCAGCCGCGCACATGCCATTTTTGCATCCCCGCGGTTTAAATTTTGAAATAAAATGGGATGATTCATAAATACCATTTCCGATATCAAATTTAGGTGATTTTTTTCAGGGACTCTAAATGAAGTATTTTGAACAACATGAGCTGCTCCGATCATCTTTGCGGGACCGGAAACGGACGCAAAAGCAGTATGTGTGCGGCTGTTGTACAGCACTTGCTGTACTTGTATCTTTACTGTTACAAAATTACCAAAAAACAAAAGGTATTAACTACCGCAAAAAAAAAAAAAAAATTCATTACAAAATTTTTATGTACTTTTTCGCAATTTAATTAGCTTTTTCAGCTCTTTTTTTTTTCATATTTAATTATGACATCTATATACTCCATATTTTTTCTATCGAGTTTGGGCTCTCTTATTCGATCATTTTCTTACTCAATATGATTTTGTAAGCTTACTAATTTAACAAAGAGTCTAGGAACATAACATTCTAAATACAACTCCTCATATATACGTGGGGTCCACACACACTAGTGCGTATGGGTCACACACATATGTAAGGAATTGTTTTTTGTATTGTGTTGTGTTGTATTTGAATTGTTATGTATGTAGTATTTTTGCTTTTCTAATAGGAATTATACCAAGTTCAGAACTCGTGTTCTTCAAAATAATACTCCAAGACAAGAAATTATTTGTCTTAACTTGGTACTCGATAACATGCATATTTGAAATACGATAGCAATATATAGCAGGGTTCGATTCAAGTGATTCAGCTGCAGGGTTTGTTTCATGATTTAAGTATGAGGCCATGGCGGTAGGTTGTTGTATGTGCTAGTCTCTTCCAAGATTTGGAATGTGCAGTCGGGTCTAATAGTGGCTCGGCTGCAGGATTGTTATTCGGTTAAAAAAAAAAAACTGAGGGCTGAGTCTATTTCAATTAGCCGAGACTACTCCTCCTGTATGTTGGTATTATTTGCAGTTTGACATATAATTCTGACATTTGTAATTCTCCTACCGTTTGTAATAAAAACTAGTATGCGATATATGACTTAAAGAGGAAAACTTACTTACGGAGGTTTCCGTAAAATTAAGTTTACAGTGCTCAATCCTGCATGTCTAAAAGTGTTTGCATTGGATAATTCGGATTTTAAACAAGGAAGAGTTAAAGGAAGAATTTTTTTAAATCCGATCCATTAATTATCGAGATAGACGGGTGAGATCGTCTTTTTCCATAAATAACTTATTCACGAGGAGCCGTGAAAGTGTCTCTCATTATAAGTATACTAGGGTTTGCCTATGCCTGAAACCAAAACACAACGTACTTTGAACACAACTAAAATAAATTATGAAATTATTGACCACCCCCACCAACGAAACTGATTTATATGGAAATATTTATTTTTTAAATTAGGTTCAAAAAGAATTCTTTTAGCGCATGCACGTGCCTGAAAACGCAGATCGAACAATCAGAAAAATAGAGTCAAGAGAGAGAGAGCGCCTGAAATAGACTTGCTTCGTGATCGAAATGAGAGAGAGAGAGAGAGAGAGAGGGAGGGAGGAGGAGGAGGAGTCATTGATTGGATTCGTGAAAAAAATTGATCTAGATGGGTGTCAGCTTTGGGAGCAGAGAGCTAGAAGAAGATGTGAGAGAGAGAGAGAGAGAGAGAGAGAGAGGGGGGGGGGGGGGGGGGGGGAAGGAAAGAGCGAGATATGAATTTTGAAAATGAAATCTAATTAGTGACAATTGTGCCATTACTATTATTTGCGAGAGAAAGAGAATTGTAAAATTTATAGAGCAAAATAAATGATTAAAATTTATAAAGAAATAAGATTCAAAAAATTGTTAATTATTACGTTGATCACCTTTTTTTACACCGATATTCATTTCCGTAACGCTATCGTACTGTACAACTCTCACCACGTGTCCTGCACAGCTCTCTATTTATACTCCCCTTGGATCCCCATCCCTCATCCTTCCATAATTCTCTCCAAACAATTTCTCTCTCTCTACAAATAAATCAAAACTCTCATCTTCTTCCTCCTCACCTCTTCCACCATTAATTTCTCCCTTTGATCTCATTCACACCTCACCTGATTACTGATAAAAACATGGCCGCAACAGGCGCCGTCATCAGTCCCGGTAATGCGGGTTTCGCCGCCGAGAAAACCACCCTCCAGAACCCGGAACTACTCCATCCCGAACCCACCACCTCTCCTCCTCTTCCTTCCAACCACCACGAAACCCACAACGACTACAGTACCTCCCCCCTCAACAGCAGCGACTCCGACGACACCTCCTCGTTCCCGTACTTCACATCCACGTCCGACTCCAACGAAGAAGCGTCCCCGCTTCACGCCCACTCGCCCTGGATTGTTTCGTCCGGGGATAAAAACCAGTATCCCCGGAATGGTTTGATCGGTTCGCTTTTTCGCGAACACGGTCACATCTATTCCCTAGCCGTATCTGGCGACTTGTTATACACGGGATCGGAGAGCAAGAACATCAGGGTTTGGAAGAATTTAAAGGAGTTTTGTTGGTTTAAATCCAGTAGTGGGTTTGTCAAAGCGATAGTGATTTACGGTGACAGGATTTTTACCGGTCACCACGACGGAAAAATCCGGGTCTGGAAATCAGAGACCCGGGTTTCTGACGACCACCAGGAGCGCGTGGGGACCCTGCCCACGAAAAAGGACTTGATTGTGACCTCGTTGAACCCGAAAAACTATGTCCGGGTACGGCGGAAGGGACGCCGCAACGCCCCGTGGATCAGACATTACGACACCGTTTCGTGCATGAGCTTGGACGAAGAACACGGGGTTTTGTACTCGGGGTCTTGGGACAAGACGGTTAAAGTCTGGAGGGTCTCGGACTCCAAGTGCTTGGAGTCTATCCCGGCCCACAACGATGCTGTTAATAGCATCGTCGTGGCCGGATTCAACGGGCTGGTGTTGACTGGATCAGCAGACGGGTCGGTCAAGGTATGGAGAAGGGAATTATTACAAGGATCAAATTCAAAGCACGTAGTGGCGCAAACGTTGTTGAAGCAGGAGGAGGCCGGCGTGACGGCGCTGGCGGTGAATGCGGCGGCAAAGGCAGTTTACGGCGGGTCGTCCGACGGGCTGGTCAACTTCTGGGAACTCGAAAGAGAGGTATTGGTGCACCGCGGGATGTTGCGCGGCCACAAGATGGCGGTGCTGTGCCTGGCCACGGCTGGGAGCTTGGTGTCCAGCGGGTCCGCTGATAATAGTATCTGCGTGTGGAGGAGGGATGAGGGCGGGAACCATATGTGCTTGACGGTGTTGTATGGACATAGTGGGCCGGTGAAGTGCTTGGCGGTGGAGGAAGAGGAGGAGGGCGATGGCAGTGGGCGTTGGATAGTGTATAGTGGGAGCTTGGACAAGTCAGTGAAGGTTTGGAGAGTCTCTGAACAAGCCGGTGATTTCAAACAGTTGTAGGTTGAGTCGGTGCAAGTGGGCCTCTGTTCGCGGCGGTGTTGCGGCGGAGCTTGGGTTGTGCATGCTGGAAGAGTTGTTTGATGGGTGGTAGATTGAAGGTTGTCGTGGTGAGGCCATGAGGAGTAAACTTTCCATTCCGATCAGATCGCGTCATGCAGGCCTCAACGCTGCTCGTAATCGTACTTTCGAGACGCGATGACACCATAGTTTTAAATCACGGTATCGGTCCCGGTATATCATTAGCAGGACATATCGGTGATACGTCGCAGGAATCGGGTGTCGCAGTCATGAATTTTTAAAAATTATCAGCAACATGTATAAAACTTGAAATATATACTTTTGCGGCTTTTGTCTCCAACATTGGCTTAAATTATCACATTTTAATTAATTTAAGATATGTAATAGCCCATTCTCTTCATGTGAAATATTCGATAATTTATCAAAACCCGCAAGTCAATAAGATTTTACAAAAATGAGAAAAATGCAACATTATGAGTTTCGATATAATTGACATAAACAACAAAAGTAAGATGAAGACATTAAAATAAATACACCATAGAGGTTTTACATTACATAATCGCTAGCCACAACTAGTTTATGTAAGAACTTTAGTGTATTTGTAAAACATGATGTTTTTCTCTAGTCCCACATTGGCAAGTTACGTTACAAAACTTCTATCTACTTTAAATGAATTTGCACTTTAGTGGGTTTGTGAATGAGAACTCAAGAAAATGGGCGGCAATTTGGAAAACTGATTTGGAAACCAATTAACCAGGTGCGCGTTACGAGTTATTCGCGCAGGAGGGGTGCAAATCCGGGATTCGAGCCTAGCGCACGCACTACGGTTAGGCTCACGTTTTGCTAAAATTTTGAAACGTAAACATTTTTTTTTTCCTTCCAGAAACGTTTTTTTTCTTCTTCCTGAAACGTTTTTTTTTTCCTTCCTGGAACGTTTTTTCCCCAAACCGGTCCACAAAAATCCGTTACAGACTGATACGTATTGGAAATCGGCCGGTTCACCTGTGATTTCCAGTCTCTCTGTTTTACCGGCCTATATCCGAATCGGAACCCTCAAATTCCGGTACGAACCGGCCGATATTAAAAACTATGGATGACACCGATAGTAACGTTCAATAACGTCAACGTTCAGTTATAGTGTGTGTAGTATATCTCACCGCAAAAATGTGGTTACTTGTTCACAAGTCTAAGTGACGCCATAACACCTTGAATTAGTAATTGTGGTTCTAAGAAGAAGACACAGGGATACTGATGGCGGGATCAATTACATCCTTTGAAAGTATCAACGCCCTGAGTACTAACCGTTCGAGGGATGCTACATACACTACACCAAATCACTACATCATCCACTATATTTTTTGTAGAGTCCATTTAAGATTTTACAAAAATACAAAAAAATGTCCAAAAATTTTAAAATAATGTTTTATGAGGTCCTGTAAAAAAATCAGTTCTAACGGATATCGGTAAATCGGTTCGTATGTTCGAAACTGCGCAGTTGAGCATCTTCACTGCTACAAATCTAGAAATAATACTTACCGATACCCGTTAGAGCTGATTTTTTATAGGGTCCCCTTAAATATTATTTTAAAATTTATAAATATTTTTTCTGTATTTTTTGTAAGACCCGAAATGAGCCCAACTAAAAAATATAGTGAATGATGTAGTGATTTAATGTAATGTACCTAGACTGCTTGTGAGAAGACGAAAGTGATTGCGGGTTCAATAACGTTGTTGGAGACGGTGTTCAGTTGTAGGCCTGGAAATCGTAAAATTATGTACTCAATTAGGTACTTTGATCACCACCATAACGTGAGATTTTTCATTGATGTGTAATACTAGGGGTGTCAAATTGAACCCATATCCATTAATCAATCCAAATCTACTCACTAGAAAATAGACCCAATTCAGCTCATTTATTAGTTGGATTAGAATGGGTCAAACTCATATAACCCATTTATTAATTGGGTCCAATTGAATCTTAATTGGGTCAACTTAAATGACCTAATAAGTCATAAATATAACCCTACGAAGAAAACCTTCCTAAAACAATCTCCTCCCTCTCTCTTAACCTCTCTCGCCGACACCGAGTGATCTCCATAGTTGATCTTGTCTTCGTTACTAGTGTAGCTTCTCCAATTTCCTTGCATTTTTGTCTCTGATTGTTTGTTTCTCTCTCTAGAATTTGGATCACGTCGGTGTTAAAATCTCCTCGCAAGTCAATGCTTGGATCGAAAAGTTTTGTTTTTTTTGGTACATGATCAAAAAAAAAACGAGCACATATGGGTATGCATATATCCCACGTACATGTGGCTTTGGGACCCATTCTACAAAGATGATCAGAGCTGCTTATTTTGTTCAAAATATTTTTTTTTACGGTCTCTGTGAAACATGCGCTCAATCGAGTATCGGTAGGAGCATTTATGAAACTTACAACTTTGTTCCATAATTCAGTCATTCTGAAGCAAAGTTGTACTCCATATTCTCTAAACGCCCGTACCGATATCTAATTGAGTTGATTTTTTACTAGGGACACTAAACAGGATATTTTGAGCGAAATAAACGACTCCAATCATCTTTGTGAGACCTGATATGGGTCTTGAATCCGTATGTACTAGGGATATGTACGTATAGCAGCTTTGGGTTTGGATAGTCAATCTTTTTTCTACTTTTACACACCTCTCTCTCTCTCTCAACGTCGGTACGATCAAGACGGTAAAAGATCAACGTGGTCAAAAGCAAGGTTCTGAATACCGTTTCAGATATGGTTCCGGTTTTACTATTGGTACAGTATGTATCAGTACCGGTGAGATACCGAGTATTGTCTCGAATTTCCGGTCAAATACTAGTATTTGCTAAAATTCATACATATATGTATAGAATAAATGTCAAAAAGTAAAATATTGTTCTATTTAGATTGCAAAAAATAAAAAAATATTTGTAATTGTAAACATGATTTCAGCTGTTCCAGTGAAAAGGTAAAACATCAATAATTAGAGCCTATAAAATCAAGTGTGGCAGTCCCACCAAGAAAAGGACAAGTTTTATAGGTAAAGACAAAGTTGTCAATACCGTACCGGTCAGCGTACCGTTTTCACTACTGGAATGGTACGTACCGGTACCGGGCTGTATCCCGGTACCGTTCCGGATTTACCGCAATTAATATTATATATATATTTAATATATATCTACCATATTTTAAAATTTTAAGTGTAAATATAAACAAAATGTAAAAAAAAAAAAAAAATGACCGGTACGGTACGCCGGAAAATGCCCGGAACAGACCGGTATTGTCCGGTACATCCGGTATTGACCGGAACAGGCCGGTATTTTAACCGGAACGGAACATGACTTTTTGCGTTCCGTTTACGCACCGGTACGGTACGTACCAGCCGGTACGGAACGGAATTCACAACTTTGGATAAAGGATAATATCCTAGCAATTTCTGGCATTTTATTTGTTGGACACTCAAGTTGCACACATAGGATTAAAAAAACCCATTCAATAGAGCTACTCGTCTTCTTTCTTCCTCCATTGAGAAGAGTCAGAACTCATAAGTAGACTTGGGTAACAGGTCGGGTCGGATCGTGTTCATATCGTGTCAATCAAATTCATGTCACAAACCACCCAATCTGATCCCGATTCATTTAGAATTTGTGTTTCTCGAGTCGTGTCATTTTTGTGTTTCGTATTAGAAATGCTCAACCCTAACCCGTAACTTCGTATCCGATTCATGTCGTGTTATCGTGTTCGTTGCCCAACTCTATATAGAATTACAGATATATCATATTATATATATATATATATATGTTCGTGTTAATGGTCACACAGATTAGTAACCGTGTTGGTCGTGTTAATTTCGTGTCTCGCGTGTTCAACCCGAACCCAACCCATTTAGAGTTCGTGTTCTCGAGTCGTGTTATTTTCGTGTTTCATGTCAAAAATGTTCAACCATAACCTGCTAATTTCATGTCTGATTTGTGTCGTATTATCGTGTTTAGTGTCTGTGGCCTAGCTCTACTTACAAGACCACATGAAAAGTAAAAACAAAAACGCAGAGAAGATATCAACGGCGAGCACAATCGTCGGTACTGAAACATCTTCCGTCAGTCGCCAGCGATCGTCGTTTTCAGAGGTAGCTGAACATTTTTAAATCTGATTTTTATTTTTTTGCGCTGAGCAAAATACAGGACGAAATTTCTGGTAATGTCTTCTCGGCCGGTATTTTTGGTAAGGTCCGGTGGAATGATATTAGAGGGTTACAGTACCATTTTCCTCTCAAATCGGTACGTACCGGTTGATACGGTATTCATAAACTTGGTGAAAACTGTTGAACAGTTTTTCACTCGATTTCAAGAAGTTTGGGCCTTGGGGTCCAAGTTTGGGTATTTTAGTTATTTAGATGTATATTGGTAATATAGTCATTTTAGTGTATATGAGCATTTTAGTTATTTTAAAATTTTAATATATATGTAATTGGATTAATGCCGTTCAGAAGAAAAAGAAAAAAAAAACAAACAAGGTAATTGGGTCAATAGGCGGGTCAGGTTTAGTTTTAAATAAATGGATCGGGTTGGATATGAGTAATTACACTCATAACTAATAGGTTCTAAATGGATCAATGACCCATTAAAGATCCAACCCACTTACAACTTACTCAATTTGACTCAAACCCACTCATTTGTCACCCCTAAATACAGCTATGCGTTCCAACGATTGTACTCCATACTTGTTATATCTAATACTCTCTCCGATTTTTTGTCTACTTTTTGACTTTGTCATGTCCTAATTTATTTGTCCGTTTGACTTTTAAATGGATAATATTTACTTTCTGCCCTTACTTTTTTGAAATATAGTAGTAACTTTTCAAAAGAAAGGTTAAGGGTAAATATTGAAAAGTAAACTACTTTTACGTGTAATCATTATGCTCCCTAAATAAGTTATTGAACAAATATATTGGGACGAAAAGAATATTACTTAACGAGATCTACAAAATAAACAACTTCAATTATTATTATTATTATTATGGGCTTGGAATGAGCTCATAAAAATTAAAAGCTCATAAAAATTAAAACTGAACTGGACCCAAAACGAGTAATGAATGGTATTTTGATTTGACATAAAAGACAAAAATACTGCAGACTCGGTTTCACGTTTAAATAGTGGGATTTTGGAACACGAGCTTTCAGTTTAACCAAGCAACCAAGTTCGTTCATCCAAGCCCCAAGGAAGAATCCTGAATTATTTTCACGTGGGGGCAATTTTCCTAATTGACAAATGAAAAATAAAAACATGTAATATTCATCAACAAGAAAAAATGCATTTCAATAATTTCAGTGATGGCCTAAAATATTGCAAAACAATGCTCATCTACTAATACTGGACTTCGGGTTGGTATTATGCAGTAAGGTCCGAGCCATTGGATCGTCCATCTGACGGCTCGGATCTCATCACGGCAACTAACGATCGAATGCCGTTCATTGCCAAGATGAGATCCGAGCCGTCGGATGCATAATCCGACAATTCGGAAATGCATAGCACAGTAGTACGCACACCACTATGCAATACCATCCCCCAATTCTCACTCTCATGTGATGCAAACTTTCAAGTTAATCAAAGATCAGCAACATCCATGCACCGAAGTATATTTGTCCCAAAGAAATGAGTCATCAGACACTCTAATTGTTCATTTCTCTTTCTTGCACTATGATTCAAAACCAAACATTTACTTATGCCCAATCAACATAATTGTTGGAGTTAAACGCTAAACAAATTAGGACTTGTAATCCTTATTCTGGAGGGGTCAAGGTATGGAGAGAAGAACTGTTAACCGATCTAACTTTTGACAATATATTTACTTAGAATGGCTTGCCTCAGAAAGCAATCCCTACACCCTTACAAACTCCAACAATCGAGGAACTCAAGGGACATAATTATGCCCCCAAGCCAACGAATAGCAGCATAGAGGGCCGGCCCGACACCCAATTTAATTTCAGCCCTCATTACCTTACTTCCTTCGTTCAAAATCACAAGGGGAAATTCCTGGCCGGTCCCAAATTTTACATGGGGTTCCATGCAAATCCTTTTTTAAAGTGCTATCCCATCTAGACCCTTTTTAAAGATGGTTTTACTATTTTGCCTCTATCACTTTTCATATCTCAAGAATTCACACTTCCAAGAATTCACACCTCCTAAGAATTCACAATTCCCAGAATTCACACTCCCAAGAATTCACACCTCCGAGAATTCACACCCCCCAGAATTCACACACTTCCGAGAATTCACACCCCAAATAATTCACACCTCCGAGAATTCACACACCTTCGAAAATTCACACCCCCAAGAATTCACACCCTCAAGAATTCACACCCCAAATAATTCACACCTTCCAGAATTCACATCTTTTTTTGCAGAATTCACTCTCCATCTGCACTATTCATACCCCCATAATTCATATACCTTTCAAGAATTCACACTCAATTTTTGGTGTGAATTCACTGCACAGAAAAAAACGTAAACACAGTTTATACAATTCACTGTACGAAAAAAAACCTAAACAAATTACTTTAACAATTCACAGAGCCGAAAAGAAAATCAAGAACATCCATTTGTGTGTACTGCTCTAAAACCAGTCCTTCCACCAGGACCTCCTCATGGACGGGCATAGCCACCGCCGCCGCCGCCATCATCTGTTATATACTACGAGATCATCAATCTATTCTACGAGATCCAACAAGACCTAACGAGAACCTCCCCGTGGACTACCGCCGTCGCCTTCCAAGAAGAAGGCTCCATCATCATTGTCGAGCCCCGGAAACCAACCCGACCCACCGTCATCCTCCCCTCGAAATCAAAATCGATGGAGAAGTTGTTCATAATCCTCCCCGCCAAACCGACACCGCCCACGATCCGAAGTTGTTCTTCGTCATCAACCACAATGACCGCCCACCTCCACCGTTGCGGATCGCCCCACCGCTACACTGGATGCCTCGGCCGGTTCGAGGAGGTGCTTGATCTTGTCACTGTAGACAGTGCTTGATCTTGTCGCTGCAGACATCCACCGCCGCACAAGGCGACTCCTTCTTCAGCTTTTCGCACAGGAGTTTCTCGCATAGGTGAGACCCCTTATCATGTGCGGGGTATTTGTGGTTGTTACATAAAACAGGACTTATGTGGAATGGGTTTGACGGGGGCTGGGCTTGGATGGGCGAGGATTGACAAAACTGGACCGGCCAGGAAGAACCCGAAATCACAAAGGCTACCCTGTCCTCAAAACCCAAAAAATTATCCAAAGTGAGCACTCAAAACCAAAGCATCGTGCAACTATTTAATGCTTAATATGTCAAAAGAATGGAATGAAGGTTGGACCATGTCTAAAATATAGGATGGAGTAGGACAACATACAGAAGCAAATACAGTCTGCCCTGCCCCTGGCAAACAATCCAGAAAATTACTGTACAAAAGCTGCCTTGGGAGATGACGAAGTTAATTACAAAGGTGACTGAAATTACAACATAGAAGATAGTTGCCAAAAAAAAAAAAAACCATAGAAGATGGACTCATTGGAATGGTGGTGTTCAAACTGATTAGCTAGTCTGACAATTCCACCAACTGACATTGCCCCGATAATTGCAAACCCCATCCCCGAGATAAAGAACAGCAATTCTAATCTTCCGACAGACGCGTATCAAGGGTCGTAATCCTCTGAAAAGCACATTCTATTGTCCGCATCTCTCGTTCAACCCCCAATAAAAATGGTGTAACAGAATATAAGCCGGTTTCTTTAAGAAAAAGCATTCCAGCAATGGGGATCCGAATGGATAAGCTGTTTCCACTAAAAGCAAATTCATTCCAGCAGCAGAAACAGGAACAAATACCTCCTTCGCGAGCCCTCAACTGGCAAAGTTGGAAAGCACTTGACAAGCTGTGATCTGACCACAGACAAGCAAAGAGGCAATCCATAGGTGTTGGCCTCACAAGACAATTGCTCAAGGTTTGAAGCTGGTTTGGAGTTCTACTCGGCCACAGAAACCACTGATCCCAAGGTTGGTCTTTGAAAGAGGCTTGTGGGATCCCGTGAGATATTTCAACCAAATGTTGTTGCGCTTCATCCGAGAAGGAGCCAAGAAATCAGAATGGCCCTAACCGGCAAGCCTACAAATATGGGATGCCAGGGCTAAAAGGTTTCAAACATGACAGATTTTCTATGAGCATGCTTCTCAAACCTCAAATCCAAGGAGTCCAACCTTCATACATATTGCAAAGATTATCCACGCTGGTTGCTTGCTTAAGTAGATATTCCACTTGCTCTGCAATACTGATTTCTCTGAAAGAAGTACAGTGCCTTGTTAGCATTAATTTTACGAGAAAAGATATTCAACGGAATTAGGTACCTGTTGTCAGCAATATCTCGGCCATCTAGCTTCATTTCGACTCGCTTTAAAACTGACAATGCATAAGCATTTTTACCTACAGGTGAAAAGAATTTACAATACAGAATGAAGCAAGTTCCCATATTCTATTAGTCAAATGTTCATGCTGAATCAAGAAGTTAAAAGCTTTCAGCCAATCCGGGAAAAGTAAATAGACATCATAATGCTAGTAAGACAGACTATACTTCACATCCTTCTAACAAACTGTCATAGATTATCTCCATATGCGAGCACAATGCCACACGCACATAAATGTCAAACGAGACAACATTTGCAAGTATAAGCTGAAATTTCTCCTAACAAGCCGTGGTATTTAAGAGGCACATACTCAGTTAGTGTTACAAGATCTGTTTGTGTTACATGATTAAATTCCAATAGGCCAATACACTGTAGAGATGGGATGTTCAGTGAAACATTATTGACTGAAAAATGTCCCTGACTATAAAGAAAAACAGTTTAGACTTAACGCAAGGTACGACAAAAGCCTACCGTGCACTAGTTGACTTATGAAATCTTAATGTACAAATTCAGTTTCCTTCTAGCATCATAAATTAGTTCCATTTCAAATGTGACATGATTTTGACAATTAACTGTTCCATCATTTCATATTCACTTGATCATCAAGCTGGGGTAAATATGAATAATTAACCTCAAAATTTAAGCTAAATTTGAAAGGCATTCGTAATACCCTACTACAGATACAAGTACATGAAAGGGTAGTCAGATCATTATCATTCTTACCCCTGCATACTCGATTTCCACCGTCAGTTATAGGAAGTGGAGTTTCGCCATGTTCATCTCCATTCTTCTCTTGGTTTAATGCAGAATATTCATCTTTAAGCCCAGACTTCACCTGTAGGTTTTCCTTATTCTCAGCAACCCCAGAAACAGATTCATCATATGCTGATTCCTCCAGTTTCTGAAATTCATCTATAGAACCAGTATCACCATTACTAGCCTCATTAAATTCTGACTGCTCATGAAGCAAAGTTTCTTCCGACTCAGTTCCAGACATTAGAGTGGATTCCAAAGATCTTTTGGCCTCCATGCTTCTCAAACTATGTACTAGTTGTTGAACTTCTCGGTCATTGAAGCTATCTTCAGGATTTCCTTCTGCTGACATGGGACTAGTCTCTGAGCTACTACTGCAGATGCTATCTGGAGGAGATATCCACTCTTTGTCTTGTAAAGATAGTCCACTCACTCCAAGAGATTCCTCGCCACTTTCTCCATCTGATTTGGAGAAGAACTCTCCCTCCTTACTAAAGTAGTCACTATCATTGACTGTAGCTTCTGGCCTCGACAAATTTATCTCCTGCGACCTCACTTCCTCACTTTCTCCTAGTCCTTCAAGAGCCTGGAATACCAATAATATTAAATTCAATAATCTTCCAGAATCTACACATTGCTCCTTTTGTTTTGTTGAGGAAGAATTTACCGGGGAAAATAAGTTTCACGTAAACCAGTTTCACATGTAAAAACATCATAAAAATATATATTTTCCAGTGTTTGGCATCAAACCTTGAAAGAAATATCCAGGCAAAAGAATTTATCAATTGGGTGCTACAAAAACTCAGCACAGAGACCGCGGACCAACTGATGGTGAAATGGTCTTTCATTGCAATCCCAGATTCCCAATATTCAGATTGATAATTCAAATAGGTGAAGAATTTTTTATTTGTTTAAGTGCTTCAGTGAATTGGGAATCGGGGGGGTATAACATGAAAATCGACACGGCTTGAGACCCGGGATTGCATAGTATGGTCTATAATAGTTCCAGTAAAAACTAAAAAGAGAACAGACTTGTACCCCAGAAGGAAAAAGAGGAGAGACTGGCGGGGACCCCAAAAGACACAAGTAGAGAGGGCATACTTATATATGAAAATCGGACGGGTAAATTGTTTTATTCTTCTTGTAAGACATTTTGCCTGGAATAGATTTTACTCCAAATTATATGGATTATGGAACCACTCAGCATGAAATTGGTAATTATTTTTTAGAAAATGTTTTATGCTGTTACAGACCGAGCCTTACGATTAATTCTAATAAAAATATATATATTCTCAATTCTAGTGTAGCACCTTATGAAGATTTCCTGCATGAAGACTTGCAGTTCGAGCCAATCTGGTCAACAGGGAATGGACTCCCTTCACAGAGATAGTGACAGATGGAACCAAGGGGTTAAAAGTCTGATAAGCCTCTTTAATTCTTATGTAATAAGACTGGTATATGGCTTGACCATGAATTGGAGATATTTCCATTTTGGTGTCTCTTTCCCTTGCCATAGCATCAGTCATAGCAGCAACATCTTTAGATAACATGGATTCGAGAGGAAGCAGGATTGTATTTGCCTGACCAAAACCAAAAGCAACCACATGCATAAATATGATTCAATAAGCAGACTAGGTTTCATGCGTTGAAAGCCACAAAATATTTCAGCAAATATGATAAATAAACTATGAATCATGATTCGGAGACAAGTACAACCTTAGACAGATCTTTCATGAGAGAAGAATGTACTGCAGCAGCCTCCTTCCCCAAACTGTGGACATCATGCAGACCTTCAGTTATTGCCAGGACCTAAAGCAAAGTACAGCAAAGTTAGCCACACAAAAAAACCACAAAGAAGTGTCTTAAATAATCCAAGTTAGAATTTGTATGAGGCAGCAAGTTCAAAGACTGGAAAAGAGAAACAGAAACAGAAACAGAAAGAAACGAAGCCATACAATTAAGTAGTGATATAAATTGTCTCCAATGGGGCATTCTCTAGCTAGTCAAACACTATTTTGTGGAGATCAATATTATCTCTTACTGATAATGGTCTTAAGGTAATAGATATGCTACTTTCAGCAACTGCATAGGAAAAAATAATTTAAAAAGATATTGGATTCCATCTTGTTTTTACTTCTGTAGAAGATTGGCAAGGAGAATGGCAACCAGGGCAATTTTTTTGGAATTGCACATAGAATCGGAGTGGGTATTAACCATTTATCTGGTCACACTGATACTTTTCATGTGTAGAGAAGGAACTGAGGCACCTTGAATGTCACCTTACTTTTTTTGAGGCAGTGTCAGGTTTGTGTGTGAATGTGGTACCGAGGAGGAAGGTGCAGAATGTCAGGAATTGGCTGCTTCTTGGGGCTCCCAAGCGGGCTCAGTTCTAAGTATTTGGCGCTCTTGATCCCGATATTTTTGACTTGCGTTTGAAAATCCTTTGGTCTTTGAATGGTCCAATTGGTTTTTTCCATTTGTTTCAACCATAAATGGAATAGTCAACATCTAAAACGAGGCCATTGAGGAAGATGGGAGGTTTTGCCACATTTGATGCAAAAAGGAGTTTCTTTGTGTTTTATGAAATGATAGTGATCCAAATTTGTGAAAGGTTTGGGTCTCTAGGCCTGCCTTATCTGATGCCTTTCAGCTTTGATGTGGGGGCATGGTTCCCCAGCAAAACGTCTCTTTAGCTCCTCGGTTCTTGGAGGTATAGGGGGGGCCACTGTTTTAGTGGTATTCTGAGAGCAGCCACTTTGTGCATATATTGGCAAAGGTTTTGGCATGTCTTCAATCCTCTCCCGCCCATACCCCCAATGACTGGAGCTGTTATTGTTTGTTTTGTATAGTGATTCAAATTTGCCACACTCATGTGATGGTTGCCTTCACCTCACCAACGAATTCAACTTCCATAAATATCCAAATGCACAAACAAAAACAAAAATCCCTATGATGCAATAAAAAGTCCAAGTATCATAAATTTGAGGATTTTAAAGGATTTACTTCCTTCATAGCACATAATCATCACCAACAGTACACCGTGCAAGAATAATGAGATCAGCCGAACAAATATTGAAGCATTATACCTCTTCAAGCATGGAACCACACTCGGAAGTCAATGCAGTGTGGCTCCTTATAACACGCCCAAAAGAAGATAGTGCCACATTGGCTTCATAGGCACAATCCCTCATTGCAACAAGAGTGCTTTGCAAATCGCCTACATAAGAGAAATCAGCATATCATGTCACACAATGCATGTATTCATGTGTACTTGGGACTGTGATATAAAAGTACACTGCTCAGTTACTACACGAAAGCAAACAAAAGGAAAATGATGGCCATTTTCGTCAAACCGTGCTGGAAACTGCTTACGCCTAAATTGCACTCAAGGAAAAAAAGGGGGTCTGTGATGGAGGAACATCATTTTATTAAACACTAATGCAGAGCCAATTATCCCAAGTATATTAAAATTCTTTTTCCTTTTTTTTTGAACAGCAGAAGTACATAGAAATTCAAATGTAATTTGTAGGCTTCTCAGAGGTTAAACAACAAAATATTTCATGCTAGCCAACAATTTGATAACTCGGTGACTGAGACTAGCCAAACATAATCCCCATTAGTCCCTTCCACTCGTTTAGTTCGAAATTAGTACAGCAACTACATTTTTCAATCACTTTACATAAGGAAGTTTACAATTTCAGTATAGATAATGGAAACCTAAATAAACATTTATCAACCACTTCAAAGGATCAAATGCAAATAACGATCTAAACAAGTTATAAATTAACGTAATAACCAATCTGACATGCCAGGGGTCATACAGTGTGTAAATATTGTATAGCTTCGCAGCTATACCTAAAGTTCAAATATGAACTCATGTGAGTAAATGGATGTGTGTGCGTGCATGCGTGCGCGCGTGTTTGTGTATCAACTGAGAATTATGTGACCTGAAGCCGATTTTGCTTTCACAGACGCAATGCTGAGTTCATTAGTCGCAGAAAACAAGCCATTGGAAGCAGCATCCATGGTGATCTGCGCAAGCTTCCACTCTTGCTCAGCACCTGGATATACAAAGAACAAAACATTTACGTTGATCATCCATACAAAAGGGTAACAAAATGATTTGATCTTCTTCTCTTCAGATGTTAATTAACTAAGAGTGATAGAAACTAACGAGTAAAAGAATGGTAAGTGGCATCCAATCTTGTTAATGCACTCAAGTAAGCTTGCTGCCATGTCCTTCCATCGGCACCACTCGAAAAGGGATAAAGATCTCCTGAAGTCCGAAAAATTCCATCTCTTGATGCTTCAAACTCCAATACTGACATACAGATTTTGATGATGTCTGATGCCATTTCTTGAGCTTCCCCCAACAATTGTCGTCGTCTCACAAGATGGTTGTGGAATTCAGGAGGTATTCCTGAATTTCTTGCTGTGGTACTTCCCATCGAACTGGAATTTGGACCACCACAGGCCCACCCCATAGCTCTTTCAAGCTGCCCTTCTGCTGCAACAGTTGTTCTTTCACAAGCTTGTAGGCCCTCCATTGACCTAGCTATTTTTGACACAGAAGATTGTATACTTTCCAACAATTTAGGCCTACTGAGGTTTAGGACTGCTGAAATTAAGTTATCTTCACTTGCAAGAAATTTATGAGAGATGAGCCTGACGGTATGTAATGGATTCGCGATAACATCATGCACCCATTCCATCTGAACAATCTCTAGGCTTGTCTTGTGAAGAGCCTCTTTAAGTTCATTCACCTGCCTTTTCATGAGAGAAGCGGCTGACCTAGCTGCTCTAACAGTTTCATGAGCATTGCAGTATTCCTCAAGCATAAGTTGAACCCTTCTTACAGCCCCGAAATCTTTCTTCGCTTGATCAAAAGCGACATCGTTTGTCATTTCTGTCATTTGCTTTAATTGTTCAATTTCTTTGTCTAATGTAGCTAACAGAATGGGACCAACTCGCTCTTTCAAGTATTGGCCTATATGTCCTTGAAGTTGAAGTTCAAGCTTTTTCTTCTCTTGACTGAGAAGCTGGTCAAATCCCAAGTTTTGATCAACAGATAAAGCTGTATCATGTATACAGGAATCAAGAAAAGAATCCATAACACCAACTTTCCAAATAAAGTACGAGTGGTTGTTCAGTAAGTTGGGAAACTTCCAGATGTATTCAGATAAGGGGCAACCGGAAGTCATCAAGTCTGAAAGATGAGAAATACCATTGGAGCAAGAAGCAAATGGGCCACCAAGTGTAGCCAATGCCTTATCAATTGATTCCAACTCAGAAAAGGGCTGAACAAGTGCCGCCAAAAGAGCTTTGCTCCTTACGATGTGCGAGTCACCCTCCTCTTCAGCACCCACTAGGGATTGAAAATGCATTTCAGCAGAAATCAGAGCATTTCTAATACTAGCTTCCCTCTTCAGCAGAGAAGAAGTTCGCATGTCCTTCTGGTTCCACGTTTGATGGAGTTTGTCCAGCTGTGCTTTACAAGCTTCTTCTTGAGAGGCAAGTTCTTCAGCTTCTTCCCAAGAAAGATGATCCCTACCCTTCATAGAAGCTTCTTCAAGAGCCAACTGCTGCTCAGTGATGAGACCAACCATAACAAAGTAATTCTGCTCCAATTCAACTAAAGATACCCTCTCTAATTCAACCTCAACCAGCTGCTCCAGTGCTGTATCAATGGATCCCCTGATTTGTGAGAGAGATCCAAGTGCATCCATAACTTCTGAATTGAAAGATACAACAGATCTTATCAAATCAGGTAAAACAACTTCAATCATTTGCCCAACCAAGTTCTTAAAAGAGAATAAACTAGTTTTGAAAACAGAAGCCCAGTTCCTTTGGACAAAATTATTTGAACCATTACCGTCTCGGTCAACAATAGATAAACTCCCAATAAAATGCCATAGTTCACTTACAAATCCTGCTACCAATACGCATTTCTCAATTTGCTCTTCCAAGTCACCCAAAATAATTACAAGATCAGACTGCAGCACACTTCCTGTACTTCTACCCATACTATACGTGGAACTGCCAAATATTTCGAGCATTCTACGCTTAGCCTCACTATATATAGAAGTCACTGCTATATTTAAGACAGTCAGCACCTTCTCCCTCTTATCTTCTAACTCCCCTTGCAATTTTGCGTCTTCTTTCCTTGGTAGGCCAGCAGACTGCATGTACTTGGTAAAAGCAGAGAGAAGCCGATCCTTAGCTCTTGATTCAGTCTCTAAACCAATCGAGCTCAGAAGTTCAGCACATTCTCGCTCAATTTTCTCTATCTCTTCCCCATATTTCTCCACTTTTAGACACAGATCATCATAACTCCTACTACTAGACTCGAATCCATCTCCATGAACTTTTGAAATCAGCTCAGCAGCCTGTCTTCTCACAAGGGATAAGATATCAGAGGAAAGGCTATTTACAGAAAGTTCCAAAATTTGTGCCCAACCATGCACTGGGCTGCTTGTGAGGTAATTTAATGGTAGAATACGTTGCAAAGCCAAAGAATACTCTTGGACGGCTGTTACAGCAGAAGAAAGTCCATGATCCATTTCAGCAATGAGCTGAGAAACTTCTCTATCTATATCATGACATTGAACTTGTGTGGGCTCCGGAACAATAGTCAATGGAACACCAGCCGCGAGGACAGCAGATGTAAGAGACAATGCTTCCTCAGTACCTGTCAGTTGTAAGTAGGCTTTGATTCCCGAAATTGAACCGCTTCGTAAAGCATCAAGGATCATTCCATGTTGCTCCATCCAAGCTGTTGCCTCTTGCGCTTTCTCTGTTACCACCGCCTTGGCTTGAGTGAATTCCCTAGCCTGTATTTCAAACGAGGCACAGGTCCTCTCTGAATTACACGTTGCTTCAGCAACAATGGACTTTGCAGACGTCTCATGCAGAACAAGGTTAGACCTCTCTTGATCAACCCGATAAAAAGAGCAGAAACCAGCTCATATTGATTTAGAATGCTCGCGAACCTCTGTAAGGGAATTCTCATTGTCAAAGAAAGACCAAATTAATGACAAACTTCAAACCAGTCACCTAAAAACTGAGGAAGTTCTGCATACCTCAAGTGCAGATTCAACAGCCGGCAAGGAACTAAGTAGAAGATCGTGATGCTCCTGATAATATTCGAGAGATAAGTAACACTCTTGTATACAAAAGGACATCCAGGTAAACAACCGTTGAAAAGGAATACCAATTAATTAGCTTCAATTATGCTAGCAACAAAAATAGCTCTGCTAAAATCTGAATAAAATGCAAGGATTCATAAACTCAAATGCTACATGAAAATTCAATAAAGCAAGCATGTGGAACCATATAATGGGAATAATCAAAAAATTCCATTGAAAAAAGGACAAAAGAAGAAGAATCCCTTCTCCTTTTCTTTTGCTCTTTCTTGTGTCTCTTATTTCTTTTTCTGTTTGTCATTTTCCAATTTTTTTCTTGCGCAGGATGGGCTGATGTTCATCATTTATTGACATACAAGAGTACCTGCAATGGAACACGGATTTCTTGAACACGGGATGCAAACAGACTCAAGCTAACTGCCAGCTCCATGCCCTTTCTTTCTTCACCTATGATTGCTGCATCGTCATGGAAATCTCCCCGTGTCCATTCCACCAGTGGATCCCAAACAAATACTTCTAACAACATCAATATAATGTCCTTATTCTTCCGTAGAACACCAAGAACAGCTTCACAGTTTGCTCTAAAGTTGCCTTCGATCCCAGACAACCCTAAAGCTGCTTCCATCGTCTGGGTCAGGCGGAAGGGCACAATTTCAGGAATCTTTAGTCTTTGCCCTTTATCAAAGCACACATTATAATCAATATGCAGAATGTCCCCAGTAGTAAAATCGATAAGAATATTATCCAGATGCCTGTCGCCTAAGCCTAGGATGTGGCCAACCATGCTCATTGCTGCCATGGTACCAGAATATCTGCAATCAAGCAAAATAAGTCAACTCAGTGGAGTGTAAGTGTTTTACATTGTGCGATATGCTTAGCTTAAGAAACAAATGTTTCCAAGTACATTTGTTAAACCTTGTAAGCATTAGTATCATGCACACAGACAATAGTACCACATTACTTATCAAGAAGCAAAAAGGGAGGAGAAGAAAGTATCGCTTCGCTTGGGATAAAATTGGAGTGCCTTGACCCCATTGTTGGGTTTGTGTATTGATTTAAAAGTGTACCTTTAACAAGCCACAATACCACACCCTACATAGTAAGTAGTTTATCACCCGAAATAAAAATAGCACGCAGTTACAGGTTTCAAAAAATGCATATAAAATATCAAAAGGCGTGCATGTAATTATGCTTTCCACTTTCGCAGCTCCATGATAAAGATGACAGGAGCTTTTTACAAAGTTATGATAGCAAACCTCCTCATTTTCAAGCTGAAGGCTTTGAATCCTTCACTAGCACACCAAAGTTCTTGATGAAGAAGTTGCTTAGGAGCCTCCTTCATAAGATCCAAAAGAACTTTCCGTTTGACATCATGAGGCCAATCTCTTCGTGATATTACTCTTCTTATGCCTTTCTCTTTAAGTGCTGGTATGATTTTACCATAGAACATATCAATTGGTCGAGGAACAGGTGGGGGCATTGAATCTTCCATATTGCCAGCACCCAATCCCTGTGTTTGTGCTAGCTGAGCACGGTTCTGCCATGACTTAAAGATACTGTATACACTTGTAACATTGTCCACCCACTGGATAAGACCAGCTCGACCGCTTATCGGGGTTACTGAATAGTAGCGAATTGAAAGGGACTGACTTGAAATTGCACCTGAAGAATGCAAAAATCCATTAATAGCTTGCAACAACTGCATGATTCTAGCATCAAGACGCAGGTCTTCTCGCCCTTTAAGAAGATACGTGTACTTCTGACCATCTGAACCCAGTATAACAAGTTTTTTGGGTTTAGTCTTGGTTGATAAGATAGCTAGTTGTTCAGTGAAAGAAGCTATTGTGACAATTCCCTGAGGAGTCCCATCAGATTCAGACATTGTGATTTGCTTCTCAAGACCAGGCATTGGAACATCAGAAGATGATAGCCGAGTCAAATTAGGTGCCACGTCTCCAAGAGATAATGATGACTTCCTCTGATAAGATGCTAATGAAGCAACAATGTTGTCAAATGGTCGCCACACATCCCCAAGTGCTGCAGCTGATGCCGGAGGAGTCTTGAAGTTTACGATGGCTGATTTAATTTGTTCCCTATACTCGTCATGGAACCATATCTCATGAGGCGTTTCAGGTTTCCGAGAAGTGGAAGCCAAACGACGCTCTAAGGCTACAACAATGGGAGCCATCATGGCTGAGTATTTTGCAGAGTTTATTTTGATCTTCTCACTATGACTAAGAGTAACATTATCCGCAATTCGTGTAGCCTCCTCTTTCAGAAGATTTATACGTCTCATCACGTCTAGAAAACATGCAAGAAAATAAATAATGAAGATGATTTGTCATGGCAAACGAAAACTAACAACTGTAGCAGTGACCAATGATACAAGAAGCAAACAGCAAATCACTCTAAGTTAAGATAGTCAAAAAGATAAAGTGGCACACAATTTATCTAGATTATGAGCTCAGGTAAGTGCAACGATGAAATTTACACATCGTTATCTTGAGAGCACTGTATATTCAAAGGAAAAAAGTTTGTAAACTGGCTATGCTACTAAGTCATGCTCACAGAATGCTAGCAAGAATTGTAAAAAGTGAAAGTACCAGAAAGATGATCCAGAGCCATAAGTTTGTGTAAATTACGCTTGCAATTTAAGAAAACTGAAGCTAATAATGAGAAACCCACTTACTAATTCTGGCGTTAAGGGTTAAAAACAATAAACACTGCATTTATACTTGTTTCCATTCGGACACCCAGTTTTCTGTTGATGTTGTTTTGAGTTGGCATATTAGAATTAAATCATGGTTGTGTCCATTTTTGCAGAGGTGATATCATACAAAATTCAACTTCCCACTCAGAAAATGTATTATGTTTGTGCAGTTGCAGATACATGATAGGACCATATAAGACAGTTGAAGAAGTCTTCTAGATAAACATCCTGGCTACCTGCATGAAGTTCTTGCAGCGTGCTGAGCCATAATTCCTCCCAAAGGACAGTCACATTTTCCAAATCTTTTATCACAAGCTGGACATCCTGAATCAGTCTGGGATAAAGCTTACTCTGTATGTAACAAGATGTTTGATTAAGCCAATGGGACCAAGGAAGTTACGCATTCCAACTATAAAAATGCTTTCCATATATAAGAAACAAGATAAAGTTGAACGCAAAACTAGTTAAAAGAAGCAGCGAATGAACATTATGAAAACTGAAAGAGAGCCAAGAGAATGTTATTTCCCATTGTTAACTTATTCCCACTCTAGCTTGTCTAATTTTGAATACCCCTATACAAGGCCTGGAAATGTGTTCTTTTAAATTTTCATGGAATCATCTTTTATCAAATTTTACAATTCAAAAGCTAAAACAGCTTCAAATTTGGTCTATTTGCCAACCCATCTTATCCCAAGATAGAGAGATTGAGGGCCCATTTTGTGAAACCTACCTAGACTATGAGAGATTTAAAGACACCAGCAAACTATGAAATGGGATTCGTATTGGGATGACAATCGCACCTAAAGGAAAACATGGAAGAAGAAAGACCGACTTGAAGTGCTGTGGTTTAAGGGAAACAAAGTCCATTGGGTGGGTAAAATACCCAAAAACTGCTATTTTATCTCCATAACCACCTTCTTCCTTGCCTTCCTTAGTTGCAATAGTCTCTGAAGACTGAAGTAACCTTCACTTTCCAAAATTGACACTCCCTACTCATTTATCAAAAATATATGTAACGTGATTCTATAAAGAGATAGAACAGAGCCAAAACAGTAACAGTTCACACCCACTCCCCAAAATAAAATAACATAAAGCACCAATTTTGTCTTCTTGATGTTAAATCAAATTAAAGAAGCAATACAGATCAAACAACAAAAATAACTAATGACATACGCATTACCAAACAAGCTAATATATGCTGAAGCTCCTCCGAAGTTTCCTGCTCACAAGCATTTACGTCAACAAGCGTTGGGTACACAATGGAACAAGGAGATAGTTTTGCGAGCATCATCAGTAAGCCCTCCAATAGTTTTCGAACAACTTGTTCTGGATGAGAACTTAACCGAGCAAAGATTTGGGGTGTTACGTCCTTCAAAAGTACATGCAAATCAGAATGTCAACAATTCATTCATTTTACTTAAAATATAAAAATCTAAGAACATTTATCTCACCTGCCATGGCAACAATGGAGCCTTAGAAAGAGCTGGTTCAAGGGTCTCTTTCAACTCCACTCCATAGTTGAGAAGAATATTCAAGACATATAACGTAGCCCTCAGTGTGTAGCTCACAGCCTTTTGATTCAAAGATTCACCAGTGGAGAAAGCTAATTGCCCATCACAATGCTTGGAGGATGAATATGAAAGGTAGTTTATGAAAGCTTGAGCTGCATGCCCAAAGAGAGAAACCCTTCTCCTCCTCAAAGCCCACCAAACATCAATTAGATCATCAACGCAGGAATATACTGCAGATTCATTAGGGCCAACATTTGCAGATAGAAAGCATTTCTGTAATTGAGAAGTCAGCAAAGAAGAAAGGCATTCGCCACTAGAACTTTCTGTTCCCGGCGCTGCAGCTGCAAATTCAATTATGTTCACTGCCTCCTGCACCAAGGCCTTCATATGGTTATCATTCCTCAAGTTATCTGAAGATTCAAGCTGAAAGTTAGACTCAACCCCTCCGTCATTGATATCGTCTGAGTTGCCCCTTTTCTGGACAAGCTGCAAAACACTAGATTCAACCTTTAACAACTCTTCCTCAGTTAATCTAAACCTGTCCGGTAGTACATCTGGAGCGAGAATGGAAGAAAAAGAGCATGAATGGAGGGTGGTGTCAATTGGGCCAGAAAGAGATGCTCTGGCTTGACTATAACACCATGAGGCATAAGAAAATCCATGACTTTCCAAAGGCGGGGCAGAGACGAGAGGACAACTTTGTACTGGTCCCCACAAGTTCCTCAACAAGAAGACCCAGATTTGGTTGAGAGCTTGTGTTATCACCACTGAAGGTAATTGCCCCTCTGCCAAGAGAAGAAAGATCAGATTTGCTGAAATCCACCAGCATTCTGGGGATAATACTCTCCAAACTCGGATTTGAAAAATCCCTTCTCAACCAATATGAAAATTTCAGGCATGCCTTCGCATTCAAAACATTGTGATCAGCGTCAGAAACAACAGAGGAAGAAGAAGAAACCAAAAAAGGTCGTACAAATGACCAAAGATTTGTGAAAGCATCTTCAAGCCTGTTTTCCGCATGCATCAGCAAGATACCCTCGTACTGCAAACTTTTCATGAGGAAATCACGATATCTCCCTTCATGGCAAGATAGTGCATGATCTCTGACATAGTCATTAAGACGGTTTGCTAACCCTAGGTTTCCTTGCTTGCGGGCCAAACTTAATAAGTTCTTAGAGAGGTTTACAGTCACTGGTGAAGTTGGAAGGATTTTCTGGTAAACCCGGAGAACTTTTAGCCAAATGTTGCAATCCTGATGAACTCGGTTGATAGGAGATTGCAGTCCTTGGATGTATGAACCCAGCAAAGACTGAAGTTGTTTGTCTTGGCTTCCATTAAGCTTGCAACTTTCTTCGAAAGCAAAAATGCAGTGCAACTGGGTCGCATATGATGCAGCCTCTGACAACCCGTCTAGGGGCAAAACTGATATTACTTCCTCCAGCATTGACTTTGACTTTTGTATTTCATGTGAGACCTTCTCAACATTCCCTTCTATAGGAAGAAGCATTGCCTGCAAAAGCATCTGCTCACTTCTTTGCAGGGCCAATTTGGGGTCAAGTGTGAGTTCATTGCTACTTTTAGGTGTCAAATCCAGGGATGCCCATGATGCTTGAAAATCACCCCCATCAAAGCTAGCCAATGCATGAATTGCATTTATTTCATTTCCAGCAGTAGTTAGTGCACCAGAGTAACTCTTCCCAGCATGCTTAGATCGAAGCCTTTGCAGCTCCACTAGCCACGAGTCTAAAGACTTCCAATCAGAAACTGCGGCAAAACTCTCAATAATCCGTGCAATAGCAAATTGGACCCCGTCAGATCCCATAGAACTGAGTGACTCCTCTGCCTGCAACAAATGAGTAAAATGAGCGGCAGCCTTTTCATACTGGCCTTCTGCTTGATAAACAAGTCCTGAGATCCAGGAAAAAAGGTCCCAAGTCCTCGGCATTACTCCCATTATGGTTCTCGTCCATAAGAAATGAAGAGAACGTCATGGTAACCCATTTCCGCAGGCCAATCAAAGCATCTGATTCATGTATTTTGCACAAAGCCAATGCCATGTGTCGTAGAACCCTCAGGATATCCTCAGAAAATC
This sequence comes from Rhododendron mucronatum var. ripense, assembly GCA_019656295.1. Classification (NCBI taxonomy): domain Eukaryota; kingdom Viridiplantae; phylum Streptophyta; class Magnoliopsida; order Ericales; family Ericaceae; genus Rhododendron; species Rhododendron mucronatum. Next base: position 2,591,995 of record BPLT01000041.1, read on the forward strand.
TGCCCCTGATAGTCTGGATATTCTCAGCCACCTGAGCTCTAGGCTTGTCATTCAAAGCTGAATCCACAAGATTCCTAAGCTCCTGCAAACGCAAAGTACAATACTGGATTGTAGCATGATGACATTGCAGAGCCAATCCACCATTCATCATCGGCTCACATATTCGAGAAAACCACTCCTCACAGACTTTTCTATTTGCCCGAAAGAATAAGGAGCTCTGGCGTGAAGCAGACGGTAAGACAGTCGATCCTTCGTAGGCATTATATACATTTTTCTTCAGGGCCTCGACAAAATCCAATAATAACCTCATTGGTAATAAGCGAGCGTAAGAAGAACTTATAATACTCAAGCTCCCATCATTTTGCTCAGAATCAAGCTGTAGCACATGTGCGATGTCCAAAAGCATGCGCTCCAACGCTGCAAAAGTTTGGGTGGGCCCACCAAGGTTCGTGCGAAGACGTGTGGTGATGCAGTATCTAGACGCTTCATGTATAGCCCACCAAGCACCGGCAAGAATATTTACAGAGCATATTCTCTCAAGGATATCTTCCTCCACTTTAATTTCCAACGCTATGCCGTCCACGTTTCTTGTTTCATCTAGTTGAGCTGAAGAAAAGCCCTTTGAACTCTTGCAAGTATGAATCAGCCGTTGAATCCAAGAAGAAAGAGGCACCTTCCACCTTTGTGAAATGAAACTCAAGATGGAAACAAGGTGTTGTGAGTGAAGATGTTGAGGAAGTTGCTTAAGTGCAAATACTTGCCTCCAGTACAACTTACAACTATTATCTAACCTAGGAATGCTACGCCTACAAGTGTTAACTGCTCCCAAATCGTGGTAAACCACATATGTACATCGTAATGGGCAACACATCAGAAAGCAACCTTACATAGAAATTTTTTATCTCAATATCTGGATCACCAAGTCTTTCAAGGACCACTTCAGCTATGGCATCCAAGTGTGTAGGCTCAACAAGTTTTGCCAGCAGAAGCTGCTCTAAAACCAGTGCAACATGAGATCTCACTTTTGGTTCCCTATCTGATGCAGCATCCAAAACTGAGAAAACCAAATTCCCAACAACGCCAACACCAACATATCCACATCCATTGTAAAGACGGTTTGTCGCATTCATAGTCTGCCACATACCACTAACACACTCACAAAATTTAGAGATCCACTCCAAGGCTTCCACTTTAACCGCTAGAGGAGAGAAATTATGAAGAGCTTTGACAAGGAGAAAACTGTACTTCTGCAAATGAGCAAAAATCAGAATTGGAAGTCCATCCTTCATATTGTCATCAATTAAGGGTTCTTCACTTCCAATACTAACTGAACTTTTCCTACTAATCTGTTTCCTTATGGAGCACTTGTTAAGAAACTCAAACATGGTTAGCTGGCCCAATGTCTTGACAACATTAGCTTGCAACTCCACAAAACCCATAACTGGTACACTGAAAGGATTCAATTTCTCAAGAGTAAACGAGGTAAGTCTTTCTGATCTCTTGAGGAACAAAGCATCAAGTTCTGCCCGGGCAACCAAACTGTTACCCCCACCCACAGAAACACAGCTTAACAGAACTTTCAGGTCAAACTTAATCAACGCAAACAACTCAGGCTTAGAAATTTTCGGGCCAACTTGAATATTGACCTCATCCCTGTTACATGAGACTCTCTGAAGCATGCCTTTTAACAACTCTAGTTCTTCAATTAAGGAAGTTGTGGCTTGTTCAACAACTTCATCCTTCCCGTGTTGAAGTAAGAAAATATAAGTAGCAGCAGAACTTCCTGTGACTAAATGATTTGGATGCAACCGCAACTGAGATATAGGTGATTCAAATTGCAATATCTTATGTACAGATGATGGGAAGAGGCCAAAATTTTGTAGAGATAATAACTGGAGATTGGTTTTAAGAACCCCATGAACCTGAAAAGAAGTAACCTTCCCAGACCCAACATGTTGGTTGAAATTAGCCATTCCCAGGCTTTGGAATAACACATCAGCCGCAACAGGGTAAAAGGTGGAAAACCTCTCACCTAGAATTTCTGCCAAGAGAGTTAGGCACCTCCAGGAATCAGACATCCATTTTGACCACCCAAATTTCCTACCAACCATGGATAAACATCCCAACAACAGAGGAATCATTTTGCTAAGAGGATCAATTATTTGTTCAAGTAAATTCATCTCTAGCAAACCAGAAGCTGTTGACTGCAAAACGGTACAAAAGCACGACAGCAAAGCAAGCAATCTCTGAAATGGTTGTGGGGTGCCATGACTTCCATCCTGAAGTAGTAAATCCATGTCGCCCAAGAACTTCGACAGCAATCCCAAAGAGAACTGCAGACTATTGACCCAATGTTTCTGGAACTGCAAGAAGCTATCCATAATAACACGTCTATCAGACTCAGCAAGGTCAGGTATCATTGCCCACCCAAGAAGCAGATCAACAATGTCCACAAAATTGGGTTGAAAGTAAATAAAAAATTTCAAAGAAATGAGAGTCAAAACAGCCAAAAGCTGATGTAGTAAACTCAAGGAGGTTCTCTCATCCTCAAGAAGTTCTTGGCATGCTTTAAGAATCGGTAAGGCGTATCTCTCGATTGCAGCAACATCTCCGACACTAAGAAACTCGCGAAGACCTTCCACAGCCAATTCTGTAGTCCCGTCTCCAGTATTGACATTTGTAAGCAATGGCAGTGCCCAACTGATGAACCGGTCAACCAAACTACTAAGTATGACATGGTTCTGCCTTCCATTTGACGATACAAGGATTGAACATAGCACGGAACACAAAGCCCCATAGGCTGTAGCTGCTGCCTGACGCACAGAGTATGATCTAACCCACAGGATCACCAAAATGAAAGAGAAGAGCAACAAATGGTCAATATGAAGAAATAATTTTCATCATCAAAAGTGCCGCTACTACGTGAGGCCGGAAAATAAAGAATCCACTAGCATAGGTTTCCCTAATTGAAAATATTGCTTCATGTACCGATTCTGCCCCTAAATCACTTTGGAATTCAACTCTTGTCACTTGTGCGACAAGAGAAAACTAAAGTTGGAAAATAATCAAAACTTTGTGAATGAAGTCCAATTCCAAACTCAGTGCATCCATAAAACCAAAGAATTAGTTCATGTATCAAGTTTGCCCCTAAATTAAATTTTTGATTCAACTATTGGGACCTCTATAAGATAAGTTTGGAGATGGAAAATAACTATCAATGGTTGCAGCTAAAAGAATCAAAATCAACTGATTACAATCAAATTCAAACTAGTGCAATAATAAAACTCTCTTTATAATTGAAATCAATGCATTTTGGGTCAACTTAATGAGCAGTGAGACTATAAGAACAAGAATTAGAAGCAATCAAGAACGGCACCTGAATCATGAATGACCGATAAAATAGCGAGAATGTCAATTTTTGTGTGTCTGAAGATAGAGAAGGCTACGTTTCATGTATCAATTTCCCCCTAGATTTCTTTTGATTTACAAGGGAAAACACTGTCATAATCCTGTATTCCTCTGAATAAAGTAATATTCCAAACTTAGAGATGCGAACACCTTATCTTTGTTGCAGAAATCACTGGTGATCCTAGTCATGGGCAGACTAATGATTTAGGGTGGCGGTGCCGTGTTATTACCACCAATGCATATCCTATAAATACATACTATAGTAGCAAAATTTTAGCATATTGGCATCCCCTCTACAAGCATCAAACCCAATATAACATAAACCCAATTTAATATAGAAAGAAACATATATTAGGTCGTGACTTAGGTTTTACTCCAACGAGTTGAGATTTTACGCTATCAATACGAGAATTAGGCTTTCATACTAAAACAACTATAAATGAAACTGTTTACACTTCCGTCGCGAAATTTTAATCTTTCATCGTAATACATTTCTCGTGCTTGATCTTTTAAAACTTGGCACGCCTGAGAAAAAAATTCTGGTTCCGCCACTGAACACAAATGTCAGTTTTGCACGTGCGGAGATAGAGAAGGCTAAATTTCACCAAGTGAACATCAGGTCAAGTATCAATTTTCCCCCTAGATTACTTTTGAATTACATACTTTAGGGCCTGTTTGGAACTTGGGGAAAAGAAAGGAAAAGAAAAGAAAAGAAAGAAGTGTGGAGGATAATTATTCTTTGTTTTGTTATTTTCCTTGTTTCCAACCATACCAAACAAAGGAAAATTATTTTCCCATCTTTTCTTTTCCATAGGTTCCAAAAAAAACCCTAGGGAAAAGATTGTCAGAATCCAGTGAACAAGTCATCCAACAAACTTAGTGCAGTGATAACCCTCATCTTTGTTGTCAAAATCGACCGCGTCATAGTCCAACTAACAAGCAATTACACCACAAACAATAAATAATTCACTAACACGTAATTACTTGTCGGAGAGAGTAATATTACTTGTCGGAGAGAAGTTGAGAGAAGCCCTGGGAGAGGAAAGAGGCGGTGTGAGTGACGAGGAGTGAGTTGGGGGGGTAAAGAATGGCGCGGTGGAGAGAGTTTATGGCGGCCAGACGGGAGGCCTCGTCTTCTTCTTTGGCGGCGGCGGCCGCCGCGACGGCGGAGGGGTTGTTATTATTGGTGGAAGAAGGGGCAGAAGAGGTGGTGGTGGTGGTTGAATCGCCGCCGCCGCTGACGGCTTTGGGGAGAGCTACGTTGAGGAGAGCCGCTAGCTGTTGCTGCTGGTGGTGGAGTCCTTGCATCATCGGCGCCGGCTCTGTTCTGGATTTGCGTCTCTCTCTTCCTTCATAGTCTCTCTCTCTCTCTCTCTCTCTCTCTCTCTCTCGCTCTCGGTCGTCTGTTTCTCGTTCTGCTGTTATTGCAGGCTTGCAGCTGGCTTTTAAATTTCCCACAAAAGCGCGCACAGTAACCACGGTTTCTTGGAACATGGATTTTCTTCGCAGTGGGCCGAGTGTCGAGCCGGGCTTCGTCTTAAAAGCCCAATCCATGAGCTAGGGCTGGGCGGACTATTGGCCAGGCTTTTCGATTTTAACAAAAATATGTTCCAACTTAAGGCCCCGTTTCCACTAACAAAGGCATTTTACCATGTTGTTCACACTAACAAAAAAGATTAGACCCCGTTCTGCTTTCTTTTTCAAAAATAAGGTAATTTCAAACTTAAATATAATGAAAATGAAAAAATAATTTTTCAAAATTTTTTGCACCGTTTAAAATATCTCAATGAGATCTATCAAACAAGATCCATATTAGTCGGAAAATTATTTGCATAAACACATGATTTTTTATCTTGAAATTTATCTTCTTTTTCAAAAAGTAACTTTTTCAAAAAATGGAACAACCCCTTATTTCATTTTAACACTTCGTTGACACTACCAAAAAATTCGTCTATGAAATTTTTTTCTCAACAACAATTTCACTTATATACCCATCAACAACGTATTTTTTCTTAACAACATTTTCGCTCACATACCCATCAATAACTTATTCACTAGTGGAAATAGCTTGATATTTTTCAACAACCTATTTACTACCGGAAACACTTAACAACTTTTCAATAACAAAATTTTTTCCTACAATATTTACATTAGCGGAAACACCCTCTAAATGGACAGAAAAGTATGTGTTTCAACTTTAAATGGACTACACACAATTTAATTTTCCATTAAGAAGTTTAAGTGCACAATAATGTAGTCCTCCAGTGTCGTCGTGACATTTGGAAGCACATGGCGAACTTAAAAATGCGGCCCATTCTGTATTTCACCAGCAAAATGATTAAAAAATAAATCGACTTTAAATGTATATCACAAGATAAATTTTCAATATCATATAAACCTCATGACAAAGAATTGCAACAATTCTAAATTTTGAATGAGTTTTTGGTTTTATATACCTATAGTAAGTAAATGTATTTACTAGCTAATTTTGGGGCCCCTCTTCTTAGAAATTTTTGAAGCCCTATGTCTATTCGCCTTGCTCGCCTAGTCACTTTCACTCAATACTGATATTGTTGTCCTCTAATCGTTTAAATATTCTTTTCTTTAACCTTTTTTATGAGAGCATGAAAAGTTAAAACATCAAACACACGACTTTTTAACAAATATTTTTTCCGTCCTAATTCATTAATAGTCATTCATTGACAAACAGGTGATTCAATAACGAGACTAAATGATGCACATACATAAAACAAACATGATTTTTGTAGGGGTAAATATCACTAACCTCCCCTCAGGTTTTGAAAGTTGCTTTGACTTCCCTTGCTTCTTTATTAAGTATTATACGGACACCCCCACTCTTCAATTTAAGATAGACGCCCGTTGCTTTTTTGAAGTGAAAGACTTTTTTGCCCCTTTTATATATACTCAAAGGTTGGGGCCTCTCCAAACCACACTTTAGTTTGAGAATAAATTATATACATTGGCGGTGTAAACATTTGTTTCCTCTAAATCAATTATATTGCGCCACGTCGTCAAAACAGTGGTCTCAATTAATAGAACATGGTGACTTGGCGCAATATAATTGATTTGGAGGAAATATATGTTTACACCGACGGTGTAAATAATGGGGTAACGTTAGTGGTGAGATGGGCCAATCAATGGGGTGACGTTATTGGTGAGATGAGGACGAAAACAATGAATGGATTGGCCAAGGACGAATATATATTGCAATTAAATGAAGTTGTTTATAGGAGAATTAGTTGTAAGTCCATATGACCAGATTTCCTGGTGGGCTTGGTTCCCAAGGAATAGTCAATGTGCACTTAATGTGCACGTAAGCTAATCCGGAGCCTTGAATGATAGAAAACAAAAAAACCTTGAGCTAAATTTGTTGTAACTTTGTGTGATGCTTAGGAGTTTGACGAATGATTCTGCTCGTTGAGTTATGAAAAAAAAAAACTTTGAGCTAAACTTGTTGTAATTGTTTAGGAGTTTGGAGAATGATGTTGTGTTGCTATTTTTCTGGCGTAACAACCATCTATTAGATTTTTGTGGATGACACACAGAAGATGCAATTGTTTGATCTTAAAAGACGAATGGATGTGCAACCTACTCATTATTGATTGGACATAGTTCGTAGTTGAGTTTTTGTTCTACTGTAGCAATTTTTGGACAAAATTATAGCTTGTGGATAGTTGAACCATTTTTTGAACATGTCATAATATGATGGTGTAGTAAATGACTTGTAAAGAATCTGTGATAACCCTAATTAATTATATGTTAAGATGAATATTTCTTTCTTTTAAAAGTCAAGATAAACATAAAAGCCATTTTTTTGATTGAAATGCAGAAGAGAAATGAAAATGAATACTGCCAGAAACTATCTTTTCTCCAGTTTTTGTATGCGTTTAAAGTAAAAGAGATGGGCTTTTCAGTACCCAATTCTATGTGTCAAGCTTTTGTTTGTGCCCAACTTATGTGAAAATGAAGATTTTTCTAAGGCAAGCTGGCTTGTATATATACATGGAGGATATATAGGAGGGTATTATTGGTATTTATGGGAAAGCAATAGATGAAATAAGCATTTTCTATGAAAAAACCCAACTGAAGTTAGTAGTGGGGAATCTATACAATATTTCATAAAGCAAGGAAGGTCATAGTAATCTTCAAAACCTCAAGGGAGAGGTTAGCGAAATTTACCCTTTAATCTCTTGTAACCCTTTACGGTTGATTATTAAAATATTTTTTGCCGTTCAAAAAAAATGGTAGTAGTAGTAAGAATGGGAGTGTTACAAGACTTTTCCATAATTTAGTGAAAAGACAAGAACAACTACCCAACGTAATAAAAATGAGTTAGAGCATCTATTAGTGGGAGTATTGTTATTGGCATTACATAGTCATCTGCAAGAGACTCCACGGTACCCCTCTCGAAATTACAGCTAAGGTCCTACTACATGGTACGAACATGAAAGAGTATTTATAGTTCCACAAGGCGGCTATGAAAACTTGAATTAAACAAATATTAAGCTGTGACGACTCCAAGTACTTATCGAACCAACTAGTTGGTGGTGAGATATCGACGGGCCAATTATTGGATTAACTTTATTGGTGAGATGAGGATGAAAAAAAAATGAAAAGATTGGCCAAGGAGGCATACATATTGCAATTAAATGAAATTGTTTATAGGAGAATTAGTTGTAAGTAATTTAATGCACCTAATGAATGAGCGTTTTATGGTTCAAATCTGTAGAAGAGACCCACATACATGATTTCTTTTATGTTTTCTAACCGCCAAAGATTATTAAGACTTTGGTTTAACAAATAACACATTAAAGTTTTCAAATAAGTCCTTTATTTTTCAATTTAGAGCCATTTATGTGGTCACAATTGTATTATATACGAAACTCCCCTTTGTATTTTTAATAGTTTGAATTTAATTTTTCATTAAGAAGTTTATGTGTTATTCACAAAGTAATGTAGTCCTCTAGTGTCGCCGTGACATTTTGGGAGCACAAGACAGACTTAATAATGCAACCCTTTATGTATTTTACGAGCAAATTGATAAATAACAAAAAATAATCGACTTAAAAAACAATGATTACTAGTACTCCACAAGATTAAATTTCAATATCATACCTCATGATAAAGAATTGCAACAATTCCAAATTTTGAATGAGTTTTTAATTTATATACCTATAGTAAATGTGTTTACTAGCTAATTTTGGGATCCACTCTTAGAAATTTTTTGAGGACCAAATCTCTTACCTTTGCTCGCCTTCACTCAATACTAGCATTGTTGTCCTCTAATTGTTTAACTATTCTTTTCTTTAACCCTTTTTTTATGAGCGTATGAGAAGTTAAATATCAAACACATGACTTTCTAACGAATTCTCCTTCCATCCCAATTCAATAGTTATTCATTGGCAAAAGCGTGATTCAAAAGAGACTAAACGATGTACATACAAAACTTGAATTTTTAGGGTAAATTTTACTGACCTCCCCATAGATTTTGAAAATTTCTTTGACCTCCCTTGTTTTATGAAGTATTATATAGATATCTCCTCCCTTCAATTTAAGACAGACACCCGTTATCTGTAGCCCCACAAGGCGACTATGAAAACTTGAACCGAACAAATATTGAGCTGCGACGACTCCAAGTACTTACCAAACCTTCCACTTGGTGGTGACCGGTGAGATGGGCCAATTAATGGGGTGACGTAATTGGTGAGATGAGGATGAGAAAAATGAGTGGATTGGAGCCCAAGGACGCATACATATTGCAATTAAATGAAGTTGTTTATAAGAGAATAAATTGTAAGTTCATATGAATGAGTGTCCCAGCCCTCGCTTGTCCGGTGGGCTTGGTTCCCAAGGATTAGTCAATGTGTACGTAATGTGCACGTAAGCTGTCTCGGAGACTTGAATGATGAAAAAAGCAAAAAAAAAAAAACCTTTGAGCTAAATTTGTCGTAACTTTGTGTGATGCTTAGGAGTTTGACAAATGATTTTGCACTCGTTCTATTATGAAAAAATAAAAAAATTTAAGCTAAACTTGTTAAAACTGTTTAGGAGTTTGAAGAATGATGTTGCATCGTTGTTGTTTATCTGGCATGACAACCATTTGTTAGATTTTTGTGGATGACACACAGAAGATGGAGTTATTTTAAGTTAGAAGGCGAATAGATGTGCAACCTATGTACTATTGGTTGGATAAATTCTTAGTTCAATTTTTGTTTTACGGATAGTAATTTTTGGACAAGATTATAGCTTGTGGATAGTTGAACCATTTTTTGAACATAATATAAGGGTGCAGTAAATGATTTGTATAAAATTTGTGATAACTCTAACTAATTCTACGTTATGCAAACATTTTTTTTTTTTTTGAAGAGCCAAGACAAACATAAAAGCAATGATAGCCATTGAAATGCAGACGAGAAATGAAAAATGAATGGGAGTGTTACAAGACTTTCAAAAAATTTATCCTTCAATCTCTTGTAACCCTTTACAATTGATTATTAAAATTCTTGTTTGTCATTCAAAAGAAATGGTAGTAGTAGGAGTTAGGGGAGCTGTTGTCCCTTTAAGGGACAGCAACCTGCTGTCTCGGCCAGGGGGGTCGTGCTCTGGTCTCGCTTCAATGATCGGAAACGCTCACTGATCGTAGAGCTCGTCGAGTTGAACAACAATATAAAAAATCAGCTCGATTGGATATCATTAAGTGCCTAATCGAAACGTTTTTGACTTGAAAAGAATGGATCCGAAACACTGGATCAAATCTACTAGAACCCATTATTGGCAAGTTATATGTGTTCCGATCAGGCATTTGATATCCGATTAAACTGATTTTTTACATTCTTGTTCAACTCGACGAGCTCTACGAAATGAGCATTTTTTATTATTGAAGCAAAACCGGAACGGGACCCCCTCGGCCAGGACAACACGCAGTCCGTAGTAGTAGTAGTTGTAGTAGTTAGAATGAGAGTGTTAAAACCCTTTCCACTTATAGTTCTTCATACTTCAAATAGTAATGGTCCAAGTGACAAGTTAACGTTAAAGTTAAAAGATTTATGACTTTGTCGCGACGATAAAAACAAATTAGGGATTTCATGGCACCATGTTGTCAAAGAAAATAAATAACGGTCTGAACGAAAAATTATTTAAAAGACAATGATCTTAATAATGATGAACACGACAAGTTCGAATTATATTTCAAGAATAGTGATCCTAATAATTATGAACGAATGGCAGAAATAACTGCCAATTAAAATCGAAACAATGATCAGGCGAGTGGACTCACTGAAAAACGATTATCGATGAATCTAGAAACTTTTGGTGGCATTTATTACTAACGGTATTATTCTGACTTTGCTTTTTTTTTTTTTTTTTCCTTATAAGTCTACGGAAATAGTTTCATTTTTTGTTTGGTAAATCAAAAATATCATATCGAGCAGAAACCAAAAATATCATATATAAACGACTAAAATAAACAAGTTTTGGGGCACTTGACCCCTACAACATCATTCCGTAGTTGTTCGAGAAGAAAATTCCGTAGTTGTACATATAGATAGAGAAGTACATACAACATTTACTTTTTTTCTTTTTAAGTTTCTGGTAAATTTGAATTGGAAGAAGTAAATGCATGCCAAATAGTAATTAATGATGTATTGTGGATTCCTCCATGGCTGCCAAAAACTGAGCCTCTGCTACACTGGCATAATGCATGCAACGGAAAAATTATTCAGTAGCACTGGAGCACCGTTGCAGTGTATTCCGGACCACGCTGGAGTCATACATTAATGTGGGGACCATAGATTTAGACGTGGACCCTTCAAGAACATATGGTTGTAGAGTGGTCCCGAGCACCACGTGGTGGTACTCCTGAACTAGTGAATAATATCACCATGCAACAACCCCACCCCATCTCTCTGTCTCTCTCCCTCTCTCTTGCCTATAAATTCATTCTAGGATTACACTTATCCCTTACTCTCTCTCTCTCTCTCCATGGCAAACATCAATGCCAATCTCAATGCCAATGCTAGACGGTCGGCTACAATCGTAACCTATCATGAGTGTCACCACAACCACCCCAGGCGAAGAGGCCGCTATTTCATGGACAGGTGCACAGAGTTTAGGAAGGCCGGGGAGGACATGACTCCAAAGGCACTCATCTGCGCCGCTTGTGGTTGCCATCGCAACTACCATAGGAGAGAGGAGCTCTCTGTTGCGATAGATCCTGCGACCCACCACCTCATCCACCAAATGGCAATTGCCCCTTCTCCACAGGCACATGTCCCGGTCCTTGGGATTCAGTTTGTCCCCGTCCATCATGTGGTCCCTGCCCCTCCACCTCCACCACCACCACCAGAAGAAAATCTCGGTGATGGTGAGGTGGAAGAGGATTCAGAGACGACGGAATTGAGGAGGAGGACGAGGGCTCGGTCAGAGGCGATTAGAGCAGGGGCGCGGGGGTGGCTTCAAAATGCATGAAAGAGGCATTTAGGGTTTTCTTTTTTTTGGTCCTTGTCTGATCTGCTTCTTTCTTTTGTCCTTATTTTTCTTTATTTCTTTTTCTTTGTCTGTTTTTTTGGTGTGGGGAAGGGGGTTTTTTCTTTCTTTTTTTTGGTTTGGAGTTGGGTTTGCAGTTTGGTCGTTCCATTATGACTTCTTGTCATTGAGTTCATGAAGTGTAATGGGTCTTTTTCTCAAAAATCTCTCTCTCTCTCTCTCTCTCTCTCTCTCTCTCTCTCTCTCTCTCTTAGAAAAAATTTGGACAGTCTATTTTTGTCCAATAAAAGGTAGTTAATATGTAACTTCTTGTACAAAAGGTGTCCACAGTACATTTAATGTGAGAAGAACATAAAAAAAAAATAGTTTTTTTCCCTTTTTAGGTAGGACTTTAATGAATAATCAGTTAAAGTACTACAAAAGGTGCCAATGCTACTACTCCATCAGCCATGCAATTCAATGACATCGCAGTGTACACACTACAACCTAAGACGCATAATGTACGGGCGGATGCGGACATGAACGCGCAAGCGTGAAAGCATTTTTCAAAAACCTTCCAAACAATTAAAATTTGTGGAGCCTTAGGATGGGTTCACAATATATTTTTGCATATAGACTAATACGAAAATATCACTTGTATCCACCAAGAATATCATTTAACCCATTTTGTTAATTAAAATAAGTTGCCTTGCATAGTGTGTACGTATTTTTTGACCAAATACCGTAAATATTATTTAGTCAATAGCGTAAACTCACCTTTTAGTTTTAAGATTAGTGAGCAAATAAATGGATGCGACAAGGATATACACTGTATATTATACAAATCACTTGCACGTAATTAATTGCAATTGGGAAAATGACGGCCCAGGACATGTTTTAATAATTAATAACCGTCAAGAACATGTTAAGAATATTTGTTAATGCTGAAAATGTCCTTAATGGGTATTAATTATTAAAACACGTCCTTGGCCGTCATTTTCCCAATTGCAATTTAATGAGAGCTAACAACTTTTTCATGGTTTACAAATTTTGAGGGATGCAACAAGTATGCCTAGAGGTGTCAAACAAGTGTTGTTTGAGGGGTGACGTTTTTTAATTGTGTCGTGCCTATCTCCAACCGAATTTCATCGAATAGAAAAAAAAATGTCCGAAAAGTGTAAAATATTTATCAACACAAAAAGTGTAAAATGTTATTTTACAGTACATAATAAGAAACTTTTTTTTTTTTTTGGTATTAAAATTAGTATTTGGTGTGCCATGACCTTTCATGCCCATGTCGTTCTCGAGCCGTGTCTGTTTAGAACCATGTTGTGCCCATTTAAAACCGTGCCCATGCCGTGCCACATTTAAACGTGTCATGCCGGCCATGCATGTGCCCGTGTCACATTTAAACGTGTCGTGTTCATGTCCGTGTCGTGTCAGCCCGGTCTGTTGGACTGTATGCCAAATTTGTAGCTTTATTTTACTCCTTAATATATAGGGAATAAGATTTTATAAATAAAGGCTGCAAAAAAAAAAAAAAAAACTTAATCAAAGCTCACGAAACAATCCAACATATTTAATCGTCACCCTCATTGGTTATTAATTAATTTAATTTACTGAATTTGGAGGTGTTAAAACATTGTGCTCCAAGGTTTATTGTACTGGGAGAGTCCAGGGGATTTTTTTGATATTTGGTTCATAAGTTCATTTGTCTAAATAAGCTGATCACATATCTAAAAAATTCCTAAAAAAAATTAATGGAGGATGATAAAGCTTCGGCTATCTATGTACAGAAGTACTATATGCTATGCTTGTTGAAAAGTACAGTTAATAGGGCTGCACACCGTCCAGAATATCGTTTCAAATTCTTAAAAATTCAAGGACCGAATCTCAAGTCACGGTTCTAATTAAAAAAAATACAATCCATGTTCCGACCAAAAGTCATACGTCTGGTTTCAAACTAATCCATGAGTCACGATTAGTTTGGAACCAGACGCATGACTTAACAAGAGCCTCTGATCTTCCGGCGGCCTGAGAAAGCAAGATTTGTTTCCAACTGTGGTGGCCGAGCTCGGAGGGTTGACCCCGGGGACGGCCACGTCACTCTAATAAACAGTCAAACCCAAGGTCTTAGGGGTTTACCAGCAGTGCACAATCCGCTGATTATATCTCCGCTGGACTCATACTGCCAATCCGAATACACTCGGCGCCGGACTGAGTTTGTCCGACCAAAGCAAGAACCAGAGACCAAAGCTTTAGTGTGTTTGTCAAGCACGGTGACACCTTTTTGCCCGGCGAGGTCCCGCCAGACGCTGGACCAAAAGTTACCTGATAGAACATCCCGAACAAAGCTGGGCATTACTGACTGGCAGAACAATCTGCCACCAAGCCACCTCTTCCCCCTGACTTGGAGAGGAAGTCAGGTAGAGATGGGTAGGAGGGGCAAGTGGCATTAGCAAGGAGCTAACAGGAGGTTGGAAGGTGGCGTGACACCGCCCCTCTTGTCGAATGAACGGAGGGCAGAGCTCGTGATAGGCTTTTGACTTCAGGCCTGCTGTATATAACAAGTGGGCACCAATCATTGAGCGCGTGATGTTCATGCGTGAATTGGGTTTCAAGCTACCTTTGTCTATAAAAGGAGCGCTCCACCTTCAGAAGAATAAGGTAATGCTTCTGTCTCCTAAAAACCCTTCATACACATTCAAAGTTTTCCTTCCCTCTTTCTAACTTGATCATCGATATCGGAGTGCCTATCCCGGACTCCCAACCATCTTGGCACTAACGCAGGTGCTAAGTGTGCATGTCATGTCTCCACGTTCAAGAACACCATCAACCTAGCCACCCTCCTAGAAGACTCAACTGGAGAAAGCGTAACCCACACCAAACTTGAAGTTTAGATTACAGATTCGATCTCGAACATAAGCTAGGCCGGGATTGCGGTTTACATCTCCCCATGGCGTCGGTAACCCCAAGTACGTACTTTGCAGCATCTTCTTGCATGAGCTCGATCCATTCCCCAACTCTTGTGTCGTTTATATTAACGTTATTGAACTGTCGCCTTGCGAAAACTTATCCATTTTACTTGCTTGACAACTCAAAAGATCTAAGAAATTCTCGCAACGAGTAAATTAACCATTCCCCAACTCTTGTGTCGTGTTCATATTCAACCTAACAAATTAACCAGTAGATTTAAAAGATCTAAGAATTTGTCGCAACGATGAAGACAAATTAGGGATTTCTTATGGCACCATGTCCATGACAAAGAAAATAAATAACGGTCTCAAGGAGAAATTATTTAAAAGAGACAATGATCCTAATAATGATGAACACGACAAGTTTGAATTACATTTCAAGAGTAGATGATCCTAATAATTATGAACGTATGGCAGAAATAACTGCCAATTAAAATCAAAACAATGATCAGGCCAATGAATTCATTGGAAAACGGTTATCAATGAATCAAGAAACTTTTGGTGGCGTTTATTACTAATGATATTATTCTGTCGCCTAGCGAAATCAAATAACTCTTATAGATTCTTCGTATTTCAAATAGTAATGATCAAATAGGCAAGTTAACCATTAGAGTTAAAAGAATTAGGACTTTGTTGCGACGACGAAGAAATATTAGGAATTTCGTTTGCCACAAAACAAAGAAAGATTTGAGTTACAAGCTATCTCAACAAGAGATTATTTCAATGACGAACACAAGAAATTTGAATTACATTTCATGTATAGATGAACCAATGGCAGAAATATTATTTACTTCTCTAAGTTGGCGTGTCTAATATAGTACCAATTTTATATTTGTCTAATCAAATATTTATTCGGTTTTGTTCTTCTGTGGACCTATTAATTTTAATTAAGTTCTTAACTAAATACTCTCATTAGTACTTTCTTTCCTTCTGGGTACTGCTGAAATAATTTGCTTTTGTTTTTCTCAGTCTACGGAAATAGTTTCGTTTTTCATCGGCAATACTTAAGGCGACGAAAGCGAACCCTTTGGCGATGATTTTTTTTTTATCACCATAGACCAACTTTGTTGTAGTGGACAAGAACAACTACCCAACGTAATAAAAATGTGTCAAATCAGCATGCATCCATTTGTAGGGAGAATTGCCATCGACACTACATAGTCATCTAAAAAAAAACTCCACCGTACCCCTCTCAAATTCGCAGCTAAAGTCCTACTACATGTTACAATCACGAAAGACTATTAGTAGTCCCATAAGGCAGCTATAAAAACTTGAACCGAACAAATATTGAGCTGCAACGACTCCAAAGTACACCAGACCAACCACTTAGTGGTGAGATGGGCCAATTAATAGAGTAGTGTTATTGGTGAGATGAGGACGAAAAAAATGAATGAGGTAACGCATACATATTGGAATTGAGATTAAATGAAGTTAATGTTTATAGGAGATTTAGCTATAAGTAATTTAATGCACCTAATGAATGAGTATTAAATGGTTCCAATCTTTAGAGGGTACCCACATACATGATTTTCTTTTTTCTTTTTTTAACGGACATGGATTATTAAGACTTTAATTTCACAAATAACACAGTACCTTTGTTTTTCACAAAATACAATTAATTTTTTTGGTTTATGCTTTTAGCGACGAAAAATTCGTCTCCAATGAAAATGTATTGGCGATAAATTTTTTTCATCGCCGTTAGGAATAATCAGCAACAAAAAAATTCGTTGTCAATGAACCATCAACGACGATTTTTTTTCCGTCACCAGGAGTCTTTAGCGACGAATGGGGCGATGATTTTTTTTCATTGGGAATACTTATGGTCACGAAAACGAACCCATTGTTGAAGAATTTGTTTGGTCGCCATAGAACAACTTCGTTGTTGTGAGACAAGAACAACTACCCAACGTAATTAAAACGTGTCAGAGCATCCATTCATAGGGAGTATCATCATCGGCACTACATAATCATCTGCAAGAGACACCACTATACCTCTCTCGAAGTCGCAATTAAGGAAGGTACTACTACGTGTTACAAGCATGAAAGAGTATTTGTAGTCCATAAGGCGGATATGAAAACTTGAACCGAACAAATATTGAGCTACAATGACTCCAAAGTACACCGAACCAACCACTTGGTGGTAAGGATGGGCTAATTAATGGGGTAACATTTTTGGTGAAATGAGGACAAAAAAATGAATGGGATAACGCATATATATTGCAATTAAATGAAGTTAATGTTAATAGGAGAATTACTTGTCAGTAATTTAATGCATCTAATGAATGAGTGTTAAATGGTTCAAATCTTTAAAAGTTATATATGATTTTCGTTTTTTAACCAGCAAAGATTAGTAAAACCTTAGTTTCACAAGTAACACCGTAAAATTTTCAAATAAGGCATTTGTTTTTAAATTCTGAGCACCTCCCAGTTGAATATTATCTTAAAGGGAATGACTTCGGTGTTCCCGGTCATTTTGGGGACACTGTAACTTTTGGCATAACAAAACCATTTTGAATATAATCAAAAATCATTACAAGCATAACAGAATCATAGCAAGGCATAACCAAAATCATAGCAAGGCATAACTCATTTGTTATACCTTTGTTGGGTTTAGTTATGCCTTAGTTGGTTTTTTGGATATTTCTTGGTTATGCCTTGTTTGGGTTCTGTTATGCTTGTAATTGATTTTAGTTATGCTCCTAATGGTAAAGTTATACCAAAAATTACGGTGTCTTCAAAATGACTGGGGACACTATAGCATCATTCTTTTAAATTCCCCTTTATATTTTTATAAGTTTTAAATTGGTGTGATACAGTATGATTGTTAGTATAGAAATATTATGAACATATATATTGAAATATGAAATTAAACATTAGTTGCACAACGAACTCAGAACATAAAGTAAATTTACTAAATTGTATGGAAACACGATAATAATACTTTTTCGCGACGATTATAACTTGTCGAGTACTTAAAAGAATTACAATGCCTTTTCGCGACAATAAAGAAATGTATCTTTTGTTCGGTAGGTAGTGTATCTAAATAGTGATGAATGGATGTGATGTGAAATTTTATTGTACTCGCAAGCGCACGAATCGTACCGAAGTATAGTAATGCAAGAGCGAGGTCGAACCCACAAGGACTTATGATTTTTTTATAGGAAAACTAAATAATTTTAAAGTGACTAAACCCTAACCTAGTTGACAAAAAGTTGTGATTGATTTTTTTAAACTAAAAGCGAAAAGTAAAAACAATGAACTAAATTATCAAAGACGAGAAAATTAAAGATTCTTTTTGATCAAAGGAGAAAATACTAGGGTTTTGGAATCCACACCAATTAACTCGTATCATTATATATTCATGATCATTGATTTTACCCAAAATTTCTTCATGATAATCTGAAAGCTAATTCTGTTACCATGGAAAATATCATCGTGAAAGCTCATCAAAAATTCTAATGTTTGTTCCTCTCCGCTCGCAAGTATAAAACCAAATCATTAATTGTATCCGCTTTTAACAAATCACAATAAATATCCAGTTTTATAGTTAACGATGAAAAATCAGCGTTCAATGTTAAAGACAATTCCAAATCATGAGAAAAACATGATTGAACTCATATCCAGAATCTATCCCTAACAATTGATTTGGAGTAAGAACAATTTAATTAAAATCAAAACCAAATAATCGGGTAAAATCAAATCTCATGAACATATAAACAATAGTCATTAATGGGGCTTCATCCTCAACCCTAGTTAAAGAGTTTAGCCACTCATGGAGTACAAAAACATAATCGTATAATAAAAGAACTCCATGAAACTAAGCTTACAAAGATTAGAAATTTTCCTAGCTTTTTTCGTTCTCTGCCGTGCTCATGGTAGCTAGGCGTGGCTCTTGGAAAGTTGCTGCGTGGAAAAGGTCCACCTTCAAACCCTCTGAAGCTTCCTATTTATAAGGCCCAAATCCCTTTGGAATATAATTCCCTTTTCCGTCAACTTCTCGTTAATTCGATAATCACCGGTTGTATAATATTCCTTTCCTTAAACAATTCTTGCCATAGGAGTTTGAGTCAAAGCCAAATAGCTCTTGTTACCCAATTAGCTGTGCAAGGCCATATGCAGAGAATTACCAAAAATCCTTGCAATCCAAATCTTCTTAAATTAATTCCATCGTAGGAAAATTCCGTGAGCTTGATTTTGGGTTTTGCTCTTTTGAATCTTCTAATTTAAATGGGTTGAGCCCACTTGAATCAGACTTCATCGCATAAGTCTCGGAAGAAATGTTTTTGCATGATAAAGCCCAAAATACCTACAAAACATAAATAGATGATAATACGACATAAATAATTATAAAGTCAAGACTAACAATGCAAGTATGAGAGTCTTTTAAGTACCATATTTTATGCCCATCAAATACCCCCAAACCTAGATTTTGCTAGTCCTCGGGCAAAAGAAATAAAATTTAAACAAAGAAATTGAAATTAAACTAACTAATCCTTTTTCGGAGGAGTCCGATTGCATTTAGCATATGCAACAAGCCTTTAAACCCCTAGGTTGCCCTAGTGGACGAGTTATAGTCTCGTGAGAGTTTGCCGTGAATATACCCACAAAATCCTTAAGAAGATGACACTTGATTCGAATTCCAAAACATAGTCTAGGGCCTCTCAAAGTAACTAGCTTGAAAATGACACAAGTTAGAGGCAAGATATTTCATCCATTAACAAAGTTAAACAAGTGAACATTCTAATCCAAATTGGCACAAAAATTGTCCCCCCCACATATATCTGGATAGAAAGAAATCACAAGTCATGCGTGTAAAGTGAAAAATCGCACAAAGATTTTCATTAACCTCGAAAACAATACACGCACCTTCAATGCCTCAATACTCATCAAAATGCTTATATCAAATTATAGTCCCTCCCTTTATTCATATTTTTTCCTTTTTCTTTTTCTTTTATATTTTTTTCTTGTGGTCGTGCAATGCCTTGGTCCCTTAAGCTTTCTAATTGACCCTTGTAGCAAGCTTTAGGCCAATGACACCCAAACCAAACGGCTTTAGGGCACTAGATGTAGAGAACACCCCAACGGACTTAATCACTCGAGTCAAAAAGGCTACGAACCCAAGCTAACCACACATGACAATCGCGGAACTCTCCACCGTTTGACGCGAACACTCACTGCTTACTGAGGCAAGAGGCCCGGTTACTAAGTGAAAAGCCCGAAAAAGCATGCACTATTCTCTTCTTCTTTTTCTTTTTTCTTTTTTCTTCTTCTCTCTTTTTTTTTTCTTTGGGGAAAGGACATTAAGCTTTCTAATAAGACATCTGACTCATACTAAGGCACCAAAAATATATGTACGATACTCAAGGTCAAATCCAACTCTAGGTGTGACGGTGCTCGTGCAAAGGCGCCATGCATACGAGTGATTAATCGCTATCCAAACATAGGTGATATGAACTAACTAAGTGTCTCTCATCAATGCCTATGTTCACAAGCTTAACTCTATCTATAAAATCATATCAAGACTCGAACTTGGGCAATAATCAAACTTGTACTAATTGAAAACCAATAACCACGTCGGAAATCATAATCAAGTATCCAATTTTATTTTTTTTTTTGAAAAAAATTTCAATTTTTACTTCTTTTTTTTAAAAATTTTTTTAGACGGTAACAAAAATGATAAACTATAGTGACTATGCACAGAACAAACATATAAATAATAGGTGAACCCACCCCCAAACCTAAATATGACAGTGTCCTCAATGTCATGAATACAAATGCTTAAAAAGAGATGGATTAGGATACACCTGGTAAGCGCGATGAGATTGAACCGTGCGACACCTGCAAAACAAATTATGGAAACACAAGAAAAGAAAAATTGCACTAAACAAAAGTAAAGAAAGTAAGCGATAATAGTTTTTTTTTGTTAAAATTTAGAGCATCCCTCAAATCTAATCTCTATATGGATTTCAATAGACCAAGAGTTGCCCACCATGGTCATATAGCAAGAGACGGAATAGTTGAGGGTTATTCCAATGAAAAGTGTACGCCAAGTGAAATATCACCACCAAGTCACTTTCTCTTATTCGCTTTTTATAATTAACAATACATGGATTTGCCCAACAAAATATTTGTGACCTGATTAACAATTGCTTACTTAATTGTGAAACCAATTTAGTCGAAAGTGTAATTTTACTCACATGATAGAAACATTCAGCATACCAAGGAAATGTTTGCTTGCAGAAAAGTGCCTCCAACAAAATTCTATGACTAGAAAGTATGGGTTCTGCTATGACAAAATCACACTCAAATTCTTTACTGCATTGGTCATTCTCATCAACTACCTTTTTCCCTTCCATGTGATCATTATTTGGGGCAACGATAGTTGACATAATTTCTGTTGGTCCCACAATTTCAATACTAGGATCGGGTGGCAAAGGTTTTAACTCAAAATTGGATTCTTGTTCATGCCACAAACTTGGGATAATCTCTTTAGATTGTGACTCGACAAAGCCCAAGTTTTGCCTACTAATATCTACGAAAGACTCTAAAAAAATATTGACAGATTCAATCGTAGAGTCTTCATCAATGTCATTAAAATGAGATAGACAAGCTTCAAAAGGATCCTTATAGCTTGATTGAGTAAGGTGTTCTTTAATTTGACTATCTATCATGTAAACTGCACTCACCTCATCCTCACATGGTGACTGTTTGTCAATATCAAAAATATTAAGGTCGACAGTCATGTTACCAAATGTCATTTTCATCACACCATTCCTACAGTTAATTTGAGCATTAGAGGTGGCCAAGAAAGGACGGCCTAATATGACTGGAATGTGCCCCTTTGAGTTTTGGACAGGTTGAGTGTCTAAGACTATTAAGTCTACGGGAAAATAAAATTTGTCAACTTTTATTAGAATATCCTCAATAACACCTTTAGGAATTTTAACGGATCCATCAGCCAATTGAAGCCTTACTGAAGTGGGTTTTAACTCCCCCAAACCTAGTTGTAGATAAACTGAATATGGTAGTAAATTGACACTGGCTCCCAAATCTAACAAAGCTCGCTCAATGTGATGATTACCTATTGTGCATGAAATTGTAGGACACCCTGGATCCTTATACTTGACAGGTACTTTGTGTTGGATAATGGAGCTAACTTGTTCGGTCAACACTACTTCCTTAGGGGTGCTAGCCTTCCTTTTTATGGAGACTAGGTCTTTTAAAAATTTGGCATATGAAGGCACCTATCGAATAGCATCTAGGAATGGAACATTGATTCTAACTTGCTTAAATACCTCTAGAATATCTCCATGGTCTACACCTTTCTTAGGGGCTACTAATCGTTCAGGATATGGAGCTTTAGGAATGAAACTCCTAAGTTGGGGTTCTTTTGGAGGTCGAGGAGAACTAGATTCCTGATCTTTGGTGGGACTACTCTGTCTTTCTTCTGTCTCAAACTCCTCTAAACTCTTCTCCATTGGCGTACTTACTTGGTTGTCAACCTGTTTTCCTGACCTGAGGGTTACAATGGATTGAACCTGCTCATGCTTATAGGTAGAGTTAGAGGGGTTGCTAAGAGCAAATTGTCCTTTTGGGTTAGGTATTGGCTGACTAGGGAATTTTCCAGTCTCTCTCTCTGCCACTTGACTAGCCAATTGACCCATTTGATTTTCCAGTTTAGCGATGGCTTGAGTATTCAAGTGAGTAGTACTTTTCATTTCAGCCATGAACGCTTTAAGAGTGTCCTCTAAGGATGATTGTTGTTGTGGTGCAACAGATTGGAAGTTCAGTTGAGACACGGGAATTGGAGCATAAAAAGGCTGAGATTGAGCAGGATATGATTGTGTAGGAGGACGAAAACCTGGGGGAGATTGGTTTTGTGAATGGAAAGGCTGCCCACCTATATTTGTAGAAGGTTGGTTCTGACGCCATGAAAAGTTTGGATGATTTCTCCAATTTTGGTTGTATGTTTCCGAAAAAGGACTAGCAAATGATTTTCCATAATTATTAAGTGCGTTTGCTTGTTCAACATAGCTGTCAGAATATCCAATAATGGAAGGACATGTTTGTGTTGTGTGCATGTGATTACCGCAAAGAGAACACACTTCACTTTGAACTTGATTGGCTGACTCCATAGTTTTACTTAAAACTAATGCCTCAACCTTTCGAGTAAGATTATCTAACTTTACTCTCATATCTGAATCTTCTTTCACCTCATATAATCCCCCTCTCTTAGGTGTGGAAGTTGGTTTGTCTCGATGAGAAGTAAAATCCCACTGTTGAGATCTTTCAGACAAATTTTCAAGAAACTCATAAGCCGCCTCACCCCTAAGATTTAAAAAATCACCACCATTCATTGATTCAATCATATTGCGATTAGACTGAGTTAAACCATTATAGAAAAATTGAACAAGTCTCCATGTTTCAAAGCCATGAGGGGGGCACTTTAAAATAAGATCTTTAAATCTCTCCCAACTCTCATAAAACTTTTCATGTTCTTCTTGACAGAAATCAGTAATCTCCCTCCTTAGAGTAGTTGTTCTAGACATTGAAAAGAATTTTGAAAGAAACTTTTTAACGAGGATGTCCCATGAAGTGATTGAACCAGGGGGTAGAGAATTTAACCATGCCTTTGCTTTATCTTTCAGTGAGAAGGGAAAAAGACGCAATTTAACAGACTCCTCAGAAAAATTTTGAAACCTAAAGGTAGCACAAATTTCAAGAAAGTCTTTGACATGCATGTATGGATCCTCTCGTTCAATCCCATGAAATTGAGGAAGAAGTTGTATTACGTGATGTTTCAGCTCAAAATGTGTCGCATTTGTCGTGGGTAACACAATACAAGAAGGAGGATTTGTGGTTACGGGTGAAAACAATTCTCTTAAAGGTTTTGTAGCTTCTGCAAGTTCTGCCATTTTTATTTGAGTATGTTCCACTTTTTGAATTTTTAAGCCGCGTCGAAAGGTTCTCTCAATTTCCGGATCAAGAGGTATTAATTCTATGTTTTTCGAACGGCAACCAAACATAAACTTATAAACGAAAACGAATAAGAGGAACAACTGAAAAATAAGAATGCAACAGAACTAAAATGATTTTTTTTTTCCGGACAAACAGCTAAGAATAAGGAAGAATGATAGAATGCTATCTTCTTCTTCTTTTCTGTCTTTTGTTTTTCGAAAAAAAAATAAAAAATAAAAAATCGAAGTTACGCTAAAATGAATTAAAGAAAAAGAAACAATGCAATTATCAATAATAACAATGCCGTAGACAACTTACTAGCTTGAAAGAAAGCTTTGCCGTCCAACACAAATGGATGAAAGGCAGCAGCCTTACGCACTGTGACTAATATCGAAACAGAGAACACTAAAAAATTAGTATCGAAAAGCAACTACTATAGAACACAAATTCACAGTAACGGAAATGCACCTAATGGACTGAATTTTTTTTTTTCTTTTTTCCGTTTTCAATGCTAACTATAACTAGTAGAAGAGTGAAATCAATTCAAATCTCTAGATTTCCTAAAAAAAATTAATTAGTTCCCCGGCAACGGCGCCAAAAACTTGATGTGAAATTTTATTGTACTCGCAAGCGCACGAATCGTACCGAAGTATAGTAATGCAAGAGCGAGGTCGAACCCACAAGGACTTATGATTTTTTTATAGGAAAACTAAATAATTTTAAAGTGACTAAACCCTAACCTAGTTGACAAAAAGTTGTGATTGATTTTTTTAAACTAAAAGCGAAAAGTAAAAACAATGAACTAAATTATCAAAGACGAGAAAATTAAAGATTCTTTTTGATCAAAGGAGAAAATACTAGGGTTTTGGAATCCACACCAATTAACTCGTATCATTATATATTCATGATCATTGATTTTACCCAAAATTTCTTCATGATAATCTGAAAGCTAATTCTGTTACCATGGAAAATATCATCGTGAAAGCTCATCAAAAATTCTAATGTTTGTTCCTCTCCGCTCGCAAGTATAAAACCAAATCATTAATTGTATCCGCTTTTAACAAATCACAATAAATATCCAGTTTTATAGTTAACGATGAAAAATCAGCGTTCAATGTTAAAGACAATTCCAAATCATGAGAAAAACATGATTGAACTCATATCCAGAATCTATCCCTAACAATTGATTTGGAGTAAGAACAATTTAATTAAAATCAAACCAAATAATCGGGTAAAATCAAATCTCATGAACATATAAACAATAGTCATTAATGGGGCTTCATCCTCAACCCTAGTTAAAGAGTTTAGCCACTCATGGAGTACAAAAACATAATCGTATAATAAAAGAACTCCATGAAACTAAGCTTACAAAGATTAGAAATTTTCCTAGCTTTTTTCGTTCTCTGCCGTGCTCATGGTAGCTAGGCGTGGCTCTTGGAAAGTTGCTGCGTGGAAAAGGTCCACCTTCAAACCCTCTGAAGCTTCCTATTTATAAGGCCCAAATCCCTTTGGAATATAATTCCCTTTTCCGTCAACTTCTCGTTAATTCGATAATCACCGGTTGTATAATATTCCTTTCCTTAAACAATTCTTGCCATAGGAGTTTGAGTCAAAGCCAAATAGCTCTTGTTACCCAATTAGCTGTGCAAGGCCATATGCAGAGAATTACCAAAAATCCTTGCAATCCAAATCTTCTTAAATTAATTCCATCGTAGGAAAATTCCGTGAGCTTGATTTTGGGTTTTGCTCTTTTGAATCTTCTAATTTAAATGGGTTGAGCCCACTTGAATCAGACTTCATCGCATAAGTCTCGGAAGAAATGTTTTTGCATGATAAAGCCCAAAATACCTACAAAACATAAATAGATGATAATACGACATAAATAATTATAAAGTCAAGACTAACAATGCAAGTATGAGAGTCTTTTAAGTACCATATTTTATGCCCATCAGGATGCCCAATTAACTACTAACCAAAAATAAAATGGTACGACGAATTAGGTATATGAAACACAATTACCAACGAATCACTTTATTAATTCTTGTACGTTGTTTTCTAGTAACGTTATCGAAGGTGCCGTGGCGGGTAGCCAACAGGTTTTGTTTCGAGTGGTGTTTTGTGCGGCGGGAGATCTTACTTGGAGCTCCTCTTGATTTCATTCTTGGGTGTTTTTGAGTATGCCTAACGGCGTTGTGAGTTTTCAAGAAGCTGGCAGCGATGTTATCTCCCGACGGGTTCTTATCCTAGAATAATCTGGTATGCTTAATAGCGATGGGGAGTGGATGGTTTTGGGGCAGCGGTGGTGAGGCTTGAGGCGGCTGTTGATGCAGATTAGGGTTAGGTTTCTTGGGGATGGACTTGTCCCAATAGATGTTTGGCTTCGGCCCTTTAGGTGTCGGCTTTGTCCATTTGGGTTTCTTCAATTGGTATCTTGTCAATTGGGGGTTTGGGTCTCCGACTAAACACATGATTTTTCTTAGCTTTGTTAGATATTTGATACCATTCTCCTTGTTTCAATTGGTCTTTGAAACAAATTCAAAAATTAATGAAATTTTTTTACCGTTCAAAAAAAAATTAATCGAATTATGTTGTTGCCTAGCGAAAACAGATAACCAAGAGAGTTTCTTCGTACTTCAAATAGCAATGATCAAAGTTGGCAAGTTAACCATTGAAGAATTAGGACTTTGTTGCGACGATAAAAACAAATTAGGATTTCTTATGGCACCATGTTGACAAAGAAAATAAATAACGGTCTCCGCGAGAAATTATTTTTAAAAGACAATGATCCAAATAATGAGGAACATGACAAGTTCGAATTACATTTCAAGAATAGATTATCCTAATAATTATGAATGAATGTCAGAAATAACTGCCAATTAAAATCAGAACAATGATCAGGGGAATGGATTTACTGGAAAACGACTATCGATGAATCTAGAAACTTTTGGTGGCGTTTATTACTATCGCCTAGCGAAATTACTATCGCCTAGCGAAATCAAATAACCCTGATAGTACGTTTCTTCGTATTTTAAATAGTAATGATCAAAGAGGCAAGTTAACCATTACGGCCGTTTGAATGTGGGGAAAAAATTGGGGGTATTAGTTAATAAGGGGGGATAAAATAGTAGGGGGTATCTATAATACAATTCGCGACGGTGTGGTGGCCCACATATTTTCTCTGCATAAATCTTGGCCGTTGAATTTGGTACATATTTCTCTGCATAAATCCTACCCGTTGAGTTGCTTGATATTGTTTCATTCGAATTTTTGGTAATGAGGTTCAGTCATTATAGTCTTAATTGCCGTTGATTGGACTATAATTGCTATAATGACTGTAATTGCTATAATTGCAGTGCCTTTAGTTATCATGGAAAGTTCCTTTTGGCAGTGATTTAATTGACTATAATTGCCGTGACTATAATTGACTACAATAATGACTAAATTGCTGATTCGTTTAGTCTAGGCAATTTTTGGCAATGATTTATGAAATTGCTGGTGATTAGCGTTGATTGGGAGAAATATGCTATAAATCGGGTAAGACAAATTGCTTTGATTGGGTGAACGAATTTTTGGTAACGGTATTGGTAATAATATTCTCATTTCAGTTTTTGGTAATGAATTTCTCTCTCTCTCTCCCCCTAATCATTTTCTGAACGAGTCCTCTTTCCAGTTATGTTGTGGAGCAGTTAGTTTTTTTTGGCAATGAACGAAATTTTTGAGTTGACATTATATATTGAGTTATGGAATATAAATATGATTAATTTTGACTGAATATAATGACTGATCATAATGTCATCCTGCAGGGAAGAATTCGAGTAATGACATAATACCATGCCATAATAGAAAACAATCCTTGAAATTGCCGTTTGATTCTTTTCCGTTCTCGGTAACGAAATTTAGGTGAACGAATCTCTCTCTCGCACTCTCTCTCTCTCTTTCTCTTCCTAATCGTTTTCTTTACACTTCTATTTTCTGTCTCCCTCCCTCTCATTCTCGCCCTCTCTCTGGTGAAAATACAAAGCACGACAATGTGGGGGTTTTCTTTCCATTTTTCTTTCATGTCTTCGTGACTCTCGCCCTCTCTCCAGTTCACTCTCCATAGGTATATCTCTTTCATTCTATTTCTTTCGGCAAATTACGCTCGGGTTTTTTTTCCGATTACTTTTTTGTTTACCTAAGGAACAAATTGCGACGGTGCGGGGGTTTTCTTTCCAGTTTTCTTTTCTCTCTCCGTGACTCTCGCCCTCCCTCCAGTTCTCTCTCCGCAGGTATGACTCTTTCTTTTCGGCAAATTACGCTCGGTTTCTAAACCCTTGCTTAATTATTATATAGTATAGATATGGAGTATAATTTTGTTTTAAATTCCTATGCACATATTCTGAATAGATCAAATCTTCTATTTTTTGGTTAAACTTTTTCGAAATCTTGCACATATTCTGAATAGACTAACTCTTCTATTTTTCCCAACCGAAATAATTTTTGGTTAAATCTTTTTCGAAATCTTACAGCAATTTGTTTTTTCTTTTGTTCGTTTCTTAAAATTGGAGAATCAAAAGCAACAAAAGCAAAAGGAATCACAAAATTAGAAAATCAACGTAGAAAATCAGTGTGGACAACTAGATAACCACAACCATGAGTGTTATTAAAGATTAAAAAAAGGATTGAACCAAGAAATTTTTAGCGCACTTTCATCTCTGTTATTAGCTCACCGGCTGATGAGATTATCTCTGTTACGATTTACAGTATTAATTTTGCTCTTTGGACGAAATAGGTATGTTTTGATACAAGAAATTTTGGAAGGGTGATGAAGAGAAAAATTTCAAGACACTTGAAAAGTGCTGAAGTCAAACTTTTGCAACTATGATCTTTTTGCTAAATACGATCTTTGTGGAGTACCCTTTTTGTTACTTTCGTGTATGAGATTGACTCTATTTTTTAGTTTTTTTTTTTTTCATGTTTGAGTTTGAATGCAATTAATGTACCAAAAGTTTGAATTGGATTTGACTATGGCAAGTATTGAATTTGACTTTTTATGTGTTTTTTATTTCATTTGTGTAAGTTTGGCCAGTTTTATAATGGTTGCTGTTGTATACAATATTGGTCATACAATCACATTATTTTTGGACAAAGATGAGTTTGTCTGTCGTAGTAATCGATGTAGTCAATAGCATAACGAGCAATTGATTTTTGGTGGTGATAAAATTATATTGGTATGTGTCTTTAGGCACAATCAGTTTGCTCACACCTAGCTAAGGTTATTCGAAATCATATTGAATAATGAATTCTTTGATTTGGGCCTTCAGGCTCGGGCAATGATTAAGTAGAAGTGGAATTACATTTTTATAGTGGATGACTTTGAATCGAACTGCGGTCTCTATTTAGGGAGAACCACGTAAAAATCAGTTTGTCATGGTTTGCTGTTGTTTACTTCTTTTTTTGACAGGTTGTATGACATTAATTTTTTTTGCTAGATAATTGAAATGGTATATGAATTAAAGCGCCAAATATTTTTTGACAGGTTGCATTGGCTAACAAGTAACAGATATCGAGTTGGTTGGAGTTTGAAACTTAGAAAGTCTACAAATTTTTTTTATCAATGATTCAGTAGAAGTGGAATTACATTTTTATATTCAATTGAAGGACTGATTATATTTTGTCTTTTCTTCTTGATTTTAGAAAACTTGATGAAGAAAAGCAAGATGTTACTGGTTTTGTATTCTTACTTGAAGGGCTGATTAAGTATAATTATTGGATTTGTATTCTTACATTCTGAAGCTTGATTTTTTTAAGCCAAAAAATTAATTTATTGATTACAGTTGGGTTTTTCCAGTTGTGATATGTAGTTTGTACAGTGGTCAAATTGGTTGTGTATTTAAATGGCTGGCGATAAGTGCCTTCAGGTACGGGGGCTATAACTATTACTCCAATAGTTTGTTAGTTTGTTTATGTGTTGATTCAAGTTAACCGGTGGTGGATATACTTGAGCTATTATTTTTTATTTTTTGCATAGTTAGAATATTGCAAATGGGACCTTAGCCCTCAAAATTGAATATGAATTGAATACCAATTTTGAATTGAATACCAATTTCGAGCCGTGCCTTCAGGCACGGGCAATTTCTAGTTCGTTAATAAGAGATGATCCACATTGATGTGATATTTATGGAGGGGGATTAAATAGTAGGTTGTTTGGATGAGGTATAAGAGAAGGAGAATTAAATAATACTTGATTTGGATAGAGGATTAATAGGGGGTATAAGGAAGGGTGGATGATATAAAAAGCTGTCAAATGACCCTTTTGCCCTTGTGCAGTCCATAAATTAATTTATGTATTACGTTTTATATGTAATTGCAAATTTAATTATTCTTTCACTAAGAAAGTCGTAGAATCAAATATCTCGTAGGGCTAACCAACGAGAGCTATAGAGTCAAAGTTAAATTATGTCCATTTAGGATAAAATGATCAGAAAACTAAAATCTTTCCACCGGTTCGAACAGATTGAAATTTGGAATACTTAATTTTTCAACCTCTTTAAACAGTTATATATTAAAAAATATGGTTAAAAAATTAAGTATTCTAAATTTCAATCTGTTTGAACGGGTAGAAAGATTTTAATTTTTTGATCATTTTATCCTAAATGATTATAATTAAAATTTTAACTCTAGGGCTCTTATTGATTAGCCCTAAGAAAGTCGTAGAATCAAATATTTCTTAGGGCTAACCAACGAGAGCCACAAAGTCAAAATTTATTTATGACCGTTTAGGATAAAATGATTATAAAACTAAGATCTTCGCACCCATTCAAACGGATTAAAAATTGGAACACTTATTTTTTTACACCGTTTATATATTAAAAAATATAGTTAAAAATTAAGTGTTCCAATTTTCAATTTGTTTGAACTGGTGCGAAAATCTTATAATTTTGGGTAGAATGAAGAGTAAAAATTGGTTGAATGGTGGATGGTGAAAGGGGATAACGAGGGGTATTTTTGTTCACAAAATACCCCTCCACAGCCGGATTATTTTTGGGGACCTCCGGAGGAGCCCAAAATTTATCCCGGACAATTCCTTAAACTGGTGAAAACGAAGAGGGAGTTAAAAATAACAACGGAAGAAATTGGGATGCCAAGCAAGGGAAAAGGAGTGGGCCCCTCCCTATACACCCCCTCTTATTTTTTCCCCCTCCTTTTTACTCTATCCAAGCAGGCCCTTAGAGTTAAAAGAATTAGGACTTTGTTGAGACGACTAAGACAAATTAGGAATTTCTTTTGCGATGCACAAAACGAAGAAAAAATTTGAGTTACTAGCTACAACAAAGAGATTATTCCAATGACGAACACGACAAATTTGAATTGCATTTCATATATAGATGAACCAATTAATGATGAACCAGTGGCCGAAATATTATTTTTTACTTCTCTAAATTAGCATATCTAATTAATATAGTACCACTTTTATATTTGTCTAATCAACTATTTATTGGGTTTTGTTCTTCCGTGGACCTTCTTTTAAGTTCTTAACAAGTACTCTCATTAGTACTTTCTTTCCTTTTGGGTACTACTGAAATAAGTTGCTCTTTTTTTTGTTTGTTAAGTTTGCGGAAATAGATTCGTTTTTCGCTTGGCAAACCAAAGATATCATAAACGACTAAAACAAACAAATTCCGGGGCACTTGACCCCTACAGCATCATCCCGTAGTTGTTCGAGAAGAAAACTCGGAGGGTCTGAAAAAATAACAATATTACGACTACAAAAGTGCTAGGTAGCAAAAAAATACATCCCGAAATAACCCCGAATTGATTTTTAGAGGTATTTATGACCGTTAATACTTTTACAAGGGACAATAAATATTTGTTCGGGGTAACTTCGGGATATATTTTTCGAGGTACCTAGCATTGCCTACTATTGTTTTCGGAGGGTACTTGACCCCTACCTTCACATTTACTATATAGAGAAGTACCTAGTACATTTACTTTTTTTCTTTTTACGTTTCTGGTAAATTTGGAATCCAAATTTGAATTGGAAGAATTAATTGCCAAATAATAATGATGCATTGTGTATGTCTACACATCGTAGTGGCTGGTTTAGGTCTTTCTACACTGGCATAACACATGCAACAAACTAATTATTCAGTTTTAGGAGCACTGTCCCATTGTGCTCCGGATTGCTCCAAAGTCGTACATTTATGTGAGGACCATAGATTTAGTTGTGGGCCTTTCGAAAACGTATGTTTGTGGAGTGGTTCTAAGCACCACGTAGCAATGCTTCTGAACTTTTGAATAAGATCACCATGCAACACACTCTCTCTCTCTCTCTCTCTATCCCTCTCTCTCTCTCTCCTCTTCCTATAAGTTCAGCCTAGGATTAGACTTATCCCTCACTCTCACTCACTCACACACACACACACACACACACTCTCTCTCTCTCTCTCTCTCTCTCTCTCTCTCTCTCTCTCTCTCTATGGCAAACAACAATGCCAATGCCAGACGGTGGGCTACAATCGTAACCTATCGTGAGTGTCACCACAACCAATCTAGGCAAAGAGGCCGCTACGTCGTGGACGGGTGCACAGAGTTTAGAAAGGCAGGGGAGGACATGACCCCAGAGGCACTCATCTGCGCCACTTGCTATTGTCACCGAATCTACCATAGGAGCGAGGAGCTCTCTGTCGCGATGGATCCCGCAACCCACCAACTCCTCCACCACATGGCGATTGCCCCTTCTCCACCGACACATGTCCCAGTCCTTGGGGTCCAGCTTGTCCCCGTCCCTCAAGTGGTCCCCGTCCCTCCACCTCCATCACCGGAAGAAAATCTTGGTGATGGTGAGGTGGTGGAGGATGTCGAGGTGGCAGAATCAGGGAGGAGGGCGAATTAATTGGTAGCAGGTGGAGAAGCTGCTTCTTTCCTTGTTTTTCCCTATTTCTTTTTCTCTGTCTATTTTTTGGTGTGGAGAAGGGGTTTTTTTTTTTTTTTGGGGTCTTGGGTTGGGTTTGTTTGGTCGCTCAATTCTGAGTTTTTGTCAATGAGTCTTTTCTAAAAACACCTCTCTCTCTCTCTCTCTCTCTCTCTCTCTCTCTCTCTCTCTCTCTCTCTCTCTACTTGGTAAAATGCAACAAAACTAGCAAGACTTACCATGAAAAATTACTCAATGATGTCATGAGTTGCCCCGGAGAAGTACCATTTCAAATATCGAACTGTCATTACCCAAACAAAAAAAAAAAAACTATTCAAACACTCATGAAAATAATGCTACCTAATGATTGTATGACACCTCGGCCATTTAGAAAAAGCTTAATTGGACTGTCTATTTGTCCATTAAAAGGTAGCTAATATGTAACTTATTATTGTACAAAAGGTGTGCACAGTACATTTAATGTGAGAAGAACATTAAAAAAAAATTTAGTTTTTCCCTTTTAAGGTGGGACTCTAATAAATAATCCGTTAAAGTACGAATAAATGTGTCGAAGCTACTCCATCAGCCAGGCTAATCAATGACATTGCAGTACACACTGCAACCTAAGTCACATAATGCATAGGCGGATGCGGACGCAAGAGCGTAAGCATAAAAGTGTCTTTCAAAAATCTTCCAAACAACAAAAATTCGTAAGTGCAAGAACTGAGAACGCGAGCATGGGCTATTTTAAAGAATTATGCGACTAAGACTACAACTACAAGACCATTGGGCAAATCGATGACATTCAAGACGAAAAAGACTGCATCATGCATGTATGGGCTTTGTCCTTCTGGGTTTTTTCAATTGGTATCTTGCCAACCGAGGGATTAGGTCTCAAACTGGGCACAGGATTTTTTTTAGCATTATCAGGAATTTGATGTCGTTCTCCTTGTTTCAATTGGTCTTTTGTAACAAATTTAAAGATTAATGAAATTTTTTTGCCATTCAAAAAATAATTTAATTGTATTATACTATTGCCTAGCGAAAACAAATAACCCTTGGAGTTTCTTCTTACTTTTATTTATTTTTTGATAGGCAACAAAGTTTTGATGTATAATAGACAGTCCAATTGGGACAAAGCCTAAAACACTTTATGGACCTCAAGATGCCCAGATTAAACAATAAAGCTGAAAACCCAAAAGGCCAAAAGCTAGATTTACAATTCTGCCCAAAACCAAGGTCTAGCCCAAAAGGACCAAATCAAACCATAACGCCCCTAAACTCAGACAGCCGCAGAACGCCGCCACACCCGCCGCCGCCGCCGCCGCCACAACTACACACCCATTCCTACTTCAAATAGCAATGATCAAAGTTGGCAAGTTAACCGTTGAAGAATTTGGACTTTGTCGTGTTTTGGCATGGAACTATGGAAATCTAAGTTACTAACAGTCTCAACGAGAAATTATTTAAAAGAATATGACAACAAGTTTCAATTATATTCTACGGATAAATGATCCAGATAAAGATGAACGAATGTAAGAGAACAGTTATAGATGAATCTACTTCATTTCTGTTGTAGTTTAGTATTAAATGCCGCCTAGCGTAAACACATGTATAACTCTTATAAAAAGGCGTAACTGAGGGGACACTCTCCCATAGGCTAGCTACGTCTTGAGAGAGTCTCCTTTGATTGTGCTGCACGCAATGGCCTCACACACCGCGCAGCGATTAAATTTAGAGTATGCAGCTAGCTACCAGGGATTGAACCTCTATGGGCAAAACCTTGGTATGTTTAAACCTCAACTTGCGGCCCAATCCTTGACCAACTGCACTACACCCGGGGGCATATAACACTTATAGTTCTTCATACTTCAAATAGTAATGGTCAAAGTGACAAGTTAAGAGTAAAAGATTTAGGACTTTGTCGCGATGATGAAAACAAACTAGGGATTTCTTATGGCACCAGCACCACGTTGACAAAGAAAATAAATAACGGTCTCAACGGAAAATTATTTAAAAGACAATGATCCTAATAATGATGAACACGACAAGTTTGAGTTACATTTTAAGAATAGACGATCCTAATAATCAGGGACGGAGCCAGGATTTCATAGACGCGAGGGCCGGATTATGAACAACAAGATTTTGAAATTTCAAGATTAGGAAATCTAATAATTTGTTTGGTTTAGATTTTGAGGAAGATTTTTTGGATAATCAGTGGGAATAGAAAGACAGATAAGATTAATAATTGAAGAAAAACTTATGGGAAACCATGAGGCAAAGAGAGAAAATTGGGTTTTGAGACCCAAAACGAACACATTCTTAAACATTTAAATGTCTAAATGACACCTAATACAAAATATAATTCTTAACAAATAAAAAAATGACTAATATTAAATTTTAAAAAAAAAAAACCTGAAACAACACGGGGGCCGTGGCCCCATCTGCCCACATGTAGCTACGTCTCTGCTAATAATTATGAACGAATGGCAGAAATGACTGCCAATTAAAATCAAAACAATTATCAGGCAAATGGATTCACTGGAAAACGGTTATTGATGAGGAGCCGTTCCACTTTAAGAAAAGGAAGGGTTTTGAAAAAAGAAGGTAATTTTAAAGTCAAAAATCATGTGTTTAAGCAAATAATTTTTCAACCAATATGGATCTTGTTTGATAGATCTCATTAAGATCTTTTAAACGGTGCAAAAAAAAATTGAAAAATCATTTTTCATTTTCATTATATTTGAGTTTGAAATTACTTTCTTTTTGACAAAGAAGATTTTAGGAGAAAACGGAACGGGGTCTGAATCTACAAACTTTTGGTGGCATTTATTACTAACGGTATTATTTTGTCGCCTAGCGAAATCAAATAACCCTTGTAGTTTCTTCGTATGTCAAATAGTAATGATCAAAGAGGACTCTATTGCGATGAGTCGATGACGAAGACAAATTAGGAATTTATTTTGCCCAAAACAAAGAAAGATTTGAGTTACTAGCTATCTCAACAAGAGATTATTCCAATGACGAACATGACAAAATTTGAATTACATTTCATGTATAGATGAACCAATTATAATGAACCAATGGCAGAAATATTTTTTAATTCTCTAAATTAGCATGTCTAATTCCGTTCCACTTTCTGAAAAAAAAAAAACTTTTAAAAAAAGAAGGTAATTTCAAGATAAAAAATTATGTGTTTACGCAAATAATTTTCCTACGAATATAAATCTTATTTGATATATCTCATTGCGAGAAAGGAGAGCTAAAGACGCGTTTCTCAAGTTAAGTGTATAAAAGATATTGATTCGGTGGTGTTGGTAAAAGACGAGGTGATCAAGGATAGATGGAAGCAGAAAAGTATAAAAGATAAAGGCGATCAAGTGTATAAAAGACGTTTCTCAAATTATGGTTTTTTTTTTTTTTTTGACTTTTTGTTAAGCTTTTCGTTGTTATTTTCTGGGCTAACCAATCGTCTCAACAAGATAAACCAGAAAAGTATAAAAATGTTGGTTGATATTTAAAAATAAAATTCATATAAGATGTCACTTACACACAAAAAAAAAAAATTATAAGATTTTTTTTCGTCTTAAGTGAATATTTTTTTTTTGTTTTTGTGTCATGATTTTGTACTTTTTACACTTATTTTGTCAAGATGAATAATTAATTCAAAAAAATGAAGCGAATCAAATAAAAGTTCAAAATGACAAATAAATCACACAAAAAAAACCGAAATAAACGAAAAAAAAAATAAAGAGAATGGAGCGCGTGGAACTCCTTTTAAGTTCTTAAACTAACGTCCCATTAGTACTTTCTTTTCATTTAGGTACTATGGAAAGAGAAAATCTTTTGCACGGTGGAGCCATGATCAATAGTTGTTTATACTTTTAATCACAGCCGTTCAAAAGTGTTTTGGACGATTCAGATGTTAATGAAGAAATTTTTTCAGGGAAAAATTTAACTCTTTCTCAAGAAAGTTTTATTTACCGTCCAAAGCTAAAATGAACAACCGAGATCGCGCAAAGCCGTGAATAAGTTTCTTTCATGCGGAAATGGATTCGTTAGTACCTAATACACCTCTTTTTCTCCTTTTTCCGTTTTTGGTAACTTTTGAAATCCAAGTTTAAATTGGAAGTAAACTGCCAAATACTCCTATTGATGCATGGTAATGCTACCCACCCCCCCCCCCCCCCCCCCCCCCACACACACACACACACACCTCTCTCTCTCTCCCTCCTATAGATTCAGTCTAGGATTACTCTCTCTCTCCCCTATAAATTCAGCCTAGGATTACACTTTATCCCTCACTCTACTCTCACCCCCCTCCCACTCTCTCCATGGAAAACATCAATGCCAATGGCAGACTGTGGGCAAAAATGGTAACCTATCGTGAGTGTCGTCGCAACCACTTCACGCAAAGAGGCCACTGCGTCGTGGACGGATGCATGGAGTTCATGAAGGCCGGGGAGGACACGACTCCGGAGGCACTCATCTGCGCCGCTTGTCACTGCCATCGCAACTACCACAGGAGAGAGGATGTCTCCATCGCGGTGGATCCCGTGACCAACCACCACCTGCTCCACCACATGGCAACTCCCCCTGCTCTGCCAACGCATGTCCTGGTCCTTGGGGTTCCCGTAGTACCCCACTATGTGGTCCCCATCCCTCCACCTCCACCACCACCGGAAGAAAACCTCAATGATGGCGAGGTGGTAGAGGAGGCGGAATCGATGACGGGAGAGGGCTCAATCGGAGGCTAAGGAGATTTTTGTCAAAATCAAGGCTGCCTGTTTCCCTACTTTCCTTAAATCTCTCTTGCCCCTCATCTCTTTCTGCCGTTTCACATTTTCATTAGTAGCTCTACCATGGTTTTCTTTTTGTTACTCAGATAATTACAGCAATTGTGACTTAAGGAGATTTTTATCATGATATTCTCTCTTCCTAGTATGCTAATAGAGTATGAGAAGTTTGCGATTTGGTATTCATGTTGCTGGTTAGAATTTTACTTGACATGGTTTTAACAAAAATAGGTCCTCTCAATTCTCCAACGCCCACCGGGTAGGGACGGAACTGTCTCACGACGTTCTAAACCCAGCTCATGTACCGCTTTAATGAGCGAACAGCCGAGATGCATGCATTCCATTGAACATGCAGTTCGAGGACGTCTTGCTGCGAAAGTAATTTAACAGAAGCCATGTGGTTGAATGGTTTCATCAAACAGTTGGAAGAGAAGTTCAAACAGAGGGCGCGCCGTAGCTTCCACTTACATGTAGATTAACGATTGAACACAAACAAAATAAAAAAAATTTATGAACGACCGGAAAAAACACACAAACTACTCCGAGAAGGAAAATATGAGCACTGATTTGATGTTGTGCAGCAAAAAATTAAAATATATCCGACCAACGATCCTTCGCTATCAAAAAAAAAAAGGGTCCTCGGCATTCGTCGATCAATTGAAAGATAAATGGTCCGTGGAAGTACGGAGCCTCAACTACATTTAGCATAGTATAGTATAGTATAAATTGGAGATGACCTAAAAGATGAAGTTGTTGTTGTGTCAGGTATCAAATGATTCACAGGAAAATGACGGCTCAGGGAGTGTTTTGATAATTAATACTCGTCAAGGACATTTTCAGCATTTATTAAATGCTGAATATGTCCTTGACGGGTATTAATTATTATTAACGTCCTTAGCCATCATTTTCCCATGATTTCAAATTTACAAGCCCAACTTCAAAATATGTGAAATTGCTGTTGGGTCTGAATGTTAAGCCCAACGTAAGTTCCTGCAGACATAGGACATTGCCCATGGGCTAGCCCATCTACCTTCTCATGGAGTACTCCCTCCGTTCTAAAAAGAGTGTTCTTTTTGGAAAAACGTGTCATTTTCAATTGCTAATATCTTTCAATATGAATGTCAAAAAATATGCAATATGGATCTTATTTGATAGATTATAATTAGTTTTATTAAACAAAATTTTCAAAATCACAAAAAACTTCATAAATCGAAAAATATAAGCATTTGAAAATGGCACGGAATCCCATTTCAATTGCTAATATCTTTCAATATGAATGTCAAAAAATATGCAATATGGATCTTGTTTGATAGATTATAATTAGTTCTATTAAACAAAATTTTCAAATCACAAAAAACTTCATAAATCGAAAGATATAAGCATTTGAAAATGGCACGGAATCCCAAAAAAGACACTCATTTCAGTGTCGGGTGGTCATGATCACATGGTGTCCATGCATGTATCTCGGCCTTTTTTTAGACGGTTCAAATTTGTTGGGATTTGAGGGAGTGTTTTGATAATTTCACACTCAAAATTACTCAAACAAATCTGGACTGTCCAAAACACTTTTGGATGGCCAAGACGAGTGCACGGGTACCACGTGGCCGTGCCCACGCGGCACTAAAAAATTTCTCCATGAAGGGCTGGTGTAGTGGTTGAAAATTTGAAATTGGTTAAACAAGACCTCGTTCAAGTTCCCATAGTCTTTTATTGGAGTTAAATATACTCCTAACATCACTCATACGTGGTGGGATTTTAATTTGGTCCCAACATAAGTGAAGACGTGAAGGCCCCTACAAACAATACTCTCCGATGGAAGGGACGGGATACAATAGTGCACTTCTATTTTGTTATAATAAAAAAAATCAGGAGTAGTTCTTCGTTAAGGTAAGCAGCGTCCAATTTCTGAACCAAAAATAGTAAAATACTACAGAAAACAGATGGATGTGTGCAACTGTGCATAGAATCATCTTTACCTTCTCTCTCTCTCTCTGTCTCTCTCTCTCGCACACGCTCGCAAGAATCAAACATGAAAACCCCCAAATCCTGTGATCTCCAGAAACTCAAACACCGCAACCTAACATCCACCTTCGCCACAACCCAAGTTCAGTCCTCTTCACTTCCTCTCTCTAACCCTTCCCAAAGTCCTCCCTCTACCCTTTCACCCCTCAAAACCCCACTCATATCCCCACACTCCTTGCAAACCTCAATCCAATCTTCTCAGTGGCATTTCATCAAACACCTTTCGCCCAACCTCACCCCCGCCTTAGTCTCGACCGCCCTCTTCAACCTCGGTTCCAACCCAGACCTGATTCACAAATTCATCGACCAATTCGAACTTAACCAAAACAATCTTCCTTACCACTGCATTGCTGTTGTTATACTCGCCCGCCTTCCGTCGCCCAAACAAGCCTTGGATATGATAAAGAGGGTAGTGAGTTCTAGGGTTTCGACGAATAAGGAGGTTTTCGATGAGTTATCGAGTGCCCGCGAGCGATTAGACATATCGAGCTCGATTGTGTTTGATTTGCTAGTGAGGGCGTTTTGCGAGTTGAAGAGAGGTGATGAGGCTTTTGAGTGCTTTTACATGATGAAAGATAAGGGTGTCTTGGCCAAGGTTGAGACTTGTAATGATATGCTGAGCTTGTTTCTAAGGTTGAATAGGACGCAGACTGCGTGGGTTTTGTATGCCGAGATGTTTAGGTTGAGGATTAATTCGACGGTTTACACGTTTAATATAATGGTGAATGTGTTGTGTAAAGAAGGGAAGTTGAAGAAGGCTAAGGAGTTTATAGGGTACATGGAGAATTTAGGGTTTAGGCCGAATGTGGTGACTTACAATACAATTATTCACGGGTATTGTGGGAAGGGGAACCTTGAAGGAGCTCATCGGCTTTTTGAGGCAATGAAGGCTAAAGGGATTAAGCCAGATGCATATACATTTGGTTCTCTTATTAGTGGGATGTGTAAGGAGGGAAAGGTTGAGGAGGCATCTGAGCTTATTTGTAAAATGGAGGAAAATGGGCTGATGCCTGTTGCTGTGACGTATAATGCTTTGATTGATGGGTATTGCAACAAAGGGGACTTGGAAAGAGCTTTTATGTGTAGGGATGATATGGTGAAGAAAGGCATAATGCCAACGGTTTCGACTTATAATTTATTCGTTCATGCACTGTTTATGGAATCTAGGCTGGACGAAGCCAATGGTATGGTAAAAGAAATGGAAGGAAAGGGAATGGCTCCAGATGACATCACTTATAACATACTGATCAATGGGTATTGTAGGTCTGGCAATGCAAAGAAAGCTTTTAGCCTTCATGATGAAATGCTAAGTAAAGGGATTCAGCCTTCACGGGTGACATATACTTCGCTTATTTATGTTTTGAGCAAGCAGAAAAGAATGAAGGAAGCAGATGACTTGTTTGTGAAGATAATGGGCAGGGGTGTTTCGCCGGATGTTATAATGTTCAATGCATTGATTGACGGGCATTGTGCCAACGAAAATTTGGAACGAGCACTTTTTCTTTTGAAGGAGATGGATAGGACGAAGGTTCCTCCAGATGAGGTGACGTACAATACCATAATGCAGGGGCATTGTAGAAAAGGTAAAGTCGAAGAAGCTCGCGAGATTCTTGATGCGATGAAGAGAAGGGGGATTAAACCAGATCATATCAGTTATAACACTCTCATTAGTGGGTATAGTAGGAGAGGTGACATGAAGGATGCCTTTAGAGTTCGAGATGAGATGTTGAGTATAGGATTCAACCCTACCCGTCTCACTTACAATGCTCTTATACAAGGGCTGTGCAAAAACCAGGAGGGTGATCACGCGGAAGAGCTCCTCAAAGAAATGGTTAGCAAAGGCATTACTCCTGATGACAGCACGTATCTCACTCTGATTGAAGGGATAGGAAAAGATGATACTTTTGAGGAAAGTAATGGTTCGTGATCAAGTGTTTTTCTCATTAATTCTACCTGGGCAGAAAGAGAAGTTACCAAAGAGTTCTTGTGTTTAAGATTTTTGTCATCTGATACTTCGAATCCGAGCCAAAGGGAATTTGCTGCTCAGATGTCTCTCCATCGGAAAATTCTGAAGGTATATGTGGAAAACTTGAAAGAGTTCCATAAAATCGCTTCCTGGGGCTTCTTCTTGTATGATTGTAGACACAAGTCCCTTTTCAATGTTTGCAATTTTATTGATTGTACTACGTTACGGTTGCCTGTTTAATTGTGCCTACCGTCATTCAAAGGTGTTCAAACATTGAACATTTTGTTCAGGCATACTTATGTCTAGTGTGAATATCCATATAAAGAGCACCGAAACGTTTTTGCTATGTCTTTGCCTGGGGCAACTCTCCTGTTTGATGGAACAGATGTGGTTCGGGGATACACTAAATGCACATACTGGATAGATCATGCTTAAAGAATGCATATTGTATTGTTGTTGCTGGTTGCTTGTTTTGGTCTAAGCAAAGTTATTGGAATGGCAGACGGACTAGGTCAACTGATGAGGAAACTCATTACTACTAATTTCCTTTGTGAAGATCTATCTGACATGAGAAGAATTTTACCATGCTTAATATGCGAAAGGTTATGGGAGACCGAAAAATTTTATATTTCATAAATCCCAGCTTTACCTGTTCTGATTCCTTGGAAAGGATACTATATTCTTCTCCTGCTTTTGTGAATTGCCAATCTCTGAAATTGGCCTGAAATAGAAACCGCAATTTCCCCCTAGGTCGCTCTCCGTTTGGACAATGTACCTGGAAACTACTTTACAAGCTTATAGCTTGTTTCTTAGAGGATTAAAGAGTTCGCTGAGGGAAACTTCCATTTCTGAGTTCCACATTCTTCAAATTATGCTAGAAGGTCATGCATGGTTGGGTGGTTTCTTTCGCAGTTTGTTTTGTGGAAACATATGCATTATGCACCACATTTTGATTTTGCATGTATTGGTCGTAAGCTTGTATATGTGTAATTACGAATACACATACGCACAATTGCATACAGAATATTGACTCCAGTTAAGCTTTTGATAAAGGAATGGCGAGTGTGCTAATTGAATCGGACTCGGAGCAAGCTCACAAAGCCCAGGAATCCTCACAAAGCCCTCATTGAAAATGCAAAATCCTCCCAAACCGGAAGCATGATCAGTCATACTTTTAGGCAGGCAAAATCAATGCACAGACCATCTCGCAAGGCTTGGAGCTGAGCAAAGTAAAGAACTTGCTGTTTATGACTTATCTCCCACCTCTGTTAGGCACTTTGTGTTCGAGGACCCTGGGTTCGTTAGGGACCAGATTCCATTCTGTTTTGTAATCCTGTTTAAACATTTCAAATTTCCGCAGCACCAAAAAAAATATACTTGCTTTTTCTTTCCCTCTTTATATTTACGTGTTATTTGAAAATTTACATCAAAACAACGATCAAAGTTTTCCTTTCAACTTCTTGGTTTATTTCTATGTCTAATTGTATGAAAGAGGTGAAAGCAGATATACGAAGAGAAGTTCTGCTAGTGTCTATGCGACCTTAATTATCAACAAGCTCTCCAAGCACATTGCTAGTTTCGCATCTCTGTGTGTATTCGCGCGCGCGCATGTTTGTGTGTGTGTATGTGTGTACCAGGCTGCTGTTAAGTTTAGTATTAAGGACAGACCACAATTTTGTGATTATCCTATTCCAGCATAATGCAATTAAGGTATAACAGAGAACGGTTTAGTAGCTTGGTTTATAAAGCCAAAAACATTACATTTCTAGTTATATAAATGAAGAAGTGACAAAGATACAACAATCACGACAAACTACAACAATCCTCACTCAGATTCCTCAACGGCCGCTTCGATTCGGAGGAGGAGGAAACCCACAGCAACTCCAACAAGAACGAGCCCGTTCATGATTGCTGCAATGTTGAATATCTCTGCTGCGGCATTACGACAGACGGGGAATCCTCTGCCGCCACTCCTCCTTCCCCGTGATGGGTATTCCACAGAGCAAACATTTTTTGCGAAGGACTGGTTTTCGGAAACAGAGCGGCCGAAGTTCGCCACATTGTTGTAGGCTTTAAGCCCATGAAACGAGTTCACCATAGTGTTTCTTTTCTGGGTGGTATGGCTGGAGGCCACGGTGGA
Source organism: Rhododendron mucronatum var. ripense (assembly GCA_019656295.1). NCBI lineage: Eukaryota > Viridiplantae > Streptophyta > Magnoliopsida > Ericales > Ericaceae > Rhododendron > Rhododendron mucronatum. Next base: position 2,635,637 of record BPLT01000041.1, read on the forward strand.
AGCAGCGGTGACGACGAAAAATCTCGCCGGAGAAAGGGTGGCTGATGCTGTAGCCATTGAAGTCTGCAAAGGGGTGAGAGTAATTAGAGAATATGTGGGAGTGTTTCAGTTCAAGTTAGTGTAAAGGTAAAGAAGTTCACCTCTGATTTGAGATGGTGATTGAAGGGCTCAGGGAATTTAGAGAAGATAAGGAAGAGAGAGAGAGAGAGAGAGAGAGAGAGAGAGAGAGAAAATAAAATGATGGTTTGTGGGTGGAGAGATGAGAGGGGATCGGATAAGGTGAAAAGGGGATGGTTGGTTGGCAAGTAGATTAGATGACCTTATTTCTTTGGAGAGAGAGAGAGAGAGAGAGAGAGAGAGTTTTGTAACTTTCAATTCTGGCCAAGAAAAGGAAAACCTTGTGTGGTTCTTCTATGGGGATCAATTATTTGAACCCATTTGGTGGACAGATTAGCACTGCTAATTTACCTTAAGTTAACAAAGCTACATGAGCTGCATTCGTATCTTTTGTGCTGTTTGGATGCTCCAGAATCAATATTTTCGGACGGTATAATCCTTCGTACTTGTTTTTATGACTGCAATATCTGTCATGTTTCGATTTCGCAAAAGGAAAAAAAAAGAATCAACATCCCAGAACACTTCAGAAATTAATTTCTTCGGTTGGAGAATTTCGAAACTTGTTTTCAAGCATTCTGTTTTACTACAAAGAACTTAATTTTAGAAAATAACAGAATCTCCTTTTCATTCTCCAAAAGTACTTCTGCTAAGTAAACAAATACTTTACAAGCGTTGTGTTCATGTTTTTTTTGGTCGGCAGCGTTGTGTTCATGTTTCCAGGAACAATTTCGAAAAAAAACTGCTTCTATCAACAACAAACAAAAAACAGGTATCCCTTCGATTTGGCAGATAATTCTCTCTCAAATTTGTGATAATTGTTTCACCAAATCTTTGAAGTAACCACATGCATGTATATAGTATAAATTTAGCAAAGTTCAAGTTGGAAACCACTAGCATATCGCGTACACAATTAACAATCAAACATACAAAAAAAAAGAAAAAAAGAAGAGAAATCAAAAATCTTAAACCCTATTCTAAACCCACGAAGCTACTAGAGGAAGATGATGCTTTCAGCTGGCCGATTTTGTAGCTCCTTCACAATCCAAATTCCAGTCTTCTTTAAGAATACGGCTTAGGAAACATGTCCACTCTTCATACAACTGTATTCACCCAGTTCTTCAGCAAAGAATATTCAATTTCAGGGAATAATACAACTCATAGTAAAAGAATGGAAATCCAAAGACACGGGCTATCCACCGTTAAAACTGGGCTGTCCAGTCACCTTTCCAGATAAATCAAACATTCAATCCGAACAACTTACAGGAATTTTTACCCAAGGAAATCAAACCTATTTTTGGACACAAGAAGATCAAAAACAAAACTGGAAACCAAACCTATTTCCAGACAAACAAGATAAAAAACCAAAACCAGACTGGTCCGTAATAGAAAACAAATGTATCACCGGTCAACAATCTGAGCAAGATGAGGAGATGATGGGCGAAGGACATTCATGATATTAGGGTCGAGCTGCTCTTGCCGGGTCAAATAGGAATTGATAGTTATCTTGAATAGGAAACCGATGGCAAAAAGAAGATCAGAGAACAGAGTCCTCATTCAAGAAAAGGAATTACAAAAGGTAATAAAACCATGATACTCCAATCCCTCAGAAAATAATGCAGTTTCTATGAGAGATAGAAAGTCATTTTGATCTGGTTCTTGTATAGATTACATATACAAAATAACATTTCTGGTATCTACATGCAATAAGAACAAGTCAGATTCAGTTTTTTTTTTTACTTTCCCAGCCCCATGAAATTAATCCTGTATCGGGTTGAGCCACCATGCTCAAGCAATCTAAGAAACAATAACTACTTACAAAGTTTTCTGGAGCAACAAAAAAAAAACATACTACAAACTAGTCACAGAAGTTAATGAAGGTTTTTTTTTTTTTTTTGACATGAGAAGTTAATGTTGTTTTTCAACACTTTTTCCCGCTTAATGAACGTTCAATCATTTGATAGAGTATCAAGAAAAATTGAACAGGGGACTTTTCCTGGCACTACTTGGACTAGTCGGTCTGTGACCCCAATAGCAAGCATTTACACAAGTGTGGAGGCAGACACACCAACTGTGTATAGATAAAGGAGACACTAAGAGAGATAATATTACAAACAAAATGAAGAAGGTTGTGAAGAAATCCGCTACATTCCTCCAAACCGGGAGACTTTTTACAATCAAGCATCAATTTGTGGCCCAACTGAAGAGAAATAAACAAATTTTGGAACTTCCAAACAACTAAAGTCCCGACTACGAAGATTAAAAGTTTAATACCCACTTAAACAAGTTAACGAGCGGGCTAACAAAGAAAGCTTACCCAGAAGTTTCACCGATTCAGATTATAATCAATCACGAATTGGCTGGTTCGTTCAAGATGTTCCTTTGGGAGTTGGTTCACAGGTCCTGCATCTTCAACAACACGAAAGATGGTAACCCTCAGCACAATATCCTCCACCTTGATCAGCTCAAAAACACAAACATCTCCTTCCTCCAATTTGTTATCCCTTACAAACTCAGGCCACCCCTTGCTTAACTTAGCGGAGCCATCTCTCCACATGCACTTGACAGGCCACTTTTCACCATCAGAAACCTGAAGGGTGATGAATCCTGAAACTCCCCCAAGATACTTCTCGGCAAAGGAGGATGGCATATGCTGCATAAGCACAATGGTTGTGAAGTAAGAATCCATTTAAGGAAAATGCAAGATTAGGTAATATCACTTTGAAAAAGGATCCCCTCATGTGATTTCCTCGTATGAGGAGAATAGAGCCCACCATGGTTCTGTTTGCATAATCTGAGCCGTTCATCTTAAAGGTCTTGATGAAGTTATCATTCACGGCTTCACGCCAAAAAAACTGGCTTAATCGAACATATATGGCTACCTCTAAAAATCATATTTATCTTAAGAGAAATGGGGTTCAAAATCAATGGATGTTTCAATTCTGACCGTCCATTCATTTTGAGACAACTATAGTTCGACCATGCACTTATTGATCAATGTGGATTCTTTTCAAGATTAACCAGTTTTTTGCATGGAAGAAATTCACATTGAGACACAAAATGAATGGCTCAAATTGTAAGATGAGACTGGAATGGGATCCATTCCTCCGAGGATCACATGGGAGAATCATCGTCATATACTTAATGGCTCACCAAACCAATCCCCTTATATACATAGGACCGTCGCAGGATAACCCTGCATAATGGATTTTCCGAAAGAAACATTTTGGATGCATTAAGCACTCTCTCTTTTTCTTCGGGTGTTACTACTCTCCACTTCCTCAAGAAAGTCCTATCTGTTTCAGAGCCAGGAGTTTGTACTTCGCTTCCACGCTTAGCTGAAGCTTCAACTTCACCTGTATTTTATCACATTGGTTATGACATATAGGTTCACAGAGGGTCATAATTGAAAGAATATGTAATTACAAAGAACTTACGAGATCCAGTTCCGCGCTTTCTTTTTTTGGGTTTTACAGGTATTTGATTCAATGATTGCACTCTGATTTCATATACCGACTTCATGAGTTCACTGTTATTGCACTGAATACCTACATCTCGAGTTGATCGGCCTATGGAACGGCCTGAGGAAGATTTGCTTTTATCATGCTCGCCGTTTGCTAAATCAGAATCAAAAAAGGACTTTACCAAGTTCTGCAGCAATGGAGGATCACCATTTTTTCCAAGCCTTTGCTGGTCTACAGTTTCTGGAAAACCCTTGTTTTCGAAAGATGCAAGTGTCTGAAACACATCATCTTCTGCTTCTTCCATATAAGGTACTTGACATCGGTTACCGTAATTGGGTCCTTGAGAACTACTCATAGTGTTATATTGATATTTTATCTCAGAAGAGGCGATGTCAAATATGTTTACCCTGAAAACTGAATTCCCTTCATATGTGAAGATTAGAAGGTATCCCACACGGATACACTGATGTTCGACAAATTCGTTCCAACCATTGGTGAACCAAAACTTGTTGTCAATCTTCTGCAATCCAACTTGCCAAACACAACCATTAGGAGTTGTGAGAGTAGCAACAACACGGAGATCATTCCTAATCATATTGGTGAACTTGCCTGGAATCTTCTGTAGGATCAAACCAAATTCACAGGTTTGGTTAGGCAAACAAGAGGGAAATGAATGTATATTTCTCAAAAGTTCCATTTTCTGTTTAGTTACACATAAAAGATATGCATCACGAAATTAGTACATTCCCTTTCATTTACCACATCATTTTAAGACAGATCCAAACAAAGCAATAACGAAAGCTTGTAAGAATGAATAAACACAGAGACACATAATCATAAATATCATCACACAGGAATAAAATCTTCACTACATTATCTCTAACACAAGAAGTTGGCCTAGGCTATGGGGACAAAGAACCTCTCTAAGGCAAGGCCACTTCCACTCCTGCAGAGCAACCCCGAAAACGTACAGCCATATGCAATGAAGCAAGGATACAGATACTGGATACGGCGATACGGCGAAATGTAAAAAACTAGGATACATATACGTCGGGGATACGGCTGAGCAACTTATATATTATTATAATTATTAGTCTCCTACCAGGCATAATAAGTCAAAAGTAGTTAATTTGCCAATACCAAGCATTAAGCACATGTCCAAGACAAATGACAAAAGTCATTCCAAACAAAGAAAACCTAACAAAAACTAATACAAAGCATCCAACATCCAATACATGCCAAAAGTCCAAAAAGAGAGAGGTTAAAGTCCCCAAAGAGGAGCTTCTTCTTCATTCGTGTGATTGCTACTACCGCTCGTGGAACCTACACTTCCAGTTCAAAAACTGCCCATCCTAAAAATGAACAACAAATAAACACATTCAGCAAGTATCAATTCCAGACCAATCGAGAGAGGGGGGGAGGACGTAGAAGGAATCGATCTAGGTTTGGACTTCGCAGGTGTCGAGTCGTTAACAGGTCCTGCCTTCAATCTCAATTCTCCAGATAAGTTGTATAGCATATATTAGGGTTTCTATACACGTTCCCCCTTAAAGTTTCTACATTTTCTACTTAAATCTGTAAAAAAAAAAATCATTTTTGACCCCGCCGTATCCTAAAACGTATCTGGACATATCCCACGCGTATCGGTCGCGTATCCGAAAATAAAAACATTTAATTTAATTACAGGATACTTATTTTCCGTATCCAATACGTATCGGGCGCGTATCCATATCCGGGAAGTATCCGATACCTGTACATGACTAGTTTCGGAGTATCCGTGCTTCATAGACCATATGCCACCCACAATTCATAGACATGGAATAAGTGAACGCGTTGCCAGAGTTGAACCCAAATACTTCCGAGTTCCAACTTACAAGTGATAGACAACCTTAAACCACTGGCCACGACCATGGGTTTCAATTTGGCCAAATTGATCTCTTTTGTGTTTTATCTTTCGAAACAAATGGCAAGAGGAAACATGCCTATCTGGAAACCAAAAAAAAAACTTTTTTTTTTCATTTTCAAGTGTTTAATATGGCCTTATTATTTGTTAATTATTCAGAAACAACAATAAAAAAAAAAATCCCAGAAAAAAGTTCAATTTACTCGCCCAGGTTTTCCCGGTAACCAAACAGTTTAGGGTTTTCCCATTTCTTTGTTTTGGAAGAAGGGCTTTCCCATTAACTAAAAACACAAAACAAAACAGATGTGAGAAGTTAATCCCCATCAACCAAATTCCCATTTCTTTTTCTTTTTTTTTAATTTTCATCAAACCATTGTGGGGGTATTATTTATTATTAATTCACAAACAACTCTCAGAAAAGATTTCAATTTCCCCTCCCAGATTTTCACTAACCAACCAGGTTTATGTCCTAGAAACAACAATAAGACAAATTCCAGAATAACAAAACCCAATTTCCTAGCCCAGTTTTTTCACAGTAACAAAACAGGTTTAGGGTTTTGTCCATTTTTTGGTTTCGAGAGCAAGGTTTCCACACTACCTTCAAAAAAAAACACACGGGAAAAGTAATCCCCATCAACCAAAATTCCATCTTTTCTCATTTTCATTGAAATATTAAGGGGGTATTGCTTATTAATGATTCAGAAACAACAATAAGAATAACAAAAGAGCTTCCTCGCCTGGTTTTTCACCATAACAAAACAGGTTTAGGTTTTCTCAATTTTTTCCACTGGTCTCAGACCAAGGGGATCATGAACGGGAGGTCTAAGCCTGTCCCTGGGATTGGCCTTGGAGACAGACCGACGAGGTGGGCTCCTACTCCTGGACCGTTGAAAACGGGGTACCACCTTTTCCCCAAGCAGTCCTTAGCCGAACATCGGTGATGTCCCTCTACGTCACGTCGGGGGGGACAGTGTTCTGTACCGGTACCCACCGGATGTAAACCGAATAAAAGCTTTGCAGTCCGTTCGCTTCACCAATCTACTAACCTTCTCTGTCGAATAACCCTTTTTGCTGCCGATGCAGTTTTAGGCTTTAAACAGTAACTAAAAGCTAATCCCCATCGACCAAAATTCCATTTTTTTTCCCATCTAATTACTCTGGGGGGTATCATGATTAATGATTCAGAAACAACAATAACAAAAAAATCTCAGAAAAAGAGTTCAATTTCCTCGCCCAGGTTCTCACGGTTTAGGGCTTTCTCAATTTTTTGCTTAAAGAACAGGGCTTTAGGCACTAACTGAAAAACCCAAAAGAAAACAGATTTGAAAAAGTTAAACCCTATCGACACATACTCAATTAGGAGAGAGAGAGAGAGAGAGAGAGAGAGAGAGGAATTTAGTTACCAGTTTCTTGTCATGAATAATAGAAGGCACGATCATGCGGTAGAAAATCGAAGACTCGTTCGCCGGAAAACTGGGCCGCCGGTGGCCGGGGTCGCCGATTTCTCCGTGGTGGCGCATCGTTTGAGCCGCCGCCGCCGCCGCCGGGGATTTGGGGATTTTTCGAACGATTCACGGTGATCGAGCTGTCTAGGTCAACTTCATTTTACCCCGCCACTGCTTGCACGAGTTGTGTCCTGGGGAAAAGGTAAAGTTGGTGTCCTACTTGGGGCCCACATTTTTGGGGAAATTTATGCTTCGCACCTTGAACTTTGCAAGAAATCCCAATTTTAAACACTTGAACCCAACGATGGTTGTCTCCACTGGAGGGAAAAAAATTTAGTGCCGCATGAGTACCACATGGTGTCTACTCAACATATCTGAGTCGTTCATTACGTTTTTGGACTATTCAGATTTGAAGAGAGAGAAAGAGTTGGGGTGAGAGGAGAAAGAGGGTTTCAATCCGAGCCGTCCAAAGGTGTATTGGACGGCCCGGATGTGCCAAGCGAGTACCACGTGGAATATGCCCACCCAACACCGGAAAATTTCTCCCACTTAAGAGTGGTTTGCTAACTTTGCTCCACACCTTTGACTTGTAGATGTGAGTTCGATTTTTGGGATAGGCCAACTAGTTGAGTTGAAAGTTCATATGGGCAGTCTCATGGTTGCGTCAATGGTCCCCTCCTAATTGCTTTTCGTGAATCTTGGTTGCCTGCAACCGACTCTATGTGGATTAGTCTTGTTTCAGTTGAATGTGTGGATAGCTTCATGGACGCGTCCAGTGGTCCCCTTCCTAGCTGCTTATAACTGCGTTTTGTGGGTGTTGGTTGCCTACGGCCGGCTGTAGAAGGATTAATCTCATGTTGTTCGCATGTGTGGATACCTTTGATATTGTCAAAAAAAATAAAAATGGAACACTTGAATTTAAACAATACGTAAGACGGATAATTTAGCCAAATGAGCCAACCATTGATTTGTTCAAGTTCGGTAAGCACTTAACGAGGTTTTTTTTTTTGGGGGTAAGTTAACACTTAACGAGTTTTTAAGATGTACATTTAACATTGACGGTAAGCACGTAACGAGCTTTTAAGATGCATTTAGCATTGACGGTAAGCACTTGTTAAAGATGAATTTAAAACATTGATTTGCCAATCAGACCCATCTTGACGAGTTTTTAATGAGCCAAACACGAATGAGATGAATTCATATTAGAAGGAAATTGAGTAATTGACAATAAGTTTCTTCCAAAACTCCATAGTCTATGATATGCCAGAGTTTGCCAACTCCATCTTACTTTTCAAGAGAAAAAAAAAAAACTACCACCATGAAATTTCGAGTCGATAGTCATCTGGAAAGTCTTTAGCAGTAAAAGGAAAAAAAAAAAAGAAGAGTGCTAGCTTTCTCTTCGTCGCGAGGAACTTGCTTTAGAATGGTGATGTGCAGATGAGGACACTGGAAACAAAGCTATTAACACACACGTGAATGTGAAGGCTCAGAACTAGCACAAATGAAGATCATTTGACATTGACCATATTTCTAACTTTACCCGAGGCAGGTTTCGGTGAAGCAAAATAATCATACAAGATTTTTTTCACCATGCAATAGTATTGCTATCCTGCTATGAATCCAGAAATAGTTCATACCTTTACAAAAATATTACTCTAAGCCGGTTGCTTCTGCATACACACAGCAGCTATTAGCAATTCTTTCTAGCCAAAAAAGATGTGCGTCTTCAAAATCTCTAATTCGCCAAGTCAATCATCTCCACTCTCACGGTCACTCTCCTCGTCACTGCTATCGTGTTTGTCACTCTCCGCTTGATACTCATCATCACTGTAATCCTCTTTGACATTGTTGCCTTCTTCAGATTTCGGGTCTGGGATTTCCTCGGGACTGCTAGGCAAGTCAAGAGCCTCAGCGTGCAATGGCAACTTTGCTTCTATGTCGAAAGACGGTGATTTATCCCCAGGAATGGAACCTTCAGCAGAAGGTTCTTCCTGCTTTGGCCGAAACTGACGAGTTTGAATGAGATAATGTGCCACAGACTTGAAGCCAATTTTTGTGACCTGGAAAAATGAACAGTCAGTTGCACACGTTCCTCTTCTTATGCTCGAAAAGGATAATTGACAGTTTTTGGAGAGGATTCTGGTACCCCAGAATGATGTAACAGTATCTTTTTAAATAATAAGCTGCCTTCATGGGCAATTTGTTTTAAGTGATACAATCAGAACTTGCCATGGAATTTTGTACTAGTTTTTTCAGTAAAATTCTGATTCGGAACTTCAAAAACATGCTCCATTGGACACTCAATCAGGATTGTCAGATGCCGATATTCACAATTAGCGCCACGAGAACAGTGGGGATGAGGGCAATGTGCTTTTAAACTGTTTATCATCTTTACCACTTTAACATGCACTTCAACCCATCCGATGGAGCATCCATTCACTCTGTAGACTAACAAAACACTTGACACAAAAAATCTAGTCCCACTTTTCACCATTTACCAAACATTTTTAAAATCTCCAATGGAGATGCTCATAACGGCCTACCTCCTCTACCACAAGGCCTGTTGTCTCCTGTTAGACATCCAGACCACACAGCCCTGAAAGGGAATACTATCATCAACTGGAACAGACACATGCATATATTGACTCACTCACTCACTATTTTACTATCCAAGTTGCTTCCATTAGGAATCCAATAACAAAGAGAGTTTTGACCCAGTGAGTAGCAAATGTGGGCAAAGCATTATATGATAGAGAAATACAACTATACAAGCTCAACAAATTTACCTTTTTGTAGATAGCAGAAGTAGGTGCCCATCCTTTTGCCCGTCTACAACGGCTGCAGTTACAAATTCCTCGACATACAGGGCAAATCCAACTTGGATTTTGGTTTGCTTCCAAAATATTTTCCCCATATCTGTAAAGTGGTAGAAACTGAATACAGTTTAATAGTTCTACACCAGGTGTGGCATTTTTAGGGCCATCTTGGACATGAAACATAACATGCTTCAAAATGCCTTCATCTTATCCCTTTTTGCTATGTTTGGACAACCAGAATCTTGAAGAGATAGAGGAATATGATTACCCACAATCAAATTTCTTGTAACTTAATACCTGAAGTAACTCCATTTCAGTGTTTGCATTACTTAGGTAATCTCGTTCAGGAAACATTTACTTGAGTCTCCATTTCTTTTTCATATAGGTTGAGCCAAGAATTCGAGATTACCATGGGTTAAGGGAGGGATCATATTTCCACTTAGTATGTTTAGGTGATTCCTCGTTGAATATATCATTTGGAATCACATTCCTATACCTCAAGATTTCCACCATCCAAAGTGAGCCCAAGTTTAATTTTATAAACAAGTATCCTGGCTTTTCCATAATTTTAGGCGATAATTGGAGGATTGCTCAATGCATTAATGATTTCATGACGGTGAAACATCCTACTACTTGATGAAAAACTAACACAACTGCTGAACCAAAAAATAACTAGGTTTTGTATTTAGCGAACTCCTGATCTGTTTTACCTCCTTGCTATAAAAACACAGGACGCAGTACTTAAATGAGCATCTACAGATCAACTTAATTTAGCTTATCTAATACCATTTCATGACTCTTAACAGCCTTTGCAAGTGACCACAGGCTTTTGCACCACAAAGTATTATGCATGCATGCACCATGCTCAGATGAGAAATCTGAAGATGGGTCCAAAAGAATTTGCTTCTTGGATTTGATTTTTGATGACACCAACAAGAAGTTTCCTCAGACTTTAATAGGAAATATAAGTTTTCCAATTTACCTGGTGCATAAGCAATCGCCACAAAACTGCCCTTGAACTGATGTGCATGTACTGCAGCTGGTGCGATGACCAAGCGTTTTCTGCCTGTAAGAAATCAGGAAATAACTGGTTATGATCCCCTGCTTATACTTGATAGGAAACGGAACCTATCTGGTATGTGGAAGCGAATAATACAAACAGTATGTGATACAGTAGCAAATCATCAATGGCAATCAAAGAACAGGGTTCTGGGATCAGAAAGATTGAGGCATAGAGCCCAGTTTTCAGATCTTAAGCTTCTCTGTTAACTTAAAAGAAATATATGAAGATAAAAGACACCACTGACATCGTGCAAGTAATGACAGCATATTCAGTAACTAATGATCCTTGCTTAAGATATCAAAGACTATTATTCTCAAACAATCTAATAAACCACAACGGGCGTAGTCACGTAGATCATGATAAAGAAAAGGAAAACATTTTAAGTGCTTAATAAATGATCTTTCATGTGCAACAATATCATTTTCTTTAATTTACCATTTTGTTCACACAAAAAATGGATAGGAACATTCCTTTTCCAATGAGGGTTAAGCCATTGCCCCGTAGAGGAACCACTTCCATACAAATCCAGCTAATCTACTTAAGTAATCCAATCTTTGAAAAGACCAATTGATGCATGACCAAGTGTCATACAAGCTTATACCCATTCTCCTTACAGATGAGTTGTACTTAGCACTTCTATTTCAGTGGAGTTTGCCCATTGAACTCAAAATATCACTGTCATAAGTTTCTTAAGGTGGTGCATGGGTTGTCAATTAAAAACAACTCAAAGTTTCGATAGGCACGAGGTCTGCGAGCATAATTAGGATGAAGGCTATCGGATGAAACTAGAAGGCATTTTTTAGCAATTGATCCTAATGGAAGATAAATTAGCTTGCTTATTGTTTCACCGCAATCTTGTTTTTTTCCCTATATAACTGGGTGTCTAGGCTACCTTACACACAAGTCAGCTAATTCCGGGGTCCTAAAGTTAGAGACTGAGCAAACCTCCATTAGCCCAAAGAGTTTTTTGCTAGCAGTGAATTCAGTCTTGGTTTAATTGTTTCTACTGCGACAAATTAACTAGAGCTAAAACTAAAGCTAGAACAATACACCAGTTGACAGACAAAATCTTTACTTACCCTTTTTTGGTCACATTTGCTCTATCCAATATCCACATTATTCTGAACTTGAAGAACTCTCCACTTAAGAATCAAGAAAATATACAATGTTTTCCATAACAAAATACCAAGAGTAAAAGCTCAATACCTGCATTGATGGCAAGATTTCCCGTAAAAAGGATCATATATGCGCTCCCCATCTTCTCCATATCCATCCACCATTAGAGTCCAAGCTGTCTTGGAATCACCTAAAAGCTTCATATCCTCTTCTGTATAAATCTCAGGCTTTGATCCTTCTTCTATATGAATCTCTATCTCCTCGCTCTCCCTTGCCTTCTTCTTCGGAGTACGCTTTTCCACATAAACAACCCGCTCCACAGTCTGCAACCTACATAACCCACCCTATGTAAAAAAATACTCTCAAATCCTAATAGAATCTCCAGTCCTTTACTCTTTTGCCCACTTAAACTCAAAAGTTGAGTAAAAACCCCTCAAAATCAACTCCACTCCTTGAATCAAACTTATTTAAGGTGAGTTTTTACTCAAATTTTAGGAGACTATTTTGTGCCTCTCAAATTTACAACTATGTCATTAACGAAGCTTCTACTCAAACGTGTGCTTAGATCTGAATTTGCCTATCAGAAATTTTAGAAGGCTATTTTCTGTCTCTCAAATTTACAATCACACCATTAATGCGGCTTTTACTCAAATTTATGCTTAGACATGAATTCCATTGGAGTGCTTCAATATCAAATGAAGCTTTAACTCAACTTTTTACTCAAATTTGATTAGAAAGTATGGGCAAACATAACTTTGAGTGGGAATAATGCCCTAAAACCATCTCCACTCCCTTATTTGTATGCACATCAAAGTAAGTTATACTCAATGTTTAGCCAAACCAAGGGACTAGTTTTTTTCTCAAATATTTCAAGGCTACACTGCAAATTTCAAATGCATTATTCTGTCATTAACAAAGCTCCTACTCAAGTTTCTGCTTAAATTTCTGGTGCCCATTTCAGTACTTCATATCAAATGAAGTTTTTTACTGAAAATATTAGGAAACAATAAGAAACACGAAAATAAACTACCTGTTTGGATGCTGGGAAAAATGAGGGAAAGAAAATTAAGATTTTGCTTTTCATTTTCATTCTCTGGCTTGAGCTTTCGAGACAGGTCCAAAATCCCTAGTTTGGGGAGTAAAAGTATAAAGGATCAATGCTTTAAGGGGCCAAGAGCATCCCCAGGACTCCACGCTCAAATCTGAATTCAAACTTACCTTCGAGTTGAAAAAACTCTAAAGACATCTCCTCTCCACTCCACTACTCTTACAGTCTTACGCATTTGGAAATGGGTTATACTCAAAATTCACCCCAACTCTATGGAATACTCTATTTTTCAAGGCAACATTTTTTGTTTTTTATAAACATAGTATCCGGGCCAGCTTATGTGCAACTCGACACCCAAAAGGTTTCGAACCTGAGAACTTAGAGGGAGAAAACCCTAAATCCCAAGCCTTAGTCCACCACTAGGCCAACCCCTTGGAAGTTATTTTCAAGGCTACATTGCAACGCTCTTTCACAAATTTCTGCTTAAATTCGCATTACCATTTAAGTGCTTCATACCAAATTAAGTTTTTACTCAAAATTTTAGCAGTATAACACGCAAAGAAACCACTTGTTTGGATGCTGAAAAGAAAAGGTACTGTCCAATTTCATTTTTTCTTTCAGGAACCAAACAGGAAGGGAAAAAGAAGAAGAGAGAATACCGAGAGGATCGCCTGGGGGGATCAGAAGAGGTTGAAGAAGGCTTTTTCTGAGAAGGGTCTTTTTTGGGACGCTTTTTGAGTTCTGGCTTGAGCTTGCGAGAAAGGTCCAAAATCCCCAGTTTCTGCAACCTCTCCATGTTCTCTTTGATTCTCTGATCTCTGAACTGCTCGTACCCTGAAACTGCTTCACTCTTCTTCTTCTTCTTCCCCTCATTTTCCACCACCACCTCTTCTTCTTCTTCTTCTTTTTGGGGCCGACCCCTTATCCTCTTCTCCCCCATTTTCCTCTCTCACTCTCTCTCTCTCTCTCTCTCTCTCTCGAATAAGGTGACGAAGTAAAGAACTAATCGACTATGAACTGAAGCAAGTACTAAGTAGTGGTGGTTTCGAGAAACGAAAAGTTAGGGGAAATGGCGGGATTCTTTTGGGGTGTGGCAATGGAATGGCGGGACAAGAATTGGACGGTCGATTGGAATTTTTCGGGTTAAGTGGGAGTTGAGGAATTGGGTTTTACAGTCACATCATCCGGGTTCGGGAGTGGATAGAGTATGAAAATGAATTTCAAAAATATTTTAAATTAATTATTATTTGGAGAGTGAAAGAAGGGGCCAAAGGGTCTTGCAAGTACAAAAGAATCGTTTATTTTTGTTTTTATTCAGAAAAAAATTATTTCGATCATTATTTTATATTTTTAAAATTTCTTCCGTCATGATGATGTCGTAATCTCTTAAAAATTAACGACAAACTAATAAATGCGAAAAAAATTGTATGAGAACAAAAAAATAAGTCACTTGACACATTTGTCCAAACAATATATGTGACTATTAGAGCATCTCAAGCCTTTTGTCCTTTTTTTTTTTCCCAAAAATCCAATTTGGGTATCACCATCTCCAATGTCAATACCCAATTTTCACTCAAATTTACAATATTTTAAACATTGTTGAGTTCTAAGGCCCCGTTTGATAACGGGTTTGAGAGTTGAGATTGGAGTAATAATTCCATGGGATTATTAATACTTTGTTTGGTAACAAAAAAAGGTTCGGACTATTAGTCCGTTGGGATGCCGAATCCGGAGATTAAGGGGTATTAGTAATACCCCGTGGGACTTGGTATTCGTAATCCGATCTCAACCCATTCTCATTACTAATCCCTTTTCATTACAAATTTCTTTTATCAATTCAATCCCATCATCTAATCACATCTCAAACAAACATGATATTAATAATCCCATCATCTAATCTCATCCCAAACAAACATACTCATTATCAATCCCTTCTCATTAATAATCTCATCTCATTTCCAATCTCAATCCTAATCCCATCTCTTTACGAATCTCATCTATTTATCCCCGTTATCAAACGAGGCCTAGGAATGAAAATTAGGCACATATATACTGTTTTATATAAGAGGACAATCAATGGCATTAATGTAAATAAGAGACGGGAACAAAACTGGAGTGGAGAGAGAGAGAGAGTGTACAGGGAAGGGAGTTTGAGGGGGCTTTGGATTTGGGGTTCTGGGTCGACCAGTGAACAAAGCTCTAACGAACAAAGCTCCAACAACACAAAAGCCCCAGCATACAAAACAAAGCTCTAGCAACTCCAACGAAGAAAGCTCAGCAACGGTCGGCAGCTCACTCCGGTAATAATCAACTAGCTCTAACAAAGCTTAGCAACTTCGGCCAGGTCTGATCTCGTTCTCTCTTAGAGTTTGCAAAAATAGGTAAATCCCAAAATAGAGAATGGTTAAGGTAATGCATTGGAGAGTAGTTTTTGAGGATTTTGCCTAAATTTTAAATTTGGATCATAAAATAGGTAAGGATTGATGATGGTCTTAGAATTTTTACCCTTTTGTTTGCTCCCTTTCAAACCAACGTAGCACCTATCAATCCAAGGGTATATTTGTCCATGTAAATTATGAAACCATGAGTTGGTGATTTCGAAAACCTTCACCGGGCAATTGTTTGCTCCGAAGTCCACTAAAACACAATTTCCCTGATTTGCATACTTTATTGATCTCTGATGTACCCAGTTGATTCCTTTTTATGTGATCGTGATCTTTTCAAAAAAAAAAAAAAAAGAAGTCCACTAAAACACAATTTCCCCTTATGCTCTCTCTCTCTCTCTTGGTCCTTTCTTACAATTTCGACTTTAGTCACATAATTCTTCAAAATTACTTACGCTCATACTCTCAATCCTCACACTTACGAATTTTAGTTGTTTTTGAGATTTTTGAAAGACGTTTTCATGCTCGCATTCGTGCTCTCACACCTGCCCGCGCTTTATGTGACTTAATTATGACAACGTAACTTATCCAATTGAATTTAGGGTGTTCATGTAGAAACTACATGTTTATCAAATTTACACAAAGAACATGATCTAAATGAAAGTTAATGTAAAATTCATGAATGATTTCGGCAGATCGTGCCAAATTGCCAGTAGTCGATTTCTGCACAAAGAATAGAAAATACTTGGCCTTAATTTGGAAAATAGGCTCATGCTCTAATTTGGAAAAAATACGGTAACTTTCACCGACAACCCCTAAAGTTTGTCTCAATAATGGATACCTGTATGCATGAGAAATAACAATAAACCACCTGTGGTTTCTATGTGCATTTCACCAACACTCTTAATCGATAATTGTTCGTCCAAACATGTGATGGAATGAGCCGAATGTGACTTATATCTAAAAATTCACTCTCTCATATTAAACATTCAAAAAAGAAAAGTGTTCAACTCTTACTTATTTTGAATCAAATTGACCTTTTTAGCCCATTAGAGAAGTTGTCTTGATAAAAAGGGTAAAATTCATTAATAAATAAATAATAACTATCTATTCTTTACTGCTCAAAAGAACCATTTTTTTCAAAATTGACAAATTTATTACTTTTGGGTAACAAAAAAAAGATTGCGAACGGGAATCTTTTTGGTAGTTATATTCAATTTTTAAAAAATGTCGAATTTTTCAATAAAAGACACTTTTTAGCTAACAGATGTTATTGCTACGAGTCCATCTGCTAACGCCACGAAAGTTTACCCAATATGCCGTTTTTATTGTTTCAGATTTTTTTAGTTTTCTCACGTCCCATATTCTCTCCGGCTCCCATCCACCGTTGATAATCCGTTGAATCTACCCGAAGAACCAAACCAGAAATTCAAACCCAGCATTCCCTATACTACTTCAAAGGCTGTTATCTTGAATCGAACAAGAAATTCAATATGTTCAATAGAGACTCAGTATCTCTCGCCCACCAAATCAGAAAAAATAAGAATTTGCGCCTTGCAAAGAAAAGAAGAACCCAGATCGAAAATAAACATCACGCAAGTCTTTCGGTGTTTAGCAAGGAGGGGGATGGATAGATTTATGGACGGTGAACTGATTGATCATTGATGGAAGGGAGAGGAGAGATTGTTTTGACAGTGAGAGAAAGTAACAGCAAGTAGAAACGGTGAGAGAGAGAGCGAGGGACAGAAGATGAATCGTTTGTCAATCTGTTTTCACCTGCAAGGTTAAAAACGTCAGATGGTGTAAAACATTTGTGACATTAAACAATACCGTTGCGGCATTAAAGCCACCCTTGACTAATTCTGTCACTTATTTGATCGAACAGTTGTGGGTTTGGTGTCGATTGAAATAAACATGGAAACAACATGGCGTTTATAGACATTTCTCGTACAAGAGAATAGTATCTGTTATTATAAGACAAACCTCTGGGGGTGTCAGTGAAATTTAATCCTAAAACATAAAACTAACAATAGAAGGCAAATGAGAAATCAATACAAAATTTCCAGGAAGGGGTGTTACTCAAGTACATACAATATGATTCCACCGAAGGACTCCTATACAATCTCTATGTACAAAAAGAATTAGAGGGACAGAAATTATCTCCCCTATCCCAGAACTGACCCTACATAATACCAGAATAACCCATTTCCGTGCCACAGAGGAAAAAGCCCCATCGCACTATGTGAATAGACCAAATTCCTTACTTTCGAACATGCAGTGAAACTAACTATACATTCTGAATCGAAATGATAAAAAATGGGAAGAGAGTGGAACTCGAATTTACGATACGAAATGATAAAAACTGGGGAGAGTGGAACTCGAATTTACTATACAGGTTGAGCACGCATCTTTTCATGAATGTCCAGCAAAACATCCCGCAGCTCAGGAAAAACTGAGATGAGTACCAGTTCAAGTATTCCATAAGCAAGCTGCTTCAAACAGACTGTAGACTGAAATTTACACACAACCACGTGCTTTAATGCAGTGAAATCTCAGCACCCTAAATTTCAAGAGAAGGATTAGAGAAGGTTTTGTTTATTGGGTTACCTGAAGGAAGAAATATATATCTTTCGCGCAACGTCTGTATTGCTTATGCCCAATCAAGCTGACTAGCGTAGTTGGAGCTCCATCTGACAAAAGAAAGGAGCAACTTATGTGCCTATTTTTCACAAGAATACCGGAACAGGATGATTAATTTTATTAAGTGGCAAGTGACCCTGAATACTTGCAGATGCTGCCAAAGGTCCTAACGACATATAAGACTGTAAGACTCTGCAAGAAACCACAGAGCTAACGGCTTTAGAAAGCAATGAAGATTCCCATTTTCACCTTTTTATGTGGATTTCTCTTCCAACCTTTTTATATACTTCCGCTAAAACAATATCCCATAAAGGTGGAGTTGATTATGTTACATAGACTCTTCTAAGTAAAAAAATTACCTGTGTCGGTCATTGGACACTTGGATACGGTATGGGTTGTATGTCCAGGGTTGTGTGTCCGAAGTGCCTAGTCGCACATTCATGTTTCACCCAATCTAATTTGAGTTTCCTATATTACTAATTTGAAGTGCATATGGAACTCCCATATCATGCATGAAATCCACTGCGTCAGCTTTGTAAGCACCATATATGCATATTTTTTTAGTGTCCACGTGTCCTGATACATAAAATTAGATGCTAATAACCCTTTGACACATATCTGCATCCACCAAGTGTACCAGAGTCCATTTAACATAAAGAGTTAGAAAATCCAACTTTCTGTAACACCAGTCAGGACATACTAACAACCTAGAAGATAAGGTTGCTTGCCAAAACCAAAACAAAATGTTAAGTAGGGAATATGCAGATGATTTTAGTTGCATATTGATGGCATGCACGAAAATACAAACAAAGATTCTAGAACTGTTAAAAATACACTCACTTCAAAAGAATCAAAACCCAGGGTCTTTAGTCTTAAACTGATTCTACGGTAATAGGAATTTTTTTTACACTTTGACTCGGTCAACAAAGACTCAGATCTTATAATAAGACACTAAATAGTAGAAAAACTTTTCTTCAACTTGCTTCCACAAATTACAAAAAGACCCTTCTTTTTGCTGCAAGGGCGAAGGAGTCAAGCCCACAATGAAGTAACACACAAAAAACATGTACATGATTAAACATTGACACATGCCCAGAAGTATAGTAGTAGAAAACATTTACAAGCAACCTTGAAACAATTATAAGATCCTTTGCAGAGAATATTAATGACCAAATGGAAAAAGCAAAGAAAAATTTGCATGACCAAAAAGAGAACAAGGAAAGAGGGAGAAGAAAGAAAACATTACTCACTGAAGATCATTTTCTTGACATCACTAGCTCTACGAGCAGCCTCAAGCCGTTGCTCAAACGACCCTGGTTTAGAGATGTTACTGCTACGATTTGTAGTTTGGAAAGATCTTTGATTAGGTTGAGGAGCATCATTTTCATTTTGAGTTCTTAGTTGCAGAAAGAATGTGCCATCAGGCCACAGAACCTGAACAACAAAATTCATCATCAGAAAAAACAGAAAACTTCCCATCGACTTTTCTTACTATTTTTGCACTTCTTTCCACTATAACTGCGATAATGGTTCTTGCATAACAGATAAATAAAAATACTTGTCAAACTTGGGGAGTAAAAACTGCAGACATATCTAGACATTAGAATGCAAACTTTGCATGTTCACGTACTTACAAATACTAATTAGCCATGCTCCACCAAAAGCACTCTTCTGTTTAAATAATGCACTGTTCTGTTTCAAGAAATATCAACAATACTAGCTACAAGTCTCTCAAAAAAATGAAGTCTCCAACATATAAGAGGTAAATTATGAAACTCATATATGCTCACACAAAAGGGAAAAAATTTGTCTAAGCCAATTTGTTTGTTTGGCATGAAGAGTTTATTCCATTTTTTAAGTGGTTGTACTCCAACGTTGTGTCAGTATTGATGAGAAAACTTGCACCACCATCCTAATTATGCATTAGCCACTTCTATCCTTAGCTGCACCTGAGGTTGAGTGGCTGATTCCTGCCTAACGTTGGAAACAGCACAAATATGGAAGCACAACTAAAAGGTCACAATTAACTTGGGAAGAAACCATAGTATTGCGTACATGGCCTTCAACCCTTTTTGAAGCAATTTTATCCATACAAGAAAATAAAAAAGGAAAAGGAAGAAAATAAAGGAACAACAACAAAGCAACTGGAATAAACAAGTGAAGGAATCTCGCTAGCTAATGAACTCTTGACAAGCCAAAACTCATCCCAAAGTGCAATCTCTAAATAGACAGCTAAGACTTTTGGGCACCAATTTGTGTAGACCTCGACACTGCCTGTCTATGCCACTAGTGACAGAAATTCTTGGGAGAAAATGTCCATCAAATAGAAAAAGAATAGAACACACTTACCCAACAGATGCACCAGAGATTAAAAACAAAGATACAGCAGATCATAGAAGGTAATTTCTCACACTTTGATAGAATCTAGACCTTGGATTACAAAGCTTTCGATCTTGTAACACCATAAATCCGCATAACGAAGACTAGAGAAATGTAAAGTCCTTACATCTTGGACCCATCGAATCCCTAGAGCAATAACATCATCTCTTCGAAGCCACTGGATTTGCCTCAGGAGCCAGTCATCAATTGCGTCTTCCATCATTAACTGCAAGATTTGCTTTGATATCCAGAAAACTTGTCTTCTGCATTGACAAGTATAAGAAAAATAAGATAAAGAGGTATATCCACTTTAAGCTTTACAAATTCCAGCATCCAGAGGTTTACAAATATCCCTTGACTCATAATTATCACCAAGGACTCCATTAATGGAGCATAAATGAGATCACAGGAGATAGAAGGCAAATGTCATTCAAATCTGCAACTCTAGTTGTTAGAATCTCATGATTCAGGATTAGCAATTATGTTCCATTCAATTTGGCCCCTATTTGACCTAAAATCCTTGTCCGGATCTCAAATTCTACCAAAATCATGGGTGAATCTCTAGATTCTATGATTGGGATATGATTCATGTGATTTCAAATTCAAAACCACAAAACTCCTTTTCTTCAGTTTTTTTATTCATTGAAAATTAACCTCCCCAAGGCCTTTGACCATAAAAAATAAAAAATATAAAAAATAAAAAAAAAAACCGCCTTTCCCCATTTCAAATGGTGTGGAAGATCATTAATACTCTCTTTAAGGGATGGACAACTCATTTTTCTGTCTCCATTCACAAGAAATAGATGAAGTGTATTCTCAAGAAAAAATGCAACTAATCATGTGAATTCATGAAAATATAGCTCACCTTAGCCAGCCTCTTCTCTTAAGTTGAAATATATTATCAACTAAATTCAACACTGGTATGCTTAAGTTTGGTGGAGTCCACTGCAAAGAAAGAGTCACCGAACTGAAGTTCAGGAAAAACCAAAATGCATAAATTCACGAAATGGTTAAGCAAACCCAAGAACATATTTTCCAATAAAACATGTTGATTTGATACTATCTCCTTCCTTTAATAAACCACATGACTCAATAACTGATGTACAACAAACATTCTCACAATTGATATAGGGCACCAATGGAAGTAAGAGATGGTGATAATAGTTGGTTTCCACACACAAAGAAAATAATAATGTGGGTTTCTTTGTTGTTCGAAGCATAGTAAAGATGGTATGAAATAGGAGTTTAGTAGCTCACATGTATGGAAAAGACTAACAGTTTACAGGTGGTTCTGCACTGTGAAAGTTACCCAAGAGTGGTATGCCAAAAAGATGATCGGAGCTGGTGATTTATTTATGCAATTGAATTGGACAATTGATCAAGGTATAGGTTATCAAGCTTAACAATTTATCGTTTTTGGGGTGGAAGGCGTAACAGTGTATGAATTAAAGAAGAATAACCCCACTATCACATGTAGTTTGTAGGTTACAGTTGACTATGATGATCCAAAGAATATTCAAAGCTGCAAAACAAACAGTAGATAACTTGCTCTTCTTACAAATAAAATGAGCATCCCGCGGTCATACATTAACAACTGATATCTAGAAAACCCCAACTGTAACAAGACTTGGGACTCCATTTGTAAACGAAGAGAATTTGACAAAAGCGATATGAAACTACTAAAACCATGATGCATATAACACACCCAAAACTAGATGGGGTTCTCTGTTCCCTCGAAAGTTAGAGGCTCATTCCTACTAACTCCATTCCCGTCTAGCCTTTTGTAAATAATGATATGCCTCACCCATTCTAGCATAAAAATAATAACTCAGAACTGATTCCAAAAACCTAGGTTGGCTGGTCCCTTGAAAATTTACTCTTATATAGTCTTTTATCCAGTATCCAGGTAATGCTGCAGAATGCACCTCAACTTTCATGAATGAGCTCTAATTACATAAGAAACATCTTAAGTGGATTCTCCTTTGAGGCGATTACCGGAACTGCCCATGCATCATTATCTAAAACTTAGTGCATACAATTATCTTAGTTCAACAAAGTTAGCAAACATTGACATTTAAACCACCCATACATTTATATTCAAAGCTTAGCATTCCTCAAGTTCAACCAAACAAGTTCACTGTTTTCAGAAGAAGTAACTTGGGAAGTACTGTCATTAAAAAGTTGTTCCCTCCAAGGAAATTATGCAGGAAATAGAGTAAACCCACTTGACTTAAACCTCAACCCCCGATAGTGAATTTGGCAGTATCTCCTACATTTTAAGGTGCCTAATGGCAATCTGATGGGCAATTTGACTATTCAATTACAACACAATTTACCACTTTCTTGTGCTTCTGCATTTAGAACATATACACATAGTTAGATGGTAGACTATGTATTCAGTAAACCAATAAGAAGAATCCTGACAGAATTTTGGGCTTTGAGATTTCTTTCAGCAAGAAACATTTAGTCAAGAACGTATCATTTCACAGGTGTCTACATGCTTCTCATGTTCAAGGTGCATTAAGTTATTACACGCCAGAAATGGAATCAATTCATCACAGCAATTGATAGGATCAACAGTACTAGATCACTTTTCTCAATCTCTGTCAAAAATATCATTTTTAACAAGGTTACTAAACTCATAAGATAAGTACTTCTCCAGACTGCCAATTAATTGCTGAGATCCTTCACCGTTAGGATTCAATCTAACTTGTTTCTCATGCAAAAAAAGAAACCCATAACTCTCTAGCAAAATGAATTGGTTCAGTTTTTATCATATCTCGAAAGTAAGTGCAGCTCACTTGGTATTGGTCCATACAAGGTGTAAAGAGAAGTTGCTATCCTCCTCCTGATAAATTCTAATAGAAAAAATAAAAAAGAAGTCTAAAACAGTACACCATGCAGATACAGCTGAATACGAATATTTTTCAGATATGAATACTATCAAAAAAATGACAGTGGTGGTGGTGATAACCCTTTATAAAGAAACTTCAGTGGATGAGGAGCAGCACATTACCTATTCACACAATAATAAGCAGTGCAGCAGCATATATATATGCAGGAAGAAATAAAACTAAGCAAAACATCATCTGAGATAGAGCGTCAAAGATAATCTAAGAATCTTTAAGGTTGAGGGTGATATCAAACAGGAAACAAAAAGCAGTCCTCTGATTGCTTGGTACCTCTGGTAGCACTACAGCCGCATAATCCAGGTGATCAGAGGTGACTGGGAAACCTGCCGGAGGATATCCTCCCAGGCTGAGTGATAGAGGTTCTGTCTCTAAACCATGTTTCTTCTCGGAATTTAAGCTTCTAAATTCGTCACCACGTTTAACCACCCTAGGTGGGAAACTCTTTGAACTCAATTCATTGTCTGAATGCCACCCATTAGCTTGCACACTAGATCCTACTTCCTCATGTCCACGAGTTCCATCTTTATCACCTTCCTCATCAGAAATGCTTTTTGCTGATTCCGTCGTAGTTTGCCACGACAGATGTCTGCTAATCTCGTCACCATTCCAGGATAAGTTCCTGCTCGAAGTTTCAGGAGAGGCTTCATGAGGAGAGGAAGATGAACCAGCGACTTTCCGCATTAAGCCATCGGAAACCCCTTTGAACTGGCGCACGATATCATCCACAGCATCATCCACACTTACTTTTGATTCCAACAAAAGAATGGGTGACCAAAATGAATAATGTCATTATTGTCATCGTTTAACAAAAATAAAGTAGAAAATGAAAATCAATCAGCCAAGGAAAGTAACAGAAAGAGAATTAGCATAATGACAGATAGGAAGATCCTGTATCTCCAGAAAAGGAGAGTTTGTACACATGAAACTCATCACTAAAATGGCGCTTTGAAGCAATTTGACTATGGATTATTTGTTCGTGTTCCAGTGAACTCCAAACTGGTAAACAAAGATGTAGTTCATCAGCAACATTTCTGAGCCGAAGTGAAACATAAACCAAGTCATCTAGCCAACTAAAAGTCTTTTAAGTTCAAGCAATATAGTGGACCAAGGATCAAAATTTACTTGAATTGTTTCAGAAAGCATAAAAACGAAACCATTCCAAGAACGTAACACAAATGTTTCAGAAGAGACAAGAAACTATATAATGCAAGAAGTGTTAACCAACATAAACTAGTATATGATCAAACATATACACATACAGATGATTTTTGAATTCGCAAAAACAAAAATGTTCTATGGAACAAGTATTCGGAAACCAAAAATGTTCTGGCTGCTTTAACCAAACAAATGGAAACTTTGCTTCTGGCACAGGACAGAAAATACATGATCCGCAACTTATGAATACAAAATTCTGAGCCTACCACCTACTCTGATTTCATATGAACTAGAAGTCTAGAAGTGATTAAAAATAGGTATTATGCATTCATTACATGACACATCCAAACAGATACAATCCAAAAATATCAGAATTTAGGATAACAATTCAACAGTAAGAAAAGCTGCATACCTGCCAGGCTTCGCATTACTGAGGAAGATTTTCCAAAAGAGTAATTCTTCATCACAAAGAAAACAACTATTAGACTTGAACGTTCAACTATGAAGGTAAAATTACACTTCCTGATAAAACAAAATTTCAAGAAATGCAAACCTTTGATGAAACACTCAAGAAGTCCCACACTTCATGTTGTTCAGCTACATTAGCTATTGACAGGAGATCCTGGGAAATACAGCAAAAACAGTATGACAACAAAATGGAGAGGAACATTTATAACAATCTGGAGAAGAGGGAGGACTATACTTGGAGATATTTGTCAAGTTGAATGCAGCGCTGATGAACAAAAGCATCTTCTGTGCTTGAGGAAAATATCCTCTTGGGAGGCAAATGTAAAGTATAGTTAGGAATGTCCTTAAGGTGACGATGTAATCTCTCAAAATTCCTATATCTGCTGACGAAATTCATAAATCAATAAGAAAAAGAAAAAGGAGATGGAGAAGAACATAATGATGAAGACAAAAAAACGATAGATAAATCACGCTGACCACCCCTAGGTTTCTGAAAATTACAGCAGCACTCTTTACTCATTAGCTTAGAGAAACTGCACTTACCTCACCCACACCAACAATGAACATGTCAGACACAACAGAACTTCCGAAATTAGGATCTTTCCCATAGATGTATTGCCACTGATGTAAAGTACACATTAACATTCTTTCTGAAAAATAGAAATTACTTAGCTGCCTATTCTCTCTCTCTCTCTCTCTCTCTCTCTCTCTCTCTCTCCCTCTCCTCTCTCTCTCTCTACCCTACCCCCTTCCTCATACCTATACCTACCAATGCCACTGCCATAACAACTCAATTCCCAAGTCCAGTTTCAGTATCATCATTATCAACCGGTCTACGACCCCTCTGTACTACCCGCCACCCTTCATTTCTTAACAGTGCTGTTGTTACCACATAAATTCCACCACCACCAATTAACAATGCCGATTAGGTCCTGCTTGTTTTCATAGTTGGCCGTCAGGACTTCCAGTTCCAACTTTCACAGTTCAGGCCGTGACTACAAATCAGGGTCACAGCGATTGAAACTTCCTTTCACATGGTGAGATCCAGCAACCAGGGAGGTTTACATAAGAGGTTTTCCTATTGAGTAGAGAGAGAGAGAGAGAGTGGAGAGTGGGCATTCTTTGTGCTGGATGCAATGGTGGTGGGTGGCCAATGAAGAGAGTGTGGAGTTTTTTGGGAGAGAGAGAGAGGCCATGGTATGGGCGGTGATAGCGTGGCAGGAGTTGATGGTTGTGGGGAGAAGATGTGTGAGAGAGAGGATAGGTAGTGACGTAACAGTGGGGAAGGCTATGGACCTATGCTAGAGGATGGCAGTGTGAGGAGGAGAGGCGTCTAATGGTTAGGAGCTGGAGCATGGGGCTCGGGCTTTGTCATGTTAGAGAGCGGCTCAGGGAAGAGAAGAGTGAGAATGAGAGACCTTGAGAAGAAAGAAGAAGAGGGTGTTCTGTGGCTTCGATAGTTTTGTAACAGTCAGTATTTACTTTAGCAACAGGGTTATTTGTTCTGTAGGAATCAGGGTAGGTAACTTATTTGACAACATCAGTGCATTCTATTCAGTTGTTTAGCTGACTAGTGGCACAGAGGGAAATGATTATGTGACTATAACCTCAACGGACTGAAGGGAGCACGGTGTAAACATGAGGGACCAGTTGTAATTTACCTAAAAGTCATGGTTGGTCAACTGAAAAACATCCAAGAAAGGACCAACAATGATATTAAAAAACTTGAATTACTGTAGATGAATAAAGGATTAAAGTAACTTTATCAGCACGAGGATCAATGAAGAAACACAAGCAAGGATAAGCCTAGAATTTCTTTATAACATAGAGATAAAAACAAGACCTTCTTTTCACAAACCAAGTGTTTTTATCTGCGTCTGTCACTGCAATTGAATAAACCGCAAATGAATTTGACCCAAGTTTCTCAAAGTATGCTCCTATAACCTGTACACAGTATTAGGATGCATCAGAAGCTGGTGATGAGGCACAAGTAAAAGACATCAACCTAAATTTAAGGCAACTGTAACCACCACAGATTAGATAGGCATGAATGAAAATTGCTCTTCAACACCTGTATATATATTATTCAATTTACAGACCACGCCAAATTACATGTACACCTCACGAAGGAAAAGGGAGAGAGGACAGGAGAGGAGTTTACCCGGCTCCTAAGCTTGGAAGTGTGGCTTCCTTCACTACGGAACACCATATCTGAAGCACTCTTAATAGCATGCACATCATTATGCTTGTCAAAATCAGAGCTATAGAACTCGGAAATAATGGGTCTGCTACCCTCACTTGTGATTGAATTTCCCATGTTGGGTTCTATAATGGCAGAAGTGCTATTTGATCTCTTAAGCCCGCACTTAATCCCACAAGTAATATTAGAAGCAGTACCCTCCAATGCATCAACAAGAGATGCTCCACCAATAGAATGATGCTTGTTCAGTCCATGAGATATATGCATCAGATTGTTGTTACCTTCACTCAGTCGAGTCTCTGTACTTGATCTTGGTGGTAACTTCACCAGAGCTTTATCTTCTGTTGCAGAAGAAATTTCAAACCTGTGATTCGAAATCTCCTTACCCGAACTTTTTGTACGTTTCACATCATTTAGTCCTGAACCCTTTGAAACAGGAGCCTGAAGCCCTCCTGCACTCTTCTGAACTTTCTTTCTATAATTTCTACCCCTGGCCCACATATTTTCGAGATTTTCAGGCATTAGAACCTCTGTTCTTCTCTGGGTAGCTGCCTCTATTACTCGCGCCCAATCAGTGGGCCGGGGTTGCATAGTTTCCTCACCATGTATATTAGAATCCAAATTTTCTGAAGCATCCAGGGAAATCCCTTTCACATTGCCAGCTCCTGGCATCGCCAGACTGGTCCCTTGATTGTAGGAAGATGCATTTCTCCTTGAAGAAAATTCATTTGGTATGATCTCTGCAGCAACAGAATGATCACTGTTTTGATCCCCTACATTAGGTGGCTGGTCATCACCCGCTGCTTTACTCCCATCATCCTTAATAGCAAGGAAAATATACTCGATCAATTCATTAATGTACCTGGAAACAAGTAAATGTCCAATCAAGATGGTACTAGTTCTACTTGAGCGAAAAGGTCATAACTAGGGTACTTTACACCACTCATTAATCAGAATACTTTTCTACTCGATCAACTCAAAGCTTAAGCTATTAGAAAATGGGGACAACAATATATTATGAAGCTATTCAACAACCTCCCTCACATGTGATCTCGTCTTGAGTATGAAAATGCAAACATTCATACAAATGGAAAGGGGAGATGCATAATACAAATGGAGAACAAATGCAATCAGAGAAACTTGAATGCAAGACGTCCAGAATCAAAGATCTGATACCATGTTGGATCACAATTCTTCCAAAAGCTTAAAATCTTAGAAAATGATCGCAACAATTAGTCTGAAAACACTGGTTGCGCAAGATTTGCCATTCATTCAGCCTTAGAGGCGATTCAGTATGTGAAAATGAAATTCTAATTGTGCAAGGTTCAAGTAAAATTATCCAGAAGTCTACAAAACACCAAACAATAGGGTACTAGGTGAATTTATTCCTATCAGGACAAATATGTGGGGAAGGGGGCTTTTTATGCAGCCTCTCTGTCTGTGGAAAGGGCAGTCCCCATATCAAAAACCAAGATTTTTGCAAATGCTATTGTAGAGATAAGAGGAATACAGAACAGTACTGCATTTAAGAGTCCAGTTTGTGGAAAGAACGTCGATGAAGCTTTTTCAGCTGTGAAAATAAGCCTTGTTCTGATATTAAATGTCACAAAATACCGTTTAAGTCTTCAAGAATCCAATGTGAAAGAACAGGACTCTTGATGAAGACCTCCCGGCTCCCTGTTTCCAACATGTATGATACTGTCATGAAGCCCCTTACTGAGTTACAGAGTAAAATCTGTATGGGAAGTACATTTGGACAGGACTAGTACCTTCTACAAGTATCCTAGCCACAAAGTTGCTCAGCAACCTTCCCCGTTAATTCTATTTTGTTTGTAAACTTAAATTGCATTCAATAATGACGACTTCATCATAAAGAGAGCATTTTCTTCTCTTAGTAGATGAAAACCAAATTGACTTCAGGGGAGCAACCTATGCGTCCTATGCAAATATAAAATGTTCAATGCATAAACTCTGAAGCAATGATAACTCAGAATGTTTATTATTTTTCCTTTGCCATGCTAATTATTTTACACCTTAAACCTTTGAAAGCGATAAACATTCAGATTTCAGCAAACTCAGTTAAAAGGCTAAATGAGAATGAAATTTATGCTAACTCACATTGGGCTTGCAAAATTCATTATAGGTTGCATCACCACGCAAGTTACGAGCTCTCGGGCAATGCATCGCACCAGTGGACATTGAGCTTCTCTAGGTCTTAGCACTACAGCTAACAACCCACCTACAATACGCTGAAGAACCTGCAACAAGCAAAAGCATCATATATTCATATTGCATGCCAATAGCCTAATCAATGAGTTGGAAAGATTTTCGTCAGGACACTCCACTCACACCTTGTACTCACACTCTGGAGATATTAACGCAGGGTGAAGCTCCTTGGAAACCGTAAGATGGTGTTTCAAGCGTTCATCCCTTTCTTCTGATGACAGTGTTCCCATGACCTCCACGCCTATAGCAGCTTGGTTTCTTCTAAAAAGATCTAGGTGATCCCCTACCAAGTCAACTACATCCCTGTTACAATAACAAACAAATGCTTCCATTTTTACTTCATGACAATGTGCAATCCTATGGACACTTCTGGGAAACCATTAACAGAATTATAGCAACTCAGCTGAAAAATACCTTGTCAACAAGTCAACTAAGTTTATCTCTTTGACCCTTCCTGATATTTCAGCAAGAACATCCATGATTATCCCACGCATGAGTTCAGGGGCCTCCTTATCTGGTGTAATATCTGAATACCATAAATCTGTAACAAAATCTTGCAAGAGTTTGTTGACAAACTCCTCCATTGAAGCCTCTACAACAGGGGAGTCAATTTTTTTCTTCCATTTTGGTGGGGGTGGCAACGTTGAAAGCCGAGAATCATTCACTGAGAGCTGCTTCTTCTCTAAGATTGATAAGTATGTTTGCTGACGAATTTTTCGCACTTTCCAATGGAACTCCACCTCGTTAAAAAGAATCCGCAATACAGAAACAAATAGTATTGATATAGGAATATTCATCCACATTGATTTACTCGTATCTACAAGGAACCAACAAAAGTTTAGATACACAATGCTGCACAAAGGTCAAACAAAATGATAAGAGGCAAGATTTTCAGAATTAAGTACCACCGCACTAAGAAAAAACAAAAACTATCAGAAAGAAGAGAAAATCAGTAAATCAACAATTGAAAACACATTTCATAACAGTTGTAAGCAGATAGAATGATTTATCCTCCATGTTTGGAAGATATGACGAGCAAAGTGATGCAGTCCATAATAAATGCAATGGGTAGTTTGCAAAATTCAAAGTCATGGGTTGATGGGTTTTCCCTAGGTTGATGTATTATACTGCTAGGTACATGCATTTGCACTTAGATATATTTAATCGCAAGTTTCTACTCACTAAATGCAACTAATAGGCTTATTTTATCACTTTGACGCCCTAGTCATTACGCAATGTATCAAATTATCCATCCATTACTAGGTTCATTCATCTCATGATAGATCCATTGAATGAAACACATGTTAGCAAGCTTATAATTGATGTAACTGCAAGACTACGAGGAATGGATGAATGAAACTATCAAAATTCCTGCAGCTTTGAGCTTCAAGATTATGTGATGCAATCCTCTTTCTTTTGTGTGATGCCTAAGGTTTTCTAGGTGTGAGGTCCCCAAGCATTCCCATTTCTTTTAGTTTGATCATCCTTAACCCTATTTCAAGTCTGTCCTACATCACAAACAAATCAGAAGCGCTGAAATTTTCATTGAATATATGTGATACGAGAAAACAATAACTCCACTAAAATAAGGGTGAAAATAAGTTTCACCATTTTTTGTAACTACCACCTCCGATCTAATTCACTGATATAAACCCTGGATCAATACAAAAATCGAATATTAGAAACCTGATTGAGGTGTTAATTATTATTGTCTCGCATCAAAATGCAATCAGCTTCTTGGTCTAGACACCTACATTTGGATGATATCACATGCAAATGTATATAAGAACTTCAAAATGAAAACCTATTTGAGCTTAATTTAATACTGGTTTACATCATATGCGAATGCAACAATTTCTTGGTCTAGACACCTACGTTTTGGGTGGTATTACAAGCAACAAAACTAGTTGTTCTGAGCTTCCATCGGTTATGCAGGATAAGATAAAAGAATGAACTGTGCTAAACAAAGCACACAATTCAAGTACAACACTTGAATGAGATCACATTCTACACAAACAACACCAGACCAAGACAACAACTGAAAATTCATTTTTTCTTTTGATAACTTAGGAGCCGGCCAGCTCACACGCATCTATCAACTAATAGTGGGACCTATCCCACCGTCCACTACCCGGGCTTAATTAAAACCACGGCGAAGCCCCGCATAGATTGGCCCCAAAGGAGTCGATAGCACCACTGGCGGAGCCACTAGAGGCCCACCGGGGGGACGTGCCGCCACTGGATATCCCCCCTTAGTTTTAGTTTTACTTGAATCACATAGTTTACCACATTGTACATATCAAGTATATTTTGTTCAAGTACTCATACATAGGGTGAACATTATCTATTTTATTTAGGATCCATACTAGGTCTCACTTCAATAGTGAAAGACATTTTTTAACGTCTTAAACTTTTAATCATTTATGTAAAAAAATAATCTCAGCTAGATATCCATAAGTGCTTAGTTAACTATCTAATTTGAGTTTAATTATGAACCAAAAATTTAAGGCAAGACACATGTTATTCGATAAAATACTTATTTAAATACAAATGCTTGCTTGAATCGTTATAAAACCACGCCCCACAAAATTATCGAAGTAAAATTCTGGCATGAACTTTACGAAAAGTTAGTAATGTTCAACCAGTATAATTACCCAAAAAAAAAAAGTCCACCCAGTATGGATAGTGAGTAATGTTCACCCATTGTTTAGGTGGGTGAACAAAATAGTAAGCCAAAACTCGAAAACTCCCCCTCCTTTCTCATGTCATGATGTTACACGCAAGACACCGTCGCATCACCAAAAACCATCAAGTCCTAGGTCAACGAGACGTTATCTGAGGTTGGTTGTAGCGGAAAATTTAGTTTCATAGACCAAAGTGCCCCACTAATGCATATTCCTGGCTAAGCAATAGCACCCGGGAGGTTTCTGGGACTTTAGGAGACAACAATTGACAATTCAAACCTTAATTGGGGAAGTTTCACGTGACTAAAGGCTAACTCGACAGTTTCTTGTCCCCAAACAAACAAACCATGGTCAATCCTAACAGAAGTTAAGTACAAAAAAAAAACCACATCCAAAAGAAATAAAGCAAATTCCTTTGGTATTCAAAAAGCTTGGAGCTGAATCGAAACTGTAAGAAAACTTACGTGTTAAGAAGTAACACACGGCGAAGACGCATAGTGCCCAATAAACGGTCCGAAGCTTGAATTCTTCGATCAGATCCTGTACCGTCTCCATCGCCTTCATCTTTTTCTCAAATTCTCCGCCGACAGAACACGACCTATCCCCAACGCCTGTTACGAGAAAACATAATCGATCGGTGACGACAAACTAGGGCTTCGTTAGGGAAACCGTTTGGGAAGGAATCTTGAGGGCGTGTTCCAATTTAGTATTCTCCAGAGTACAAATTTTTGCTGTTCCTTTGTGTTTGTCTCGTCAGCTGGACCACAGAGAGAGAGAGAGAGAGAGAGAGAGAGAGAGAACTTGCGATAAAAGGTGAAATCGTCGTTATTCTCGTGTGCAGAGGAGCCGTTGATTTCTGTTTTTGAGGAGGGCTAGGTACAAAGTGCATCTGAGCCGTTTATGAGCACTTTAAGGATCGTCGTTTCTTTGTATATTTTCTTTGCACTTAGCATTTCTCTTTTTGATAAGCTGGTCCGGGCCAATTAGGGAGCCGTTGATTATTTTGATAAGCCGGTCAGGGCCAATTAGGGATGTCCATCTCAGCCAATCCGTCTGAATCCAATTTGTTATCCGCTCCAAATGGATTGAATATTTGGGGATTTTATCGGATATCGGAACCGATTCGGATTTTTTTTTTAAAAAGCATTCGAAGATCGAATCGGAGGTAGGTTTGCCTCCGACCCGAATCCGACCTTCGATCCATATCCGATCCCCTCTGCTCCGCTCCGAATGCCCGACTTAAATACCCCTTATTTTTACCTGTTAGGGTTGGTTCTAACACAAAAACAAAACACACCCAGCGCCCAGCTCTACAGCCGACTTCCACCATCCACCACTCTACCCCAGTCGATCTCCCTCCCCAGTCGACGTCGAGTGTCAACCAGGTAAAATCTCTCTCTCTGACTCTCTCTCTCTTTTTCTCTCTCGAATCTCAGGCCCATCTTTTACTTACAGTAGTGTGCCGAATGTCAAACTGAGAGCTCTAGTCTAGTCGCTTGTCCAATTCCATTCGCCATGTACAAAAACAGTCAAGCATTATAATAAGTAAAGGGGGGTTTTGATGATTTGGGTGTTTTTTTAGTGATAAAGGCGTTTCCTAGGTAATCAGCCACTGGAATTTTTTTTTTTTTGGGATTCGGATCTCCGATCAAATCTTCGTTTCCTGTTTGGAGCAGAGATGGAGGACCGAGATAATATTTGTTCGGAGTTTGGGGCGGATTTGGGGGCAGGTGGAAGGTTTGGATTCAAATTCGGATATTGCAATATCTGCCTCTGATTCGCCCCGTTGCCATCCTTAGGGCCAATTTATGCTACGCGGTCCCCAAAGAGAAAAACTCATTTACAGAGCAAAAGTAAAGTTTACGGGGCTTAATCACGTGCGTCTAAAAATATTTTGGATGGTTTGAATTTATTTTAAAATTTATTTGCGAGTTTTTTTGGAATCCGGACCGTTAATTGCCGAAACAAACCGTTGAGATTGCACGAAGCTGTGAATTAGTTTCTCTCGTCTCCAGAAGGAGAACTCAAAGTGGTTGTATCTCTGTTCTCACACAATTCCGGCCGCAAAATGGCATAAAAGACTCTTCGAGCGAATAGCTATTGGCAGGGTTAATAGAATATCGACTTTTATAATTTAGGTGTCTAGTTAAAATTTAGATATATTTTAGACATTGAGGTCGAAGTTTAGAGGATATTTTAAAAATTATCAGTGCCAAATTAGCTCTCTAACCTTTTTCTCCCATCGCTTGCGTCCCTGTCAGCAAATTTGCGATTTGACAGAATTAGATGATAGGGGGCTAATTGAATAACGAAAGAATAGTTTAGGAGTAAAATTAAAGTTTATTAAAGTATAGGTGTCTATTATACATTTCGCGTAAGGTTTGCGAGTATTTTGAAATTTTATCTAAACCCTAGCCTTACTATTACTGTGCTGCAACTCTCTTTGCTCGACGCCATCCATCGGGTATGTTCCTCTCTCTCTCTCTCTCTCTCTCTCTCTCTCTCTCCTCGCCATTCTCTATCTGCCTCTCTCATGCCCCCTCCTCTGTCCCTGTCTCTATGTATCTGGGTTTTAATAATTGAGATCTACAGCAGACCCACAACGCAGAGGCTCTAGCATCGCTGCTGCTGCGACGCTCTCACACCGCTTGACGCCATCAGGTATCTCTTTCTCACGCTCGCGAGCGTCCCCTCTATATTTCTCTCTTTGTTTTTTCCCCATATACTGCTGATTTTGGGTTTTAGGGAAAGGGATGGCAAAACCGCAATTGACATCCATGACTGTGTTTTTATGTCAGGGGTACATTTGTTTATTCACTTGAATACCATGCGTTTTTTGAATTGTATGTTATAGAGAATAATTACTAAATCGTGGGTAGTTTAGGACACGGTATATGATCTTTGAGCACTCTGTTCTCAAGTTTGTACTTTGTACACTCAGTTCATATTTACCCTAGGTAAATCCTAGGTGAAACTCAGAAACAAAGGACAATAAAGATATTTACCCCCCCAAAAAAAAGAACAATAAAAATAGATTCAACTAATTGCATAGGTGAATGAGTGTGGCAATTTTGTATCCCTAACACTCTCCAAATAATGGTGTTGTCTTTCTTACTGTGGAGACATAAAATACTAATTGCATAACATTTGTTCTTGTGGAATGTTCTAATGCAGAGAGCTTCAAAACATATTGGCCGTGGATGGCGATGAGGTGAACATATTGTTTTTCAAAATGCATATTAGTTTTTTTTTACAATTTCAAGTTTCAGCTATGAGTTCTGGTTTAAATTACATTTTGATTTTCATGTTTCAGTTCGGGTATTTCCTGTTATCTAGTTTCGCTTCATCATTTTTTCTTGAAAAACAGTTGAAAGGGAGTCATCAATCTCAGTTATGTATGCAACAAACAGAGTCCCGTGTCCAATTGTTTTTGATAAACTTTTAAAAGGTGATACGGCTTGGATACGCCCAGTGATTTAAAAAGCGTGCGCCATGGCAATGAGGCGAGGCGAGAGTATGCGCCTCAGGTATAGGAGCTTAAACGCAGATCACAAAGGTGAGGTCAAGGCGTTGAGGTGCAAGCTTTACCGCAAGGCGCACACCTTGTGGTTTCCCAGTCAATAGCCCAAAAAAGGATCTCAACCCTTCGTCTATGATGCACACAACTTGTGGGTGATGCAATGAATAATTTCTTTGAGTGTAAATCAACCTCTAGGGTTGAGATCGATTGACAGAAGTCACACAACAGCAGCGTTAGAGCAGACCCAGCTTCTTCTTCCTCCTTGAGACTCGATTGACACAACAGAGAACAGACCCAGCTTCGCCAAGTAAAATTCTTACTATTTTCATCTCAAGAACATGGGACATTGGACACGGCAAAACATTACTACTCCCAAGTAAAATTCTTTGAATTATGAAATAAGACTTCTCGGTGAATGTCCGTTACTGATCCTAGAGTGTCAAGTGTTGATACATGTGCGTTATACATTTAGAAGACTTCATGGGACTTAGCCCTTCAAATGATGTTGCATACTTGCATGTAATTTCTAGTAAGTATTAATTGTCATTGTTTACAATCTGGTGAAACAATTGAGATATTATTGGTATTACTTACTTTAGCAAGGAGGATTTTATATGAACAATGTTGCACACCTCCAAATATATTTCATATTACGAACAAATATACCATATGGGTTCTGAGGATTTTTTTTATCCCAATCAGGTAAACTAGACTGCGGACCAAATAATCATTGAGTTAACTTTCTGACAAAGGGGTTGATGGCTTCTTTGTTCAAGGTAAACACAGTTGGCTATCCCGATTCTTCATTTGTTAGTTTAATCTCCTTTCATTTGTGTAGTACACTGCATGCATTTTGGGTTTGGTGAAATGTATGGATGTTATATGTATGTGTCAATATTACTTCTCTGACGTGTTTTTGTAGTCTTTCAATTTATCTTGGTTTTGTTCTTGCTGCTTAATACCACTGACTGGCCGCATATATAGAGCGAGCCCATATAAGTTTCTCCATGTTTTGGTAGTTCTTAACAATTAGAATATACAAAGCTCATAGGGATCATTTGTTTGCCAGGAGATAAATGAAGAGATATAAAATCCATGGGGATATATTACCCCTCAGCCTTGGATATAGGTCAGCATATCCACGACTTGAGATAAAAGAATAGATATGGAATCGATGGGACCCATATATTTCAGCCTTACAATCACTTTTTGAGTTTGTTTGCCTCTAGTCTCATTGCTAAAGTTTGTGTGAAACATAACCAAGCACCAACAACCGTACCGTAGGAGCTATATTTACTGCATGATGCTCTGCTGAACCCATTAACTTCCTGGTACTGCCCAACTTTTGTAAGTTTTTGAATCTTATGATAGTGCCTAGAATGTTCAAAAACCTTGCCACTTTTTCCTCCAAAATTGAATATTCTGAATCTCCCAACCCCACGGTTCTAAGAAGGCGATACAACCTTGTTCACAGCAGTTGACATCGAAATCCCTCACCAGCTTATTGAAATGCTCTATTTGAGCTTGGTATGGATTGGGACCCTAGTTATGAACCTAGTATTTTGAAAAACTTTTTGCGGCAGCATGCGAAACCAAAATGTACTCGTTGCATGCATAATTGATTGATCCAACTAGGTATTGGTGTAACATATACTCAAAACAATTTCCTTTTATCGTGTTCTTTGACCAAATCTGTCCAACCATATTCCGTGCAACAACCAGAACACAATTACCAAATTCATTTGCTGGGGACCTTCTTTTGTGAGCAAATTTAACTAAGGGCATGATAATCAGGTATACGGAGTATGATAACTATTTTGTACACCATACACAGCTCTTCATGACATAGCAACATCGATTACAAAGCTAATAATAAACATCAATATCCTTGTAAGTTGTAACTGTTAAAGGTGGAAAACTATGATTAACGTTTGATATTTGTGAAACCTATACATAGTATTGCATAATATGCGACCTTCTTTTGTGAGCAAATTTAACTTTGGGCATGATAATCAGGTATATGGAGTATGATAACTATTTTGTACACCATACACAGCTCTTCATGATATAGCAACATCGATTGCAAAGCAAATAATGAACCATCAATATCCTTGTACCAGTTAGAGGTGGAAAACTATGATTAACGTTTGATATTTGTGAAACCTATACATAGTATTGCTTAATATGCGCAAATGAGTGGAAGTACCTTCAGTACATAACCATTTGTACGACAGATAACATAAGATGCCAAAGAAAAGCTGAGAAGGGAGGAATATGAATAGGAAGATAAGTGTGAAATATGGAACGAAGAAGCAAATTTGGGGTAAAAGCTGGACCTGCATGGATTTAGGGAGATGAGTGTGAAAATTTTGCATGGAACATTAATCTACTAGAATTAGGGAATCTGTTCGTGAATGGACAAAGAAGCAATTTTAATATGGAGAGCGTTCGGATCCAGATGAAACCACCAACAGAAGTTGTTGGATTGTGGGTTACCGATGCTAGCAGCCGCATATCACGTTGGAGATGAAGTCTGAATCACCTTCTCTACGAGGTCAAGTCTCTCTCTCTCTCTCTCTCTCTCTCTCTCTCTCCCCAAGTGCGGAGCCAAAATGTTGGGTAGAACAGCTAAGAACGTGTGTAGGGTTTCTTGGATTGGGGCTTTATATAGAGCAACGTCAAAACATACATGTTGCTCATTATCCCTCTCGTATCTCTGATCCTGTATGATATTTGGATAATAGTCCGTTGGGATTTTTTCTCTTGCGTACATTGCTGCACCAAATGTGGGATAAAACGGACTCACGTCATTTCATCTCCAATCTTGCTCTGAAATCCTCCAAACCAACTAGTCCTTGGCACATAGCCCCTGAAAACATGAGATCATGTTCTTTTCATATGGAAATCAATGACTTGTTTTGGCTATTTGCATGTTTCCAATGCTACTTGTCTTGTTTTGAACAGTAAAAATTCACAATTGCTGATATGTGGCATGTTTAAATGCTCTGATTAGATTATTCAAAGGAGGCAACGCTGCAGTTTTTTATTGTAAAGATAATGTATGTTCGATACGTTCTCTTTCTATATATCTCATTCTTTGTTGTTAGGATCCGAGCAAGCTTTCACCGTATCGGGACAGAAGATTTCCTGGAACACAAGAAGAATTTGAACATGCACTCCTGACAGCAACTACTGTTTATGTTGGAAATATGTCCTTTTATACTACAGAAGAGCAAGTTTATGAGCTGTTCTCTCGAGCTGGAGAAATTAAAAAGATAATCATGGGTTTAGACAAGAACACGAAAACTCCTTGCGGCTTCTGTTTTGTCTTGTAAGAACCAAGTCTTATCTGTTACTGTTTATTAATTGCAAGTGCTTGGGAGTTGGGAATAGATATTTTCCAGATCCAAATTGGGTTATATGTCCTTATATTCCTTGCTGCTCTTCTCTTCATCTTTC
Organism: Rhododendron mucronatum var. ripense; assembly: GCA_019656295.1. Lineage (NCBI taxonomy): Eukaryota > Viridiplantae > Streptophyta > Magnoliopsida > Ericales > Ericaceae > Rhododendron > Rhododendron mucronatum. The sequence continues at coordinate 2,674,633 of BPLT01000041.1, forward strand.
TGATTGATTATTTTGCCTTCACAATAAATTATGTAGTTGGCCCTATATCAGTGACAATTTGTTAAATATGGAACTTAAAGGCAGCCTTTCATTTCTTGGGTGCAATCAGCTGAACACAATTGAATATATTAGTTTGTTGTTGTGTTAGCACAGATTAAGTTTATTGGACTCTCTTGTAGTTCTGGAGATTCTTTGCTGGGGTTGGATGCAAGACGGTTAGTTTTGAGTTGAAGTCCTATACTAGAGGGCTTTAGCAGGTAATGGAGGGTAGAATTTCTTTTGGCTGTGCCAAAGTTGCATTTTCTGTTTGTGTAATGCTGCCCGTAAGAAAATTTTCATCATTCTTTATCTTATTCTAAGATGCCAATTTATTGATGAGTGGTGTTGTCTTTGGATGAGGCGTCTGTAGACATCTTCTTACTCATTGCAAGGTAGCGTATGCTATCTGCAGTTTGGTTTTGATATGCACTTGGTTTTTTAGAGGACATTGCAGGAATTTTGCTCGGTTTGGTTTTGGGTGGGTGGGGCGCAGAGTTGTAGGTAGAGAAGGAAGGTCTGCTTGTTAACTTCTTTACAGTTGACATGGTTCTTATGGAGAGAATGCAACGCCGTGTATTTCTAGGGGTTGATGAGTCTATTAATGTTTATTTGGCATCATAAGAGCTCTTTTTCGTCTGTTTTTTGAATTTTCGGTAGACATGGTGACTTTTTTCTAGCTTGGATAAAAATGATGACATTGTTTTGTTCTTCTAGTTTTGCGTAGTTAACTGTTTGTTTTATGCTTTTTTGTTTTGTTAAGGTTACGAGATCTTAGCCTTTGTATATGGTTCACATCCACTTCTCATGTGTTTTAATACAATTATTTGTCAAACAAGACATTTATCTTTTTCCCAACCTGCCTAGATTCCAAATTTAGTTAATGCTGGTGCCTAGTTTGGCTGTGCCTTGCTTCACACTCTGGAGTTGGAATTCTAATTGTATGTCTGCTCTATATTGCAATGTCACAAACTCATAGAGTTTGGCATTCATGAGTTTCATTTGTCTTTAGGTGCACAAACCTTGATTCATTGTCATTTCCGTCCTTTCCCTATCACAGATTGTTACCATTTCTCTGCTATTTGTAGTAACTATTCAGCATAACTACACATAACAGTCAAACCATGCACTTATTAGGTACTACTCAAGAGAGGACGCTGAAGATGCTGTGAAATATATAAGTGGGACAATTCTAGATGATCGTCCTATTAGAGTTGATTTTGATTGGGGATTTCAAGAGGGAAGGCAGTGGGGCCGTGGTCGAAGTGGTGGACAGGTGATATGGCTGCTATTGAACACTCAAATGTTTATCCATGTATTTGAATTGGTATATGACATCTCTTCTTGTTCAGGTCCGAGATGAATATCGCACCGATTATGATCCTGATATCCTTTAAACATTGGAAGTAATAGTTATATACTTTCTTTCTTGGTATTGATACCTTTGTTGTGAGACTGCTGGTTCCCTGAAAACTATCGTGGTATCAGGAGCTCAATTGATTTTTGCACTTGTTGAATTGTTATTTATGTGCTTGATTTGCCTCCTTTATAGTACATTATCCCCTGGTAAGAGACTGCAGTGACTGATTCACATTGAGATTGGAGTGTGCCAGGCAGGTGTGCTTTCGTTTGTCTAGTCGAACATTCCAAAGCATGGAGTCTACCAATTTGCTTTGCAGTCTTTTATCCTTTATAGCACTAAGGTATAATATATTGTGAGTTTGCCAATATAATTCATGAACCTTGGTACTTTAGGATGGTGTCCTGCCTTTTTTGAACACACCTGCCGGATATCTGTCTTACAATAGAAATGTGGTTCTGTATTATTCAGTTAAAATGCTACTCATGTTTTCTTTTAATCTCCTGTGCCTGTATACAACATGAACCCTTACTGGTTGGAGTGTCAATTTATTTGGGCTTGGTCTTTCCCATATCCTTCATGTAAGAACTCTAGAGAAGATGGTATGTGCAATCACAGTGTCAGGGACTGATAGGTAATATGAATCCTGTTCTGACATTATCTTGTTGATAACCGATAAGAAATTTGCAGCACATGTTTCTTCTAGCCTCTAGGCCATGTTACTTTGTTTCCATTGTTCTCTGTTTATCATTTCTTTCCAGTGAACTTATGTATGGATGTTTATGCTGCTGCAATTCATGATAACTTGTGAAAAATATTCTATGTTCTTTTCCTGTTGTCTAGCACTTTTGGAGTATCTATCTTAGTTTGAGAACAAGGCTCATATCTTTTTCCTTTGTCTTGAAAGTTGCAAAAATGGTGAGCAAATAATGTTTTGTTGCCTTGGTTGATGTTGAATTAATCACCAGTTGGTATGGATATTCAATTTCCTTAATCAATAAAACGTAGAGGTGGATATGGAAAATTGGTTCAGAAAGAGTTGGAAGCACAAAGGCAGCTGGTAGATTATGGGACTGGCTCATTGGGCGATTATGGTACTGGCTCATTGGGCTCTTTCCAGCCTGTTATGCCATCCCACTGTAAGTTTGGAAGCAATTTTATTTAAAGATTTCTCATTTCAAGAGTTATAACTAGTCCAGTGATAACATTCCTATTAACAAAGTTGAGGAATTGCTTTCAAGTTTTTGTTTCCTTTGAGCACTGAGTAACATTTTCCATGGAAACTTTATCCTTTGCAACAGTCGTGCCTATTTCCTTAGTTCAAAGCCTTTTCAATTATCAAAGAAATACAGATACAAGTCTTGTATGGGTTCGTAGTTGTCCAACTTGTTAAGTATAATGCGTGTCTGCATTTCTTTAGCTTTTAGGTAATACTTCATAACTTATGAATACTAAGTAGTATTCTTAGTTTTCTATTTTGTTGACATGGTAAAACAAGGCCCTTAATTTGATTCTTGAATTAGCAAGGATCACAATGTTTTTGGCTTAACTGGTATTTGTCTCTTATTATATATTATATAGTTTTGTCTATTATTGCCAACGGCTGACCATAACTTCTGCAGATGGTAGACATGGTGGAAACCATGGTCAAGGGGGCTTTAATCGGCATGGTCGAGAGCATGGTCGAGGTATTATGATCGAAGATTTCTATTCCCTGCAAAAGTCTGTCTTCTTACATCTACAGATATGTCACTGCTTTTCTTTGCTTTCTGGGTATTAGATTACCATCGGAAGCGCCATAGGGAAGATGATCACCGGGGGCCGCCTATATCAAAGAGAAGTTCTGATCATGAATCCAGGAGAGACCCTGATCCTGACTTGAGACCGGTAACTTCTTAGTGGTTTAAGTCTAGGCCTTGGTTTTAATTCTATTTGTTTTGTTACAGTATCTTACAGCATAACTACTTTTTCTGAAATGCCTTCTGCAAAAGTCATGTTTCTCAACCTTAGCATGTGCAACGTCCACGCCGTGTTTCGGTGAATGGCGCGTACACCTTTGCAATTCATGAAAATGTGGTAATTGAAATGATTCCTGTCTAATAAGAGAAGTCAAACCCTCGGATTCACAATTTTCTGTTTGAATGGTCAGGGTGCAATTGCAATAAACCTGAGGACACAGACAATTCCAAAAAGATCATGCACATACACTTTAATGCGGCCCAGCTCGGGTTCCACCAATATGATCCGAACCGCTCATTTTTCTTAAAATAATTGTTTAAGAGTTCCTGTAAAAAATCAACTCAATAGGTTATCGGTAAGGGCTTTTTCAGAAATCGCAGGGCTAATCAGTCTGTTTCGCCCTACGATTCTAAAAAAGCCCTTACTGATCTTCTATCAAGTTGGAATTTAACAGGAACTCTTAAAATAATGAGTGGTTTGGATCATATTGGTGGGACCCGAGGTGGGCCCCATAAAAGTGTATGTACAAGTAGCACGGCTCGTGCAATTGGGTTGGGATTATGGGGAGAAACAAAAATATAAAACAGATTGGTGGCTTTTCGGTTTTATATTTTCAAGAGCGGTTTTAGGGATATATTTCCTAGTGACATAATTAAAAATTGCTTTGATTTAACAGGAGAAGAATCCTCGTTTCCGTGAGAGTGGAGACTCTGATGATGATGAGGAAGACGTTCGTAAGAGACGGTCTTAGCTGATTTTAATTGCAGTTTGAAGATCTGTGAAGTAATTGCCTCTGCGTTTTGCACCTATGGTATAACAAATCCTGTTCAAATATAGTAGTAGGGTAGCATAGGTTGCAATCTTGCTGCTAGAAAAGAGGAAAATTTTCAGTATATGCCCTGCTGCTGAATCATGCTACTAGAAGTGATGTGATTTTACTCTTTCATACGGTACTGCTGGAAAATTATTGGGTAGTTTCGGGGCACTGCAATGTGATGTCTCAATGCCTTTAATGCTTATACATTCTTGTGGAGTTCGCATTTATATGTTGAAGGGCTTTGGGGCACTATGTGACGGTAACCCAAGAGCATTGAATCGAGAACTCATTTTTGCTACTTAAATTCCTCTGTTGCCGTGTTCAATTGTATAAAAGTTTGGATCTGTAACTCAATATCCCTTTTCCCAATTAGGGTGTATGCATAGAAATTTCTTTGAATCAACTACCGTTCTAAGATTCTTCTGCATCACTGTTGCTATAGATTTTGAATGAAGGTTGGTTATGAGCAAAGAAATTGAATCAGGTTTCTAGGTCTATCCTTTCTAATGCCTTCCGGCTTTGATTTGGGGCCAAGTTTCACAGTATAATATTCCTGTAGTTTCTTGAGTTTTAAGGGGTTACTATTTTAACGATGGAACTTTCTGAGTGGAATCACATTGTGCATTTATTGTCAAAGGTAAAGTTTGTCTTCAATTCTTCTCTGTCCATATTACCATTACCATTGATTGGGCTCAACATGATCACTGTTAATATATGAACTACTGTATTGGCTACTGCAGTATGACGGATTGGTGATACCGTTGTAGTCAGTACAGAGTTTAACTATAGTAAGTAAAGTGATCATGTTAAGCCCAAACAAACCCTAGGGAAAATGTTGATAGTCACAAAATATTTTGTTACTACCTATGTGTTACTCCAAAAAACGAATGGTAGGGATGTGCGCATGTAGGTTAATTTTGGCGGGTTATAAGACAAATTTTCAATCAACTCGTACTTTGGCTAGTGTTTTAAGATGTTTTGAACCGCGGATTAAGACAGGTTGGGTGGTGAGAAATTCAAAAAGAGGGGGAAAAAAACTCAAAATGAGATCATAAAAAAAATGACCGCACAACATTTATTAACGAGGGTCATTTAAACAAGAGCAATGAACAAAGCCCCTTTGATAAGTTATTTCTACTACTAAATCTCGAAGAGTTACCAATAGATGAATAGATAGAATTAAATGCAATATGAATCTCATTAATCAAGTTATACTTCAACACACCATTACTTAGCTCGAGTCCCGACTATAGTCATGTACATGTTCTTTTGAAGTAAAAACCGATAGTCGCGGCTTAAAGCTAAATGACATGATCTATGTGAAATAAGATACGTCTGTGGTCCTCGTGGATGTTCAATAACTTATTCAAGTTAAACATGGATATGTTTTTGGTGGAACTGAATTAGGAGCAAATCCGGCCATTAAATCTGCCAAGCTCAAAGATATTTTGGCTTCAAAGCTCAGAGCTTTGAAAAAGTCTAAGAAATGCAGAAATTACAACTCAAATGTACACAAGTTTGATAATGTGTCAAAAATGTCACATTACCAACTGTTGATTGGGACCAAAAAAATTAGAAAATTGGCAACTATATGCTAAAATTATTTTTAAACGAAATTCTTAGAGGAAATGATGGACGATGGAATTTTTTCATTTCAAGCTAAAATACCCACTATTATAACTTGTGATTCAAAAATGTCATACCCCGTCAGCTAAATAGGCTTTCGATTTAAATTATGATCATGTATCATTATGCGATTGTCACACCCCTTGTTTGTTTGTTGTTGTGAAATCGAGTTGGCAAGATCGCGATGACCAAGAACCAATAAACCAAAAATAGATATGTATACGTTGTGAACAGTCATAGAGGTCATCCAACCTATTGCCCCAAATCTTCTTTCTCCAACTAAAAGTATCAAATTCGGGAATTAACCAAGTAGTTGGCTATGGGAAGACTTGGTCATTGTCCATTTTTAGCCCTTGTTCATCTCCTTCCATTCAAATCAACCGAAATCGGAGGAACCCTTCTCTAAATTTATGGAGTCTTTTGTGGTTTACAAAGAACTCCAAGAATTGTGGTGCTAAAATTAGCAGCCTTTCGTCAACAACCGTTGAAATTACCCTCCATATATCACCCTCCCTTCCCTACATCCATGACTCCTATAAGCAGCCTTGGGCCTTTCCAAGGTAGTCTAGCATGGCTTTCCTCTCTCCAAAAACAAAGGCCTCAGGCTGCTTCCTTCTATTCTCCCTCTTCCTCTCTTCCTTCTCAAGCAAAGCCGCGGCAACCGGTGTTGCCCCAGAGATTGACGATCTTCCCCCTCAATTCGAATATGAAATCGAACTTCACATCACCTTCGCCAATGCGAGGCTAAAGAAAGCATACAAGGCCTTCCAGTCATGGAAACAAGCAATTTACTCTGACCCATTTAACATGACCAGCAATTGGGTCGGAGCCGATGTTTGTTCCTACAACGGCGTGTTTTGTGCCCCGGCTTTGGATGACCCTACAGCTACCGTTGTTGCCGGGGTCGATCTTAACCACGGTGACATAGCCGGCAGCCTACCGTCTGAACTCGGCCTTTTGACAGATGTTGCTTTGTTCCACATTAACTCGAATAGGTTTTGCGGTGTCATTCCTGATTCCATCGGCAATCTTACGCTTACAAGCGAATTTGATGTCAGCAACAATCGATTCGTCGGTCCATTCCCAAAGGTTGTTTTAGGGCTACCGAATTTAAGGTACCTTGATCTAAGGTACAACGAGTTCGACGGTCCATTGCCTCCGGAACTCTTTGAGAAACCCATAGATGCCTTGTTTGTGAACAACAACCGTTTCACTTCCACAATCCCGGAGACTATAGGAAAGTCTTCGGCATCCGTGGTGGTGTTCGCTAACAACGGTTTTAGCGGTTGCATTCCTAAGAGCATTGGGAACATGACGAACTTAGACGAGATCATTTTCATGAACAATGACATGGGCGGTTGCATACCGGAGGAACTCGGGTCCCTTCGACAGGCGACCCTCATCAATCTGGCTGACAACGACTTCGTCGGGGTCTTGCCGAATGGCTTAGGAAGGCTAGAGAGCATTCAAGTATTGGATTTCGCAGGGAATCAGCTGACGGGAGCGATTCCCGACAGCGTTTGCTCCTTGCCAAGCTTGAAAAATTTTACGTTCGACGATAATTATTTCAAGAGAGTAGGACAGACATGCTATTCGCATTCGAAGGATGTTGCGGTGGATGATAAAAGGAATTGTTTGGATGATAAGCCGAAACAAAAATCTAAGGATGCTTGTTCAGCTGTGGCGAATAAGCCTGTTGATTGCAGCAAAAAGTGTAGGGGGGATGGTGATGAGCCCAGCCCAACCATGCCGAATCACAGGCCAAAACCACCACCAAACCACCACCACCACCACACACCGTCCACCCCAAAACCACAACCTCCGCCGACAACAACTCCTAAACCACAGCCTCCGCCGACAACTACAACTCCAAAACCCACACCATCGCCACCGATTACTACGCCATCAACACCGAAACCTAACTCACCACCATCCCCGAAGCCAACCCTACCACCTACATCTAGGCCTACTAGTCCCACACCATCTTCCGAACCGCCCAAGGCTTCCATTCCACCTCCTACCGTCAAACCACCGACCATAACACCATCTAGCCCTCCACTCAAAAACACCACACCTCCACAACCACGTAAGACTAATTTCCCACCTCCTTCCATTTCCAAGCCACCGCCTCCCTCACCGAACCCATCTTCGGTTCCGACTCCAACACCAATTTTGACCCCTCCAAGGCCAAGTCCGGTGCCAAATCCAACTCCTAATAATCCATCCAAACCAACTCCTCCATCTCAAACGCTTCCACCTACACCAACACCAGTTAAGTCCTCACCACCACCAACACCGGTTAAGTCCTCATCACCACCTCCAGCTTTTTCACCTCAACCATCTCCTGAACCAGTCAAACTAACTCCACCACCCAAAGTATTCCAATCACCCCCACCACATGTCCACTCTCCTCCACCCCCAGTTCAATCCCCACCTCCAATCATTCACTCTCCTCCACCCCCGGTTCAATCCCCACCCCCACCCGTCCACTCTCCTCCACCTCCGGTTCAATCCCCACCCCCACCCGTCCACTCTCCTCCACCCCCAGTTCAATATTCACCACCTCCGGCACCAGTTCAATCGCCACCACCACCTGTCCACTCTCCTCCACCACCGGTTCAATCCCCACCACCACCCGTCCACTCTCCTCCACCACCGGTTCAATCCCCACCACCACCCATCCACTCTCCTCCCCCACCAATTCAATCCCCACCACCACCCGTCCACTCTCCTCCACCACCGATTCAATCCCCACCCCCACCGGTTCACTCTCCACCTCCACCAGTTCACTCCCCTCCACCTCCAGTCCACTCACCCCCACCACCAGTTCACTCTCCACCACCTCCAGTTCACTCACCCCCACCACCGACACCATCCCCACCACCTCCAGCACCTGTTCACTCCCCACCGCCACCACCTGTCTTCTCTCCTCCACCACCCGCTTTCTCACCCCCACCCCCTGTTCAATCACCCCCACCCCCAACACCATCCGCATCTCCCCCTCCCCCTGTCCTTCCTCCACCACCACCACCACACTTCCAGGACGTGGCTCTCCCACCAAACATCGGTGCTGAGTACTCATCACCTCCTCCGCCTATGTTCCCAGGCTACTAAGAAGCAGAACGCCACCACATCTTTCTATTATCCTCGCCATTTTCAGTTTCAAAGAACAATTGTACAATCTCACGTTGTAAGCTTGAGCTCCTTGGCAAGGAAGATTGGTTGTTAATCTGATGTGCACTAATTAGAAGGAACAAACTTCCATCATTTGTTTTTTTTAGTTCTGAATTCTTCAGTTTATCTGTTGTTAATTGGCTACTGTTTTATTGAGTTATCGAATTGTGAGCCGATTAAGCAACAGCAGTTTGAGAGCCAGCTGAATCCTCGTTTCATACAAGTGCAAGGTTTCCATATTTAGTTGCAACAAAATAAAAATAAAAATAAAAATAAAAGGTGGGCAGTGGGATTAGGCGCCATGATTATTCGAGGTGTGCACGTAAGCTAGCCCGGACACTGAGTTATGAAAAAATAAAATACTCCCTCAGTCCAATTTTCTAGTCTTTTTTGGAAATTTCATGTCATTTTTCAATTGATTGTATCTTGTAATCTTTTTTTGAACAACAAAGAAGATTTTATTAATTACAGCAAAATTATAAGAAGTAAAATTACAGTGATTAAAGTATAGGAAGACATGGCATCATAACGAACACAACGCATCCCAATCGACACATGATCCGCCCTCTAAATTATACGATATATCTTGTAATCTACAATCTTTTAAGTGATTTTGAAAACATTGTTTAAAAAAATTAATTAAGACCTATCGAACGAGAATTCATATTGCATATAAGAAAGTATTACCAATTAAGGAACATAACTAATTTTTATCCGATTAGAACAGAACGAGGGACAAAAAAATGGGGACAAAGGGAGTAAAAAGGATTTTGGTAACCCAGTCAAGTAGCAAAACTGTTTTTTCCATAGTGACAGGTGAGCTCTTGTAACATAAACCTCACGGATATTGGAAGATAATATCAATCCACAAAAAAGTGCTGCATTTTATTTTCTCGTGACTTCTCTTGACTAAAAGCTACTGCCTTGGCTGCACAGAAAGCTACTGAGGTTTGATGCGGTGAATTTGAGCCTTTCATTTTTTTTTTTTTAAGGACACTTCCGTATTTTGTTGTCATATTTCCAGAAAATTTCGAAAGCTATTCGTATCCGAATTCAACAAATTTAGAATAGTGACATAGGGTTCCTTCAAATTCACATCCTGCACTTCCATTTTGAAGGAACATTCAGCTCATGTTTCCATGATAATTCATTTCAATGCAAGGTATAATATGCAAAAGGTATAATGCAAGATGTTGGCTTAGTGATCACCCTCTCGGTTTCAGGCTTGAAACCTCCTAAGTGATATCAATTCTGATGGACTTGCTCATACGAAACTTTTGTCTCGATTTTAATCGGACTTTCGTTAGTAGACAGTGAACTTGATCCTCGAAAATCAGTTGAGTTGCATCTTAGACCTGCACATGTTTGAGTTATGAACAAAAATGCACTTACAACCCCTTTAGATTGGATAATTTCTTGAGGAAAAAAAAAGGGTTACGCTTTCTGACCAAATCTCATCATTTTTTGGCGAGAAATAAAATATGCCTTGCAGTTACACATTCATCATTTCTCGATCACATATTTGATGAGATTCCTCCATTAGGAGAAGGATAATATGTCAATAATTCCAAACATGTTCAGATATCAATATAAATCTCACGGATATTAATACACTTTTACAAGTATTAATACACTTTTTTTCAAATATCAATGCATCTTTTATCTATTATTCTCCGTGTTAGCATTTTCCTTCTTCTATTTCTCACCAGAGCCCCAATTAACACCATATATCTTTTGTTAGAATCGCAAGGAACTTAAGGCACTGTTTGAACTTAAGTAAAGGAAAAGAAAAGCAAAGGAAAAACTTACTATTCTTTAAATTTGAAATCTTTATTTTCTTTTCTCTTTCTCTTCCAACCAAACTATGGAAGAGAAATTTTTAAATTTTCCTTTCTATTTCTTGAGTTCCAAACGGAGCCTAAATGCCAACGTCTGATAAGCGGGTTTGTAACGACGACGTTTATAGACAACATTAGCTTTGATTGAAACACACGTCGGTTCAACCAGATCGCAAGTTTTCTCTGGTTCGTCGTTGTCGTCGTCGTCTCTCTCTGTCTCTCACTAGTTAACACAAGAGAAGATCAAACATCGGGAATCGAAAATCGAACATCTATCTCTTGTATTTCGAAGAGAAAAGCTTCAGAGAATCAGACGCACATTTCTCAGTTCTTGCAATACAGAAGGTCATAATTTCCTGTGTGTTGTTTCAATGGAGGAGGATAACTCGTCCAAGTCGATAAAGGAAGAGAAGGAAAAGCCCGAAGAAGAGAAACCAACGGCAGCAGCAGCACCGCCTTCGGGCGGAGGCGGCGGATGGGGCGGTTGGGGTTTCTCTCCGCTGTCCGTTTTCTCAGATCTCCAGAAGGCCGCCGCGGTCGCCGCCGAAGAGATCTCTCGCAATGTAATAACTTCCTTTATCTCGAAATGATTTTTGGTTTTATTTCTTCTTTTACCTAGGGTTTATTTGGCCGCGGTGAAAATGTAGGATTGAAGAGTGGATTGTGTTTCATTTTTCTTAGGTTTAGTCCGTTAACATTACGAAATAGCTTGGCTGTCATTAATTCAACCACGTCTTCGAAAATCGAAGAGTAATCCGACATGTCACAAAATGCTAGAGTTATGCGTTTGTTCCTCGTTTTTCTTTTGGTTTTATCAGTGACTGTATTACGGGAGAAATTACAAGGTTGTAGTATCGAAAGAAAAAAAAAAATCATATGGTTTGATACTGCTAATGCATCTTGAGTTTTCCCCCCCTTCTTTTACGAGGGTTTATTTGGTTGCCGAGAAAATGTAAGATTTGAAGAGTGGATAGTGTTTCATTTACTAGGTTTAGTCCGCTCAGATTGCAAAGTAGCTCGGCTATTATTAATTCAACCATGTCTTTGAAAATTGGATAGTAATCCGACAAGTCACAAAATCCTTGCTGCAAAAAATTAAGCACCCGTTCACCATATTTCATACCAAATCTATTTTACTTCCCCAAGAAAAATTTGGGAACATACTGTCCAAAGGCTACAAAGAGAACGAATTTCCAACACTAACACAAATTCAGAAAGTACCACATCTCCAATTCTTCAAGAGAGCGCAACAGTGTGGCTGTACAGAATCCAAACAGAGACAAGGAGTTGACCCCACTTCGGAATGCAGTTATATACAAACAGGGATAGTAAGACAATGAAGAACGTATATTTTGGTGGAATATCAAGCAACAGGCATGGAGGTAGAAAGAACCAAGTATGTCAGGTATTGAAGCCCGTCCTGAATTTTGCCCACAGTTGTGGTTCAATCAGAAAGAAGATTCTCGGAGAACGAATCGGCTTTTTCATGAATAGATTTCTGTGGATGAACTTCTTGCGACTCAGCACTAGCACCTTTTATGGCTGCTACATAAGCTTCAGCTACATCACCATATTTCATACCAAATGTATTTGGCTGATAATTCTGTGATGTGCTTTCATTGTTGGTGGACTGACTAAATTAACATGGATTTAACTGATAATTCTGTGAACTAGCTTACATAATTTGAATATGTTTATGTTTCCGTATGTAATCATTGTAGTGATCTGTGAACCGATGTTTTTGCATGCTGAGAGTTCTAGATCCTTCAATAATTTCGGTTAGTAAGAGAATATATCGAAATTGTTGGATTTTATCTCGTCATTTCTTTAATGGGGAGTCCTTGGTCCCTCCAAAATCAGGGAGGCAATTAATAAACATGGTTTTATATTGTCCTAATGTCATTTACCTAATCATTCAGTGCTATGTTGTGATATCCTTGGTACATATCTTGCAACCTTGTTGAGCTAGGGTTTCATTGAATCAGGCTGCTGAGGTTGCTAAGACTGCAGCAAAGAGCATTGCAGATTTGCAGAATGTGGCTGAAGAGTCGGAATCTTCTAAGGAGGGTGATGGGGAAGAGTCTGCAGTTGAGGAAGAAGATGAAGATGAGCACGACAAGCAGCGTAAGGCTGCTTTGGAAAAATTAGAGAAGGCTAGTGAGGATACAATCCTTGGGCAGGCATGTAGCTCAAATTAAGCTATCTTGTGTTTCTTGTCTTGTATTTAGATTGCTTTATTTACTTAGTCATATAACTGCTGGATAAGTTAGTGTATGGAAAGTTATGGACCATGCGTTGTCCAACTTTTACCTATGTCTCTCTAGCCTCTAGGGGTTGATTTTGTCTTAAAGACAGTCGGTGTTATCTACTCAAACCTTTTTGAAGACCACCCCTTAGCTAGTGGTGGTCTCAACCCACTGGAAGGGTGATCTACATTCTTTTTTTTTTTAGCTTGCATTAAGTGCTGTGCAGCCCTAAGATCACTCTCTCTCTCTCTCTCTCTCTCTCTCTCTCTCTCTCTCTCTCGGTTAACACACAAGGCACTGGTGATACCTTCACTGCTATTTGTGCTGTGCAGCCCTAAGATCTCTCTCTCTCTCTCTCGGTTAACACACAAGGCACTGGTGATACCTTCACTCTGTTATTTTGGCTCTTATTACTAATGTGATTGCCTGTATACGCCATTCAGTGGTCACTAACTAATTGTTTTTATGATGGTCATGATTCACACAGGCTATAGCTGAGAAATGGTAGGGGGATAGATTTTGTAAGGAGTTGCTTCACTGCGTTTTATGCATCATCTTTACTTATGTATGATCTTGATTGCTGACTTTAACAGTTGAGCTTTGCAGTCCTGCTGACTTTTCATTTTGCAGGGTTTGAAGGTTCTTGATACTTCTGTGGAGAATTTTGCTTCAGGAGCATGGCAGGCATTAGGAAGTGCTTGGAGAGGGGGTTCCAATTTGGTTAACAAGTATGACTCCGTTTCAAGTCATCTCTGTAGGATGTGTTCTTTTTTATTAACAATCGGATCGGAAAGTAATGTCCAAAGAGGGATCAAGGACGGTAATCTTGATGGCTAGATACCTGTTAGAATGCCATTATACTATCAGGGGGTAACGGGCAGGGACTTTAGTGGGCTATGCTGCCTTTCCCAACATTACGATTAAAGGTATTGCCTCAAGCTTGGACTGCCATTGGGCCTTAAAAAAAATCCCAATCCCGGTTCTTGGAGGAACTACACCACCCAGGATCCAGTCTAACCTAAAAGTTGCCAAATATTGTTAGGGAAAAAATTTTATTCTGCTACTTAGCATGACTAACCTTGTGGCCCAATTGGTTTGAACACTTACTATACCTAAGAGGATTGGAGTTGGAATATTCTTTGTAAGCACAATTTAGCTCCTTACATTGATATTTTACATTTTTAAACCGCGAAAATGCAACTATAATATATAGACTAAGTAACTGACGACCCTTTGCTTCTGGATTTATTACAGTGAGCCCCCAAAATATGGGAATAGTACTGGTAGTAACGTAAACAAAATAGTTGTGAATAAAATTACTTTATTTTGCACACATTTGCCAGTATTTAATTAAAATTCTATTATTTTTGAGGAATAGTTACTTAAACAAAGTTTATGGGGTGAAGACAATTACTTTATTTTGCACAAAATTTCCTGTATTTAAGTGATTCTACCTAGTAAGTTGCCCATGAGTTGCTGCATTTGAGGCTCGGAATTTGTTGCTTTGGTCTTTTTCACTTGTTTCTTTACCATTAAGGTGCTGCACATTTTTCCGCCAATGAAAGGATTTTGGTGTTTTATTTTCTTCAGGCTTGAGGATTCTGCTGTAAACCTCGCTGAATCTATTCAGCATGGGGGTTTACCTGCACCTGGTTCTCTTGCACCATCCATAATTGAGGTACTTGTGATTGTGACAATTAAAATCTTGCTTACCATTGTTTATGCTAGTTTATTTTGCGGCCATTGTTTTACAGAGTGGAAAAGCTTTTACTGCCAAGGGAATGCAAGTTCTTGAGCTTGTAGGTAAGGAGACGATGGATCTTCTGATTACAGAAACTGGCATTCAAGTTGAGGGTAATCTGAAGGAAGGTCAACGGCAAGATCATGATGATCAAATGTTCGAAGAAGTGACGTTCGACAGATGCTTCTACATTTACGGAGGTCCAGAACAGTTGGAGGTCTCTTTCTTTTTCTTCCGTTTGATTATATTTCATGGCAATGTCGGGTTGTGGTACTTGTAGCTTAAGCTTTTATGGTTTTTTTTTTTTTTTTTTTTCAGGAATTGGAGGCGTTGTCCAACCACTATACTCTGCTATTTAACCGGAGAAAAACAAAGCTATCCTCTGAACAGAAGTCCGTTTACGAGGGCAAGCTAAAGCAGGTGCAAGAAATCTTCAGGTTTAGTTCTGAAATTGACGGAAGTGCTGTAGAGTCAGAAAAGGGAAAGAAAATTGAAACTGGTGCCAAGGACGGTGCTGATGAGATGAAGATTTTGCACGACTCAAGTGTCAGTAAGGCTGCTGAAATGGCTGCTGGGTAATTTTCGCATTATTTTGAGATTTTAAATTTTGTTTTTGTATTCACACCCGCACACACAGAGGTTTGACACCCACTTAGGCACTTGTTTACAAATTTTCTTGGGTACTAAATCATTTGTGTATGCATATGAAAAGCACTAAATTAACCATTTTGTAATGACAGTTTATTTGTTTTGTATTCCTCCTGCATAGAAAGATTCATTTAAATGCAAGATACGATTAGATATATGTAACCTCTACAAGTATTGAATTGTAGAATATGTAGGATTTTGAAAACACTGGTCCCCTGTTTTTCTTTGTTGTATCTATCAACCCACCTGAATCATGACTGAGGCTTGAAACTTGTACATGGCACCAAATTCACAACGCAGTACTTACTATTTCTTCGAATTTTACAGCTTTGCAAATGCACTAGCAGGAATAGCTGCAACTGATATACTCCAGAAAACTGCTGGCAGATTGGATTCTCTCCATTCAGAGGGGGTTCATGTGTGCTGAAAATTTTGCTCTACTACATTTTTTCTCCTATTATTTTATTATCAAAGAATGTGCAACGGCATAAAGTGGTGTAGTTGACAATAAATTTTATATGCTTGTCTACGCAGAGGCTCTCAGAGATATGCTGTTCTGCGGTGTCTCAGCTTCTGATGCTTGCAAAATCCATCACTTCTAATGCAAACAAAGCCCAGGATGAAGATGTTGATGAGAATATGGTGCTTATGGATTGGCCTGAGGATTCTATTGAGAAAGCAAAGATAATTAGAACAAGGGCACAAGCAATGACTGGTAATGTGGAAGCTGTATGCAACAGTTTCATCACTGGTATGTTTGCCCGGCATTACTTCTTTCTTGGTTTTAATATGTAACCATATTGGTCCGGAACTTAATGAATGAAGTGTTTTCTGCTAGTGTCAAAAAATGTTAACTTTAGCAAGTTATACACCAATGGTTAGACGGTCCTATCTTCTAACTTACTTGACCTTAGTGCTGAGTTTATGTTTATCATTCTTTCATACTTGAATATGCATTGTTGGGCCAGCTAACTTAAATTTAATTTCTAATTTCTTATCACCAGTGCCTTTGTTTGGGACTTCTACTTTACGTAATCATCTAAAATTTGATGATAATCGAGTGTCTTGCTTATCCTTTCAGATTTTTTGTCAATTTGCCTTTTAACTACTGAATCTGGTATTTTCAACATAGTGAGGCTGACCATATCGGGTTGAGAAAAAAAAGGAAAAACTGACCATATCAGTAATACTACTAGCTTTGCTTAGTATTTCATCTGTTGTGTTTGGAAGGAGTGATACATTGCAGCCATGCATCTAATGTATAGAGTGGTTGAGAGATAAGATGGTTCCTCATCATAGGAATTGTTTGCTTGAGATACAGAAACACATTTAGAAATATTCTTGCATTAGATAGCTGGTGAGGTTGAGGCGGTTTGGCTCTGTTGGCTAGGGACCCTTGTTGAGTGTGCGACAACCCGTTAGCAGACTTTGCTTTCTGAGACAGTACATAGTGACCTGAATTGCTTCTTCGGAAAAGAGATGAAGATGAAGATGTAACAACAGTTTGGAAGTATGATTGAATGGCCTTTCCAAGTGATTTTAAGGATGTAGCTGACTGAGGTTTGCCAAAAGCTGAAAGCAGGAAAAACTAGCACACCAAGTTTGTTGTACTTGGACTTTGCATAAACCAGAAGCTGTAATTCATCAGTTCTGGAGGTCTATTTTCAACATTATTGTTAGTGGGTACTGTGTCCTTTTCTGTACCGTGAGCAGAGGTTATATAAAAGGAAACGGTTTTCCTTCATTATTGGTTCTAATGTCAATGTTGTTGCTCAGGCATAGTGGATGTAGCTGAAGCTTACGCAGCAGCCATAAAAGGTGCTAGTGCTGAGTCGCAGGAACTTCTTCCACAGAAATCTATTCAGGAAAAAGCCAATTTGTTCTCCGAGAATCTTCGTTCTGATCGAACCACAGCTGTGGGCAAAATTCAGGACGGGCTCCAATACCTGACATACTTAGTTATTTCTACCTCCATGCCTGTTGCTTGATATTCCACCAAAATACACGTTCTTCATTGTCTTACTGTTCCTGTTTGTATATAACTGCATTCTGAAGTGGGCTTGACTCCTGGTCTCTGTTTGGATTCTATACAGCCGCACTGTTGCGCTCTCGTGTAGAATTGGAGATATGGTACTTTCCGAATTTGTGCTAGTGTTGGAAATTCATTCTTTTTGTAGCTTTTGGACAGTATTTTCCCGTAATTTTTCTTGGGGAAATAAAATAGATTTGGTATGAAATATGGTGAATTGGTGCTTAAACTTTTTTGCAGCAAGTGTATTGGTCTGAGCATGTTTAGGAATTACGATACGTAGGGTACGATAAAAGACAAGATCAATGTGAAAAAGGAAGGGTTTCCCGTTGAGCATGTATTCCTATGCTCCAATATGTTGCACTGTTGCTGAGAAGAAGACTGCAGATATGAGTGAATATCATCCCTAGGGAACTAGACTTGAAAATGAACGGCAAGGTAAATGTGTATTGATCACATGGTTATAGATGCTTGACCGATCCTATTTGAAATGTTGCATGAATACTACTCGTGGAGATGAAGAAATTGTAGGATTCAGATCAAATAACTGGGCTCCGAGTGGGTCCCGTATTGGCCACTCGCGTGTTGTGCATAGGACTGCAAACAAACTGAGTAGTAATTGAGCCGAGCTTGAGTTTTAGATAGCTTGAGCTTGGCTCGTTTATAGAGACTTGTTTAGTAAATGGACCGGACTTGACTTAATAAGGGTTTGGCTCGGCTTGCTTGCACTCAGGTTTTCTAAAATAGTGAAGATATGATGGTCTATGGGGTCACGGCAAGTCTGAAAGTTTGGAATGTTCAACATAATTACCCGTATAGGAAAAGTTGGATTTAAATTGTACTACATAGTAGTAGTAGTAGTAGTAGTGGTAAAACTTGCTTGTTTATTTGAACACGTGAAAAAAATCTGTTGAATATTAGTAAAAGATTTCTATAGAGCATGTGTGGCTTAACTTTTTTGAATATTAAAATATGCAGTCTGTTTGAGTAAAAATTAGTATCTTACTCATTTTCTAATATTTCCTTTGAAAACGAAAGCACAGAGTAAAAAATAAACAAATAACCATAGATAGGAAGAAAAGACACATATTGTTACTTCTTCTTTTTTCTCGGGGGGGGGGGGGGGGGGGGGGGACTTGGGGTGTGTAGGGGGTGGGCGTGGGTGGGGTTGTAAATTATATATTGTTACTATTTCATTTAATTAGACTTAATAAGTTATTTGTTCATTTCATGAGTAAAAATGGTTATTGGTAATATTTTGAAGTTACTTTTAAGTAAAGGCCAAAATAAAAAAAAAACAGTGTAGGCCAATAAAAAGGGAGTGATTTTTATAAAATATAAATAAAAAAATCGTTAATAAATTCATTTTCCTTGAAATAAGAGATCCTATTGGCGTGCTTGCTGTAGTAGTCAGAATATATTCAATATTAAAACTTTATATTCTGGTTATACGATAGATTTTATAGTAGATGTGGAAATAATTATTTATCATATCTGTGAAATTGTAATTAGGCGACAGTAATTTAGTTAAAGTAAAAGCTAGTGGTGCATGCATGCTATAATTAAACTAATTAAAAATTAACTTTTAGAATTCTAAAAACTCTAAAATGTGGTTTGAAAAGCTCTCCAAATCCAGTTTCTTTGGAGTACGTCTGTCTTAAATTGCTTTCCAAATTATAGGAAATTCCTAGCAATCATTCTACAAACACGCAAACAAACTCACAAAGGAGTGTGTGCGCGGCCCACCACCTTTATAAGTGTGTGTGTAAGTGTTTGTGTGTGGTTGTAAAATTATTGAATCCGTAGCATCCCAAAATCTACTGATAAGGATTTTTAACAAAACACTAATAGCTTCTTTTTAAAGTTTCAATTTTCAAATATGCTTTTGCATTATACGCAATGCATGACAAAAACCCTAGAAAGAAACCGAAATGGTGCAAGCAGCTGGCTTTGACTAGCTAGTTTCCCCCTTATCTCTAATGTGGTACCAAAACTTGTCCAAATTCAGTCCCACTTTTGCTCTATAAATAACACTGTTAATTAGATCAATACCATTTGAAACAACTCATCAATATTTCGAAACAAATTATTTCAGCAACCCAAAACAGAGAAATTACTTACTAGCTAGCTAGGTACATCTTCCAAACCATAACTATGGTGGATGTAGCGGATTCAGCTTATTTTCATGCCATTGAACACAGGCCCAAGCATGCTGTCACCGAGGCCAAAAACATACCATTGATCGATCTCTCGGCCGAGTCCAACCTTTTAGCTGATATAAGGGATGCAAGCAAGGAATGGGGATTCTTCCAAGTTGTCAACCATGGAGTCTCACTAGAATTGCGCCGGAATATTGAGTCGGCGGCGAGAGAGTTCTTTGCGCAATCCAAGGAGGAAAAAGGGAAGGTAACATTCTAATTTCACGCTCGAAATTTTTCAAGCAGTGTACCATTTTTAGAGTCTTAAACAGTGGTGGAGGCAGGATTTCCAACTCTATTAAAATTTTCCTTAAGAGTTTAATCAAATGGTTAAGGTCAGATTATTTATTGTTTGGAGAGATGATGGTAAAAGATTGTTGGGCAAAAGTGCTGCTTTCTAAGTACGAATAAACGAGTAGATTTAAAAGGTGTTTTGGGGCCACGCAGGTGCGGCCCAGAGATTTCCAAAGTCTTAGGCGGACTTTAAAAATGTGGTCTCTCATTTTCTAGTATATATATTAATTAGTTGTTCGATATAAGAAACAAGGTAGTCTTGAAGTTTTGTACCTCAAGATGTGAGTTCAAGCCCCGTAAGCATTGTTTTGAAACCTTTTTTTTTTTTTTTGTACAAGTTGCAAATTTGTGGCGTTAAAAATTGAAAGAGCCAGGGATTGAACTTGCAATCACTCAAAACATGCGCGCCTTACCACCTTGCTACACAACATAGTAGTAAAGTACGGAGAAACTTCCTGGCCGGTCCTCCTCAAGTGGAAAATAGCCCACTAGGTCCTATCCAAAGAGTCCATAGTCCAGTAGGTCCTTTTCAATATTTTGTTAACAAAAATACCCCTCGAAAAAAAAAAGACAATTGGAAAGAGACAAAAATACCACCATCGCCGCCACCACCACTACCACCATGCCGCCTCTGCCGCCACCACCACGCCACCATGTCGCCACCAACACCACCGTCAACGCCACCACCATGCAACCACCACCAAGCTGTCACCACCACAATGACTACCGCCACGTCGCTTCCAAAACCACCACCACTCCACCATCACCAACACCATCGCGACCACTACCGCCACCACAATGACCACCACCATGCCGCCGCCACCACCACCGTCACAATTAACAGTGTTAGTTTTTATTTAAATTAACAATGTTAATTTTGTTCTAAATTCACACCACAATTAACAGTGTTAATTAATAGTCGGTCCAAATAACCTTTTACACCACCACCAACACAATGCCACCACTACAACACCGCAACAACCACCACCACCACTCCACCATCACCAAAACCATCACGATCACGCCGCCACCACAATAACCACCACCACGCCGTCGTCGCCGCCGCCGCCGCAATAACCACCACCACGCCATCGCCACCACCATTTCCACCACAATTAACAGTGTTAATTTCTGTATAAATTAACTGTGTTAATTTCTATATAAATTTACACCACAATTAACAATGTTAATTAACAGTTGGCCCAACACCACCACCACCACCACCACGACGACGATGCCACCAACACCATCGCCACCACCACCACCATCTCCATACCACCACCACCACCATATTGACCTCCTCCACGCCGCCACCATAACCACCACCACTCCACCATCACCAACACCATCATTACCACTAACATCACCACAATGACTACCACCATGTCGCCGCCGCCGCCACCACAATTAACAGTGTTAATTTTTTTCTAAATTCACAGTGTTAATTTCCATATAAATTCACACCACAATTAACAGTACCACCGCCGCCACCACCATCACCAACAAGCCGCCGCCACCAACACCGCCACCTCTCCACTATGCCACCACCACCACCACAACACCGCCGCCACCACAACCAGCACCACCACCTCACCTCTACCACCACCACCACCACGCCGTGATTAACAATGTTAAATTCTGCCTAATTTACGATTAACAGTGTTAACTTCTATTTAAATTTATGATTAATAGTGTTAAATTCTGTTTAAATTTACGATTAACAGTGTTAGCTTCTGTCTAACTTTACAATTAACATTGTTAAATGATATCTAAATTTACCCAAGCCGCCGCCGCCACCAACACCGCCACCTCTCCACCACCACCACCATCACGCCACCACCACCACCACAACGTCACCACCACCACAAACCATGCCTCCATCATCACCACCACCATCATGCCACGATTAATAGTGTTAAAATCTGTCTAAATTTACGATTAACAGTGTTAATTTCTGTTTAAATTTATGATTATTAGTGTTAAATTCTATATGAATTTATGATTAACAGTGTTAACTTCTGTCTAAATTTACGATTAACAGTGTTAACTTCTGTCTAAATTATATGTAGCAACAATCGATATATTGCAGCAAATGACGTGTGCTGTCAGAGTATGAATCACCCACACACATGACCAAGGGGTACGTTGAAATATTAAAAAAAATGAAAAATAAACAAAAAATTATGTATAAAGTGAAATTATAAAGTAAAAATATTAAACAAAGCAAATTATGTATAAAGTGAGATTAATCTGATCTCCTTCAATTATAGTCTGATCACCTCGGGGGACCTGACCGACGCTGTGACGGAGATCAACAAGGACGGCAACGACGTGATCAACCTCGAGGAGTTCGCCGACTTCGCGGCCCGGAGTGGTGGAGGCAAGAGCAAGAGTAATAGCAAGGAACCGGCTGATATCAACGGTGTGATCGGCCTCGAAGAGTTCACCGACTTCGCGGCCCGCGACAGCGGAGGCGAGAGCAACAGCAACAACAAGGAGATTGGCGACGTGTTCGAGGTGTGTGACCGGGACAATAATTCGTTGTTAACAATATTTTAACAACGAATTTATCTGTTTGTTAATTAACATTTTATAATTAAAGTTATAGCATTTTAAAATTATACTGCAAAAAAAAAAAAAAGGAGCCTACACCAAAACAATTAATTTTTTTTTCATACATAATATCACATTCAATATTGCACTTGTTTAATAGATCTTGTTGAAGAGATTTCAAAAAATATTTTTTCGCAGAAATTGAATGTATGAAATAAAAGTTATACTTGGTAAGAATTTTAGAAGTAAAACAAAAAGGGAAGTGTGTGTGTGAGAGAGAGAGAAGGGAAAGGTAGAAAAAGACAGCACAATTGGAAAAGAGAGAGAATGGACAGTCAACATTGGGTCGTGGGCTTCTGCCGTCTGGCATCATGAGGGTAGTAACGTAAGAATACACGGACAGGACTTACTCAGCCATTGGACTTATAGGAGAAGGATCTCTCCGGCCATGAATTACAAAAATAGGACCGGCCCAGCATTATCTCTAAAGTACGTAGTTCACATACATAATATTTAGTATATTCCACTATTTAGGGGCCCAATTATTGGGCCTAAAAAACTGCAGGCCCTTGGCAATCGCCTGATGGGCCTATATCCAAAACCGGGCCTGGGCCCACACACTTCTAAGAGAGGGGAAGCATTGCTAGTAGAGCAAAGAGAAATCTCTTGTACATATATGGAGTATGTTATAACAAACATATATTATAATAATAATAATAATAATAATAATAATATAACCTAACAAATTAAATTTTCTTGTTATTTGAATTTACCTGTACTTGGACAGGTGAAGAGGGATGAAGCTAACCCATTGGGTTACTACGACTCTGAACATACAAAGAACGTTAGGGACTGGAAAGAGGTGTTTGATCTTGCTGTTGAGAGTCCAATGGTGATGCCGGTTTCCCATGATCTCGACGACAAGGAGCTCGTGGAGTGGCATAATCGGTGGCCGGGATACCCTCCTAATTTCCGGTAAGAATCAAGCTATAGCTAGTTTCTCTCTAGCTAGTCCACTTGATTTATGCAGTTTGGACTCGTGGGACCATCATGGGCCTCGCTCGAATGGTCCGATATATTGTCATGTTGTAGGTTGCTAAAATTAGATTGTTAACTACTGACTCATCTAAAAGAGTAATTAAGCTATCAGAGAGAGATAATAAACTTATTTATATCTTCACTAGTTACTATGTGCAGAACTTTCATGCAATTCATCACGTTTTTCTTCAAACAAAGTGATAAATTCACGAACAATCTAAAGAAACACAAAAAACAGCAAGATGACCGAATTTCAATAAACTAGAAGAATAGAAGTCTTGTAATCTGAACTAGTTTATCTCCATCATGTTTGAAATCATTTGAATATGGTATTTCCCGATAACCCTTTTAAACTTTAATATATACTACTCACGTTTAACCCTAAGGGTTAGTCCGGTTGGTTAGTGAGTTTGCTCCACACTCAATTGACCATGGTTCGATTCATGAGGTCAAGGCCGCAAGAAAGTAATTTTTTGTGAATTCTCTGTTAATCCCGGAGTGAATGAGCTTGCCTTTGACCAGACCGGAAAGATTAATTGAGGTGAGTGTAAGCTGACACGGACACCCCCGACCGTAGAAACATAAGAAAAAAGTACTAAATGAGAATCAAGCAAAACTTTGACAAAATATAGCTTTTCTAACTTGTACATGTGTGTGGTATCGTAAATTGGCTCAATTAATTAACCACAGGGAGGCATGCCAAGAATACGCTCTTGAAGTGAAAAACCTAGCTTTCAAGCTATTGCAACTCATTTCCTTGAGCTTAGGA
Organism: Rhododendron mucronatum var. ripense; assembly: GCA_019656295.1. Taxonomy (NCBI): domain Eukaryota; kingdom Viridiplantae; phylum Streptophyta; class Magnoliopsida; order Ericales; family Ericaceae; genus Rhododendron; species Rhododendron mucronatum. The sequence continues at coordinate 2,698,959 of BPLT01000041.1, forward strand.
TTGCCAGAAAACCATTTGGATGGCTTCTTCAAAGACCATGGCAGCTTTATCAGGATCAATCACTATCCGCCCTGCCCAACCCCTGACGTTGCTCTTGGCGTTGGTCCACACAAGGATTCCGGTGGCTTAACCATTTTGGCTCAAGATGACGTGGGAGGATTGGAAGTGAAGCGGAAAACAGATGGGGCGTGGATTCGAGTTGAACCCATCCCGGATGCCTATATTGTTAATCTTGGTGCCATTATGCAGGTAACCAGAATATCTCTTTAGAAAAGGTTTTTTTTTTATTTCAGATTTTGTTATACTTAGTAATTTTTTTTTCAAGTTAGTTAGATTATTTTGACATTTTATATATATGCTCATGCTGCGGACTCACTTAAAATTTAAAAGAATGGGATCCATTGCGAAAAAACCACTGAAGATATATAAGAGGCCAATTTCTGGCTGATTAAAAAAAAAAAGAGGCCAATTTTCTGTTGAAAAGATTCATTTTTTTTTTTGTTTAATTACCACCGATCTTTCCATTTAATTGTGTAAAAATAATTTAGGTTCTCCTTACCAAGAATTGAGAAAATGTTTGATTAAAGAAAAGAATAAGGAACTTACCCCAGAAAAAGAAAAGAGTAAGAAAAGGGAAAATAATCACTTTTGATATTTTAGATTTACCAAACCTGCACACGAAACCAATATGACTACCACAGGAACTATTGATGCAACGAGAGAAATCGAAAAGTATAAAATTTTGATCGAAACTCATAATTTTTTGAATAAAGATAAAAAATAAGTCAAACTAGTGAACCTTCTCTTTTTGTTTTTGGGTTTCTGTCATAATTTTGTACTTTTTAGACTCCTTTCGTCGGACTGATGATTAATCTAAAAGGTATGACGCGAGTCTAACAAAAATTCAGAAAAGACGAATAAAACACACAAAACGAAGAAGAAAAATAAGTTTACGGAGAACAGAAAAATGCCCGGTCGGGAAGCGAGATGTGACGCCTATCCAATCAACGAACAAACGAATTAGGTCCATAACAAATGGTTTTTTTTTTTTTGTTGTTGTTTGGTTTACAGGTTTGGAGCAATGACATATACCAGAGTGTGGAGCACAGGGCCGTGGTGAACTCCGAGAGGGAGAGGTTTTCAATTGGATTCTTCTTCAACCCGGCACACCATGTCAATGTGGAGCCCCTGAAAGAGCTGATAGATCACCAGAAGAACCCAGCAAAGTACAGGCCTTACAACTGGGGAAAGTTCGTTGCCACTAGAAGGCGCAGTAATTTCAAGAAGTTAGACGTTGAAAACATCCAAATTTCTGATTTCAAGATTAATGCGACAGAGTAATCCGGGACTATAAATAGAAATAAGAGGTCCGAATAAACTGTTGCATCTCGGTACTTGTACGACCACTAGCTAGCTTCCTTATGGTAAGATGGCGTGTTGCGTATGTATGTACGTCTGTACTGTAATGATCGATCGCGTGGCCGGATGTGAATAGAAATAAGAGGTCCGAACAAACAGTGTTGTGTTGTGTTTAGTTGTTGTATTGTCTGTTTTTGTGTCCGACCATAATTATGTTGTTTTAGAGCTTACCATAATGCTTAATTTGTATGAATAAATAAATACTTGTACCATAAGAAGTTAAAATGTGTTATTTTTCTATTCGAGCAATGCTATAATGGTTGCATATATACCACTAAAGAGATACAGTACTCTTCATGCTGCTACATGATAACTAGCGGCAAATCTTGGGCTATGCATGGGCTAATTAATTACTCCTTGTATTTTATCTAATTAACTTATAGCGTGATGTTAATTAATTGTTAAAATAATTAGGCATTTTACAAAGTAGTTGTATAGAGAAGCACTGTTTAGAATAATAAGTTTTTGTTTGATTAAAAAAAGAACAAGTTTTTTTCGTCAACAATTCGATCAGCTTTTTCCTGAATAGATTTATGTAGGACTTCTTGCGACTCAGCACTACTAGCTGTAAGAAATGTTTTAGGGCCCACCTAGTCACATGTGTTATTATAGTTAGTTGCCCTCGTACATTATATGTAGTGGTGGTTTCAAAAGCTTTTGGCTTTCCACTATCTCCATAAGTGTGTTTCTATTTAAGCCTTTGACATCCATCACTCAGGGCACTCAAGTCGTGCATAGGTGAGAAGCAACCTAGATCTAATACGTGTGTTCGGTGTTCAACTTGAACAACAATGGCTAGAGGTTAGTTCGATCCATTTTCCGCTGCATATACCGGTACGATATTATTATTATTATTATTATTATTTATCTTACACTAGCACCTTTTATTGCTGCTGCGTAAGCTTCAGCTAAATCACCATATTTCATACCCACAACTGTGGACAAAATTCAGGACGTGCTCCAATACCTGACATACTTAGTTCTTTCTACCTCCATGCCGGTGGCTTGATAGTCCACCAAAATATACGATCTTCATTGTTTTACCGTTCCTGGTCTCTGTTTGGATTCTATACAGCCACACTGTTGCGCTCTCGTGAAGAATTGGATATATGATAACTTTTGAATTTGTGTTAGGGTTGGAAAATTCGTTCTTTTTGTAGCTTTTGGACAGTATGTTCCCGTAAAATTTCTTGGGGAAATAAAATAGATTTGGTATGAAATATGGTGAATTGGTGCTTAATTTTTTTTGCATAAGTGTATTGGTCTGAGTATGTTTAGGATACTTAGGGTACGATAAAAGACAAGATCAATGTGGAAAATGAAGGGTTTCCAGTTGAGCATGTATTCCTATGTTCCAATATGTTGCTTAGAAGAAGACACGAGTGAATATCATCCCTAGGGCTATAGGGAACAAGACTTGAAAACAGGGCAGCCCAGGCAAAAGGCCCACAAGGCTTGGTCCTTGGGCATTTTTAAAATGTCCAATTTTTGGAGCACCCCAATTTTTTTTAGTATTTGGGTTAGATAAGACTCTTTTTAGGAAATGCTCAATCCAAGTTTCAGAAGCAAGACCCAGTGCCTAGAGCATTGGTACTAAGGCTGTAGGACTTTCTACTCATAAAAGTTTATTTATCTTCATTATTTCCTTCAATTAATGATGTGAGACTATAGGTGGGAGACTTTGTTTTGCAACTTATTTGTCTCACATCGACAGAGCAAAGACTCAATTGGCAAAATGCTGACCTATAAAGCCTCTACTCCACATGTTTCACTTGCTCACATAGTGGCTCACTGGCTGCACGTGAAAGCAACACGTGGGCAATAGGTATCGGAATTTTGGGTTGGGTAGAACTCTTTTTAGGAAAGGCCCATGGCCAGTCCAAGTTTTAGAAGCAATTCCAGTCCCTAGAGCATTGGTACTGAGGCTATAAGACTTTCTACTTATAGAAGATTTTTTACCTTCATTGTTTCCTTCAACTAGCTATGTGGAACTATAGGTGGGAGGCTTTGTTTTGCAACTTGTTTGTCCCACATCGACGTAGCAAAGGCTCAATTGGCAAAGTGCTCACTTATAAAGTCCTCTGCTCTAGTCAATGGGATTTAATACTATAGTTTTGGCTTTCTCGTACTATGACTATTTTTTTTCTGTAAAAATTGTCAAGCGTTTTAGGCACCATTCTTAAAACAGGCCTTGGGCACCCAAACACCTTGGGCTGGCCCTGCTTGAAAATAAACGGTAAGGTAAATGTGTTTTGATCACATGGTTATAGATGCTAGACTATTCCTATTGAAATGTTGCATGAATACTACTCGTTGAGATGAAGACATTGTAGGATTTAGATCAATAACTGGGCTCCGAGTGGGTCCCATGTTGGCCATTGGTGTGCTGTTGTTTACATCCTAAAAAGTGCCACCCAATGAAAAAATTCCACGTGGTCCTGAACGGTACGGCGGTTGCATAAAACCTGTCCCAGTCGAGTACCAATTACAGAGGATTGCGAGAGTTAAAAAGGACACTGTTTTATGACAAACGGTGTCGTTTTAGAGTGAACCGATGTCGTTTGAGTAGTAATTAAACGATGGTTTGGGAGGTTATTGGATCTAACCATTAATTTGGACTTTACGATCATCGAACGGTGTCCTCACTGCCCTGTTTTGTAGCTGAAATTAGATGCAATTGCAGGGAATCATTTTGGAAGGCAAACACGTTGCATTGATTCACGTTGCTTGAAAATAGGAACCACGATCCAGGAAGTGGCCATGAACACCATGATCGAAGCAAGCAGGGGAAGAAGGAATTCTGGAAATGTTAGGGTAACCGTTCGAAGACCCCCCTCAACCGTTTTATGTGGCCAACGTGGATATCAATCGAAGACGTGAGGGTCGAAGGCAAGTTCAGCGTCTATAAATAGAAGAAGCAATTGAAGAGAACACACACAAAAAATCCATATCATCTGACAATTCATACAAAATGATTGCTCAGAGATCTATCTTAGATTAGTTTTAGTTTAGAGTAGGGTCTTTTTTGTAAGTTGAAGGCTTATTTGCATGTAAGACTACTTTCGATTAAATTCAAGTTTTCTTATTTCCTTTAAGTTCTTTTCTTACCAAAGAATAGTTGTTTGCAAGTTCGCTTTTGATTAAATTCAGTGTGCTTGCATTTCTTTATTATTCTTGATAGAATCTTAAGAGTGTTTGTATACAAACTTACCTTTGATTAGATTCAGGTTTGTTTGTGTTCAATCATCTTTTCTGATTTCGAAGCGCGTCAATCTTTTATTTGGTTGATACCTTAAGGAAAAATCCTCTTAGTTGAGGTAATCGAACGGATAACACAATTGCCTGATTGAAATTAGTTGTTTCAAATCATTTTGAAAAGAGTAATTTCTTCTTTGAAGTTATTTCTTTTCTGGCACGCCCGCACACAATTATTTGTCGATTGATTTGAGTTAATTCAGCCCAAACAATTTTTGGCACGCCCGGTGGGACCTCGAAGGTGCCAGAATGCCAAGGCTTCGAAAATAGATAGGGACACCTGTTGGTGGTCAAGTGCCAGAGGAACAAGCTGTGCCAGAACAGGCCACGGAACAGGGAACGCCTATGAATCATGAGTTTCCCCAATTGGCTCCCGAAACGGGAGAGCTTCCTTATGAGGAGCCTTCTTATGAAGTACCTCCTTATGAAGGGCCTCCAAATTTCCAAAAGGGACAAGCCAGTGGTAAAGACCATGATAAGGAGGAAATGTTCAGAGAAATGATGATAGCTTTTCGAGAGATGGCTCAAACTCAAAGAGCCATGATCAAAAGCATAAGAAGTAGGTTGCCCAACTTAGAGGTAACAAGAAACAGTCCAGGGAATATTGGGCTAGAAGATCATGCTAATTCAACTACTCACCAAAGTCCCTTCGAAGGAAGGCTTGGAGAGGATGTTGGTCAGGGTAAGATAAGGTCTAGAAAGGGTAAGGAAAAAATGTATCCAGAGGAAATACCACAATCTTGGTATGAGCCTTTGAAGCCTACAAAGCCTGTCTTCGAAATCCCAGACCAATCTCATGGAATTCCTATTGGGATTCCAAGAAATGCCAGAGACAGGCAAAGCGTTAATCCTCTTTTCGAACCCACACTTGGGGGATGATGTGGAGCTAGAACGAGGTTATAGACCTGAGAAAACGAGGGATAACACACAGCCCTCTCGTCAAAGTCTTCCAAATACCAAAAATCCCACCACAGCGGTTTATGGAAGCCGTAGGCCTGCTCGGGCGAATACTACGGTCGACCTAATGCAGCAAACCTGGTATGGGAGACTTCCCAGAGAAAACCAAGGGGATTTTAACACTATAAGGGAAACGCATAGAGATGACTTGGTAGAACCAAATCCGCCGGTAGGAAATCAAGAACAAAATTTCCTTGTAGGCAACCCAATACTAAGAGACCAAGTTATGGATCTCATACAAGAAGTTTGTGGGCCTCGAACTCGGGGGGTACAACCTCAAATCTATAGAAAACCATATCCGGAATGGATTGACACAACATTTCAGATCCCTAGAGAATTTAAAATCCCAGACTTTACTTTGTTTTATGGGGATGGGAGATAATCTTCTATAGAACATATTGCTAGGTTTTCTGCCCAATGTAAGAACTTGGCTCAGAATGGTTTCATGAAGTTGAAATTGTTCCCAAATTCTTTGTCTGGGCCAGCTTTTGCATGGTACACAAATTTGCCTGCAGAATCGATAACAAGTTGGTTTCAAATGGAAGAGGCATTTCATGCACAATTCTTTAATGCTGAGCCTGAAGTCTCTATGGCAGATTTGGCTAGGCTAAAGCGGAAACCGGATGAAAAGGTAGCAGATTTCATATCTAGGTTCAAACTCCATCTGCCAGAGGCAGAGTTTGTGAGATTAGCACAAGATGGTTTAGAAAGGGAGCTTCGAAAGAGGTTTGATTCTACAGAGTTCAGGGACTTTGCAGATCTAACCTATAAAGTGGCTAGATATGAATCACTGCTAGAGGAAGATATGGATAGGCATAATTCCTCTTACCCAACATACTATAGGGATCCTAATTATGAAATAGATGCTGCTGAAATTATAGAGCACGAACCTTGTGTTTGTGAGCCCTTAATTCAAAAGAATGTCTCTCTTGGGCAGAAGTTCAAACAAAAGGAAATTACTAAAGTATATTCTTTTGATATATCTAAAGCTGATGAGATCTTTGACTTCTTGTTAAGAAAGAAAATCATTAAGCTGCCTTTGAATATGAAACTGCCCACAGTGAAAGAAAGGAATGGAAAGACCTATTGCAAATGGCATGATTCTTGGTCTCATTCAACTAAATCTTGTAATGTTTTTCGTGACAGGATTCAGGAACAAATCAAGAAAGGAAGGATCAAATTCCCTGAAAAGACTATGGGGATAGATGCAGTGCCTTTTTCAAAGGTAGAAGAGGTCAACACCAGTGTGCCCTCCTCACTGGCTCGAACTGTCAAGAAATATTGGCAGGACAAAGAAGCACCAGTGAACATGAATACTGTTCAATATGGAAGGGGCAAGCCATACGATGGCCACCCTCGAGGCATGGGAGTGAGGCCAAGTTCCTATAGGCGAGCCAATGATGGTTTTTCTTTGCAGAAATTCTCAGGTAATAATCACCTGCCTATGCTAGAAGCCTCATTTTTGGAGTGCCTGTGTGTAGGATGCAGGGCCAACTATTTGGTTTTCAAGGACTTGGATAGAAAGGGCGTGAGTTTTTTCCCAAAAGAAATGGGGATGAAAAGAATGGCCCCAGTTCAAGCAAAGCCAAGTGACAGCAAGTCTTGGTTGGCACCAAAAAGGGACATGCCTACTAGCCCTGTTCCAGCTATTCACAGAAGGGAGCTGCCACCTTCGAAGAAGACCAATATTGGCCAGACATCGAAGGCGCAAGAAGAGGCCAAACAAGAGGAATTCACCTTGGTGAAAGGTGTTCCTGACTCGTTTCTGAAGCAAGTTAAACCTGATTTGTTCCAAGGATACAAAGGTTCAAACAGGAATGCGGGCAGAACTTTCAAGCCACCAATTTCGAACTCTGGAAACTGGGTGTTGATTAGGGATCCCAAATCTCAATTACCACAGATGGTTCCATTGCTCTCAAGAACTCAAAAGAGAAAGCTCCAGAGGAAGTATACGCTCTTCCAGTCAGGAGAATCTTCAACGGGGGAAGAATTAGGCAGACGAGCAAAACCTAATCCAAGGTTGGACAGGGTCGAAAGGGACCCAGAGGAATTTCGAACCCAGTATCACGAGAGGGAGACTTTGGAAAAGGTTGCCTCTGCTATGCTCGAAGAGGATCTTGATCCACCTTCTCCTAACTCGCTGGCTAGTTATCAGTCTGGTTTGCTCGAGGCCATGGTGGTGGAACAACAGGGGATAGAAGGAACCTTTTCCCCTATGGAGGTATCTACACAAGAATTCGAAAAGAATGGTGCTGAGGAGACCGAAGCAATTAAACCAATCAAAGAAGTGGCTACAATCCAATTTGGAGATCAGCCAGAAGTACAAGTTAATATGGTTTATCCAAGCTCTATGGATTTCTTCTCAAATGGTCAGACGTTCAAAGATCAAGATACTGCTTGGTCGAACTTGAGCGAGCCAGAGAATTCTGAAGAAACTCTGAGTGATAAGGAGTTAAATATCATATGCAACGACTGTGACTTGAAAGAAGTATCTCAGATCGAAATGGGTAAGAACTTGGTACGTGAAATTGAGCAGAATCAAGAAAGTTTGGAGGTAAGCTCAAAAGAAAGTGCTTGTTTCGTCTCAGATTCCATGTCCGACGTCGAATACCCTTGGTAATAGATTTAAATTATGTGGAAATTTCATATCCATTTAAACTACCTACTAATGCAATGAGACAACATTTGCGTCCATTGTATATCACTGCACACTTTGATGGAGTCCCACTTAACAGAATCTTGGTGGATAATGGGGGTGCGGTGAACATTTTGCCTTTCCAAACTTTGAAAAAGTTAGGAAAAGGAAAAGCAAAATTGATTCCAACCAGCACATCCATTGCAGGATTTACCGGGGAAAGCCAACATGCCAGGGGAATCATTTCCATTAGATTGGCAGTAGGTGGAATAGAAACTGATACTGTTTTCTTTGTAGTTGACACATATGCTAAATATAATGCTTTATTGGGAAGGGATTGGATTCATGTTAACGGATGTATTCCTTCCTCTATGCATCAGGAATTAATGATTGTTAAGTATGACAAAGGCAAAGAAGTGGGTGTTGAAGGAGTCAAAGCTGATCCACATCCATTTGGTGCCACGGCAAATTTTGCTGAAGCAGAAATGTACAAATCGGATGTAGTTCCTTTGAGTGAACTACTTCAAGCAGCCACCCACCCAACCAACGAGATGGAACTGGGGGAATTGGCGGAGCTGAAATCGAAGCTAAGGCAAGCTGTTGATTATGAATCAGACACCCCAAAAGATGATGCTGCTTGGATGTAAATCCAAGAGAGAGGCTGAAGAAGAAGCCAACTCATTGGCTTTAGTAAAGTATGTTGCTCTGGGGATCGAACAGAAGATCCAAGAAGAGAACATATGGGAAGAGGTTATGCAGAACAATAACCCTCATGTGAAAGAAATCCAACTCACTTCTGAGGAACGGGTTGAATCACAAGATCTGTTGGAAGAAGTAAGGTTGGGAGATGCACAAAACCCCAATCCAGTGCTTATTAATAAACAGCTTGAACCTGGTATGAAAGCTGAATTGGTGGCACTATTGAAAGCAAATAAGGAATGCTTTGCATGGAGTTACAAGGAACTACCTGGCTTGGACAGGGGATTGGTGAAGCATAGGTTACCTATCAAGCCACAATTCAAGCCTGTGAAACAACCAACCAGGAAGATGAGTCCAGAAACTATTGCAGGTGTTAAAAAGGAAATGCAGAGGCTTCTAGATGCAGGCTTCATTAGAACGGCCAGGTATGTCGAATGGCTATCTAATATAGTTCCAGTCCCTAAAAAGAATGGAACTATCAGAATCTGTGTTGATTTTCGAAACCTAAATACTGCGACTCCTAAGGATGAATACCCAATGCCTAATGTGGATACACTTGTGGACAGTTCAGCTGGCCACAAGATATTGTCCATTTTAGATGGGCATTCAGGGTACAATCAAATCTGCATAGAAGAAGAAGATATGCATAAAACAACATTTGCCTGCCCAGGTAACATTGGCATCTTCGAATGGGTTAAAATGCCATTTGGGCTAAAGAATGCTGGGGCCACATATCAGAGAGCAATGAATACTATTTTTCATGATTTAATGGGAACTTTTCTGGAATGTTACATAGATGATATCATTGTGAAGTCAAACTCTGATGAGGATCATCTACAACACTTACAAAAGACATTCCAACAAATCAAACGCTATCAGCTGAAGTTAAATCCAGAAAAATGTGCTTTTGGAGTATCAGCTAGGAAGTTTTTAGGGTATCTAGTTCACAGTAAAGGAATACAGGTTGACAAGAACAAAGCTAAGGCCATCATTGAGGCTAAACCACCTTCTTCTAAGAAGGAGTTGCAAAGGTTTCTTGGTCAATTAAATTTCCTTCGAAGATTTATATCTAATACTGCAGGAAAAACTAAAATTTTCTCTTCTTTGTTGAAACTGAAGGAAGGAGAGGAATTCAAGTGGTCAAAGGAGCATGATGAAGCCTTCGAAGCCATCAAAAGATACTTAGCCAACCCTCCTGTATTGGCGCCTCCCATTGAAGGAAAGCCAGTAAAGTTGTATTTAGCCGCAACACAAGATTCAATAGGTGTTCTGTTGGCTCAAGACAATGAGGATGGCAAGGAAAGAGCAGTTTATTATCTTAGTAGGTTTTTAAACTCTTGTGAATGCAAGTATGCTGCAGTAGAGAAACTATGTTTAGCTTTATTTTATGCTTCTAGGAAACTCAGGCACTATATGTTGCCTAGAATAACTTATCTTATTTCTCAAACTGATGTAATTAAGCACATGCTTTCTAAACCAGTGCTTAGTGGGAAGATTGGGAAATGGATAGTGTCTTTAATTGAGTTTTGTCTTGAGTATGTGCCTCAAAAGTCGATAAAAAGCCAAGCATTGGCCAATTTTTTGGCCGATCATCCAAATGAGTACAAGGCATCAACAACGTGGGAGGCTAATACAGTTGAAATCAGGCCATGGAAATTGTGGTTCGATGGATCAAGAACTATTCAGATGGCTGGAGTCGGCATAATTCTGGAATCCCCCCAAGGCTTGAAAACCAAATATGGTTTTAGACTCAGTGATGGACAATGTTCCAATAACCAGGCAGAATATGAAGCATTGATTATTGGACTAGAAATTTTGCTTAAATTAAGGGTTAGTGTTGCTGAAATCTTTGGAGATTCTCAGTTAGTGATTAACCAACTAAATGGACAGTTTAAATGTACTAGTCCAGCGCTGATAATTTATTATCAGCATGCTAAGAAGATGATGGATCAATTTCATATGCTTACTTTAACTTATATTCCTAGGTTCTTTAATGAAGAGGCTGATGAAATAGCTCAAAGAGCGTCTGGCTACAAAGTTTTATCAGAAATTGAAAAGGAATTTTGTCAATTAACCTTGAGGAAATCCCTGCATATGTTACACAATAGGTTGATGGACTTCGAAGTATTAAAAGTCGATGCTTTAACTCATCGAAATGCTGATTGGAGGCAAGCATTGATTGAATATCTAACCAAGCCAGACAGTGTTGCAGACAAGGCAACCAAATTAAAAGCAATGAACTATATAATGTATAATAATGAGCTATTCAAGAGGGGAATGGATGGTCTTCTTTTGAAATGCTTGAGCAAGGTAAATGCATTTAAAGTAATGGCTGAAGTGCATGAAGGAATCTGTGGAGCACATCAAGCTGGCATAAAAATGAGATGGTTAATAAGGAGATACGGGTATTATTGGCCCACCATCCTCAAAGATTGTATAGATTATGCAAAGGGGTGTCAAGCCTGTCAGAAAACAGGTCCACTCAAGCATTTGCCAGTCACAGATTTGCAATATGTAGTAAAACCATGGCCCTTTAGGGGATGGGCTATGGACATGATTGGGATTATTTATCCTCCTTCATTGGAAAAGCATAAATTTATCCTAGTAGCTACTGATTATTTCACAAAATGGGTAGAAGCCCAAGCTTATCAGGAGGTCAAACAAACCCACGTAATAGATTTCATAAAGGGGATCATATACAGGTTTGGGAGTCCCCAAACGATAACAGTGGACAATGGTTCCATATTCGAAGGAGGATTGGTGAAGGATTTCGCCACGAATCATGGAATTTCATTAATATATACTAGCACTTATTATGCTCAGTCCAATGGTCAGGCAGAATCAACTAATAAAATTATCAAGAAGGGGATCCAAAAAATGGTGGATCAAAACCCAGAAATTTGGCATGATCTGTTACTTGATGTGTTATGGGCATATAGGAATACAAAAAGGACTAGTACAGGTACCACACCATTTGCATTAACATATGGGCATGACATCACTATAAGATCTCAGAGAGTAGCATGTCAAAACGCTACCCATGGAGATCACTGTAAGATCTCAGAGAGTAGCATGTCAAAACGATTTAGACGCAGGATCTTATCATCAGGCCATGCATATGGAATTGGAAGATATTGATGAGGCTAGAATAAAAGCCTTAAACCAGATTATGCTACAAAAGGCAAGAATAGCCAGAAGCTATAACAAAAGAGTGGCTCTTCGAAGCTTCGATGAAGGAGACCTCGTATGGAAAGTTATCCTCCCTATCAGGGATAGGAGAGTTAGAAAGGATGGATTAGGAAAATGGGTACCAACATGGAATGGGCCTTTTCAAATCCATAGGGTTTTAAAAGGGGGAGCTTATCATTTGAGAAATTTGAATGGTTATGTTCATCGAAGGAAAATAAACGGAAGGCATTTGAAAGCTTATGTTCCTTCCATATGGGAGTCCTTCCACAAGAGGTAGTGTAAATAAATTTGGTTGCACATTGATGGTTCTGACTGGCTGATTTCGTGTTGAGTGGTTTGATGCTAAAAGTTTTTTTTTTTTACAAAAAAAATTATCTTATTAGCATTCGAAGACACAAACAAGTCATCATACTACCAATCGAAGCTATAAAGAGTCGAGAATAGTCAACCAAAAGTTTCATTTCATTAGTAAAAAAAAAAAAAAAAGAGAAAAGACCCAAACAGGTCTAAGTACAAAACAGACCCAAGTAGGTCTGAACAAAAAAAAAAAAGACCAACTCTGGTCCAAAAAGCAAAAATGAAGACCATTGGTGATCTTCATAGTCCCAAAGGAGAATCTTCAAGAGGATCCTCCCTCTGGGGGACTTTTTGCCTCATGGGCCGAGAAGATGGTCGAAAGATCATCCCAGGTCCTAGCCAAGCAGAGGCGTGAAGCTGTTTCCACACACACCAGCTGGCTTCGAAGCTGAGCGATCTCACTTCAAAGGGCCTGGGACTCAGCGTGGACGTCCCTCTTCAGCTCCATGATCATGTTAGTCAGGTTGGCCAATTGACTCATGAGATCAGCAAGATTTGGGTGGTTCTCAGCCATGTTTGTTTGTTTGAAAGAGATGCTGTGATCTATTGACGTCCAGATGTATTTATAGCCCAAAGAAATACGGGGAATCCGTCTCATTTATTACCATTATTAAATTGGTGGCAGACGCATAAAGCCTGGAAGGTGAAGGGTTTGAGAGCGTTAGGCGTCACACGTCAAGAGTATATGATCTTTTACAACTTACGAGGAGACGGCTAAGAAGCTACTGGAATTAAATGAGTTAGTTGAAACGATTGGAATTACACTAGCTTAGTTTTCGAAGTATCAACACACTTCGAAGCGAAAGTAATAAATAGACATGGAATAAAGGAGCACAGTATTGGAAGGAGGATTTCTGTTTGTATCTTCCTTCATGCTATCATGTTTTCATTAATAACATTAAATAGAAAGGGATGGCTAAGAACACCAGTTTATTGGTCAAAGCCATTAGAATAAAGATCGATACATTGGTAAATAATTTCTTTGTTCATAACAGTTACACAGAAGGTTACATTGGGGAACCTATCTAGGGCCTAATAATACCATGGTGGAGGATCTCTAGGGATCAACCAACCGAGATACAAAGACTTGAACCCAGCTTCATTGGGACTTGATTTTCTATCTCCTTACAAGCTCCATTGGTAGGGAGATAGAGCTCAAAGCCCATTCTTGTCTTCGAAGCAACAGCCCGGTACAGACACATCATGAGTGTTGATGTGTCTATACCTAAGGGTTTTAGGGTTCAAGGGAAATATCATGAGGGTTGATGTGGCTATGTTTCGAAGTTTTTCTTCACAAATACAAGATGAGGCTTCATAATGGTTATCTTTCTTGTAGCCTTACTGGAAAGCTTGGTTTGAATGATGCTACAGGAAGGAGAAATGGAGAAGATGATCTGTGAGTTTTTCTTTCCCCAGAGACCTCTATTTATATTAGTAGATAGTCATTTATGATTCTTTAAGATACGGTAGGTGAGGAGTTGGCACAGTAAGCTTTTGAGCAAGGAAAAGTAGGAACTAGTGTTGATCTTAATTACAGTTGTACTTATCCCAAAATTGAATGAAATAAAAAAAAGTACAAGCTACGTGAAGTTACAAAAAGGGGCTTATTACATCACGGATGGTGGTTAGTAGCCCTCGAAGAGAATTAGAGTTAGCATCCAAAAGTGAAGCATGGACAGCTCTTCTTCTCTGTTCTTCTCGAAGAGAGGGAATAAGCTGTGGAAGCGTTGACTCATCCCGTAATGCCTCGTCTTCAAGCTCTGGAAAGCCATTCGAAACTTCAGCTATCTCTTCCCTGACTTTCTTCATTTTTTCTTGTAACCACTTCATCTTTTTGTCAAGTTCTGAGAGCTTATATCTTCGGGCTTGATAAAGAGATAGACGAGAAGCAGTCTCAAGTGCTTTGGCCTCCAATTTGTTGGTTTTCTCAATGGTTGTGCCAATGCTCTCAGACAAGAAGTGATCATAAGCAATCAATTCACTAAATTGTTTAAGGTGCTTTTGAAGAGTGAAATTGATTGAAGAAGGGAGTCCTTGGGAAAGGGACAAGGCCTGATAGCATACCTCGAAGTGATAAGTTAAACTATGATCAATCAAAGCAGGAAGTCCTAAATGATTTAAAGATTTCAGAAAACTTTTTAGTGTTAGAACTTCTTCCTTTGAAAGAACATGTTTAATTCTAAAGGAAGGTAAGTCAGAAGGCATGGAAGGGCTCAAAAGTTGTTGAAGGCTTTCGAGAGAATTCGAAGAGGAAGGGAGGATGGGTTCAGCAATCTGGTTACAAAATTTTTCCAATTGACTCTTAAAGAGGGATATGTCGAAAACCACTAAGGACAAGTCAATTGGAGCAGAGGAAGATGTGGGATGATCTTCAGGGAAAAGGGCCATGCCTGTTCCCTGCATAAGGATTATAAGTTAAGGTTAAATAGAATGTAAAACAGGAAAGAAAAGGTATGATTGAGTATCAAGAGTACCTGATCTGAGGAGGAGGCCAAACTGGAGCCTTGATCCTCAGCATTTCTAAGAATATGGCTCTTCGAAGCCAAAGTAGGGTCCATCCTTAAAGGTCCCTCCCCTAAAACCGATAAGGGAGTAAAGGGGAAGTCTCCCTGAAGGATGGGAAGTGGCCCCAGAGTCTTCGAAGGAGCCAAACTGGCCAGTATTTGTGCAAAGGTTGGCTCAGTAAGGAATGACAGCAAAGTGTGCATGTCAATATCCTTTGCGGTAAAGTCTTTCTGTATAGAAAGAGCTTGAACAGGGGATGCCTGTAAAAAAAAAAAAAAAAAAAAAGTTAGAGTAAATCCTTTCATAATTCGAAAGGCGAGTATTCAGAGGATACCTTGTGAGGGGCATCTGCTGGCATTTGGATTAAGGGCTCTATCACTTCTTGTTGAGGGCAGGGAACAAGAGCTAGGTCCAACGCCTTAACAGGGGATGCAACTTGAGCCTACAAAGAAGTTAACAGCAAGTCACGAGCACAGAAGACACATGAGAATGTATGCAGTTTAAACTAACTTACCTCTTTTGGGGAGGAAGGCTTCTTTGGAGAAACAGGCCTCTTGGGAGGAGTTGTTTCCTCACATAGCGGAGGGTCTCCATCACCTGTCTTGTTTCACCTGGTTCGAACTCAAGAATCAGAATTACAGTAAAATCCTCTTATTCCTAAGGGAATACTGAATCATAAATGAGGAAGGAATTTACCCCTTGAGACCAGTATCTCTGTGTCACTCTCTGTTTCTTCATCATTGGAAGAAACCTGAGGGCCACGCTTCCTGGTGGTCCTTGTCCTCTTCGAAGCTGAAAGGAAAGGGATAAGAAGGTGACTCGGATAAATGATATGGGGGTTTAAAAGAATTGGAGGGAAGGAAACCAACCTGGAGGTGCAGCTGAGGGCTCAAGATAGTGCTTGGTGGGAATTACTTCTGTAGGCTGAGAAGTAATCTTTCTCTTCTTCGAAGCACTTTCTGAAAAAGAGGTGGCACCTGTATGATGGAATGCAGTTAGGTTTGGTTTTGGTTTCAGCAAAAGAGAAGAGATGTTCAGAGACAATTACCTCTTTTTTGTGTTACCCTCGTAGATTGCCTTCTTGGTGGAGAGGGGGGAACGACCATTGCGATTGGGGAGGCTTCGACTGGTGTCAATCTTTGTTCAACTTCGCCTCTAGCAATGTCTTCGATCCCTCCAGCCAAACCAAATTCGTTGTCGGAGAAGAAGGATGACAAGTTATTTTTTCCTCCATGCCCAAACTCAGACTTCTCAAACCCAATGTGGGCTAGAAACTGTTTGAAGGGTTTAATCCCTGAGAGGAAGGAGCAGTTGGAGTGCCACCAGTTGTCAAATGCAGGGGTGGTGCGCACTTCAGGTTCCCTGAACTCCTGAGTGACTGTCCTCCTCAATGCATGTCTGGCTTGGGCAAACCCCGTCAGGAATTGGTCAGCCATGATCGGTGATCGTTCAGACATACAAATGTTGGCGAGGCCACAGTAAGGAATGGGTATGCCTTGAACAAAGTCCAGTTGCCTAGCAAATTGTGCAGGGCAATATACCTCTGCATGTGCTATGGACTTGAGGATATTCGACGAGGAAATGAAGATCTCTCTGCTTGTAAGAATGTTGCCCCATGCTTGGAGAGCTCGAGAGGATTTTCCCTGTCTGTCTGCCAGAATGTCGAACAACCATGTTGGCCCAACAAGAGTAGGGTATGGATTGGGCCACTCCCTATCTGAGGCTAGACCAGCAAAAAAGCGGAGGTAGTACACCAAAGTCTGTGTTGTGCTATTCTCTGGATGAACGTAGTTGTCACCATGAACATTGGGCGCCTCGACGACGCCAGTAAGGGATGTGGGTGCTTTGAAGGGACCCAACTCAGGAAAGTAAGCATGAAGCCATAGTTGGATAAACCATTGGGGCCCTCCCTGCGAATAGTTCAAACCCTTCTGGTAGAAGTCAAACCCAGCTTTGTAGACGTGGCCCAAGAAGTAGGAGGCGAAGTCGAACTCTTCTCCTCTAGCAAGTGCTAGTGCCAATGGAACAAATTCATTCATCACTCTTTTCCCAGAGTGGCAGAAGATGTGTTTGCAGAGGGTGTAGAGAATGTAGGCAAAAAAACTCTGTCTCGGTCACTTCTCCTACCAATTTCTTTTCCCTGTGGTAGAACTGGGAAAAAGCCCCGTTGGTGGCAATCAAATGAGTAAATCCCTCGGGAGGATGGAACTCCTTGGTAGGGTCGAATTGGGGGCCATGCGGAATAAGCCCCAGCATTTGAGTAGCATCCAAAACTGTGGGTGCCATCATGCCACAGTTAAAGCGAAAGAAGTTGAAAGATGGGTCCCAAAAGGCCAAGGCGGCCTGAATCAGAGAAGGATTTTGTGGGACCCCCCTTCGAAGGAGGGTAATAATTCTTTTTAAACCCACCTTCTCTAAGTCGTCCGACTTCGCAGCCAACATACGAGTGGTCCGTATCTTCCAATCCTTGTCCAATGTGGGCCAGCGAGGGAAGGATTTCTTTGAAAAATTTTGCCAATCATGGTCTGAACAAGCTCGAATTTCAGCATCTCCCAATCGAGGGTAATAAAGAGAAAGGGAAGCAGGAATTTCTCCTATAAATTGAGGACCCAAAATATAAGTACCTTCTTCACTAGGGTTTGGAATGAAGACCCTGGCATCAAGATAGGGCTCTTCGG
This sequence comes from Rhododendron mucronatum var. ripense, assembly GCA_019656295.1. NCBI lineage: Eukaryota > Viridiplantae > Streptophyta > Magnoliopsida > Ericales > Ericaceae > Rhododendron > Rhododendron mucronatum. The sequence goes on from BPLT01000041.1 coordinate 2,716,653, forward strand.
TCGGTCCTGGTGTTTGTCCTGACACGAACCGTCTCAAGGCCAAAGAGGGAGTAACATGTTCTCGGGCTGCTGGATTGCTGGGAGAGGCCATTGATTCAGTTTGGGTTTGGCGTTGTTGAAGAGGAAAAGGAGAGAGGGTTCTGTTCTTGAGAGTTTTGAGTTTGAGAAAGCTTGAACGCGTAGAGTGTAAGGGGTGGTTTTGAATTAATTCCGCTTTTATACTCCTGCAGGTGGGCCAGGCCTGTAGTGGGCCCGTACCCCGGGGTCCGCTGGGATTGGTTTTTTCTCTTTAGTAGAGTTATTATTGTTAGAATTTCTATTTTAACAATAAACCCAAGTCCAGTGTGTTGATAAAAAAAAAGGGGGAAATTTCATTGAACAAACCTACTGGATTACAAAATTGAAATTTGCGTATTTACAAAAAAAAAAAGGGGCAAAACAAGGGAAATCCTAGTTCCTATGAAAAGAAATACAAATTAGGCCTTCAAAGGGCCTGGGTGCTGAGAGGTTGCTTTTTTATTCTCAAAGTAATGAGGAAAGGACCAAGTAACAAGACTATGGAACTTGTTCCATGCAAACTGGAGGAATTTCAGCTCCGTTTTCCTCATGTCTTCTTTGGAGTCTGACTCCAATTTTTTCTCCAGCAAGGGCCTAAAGCAGAGCACCAAAGCTTTGGCTTTCCTTCAAAGCCGAGCTTCCTTTGTTGGACGCTTCATTTGTTGTCTTTTGAAGCGCTTTCGAAGCTTTTTGTCAGCATGGCCTGGCACCACTTCGAAGGTCTCAGCAGTGAAGTTATGGATTTGGTCATGCAGCTTCTCAATCCTTTCCTTAGCAAGAGCATAATCTTGAAGGGTTTGATCGAAGCAATACGCAGCGGTATTGGCTTCGAGCCATGACTTGATCACTGGTAAGAAGTCCAAGAAGCAGTGGATTTGGTAGGAAACCGTGGAGGGGATGGAACACAGCACCAGTGTCTCACAAGCCCACTTAAAATTAGTTAGTGGAACTTGTTTTTCCAGGATAGAAATATCCAGGAAAGAGAAGGCTGCCAGGAGTTGTAGAGCTTTACTCTTGTCAGCAGGGTAGATGGAATAACCATATTGCCATTGGAAATGAGGGGTATTGATGGCAAGGTTATTCACCTCATCGAACCAGTCAGGCTCTTCAGGAAGAGGAACCAGCTTGTTGGTTTCCTCGAAGTCAGCTGGATAATGTGGGGTTTGCACCTCTGTGAGCCAGAGGGACTGTTGGGTTTGAGCCATGCGTTTGAAGTCGCAGTAAGGAGCGGGCCCCAGGTAATTTTCCTCTTGTTTCAAGAAAGGGGAAAATTTGAGAGAGGAGTAAATGGATTCGAGCATACCCATGTGAACGGTGTCGTTACCGCTTAGGGGTAGGAATTGGCTTGCGAACAGAGTTCGAAAGTGATGAAATTTATGAGGTGTAGGATCAGGCTGATCGAACCGGACCAGAATGGTGCCAGTGTTGGTATTAGTAGGGTTTTCTTCCCATGAGCCCCAGTTGGACCCATCGAACGAATTCGAACGGGTTAAAGAGGAGTCCCAACCTGTGGGAGATGGGTTGGGGGTGTGGAATGTTCGATCCGAAAGGATTTTGCTTGCCAACATTCGAGGAGAGTTTGGAGGAGACATTTGAGGAAAAGGGGTTTGGCAATCGAGATTGTCTAAAATAAGATTGATTTCTGGAAGAGAGTCCATAAACGCAAGATTTCTTAACAAAGGAAAACTCGAATTCGAAAGGGTTTGTGAGGGGTGATGTGATTCGTTAAACCCTATCATTAACTGCCATTTATAAGGAAATTATTGTAGCTATCTTTGGGAAGCTCAATAGACGTGCATGGGAATGAAATCCTGTCATGCTTCGTGCATCCGAAGTTGAAGGGATATGGGCAGAGAACGTGTGCCATTAACATTTATTTAGCATAAATAAAATGTTAATGCGGGGGGTGTGTTTACATCCTAAAAAGTGCCACCCAATGAAAAAATTCCACGTGGTCCCGAATGGTACGGCGGTTGCATAAAACCTGTCCCAGTCGAGTACCAATTACAGAGGATTGCGGGAGTTAAAAAGGACACTGTTTTATGACAAACGGTGTCGTTTTAGAGTGAACCGATGTCGTTTGAGTAGTAATTAAACGATGGTTTGGGAGGTTATTGGATCTAACCATTAATTTGGACTTTACGATCATCGAACGGTGTCATCACTGCCCTGTTTTGTAGCTGAAATTAGATGCAATTGCAGGGAATCATTTTGGAGGCAAACACGTTGCATTGATTCACGTTGCTTGAAAATAGGAACCACGATCCAAGAAGTGGCCATGAACACCATGATCGAAGCAAGCAGGGGAAGAAGGAATTCTGGAAATGTCAGGGTAACCGTTCGAAGACCCCCCTCAACCGTTTTATGTGGCCAACGTGGATATCAATCGAAGACGTGGGGGTCGAAGGCAAGTTCAGCGTCTATAAATAGAAGAAGCAATTGAAGAGAACACACACAAAAAATCCATATCATCTGACAATTCATACAAAATGATTGCTCAGAGATCTATCTTAGATTAGTTTTAGTTTAGAGTAGGGTCTTTTTTGTAAGTTGAAGGCTTATTTGCATGTAAGACTACTTTCGATTAAATTCAAGTTTTCTTATTTCCTTTAAGTTCTTTTCTTACCAAAGAATAGTTGTTTGCAAGTTCGCTTTTGATTAAATTCAGTGTGCTTGCATTTCTTTATTATTCTTGATAGAATCTTAAGAGTGTTTGTATACAAACTTACCTTTGATTAAATTCAGGTTTGTTTGTGTTCAATCATCTTTTCTGATTTCGAAGCGCGTCAATCTTTTATTTGGTTGATACCTTAAGGAAAAATCCTCTTAGTTGAGGTAATCGAACGGATAACACAATTGCCTGATTGAAATTAGTTGTTTCAAATCATTTTGAAAAGAGTAATTTCTTCTTTGAAGTTATTTCTTTTCTGGCACGCCCGCACACAATTATTTGTCGATTGATTTGAGTTAATTCAGCCCAAACAGCTGTGCATAGGACTGCAAACAAATCGAGCTGCTCAAGGTTTGGCTCGACTCGTTTAGTAATTGAGTCGCGCAGTTTGGCTCATTTATAAAGGCTTGTTTACTGAATGAATTGGACTCAACTCGATATGAGCTCGACTCAGCTCAGCTCGCTTACACCGTCAAACAGGGACGGATCGAGAAATATAGCCTAATGGGAGCACCTTGTTAATCGTAATAGCAAAAGTTTATTTTTTTAGTCAACCACGGTAAATCGTACAAAATTAAGGCATGCAGTATTAACTACAAAAGTTTATAACCCGTATTTTTTTTTTTTTTTTGCTCGGCAAACGAAACTTTTTATAAAAACTCGAAAGGGTACATCGAGGGATAAATAAAAGAAAGCATACAAACTAGCCCATCCAACACAATATTGGACAGACAACAACCTCAACAAAAACTACAACTTAAGCTTACGAATGCCATCAAGGAACACCTTAAACTCCTCCACTGAATAAACCTTGATCGCGAACTTGGCCTTCATCCACATTGCAACTCTAGTTTTTACCAATTCCCCCACCACCTCAAAACCCGTAGTAGCATTGTTAAACACATAGTCATTCCGAACTAACCACAAAGACCACAGTGTAGCATAAAAGGACGCTTCCCACACATTTTTCTCCAGATTTCTAAACTTGGTATCAAACCACCACAAAGCCAAATCTGGTAACGATTTTGGACATACCCACGAAACATGTATTTTAAGTTAAACTAGGTAATAATAAGCACAAAATCTCAGATAAAATTTTTAAAGTATGTTTTAAATGAACATTGACTAATTTTAGAATGAACGAACTAGTTTTGTTAATGATTTTATTGTAAAATATTTCTCCCAGACTGTTAAAAATAAAAAGAATTAAGAAAGAATGGCTCCAAATAGACAAATAACTCATAAAGCAATAAGTATAAATGCACCATATGATGAAATTCAAGCATAAAATTAATTCTATATATATGTGTATTTTTGAGATATATGCAAGTGTGTATGTTTATATATTAGCACATTTTCATAATTATGCTAATTTATATAAAATACTTTTAAAATATTTTAATTTCAAGTGGAGGCACGCATTTGAATGGAGCACGTGCTCCAGTGTGGATCTGTCCATGCCCTCAAAGTAAGTCTAGTGGTGCCAAAATGACAATATTGGCAAAAAAACTCTACCCCAATGGGTGGCCGTTTGTGTAGCCTAAAATGGCTGGCCCATTTGTGCAGCATTTCTCACCCAAAATGACACCAAAAAATGGCTCAAGTCATTTATGCCACCACCAAAACCTTCTTTTTCTCAATTGGACCCATACAAAATAGGGTATACACAGAATTATGGAGAAGAAATGGCCAGAAAAATAGCCCTCCACCATTGCACCAATATTACCATTTTTTGGCCAGATGACACTACTGACATTTTTTGGGATTGGCCAGGCCATTTTGCCAAAATCATTGGACTTGCTCTCAGGAAGGTTATCTAAAATAGTAAAAATATGATGGTTTATGGGGTCATGCCAAGTCTGAAAGTTTGGAATGTTCAACATAATAATTACCTGTACATGCAGGCCGGAAAAGTTGGATTTGAATTGTACTCCTATATTAGGAGTAGTAACTTGCTAGTTTACTGTACTATGAACACGCGCGTGAACAAAATTTGTTGAATATTAAAAGATTTCTAGCTGGCTCGCTTCCTGCCTGTTGCCTCCGCTTCAAAGGGGGTCTATTTTCGATAGATCTAAGATCGATAGAGATAGAAAGGAACAGAGCAATAATAAGAACACAAAAATTGCCCGGCTGGGCGGGTTCTATTGACTGACACAAAGTGTCGATTATGCTTGTGCATTGTGTGCTTTGCCTTGATAGAAGTTATTGGTAGCCCTTTGTCTTAATCTGTATATTTGTTAAAAGGGATGTACTTGATTTTCTCATCTTTGTACGTAGTTTTGGATGAATTTCATTATAAGTGCCGCTGGGCCATTGAAATGAAACGTGATTGCCTTGTCTTAAAAAAATTTTAAAAATCAACGAACGAATTAATTAGGTCTATACATTTATTTACAAATGGTTTTTTGTTTTAAATAAGTAAAAAATTAGTGAACTTTTGGTCGAAAGTATAAAAGTTTGAACGAAACTCATAATTTTCTTGATCGGTTTATGACCTGGGCATTATTTACCCCTTTGTTCACTGTGCAATTCCGCCCATAATTATTACCTGTACAAGAAAAGTTGGATTTGAATTGTACTCCTATATTAGGAGTAGTAACTTGCTAGTTTAATTCGTTCGGCTAAATAAGCTAAACAACTTATTTTTTTGTCCTTATTCAATTTTTTTTTGCATTTGTTAGTTTTTCGTCAATTTTTTGGAGATTATTGCTTCATCATGACGAAAGGAATCTATAAAGTAAAAAATTACGATCGAAACATAATTTTTTTGAATAACGATAAAAATAAGTCAATAAGCCAATTTTTTTTGTCTTTATTAAAAAAATTGGATTTCGATTGTAATTTTTTACTTTTTAGATTCCTCTTGTCATAAAGTAACAATAATCCCCAAAAAAATTGACGAAAAACTAACAAATGCGAAAAAAATTTATATAAGAACAAAAAAAATAAGCCACTTAACTTATATTGCCGAACGGTTTATAACTATGAAGACCCGCGTCAACAAAATCTGTTGAATATAAGGGGAAAAATTCAAAAAATCCCCTGAACTTTGAACCCAATGTCAAATAGGCACCTGAACTTAAATAAACTTCAATTGAACACCTGAACTTTCACTCCGTTATTCAATTTACCCCCTTCTGTCTCAATCCGTGACTTTCCTAATGGCAACCGCTGAGTTGGACACTAACACACAAAACAAAACGTTAGAGGGAGAAACTGGAGGGAAACAATAGTGATCTGGCACCTTTTTAAGGCTCCATTCGGCTAAATAAGCCTACTTGCTTATTTTTTGTCCTTATTACTCCCTCCGTCCCTTATTTATAGTCCGGTATTCCCTTTTGGGCTGTCCCTTAATAAGTGTCCATTTTGTAAAGTTAGTGGGTAAAAATTGGTAAATTGTCTATTTTGTCCCTAAAAGTAGATTCCATTTTGAAAAGTGAGTGAGTAAAAGTGTAATGATGATGGGTAAGTAAGGAAAGTGGAGGAAAAAGTTGATGTGAAGGTATAATGATGATATCTTTTTAATAAGTTGGAATTACGAAGCAGGACACTTAAAAAGGGACGGAGGGAGTATAATTTATTTTTTGTCATTTTTTTTGAGAATTATTGCATCGTCATGAAAAGAGGAATCTAAAAATTAACAAATTACGATCAAAACCTAATTTTTTTGAATAAAGACAAAAATAAGTCAATAAGCCAATTTTTTCGTCTTTATTAAAAAAAATGGATTTCGATCATAATTTTTTACTTTTTAGATTTCTCTCGTTATGACGATGCAATAATTTCCAAAAAATTGACGAAAAACTAACAAATATGAAAAAAAGTCGAATAAAGACAAAAAATAAGCCAATAGGCTTATTTAGCCGAACTGGGCCTTAAAAAAGTGCCAGATCGTTGTTGTTTCCCTCCAATTTTTTCCTCTAACGTTTTGTTCTGTCTGTTAGTATCCAGTTCAGCGGTTGCCGTTAGGAAAGTCACGAATTGAGACGGCAGGGGGTAAATTGAATAACGGAGTGAAAGTTCAGGTGTTCAATTGAAATTTATTTAAGTTCAGGTGCCTATTTGACATTGGGTTCAAAGTTCAGGGGTTTTTTTGAATTTTTCCCGAATATAAGAGTAAAAAGATTTCTATAGAGCACGTGCGTGGCTTAACTTTTCTGAATACTCTTCTTTTTAAAAGTTATAGTTACTGTACAAGTAGTAGTAGTACATTATACATACGCCATGCATGACAAAACCCTAGAAATTAACCGAAATGGTGCAAGCAGCTGGCTTTGACTAGCTAGCTAGTTTCCCCCTTATCTCTAATGTGGTACCAAAACTTGTCCAAATTCAGTCCCACTTTTGTTCTATTTATATATATTTCACTGTCAGTCAGATCAAATACTATACTAGCATTTGAAACATTAAGACTCAATCCTTCAAAAACAAATTATTTCAGCAAAACCCAAAACAGAGAAATTACTAACGAGCTAGCTAGCTAGGTACGTCTTCCAATCCATAACAATGGTGGATGTAGTGGTGGATTCAGCTTATCCCAAGCATGCCATATTCACCGAGGCCGAAAACATACCGTTGATCGATCTCTCGGCCGAATCGAACCTTTTAGCTGAGATAAGGGATGCATGCAAGGAATGGGGATTCTTCCAACTTGTCAACCATGGAGCCTCCCTAGAATTGCGCCGGAATATTGAGTCGGCGGCGAGAGAGTTCTTTGCGCAGTCCAAGGAGGAAAAAGGGAAGGTACGTACGTAAAGTGTTTGTGATTTCACGCTCGAAATTTCTTGATTGCGGTGTAGTATTTTTAGACAGTGGTGGAGGCAGGATTTCCAACTTTATTAAAAATTTCCATTAAGAGCAAGTACGCCAATGGAGAGCTAAACTACCATGTGAATAGTACACAATTTTAATTTATCTATCAACTTTTTCTTTCACAACTACATCAACACTGTCTATTTTACCTAACACCTATTAAAATACACATTTTTTCAATTTGAAGTCTTTTTTCATTGGAAGAGAGAGAGAGAGAGAGAGAGAGAGAGTAATTGTTAAAGCATTGCTCAGGAATAGTGCATCAGTATTAATACCTAACCATTTCCATCGGATTTATTTTACCTTTCCTTTTGACTCACCTGTTGTAACCTTTTTTTCCTGATTTTCTTCTGTAAAATGGCAATTTTGGCATTTTAACTCCTCTGGTATACTTGCTCTAAGAGTTTAGTCAATTGGCTAAAGTCAGATTATTCATTGTTTGGAGGGATGATGGTGAAGTTTCTAAAAGATTGTTGGGCAAAAGTGCTGCTTTCTAATTAAGTAGGGATAAACGTGTAGATTTGAAAGTATAGATTTAAAAAGTGTGTAGGGTCCACGTACTTCTACTCTAGGAGAGAAGCATGGCTCGTGGAGCACTGAGAAGATCTCTTATAAATAACAGACCTATATAGCCTACCAAAAATTTCTTTTTGTTATTTAAATTTAGCCACTTGGACAGGTGAAGAGGGATGAAGTAAACCCATTGGGTTACTACGACTCTGAACATACAAAGAACGTTAGGGACTGGAAAGAGGTGTTTGATCTTGCCGTTGAGAGTCCAATAGTGATGCCGCTTTCCCATGATCCCGAGGACAAGGAGCTCATGGAGATGCATAATCGGTGGCCGGAATACCCTCCTAATTTCCGGTAAGAATCAAGCTAGGTAGTTTCTTAATTTCTCTCTAGCTAGCCCACTTGAGCATTTATGCAGTTCGGACTCGTGGGACCATCATGGACCTCGTCCAGATGGTCCGATGTACTGTTGAATTTCTCTCTAGGAAGCCCACTTGAGTATTTATGCAGTTCGGACTCGTGGGACCATCATGGGCCTCGCTCAGATGGTCCGATATACTGTTGCGTTGTAGCTTATTAGCTATTAAATTGTTAATCACGAATTCATCTGAAAGATTAAAAATGTTAGAGATTAAGATAAATCAGTCATTTTCAAATGAAGAGGTCCTTATTTTAGTTAAAATGAGGACCTCCCCATTTCTCCCATTTTCCAATTGAATTTCAATGATCCGAGCTATTTAATGTGTACAGAACGTGATTTTAAGGGTACCCTCAAGAAATCGGCAAAAAAAATGATCGGGAAGGGCTTCATCTGAGCAGTTTTTGTTTGAACCGTTCGATAAAAAAACAAACAAAAACTGATCGGATAATGCCCTTCCCGGTCATTTTTTTCCTGATTTCACGCGGATACCCTTGAAATCACGTTCTAAACACATTGAGCGGCTCGGATCATCAAAATTCGATCGAAAAAAAGACATCCGCATTTTATTAAGTTAAGATGATCCTTACAGGAAGTAGAATGCAAGATGGATAACTATTATTTATATCTTCAATAGTTACTGTTTGTAGATTTTTCATGCAGTTCATTACGTTTTTTCTTCCAGAAGAAAAGTTGTTCATCTTTCGGATACAAAAGTGATAGATTTTTACGCACAAAAAGCCGCGAGATGACCGAATTTCAAATTAGAAGAATAGAAGTCTTGTAATCTGAACTACTTTCTCTGCATTAATATGTTCGAAATAATTTGAAGATTGTACTATTTCTTTTCTTTTTCTTCTGATCGGGAATTGAAGATGGTATATTTCTTGATAGTTCTTTAAAACATTATTATTATAAAAGGGATTGGCAATATTTTGACACAAGATAGCTTTCTAAAGTACTTCCTACATGTGTGTGGTATGATAATAAATTGGCTCAATTAATTAACCACAGGGTGGCATGCCAAGAATACGCTCTAGAAGTGAAAAACCTAGCTTTCAAGCTATTGCAACTCATTTCCTTGAGCTTAGGATTGCCAGAAAACCATTTGGACGGCTTCTTCAAAGATCACGCAAGCCTTGTCAGGATCAATCACTATCCGCCCTGCCCAACCCCTGACGTTGCTTTTGGCGTCGGTCCACACAAGGATTCCGTTGGTTTAACCATTTTGGCTCAAGACGACGTGGGAGGATTGGAAGTGAAGCGGAAAGCAGATGGGGCGTGGATTCGAGTTGAACCCATCCCGGATGCCTATATTGTTAATCCTGGTGCCATTATGCAGGTAACTAGAATATCTCTTTAGAAAATTAAGTTGGTTTTTTATTTTTTGGAGATTTTGTAATCGATCCTTAGTATTTTTTATTTTTTTTTAAAAGTTAGTTAGATTAAAAGAATGTGATCTAATGCGAAAAAGCCACTGAAGATCTATGAAAGGCCAATTTCTGTTGAAAAGATTCATTCTTTTCTGTTTAATTTCCACTGATCTTTCCATAAATTTTAGGTTTTTTAAAAATGATTTAGGTTATCCTTACCAAGAATTAAGAAAAGGTTTGATTAAAGAAAAGAATAATTAGAAATGGGAAAATAATCACATTCAAAAGTTGAAAGCTGTTTCTCATTTCGTGTTATATTATTGTTAATAATATGGAGAATTTTTGGGAGGTCCACTATAGTACTTTTATAACCCCTCTAGTTCACTTCTTGAGCTCCTAACCGTCTACTAACCTAATAAAACAATTCCTATGACAAAAATACTCATCCTATATAACCAATCATAAAAGAGAGAAACTCTAGAAATATCTCTAGTCCTATAGCACAACTCCCACCCCCTCTCTCCTCTCTCTCCCCGATTACTCGCTGCCGCCACCGGCGACACCAATTCCGTGACCAAATTTGCGGGGGCTGCCTAGCTAGCTCGCCTGTATAGCTCTCGCTTCCTTCCTATTGCCTCCGCTTCAAAGAGGGTCTATTTCGATATATCGATAGAGATAGAAAGGAATAAAGCAATAATAAGAACACAAAAAATGCCCGGCTGGGAAGTGAGATGCTACGCCTACCTGTTCCCTTGTTGTTGGTGCCGCCGGGCGGGTTCTATTGACTGACACGAAGTGTCGATTATGCTTGTGCAGTGTGTGCTTTGCCTTGATAGAAGTTATTAGGTAGTCCTTTGTCTTAATCCGTATATTTGTTAACTGGGATGTACTTGATTTTCTCATCTTTTTACGTAGTTTTGGATGAATTCCATTATAAGTGCCGCTGGGCCTTTGAAATGAAGCGTGATTGCCTTGTCTTAAAAAAAATTTAAAAAATCAACGAACAAATTAATTAGGTCTATACATTTATTTACAAATGGTTTTTTGTTTTAAATAAGTCAAAAATTAGTGAAACTTTTGGTCGAAAAAGTATAAAAGTTTGATCAAAACTCATAATTTTCTTGCTCGGTTTACAGTCTTGGACCAATGACATATATGAGAGTGTGGAGCACAGGGCCATAGTAAACTCTGAGAGGGAGAGGTTTTCAATTGGATTCTTCTTCAACCCAGCACACCATGTCAATGTGGAGCCCCTGGAAGAGCTTATAGATCACCAGAAGAACCCAGCAAAGTACAGGCCGTTCAACTGGGGAAAGTTTGTTGCCACCAGAAGGCGCAGTAATTTCAAGAAGTTAGATGTCGAAAACCTCCAAGTTTCTGATTTCAAGATTAATGCGGCAGAGTAATTCGGGAAAAATCTCTTAATAGTACTAGTACTGTTGCATATGTACGTACACTTGTACCGATCGATCCTGTGACCAGACTATAAATAGAAATAAGAGGTCCGAAGAATAAACGGATGCGTCTAGTTGTATGATTGCTTATGCATGTACGAATATTAGCTAGCTTTCTTATAGTAAGATGGCGTGTTGGATATGTATGTACTGTAACGATTGATCGCGTGACCGGATGTAAATGACCATACAGTGTTGTGTTGAGTTGTGTTGTCTATTTATGTACAACCATATATAAGTTGTTTTAGAGCTTACCATAGTGCTTTGTATGAATAAAATACTTATATCTTCGGCTAATGATTTTGCGACTCTCCTATTTGTTAATGCTACTCTTCTTTTTGTTTTTTATTAAGGTGAATTTACTAAAATACCTTTGCACTTTATGATGTTAGTTTTTTCTCACTTTCCAAATGCAATGGTGTTTTAGTAAATTCACCATAATAAAAACAAGAAGAAGAATGACATTAACAAATAGAGGAGTGACAAAATAAGCTGTCATAACTTATTCAGAAATGCTATCAACACAGACTATATGTGCACAGATCATGCACATACAACTCCGTGGGGCCCATTATGGGGTCCCCAAAAACAATGCAAGCCATCCATTAGTTTTAAAATAATTTTCTAAGTCATCAAGTAAAAAATAAGTTAAATCCGATGCCTCTAAGTGCTTGATTCAATCGTCTAAATATTTCTTCAGATTTTAAAATCCTAAAGTTAAGCGAAAATTTGAATGATTACATTAAGCATTTAAAAGTATCGAATTGAACTGATTTTTAACGCGACGACTTAGAAAATTATTTTAAAGTTAATGGACGGGTTGGATCATTTGTGGGGACCCCATAGTAAACCCCACAAAACCGTATATGCACGATTTGTGCACATACTATTTGTGTGGATAGCATTTTTGTATCTTATTATTGCTTTCCTTTCCACACAGCGTTGTGCTGAGTTGCATGTCTGTTGGGGGTTGATCTTGTTAGATCAAAGTTGTATGACAGTTACATTTAATGTGTTATTTTTTCTATTCGAGCAATGCTATAATGGTTGCATACCATTAAAGAGATATACAATAGTCAATTAATCCTGTTTCACTAAGTTTTTTATTTTTTAAGTATTTTTTTTACGAGACAAGTTATTCTTTCACAATACGTTACCTTTAATTTGAAAAATAAACTCTTAGCGGAACGGGGCTTGAATGTGTTACTTTAAATGTGAAGATATATAATAAGGCTGCGTTCATATGAATTTAACTTAAATTAAGTTAAATCTGATAATTTTATCCTTATTTGAATTTTTTTTGCATTTGTTAGTTTTGTACCAAACTTTTATGGGTTATTGATTCATCTCAACGAGAGTAATAGAATATATATATATATATATATATATTTTACTTTTACCCAAATATTTTGAGAAATAATCATTTTTTAGCAAAAAAAATCATGCAAAATTTTTTTTTTTAACCAAACCGAGCCTTAAGTCCCAATCACTTGAGGTCGGCTACGTGAATCATTTTCCTCTATAGAGCTCTGTCAATGGTCATTTGTTCGCAAAAAAAAAAATTTAAATAATGACAAAATTATCAGATTTAAATTAGTTCATAAGAACACAGCCTAAATACATATCTAGACATGATTGGCATTTTAAACTAGAATTAAGAAAGCCACAACTAGTGAAGCACACTGGACAAATTTTGATTTATTCTCAAATTCGAATAATTAAAAAGTCCCTATCATCTACTACCCCTGTAACTTGAAATTGAAATGTAGCCGTTAGTAGCCATTACTCCAAATTTCCTACTTTTCTCTTTGAAAAAAGAAAAGAACTCATTGGGCCCACGTACAATTCAAAACGCTAAAGCGCGGTGCCGATTTACAAAATCTAAGACACTATCTAGACCGCCCGTTTTCCCAATCTGGTTCACCTTCCCAAACTCTATCAGATCTTAGACCCCACAATTTGAAAAACAGACAAGAACCCATTTTCCCCAAAGATTTCAAGAACCACACAGAGAGAGAGAGAGAGAGAGAGAGGGAGAGAGGTTCTAGTTCAGGATCTAGTTTGAGGTTCTAGTTCAGGATCAAGAAACTAAGAAAGAAATTAGAGAGAGAGAGAGAGAGAGAGAGAGAAATAGAGATGTTGTAAAGATTTCAAGAACCACTGAGAGAGAGAGAGAGAGAGAGAGAGAGAGAGAGAGAGAGATGTTCTAGTTCAGAATCCAGATACTGGAAAGAAATTAGACACAGAGTGTGTTCTTGAATGAAGATCCACTGCAAAGATTTTTACTGAAACCCTAGAAAAAAACAACCAGCAATTTCAGGGTCTCGTCAATTGGGTATCCTCTTTCTCACTTCCTCTGTCAGGTACCTTCACTTTTACGTATCTCCTTTCCATTCAAAATTTTCCAAATTTCTTGCATTTCCATTTCTTGATCTTATTTAGGGGTTTTCTTATGTGTTAGAATGCTGAGGGATATCAAGTCCTCACGCCGGTATTCGGGCAAGAGCTCCAACACAGAGGAATTTGAGAATGTGCCGGTAAACCCTAGGGACTCTTTGGTTGCTCAAATCACCACAGACCCAATCAGGGCCCCACTAAACACAATTCAAGAACCAAACCCTAATCCCAAATCTGTTGTAGAACAAGATTTGGGTGGTAGGAGTACTAAGATTGAAAGAACACCTACGAAGCTTAAAAGCACAATGCCCAGTCGAACTCCTGAAAAGTCGGGAGTTTCTGCGAAGAACCGGTTTGGGTGGGCCCAGAAGAATGAATCCAGTTTATTTATGAGTGAAGCGCGTGATGAGGGGCGCAGTGATGTGACTGGCTATGTGAGCCAAGCAAGTAGAGGGGTTGGGAATGGGGGTTTTGGTAGTATGGCTACTCCCAGGTCAACAACTCGGACAGTGGGGAGACCTAATGCTACTTCAAGTTATACGGAATGCAATTCGACACAAAGCACCCCAACTAAGAGTGTGTCGAAACCCCCGAATCCGGGATATTGTCCAGCCAGTGTTTCTAGGCCTCATGTCAATGGTGGTCCTCGAGTTGGGAACTATGTCCCGATGTCCAAAGGGCTTCCAATTTCTTGTAGTTCTTCCTCTGTTGTTAATACGGTTGATGTTCCACATTTTGATCTCAAGGAAGATCCGTCGTTTTGGATGGAGCATAATGTGCAAGTAAGTTATTTTTCCTTCTTTTTTCAATCTTGTTTGGCTAAATCGCCTCATTCATTGGAGCTTATGTTGAATTGGTTTAGGTTTTGATACGGGTTCGCCCACTGAATAGCATGGAGAGAAGCATGAACGGCTACCATAGGTGCTTGAAACAAGAGAGTGCTCAATGCATCACGTGGACTGGGCAGCCGGAAACTCGATTTACATTCGATCATGTCGCGTGTGAAACAGTTGACCAGGTCTAGTTAGAATTAAGAAAGAAATACAGTTCACTAATGAAGTTCCATGGTATGAAACTATGTTACATGTTGTTTGATTGATTTTAATTTTTGCAGGAAACACTTTTCAGGATGGTTGGTCTGCCAATGGTTGAGAATTGTTTGTCTGGCTATAATAGCTGTATGTTCGCCTATGGGCAGGTATTTCAAACTTGTGTTTTTTAATTTTCGTCAACTCCATTACTGAAGATAGACAAGGAGAAATCCATTTCTATTGCATGTATAAACTTGCTGGCAAGGATATATGAGGACATTGCTGTAATACATAGCACCTCTTAATAAGTTGTCCATTCGAGTACCACCCCCTTTACACATGCTAAACCTTCGTGTTTCAACCTGATGGGAAGAAGGGGATAAAAAAATTTCTTACCCCAGCATCCAAATCTTATTCATAGTTCATGGAGGAAGGGAATATATGATTTGTTGTAATACGTAGACACTCCTATAACTTCAATTTCTTGTGTGTGTCGCAGCATGGAAAAATGGCAGTTTGTTAGGAAGTGTTCTTTATAAAGTTTTCTTTATCTTATCTGTTTTCTATTTTTGATTGATTGAATGATGCTTCCCATTCTAATTATGTTGTCGTGCAAACTACTTATGATTGGTCAAACAAAATTTCTATATAATTTGGGGAAGTCTATGGTGGTCAATAAACTTATGAAGCTGAGCTTGAACTTTTTTCGCATATTGGGCAATTAATGATCATAGACGTGTCTCCTCTTTTCTTTTTTTTTCTTATTTAATTTGAAACAGAATAAACATCTTTTTTTGATGTGGATAAGTTTAATCATGTAGACGGGAAGTGGGAAAACATTCACCATGCTCGGAGAGATTGAAGAGTTAGAACTTAAGCCGAGTCCACATCGCGGAATGACACCGCGCATATTTGAATTCTTGTTTGCAAGAATCAGAGCCGTAAGTCCAAGATCCTTTGTCTGATCTTTCTACCGCAGCTTTTGATTATGTTTGAGTATTATAGCTGCAACTAATTTATTCTTCCCTTGAATTCTTCTACAAGCAGGAAGAGGAAAGTCGAAGAGATGACAGATTAAAATACTACTGCAAGTGCTCTTTCTTGGAGATCTACAATGAACAAATTTGCGATCTTCTTGATCCTTCATCCACAAACTTGCTAGTAAGATCAGTTCATCCTTGAACTTTGGAGTCTTGGAAATGATATCGTATTGACTTTGTTCTGTTATGATTTTTGCAGCTGCGTGAGGATACGCAAAAGGGTGTTTATGTGGATAATCTCTCAGAATTTGAAGTGCAGACAGTGGGTGATATTCTTAAGCTTTTGAGTCAGGTTACAAACCTTACATTATTATCTCGTCTGCTTTGGCTATGCTATCTCCCTCTCTTTCTGTTTGTCTCTAGTTATTATACCTTATCATTAAGCCTTGACTAATTGGAAATTTGCAATAGGGTTCTTCGAATAGGAAAGTTGCTTCCACCAACATGAATAGAGAGAGTAGTCGTTCGCACAGTGTCTTTACCTGCGTAATAGAGAGTAGGTGGGAAAAGGATGCCATGTCTAACCTACGGTTCTCAAGGCTAAACCTTGTTGATCTTGCCGGCTCAGAAAGGTAATGCATTGGTCCTTCCAAAAAAAAGAAAGAAAAACTCAAATAGTTCAGTCATGTTACGGCCACTAATGTATCATTCACTTTCACAGGCAGAAAAGTTCTGGTGCTGAAGGTGAACGTTTAAAGGAGGCTGCTAATATTAACAAATCACTATCTACTCTTGGGTACTACACCAGTTACTAAGTTTCTCTTACAGCTATATATTAGCTGGTTTTGATGGCCCCATCACCTTCCCTTGTATGTATTTGCCACCTGCTCTTGTTTCTTGATTCTGTGAGTAAATATTTTGTTTGGCAGTCATGTGATAATGGTTCTAGTGGACGTGGCAAATGGGAAGCCGAAACATGTTCCCTACAGAGATTCAAGGCTGACCTTTCTTCTTCAGGTGAGTTCTAAGTCCATGTCCTTTGCTTCCATCAGACTTACATGTGCTATTTGTTTTGCCGTTAACATGAGCCAATGTAGGACTCACTTGGTGGAAACTCGAAAACGATGATAATTGCCAATGTCAGCCCGTCCGTCTGGTTAGTCCATTTGTTATATACCTGTTCTGCGGCTTCTGCCTCTTTTGATCTTGAAGGTTTTTTTATGGAATGTTCTAACAGTTTTTGCCCTTTCCAGCTGTGCTGCTGAAACGCTGAATACTTTGAAGTTTGCTCAACGTGCAAAACTTATTCAGAACAATGTAAGCTTCTCTTTGAACGTAATGAAGTATGACATGAATAAGACACTTGTCGTTATGGATTCTGAGTCCTGACCCATGCATTTTGGCATTCGTCATGGTGAAGGCTGTTGTGAATGAAGATTCTTCGGGGGATGTCATCGCACTACAACACCAGATACGGCTCTTAAAAGTTGGTGTTGAACTACTAATATTTTAGTCATCTTCTACAAATGTCATGGTCTACTTCTCTACATTTACTAACAAGTAGCTGTTCTTGAATAGGAGGAGCTTTCTGCCCTCAAACGTCAGAATGTCTCCAGGGCTCTGTCGTTTGGTCCAAAAGACATGATAGATATAACACAAGAACATGACAGTGCCGAGATGGATCTACAGCAAACAGACAAATGTGTTCTTAAATTGTCTACTAAACAGGTACACTTTGTTGCCTATTATGCTTGAATCGGTTCCTCATAGTGCCACGGGACGAATGACATTTTGAAAAAGGGAAATAGAGATGGACTCAAAGCTGGATTGTAAAAATTAAAGTTGTTTTTTCTTCTTTCCTTGCCTTTTTGGGTGACGAGGAACTCCGCCAAGGAAGGGCTCAAAAGATATGGAATAAATAGTTGATTAGTCAACCTCCGTCGGCATGTACTTGTTTTTTGGTTAAGAAACGGAAGAAATAAAATAAGTTCCATGAATATTTAGCAGATGATAGATAATGTTCTGCTAAGGCTTTCCTTTCTTATCCCTTTAGTTAAAATCATTGGAGTGCACACTTGCTGGTGCCTTGAGAAGGGAAAAAATGGCAGAAACTTCTATAAAGCAACTTGAAGCTGAAATCGAGCAGCTGAATCGTCTGGTAACTTGACTTAATTTATATCATTTATTTGTTCCTTCTCTTTTGGTAACTGGAGACCAGGTTATGGTGGAAAATGGAAGATTTTGTTGCCTTTGGGACTTCATTATAATTTCTAAACCATATTACCTCAGGTTCGTCAAAGAGAGGAGGACACTAGGTGCACAAAAATGATGTTGAAGTTTCGAGAGGACAAAATTCAAAGAATGGAGTCAGTTGTTGGTGGCTTACTGCCGGCAGATACTTATTTACTGGAAGAGAACAGTGCACTCTCTGAAGAGATTCAGCTCCTTCAAGCAAAAGTTGAGAAAAACCCAGAAGTGACTCGTTTTGCTCTGGAGAATATCAGGCTTTTAGAACAACTTAGAAGGTAGCTTTTGTCAAAAAAAAATACTTTTGTCCACCAAAACTCCGCAAGTGGCTTTGTTCGGTTCCCTTTTATCTTTGGTTTTAGTTTTGAAAACCAATCATTACCCTACTTCTTTCTCCAATCATTACACTATTTTCCCAATTATTATTTTTTCATCTCTCTCTATCTCCAATCATTACCCCTATCTTCAATCATTACTCTATTTCTCTCTCCGCCCACTGCCAAAACTAAACTAAACTTCCAACCAAACACAACCAGTGTATTTTATTTTTCCATTTTGGCATGCATAGGTTTCAGGATTTCTACGAAGAAGGGGAGAAGGAAATGCTACTAGCTGAAGTATCTGAACTGCGGGACCAGGTATCTACAGAATCTAAACAGAGATTGTGTTTTTCTTTCAATTTGCACAGTTCTCTCTCTCTCTCTCTCTCTCTCTCTCTCTCTCTCTCTCTCTCTCTCTCTCTTTTGTAACTTGTTGGGATTTTCATCTGTTTGCAGCTGGTGTGTTTTCTTGATGGTAACACAAAGCAACATAACCATCCAAAAGTGGACCTGCCTTATCAGGTATATTTAAAACGGTTCAGATTTTATTTTCAAATTCGCCTTGGAAAGCAGATTTTTAATTTTCCAATCTTCACTAATTCTTCTCTTGGAAACAGGAAGCTCTACATGTCAGAAAAGAGAATGATTCGTTCCACTTCGAGGTTGGTGAATAATATCCCAATGAACACATGTGACTTCCTTATTCTTTGGAACTCATCTCACATTCGCTCCTCACTGTTTTAGCTGAATAAGACGCACAGCGAGTTAGAAGAGTGCAGGAATAACCTAAGCTGTTGTTTAGAGGAAAATGCAAAGCTCAGAAGGTATTTTGTCAACTTTTTTCTTGTTTTGCATCTTGAGATGTTAATAATTTTTAATGCTTTTTCTCCGTCTACCACAGAGAAATTGATGATCTGCATGCTTCACTAAGTAACCTCAGAACTGCAACCCATGATCATGACTGCAGCGTTGAAGTCATAAAGGTACTTTTAGTAATAGAGCTTTATGTGGATAGGAAGTTAGATAGCTAATTGATTTCTAGTGATTGGGGACTCATTTGTGGAGTCAATGAGAGAAAAATATAGAAAGAAAAAGTCCAACGAAAGGGGGAGAAACAAATGATGGAGGGTGTTTATGGAATGATCCTCCATAAGCCCAATCTCTCTCATTATAGATGGCGTAACCAAGAAAAACATGACAGATTTTTCTTTGTTCTTCTTTTTGTCTGTGATATGTTCATTCATCCACGAAACTCCTCTTAATGGGTGGTAATATCATGACTTCCAGGAGCCCATATTAGAAGCTCCACCTTTGGATCAATCAATTAAGGCAGCTCAAGAAGAGAATGGATGGAATGGACAGGCAAAGAATGAAAATCTGTTGGAACACGCAGAAGAAGTCATGGAATTACAACTGGAGGTGGATATTTTAAATATCATGCTCAAAGAAGAAAGGTCATCTCATGCGCAAGTGCAGGCAAGGGAACTGTGCTTGAATAGGGATCTCGAGAAGACAAAAGAAAACATTTTGTTGATAACTAGACTATTTGAAGATGTGAAGGAAGAGCTTAAGGAAGCAAAATCTGTTATTGAAGCTCTGGAGTCTCAACAAATACTTTCGATCAATGAAATGGAGGATCTTAGGAGCAGTAACTGCCACTATGCAGAGCTTTTGAGTAAACAGGAGCTTGAAATCTCTACTTTGAAGGAGCAAATATTTTGTCAAGAATTAAGAGCTCCCCGATCGTTCAAGTGTTCTGAAAGTGAGGACTCTTCTTTACAGGGAAAGTTAAAGAAGATGCACAGCTCTCTTGAAAAGGCGAGGAGGTTGAATACACGGTATCAAAGTGATCTTGAATTTCAAGAATCTAATGAAGAAGAAATGGATGAAGTCAGAAGGCAAGTTGAGGCTGAAACTGCTGAGGTGATTGTCTGCTTGCAGGATGAAATCTCTATGCTTCAGCAACACGTAGAAGAAAGTAGTAAAAGAGAGACAGAGACTGAAGAGAAATTGTTGGGTCTGCAAACTGAATTGAAGGACCTTCAGGAAAAAATGCATCTCATGGAGCAAGATAACACAGTTTTAGGCGAAAAGCTAGAAGAGAAAGATAAAGAATCAAGAACAATGTCCAAAGAGTGGGAATTGTTGACCGGTGAGATTGAACTTCTTCTTTCTGATGGGCATGAGGCGCTCAAACATGCATCGGATCAGCTGGATTCTGTTTCCAGTTCCTTTCCTTGGAAAAGAAATGAAATCCCTGAACAAGTTGGTAGGATAAGAAAAGTACTATCCGAAAAGGAGTTTTTGATTGAAAACCTCAACCAATGCTTGGAAGATGCTGACAAAAGAAGAAGTGAAATGGAGTGCATGCTAAGGTCTTTGAGAGGGGCGACTTTGGTTATTACTGAAGCACACGAGCAAGAGTGCAGGGAAAAGGAGAAAGAAATCCTCCTGTTGTCATCTCAGTTGAACTCAAGAAAGTCTACCATAGAAGAGCTGGAGAAGAGGATTAAGCATGGGGAAGCGGAAATTCAAAAAGCATCAATCAGCGCAACGGTTGCTTTTGTCATTGTGAATAGGTTCTCTGAGATAAATTGTACTCATCTTGAAGCGTTAGAGCATAAGGATGTTTCTCTGAGTACTCGGACTGCTGAAATTGATGAAGCAAAGAGACAGATTGAGTCCCTTGCAAGAGAACTGGATCTGTCGAAGGAAAGTTGCAGTGAGCTACGGCTGCAGCTTTCTCAGGAGCAGAAGCGAGCTTGTGTTATGGAACAGAAGCTTGAAGAAGCACGAGAAAGTGACATTTTGAAGACCACTGAGAAACTTGCTGAGCTAAAAAATGGTGTTTCAGCAATCAAGTATTGCATGAATGAATATGCAGAGAAGGTTCCAAATGGAGAGGAAGATAATGCTATTACAAGTCATGTTTCTCTGTTGACTGATGGCGTATGCGAAGCATGGGTAAGCTTTTTCTTGGTTTCTTGACTGACAGTTTAGGTCTTCTTGTAAATTTCCCTTCTTATGTAGTATCATACTTTTGGGTGACGGGTTTGAATTTGTAATTCTACTCATCTTGGTCTTGTTGCAGACAGGTAGTGAAACAAGACAAGAAATTAGCAACATAGATTCATATGTTGTTGAGGACCTGAAAAGGGAGATTCCAGAGGATCCACATGAATATTCATCTGTTCAGAAAAACCTCGCATCTGGAAGAATTCGGAAGGATGAGAGTGACAGAGATGCTACCATTATTCTTCTCAAAAAAGAAATAGAGTCCGCTCTTGATAGCTTAAAAGGAGTGCAAGCTGAGATGGCCAGACTGCGTTTTGAGAAAGAAAAGGTGTGGATGTCTGAAAAAGAAAGTAAGGAGAGCATCAAAAGTGTTCTGACTCAGGTGCTTTCCTTACAAGCAGCTATGATTAACTTTGACGAGGTGTTTGGATTCAAGATGGAATCTTTGGATCATAAGCTGCGGACTGTTGAAGAAGCCAGGGAAAATGCAGGTAGTACATGGTGCCAGGAAAAAGAGGTTGGTAAGCTATTTCTAGTGTAATTTTCTTTTTCCAGATAGTTTTTTTCTCTTGTTGCTTTGAGATTTGAACTTCTCTAGACAATTTATGTCCTTCCAAACCACTGTATTCTAAGATTGTATAGTCTCTGTTAGACCATCTCTGGCCCTTGCTCAAATATGCACTCGAACTTAAATTTGGTTAAAATTATACCTTGAAACTCCCTTTACTCCTTGACTCAAACCTCTATCAAACTGAGTTTGCTCAAATTATTAATCACATCAAATCTTTACTGAAATGTTTTAAGTTCATTTTGTATCTTCCAAATTAACAACAATGACACTACTGAAGCTTTTACTCAAATATCCTTGGACTTGATTTTGGCCAATTTAAGCCTGCCCATTTGATTGCTTCATATCAAGTGAAAAATTTTAGTTAATGGTTGGAGTCTGGAGATGGTCTACGTTTTACTTAAGTGAGCTCGATCACTGTGAATATACACTCAATGGTAGCTGTTGTTCCTCTTTTTATACATAAGAACTGCCTTCGGTTTTCATTCTCCCTCCTTAATTGCTACAGCTACTTGAGCTTGAACTCGGTGATGCAAAGGCAGTTGCGGTCCAGAAAATGGCTGAGGCTTCTTGCATACTTGCTAAATTTGAAGAGGCCCAAGATACCATGAAAGATGCAGATATTATGATAAATAAGCTAGTTATAGCAAATGAAACCGCGAAGCTTGAAACTGAAGAACTGAAGAGGATGAGGTTCTCCTTGATCACTGAGAAGGATATCCTAATCCAAGAGGTTCAGAGCTTGCAAACAGCCAATGATCAGAAGGATTGCCATTATGAAAAATTAGAGAAACTCTATGCTTCAGATTTGTCGGAAATGAAGAATCTAATCTTGGAGCTGGAGGGTATCAATTCACAGGTCCAGAGCACTTTTAACCAAGATTTTGCATCTATAGCCTCTGAGTTCCTTTGCATGAAGTCCCAACTTCAAAGCTCGAGAAAGTTGATGCATTCATGGATTGAGGACATCTGGTCTGAGATTTTTGTCAAGGATTGTGCTGTCTCTGTCCTACACCTTTGTCATATGGGAATACTGTTGGAAACAGTAACTGGGCTGAATGCAGAAAAAGGTTTGCTTCACCATGGGCTCTCTGAGTCAAATTCTGTCATATCAGAGTTGCGGGAACATAATTTCAAGTCGAGAAGGGAGCTAGAAATGTGTAGAATCCTGAAGGGTAAGCTATTGGCTGACATCAAGAGTGGATTTGATCGCATCTCAAGGAAAGAAGATGAAACCGGTGAACTCACTGTGAAGCTAACTTCTTTTGAGAAGAGAATATTAGATCTACAACTCCAAGAGGAGTCAATGTTGCAAAGGTCTAATCACATGGGATCTGAGCTTGCCATATTGACAAAGGAGTTGGACCTAAATAACAGGAATATTGTTGCATCACTGGTGGATCAAGAAAAAATTGCGAAGGAGCGGGATGAAGAGTTAAAATCTCAGGAGGAGAATTTCGTGCTGGAACTTTCTGCTAAGGACTTTGAGTTGCTTATTCTGGTGTCAGAGTTAGAACAGATGGCTCTCCAAAAAGCTAAGATGGAAAAGGAAAAGCTAAGTTACTCTGCTGTTCTTCACGATTTCAAGAGAGAGTTGATTCTTCTCACAGTTGATGCAGAGTTGAAGGAATCGATCTCTGTCGACAAGGAAGTTGAGGTTTCTCTCCTACAGAAAGAAGTCAAGGAAGCGCAAAGCGAGAGGCAGGAGTTTTTATCAAAGATAAATGAAAGCAACGCAACAATTGCAGATATGGGCAAAACAAATGAGGCTCTTAAGCAAGATATTCAATTGCTAAAGGGTATTGCTCTTTCACACGAAACATTGAAAGGTGAACTAGTTGAAGTGACAGAAGCAAAGATGAGACTGTTGACCCAGCTGCAAAATATTGAAGCTGAGTATGAAAGATTAATGGAAGATATTAAGACAAAGGAAGATGCTCTAGAGATTTCATCCAGCTCTATCTCAGCCCTTGATCAACAAAACAAAGTGTTGCAGGATGACATTTCCTTGTTGGAAGCGTCATTAGCCGAACTTCAAGATGAGTTAAGGATGAAAGACGTTGAGCTAAGCAAGATGAGCTGTCTTGAGGAGGAAAATGGATGTTTGGAAAATGAACTAAGGAAGGTGAAGGCAGAATTTTGTTCAGTTAATGGAAATTTGGAGGAGAAGAAATCTGAAGTTGAGTCATATATAAGCCATACAGATGCAGTTGATAAAGAGAATAATCGATTGCTAGATGAAATTACTTCCCTGAAGTCCCAAATTTCCAATTTAAAGGCTGACCTGGACAGGGTACAACCAGAACTGTCGGAACTCCAACTTTCTGAATCCGTTGCTAGGGATGAGTTATGCTCCAAAGCCCAGGATTTGCAAATCCATGTTGACAGAGTTTATTCTTTGAAGCAAGAGAATGTTTCCTTGAGAAATGAGCTCCAATCTCAAGTGAAACACAATATTGAGTTCCTCTCTTTATGTCATGACTCGGTTGCAAATGTAGAAACAGTGGGTAGCAGAATATCTCAAACACTGTATGATGGCAGCGCTACTTCCGGAAAAATGCACAAAGAGATGAGAGAAGTTATGGAAATGATACATAGGTTCATGGAAGAGCTGGAGAGCTTGGAAGAACTTGCCAAAGAGCTCATATCAGAAAATTTTACCCTTCAGACTGAGCTATCAAGGAAGGATGATGTTCTAAAAGGATTGTTATTCGATCTAAGCATGTTGCAAGAATCTGCATCAAACACCAAGGACCAAAAAGACGAAATTGAAGAATTGGCGGCTTCTATTGAGGCTTTAAAAGATGAGCATGCAGTGAAATTGCGTGAGCTTAATGAAGCAGTTGCTAATGGACAAATACTTGAAGCTCAAGTGCAGGAGAAGACAGGCATTATCTGCACTCTTCAACTGGATATCTCAAAAATGCATGAGACTGTTGAATTACTCTCCAACAAAAACCTTGAGCTGACAGCAAACACGGAAAATGCCTTAGAGGCTAAAAGGTCCAGTGAGGAGGAGTTAACAGAGACAAGGAAGGTAAACGAGACATTAGAAGCGGAACTTGTCGAAATGGAAGCTGCCCTTCGTGAAATGAATAATTGTATGGAGTCCTTGAAGGGCAATTTGGATGCAGTTATTATTGAGAGAGATGGTCTCCAATCAGAAGTCCTTATTCTCAAGGAGAATTTGGAGATGGCACATGCTCTTGCTGAAGAAAACAATGCGATTGCTGTGGAAGCTCGAGAGGTACGTGTTGATTTGCTCCAAAACAAATTTGTAATGATTTCTATAGTTTTTTTTATCTTTCATCTTTCTAATTTCTTTGTTGGTTCTGTTGATTAGACTGCTGAGTGCAGAAAGCTCTACGCCGAAGAGAAGGAAGAGGAGGTGAAGCTATTAGAGAGATCAGTGGAAGAGCTAGAATGCACAGTGAATGTATTGGAAAACAAGGTAACTTTTCACCTGATTTTAAGAACACAGTGTGTGGAGCCTAGGGGAAGGAAAAGAAAGGAAGGGAAGGGAAAATATTTCTTTTCTTTTCACCTTCTTTCCTTGCATTGCCAAACCAATCAAGGGAAAAAACTTATTAAGTGACTCTCCCTATCACTTCCTTACTGTTTCCTTTCTCTTCCTTTACTTTTCCTTTTAAGTTCCAAACAGAGCTTTGTGTTGCCTACATAATTATTTTCAATATACGATATGTCCTATTTATGACACGTTTTTTTGCTTTCTAAGGTTGACATTGTCAAAGGGGAAGTGGAACGGCAGCGGTTAGAAAGAGAGGAGCTAGAAATGGAGCTTGATGCTGTAAAACAGCAGATGAACAATGTTAAAAGGGATGATACTGACATAAGAAGGTTAAAAGGAATTATTTGACTAGAAGTATGTCGTTTGAAGTAGCATAATGAACTGTTTGTTAATAATAGATGTGTACCTTATCTACAGGAATCTAGATGAGAAAGAGAAAAACCTCCGAGAAGCATTCCAGCGCATACAGATTCTTGAGAGAGAAATAGCTGCCAGGGATGCAGAGGTGCCTTACCTGGTTTTTCTGTGTTCAGCTGTAAAATGAAACTTAATTTTTTGTCGGTAGCGATAAATTGAACCTAGTTGGCCTTTTCTTTGTGGTACCATTGCTTATGGTTTATATTTTTTGTTCCTTTTCAACAGATTGCACAATGCAAAGTTCATATCACTGAGCTAAATTTGCATGCAGAGGCACAGGCTTCTGAGTACAAGCAAAAGGTAGGCCAACCTGTATACTCTACAATTTCTTTTGTAAAAGCGTACAACTTAGTTGTATGTTTGGGATTAGATTTTTTTTCATTTTTACACTTCTTGAACTAAGTAAGAAATGAACTTGGAAACAGTTCAAGGCATTGGAAGCCATGGCTGAACAAGTCAAACCTGAAGGCCATCCTACCCATGCTGCAAATTCACCATCAAGAAAATTAGAGAAAAATGCATCAAAGTCCAGGGGTTCCGGTTCCCCTTTCAAATGTATGGGATTGGGTTTAGTACAGCAAATAAAATCTGAGAGGGATGAGGAGCTCAGTGCTGGAAGAGCCCGTATTGAAGAGCTTGAAGCCTTAGCTGCAAGTCGACAGAAGGAGGTAGTAGGCTTGATGCATATTTTGTTGCTGCTTATTCTTTTGATATTTATACCATTGAATAATTAAGTTTCAAACTTTTCTCATGTCCAGATCTTCATGCTAAACACAAAGTTAGCTGCTACAGAAAGCATGACCCATGACGTAATTCGAGACTTGTTGGGAGTGAAGTTGGATATGACAAACTATGCGGTAAATTTACGAGTTATATCACATTCTTTTGAGTTTGATCACACTACTTCACAGCATTCAGAGTTCTTTTAGAACCAAAGAACTACTCTTCCGTCCCGTTTTGTTTTGGCCATATTCCCAATCAGGGATGTGCTGAAATGCATCTCCCATTTTCAAAAGTAAACAATAAACTTTTTAGAAAACTAAATCTATTCTTACAAATGGTCGTAAATTCTTCTCAAAGTATAAATACAGGAGCAATGATGAAGTAAATGAGTTCATATTTTAATAATAGTGCAGAAAAAACATGTCCCCCTAATTTGAAAGATGGAGAAAGGAAGTACTTGATTGTTGTCATTTCAGGATGTTCTGCAGTTGACAGTATGTGTTTGATTGAGTTTGCAATGCCTAACGAGCATTGATTACAGAATCTCTGCCCAAGTACTCATGCTTATTTTTTGATTGCTTAATGTCAGTCATTGCTAGATAATCAGCAAGTGCAAAAGATAACAGAGAAGGCTCGCCTTCATAATTTTGAAGCTCAAGAAGTTAAGGTACACTAAGCTTTCAGTAACACGGAAACTAAAGTGGGCCCTTTTCTCTTGCATTTTCATTGTTACAATTTGCATATTTTGTGCAGGATGAGGAGGCAATGAAGTTAAAGCAACAGCTCAACGAGTTTATTGAGGAGAGGAGAGGGTAAGCATATTTGACCCCAAAATTCGAACTTAAGGGTTTATTGATCCTTTTTCTTTCAAGCATTCCTAATTTGATTTGAGGTCTTACTCCAGATGGTTAGAGGAAATCGACAGAAAACAGGCTGAGATAGTGGCAGCACGGGTTGCATTGGAAGAACTTCGTCAACGAGATCGTTTAATTACAGCTGAAATTGAAATGTTCAAGGTAGAGCTCTTTCTATTTGTGCATGTGCTTCCAACAGCAATTATTCAGAAAACATGGGTTTTCTTGTTTACTATTCCTGATTAGCCTTTCTGATCTTTAATTGTATAGATGGAGAACACTAATCATAAGAAAAAGATCATGGAACTTGAAACTGAAATGAAGAAGCTGTCTGGCCAGCAGAACCTCCAGCAGCGGATCCATCATCATGCCAAAATTAAGGCAAGCAAACAACCAAATGCTAGTGAATTTAGAAGTACCGAGCCTTTTGTGGTCTCCTTGCCTTTTGTGGTCTCCTTGTCTAGTTTGTAGAATCTTCATATTCACTTTTTCTTGAAGCTAATACTCAGCAACCTTCCTGTGAAACTTAACAGGAGGAAAACAATTTCTTGAGAAGTCAGAATGATGATCTCACCATTAAGCTGAGACGAACAGATGCTATTCTTGCACGCGTCAAGGAAGAGCTTGCAAACTTCCGTGCTAGTAACGGAAGAAGCTCTTTCATCAATATTGACGAGGAGCAACGGTTAAGTAACATGCTAAAGGTAAGCAAACACTCTGGGCTTTTGTTTTTCAGTTTCTCGTTCTAGAACACAGACAACTTGTTCCATGAATAGTTGGCAAAAACTGCTTTCCGTCAGTTTTCCATTCCCCAAACTTATTTGGTTAGAAGGTCAATTTTGGTAAAACTTCAAAAGATGTTCTCAAATGCCTATGTCTGCTAATAACTGCAATATGAGAGTGTCTTTTGTTTTAAAAAAAGAACATAGCGTTAGCATAGAAATACAGAGTAATAATCAAGTGAACCTGCAACAGGAAACTGAAGAGGAGAGGCTGCAATTAGCACAAAAGCTAGTTGGTTTGTGCACCAGCATTTTGAAGGTTGGTAGAGTATCCTTTCTCTTGTTTCTTTTCGTATCTAAAAGGAAACCTATGCACTGCGTCTTTTCATCAAAATAGTGTTTCGTGCTTCATCTCTCGCACTTCTGAATCAAAATTTCGCAGGCTGCTGGTATAACAAATCCAGTACCTGATGTAAGTCTCTCCGTGGCCGAAGAAGCACTAGAGCAGCTCAAGAATCGGGTTACCTCACTTGAAAGAGAGTTGCAAGATGTCAGGTTCAAGGTAAAGAAATTCACTTGTTTCTATTATCATGCCAGTACTTCCGAAAGCAAATATTCTTCGCCTTTATATTTTGTTTCCTTTATTCGGGATTCATTTCAAAGGAATGATGCCCTCATTGTCTTCCTGTTGAGACTAAGATGCCCTCATTGTCTACTACAGAATAGAATAACCAGTGAAAGAGCACGATTGTCCGAGCTCATGCCACAACCATCACCATTTAGCTCGAGAACAGATGAGAACCGGCGAACTCCAAATCGAGCTTCTCAGACACCATTTCTCTCTGCTTTGGATAGATAATGTCAACTTGGAGCTTAAAACGGGAGATAGTTCAACATGAATAGTTAGCCTTTTGCTAGCAGCTGCCAAATTTTCAAGTTTCAGCGAAGGTTTTTGTTTGGCTGGTCATGTAAATTTGATTGATTTTTTTCATTTGTACAGTGGATTTTCATCACTGCCACATTCGATAGAATCTGCATTCGTAGTCTTGAGCTTGTAAATACTGTAATCTATCATTGTACGTAACCCCTACAGCTTATTGAAGAGTAATACATTAGCGGGTGTCCAAGTGTTGATTCCTCTGGGACGGAATGGTTAATGCCTTGTTCTCTTTACTTTTCAAAAAGAATTTTTCAAAAAATACCCTCTAGATTTTTCCTACTTTCAACATTTATCTTTCTATCTCTTCCCACTTATTACCCCTACTATTTTTTAAAATAAATTCAATTAACTTTTGAATTGAAACTGGCAATGGAAAGTGGTGAAACCATCAAGAGAGATATACTAGAATTTAAGGTTTTGAATCCACTATCACCGAATAGCCAAGGTTTTTTTTTAGATTTTATTTTGGGTAATACAAGGTGTCCCGGATCAGTTTTCTTGCACCTTGGACAAATCCCTACAGGCCACAGCTTCTCCCATAGCTGTTTCAAATGCTTACGCATAGTTGTTGGCAAGGAAAATGAACCTAGGATCTTAGAATAAAACCAAATACCATGCTAAAACCACTCGGCTAACCTGTTGGACTTCACATAGCCAAGTTATGTATAAATTCGGTATACTATTTGCAGTGGTGGCGATGTTGGGGCTATATGAAGTTATCCCTCCCAGCTCGCGGGTTTTAAAATTTTTATTTAACATATAACTGATTTTGAATATTATTGATAATTATTTGTATAGAACTACTTATAATCTTAATAATAATTTTGGTTTGATTTGATAAAAAATTAGTTATTTTACATTCTCATTTTTCAATTTCTTTCATAAATAAAAAATAAACATGTGACAATTTAAGTAGCCTAAAAATAATAATTGGTACTCCCTTCATCCTAATTTAACGGTCCTTTTTTAAATTCGTATCACTTTTCAATTAATTATATCTTGTAATTTATAGTGTTTTATGTGCTTTTAAAAATATTGTATTATAAAATTAATAGAGATCTATCAAACAAGTTCGATATTAGATATAAAATTTATAACCGATTTGAAGATATAACTAATTTTTTATCTGATTAGAATAGAAGGAGCTACTGTATTAAATTGGGACGAAGTGAATAGTACTGTATTTCTAACTCCATAGGTTAGAATCCTTCAACGTAGAAATGTAATGCATTGGAAAATATTCTCGAGTAATGTGTCACTGCTGCACAAAATCTTTTTCTCCAACAAACCAGACGTCACCGTCCCCCCCCCCCCCCCCCCCCCCCCCCCCTCTCTCTCTCTCTCTCCTCGGCAGCAGCCACCTTGTGAGACTGACAACAGTGAATATTCTCCAAAAAATCAAATTTAGGGTTCCGCCGTTGATTCTCTCTTCGAAAGAAGCTTTGTTTTACTTTCCGTATCTCACCCAAAAGATTTCCCTCACCCACTCGTTTCATCCAATTTCCTGAAAAAAAATTAGTTTCTGATTCTAACGGATCATAATCCGAAAGCCAAATCCCCACCTTTCCTACTTGATTCCTATAATTTCCACCTGTATAACACTTCGATTTCTTCTCTATAAGTAGCGCATCTGTTTTGTTACTGCTCCGTTTCTGCGCTTACTCCGTCGAAAAATGAGCTCTGCGGTGGCCTATGGGTCCGTATATGTCAACCAAAGATGCTTTCGGGAGGTAAGCCCAATTGTAGCTCTGTTTGGTTGGTTAGAAATCTTTTCGTAGTTTTGATCGTAAAGTGCTCAATTGAATTATCTACATGCAATGTAGGACAGTACCACTAGCTTACTTGACTTCTATTTTCGAATCGATAAAACTATGGGTAAACCATTTGGTGTACACCAACTCAATCCGTGGTCCCAAACAAATGGTTGGAGCCGCTCATATTTATTTGAAATATATTTGTAAGGAACCCTGCATAAACATCAGCTCGGATATCGGTATTGGTAAGGTCTTGATCGGCTGAAAGTTGTGATTTTTATTCTTTTAATATTGTGGCTGAGAGTTGTGATTTTTGTTGAGGAGTATTTGGGATATGGGAAAATAGTTCCAGTTCCTTATTAGTTCAGTTTTTATGTGTGGATTTGCAGATTCATGTGTCTTTTAGTTCTAATTCTTTTAACTTACTCATCTTATGGCTGAAGGTTTTTTTTTTTTTGGATGAGGATCGAGGGTATGGGAAAATTGTTTCAGTTACTTATTAGTTCAGTTTTTGAAGTGTGGATTTTGACATTGGTGTGTATGAAAGTGTAGGACAGGGCGAAAAGTTCGAAGGCTAGGAAGGTGTGCGTTTGTAAGTCAGTGGCCTTTACACCGCAGAGTTTGCAGTATGAAAAGACCAAAGTGCAGATGCCTGAAAAGAGCGTTCGAATTGGTGTTCTTGGAGCTAGTGGTTACACTGGTTCAGAGGTCTCTCTCTCTAGAAATCAACAAGATTTTGTCTTCTTTTTGTTAGTGCTCTATTAATTATTAAACTCCCCTGTGATGTATCAAACTTAAACTTATCAATGAGTTGAATAGCAATCACTCTTGAATCATCCCTGGTTTCATTGAGATTTGTGTTTAGTTGTCCATTTGCTAAAATTTCCATGATAGATTCATAGATTCTAACTTCTCAAGATAAATTCTTAGAATAGAGGTGTAAGTGTGTATATAGTGTTTGAACTTCATCCTTCACTACTGTCTTTCAGTTCCGATCCTACGGAAATGAAATATATCTTGTTGTACTGGCTGCCTATTCCCAGAACTTTATTTCAGCTTCCATTTGTTAGGTTACTCTTGTTCTCCTTTTCTTTCTTCTTTCAAATCTTTTTTCAGTTCATAGCATATCAGGCATCATTCGAGGGCACAATGCTGGTGAATTTTGCTTGTGAGGATTATACCTACATACCTAAATTGGAGATGTACAGTGTCATTCCTGCGGATTATCACTAAAGTTAACATTATTAAATAATTTAAATTTCATATCACAGAATGAGGCCAAAAAGTGAAATTTTCATTATTTCAGCAAGGCAAAAATATGGTAGTGAATAAGGAAAACCTGCAAAACTGAATACATATGTGTTAAAGGCAACAATATTTCTCACATGAAAGACATTAATTGTGCTTGGACGCCTTAATGGATATCTTGATAGATGTTCTATTGTGGATGATCTGGGAATGGTGCGTGACATGATATCTTTTGACTAAGGATGTTGACAAGCAACATAGTTTTTGGTAAGTATAGTTAAGCAAGGCATAAATGAAATGGGGGAACACGGGAAGACGATAAATTTGCTTAGGGGATTCAAAGCTTGCTCTTTTTCTGTTCCGTCGAATTTTTGTATTTATGAAGTAATAGATGTAGCATTCTTATGCTTTATCAATTGTACATGTATCCATCCTTGAACTTTTATTCTAAACACACATGTTGATCCTTCTCATGCAGATTGTTCGGCTTCTTGCAAATCATCCTTACTTTGGTATTACTGTCATGACTGCTGATAGAAAAGCTGGCCAATCGATTGGATCTGTATTCCCTCATTTGGCAACACAAGTATGAGCCCTTCTATCCTTGTAGATCATTCCTTTTATGTTTTAAAGCTCTTTTTTCCTACTGAAGATGCTTAAATATTTTTGTTAGTCGCTGGTAGCTTTATTTCTCGTTCTTTCTGGTTAGATTTTTGCCTGTAGTGTCCTAGAGATCATTGCGGGAGTAGGATTTTTCTTTTTTGTTCTCATTGAAAGGTCAATACTTATTTCTGGTTGCAATTTCGAAGATGTAAAATTCACATTTGTAATTCATTTCAAGCAATAAAATCAATGCAACATGGTGAAGACGTGAAAACAAACAAAGTTGCGGATGGAAATGATTTCATTTATCTCGTGTGATTAACCTGTGGTATTGCTTGTAACAAATAAGAGGTAATTCACCGATGTCATTCTTTGAGTTACCAATACATACAGTTATACACTTATTCATGTTTGTAGGAAGCCATGAAGCAACTGGTGGTCATTTATTCTAGTTTTAGTTTTCTAATGCAGCACGCACTCAAGTTGTATTCCTTCACCCTTTTGAAACATCACCATTGTACTTTTCTATGAGCAACTCCAAACAAAAGCTGATCTTATTATACAAATTACAATGTTTGATTCGCCTAACTTTTGCAGCATTTGCCGGATATGATAGCTGTTAATGATGCAGACTTTTCGAATGTGGATGCGGTGTTTTGTTGTTTGCCACATGGAACCACACAGGTATGCAATACATTTCTACGAACACTTTGTATACAATACTCCCTTCGTCCCATAATCTTTGTCCTGTCCGCAAAACGGAGACGTAAAAATAATACTATTTTTGTAAGAAAAGTTGGAAAAAAATTCAACTTACTAGATCTCGACGAGTTTTATTAACTTATGAAAAAATTTTGAATTTTTTCTTGAAAGAAATGCATTATTTTGTAGTCTTCGTTTTGCGGACCGGACAAAGATTATTGGACGGAGGGAGTACATTTTTGCAGGATTAGATTTTGCTTATTCTATCAACGCTTTGTATACAATTCCTTTTTATTATGCTGGAAGAGAATTATTTACTTTTTAGATCCTTGTTGAAGATTGTTGAACTACAAAAAATCAATTCAAACCTTCTATCAACATTCTCTTACTAACTTACTCATTTCTCTTACAGGAAATCATCAAAGCTCTTCCTAAAGGGTTAAAGATTGTTGATCTATCTGCTGTAAGCACAGGACGCATATTTTTTCGATGTTCTGTTTGTAACCTTGTGTCTTATTCATTCCAAAGTTATTTGATTATGCAGGACTTTCGGCTGCGAGATATTGAGGATTACGAAAAATGGTATGGACAACCTCACAGAGCACCAGAGTTGCAGGTTGGGTTTTACAAGTTTAACAAGAACATCTGATGCACAGATTTTAATGAATTTCCCCCTTTGAATGTAGATTTCTACATTATAATATTGTTGGCACAATTTTTTGATGAATATTCTCCTTTCTTTCATCTAAATTTTCATTGTCTGCATGTGAACAACTCTCTTATTTTGTTTGGACCCAGAGAGAAGCTGTGTATGGTTTAACAGAGATTTATAGAACACATATCAGAGATGCTCGTCTTGTTGCAAATCCTGGTTGTTATCCAACTTCTATTCAGCTTCCTCTTGTTCCCTTGATAAAGGTATGTATTGTGGAACTCTTTTGCTAGGTAGAGCATTTTCTACTTATGACGAGTATATCATCAGAATGCATAAATACTAGCGAGCTTTGTTCACACACTTTTTCTTCTTCTCATGAATCACACCCCTTGCTTTTTTGGATACCCTCTTGCTTTCAGGCTAACCTCATTAGAAGTGAAAACATTATTATTGATGCAAAATCGGGTGTTAGTGGAGCAGGTAAAATTATGGTGTCAGTGCATAATCTTGCATTCGCAGATATACTGTGACATTCATCTACGTTTGAGCGATTGCTGATATTATATGTGTTGTGCAGGGCGTGGCGCCAAGGAGGCAAATTTATACACTGAAATAGCTGAAGGGATTCATTCTTATGGTGTTACCGGCCATCGTCATGGTTAGTATTTCCTCTCCACAAATATGTCGTTTGGGCTGTGATAATACTTCCTGATGGGGCATTATCCGATTTCCTTGCCTCAACCTGGAACATAAAATCTAATGTTAACTTAGGGGAACCATTTTGTGCATGGATTCCAGGTGGTTATTTACCATTATATGAGTTCAGGTGGTTATTTACCATTATATGAGTTTACGATCCCTTTTATACATTTGTGGCCAATCTCTATACTTTGGACTGCCCCCTTTTTTTCCATCTTTGCCCTTTCATTTGGGATCTAAACTGGGGTTTAATATTTTCGATTGCTACGATTGTATTCGAGGGATGTTTTGAGTGGCATCCTTACTTGTATTTGTAGTGATCTCATTTTGGTGATTTCCAGTGCCAGAAATCGAACAAGGATTAGCTGAGGCTGCGAATTCGAAAGTGACTGTCAGTTTCACGCCTCACTTAATGCCAATGGTAGTACTATGCTCATACATATAGGATATTTTAGTGAACCTATCTGTGTTACTAACTGCATTTCCTTATAGAGTCGTGGTATGCAATCAAGTATTTACGTGGAATTAGCTCCAGGAGCATCAGTTGAGGATTTGCGCCAACATTTGAAAGTCTTTTATGAGGTGTGTAAATTGCAATCCAATATAACACCGGATCAATCCTATTTATCAATGCTTTGTTCTCTCTACAATTCAAAAAGAATTTTTCAAAAAATACCCCCCTAGATTCCCCCTACTTCCAACATTTCTCTCTCCATCTCTCTCCACTTATTACCCCTACTATTTTTCAAAAAAAAATTCAAAAACCAAACCAAACATAGCACAAATGTATCTCTGAATAGATCAATTCTTGAATGCACTACTGTAGTGTTTGATAAATCCATTGATATTCATGACTGACTAGAGAATCACGTTATTGGAATTTGAGTTTAGGTTTTCCATTTCTTTTGACATGTCTGGGTTGGGGAGGGAGATAAGAAGATGCATGCAGCCAGAAGTGATCTTAGTTTGGTAACTGAAGAAGCTTCCTCTAGACAATTTGGGGAGCAAGAAATATGCATCATTACTCGAGTTGATGACCTAGGAGATCATCTGTTCACTTCCACGGTCTTGGTCTTTGCGAAT
The DNA here is from genome assembly GCA_019656295.1 of Rhododendron mucronatum var. ripense. Taxonomy (NCBI): domain Eukaryota; kingdom Viridiplantae; phylum Streptophyta; class Magnoliopsida; order Ericales; family Ericaceae; genus Rhododendron; species Rhododendron mucronatum. Next base: position 2,752,441 of record BPLT01000041.1, read on the forward strand.
TTCCATGTGTAGCATTTGACAAACTAGTTTACAATTTGGTTCAGTTCAGAAATGGTCTTCACTCATCCCAATCCAAGAGATATTCAGTCCTGCTCCATATGTCCACCATCATTAGGTGTGACCCGATTGGATTGATGTGCATGCATAACCGATGGCCAATGCATGAATTTCACGAAGTGGGAGCTAAATGCAAAATTTTAGGGAGTTTGGAAGGATTGATAAGAAATAACAATATTGAGGGAAAAAGTAAGACTATCAAGATTTTGAAGGAGATAAAGTAAGAATATCAATGTTTAGAAGGGGCCAAAACACGTGGGGGAAGTGAGATTATGCTAATGTTTTTGGGGCGGTGGCCTCAGCCCCTACTACATACATTGCTTTCCTGACTTTGAAAATGCTTGTCTTTTTATTTTGGTGATGATGGAGTAGACTTATTACTCATCTGTCATTTCACTGTGCAGAATGAAGAATTTGTAGTTTTGGGAAAGGAAAAAGAAGTTCCTCACACTCGTCATGTTCGCGGATCCAATTACTGCATTATGAATGTCTTTCCCGACCGAATTACTGGAAGAGCAATAATACTTTCTGTCGTATGTCTTCAACATCTTTTACTCCACTTTTATTATATGCTGGTGAAGAATTCGGTTGCAATTTTTTTTTTTTTTGTTGGCTAAGCTCTAACGAATTCTGTTGTAGATCGATAATCTCGTGAAGGGAGCTTCTGGTCAAGCTTTACAGAATCTTAACTTGATGATGGGAATTCCAGAGAATACAGGGCTTACCTACTTGCCTTTGTTTCCTTAGTACCTTTCTGTTTATGATCAATAACCATGTAAGTCTTCACATTTCAAAAGCCTCACTTTAGAATTTAACGTTAGGTGTAGATGCTCTTTTGCTTTCTGATTATGGTCTCGTAGTCATAGGCCAGAAAGCCACCAGGTTTCTTGGACACCTTTCACCCAAGATTTTTTAGAGATGCATATGTTTGGCAACTTCTATCATAATACCAACAAAATATAGCTACGATAAACGTTCTCTGTGAAAAAAAATTAGGGTTTGGAAGAACAGAAAGACAGAAGGGAGAGAAAAGAAAAGAGAAGAAAATTTTGGACTCTACACCTCAAATAAGAAAGAAATGTTAAGATAAATACGAGAATGCCCTGTGTAACCGAAACACAGAATTAAGGGAAAAAATAACAGAAACACAACAATGTAAAATTTTCAGTGATTTGGGCCCTGAATTTTGCATGCATTCGATGGATTCTTGAACCCTGATTTGATGAGTAAGCTATGCTTTGCTTATAATTCATTATGATTATTTTTTATGCACGATGCCATATTTCCTTGAACTGAAACAAAAAAACGCAATTTTGACTTCTTCTTGGAATATTAGAGGGAAAATCCCAGCCTATTACTCTACTGAAAGACCATACGGGCAGGGTGGACCCACATAAACATGTGGCAGTTGGTATGTAGATGGATATTATTAGATTGTGTGGTTAGATGGATTATCTGGGGTTCACAGCTCCTGTTTGGCATCTTAGTATATTGGATGGTGGTAGCATGTCTTTTTGTTATCATCTTTGGCAGATACTTTAATCCAATTTTTTTTTTGGATTGGCCACTTTAATCCAATGTTAGATGTGTGTAGAAGACTGATATGTGGTTTTAGGCTGATGCTTGTCTTTTTTTTGCAGGCAAAGGTTAGGCGGGGTTTCTGCTTTCAAAATAAGAGCCTCTGCATTCAATACTCGTTCGGAGCTGTTAATCACAAATGTACGTATGCTATCCAATGGAAAACAAGAATGGTGGAGTCCAGAGATCGGCAGTCATTATCCTGGCTTGAGCTCTGATCTACAACACTTTCTGTTCTTTGTTTTTGGAGTATTGTGATCTTCTCCAGTAAGAATATGAAGATAATTGACTATGTATTAGTGAAGAATTAATCCAAATAATGGTTCAAATGCTCGGCCCGCCCCAAAAGCCAGGGTTCTGAATGAGGACTTCGTATCTCGATGAAGTTCTGCATTTGAAACATTTAATTTTCCATGTCAATGTGCATTTCATAGTGTTGTGCCAAAAATTACTCAGAGGGTGCAATTGTTTTTCTTCATTCGAGTTTGACATAGAAAATGGAAAGAATACAAATACTTCTTAATTGTTTGTAAAAAATTCCTTAATGTGTGGTGAGGAAGGGATCTAACTAAAGGGCCTCGGGCGAGCCAAAAAGGAGGACATTGCCCTTTCACATGAGGTGGAAATAGTAGGAGTGTTTAATAATTTTTGACCTTTAAGGTAATTAAGTTTGATAATCAGGTTCCGTTCCACTAAGCTTTCTTATTCAATAAGTACTTATTTTGCAATTTTGGAAGGGGAAATAAGAACCCTTGTAAGTGTGCTTCTGTTAGTGCTTTTGCGTTTAGGGCAAATTGGTTATAACCACGAGATTTAGTTGATATTTGAGGGTGTCAACTCCCATGTCCAGTGCTGCTTCAACTCTTCACCGACCTTCATGGATTGAAGGTAAGCCGATCTTCAACAAGGCGGAAATTCTCGTTTTCCGTAAGTACGTGTTCCTGAGGCTCGGATGAGTATTCTTGTTTTGCATTTATGAATTTCTTTCTTTTGAAAAGGTAGAGAGTGAAGAAGTGGTCTAGCATGCAACTATGTACGCGTTTTCTTTGCTGTTTGGATGATTGATGATCTGAGGGAGTTAACTTTTTCCCTTTTTCGACAGTTGTTGGTCAGGGGGTTTTGTAAGGGCTTCGGAGATTCATAAAATGGGTTTTGGTTTTGGGGAGAATTCAGTTTCTGGGTGTTTCCTTGAGTGCTTTACAGATTCTGCAATGGGTTTCGATTCAATCTAGTCACCGCTACATAAAGATCCATAATCATGAGCCAGCGAAGTCGTCAGAGGCTGAAGCAGTAGCTTCTACGACAAAACCGAGCAGCTATGATGGGGAGCCAAAGGGAGCAAGACCAGGCCGAGCCACTAGCAGTATGGCGAAGGAAGCCTACTGTACATTGGGGCGTGTCTTGGGCTTAGATTAAGATTTTTGTTTAGAAAAAGGGAAAATGACGTCTGAGGAAGTGTTTTGATAATTAATACACGCTAAGGACATTTTTCGCAAAATGGAAAGAATTGCGCTAGACTAATGGATTTCAGCCCAATTCATCTATAATTTTCGACAATGCAAAGCCCAAACTTTTTCCCTAATGGAGTAAGCAGTATTGGTTCACGAACAAGGTTGGGCTTTTATCGTACGTTTGCTTTGACAAACAAACTTTCGGTTGGACCAAGAGGTTCTGGTTAGGTGGAAACTCAGAATCTAGTTGGACAAGGCTCATGTTCGAATCTCCTTAACATTTTAATGGGACTAAAATATACTTCTAGCATCATCTATATGTGGCGGGACTTTACCTTTAGTCCCAACATCGGAGCACTTGAATCCCAATAAAAGACTACGGGGACTCAAACATGGACATTGTCCAACCAGGTTCTCAGTTTCAACCGAACCAAACCCTGTAGGTCCAACAGAAAGTTTGCTGTCAGAGCAAATGTACAATAAAGCCCAATCTTCTTCGTGAGCCGAAGGCCTATGGAACCAATACTGCTTGTTGATTAAAGTCTCATAATCTCATCGCGATTCCAATCCCCACCGCCACCTTCTCTCTCTTAATCTTGAGTAAAAAGTTAAAAACGCTTAGGCCCTGTTTAAGTATCGTTAAACACTTCTAAGAAACTGCTTTGAAAATTAAATCAATCATCGTTGATAAATCTAATTCCAAAAGAGAAACTTTTGAACACCATCAAACGAACAAGTTTCAAGAAAGCAATCTGCAAACCAGACAATGTAACCAGCAACCAAGCAGGGCAGTTCACGTTTCTATTACCCAAAAAACAAAAAATAATGAATAAAAAACAAATGATGAGCTTATGAGACCCGTAAATAACAAAAACCGTAAATCATATGTCAACAGAACATATTAAAAAAAAACATCATAAACAATTTTAAAAGAAAATTTCTCGAATGTTTAGGAAATAAATTAAAAACACTCAAAAATCCAACCATTTCTCATAGTAGATACAGGTCTTCGGAGAGATAATGCCATCAGGTGTGCACTGATTCATCCGGGGACAAACGCCGCATGGAATTGAAGCCATAGCGCCAATTTTTGCCCCTTGTCCTAGCCCCATCCCGCTTGCAGCTCTATAACAGTCAGTTCCAATAGGAATTTTATGATATTCCCCTAATCCAGTGCTCTTAACCTCAATAATCTCATTGTCTAAAACCATAGAACTCAGAATCTCTTCAATTTGTTGTCTTGTGCAATCAGCCTTGGTAATTTTATTCCTAGTGATAAACTCGGAAATTCCTTCTGTTGTAGCAACCTTCATCTTCTTTACGATTCTTAAGCACGACTCTCTCAGAACACGAATGTATTCTATATCAAGAACACCATCTGCATACCATGAACCACCGGTGACTTCCTTTGAGGGTTGAAACTCAGTAGCCATATAATGTTTTCTCCCCTTGCTTTTGACATTAACGACCTCTTTTATTAAATTCCTGCCTTGAAGTATCTTGAGGGCTTTATTGACCACGGGTTCAGGAAGATTCGTCTCTCGTTTCATGTCTGCTTTCCAGATTCCCATATCTCCTTTACTTTTGATAAGACTTAATAGTACACTCTCAGGTGTCTTAGTTTGTTGTGCATTAGGTTCTTGTCGTTTCCGCTTAAGGGACATAGCGTCCTGGGATAGACTCATCCCTGTCAAAAGAACATACAATCAGCTGTTCAAAAAATACAAAGAACATACAATTAGAACGCACAATTTAGGTAAGCCCAGTGAGCGCTTGAAAATTCTACATGAACTATAAAGAACCTAAACCTCTTGTGGCGAAATCTTATTTAGAACTTCCAGGACTCTGAACAGAACGTAAAACAGTGAAAGAGATCACGTGATTGTGATGAAAGAAAGACAAGTGGAGAGAGAGAGTCCTGAAATGAAATCAGTATACAACACGAATGTATTCTAGAACACAGAATCATTTTCACCTCATATGAAGGAATTTCTAGAGGAAATTGATGCAGCCTAATATGACTTCTAGCGCAACATGGATGAATTCTAAAACAGCGTTTCACTGAGGTTTTTCAATTAAATGTAACCCATTTTCCCCCTGTTCAGCATGACATAGATGAACCATACAGGATTCTGTTTCCTTGATTCTGCGTACAAATGAAAATAATCTTTGCTAGATCAAATTATCGAAACAAATCCTCTAAAGAGGAACAGCTATTTTCATCACATTCTGGATGAGTTTTAGTTTTGGAGCAGAAACAAAATCCTCCAAAGAGAAACAACTATTTTTGTCATTTCGTGTACTGGTATGTATAACCTCTTGAAAATCAAACTAAATGCCAGTTGTTTGTAGTCAAGCTATGAAGTATAGAGTGGTTTACATAAGGAACCTCCAGTCAAAATCTGATACCGCCCGAACTATGTTGTGGTCCTGAATGTGTCAACCAAACTTTACAAATTTACCCTTAGTCATGAAGGGAAAATGGCCGGCAGGTGGAGAAGACCAAGTCTTTTCTCCAATATAGATGGTCTCCACAATTGAAATCACCCCTCCCATGACAAGAAGTAAAATATTCATGAAGACATGATGTGCCAACTTGAAATGACAATTATACCCTCCTTTATATACCACTTAAAAGCCCTAACCCTCATTTCCCCCAAATCTCCCATCGTTCTCACTTCCCAGGCAGCCGACTCCCTTCTCTCTCTCTCCACAAGCCCTCCTCTCTCTGCAAAACCCATCTGTTTGACTACAACCCTGGTGTGTGTGTGTGTGTGTGTGTCTCTCTCTCTCTCTCTCTCTCTCTCTCTCTCTCTCTCTCTCTCTCTCTCTCTCACACACACACACACAAATACAGCGCATTTCACACATTCCACAGACATTCCCAAATTGCGGCCATGCACTAAAAATGAATTTCCTCAACAAATCGGGTAAAACCTTGGAGCTGTGACATCCTTTGTTGTCGGACACATGAAGCATGACAATGCAAATAGGACATAAGCAGTATGAAACTTGACACCCACTTCCTCCTCTTCCAACACTGTCTCCAACATTTTAACAATAACTCCTCTAAGCAATTGTTCGCCTATCTTTTGAAAAGAGTGACCAAAGGTGGTCTACATGGCTATCTCCACACTCAGTTGGTGAAACGCCAATTTCAGAAACACATTTACAAAGAACTGAAAAACCAAGGGAAATTACAAGAGTAGGAGCTTGGAATACAAAATAGTTTGAAACCCACACAATCTACTACACTACCTCTTCATGTACATTGCCGGGGAACAATACATCAGGTTGTGACTCTTCATTTACAAGACTACGTGCAAGGAATTATTAGGCCAATTATTTACCTCCATTTTTTCAAGCGCAACACTAATTACACTAACTATTGTAATCTCACCTGCATTAATCAATATTAGCCACACATGCGAGTACAACTACACAATACCTCCTTGAATTAGGGATTTGGCTCCCCATTGGGCCATTTTCACAAACACATGGTATGCAACAAACAAAAAAAGATTTTGGTCTGATGTTGGGTGGTGGTTGGCGGTTCTCATGTTGTGTGGCTGAGTGATTTTGGTCTGATTAGGGTTAGGGTTAATTTTAGGCTTCTGGGCTGGGTTTGACCCATTTTTGTTTCAGTTTTGCTCTTTGGGCAATGAATGTTCATCTGGGCGGTTTAAGACTTACCTCACGATGCTTAAGAACCCTCATGTTGGTCTGGGTGGTTGGCAGTTCAAGAACCCTCCCAGAGTGGGAGGGAGGGTTCTCCGCAAAGAGAGAGAGACTTACCTGACGATGCTTCAGTCGGAATCGATTCGGATGAAGCGTAGTCGGGCGTTCGTACTAGGGCAAGTCTTGCGACGCTGTGGAGCAGAGAGGAGATGAGGGGGGTGCAAACGAGGGAAGCAGGAGTTACGTTCCAGTGGAAAGCAAACGTACGATAAAAGCCTAACCTTGTTCGTGAACCAATACTGCTACTTCGTTAGGAAAAATTTTGATAATTATTACCCGCTAACAACTCTTAAAAATATTTATTAATATTAAAAATATTTTTATGTATTAATTATCAAAAATACGTCATTATCCGTTATTTTTCCTTTTTTCAAAACAAAAATCTTAATCTAAGCCCAAGACATCCTTAATCTATCAAAGAAAAGATACAAGTCCAACGACTGTCACTGTCTTTTGCAAGAAACAACACGCATCACCAAAAGAAGAGACCCAGACCCAGCCAAGTCTCTGCTCTACAAGTGCCAAGAAGGAAAATTCTAACACCACCCATTTACGCACTCATCCACACATCCACATTCACAATAAGGATGGAGTCCACACACACTAAGTGTGTAGTGTGTGCAGATCCCATCCTTGTTGTAAATGTGGGTGTGTGATTGAGTGTGTGAATGCCGAGAAACCTAGCTACAGCAATGAGTAATGACTTACACCGGAGAATTCCGTTAAGTCATTTTCCAGTGCATTTCCCCGTCCCACTACCCAAGCACCTCTATCACTCTCATTCATTCTCCTCACCTGAATTCAGTTTACATTACTCACTGTTGTTGACCAATTCCAAGTACCCGCGCTACGAGTCGAATGGGTTCGACTCCCTAATATCCTAGTAACTGTTAAGGATCTTTTGGATTCTGCATTTTAAAAGACCCTTGGTTAGGAACAAAGAAAACTTGCTCTGAAAGTACCTCGAAAAGAGCAATTAGTAGTTGAGATTAGCTTTGATGTGTAGAACCCAATCACCAAAGTGAATCTCAATCACTGATTGCTTTTGTCGGGGCACTTTCGAGACAAGGTTTTTTTATACCTAGCATTACTCTTGCCATTTTGAAAATGCTAAGGACAAAAAAAACTTACCACGAAAAGAATAACTAGTGATTGAAATTCGCTTTGATGTATGAAACTCAATTATCAAAATGAATCTCAATAACTGATTGTTTTTATCGGGGCACTTTTGGGAGTAAATTGTCTTTGTACCTAGCATACACGACATTTGCATTGGTTTTGTAGAAATCACGTACAATCTTTATGGCCAAATTAGAGGTCGAATTGAGATTCAAGTACATGGAGGATGAAATAAGGATGAGATAATGTAAATTCCAAATTTTCTATCATCCACGAAACAAACTATAAAGACTCAAACGGCCAAATGTTAAAAAATGGAGGTAAAACATGGAGGCATGTAGTGCGGGAGTATAAAGAAACTGGAAGAACAATAGACCAAGATTTATGCGAATCAGTAACGGAAAATACACCCAAATTAGATAGGAAAGTGCCGGTTGGAAATGGCATACATATGGTACAAACAACGGTACAATGAGCATGGAAGGTAGTAAACTAAAGAGATACAAGTGGAAAGTGTACATTACGACCGTGACTGAATTTTCTGATCTTCGAACGCAACTGAAGACACTTACCTCCTACCTTTTACACCCAAAGACACAAAGACTGAAGATACATAATTTCTGTAGACAATCACATGGCGTAGACTATTTCTCCGCTGCTATCGATATCAAGGTCGGGGTCGGTATCCAAGTCCTCATCCATGTCATCATCAATGTCCAGGCTTCCGGTCAGGTACTGGTTGAGACTCTGGGTCCCGGCGGCAGGAATGGTGGCCTCGGCAATAATCTGCATGATTTCATCAATACTCTGCATAGGTTGATCGGGCTCTTCAAACTGTTTGTTTGTTGTGTTATCATCCATCAGGTCTGCCGGAAGGTTCTTTAGAAACCACTCGTGGCTTCTGATTTCAGTAATGGATATCCTCTGTTCAATTTGGTAAAGCAAATGAATTCGAATTCCACCAACCAAATTACAAACCAAAAGTAAGGCATGCACTAATTATCACAAAAAGTTTGGCATGTGATTGCCAACAAGTGCAGCTTGAAATATTCCCTTTCAGACTCTTGGTTTAAGCTTTTGTTTCTTAGCTTGTTTTTCCCTGTTTGATAGTGCTAGACTAGTAAGGGTAGCCATGTGTTTGCTCCGTTTATCTGGGTTTTGACCCAGGGGGATACCCCTTTTGTATCATCGTACTGATCTCTTTTTTTTTTTTTGGTCAAACGGAATTTATAAAGAGGCATCGTACTGATCTTTGTTTGGGAACAAATATAATTTACCAAAAATAAGGGATTCAGGCATGTCAGCAACAGGCCACTATATTTAGGATAGACTCAGTTATTTAGGATACAGACTCCGTTATCTTATCTATATGAGTATATACAAGAACATAGCTGTACATGCAAATCAATGTATATATGCATATTTGCGCAATTAAATTCAGTTTTTATACATTCAGAGCTTCGATACTCCTATTTTGAATATTTCAGCTGAGGTGTTCATCATATTTGACTCTACACCAACTATTTCCAACACATACATGGCTGCACATTCCAGACAGCATTTTAATAGGAATGTCAAGTTCACACATGTCAACATGAGTTCTGACTATGCGTTCAGGTCTACCAATCACACAACTCGTACTAGATAGAGATACTCTCAAAAAATAGCACCAAAGAACATCCAATTAAGGCTAAATGCAGGACAAACTCCCTTCCAAAAATGCAAATCTAAACAAGTAGGGAAAATAATTACGCATCAAGAAATAGACTCTGGTACAAGCTATAATAGTAACTGACCTTTGCAGGGTCAGCTACAAAAATCCTTGAGATCAGATGGCGACACTCTGGAGATATATGAACATAGTCCGGAATAGAGTATTGAACACTCAAAATTCGCTGCATAAAGCAAAGAATTATGAAGTCAAGTACTCCACTTGAGATGCATGTCTATTGTAAGAACAAGTGAGAACAGTTACTTGTATCGTCTTGCGGAAATTTTTAGGCTCCTCAGGGTCCTCAAATGGGTATGCACCAACCAGCATGACATACAAGGTTACCCCACAAGACCACACATCTGCAGTCTGTAATTGTAATTGTAATGGCACATAAAACAAGTAAAACAGCAGCAGTTATGATACAAAGAATGCATGGACATAGGAGAGCAACAGATATTTTTGCTTTTGCCATACCACATCAGGGTGTTATTGAAGTACACTGTCCCATTTGACCACTAGAACATCAGTATTAAAAGTATGACTTTGACATTCTTTTCACATGATTCACATTTTTTTCCCATCTTGGAAGGATAAATATGACATCTCTTCCAGGAAATCTGACATATTATGCGTTACGAAGATTAATCATCCGCGATGAATATTTCTATTCCCAAGCTGAAGAATCAAGACTGATATTCATGTTGTTTGCAAATTGTACATGTTCTATAGTATAGGAGTAGTTTTCATCAATCGTTCTGTCAGAATTCACGTAATTTTATTTCTTTACCCAACTACAACAAAAGAACTCCAGCCCTCAAACCAGAAATCTCAAACATGAACATGCTCCCCCAGAAGTTCCCATTTGGATTCCTGTTCTGATAAAACACACTATGCCAGCTTTATCGCGTGATCTTATGGCCAATTAGAAGAATTGTCAGGCTTACCACCAAAACAGTTGCTAAGCAGATATTAATAAGCCAAAAATGGTGATATGGTTTAGTGAGGTTCAGGAACAATTAGACTGGAGAGCTAGACATATTACAAGACCATGCCAACTGCCACATCAAACCTACACAAGTCCCTATTAAACCAGTACGGAAACTCCAGTATACGATTTGGAAAAAACAAAGCTCAGAATTATTTGTTGCAAAAACATGTATCAAGTTAACGGGGTTTGCAGCACTCAATTCGCCTTTGTCAGAGCAACATATAATAGAGTTATCATAACCTGATTTACCTTGCCATCATACTCTTTCTTGAGTAAAATTTCTGGCGCTATATAAGCTGGGGTTCCGACAGTTGACTTTGGTTGCGAATGTAGCACCGACGACTGAGATTAGTAAAAACAGTCAGAATGCATACAAGAATGACCAACAACACATATAGAATCGATAGGCATATTGGAATATTTTTTTCTGTGTTTCTCTTTTATTTTTATTTTTCACTACTTAAATCATTATCATCAATCCATCATTGTAGTTCGGTTTGTGGGGTGTTGTTCACAGAGTCAAAAGACTAATCAAGCACACATGCATTCGAAATACTGCCACGCAAAATACTGAGCAAAAGGAGATATAGTATCTTATAAGCAGAGAATATTTTGTGAATACGAGCAAATGAGCAATAGAAAGAAACATGACCAGGTACCTTGGAATACCCAAAATCACAGATCTTCAGCCTAGGAGCTGGGCTTCCATCCAGTAATGTGTTCTCCAATTTCAAGTCGCGGTGGCACACTTGCTTCATAAAGGAACACAATCGCACTTAACCACTAATCCTGCTTTAAAGGACAAGGAAATAATGACACTGAGCACAATAAACAAGTTTAGGTACCATCCCATGGCAGTAGCTGACTCCAGATATGAGTTGTTGGAAGAAGAAGCGTGCCTGCAGTTCAAATGGGTAGAGTTTTAGTGCCTGCAGTACAAAAAGGTGTACAGTGTACACAAAAGATAACAGATGTTGAGATTCATCCAAGGAAAAAAGATCAATTGTTGGGTCAAAACCTCGTCCTCACTGAAGCGTCCCGCATTGCATATCCTCTCAAAGAGCTCTCCTCCAGAAGCATATTCCATTACAATAGCCAGATGGGTTGGTGTCAATATGACCTAGAGCAGAAACTTAAATGCCATTTAATTTAACTGAACCTTGTTCTCTTTTTCTCGTTGTTTACCAACACATAACATAGAAAGAAAAGAAGCAGAAAAAAGAAACACAGGGACTGAATTATAGACCTCTCTGAATCGAACAATGTTGGGATGCCTCAGCGACCTGTGGTTAATAATTTCCCTTTGTACATTTTCATCTATCTGTTAAATCATTTTGCAACAGTTAATAAGCCGGCAGAAGGTATTTAAGGAAAAAGATTGGGTACAAGCAGTTTCACAATCACTATATTACAGCCAAGCACTTGAGTTATACTATGCAGACTATCCTCAATACCTATACAGTCCATTCCTTATAAAATTAAACCCAAAATTACAAACAAGTTGCAGAACTCAAATCATCCAAGCTGACAGAGTAACTCATCATCTTCCGAGATGAAGAAACCAACAGAGTTACTTTGATTTGTTACACAGGTAAATCCATGATACAATCTTACACATGCAGTCCATAAGTATCTGACTTATTTTCATTTTGTCCTGGCTTGAGAGCAAAATAAGAGAACTACAAAGCAAGAAGGCTTAGCTTGCATGGCCCTTCTACCTTCTTTTGTCTTTTCTGTCAAAAACATAATATAAACATTTCTTTCATCAAAGGTTGAGATAGAGAGCTTTTTTTAAGGCAAGCAAGCAACTTTTATACCAAAAAGAGAGGATATACAATGAAGCTCAAAGCACAAGCCCCAAAGGACACACAAAGTCGCACCAATACAGGCAAGGACAAGCCAAACTAATTGCTATGAGGAAACACAAACTAGCATAAAAGGAAAACATAGCCAAAGAGGCAACCAACAACCACCAAAAAGTTCAATTCTACCTACAAAGCTTTAGCGGGCGAATCTTCTCTTCAAGCTTCTGTCAGTTCATATTCTCCCCTTTACTCTGCCTTTTATTGGGGTTGATCTTACAAAATAATAGCACCAAAGCCATGTCCTCAACGGCTGGATTCACATCCTTAAATTGAGAAGAGACCACATCCTCCATTGTTTATTGCGAGAGGAAATATTACAAGATTCGGCTTTTGCAATTTACCCGATATATGGCTCTCCATATACCACAATAATCATTAATGGATCAATGTATTTCCTTTGTTGTCAGCACTTCAATACACACTCTTGCAAAAGTCAGTCTACTCCTAGGATAGTGTAGCTGCAGGAAGTAACCAAGTTTTGTTTCTTTTACTCCAAAAGCTTGGCAAATTAAACGGCCGTAAACATCAACTTAGGCCAATGTCATGGTGAAGGTGAGTTTAAAGCGTCAAATTCAACCATAGACCACCAAAACCATGATAACTTTTGAGTTGGCTATTCTGATGTCTCAGGTTTTTATCTTCTTCACCAAACATCACTTCCCAGCAACCAAAAACCAAACTAGTGTCTGCTAATTCCAATGCCACTTCCACTTCCACCCCCACAACAATTTCCTCTTAGAGCATCTCCAACTCTTCCACAAATCTTGACTGAAACTTCAAGTTGAGAACAATGCATAACAAAGATGTGATTTACCATATAACAAAGGGAGGGTATGTTGTGGCTTTCCAAATTTCCACTTTCCCAGTAATGAAGCCTCCACTCATTGTTCAAATCTGAGTTCTCCGATTTTATTTTATTTTTATGTCAAGGAGTAAGAGAATTGAGTTCAAAGAGTTAATCAATCATGTGAGGTCAGCAACAAGTAAATCAAGCTTAATGCACAACAATCCAAAATATAGTCCTTACGGGTAGAAATACACTACCAATGAAAGTTGTCTTACAAGAAAATTAATAATCACCTGTTGTCAATGGCAAGATTTGATCCCTTCATTCTCAATGGATAATTTACAAGGGGGTGGCTAGCCTAACACTAGCCCAAGTGGATTGTGTCTTGTCAAACGATACTTCTACTAAATTCCTAGTCCCATTTGAAAAACAGTTTAGAAAAGGGCTGGAAAGGACCTGACCTTAGAGCATCTCCAGCCCTTACCCTTTCTTTCACTTAAACACGGAATTTGAGTAAGACACCTCAAAATCAACTCCCTCCTTGACCCAAAATGCATATCAAAAAGAGTTTTAATCAAATTTTTACTCAAATTAAGGGAGACTAAAATCCTTACTCGGATTTTAGAAGGGTATTTTGTGCCTCTCAAACTTACAACTATGCCGTTAATGGATGTTTTGCTAAAACTTATGATTAGATTTCCCTATGTCCATTGGAGGGCTTCAACCAAACAATCACTAAAAATGTGAAACTAAGGGTGCATTTCCGCTCCAAGCTAATGACAATAGTCAAGAATAGTCAAGTTGTTTCCACTAAATGATATTTTAGTTGATGTGCGTGAGGAGAATGACTTGCCTAGATTTCCCTTTGTCCATTGGAGGGCTAAACCAACAATCACTAAAGGGTAATTTTCACTATATATATATATATATATATATATATATATTTTGCTTCAGGCTAATGACAATAGTCAAGAATAGCTTGTTTCCACAAAATGATATTTTAGTTGATGTGTGTGAGGAGAATGACTTGCCTAGAAATCCATGAAAAACACGAGTGTCTATTTTAGCGGAAATAAACCCTAAATTACGAAACACGGAACAAAGTATGCTCAAAATTAGTAAAAATTCAGGGAACAAGGCAATTAGACACTCACCTTCTCACCTCTCTCGATATACTTCACGGCCACGAGCTCATCGGTCTGCTTATCCCTCATCAACCTCGCCACACCGAAATTCCCCGACCCGATATCCCGAACCAGCTCGTACCGATCGCTGTCGTGCATGATCGGCATGTCCATGCCCGGACCCATCGTAACCGCAGCTCGATCCATTTCTCTCTCCGAATCAACGAAGTCCAAAGAAAATCACATTACGAGGCTAGAAATAGGGCTCGGATCAGTATCGAGCTGTGAGATCGAGCTGGAGGTGCGAAAAGGAGTGACGTGGCGAGAGATGGATCACGCGATTGGGGTTGGTTGAGGGAGACAGAGACGGGAAAGAGAGAGAGAGAGGGATGAAGCTCGTGAAGGTTTTACTTACCCGGTTCTTCCCAACAGATTGGAGGATTTTTATTAGGGTTTTGATTGGGGAAACACCTCGACGATGGCGATGGGGATTTTGTGGGGGTGACGATGCAGAAAGAGAGGAGAGAGGAGAGAGGAGAGAGAGAGAGAGAGTGGAGCTCGTGAAGTTTTGCTGCCTTTTTGGTACTTATCTTTCTCTATCTCTCTCTTTCTGTGTGTAAATGAAGTGAAGTCTATTACTTTTTCTCTCCCTCTCTCTCTCTCTCTCCCTGCAAGGACAGTCAAACTTTCTCTCTCCACTTTCGCTTCTTCTCTGAGTTAATAAAAAAACAAAGAGCTCTCTTTTGTTTTTTTTAAGGGCAACGATAAGCGCCTACGTTTGTTTAGGGGGAAATTACGTTTCAGCGGTGGTTGGGGCAAACAATTCACAAGTAATGAATAGATTTTTTTGAAATTAAGAAGTGATGAGAAGGAAAAGAAGAATTTTCCGAATACATGGTGTTCAAAAACACACCCAGACAAAACTACCCCTCTCGGCTATACTACGTCGTTTCAACACAAACCCCCCCAACCAAAATGAAACCGGTAATCTTACACACACACACTCTCTCTCTCTCTCAAATCGATCGTCTCCCTCTCTCTCTCTTTGTTGCTCCTTGACTCAATCTCACTGTCTCTCTCTTCCCCCACTTAGCTCTCAGTCCAAATATCCCTCTATTTGTTATCCGATGCCCCCCCCCCCCCCCCCCTCGCTCTCTCTCTCTGTGTTGCACAAGAGCAGGTGAGTTGATAGATTTCAACAAGTTCACGTGAAACGGTAGGATTAAGTTTGATTTTCAGTTCCATTGTTCGTTCGTTTAGACGATTGGTAGAGCATCTCTAAGGTTTGTTAATTTCCTAAATTTCAATGATTTTGGTTGTAATTCCGATGTACTGCAAATTCTCTTGCTTTTAAGCTTCACAAATGTTATGCAACAAAAGAAATTAAAAAAGTTGTATGCGATTGTTATTAAGAGTTTCGAGTTTCGACTCACCTTTGTTGGCAATAACTTGATTAATGCTTATGTTGAGAGTGGGTGATTTAACTGACGAGCGCAATATGTTTGATAAAATGTCGCAACAAAATGTTGTATCTTGAATTGCTATTCTTAATGCGTATGTGAGGTTTGGGTTAGAAGATGAAGCCTTATGGGTGTTGAAGGACTGTTATTCTTAACTCACCAGGTTTATTTGCAGTAGTTATATGGTTTCGGCCCACCTCCACCATTTTGCAATTCTTTATATGGTTTCGGCCATCAAGTCCATGCATAAAGTTTGTGCTTCCTTTTTAGCTGGTCTAGGCGGGATGTGAGTTTTACTCTAGTTTACTTGCACTTCTCTTTGATTTAAACATGAGTTTTGTGCTACATTGATTTTATATGCAGATGTCTTTATGATGGCACGTTCAAAGAGCCAATCTAGGAAATCAGTATTACGACCTCTCAAGGTGAAGGTGCAGAAGGCTGACATAGTTCATGAGGAAATTAGTCCAACGGAAACCAAGTGGTTTCGCTTTTTTTGTGTGAGTTTTAATATATTATATTTGTCGGACCGCTTTTCCACCATCTCTCTTAAAATCAATTGGTAGTAGGAAGGGTTTCAATTAAGTCTTTTATGGCATTCGACATCGCACCTACAAGTTTGTTTTTAGAGCGGTCGCAGAGAGTGATATTATGTAACCAAATTCATGAGGGCACTCTGGGCTCAACAATATTTTATGTCATTTGTTATCCCCATTATTTATTAACCACCCAACCCTTGGTTAAATGCATGAAGGATATGATTGAAGGTTTAAAGGATTTATTTGAAAAAGATAATATTATAAAACAACCAGAGGATAGGATTGAGGGATAGAAATAATTTGTATTATTTTTATCAGTACCATTTTTTAATGTTGTCCATGATATTCATTTCTTATGTAGGTGATGGTAGTCATGTCGAAATGGTGGCATGAGGGATTGTGACGAAAACTCTACGACAAAACCTATAAGGGATCGAGCGATGAGGAAGAGAATGATGATGAGGAAGCGAATGATGAGGAAGCAAGCGAACAAGAGGCCAACAATTGTCCGCCCCCTCCAAAGAAGAAGGAGATTAAAGGGGAGAGTAAAAAGAAGAAAAAAGTGCAAGTATGTCAATCTAAAGCCAACAATTGACCACCTAATACTTGCTATGAAGAATTGTATTATTAGTGCTATTTCATGGCTAGTTTGGGAAAAAATTTCTTAGATTTTTTGTTCAAGTTGAGTGCAGTATATATTCATGTTTTACTTCTAACCATCTAGAGATCAATTGTTTGTCCTTGTAACCATGTCTTCAGCACATACCACAAGTTTGACATCACCATGGTTTGAATTTCGTCAGTCTAGATACCCATATTGAGCATTATTTGCACCAATCTAATTGTAGAACACTTAGTAAATCTAATTTTTCTTTCTTTCCATTCTCTTCATCTCCTTAATATATCTTCCACACGTAAACTTGAGTCATGTTGTCAAACTCTTTTGCCTTATCCTCATACTCTTGAGCCTTCTTCTCATACTCCTTGGCTGAATCCTCAAACAACATGGCTTTCTCCCACATATACTTAATCTCCTTTTCCATTTTGCCTATCTTATCCTTTTGTTCAAGAATAAAAACCTTACCGCGCTCATTTATGGGATCATCAACCCATTGAAAGTAAGTGCAATGGTTTGGATACTACAAAAGATACCATCAAATGACACTAAGCCCTCTCTCTCGTCAAAAAAAGAAACTAAACAATAAGTCAATAAGTGAACATAAACTTACCGTATGATTAAGACCCAAGAAACCTCCTACCAGGATTCATATTAGTTCTAGAAGGTTTTAAAACAACTTCATCACCACAAAGGCACTTTCGTTGCCTCGTCAAACTACAACCTAAACTGACTGAACCCAAGGACATATCCTTCAACAATGGTGGAAAACCATTAACCACAATAGTTATTTGAAAGTTTTCTTTTTCCATTAAGTCCATCATCATTCATCAATTTTTTGTTTTCCATCTTCCTATCATCAATATACAATAGTCTGGTTGGGGGAGAAACTGTTTTAAGGAACAAGGTGCATACATTTAAACATAGAGAGTAACAAAAAATACGGACATAACACAAACATTACATATTAAATTGTATCACCAAAAGTATCACTTTCGTTCATGTAAAGTGATTTTTCCTCTTCCACAATTTGATCTCTTTCCATCTCATAAAACATTGTCTCTACTCTAGTAAAATCCATCCTAAGGTGTTCAAAGTCACTTTGCAAAAAGGGGAAAAATGTCGAAAGGGGAATGTTTTCATTATCATTATAGTTATAGAATTTATCTAGTTATTTAACAACAAATCATCAACACCCATTGCCATTTGTTGACAAGAGAATGAAAGACCCTTAATATCCTACGTCTAAATGCACAAGATGTAATTACTTCTTTCATTTCAACAATTTATCGATCACTTTTTATGCATGACAAAATGTGTATCTAGAACCTAACAAGGTCAGACAATTCACTCATACAATGAAAAGAACAAGTTTTGCCTTTATCTTAAGTTGCTTACAAACAAAGATAGACAGGGACGAAATGAGAGAAAGCTGCAAAAAAAATGAAACACCTAAGACCTTATCAGATGCGTACAATCCAACGTACAACGATGAACTCACTTGGAAAATGAGAAGATGCTGCTTCTTCTTGGGTGGAATGGAGAGATTAAACTACAATGGAATAGAGAAATGAAGTGATAGAGGAAGAAGAGGTGAAGGAGAAGAGGTGAACGGAGGAAAATAGAAGTACAACCCACATAACCTTATCTCTATTGTTTAGGGGCATATGAAGGGATGAAATGAAACGATGGGTGGGGATTGGGGATTGGGGATTTAGGGTTTGTTTCATTAAGGGGCATAATAATCATTTTAGGTGTCCCTCTCCATGTATTGAAAATTTCTTTTCTCCTTTTCATAACTAGATGAATTTGATAAAAACATATCCATCACTTGTGAATTGTTTGCTCCAACCACTGCTGAAACGGAATTCCCCCTTGTTTCTATCCGAAGGCTTTGGAATGGAAGCATAGTGTGGGAGTGAGAATTTTTTACTTCTCCAGTGGATGGTAATTGATGAGTAATTATTCGGTATTTTGGGCACCGCCACTCTTTTCCACCCCATACTTCTGCAGGGTTTTTCGGCACCGCCGCATAGCGTTTCTACATAAGCCTTCATCACATATTTATGTGTGATCTATATACTTAGTATGTGGTCCATACACTATTGTACCTCCGCATAATGGTTGAGAAGGGTGTTATTACAGATCCGGATCCTCTATGAGGATTGTGTCTGTGGTGATTGTGTGAGGCTTTCAACAGGAGAGCGCCACCTATTAAATGAGTGGATCCAACGGCATAGAATAGAGAAAATCCCATCGGCCCTTTATATTCTTACAAATTGATGCCGTTTAATTCGAAGGCAGCCTAATGCAGGGATAACATCTAGGGAAATGTTATGTGTCTTATACTTTTTTTTTGGATCAATTATGTGTCTTGTACTTAGACTAGAATTCACATATGAGTATCTGATGTTCAAAGAACAAGCCTTCAAATTTTAACCATTTTGGAGAGCATATTCCATTGGAGTCCGACTATGGCTACCGAAGACGGGGTACCAAAAATTACATACGCCATGTGGGACCCACTTTTGAGGTTTACATGAATAACTCAAATTGTTCATTTAAATAATTTTTTGAGTGGTCCAGCAAAAAACAGCCCAATTAGATATGTCTAAGTGATAGATTCAAACTTGGTTTTTTTTCAATTAAAAATTCAGAATCCTGAATTCGGAATGAAACTTGGAAAATTTGATCGACCACATACATTTTCAATTTAACTGATCTTTTTGCAAGACCATTTAAAAATTATAAAACGGTCTGCGAATGGGGGTTGGGATTTGGCGGTTTGCTCCTTAGGGTTTCAGATTCGAAATCTTTTAAGTGTTATCAATTCATTTGGGGTTAGTCTATACAGAGCTTTGCTCTGACTTAAATTAGACTCCTAAAAGTAAGCGGTGAGATTGATCCCATGATTAATCGAAGTGCGCGTAAACTGGCCTGGACACTTGAGTTATAAAAAAATAATCGAAAATTCTCACATAGCAGAACAAATACTCTATCAGATAACCTTTGGCCAGACCATTGATTTTGGCCAGACCATAGTCGTAGTGGGCCAGCCAATCACTGGCGTGCCATTGATTTTCTGTTCTTGTGGGAAACTCTGACATAACGTTGGCTCAAAAAAAACGTTGGCTGCCTTCGAATGAAACCATCGGTTGGTAAGAATATAAAGGCTGATGGAATTTGCTCTAATCTGTACCGTTGAATCCACTCATTTAATAGGTAGCGTCCTCTTGTTGAAAGCCTTACACGATTACAATAGACGCCATTCTCATAAACAATTTGGATCTTAGGCACCACATAGCAAAGATCTCAAGACCACCAAAAAATTTCCTAATTTTACAGTGTAGGCCCATGTAGTTTGGGGCCCAAAGACGATTCATCTTTACCTACAATTTGAAAATGAAATTAGTTAGAAAAAAAAAAGACAATAATTTCCACACTCCCAATTTTGTTGCACGCACTTCATTGTTCGTCTTTAGTAAAACTTTTCTATATAATTATCCCAGTAAAGGGTAAAGACAAGAAAAGAAGTGTATATATTTTCGTTTGACAAAAAAAGAAAATGAAAAAAGAAGTGCATGTATCAAAAATGGAGTGTGAAAATAATTTTCCTAGAATTTTTCTAATTGGATTACGGATGGCAACTGTTCGGTTCGGAGTGAAATTTCTGAAGACCAATTCGATTCGGTCCAAATATTTCCAAGACCTTTCGGTTCGGTTCGGGTTGAAATTTCCGAAGACCAATTCGGTTCGGTCCAAATATTTCCAAGACCGATCCCGACCGGAGTTGAGTTTCGTTCGGTTTGGGGTGGGATAGGTCCGGTCTGAGATTTTGGAAATTTTAGCCTGCCCAAGATACAAAATTTCTAATTAATTTAAAGTGTATGTATGTAAAATATATAGAAAAAGTATATATAAAAATATATAAAATATATAGTCAGTCGATTTGGTTTGGTCCAGTGAAAATTCCAGGAAATTGAGACCGAATCAATTCGATCCCAAAAAAAACGGGCTTTACCCTAACCGAAAATCGATCAGTCGGTTTTTTTGGTCCATCGATTTTTGTAACACCCCTAATGGAAACAATATGGTTTATACATTTGTGAAGTGTAGAGTGTAACGGGTACAAAGAGTTAATCAAACGATGAGAAAAAAAATACTACTTAAAGGACAATCGAAAGAAAATCTTACTGAGTACTAATATACTAATAACCATAAATCACTAAACCAAGCTAAATTTAAGTTGCATCTCAATTGATTTTTAATAAACAGTTCTAGCTTTGTTTCAGGTAAAAAAAAAATGTAATTTTGTAATCCGTTTATGTTTGCTTTTAGTGACCTTCATATATTTTATGTTTCTGAAAATATCTAAGAAAAACAAAATCAAAAATTTGACTTCTTGAGCTTTTTTGGGATATTTCCTAAATACTTGTGTAAAAGTCATAATTTTTTACTTTCTGATTCCTCTCGTCGAAACGAACCAATATCACATAAAAGTTTCGTGTAAAACAAGCGATTTTTTTTTGAATAAATACAAATCTAAAAAGTTGTGGTGCACAATTAATGTGAACAACCCTCTATGTGGTTCATACACTCAGGGGGCGTTTCCGATAGTGAATAAGTTTTGAGAAAGAATTTGTTACAATCAAGTTGTTAGTGGTCAATAAGTTATAGATGTGTATGTGAGTGAAAAGTTATTGAGAAAGAAGTTGTTGTTGACAAATTGTTAGGTAGCGTGAACAACAAGCTAAAATGTCAAAACTTGTTAATTGTGAACAAAATGATAAAATGACATACGTTTCCTCACCAAAACCTTAGTGGACACGCCCCCTTAGTACTGTACCTTGCACAATGGTTGAGAAAGGGTGTTAGGCACCATATATCAATACCCCAAGATCACCAAAAAATTTCCTAATTTACGGTGCCCGTGTAGTTTGGGGGACAAAGCCTATTCATCGTTACGTACAATTTAAAATGAAATTAGTTCGAAAAAATGGGAGTGATTTTCACACTCTCATTTTTTTATAGTCACAATCCTTTTTTTTTTTTAGTATTGAAAATGTTTGTAATTTTTTTGCTTAAAAAATCAAAAAAGAGAGTGTGAATACATAAAAGGGAGTGTTAAGGCCTTGTTCGTTTCCAAATTTTGTTTTGTTTTTTAATCATTACCCTATATCTTTCTTCAATCATTACCCTATTTTTTCAATTATTAATTTCAATTTTCTCCCTACCTTTCTCTACTCATTACCCATCTCTCCAATTATTACTCTATTTCTCTCTCCACCCATTACCAAAACTAAAATACCCGAAGTTAGAAAGGCCAAAATTTTCCCTTTCTATTTTTTTTGAGCGGTATCAATTTTAGCAATTCTCAAAAATTGATATACTAGTAGTATAATTTAAATAAAAACAAAAAAATAAATTCAAAGGATGGCGAAGGCAAAACAAGCATCGAGTTGCTTCTATCAAACAATTATTTTACAACCCCAAACATATGCACAAACTCATTCACATTGATATTGGGGTCCATATACATTACATTTTCAGTATGTGTGGGATCCATCAAAAGATGTGAATGTATGTGTAAAATATTTGTGTGAATGTGTGTGATTGTACCGTTCGGCTAAATAAGTCAATTGGCTTATTTTTTCGTCCTTATTCAATTTTTTTTTTGTATTTCTTAGTTTTTTGTCAATTTTGTGGGGATTATTGTATGGTCATGACAAAGAGAAATCTAAAAAGTAAAAAATTACGATCGAAATCTATTTTTTTTGAATAAAGACAAAAATAAGCCAGTAAACCAATTTTTTCGTCTTTATTAAAAAAATGGATTTCGATCATAATTTTTTACTTTTTAGATTCCTCTCGTTATGACGATGCAATAATCTTCAAAAATATTGATGAAAAATTAACAATTACGAAAAAAATTTGAGTAAGGACAAAAAAATAAGCCAATTAACTTATTTAGTGGAATGGGTCATAATTATTGTTATTCCAAAGCAGAAAGGAAAATTTTCACAAAACCCACGTCTCCACTGCTTAAACCCAAAAACCCAACGCAGCCAGGAACTAGTTACAGTGGAGTACTTTCACAAGTACAGCCTTTTCGTCCAGTTCTTTTCTAACCACCCATGTTGCCTCTCGCGAAACAGGACGACGGAGGAATGGCGCCGGACTCGGACCTCTCGGACCGGCTCCGGCAACTCCTCCGTGCCTGCGACCTCCGCACCACCACCGCCACCGCCCTCCGCCGCGCCCTCGAGGCGGAGTTCGGCGTCGATTTGTCCGACCGTAGAGCCTTCATCAGACGACGAATCGAACTGTTCCTCGACGGCCGTGATGACGAGATTACTACCGAAAACGACGGCGCAGACGACGTGGATGGGGAAGCGATTGAATGGAAGAAGGTGGAGAGTGTGGTGACGTACGACGATGAGAGAACCGGCTGCGAAGAGGACGGCGAGGAGGGAGAAGAAAGGAGAGGGAAGAGAAGAAGGAAAGGAAGGTTAGGGTTTATCGTATTTTACGTTCTTTTCTGTGTCTTTTTTTTTGCCCTTCCGTTTGGTTGCTGAGAAAAGAAAAGAAAAGAAAGTGGCCGGCTGTCTTTGTTCTTTTAAACATAGGAAAACAAGTAAACTAGGGTGAATAACGTGTAAAAAGTGTATGGATATCAATGCAAAAGTTACGGTGGTTTTGGATCAATAAGTTTGAGTTTATCATTATTCAGAAAATAATTTTCGCATTTTTTAGGTTTGCGTCAAATTTTTGTGGATTATCGAGGTTTCGTTCCACTAACTAAAATAAAATAAGTGCTTATTTTTTAATCGGTCTTGCTATTGTTAGCCCATTAGGCTAATGACACACTGGAAGACAAGGTAAACAGGTATTCATGTGCACTTTATACACCCTTTAATACACATTCACACACTTATTATTATTCATGTGCACTTTATACACCCTTTAATACACATTCACACATTTACTATTGTCAGTCCATTGGTCTGATTTTAAAATTTTTCTTTTTAAATTAAAGGTGATGTATTGTGAGAGGATGACCTGTCTCGTAAAGCGGAAAATAATCTTCAAGAGGCGCTCTGCTGGGATTTTGGCTAAATACGTTCTTGTCTCTGTTTTTTCTTTCAGTTTGGTTGCTGAGAAAAGAAAAGAAAAGAAAAGAAAAAGTTTGATATTTTAATTTTAATTTTGTTGGCATTGTACCAGCATTGGGTGACTCTGATATGATTTTTTCGTTGGATTTTCCCCTCTGAAACCTTACGGGGTTACAAACTGTAGGTTTGTTTTAGGCATAAGTTCCAAAACATTTAGGCCCTGTTCTTCCTAAATTTTTGTTATGGCATTAATTTCGTCTTTTTTGAACTTTTGTTAGATTCATGTTAACTTTTTGGAATGACTGACAAAGGAAATCTAAAAATTAAAAGACTATATGACCAAAAACAATAAAAATGGTCACTGAAGACCAAAAAAATGCCGTACAACTGTCTTTTTTGTTTTTAGTGTCTTCATTTTCAATTTCGGTCCACATTGTTATATTTGTCTAATTATTAAAAAAAAATGACGAAAAGAAAATACATGAGCTCAAATTTACGATGAACAGACTCTTCGTGGGTTATAGTTGGGGTGGAGCCTGGAAAAGTCGATTCATGAGGGGAAATACTACTACTAGCTTGATAAGAATTAAATTAACATGGACAACCCCTTGTTACACATAGGGTTGGTAGAACAAAATGCCATTGATTTGAACACACAAATATACAATAGTTGTAATGTGCCTGAACGTAAGTAGTGACAGAATTAGCTGAAACTTTGAAGAGTGGAGAAAGAAAACTGTTGAAATTTATTTAGTTAAAATATATTTTGAATGAGCAAATTGTTGGGATTTAATTGATAATCTAGATAGATGAGATATTGAACACATGAATTTTTAAGCGTGCAAATGTTGAAGATATGTGCAGGGTGCATGTCGTGGCCCTTAACTGGATCGGTTATGATTGTGAAGAATAAGTTTTGAGGTTTATCTAACACTCGTCGAATTTATCAATTTTTGAAATCAAAAATACTATTCACACAACAATTCAAACGCAACCTCTCACATACATGTGGGCCCCACATGTACGTGAGAGGTGGTGTAAGTTGTTGTGTGAGTAGCATTGTCCGAATGAAATTCTTACCTTTGTCTTCTATGAATATCAATAGCAACCTATTTGAACGTGTCTGACATGATTGCGGAGCTTGTCCAATCGTGTTTGCATCTAACACGTGTCAAGAATCCGTATGTGAAGCCAGTTGATGCATCCGTGCTTCGCTCGCTTTTGTTTTTGGTGTTTATATGTTATAATCATAATACTGGATTCCATTCAAAGTCAATGTATTTTATACATTGGCCCTGTCCTCTTATGATACCTTAATATCAGAACTCTATGCATCTGAAATCTCCGTTTACCTGCATCGTACAAGGCTAAGACACCCAACGCATAAGAAAAACTATGATGAGACTAGCAATGCTGCAAATTTCCTTGGAGAATGTCTGTTATGTTTTCTGGAGCTCTTAAAAAATGTTGCCCCATTATTCCACATAATACTTTGTAGATCAGTATTACTTTAAGTGAAGCTATGAAAGTACTTGGGATAAGCCGATAAGGATTACAAAACTCCATCTTAGTTGTCTGACAGTCTATCCGCTACCGATCCCCCAAATGTGCACACTCATGTGATGATTTTTCTCAGAACGAGCGACTACATCTGAATGGCGGAATTTTGATGTAGTATTTTTACGTAGAAAATTTCCGCCGAGTTGTTAAAACAGCAGATTCGAAATCCCCAGTTCTCTCTTTCTTTACTTGCGGTCAAGTCATTCCAAGGATTACAGAGTCAGTTGTTTTAAATTCCCCTCAATTATGTCTATGAGTCTATGACAAATGACCCTTTACGTGTACTTGCTGTGTATGACGATGCTTCAGTTGCCTGGGAGGATAGAAAAAGTTTTACTATCATGCATGTGTTAATGTGAATAAATAAGACATTTAACAGTTTATTGTATTTGATGCTTCTAAACAGATATACCTCTTTATTTAGGTCTGACAAGGTGGCTAATGTTGTGAAGAAAAGAGCCGGGGGCTTCATGAAACCATGTGGTCTTTCTCCACAACTTCAAACATTTCTTGGAGTGTCTGAACTAGCCAGAACTCAGGTATATTACGGAGCACACCCGTTGGTACCCATTTATGGTTTTTGGGACAGTATATCATATATGACATCTCAGAAATTCTGTTCTGTTCTACTGTTATTTTTACAGAGAACGGGGCAGATATATTGGGAATGTAAATTTTACAATTAGTTGATTTTTGCTGTCCTCTAGGTTGTGAAGAGAATATGGGCCTATATTCGGGAGAAGGATTTGCAAGATCCAAACGACAAGCGGACAATAATATGTGACCAAGCATTGCGTGCCATTTTTTGTGTCAAATCTATTGATATGTTTCAAATGAGTAAAGCTCTGAACAAGCACATGCTGCCGCTAGCTGAGGAAGATGGTATATGTTTCTAATTTGGCTTTCATCCCTTTTGTTTTGTGGACATGATGAGGAATCGGTAGGAGCGCAGGGAATTCGTTTCTCTTGTTTAGATACCACAAAAAACTGTTGTAAAAGGCAGGACGTGAAAAAGCAGGAAGAGATTTGTCATGTTCCTTTTTCTTGAAATTTCGAGGATAAAAGATGAGCAATATTATAATAAAGTTGAAGGAACATAGGGAAGATTATCCAAGAGAAG
Organism: Rhododendron mucronatum var. ripense; assembly: GCA_019656295.1. Taxonomy (NCBI): domain Eukaryota; kingdom Viridiplantae; phylum Streptophyta; class Magnoliopsida; order Ericales; family Ericaceae; genus Rhododendron; species Rhododendron mucronatum. The sequence goes on from BPLT01000041.1 coordinate 2,779,269, forward strand.
AAAACCAACCTTAGAAGCTTTTAGTTTTTGCACTGTCACAGCTTCCTAGTCTGAAGTTCTTGTCATCCAGAGGGATTTTTGCATATTTTCTTGAAAGTATTTCTCACATGATGTTGCAGGTTCTGCCAAATCCTCGCAAAAGAAAAGGCGGTGCAAACAAGGTAGAGAAGGTGAGAACAGTACCTTGAAGATTTGGATTTCTTAACTACTTGTATTGTCTGAGCATGTAGTGATCATGCCTCAAGAAATTGAGCTTATGTTCTGGAGTTCAATGACATTCTTTCAGTTACTGCCACTTATGTGTATCTTATATGTTCAGGTTCCAATGAGCGGCAAGTAAAAACGCTGAAGGGCAAAAGTTTGGGTTTTCTTGCTCCACTTACACTTTCGGATGCTCTAGTGAAATTCTTTGGTACAGGTGAAAATGAGTTATCTCGGGGAGATGTTGTGAAGAAAGTGTGGGAATACATAAAGCAAAACGATCTGCAGGTACCTATTTCCAAACCCGTGATACAAGTTTGAAGCATCACCGATCAGCTTGTCTATTTTTTTGAACTGATGAGAATTCTGAACCTTCCTGTAATCATAACCATTATGAGTAAACAAGTACTCGCAAATAACTTTATGTAATCTCTTAATTCACCAAGAGTCCAAGATCCCGACCCAAAACAGTTACGACTTACAAGCCAAACTCTAGCTTGACCCTTGGACAGGCTTTTGAAAGGTCGAGGTTGTCAGCATTTCTAGTGTACAGGTGACAAGAATTCCTAGTGAATTACATGGGTGTTCCGACAAATGCCTCAAATAAAGGTATGATTTCTCTAAAACACAAGCTTGATGTGAAGTTGGCTGGCACAGATGTATTGGGCATTGCCGAAACTTGAGCAGGGGTGGTCGAGTTTTTATGAAGCACTAGTCAGATTGGCCCTTGATCCAAGATTTACAAGCAGCTAATATAACGGACCCTATATTTCTTTGCCTCGGCTTTTTTATGCCACGAAAATGGAGCACCTGAGGGTTCTTCTACTTTAAGTGAAAACACTTTGTGGCACTTTGGTAGAGTTGAGACATGAATGTTTTGTTTTGTCTTTTCTGCTTTTCAGGTTGTGCTAGGAACTATATGGCCATCATCATCGCCTACTTACCTAGATCAATGCATCCTCCGTGCTTTTTACTAAATTGTACATGCCCCAATAATTTTATCCTAGCATTCTGGATATTTACTTCATCGTTGATTTAATTGCTTTTTTTTTTCTTTGATAATTAATGTGGTTTATTGGCATTAAATGTTCCATTTTGTTGCAGTAATTCTATTATGCATTTTTGCTGACTAATATTCTGCCACCTTAATTATCTTTCTATTTGTCTCTTATAGGACCCATCCGATAAAAAGACAGTTATTTGTGATGAGAAGCTGAAAGAACTCTTTGAGGTTGATTCCTTCACCGGCTTCCATGTTTCAAAGCTTGTTACTGCTCATTTCGTCAAGGGAGGAGAACCGTGATGTTTAGTTTTAAGCTGTCAATGTAGTTATTAGAGCGCAAATGGTTGCGTATTGTGTTCCTTTGTAAATTATGCAGATCAATGAATGCAAATAGTTTTCGCACAAATGCTTGTTCTGTTCCAAGCTTTTGGTATAATTATATGCATATAGTTGCCATTAGATTTCTTTGGCCTATTGATTTTGGGGAAGGGCCATCCCCAGCACATATATCAACAGTGGCCTGAAAAAGAAAAGTACAGAAAATCTAGTGAACAAGTGATGTTGCTTTTGCAAATTCTAAGTTTTATATTTTGGTTTTTTCCTCACAATGGCACGCCAATGCCGGGCTTGGAGCGACGAGGAGATGGCCGCGTTGCTAGAAAACCTTACGAGCCTTGTAGATGTGGGGGTTTGGCAAGCTGAGCATGGAGGGATTCATTCCGCCTCCTTGGTAATCTTGCAAATTTAGATGACAACTTCTTTCCCCCAAGATGGTATTACAAAAAATAATATTGAGGGAAAGATTAAGAAGTGGAAGGGCACTTATTCCATCATAGATAACATGATGCGGACTATTGGGTTTAGTTGGAATCCAAATGAAAACAGATTGGTTGTGGAAAATGAAGATTGGAATGAATTTGTCTGCGTAAGTGAGGGTGGATAATATTGATGATCACTCACCCAGACAAATTCATTCAAATCTTCATTTTTCACAATCAATCTTTTTTCATTTGGATTCCAACCAAACCCAGGAGTCCGCGTCATGTTATCTATGATGGAATAAGTATCCTTCTACTTCGTAATTTTTCCCTCAGTATTATTTTTTTTAATACCACCTTAAGGGAAAGAAGTTGTCATCTGAATTTGCAAGACTACCAAGGAGGCGGGATGAATCCCTTCGTGCTCAACTTGCCAAACCCTGCCTCTACAAGGCTCATAAGATTTTCCAGCAACGTCTCCTCCTCCTCCTTGCTCCAAGCCCAGCGTGCCATTATGAGGCAAAACACCAAAATATAAAACTTATTATTTGAATGGGTATGAGATGTGGGATGGAATGAAAAAATTGTGTGGTTTTTATAGAAAAATATACCTAACAAGTTTGTTGAACATGTGCTTTCAACTACCACCAAACTAATTAATTTGTAGAACATGTGCTTTCAACTACATAACCAGTTTTTTTAAATTAACCATGTTTGTTTTAAAAGTATCGGTTTTTAAATTTTTTTTCTAATAAAAATTAGGTTTAAACATTTTTAACATTTAATGATTTTATTTTATCCCACAATTAATAATAAACATGTATGTATTCTAATTATAATGAAATTAACCCTTTTTTCCATCTTCCAAATCCCCCTTCTAAAAAAATTATCCAAACACTGGGTTACAAATCCGCATTTCTTTGGAGGTGGATCCACCTTTTTTTCATATCCATCAAAAATCAAATTCTCCATCCAAACAAGCTGTTGGAGTTTCTCCTTTGTTGGTATCTTGTCAATAATTGTTTAGATCTCGGATGAACAATTGTTGCCTTACTCCTTTTAGTCTTTATATCTCTTTCAAAAATTAATAAAAAAATTTCTCTATTCCCCTCCATCTGTTACTATTCAATTCCGGCCGGTCGATGAAATTAAAACTTTTATACTTGCTTATAAAAGTTTTAAATAATCCAATGACAAAAAAAACACCGGAACATGCATGCACCAAATTTCTGGTATAAAGGATTTGTGGTGTCTAAAACCACCTCTGTGGCTCTGTTCCAAAACTACCCCCGGACGAAACCCAGCCAATTTGTGTAAAGCCACAGCGCATTTGTTTATCAGGTTTAAATACTTAAAATAACTACCCGTAAGCGTCAAGGCCCATTAGCTCAGTTGGTTAGAGCGTCGTGCTAATAACGCGAAGGTCGCAGGTTCGAGACCTGCATGGGCCAATGATTCTGGCACATTTTTGTTTTGTTTTTGGTGTTTTTTGATAAGTTCTCGTTTTGTGTTTTTTTTCCTGGATTTCTCTTTCCTCAACACCCAAAAGAGGAAATTTGTTTGAGGGGGGTTGAGCAAAGCAATCATTCGAAGAAATATACAACACTCTGCTGACGATGTAGAAGTTTCGGAATTTGATATTTATTGGGTATCGGGCAAATTGAGTAGAAGAACATACCATAAGGGTTTTTGCTATAATAAGGACATAAATATTTTTTCTTAAAGTTTAAAGGACATTCTATCTAGAATTTACAAAAAACTCCCTTCCAAGGTTGACCGGCGTTGACCAAGACTAAAACTCTAGAGTACCTATAAAAGTACCTAAAATCTTAGGGTACCCTATATAGATGAAAGTGCCTAAAACCCTAAGGTACCCTATGAAAGTGCCTAAACTGCTAAAACCCTAGAGTTTTTTTTAAAAACATCCCTCCAACTATCCACCAGATTTTTACTTAGTCCTCAAACTATCAAAATGTTTTATTTAGTCCTCCAACTATTGACTTGCGTTCTATTTAGTCCTTCCGTTAAGTGCTCGAATTTTATCCGTTTGAATGGGTATGAAGATCTTATTATTCTGATCATATTATTCTAAAGAGACATAGTCAAATTTTGTCTCTAAGGCTCTCATAATCACATTTCTATTCCATAGGATTGCAAATTGGTGGTTGGGAACTTTTTTTTTTAAACAAAACGTTGCCGTTCGAAAAAATTAAGTGCTCAAATTTTAATCCGTTTAAATGAATGTGAAGATCTTATTATTCTGATCATATTATTCTAAAGAGACATAGTCAAATTTTGTCTCTAAGGCTCTCATAATCACGTTTCTACTCCATAGGATTGCAAATTGGTGGTTGGAAACTTTTTTTTTTTTAACAAAACGTTGCCTGGCCGTTAAGTTCCGTTTGAAACTTAACGGAAGGACTAAATAGAACGCAAGCCAATAGTTGGAGGACTAAATAAAACATTTTGATAGTTTGAAGACTAAGTAAAAATCTGGTGGATAGTTGGAGGGATGTTTTCAAAAAAAACTCAAAACCCTATAATAGGAAAGTGCATCCTAAACCCTATGAAAGTGTCTAAAACCCTATGGTATCCTATGAAAGTGCTTAAAAGCCTAAGGTACCCTATAAAAGTGGAACAAGATTGAAAAACACGAAAAAAGACATTTTGTGTTAGCCAAACAATGCCATTATCTCATTTAAAACAATTTAAATGAAAAAGATATTTTTTGTGGTAGTCAAACAAAGTCCTTGTCTTATTAAAGGTAATTTTGTCTTTTTTGGGACTTTGAACTCTAAAATATTTTTATTAATGGATTCTATATATCACACAAATTTAGACGGAACTAAAGCTCCTATACAATTGTTTTATTTGTACTTTAGACTAATATGCTTATCTTTTAAGCCACTTTTGGATGGTGGAGAGATTTGGTGAGGAAAAAAACAGAAATGGTCAGGTTTCTTGCCAAATTACATATTTGGATTGAGTATTGCGATGAGAAATAGAAGGAAAGATACAAAAATAAAAAATATTTTGATCGGCCTCTTCCCCTTTCTTACCCAATCTCACCGAAAAGGAGAGAAATGGCTACCCTTCTTTTCTTCTCCTTTCTCCCCATCCAAGGGTACTGTAAAGCAATTGTGTTGTATATGCACTGAACAAGTTCATATTGAAAGGATAGTTCTCATCTCCCAGTTATTTTCTTGGCAGGTTCTCCCACCTGCTGCAGAAACAGACGGCCAAGAGAAATAATCGCAATGGGATCCACAGGTACAATAAGATGTGATGTGTGTGTGTGCGCGCATATATATGATATGTATTGTTGTCTTTTTTTTCTTTGGTCAATGTATATATCTATATCAGCTGGGGTTAGCGGGGTGTTAGGTGTTAGTAGGTCAATCCACAGGGGATTTCAGAGGCTATCCATAACCTTGAATCGCTAACGCCCACGATGGGGCTCGAACCCTGGCCTTATATATGGAGAGGACAAGAGTTACCAACTGGGACAGGTATGGTAGTCGATTGTAGTGGAAATTATGTAATGGCAGGTTAACCTTGACATATAGTACCTCTATGTGATAATGGTAAATCTTATAGCCCCATTGGATTGAGGGATCCGGTAAGAAGAAAAAAAAAAAGGGTTAGAGTTTCTTGCGAAATCATTCATTTGGATTGAGTATTTGGATGAGAAATGGAGAGAAAAGTATAAAAATAAAGTTTTTCGATTAGCTCTTCTCGTTTCTTATCTCGTCCTTTCTCACCATCCAAAAGGATTGGCTGTTAATGCTATGATTTCTCTTATGAGGTTCTAGTTGTGCGGCAGTCCCGAAAAGGGCCAACTTTAGGCAAGGATCGTGGATGGAACTTACTCTAGACGGATTCCACTCTAGTGGGGCAAAGGCTTTAGAACCTCTCAAAATGAAAACTCTCTTTATCAAGTCTCAAAAAATCCTAGTTTCAACTAAGAGACAAAAAGTAGATTAAGAAAAAAAAAAAAAAAAAACTAAGAGACAAAAAGATCGCAATGAGATCGTCAAAGAATAAAGTTCAACCAAGTGACTGTAGGATGCACCGAAAGCAGAGATCTTCCACAATCCGGAGGCGTACCGAGCCAATTGCCATCCAAAGGAAGGAACTTAAGTTGGCCAAGGAACCAAGAAGTCCAACAAAAGGAAAGTACTTAGTTGGCCAAAAAAAGCATTTACCTCATAAATGCCCGCGTCAGGTAGGGTTGGGCCCAACTGGGTTGAGCTCAAGCTGAACTATAAATCAGTAGCCAAAATCTGTTGCAACATTACTGAAACGAGTCCGAGCCCAAATGACTAGAACTCAAAAGCTAGCCAAGTTGGGGACAAATTCAAGTGCAGATCTTTCCAATGTTGGATTCGATCAAAAAAATTCTACAGTTAGTAATACTGGAATGTAAGACAGCCCCTTTCGATGGTGAAAAATAGTGGAATCCTTTTGAGTTATTTGGATAACTAAAAGAGATGAGAAAGGATGAGGTACAAAGAAAAAAAAAATATGAATCTTTATTGGTCATTGTGTTTCTCACCAAATCTCATCACTTTTTGTAATTTGGTGAGAGATGACAACCCTTTCTTTTATCGCAATCCAAGGGCCTGGTAAGGTGATTGCATTCAACATATTTGTGATTAAAGAGTGACCCATCTTAGGGAATACCCTCAGGCAGTCGTGCAGATCGAAAATAAATGAATCTGATATCAGGAAAGTAGGGGGAAAAGAGGCTGCCAGGTTTGAATTGCTTAAATTATATTGTTTTCTTTACTTCATTAGGTTTTTTTGCATTCTAATAGCATTGTCATGCGCAATAACAGCAGCCAATTACCTTTCTTAGTTTTTGGCTTCATTCTCCCACCACAAACAATAAAGAACACATACCCAAGAAAAGGTTATGGTTAAGGAAGCCATCTTGAATTGTTTCATCCCCTGTTGTTATTTTTTAAGATATAGTATATTATACAATATGGTATTATGGAACCTCAGAATATACAAAAATATCATTTCATATTGTTGCTTATTTCATATTGTTGCTTAAACACCTGTATTTCCACTTGTTGAAGATCAGTTAATCATGCATCTAAGTTGCCTTCACTTTTGAAAGTTGACTTGCTAACAAAGGCATGCTCATTGAAAATCGTACGTTTCTTCCGTTTTTTAAAAATCTATTTTCTGGGCCATGTGCTTGAAATGTTTTACTGTTTAATTATGCTCATCAGACGTCGAAAAGGTAGACTAAGATACTTAGTTGTTTCCTTGTCAACTCGTCATATATGAATTTTAGGTATGGAGTTATGGACTAGTGGTGTCATGTCTTAGTGGAATTTAGTAGGGTTTTCAATAAGTTGATGATAAACTTGGATGCTAAAGAGTTTGGTCACAGAACTACCCAGTGTTGTGAGAGACCCTGAGCACTGACCCTCTACGTGTAGATTGCTTGTTTAAGCTATCTAGTTGAACTAAATTTCAGTGTTTGTTTTAGTGCTAAAAGAATGATATTTGAGTAGTCTATCATTGATTATATGCAACTGATGTTGTAGCCATAGGTAAGAGCTACTCCACCGGGTTGCCATATTTGGCAAAAATCTGGTGCCATTTCTCAAATTGGCATAAACATGGCAAATTGGGTGCGTGCAACACCCACAATGCCAAAAGCTCGCAACTTCACAAATTAGGCAAATGCCATTTCCTTTACCATATTTGGCAAAATTGCCATTTGCGAGTAAGAGAGAGGGAGGGAGAGAAAAAAGAACACTCAACCCCAATCCCCTTTCAATTTGCTTCAAATAATTGGAGGATGGGTAATGATCCGAGCTGTTCATTTTTTTAAAAACAATTTTTGAAGGGTCCTAGTAAAAGTTCAGCTCAATCGGACGTCAATAAGGGTCTTCGTTTATTAATTTGAATTTTGGCCCGAAGCACAAGCACACAGGATAATAACCAAATCACGTACAAAAACATAGTATTGGATCAACAACGGCCAAATTTTTTCAACAGACAGTGTGAAAGTGAAAGTGTAATGGAAATAATGAAAATCCAATTTTGTCAAAAATAGCAAAACATGGGTGCAACACCCATGCCATTTTTTTGGGTGGGCAAATGACACTGTTCATTGCCCAAAATGGCAATGGAAAAATAGTGAAGATGGGTGTGGATGCTCTAATTAACCACTTACTAGTGTAAGATTCATATATAAAATTCCTCATTCAAGAAGAACGGACACGTCTACTGACCTCACGTGCACGTGTCTCACGCGGACATGACACGATACTCTCTAGACACATGTCTAATGAGACTAAATACGGGTCTAATTTTTTCTATTGTGTTTTTCTACTCGGACATGCTGGGGACAGTACTCTTGGAACATGTTAAGAACACATTTTAAAACTTGGCCAGAGTAAAAATTTCCGTAGATGTTTAGTTTGCAAACACGGACACAACAACTTCTGTTTTGTATCTTACTTTTGTTTCTACGATTTTGGTTATTTATCTAAATTTGGTTGAAATATATATTTTATATGTTATATGGAGTCATAGAATACATCAATAATACAAGAATATATATTTTGTTTATTCAACATTTCGATATCCTACTTTTGAAGAAATGGCGTCTGCATGTTTGTGTTTTGTCATATCCGTGTCTCCGTATCCGTGCTTCTTTGAATTAGCATGTAACCTCTGCTTGGTTGGAAGGAAATATTATATACACTAATTGACACTATTGTGTGTCAAGTGCTTGCTTATCTCTATCGTATTAGAAAGTAATGTCACACTTGCAGATATGGCCATTAGGCTAGCAATTATGGTGGCTTTGCCACTTTGTAAGAGTAGCCAATAAGCTTACCACTGCTCCACCTTTTTCTGCATATAAATCAATTGCAAAGCCCCAAACTCTAGGCATTAGAACCAGCACACACTACACTAACAGTTTGCTCCCATACACGAGAAAATGAGTTTCAAACCCTCTCACTACCTCACTCTCTCCATCTTCTCCCTGATAACATGTCTGTGTCCATTCACTTTTGCCCAAATGTATCCGTTTCCTTACTCTTCTGGCCAACTTAATTACAACTTTTACGATATGTTGTGCCCAAAGCTGCCAATGATCGTCAGGTATGGCGTTTTTGCAGCTTTGAAGGATGACCCTAGGATGGCTGCATCGCTCCTTCGAATGCACTTTCACGATTGTTTCGTAAATGTAATTGTTCTTATCTAAAACTGCTGCCCTTGAGCCCCTATGTCCCGAATCCCTGCAGTGCTATCTGACTGTTTTCTTTGCGCTCTTATTCATCTCACCGGTCAAACTTTCCTAACTTTTTCTAGTTACCATGTTGACTTAAATTTATAACCTTTTTGTCGAAATGTTATGATACTATTGAAGATGGAATCATATATTATAGTTCAACTCTCCAACTTGAAGAGAAGCAAGTGAACACCTATGTTTCTTGTGATATACGGATGGTTGTCATATGGCCTGCAACAATCCCACAGTTCATTAAGATATGGTTTTTGTTGTTACATATATTTGAGTGACCATATAAGAGGAGATTAAGGTTGCAGTAGGACTAGTGTGCTGGAGTTGGAGATGTTGCAACATTTTGTTGCTTTTGAATACAACTTTTAGCAATTTTGATTTCGCAAAACTACGACACTTGCCAACAGCTTACCACCCAATTGCATTTTATGCAAATTTGGCCTAAAGCTCCATCAATTTTGGAAAGAGGAGTGCTAAGCTGCTAGCTATCTCTGGTTGTTCTCGTTAGCATTTTCTCTTACCATATATATAGCAAGATAATCTACCTCGATTATATTCTTTCACGACTTTTTAACTGGATTGAGAAATTCTAAGAAGCTGCAAATTTTATTCTTCTTTTAGATAATCTACCTCGATTATTCTTCTTTTAGTAGCCTTAAAATTCTTGTTTTATTGCTCTCAACTGTCTTGGCACAGGGCTGTGATGGTTCCTTGCTTCTTGATGACACGAAAGATTTCAAGGGAGAGAAGAATGCTTTTCCTAACCGAAATTCCATCAGAGGGTATGAAGTCATTGACAAAATAAAGGGGGATGTCGAAAAAGCTTGCCCTTCAACTGTTTCATGTGTTGATATACTGACTCTAGCAGCAAAAGAAGCTGTTGTTCAGGTATTTAGCATGACATTTTACTTGGCACTTTCAGCTATATATATTTCACCAACAATATGTGTATAGCAACCCTCCACTCTGCTGTCTGTATTTACTATTGTTTTCTTTTTCTTTTTGTAGTCAGGTGGAAACTCGTGGCCTGTTCTGTTAGGCCGGAGAGATGGATTAACCGCGAGTGAGAAAGCTGCCAACGAGCAGATACCGTCACCTTTTGAGCCTTTGGAAAACATCACTGCCAAATTTGCAGCAAATGGCCTTGATTTTAAGGATGTAGTAGTTCTCTCAGGTACTTGTGAACTTCTCTTCGGGTACTCTAAATGTTCCTATTTTGTTTACCTAGGAAGAAGTAGGATTTAAAACCCATGAATTTATATTTTACGTTCCCTGGACAAGTTGGGATTCTCTGCCGATGACACTCTCAACCACAAGATGTGACAGGAAACACATATCATGCGACTGAGTTAGACCTTAGACAGGACACACAGACACAGGATTTGATGCACAAACTTATCATACGACACATAAAGCGCGGAAGGTTTTTTTCCTTCTTCGTATCAATGGGTTTTTGTTTTTGGATATGCCCTGAGGGTGAATTCCTTTTTCTGTAGGAGCACATACTCTTGGCTTTGCTCAATGTTTCACGTTCAAGAGACGATTGTTCAACTTCAAAGGCTCTGGAAACCCTGATCCAACTCTCGATTCTTCGCTTCTCTCAAGCCTAAGAACCACTTGTCCTAACGTAGATAGTTCAAACACCAAACTAGCTCCTCTGGACTCTACTTCATCTATGTTTGACAACGCGTTCTACAAGAACCTGATGAGCAACGCAGGACTTCTCGAATCAGATCAAGCTCTGATGGGGGATCAGAGGTCTGCTGCAATGGTGAACTCTTATTCCAACTACCCGTATCTTTTCAATAAGGATTTTGGAGAGTCAATGACAAAGCTTGGAAATATTGGGGTTCTGACAGGGCAAGTTGGGGAAATTAGGAAGAAATGTGGCTTTGTAAACTGAAGTTAGCAGGCACCTTCTCTGCCGTTTGGCTATGGACTGCACCTTGTGCGATCAGGCCATTTGAGATCTCGTTTTGGGTCCAACTCAATGATTGGAGTCGTTTATATTGTAGAGCTTGTCCAGTGGAAATACCATGCAAAAAATGCAAAAAATCCGGTAGATTGGATACCGATCAGTGCCTGATCAGACCATATTTATCCTGAACAAATGAGTTTTTACACTGGATTACAACTTAAAGAACCCATTTTTGTCAAGATAAATGTGCTCTGATAAGATAATAGCCAGGATCTAATCAACTTGATTATTTATGTGGTTGTCTTACTTGACGAGCTCTACAACATAAACGAGTCCGCTCATCAAATTATATTCAAATATGGGATCGGAAGTGACCGGGCTGCACTAGCTGCAGTCCTCTGTCAAACGGCAAAGAAGCCGCATCAGGGAAACAAAAAAAAGGACTTAAAGTTAGTTATGATTTCTGGGGACTTCTGTATGGAAACCTATGGATGCATGAATAAAACTTAATGCTGTGTGTTCAAATTGGTGCTTGTATGAGTCATTATTTTGCTATATAATCATTTAGTGGAATACCAATGGTACGGGCACATAAAATTTGACCAATTGCGAAAATATACAGGACAAGCATATACATAGGACAATATACAGACAACAAAAACATGAATGAGAGAGAGAGAGAGAGAGAGAGAGAGAGAGAGAGAGAGTCCATGAAAGTTACTTTTTGAGAGCTCAAGGTATGGTGGATAGGATAGTGGTATGGTGTCGAGCTGACCTCAAAGACAATAACTAGGTTGGCATGGCAAAAAGTGCAAAGTTGCTATAAAAAGGTGCACCCAAATTCTCAATAGTGATTCCAATGGCATACTTTTGCCAAGTTATTTATTTATTTTTTTGGGGACAAAGCTAGGTTGTTTAGACCAAATGGCCGGATTTAGGCCCTGTTCCGATAAGATATTATTTTTATGAGTATTTATTTTTCACTTTAGGAGACATGTCATCCTCTCATAATACATCACCTTTAATTTAAAAAATAAGTACGAGCACTTATTTTAATTAGTGTAACACACCCTTAATCAATACACCAAGTACCTCCAATGTTTTGAATGTTTGATAACAATGTCCTTTTGCACCCTTCATTAGTCATTATTTAGGTCACTTTCTTCTGTTATTGATATCTGTAGTTCCCTTTGCCAACCAGCAAAACCCAGACAACAACACCACAAATGAAACGAAACCTTACAACAAACTAAACATTTACAGAGCTAGCTATAAAGAATGTTGATAGGGAGAGTCCAAGCCCGGCAAATTTGAGTACTAAGGTGGCGTTTCTTGATACTCCTCCAAGAACTGCCACACAACATACGTTCGTAGGAAATTCATCAACTTTGCGGCCGTATACGCACTATACACTGCCACATGACAATGCACATATACGTAAAACTTGGATATTGAAGGTCATCTCGTAGCAATCATGTTTTCACCTCTTAGTTACCGTATTATAGCTTGTTGGATAGTTTTTTCACCATCTCTCCTAAAACCAATTGGCATTAGAGAGGATTTCAATTAGGCCCCGTTTGATAACAGTGATAGATGGATAGGATTCATAAGGAGATGAGATTATGATTGGGATTCGTAAGGAGAATGGATTGTTAATGAGAAGGGATTGATAATGAGTATGTTTGTTTGGGATGAGATTATTAATATCATGTTTGTTTGAGATGGGATTAGATGATGAGATCGGATTGATATAAGAAATTGGTAATGAGAAAAGATTGGTAATGAGAAGGGGTTGGGATTGGACTACGAATATCAAGTCCCATGGGGTATTACTAATACCCCCTATGGAGCTCACTACTAATCCCAACGGAGTAATAATCCGATTATCAAACAAGGGTTTGGGAAGCCCTTGGGATTGGTAGTCCAATCCCAAGGCATAGTTCGGTTATCAAACGGGGCCAGTTTATTGTACAACCAAATCCATGGAGTCACTCTAGACCCAACATAGCTCTATATATGTTGGGTTATAAACTTAGGACACCACAACTAACCTGTTCACTTCCTTCTTTCACAAAGTCCAAAATTGTGGAACTATTGTGAAAAGACCTTATGTAAGAATCACTTAATTGTTACTCCCTCGTCTCCTTTTTAAAATCTAATATTTCATTTTAAGTTGTCTCTTAAAAAGTGTTTATTTTATAAAGTTAGTGAGCAAAAGTTAATACATTTTTCATTTTGCCCCTAAAAGTATATTTCATTTTGAAACGTTAGTGAGGAAAAGTGTAATAATGATGTCTCCATAAAGGTAAGTAGAAAAAATAGAGATAAAAGTTGATGTGAAATGTGTAATAATAATGTTTTCTTAATAAGTTAGAGTTACTAAGCAGAACACTTAAAAAGAGATGGAGGAAGTAGAAGACTTTCTCAACTATCATATGGTATAGAAGTTGATCTAACTTCAAATATCTATTAATCATGCATTGCCTGGACAAATACTATCAATGACAACTTAGAACACCCTACAATAATAATAATAATAAACCCGTGTTTGGAATATCTACAACCAATCAGATGATTCAATTGCTCCTCAACATAACTCAGTTATAGTTAATAAGCAAATTCATGACTACGGAAGCCGAAGATGGCGCAGGGCCAATGTTGAGGATTCTCAGTGTAATGATTGATCCTTAGTCATCTTAGGAGCGGGTTTTGTTTAGGTGTCTTTTTGCCTTGGTTGGATCTTGGGTATGGTGCTTCTTTTTTGGAGTTGTATGCCTTGGTTGGCTTCTTGCCATCTAAGGATGGTTATTTTTTCCTTCTGGTTCTTGGTGCTTCGTGCTTTGAATCTTTTTAATTTTTGTAATTCATTTTTAAAGATTAATAAAATTCTTTTTTGTTGTTAAAAAAGAAAATTATGGGAGTAGATAGATGTAGCCCCACTTGGGTGCATTTTTCCTATATTTTTTTTGGTGTTTTTTGTTTTAGTAATTCTTTTCTTTTACGTTTTATTTTTTTGATTAATCACCCGTTTCGATAAGAGAAAGTTTAATTATCTAAAAAGTAAAAAATTATAATAAAAAAATTAGTAAAGACATTTTTTTTTTTATCTATAGTGTCATTTTAAATAAACTTTTTCACGTCATCATCTTGAACATTTTCAAGAGGTTTGATAGGGTCTATAAACATTTTCCATGAAAGTATCCATGAAAACATATTGGACAGTCCAGAGTCACTCAAAAGTGAATCTAGACCACCAGAAAGTGAATCTAGACCGTCCAATATGTTCTCATGGACACTTTCACGAAAAGTGTTCACGGACTCTAACATTTCTCTATTTTTAAGGAGACAAGAAAATTCTGTAGTCCCCATCACACTGGAACAACTTTGTTTTTTTGCTATTTTTTAAAGGAAAGTGATTTTGCCACTCTCCTTTTTGTTAATGTCACTTCTCTTTGTATCTTTATTAGATAATTTATTTTGTAAAAAAAGAGTGATATTAATAAATAAGAAAGTGGCAAAATCAATTTTCTTTTTAAAGTAGGAGAACATATAATTAGGGGCCGTTTCGGATTTTGGAAAAAGGAAGTTTTAGAAAAGGAAGGTAATTTCAAACTCCAAAATCATGCGTTTACGCAAATAATTTTCTGACCAATATGGATCTTGTTTGATAGATCTCATTGAGATCTTTCAAATGGTGTAAAAAAAATTAAAAAATTATTTTTTATTTTCATTATATTTGAGTTTAAAATTACCCTCTTTTTAAAAAAGAAAATTTTTAAAGAAAGGGGAACGGGGCCTTAGTCATGCATGGATTCAGAAAAGAAGCCGACAAAGGAAAGCTTGGATTGAAGAAAAAGATTAAAAAATAGAGAAAAAAAGGCTGGACTTGTGGGATGCCCTGACTTTGACCCAACCTCTGATCAATCCAATGGGACCCTGTTCTTTGTCTCTTCACAAAACAGAGCATCTATCTCTCTCTCTCTCTCTCTCTCTCTCTCTCTCTGTGATTTCGCTTTTTGATCTGCCAAATCATGGACTATCATGATCATGATCACCAACCCCAAGACCAAGAAGGAACATATTCTCGTTTCATACTGAGATTCTCTCTACCCGAAAAACCGTGAAGTGCCTGTGCTAGGGCACACGTGGTGGTGCTCAATTTTTCTATGACGTTCCAATGTGGTATTAAGGCATGATGCCCTATTTAATATGGACTATTAGATTAAGTTTTAGGTTAATATGGACTCTTAGATTAAAATCGCCTTCAAAGAGTAAGGTAATTTTGTATTTTTTTAGCCCAAAAAAACCATTTATACTTATCATAAACACTAGCTCTTCTTATCATATTTTATCCTGATGCTTATCATATTTTATCCTGATGTTTTCCAGGTAGTTGGTTTGAGCACGAGAATGAACTTCGTTTGATATTGTAACAAGTAGTTATAATTGACATTAGACTATTCAATTAGTATTAGGGTAATGATTAATCTCTATAACCAACTATAGTAGTCAGAATCGTTTGACTGAGAGCTTAGTTGATTGATCATATTCAATAAGTGATAATATAGTGATGATTGAGCATTAATATAATTGGCTAAAATGAATCGGTTAATGTAGGTTAATAGTGATCAATATTATTCGTAGTTGTAGTAGTTAACAGTAGTCTTAGTTGCAATCAATAAGTAATTGATACAATTGGCTAATGTAAGAGTAACTATTAACTATCGATCTCTAATGATCTATTCAATAAATTATTTAGTTTCATTAATTATTAAGGTATTATGCTTTAATTACAAGGTAATATTGTAACGCCCCAAATTTCGGACACGTTAATAAAATTATTTTTAATAAATTTAATAATTCATAAAACTGATTTAAGAAATTAAATTTTATTTAAACAGAGTTTGGCAGCGGAAATCTCAAATACTAAATTCAAAACTACTTTATTGTCTTACAACCCAACGAAATAAAACAGAGTTTGACAAAAGTGATAACACTTTTTGAAATTTAAATGACAGTACATCAAATTAACAGAGCAACTAAGGGTAAGGCAACCAAGACTCGACAAACTCCTCTTCTTTAGCTGGGAGGTCCTCACCCTGGTACTGATCATCTTGTAAAGGATTCTGTTCTTCGATCTCCTGATTACCTGGCATGAAACGCCAGCCCAACGGCACTATAATTAGTTTTGAAACTCAGTAGATAAATATTACCCATTAACCCTTACTTTACAAGCAATCACATTTATAATAAAATGAGGTAAGAATCGAAGAGCACAAAACTTATTTCACTGTATAACCATCAACTTAAGTAAATTCCAGAATCTCAACTTCTATAATCATTCCAACACTGCAGTATTCACCACGTTCCAAACTCAAAACTTCACTAGGCATACTTTTCAGGTCCTACTAGGCTACCCTCAACATCCAGAGGTCCTAGTAGGTTACTCTCATAATTCTAGGTCCATCAGGCTGCCCTCAAGGTCCTGCTAGGCTACCCTCAATACCCGAGGTCCCGCCAGGCTACCCCTGAGGTCCTGCTTGGTCACCCCCACAATTCTAGGTCCATCAGGCTGCCCTCAAGGTTCTGCTAGGCTACCCTCAATACCAGAGGTCCTGCCAGGCTACCCCTGAGGTCCTGCTTGGCCACCCTAGCTACACCGGGTCTTTCAGGCTGCCCTCAAGGTCCTACCAGGCTACCCTCGATCACACGAGCTCCTGTCAGGCTACCCCTGAGATCCTGCTAAGCCCACAACCTTTCATCTGTTTCCTCTTTCCGTTAACCAGAACAACATCCATATTCTTTCTCTATGTTCTCGGTTCAATCAACAAGCAATTATTTTAAACGATGAGTAAACAGATCATACCATCACCACATACACAAGATAATTGAACCACCATAGGTCACCTCCAGTGAACTTAAGTCCAAACTAACTTCACAACAATTTCAATATGTTTCAATTCCAAAGTAATTGCAAGTGGATCAATAATAACAACAGTTCATAAAGAGTCATTGGAACAATACATTATCGACAGTTCATAAAGAGTCATTGGAACAATACATTATCGACAGTTCAAAAGACACAAGAATATTTCACATAAAGTATTCAGATTTGTCCCGATGACTTTTGGGTTTCATTAGGATTTTGCACATAGGTTCATTTTAAAAATTTCCATTTATTTTCTAGTAACATCTTGTAACTACGTAGTTATGGTTTCCAATACAAAGTTCAGTAGGTAGTGTTCAATTAGAACCAAAATCATTTGTACACTTGTTCATGCATTTGTTTAAGGAAAAATACAATGACATTAACAGTTAAGTATACAAACCCACATCACGTACGGAACATTACAATCAAACATTAAATCTAAGATTAAAATATGTTTTTGTTCTAATACGGCTACTAGGTGGATGGTCGCCTCCACGAAATATTGATGGGTGTGTTCAATTTTTGATAGTTCCGATTTCTCTTTACATGGGTTCGATTTGAACCGCAAATATACTACGAAAATATACATAGAGTTAAGGGGTAATGAGATATCTACTTACCATGTAGTTCAAAACAAGATATATACTACAGGCTCGTTATCTATCAATATAATTATGTCAACCTAACATAATAACATGTTTTTATGAGGTCCACATTTTACCACAATTTAATCTACCACCATACAATCATGGATCAGTAAAGAATAAATTAATAGTATCAACACAACTCATGAATGATCACTAATCACTGTTAAGAACTTAAAAACATAACTAGTCAAGTCGAACATTTCGATCCCGATATCAGAGATATATTAGGCGTGAGGTCCATGGGTTGTGGCCGCAACATCGAGTATGGCTTTTGATTGTTTTTCTTAAAAATATATGTTTTGTGAATTGGGCTCTTGTACAGATAATATAACACATAAAAATTTCATAATATACTTAGAGTTAAAGGATAATAAAAAATCTACCTTGATCCTTGAAGTTATAGCTAGAATAAAAAAATGGAGGTGCGCGGTGACGGCCACGGCGGCGAGAATGGTGGAACCCGTGTCCCTTTTTTTTTTTTTCTTCCTTCTTCTTCTTTCTTTTGCTTTCTTCTTCTTCTTCTGTCTCTCTCAGCAAAAAAAAGAAAAAAGAGAAGGGAGGGAGTTTATTAAGGGGCTCTCTCTCTCCCTCGCACTTGTTGTGCCGAAAAAAATAATGGGAATGGGGGAGGCTTTGATTTCTTTTAAGGGAGTAACATAGAGAGATGGAAGTGTTGGAGGATAAGGGTGGAGGTGATGGAGTGTGGGAGGGAAGTGGAGGTTTAGTTCCAATAGGATTCTAATTAGGGTTTAGATAGGAATGGTAAGGGATGAATGCATATCTCTAAAGTATAATATATTTCGAATACGATTTTCTAGGTAATATCAATTATACACATAACAATATAATTTAATTAGTCTAACTAATTATTGAATTAGTATTTAACATTTCAAATTTGTATTAAAAAAAATAGGGCAAAAATCCGGATCGTTACAAATATAAATTAAGTAGAATTAAGTAATATCATATTTATTGTGTTAGTTACCTTATTAACTACCATCATTATGGTGTATTAGTTATGTTACATAAATACGTACCTACCCGTTATTATGTTATACTTACTACAAAATCAGGCTATGCATACCACACCATCTGATTTTGGTTACCATCATAATATTTGACTATTACTTTATGGTATATGTATACATACCACAATTCTTGCTAGTACTTATCTTTTGAAAATGATTCACTTACTTTAAAATTTGTGCAATAAATGCTTACCTATCTCACATTATGCCATTAAAGATACGAAATTCCTCTCTACCTACCTTAAACTCCTTAAACTTATCCATCTGATTTTTCACTTTTCCACACATATTCCTTCTTGTCTCAGAAAATGAATATTAAAGAACTTCTCCAACTTTCAAGAATAATAAATTGAAGAATTTGACCAATTAAGTTTATTCACATTATGAAGTCTTATTTTAATTGTGATTCTTAGATGATGAGTGCTAGAGACAAAGAAAATTGGCCAAGAAAAGACCCTTAAAGTGTACATGAACGATCCAAATTCACTGTGCAGTGCATCTGAGCCGTTCATGTACACTTTAAGGGTCTTTTCTTTGTCTATTTTCTTTTCACTTAGCATTTCTCTTCTTAGATATTGAACATAATTTGTTTTTTTAGCAAAAGATTAATGATTATGTTTTTGGTTTGTTGTTGATTTGTCAAGATAAAAATGACCATAATGTATATCAATTGATTATCACGATATATGGAAATACTGACCACAAACTATGGTCATATTTGACCAGATTCAGAATTATCTCCATGATGTGTTGCGTTTTTTACCACTATATATGAAAACACTTACCACTGATCGTGGTCGTATTTTACCATATTCAGAGAGATGGATGACAGCTTGAAAGAGAAGAATGTAGTGATAAACATTAGCGATGACACTAGTGATGATGACGGATATGGCGATGCTCACGGATATGGCGATGATGACGGACATGGCGATGATAACGGATATGGCGATGATGACGGACATGGTGATGATGACAAACTTGACGATTATCAGTTGGATGAATTAACGGAAGAGGATGTTTATGAAATGATATTCTATTCAGATGAGGATAGAGAAAGATTCTATAATGCATATGCCAAAGTGAAAGGCTTTAGGCCCCATTTGATGAATGGATTGAAGGTTGGGATTGGATTGCTAAGGTGGCGATATTAGTAATTCTTTGTATGGTTTCTAAAATTGGTTTGGATTGGCAATCCCATGGGATGAACAATCCGGCCTATAGAGGGTATTAGCAATACCCCTTGGAACTTGGTATTCGTAGTCCAATTCCAACCATTTCTCATTACCAATCCCTTCTCATTACCAATTTCTTCTATCAATCCAATCCCATCATCTAATCCATCTCAAACAAACATGATATTAATAATCTCATCATCTAATCCCATCCCAAACAAACATACTCATTATCAATCCCTTCTCATTAATAATCCATTCTCATTACCAATCCCAATCCTAATCTCATCTTCTTACGAATCTCATCCACCTATCACTATTATCAAACGGGGCCTTAGTGTCCAAAAGGATAATATTCACAAGAACAATGAGGGTATTGTAACTTCAAGGAAGTGAGTTTGCTCAAAAGAAGGATATCGGGAAGCTAAGTACATGAAAAGAGAAGATCGAAAAAAAGAGCTGATAGCATTAACTAGAGTTGGATGTCCTGCCATATTTCATCTCAAATTAGATCGAAAATCTAATAAATACGTGGTAGCTAACTTTGTAAGCTTCCACAATCACAACTTGATAGGGCCTATGGGTGTGCCCTTTCTTCGCTCCCACAGGAAGGTTCGTAATCCTGATAAAGTCTCGTGTGGGCTCCCCGTGCCGGCGTGCGCCCAAGAAGAAGAGTCGCCACCTGGATTTTTGAGATGGATGATCCGAGAAACCTAGAGTCTGTTTGAGAGGAAAAGACTTTTGATCTAGCGAAAACGTTGAGATTTTGGGTTCGGAAGCATGTTACGAACGAGGAAGGTTTCATTTTTAGAAAAAGCATCCCGCTCGCCCGGTGAAAACCGGTCTCTACTAAACCTTTCAATAAGAGGGGATTTAAAAAACATCTTTCGGAAAATCAAACTCTTTAGATAAGCAATCAAAGGGAAAATGGTAATAAATCACGTTGGCGTGCTCGCGGTATTGACTGTACAGTGATGATAAGGATGATGCAAAATGAAAGAAACTTTCAGCGAAAACCCTCTGGATCACAATGTCCCTGTGCACGGCGTTTCGTAATACCACGCACGATTTTACAGAACGCCGCACAGGGTTACTCTGCATTGTCAGGTTTTTTTTATGAAATTTCAGAACGCCGCCCCGCGTCTTGGGTAAAGCGCACGGGGTTTTAATGCCAGCATCAGAAAAACGTTTTAGTTACCAGATGGCTCTGGAAAACACCATTCTTTCAGGCTATGGACGGGAAAGAAGTTTTTGAACTTCTGATCCTTCGAAAAAGCTCCAAAAAATGCTTCATTTTCTTAGAAAAGGGAGAAGAAAAAGCCACATATGGCTTGTAGATATGGTCTATTTTTGGAGAAATATCAACGCCTGAAGTTTTAATAGAAGACTTAATCATAGGGCAACGATGATCTAGATGGTTTGAGCAGAGTAAACAGTAAACTTAAAACGCCGTGCGTATAAGTAGGATACGCCGCGTGACACATTGAAACACCGCGCGGTGCATTCTCTTTGGCACAGAGATCTGCTTTTGTTCTGAAAATGACTTTTAAGTCAGGATCTGACCCAAAGGGGGTCGATCCTGACTGCAATGAGGTTCCCTCAGGGATATGGACAAGGCCTACCCCAAGGAAACAAGTTTATACCTTTGATCCTTGAGCTTGGATGAGGATGGACGTCTTTGAGGAAGCTTGGATGACAATGACCAAGGAGAAAAAAAAACGGATGTGGTTGATAAGAGAGGTGGTTTTGGAAATGAGAGGCCTTGAAGTAAGTAAAAAGGGGGCTTACTCCAATGGTGAGGAGAAAGATGGAGGATTTTAAGGAAGAAAAGGACTTGAGAATGTTTTTGAGTACACTTTCTCAAGGCTTGGGAATGAGGAATGGGTATGAAAACATGATGAGAGAGAAAGAAAATTCAGGACCCCTTTCTCTTGAGTGGAGAGTTGTATTTATAGGCAAAAGCCAAGGATTTTGAATTTCAAATGGTGGAGGTATTTTCTAGGAGGACCAGAAGTCCCCTTTTAGCTAAGCTAGCTTGTAGCAGTGGCTTAAGTGGGCGTGGCCAACAACTAGCTGAGCCAGTCAAAACTTTTTCCAAAATGCCGTGCGGTTGACCTCATGACCTCGTGCGGCGTAATGAAATCTATTATGCCGTGCGGTGTAGAGATGTGCCGTGCGGTACCTAAGGGTCCAGTCCTGGGCTTTTGGGCTTGCTCTGGGCTTTCGGCTCTGGGCCTTTGGTTTTTGGTTTGGGAAAGTCCCATTTCCAAGCTCGGAGGTATTCGTTTCCTTTGTTTCATCATCGGGAAATTAAAAGTACTTTCGAGGCCCGGATTGGAGTGTCTACACCTCGGCCAATACGATGCATAAAGTTGACATTAAAACAAGTCATATTATGGATTTTTTTCGCTCAATAATCTAGTTGTTTGTTCTAAAATATGTGGTAAGAATGTCTAGTTTTAATTATGAACACCCTATATTCATGGAAAGAATGTTCTTTAACATGGTAAGTACCTTAAGACACTATTTTCTTCTTCCAAAATTTGTGGTAAAAGTGTCCAGTTTTAGTTATGTACATCCTGTATTTGTGATAAGTATATTCTTTGACATGGTAAATACTTTCAGTCACTATTTTTTCCCTCCAAAATTTGTAGTAAGAATGTTCACTTTTAGTTATGTACATCCTATATTTGTGGTAAATATGTTCTTTGACATGGTAGGCACCTTCGGTTTTATAACATGGCCACTAAAATGGTAGGGTATTCATCCATTCACAATAAGCAGGTATAAAATTCATCAAAACAAAGAAGAGCCTCGAAGACATTGAATACATATCATAAGCTTTTAGCAATTTCGGATAACAAAAGGCAGTAATCTACATAAGCCACAATATTATTAGTAGAAATCTAAATGAGCCACAATATACATCCAAATGGAAGCAGTCATGTTAACAAAAAAGCAGTTGTATTTACATCCAAAACACTAAACAATCAGCAGCAATATGAGTAATTTTTCTTCCACAATATCATCATTTTTTCCTTTTAGTGCTGGGATATATATATATATATATATATATATATATATATATATATATATATATATATATATATATATATATATATTTCTTTTTAGCCTTCTCCATAATCTTTTCCTTGACATTGTTCCCTTCAAACATGATCAAGTCCAAAACTAAGCCAATCTTACCCTCTGCAGAACTGAAGTTCAGTTACAATTAAGAAATTAAACCAAAAATTAGGAATAAGTGTTGGGTATATAAACTAGTAGAAACGACATTATAAGTAAAAACTAGTTTGTTACCATAATCAATTCGTCTTCAATAAATTGCTCCAAATTAAAGTACTTAGCGGTGTGCACGCCATAATCACCACCTTGTTGAATTGGAAGCCATTTCAGTCATTCAGATGGTAGCATACTAAATTTTTTGACTTGTTGCTCATCCAAGTATTCAAATAAATCATCCAAGTATTTTACCACACGTGTAACCAATTCAGCTCGTCTTTTGTGGTTCACATCTAGTGGTGTAATTATGCAGTCCTTACCATGCACATGCAAGCAAAGAGACACATGATCGAAATGTCGCACCAACCACTCACAAAGATATCGATCTAACTTCGTGCATTTTAGTTGTAAGATACCTCCAAACCCCATAGCTTTTACACTCTCTACTTGACGCGGATCAATTCTTGCATCCTACCATAAGTAGCCTTAAGTTGAGTCCTTGAAATAAAAGTGTTCTTAACACAAAATCAACAACTTTAATCATTCACGAGAGCAATAAAAACTGAAAAGCATATGAATGAACATAGATACTATTACCACCTTCGGAGCCTTCGGAAGATCAAGCTTAATTTTGTGATCTTTGTATTTCTCAAAACTCCGGATAGATTTTTTCTTGTACTTTCGATTAGCATGGTCTCCTAAAGTTTTCCACTTTTCAGAAATTTTCTCATTGACTACAATTATTGAAAGAATACAAATTCTAGCTTGAGAAGTTCAAAATCCACATAAGTGTAAACACCCATATAGCAAAAATTAAATAGTTACCATTGGATTTAACGAACCATCATCCTTCAACTTGCATTGTTCTTGGCTACAATCAACAAATTACAAATCAAGCGATAATATCACAAATCTAAGCCATTGCATTAACAGATGCACAAAGCTGCAAAAAGACATACTAAAAAAATATCCATGCATTATGAGGGTGCTTCGGAACTTCATTACGACATTTTTTATCCATTTCTTTCAACTCTTCAAATAATAGATCTGTTTTAAGTTAAGGAAACATTTAGCAGCCATGGGATAGACCGAGAGCTAAAAATCAACCAAGCTAGATACCCATAGTTATCTACCCTCAAACAAACAACCAATCTCTTCCTTTAGTTCCAACAGAGAGCTAAAAAATAGTCCAAGAAAAAAGTCTAGAGTTATACCCAGTAATTATTTTGCAAGAATTATACTGAAATACTTACAAGAGTTATACCCAAAAACATTCATCACAAAAATAGTCCAGGAAAGTTTAAACAAAACCCTAAATTTGCCCCGATTTTCACAAAACCCTAAATCTTCCCCAATTTTCTGTAGCAACTCACACAATGTGTGTGTTCGGCCCAGAGAGAGAGAGAGAGATGGAGAGGGGGGGTCGCAACCCACACTTTGTGTGTGTGTGTGTTTTGGCGAGAGAGAGGGAGAGGGGAGGTACCTCACGTGATGAACTACTATGGAGGAGAAGATGAGATGCTGTGGAGGAGTTGGTGCGGATGGGCTGCTATGGCAGAGGACATGAGGAGAGAGGCACGGCCATGGCGTTAGGAATTTGGTGTGGGGCGTGCGAAGATATATATATATATATATATAGAGAGAGAGAGAGAGAGAGAGAGAGAGAGAGAGAGGGAGGGAGGGAGGGAGGGAGGGAGGGAGGGAGGGAGAGAGAGAGAGATTGATTGATTGATTGATTAAGTGTACAACTCCAAGTGAATGTGTGATAGTATCGTAGTAACGGCTCCTCGAGCACAATGTCACGGTGTTCCATGAGCTCCGAATAATTCCTACCCTACCTATTGTTTATTGTTTTTAATATACGTAAAATATACATTAATATTCGAACTCATTTGAAATTATTAACATATTATCCTCTGCCTAATGAACTGAAATCAGTAAAACCCTTGTTTTAAAAGACAGAATTGACAACTCCTCAAAATAATTATTGGGATACCCTGTTGCCTCAGACAGCTAGGATGGACTGCCATTATATTGTCACATTCTTATTCAATCTTATTTTTATTTCCACGACGCCACGTGTACGTGTCATCATCCTTGGATCCGTTGGATGCAACAAAGAAACCAAACGGTTCCTAAGATTACTTGTAAATGAGCAACTATTCCAAAAGTACAAGGAAATGGCCTTTTTCGTTTCTCCATCTTTATTTTGTTTTAATTTTATTTTTCAATCATGATCTTATATTTTTCTTTAATTATTATCTTATTTCTTTAATTATTAATTTCATTTCTCTCTCTATCTCTCTCCATTCATTCCCCTCTCTCCAATCATTACCCTATTTCTCTATCTACTCATTACCAAAACTAAAAAACCCAAAACTCTTAAACGAACAAAGCCGCTAAGATTGTATCGAATTATGAAAGAAGTGTATTAAAAAAATATACAAAAGTCAATTGAAACTTTTTTTTTTAAAAACTTATTGACAGTCTAATAAGCTGGCAATAGAAGGATCCAAAGTAGAATAAGCAAACTTGTTCAATTCAAAAAGAAAAAGAAAAGAATAAGTTAACTTGTTTGGTGACCAATTGCTTATTTTGTGTATTGGCCATTTTTCCCAATAGGTTGTTTAACAAATTGTCCCCATGATTCAAGGATGATGTGGTGCAGCTCGCAAGTCGCACCACAGCCCTATAGCATGCAGGGCGCCAAAATTACATCATTTTGGCCTTGACTTTCACATCTTAACACTTTTTTATTTTTAAAACGCGTACAGAGACCATAATAAGATGATACAATTTGTTTGTCTTGTTGGCCTCATTGACATTATCACTAGTTAAGAAAATTATTTTTATTAGACATAGATAGGTATCGATTTAAATCATATTTTCAAAACAATTTTTGTATTTAGATGCCCGACTAATGTTCAATTAAGATATTTGTTTTTCTATGAATGCTCTTCCAAACAAGCCCTACAATATGAGCGGTTTGAATCATACTATTAATTGTGTATCAAGTATCCCTCGAGTCGTTCGATACACGTGGTCCCTCATACATTAGACGGTTTCAAACACAGTTGTATCTGGAGCAGTGTCCGAAAGTTAATGTGTTCCTAGACTTTTTATTTTTCAAAAAATACACCTTCATTCATTTTCGAAATACAACTCTCCCGCTAGAATTTATATGATTGTAATTTTATAAATTTGTTAAAAACATATCGAACATTAATCTCATTTTAAAGGTATTGTTGATATCTTTTCAACGGTACCAATTTTTGTATACATTCCTTATAATACATATATATTGACAACATATGTTTTTATAAGTAAAGATCCATCTCCCTTATTGGAGAGTCTCCCTATATATGGACAACAAAAAATGGGTCTTTATTTTTAGACTCAAAATGCAAGTTTGTTGGGGTGGCTTTATTCTCCAAAATGAAAATCTGGCACCAAAAAATAGACCTTTAGAATTTGGTTGGAGATTCTCTCACCGATATCCTCAATTCGATTGTTTTTATACATCGATGAACACGTCAAAACCGACAAAATAAACATCTCAAATCATCCGAGATCGCTGTGGATTCCATTTTGCGTACAAGGGTTGTATGTGAGTACGGAGAAAGAAGTTTGACCCCTATAAGTTGACCCCTTGCTGATGATAGGATAGCGTAAATAATTAATCTTTCAAAAACAAAAGAGAAGCTCTATACAGAGAAGCTACGTATTTAAGTTATAGATTTGTTTCAATACAACGAAGGGTAATGATTTTTTGCAATGAAAACCCACCTAGGAATAGTTCCACATCGGGGAAAATGTGGAAAATGATCCGGAATATAAGCAAAGGTCGACCAGCTACTATTAACTTGAGATTAATTTTTTGAGTTACGTGGCTAGGTTAAGAGTTAAACAGGTCAGGTCGTTACATGTGGTAACAAAGCCGACACCAACGGGAAGTGTGGGGTGGGTCCCTCAAGGAGACGTGTTCGGGTGAGCCCAACAAGTGAGGAGCTTGAGGGTGTTGTCGTGCTCAGTAAGTCTACACACACAGATTTTTGCACACAAATCGTGTGCAAATCATGATGTGGGGTCCACTACAGATTCCATACAAACGATCCAATCCGTTTATTAAATGTAAAACATTTTTTCAAGGGCTCCCGCGAAAAATCAGCTTAATTTGATATCTATAAGTGCACAATTCAATCATCTAACTTTTCATTATTCAAAAATCTTAATCAAAAGTTGAATGATTGGATCGAGCACCTATAAGTATCAAATTGAGTTGATATTTTGCGAGGGCCTTTGAAAAAATGTTTTAAATTTAATGAACGGTTCAGATCGTTTGTGTGGGACCTATAGTGGGCTCCACACCGTGATTTGCACACGAATCGTGTGCAAAAATCTATGTAGCAGCGTTGGTCGTGCTTGGGCGGATCCTATATGAGATGAGCCTAAGGTGCTTGTCGTGCTTAAGCGAGACTTGTCACATATTGCTTGTGGGTGGAAGTAATGGGCCAATGCAACGGGGACATTGCAACTAAGGTGGGGAGATTGTGAAAACCCACCTAGGAATAGTCTCAAATCGGGAAAAATGTGGAAAATGATGTGGAATATAAGTAAAGGCCGACCAGTTACTATACTTGAATCACGTGCAGAGGCGGACATTGGAGGTACAAGCGGGGGCTCGGGTCCCTGCAAACCCCCAATTATCGCACAATCTTCAGTAGAAAACAAAAAATTGAGTGCATTTATAACCCAAAAAAAAATGTGGAAATCATTTTCCTACAACAAATCCCACAAGGGATTTAAATTAGCAGAGTATTACGTATACATCTATAAACCGCAGATCCAATCACATTTATTTCACATATATGTGGGCTTCTCATATGGGACCCACAAAGTAGAGCCCACATAGTGTCTGCTTAAAGGGTCCCAAGAAGTACAACGAATTTAGAGGAAAGTAAAAAAGAACAAAAATAACAAGAAAGTAGGAGAAGAAAGATGAACATAAATGGATAAGCTTGCTTAAAGTTTGAAAATAATGGCGGACTTTTTGACTTTTACTAACTGAAACTTATCCTTTGAAAAAAAATAGAGACGAAATAATTACATTTTATATGCAAAAAATCCTTAAAACACATTTCAAACTACGAAAATTTACGAGAGGCAAGAATTGAGAATGAAAACATAAAGTAAAAATTGAGCGTAGGAGCAGAGGCTTTACAGAAGGATTATATGAGTCAAGTGACCTAGGCCATACATATTCATGAGCCGCTTTTTATATCAAGAGAAAATTAACCTTTTTTTTTGAAGGGAAAATTTTAAAATGGCACTTGAACTTTCACTCCAATGTCACCGAAACACTTGAACTTTATTTTATTTCAATTAAACACCTGGACTTTCAAAATTCCCAAATTGAGGCACCTGCCGATAACCTCCATTCATTTCCTTCACAAATCAGCTTATGTGGCTCATTTTTGGCGTTAAAAGGTCCCACTAGAGATATTAGAAAGTGAACTCAATGCATATAATCACAATCCAAAAGTGAAGTAGGGTTGGCATGGATTGTGATTGTGTGCATTAAGTTCACTTTCTAACATCTCTAGTGGGGCCTTTTAACGCCGGAAATGAGCCACATCAGCTGATTTGTGAAGGAAATGGATGGAGGCTAATGACAGGTGCCTCAATTTGGGAACTTTGAAAGTCCAGGTGTTTAATTAAAATAAAGTGAAAGTTCAGGTGTTTCAGTGACATTCAAGTGCAAGTTCAGGTTCCATTTAAAATTTTTTCCTTTTTTGAATAGCGAAGATTTTTATTATTTATTGATATGAAGTGAGTGAATACGCAAACAGTGCAGTGAAGAAATTAATAACTCACGAAATTATGCAAAATGCCGTTCAAAAAGGAGAAAAAAAAACCCCACAAAGTCTCTATAGCTCTACAGAAGAGAGCATTTAACAAACACATGATAGGCAACAAAAAATACTTCTCCAAATTTTGGAGGAAGTATATATAAAATAGAAGAGAGCATTTTAACAACTACATGATGGACAACAAAAAATACCTCTCCTGATTTGATTTCTCCTGAAGGGTTTGACTATCAAGAAGTAGTGGACGGTGGACGATCCCAATGCTCGGCAGTCCAAGGGGGGAACCCCTTCCCCGAAGACAATCAACCCATAGGGGAGAAAAGAAGAGAGAGAGAGAGAGAGAGAGAGAGAGAGAGAGAGAGAGAGAGAGAGAGAGAGAGCTGTGAAATTTGAATTATGATTCTTTTTTCCTCTTAGACAATAAATGACATTTATGTAATATGATGGACAAATATGGATACTTTTATAAAATGTGGAAAAATGCATATCAACACTTGAATCAAACAAATTGAGCCGTTGCAATAACTTGTCATCGCACTCTTCTGTTTTATAATAGAGATTTGTAAGATGTGTATTAAATCTTTAATTTGTTTGGTATCATATGCATATTACCAATCACCCTGAGCGGTGGTTAGCAAGACTCTTTGAACTCATGGAAGGAGAAGGAAAAAGCTAAATAAAATCTGCAAATAAAATAAAAGGCTATACATTTCTTTGACTTCTTTTTCTTTCACAAAGTGAACAAGTTAACAAGTTATAGTCTACAATTTTTAAGTTAGCGGAAACACCTGTAAATTTCTAGTTGGGCAACTTGTACTTGAACATGTTCTTGTCGTGTGCTTGAACATGTCCTTGTTGTGTCGAACCTTGAGCAGTTTGCACACGGCTCGATAATAAACCTGGGACCGCAGGACCACCCATAAACTTCTCTATCTTTCATAGGAGTAGAAGAGAGAGAGAGCGCGCGCTAGCTGCACCTTGCCTCAAGTCCCTTTACCATTGCCGTCTTTAATTTTAGATCGAATCAAACCTTGGGTTTTTTGGGGTACATTTTCAGTACGAGAAACTGTTCATGGAAAGCTCACCGTGACTATTTTTAACAAAAGGATACACGAAGGATTATAAAAATTTAAAAAGTGCTCTGCTTCTGTCTCCTTGGCTTTTGCCCAGTATTGGAATAATATACCAAGCAAAATTCTTTGGGTATACTCATCACACAATTGATCAGACTTTAATTTTTAAAATTAGGTGCCAAGTAAGTAATTTTTTTATAAATTCTTTAGTTCCGATGTAAAGTTTGTCTTTGATCGAACCAGAGTGGTGATTAGTTAAGACCTGCGTAAACTAATCCAGATACCCTTGACCGCCGAAAAAAAAAGAAAATACTCCCTGCAAAATTTCCTCTTCCCCGATAATCTTCCCCCCACCTTTCCCTCTCCTCTTTCCCTCCACTTTTTTCCCCATTTTCATCTCCACCTCTCTCTCTTTTCCTTTCCACCACCTCTAATGCAATATAAATAAAGCTCAGTCAATTTGTTTGAGTTCTCTCTCTTTTTCCCCCATTTTCCTTCTAGCACTATGAATCCCAAATAGAAACAAAATATTTCCACATTTTCTCTCTCCATGAACTCCTATCCCCCCCTCCCTCCCTCAATCTCTATAAACCACAAAAGCCTGATTCGATTTTAATTTTTTGCATTTTCAGAATCTTTAAGTCTTAACTTCATTAAAATCCAAACTTTGGACCAAACCCAGTCTCCTTTTTTTTCATTTCCACCTTGTCTCTTATCAAAAGATTCAAGCATTAGTAAGATCCAATCTTCCTCCATTTCCTCTCTCTCTCTCTCTCTCTCTCTCTCTCTCTCTCTCTAAACCACAAAAAGCCTGAGTTTTTGTGCATTTCAGGACCTTAAATTTTCATTTCCATCTAGTCTCTCAAAAGATTCAAGAACTAGAAAGATCCAGTCCTTCTGCATTTCCTCTTTCTCTCTCTAAAGCGCAAAAGCCCGAAGTTTTATCCATTTTGAGGACCTTTCAACTTCATCAAAATCACAACTTTAGATCAAACCCGGTCAAGAGATTGAAGAACCGCCAAGGACCCTTGAAAATACACACTTTCTTCTGTATCTAGACACACTTACACAGATGTCAACGCCACTAGAGCCACAACAGCAACCGCCACCGCCACTGGAAGTGACCCAACAAGCTTACACATCCCAATCGGGTCACGGGTCAATCGGACCCGTAATCGGGGTCCTGGCGGTGATAACAATACTGGGCGCTATTGCTGTCATGATCGGGCGCCTCTGTTCGGGTCGGCGGATCATGGGTCACGGGCAGTACGACTTCGAACGATGGGTCGAGGCCAAATGCGGGTCCTGTATCGACGGCCGGGTCGACCCGCCTACTCCTCCTCGTCGTCCTCCTCTTCCTCAGCAGCAGCCTCATTCGAGTCGGGTCGAAAGTGGGAGCAGCAGTGGGAGAGTTAGCAGCGGCGTGCCAGAGGCGGGTCCGACGCAATCGGGTCAGGAAGCGAGAGAGGAAGGAGCGACCCGACCCGACCCGGATGGGAGTGCTAGCGCTGGTTCTTGAAATTGGGTGGGTTATGCTTTTTCTTTTGAGATCCCATTTTTAGGAAAAATTATTCAGTGCTTCTGACTATACCATGTGGTAGTGGCAGGCTACTGAATAATCTCTCTATTTTTTGAGGTGTACGGGGAGATTGGTTTCTTGGTAAGTTTTACTTGATATCAAGCCTATGTTGATTTTTGTGGGGTTATTTTAGCTTTTATTTATTGGGATTTTCAGAATCAGATTGTAGCATGTGTATCTTGATCTTATCATGAGATTACTGATCAGGGGCGGATTTAAAATTTTAATTCAGTGGTGACAAAAACGAAAGAAATTTTTTTATATCCAAAGCTCTATAAGTAAAAAAAAAAAAAAAAAAAAACACACATCTATTTTCGCTGAAAATTTATTAGGCCTGATTTATTTTACTTTGTTGAGCAGCTTGAACTTGAGCTATGTTGTCTACTTACTTCCAAATTTAAGTCTCTTTTCATTTACTTTGGATACATATGAATGATTCAGTTTAGACAATATTTTAAAAAATTTATATTATGCAAAAAAAATTACAAAATTTTGCTCATTTTTTGAACTCATGAACCCCCTCAGAACACAATGGAGCCAACCCTGTCACTAATTGGTTTTTTTTTTTCAGGACTATAGAGGCTCAAAAAGTGGGGTTACACTAGTATTGCTCTAAAAATAGACAATTTTTTTTTTTATAGCTCTTAGGTGTTTGGGCAAATTAATACGCACCTTGACAAATCTTATAGGCCCAATTAAAAGCTGAGCAAGCTAGAGATATACACATAACTCTATAGAGTTATTTTCTCCGCTTTGATTTTTATTTGTATATTTTGAAACTATTTTTGATACTCTTGTCGTGTAGATGCGATTTTTTATTTATAATTATGTGGAATTACTATAAGATTATAATTTGAGCGTGTAAAAAAAAAAAAAAGAATGTACGAAATACTTCTTCCGTCCCAATTTAAATGCTCCTTCGGGGGGACCGTGTAATTTTGACCTCGAAAAATAAAGTACTTTCGGAATTAATTTTTAACTTTGTTTTGTATCGTTTAATTAATTTTTAACTTTGTTTTGTATCGTTTAAAAGATCTCGATTAGTATTTTAAAACGGTGCAAAAAAGTTTCAAAAACGATTATGAAAAATATGATTTTTTTGAAAGTCAAAATGACACGACTTTATGTAAGGAATATTTAAAATGGGACAGAGGAAGTATAAAATTTTAATTCCACATCAATAAAGACAAAATAAAGAATGCATTTGGATAAAAATGTGAGTGTTGTGGAGGTGGTGGTTGTTTTTTGAAAGTCAATTTGGAGAGATTATTCAATGCCATTCGGGGACTATGTGGTGGTGCTCTAAACCTCTCTCTTCCGCACATTGTTGTTAGATTCATACACTTAATTTTAGACCTCACAAAAATGTGTGATTGAGAAAAGAACTCAGCCATCACGTGACAGCGCATCAGAGACATTAAATAATTTTCCTCCAACTGGTACGATTTTATCGAAACGCCTTCTGACGGCAAAGTTTTAGTTCCTTCTCTAGACAAAAATACCTCGACAAGACTTGCTTGTCTGAGAATACCAATGTGCAAAACGCAAGGCTCCGTTCCGGAAAGGAGAATAGTTCCCCGTTCCAGAAACCTTTTTAAAAAATAAGCAATTTATTTCATATTTTTAAATTCAAAAATAATGTAAATAAAACATAAATTTCCAATTTTTTTTTTGCATCGTATAAAAGATCTCGATGAGATCTTTCAAATAAGATCCATATTGCATATTTTTAGATTTCAATAAGTCCATAATTTTTGAATTTGAAATTGCCTTCTTATAAAATAAGGACTTTTTTCCCGTTGCGAAACGGGGCCTAAGTACTTATTTTTTAAGAAGGCAATTTTAAGATTAAAAATTATGTGTTTATGCAAATTATTTTCCTATTAATATGGATCTTGTTTGATAGATCTCATTGAGATATTTAATATGGTGCAAAAAAATTGAAAAATTATTTTTCATTTATATTATTTTTGAGTTTGAAAATGTGAAATAAGTACTTATTTTTTAAGAAGGTGTTTTGGAACGGGGCCAAGTCTAGAAAATAGAGAGAATGTTACTCATAAGGTTATTTTACCATAGCTAAGAGCAAATTTACCGGTGAAAATGTATACTATTTTGTGAACAGTTCTCAATTTTATTTTACTTATCAATTTTTTCTTTCACAATTATACAAACACTATCTATTTTATCTAACACTAATTAAAATATTTTTTTTTCTTTAATAGAAGAGAGAGAGAGGGGGAGTGAGAGAGAGAAGGCAGAGGAGAGAGAGAGAGAGAGAGAGAGAGAGAGAGAGAGGAAATATCAAAATAATGAGTACCTTGTGAATAGTTGCTAGGTAGAAGAAGCTAACAACAGTAGACAAATGGACAATTGCTAAAGTTTACCTATGCTGCTGCAGCAGGAAATTTTTCACTTTGGTTAACAAAAATTGCTTTAAAGGTTGTTTACCTTCACCGGTAAACTTGCTCTAAGAACCTATTGTTGTATTTCAAAAATTTCTGTGCCTCTGTGTCGAAGAGTTTTCTAGCCGTTGGGTTGTATAATTTGTTTTTAATATTTTAAATTCAAGGGCCGAAAAAACGTCTCAGTACAAAAGATCCTGCCTCGGCGCTCGGGGATATGACCCTGAGGATACGTGTCATTTCAGTCTCCTTTTTGATTGATTGATCAACGTAAAGATTAATTTCGGAGGCGCACGCTCCACCGGTTGATAACTATCAACGTGTTTCCTTTGCACTCTATTTTCTGTCTGCGAAATGAGATTGACTTATTCACGGAGGCGAATAATCACACCTGTCTGTTCCGGCAATCGACGGTTGAATATATTTTTAAATTATTATTATTACCAGTAATAATATCTTTTAACGGTAATAGTTTATTTTTAATTCGAATCGTCCAAAATACTTTTGGACGATCGAAATTGAGCTCCGCAAATAAGATTTTCTCTTGCAAAATGAACTCTACCCTAGTTTGAGTTGGTAAGATCTTTCAATTTGTCTCTTTACTACTGCATTATGCTTCACATAATTCTATTTGGTCCCCTGGTCCCCTCACCCCACTTGAAATTTATGAATATACACTACTACAATAAAGCATAACAATCACAGCTATTAGCAGTGATTGTTAGTTTTCCATCACACTCGCGCTACCGTGATAGATTTGAGTGTGATTGTAAATCACTCTTTTTTATCACTGTTTTAAGCCGTGATTGAAAGATAGAAACAATCACACCCAAAAAGTGTGATCGTTTCTAGGCAAAACCGAGATGGAAACTCACCCGCGTGTTCCATCCTAGGTTTTTTATCACGCTTTTCTTAAAAAAACCGTGATTGTATGTAGATAACAATCACCACAAAAAACTGTGATCTTTCATGTCTAAAAAATGAGATGGAAAATAGTTAGGCATGGTCTTTTGTGGTTTTTAGATCACGGTTTTTGTCTAAAAGCGTGATTAAATGTTCTTATCATCACAGTCTAGAACCGTGATTGAAAGATACTTTTTTTTTTTTTTTTTTGCATTTAAAAAATGCCCAAATCTCTAACCAATAATAGATACACATAAAATATGTATTCAGCCCGTAGCTATCTTCTCCAAAACAAAAGACATAGCAATACGAAATATGCATAACTGATATTACATCTTGCACAAAACATGTCATAGATAAAAATATCGTGCCAGAAAGCCTACTTTCAATCTAAGATCAATCAAATTTCTGAAAATGCATAAAAACTGCAGAACAAAAGCTTCAACAAGAAAAAGGACAAAGAAAACTTGAACCACAAGCATGGAGTTATGTCCTAAGCTACAACGAATAGCACTTCGTCATTCTCTGAAGCCAATTTCAAGCACTTCGTCATTCTCAGAGCATGCCTAAATCCACCAGAAAACAAAAAGTAGCAGCATCAAGAACTCCAAGCAAAAAGTAGCAGAAAATACATCTATAGAACCAAACTCAGGCATATATAAGATCAAGAACTCCAAGCAAAAAGCAGCAGCATCAATAGAAGTAGAAACAGCAGCAAAAAGTTGTCTCTTGTTCTGCTTTGAAATCCCCACCAAAAAACAGCCCAAATTCCAGAGCCATATGTTACGTACCAATCAGTTCTAGAATAACACAATAAATAGCATAGCATAGGCCCGGACCACTGGATGACTTCGATAAATAGCATAGCTTAGGCCCAGACCAAATTGCTTCAAGACCATAACCAAAATCCAAGAGAAGTAAAAGCCAGGACACCTGCCTGGCTGCCTACCAGGGTTTCTACTATAGGAAGGCAAGTAACTAGCCAACACTTAACAAATATACCTGAATATGTGAAGCTGCTGCTGGAACTCAGAGTCTCCAGGAAACAAAGCTTGTCTCCTTGCAATTTCAGCTTCAAGGAATAATCATGGAAAGGTAACAGCGTAATATTAATTAAAGTGGAACAAAGATGTAAGGTAAATCGAAAACAAACTTCAAATGGTCAACCAAAGAAAGAAAATCAAAATCAGCTATACACTGCAGGCAACAAAGAGTCAAACACTTATCCATATTAAGGCAGTAACGACCGATAGACCACAGTTTGCTGAACTTTTACATTCAAGAAGTATAACTGGCATAAATCCACTGGTAATGTTACACTAGGATTATGACAAAATCAGTTTGCTCATAAAAAAGCAGAGATGGACTCAAAACTGACTATGGGGGTATAACCCTAGCTCCTTATTAAGTATTTGACCCCAGCTGATGTGTTGTTTGGGCTTTAGGGTAAACGGTGACGGACACTCAATATACATTTCTGCTCAATGTTCGAAGAGTATGATTACCTGATCAAGATTATCAAGAGCTTTCACCAATACAGAATAGTATACCTTCTGCACCTTTCCATTATCCCTCTCCTCAGCTTCGTCGATATATGCCACACGGAGGGATGGATTGCTAAATAGGAAACAGTAGGATTTAGGTTCACAGATAAATGAACCAAGGAACCAAGCACTTAGAAGAAATAAATTTGCAGAAAAGTTCCACTGAATTGGAGGGAAACGTACTTAACCATCAAATTCAAAATATCTGTTCCGTGACAATCTCCGCTCCGCTTCTAATTTCCATAGTTCTGACAGGTTGCAACGTAAGTAAATTTCATGTCTACTGCAGCCTCTAATTGAGCATATAAGGACCTTTAACTCTTCTTATCTTCCTCCGATGCAACTGTGACAGCTTTGTAGCTTTCAAGTATTTCTACGTGATTAAATATAAAGTGTCAGAAGAAGCTAGCAAATGGACTCTGAAAGGTTAAGGTCCCTGAAGGCCCCAAAATACAACAATTGAAATTTCTTTGAGCACTCATAATGTAAATTAATTATCAAATGGCTTGAGATGTAACAGAATGAAGGTGGTTCAGCCACAATTAAATGTTGAAAGTAATATACGCAAACCAAAAGATATCTTGCTCTTACCACTTTCGGAAGCCATGTCAAGAAAAGCCTGAAGCTTTAAAGCCCTCCGGTAGTACATCATTCCTCTGACTGCACCATTATTTATCTATAACAACTGGAGAGGAAGATAAACAAATTTGAAGGAGAAAATATTGTCCAAGGTACCTGTTCTGCATAGAGTCTGTCCTCTTAATGTGAAAGCTACAAGAGAAAGTCAGAAATCAATGAGAAATCTATTGAGGGGGCAAGTACACACAAATCTACTCAAGCCTAATCTCTAGTCTCTTGATGGCAATTCAATCGAACAAATAGCAATTGCAAACAAGAGAAAACATATGAAGTAGAAGGATTTTACCAAATATGCAACCCACAGACCACATATCCACTCCAGTAGAGTAATGAGAAGATCCCAACAAAACCTCTGGAGATCTGTACCAGAGAGTAACAATCTATGGAAACAACAAAAGAAAGGTAAAACAAAAGAGCAGTATGCTAATCAAATCCAACGAAACAAAACTTATGGATAATTGAGTAATGCCAACTGATAAGAAGACAGACCTCATGAGTGTAGCTCTTGAGAGGAACAGTGAAGGCCCTTCCAAGGCCGAGTGTTCATTTAGCATCAACGAATTTCCTTTCTTGGATAAATGTCCTTTCAAATAGCATGAAGATTAAGATCTTATCACACAACAAAAGCACACTCATATTCTTGGTTCGCCAATATTGCCTACATCCACAGCTCATACCAAGTGTCCCTCCTAACTCTTATCTGTGTCCCAAAGCCTAGTGGATTTTTTCACTTGTGTATGTAAATATATTCCTTTATGAGTGTTAAAAAAAACTTGTACTAGCATAGTGACAATTTGCATCTCTAAATTAATACCCAAATTTAATCTTAGATAATGCTATTAACCTCCCAAGAACTAGATTCTAAGTGCATGTTTCTCAACACATGCTCTACAATCCAATGTCCCAAATTGATCAGTACAAGACTTGGATCGGGGGAAGAGGGAAGGAACTGGTCCATAAGTAAAGCAATTTACATGATGGTGGAGTAGTCACAATGTAATTCAGCAAGGTGGGGCAAAAGAGTAATCTATAAGACCAAAATCAATTTAACTGATTGACCCACTAAGGTTGGATCTTCGGAGTATACAACTAAAATTAAGAGCCCGAGAGTGTCACATTTAGTAAGAACATAGCACTAATGACAAAAAGTAATGACAATACAACTAGTACAGGCATGTTTAAATCTTCCATTTCTACATGTAGCAAGATATGGGTACCTAGAAATTGAACAAAATTTGACATTACAACACTAAGCATCTAAGCAATGAGAAAGAACATAGATTCTTTTACACCACATGAGCTATAAATTTAGAAAGTACCATCTACATAAGATCAAGCAATATTTTAGTCATTCTAGAGTGGATCGAATCACCAATAATAAATAGAGAAGTTCCATAACCATTTGGAAAATTTAACCAACTTACAAAATTTAACCAACTGACTAGAAACAGCTATGTATGGCATCCAAAAGCACATGCTAGCATATGAATACCCAATTTCAGCAGGGAATCAACCAAGAAAACAACCCATAAGTTCATATATTGCATATTATACATTAATTCCTACTTAATCTTTTCTGTCATCTGATAAATACGAAGGCAAATTAGATTTCAAGGACACCTCAACTCACTCTTCAATACTAATCTTTGCAAGAGTAATTGCCCCTCTTTTTTTTTTTTTGAAGATAGAGTAATTGTCCTTTGACCTGCAATTCACGAACTATAAGGATCATCAAAATGTAAAGTTAAGCATATAACCAACACACCATACTTAAAATCTCATCATATTTCAAGGCATGACTACAATCTATCTATACTAATATATAACCATTTTGTGAAGCCGTGTCACAAAAGTGTTTTTCACAAGTGTTCTTTGAGAAATAAGTTTTTACAATTATCAAAAGGTATAGTATCGAATAACTACTCGGACAAAGAGGTAAAACTACTATGCCCAACTTAACTGGCTCTCATCGCCCAAGTCTCCTTTCCTCACCCCCACGTCCCCTTTATCCTATTTGGACTAGACACAGTTTGTAACTCCCATATTCTCTTCATTTCAATGGAACACTGACAATCAAAAGGTTCAGTCACACATTACAGATTATCTCTAACTATTTAAATAAACAAATTAATATAACAAGCAACACGTAATAAAAAAAAATTCAGAACACTCTATTGAATGGAACTAGAGCAGAACACTCTCAAAGGTATCAATTCTTCTCCGTGAACGCATAAATTACTCTTAAGCACATAATGAAATCCAAACCATATATACAAATTTATACGAACCAGGAGTTTATGTAGGGCTAGATAAGAGAACTAGGATTTACGCTTTGGGTTTAATTTCTGGAAACAACTAAGGGTTTTCGAATCTAGTTTCTTCTCTAGAAAAAAATCTAGGGTTTTCTGAAATTGGTAGTTATAGATTTTTCCGTATATGTATAGCAAGAGAGGGAGGGACCGAGAGAGAGAGAGAGAGAGAGAGAGAGAGAGAGAGAAGCAACCAGGTTGTCGTATCTATGGCGGCTGTTGCTACTCGTGGGTTCTCTCAAATTGGGCTTGATTTCTGGAAACTTCTCTCGCTCGTAAATGGCGGAGACCGATGGTGCTTAATCCTCGTTTATCTGTGTCACGACACACCCACAGACTAACAGGGGAGAAGGAGGAGAGTGGGAGGAAGGGGGAAAGGGGGGGACGAAGGTTTTCAGAGAGAGAGAGAGAGAGAGAGAGAGAGAGACCTTGTTTGTGTCAACACCTTGTTTGTCCAGTTAGACATGCACTCCTTGAGAAATGCTTTGGTGAAGGATAATGGAGGAATACAAGAAATAACAGAGCAGGAGCGCTCCGTTTCTTGCTTCACGGTGGTGGTGGAGAGAGATGAGGCGGCGGCGGCAGCGTGTGAGGATGGGGGCGAAGAGGAGGCGGCGGCGTGTGAGGATGGAGATGAAGATGAAACGTGTACCGGAGAGGGCCGAGAGGCCAGGAGGATGAGTGAGCTTCAATGTGTGAGGGGAATTAGGGCTTATTTTAGGATGATGTGAAACGACGTAGTTTTGAGCACCCTTTCAATTACTTTTCCTTTTCCAAGCGCGCCTAAATGAGCACAAAAATTCAGAAGTTTCCCGGTTTTATTATAGTTTTTTTATCTCGCCATAAAAGCGAGATCTTTTATCTTGCCCTTTTTCGCACCAACGTTTTTTATCACGCCACAAGGGTGAGGTCTTTTTTCTTTTATCTCACCGCAGAAGCGAGATCTTTATTCCGCGCTAAAGTCTTCTATCACACTATAATGGTGAGATCTTTTTTCTTTCATCTCATTGCAAGAGTGAGATCTATTATCTTGCTCTTTTTCGTGGCTAAGCACCACTTTTTATCTCAGCTTTTGATTTAAACTGAGATTAAAAAGTTAGCCTACAATTTTTTATCACACTTTCACTGAAAACCGTGATCTTTGTGAACCTCCTTAGTGTGGTATTTATCTATTATTGTAGTAGTGATATGTGTGACAACAGAAAAAATTGCTATGTTGATTTTGGACTAAATTTAATTGAGCATTTTGAGTAGGTAGGATCTTTCAGTTTGTCTCTTTACTAGTGTATATTATGCTTCACGTAATTCTATTTGGTCCCCTCCTTGTGAACTACTCTACTCTACTCTATTCTACTCTATTTTTTAGAACTAGCATTCCTGTCTCAAGTTTAGAAATACTACCCCCAAAAAGACTACCCTTTTGGGCAGAGA
The DNA here is from genome assembly GCA_019656295.1 of Rhododendron mucronatum var. ripense. NCBI lineage: Eukaryota > Viridiplantae > Streptophyta > Magnoliopsida > Ericales > Ericaceae > Rhododendron > Rhododendron mucronatum. Next base: position 2,820,194 of record BPLT01000041.1, read on the forward strand.
AACCTACTAGTACATTTTTTATGCAAATCCAGGTAACAAAATAAAAGCCCAGGCAATCAGGCCCCGCTAAGAAAAATAAGTAATAAATACTTATTTTTTGAATTAAATGTGATGTATTGTGAGTGAATGAATTTTTTGTCTTGTAAAATGAGAAATAAGTACTTAAAAAATAATAACTTTAGTGAAACGGGGATACTTTGTGAAGTGATAGGCAGCGATTGCATTTATATGGCATCCAATGTTGACGATGAAACTCCAAAGAAATTTTTTGAAACTTCAATCAAGTTGTTAATGTGAAATTTTTTCTTTTATCGCATTCACGATTCCTATTGTTGATTGTGTTAATCTAGCATTAATGATTGAATGCAATCTATCAAGTTTATTGCGAACATTCTTACTCCTAAAAATAAGGAAGAAGGGGAGCTTCTCAGAAGCTTACAGCATCTGCACCTCCCTCGTTAAAAACCTCTTCTTGTTAAAGTAAAGAGCAAATGTTCAAAATTGGTGCAGCATCAGACTCGCTTGAGACTCGCTACTAATTACAGTTGCTACAGTCACTCTTTGTTTGAAACAAGCTGCTGTTCACTTGTTACCTATTTCTTTAATGTTTTACTTTTTCATGTAAAACTTCTCTGCCTATCATGAGTTGTCATAATATCAATGCCTAAAGCTTACAAAGCCAGCTGTGATAGTTTTTAGATAAAACTATAATATTTTATTGAGATAGTTTTTGAATAAAGAGTGTGATGTAGTAGATATTATAAAAGTGGCTAGCCAAAGTAATAAAATGAGTTTTTAAGATATAATTTGGTTCAAAATTTGAAGAGACTGATGCGGATGCTCTTAGGCAGTCAAACCCGCAAGAGGATCGATGATTCAAATCGTATCTGTTACTGTATTAAGGCCCTACATCCTTTTCGCTTTTAGCTAGTGACGATTGTACCCGAGCATCGATCTCATTTTGAGTAAGAGAATGGTGGGAGCAGTAACTGGAGAGTGGAGACTGAGATGGACGGAATAGACGCATAGTTAGATACAAGATTCTGGCATTTCAAAGGGGTAGTGGAGGAACTCACAAACATTAAAAATAAATGATTAAATGTGCAAGAATCACATCGTGAGTATTTGTGCAGTTTGGAGTGTGTGTTTTTTGGGGTCGGCTCTACACTTTATGTGTGTGACGCTCACACTGTGAGAATTTTTGCACTCGAGAGCGTGCACCGAGTTGGTTCTATACTTTATGCAAGTGCATAAATACGGAGCCCACATATTTACTTGAGTGTTTATGTAGTACTATTTCAGAGTGTGTTTTAAACTTTTTGGGAGATGCATAATACTCCGCTACAATTATTACTAGCACTCATAAACGGTGTACTCCCTAACGGGCTGTTTGGATAGGGGAGATACTCTCGGATTTGTGAGGCTCCTTGATTACAAATCCTCTTCCTTGCTATATTCGGTGTTTGGAAGAGAAAATGGAGGCCTGATTTGGAAGGCGGATTTGTGAGTGGATGATTAAGCTGTTTCGTAAAATGAGAAATAAATATTAAAAAAATAAGAACCCTAACGAAACGGGAATAATTTGTGAAGTGATAGGCAGCGACTCCATTTATAAGGCATCCAATGTCCACGATGAAACTCCAAAGAAATTTTTTGAAACTTCAATCAGGTGATAGAGGATTCTGGCATTTCAAAGGGGTTGCGGAGGAATTCACAAACACTTAAATAAATGTGTAAGACTCACATTGTGAGTATTTGTGCAGTTGGGAGTGTGTGTTTTTCGGATCCAGATCCTCTCCCAAGATTTTTCTCCCCATATTTACCCCATCTTTTCACCACAACTTGCCACCACATTAATGAGCTCATCCAACAGCTAGGATTAAAACACAGCCCCTCCTTTAGTTAAACGACGTTGTCCCATTAATGGCTCCAAACCGGCAACTAACTTTTCTCCCTTTCCTCCATTATTTATTTAGACAGTTTATATATTAAAAAATATGGTTAAAAAATTATGTGTTTCAAATTTTAATTCATTTGAACCGGTGGAAATATTTTAATTTTCTGATTATTTTATCCTAAATTGTCATAATTACATTTTGAATCTAGGGCTCTCGTTGATTAGTCCTAAGAAAATCGTAAAATCAAATATCTCTCGAAGCTAATTAGAAAATCGTAAAATGAAAATCGTAAAATAGCCTTGGTAGTACGTACGGCGTCCAAGTCACGTGAGTACGGAGGAGGGAAAATGAAATGTAGGAGTAGTACAGTACTCTCTCGCTCTAAAAAATAGGAGGAGTACTGTAGTACTCGGAATAGATTCCTCTGATTGGATAAGCATGTGATAAAAGTAGCTTTTCTCGGACTTCAACAGTCACCCTCCCCCTACTGGCCTACTCCCTCCCATTCCCATACTCCCTTAGAGCATCTCCAATTCATACTCCATTTCTATATTTTGAAGGAAAAATATTCTTTAATCCATCCTCTAAAACTCTCCTCCATTTGGAAAGATGAACTTTGATCCTTTAATATAGAGGATGAAGGAAAAAATAGAGGATCTCCTCCAAATATGTGTTGAAGTTGAGAAATAGAGTATTGAGTTGGAGCTGAGATAAATAGTACAATCCTCTAAATCTACTTTTCAAACAAAATAAATTAATTTAATCCTCTCAAATAGAGATTTGGAGGGTGTTGGATTGAAGATGCTCTTAGGATAGGGATCTAGATCCTCTATGAATAGGATCCATACCCTTCAATTTTTTCCTCTTCTCTCTCTCCCCGTCTCTCTCTCTCTCTCTCTCTCTCTCTCTCTGCCATGTATGAAACTAAAGAGTAATAAAAATGAGTAGTACAGTTCAAGGCTGCGTTCTTATAGCAGCTCCAGCCTTGAGTCATTTTAAGATCTAAATTTAAAATTTGGATAAAATTATCAAAATTTTATCTTTAATCATGACTCAAACCCTTTCCCATTTTTGGGTTTTACCTATTTTCTTTTCCAAATTTGAGGCAAACCAGACTCATACCCATTTTTTCTGCCTCTCTCTCTCTCTCTCTCTCACTCTAGATACAAATTCATACCCACACCTCATTGTATGTTCATGTCTTGAAACCTAATCCTACCTGAGCTCTTTCGATTCACTCCACGACGCTCTCAAGCTCAACGGCGCTGACATCTCCCTCTGCTGTGACTCATTGAAAAATGGCCCCAACGACTTCCACCTAATCTTTTCCAACCAGCGCGTGAGACGTTCGGAACTTCGCTGGAGCTGCTGATTAGAGGATTTTTCTCTTGTCTTATTTACATGAATGCCACTGGGTATTTAAAAAAATAATAAATTTGAGTCAAAATAGGGTTTTACCATTAGAGATGCTTCTATCTAAAATGAGTTTATCCTCAAAATTAATTTAAGGAAGGGAAAAGGTAAAGACTGGAGATGCTCTTATCAACTCAACTTAAACTTAATTTAAATTTGGAAGTTGTCCTTATTTGATTTTTTTTCGCATTTGTTATTTTTGCGCCAAACTTTTGTGGCTTGTTGATTCGTCTTGACGAGAATAATCGAAAAAGTAATTTTTTTTAATTTTTATCCAAGTATTTTGAGAGATAATCATTTTTCAGCAAAAAATTCACTTTTTGGCCTAAAAAGTCGTTATTTCTCAAAATACTTTGGTAAAAGTAAAAAAAAATTTACTTTTCTGATTTCTCTCATCAAGACGAATCGATAACTCATAAAAATTTGGCGCAAAACTAACAAATGGGAAAAAAATTCAAATAAAGACAAAATTCTTAGATTTAAGTTAAGTTTAGTTAGCACTGAACTAAATGTATGGAAGCACCAAATATTATACAAAAGGAAAGTGATTTTTTTGGTATTCCATATTGTTAACACTCTACTTTTTGTCTTTATCTTATGTGAAATTACCGAATTACTCTTCATTTTGTTAGTATTCATCCATTTTAAAGGGTATTGTTGTAAATTCAAATAGGAAAGAGATAAAAAGTGGAGTGTCAATGACTAAAAGTGTAATGCCAAAATCAATTTTCTACACAAAAATACTATGGTTTCCGATATCTAGGGTACCCCTATCGTATCTACGGCGGTGTGGAACCCACTTCATGATTTTACACAAATGATTCAAGTTAATAAATCTTCCATGTCACATTCATTATCTATTGGGCAAAGTCCACTTTCACCCCCTGTGGTTATCGCAATGTGCGGATATCCCCCTCATGATTCAAAATTGAGCACATAACCTACCTGTGGTTTTGAAAATGTGCGGATATATCCCATGCCGTCATGTTTTCCATCCACATTAACGGAAGTGTATCTCACACGTCTCTAGAATGTAATCTGAGTCGTTCATAATGTATTAAATAAAGAATATAGTATATTTGTAAAAAAATCATCTCGATCAGGTATCAATAACCCAGTAATCTAATTTTTAGTAAATTCAAATTTGAAATTTTAATTTTATAACAAAATTGATTTAATCATGAGCTTTTCATTTTTTGATTGACTTGAATTTTGGCATATATGTAGTACTCGTCAAAATTTACAATATTAATGGTTTGGATTCAATTTTTGGCATAAGGGATGTAGTGGTTAGATTTAAAAAAAAAAAGAAGAATCAAGGAACATGATGAAGGTAAATTGGTCTTTTAATATTGTGTCCGTTAATATGGATGGAAAATATGATGGCAAGGAGTCTATCCGCACATTTTCAAAACCACATGTAGGTTATGTGCTCAATTTTAAACCATGAGAAGGGTATCCACACATAACGATAACCACAATGAATCAAAGTAAACTTTGCCCTTATCTATTTTGGAGTTTTGACGATCAGAAGATTGGTTGAAGAATGATAAAAAAAAAAATAAAGGAGATAGGTTGAAGATGCTCTCAAAGATAGTAGCAATTCAAAACGACCTTTTTATTTAGAATATTACTGCATCTACAGATCTCAATAGAAATATAAATTCATTTAGCTGACCATAATTAATGTGAGACTAAGTACTTGATTTTAAACTGTGTACTGTTTATTTGTTAGTACTAATTATCGTGGGTCACCTAATCGGAACGGGATTCTCGCGGATACCCATGTCAGTCAGTCAGAGTGTCCATGACCTAAACACATACAAGTAAAAAATAGAAAGATTGGATTTATTTTTCAAAAGTACTATCTCCGTTCCAATTTAATTGTCACTTTTGGGAGTTTATGCTATTTTTCAATTGATTGTATCTTATAATTTATAATATTTTAGGTGATTTTAAAAACATTGTATTATAGAACAAATCGAGATATATCAAACAAGATCCATATTGGATATAAAATTCATTACCAATTTAAAGATATAACTAGTTTTTTTATCCAATTTTTTTTTAAAATTATTGAATGGCTCAGATCATCCGGAATAGGCCCCACACGACGTGCGATGGCCGTGTTGTAGCCTTTGGTGCAGTGACTCTAGACTTACTGTGACCCAAATGTGCAATAAGAGAAACTAGATTAGTTGCCCTATGGGTTAGTCTAGTTAGTTGGTGGGTTTGCTTCCTACACAATTGATCAGAATTTGATTTTCGGAGTCAGACCGTAAGAAGTAATTCCTTAGGAATTCTCTAGTTTCGGCGTGGATGGTTTGCCTTCGACCGAACCAGAAAGGAGATTAATTAAGGTGTGCATAAATTGATCCGGACACACCAACTGTTGAAAAAAGAGATATAAAAAAACAGATTCTAGCACTTTTTAAGCTCCCCAAGTACAGTGTATCTCAAATGAAAAATATACTGTACGCACTAATTCTACACCCATGCGAATTTTTGTCGCTCGAGATATAAAGTTTGTGGTAATTTTTTTCAAAGTTTAGTGACTTCTTTTATACGGAGTAAATGTTCGTGGCTAGCTCGTACAATGAGATTTTGTAGTTCAATATATGAATTACTCCATTATTGTCCAATTTAGTATGAATTTTGTAGTTCAAAAAGTCAACGAATTTTAAAAATGACAGCACAAAACTTATGAATCTATATGATGTTGTTTTTGAATTTTTGTGGTCCGCATATTTTTTTTAGTGTTTAAATACAACATTTTGTGGTGGTTTTGCATAGCTCAAAATACAAAAGTGCACATTGTACACCGGGTCCCTACAATGCAAAACCAACGAATTGACGAAACTGACCGAGCCGAACGGTTTCTCCATCAAATGGGTCGGTTTCGGTTTTATATTCTCACAAACCAACTGGTTCAATTCGGTGGTAAAAATGGTGAAAAATCAATCGAATTGAACCGATTTCATCCCTAGTACACCCCATTTTAGGAGTGTATTGTAGCAATGACCTATCTCAAAATAAATTTTACAAGAATAATCCCTGAATCCTTCAATTATATCGTACCCAAGACGTTTCCGCTAATCAAAAAGTTGTAGATTGGAGTACAACTTTTTGGTTGTCAATATTCATTTTTTTTTTTGCGTTTCTTAGTTTTGCGTCAAACTTTTATATATTATCGATTCGTCATGACCAGAGAAATTAAAAAAGTAAAAAAATGATTTTTACACTAGTATTTTGAGAAATATTCAAGAAAAATAAAAAATGCTACTCCCTCCGTCCCCTTTTTAAGTGTCATGTTTCGTAATTCCAACTTATTAAAAAGACATCATCATTATACATTTCACATCAACTTTTTTCTCCACTTTCCCTACTTACCCATTATCATTACACTTTTACTCACTAACTTTTCAAAATGGAATCTACTTTTAGGGAAAAAATACACAATACACCAACTTTTACTCACTAACTTTATAAAATAAACACTTATTAAGGGACGGCCCAAAATAAAATACCGGACTCTTAAAAATGGACGGAGGGAGTAATACGTTTATAATTCTTTACTTTTTTAATTTCTCTTATCGAGACGAATCAATAACATATAAAAATTGGACGCAAAACTAACATGCGATGTTTTCTTAAAAGGTTTTGCTACAGCCCACTAGGCTAACGATAAACGCACTAGAAGACCCAAAAAAATACGTATTCCTGTATATTTTATACACCTTTTAATATATATTCACACACTTAGTATTGTCCGTCCGTTAATGGGCTGATTTAAGAATTTTCCTTTGTCAAATAAGAACAAAACCAAACAGTTACTCCCTCCGTCCCAAGTTGTTCATTCAATTTTTGACTTTTTAGTGTCCCAAAATGTTTATCCACTTGACTTGTAATTGAATCAATTTTCCCTTTTGCCATTTCCTTAGAGAAATAAAATAACCTTTTAAAAAAAGATTGAGGGTAAATATAAAAATTGTATCTTTTTAGATGTAATCATTGTATTTCCTAAAAAAGTTGAATTTTTAAAGTTGGACAAATAAATTGAAACGGAGAGAGTATAAACGAACAGGTGGCCCAAATAATTTGGGATAGAGGCTCTCTCTCTCTAGCCTTATTATTGCAAATTATCCAAAAGGCTCTCTCTCCCTCCCTCTCTCCCTCTCTCTCTCTAGCCTTATTATTGCAAATTATTCTGACGTTTGCAAAAAATCTGACCAGCGTCACCAAATAAATGGGCATTTAACGTTCAGAAAGTCCAATGGTGATATAAATATCTGTACCAATGTGTACAAATCCTTTTTTGGGATCATTTTTGGTCTAAAAAAATGATCAGATTTGCTCATTTTGTTTAAAATACTTTGCTTATGGTCTTTACAAAAACAAAATTTGATCCGGTATCGGTAAGAACATTTACAAAATATCCAACTTTGCTTTTCATAAGAGCCACAAATAAAATATTTTAAACAAAATGAACAGTTTCGATTATTTTTTTGTGATTTAAAACGGAACCAAATAGAGATTTGTACACATTGGCAGTAGCACCTACGTTCAAGTTTCAAGCATAGTCTAGTGGACTCAAGCTGCTGTGTAATTGAGTGCACTGCAGTGCTAGGATTGTAAATTGCTTTCACCCAAACCACCACCACCACCACCACCACCACCACCCCCCCCCCCCCGTGTAATTGAGTGCACTCCAGTGCTAGGATTGTAAATTGCTTTCACCCCTCCCCCCCCCCCCCCCCGAACGCTGCTACAGGTACAGCAAAGGCTGCACAGCAGCCGCGCATAGATCAGTTTTGTGCCCGTCTCGGGTCTTGCAAGGATGATCGGAGCATTTCATTTTGTTCAAAATACGTCATTTATGGTCCCCGTAAAAAATCATCTCAATCCGATATCGGGAAGGGTGTTTGCAAATCATCTAACTTTGCTTCAAAATTTAACCTCAATCCGATATCGGGAAGAGTGTTTGCAAATCATTTAACTTTGCTTCAAAATTTAGCCTAAATTTTAAAGCAAAGTTAGATGATTTGCAAACACCCTTCCCGATATCGGATTGAAGTGATTTTTTACGGAGACCATAAACGACGTATTTTGAACAAAATGAGCGGCTCCGATCATCTTTGCGAGACCCGAGACGGGCACAAAATTGATCTGTGCGTGGCTGCTGTGCAGTCTTTGCTGTGCAAGCAGACTTTCTCCCCCCCCCCCTCTCAGTTTGTTTTCTTTTTTATTTATTTTTTATATTTCCTTTTCTTACTTTTTATTTGAATTTTTTTTAATTTTTAATTACTTCCCCCCGGTTTCCAGTTTGCTTTTTTTTTTTCTTTATTTCCTTTTCTTACTTTTCATATGAATTTTTTATAAATTTTCAATTATTTTCTTTATTTGTTTCTTTTCCCATTAACCTCTCTTCTTATTTTTTTCTTTATTTGTTTCTTTTCCTATTTACCTCCCTTCTTCTTTTTTTGGTTAACTCAAATTCTATTTTCAATTAAATTTGTCTTCATACTTAATAAATTTATATTATTTTAACTAATTAGTCTTAACAATGAATAATAAAAATAACTTCTAATCAACAATAATAATTTAACCAAATTTAACGAAAATAAATTAAGTGTTTCGAATTTCAATCCGTTTGAATGAGTGGGAAGATTTTATGTTTCTGATCATTTAATTCTATAGGGTCATAATTAAATTTTGATTATAGGACTCTTGTTGGTTAGTTCTAAGATATATTTGATTCAACGATTTTGTTAGGGTTAATCAACGAGAGCCCTATAATCAAAATTTAATTATGACCATTTAGGATAAAATGATCAGAAAACTAAAATCTTTCTATCGGTTCAAACAAATTGAAATTTGGAATACTTAATTTTTTAACCATATTTTTTAATATATAAACTGTACATTGAAAAATTAAGTGTTCCAAATTTCAATCCGTTTGAATGGGTGAGAAAATTTTATTTTTCTGATCATTTAATTCTAAAAGGTCATAATTAAATTTTGACTCTAGGGCTCTCGTTGGTTAGTCCTAAGAGATATTTGATTCTACGATTTTTTTAGGGCTAATCAACGAGAGTCCTATAGTCAAAATTTAATTATGACCCTTTAGAATTAAATGATAAAAAAAATAAAATCTTCTCACCCATTCAAACGGATTGAAATTTGGAACACTAAATGTTTCAACCTTTAGTTTATATGTTCCATGCTGACCTTTATTTTTTTATATAATTACTTATATCTTATTTATTTAATTTCTATAAATACACCCTTCGTATATTTAAAAATATAATTCAAGAATTAAGTGCTTTAATTTGCAATTCAGTTAAATCAGAGCAAAGATCTTTTTTTTAGTTTAAAGTCTTTCAACAAACACCCTAAAACTCATTATTTAGTTTCAAGACTCTCTTAGGGTGTCCATTGAAAGGCCTTGAAGCCAAAAATTTGTTACGACTATTTAGGATGAAATGATCAGAAAAATAACATCTTTGCACTGGTTCAAACGGATTGAAAATTGAAACACTTATTTTTGTAACTATATTTTTTAATCTATAAAGGACAAAAAAAAGAAAAATAAAACAGTCGAATAAACATGATCAATTGAAACACTTTTTTTGCTTTCAATTACTTTACAAAGCCTAGAATTAGACTTGAACCTATTATTAAAGAGAAAAGGAAACTGAAAATAAAAGGAAATAAAATGAAAAAAAAAACCAAACTGGAAATAAAAGGGAAAAAAAAGTCAAACTGTAAAGAAAGAAAGAAAAGGGAGAGAGAGAGAGGGAGGGAGGGGCGGGGGTAGTCTGGGAAAAGGGAGGTGGGGCCGCCGGGGGAGGGGGGGGTGTTGGGTGGGGTGTCGGGGGAGGGGGGGAACAGCAAGTCTTTAATGGCAGGAAAAGAGTCTAGATTCAGAGAGATTTTTCAGCAGGAATATCCTACGTGGTATACTTGCTTGACGCATCCGAGCCATCCAATACACTTTTGGATGACTCGGATTGAAACTCTCTCACTCCTCTCACCCCAACATTTTCTCTCTCCTTTTTCACCTTCCAAATCTGAGCCGTTCAAACACGGAATGGATGACTCAGATACGTGAGCAGACACCACGTGGTACCGCTTGGCACTGAAATTTTTTTCCTAGATTCAGGCTTCTAGACATCCTGTGGATCCGAACAGAAATTCAAACTCCAAAACACATTCAAGTATTGAACGACCGTTAGCTATGGATTGTGTGAGATTGACGAGCATTGAACGACTCCAAACATGTATGAATCCGGATCCGTGTTGTTTCTGTGGTGGCGGCACCACTCTTAATGGCCAGATGCAATACGAGCTTCTGGCCTTCCGGGCCATGTTAGAAATTGGGATGACAACATGCGGGTATCGGTAAAATCAAACCAAAATCGGTGATTTTTCTTTTTTCTCGAAACCATGACCAATATGCGGTTACCGGTACGGTTCAATCTTTTTTACCGAAACAGATGGTCAAAAATTTTAATTATTCAACCTTAATCCAACCAGACGAAAGGGGCAGGAAAAAAATTAAGAACAATGTAAAATATAAGTGAATGATGAGACAACGAGGTCTACCACGAGCTAAATCTTGGACGAGAGAGAGAGAGAGAGAGAGAGAGTAAATGATTGTATTTTCGTAATTGTAGTTCTGTTTGGTTTCGGTTACCAAAGATTTCAGTACGGTTATCATATAATATCAAAACCGAAACCAACCGGGCAAATTTTTTCAAACTATAACTATAACCATAATCGTGGTTAAAAACCGGCCCGGTCTGCTCGGTTCACCGTTAGTTCAGGTGACATTGTCAGCCCTAGGCTGAAATGTTAATTATGCAAAAGGCTTGGAGAAAAGGAGGGACGATCGGTCGAGATTTAAAGTGGGGGCTGCTAGCCTGTTATAAGAGCATCCTCATTGTAATAAGCAAACTTAAATAATTAAAATTGATTTTGATTATCCATTTAGAGGTTGCTAAATTTAGTAATGTTAAGTTTCACATTGTTTGTTTTTTGTCCATAATCAAAATCAATGAGCCCATTGCCACCTATTCCTTCCCTCCAAAATTTTCACCTCCATTTAACACTTATTTCATCCCTCCAAAAATTTTCTGCCGTTTCGTCTCAACAATTTTCCCACCATTCCGTTATTTTGTGAGTTTTGCTAATTTGGGGTTGCCAATTACAGTTGAAAAATTATACTTGAAAGTTAAAATAAAACAAAAGAAAGTATTGTTTTCCTGTGAATCAATGATGCTCTTTTTTGGAAGAATTTAGCTGCCGAAAGGGCAACTGATCACATGAACATGTTGTCTGCCTTTTAATTGGAGAAGAAGTTGTGGAGACAAAAGAGGAGAAGAAGAGGAAAGAGGAGAGTTTAATTTATTGGCAAAAGCATTGCTAGTTTTGATTATGCAAATCCTCAAATTTGATTATTGGTTAGGAGATTGTTAAGTTTGATTATTACAGTATAAGCACTTTTTTGAGCGCATATTACTAACTTAAGAGCATCTCCAGCAGTCACACCAAAACAAAATTTTCGTTTAACTGGCGAGAAAAGGGGGGATTAACCAGATCCAGCAGTCTCTCTTCATATGTCGCTAGTTTAACCCTTGCTCCTGTCCCTCGTTGGCTGTGGCGAGGTTTTGGAGGCTTGCTTGCCGCGCCCCCCCCCCCCCCCTCGTTCTCTCTCTCTCTCTCTCTCTCTCCCCCCGCTGCAACTCATCATCGGAAGATAGATCGGGGTGCTGGGTTGTGGGTTTTTCAGTTCTGGGTTTTCTGATCGCCCATGGTGTAGACCAATTGCCGGAGTGGCGGAGTCTAGAGCAACGAAATCTGGAAAAGGAAGAGAAGGGTTTTGTGTGTGTGAAAGAGGGAGAGGGTTCAGTGGGTTTGAGTGTGTGTGAGAGAGAGAGAGTAAACAATGACAGTGGAGGAGAAATTTTTCGCAGTGGAGGCTGGGGTGGTGAAGAGAGAGAAAAGCGGATTTTGTTTGAGGTTAGAGGAGGGAACCACTAAAGGTGATTTAATATTTCTTTTTCAAATGGCTAGGCTGTTAAAGAAGGCTGCTGGGTAGTTCACCAATTTAATGGCTAGCTAACACACTTTTTCCCACCAAAATGGCTAACAAAATGGATAGTTTGGTGGATATGCTCTAAGTAACTCTTTGATTTTGATTATTATAATGAGAGTGCTCTAACTCTCTCGCTAATAGTGCTATTACTGCACCTTTAGTCTAAATAGACTATTTCAAAAAAAAAAAAAAGTCTCACAGATAATTAGGTTCAACAATTATATAAAACTGACATAATCTGTAGTCTGTTATTTTGTACATATATATAAATAAACGTGCAATTAAATTAATAAAATTTCCTTTTTACTTGTTCAGGTTTTACACATGAAAGATTAGTAGGAGTATTATGGTTCACATAAATAATGACAAAAAAAAGTATATATGGTAACAAGGGCACATAAATCAAGTACCATAGTCAATCAGAATATAGAATAAAAATGTTATGCTTACAACAAGAAGCTAGTACAACATACTTACAACATCACTGGCCCCACCAATTTTAAAAAAGAAAAAGGAAAAGGGAACAAAATTCTCAAATTCAAAACTTTGTTCTTCTAGTTCGAGTTCAAAGAGAGAGAGAGAGGGAGAGAGGAGGAGGAGGAGGACCCAGTAGTGTGTGAACCCGTCACCATCAGCTCCACCATTATGCGACCCCCATCACCATCTCGCGACGCACCCTCTTAGTCCCCCCTCCACAATTTCGGTCCCTCGTCGTCGGCTGCAATCTCGCCAGCACTAATATGGAGCGATTTCCACTAGAAAGGAATAGGGGTTTCGATCAAGGGCTTTTCAATCGATGGGTTTGCGAGTACAAACGATTTCTCTCCGTTGCAAGCTCAAACAAGCACCCCTTGCACCCTTTCGGTCCTCTCGCGGCGACGAGTCTTGCTTGGGTGATTTTTTATGGCTTGTTTGTGACGAAGAGTGTGTTGTCAAATTTAAGGGTATCAGATTTAGGGTTTTTTTTTTTTTTTTTTTTAGGGGTTTCGAAATTTGGGGGTTTGTGCAAAATTGTGTCTTCATCTTCGATGTCTTTAATGGTGCGATTATAGTGAATAATATCCATCATATTGAAATGACGAAGCATTGCCACCAACCAAATGGAGATTGTTTAGAAATTCGGGAGTTATCAGACTTAAGAAGTTTATGATGTAAGGGTTTTTTTTACTTGATTTTCTGTTCTGAGTTGTTGGTCAGTATTATGCCTGGCTTATCTTCCTTAATTGTAAGACTCATAGGGATTACTTCAATATAAAGAAATATGTTTGCATTTTTCTAGGAAATTGAATCTATTGTTTGAGATATCGGAATGGCATTGTTTGTATTTCTGCTAGTGTTTGATGAATGGAATGGAATGGAATAAAGTTGCTTTTGGACTAGATTTCTTATTGGTGTTACCAGTCAAAAGAGAGAACCAAAATCTCTATGTACTCAAAATTTTTTATTGTTGAGCTTGATGTAGGCTCATGGTCATAGAAATCCAAGATCATGTGCCAAATCAAAGATCATGTACGCAGAATCTGGGGTTTTAGTTTGAACAAAAGGACTTACTTGCATACATGTTCAAGGAATCACTTGTATACATGAATTGGTTGTGTTAGACCAAAAACTAAACAAAATTTGGCCTTTTTGCATTTTGCTTGGTCCTTATTGCGCATTCATCTCTAAGAAGCATGGACAAAGATACAGATACTACACCACATTGAGCACTAGCTAGTAAATGCATACATGCATGCCAATACCAAATAAAAAGTCATCACATACGGTATACGGATACGACAAGACACCACATCTAATAAAAAGTCATCTTTCACACAATGTCATAATACATGCCAATACCAAGTTTTGTCAAAAAAAAAAAAATAGAGTTTGAGATTCCATTGAGTACTAGCTAGTAAATGGACACGACATGATACACCCACAATCAAGTAAACTAAACTACCCTTCAGCATTATCCATTGCATTCATCATTTCTGTAAAACTTGGTTGTGGTCCTCCCCAATATTGCCTTCGAGTTTCCAAAAAAACTTGATTGCCCTCCACCCCGAACTTGACTACCTGTAATATTTGATTGCCCTCTCCAATCATGACTATTGAATAAGGTTAGCATGTTGGTTTGTGAACTTGGAAACGTATACATATATTGGTTAAAGTCTGTTCCGGTTAGGCATAAACTTGGAGAACATTGGAAGATGCTTCTGCCCTGTGCCATATTGGTCTCATATTATGGGGCATCATGTTTGGCCACAATGATTGCTCCATGTAGCATGGCTGACTCTGCCCAATAATAAAAATGAGAATTAACAATAATTTTAACATGAAACATGAAATTGTGCAATAAAACTAAAGTTTCTTACATTTACAACACTCTCTTGTGTCCCAAACACATGATCAACCACAATCTCCTGAAATTAGCAAATAAAATAATTACTAAGTATTCATCGAATATATCTATATGTCCATAATAACAAATCATAAATAACTTATACCTTGGCTTTTTCCTTAGGCAATGCCTTCTTTTTCCTTTCTCTTTTTTTCTTTACACCTTGTATCCTTTTACACGACAACCTCCCTTTTCTATGAAGACTTTTTGGCTCAAGTATGTTTGTGCTCTATTTGTTTTTTTTAACCCCATCTCCAAGTGAAAATGAATCATTATGAGTTTCAAAACCCACATTACGTTCACAAACCACCAAAGGTTCCATCAACTCTCATTTTAACTCATGTATCCACATCATAACCATATCATACTTATCTTTAGATTCTTTCACTAAATCAGCAACCTCATTAAAGAGATTGCACAAAATGTCATGCCGACGAGCTTCAATTGATGTTGACGACTTTTTGTAACAGAACCGAATTTTATTGTGGATCCCTTTCACATTTTTGCACTATTTTCTCAACACATACTTGTAAGACACTCTTTCGATTCTCCTTTGATGCCGTACCATCGGTTGATATTTACAAACCATTCATTTGAACTCAAACAATCGGCAATTACAATGTGTTTCATTGGTTTCAGCATTAAAATCGACAGTAAATGACACTTTTAACATCTTTTTTGCAATGGATTTGAATAATGAGGGTCAACTAAGGGATGTATTATGGGCTGATGCAAAGAGTTTGGCAACTTGTAAGGAGTTCGGTGATGTGTAACCTTTGACACAATGTACCTGGTAAACAAGCATGACATGCCTTTTGCTCCATTTGTAGGTGTGAATCATCATGGTCAGTCTATCTTATTGGGATGAAGACTCATTTTTCATGAAGACAATCATTTTTGTGGTTATTCAAACTTGAAAGACATGCATGTGGCGTTGTGCTCTGAGAGCAATTATTACAGACCAATGTATGATTATGAAGAATGCTGTAGAAAATATATTCCCTAACACCCGACATCGGTGATGCATATGGCATATTATGAAAAAGGTGCCCGAAAAATTGAATAGGTACAATGCTTGTGAGAAAATTAGTCTGTGTATGCATAAGATAATTTATGATTCACTGACAATAGAACAATTTGAGGATGCTAAGGATGTGTTCATCAAAAAGTACGAGTTTCAAAATAACACGTGGTTAGAGGGGTTGTATCTAGAGAGGAAACGATAGGTGTTTTCTTATGTGAAAGATGTGTTTTGAGTGGGGATGTCATCCACACAAAGAAACAAGGGTATAAATGCATATTTTAATGGTTACATTCATTCAAAGACAACATTGAAATAGTTTGTAAAGCAATATGAAAATGCATTGGCGAATAAGATGGAAAGTGAAAAACTAAAAGATGTAAAAAGTTAGAACACTTACATCCCGTTAATAACTAAAGATGAGTTGGAGAAGCAATTATAAAGTGTTTACATGAATGCAAAGCTTAAGGAGTTTCATAAACAATTTGTCGGGAAACTTGACTGTTTGTATTTGAAGACAAAAGTAGGTGATATTGTGTTCGAATATGAGGTAAATGAGTGAGTTACATTTGGAGAAGAAGAGAAAAAGAGGAAACAAGTGTCATTGACTGTCGATTTTAATGTTGAAACACATTGTAATTATCGATTGTTTGAGTTCAGAGGAATGGTATGTAAACATCAACTGATGGTGTGGCATCAAAGGCGAATTGAAAGAGTGCCTGATAAGTGTGTGTTGAGAAGATGGTGCAAAAATGTGAAAAGGGGGCCACATTAAAATTTGGATCAGTTACGATAAGTCGTCAACGTCAATTGAAGCGCGTTGGCATAACATGTGCAACATCTTTATTGAGGTTGCTAATTTAGCAGAAGAATTTGAAGAGAAGTATGATATGGTGATGACGTGAGCTAAAATGAGAATGGAAGCTTTGATTATTTGTGAAAGCAATGTGGGTTTCGAAACTCCTAATGATTCATTTTTACTTGGAGATGGAGTTGTAAAAACCAAACAGAGCACAAACATATTTGACCCGGATGGTCTTTGTCGAAAAGGTAGACCGCCATGTAAAAGGATGCAAGGTATTGTGATAAAAGCTGTTAAGATGACAAGAGAAAAAAGAAGACATTGCCCAAGGAAAAAGCTAAGGTATAAGTTCTACATGATTTGTTAATATGGACATATAGAGATATTCGATGAATACTTAGTAATTATTTTATTTTCTAATTTCAGGAGGTTGAGGAGATTGTGATTGACCATGTGTTTTAGACACAAGGGAGTGTTATTAATGTAAATGTAGGAAACTTTAGTTTTATTGCACAATTTCTTGTTTCATGTTAAAGTTATTATTAGTTCTTATTTTTATTGTCGGGCAGATTCAGCCAAAACATGATCCCCTATAATAAGCTACATGGGGCAATCATTGTGGCCAAACATGATGCCCCATAAAATATGTGACCAAATATGGCAATGGCAGAAGCATCTTCCAATTTTCTCTAAGTTTATGCCTAATCGGAACAGACTTTAACCAATTTATGTATACGTTTCCAAGTTCACAAACCAACATGTCAACCTTATTCAATAGTTATGATTGGAGAGGGCACTCAAATATTACCGATAGTCAAGTTCGGGGAGGAGGGCAATCAAATATTATAGGTAGTCAAGTTCAAGGTGGAGAGCAATCAAGTTTTTTTGGAAACTCAAAGGCAGTGTAGGGGAGGCCCACAACCAAGTTTTACGGAAATGATGAATGCAACGGATACTGCTGAAGAGTAGTTCAGTTCGCTTGATTGTGGGTGTATCGTGTCTGTATCGTGTCGTGTCCATTTACTAGATAGTGCTCAATTGAATCTCAAACTTTGTTTTTTTTGGCAAAACTTGGTATTGGCATGAAATATGTGTGAAAGACGACTTTTTATTAGATGTAGCGTCTTGTCGTATCCGTATCCGTATCCCGTATGTGATGGCTTTTAATTAGACGTGATGACTTTTTATTAGGTAATGGCATTCATGCATTTACTAGCTAGTGCTCAATGTGGTGTCATGTTCGTGTCATGTATCTGTGTCTGTACTTCTTAGAGAGGAATGCACAATAAGGACCAAGCAAAATGTATAAACGCTAAATTTAGTTTAGTTTTCTGTCTAACACAACCAATTCATGTATACAAGTAATTCCTTGAACATGTATGCAAGTGAGTCCTTTTGTTCAAACTAAAACCCCAGATTTTGTGCACATGATTTTGGATTTGTATGACCATGTGCCTACATCAAGCTCAACAAAGAAACAAGATTCATCGCAACGAAGAATGCAATTTGAGAATATAGAGATTTTGGTTCTCTTTTTTGACAGATAACACCAATAAGAAATCTCCAATATCAACTTTGCAATATATTCCACTCCATTCATCAAACAATAGCAGAAATACAAACAATGCCATTCTGATATCTCAAAACGACAGATTCCATTTCCAAGAAAAATACAAACATGTTTCATTATTGAAGTGATCCCTATGAGTCTTACAATTATGGAGATAAGCCAAGCACAATATTGACCATCTACTTAGAATAGAAAATCAAGTAAAAAAACCCCTTCATCCCTGAACTTCTCAAGTCGGACAACCCCCATATTCCTAAACAATCTCCATTTGGTCGGTGGCAATGCTTCATCGTTTCAATTTGATGGATATTATTCACTATAATCGCACCATTTAAGACATCAAAGATGAAGACACAGTTTTGCACAAAACTCCCAATTTTTAAAAATCCCTAAATTGAAAAAAGAAAAGAAAAACCCTAAATCTGGTACCCCTAAATTTGACAACACACTCTATCACAAACAAGCCATAAAAAATCACCCCAGCAAGAATCCCTGGTGCTAGAGGACCGAAAGGGTGCGGGGGCTTGTCGTTTGAGCTCACAACAGAGAGAAATCATTTGTGCTCACAAACCCATCGACTGAGAAGCCCTTGATCTAAACCCCTATTCCATTCAAGTGGAAATCGCTCCATGTTAGTGCTAGTGAAATTGCGGCTGGCAGCGAGGGACCAGAATGGTGCGAGGGCTTGTCGTCACCAATGTTTGGGAGGCTCCCAATGGAAGAGAGAGAGAGAGAAGGGGGGGGGTGTGTGTGGGACGGAGGGGGTGCGAAGACTTGTCGTCACCAATGTTTGGGAGTCTCCCAATGGAGAGAGAGAGGGAGGGGGGGCAGGTGGTGACGGGTCGCATAGTGGTGGAGCCAGTGGTGGTGATGGGGTCGCACGCTACTGGGTCTTCTTCCTCCTCCTCCTCCTCCTCCTCTCTCTCTCTCTCTCAAACTTGAACCATAAGAACTGAGTTTTGAATTTGGGGATTTCGTTCGCTCTTCTCTTTTTAAAACTGGTGGGGCCCAGTGATGTTGTAAGAATGTTGTAGTAGTAGCTTCTTGTTGTAAGCATAGCATTTATTTATTTTATTTTTTATAGAAATAACAGATGATAAAATTCAGGGTATACTTAGCAATCAAACACTTTCCCATCTGTGGAGGAATTCAGAAGCCACCCCAAATGTTACACCCAAGTTGGTGTGAACACTTTTTCGGAAACAAACATAAACATCATCCATACATACTAATTTTCAAATGTGACTGTCTGTGTGACTCCAAGTTGGAGTCAATTACAGTTTTTGCGTATCGCTCGAGTAAATTACATTATGATATTTGAGTTCAATATTTGAAAACCAAACTACGCACGACACAATATGTGATCAAGGACCTCCGTGCAGAAGGCAAGGCAAAACTTGAGCAAAAACAACGAAAGGACAAATTGCAAATGAACCAAGTAGGTAACAGCAGTAGAAAGCATAACCTATTTGTTGTAGTCATCAAGCCCCAGATCTCTTAGCGCATCCGTAGCAGCACTGTTACAGCTTTCATGGTTTTCCCTAGCTTTCCTTATGATCTTCTCAATACCATTGTTAAGCAATATAGTTCTGAACAATAATAAGACAAAATTAGTTTCACAGATGCAAGGTGTCATCAGAGAAATTCTCTATTTGTTAAACATCCACCAGATATTCCAAGAAGGAAAAAGACCAAAATGTCTAAAGAAAGCAGCTTGCCTATTTTCTGGGTTCCTAACCGCGAGATTACGGATCATCGAACAGGCATTCCTCTGCATTTGATGAGCTCCAGGAAAGCTCTGCATAGCCTGGATAGCAAGATCTCCAGCTCCAGCTTCAATGGCACGAGCCGCATTGTCTGGGGATCTCAACGATAGTACAGCTATAATAGACATGACCTGTACCACAACTAAGACTATTAAGCCATGCGACTTAATAACTGTCATTTGTATCCAATCTTTATATATTTCACACATGTTGATTAAGCATAATTTACGATTCAAAATACTAGCTGCACTTCCAATCACAATATAGCTATATGAACCAATAGTTGATACAAGCAGTGTCATTTGTATAAAACTCTTCCCTACCTCTTGCAAAACTGACGGATCATCAGAAAATCTGCCCGCGAGTTTGATTAGCCTGTCCATTCCTCCCTTTTGTACAATAGCACTCTTGTTTGCATCACTTCCTGCCAACTAATAGTGTACAACAATCGGGAACAGCCAAAGAGGGAAAAAGGACAAAAAGGTGCACCAATTTCAGCTGAGCTCTAGTGCTACAAGCAGAAGTAATGACGTGAAGCTAATAAGAAAGTTGCAGAATCCAAGTGGCTACAGATTTTAGCCAATTACCAGTTTCTGACGTATTAAGAATTAACGTAGTTAGAGGTAGATAATGTCTTAAAAATGGGAGAAATATTAAGATTCAGAAGATACCAAAAATAGCTCATGAATATCAGCATGTACTTGAATATGCCACCGAAAACTAAGATGTTTGAGATTCCAATATTTTTCTTTTCTACCTCCATTCTTTCACTACTCAAACAGAACATGTGATCACCAATCAGTGTCCTCAGCCTTTCTTTCTACAATGGGAAATTTTATATGGCAGATTTGTTGTGCCATCAAAGCACACCGCAAAGTTGGTACAATGCAAGTGTGGATAATTCTATTGTAAGGCCTCAAATTGATAAATCAGGTGTCGAAAGCAAGCTTGTGTATGTATGTGTTCGAATATTTAAAGTCGGTCAAAGGAGGGATTTGGTCAAAACCTTACACAACAAAGAACAACAAACTCTAGCTACGTTTTCATTGCCCTGTTCACCACTGTCATCAATACATTGAAGAAGTGCATCCACACCACCACTTTCAGCGATGGATCTACATATTTCATCCTGCAACCACAAGAAGCCCATACGTAAATGTGTAGAAAAAGAGAGATCAATAAAAATATTCTACAGTAAGGTACAGGGGGAACTTTGACAAATCATAACAATCCTTGGATACTATCCCACCATTTTTCTGCAGTTTCCCTTACCTTTGTTAATAAACATCTTTCAAACTATAACATGCCTCCCCCAAATAGTGGTGCAAAGGAAGAATTTAATGGTTAAAGCAAATGCAGCTTACAAAGATAGGACTAAGATTCTAAGAGAAGCTTCAACAAAAGAACTTCAAATCACATGAAATAGAGATTTGAGGCAATAAATATGCTCAAGCCTAAACCTCTTAGGCTCTTACGACATAGGAAAACTTACATTGACGGCAACAGCCTTTAGAGTGATGGTTGCAGATACTAGACTTGGCGAATTAAGCCCTTCTTTAAGAGAGTCCACAAGAACTTCTGCAATTCCAATTTTTGCAAAACGCCGGGCATAACCATAGACCTGCAGTTGACATCACTCAGTTACATTCAGATGCAACATTTATAGTTGACGTTAAATGAATAAGCAAGCTCACTAGTTTGATCCTTCAGTCCCAAAATCATGACAAGTTTTCCATTCCAAGATGCCATTTCCCAGAAACCCAAACAAGGAACTGATAGAAAACAGAGACACAGAGACGGAAATACTGATATTATTTCTGAATGAATTACAATGAGGTGAGTACACCTTTAAATAGAGTAAAGCTACACCTAAGAAAGGAAGATTACAAGATTTGATTACGATATGATTACCCTATGATTATGCTATGATTTGATTACGATATGATTACCCTATGATTATGCTAGGATTTGATTACGATACATGTCCTAAAATAGCATATTACAAGAAGATACAGAATATATATTCAAGATACAGAATATATATTCACACCCCCCCTCAAACTCAAGGTGCGAGGGCAGAGAGCACCGAGAGTTTGTCAAGGAGAAAACGGAAACGAGCAGCGGTATGAGTCTTCGTGAAGAAATCAGCCAGCTCAATGTAGAGGAGACGAAGGGTAAAGCAATGGTGCCAGACTGAAGATGCTGGCGTATGAAATGACAATCAATCTCAATGTGCTTCGTGCGCTCATGGAAGACCGAGTTGTGGGCAAGCTGAATAGCACTCTTATTGTCGCAGTAAAGAGGCATAGGAGTTGTAACAGAGACCCCCATATCGGAAATAAGCCAGCGAAGCCAGACGATTTCAGAAGTAGCATGGGCCATGGCACGATATTCAGCTTCCGCAGTAGAGCGAGCAACAACAGATTGCTTTTTGCTTTTCCAGGAGATAAGAGAATCGCCTAGAAAAACACAAATGCCAGAGGTAGATTTGCGGTCATTGACATCACCTGCCCAGTCAGCATCAGCGTAAGCATGGAGGGTTAAGCTTGATGTAGAAGAAATCAGAAGGCACTGATGAAGGGTACCACGAAGATAACGGAGAATACGTAAGAGGGCAGCCCAATGCGTAGTCCGAGGAGCAGAGACAAACTGACTAACAATGTGAACTGCATAAGAAATATCTGGCCGAGTAACCGTAAGGTAAACCAAGCAGCCCACCAATTCGCGATATTCCGTAGGATCCTCAAGGGGAACACCATCAGAGGCAGAGAACTTGGCATGAAGCTCAAGGGGAGTATCAACAGTCTTTGTATCCGTGAGACGAGCACGGTGGAGGATATCAGTAACATACTTAGACTGTCCCAAAAGATACCCTTGAGGAGAGGAAGCAACTTCAATACCAAGTAAATAACGGAGCGGGCCCAAATCTTTCATTTCGAACTCACGGAAGAGATGACTTTTAACTTCAGCAAGAGCAGCAGAGTCAGAACCAGTGATGATCATGTCATCAACATAA
Source organism: Rhododendron mucronatum var. ripense (assembly GCA_019656295.1). NCBI lineage: Eukaryota > Viridiplantae > Streptophyta > Magnoliopsida > Ericales > Ericaceae > Rhododendron > Rhododendron mucronatum. The sequence continues at coordinate 2,843,160 of BPLT01000041.1, forward strand.
AGTAGGAGAAGTACCAAGCCATGAGAGGTGCGACGGAGAAATAAAGCAGAGTCATGCATGCTAGGCGTGAAGCCAATCTGAAGAACAACATCCTGGAAGCGTGAATACCAAGCGCGAGGGGACTGTTTCAAGCCATAGAGAGCACGACACAAGCGACAAACCATACCGGAAGGATGAGAGAAGCCAGGAGGAGGCCGCATATAAACCTCTTCAGAGAGATTGCCATTAAGAAAAACATTCTTTACATCCAACTGAGAAAGAGGCCATTGATGCACTACGGCCACTGAGATCAAGGTGCGAACAGTGGTCATTTTGGCAACAGGGGCAAAAGTTTCCTCGTAATCAATTCCATACTCCTGAGAAAATCCTTTAGCAACTAGGCGGGCTTTATACCGTTCTAAAGAACCATCAGAATGAGTCTTAACCTTGTAGACCCATTTGCAACCAATGAGATTCTTACCATCCGGAAGAGAAACCAACTCCCAAGTCTGATTGTGAGCAAGAGCAATAAGTTCAGCTTGCATGGCATCCACCCAATTGGGATCATTGCAAGCTTCTTTATAGGACCCAGGCTCAAAATAAGTGTGAATGCGGGAAAGGAATGATTGATAAGAGGATGAGAAACAGGTATTAGTAAAGCCATATTTTACCGATGGTTGACGATTGTCCCGGAGGGGATACCGGCGGACAGGCGGATCAGGATCCGTGGAGGCAGATTGGGGAGCAGCTGTAGAAGTTGGACGACGGGTGTAGACCTGCGTGATCGGAGCACGGCGAGGTGATGCTGAGGGGGACGTAGAAATATCAGATACCTGAAGGTGGAGGTGTACTCTTCGGGAGGCACATCCATATCCATAGGAAAGGGGTCAATATGGATCAATTCTTCTTTGGCTACAGGAGCAGTGCGAGGAGGAAGAGTAAAATAGGGAAGACGCTCTAAGAAGACAACATGCCTTGAAACATAAAGCTTTTTGGTCACAGGATCATAACACCAATACCCTTTTTGATTAATGCCATATCCCAAAAAAACACCTAAGACACAACGGGCACTGAGCTTAGTGCGGTCTTTCTTGGGGAGGAGAACAAAACAGGTAGAACCAAACACTCGAAGAAGAGAGTAATTAGGAACCTGACCATAAAACCGCTCATATGGAGAGCTACCAGAGAGAAGAGGGGTGGGCATCCGATTCAGAAGATAGGCTGCAGTGAGAACAACTTCTCCCCAGTAACAGGACGGGACGGAGGAAGACAGGAGTAGAGACCGAGCAGTATTAAGAAGGTGATGATGTTTTCTTTCAGCTCTACCATTTTGGGCAGGAGTGTCAGTGCAAGACGATTGGTGGATAGTCCCAACGAATTTAGGAATTTATGAAACTCTGAGAGTGAATATTCCCTACCCAAGTCAGACCGAAGAATTTTAACCGATGTAGAGAACTGATTTTGAACCATGGCATGAAAATTCTTATAAATCGTAAAGAACTCAGATTTGTGTGTCATTAAGTAAACCCAAGTATACCAACTAAAGTCATCCACAAAAGAGACATAATAAACAAAACCACCTTTAGTAGCAACCGGAGAAGGGCCCCATAAATCAGTGTGAACAAGCTGAAAAGGCGAAGTAGAAACAGAAGTACTTTTATTAAAAGGTAAAGCTGACATTTTTGCAAACTTACAACCACTGCATTCTGAAATATCACTGACTGAAATATAACCCAAATGACCTGATTGAACTAAAAGTTTTAGACGTTCACTAGACAGATGCCCTAATCTAGAATGCCAAAGATAAAACAGAGATGACTTATGATCTAAACAAAAAGATGACGCAGCAGTGGAAGAAGGTTTTATTGGGAGATGCAAGTGCTCCAAAAGATAGAGATCACCAACTCTACGGCCTGCCCCAATCTGCTTCTTGGAATCCCGATCCTGCACAACACAACCAGAGGAAGAGAAAACAACATCAAAACTAGAGTCGGATAATTGGCTGATTGAAAGTAGGCTCAAAGACAACTGAGGAACATAAAAGACATTAGGAATAGATAGTGATGGTGCAGTAGAAGATAGAATGGAACCAATAGAAGCAACATGCATGTGAGAACCATTGGCTGTGGCAATACTAATAGGAAAAACAGGTGGCACACAATTACTAAGAAGAGACAGATCAGGGGTCATATGGTGAGAAGAGCCAGAATCAAAGATCCAAGTGGTGGGTTGGATACCTGAGGTGGGAGAACCACGCAAACCTGAGTGAGTGGTAGTCATGGCAGAAGCTTGGGGGGAACCCCCTCGAATGGCTGCCATGTAAGCCTGGTACTGCTGAAATTGCTCATAATCAAACTCTGGAGGTGCACTACTGGAGGCCGGTGTTGCCAAGGCTGCAGGAGGGCGAGAATATTGTTGTGGTGCCCGAGACTGATGTGGGGCATGAGAACCAGTCGACTGAGTAACATTTCGCCCCTTTGGCTTGGGACAGTTAGGGCACTGATGCTTCCAATGACCCTTCTGATGGCAATAGTTACATTCATCTTCAGGAATTTGAGGCCTTGGCTTGGCCGCAAATTGGACAGGATGAGATGCTGGAGTGGGCGAGTGATGTGCCGAATACTGACCAGACGGAGCAAATGGAGCAGCAAAGACAGACTGTGAGGGAGGTGCAAGATTAGCCACTTTGAACCGCGTTTCCTCAGCGATAAGCTCATGAACAGCACCATCTATTGAGGGCAATGGAGACCGATGCAAGATAGCCCCACGAAGAGGCTCAAACTGAGGCCGAAGGGCCATGAGAAACTGAACAAGTCGTAGCTCCTCACGAAATCGGAGTACCAATCTGCCTTAGACAGGTTAGTCGGAGCTGTAACAGAGGTCGCCGGATCTGCTACAGTGTCGGCAAGTGCTGCTGGAGGTTGTCGGAGTGTGGGTAAGTCACCGGGAGAAGAATGGGTGTTGACTGCTGTGGGTGTTTCTTGTGATTTGGGTTGCTAAAAAACAGAGAGAGGGATCGATAGTAGCTGACAGAGAGAGAGAGATCTGAGGATAGAAGGCTGATCGAAAACAGGATTAGGGTTTCGGAACCTGCTCTGATACCATGATAGAAAACAGAGACACAGAGATAGAAATACTGATATTATTTCTGAATGAATTACAATGAGGTGAGTACACCTTTAAATAGAGTAAAGCTACACCTAAGAAAGGAAGATTACAAGATTTGATTACGATATGATTACCCTATGATTATGCTATGATTTGATTACGATATGATTACCCTATGATTATGCTAGGATTTGATTACGATACATGTCCTAAAATAGCATATTACAAGAAGATACAGAATATATATTCAAGATACAGAATATATATTCACAGGAACTTCATTCAATACTACATTTTTAATTGTTATTTTGCCTTTTCAATTATAAGAAGAAAAAAAAGTCGATGATTGAGCCACTAACAGATTAATTTCCTCCTCTAAACTAAATACACGTGTAAGAACTCAAAATAAACAACTTCAATAAACCTTAGGCGTTACTTGCCTGGGATGCCACAACACGGTTATCATCAGGTGTTAGCAAGACTCGTATAGCATCATACAAACTATGGATGCTCCCTTTATCACGTGTCCTCAAAATTTGGAACATAAGCTCATCAATTTTCAACTCCATAAATGATTCCTTGACAATCTCATTGCCCGTTGCAGCTGCAGCAACAACAGAAAAACCGCCATTCAAGATATTCGAACTTTGACTGCTGTCACTTAGGATAGCCATCACCATCTTTGGTCCACCACTCCTTTGAAACATATCACCACTTTGAACATCTGCCCAAGAAAAAATTGCACATCAGACAATCCCCGTAACACTAAACTGGCCAGACCCAATGCCTAGTAATGATGGAAGACCATAACCACAAATCAGCATTCCGCATCTTTCTATGTCAATACCCAATGGGGTTGCATGTATCAGACTCAGATTACTATACTAGGCTTTGAAATTGAAGACGAGCTAATCTCATTAACTGTTAGCAACCAAGCCCTGCGTCACCTTAAACATCCTATTTTCAGGCTTAAACAAAATCTACTAGGTGTCAAATACATGATATATTCATGTATCATGTATATATTCATGTATCATGATATTTTCTTCTGCCACCATTTTTTATCCTTCTCTTTTGCACCTCCGAATTCGATGTCTTTTGGAAGTTAGAACTGCTATGCCACATAGCAAGCTGACATCAAATTATAGCGAGAGATGATAAGCAGAACCCAATCTATTTTCACATTTGCGGCCAATAAAACCTTACAACACTCAAGTAAACCAACAAAAACAAAAAAAAAAAAATTTCAACTACAACAATCACATAAACAAACTCCACAAGCCCCAAGAATCTAAGTTCCATCTATTGTATCACACATGAGATCTCATTCAAAAGGGAAAGATAACTAAATTCCTTCTGACACCATTTTTCCTTTCTCTTTTACACTTCTCACTTCGATGACTTTTGGAAGTGAGAACTGTTGTGCCACATAGCTACCTGGCATCACATAGATAGCCAGTGATGATAAGCATAATTCAATCTGTTTTCACATTTCCGGCCAATAAAACGTTACAAGTCAAACTAAACCAACAAAAACACCAAATAAACAAACATAATCAAGTAGTCAACTACAACAATCACATAACTAAACTCCACAAGCCCCAAGAATCTGAGTTCCATCTATTGTATCACACGTAATATCTCAATCAAAGGGAAAGATTATGGGGCTTGTGAAGCCTCATTCGATTTGGTTCGCGCTTCGTTGACCATTCATGTTTCCTAGACATGGGCATTACGGAAATTGATCAAGTACATGGTATGTATAAAAACTTAGTTTACGCATTCGATGTAACTTGTAGTCCATTCTTCATTCAATACACAATGAAAACTGTTCCGTGTCTTGCGTTCTCTGTTTCTTTTATTGTTTATTCTTTATGCATTTTACGTTCCTTGCTCTGGTCGATTTCTCAACAACATCAACTATCTGGAGATTCTTTTTGTAGATTACACTAGAATTGTCTGATTACGTACCATGAATAAGTGATGCCAGTGCCTTCAACCCTGAACCCAAAACCCGATCGGACCCACCACGATGCTTCGAACAAACCGAACAAACCAATTCGATCCCTCCATTCCTGGTCCCAATCGCAGCATTCCCAGACCCTTCCATTAAACACAACTCAGTCAACTCATCAAGCAAATCCACGCCCTCATCCACATCTTTCCGATCAGCAATCCGTTCCGTCCAATCAGAATCCAATTGTTTCAACCGGTCCAGTGACCGGATCACCGGGTCTTCCTTGCACGTGACGATACCTGAGAGAAAAAAGCAGCAGGGGTAGGTAGTGAGATTAGTGGGAGTGACGGATGGCAACGTTGGAAAATGGGATTTGAGAGAGTTTAGAGAAAACCGGAGAGATCGACGCCTTGGAGGGTTAGGGTTTCGATGGCGTCCTGAAGGGCTTCGGTGGGGTCCATTTGGAGGTCGTCGATGTTTTCCTTCACCATTTCGTCGAAAGCTTGTTGGGAGATTGTAATGGAGGGTTTTGGTGGGCCCATCGCAGACGGAGGCGGCCGCAGCGGCGTCGTCTTCTACGGCGGTGATGCAGAGGAAGGAAGGACGACTGGACGAGTGAGAGGGTGATTGTAAGAGAGAAAGAGTGCGGGAGATCTGTTTGGGCTTTTTTTCAATTTTTTTGTGAAGCTGAACCAAGCGGCCCGCAAGCAGTTTTGGGTCCGCTCGACTCGTTAGTTAGGTTGAGTTCTTTTGGAATTTTCTGGGAGTTTTATTTTTATTTGAATTTTTTTTGTATTGTATTTTTTTTATTAAAAAATAGTTATTTCTCAAAATATTTGGATAAAAGTAAAAAAAAATTACTTTTCCGATTTCTCTCATCAAAACGAATCAATAACTCACAAAAGTTTATGATAAAACTAACAAATGGAAAAAAATTTCAATAAGAAATTTTTTTTCAAATATAAATTAAATTTAAGAGAACTCAATCTTATTGAAGCTCATTATAGAAGCTCGTCTCGTTTATATAGATCAGTACATTTGTAACCCTAATATTTTTGGGAAAATCAAGGCAATCGGAGCTCCGGTCCGGACAGATGGAAAAATGAGAATTGAAGGCGACTTACTAATGGGCCAAAGCCCAAATGGAAAACAGAAACAGTAACCTGTCCAAGCCCGCATTTGTTTTGAGTTGGCTCGTTGAATGCTCGAGTACTAAACTGAACCCCCAAAACGACGGCTTACGCTAGGGGTGTCAAATGGGCCATGCCGGCACGGGTCAAACGGGCTGTGCCGTGTCGGCCTGGCCTTGTCTGTTTAGCTTCGTGCCAAACATAATTTCGTGTCGTGCCGTGCCAGCCCGTTTACTTAAATTATGTCATGTCGTGCCGTGCCATTTTCAATCATATCGTGCAGTGCCCATGTTCTTGAATCGTGTCGGGCCCATTTACTTAAATCGCGTCGTGCCGTGCTGGCCCATTTTTTAATCGTGTCGTGCCGTGCCGGCCCGTTTATTTGATCGTGTCATGTCGTGCCATTTTTCAATCGTGCCGTGCTTCCGTGCCCGTTTTACTTGGTCGTGCCGTTTTTAATCGTATCGTGCCATGTCGTGCCCGTTTAGGGGTGTCCAACGGGCCGTGCTTTTTGTTCCTATTGCCATTTGTTTATGTAAACTTGAGCGTCGTTGCAAACTACAATCTGGTTTAGAAATATTGTGTTACTCATTTTGACATGATCGCTTGCTCAATAATCTACGGAGGGATTATTTATTTCTTGACAATTGCTCAATGAAACAATTGTATGTTATATTGAATTGGACAATTTTTGTTCCAAGACCAGGAGCCTCATTGCAAAGGCAAGGCAAATTCCAAAAAGCTATTAAGTACCATTTCATGGTATTGGCAATCTCAGAGAGGGAAGGAGAGGATTCTGGGAATAGAGAGGCCTATGGAGCAATAGTTGATTGTTATACTGACTTATTGAGCTTGGAGATCTCGAGCGAGCTGGGATTTTCTATGACAAGTTCATTTCACTATTACAGGTAGATTGATTTGCTCTTTGTATTGGATAGTTCTTTTTCCTCATTTTGTTGTGTTGGGGGATGAATTTATCAAGTATTAAATGACTTTGGGATCAATATGAGTGGAAAATCATTTTTGTTCGTTATGTTACTGTGGTAATAATTTTCTTATCTGCTTTATGGTAATAAGCACATATTATAGTAGGTTGATAACAACCCCACTACTCGGGGAAAAAAAAAAAAAGCAAAAAAACAATAGAAACTCCTAGAAGTTTGGAAACTTAAATACGACGTGCAATGACCGAAAAACAATAACTTCACCCATAATGCCCATTCAATCTTGACATCACTGATAGTACATGAGCTGCTGGGCAGCAACAACATTTTGAAAGCCAATTCTCCTAAGAAGGATACATTTCAAACTCCTAATTTCACCACAAAATGAACATAATACAAAATCAAGACATCCATCCTGTAGCAATCCGTTTTGACAAGCAAATTTTTCTAAGAACAATAGTACATCGTAAACTCGTAATTTCAACAAAAGTAGTATAGAATACAAAATCAAGAGATGTTCTATCATGTAGCTATCCAGTAGGTTGAGGTGGCAGCAAACCAGGCGCACCTTGACCATAATAAAATTGTTGAGGAGCAAGCCTAGGTGTCCCCGGGTGAAATACAGGCATCCCTGCAGGCAAAGGTGTCATTTCACGTTGTGTTTGTACTTAAGAAAAATGTGCCTACAAAATCCATAAGATTTTTTTTTTTTTTGTCAATTATGTTTGGTGCATGGGAATGAGTGCGTATGTGCAACAAAACTGATATCAAGGTTTCATGAACAAAGCAAAAAGTTTAACTGTGAAAGTGATTAACCTATTACAAGCTAGAAATGTGAATAACTATGAAACATTTTCAGAAGAAGTAGTACATAGGAAGTGCAACCAATGACGCAAAAAACTAGTATGTGCCACATTGTAATTTAGAAATCACCCCAAATTCAAACTCATACCTAGGTAGTATCTCAATTGTTGTAAATCCTTAATCAGTATTAATACCAAAACAATCATACAATAAGCATAACCTCATTTTCCACAAGTTATCCATCCATATGAATAGGAAAAAAGGCTGTAAAGACAGCAACAATATACAATACTTGGGATTAAGAAATATGCAATGAAAAAATACCTGCAAGTGTGCCTTCCTTTCTTCTCTGCACTGGGCCACAACAACATATAAAGGCTTCTGACCAATCATCTTTTCATTCATCCCATTCAGTTGGACGAGATCAATAAATCAAACAAATCGTAGATGAATAACTCTGGTGGTTGAACAAATTGAAGAGAAACATCTGCCAAGTGTATAACTAAAAGGATACTTACGGCTCTTGTAGCTTCCTTAGGGGCAGAAGAGGTCATAAAACCAGAACCCTTGCTCGCCCCTTCTGAATCAAGCATGACCTGACAAAATTATTGCCATAAGATTCAAAAGTACATAATCTAAGTTAACTCTTTTCGAATATTGTAATTAACAGCTACAATGACGCAATCCCCACTTTGGGACACCTGATACTTGAGAGATTGACTCGTCGCTTTGCTAATGGACTGCCATACGGGACAGATACATCAGCTACAATGACGCAATCTCCACGTACGACCTCAACAACCTTGAGAAAAACAAAATGTAAATAGCAAAGTGTAAGAGAATTCAAACATCAAGACTTCAAAAGTGCATATGCTGGAACAACAACCTTTCCTGTGAAATTCTGGTCATGAATTGCCTTGGAATTTGTAACAGGAGGAATACACACACATTGTGTCATTCAACTACTAGTCCACAGTCCACACATGCATAAGTTGCATACGAAAAAAAGCTGAAAACTGGAAGGAACTCATATATTTTGGCTCAGCTTTATCACACATCATAGCCAAAAGTACTTATGGCTGACTACAATAAAAGTTACCCCGCCAAGGCCATTAATAGATATTTCAATAAGAAACGAACTGGCTGCATAGGCATAAAAATAGGTGAAAACTAGAAGGAACTCATATTTTGGCTCAGCTCACACATCATAGCCAAAGGTCCAAAAGTATTCATGGCTGGCTGCAACAAATATACATACACACTTGGGCTCAGAATAACATCATAGGCAAAGACCCATAAGTATTCATGGTTGGTTGCAATAAAAGTTACCCCGCCAAAGCCATTAACAGATATTTCAATAAAAAACAAACCACCATCACATATTTCAATACGAAACAGACCATATTCACCAATCTATGTCAAAGAATTCTGTTCTTAGGCTCAGTAAATGACCAAATGCCCAGCAAAAATAGTGAATGAGCCACATAAACAACCAAGATGCCCAGAAAATTGTAACCAAAAGCCCAGAAAACTGTAACCAACCTAGAACACACACACACACACACACACTTGCACCAACTAGCCATGCCATTGCCTACATATAATAATATACACACACTTGAGCTCAGAATAAAGGATGCCACATGGAGGCAAGTGGCAACGTTAAGTTGGCATTAAGGCCTTCATAAGTTGCCTAACCGTACCCTTCAAATGTTAGTTTTTTTTTTTTAATCATCATAACCAATAAATGGTTACAGTTTCCTGGGCATTTGGTAACAGTACACACACTGATGTATAAAGAATTGCACCACCTGGAAGCTGCAGCAACGTTAGGTTGCCATTAAGGCCGTCATAAGTTACCAGCAGCATCACATTAGTAATGCATCTCCCCTAATCATCACCATCTATATCAGAGTCTGAAAAATAATCTCTGAATTCATCTTTAGCTGATCTTTTTTGAATTCCAAGACGTGCATCCTCCCAATCTTTTAAGCATATGAGACAATCCAAAATGTATGGAGCTAGTCTACTCCTCTTCTCATCCAACACTCTTTTACCTGTACTAAAAGCAGATTCTGATGCAACTGAAGAGACAAGAGCTGTTAGTATATCACGTGCCATGATCGAAAGAATGGAAAATGTCCTTTCATTTTTTTTCACCAGTTTAAGATATTAAAATTTTTTAAGTCGTCATTTTCAGTAAGATGCTCTATCTCTAAATATTTAACAAGTTCAGAGCATGCACTTGCACTTTTACCTTTCTTGAAAATGAGAGACCAAGATGGGTCATTGCTACTTGTAGATGGTAAAGGAACAATAGTAGTACTCATAGTCGTAGTACTGCTTGCAAACTTAGACTCATAAGAAGCATATATATAAATTAGTCAATAGCGAAATTCACTTCAGTTAGAAAAGGTAATGTAATCATTAAGTTATCAGAAATCCCTTCTAAGAGCATTTGAACACCTTCTAACTTAATCTTTGAGTCTATTACTGCAGCTAAAATAAATATTTTTGGCATGTCCTCGAAATATTTCTTGAATTTTGATTCCATATCAATACAAGCAGCTACAAAATTTGTTTCTATTCTATAAGTATTAAAATTGAAAATGATATTATACAAGTGATTAAATACAAGACAAGAAGTAGGATAATGAACACCCAAAAGAGTGCAGGTAGCAACATTAAATACTTTCAAAAATTTCATGTACTCAAAAGCAATTATCCAATCAAAATGAGTTAAACCACAATCAAACTTGGCGTTAACAAAATCAGTAATTACATCAATGTGATTCTTACAAGATTTTAATATAAGAAAGGTTGAATTCCAATGAATTTTCATATCAGGTTTCACTCTTTTTGGTTTAACGTTGTAACTTTTACACAATGCATCAAATTCTTGTTGCCGAGCTCCGGAGGTAGCAATAAAAAGAAGAGCATTTCTAATGTTTTGTATCTGTGGTGATATAGATTTTAAACCATCTTGCACAACTAAGTTAATGATATGGCATACACTGCTTCGTTCTTTCCGATGATTTGGAATAATGCCTCAAGCGTAGGGCTAATATATCGATTGAAGCACAATAATCCGGAAGACCGGGATCGTACCCGAGGGAAAAATTATATGACTTGGTTGGATTTGTAGGAGTAAGTAAGGATTTCGGCTTTTAGATAGCCAACTTTGTTTTGCTTTGAAAACGGTGGAAATAAAAACGAATTAACTAGGGAAAATATAGGCTAGGTCTAGGAATTATCAACACCCATGACTTGAGCTAAATCATGCTTTTCACCCAATTACGCAATTTAAGATATTTAATTAAAGTTCTTAAATCGGAAGATAAAATGATTTAATTATCAAGCTAGCTCTATAATTCATTTGGCAAACGCCCCGAGCGACAGAGCTCCAAGCATCATGTGTGGTGAGTATGCAATGCTCTCAGCTACACATGATCAAAGAGGTTAACACCTCGGCAATTTGACAAATAAATCCGAACCCCACATCAATTTTCAAATCAAAGATTGAAACTTTATTGGTGAAAAATGTAATTTTTACTCAAGCCATGGGATGCTAATCATCCCATGACCTAACCCTTAAAACTACTCACACATATCTAAAGAGATAAGAGCAAGCAAAAATCCAGCTAACATAATTGAAATGACAAGACTAGAAATAAACTAGAGATTAAGATAGATCGGGAGTAAAGCTACAACTTTAATGAAGACAAAAGTAGCAAAAGAAAACTAATTAAGGCAGAAAATTAAGAACTTAGCTGCTGAAAATGAAGAACAAAATAAGAACAATTTGAATTGCCAAGAAATCTACTCCCTTGATCTAGAAATTGTACTCCTTAATCTTTCCTACTTGTTTGTACAAAAATGACACAAGCTTTTATATTCCGGGGCTCCACGCGTAGAATATACTGCGAGATGCTCTGAAGATTCGCCCCTAAGGCCCTCGGCATCAATGGCAACAGGCATAAGCTGTGCCACTACAGGGCTCGCATTGATGGACCATAACATTTTACATCGATGCCGAAGCTGGTAAGGGACTGGGGTGCTAAGAGGCTCGGCATCGATGTAAATCCTCTTATCCCATCGATGCCGAGGGCAATAGCTCGTGCTTGGTCGCTGGCTTGCCTTGAGTGCTCTTGCCTCTGCCTTGGCCGTGCCTTGAGTGCTCTTGCCTTGGCAATGGTCTTGCCTTGGCTTGGCCTTTAAACTCCTTATTTGGTGATTCACCTATAAAACAAAACAACCACACTCTACGAGCAAACATAAATAAAAACAGCTAATTAACAATTAAATTGCACAAGAACTAGACACTAACGCACCATTTCATTGCATTTCCTGGTGCTTATCATACACATCGCATATGAAAAAATTGACGAGAATGCAAGTTTGTCATATTTACCTTGAACAATTCAATTGAAGCGCTATTAGCACGATGATTATCAAAAGTAATACTAAAAACTTTATCAACAATTTCAAACTCCCTAAAAACACCACTTATACATTGAAAAATCTGATTAGCATTATGAGGATGCTCTATTAAACGAAAAATAATAATTTTTTATTCAAAATCCAACTAGAATCTATATTATGAGCAGTCACACAAATATAACCAATATTATTTATACCAGATCATATATCAGAAGTAAAAGAGATTGTACTATCAATTTTTGTAATTTCAGTTATCATTTCTTTTCTAGTTTTTCCAAAAGCTCCCAAACAATCACTTCTAGTTATATTTCTAGAAACTTTAGAAAATTTAGGAATAAGATAATTCTTCACAAAATATTCAAATCTAATATCATCACCAAAAGTAAATGGTTGTTCTGTTGCAGGTTGCAGCTACGTAACGAGCCAATCCCTCTCTCATTTTAGATTTTGAATATTCAAATTTCGACAAACTACCACTAGGGTCCACTACTGACTAGTTTGCCTTCTTTTAGTCCTTTTTTATGTTTGTTTTTAAAATGTCTACCAGTATCCCCTGTGCCGTGGTTACTATTACAGCTAAAATCACTTCCACAATAATTGCATACAGCTTTCAATACTTGATCAATACCATTTTTATCTATGAAATTAAACGTTCAACTTTATGGAAATGATCCCATACCCATGAAGTGAGGCGGCCCCTTTTTACCCCATGATGACTACCTATAGAAGTAGAACCTGCTACAACAATGTTTGAAGCAGCTTCACTTATGGTACCCATTTGCGGAGGTGAAATTAAAGGAGTTGCTCCATGTTTATCATGAGATGACTTAGAGTTAGAGTGATCACGTCCTCCTAAATGTATTTGATCAGGATCCATCTGTAAAAAAAACACAAAAAAAGTCATGAATTGAAACCACGACTTCATTAAATTAATTAATCAGCTAGCTAATACAACCAAAATCATGCAGTATTAACATTGTACAATCATGAAAGTTTTTGTTTTGAAGGACAAGTGTTTTTGGATCCCAATAACGTGAAAAGAACCATAAGCAGCCCTTAAAAAGAGGCATTCGTACGTTCCCAAGCTACTAGATAACCAATTCATTCCTCTTCATCATTCAACCCAATAGAACTCAACAAATCCATTGACCAAACAGATGAGGGGATCAAATTTCAAAACATCGCCTACTACAGCAATCAACATAACAAATGATAAGTTGGTTCAGAATGCATGAACATTCACAGTAGAAGAACTGGAGCAACTGACTACAGTAGATGCTCTATATCAACAAGCTGCAGCAATTCTCGAAGATTTTAACCAACCAATTACTTTCAAAAAATGCCAAACAATACAAAGTAGGAAATTGTAAAGAAAGAAGTGTAACGTTAATTAGTGACTAAAAAAATGAACAAAATAACAAACAGAGAGAAACGAAGCCAGTGGATAACATTATATATGAAACCATGAACTACTAGAACCCATGGAGGAGCATTATATATTAGAGAAGTCCAAATACAATGGATCCATTTCAGTCATCTGATCGAAAATCTGCCGCATAAATCATTTTGGATCAAATTAACTAGAGTCGACTTATTTCTAATTATTAAATTGTTAACTATCAACTCATCTAAAAATTTAAACTATTAAAGAGAGGGGCAACTTTATTACTTATACTTTCAACACGTCTCATCACATGTACCAGACTCTCCTCTATAAGCGGACGAACATATGTAAATATTTTAACAATAGGTAGGCGGTGGGTTCGAACACACGATCCATTGCCTACTTTGATACCATAGTAGATTATTAACCACCAACTCTTCTAAAAGTTTAAACTGTTTGAATGAGAGAGACAATTTATTACTCATACATTGAACACTAATAAACGAAGTTAACGTGTAAATTAAAAAAGTTGAACGGGGAGTCACATCCTTCCCACTTTAAGAAATTTGGTTCTCCATACTTTGTTGTACTCCAAAATCTTAATTCAAACTAGAATTATTGTAGTCTATGAACTTAATGTGAATTGCTCATCTACAAAGTAAATAATCAAAGGATACATTCCTCGCTGTCGCTGGTTTTCATTGTTACTTTTGGGGATAAGATAATAAACGAACCATGTGGAAATAATATAGTGTATATATTATTATTATTATTATTATTATTATTTGTCTTAATTTATACATCAACAAGATAGGAGGGAGTTAGTAGGTTAGTAAATTAGTTCACATAGAGTCCAGAAGTTGTCTATAGCACTAAACCCTACTCTCGCCCTTCGGAGCTCGAACTCTTGCATCTAGTGGGGGAGGAGGGTGAGCTTTAGCAAGCTTGGTTTGCTCTATATACGAAAATTTTAACACACCATGAAAATGTATATTCTTATTGTCATAATAATGAATTGCCATGTAAAAGCAACAACAGGGTAAGATCTATACACTTGATCAGACAGCTCAAACTTTTGATAACCATTTTCATGGCTAAAAATGAAGAGAAAAATTTCTTTACCTAGGCTCCATAAAGAAGGTTTTTAGAGAGGATAGTAATTTCACCCCTCCAAAAGTATTTTGGACAGTTCAGATTTTAAACAAACTATTCGCACGAATAGTTTATTTAAAATTCGGACCGTCGATTACCAAGACGAATGGCGAGATGAGACGGCACGGAAATCTTTTATGGACCCTCCGTGGATAAGGCAACCTCAAAAATGAATTGTTCGCATCTAGCAGGTTTGGTTACTAATGGGTTACAAATTCACCACCTTCTGGTGACCATTTGGTAGTAAGTTTACTGGCCAGGCGTACCTTTAATTTATTGACTAAGCACCATGAACACCATATATAAAAGTTGATTTACAAGAAAAAATGAAGAAGATACAAATAAAAGTTTAATCACCGACACTATTACAGCTTTATTGTTTCACAAAAGAAATATTATTCTCAAGAGATGAAAACAAACTCCGGGAGGAAATACGATTGCATTTAGCACATTTGGTTCTTCAATCATGCCTTTTCCTTCCCAAATGACACAGTATAACCATTGATATTCAGACTCACAAATGAAAAACCACCACTGGTATTATTCTTGCTCCCAATTGCTCGACCATCTCCGCTAAAGGTGTTCCCAGTTGATGCACCACCTACGGTACTTGCGTTCCTAGTTGATGCACCCACGTACGCCGTCATCGTTAGTGTGGTCGTCGCCATTGTCAGTGTGGTTGTCGTCATTGTCAGTGTGGTCGCCCCCATCGTCACTGATATTCAGGTTCGCCAATGTAACACCGCCATTGGTATTGCTGCTCCCAATAGCTGGACCACCTCCACTGAAGGTGTTCCGAGTTGATGCACCACCTCTGGTACTCGTGTTCGCAGTTGATGAGCCTCCTCTGGTTTTCGGGCGAGACACTGCCCCAACTCCGGTACTCGTTTTCCCAGTTGATTTGCCACCTCCGGTTTTCGGGCTCAACACTGCACCAACTCCGATACTCGTGTTCCCAGTTGATTTGCCACCTCCGGTTTAAGCCATAGCCATCGTTGTCATCGTCAGTGTGATTTCCATCATTGTCAGTATGATCGCCGCCATCGTCAGTGTGGTCGCCGCCATCGTCAGTGTAGTCGTCATTATGGTCGCGGTAGTCGTCAGTATGGTTATCATCGTCGTCAGTGTATTCGCCGTCATCGTCAGTGTAGTCGTCGTCTTTGTCAGTGTGGTCGCCGCCATCGTCAGTGTAGTCGCCGTCGTCAGTGTATTCGCCGTCGTCGTCAGTATGATTATCATCGTTTTCAGTGTATTCGCCGTCATCGTCAGTGTGGTCATCGCCATTGTCAGTGTGGTTGTCGTCATCATCATTGTGGTCGCCCTCATCGTCACTGATATTCAGGTTCGCCAATGTAACACCACCACCGGTATTCCTCTTCCCAATAGCTGGACCACCTCCACTAAAGGTATTCCGAGTTGATGCACCACCTCTGGTACTCGTGTTCCCAGTTGATTTGCCACCTCCTCCGGTTTTCGGGCGTGACACCTTAGCCCAATCTTTTATGATGAAGTTTGTTGTGCCTTCTTCTCCGTGTTTTCTTTTCAAAAATCCCTCACTGTTTGTTCTTATGTTACGCCACCCCGCATGATTAAAAACTTTTAAATGGACGACCGTAACACCACCGCCCCTCATGTGGTGGGAGTAGGAGAACAACGTACAATCTTCATCACCCATAGAGTTTCGTTCTTTAAACAGTGCAGCGATGTAGTATCCGCCTGCTGCATTTTGATAAAAACCCCAGTATCTGCCGGTTTCAACGCATCTTATGTGGACCTTTCCAGGATGAGACTTTGAATACACAACTTCATGCTTCACGCCCCTGCTATTAACGTCCGCTGCCTCGAATCGCACCCACCAGTTTGGCCCACGATTCGGCCGCAAGTAATTGTTGTTCGAGAGTGATTTGATCGCTACGTACTGTGGAAGTTGCACCATTTCCTCTCAAGTCAATTCAATTCTCTCTCTCTCTCTCTCTCTCTCTCTCTCTCTCTCTCAATATGTGGTTTCTCAATATAGATCCACGCACGCTACACTTATAAGGAAGATGATTTTACACCAATTCCAATTTTTATTCTTCTTATTATATGATTATAAATTATAATGTGATGGTTGTCTCTCCACCTAAATAATGTAAACTTCTAAGCTGTATGTAAAATTGTTTAATGGTATCAAAGTCAGGGGAAAGTCTACAATACGCACCCCTTAAAAGAGTGTAACATATGCACCTATTTTATGATTCATTCATAACATTTGAGCATGTTTCGTAACTTTTATTCTAGAATTCATAACTTTTCAGCAGTATGATTCATAATATTTTGGTGTATTTCATAACCTTTATACAATTCGTAACTTTTTAGCAATAAGATTTGTAACATTTTCTCTATAATTCATAACATTTTTGGGGGTGTATAAGATACACACCTAAATAAGGAGTGTGTATTGTAGTCTTTCCCCAAAGTCAGACCTACAATAGTGGTTTCTCAATATAGATCCACGCGACATTTATAAGCAAGAACCAATCCCAATTTTTGTTCTTATTATATGACTATAATGTGATGGTTGTCTCTTCACCTAAATAATGTAATTAGGTCCCGTTCCAGAACACCTTCTTAAAAAATAAGTACTTATTTCACATTTTCAAACTCAAAAATAATGTAAATGAAAAATAATTTTTTGATTTTTTTGCACCGTATTAAAGATCTCGATGAGATCTTTCAAACAAGATTCATATTGCATATATTTAGATTTTATTAAGCTCATTATTTTTAAGCTTAAAATTACATTATTAAAAAATAAGTACTTATAACCCGTTCTGAAAACGGGGCCTTAAGCTTCCAAGCTATATGTAAAATTGTTTAATGGTATCAAAGTCCGACCTACAATAGCCTATACATGTTCAACCCTTTGGGGAAAAAGTTATAAGTTGTCCTCAAGTCATTTTTACTTAAAAATTTGGTTATATTTGTTTAACTATATTTATAAATTAACTAATCTTCTTAACGAGATGAATTTAAAAAGTGTGAAATTATGACTAAAAAAAAGAATTCACTAAAAATGAAAAAAGTTTGAAACAAGTGGTCTTCAATTTTATTATGGTCTTGTCTTACCTAAATTATACATTCTCAATTCCTCTCAGGGAGACGAATGCTTAAGCCCCACAAAATAAGTAAGAAAATAGGAAATAGAAGATCACTTAAAGCTAGTTAATACCGAAGGTCTTTAAGGGTTATTAATAGAGTCCAAATATGCCTTCTCCTGTTTGACTGTAACAATTTTGTGACAAAAGGGATTAATTTAAATTACTAGTCGACTTTAAACTTCACCGATGAGAGGAAACCAAGCTAGCTCAGTTGGTTTGTCTCATCTTTCTCCAATAGAGGCCGATGTTTGAGCCCCACGAGGGGTGGGTTTCTGACGCAGTGAAATTCACGAGAGACTAGTTTGCGTACTAGTCCAAACGGGATAAACAACTTGTCGCAACGAGTAAATCTTGCGCACAAAAAATAAAGAGAAAATCTCTGTAATATTATTGATTAAAAGCTGAAAAGTTTAATAATTGAATAACTTACACCCCTATTTATACTAGTACTCTAGTAGGAGTCCTAACAATAACATGATTACTTAGAACGGAGACCAAGCAAAACAATACTTGGAAACAAAAACTAACAAAATTAAAAGACTAATAAGAATATGCCTAAACAAGTGGCACTAAAAGGGAAATTCCTAAAACGAATAATTCCTAGAATAAAGTTTCCATAAAATTGAAATCTCTTAAATTCTTGTCCTACATTAGTCTCATTTCCTTCAAAAGAACTCGACATCGAGTTCTCGTTGGAAATCTGCCATCTTCCATGCTAAAGAAACAGATACTTAGAATACTTCAAGTACTCCACTCTTAACTTGAAATAAAACTTCATGAAAAAGTGTATTTACAAAGATTGTTTCTCAGCATGCTTTAACTTGTTGACAAAATTCACTAGATGAATGTTGGGAATCCAATCAAATTGTTGCACTCCAAGAAAATCAACAACAAGAACCTTATGCTGAAGTTTCTGGTTGTCTAGACTTTGATTTATTATAGAGTTGGTTGGCACTCATTTGTCAGAAAATTGGATTTCAACAACCATATTTTCTAGTAGTGTTGCAGTCAACTCCATTGTGGGTGATTCATTAAGCCCTCACGCACAAACCTCCAATGCAATATTCTTTTGTTCCTATGCAACTGCATTGGAAACAATTTCAATATCCTCTTGCACAAAAGCATCGATGTTAATTTCGTTTTGATCTTCAACTTCAATTTTGACCTCTCCTATGGCTTCTACAATAATTTGTTTTGCATGATACTGTTTTGACCTATATTTTTTCTCCAATAATTGCTCATAATTCCTTGGTAAAAATCTCTCCATCATACATTTTTTAATTCTGTACCCTGCATAATTCGACGCTTGTCCAATCGATCTCTTAAAAATTGCATATCTAGCCACCATCGTAGTGCTGGACTTGTAAGCTTTATTAACAAATACCTCCACATTTGTTCTATTGGAATTTTTGCGTACTTGAAGGAATCTTCGATGTTTATAATCCAATCCAAACGATTTTTAAAAAATTCAAGACCACTAAATTTTGGCAAATTATCATAATACTTGAAATTCGATTGTCGCTTTATCGACTGATAAGCATCATGATTCTCGAATAGCTCGCCTTCAAATTTATTCCTACTATCGTAATGATAATAAGAATATCCTCCGGAGACATTATGGTGAATAGGTTGATTGCGGGCAAATCCCTCAATGCGATTCTTATTCTGGTTAGGAGGTTGGCGATGGGCAAATCCCAACGCGCGATCCTTCTCAACCCTTTCTGTCCTTTGGCAATTTTGTAAAGTCAACACCTGTAGCATCTCACGGATCTCAGCGAACTGAGTGTGGGTATCCTGACAGATCTCAGTCAAACTGTTCTTGTTGATCCTCCACCATCCTCCTTTGTTCAATAAGCCCACGACCAACATCAATGGGTGTGTCTTCTTCTATGTTTGGTGCCATCGAACTAGGCAAAGCCTAGCTTTGATACCGTTTGACGCAGCAGAATTCACAAGAGACTAAAGAGACTAGTTAGTGTACTAGTCCAAACGAGATAAACAACTCGTCGCAACGAGTAAATCTTGCGCACAAGAAATAAAGAGAAAATCTCTATAATATTATTGATTAAAAGCTAAAAAGTTTAATAATTGAATAACTTACACCCCTATTTATATTAGTAGGAGTCCTAACAATAACATAATTACTTAGAACAAAGATCAAACAAAACAATACTTGGAAACAAAGACTAATAAAATTAAAAGACTAATAAGAATATGCCTAAACAAGTGGCACTAAAAGGAAAATTCCTAAAACGAATAATTCCTAGAATAAAGTTTTCATAAAATTGAAATTTTCTAAATTCTTATCCTGCATCAGTTTCGGGTCAAGGCTATGGATAGTTTCTTAACTCCCTATTGACTAACATATTAACCCTCCTCTAATTCCCGCCAATTGACTAACATATTAACCCTCCTCTAATTCCCGCCAATGGATAACGTGTGACAAAAAAAAAAAAAAAAAAAAAAAAACTAAAAAACCCCAACTTCTAAACACACACACTCTCCCTCTCCTAGGTTCGAAATTCAACTAATGCATGTGACCATTATTGAGCATGTTTTCAGAGAGAACAGTTACTACAATAAATAACTTCAATCATTAATACAAATATGCTACTTTGCATCCCATTTTAAAATCAATACCAATAAAGGATTTTTCCAAGCTAACAAGTTGGTCGATGTTTAATAGTTCAACTGCAGATGTTATTAAAATCAATAGCAATAAAAGACATTTCCGCGCCAGCTAGCAAGTTGGTTGATGTTTAATAGTTCAAATGCTGATGTTAATTACACACACACACTCTCTCTCTCTCTCTCTCTCTCTCTCTCTCTCTCTCTCTCTCTCTCTCTCTCTCCTGGGAATGTGACCATTTCTGGGCATGTTTTTAGAGACGACAATTACTGATCAATAAAAAAAACTTCAATCATTAATACAAAAATGCAACTTGTATTGATAAACTTTAGAATTAATAGCAATCAAAGACTTTTGCTATAGCTAGGAAGTTGCTTGTCATTTTAAATTGTTCAATAAAACAATACAACAAAGTCTACAGATGACATTACGTTGTGTCATCTGTTTTCCTTCTCTCACCCCGACTTAGTTTTCCTTCTCTCACCCCACCCCCTTCTTGGCTAGATTCAGAGTACAACAAAGCCATGTGAGCATTACGTTGTGTTTATAGAGGAAACAAGGGCATCAAAAATAAAGAAATCCTCATAATATCTCTATTATAAAACAGAAGGGCGTGGGGACAAATTATTGAAACGGCTTAGATTCATTTAATCCAAAGGCTGTTGTGCAACCTCCCACTTTCCGGTTAAGTGTCCATGGTTTTCATCTAAATCACACAACTGCCATTGCCTTCCAACAGGGATGCGTAGTGCCGTAGGCACGGATTAGCACTAGTTCATATAAATAATTGCATTGCAATTTAGGATAAAAAAATTCAGATTAGTGGTTAGTTCATAAATTTAGTAGCAGTCAACACGGCTTGTTCATTTGGTGTACCCATAGTTTTATTTTTTTCCCAAAAATTTCTTTCGGTTGTGCCATAACTTTACTCCGTTTATTTAACTAAGGTTAATTGTGGGACCCACCAAAACTCTTACAAGAGGGAATTGTTTGTTGAGAAATGCTAAGTGCATAAAGAAAAAACCCTCAAAATGTAAATGAACGGCTCAGATGTACTGCATAGTAAATTTGGGCTATTTATATACACTTTAAAGACTTTTTCTTTGCCAATTTTCTTTATCCCTGACACTTGTTTGTTTACCCGAAAAAGCTGCAACGATATTTATTAGTGGGTGCTGCTGTGGCTTTTGCCTTCCGGAGAGAAATTTTTCTCATGACCAAACCTTGTGTTTTATCATTAGACGACAAAATTTGGTACGTCGTATATACGTATGTGTGTGCGTACATACATACATATATGTATGCATATGTCGAGAGAGAGAGAGAGAGAGAGGAGCTAATTTATAACTTTTTTGCATTAATTTGAACCAGACTCTGACTTTTTTTTTTCAGGCGATATACATCAATGGAGTTAGTGGAGGGTGTTAGGATTAGCACGGGGTCCAGAGACTATCTATAGCCCTGGCCCCCAAAGAACCTGACCCAAGACCTGTCACAAAGGGAAGACAATGACTTACCAACTGCACTAAGCAATAGTTGTCAACCAGACTTTGACTTAGAGGGTTTGTCCTTGTGAAACAACTATCAACCAAACACAAGAAAATGAAAACAAAACTTCTATTTTTTTCAAAATTATTTTACCTGAAAAATATTACGCTGAAAAATATTTTATTTTGAAACAAACAGAGCCATAATGTCCTTGATAATCCTACTCCTTGGCTCCTCCTTTTACACCATCATCCTCAATTTATCCATTATTCAGTACCTATAGGCCCTGTTTGATAGGAGGGATTGAATTAGATAGAATTGTGATTGATGGATTATTAGTGAGGGGACTATTGGGGAGTATAGTCCCTCATATCTCATGTTTGTTTGTGCATGGGATTCAACAACGGACAAGGTCAATCTCATGTGTCCTACGTTTGTTTTGAATACGCTTGACAATGATTAATGACTCAATTGTCCATATTGCCCCTATTGCAATTTATAGATGAGCAATTCTATTTGAACTCAAAAAATTAACTCTAACCCCGGCTCCTCTTTACAACCACCTCAATTAATTTGATTCAAAAAAAAAAAAAAAACTTGATTTTCAATTGACTATGTTGCCTCCAAAGCAATTTACAAACCCACCGGTACCCTTTTTTTTTGCTTTTTTTTTTTTGGTGGTGGCGATTAGCTTTTTATGGTGGCATTTAGCTTCCACAACCAATGGAGTTCATTCATCTGGAATAAAACAATCAGAAGGGTTTGGGCATGGTGGTGGAAGGTTGTGAGGGTTGGGTATGGCTAATGGTGGCAGCGAGCACATAGAAATTGATTTTAAGAACTATAGAACATGAGGGTATTTGTTGAACAGAATAATTTTTTTTTGGTAAGTAAATTTACAGAATAATTATTTAATAAGTGTTGAAAAAGATTTGGGGCTAAAGAGAATTTCATTGGGTTCTAAACTTCTAATAGAACCACTCTTTATAATTCCAACTACTTCTTTAGCTCTTCCTATTCCTCTGTATTACGTACAACTACTACTGAAAAAAAAGAAGAAGGAAACAATAGTAACCCATTTTCGAGCATCCAAGGTTATTTTGGTAATCCTCACAGTAATCTAGAAAGGATAATCAATCTAGTTGAGATTATTAGTCCCGGGATTAAGACACACAAACATGGGATAAGGGAGGTGGGCGGATTGTTAATCCAATCCTACCTCCAATCCCACCAATCTAACACGCCCATACTGGCAACCTTTCCCCACCTTTTTTTTTTTTTGAAAATGTCAATATCATTTCATAAGCCCGAAGACAAAGATTACATCACAAAATACAGGAATGCACCAAACTATATACTCCGGGACTAACGGACACCTTGCAAAAGCAAATCAGCATTAGGTGCCGACATGAGAATCCCGTCCGGGACTAGGCAGAAAGAAAATCGAAACGAAATCCCAGTACAAACCATTAAACAAAGAAAATAGATATAATCAGAAACAACAAACAGATCATAGGCGAAAAGAATCTAATCCCCACATTCATCGACTGAAAAGAGAAGCTCGACGGCTAGAGACCAAAACCTCCTTCGCCCTTGACCTGCATCCGTCTCCGCCAGCGCAAGGCCATCCCTCGACAGAAATCAACCAAATAGACAGCCTTCCAGTTCCATGGACTGCTGTCCTTTTAGCACGCCGCCCGATCAGAGAAACTCTGCAGCAAGCCCCCGCTGTCACGGCGAGCTCCAACCACGCAACCGAAGTAAACCAAACTAAGTCCGGCTGACTGAGCGTGGTCACGGGGACCGGTAACCGTCAGGAAGACTATCCGATGAAACCCATCCACAAACCAAACCAGAACAAGAACGAAAAGGGAGATTATTTGCCCACCACCACTACCTCACCAGATCCGGGGGAGACCGAAATCAGTACACAACTAGACTGGGAAAACCAGCTGGTATAGGAGACGAAAGAAAATCGTTGAAAAAAGAAAAGAAAACCCTAACTCCAAAACACCTCACCTTATTAGAACCCCACCATCGACCACCAGCTACCATATCTGAGTCTCCACCGCGAGAACCGAACAGAGAAACCCACAGGCCATGGCCGGAGTCCAAGCGCCGAGTTCAACAGTGGACGAAATTGAGAACGGAGAGGTGAGAAACAATAGAAAGGACCGGAGGGAGGAGGGGATTAGGGGAAAAAGGGGGAGGGATGAGGGGGGCGGTAGCCCCTCCCCCAAACGGAAAAACCTAGGAGCTGGAAAGTTTAGAGAGAAGGGAGAGCGGCTCTAGAGAGAGAGAATTTTCATTCGCAACCTTTCCCCACCTAATCTTAAGCATACCATCTGAAATGCCACAAACGCCATTATGTCATTTAAAACACCAAAGCTGCATCCCCTCCTCCGCCAAGAAGCCCTCGAGTCTTCTCTGTAACCCTAGCCACCTATCCCTTTGTCCAATGCTCTCTCTCTCTCTCTTCTCTGTAACCCTAGCCACCTATCCCTTTGTCCAATGCTCTCTCTCTCTCTCTCTCTCTCTCTCTCTCTCTCTCTCTCTCTCTCTCTCTCTCTCTCTCTCTCTCTCTCTCCCCTCAAGGCGTATGAGAATAGAGACGACGGCAAAAGATTGGAGGGGTTCTGCTGCACAATTTGTACAAGGGATCCTGGAAGATGTCCAAATTCAGAATCCTTAGGAGATCAATGCACCACCCGCGTTTTGAAGTTATTACCCATTAACATGAATCTACTGCTCTCTGGATACAACAATACTTGGGACCTGGGAGTCTCAGAAACATCAGCATTGCCAAACCTGACCTAATTTTTGAATAACAATCATCCTGGGAAATTCCAGGGCCGAGCTACTTCCTTGAATAATTTCAACTTAAGTGCTGGCAAACTGTGTCAAGTTAAAACAGTATTCTTGCTATTTCGCCGTTAAAAAAAGAAGAAGTTAAAACAGTATTCTGGAGTGATCAAGCACCCAACTTAGCAAGTTCCACTTTTTAGCATTGCCAAACCTCCAAGAAATTTTGCAATAGTCATCAAACCATCATTACTGAATCTGATGTTTCTGGCAAGGAATTTCATGGAATTTCCGCCAATTTCTCCATCCCTGCCCCAGTTTTACATTTTGAGAATCCTTTGATGGAAGTAAAATGATCTCTCTAGAGATATTCTCAACAGGAGTAAATTATCCACACACTGAGTCATCATTATGGAATTGGCATAGCATCATCCGACTTGTTAGCTATACATACCCAGCAGATCTTAAAACCCATTTTGGTCGGGCAGCCAGTAAGCAATCCACCATCTTAGCCATGACAAACAATGATATGGGACCAAATGAAAGGAAAATACAAAAACGCAAACAAATGTACACATATGGGTGGAGAGAGAGAGAGAGAGAGAGAGAGAGAGAGAGAGAGAGAAATAGAACTGGTTAAAAAAATTTAAAGCTTGGGCTGAAGTGTACTCCCACAATCCCACGAATAATGGCAAAATAATGGCAACGGCGTCACATTATTACAAACTCTCCAACAGGTGGATCAAAATCACCATTTTCAAGGGGAGCAAACAAGTTAAATACCAAAGATTCAGATAATATGGCTTGCGCCCAGTTGTTCCCTTTCTTCCATCTTCTTTTGCATTTTGTATTGCAATGTAGCAGGAGCACAATCAAGTGGCGTTTCCCCTAAACAAGACCTTATCAGTCAGATTTCATCAAATGAACTTTTAACGTTTAACATCCACTACCTACATTTCCTGAATGTTATAGACAACAACCAATATCCAGGAAAGGGAATATCCACAAAAATTCATCCACTGTCATTGTTGAGAAAGACTTGTGTGCAGAGAGAGAGAGAGAGAGAGAGAGAGACCGCAACCTTGATTCAGATTTCCTGGACATTCTAGAGACAACTATTGACTACCCACGAAAGGAAGCCAAATAATTTACTACTAGTACTCTACGATAGCTTATCAGAGACAGTTCCAGGAAACTTAGCCAAAGTAAAT
Source organism: Rhododendron mucronatum var. ripense (assembly GCA_019656295.1). Lineage (NCBI taxonomy): Eukaryota > Viridiplantae > Streptophyta > Magnoliopsida > Ericales > Ericaceae > Rhododendron > Rhododendron mucronatum. The sequence goes on from BPLT01000041.1 coordinate 2,869,328, forward strand.
CAACCCAGACACTGGACAATATAGTCAGGCATGGAATAAATTACCCTGCAAATTTCTGTGATCCAGGCTAGCTCCACATTCCATGAGAGCAAAAGCTATTTCAGTTCGATTAAAAAGTGCTGCCTACATTCAATCAATCATGTCAGATGACACTTTCACAAAGGGAATGGACAGACCAAAAAAACCATAATAAGTGTAATAGCATGTAAATAGCTTGCATGAGAGAGAGAGAGAGAGAGAGAGAGAGAGAGAGAGAGTACCAGATGTAACAATGATAATCCTTGCTTGTCACAGTAACTTGCATCCACACCCTGCCAATTTGGTTATGGCTCAGATTGTATATAACCATGAGTAAAGCAACAAAATGTCAGCATCTCATCAAGCCTGAATAACAAAAGGCCATCGCTAAAACCAAAGCAATCAGTTTTTGCGGAATAGGTGAAAGCATTGATTGCTCTGGCAAAAGACAACTGCTAATAACCACAAGATAACAATTATAGTTGTAACTAAACAAGTAGTAGTACTTTAGTGAGAAGCTCCTTGACAGCTGAAGTGTCCCCGTTTTTTATTGCTTCTCGTAAACCCTAAGCAACAGTTTAGGCAATAGAACCATTCAATTAGCTAAGCGTTCCAAGACAGAAGAAATTTGAATTGCATTTGTCATTTCAAACAATAAACGTAGGGTCATACCTCTCCATTAACTTCGTAATCCATGTGAGCTTTTTCTGAACCACCATTGGGCACTTGACCATGACTTGAAATCATACTGAGAATTAGTCCAAAAAAAATAAAAAAAATACAATATGAAAGCTTTAAAACAATACACCATACTACCATAGCATACTAAACCTTATATCCTAATCGATTGAGGTTTTGGATTTGCTGTGGCGAGGTTTCAGAAGACATCACAGGGCAGACAAGACAATATCTAATGAAGGAGAAGTGAATTACCCTTACCAAAAGTACTTGGCAGAGCTTGCCTATTTACGGTGTCTTTGAGTATCATTACAGTGTCGGTGGCGAGCTGGTTGGAGAAGTTAGAGAGGGGGTTCTTAAATGAGGTAACATGAGCCAAAAGAATCAAGAGTAAGAGCAATCGACCAAGCGTTGCAGGGATTCGTCCTTTTGATTTCATATAGTACAACCAGAAAAATTGATAATCCCTAGTTTATTTAGCTTGTCCCCAGTGCACAAATTTTCTCTAATAGGAAGCTATGGAGTATCGACACACCCAACCAGTCGCCGTATCCATGTCGGACACATGTGGAGGTAATAGAACAAGTGGGTGACGTGGAAGGATGCAAGGTGGCATGTCCTATTCATTTCACAAATTTCAAGCAGGGGACAACAGGGACGTGTCAGCGATACGCCTGTCCCAAGTTAGACACAAGTAGGGACATGAAATGGGTCAATTATGATTGTAAGGGGAATTTTTGCTTTCGCCTACACCCCCTCAACTAAATTTTTACGTACACCCCCGTTGAATTCACAAGTGAAGTGTGGTCAATAATTTTTCAGTGAAAATGTGACGAATAAGTGTCCAAAGTGCCTAGACATTCTATCAAAAAAATTCCAAAAGGACCAAATCCCCTTATGCATAGCATCTAAGGGCATGTTTGGACTAAACTGACTGGTTCTTCTTCTCCTCTATTTATAAAATGCTGGCAAGTCTTCACTCCATAACAAAAGAAATTCAGAGAGACAAGGAAGGAGGGAGAGAGGGGGAGGTTCAATGAGCAAATACAAAGCCAACGTGATGTGGACAAATTCTTTGAATTGGATCCATAAGAAAAAACTTGCGAAAGATGCATAACTTCAACTAAGCTAAACTACCCACTTTATAACATCACATATTTGTAAATACTCATTTCATCTACGACACCACTACTTGAACTACTTCTAAAACAGAGCAAACCCCCAAGATAAAATAGGAAAACCCAACATCGTTTTACGTGCGGCACTTCTATGATGAGGGTTAACTCACGATGATCAGAAGACGAACCAGAAATGCAATTCTTTGGAAAGCAGTATGATCAGAACAAAGAGTCATGGCAACTAGGAGGGGGCGCGAAGGAGGGTGCAGGGAAAGAGAGGGATAGCAATGGAAAGAAACTCCAGAGAAAGGCAGTCTAGACAAAGAGGCTCTTATCGTGACCCTTTAGACCTTGGTCCTACTTATTTTATGCTCTGCGACTCTAGTGTCTGTCTTTATTTTTAGTTTAGTATTAATCCCTCTTTTGTTGCCATTCACTAAGCCAGTATCATCTATGAACAATATACAACAAACATTTGATATTGAAACCACATGACATAATTATACAGGATAAACAGATTCAAAAACGAGATTGTCTCTGACAAGTGCAGCCTCTAAAAGCAAGAAAAATACAAAAACCAAGACGCCAAAATTGAAGGGAGCTCCTCACCCACCGGGCCAAACCCTTGGTCTTGACAACATGTGGAGACTGAGAAACTAAAAACCGCATGATAGGGCAACATGCATCTCAAAAAAGTAGATTGATTCAGCAGGATAGCTGGTTACTACACTAAAAGGGGAAATTTTGAAAAATGGGTGGTTATTAAAGAACCAATTGCTAGAAAGTCATGTGAGAATCAGCTGAAGTTATGCACTAGAATCTAGACCTAAAAGCATGAGGTGTTTATCATAATGGCAGAAAGATTGCGGTTCCATAACCCTTAACCACCTAGAACAACTCATTTTTTGGCATCTTATGTCACAATCAACACAAAAGTAATTTGCAAAACTCAGATCAAACATACAACTGCTGGTTGTTCGATGTTGAACGTCTATTCCTCGGTATTGTATCCATCTTTTTTGCTTTGGGGTTTAACTGAACTGTAGTAGTTGATGTAAATTTGTTCTGCAAGGGACAAACAAAGTCTGTGAGATCCATGTAATTAATTCGATTAAATCATTTTAAGGTAGCTACAAGATTCTACCGGCAAGAATACTTGATCTGTTGACGGAGCTGGAGCTTCACAAATGCATAAAGGCATTCCACACTTGCACTCTACAGTACCTATACTGGGAATTTTCTCAGCAGTGCATTTAGGATTTGAATCTGCACCAGTACTCATGTCTAATGTTGAAACCCCGTCTGTAAGCAGATTAACTCCGTCCAAAGAAGCCGGTGTGTTATTTTTGCTTGATCTATCCCTGAACAAAATCGATAAATAGATAATGATACACTTCATTCTGAAGTTTTTTTTTTTTTTAAGAAAAAAGGGTAAATTGTAAAGAAAATCCTGCCAGACCCAATACCACAAAGTAAAACAACAACAATTGGAACTCAGAAAATACGCGCCCCCCCCCCCCCCCCCCCCCCCCCAAAAAAAAAAAAAAAAAACAAAAACCAACACAAGTAGTTATGTGCGCTACAGTTTCCATACATATAGCCCCTTCGTAGAAACATTTAGTCTCACTTTCGAAAGAAAGGATAAACAATGTGAAGTTCGAGCCAAATCATTCATAAGCACCTGTGAAGCAAATATAATTCTGTATAGAGTTTTACATCCTGCTGGGTTGATGTTACAGATTTCTCATTCACAGGAGTCATTTTGTAGTGTAGACGATCATTATGCCATCAATGAAAAGTGGTACTACCCATCTAAAATTCATATCACAAACACAATTAGCATTGGTCTCCCGAGGACTATTTCCATAGTCAGAGTAGACCAATACACAAAAAGCCAAGCCCAAACTAGAAACAAAAAACAGCACCTATAGGCAATTGTTTTTCTTCTTTTTTTTTCCTTCTTTTTTGACTTAGAAAATTGCCAAATCCAAAGAAAGCGTATTACATTTGTCAGTAAATTGTAAACAACATTGAGCGGTGATGTTACAATGAATATTACTCCTTTATCGATTCAGTTATTTCCTTTCCAACCAATGCACCTTTGAGCCTTATATTTTTCTGGCACGAAGACCAAGAAGTAACATTTCCTTTCACTCTTTTTTTAGCGCCCATCTATGAAGCACGGATACTCCGAAACTAGTCACGTACACAGCAAATAAGTATCCTATAATTAAATTAAATTGGACACGCGAGCGATACACGCGGGATATGTCCAGATACGTTTTGGAATACAGCAGGGTCAAAAATGAATTTTTTTTTTTTTTTTACACATTCAAGTAGAAAAAGTAGAAACTGTAAAGGGAAAACTGTAATAAAACTATAAATTGTATATTTTTATAATAGAAAACCCAAGTATTACATTATACAACTTCTCCGGTGATCGACAGACTCAACACCTACAAAGTCCAAACCTAAATCCTCTCTCTCTCCTCTGTGTGTGTGTGGGGACGCAAGGATGAGCAGTTTTGGAACCGAAAATTCAGGTTCCACGGGCTGTAGTAGCAATCACATGAATGGAGAAGAAGCTCCTTTTTGGGCTTATGCTACTACGGTAGAAAAATTGGGAGGTGGAGGTGGAAACACCATTTTTAAATGCCACTTTTGTCTAAATGAATATGAATATAGGGGGTAGTCATACTTTAGGGCCAAGGCTCACATCTCTTGAAAATCATTGGTAATGGTCCCAAAAGTGACTCCTCGACACCGTGCCAAAATGAGAAAGAAAATTGATGATGCTGAGAACAAGGTGAAGATGAACATGCCTAAAAAAGTTCCTTTGCCACCTTCATCTTGCCAATCTAATTCTATTGGTGGAATGAGTTTTGAAACTGGAGGATTTAGGTTGGAAGGGAATGAAACAAGAAAAAGAAAGGCAAGTGGAACTACTACTATTGAGAAGGCATTCAATCTTGGTGCTCGAGAACAGCTACATTCTGAGATTGCTTGCATTCAATCTAGAAACCCGCATTATGTGAGTGTTTTTCAATTTGTTGCAAATAACTTAATTAGTGGTTATGTACCGCCGGGTTATAATTTGTTGAGAACGATTCCGTTACAGAAGGAAAGGGCAAATGTGGAGAGGTTGTTGGAGCCTACTAGAAAGTCATGGAATGGAAAGGGATTGAGTGTTGTTACGGATGGATGGACTGATTCTCAAAGAAGGCCCCTTGTTAATTTTATGGCAGCATCAGAAGCTGGAGCAATGTTCTTGAAAGCTGTTAATTGTGAAGGAGAGCACAAAGATAAGTTTTTTATTTCCGAGTTCATGACTCGAGCTATTGAAGATGCTGGGTCTCAAAATGTGGTTCAAGTGACTACCGACAATGCTCCTGTTTGTTCTGCTGCTGGTGCACTAGGCAAGTATCCCAAAGTTTTTTGAACTCCTAGTGTAGTGCACTCCTTGAATCTTGCTCTTAAAAATATTTGTGCTCCAAAGCAGACTAGAGGTACCGCTTTTGCTTATAATGAATGCATATGGATTACCAGTATTGTGGAAGATGTGGCTGATATTAAGAACTTCGTAATGAATCATTCAACGAGGTTAGCAATTTTCAGTGAGTTTGTGCCCTTGAAGTTACTTCTTGTTGCGGATACACGCTTTGAATCTGCTGTTGTGATGCTAAAAAGGTTTAAACTTACAGAGCGTGGCCTCCAATCGATGGTTAGTGAAAAATAGGTCGCTTACAAAGAGGATAATGTTCCGAAAGCTGAAGCGGTGAGGACCTTATTGTTGAAAGAGGGGTGGTGGGGTGATATAGATTACATGCTTTTGTTCGCATAGCCAATTTATGAGATGCTTAGAGCTTGTGACACCGATAAACCATGTCTTCACTTGGTTTATGAGATGTGGGACGCAATGATTGAAAAGGTGAGGGCAGCCATTTACAAGCATGAGAATAAGGATCAAAATGATGAGCTAGTTTTTTATTCTATGGTGCACAATATACTAGTTGACAGGTGGGCCAAAAGTAACACACCTCTTCATTGCCTTGCAAATTCATTAAATCCAAGGTGCAATGCATTTATGAATCTGTACTAAATATTAGTTGCATTAATATGATGGATGTGGCTGGCATAATCTGATTTTTTGTACTTTCCAACTCTTTATCTAGGTACTATAGTAAAATGTGGTTGGATGAAAATCCTGAGTGTGTTCCTCCTCATAGGGATGAACAGATTTCAAGACGAGGAACAAGTGTTTCCAAAGATGCTTTCTGAATCCAGATGAGAGAAGGGTTGTCAATGTTGAGTATTCCAAGTTTTCGAGTTGCTTAGAAAATTTTCAGAGATTTTGACTCAAGAAATGACGTGACAGGGGGGCACTACAACCACGTATTTGGTGGTTCGCACTTTGCACATGGGTCTCCCACACCTACACTCCAATCTTCACTGTTGAAGTTGCTTAGTCAACCATCCTCCTCATCATGTTGTGAAAGAAATTGGAGTAACTACTCTTTTATTCTTTCTATAAAAAGGAACAAAATGACACCACAACGAGCACAAGATTTGATTTACGTGCACAACAATCTTCGTCTCCTATCAAGGAGAACTCGAGGATACACGGAAGGAGATACCAAATTGTGAGATGTTGGTGGAGATGCATTTGATTCCCTTGAGGGTGTTGGTATACTTGAAATTGCAAATCTTTCCCTTGATGAGTTGGAGATGGAAGCCGTGATATTCAACGATGAAGGCGAAGGGATGCAATTGCAGTTGATAATTGAAGGCTAATGTCGATGTAAGTGGACATTGATTGGAACTTTCACCTCTCATTTTGGACTTTTGGCATGTATTGGATGTAGAATACTTCGTATTAGTTTTTGTTAGGTTCTCTTGAATGACTTTTGTTTTTGTCTTGGACATGTGCTCAATGCTTGGTATTGAACAATTTAACTACTCTTTTGACTTCTTATACCTACTAGGAAACTAATAATTATAATTATAATAATATATAATCTGCACAACCGCATCCCCGACGTATCCATATCCTAGTTTTTTAGGTTTTGCCGTGTCTGTATATGTGGTTCATTGGCGCCCCTCCATCATATTCCACTATATCCATCGCAACATGAAACTCATGATGGAGATATTATTGAGACTTAGGCATAGCCACGTCTGATTCTGGTTATCTATGACACCCTGTGAGGTAGAGGAGTCGTGATAGGCGCGCAATATCAGAGATATAAGCACCCAAGTAGGGCAAATTAGTGCGTTAGAAGCGCGTTTTATTTCATTTTCCACTTGATGCCATGTTTTGTCTTGTTTTTGTTAGTTTCACAAGAAATAAGGTGGTTTTTTGCGCCAAGTTAGGATTGCGAGGCCTTGAGGCCATGTTGGACGTCGCCGTGGAAAGTCAAGGCGAAGGCATGAGGCATCGAGTGTCAAGAATGCATGCAAGGCCGTGAAAACCCCCTAACGTAGGCGGTAGGGCTACACTTTTGAGCTATAGCCCTACAGTTGCATCACCAGGGCAACATGTAGTGCTACAGATATTTGTTGTAGGGCTACCGGATGCCACAGCGAAAAAAAAAAAAAAAAAAAAAAAAAAAGAAGTGTTATTTTAATTTTTGACTTCGGGGATTAATATAAATACCTCCCCGAACTTTGTTTTTAGGGTAGGGTCGCGGGGTGATTAGCATACCGTGGCCAGGTCAGACACGTTCTGCTCCTGTTTTCCGACATAAAAATTGAAAGGGCAAATTTAGGTTAATTAAGAACATTCGTAAGATGAACCCGGGTATTGTCGGAGCCCATGTGAACAGGAGAATGGGGTCCAAAACTCATTCTCCACTGCACATGGATAAACGGTGACCACAAAGGTTCGCACCTTTCAGGGTATCTTTTTCTCTCTAAAGTTGAATATTTTTAAGAACATTGAATGGAGCAGGGAAATCCGAACTGGTTGCGAGTGCCATGAACCTTACGACCGTACCTTCTTTTTAATTATTCGAAAAAAAAATCAAACAATTTCTTAGTTTTAGTTAATCTCAACATCAAACTACAAAGGATGGCTACCTAAGAGCCCATTTAATTTTTAACAACCCGAGTTTTTAAGCCAGCACACATCACCGTCTTTATGGATTCGACTCCAGTCTTACCAGATATTGCGCTACGTCGGTCTCCACCCTACGCTTGGGGCGACCCATTAATTAGGACTAGAAAATCGTCGAGCAAGTCGCCCATACATCCATCTTTTGGAGCAAGGCATTAGAATTACTTAGTCACAACACCACCTACGTCACATGAATTCGCCATTTTCGCTAAGAAGCAGACATGCCACGTTCTCAAATGTAAAAAAATTGAGAAGAGACAGATGCCAACTTACAGATAACTTACAATAAGAGAGAAACCAGCTTACATAAGCTGTAGCACCTTGAAAAATCTACAAACTTATGCTTAGTTCATGTACCTGAGGGCTAAATAAATCTATGATGTTGTACCATTATGGTTGGTTCTTGTACTAGATGTCTTCGTAGACATTTGTCATAACTTTTCTGTGGTATTTGTCTATGTTTATGTTTATGAATTCTATTGGAGCTTGTCCCACATTGGTTAATTATAACTTCAATAACTAGCATATGAGCCTGGCAGCCTCTCCACTCATTGCCAATTGCTTTGAGTTGAATGCTTTTACATGGTATCAAAGCTAGAAAGGTTTCAGAGGCTTTCAACAAGACTCTCTTGATTGATTGCCCTGTTGTTTGTGCCATAAGTGCACCTTGCGATCCAATCATCCAAATGTTATAGATCATTTGTTTACCTCTTCACGTGCGGGTTATGGGACAGACCTACGGGGGAGTGTTAGAGCTTGTCCTATATTGGTTAATTATAATCTCCATTATTAGTATATGAGCCTGGACGGCCTCTCCACTTATTGCTAATTGGCTTTAATGCTTTAACAAACGCATTATCAATGGTGATAAGAAAGGGATTGAAGAGTTCCTAAGCTTGTTTCTTATAAAAAAGAATTGGGCTTGCACTTTTTTTTTTTTTTTTTTGTGTGGGAAGCGTCAAGGTAAAATGAAGGAATTAATTTGTCACAAAGGAAATGTGAGCTTAATATTTTGGTTTGTAGGGGTCTACGCCTACTTAGACACTTCCCAAACATAATATCCCATTTTAAGTTGATCAACCTCTAGGCAGTTACCATATCAAGGCAGATATCTTGGTTTAGTGAGCAAGCTAAATAATCACTATTGCATAGGGGTGAGCATAGAAGTTGATCAACCTCTAGGCGGTTGTTACCATATCAAGGCAAATATCTTGGTTTAGCAGGCAAGCTAAATAATAATCACTATTGCATAGGAGTGAGCATAGGTCGGGTAAGCTAAATAATCACTATTGCTTAGTCAATATTGACATTTCATTCACGAAATGCAACAAAGTCCTGTACAAATTGATTTAGGGCCCCACTCTTATTTCAATTAAGAAAGCCAAGAGACATCTAAAATGTGTGGTAGTTACTACAAAGTAGGAGTTGGAAGCAATTACCGACAATCATTACCAAAACAGTCAGAGCAAACTCTGACACACGAGTGAATACCAAATTGTGGTAAGGCCTGAAACAACAAAAGAAAGAGAAAACAGAAGATGTAGTAATTAAAATCCACCCATTGTCCATTGGAAGAATTGCTACGAAACAAATGAGATAGATAAAGGAGGTTATCAAGCTCAGATTAAAGATATATACGAATTCCACATAGCTCATACCATTTGATTCGATGAATGTTCAGCACATAATGTCCGACCACAGCAACGGCAATGATGCTGCAAATTTTGAAACGGACAGAGGGAGGGGGGTCAGGCCTAAGAAAATTTTGATTTGCACGAGATGCAAAGAACTCTGCAGCATATAACATTTTACAATGAGGAATGTATATAGTTCATAGGTATCACTGCATGCAACTCTGCAAAGCACATAAAAAATTTATCTTCCTTCCTAGAAAATGCATCACAAGCATTTTAATTTAAATTTCTATGAGGGCGATGATAATAAATTTTCTTTCTTCAGTTTTATAACTAAAATCGAATGTATAACACTCCTCCTACAATTCATATATATTTAATAAGTCCATCAAATATTGTAACCACTTTTGCATATTTTTGCACCAGTCCTCTCACAAGTATTGATTAAGCTTTGGGATACAAATTGAAGACTGAATTGCATCTACATGTGCAAAAGAGACGGATATGAATCACTGCATCAGGTTCTAGGAGGATTTTTTTGCAAACTTAGCAAATTACAATTCAAATTCAGGTGATCGTCTCGTCAAGTTGCAAGATAGCGACGTATGACATATACCGACCAAAAATTCAAAAAATGATGGATAGGCAAGCCATAGCTGTCAAATCGAATTGGCAAATGAAACGTTCATTTTCCGAATCGTGAATCACTCAATTTAGTCTTGATTCCTAAAATACACGGTGAAATAATTTATACATTTGGTGACAAAAAATAAATAGTATAAGTGAGAATTTAAGCCTAAACAAATAAATGCTTGTTTGCAATGATGAATACACAAGACTGTGGTCTAATCGGTAAGATGACTCTATTGCAAATTGTAAGAGATGTGGATTTGAGATTTCTATTTATGGCTAGGACTATTAACATGCCGAGCCGAGCCGAGTAGTGCCATGTTAAAGCTTGTTTATTATATATTTAGTGAGCTCAAGCTCAAACATAGTGAAAAGCTAACGAACCAAGCACGAGCCGAATTAGTCGAAGCTTGACTCAAGCTTGAGCTTGTTCACTTACGCCTATTGCCCCCTAAAATGCAAGTTGCCCCTAGTATGACGTGGTGGCTCAACCAAATGATACCCAATATCAACACGTGATTATGCAATGTGTTATGAGAAGAAATGAGAGTGATTGACTCCTCTTTTGGTTTAATCCCCTGCATGGTTAGAAAAAGACAAGCAAAATGATACACATAGCACCACAGCTACTTACATAGATTATGGATGAGTCATGTATAGCAATTCATTTGTATGCATGAGTTTATTGGATACTCATGCAGAGCCGAGTAGTGCCATGTTAAAGCTTGTCTATTAAATATTCAAGCTCAAACATAGTGAAAAGCTAACGAACCAAGCACGAGCCGAATTAGTCGAAGCTTGACTCGAGCTTGAGCTTGTTCACGAATCTTAACTAGCCAACAACAAACATATTTATACTTGCGTAGTAGAGGAAGTTTTGATGAGAATGTTGGGGTAGATGTGTGGTAAGACTAGACGACACAATATTAGAAATGAAATGGTAGGCAACATGGTAAGTGTAGCACCTATAGAGGAGAAGTTGAGGGAAAATAGGCTAAGGTGGTTTGGTCATGTGTACCGTAGACTTGTAGATGCAGTAGTTAAGAGAGCAAATATAATAGCTTTGGTAAGTAACGCTACGGGGAGGGGAAGACCTAAATTGACATTAGATGTTGTTTGCGCAAAGATACGAGTCTAATGGGATTGAGTGAATGAACAAGTAGCCCTTGACAGCTCACAACAACAACAATAACAGAACCCATCTAATCCCCAATCATTGGGGGTATGGGTGAGGGAGGATTTAAGACAGACCTAACCTTTGGCAATATATGCACAAAGTGGCTGCTCCCAGAATACCACTGAAATAGTGGCTCAGCCCTTTGAAAAAGTACTAACAAACCCTGCAAAATAAGTTTTAACTCCTTTTGCAACCAAAAAAAAATGCGAAAAAGGAGCCAAAATTGAATTCAGCAAATTGAAAGTGAATTGAATAGTTCACTGACTCACTTATGATTCATGCAACCTACTCATATCTATGACCCACTGAATCATATCCAATTGTACGATCGTATGATTCTTAACAACTATGAGACGGGCAACTAGATGCCTCTCATAGATGCATTTGAGATTATCAGCGCCAAAATGGACTGTGTAGACCAACATGCATTATTTGACCAGTGAACACAACTAAAGTCTTCCAAAAAATTTAGAATAACTGATCCCACATTTTCTTCATATATTGCATCTTAAACGTCACAAATCGACTTTTAACTGCGAAGGCATAAAGGACTTTTGATGCCATAGCTAAATTCCTCGACCCTTCTAAGACCAGGTTTACCAATATGAGCCATCTGTAAACAAAGGATATGGGGATCTCTAAGTAATGATAACATCCGAATCAAAGCATCGATAGTTCAAAATTCCCCCCATCATTTAGGCCTATTGTCAAATTAATCCACCATAGTTAAAGCGACATGATGATCCCCCGAGGTACTGACTAAAGTGATACCTTTAATTTGTTTGGCAAAGATAATTGTTAACACGGAGAAACTAATTTTTCTTGGGAATAGAGGGACCTACAACAGACATGGTTAAGTTGGTGCAACATAGAGTATGACTCTCCACTTTTCCATTCATACACGGTATAATGGGTTTGTGTGAACAAGTGGCCCTTGATAGAGCTCAATGGAGGAAAAGGATTCATGTAGCCACCCCAAGTGATTGGAACATAAGGCTCGGTTTGGTTTATACGATTTACCGAAATAGTAAGTTCCACTCTGTCAACTGGTAGGACCTGAGGGGAACTCTAAGGTCGTGTATTGGGGAGATTGACAAAGGTCACAACCTACCCGATGTAGCATTAGCCAGACTAAGACAAGTCACGAGCTTGCCCTCTTTCACATTATTGCTGAGACCGAGACATGTCTTGACCAGCTCTTTTATGGGAATTCTGGAGACTAGTGGTTCGGTGGCTAAAGAGTAATGGATAGCCAGGGAGTAGTTATAGCGGAGAAGTACCCATAAGAGTACCACAAGTATCGCAAGTATTGCTGCTACACAATCAGGAAGCATGACTGTTGCGAGACCACAGAAGGCCTCCCAGGTTGCCTATAATATAGCGTTAAAAAAACTTTTTTCGAGAGAGATCTTTTCCTGTACAGAAAAAAAATGCTTTTGGCACCCCTGCAAGACAGTCCACTGTGTCCCTCGCTTTTTCACCTAAAAAGATTTCCCAGTGTCCAGGCTGATGGTTACCAATTCTTACTTCACTGAAGCATTACTTAGGATTATTCTGTATATTATATCCATTTAGATCTGAACCCTGATACGTTTGGCACCTCTGCTGGAAGGTAATTCTGTTGTCAGTGCCAAAGGTGTACGACTGAAGCTGAAACCTTAGAGCTGTACGACTCTTTCAGGCATGGAAATGGTGGAGCAAGCTCCACCTGAAAAATCACTCATTCTGGAGGCCTTACACTCAAGGATGATAGGTACCTTGCACAATAGAACCAAAGCAGATCCAACAAGAAGGTCCACAGCAGCATGGTGTGGAGCCACGAGAAGTCCATATCATGACCTAACAATTATGCATATGAGTACATACATGGGGTCGGTTTACAGTCATTACTTGTGCTTAATTTGATATAATTATTATCTTTTATCTTCATTACATGGAATTAGTTAATTTTGCGGGAAACGATCATAATTGGTTTTGAGTTACAACTGTTGGAATAAAAAGTGCACCACGAGTCCAGAATCTGAATTTGCTGATTGTTTCAGTGTTCAAAGCAGGGACGATTAAATACATCAAGTGGTGGATCTGGTCCTCCTTCAAAATCGGTCCTCCTTCAAAATCAAGTGATATAGCAAAAATACAATTCCAATATGAACCCAAAGTGGTCAAAGTAAAACTAAAGATATGGCCTTGTTGGAGCCCATCTGCTTGAGTCGCTTAACTAGGATATCAAGGCTTAGCGATTGTAAGCAGTCTTATTACATGGATAACGGGTTGAGCAATGATTGGGTGATATACAAGTTTGAGTTAGACTAAAACTTGGCAAGGCAATTAAAAAGGAAGTCTCCTTTTCAAATAGAATTTTGGCATAACATAAAAACACAACAGTACGGTTTAGATGTCCTACGAGAAATTGATATGCCATTGATTATGTTCCCCAACAAACAGAGCAGAGTTTGTGCCATATCAAACCCGGCTCGTTTAGCAAAGGAGCTATGGAAAACAACCTGATCTCGGTTGTTTCTAAAATAACTGAACGCGAACAAACCAAAATGTTAGCCAGACGTTCAGAACATTTGCAGCCCTAAATTGGACATGGATTCGTAAGCATAAAATTATGGAGTGTCATAAGCGATTAACATTAAATATTAAAAGTAACCCAGATGCAGATTATCAGAATTTTTGTCGGGCCAGCAAATTGAGCACCAATTGAATTGAATTGGTACACAGAGAACCAAAGTTAAGATTGGCAATAGCAGATCAAACTCGATTCACCCGTCGCCAACAAGATGACAATAAGGTTTTGACAGGGGTTGAAAGAATACCCGTCGTCTGAAGGTGTTGAAGCTGCATTTGCAGACGTCGCACTCCGACGATTCCTGGAACTGCGGGAGCTCCATTGGTATACGTACCTTTCTCGATCTCACACGAACAACATACGGATACGATCGAGAAGCATTTGAAGAAAGCCCCTTTGCGGATGAATATCAAACCCTCACGCGGGATTGGTTCTTTTTTTATCTAAATAAAAAATAATAATAACCCCGCCTTAAGCCTTAATGGCCTGTTTGGATTCTTTTTTTATCTAAATAAAAAATAATAATAACCCCGCCTTAAGCCTTAATGGCCTGTTTGGATGGGGTGTTGTGAAAGGGTGTTGTGATATACCCTTCTCAGTAGCTAGGCCCCACCCCAAGGCCCCGTTTGGCAATCAATTTTGGAGGGATATTCTCTTTGGCCCGGCTTCCACAACACCTCCTAATACCCTTGAGGGGGTGTTAGCCTTGGGCAGGGTTCCACTTGTTATTGTGGAATCCCCCTGATCCCCTCTATTTCGAACGATTATACCCCTCGTAATTTTTCTTCCCAACCCCACGTACGCATTTCTTGAGAAAAGCAAAAAAATTAAGTGTTCCAAATTTCAATCCGTTTGAATGGGTAAGAAGATTTTATTTTTTTGATCATTTAATTCTAAAGGGTCATAATTAAATTTTGATTATAGGGCTCTCGTTGATTAGCCCTAAAGAAGTCGTAGAACTAAATATCTCTTAGGGTTAACCAACGACAGCCCTAGAGTCAAAATTTAATTATGACCCTTTAGAATTAAATGATCAAAAAAATAAAATCTTCTCACCCATTCAAACGGATTGAAATTTAGAACAATTAATTTTTCAACCTGCAATTTATACTCCCTCCGTTCCAAATTAATAGTCCATTTCGGTCTCCAATGCATTTTTTAGATTGTTAATATCTTTTAATCTATAATGAATTTTATGTGCAATATGGATCTCATATGATAGATCTCAATTAGTTCTATTATACAAAGTTTTTAAAATTTTTAAAAACATTGTAGATTGAAAGATATTAACATTTTAAAAGTTGTCTTGAAGACCGAACTGGACTATTAATTTGGAACGGAGGGAGTATTAAATGCTCCAAATTTCAATTCTTTTGAACCGATCGAAAAGATTTTAATTTTTTGATCATTTTATTCTAAATGACCATAATTAAATTTTGACTCTAGAACTCTCGTTGATTAGTCCTAAGAAAGTCGTACAACCAAACATCTTAGGACGAACAAACGAGAGTCTTAGAGTCAAAATTTAATTATGACCATTTAGAATTAAATGATCAGAAAATAAAATCTTCCCACTCATTCAAACGGATTAAAATTCGGAACACTTAATTTTATTTCTCAGCTTTACCTAGAACAAGCCTTGCACTTTTTTCTTTTTTCTGTCCCTTGAGGCTTTGCACTTTTTTCTGTTTTTTTTTCCTTTCGGTCCCTTGTGGCTCAAAAAAGCACTTATTTATTCTAATTATAATAAAACTAACACATTTTGTCATAAAACACTGCATAAGGGCAAAAAAGTCATTTCACAGCTTTTTACATCAATTTTCCTTCCTTATACTCCCAATTAATCCTCCATTCAAATCAAGTACTATTTAATACCCCTCATAAACATCAAATCAACGTGGGTCATCCTTTATTAACCAATACCCCCTATTATCCAATCCCTCCTTCTTACTTAATACTGCCTCCAAACCTAATTCCGCATCCAAACGGGCCCTGGTCCTGTTTGGATGAGGATGAGGTATTGTGAAGGGGATTGTGATATCTCCATTTTAGTTCGTGGGCCCAGCCTTAAGACCTCATCTATGGTTCTGTTTGATAACAGTGATAGATAGATGAGATTCGTAAAGAGATGGGATTAAGATTACTATTGGTAATGAGATGAGATTGTTAATGAGAAGGTATTGATAATGAGTATGTTTGTTTGGGATAAGATTAGATGATGAGATTTTTAATATCATATTTGTTTGAGATGAGATTAGATGATAGGATTGGATTAATAAAAGAAATTGGTAATGAGAATGGGTTAGGATCGGACTGCGAATACCAAGTCCCGCAGGGTATTGCTAATACCCCTAAAGGCCGGATTGGACATCTCAACGGACTAATAGTTCGGACCTTTTTTTGTTACCAAATAGTTATTAATAATCCCATGGGATTACTACTCCAATCCCAACCTCCAAACCCGTTATCAAACGGGGCCTATATCTCCATTTTAGTCCGTGAGCCTAGCCTTAAGACCTTATCTATATCTCCATTTTAGTCCATGGGCCCAGCCTTAAGACCTCATCTTGAAAGTAAAATGGAGGGGTATTAGCTAAGCTTCGAATTCTATTGTACCTCCTGATACTCCCGAAGGGGTATTATTTATGGGAAGGTTCTGGGGTGTTATTACATAATACCCTCTCTCTTTCATTTCAACTACAAAACAACTTTATTTCTCATTTTATCTCTCATCCAAACTAAGTATTATTTAATCCCATGTTACATCAATATGGCCCCTCCTTCTTGCTTATCCATCTTCATAACTAATACCCCCAATTCTTATCCCACATCCAAATGGGCCGAATAAGTCAAATAGAACTCTCTTTTTTCTGTTTTTTTTTATTTAAAAATTCATATTTATGCATATATTGTGCACAATTTTTGATGTAGAATTCATCACGGGTCCATAAAAATAATTCAAGTTCATTAAATTTAGAACATTTTTTTAAGGGCATGGATAAAAAATAAGTTCAATTTGATACGTATAGGTATTCGATTCAATCCTAAAATTTAAATAAAAAATTAGATGATTGGATGGATACCTATAATTAACGTTGCTACCCGCACAGATGATATGTACACAAATTTCGCTATGGGGCCACCGCAAGTCTCACAAAAACGATCCAATCGGTTGATTAAATAAAACATTTTCACCATCACCACCCGAATCAGTACCCGAAATCAAGGTTTCGGCTGAAAATCAAGGGGGAAAATGACGGCCAAGGACGTGTTTTGATAATTAATATCCGTCAATGACATTTTCAATATTAACAAATGTTCTTAGCTTGTCATTGACTGGTATTAATTATCAAAACACATCCTGGGCCGTCATTTTCCCAAAGCAAGGATCTCACATCAATGCACTTAATGGGCCAAAGCCCAAAGGGAAAACATAAAGAAACAGTAACAATAACCAGTCGAAGCCCGCATTTGCTTTGAGTTGACTCGTTGAAAACTCGAGTACTAAAACCGAAGACGAGCAAGCTTGTACATACAAAACGCTGGGTTACGCCTAACTCAATCTCAACTTGTTTATGAAACGAACTAAAAATTATGCTCGAGCTTAGTTCTTTTGCTAAACAAACTGAGTTGAGCTTTTAACAAATTGAGTCTCGAGCTGCTTGCAAACAATTCAGTAAATCGTTTGCAGGCTTGCAGCTCTAATAGGAGTCCTTTCGAAGAAATTTTCCCAAGAAATCTCTTTGCCCATTCAATTTTAGTAAATGCAACGAAAATACGAGAATTGTAAAAATTTTGTGAATTTTTCTCTGATTCAGTTATTAGGAAATTTGCTTAGGGATTTAACTTTCACTGAATGATGCTATAAAAGGGTCATCAGCACATCATCTGGGAAGTATTAGTGCTACTATTAAATATTAATTCCGTCCACCTATTTTCAGTTAGAACCGCAACACGATTTTTGACATAATTTTCCAACACATGTAATGATTCAATCACTGTTTAGGCTTGACCAACTTTAAGCGATTTGAGCCGACATTTGGTTGACCCCGAAGTCTAATTGATGAGACGGTGTTGAGTGCCGGGCTGATACCACACACGTGATACTTTGTCGGTAATTTCAGCTGTTCAAACGTGTTTCGGATAGTTTAAATTTTAGAGAGAGAAAAAGAGGAGAGAGAGTGGTTTGGTAAGGGGAGAGAGTGGTTGGGTAAATCAGAGCCGTACGTCCAAAACACGTTTGGACGGTTGGGATTGCCAATGGATACCGCCACGTGGAACTCGCTTAGCACCACCCAAAAATTTCTCCTAATTGAGGCCGTAAAATATGAGAGAATAAATATTTTATTGAATTCGATAATAATACCGCACAATGAGGCCTTTATTTATACAAGAGAAAGATACCTAACAATGGAAGGGAATCATCCCAATTATAATACGGAGTAAAATCGTAGTAACCAATTACAATCAAATCACAATTTCAATATCACGATATGATCACAATATTATTTAGTATTTGCAAGGATTCTAACAGTGCGTTTAATCTAAAGAAATTAATTCTGCCAGCGACACAAACTTGTACTACAAAAAAAAAATTACACATACTTGTATGTACGAAAGACAGAGACCCCACGCAGGGCACCTATGTGAGGCTATCAACCCATGTGAATGTGCTCAAGTATTTATGTATCACTAGTGGTTGCAAATGAATAATCATTTACATGTCCACATGACCAACTTCTAGTTGGATTTGGGAAGCTTCGAACAAAAATTTGGTTGGTCGGGCCATTTCTCAAGAACAATAGCTTAATCTCTTTCACCCCTCTTGAAAAATGGTCCATGTCAAGTTCTCCCAACGACAGTACCCCTCTTACATATGTGTGGACCCCATTCCATAATTAAATGTATAGGGCCCACACACAAGTGAGAGGGGCGTGATTTGTAGGTGTGTATGTAGCATTCTTAGATTTGTGGTGATAGGTTTTTTTTTTTTTTTGGTCAATATTGTATTATTGTATACACCAGCGATATGTTAGTCCACATGGAATTTAGATGTTATCCATATCCCTAAATTCCAGATTAATCACCCCTTGCGGGGCTCGAACCATACCTCCACTGAGGGAGGCTTACCAGCTGAGATAAGAGCTCATTGGTATGGTAAACATTGTGTTGATAGTTGACATGGTAAACATTGTGTTGTAAACCCACAAATAGGAAGTGAAAGTCTCAAGTTGTAGACTGACTCAAAATTAAGAAACGATAAAGTCCAACGAACTTACAAAAGAAAAATGAACTTTTCACATCATATTTTCCATCTCTTGCCAACCCAACTGAGGTAAAATGTTTGATTTCGGCTCCCTGCAACACATTTCCACTCACCTTTTGAATCTAAATCTCCCTATAAAACCCCATCAGCTCTAGCCTTCATTTCCACCACCTGCATTTTCAATATCTATTCCTCAAAGTTCAAAACATTCAAGTGTTAAAATTACAGAGATGGGCTTGAAACAAGCACAAGTGCTCATTTTGCTCCTAACTGCTGCCTCTATGGCAGCTGTTGGAATGGCAGATAAGAAAATATCTGCTACCCAACGTTGGAACTTTGGGTTTAATTACACAGACTGGTTTGCCAAACACCAGAATAATAATACTGAATCAGGGCCCAACAAGATTATCGTCGGTGGATCTGCCAAATGGCAGTTTGGATTCAACTACACTGATTGGGCTATGAAAAACGGCCCATTCTATCTCAATGATACTCTTGGTAAGTTGATACACATTCTTACTTTGTTTTACAGTCATTTGTGAAGGACTATTTGGGGAAAAGTATTTTTGAAAATCATTTTAATTTATTGTTACTGGTTCAATGAATGTAAAAAAAAAAACTCTTTTGACTTGTACATGTATGTTTGATACAAAAAAAAAAAAAAAGATTAATAAGTACTTTTGAAGCACTACCGCAACATGTGCACGTGGTGCTCCTGACCAGAAAGAGAAGGCAAAATAAAATGAGGGATCGACTTGTTTCCCTTCTCGTTTTTGTTTTCATTTCTGTATTTCTTGAACAAATGAATGCACAAATCATTTTTTAGTCTTCCTGGGAAAAAAACTTTCCAAAAATTTTCAAATCATCGTTATTATGTTTTCTTGAAAAGTGGATTGTTCTCCAAGCAAACAAAATATCAACAACCAAAACAATACGAAAAGCTAACCCTCTATAGTTTGTATGATGATGATATCATATATAAATATTGTGGTTGCATGCAGTGTTCAAGTATGACCCTCCAGTCGACAACTCCTCCCACCCTCACAGTGTGTATTTGTTCACCAACTTCTGGAGCTTCTTGAATTGCGACCTGACCCGAGCTAGGCAACTGGCGGACCCGACGCAAGGAGGTGGAGAGGGATTCGAGTTCCGGTTGACGAGGTGGCAGCCGTACTTCTTTGCCTGCGGCGAAAGTAATGGCGTCCATTGCAACCAGGGACTCATGAAGTTCGCCGTCATGCCATTGTTTCGCCGCTGGCATGGGTGATGCTGCGGGAACTAGGCTTGGGAAGATGCAGTGCTGCTCACGAGATTTATATTATTAATTTCCTAGTTTTCCATTTACGAATAATGAATGCGATTCTTTTGCTTTCTTTTTTTCCTTTTTTCCGATTTCTGTTGTTGATAACATTAGTTATCGAATAAAAGATTGCGAAAGTAGTGACTAATGAATAAGGAAGGGGCGTTGTTATTTGTTATTGAATACTCAATTGTTATCAAATAATGAATTAAAGTAATGTCTATGGGACCGCGCGCAACAGGGGCGTTGTTCCCTGAGTTCCAGAGGCGATATTGGTGCAGTCAGCAGTGGAGAGGCATCAGTGCTGCTCTGGGACAGCAATATGAGCTGGTTCTCTAGATTCCAATGGTGGCATTGATGCACTTTCCGATGAGGCGGCAGTTTGGATGTTTGGGGGTCGCTTTGGTTGTTAGGGGTTTTTATTAGTCTTTTGCCAACGCTTGGGTCTCGGGTTGTTTTGGAGATTAATTAATTAATTTTAATTATACACTGTAGTACATTTCTCTCTCTCTCCCTCTTCTCTCCCTCCCTAAAAAGAAAGTCCGAAAATAGATCTGGTTTTGGGGGAGGGGGGCCGCCGCCTCCTCCTCCGCCCTCCTCCCGGCCCCCCTCTCCCTCTTCCCTCGTCCCCCTTTCCTCTCCTCCTCCTCTTTCTTCTCCGTCGGTGTATCTTCTCACCGGTTTGGGAGCTGGGCTGCAGTGTTCGTGGTGGCTTTGTTCCAGGTGTGCCAACCTCTGGCCGGTGATCTGTGGGCTGGATTGGTCTCGGCTCCACCTTGTCTTCCCAGAATCCGGAGTGTAGTGGCCGCCAGAGGAGGTAATAATGGCGGTTGGGGTTAGGCTCTGATGGGGTTAGGGATTCTTGTTTTTGTTTTGTTTCCGGCCGTTTGGCTCGTTTTCCTCCGGCTGGGTCTCCCCTAGTCCGATTTGTACCGGTCTAGTGCTCTAGATCCGGTGGGTGTTGGGTGGTGGGCGAATAATTTTAGTTAGGGTTTTGGTGGGTGTTCGGAGGGAGGGCTGTGGTGGTCGACGGCGGTGTCGGTGGTGCTTCTTGGGGGTTTTTGGCAGTGGTAGTAGTGCCGCCGTTGTTGGGGTTTTCCGGTGCTGCTCTGGCCTATTTTGCTCGCTGGCGTTGTTTCCTCGTTCTGGGCCGTCAACGGCAGTTTCAGGCGTGAAGCAGTATTTGGTCTCCGGCTCGGGATTAGATTTCTTCTTTCGCTTGTGATCTGTTTGTTGTTTTGATTACATCTGGTTTTATTGTTTATTGGTTTGTACTGGGATCTTGTTTTGATTTCTCTTTGCCTAGTCCCGGATGGGATTCTCATATCGGCATCTAGTGCTGATTTGCTTTTGAAGGGTGTTCTGTAATCCCGGAGTAGGTAGTTTGGTGCACTCCTGTATTTTGCGATGTAATCTTTGCCTTCGGGCTTGAATTGAATTGACTGTTTCAAAAAAAAAAAAAAATTTCATTTTCATTCGCCCTTATCCTTTTAATCTTTGTAATATTTCAAAGATTAATAAAATTTGTTTTGCTTATAAAAAAATGAATAGTGAATGGAATTGGAATCCATTCGAATTTTTTGTTTTGCAATTGTAATTGGAATATATCCATGCTTATTAAACTCACACCTGTTTTGAAATCTGCACTTGATGAAGGTCAAGTAGCACAAATTCTTGGTAACATTTTGTCATTAACATATACACATTGTATGTGTCGTACATTGCATAGTTGTTAAATTACCGCGCGCACAGACACTATGTATAAAAACTGGAATTGAGTACGAATAATTGCATGGAATAATTTTACATTTTGATATAATCAAATCTCCGGAGCAGTTTATGCCCGTCTCAGCAAGTCATCCTAAGGCCGGGAGTGATTGAGAGGGAAAATTCTCCATTTGTTTGAAACCAATATGGACTGTGAATCGATTCCTATAGGCAATTTACCCAACAAACAACTGATTCAAACGACTCAATCAAAACAAACAATTCAACGAAACAAAAGACCCAAAACCCTTGTAAAAAAAACTTCAACCCTCCCCGCCAACACGAATACACGAACATTAAACACCTTCAAAACAAACGTGAGGAACAAGAGATAAAAGAAAATCAATGGAAAGCACGGCGTTGAGGAATATGATATGTACCCGAGGTGTTAGCAATTTTCTGTTGATGAGCCTACATAAATCATAAAATTAAATATTGTATATTGTCGAATAAGATTTGAGTGATGTCGGTGTTACCCATTAAGTTGTGATCGTTCAGTTGATGTGACTGGGTAATAGACGCGTCTCTATTAACACATATTTGGGTCAAGTTATGTGCGTTAAGTGGTGCGGGCTAATAATATATATGTAGAGACCAATTAAAGGGCTCAATATGGTTACATCTATTAGGAGGCGGGGGGCCTGCTGCCCCCTTGCTGCTATCCCGACGCTGCTACCCCGGTTTCCGGGCCCACTCTGGTCTCGCTCCGATTATCGGAAACGTTCACTTTGTAGAGCTCGTCAAGTACAACAACTGTGTCAAAAATCAGCTTGATTGGATATCATTAAGTGCCTAATCGGAGCCCATATAACTCTCGGTCCATGGGTTACAATGGATTTGATCCAGTGTTTCGGATCCATTCTTTTTAAGATAAAAAGGTTCTGATCAGGTACTTAATGATATCCAATCAAGCTGATTTTTCTCATGGTTGTTCTACTCTACGAGCTCTATAAAGTGAACGTTTCCGATCATCGGAGCGAGACCGGAGTGGGCTCGAAAACCCGGGGCAGCAGCGTCGAGACAACAGCAAGGGGCAGCAGCCCCCCCCCCCCCCCCCCCCCCTCCCATCTATTATGATGAGCTATGATGAAATCGGAGCTTATAAATAGGTGGTCAAGGTCTCCACTCCAAACCTTAGCCTCTTTTCTCATACCATCCCATCATGTGTGAGACTAAGATCAAGAAAAGAGTTTTGAAGGCGAAAGACAAATAACCATGCACTAAGGTTTTCATCTTCTATAGCGACAGGTACGCATCCGGTATTATTTTTTTCAATGGTTTGACATGAGATCTTGGGTTTAGGATCGCCATAGCTGTCCTCAATGACCCTTTCGCGTTTCCATTTAGTCCGGCCGGGTGAGGTTTTGAGAAGGCTTGCCATTATCACATTTAGCTTTATGATTGGGTTTGGTCTTCTGTCTGCTATTGTTAGGTCACAAAGCAGAAAAGGGGCTGCAATCCTCTGATCGGTTCTTCCAGATGGCCATGATTTTCTTATATAGACCACAAATTCCTGGGTCGACCCACAGCATTCTCCTCCAAAATGTTTGCAATCATGCACAACTGTCGAAGAGTCAACAACATTGATATGTTAATGATGTTTAGGCGTTGGAGGAGCAGAGTCACAACTGGACAAAGATTCAGATATTATATAGGAGTATAATTTTATGTTTAGATATGGTACTTTACTTTCTCATTTATAATTCTCTTTTTAACTTCGGAATAAAAAAGAGGGAACAATATATTTATTTCAAGATAAATGTTTCGTCAAGACATTTCGGTATACAATGAACTTGAATTTTTCTACGCTTGAATTCGACGAGCTACACAAAATGAAAATTTTCGAATCTCCAATCATTGTCGTGAGTCCGTGATGGGTCCTTAAAAATCTAAAACTACACGAGACTTAGATGGAAAAAAAAAAAAAAAAAAAACTGGACAGGAGTCGAAAAAAAAAAAAAAAAAAGGAGACTCCCATCTTATTGATTTTATAGCTAAAATGATGCTATAAAAAGGGTCATCATGAGCGCATCAACTGGTTAGCAAGTTGTTTCTTACCCACTTTCCGTCGACCTATTTTCAGTTCAAACCGCAACACAAATATTGACTTAATTTTCTAAAACAAATGATTCAGTCACTGTTACTGAGCAGACATTTGGTTGACCCCAAAGTCTAGCTAAGTGAGGAAATGGCAGATTACCCAACCATAGCCGTGTAGAGTCTGTAGACTTTGAATAATCAACATGCTAACAACCATTTTCTTTTATAAGCGGAAGTTCAGGCCAACTTACCCGTGACTTGACTAATTAAATTCCGAGTGTTGAAGTTAACGATTGGACGAATCTCCAATGGCCCCAAGATCAAGTTGGAATAATGTTTGTGAGATTCAAACTTGTGGTGTCTTGGGAGCCTCTTTAGATGCGATACCCACACATGACATGCCTCACTACGTGGCTCACAAATTATTTTCGTTTGAGAAAAGATACTTACATGGGCCAACTGTCGTTGAAAATGAGAGAATTTGAGGGCCGGGCATAATAAACGATGAAAGTTTGCCGTATGCACGCGACCCGCCCATTGGTACACCCCCGTATGTACCAATAGTATGTGGAAGTAGGTACCGTTCCGCTTTCTTTTTAAACCTTCTTTTTCAAAAAAAAAAGATAATGAAAATGAAAAATATTTTTGTAATTTCTTTTTCACCGTTTAAAAGATTTCAATGAGATCTATCAAACAAGATCCATATTACTATGAAAATTATTTGCGTAAACACATGATTTTTAAACTTAAAATTACATTTCTTTTCTAAAACTTCCTTTTTTACAAAACTGGAACACCATCGTAGTACCATTGATGTTTAAATAAATCTGATCTAAAAATATCAATTGATCTGCTAGTGCACGCACACTTTTAGATAAAAACTTACACATACTTGTATGCTCGGAAGACCCCACACACATTGCACCCATATATGTGGGCTCTCAATCTATGTGAATGTGCATAAGTATTTTATGCAAAGCTCTGTACCCTTAGAGGGTTGCGCTAACCAAATTTGTGTTTCAAGCTTCCCAAATCCAACTACAAGTTGGTCATGTATGTGGTGTGAGAACCCCCCTTAAGTAGTTCCACATCGGTGGGCAATATGGAAATGGTTTAGAATATAACGAATCCTGACGAACTAATTACTGTATAACCTGAGGTTAATCTTTCAAACTACGTGGTTAGACTAATTAGGATAAACAAATTAATTGACGCGGGTTGTTACATGTGGATATGTAAATGATTGTTCCTTTGTCGGAATCACAAGTCGAAATTTTGGTAGATAAGGATCCAGTCATCCAGTAAAAACTTCTTTTGAGGAATGAGCCAAACCGAGCCATTTCTCAATTAAGAACAATGGCTAAAGCTTCACCCTAGCTCCTAAAAAATGGTCAATGTCAAGTAATGTATAATTTGTGGTGATAAGTTGACAGGGTAAACATTGTGGTGTAAACCCACAAACAGGAGAAGTGAAAAAGTCTCAATTTGTCGACTGACTCAAAATCAAAAAACAATAAGTACAGCAAAAGAAAATTAAACTTCTCACCTCATATTTTCCATCTCTTACCAACCCAACTCAGGAAAAATGTTTGACACATGTTTCGGCTCCCTGTTAACACGTTTCCACTCACCTTTTGAATCTTAATCTCCCTATAAAACCCCATCAGCTCAAGCCTTCATTTCCACCACCTGCATTTTCAATATCTATATTCCTCAAGTTCAAGAAATTCAAGTTTTAAAATTACAGAGATGGGCTTGAAACAAGCACAAGTGCTCATTTTGCTACTAACTGCTGCTTCTATGGCAGCTGTTGGAATGGCAGATAAGAAGATTTCTGCCACCCAACATTGGAACTCTGGGTTTAATTACACAGACTGGTTGGCCAAACACCGGAACAATAATACTAGATCTGGGCCCAACAGGATTATCGTCGGCGGGTCTGCTAAATGGCAGTTTGGATTCAACTACACTGATTGGGCTATGAAAAATGGCCCATTCTATCTCAATGATACTCTTGGTAAGTTGATACACATTCTTGTTTTTTTAGACACTACGATTATGATTGGATATATCCATTTGTGGCAAAAAAATTTGGTTAAATCATTTTAGTAATTTATTGTTATTCGTTCAATGGTTCTAGGAAAAAAAAAAAAAAAAACTCTATTGATCACTTGTAAAAGTATGTTTGATACTAGTATAAAAACTTAACTAAACAGTACTTGTGGAGCACTATTATTAATTGTGACATGTGCATGTGGTGCTCCTAACCAGACAGAGAGGGCAAAATAAAACGGAGGGATCGACTAGGCTCCTGTTATGTCATTTGACTCATTTCTACGTACCATAAATGTAACATTTATTGTTTCCGTTGTTATTTTCAATATTTCTTGGACAAACCAATGCACAAATCATTTTAGTTTTCTGGGGGAAAAAAGTTTCAAAAAAATTCCAACTCATCATTGTTATGTTTCTTTGAATTATTATCACCATTTTTTTTTATTGTGGTTGTATGCAGTGTTCAAGTATGACCCTCCAGTCGACAACTCCTCGCACCCTCACAGTGTGTATTTGTTCACCAACTTCTGGAGCTTCTTGAACTGCGACCTGACCCGAGCTAGGCAACTGGCAGACCCGACACAAGGAGGCGGAGAGGGATTCGAGTTCCGGTTGAAGAGGTGGCAGCCGTACTTCTTTGCCTGCGGCGAAAAAAATGGCCTCCATTGCAACCAGGGCCTCATGAAGTTCGCGGTCATGCCATTGTTTCGCCGCTGGCATGGGTGATGCTGCGGGAACTAGCTAGGCTTGGGAAGATGCAGTGCTGCCCACGAGATCTATTTTATTTTCTAGTTTTCCATTTATACGAATAATGCATTTTTTGTTTTGCTTTCTTTTTCGTTATTTTTTTTTCTTTTCGATTTCTGTTCTGGATAAGATTTGTTATCGATCGAATAGTAACAGTTTGCGAGAGTAATGAATAAGCAAGAGTCAAACCCATTTTCTCACCTGTAGACACAAAGAAGTAGGATTACTCAAGATCTATTGACTTGTGTTTAGGAGTGAGAAAATGTGGTTAGAAATAGAAAACCTAGGTGTTACATTTTTAATATAGCTATTCTTGAATTGCTATTGAATTCCATGCTTTATTAAAGTATTCTCAAACCCTGTTTTGAAATCTGTACTTGATGAAGTTCACGTAGCACAATTCTTGGTAACATCTTGTCATATAGAGATTGTATGAATCGTATATTGCATAGTTTTTCTTTAATTTTTATCGATCGTTAAAGAGAAATATATAAAAAAGAAAGAGGAAATGATCACAAAAAAAATTAACGGGTGTCTTCTCATGGGCGTCTAAGAAAGCAACAATCTGTGGCACAATCTACCGCCTTAGCCGAGTATATTTTGGCATCATGGACAACCTCTCAAGCAATATGGCTGTCGGACCGCTTTTCCATCATCTTTCCTAAAACCAATCGGTGGTTGGAAGGGCTTCAATTAAGTCTTTTATGGCATTCGATATCGCACCCGCAAGTCTGTTTTTAAAGCGGTCGTAGGTAGTGGCATTGTGTAACCAAATCCATGAAGGCACTCCGAGCCCAACTGATGCGGATCACATAGCTGAAGAGTACATGAAAACCCGGGCCCAAACTCGGGCCCATCGGAAGACTCGCTGAAGACCGGCAAGTTCAAAAAGGATTTCAGTTTTTAACATATTTAAGTCCTTATTTACTACACCCAAGCCTTTGATTTTTGTTTCTCATTTTGTTTAAATTCTTTCCTTTTTATTTAGGATTTGATTTGTTTTCTTTTCTTTACTCTAGGGAGTTAGGAAGGTGTTATTCTTTTCTATATAACTAGCACTATGCAATTGTTTATGGGGGATTTTTGATTGATAAAATTATTGAGAGCTCTAATCTCTTTATTCCAAATTCTTTGGTATTCTACGGAATCAACAGAGTGTTTGATGCCTTTATTCCTGGGTATTCTTTGACTAAACAGGTTTAGAGAAGGATTTCGATCTCCGGATATTCGTTACGAATCAATGGATTTCGGACTCGATTAAATAGTTTCGTTCTTCATTAGCTTCCGCTACATCACCAACAATGGCTAAAGATGATGCTGCAGGATGTTAGTGAAAAACAAGGAATAGCTACCTGAGGATTTAGGCACTTAGCTGTTCAGGCTTTGGCTCTTTAGGAATGTTTGGGCTTTCTTTCAACTGGGCGTACTTTTTAACCTTTGGTTGGAATTTCCTTTCCCTTTTTTTCTTAATAAAATATTACTTTTGCCGTTAAAAAAAATAGCTACTCCAATTTTGCGTAAGAACAAATCCGCAATAATGACAAAAAAATCTCGTCTATCATACCAAACACATTGCCATCAAGCATCACTTCATTCTATAGGCCGTGGAAAATCAACACAAGTATTGTGCAACCGA
Organism: Rhododendron mucronatum var. ripense; assembly: GCA_019656295.1. Classification (NCBI taxonomy): domain Eukaryota; kingdom Viridiplantae; phylum Streptophyta; class Magnoliopsida; order Ericales; family Ericaceae; genus Rhododendron; species Rhododendron mucronatum. The sequence continues at coordinate 2,898,081 of BPLT01000041.1, forward strand.
AGATCAAATGGCGGACATTATCACCAAAGCTCTTTCAAAGAAAAAGTTACAATGTACATATGAGAGAAATGTGGGTGTTATAACAAGGTATTAAGTACCTTGTTAAGTATTTTTTTCTGTAATTGGACCAATTTTATGTTTGTAGTTGGGCTAAGTTATTTGGTTTTGTAGCTGGGCCTAAATGTTAAAGTCAAAAGCCCGAGTTCCTATTTTGTTTAAGTCTCGAATTGGCCCTATGTTAGATATTGAGTGAGAAACAGAGAATAAACTCTTTCCCCCCTTGTGTCCTGCGGCTGTAGTGACTGTTTGTTAGCAGTCCTTATTTGCTCCATTTTGTCTTTGTGATATTGTAGCACAGTTTTAGCTTTTAGGCCCTGTTCCGTTAAGATTTTTATTTTTTAAGTACTTATTTTTTATTTTTCGAGACAAATCATTCACTCACAATACATTACCTTTAGCGGAACGGTGCCTTGGTAAGGCATTGATGACTACAAATTTTGGTCGTGTCATATATAGCCAGTGCGGTATCATTTGGGGTCGTCAAAATGCATCCTGCTTGTGTTGCACCAGTTGAACTTCATCTTGATAGGATTTTGGGTCTTTCATAGCTTGTGGTTGTGGGTACAAGTGTTTGTCATTATGCATTTATCACTAATACCTCAAAACTAGCCCGGACACCTGAATTATCAAAAAAAAAGGGAATGAACCCAACAAGATTCTCTTTTAGGTTATTTTCAATTCGCGGATCAAAAGTGCTAGTTTGATGCTATTGGTGTTGTTTTTCGGTTAACCAGTGCATGTCATTACAATTTCTATCTCGAGATCCAACAAGAGGGTAGCCTACTCAAGATGTGAACAAGCAATCCATTTGATTTTCGAGAGATCGTAATCCATCGGCCTGATGGAGTGCCATATACTTTTGGAATTGGTGTCATTTCTGGTTGAAGTTGGTGGCAACCCTCTAATTTTTTAAGCCTGCCTTGCTGATATATAGCACAAAGTAGAAGCAAGATGATCAAAATCTTCCTTTTGTCGGAAACTATCTGAAGAAAAATCGGAAGATAGCTGCAGGGGCACCAATGGGCGAAGCCGTGAAGGGATATGGTGAAGAACATGAGAGGAGCTGCAAGAATAAGTGTTGGGGATATGTTATCATGTCGGTACGGGCACCTACGCTTTAGACAGGTATTCCAGTAACAAAAGTTATATAGCCTAAGATTTTCCTCATGATTTAATCTTTGGTAAACTCGACTCTTGAGCATACATCCGCACTCGTACCTGAATCCATGTGAAATAGGTTTGTTTGAGTTGGGTCAATTGGTTGGCCTTGTGTGTCAAATCAAACACTTGCCTTGATGTCTCTCCCACTCCCAACTAATTACTAGTACTAAATACTATGTGGGACAAAACCAAAGAAAGTTGATTAATTTAAAGGGAAAATTTCAAAAAATCCCTGAACTTTCAGCCTATTTGTAAAAAAATATATGGATTTTAACAATGAACAAAAAGACACTTGGACTTATTATTCTGTTAACAAATAGGTCTCCGTTGTCCAATTCCGTCAACTTATAACAGATGAAGCTAAGGGAAGGCATTAACCTTCCTTCCTTCCTCCTTTTTTTTTTTTTTAAACTTTTTACGCTTTTAACTTTCTTTTTTTAGTTGTAAATAAATATGCAATAAATTTTTTTTCTTACTATTTATCAAAAATTACTTTAACCCCATTTCTTACTACTACTACTACTACTATATATATATATATATATATATATATATATATAACACCTTATTCTATTGTACTAACTTGCCACTTTTTTTTTTCTTTTTTACTTCCAAGTTTTACCTTTCCCTCTCTTTCTCTCCGCCCCTTCTTTTACTTTAACGGAATGATAAGTTCAGGTATCTTTTTGTCATTAGTTAAAGTTCAGGAATTTTTTTGCGAATCGACGAAAAGTTCAGGGACTTTTTTGAAATTTTTCCTAATTTAAATGGAAGAACAAACAAACTCGAAAACAATTGAATGGAAGAAGTACCCGAATTTTCAATTTACTACTCTTGTCCTTAAAATTCAATTGGAACAAATTATATGATTCTTCTAGAGAAACATTGCATATGCTATTTTTTTTAATATATATATATATATATATATATATATATATATATATATATATATATATATATATATATATATATATATAAAACTAAGTCTCCAGGCCGGATTACACATAACTCGTCTACTTATATCTAATAATAAATGTGGCAAAAGTTTCTTGCAGCATGATGTTTTTGGACTTTTCGTCGACACTTCCTCTTCAAAGGAGTATTATTTATGTCTTGGGTAGACTCTCTAAAGACTGCTTTGGTTTTTTTCTATATACCCAATGAACTGACGAAATTACAAATCCTTTAAAAAGAATTTAAAACCAACAGTTTCATGCACTTGCTCTAACAGGAACAAGGTTAATATTCCTCAAATTCAAAGGCAAGATTGCACACAATAAACAATGAAAAATGCTAACTTCCGTCGAAGAAAAATATATAAAGGTGCATTAATATCCGAGAAAAATGTGTTGATATTTATGAAAGTTTATTTATATATATTTGTGAAATGTTTATTAATATTCGAACTTGTTTGGGATGGAAAATGCTAACTTCCGCCGAGGAAAAATAGATAAAGGTGCATTGATATCCGAGAAATATGTGTTGATAATTGTGAAAGTGCATTTATATTTGTGAAATATGTGTTAATATCCGAACTTGTTTGGAGTCATTGCAATATTATCGCAAGATCGATAAAACAATACGAAGCATTGTTCTGTTATATTGTGGCAGTCAGTTTGCTGATCCTACAGGACATCATGGATTCCGCGTAATTCTAGGGTATAAATATATAATGCACGGATGGTGTATACAGACTGATGGCGTAATTCTAGGGTATCAATGTATAATGCACTGATGGTGTATACAGATCGACCTATGGGATCCATTTATGGATTCCACACGAATGATCTAACCCATTCATTAGTTTTAAAATAATTATTTTGAGTAATCTTTTGAAAAATCATCTTAATCGGATAACCTTAAGTGTTTGATTCCATGTATCAATTTTTAAGTGATCCTCGTAAGTGTGTGGATAGATGTTTGGGGCGGTGGTGCATTAAGGGCACTAGATTATTTTTAACAGGTTTGGAGTGGTGGAGAGAGAGAAGTAGAACATGGTGTAATTATAGTGAGAGAGAGAGAGAGAGAGAGAGAGAGAGAGGAGAATGCACAACTTATTCTACACGACCTCCATGCGTAGAATTTAATGGCAAAAGGTATATATATAATACGAAAAAGATCTCATTTCTTTCCCCTTTTAATTAAAGTTCAATCAATTGGCGATCAGTCAAAAGGCCAAAGATGAAACAATAAAAAAAAAAAAAAGACAACTGTACATTAAGGGCGTGTTTGATACCAAATTTTGTGCTGTGGGGGAATTTGTAAAGAGGTGTGTTTAGAATTGAAATTGTACGTTATTAGCATTGAGATGTAATTATTAATGAGGATATAAATAATCCCTTTGTTATAATTGCACATGATGTCAGGATTAGATCTTGGGATCGGTAATAACATGTTTGTTTTTGTTAGAATGGGATAGGATTAAAATTAGTTGTTTCCAAATTTACCCTTATAATCAGAACACTATTTTAATTATTTTTTCACTCATTTTTTTATATCAGAAGAATATCTGCCACGCAAAAAAATGACGACATAAATTAGCAACAAAATACCCACCATTTGAAGAAGATAAGGATACATATCTACGCATGTGCGTGTATGTATATAAAAGTACAACTCTACTTCTTGGAAGGGGAGCAGTCCGTGCCACAAACCGATTAAACTCTTATCGAGTGGCTTCGATCATGTAGGACACACAAAATGCCATGTGCATTTGGTGTACACGTATTGGTGTACCAATGAAAAATCAGTTATCCTTTCAAATTTATTTCTGTTAGTTTAAGATTTCCACATTAGAAAATATTAGCAATAAACTTGGGTTTATTTAAAAAAAATTAAATACAATTACCAATAGTTTGGTACCGACCGGTAACGATTGGTATTAGAGCCAGAAAGGAATTGCATCTGTAAGATGGCGAATTTGATAAATACCGGTACCTACTACCCGTAAGATGCGAGATTCATGACCTTGGCACAAACTCTAGGAAAGCAAAGAATGAAATAAAACTTTTTCTAGATTTTTATAGACCATAGGATCGATACACGAAACCTCACTTCTCATTTTTTCAAAATCAATATGAAAGTTGGCTCCTTTATTTTTTTCCTAACATGAATTTAAAAATCCAAGGACATTGGTATATATCCTAAATTATTCGGTCACCCACCATGTATACACATTGACATGAGTCTGAAGACAAAGGGTGGAACTTATATCAATGTGTCGGTGGGAGCAGGCAACACATGATGGTGTTCCGGGGTCACTTAAAATTACTTTTGATTTTGAAAACCCTGTCAAGTTCATACTCTTTTCACAAAAAACTTGTTCCTAAACAATTCAGATAATTTTGAGTTATCTTTTTTTCTTTTTGTAATTAGCTTATTCTCAGTTTAAGTAAATTATTTTAGCTTTTGATTAGAATATTAAGTTTTTGGTTCATTTAAAGATCAAAAATCGAAATTATAGACCGATCTTCAAAAAATATTGTTAATAAACAAAAATAATATTTGAAACTGTACTTATCAATTTTTCCATAAGTTTATCTTCAGACTTAAGTGAACTTCTTGGTAGTTGCTGCCTTGTTTAACATAACCTTTTTTTACCTTTCCATCTCTCTTCTAAAAAAAATTAACCTAAAGCTCACAAAAATTAAAAGTATAAAAGAAATGCAATTTAAAATAAGTAATAAACCAATGCAGAACTAATAAACATGTAACGCCCCGATTTTTGGGAACGTTAATTTAATAAATTTCTAACATTTATTAAATAGAAATGAATATAAGGTCATTACAAACTCCAAAAATTCATAAATTCAAATTACATATATCTATTTAACAGAGAGAGGTGGGTACTGTAGGGGGATGAAAACAATTGGTACTCTGAACGTCTCAAGTTGCAAACGGCCTCACGTGCCTCTACACCGGGACCCTAGTTCTTCGTCGGAACCCTAATCTGCGAAACAGACAAGGGGTGAGTGCACCTTTGCCTCTCGTGGCAAAGGCCCTCCGATGCTTCAGTTAGTATCACGTACTGGCTAATAAACCCTAATTATCAATAGGAAAATAATGCAAGTGTTCAATATTGCATACCTTTTACCTCCAGGTTTACCTCGTATTTATAGACTCACGGATGCTTGCTGCCCAAGCATCCCAGTTGCCCTAGGATCCCTCCCTCGTATAGGAAACCTAATATCTTATGGAATCTCGTTCCCTTATCTGAATAATGTCTCAATCTTTATAGGACTCTCAGTCCTTTTGGGACTCTCTCCCATAATTATCCGAACACCCCACTCACGTTGGGTCTCTAGCCTCGATCCTACATATTCGGGATCTTACCCTCTTACGGAATATTACCATTCTGGAATATTCCTGCCACGTCACGACCTAGGGCAACTTTTTCCACTGTTCGGCTTACTCTTTGCCGAACAGTCCTCCTGGACCAATGACATCACATGCAACTGGTCCACATTGTTATACCTGGTCAAATGACTTCACATGTTGTTTGACCTTATCAGCCGAACAGTTTGTCTGGACCAATGACTTCACGTGTCACTGGTCCACACTGCTGCTCATCGTACTGCCCGGCGATAGGCTTATAAAGCTTACCACGTGTCCCTAATACATCGCGTGTTCGGCAACTAATTTTACCTGTTTAGGAATACCTCCCCACAATTGCTCCCCAGCTTTATCCGCTTGCCACGGTTCGGGGGCAATGGATGAAGCTTTCAGAGACAAAAGTTGTGGACCATACTTGTCAGCCCCGAGCAGTCATTTCATTGATACTCATTAAGGTGCTTTGGCGGCTTCGCCATTATGCCGTCTCAGAGTAATAATTCCACGTGGCGCGTTTCGTACACTACGCATTAAACTCGAACTGACGCTTCCCTCAAACGTCGTTAGCATAATTTCCGCTTTCCGTTACTTTAACCAGTAACGGCGTGAAGAGAGGCGTTTCGTCTCCGTTTTCAGCCCTTAAACCTCTAAAAAGGCCTTTTAGTTTCTTCATAAACCAAAAACTCTTTCTCGTCCCTTCCTGTTTCGAGTGACGTAAACGCCATCGCCGCCGTCTGCGTTCTCCTTCTCAACACCGTATGCCGTGGTAGCTTATCTCGTAAGCCCTCTTCGCTTCTTCTCGTTGTAAGCAATTTTCTCTCTTGTTCATCTGTTCCCAGGGATCCGTTCATATCCCTCTTAGATTTCGATCGTTTGAAGCTTTCCTCTGTATACTCTAATGGCGAACGAGGGTGATAACGACCCCAAAGCTGGGAAATTTAGGAAGCTCTGTGAGACCCCATCGGCTATGAAGGCCTTTAGGAGAGAGTACAACATCCCTGACAATGTAGGGCTCGAACTTGCCCCACTAGATGCAGATAGGGATGGGGGCACATGGGACAGGATGTGTATTCCCATCGTGGCCATTGTTGAGGGGGGAGTTAGATTTCCCCTCCATCCACTACTCCGCCAGGTCTTGAACTGGTATCGACTTACACCGATGCAAGTTTCTACTAATTTCTTTAGATTAGTAATGGGAGCTGTAGCTTTGAACAGAATTTTGGGAACCCAACTGGGGATCTGGGACATCCAATGGTGGTATAGCATCGTGCTAAACCCCGATTATAATACCTTTTATTTGAAAGTTAGGAGAGCAGAGAAGCGTCTCGTGCTAAATTTACCAGATTCTGCTCGTGATCACGAGATCGACTTTCTCTATGTTACTGGAGCATTCGAACCAGTAGGCGAAGATGGCCAAGTGGTGGGCTTCCACTGCCCCCACATATGGGGCTACCCACGTATGCTCCTGATTTCCACCTTTCCTTGTAACCTTTGTTTAAAATTTCGCTGTGGTGTCTGACCTGTGTTATGCTTTCAACTGTGCAGCCGATAACGCAAACAAGCGTCCCAGAGCTGAACCCAGCTACGTCCGAACAGCGGAGATCAACAGGATTCTGAAATACAAAGGTGAAGCAGGCTCTCCATCATTTGGTCGGGGTCGTGACGCTAACGTGTTATTAGGCTACGACCCTGCCTATAAAGGATTTATAGACAGGAGATTGGCCAATCCAAGCACTAGCGGTGCTTCCTCATCAACAGCTCAATTACAACCACAAGGTCTAGGGTTGCAGGCGGAAGTTACCCTTGCCGGACAACCAGGGGAAGTTGCTATTCCCGAAGGCGTCCCCGTGACCCGTGTGGTTCTTAGGAGGTCCAGACGGCGGCAGGTTATTCCTGATCACCAAGCCGAACAGCCAGCTCCCATCTGTTCTACAAGTCAATCCTCTTCCTTCGGCTATTCCCGCTCTCCTCAAAGCCCAGGTGCCATGTCTCATCAACCTTTGGACCTCAGCACCCTACTCACCATCCCTGGATGGGGACGCGGCGCTGCCAATAGGGTAGCATCAACTGGTGTTCCCCCCCCCCACCAGCACGTCGCACAAGGGGGGGAACTACCAGGTCAACATCATCCCAACAAGAACAGGACAGCTCCAACGAGGCAGCTGATGCTCATCGGGACAAACGTCCCCGGAGCGATGAGGTTGGGGGTGGCGACATCCCTTCTACCTCAGTACCACTGGAGACACCGTCGTTGGGCACTCAAGTCGCTGCCGAGGTCTGGGCCCCTCAACTCATGAGGGGGAATCGCCCTGTCAACATTGGTGATAGTGCAAGTTCCTCTGAGACTGCACTAGCCCTAGCTCAGGGCCTGTCACTCCCAGTCGACATGCAAAAAGAGACGTCTTCGACTGTAGATAGACTCGTATCCACTGGTCTCGTCAGTGGAATTAAGGTAACCAAATTGTTTAACTCTCGCTTTGATTACAATGGGTTTTTCTAGAAAACCGTTTGACTTATATTTGGTGCCTGCAGTTTATCCAAAAGATGATGGCCTTAGGCCAAAAGTACCAAGAAGCCGATGCTGAGAGAGTCAGACTGCTCAATGACAACACCAGGCTGCTCCGCTCAATCTCAAGGCTGAAGAAAGAAAGGGATAAGGCCAAGGCAGAGGTTGCGGAGTCCAAAGCCAAACTCGAGACTGCCGAGGACAACCTTGCTCAAACTCTAGCAGAGATTGACAGCACAAAAAAGGCTTCATTCGATGAAGGATACCAGAAAGGGTTTGACACGACAACAGCTAGCTATGTGAACCAGATGCCTGCTATCCAGGACCAGATCTGGGTAGCCTGCTGGGAAACATGTCTGACAAAAGTTGGGGTTGCTGAAGATTCGCCCTTTTGGGAAGACAACGAATTACCAAGCCGTCGTGCTCAAATAGCAGATGATCCCCAGGGGAGTCCTGAGGATCATATCGATCAACAGATAGAAGAGTTTGCTAGTGCTGAAGAAGGAGCTCAGGTGGAGCCACAGGGGCCTGGGACCGAGCAGCCATCAGCCCAGGATGTTGTTGATGAGCCTACTGTTGAAGAGGGAGGCAATGCTACTGTGGAGGTTGCGGTGGATGATTTCCCTGAGATCCAACACTTGGATTGAAGCAGGTTGGTGGGTATGATTGTTCCCTCCGAACAACAAGCCGGTCCTGCGTGACCGTAGTATTTTCAGCCCTGCGAGGCGCCTATCATGGATATATCTTCGTTTTTGTTTGATACAAGTATTTGGCCCTTCGTGGCATAACTTTCGAGCTTTCCTTCTGTTCGGCCCTTCATGGCCGTGGTGTAGGTATCTTGTACTTCTGTTTTAGAACAACTCGTGCTTTAAATATCGTAATCTGTTTTTGTTTGTCTGCATCCCAAGTTTCTTCATACTTAGTTTGGTTTTTAGACATACTTCGTTATGTCTATTGCCCAAGTATTTCGTACTTAGAATTTTACAAGTATTTCGTACTTTGAGTATCTCGTACTCTCGTGCTTAGATAAAATCATTCATATCTCGTTATGTCTATTGTCCAAGCATTTTGTATTTGAATTCTACTAAGTATATTCATACTTAGAATTCGGTAAGAGTTTCGTTCTTTTGAGTATCTCGTACCCTGTTGCATGCTGTTCGTATTTTAAGTATCTCGTACTTTCAAATATCTCATGTTTGGCATTCGCGCCAATCCCGTGCTCCCCAATATGAAAAAAAAGGAAGATAAAGCAAATCTCCAAATTTCATATTCCATATTTCAAAAAACTGATGATAATGTAAAGAAAAGAATGTCTTTATTCATAGACTAAACTCAAGGGGGCGTCATTCGTACCCCTTGAAACTAAAACAGAGGAATCCACAAGTAGAATAAGAGAAAACAAGGGGATTTTATTCGTAATTCCCACACAATCACGTAGTGCAATAAAATTAAATTCTTCTAAACAAAGAATTTTCTCAGATTATGAACATTCCACGGCCTCGGAATCGGGTTACCGTCCAGATCAGCCAATCTGTAGGCCCCTATGCCCACAATTTCAGTTACTCGATACGGGCCTTCCCAATTGGCACCTAGTTTGCCTTCGTTGGCCACCTTGGTGTTGCCGAGCACCTTTCGCAGTACAAGGTCCCCAACACCAAACCCTCGAGGGTGGACGTGCTTTTTATAGTCCTTCATCAGCTGTTCCTGATAAGAAGCCAGATGGATCAATGCCTTCTCCCTCCTTTCCTCGGCGAGATCAAGCTCAATTTCGAGGGCTCTGTCGTTGCCCCCACTTTCAACCAATACTGTCCTGTTGGTTGGGAGGCCCACTTCCAAAGGTATGACTGCCTCTGTGCCATATGCCAACGAGTAGGGGGTCTCTCCCGTAGACCTCCTAGGAGTTGTCCTGTGCGCCCATAGAACAAGAGGCAATTCATCGGGCCATTTCCCCTTAGCCTTATCCAACCTCTTCTTGATCCCGTCAAGAATGGTTTTGTTAGATGCTTCTGCCTGCCCATTGCTTTGCGGGTAGGCTGGAGTCGAATAGTAATTCCGTATCCCAAACTGGGCACAAAAAGCCTTAAATTTCTTCTGAAACTGGGACCCATTATCTGTGATCAGGGAATAAGGAACCCCAAACCGAGTAATGATATTCTTCCACACGAACTTCTCTACCATAGACTCGGTGATTTTGGCCAATGGTTCTGCCTCAATCCATTTAGTAAAGTAGTCTGTTGCAACTAACAAGAATTTTCGGTTCCCAGTTGCTTTGTGGAGGGGACCCACGATGTCCATTCCCCACTGGGCAAATGGCCAGGGGCTCGTCAAAGGTACCAGGTCTTCGGCCGGTGTTCGAATCATTGGTGAGAATTTCTGACATTTCTCACAAATTTTCACATACAGCTTTGCATCCTCCTGCATATGTGGCCACCAGTAGCCTTGAGTAATTGCTCGGTGGGCAATGGACCTGCCTCCAGCATGACTTCCACATGTTCCCTCGTGGATTTCATGAAGAAATTTCTGCACCATCTCGGGGTGCACACAAAGCAAATATGGTCCTGTAAAGGACTTTCTGTACAGCTTCCCTTCTGGGGACAGCCAAAACCTTGCGGACTTGGTTCTGATTTTATGAGCTTCCTTTTTATCAACTGGGAGTATTTCATTTCGTAAAAATTCCACGATTGGGTCCATCCAACTTGGTCTCTGGTTCACATCCAGGACCAGTTCAATACTCCTTCCAATGCTCGGCTCTGTCAGATACTCAACTGCCACCTTTCGCTTGAGTTCAGTTGGAACAGCTGCTGCCAGCCATGCTAAAGAATCAGCATGGGCATTTTGTCCAGACCTTATCTGTTCAACATGAACCCTTTCGAAGGTATCAAGTAGATCTTTGGCTGCTTCCATGTATGCTTCCATCTTTTCATTCCGGGCCCGATATTCGCCGGACAGTTGGTTAACTACGAGCTGCGAATCGTAGTGCACCCTGACTCGTTCTGCCTTTAAAGTTCTTACACTTCTCAAACCAGCTAAGAGTGCCTCGTACTCCGCTACGTTATTTGATGCACTGAACCCTAGCCGAACAGACAGTTCGATCATTACACCTCCTGGAGAAAATATTACCACCCCAATTCCTGAACCAGTATTACATGCTGATCCGTCAACGAATAACTTCCATTCCGTGGGGTCCTGCTCGGCTGACAGCTGATTCTTCATGGGTGCTGGCTTGGATGTTTGCTCCTTTCTCGTAGGAGGCAAAGGTGCAACCGTAGGAGAAAACTCCGCCACAAAATCTGCCAAAACTTGGCCTTTAATTGCCGTACGTGGTTGATAATCAATATCGTATTGACTCAACTCGACGGACCATGTCGAGATTCTTCCTGAAAAATCTGCCTTTCGTAGCAGGGACTTCAGTGGAAATTCGGTGTATACCACAATCCTATGGCTCTGAAAATAGTGTGGCAGTTTTCTCGTTGCTGTCCTAAGTGCCAGGACAAGTTTCTCTAAAGGCAGATATCTCGTTTCCGCGTCTAGCAATGTCTTGCTTACATAATATACTGGGATTTGTTCGACTCCCAAATCCCTTAACAGGACTGCACTTACAGCATGATCAGAAACAGCTAAGTACAAAATCAAGGACTCACCTAGCTGTGGGGTTGACAGAAGAGGAGGTTCGGCTAGATACTTCTTCAGGTCCTGAAACGCTTGCTCACATTCTGCTCCCCATTCAAACCCTTCCCTTTTTTTCAACAACTGAAAAAAGGGCCTACACTTATCACTCGATCTGCTGATAAATCTGTTAAGTGCTGCAGCCATCCCAGTTAGCCTTTGAACCTCCTTCGTGGTTTTGAGGCTCTGCAGCCTTTGCAAGGCTGCAATTTGATCTGGGTTAGCCTCAATTCCCCTTATGGTGACCAAGTGCCCTAGGAACTTTCCAGACCCAACCCCAAACGCACATTTCGAGGCGTTGAGCTTCAACTTGTACTTTCGCAAAATCTCAAAGACTTCTCTCAAGTCTGAGACATGCCTTTGTTTATTTCGGCTTTTTACCACCATATCGTCTATGTAAACCTCCATGGTTTTCCCGAGCAGTTCCCTGAACATGATAGTCGCAAGCCTTTGGTACGTCGCCCCTGCGTTTCTCAGCCCAAACGGCATGACACTATAGCAGTACAGGCCCCGTGGGGTGATGAAAGATGTCTTCTCCTGATCGGGCCCAAACATAGCAATTTGATGGTATCCTCGATACGCATCAAGAAAACTCATTCGCTCGTAGCCAGCTGTTGCGTCGACCAACTGGTCTATCCTTGGGAGGGGAAAACTATCCTTAGGGCAGGTATTGTTCAAGTCTGTGAAATCCACACAGACACGCCACTTCCCGTTCTTCTTCTTTACGACCACAGTGTTGGACAGCCACTCAGGGTAATAAACCTCACGTATTGCTTTTGCCTCAAGCAAACGACTAACTTCTTCAATAACAGCATCCACGTGCTGTACGGCCGCCCTACGTTTTCTCTGAATAACTGGCTTATGTTGAGGGTCAACATTCAAATGGTGGCAGATTATCTCAGCATCCACGCCGGGCATTTCTTCGGGTACCCATGCAAACACGTCGACATATTCTTTTAGGAACTGTATTGACTCAGCCTTTTCCTTTGCTGGTAGTGACTCCCCAATCAAAAAATATCTTTCAGGATCAGCCTTGTTGATCTGAATCTTTTCCAAGCCCTCGATCACCTTATTAGCCGGGCATCTTCCGACATCCTCGATAGTCGGTTGATCTGGTACCTCCAATGCATGAACATGGTGGGCCTTCGGGGCCTTCTTAACGATGGAAATCAAACATTGTTGAGCCACTTTCTGGTTGCCCCTAATTGCTTCGACCCTATTGGATCCTGGGAATTTCACCATCTGGTGATAAGTTGAGGAAACTGCCCTCATTTTGTGTAACCAGGTTCTTCCTATAATCGCGTTATAGGAAGAAGGGACGTCTACAACCAGAAAATCCGTCCTCAAAACAACTGATCCTGCCCGAACAGGCAATGTTACCTTTCCAAGCGGCCAGACTGCCCCTGCGCCGAACCCAATCAAGGGCGTTATGGACTGCTCCAGATCTGTCTGGGCCAGCCCCAGCTTCTTGAACGCGTCGTAGTACATTACCTCTGTACAACTCCCTGAATCCACAAGGATCCTTTCAACGTCATATTCCCCAACTCGTAGGGTGATGACCAAAGCATCGTTATGGGGAACTTGGACTTCCCCCAAATCTTCATCCGTGAGTGCTATGCTTTCATGGCATACGCCACTCCCTCGGCCTCTCTTATTTCCCAACCGCATCACATGTTGGTCACGCTTAACCTGCCTTTGCAGTAGCCTCACCTCATTTCTCGTATAAGGTGCGGCCAACCCATGTATCATATGGATTATTCCCTTAGGATTCTGCTCGTAATCCATTTCCATGGCTTTTCCTTTTTCTTTGGGATCTTCCTGGATAAACTCCTTGAGATAGCCCCGAGAGACCAAATCATCAAGGTGTCTTTTATACATCTCACAATCTTCAGTCATGTGGCCCCAGTCCTTGTGGTAGCTACAGTGCTGATTCGTAGCACGTTTAGCGTCTTTGTCTCCACCAAGACTCGGGGGGCCACTTGAAGTATGGCTGATTCTTTATTCGATAAAGAATCCTGTAAATTGGCTCCTTCCAAACAGTAGTAATAGAAAAGAAAGACTTGGGATTAGGGACTGGCTTTTCCTTGTACGAATCTTTCTTAGCCTGCCCTTAGTCTTTTCGCTCTTTGTACGTTTTGGGTTCAGGTTTATCCACCTTCTTGGTAACCGTCTTAGGCTGTTCGGCAGCAATCCTGCCATCCTCTCGAAGTATGTCATCCTCCATTCGGGCGTGTTGCTCTATTCGTTCCATCAATTTGGCCAATGTAGCCACCGGATGCTTGTTTAATGAGCGACGTAGTTCTCCCCGAACAGGCAAACCAGTTTTGAAGGTAGCTATGGCATATTCCTCACTGCAACCCTCAATTTCGTTGATAGTTTCCCAGTACTTTTTTGCGTAATCCCTAATCGGCTCGTCCTCTGTTTGTTTCATGGTGGGCAGACTCTCAAACGTCTTTGGAGCCTTTCTGCTTGTTAAGAATCGAGCAGTGAATTCCTCAGCTAACTGCCTCCATCCTCTTATGGACCGTGGTGCCAATTTATGAAACCAACTCAACGCCACTTTGCCTAGACTGGACGGGAACATTTTGCACAGAATGGCATCATCGCCATCGTGCATGAACATGGCCTGCTGGTAATGCTGTATGTGAGCCACAGGATCTGTATTTGTCTCGTAAAGTACGAACGCTCCGTGCTTCACTCTGCTCGGCAACCTTGCATCTTGCAGTCTCTTTGCAAAAGGGGAGGCTGCAATGTTACTTAGGGCTTTACGTGCCGCCTCTCGTGCTGACACTGACCCTTCTTCATTTTCCCTTGTTTTGTGAGCCGTAACTCTGGCCCAGTCAGCATCAGGTCTCTCATACCTATCACGGTGATGCTTTCTTGTTTCCTGTTCGGGTGAGGAACTACGTTCCCTACTTCTCCTTTTCCACGAAAAAGCCCTCCGTCTTTCCGGTGTGCGGCTTCTGCTTCTGTCTCTCCTCTTTCGTGGAGAAACCTTATGTCGCCCTAGAGTAGGACTTCTGCTCCTTCTTTCTCGTGAACGAGCCTGCTCTTGGACTGCTAGAGTCCGTCTATCTCTCCCAGAGTCCCTCCTCGAGAGTCCAGAATCTTCCGGGTGTTCTCGTACCCGCTGCAACTCTTGTATCTCATACTCTCGCTTTCTAATCAAACGAGCGTATTCCTCTATTTCTTTCCTCTTTCGATCGAGGACATCTTCACTGTTATGTATGCTTCTTGACTGTTCAACAGACGCCTCTCTTCGGTGAGACTTGCTCCTTCTCGTGGAGCCCGTAGCCGTCTTATCCTGTCTTCCAGTGGGCTTTCTCGGAGCACCCGGTGGAGATTTGTCTCCTCCACCGCTTAACTGATTTTTTGGATTGAACAGTGTTGCTGGATCTTCTTCCATCGTAACTGTTCTTGAAGGAAAATCGGTTCGTTTCCCACAGATGGCGCCAATTGTAGGGGGATGAAAACAATTGGTACTCTGAACGTCTCAAGTTGCAAACGGCCTCACGTGCCTCTACACCGGGACCCTAGTTCTTCGTCGGAACCCTAATCTGCGAAACAGACAAGGGGTGAGTGCACCTTTGCCTCTCGTGGCAAAGGCCCTCCGATGCTTCAGTTAGTATCACGTACTGGCTAATAAACCCTAATTATCAATAGGAAAATAATGCAAGTGTTCAATATTGCATACCTTTTACCTCCAGGTTTACCTCGTATTTATAGACTCACGGATGCTTGCTGCCCAAGCATCCCAGTTGCCCTAGGATCCCTCCCTCGTATAGGAAACCTAATATCTTATGGAATCTCGTTCCCTTATCTGAATAATGTCTCAATCTTTATAGGACTCTCAGTCCTTTTGGGACTCTCTCCCATAATTATCCGAACACCCCACTCACGTTGGGTCTCTAGCCTCGATCCTACATATTCGGGATCTTACCCTCTTACGGAATATTACCATTCTGGAATATTCCTGCCACGTCACGACCTAGGGCAACTTTTTCCACTGTTCGGCTTACTCTTTGCCGAACAGTCCTCCTGGACCAATGACATCACATGCAACTGGTCCACATTGTTATACCTGGTCAAATGACTTCACATGTTGTTTGACCTTATCAGCCGAACAGTTTGTCTGGACCAATGACTTCACGTGTCACTGGTCCACACTGCTGCTCATCGTACTGCCCGGCGATAGGCTTATAAAGCTTACCACGTGTCCCTAATACATCACGTGTTCGGCAACTAATTTTACCTGTTTGGGAATACCTCCCCACAGGTACTAAGGTAATCTACTTTTCGTATCCTTCTTTCTTTTTAATAAGTCTCTAATCAGCACCGTACTCTTCTGACGGATAGTGCTACACCTGTACATCTCTAAAGTCTGATATAAGATGCCAGGGCCACAAAAAGTAGCACCATGAGCAATTAAACTCAATAGCTAACTACTACTCCTATGTCTCATACTTTAGCAAAAATAATATATAACTTTGCAAAGTAAAACTCAAAGATTTAACAGTTCAACATATAAATAACAATTCAACGAAAGTGTCAATGTCTTTTCAGAGTCAACACAGCATATCGTAATTCGTGTCATTATTTTATCAGTATCGATTTCACTTTTCATTTTATTTCCTTGAGCACTGGTTCCGCTAACCATCTTTCAAATTTCATCGGGCTCCTAGGCTAAACTTAGATTTTTCACCTAAAAGCATTGATTCCGCTACCCGTCTGATTCAGATTCCATCGAGCTCTCAATCTCATTCATTTCATGGGCTCTTTCACCAATTTCAAACGACACTAGTTCTGCTAACCATCCTTTCAGATTCCATCGGGCTCCTATGTCACACACACACCCAAGCCATGATTCTGCTAACCATTTCAAATTTCATCGAGCTCTCATGCTCACACACACACACCCAAGCCATGATTCCGCTAACCATTCTTTCATATTCCATTAGGCTTTCATGCTCACACAATTATTAATTATTTCACATTCCGTTTTCTCATTACTTTTCATATTTTATTTCTTGTTTCTCGTGTCTTGTAAACATGCATCATTTTCTCGCGTTTCACATAAATAAAATCATTCAATGACAATAATAAATTTCAGTCATGCATTTCTATCCATCAATAAAATTTTAACAGCATACCTAACAATTCTGTCGAAAATTGGTAATGGCACATTATGATGGTCATCATATAATATTAGTTGAATTTTTAAAGCTTCATGTCTATAAGAGAACCCCTGCTCTTCTATTATTATTATTATTATTTTATCGGCGACTTGAAAATTTCAACTGATGGTGTTCAAAACTTCCAATTCATGCTTTTCTAAAACTGGGATTCAAAATCTAGGTGTTTGGTAACCTTTTTATTTTCAGTTTTTAGTTTTTAAAAAACTAGAAATAGAAACAGGTTTATGTTTTCATGAAAACAAAAATAAGAAACATGTTTGGTAATAATTTTTTGAAAAAAAGACTGAAAAGTGAAAACACAAAACAGGTTTATGTTTTCTCCCGGATCTCGGACAGCGGGGCCTGCATCCTAACCACGGCCGCATCCACGTCGACGAGCTTGGTACTCAAATTAACAAAGTCGGCGTAGTCACAGTTGATGAGGTCGACGAGCTCGCGGGTGAGGGAGGAGAGATGGGAGTGGAGCTCGGAGCGGAGGGTGTCGAAGGGGACGAAGGTGCGGAGGTCGGCAATGTAGGCGTTGGAGTCGAAGGAGGGAAGGAGGAAAGAGGACTGGTTGAACCAGTTGGGGTGGGAGTCGATGGGGTCGCTGAATTTTGGGGTTGGGAGATGAAGTCGACATTGGAGAGAGAGAGAGAGAGAGAGAGAGAGGAGAGAGAGAGAGAGAGAGAGAGAAGAGAGGAGAGAGAGAGTAGACACAGGAATATTGAAGTTGAAAAGTCATCGGGGATGAGTTTGGGTGTAGCTGTGGGGATCGACGGGCCGAAGTACTCTTTTCAAAATAATGTAAAACTCCATTTTCTAGTTTTCATAATTTCTGGAAATTCTAAAAAAGTTTTTTAAAAACCAAAAAGTAAAAATATATTACCAAACAAGTTTTCTATTTTAGTTTTCAAAAAAGTGAAAATAAAAACCAAAAACTGAAAATGAAAAGGTTACCAAACACCCCATTTTTTTCTCTCTCATTTCCAATTTCCAGGTGATTCTATACATATTTTTTTATAGCAATTATCACGAGAGCCTAGTTTCGACATTTCAGCAAAATTTACATCGAATATATATTTAGGTAAGTAGATAAGAGGTTTCTAACTTGCGATTAATAATAACGGTATTTATCATTTAATTTCTAACATCAATATACTATTCTTTAACATGCGACATCATACAAATTTTACTTTCAATATTTAATCATATAGCACATCCACATTATACTTAGGTGATCAGGTATGAGGTTTCTACCGTTCTTCTTGGCAGTAGAAGGTTACAGATTCGTCTGGTCGAAAAATGAACGGAGGGACGTCACCTCGGTTGGAATTTGATAAAATAAAAAATAGTTTTCCTTTTACTACGAACCTGAACAACTTTTTAGAATTTTGGAATTGAAAGATCGAATTAATGGTAGTTTTGAGTGGTGGTGGAAAGGTGACATTATGGGGTGGGCTTGAACTCAATTCTTTTTCCCTTTTTTTTAAGCCGAATTTAGTCTCTCTGTTTCTTTCTCTTAAGAACAAGAACAATGGGATGAAGATGTGGTGTGATGAAATGGTTGGTGGTGTTGGTATTTATAGGCAAGGGAGCTCTCCCCTCCTCTCTCTCCAGCCTGAGAAAAGTCTCTCTCTTTCTCTCTCTTCACTACATGCGTGAGCCCAAAGCAAAGGGGAAAAATATATATAGCATGTGATGCCATAATTACACCTCTCTGTATTTATTTTTTTGCTCTTCACACTTCTAGGCTTAGGTTCCGTTTCAAAAATTTTCTTTAAAAATAAGAATTTTATTTCACATATTCAAATTTTAAAATAATGTAAATAAAAAAATTAATTTTTTTTGTATTCTATAAAAAATCTCATCGAGATCTTTCAAATAAAATCCATATTGCATATTTTTAGATTTCATTAAACTTATAATTTTTGAGTTTGAAATTACTTTTTTAAAAGATAAGGGGCTTTTTCTCCGTTTTACATGTAAAATATTTTCCTAATTTTTTACACAACCAAACACTATAAAATTGATAAAATATTTTACACCCAAACAAACGGAGCCTTATTCACGGCTCCGGGTAATCTCAGCAGTCCAAAAGTGTTTGCACGACTTGTTTTTAATTCAGATCGTCTAAAACACTTTTGGATAGCCGAGAATGAGCGCTGTAAAACTTATTTGCGACTCTTCGGTGAATAAGTTGTTCTCTTTAAATATATGTTAAGGTTGTACTTTTTGTGATGGGAAATGATCTTAAACGAGCTTTAATAAAAATGATCGATCACGAACCAAACTTTTTGTCATGGCATTGTCTATATATTTTCAACCCCGAAACGCTTCTCCATCCCAAATCATTCACGCGGACTCTGCGTCGATCGACGAGTTCGATTGATAACCATGGCAGCCTCGAGAGTCCCTTTGCCTCTTTACACATTTTGCTTGCTTGCCCTCCTGAGCCCCTCAACAACCGTAGCAGCTGAGCCCCAATTCGCCGATAAGCTTTGCCCTGTCGATCCACCGAGCACAAACGATCACTCCGTCGATCACCACCTGACCACCACCTTACACTACTCCGATCTCTCCTCCGCTCTCTTCTCCGGTCTCTCGACAAGCCCCACCGCGCTCACTAACGGCTTTTACAGCTTCGCCGCCGGCGATGCCTCATACGGACTCTTCCTATGCCGCGGCGACCTCTCCCCCGCCGACTGTTTGGACTGCATCGTCTTTGCGACTAAAGATGTAGCCACACGGTGCCCCGGATCGAAGCAGGTCATAATCTGGTACGACGAGTGCATGCTACGCTACTCCAACGTCTCCATCTTCGGCACCCTGGACGTATCGTACCATAGTGGTTCCACTAATGAAGCTATACTCATAGAGGACCTCGATTTTCCTGGCATACTGAGAGGGGTATGTATCTGAGTGGCTTTAATCTCTACTTTTTTTTATAGCAGTGCAAAATAAATAAATCTATACTATATTTGTAAAACTTAACATTGAAAAGTTAATCTACTTTTGTATTAATTGCCAGGACTACTTTTAAGTCAATTGGTTTTTTTTTCCTTTCTTCTTATTCAATTTTTTTTATGATCGAAACCTTTTTTTTTTTTAATAAAGACATAAATAAGTCAATAAACTAATTTTTTAATTTTTATTCAAAAAAAATAAGATTTCGATCATAATTTTTTACTTTTTAAATTCATCTCGTAATGACAATGTAATAATCCCTAAAAAAATTGTCCAAATACGAAAAAATTTTGAATAAAAACAAAAAAAAAGCAAGAGATTCTGTTTGATTCTAGAAGAGCTATTATTGGTTAAAGGACATGATTTTTAGTTAATATTTTTCATTAAATACCAAGTCTTTTCATTAGAATTTTGACATTAACTCCCTCCCTCTCGACTCTCTCCATCTCTATAGAAGTCGAAAAGCCTAGGGTTTTCTGCCGCCAAGTGGGAGACGCCGCCGCTCCCCTCCTCCCTCCGGCTCCTCTCTCTCTCTCTCCATCTTTCCCACTCTTCCGTTTCGTTTTCTCTCTGTTTTTGGATATTCACAAAATCGAGCAGAATGGTAGCAAGTTGGTGATGACAGCGGTTTGCAATGGCGATGCTTGCAGTCTTCTCAGCAGATGTCTACCTCTTGCCATTTTAGGGAGCCGATTTGCTACAGCTTCACAGCGGATGCTTTAGGGGTTTTGATCTGTCGAGTCTGGCTCTTTGGCTCTCGTTCCTTCATCTTCTCCGACTCAACTCTTTTTTTTTTTTGGAACCCCTTTCCTCATCATGTCTACTACCACCATTTCTTGGTTGTTAATCGGCTTGTTGATCCCAGTCTGAGTTTCTGCTGGGTCCTCTGATTTTCGCTTAACAGCAAGGGATTTTCGGGTTGGATGGAGCAATTGGCGTTGGCTCCTACCATGGCCATCGTTGGGTGGCCCAGTTCTCGCCCAACGGCATGGTGCAACATCCGCAACAGTTTTGATGTTTTGGGCTTCGGTTACATCTTCCGTGCGATGGTATTTTTGGGCTTAAAACCGTAATCATGGTTTGGTGGGCTTCATTGTTATTTTTGGGCTTTAGGGCTTTGGGTTCACTACTACAAAGTATGTGCCAAAATGTCATTTCATTTTATAGAATGAAGAGTGGAGATTTATGCACAAAGATTGGATAAATTTGGACCATTTGTTTATATATATACAATTCAAAAACTACTGCTCCTTATTATATAGATTGGATATAATATCTTTTGCATTATTATCGATAATTGCAATGCACATGCGTGATTATTTTCGTCTATGAAAGAATTTGAAATTTGTTTACTTGACAATGTAAAATAACTTTAAGTTTTGGCTAGGTCAAATCAAAATAAGTCATAATTTTAGAGATTGCTATACTAATTATATAAATAATAACCATATTACTTTTTATATTAGTAAAATATTTGAAATGGTAGGAGGGGCCGGCCGGGGCTACCCGGCCCGGGCCCTATATACCTCCGCCCATGGGTGTCAGTGAAATTTACCCAAATTTAAGAACTCTCTCCTTAATTCCTCATAACCGTCTACAAAAGAAGAAGGGAAAAACTATTCGCTAACTACAACTGTTAGATGGGTTGAGAGGATGAAGTGGGTTAATAAATTAGTTTGGGTTTGCATAAATCTCCCCTCTTCAAACAAGAATTAATAAAGTTCTTTTTTTTCGAATTTCAAATTTAAATATAATGAAAATGAAAATAATTTTATGATTTTTTTTTTGCACCATTTAAAAGATCTCAATGAGATCTATCAAACAAGATCCATATTGATAGAAAAATTATTTGCGTAAACACATAATTTTTTAGGTTGAAATTACTTTTCTTTTTTAAAAGTTACTTTTCTAAAAAGCGGAACACCCTCAGTTATGAAGTATATGATTACACTGATCCTAGTGGAAGAAGCTTAATTAATTCCATGTTAGAATACAATTTTGGAATGCCTTAAATTAATCGAGTTATTATTATTCAATTCTACAAGTATTAAGTTTTGCATTTTTTTACTGGGATATCAAGTTTAAATTTTTGTCTAATGACTAACCTATTTATGCTATCTATCACACTTGACAAGGCCTTGGACGATATAGTTGCTCGGGCTTCGAGTGGAGACTCGAGTAAAAAATTTGCTACTGAGGAAAATCTCTCTCTGATTCAAAAGCAGCTGTACTCACTAGCACAATGCACGCCAGATTTATCTGCTTCGAATTGCAGTGACTGCCTTACTCAGTGCACCGATAATCTATTCAGCAAATACGGCGGATATTCGTATGCCATGTATCGCTTTCCAAGCTGTAATGCCGGGTTTGCCACTTACCCATTTTATAGCACGTCCACCGCATCTCCGCATTCGCCTCCACCCGTCCTTCCTCCGCGTCTGCTTTCACCTCCACCGGTCCTTCCTCCGCATTCGCCTCCACCAGTCTTCCCTCTGCCGCATCCTCCTACAAGCAATCCTGGTAAAACTCCAAACAAGGCATTCAGATAATTCATGTATATGATCTTTACAAAGCATGGTTTAGGTTTTAATTTTGAAGATTTAGAATTCTTTTGTATTCTTAATTACAAATTGATATATGAAACGTACTCCCTCTGTCCATTAATTAGAGCCCAGTATTTTATTTCGGGCCGTCCTTTAATAAATGTTCATTTTGTAAAGCAGGAACGAAGGGAATTTCTTTCAAAGTGCTCAATCTCATCGCCATCGTAGTTCCGATCGGGGTCTCTATTATAGTGCTTGCCGTTGCATGTTTCTGTTTCATTAGTAGGAGGGCAAAGAAGAAACTTAAAAACATTAGAGAAGATTCTGGTAAGAACAATCAAAAGAAAGTGAGAGGGAAGATAGATTTTAAAAAAAAAATCATGTTTTTTCTTGTTTTGACATTTGATATGTTACAGTTTGGACTGAAATCACATCAGTAAAGTCCTTGCAATATGATTTGGGTGTGATTGAAGCTGCCACAAACAACTTTTCAGATGAAAACAAAATTGGCGGAGATGGATTTGGTCCGCTCTACAAGGTATGAATTCGTTTCTTCATTTTCTCGGTACCATATGAAAGCTTTAAGGCAAAGTCCACTTTAGACTCACTGTGGTTTCAATCATGTGTGGATTAAAAGTGTGCGCGTAGCACTCATGTAGTATGTAAAGTGTGCACATAACACCCAATTTTATCCATTTTAACGTCAAGTGTGACGGACATGCATTAAAAGTCTAATATGCCCTCATCTTTTTCCTTGATTCATGTTATTTCTTGAATCTAACCAATCCATTCCCTGTACCAAAAATTTGATCTGAACCCTTGAAATTGTAGAGTACGATGTGTACCACATACCAAATTTTAAGCCGATCAAGATTCAAAACATAGAAACCTCATGGTCAAATCGAATTTATTAGTATGAAGTAAATTTCAAATTTAAATTTACCATTCCTTTTAATGAGTATAAGATCATTGAGTTTTCATCATTAGTGAGATACACCTTCGTTAAAATAGACGAAATCGGATGTTATGTGCACACTTTACAAACCACATGGGTGTTATGTGCACACTTTGAAAAATAAGGGGTGTATCCACACATAACCCAAACCACAGAGGGTCAAAGTAGACTTTAATCAAAGTTTAAATGTTGTCCAGACTTAAATGTTCACGTTTCCACAAAGCACAAGGGGTGCAGATGCCCAAAACTGAACCTGGGAGGCTCAATCTGCACATAGCCCAAATCACAGAGAGTATAAGTGCACTTTGCCACAAATTTTAACAAGATTATGTTGTTTATACTCAGGGATTACTTGCAGATGGACAAACAACAATAACTGTGAAGAAGTTATCTCAAACCTCTGGGCAAGGTATAGAAGAGTTCAAGAATGAGGTGGTATCGGTAGCCACGCTTCAGCATAGGAATTTGGTCAAGTTACTGGGATTTTGCTTGGAAGGAGAAGAAAAAATACTCATCTATGAACTTGCGCCCAACAAAAGCCTTGACTGTGTTCTGTTCGGTTTGTCTAATCTGAACAACTATAGTTCTTGATATTGCTTTTCGTTTACCGGTTTCACTGGTAGCACTGAATTGCTATGTGTTGATCAACTTCTAAATTTTAATAAGTAATTACTTGTGTTTCAATTCAAAACCAAATAACATAGATATGTTGTTCGAGCAATGTACAGATCCGCAACAACAACCGTTGGATTGGTCAAGACGTTACAAGATTATAAGAGATATAGCTGGAGGGATGCTGTACCTTCATGAAGATTCTCAGCTTAGAATAATTCACGGTGACCTCAAAGCTAGCAATATTCTATTAGATGGTGACATGAACGTATGTATTTCAGATTTTGGCATTGCCAGGATCTTAGGAGTGGATAAAAATCAAGGAAATGCAAGTGAAATCGATGGAACATTGTAAGTTATGTCCCCATAACCCATGTGTTAGATTTTCCATTACTCGATTAATGGTTCTTTGTGCAATGACAGTGGATGCATCTGCACAATTATTCAAAAAAGTACCCTTGGAGTCGAACATAGGAAATAATTAAATTTAATTTTGTATTTCCATATTTGGGCTGATAAGCCTTTTATTCTGTTTGTAATGTCTATCTGATCTGGGTATAGGCCCATAGGTGTTCGGGTTTGACCCCTTTTTTTGGGCTTGCCCATCAGATGTTTGAGCCTCGGTCCATTACTCAATCCTTGGTTGGATCCCCCTTCCCTCTCCCTCCACTTGATGTAATCCTATCAAGTTTCTTTATAATATTTTTGCTGTTTCAAAAACATATTTAATGCTAGGCTAACTGTTTATGGACTGGTTTTTTCAGCTAGACTTTGGGCCATTATGCCCTCAACAATTTTGTATCTGATTTCACCAGAAAAGTTTGTTGCACAGATTTGTTATTTTCTTCTAAAATATATTGACAAACTAGTTGTTATTGTTGGCTTGTAGGGATCATATGTCTTCAGAATATGCGATGCATGGACAATGGTCTGTCAAGTCTGATGTGTTTAGCTTCGGGATCTTAGTTTTGGAGATTATTACTGGAAAAAAGAATAATGTCTTATACCAATCAGACACTCCTATGGACCTTCTGAGCTATGTAAGTGATCAACTCTACCGCCTAATTACATACAATCTTCCTTTCTGTTCATCAACAAGACATATATAACAAATTCTTATAGGCTCGGAAGCTTTGGAGTGATGAAGCACCATTGGATTTGATGGATGCAACTGAGATAGGGCCTTATTCAAAAAATGAAGTCACAAGATGCATCCATGTCGCCTTATTATGTGTTCAAGATGATCCGGATGCCAGGCCCTCCATGGCAATTGTAGTTCCAATGCTCGATGGCTATTCTACTACGTTGTCGATTCCCCAACCACCTGCATTCCTCGCTCAGAGTAGAACTGAGATTGCGTTGAATCGGTCTAGGAGCAAATCAATAGTGTGGTCTGTGAACGAAGCATCAATCAGTGAGCTAGAGCCAAGGTAATATGACTAGTATAGACCGATATCAAGCATTAAGTCTAGAATGGACACTATGTGGCATGAGATAAATAAGCAGCAATGTCTCACAATGTTTTTAAGTGGGAAAGCCAATATGGGCATGAATTTAGAGCCTCATATGGCTCGTTCTAATTTGGCCTTCTTTCTTTTTTTGTCTTTATTTTTTCTCCTTCAAAAGCAGAAAGAAAATGTACTTGTTAATTTATTTTGTTTTATGCAAAAAAAATCCAAGATGAGCATGAATTCAGGGCCTCATTTGGCTCGTTTTAATTTGGCTCTTCTTTGTATGTTTTCTTTTTTCGTCATAGCCCAAGAAATAAATTGTACGTGTTAAACTGTTTGTTTTCTTTCAATAACCTATCTTCAGAAGCCGCTAATAAAAACAAGTAACGCCCTCTATTTGGAACAATAACCTATCTTCACTATTCACAATTCTAGAATTGTTTATTTTTTCTTGCCTTTCTCTTATAATCAAACTGTGGTAAAAGAAATTTTTTAACTTTCCTTTCTTTTCCCTCACTTTTTCTAAGTTCTAAACAAAGCATAAAAGTTAATTAAGGGGCTAATAGTACAGCTTTAAGAATTGATTATTGATAGTGCCAATCGAGATTAAAGTAGCACAAGGCTTGTCTGCGGTCCAAACATGGATTGCAGAGATGCGATTGGAGTGTTCGCAACCGTCAGATGGTATTTTAACAGTAGAGATTAAAAAAAACTTTTCCGGGGAATTTTATTTAAAAATTTGGACCATTAAATGTAAAAATGAACGGTTGTGATACAACTACATGGACTCTCTGCAATTGGATTGCAGAGAAGTCGGATCCATTCAAGTATTCAGGATCAGCAGGTTTTACTGCTCCTTTTTGTTTCGTCGCAATTATCCTGAAAGAGATATTTTATGTTCAATTAGCAATTGATTTAGGGGGCTGTTTGATAAAACTGAAAAACTGAAAATTTAAAACTGAGAACTGAAAAATTAAGTATTGAAAACTGAATACTGAAATTTTTAAGCTAAAAAATTGTTTGATAAATATATTAAGCACTAAATTAAAAAATAATGAATTAATTTTAGTTCCAATTCTCTCTTCATTTACTAATAGTCACAATGTACTTATGGTAATGGTGGAGTAGTGATTGTTGTGGCGGTGGTGGTGGTGGTGGAGTGGTGAGGGTGGGGATGGAGTGAGCATGGTGGTGGCGGCGGTGGTGGTATTGGAGTGGTGACGATGGTGGGGTGGCGATAGAGTGATGGTGGTGTAATGGTGGCAGTGAGTGGTGGCGGTGGAGTGGTGGTTGTGCAATGGTGGCATGGTGGTGGTGGTGGCGGCAGCGGCGTGGTAGTGGTGGAGGGTTGGAGTAGTGGTAGTTGTGCAATGGTGGTATGTGGTGGCGGTGGCGGCGGCATGGTAGTGGTGATGGCTATGTGGTGGTCAACTGGAATGGTGGTAGCGGTGGTGGATTAATGGAAATGGCGGTGAAGTGGTAGCGGTGGTGGTGGTGAAATGGTTGTAGGAGTAGTGGTGCTGCGGTGGTGGTGGTGGTGGGTGGCATGGTATGGTTTTTGAATGTCAGTACACAAAAATTCAGTCAAAATTAAATAGCTCAAAACTATTTAATTTTTTTTAACTTTTTAGTTAAGTAGCACTTAATTTGTTAAACAATGTAAAATGTGATTATCAAACCTATTAAATCACTTATTACTTAATTGATTCAAATTTGAGTGCTGAATTTAGGTTATTAAACTAGAATGCAATTTTGTTCACACTCCTTAAAAGATGGTGAACATTATCTCTACGATGTTATGCTTACCCATGCAATACACTTTTTGATAAGTATGACATCATTTTATGATAAGATCCATACCATTTAAATCAATAAAAAGGAAAGTAATATTCACCATCTTTTAAACTCAACTCGTTGATTTAGGACAAAAGACGAATCTAAGGATTTAAATTTTGTACCGCACTCGCCTACCAGTCATATGTACTAGACTTTTTTTTTTAAATCAATGTACATTTTATGGTAAATAATTCCATGTTGAAAAATTACACTTTGGATGTGTTCTCCTAAACTTAAAAAAAGAAGAAGTTGATTTTGTCTTTATTTGAATTTTTTTTCGCATTTGTTAGTTTTGCGCCAAATTTTTATGGATTATTAATTTGTCTCAACAAAAGAAAGCCAAAAAGTAAAAAAAAATTGTACTTTTACCCTAATATTTTGAAAAATAACCATTTTTAACAAAAGTCAACTTATTTAATTGAGTTGATTTTTTACTAGAATACTCGAAAAAATATTTTAAAATTACAAAATGGTTCGTATTATTTGTGTGGAACCCATGAGTGGGTCCCACGCGCCAATATGTTCATTGTTTGTACATTCCCATCGATTCCTTTAGGGTCCGTTAGATTAGCGAGATAATGGTAGAAAATGCAAGAAAAAAAAAGAATATTTTTTTGATGCACCCTTGGCAAAAATATCCTAAAAAATGGTAATAAGGCCCCATTCCGCAACAGGAAAAAAGTACTTATTTTTTAAGAAGGCAATTTCAAGCTAAAAAATTATGAACTTATTGAAATTTAAAAATATGCAATATGGATCTTATTTGAAAGATCTCATCGAGATCTTTTATACGATGCAAAAAAAATTGAAAATTTATTTTTTATTTGCATTATTTTTTAGTTTGAAAATGTGAAATAAGCTGCTTATTTTTTAAGAAGGTTTCTAGAACGGAGCCTAAGTGAACTACATGATCAGTACATTCTCAACGTACCAGTAGTTGTAGTAGGGCTCTTTACAAAGAACTCAATTAAAATCAGAGCAAAGTTTTGTAAAACGTATCATGGACTCTAAACCCTTCCATTTTGAGATTTTGGATTGAGCTTTTTACCTCTAGGTCCAGAAAATAGAGTAATAAGTGTAGAAATAATTAGAGTAATGATTAAAAATATGGATAATAATTGAAAAGATAGAAAGAAATAGAGTAATAATTAAAAAAAAAATACGATAATAATTAGGACCCAGAATTCCAAAACCCTTAAAAAGAAGGGTGTCTTAACATTTTCGTAAAGAAATCGGTGACCCAAGAGAAAGAAGGAGCGCGCAAACCACCGCGCCATCTGCTGAGTTTGGGTTTGATCATCATGTGATTATGTACGCCAACATCGGATTGGCTCCTAATCTCCACACCACCGCCAACGCCGCCGCCGCCGCCGCCATGCCCTACCCTAAACCCCTAACCAGAACCCACCTCCACTCTCTCTCCTCCTCGCCCTTCTCTTCTCTCTCCTCCCCGTCCACCCCCCACCTTGTCGACAAAGCCATCGCCATCCTCAAACGCCACCACCCAGACCACCTGCAACCGCTCTCTTCCCAATTTACCCCCCAATCAGCCTCCCATTTGCTCCTCCAGTCCCAGCTCGACAAAACCCTAACCCTAAAATTCATCAACTGGGCTCGCCCCTTCCCCTTCTTCGATTCCAAATGCAAGTGCATATCCCTCCACATCCTCACCAAGTTCAAGCTTTACAAGACAGCCCAAACCCTAGCCGAAGACCTCGCCGTAGGTTCCGGCAACGACGACGAAATTTTTCGTTGCCTCAAGGAGACTTTCCATGACTGCAATTCGAGCTCGGCCGTCTTTGATCTCTTGGTAAAATCTTACTCTCACTTGGAAATGATTGATAGAGCTCTGAACACCATTAGTTTAGCTAAGTTGAATGGGTTTATGCCAGGTATATTGTCATATAACGTGGTTCTTGATGCTATGATTAGGTCCCGGTCCATGGAAATAGCTGAGGAGTTTTATATGGATATGTTAAACACTGGGTTTTCGCCGAATGTGTATACGTATAATGTACTAATCCGAGGTTTCGTTAGGGTTGGGAAATTGGAGAGGGGTTTGGGGTTGTTGAGGGAAATGGAAAGAAAAGGGTGTTTTCCCAATGTGGTTACTTTCAATACGTTGATCGACGGATACTGTAAGGCGGGTAGGATTGATGACGCTTTTAGGTTGTTGAGATTGATGTTAGATAAGGGTTTGGAGCCGAATTTGATTTCGTACAATGTGATTGTCCATGGGTTGTGTAGAGAAGGGAGGATGAAGCAGACTGGTGAGATTCTTGAGGAGATGAGGTGGAAGGGTTTTGTACCTGATGAGGTGACGTACAATACGCTTGTCAATGGGTATTGTAAAGATGGTAATCTTCACCAAGCGCTTGTTTTGCATGCGGAGATGATGAGGAACGGTCTCTCTCCAAATGTTGTTACTTATACGTCGTTAATAAGCAGTATGTGTAAGGCTGGGAATTTAAATCGTGCGATGGAATTCTTCGATCAGATGCAAGTTAGGGGACTTCGTCCAAATGAGAGAACATATACAACATTGGTAGATGGATTTTCTCAGCAGGGATACTTAAAGGAAGCTTATCAGGTCCTGAATGAAATGACTGAATGTGGGTTTTCACCTTCAATTGTGACGTATAATGCCCTAATCAATGGACACTGTGTATTGGGTAGGATGGACGATGCATTAGGAATTATTCAGGATATGGTAGGAAAAGGGTTGGCCCCGGATGTTGTGAGTTACAGTACAATCATATCAGGGTTTTGCAAAACTCAAGATTTGGACAAGGCTTTCCAAATGAAACAGGAGATGGTGGAGAAAAGAGTTTCGCCAGATGCAGTAACTTATTCATCCCTGATTCAAGGTTTGTGCCTGCAGAGAAGGCTGAATGAAGCTTGTGAACTTTTTCAGGAGATGTGGAGCATGGATCTTCCTCCTGACGAGTGCACATATACTAGCTTGATCAATGCTTATTGCACGGAAGGGGATATTAAAAGTGCTCTTCATTTGCATGATGAAATGATCAAAAAGGGTTTCCTCCCTGATGTTGTTACTTATAATGTGCTAATAAATGGGCTTAGCAAACAAGCTCGGACGAGGGAGGCAAAGCAGCTTCTCTTCAAATTGTATTATGAGGAGTCTATTCCAAACGATGTCACGTATGATATACTGATTGAAAATTGTAGTAGTAGTGAATTTAAGAATGTGGTTGCTCTGATAAAGGGATTCTGCATGCAAGGATTGATGAATGAAGCAGATCGTGTTTTTGAATCGATGGTTCAGAGAAAGTACAAGCCTGACGAAGCCATTTATAATATTATTATACATGGCCACTGTAGGGCTGGAAATGTGCAGAAGGCATTTGATCTGTACAATGAGATGGTGCGTTACGGATTTGTTCCTCATACTGTATCTGTCATTGCTCTGATTAAAGAACTTTTCAAAGAAGGGAGAAGTGAGGACTTGAGTCATGTTATAGGGCAAACGCTGAGAAGCTGTAGGCTTACTGATGCAGAACTTGCGAAAGTTCTAGTTGAGGTTAACCACAAAGAAGGGAACATGACTGCAGTACTTAATGTTCTGTCTGAAATGGCCATGGATGGTCTTCTTCCAAACAGTGGTGAAACTATCCGTGCTAGGGCATAAAGGGTATTTGTACCTTCTTGTTATCAGGGACCGTTGAACACATTCTTGATGTTCAGATAAGAGTGACCAATGAGAGAATTTAGCAAGTCCCTTTTTTTGACTAAAGAATTATATGAGTCAAGATGAACCTCCGAAGAAGGGGAAAACCTTGTACCTTGTCCACTTGCTATGAACTAGACATCCACTATGAACCCACAAACTGTCATTTACAAACCTGTTTCTTGTTTTCATTCAATGAATCAATGGTTCTAATATAAATTCTCAAGTCCAGAACGCCTTTTATCTCCATTGTCATGTTCCTGCTTGTGGTTGTGCCCGATTTCTTCCAAGTGCTAGTGAGAGTTCTTTAATTTATTGAGGTTTCGTAGCTGAGTGGTTGTTTTGACAATCTGGTTGGATTTTAATGATGGTATCATCCCATCCGGGTTCTACTCGATATGATTTCGCTCTCAAGATCACACTGATGAATTGTTGATGAGTCTTCTGCTTGATACTAATTTAGGTAATCCATTCTGGTTTTGTATCACCCTTTGCCAACCTCATATATTATTATTTAATAAAATTTAGCTAACTAAAGGTCCTTCAATTTGGCTGCAGGTGAATCCTACTCAATCCTTGCATAATTGTGGCTCCGAATTCGACTTATGATCTTTGAAGCTGCGCTGTGTGGGATTCGTGTGATATTGATACCATGCAACAAACTTTTATGAGGTAGGAATCTATGTCACATCATGTGCATGGAGAGTAATATTATTGTAACATAGTTTTAGTGAGCGATCTATCTAAAAAGTATCCAGAGTAGTTAGGAACGGGTCACAAACTTGTCTGTGTGTGTTCTGTTCCCATCCTTTGTATGCTTTGCTTGTGGAAATTTAGTAAATCATGGATGGCTAAACATTTTGGTCATGTGCAGTATCCTCTTGGGGTTGTTAACACGAATCTTGTTTCACCGGTGAACTTCAGAATCTGTTTAGAGAAAAATTTATGAGGAAAGTATGAGGAGCATTGCATGGAAAATTTTACTGAATAATATTTATTTTCCAAATTTCTCGTTTTTTTCTTCTCAAACCAAACAACGGAAGATGATTCTCTCTTCTTTTTTTTTTTTTTTTTGAAGTTTTCCCTTCTCTTCCCTCCCTTTCCTTAAGTTACAAACAAAGCAATATTACACTTGTCTGGGGCAAGTTCTTTGTCCCATAGACGTAGGGCTCTCCCTCTCTCTCTAAAATCCCTCTCCCTCACTCATGTTTTTTAGGGTTGCAATTTATATACAGCCTCATGAGATTGGATGGATAATTGGCGTTTTTGAAGGAATTTTTTTGTCAAAATGCAGTTGTTTTTAGTTCCCTATTGAAACAATCCGCCAAGATGCAGAATGAGGAGAGACAGAACATGGATCTTTACATCTCCAGGAAGTGGTATATCTTTTTTCATTTTATATTACAATCGCGTAGGCTCCTATCAATAAGTTGGACATGAGAGATTTCACTCACTTATTTCTTCCCATATTGAAGAACAGGCTGATCACTGCTAAGGATCATGCCTCTGTCCAGCTTAATGTCGGACATTTGGATGAGGCTGGCCGTTATACTGGTCAATTCTCCACTTTTGTGCTATGTGGATACATTCGTGCCCAGGTTCCACTTCTTTCTTTTCTGGTATCTTTTGAAGAATAAGGGGTGTGTTTTTTGGTTGTTTATTCATTTCTGTGTTTTGTTTTTGTTGTTTTCTACTTGTATGAAATCAATGAAGAGGTGAAGTAGTGTGTTTCCATAAATGACCTTGCTAGTACTGTTATGGCTATTGGTATTGCTAATGTTATTGATGCCGCTACTGCCCCTGTGATTGTATTTTTTCTACTTGCATACCTTTTAGATCTTTCAGATTAAACCTAAAACTTGTTCTAATGTTGGGTAATACTGCTCATGGTTGTTAAAATCCTACCATCTATGTTACATGGATCCTTGATTTTGGCTCAAGTACCCGTGTCGGTGTGTCCGACACTCGTATCCTTTTGGACACTCGGATCCTCTAACTGTTAAGATACTTACAGAAAAGGACTATCAAATCAACTAGAAAAGCGATATTTCCAGT
This sequence comes from Rhododendron mucronatum var. ripense, assembly GCA_019656295.1. Classification (NCBI taxonomy): domain Eukaryota; kingdom Viridiplantae; phylum Streptophyta; class Magnoliopsida; order Ericales; family Ericaceae; genus Rhododendron; species Rhododendron mucronatum. The sequence goes on from BPLT01000041.1 coordinate 2,931,084, forward strand.
ATTTCACAGAGACAAGAAATAGGGAAATAGCAAAAACATAATTTTCTTAACCCTTTCTTGTTTAACTGCATTTGTAAACATAGTTTACAGAACATAATCTGGGAAAATTATGCAATATATAATACAAAAAAGAGTTCAGGACGTGTCCCCGTACCCGTACCCGAGTTGGGGACACATATCCACGTATCCTAAGATTTAAGTTTAGGAAGGTCCGACTCTTGGACTCGCACCCGCACCCGATACTCGCACCCGAGTCCATGTAACATAGCCTACCATACGGGATACGTATCCTATGATTCATATCATATCCTTACAAAAACGATATGTATCCCACCCTGTATTCTTTTTTATAGAAATCCTACAATACAATGACGTATCTTACGATATAATAGCATATCCCGATTCGGAACGTATCCTACGATTTCTTATTGAGAAGAAATCATACCATATTTTAAGAATTACAACACAAACGCATTCTAAATCGTTTGATCTAATTATAACGGTATCCAAACCATTTAGTGAAAACCAAAATTCAAAGTTCGAATAGAAAGAGAGAACATATTTCGATCATATATTGCATACTTAGGAACCAGAAAGCCTCACTATGATAGACCCTACTTGGGAGCCTTGAAATTTTCATCCTAAAAGCCTATTCTTCATACATTAAACACTTATTTTCATATATCCAATAGAGTTTTATAGTATAATTAAGTATAAATATTATTTTATATTAAATTTGTTTCCGTTAACGTATCTTATGATACACGATACGTATCCCGATTTAGATTTGAGCATTATCTTTTTTTGTTACATTCTAAGCATGCATACTTTAATCTTACAGATCGTGCTTCATGTTCGTTGCAATTTTTTTTCCCTACAGTTGTGCGCTAGTTCTGGCATTCTCCTCTTTTTCGACGATGAATTGTAATGCTACCTTGAAGTTACGTTGAGTCGCTATCCATGGTGGTGACATCGGCCACTATCTTTCTTTGAATCAACAAACTTCCCATGCTCGTGCGATGTTGTATTTTCTTTGTGAAATCCAATGCCACCACCTTTCTTTGAATCAATAAACTTCCCACGTTCGTGTGATGTTGTATTTTCTTTGTGAAATCTAATGGAACAGAAGGGTCACTAAGAGTCTTCTCTAGGACTCCAAATTTCTTCGAGTGCTTAGAATTGATGACGATGATATACAAGGTCGGAAGGTCCCTTTTTACTAAGATTTGCAATTTAAGACAATTGACTTACCTTAAATTGAGTTTGTTCCTTGTGCCATAAGCAATCTGAAAAGTTTGCTAACCTTGGATCTTCAAGAATCATGGAATGTCTACCTTCCTCATGCTATGTGGAGTATGAAGCAATTAAGACACGTTCTTTTACCCCGCACATGCTATCCTCTTCCAATTCGTTAGGTAAATTGCTTGGATTTGTTCCATTCAATTGAATTTTCTTTAACAAATCTCCAAACCCTATATGGGTTGCCTGGTAACCTTTTCAAATCAGTAAGGTTACGCAACCAATCTGCCTCAAGCAGACCCTAAGTTTTGTTAAAGAAAATTCAACTGGATGGAACAAATCCAAGCAATTTAACGAATTGGAGAGGATAGCATGCACAGGGTAAGAGAATGTGTCTTAATTGCTTCATACTCCAAATAACATCAGAAAGGTAGACATTTCATGATTCTCGAAGATCCAAGGTTAGCAAACTTTTCAAATTGCTTATGACACAGAAGTTTTACAACTCCAAATGATGAACTCAATTTAAGGTAAGTCAATTGCCTTAAATTGCAAATCTTAGTTAAAAGGGACCTTAGTATAGCATCGTCCTCAATTCTAAGCACTCGAAGAAATTTGGAGAAGATTCTAGTGACCCTTCTGTTCCATTGGGTTTCACCAAGAAAACACAACATAGCACGAATGTGGGATGTTTGTTGATTCAAAGAAAGGTAGTGGCCGATGTCACCACCTTGGATAGCGACTCTACATAACTTCAAGGTAGCATTACAATTCGTCATCGCATCCGTATGAATGTTAAAAAAATTAATCTCTTTAGCATCCCGAATGCCAAAACTACGCGTCATATCATGAATTCATCAGGTATGAAGAGGAGTTTGGAAATGTACATTCTAAGCTAAAGGAAATCAAAGAACAAATTCATCAGGTGGATATGCTCAATGAAACAAGACCTTTAAACCCTGATGAGAAGAAGCAAAGAAATGAATTAAGGAGTGAATTATGGAAGTTATCAAAGCTAGCTGAAAGCCTTTGGAGGCAGAAGTCCAGAATAAATTGGCTTAAGTTGGGTGACAGAAACACAAGATTCTTCCAAATCAATGCCAAAATAGGCTCAGGAGAAACATGATTTGTTCTATCGGGGGGGGGGGGGGGGGGGGGGGGCTCGCGGGGGTGGTGAATTTTAGAAGAATTGGCTCTGATCAGGAATGCAGATCTGAGATAATAGGCATTTCAAAAGGAGGTGGATTCTTGAGCAAGCTCAAATGCTTGAGGAACATTTTAAAGAGGAAGAAATTGTAGCAGCAATTAAAGACTGCCACAGTTTGAAGGCTCCTGGACCAGATGGATTTAACTTTTCCTTCATCAAGAAAGCATGGACAATCATGAGGGAAGACTTGCTCAACTTCTTTGGTGATTTTTACGACCATGCAACATTGGCAAGAGGTATCAACTGTACTTTCATAACATTGATTCCTAAAGTCGATGGAGCTTCATTTTTCAAAGAGTTTAGACCAATAAGCATGGTAGGTTGCATTTATAAAATTTTAGCTAAAGTCCTTACTAATAGACTGAGGAAAGTTTTACCTACCATCATTGGTGAAACTCAGGCAGCTTTTGTGGGGGGAAAACAGATTTTGGATGGGGTTTTTTATTGCAAACGAGGTCATTGATAGCTGGAAGAAAAGGAAAAACGAAGGACTTGTTCTAAAGATAGATTTTGAGAAGGCTTATGATAATGTAAACTGGAATTTCTTACTAAACATGTTAAGGAAGTTTGGATGTGGAGTACAATGGTGTGAATGGATCAAAGAGTGTATTTCAGCACCTTCTTACTGTATTCTCATCATTGGCTCACCAATGGAGGAAATTACAGCAGGAAAAGGTCTACGGCAAGGGGATCCCCTATCCCCTTTTTGGTTTAATATAGTGGTGGAAGGATTGAATATTATAATGGAAAGAGCTCTAGAAGGAGGTATGATCAGAGGAGTTCAAGTTGGGATAAATGGTGTCAAGGTATCTCATTTACAATTTGCAGATGATACCATATTTTTCTGTAACAATGACATTAATGAAATCCTCCACTTAAAAACAATTCTGAGGTGGGTCCAAGAGATGTCAGGGCTTAAGGTTAATTACTCAAAGAGCATGCCATGTGGAGTGAGAGTTCCAGAACAGGTGGTGAACAATTTAGCTAAGATCTTGCGCTGCGTGAGTGCGTGAGTGGAAAACTTCCTATGAAGTATCTTGGTCTACCCTTGGGAGCTAATCCTTGAAGAATAAGTACTTTGCCTACCAGTTATTGACAGTGTGGAAAAGAAACGGAAAATGTGGAAAAGCAGACATTTCTATGGGTGGGAAGATCTCCTTGATTAAATCAAACATGTGTAATATGCCCATCTACTATATGTCCATGTTTAAGATGCCAGCAGCAGTAGCCAATCGGCTGGAGAAAATTCAAAGGAGATTTCTATGGGTGATTCAGAGGGAAGAAGGAAGATTCATTTGTTAAGCTGGGATAGGATAACAAGAAGTAAGAAATATGGAGGATTGGGAATCAAAAGGTTGTTGGAACACAATGTAGCCCTGCTGGCTAAATGGTGGTGGAGGTTCAATAAGGAGAAAGAGGCATTATGGGTAAAGGACCAAAGGTAGTATCAAAGAAATGGTCTCAAGGAAGATGAATGGTTTCCTCAACTTCCAGTTTGAGGCAAACCTTCTAACATCTGGAAAGATATTTGCTCAGTGGGGAGTGTTGCAGCTGATGTGGGGGAATGTATTATCCAAGGTTTCACTTTCAAAGTTAACTCTGGAAATAGCATCAAATTTTGGGAACATAAATGGTTGGGAGAGGAAACTTTGAAGGCAGTTTTTCCCAGCTTGTACTTGTTGTCTGAGCAGAAAGAAGCCGTGATTGCAGATATGGTGAATGATCAGGATCAGGATTATTGGCATTTTCAATTCAGGAGACCTCTGCCCTTGGGAAAGAGAGCAACATCAAATTTTAAAACAACTCGTAAGTGTGGTGCAGCTTCAAGATGACTCTGAGGACTGTCTTCAGTGGAAGTGGAGTAAAGATTTGTCTTTTTCTGTTAAATCAGCCTACTCAAAATGGGAGGATCAGAGTTTCATAGAAAACAAAGAGCTTCTGTCTCTATGGAGAAACATTTGCCTCCCAAAGTCTGAGCTCTTTGTTTGGATGGCAGTGCAAGATTGTATAGCTGCCAAATCTGTCCTAGTTAGGAGAGGAATCATTTCAGGAAACCAAGCATTATGCTTGTTCTGTAATAATGAAGAGGAAACACCCACTCACCTTCTATTTCACTGTTATTTCTCATGGGAAATATGGTCAGATGTACTAGCATGGTGGAGAATGGTTTGGATATGCCCTCAAAACTTGATGCAATTGTTTCAATTCTGGAATAATGTTAGTTTTAGAAACTTGGAAAAATTATACAGGTTTGCAAGCTTTTATGCAGTGATATGGGCTTGCAGGAATGAGAGTGTCTTCAATCATAAAACGTGGACAGTGGGCGAGATTGTTGATCTGGTGAAAACAAGGATGGCAATTTGGATCAAAGGAAAGTATGATGTAAAGGACTACTCTGTGGATGATTTTAAGAGTAACCTAGATGGCTAGATGCAATCAGACGAGTGAAAATCTGATCTTGGGGTTGGTTCTGGGTGGCTTGGCGGCTTTTGGTTTGGGTGGGGTTGGTGTCTTGGTCATTGTGGGGGGTTGTAGGTCTTTTCGTTTGGTTGTTCTGTTTTTTCTTTCCTTTTTATGTGTCTTGTTTGGGGTCTTGGTTGGTCAGGGGGTAAGATATCTGGCCTTTGGGTGTTCTCTGGTGGGTTGGGTGTCTGGTCTTGGTCTTTTGTCTTTTTAGTCTTTTGTGTCCAATTTGGGGTGTCTTTCATCTTGTTGGGGTATTTGTCTGGTCTAGGTCAGTTTTTCTTTTTGTTGAGTCAGTCCAACTAATCCTCTTGTTCACTAGTGGAAGATTCTCATGGAGAAAGAGGCCTTGGAATACACTCTGAGGTCAGGCGCTGTTTTAATTCAGTTTAATGGTTTTGATGAGGTGTGGATGTCAAAGTGCTGGAATATTGTTTCACAATGCTGAAATTCTGTAGCTTGAGTTTGCTGGTCTGAAAATTCTTGTTATTAACATCTTCAAGGAGTTATTCGACTGATTTTAATGCTCTTCTCAAACTTCTTGGAGGGCTAAGAACTTTGGTCTAACCAACTTACTACGGTTAGAGCACAGATGAGATTACTGTTTCAACTCCAATTTTTGGAGGGCTAAGAGGTTCAAGGATGTTTGCTGTTATGCTGGGAATGGTCAAGCTGCTGCAATTCTGGTTGTATGAATTCCTAAGTTTGGTTGTATTCAACTCCCACTTTGGGAGGGCCAAGAGGCCTTGTCTTTAGCTGATATTGCTATATCAGTTGTCATGGTTATGGGTAATCACACGTATTGCTTTATTCCAAGGCGAATTACCCTCTTTGGCAAGGTGTCATCATTACTATGCCTGTGCTTTATTGTTGCTCTGCTGCTCTGTTGGTTGAGTTTGAGGTATTGTTCTGGAAGAATCCTCCTATGCAGGCCCCATTTAGGAGGTTTTTGGTGGTGTAAGGATTAGTGGCCGGTTATGGTGCCTGAGTTTGAGGTATTGTTCTGGAAGAATCCTCCTATGCAGGGTCCATTTAGCAGATTTTTGGTGGTGCAAGGATTAGTGGCCGCCTGGCCGGTTATGGTGCGTGCTGGAACATAATCAGCACAATTTCAAGCTGCGGAATATGCTGTGATGATTCCACTCTTTACATTGGTTTTTTCAATGTCTCATTGGATGTATTTTTCCTTTCGTTTCTATTCTTTCTTTTGGCCTTCTTTAGCTCCAAGGTCTTCGTGTATATGTAGTTTTGGCTTCTTTAATGTACCGTTTGTCGAGTTCTAATAAATTTTGTTGCCTATAAAAAAAAAAAAAAATACATATCATGAATTCGGACAATTAAACCTATCAGTTATATAGCCTTTAGTTGGGTCAATTGGTTGGCCTTTGTGTGTCAAATCCTTGCCTCATTCTCGCTCCTACTCCCTCCACAAATTATTGCAGTATATACTCTGGATGTTCATGCGAAAGACGACTAGGAAAAGAGAGCATTTTTTTTTTCCCGACGGTCAGGGTTGTTTGAGCTAACTTATGCACACGTCAACTAATTTCATTCTGAGTTCGGTCAAAGAAAGGTCATTCACGTTGGGACTATAGGGAATTCAAAAGATCATTCTTTCTTACAGCCCCACCCCAAGAATTGAACCATTATCAATTGTGTGAGAGCAAATCGATGAACTAACCATAAACCCTTGGGCTATAGCACCCCAAGGAGTTGGCCCGGTGGTTAAAGTTTGGACATACGGGTTTGCTCCCTTTTAATGTCTCAGGTTCGAAACCTCTTAGGTATTATCAATTCCTTTGGGATTAGTCCATACGGAATATTTGCTCCGGCTTTAAGTCAAGTCTTGCCAGTAGATGATAAAGTTATGATCCCCTAAGATTAGCCAAGGTGCACGTAAGCATACCTGAAGACTTGTGAAAAAAAAAAAAACCTTGGGCTAAAAGAGAAGATCACGTTTCTGCAAAACTGAATGGACTAAAACACATGTTTTTACAAATTTATAGGCAAGTTATTTTTCTCACATACATCAACTAAAATATCATTTTGCAAAAATAATTTAATTATTGCTATTAGTATGTAGTCCAACAATAGAATTGAAACGCACCCACAACCTTTTTTTTTGAAAAGCACCCACCACCATTTGCTTCGAGTTTGGTCATCAGGTCAACTGTGAAGTTGTTGGGGTCAACCACCCTCTTCAGTAATTACTGATTGAGTAAATTACAGTAAACCCCCCTCAACTAACCCAAATTTTCACTTAACCCCCTCCAACTACAAAACTCAACAGTGTGCACCCTCTAACTATCCAGAATTGACACTTAACACCCTTTTGTTAGGTCTCCGTAGGAAAAATGCACCGACGGCAGTCTCCGGTCACCGGGCGGCCGATCCGAGCCGTCCAAAATTTTTTAAAAAAAAAACCGAGTGGGCTAGCGCGGGAATCAAATGCATCCGACGTGCGTAAATGCTCGATCTAAACACCCCATTTAAATTCTTGGGGTGTTTGGATCGAGCACCTACTCACGTCGGATGCCATTGATTCCCGCGCGAGCCCACTCGGTTTTTTTAAAAAAAAAATTTGGACGGTTCGGATCGGCCGCCCGGTGGCCGGAGATGGCCGTCGGTGCATTTTTCCTACGGAGACCTAACAAAAGGGTGTTAAGTGTCAATTCTGGATAGTTAGAGGGTGCACACTGTTGAGTTTTGTAGTTGGAGGGGGTTAAGTGAAAATTTAGATTAGTTGAGGGGGGTTTACTGTAATTTACTCTTACTGATTTATTATGCGACCCGACTAACTTCACATATTTTGTGCACAAATCAAGGTGTGGGGCCTACTGCGCGTCTTAAACAAACGATTCGAACAGCTCATTAAAGGTAAAACATACTTTTAAGGGCCCCAACAATACCTAGTTGTGCTCAATCCAATCATCTAATTTTTATTCAGATTTTAGAATCCTAAAGTCTGAATTAAAAGTGAGATGATTAAATCGAGCACCTATAGGTACCGAATTAAACTGATTTTTAGAATTGCCCTTCGAAAAAATATTTAAAATTTAATGAACAACTTGTATCGTTTTCTCGTGTGATCCGGCGTGAGTCTCATACCGTGATCTGTGCACAAAATCTGCGGAGTTATATTATGGACTCTGAAGTCAAACAATTCAACTTGGACAGGGATCATCAACACATATTCTGTTCACATGAAATCTAGCATACTCCTAGTATTGTTTTCAAGTTGATGTCATTGACTTGGGTGGGTCAGCCTTCTTTCTTTGACTTTTAAAGGTGGTCCTTTTTCCTCATAGAGATCAGAGACATCCGCAGTGACAGTTGGGGTGGGTGACCATTAAAAATGCATCTGTCTCGTTGTTTTGCCATGAAGATGAAGGGGAAGTGCTTCCACGAAACCGTCATGCCACACTGGTACCCTACCGAGTTTACGCAGTGTATCGTTCCACATGTGGTGGACCTTGCGTTAAGAAAGTACGACCGAAGACCCTCTTTGTACTCGGCGTGAGATATCAGTCGATCGGCCATGACAAACTTCAGTTGCACTACTTAACAAGTGGTCAATCATATGTGGAAAGTATTTCTTCAGTATCAAATTCGATACGTTGTTGGTCATATGTTTGAAGTGGAGCTAGAGGATCCACTTTGTAATTAGCTTGAGAGGTGTCGAATGGCCGGCGACAACAATGTCCTGACGCGCCTATAGTGTGTAACGGTTTAACAAATACTTTTTGATGAGAGGGCCACGAATCTTGTAGCGAAATACTTCCTCGTGAGAAGGCATGAATCTATTCATTCATATCTAAACCCATTCCAATTATCAGCATATATATGTTACTAAAATTGCTAGCTAGTATACGTGAATTCTAAATGAAATGCTAATATTTAAGTGTAAAAATAACCAGATTTTAAAGTAAAAGAACAAGAATAGTTTTGCAAAAATCTTCAACCTTTTTCGAAAAAAAATAAAATATATGCTTCACATGCATATAAATTCGTGTACCTCACAATGTGTTTGACGCAAAATTTTACCCCCTTCCAACAAAAATGTTATTTATTATTAATTTTTTCAATGGTGAGAAATTGTATTCATGTAATAGGCACGAGCCAAAATATCAGATAAGAGGGAATCCATGAGGGCAAAATAGACGTCTACAGACCGGACAAACCATCGGAAAGGACTTTTTGAGCACAATTATGTGCAGTCCGATTACAATCACGTTTAGTGAAACTAAAACCACAATAATCAATCTGATTCGTAGGATCAAAAGATTCAAAACAATTATGTATCAATACCGCTACATCGGAAGGCGGATCTTATGAGTCTACGCAGTTTTTTCACGATTGCTTCCCCATCAGATTCAATTACCACCCATTGTAATCCTAGTCATCCCAAGTTTCAACCCATCTCTAATAGGAATGGTGCTACTGGTACATACCAAAAATCTGTACCAGTGGGTACAAATGCCTTTTTAGGTCTCAAAAAAATAATCGGAGTCGTTCATTTTATTTAAAATACTTTGCTTATAATCCTAATAAAAAAATAAGTTTAATCCGGTATCGATAAGAGTATTTACGAAACATCCAAACTTTGCTTCATTGAATTCTAGAGCAAAGTTTGGATGTTTCGTAAATACTTTTACCGATACTGAATTAAGCTTATCTTTGTAGGGACATAAGCAAAGTATTTTAACCAAATTGAGTGACTTCGATTATTTTTTTGAGACTCAAAATGGGCCCAAAAAGGAGTTTGTAGGCATTGGTATAGATTTTTGGACAGTACCAGTAGACTTTCTGCTCTAATAGCAAGAGCTCTCGCAACCCGAAACGAGATATAGTACTGTAGTTTTCCCTTGAATTTTCACTCTTCACTTTCCCTTCATTTTCGCATTTTCTCATAATTGTGTTTTGACCCTTGTCCTCTCCTTTTTTAAGAACTTTTTCCCTGCTCTTTTACAAGTGCCTCCCAACAAGGCAGCATGGTTGAGTTCAAATTTCTCTTTCATTTGAAAAGGAGGAGATGGTTATCTGACACAAATACGCTGCCACAGCTACAGAAAATGTTGTACAGCGGTCGCACACAGATTACTTTTTACTTTTGTGCCTGTCTTGGATTTCGCAAAGATGATTTGAGCCGCTCATTTTGTTTAAAATACTTCGTTTATGGTCCCTGTAAAAAAATCACCTCAATCCGATATCGGAAAGGATGTTTGCAAATCATCCAACTTTGCTTCAAAATTTAGAGTTGGATGATTCACAAACATCATTTCCGATATCGGATTGAGGTGATTTTTTTATAGGGATCCTAAACGAAGTATTTTGAACAAAAATGAGCGGCTCCGATCATCTTTGTGAAATCCGTGACGGACGTAAAAGTGGTCTATGCGCGGTTGTTGTACAGCCTTTGCTGTACTTTTATCTTTTCTTTAGTGAATCTAAAATTGCTACTCTCTCTGTAAGTGTGAGTCCAGCGGAGCGAGGATCTAACTATATGTATAAATTATAGGGAATGACTTCGGTGTCCCCGATCATTTTGGGGACACCGTAACTTTTGGCATAACAAAACCATTATTAGCATAACCAAATTCATTATAAGTATAACCAAAACCATTATAAGCATAACCAAAACCATAATAAGGCATAACTTGGTTGGTTATGCCTTGGTTGATTTTTGGTTATGCCTTGATTGGTTTTTGGTTATGCCTTAGTTATGCCATGTTATGGTTCTATTATACTTGTAATGATTTTTATTATGCTTGTAAGGGTTATGTTATGCCAAAAATTACGGTGTCCCCAAAATGACCGGGGACACCATAGCATCATCCTAAATTATATATACGCATACTCTTCAGCAGAACCATAAGAAAGTACCATAATCCCGAATTATGCATCCACCATCACATATAGGTAATAAATAGATCACCCGAATCGCACCATTTTTTGTTCTTGACGAATATTAATTATCAAAATACGTCTTGAGCCGTCATTTTCCCTTTCTATAAAGGCGAGTGAGATATAATTTTCTGAATTAAGTCATTATACATGTTGATGACGTACACAAAATTCTGCATATATTTAAGTGATATAATTTTCTGAATTAAGTCATTATACATGTTGATGACGTACACAAAATTCTGCATATATTTAAGTAATTTAACAACTCCCACTATATCAATCTATCATGGTCCCTAACATTTTCTTGTTCTTCATCTCCAATAGGTTCCAAAGTTTTAAATCGTATTAAATGGAAGAGAAGAGAAAAGAAAAGAGAACGAAATAAAGTAGCCGAAATGAATTAAAATGGTTTCATGTGGGTCTCCTCTATAATAGACGTAATAAATCGGCATTTGATTGTAAAAACAACTTTCTGCAAGCACGGTTGGTGGCTGTTCCTTTTTTCTTTCTTTTTTGGGTCCTTTTTTTTTTTTTTTTTTTATAGATATCGGGTGTCGGGGCAAGCTGAAGTGAACCTTGATTAATTCTGGAGACCCAATTTCACTGTCCGCATTAGAGCCGAATTAAAATCAGTGCAAAGCACCTTATGAGCCGGTCCTAACGGAATTAATTCTGCAAGCACGATTGGTGATTCTTTTTTGGGCCCTTCTTTATCAAATATCGGGTGTCCAGGCAAGCTTATGTTAACTTCGACTAATTCTGGATGTCTAATCTCACTGTACACATTAAAGCCCAATTAAAATCGGTGCAAAGCACCGTATGAGCTTGGTCCTAACGGAGTTAATTCTGCAAGCACGGTTGGTGGCTCTTTCTTTTTCCTTTCTTTTTTGGGCCCTTCTTTTTTATATATCGGATGGATGTCTGGGCAAACTTACGTGAATCTCGACTAATTCTGAAGACCCAATTCCACTGTCCATGTTAGAGTCCTATTAAAATCGGAGCAAAGCACCGTATTAACTGATCCTATCGTACTTAATAAGATATGAAAGATTTTGAATCAAAAATCTTAGCAGGAGCAAACCCCTAAATTCAATGTACCACCAGGCAAATCGGCTGGCTCAACCTTCCTTTTTTTCTTTTTTTTTTCCTTACAAAAAGGGAAAACACTATTGCCAAATGAAAGCAAAACCCCACATAATGATTGCCTCTCTTTATAGTTTATATACCCATGATCTTGAAAATAGTAATATACTAAAAGTACGCCGAAGCAAGAGAAGAAAACAACAGAATCGGATTTGATTCGTGATTTGCAAACTTACATTATTCACCTAGAAAATGCGAGATAAGCCTAACTTTAGATATGTTCTAATATTAGAGTGTTTTTTTTATAATCGGATATTTAGGACAGCTTGCGCACGTTTCGATTAATTATGAGACCTTAAAGTTAACGAGCAGATAAATTAACTTTCAGTATAGAGTTACAACACTTGCCGATAAATCTAAATTTTGACAAAGGATCAATTTTTTTTAAATTGGCAAAAGAAATGTTTTTTTTTTTTGGGTCAAACGTTGGCAAGAGACCAACAAAAATGACCAAGCCCAAACCCATAACCAAAACCCTTACTGCTGCCTGCAATCGCCACTGCCAGAGGATCATATGAACTGGTTAATTCCCAAATAGCAGAATCTTAACTACTTCTAAATTCAACAACTAAACGCCCCTATAAACTCGAGTTCAAATGTAATTGAAAACTTTCTTCTTGAGCATATAATTAAACATTTAATTGGATAACTTTTCGAGGGAGCTGTAAATGAGCTAGAGTCGAGCTCATGAGCTCGGGTAAGTTGTTACAGAATTAGAGCGCACATGAGACTATTCTAAACCAATCTTTAAATACGTAAGAAATTCAAAATGTACCCAATTCGATCGACGCATATTCTTACACCCCATAACAAATAACCTTAGGGCTCGTTTGGATGCCACGATAGAAGGGTGTATTGTAATATACACCCTTCTAATACGTGGGCCTTCTTCTATGGTGTGCTTTGGCAAGCCAAAAACAGGGGGGATATCTTAATACCCCCTCCTCCATAACCCCCCCTAATACGCCCTAAGGGGGGCTTACACATGGCTAGGGTGAGAGCCGGCTATGTGTAATACCCCCTATAATACCCCCTCTCTCTTCCATTCAACTACAAAACAACCTTATCCCCCCATTTTATACCTCATCCAAACCAAGTATTATTTAATCCCCCCGTCACATCAATGTGGACCCACCCTTCTTACATAATACCCCTTACTATCTAATCCCCCCTTCTTACATAATACCTCCAAACCTAATACCTCATCCAAACGAGCCCTTATGACAAATCAAACACGGGTCGGACATAGAATCACAATGTTTTACCTCTAATAAAAAATAGAGGACAAAAAATATTTTGCTTGTTTTTTTTAATCAGAGACCAAAAAACAAATACTAGTATTTTGCTTAGCACGTTTCATTGGAACTGGCCCTTTTCATTTTTCTTTTAGAAAACCCATTTTGGACTTTGGCACCAACCAAGAAAAAGAGTAAAATATGAGTGTATACAATTTTACAACTACTAAAGAGAAAAATAGTAGGCGACAACGAATCAGGATCATCCACGTGTCACGGATCCGATCCCTCTGGAAATGTCATGGACGGCCGGATTAAACCCCAAGCAACCCAACAACCCATGATTGTAGGGCAAAAACGTCTTCCTCCTCATCTCCTCCGACACCGCCCGGTTCGTCGTGTAATGCAACTCGTGAGCCGACACCGGCCCGCCCGATGATCCCCTCCTCCTCGACACCGAACCGGCGCTCTCCGTGGACCGGAAACTCGAATTCTTCACGTCCTCCGTCGCACCGCCACCCTGTTTCAGCAACGAGTACTTCTTCAACGGATCCTTCCCCGCCGCCGCCGCCCGCCCCTCTGACGCGCTCCGGAACAGCAGCAGATCCTTCAGCTTCCACTTCTTGGAGTACCACCCTCTCCAACCCGCCGAAGAACAATTCTTCGACGAGCTGGAGGAGGAGCCCGAGCCCGAGCTCATTTCTTGATAGTTTTCGGTGAAGATATCGCACACCCTGAAAGGGGACAGCGACCGAGTCCCTTTCGCTCTGCGACTGCCCTTGCCGGACGAGTCGTAAGCCCTCTCTCTCCCCCTCTCATTGCTCTGTCGTTCTCCTCGTTCAGTTGTATCGGACTTGCTGTTCTTTTGCTGGGTGCCGTAACTCTCTCGCCTAGTCTGCTCGATGGCTGCCTCGAACGGGTCGAAATCCTTCTTCTTGTTATGATGCCTCGGAGACAGAGCTTCTCTGAAAAAATTCGCCTTGATGGGAGATCTCGGCGATTTCGGAGAATCGCCGAGCGCGTTGTTTTCGGAGAATTGTAGCCGGGGAGGTGGCTTGAGAGGCTTGATGATGCCGCCGTCGAAGAGCTCGTCGGCTGTGGAGAGAGAAAGGGAGTTCCTCATGTCTAGATGCCCGCTGAAGTCGAAGTCGAAGTCCGCTTCGTTTTCGATTGCGCGTAAGCCAGCTCGAACACCTGAGTTGTAAAAATAATTCTCGGCTGTGTGTTGTTTGGTTTTGGGAGTACCAGGCTTTTCTTCCCAACTGAAGGGGATTGCGTGTGAGCTGCTGCGGATACCTGAGTTTTCAAAAAAATTATCGGTTGCGCGTTGTTTGGTTTTGGGAGTACCAGGAGTTTCTTCCCAGCTGAAGGGGATTGTGCTGGTCGCGGCGGCGGAGAAGGCGTCGAGGCGGTGGAAGGAGGAGGAGGGGCTGGTGGGGGCGCTGAAGAAGGGGGAGAAGTGGGGAGGGCTGGACGGTGGGGTTAGGAAGGGTGTGGTGGAAGTGCTGTCGAGGTTGAAGGCCGGGGGTGAGGGTATCATTACCTCCATTTCTATGAAGTGAAGGTATTGAGGGGAGGCTGGCAATTCTGGGGAGGGAGATTTATTGAGACTATTGAGAGAGAGAGAGAGAGAGAGAGAGAGAGGAAACCGGGACGAAAGGGGAGAGAGAGAGAGCAGAATGGTCCCATAGTATAGAGCCGCCGTTTAAATGCCTTTTCCTTTGTCTGAATAATTGGCGCGTGTTTGGAATTTTGGATGGTGAATTTCTTGTGGGGTTTATTCTATGACAAGACATAATTATCAAAAAATGAATGAGAGGATACAAAAATTTTAAAAAATCATCTTGCAAAAGAGTTTTTTGGATTCGCATTATACTATTAAACATGTATTTTAAAACATGTTTTCGTAAAAATTTATGAAAAATTCTTAAATTAGCTTAATGTGCGGACAATAGTAGATGTGTAAATGTGTATTATAGGGTGTAAAAAAACATAGAAATACATGTTTTGTTTGTCTTCTAGTGGACTTATCTTCAGCCCAGTGAGTTGACAATAGCAAATCCAAAAATTTATTCTGCTCGTGTTTTTTAAAAACTCATTCAAATTTTGATTATATTTTAAAAGTCTTTTTAAATCTACAATCCCGTACACGCAACTGAAACACAGTTTTCATTTTTCGTATCTTTCTTATGAGAGCTACTTTTCCACCCTCCCCTGACAACCCCCCCCCCCCCCCCCCCCCCCCCCCCCCCTCCATAGAAATACCCTCCACCCCTGACTAAATTCTTTTTTTTATTTACTTAATTTTATATCTTTATTTATTTAATTACTTATTTATTTTTAATTTAATTAACTCAAATTATATTTTCAATTAAATTTGACTTTATATAATTTTAATTAGTTAATTTTGTCTTAACAATGAATAATGAATAAATAAAATTTCAATTAATAATAATAAATTTAAATGAAATTTTATTTTATTATAATTGAGCATATGTTGGCAATACATGAAAATATGATTAAAAAATTAAATGCTCCAATTTTCAGTCCGGTTGAGCTGGTGAGAAGATCTTATTTTTTCGATTATTTTATCCTAAATATCGTAATGAATTTTTGGCTCCAATGCCTTTCAACAAGCACCCAAGAGCATCTCCAGTCTTGACCTATTTTAAGACTCAAATTTAAAAATGGGGCAAAAACCACAAAAATCTCTCTCCAATATTTGACCCAAATCCTTTCCCATTTTGGGTTTTACCCATTTTTTTGCCCAAATCTGAGACAACTTTTGCCTTGACCCATTTCTCCAACGGCTAGTTAGAGAGAGAGAAAGAGGGAGGAGGAGGGAGAGAGAGAACCTCGTCGGCAGTGGCGGCAGGCCAAGGGCCGGCGGTCTGAGAGGTGATGCAAAAAGTGACAATGGCATTGTGACCTCTAAGCCGTCTTGGGTCCCCAGAGTTGTCGTTATCTTCTGGCCTCCGATGATGATGATGAACGAGTTTTAGAGTTGTCATTTGTAGTTGTGTCTGGTTCTGGGTTTTGTGTGAAAAAAATTTTGTATTTGATTTTTGGGGAGAGAGAGGCGGAGATGGAGAGAGAAAAATACCACGTCTCCTCATTTCGGATTTGATTGTTTTATCTTATTTACCATTATGCCATTAAGAATAACCTGTATATATATATATATATATATATATATATATATATATATATATATAGGTAAAATTTGGATTTGATGATTGGAGATGTATCTACCTAAAATGGGTTTTTACCCAAAATTTGACTCAAATTTGAGGAAAAATATGGGTGAAGGCAGGAGATGCTCTAAGACTTTTTATTTAGTTTCAAGACTCTCTTAGGGTGCCTATTGAAAGTCCTTAGAGTCAAAATCCAACGTTGTCCGATCAAGTCCCGAGATATGTAAATTTTCCCATATCGGCGTGCACATTACAATAGTGAGATTGAAGGGAAAAAAAGAAAGAGATAGAAAGAGATAAATAGATAAACAACAAAATAAATAAGAAATAAAATTACATGAAAAATATTAAATAAATAAGATAAAAGAATTAAGAAATTAAATAAAAAAGAATTTAGTTAAAAAGGAGGGGTATTTTGGATAAATAAAAGAGAAAAAATATATAAAAAATATTCAATAAATAAAAGAGAAAAAATATATAAAGAAAAGAGAAAAATAAATAATTACATAAATGAATTAAATAAATAAGATAAAGGAATTAAGAAATTAGATAAAATTGAAATTTAATTAAAAGGGAGGGGTATTTGGGACTTTTGGCATGGGTCCCATGGGGGGTATGTTTCAGGGGTGGAAAAAGCAATTTACCTTTCATATTTGACAAATTTCATGTTCACAATGAACATTGGTCTGAAGGGATTTTAGAAAGAGGTCTAAGGGGTCTTTTGAAGAACTTGTAAAGTAGTATAATTATTTTGTTTATGAAAAAGTTCAACTCTAAAAGAGGCTCAAATTAAAGGAGGGCATAGTAAAATTAAATAAATGCAAATGATAAGAGTACCGATTAAATGACTACCGATGGGATATCGACGGTTTCGCAAAGCTCAACACGGATCCCACACAGATGATGCGAGCCGTTTAATAATTTTTAAAAAAATTGAGTGGACTTGAAATCAGGTCACTCCAATATATATAGGTGCTCGATCCAATTTTTTATTTTTCCATTCAGATAGATATGTAATTTTATCAAAAAAAAAAAACACCACATTTTTGTAATTTTATTAGTCAAGAATTTTTGTTAATATACTAGTTAAATTCTGGACCCTATTTTTAATATACTTAATAAATATTTGAGTTTTCCTAGACACTCTTCTAAATCTCTATCTCTCTCTCTCAAAACCTTAGCCATCACTGTAATATCCCATTGTGCATTTTCCTTAATTTATTCATTAACTATATATGAGTTCTTTATATGTTTTTTTTATGGGTTTGTTTTACATGAGGAGAAATTGAAAGATGAAGATAAGAATTAAAAGAGAAAAAGGTTATTGGTGGATAACTTTGTACGTGGGTGTGGGTGTGGGTGTGTGCATGTGAGGCACAGACTCAAACTTAAACATCTATGTGTAAATTGACAAGGTAATGAATTAAGTGGTGAATAGACAAGTGTCTTAATTAGACACCTGGTGAGCTTACCAAGTAGTGGTATAAAAACAACAGTAAAGATATAGGTACCGACCGGTCAGGAGGGAAATCGTACCGATCGGCCACGCCAGGCCCTCTCCGGCCACCGGACGGCCAATCCGAGCCGTTCAAAAATTCTATAAAAAAAAAAACCAAGGGGCCCTACGCGGGAATCAACGGCATCCGAGATGTGTAAGGTACTTGATTCGAGCACCCCTTTTTCGTGTATATATGTATATACGTGTATATACACGAAAAAGGGGTGCTCGGATCAAGTACCTTATACACCTCGGATGCCGTTGATTCCTGCGCGAAGCCCCTCGGTTTTTTTAAAAGAAATTTTGGACGGCTCGGATCGGCCGTCCGGTGGCCAAAGACGGCCCGGCGTGGCCGGTCGGTATGATTTTCCTACCCGGTGGTCAGTACGAATAGCAGCACTCTAAAAACAAGAGCAAAGGATTTCTTTAAGGAAATTAAGTTTCCGATGAGTTTTTACGCAGAGATGTAAGGAGCATATGGCTATAAGTTCCTGTTCTTATGAGGTCTGGCAAGACGATTTGAGAGTGAGTATGAGATACATATTTCTTATACAATATTAATGTTGGTCTTTTGTTGGTTGTGTTATGTGCGGTGACTGTATATCGTGAAACTGTTTGGTATGTGACGGAATGACAAGGCTAATAAGCTATGCCAAAAACTATGTTGGCCAATGGGCTGTGGTGAGGCTAGTGAGGTGATATGTCACCCGTCATATACTGAGGAGGACCGGATATGTGGTTCTTTTTATGTGGAATGTGTTACGCGGTGGTTGGTGTTAATACATGGTGGTTGGTGTTGTGCAGTTATTTTAGTATTGATATTGTACACGTTATTATGCCTCACACACTCTTGGGGTCCTTTGGACTCTAGCCTGCAAATTGACTACTGGCGCGAGATCAGATGCACGAGACGGGCGTGTGCATGATGTCTAGGCTCACTGGTTGTCTTAATTATTTAGAGCAACAGTTGTAAAGTTACGAAGGAAATTGCACATAATCTTGGGATTAGTTGCTATGCTGATTTTTGGAAGACAAATGTATTTTTATTTTTTTTTAAGACACAAGTTGAACAAAGATCAGTTATGTTATCTTTGAAGATTGGAGGTGGTAGTGGTGCTTGAGGATCCGGGTTGTTACAATCACATTTATCTTTCTTCTCCCTTTCCCTCCCTCCCAAGAGTTTCGCTATCATTATGCGACGGCGGGAGATCGAGGAAGACCATGATACTTGTTCTTGATCTTTGTTTCTATTTTCTAGTCTTTCTATTTTTTCTTCTTTTTCTTTTTTCAGATCGACGATTTGTCATCTAACCTATGAGAGTTATATCTCTCCTTTCTTGAAGAGTTTTGTCTTTTCTTTCGGCGAGAGTGATCAGTTATGTCTTTGGGCAATATTTTATCTACACATCAGGTCTTTCAGACGATATTACTTCACAGTCTTTTGTGGAGCACCTCATGGTGATTGTGGCTTGTCAAATCTCGTGGTGCTGAGCAAATGACAGGAGTTGTTCAACTTTTTTAAACATGTTTATAAAGTGCCCCTAAAAAATTTGTTTATTTGGATCGTTGTTTGAATAGCATTGTTGTTATTAATTAGTGTGAGATCCAAAAATGGATGTGTACTTTTGAGTGTATGTAAATTAGGCCATGTTTGTAACAACCCGTATTTTTTTATCATTAATAATAATAATAATATTCTTTTCCTTAATATATATATATACACACACACACACACACACAAATATAATTATTTATTTTTTTCAATTTTGCATGCATGTAATATTATTTTTTTTCCTACACATGCATGCACGCACATGCATGTACACCCTCTCCATCTACCACACCTCACTTCCCTGCAATGTCTCCCTCCCTCCCTCCCACAACTTCCTCTCTCTCCAGCCATTACTCTTTCCATTCCTATTCCTCTAACTAAATTCTTTTTTTTATTTACTTAATTTTATATCTTTATTTATTTAATTACTTATTTATTTTTAATTTAATTAAATCAAATTATATTTTCAATTAAATTTGACTTTATATAATTTTAATTAGTTAATTTTGTCTTAACAATGAATAAATAAACTTTCAATTAATAATAATAAATTTAAATGAAATTTTATTTTATTATAATTGAGCATATGTTGGCAATACATGAAAATATGATTAAAAAATTAAATGCTCCAATTTTTAGTCTGGTTGAGCTGGTGAGAAGATCTTATTTTTTTGATTATTTTATCCTAAATATCGTAATGAATTTTTGGCTCCAATGTCTTTCAACAAGCACCCAGACTTTTTATTTAGTTTCAAGACTCTCTTAGGGTGCCTATTGAAAGTCCTTAGAGTCAAAATCCAACGTTGTCCGATCAAGTCCCGAGATATGTAAATTTTCCCATATCGGCATGCACATTACAATAGTGAGATTGAAGGGAAAAAAGGAAAGAGATAGAAAGAGATAAATAGATAAACAACAAAATAAATAAGAAATAAAATTACATGAAAAATATTAAATAAATAAGATAAAAGAATTCAGAAATTAAATAAAAAAGAATTTAGTTAAAAAGGAGGGGTATTTTGGATAAATAAAAGAGAAAAAATATATAAAAAATATTCAATAAATAAAAGAGAAAAAATATATAAAGAAAAGAGAAAAATAAATAATTACATAAATGAATTAAATAAATAAGATAAAGGAATTAAGAAATTAAATAAAACTGAAATTTAATTAAAAGCGAGGGGTATTTGGGACTTTTGGCATGGGTCCCATGGGGGGTATGTGTAGGGGGTGGAAAAAACAATTTACCTTTCATATTTGACAAATTTCATGTTCACAATGAACATTGGTCTGAAGGGATTTTAGAAAGAGGTCTGAGGCTCCGTTCCGGAACCCTTCTTATTTTATAAGTACTTATTTTGGAGCTTTCTTCCACAAAACTCAAATAAGCAGCTTATTTTCACATTTTCAAACTCCAAAATAATGTAAATGAAAAATAATTTTTCAATTTTTTTTGCACCGTATTAAAGATCTCAATGAGATCTATCAAACAAGATCCATAGTGATAGGAAAATTATTTGCGTAAGCACGTGATTTTTGAGCTTAAAATTACCTTTTTGAAAAATAAGTACTTATTCACCCTTTTCTGGAACACACCTTATTATTAGACAAAAAATAAGTTCTTATTTCGATTCCGGAACGGAGCCTGAGTGGTCTTTTGAAGAACTTGTAAAGTAGTATAATTATTTTGTTTATGAAAAAGTTCAACTCTAAAAGAGGCTCAAATTAAAGGAGGGCATAGTAAAATTAAATAAATGTAAATGATAAGAGTACCGATCAAATGACTACCGATGGAATATATCGACGGTTTCGCGGAGCTCAACACGGATCCCACACAGATGATGCGAACCGTTTAATAATTTTTAAAAAAATTGAGTGGACTTGAAATCAGCTCACTCCAATATATATAGGTGCTCGATCCAATTTTTTATTTTTCCATTCAGATAGATATGTAATTTTATCAAAAAAAAAAACACCACATTTTTGTAATTTTATTAGTCAAGAATTTTTGTTAATATACTAGTTAAATTCTGGACCCTATTTTTAATATACTTAATAAATATTTGAGTTTTCCTAGACACTCTTCTAAATCTCTATCTCTCCCTCTCAAAACCTTAGCCATCACTGTAATATCCCATTGTGCATTTCCCTTAATTTATTCATTTACTATATATGAGTTCTTTATATGTTTTTTTTATGGGTTTGTTTTACATGAGGAGAAATTGAAAGACGAAGATAAGAATTAAAAGAGAAAAAGGTTATTGGTGGGTAACTTTGTACGTGGGTGTGTGCATGTAAGGCACAGACTCAAACTTAAACATCTATGTGTAAATTGACAAGGCAATGAATTAAGTGGTGGATGGACAAGTGTCTTAATTAGACACCTGGTGAGTAAGGGTCATCATTTAGCCCGGTGGCCCGCGACCCGTCCAAAGCCCGCCCGGCCCGACGGGCTTTTACCCGGCCCGAGCCCGTAAAACGGGCGGGCTAGCCCGGCCCGTAGTTTGTAATGGGCGGGCTCGGGCCTATGAATTTTTACTCGGCCCGCCCGTAGGCCCGTCCCGTGAGCCCGCTCGGCATACCCGTCCAAAAGCCCGCCAACGGGCCCGCCCATTAGCCCAAAATTCCAAAAAATCTTTCATTTTTTCCCTTGGTTTAGTTTTGCCCAAGGAAATTTAAGCCCGCCCGGCTTTTGGCCCGCCGGCCCGCCAATTGGGGTAGCCCCTGGGCCGGGCTTGGGCTTCAATTATGGTAGGTGGCCCGGCCCGCCAAAAAAAAAAAGCCCGGTCGGCCAGGCCCGTGGGCGGGCATGGGCCGCGACTTGGCGTGCTTGGCCGGCCCGACCCGGCCAGATAATGACCCTTACTGGTGAGCTTACCAAGTAGGTGGTATAAAAACAACAGTAAAGATATAGGTACCGACTGGCCGGGAGGGAAATTGTACCGATTGGCCACGCTGGGCCCTCTCCGGCCACCGGACGACTAATCCGAGCCGTTCAAAAATTCTATAAAAAAAAAAACCAAGGGGCCCAACGCGGGAATCAACGGCATCCGAGATGTGTAAGGTACTTGATTCGAGCACCCCTTTTCGTGTATATATGTATATACGTGTATATACACGAAAAAGGGGTGCTCGGATCAAGTACCTTACACACCTCGGATGCCGTTGATTCCTGCGCGAAGCCCCTCGATTCTTTTAAATGAAATTTTGGACGGCTCGGATCGGCAGTCCGGTGGCCGAAGACAGCCCGGCGTGGCCGGTCGGTACGATTTTCCTACCCGGTGGTCGGTACGAATAGCAACACTCTAAAAACAAGAGCAAAGGATTTCTTTAAGGAAATTAAGTTTCCGATGAGTTTTTACGCAGAGATGTGAGGAGCATATGGCTATAAGTTCCTGTTCTTATGAGGTCTGGCAAGACGATTTGAGAGTGAGTATGAGATACATATTTCTTGTACAATATTAATGTTAGGCTTTTGTTGGTTGTGTTATGTGCGGTGACTGTATGTCGTGAAACTGTTTGGTATGTGACGGGATGACAAGGCTAATAAGCTATGCCAAAAAACATGTTGGCCAATGGGCTGTGGTGAGGCTAGTGAGGTGATATGTCACCCGTCATATACTGAGGAGGACCGGATATGTGGTTCCTTTTATGTGGAATGTGTTACGTGGTGGTTGGTGTTAATACGTGATGGTTGGTGTTGTGCAGTTATTTTAGTATTGATATTGTACACGTTATTATGCCTCACACACTCTTGGGGTCCTTTGGACTCCAGCCTGCAGATTGACTACTGGCGCGAGATCAGATGCACGAGACGGGCGTGTGCATGATGTCTAGGCTCACTGGTTGTCTTAATTATTTAGAGCAACAGTTGTAAAGTTACGAAGGAAATTGCACATAATCTTGGGATTAGTTGCTATGCTGATTTTTGGAAGACAAATGTATTTTTATTTTTTTTAAGACACAAGTTGAACAAAGATCAGTTATGTTATCTTTGAAGATTGGAGGTGGTAGTGGTGCTTGAGGATCCGGGTTGTTACAATCACATTTATCTTTCTTCTCCCTTTCCCTCCCTCCCAAGAGTTTCGCTATCCTTATGCGACGGCGGGAGATCGAGGAAGACCATGATACTTGTTCTTGATCTTTGTTTCTATTTTCTAGTCTTTCTATTTTTTCTTCTTTTTCTTTTTTCAGATCGACGATTTGTCATCTAACCTATGAGAGTTTTATCTCTCCTTTCTTGAAGAGTTTTGTCTTTTCTTTCGGCGAGAGTGATCAGTTATGTCTTTGGGCAATATTTTATCTACACATCAGGTCTTTCAGACAATATTACTTCACAGTCTTTTGTGGAGCACCTCATGGTGATTGTGGCTTGTCAAATCTTGTGGTGCCGAGCAAATGACAGGAGTTGTTCAACTTTTTTAAACATGTTTATAAAGTGCCCCTTAAAAATTTGTTTATTTGGATCGTTATTTGAGTAGCATTGTTATTAATTAGTGTGAGATCCAAAAATGGATGTGTACTTTTGAGTGTATGTACATTAGGCCCTGTTTGTAACAACCCGTATTTTTTTATCATTAATTATAATAATAAATATTCTTTTCCTTAATATATATATATATATATATATATACACACACACACACACACACACAAATATAATTATTTATTTTTTTCAATTTTGCATGCATGTAATATTATTTTTTTTCCTACACATGCATGCACGCACATGCATGTACACCCTCTCCATTTCCCACACCTCACTTCCCTGCAATGTCTCCCTCCCTCCCTTCCACAACTTCCTCTCTCTCAAGCCATTACTCTTTCCATTCTTATTCCTCTAAGAAAAACCAAATACATCACCTATTGCCCAAAACAAAAAATTGCTTCATCACCAAGCCCAATTCGAATTCAGAACCTCCTTATCCCCTTAATACTTCCTCCCTGAACATAAATTCATTCTTATCTCGTCCATTTCTGTAGAGACCTGTAAATTACTTTATTTAATTTTAATGTTTGTAATTGAGAAAAGAGAGTGAAAATGGCGTAAATATGACTGTGGAGATTAAATGTGCAAGTATTTGTAAATCGTGGGTGTTAGTATAATATGGTATGTGTGTGCATATATATGTGCCAGGGGGGGGGAAAAATCTCATTTTTCCCCTCCCTCTCACTCTCGACACTCTCCCTCTCTCTCGGCTCTCTCACTCCCTCTCACCATCTTTCAAAAACTCACATTCAAACTCAAAACCCACAACAATCAACCTCAACACCATCCTCTACTTGCATATTGGAGCTCGTATCGCATTGGATCGAGCTAGGTTCGGTGTATTTAGCTCGGTTTGGATTTCGGAAGCTAGGGCTTACTCAATCTTTTAGGTTTTGGCTTGGATATTCGAGGTAGGGAATTCTACCTCTCTTTATATGTTTTATGAGTGATTTGGTGCCTGAAATCGTGCTTGTAATGTCGTGTTTAAGCTTGGATTGAAATTCTGCTGTTGTTGTAAGAATCGGCTATTTTTCTTGTATTCCTACCGATAGGCCCGTCCTTCCTACCAGTAGAACGTTATTGCTTTGCCAGAAAATCAGTTTCCTATCGGTAGGAACTTTTTCCCTACCGGTAGAACGAGTGAGAAATTCTTCGTAACCAACTCAAACGTACTGCAGCTAGCAGCTCAAAAGCTGCTCAACCTACCGGTAGGCATTTTCCTTCTACCGGTAGGACAAGTATCAAATTTCACGTTGGCTTTTTTGTTTCCAATTTCTACCGGTAAGACTTGTTCACCTACCGGTAAGACAAGTGCCGAATTTCACTCCTCTACCGGTAGGACTTGTTCACCTACCGGTAAGTAATTGAGGTAATTTGAGTTGTTACAGTGTCTTTCAGCAGCTTTCCTACGTTCTTCCAAATTACTTTTTGAAGCTTCTCGTCGACTCCAATGGGTCTGTTTATGCATTCTTTCAAGTGTTTTAAAGAGTGTTACTTGTCTCACACTTAGAGTGGTATCCGATGGACTTAAATGAGCTTACCGAGTTAATTGTTATAAAAAATTGAATCAACGGAATGATGTGAACGGACTACGGATACAATGTGATACATTACCGCCTAAAATGAATCGAAGATCGCGGTGAGCAATTGATGCATGGGGTAGCCATTCGTTGAAATGAGAAACATGTAGGGTAAAAGTTGACATCGACTGAACTTGAAGTTGGAAACCAAATGTATGGATCGGATATACGAGGTCTTACATACCTGGAATATGAGTTGGATATACGAGGTCCCGAGGACCCGAAATGAGAATCGGATATACGGGATCCCAAGAACCCGGAATGAGAATTGGATGTACGGGGTCATGATCACCCGAAATGTAGACTGGGTATACGGGATCCTAATGCCCGGAATGTCTTTAGATTGATCTCGTGTTGTGACGATGTGAAGGGTTTCTTATGTGCCCATCTAGGACTCATAGGGAACATATGAGATACTAAATGGTTGGAATGTGACCATATATGGTAGATGTGTGAAGATCGAAAGTTGAGTAAAGAGGAATTCAAAAGACAATAAAAGGTCGATTTTGCAAGAGCGAAGTGTTTGTTTAAGTTCTTAGATTCTGATATAGTGATTTTGTCTTATCTATGCTTCTCGGTTATCCGAAAGTCTATGTTTCCTCGGCATCTCTCATTTCATTTGCATATAGAGTTTACGTAGACTTTTCTACTGGACTAGTGGAGCTCAAACCTTATCTTATCTTCAGGTGCTAACCCGGATCAGTAGCTTGCATGACTGGAATACTTAGAGTGTGGACATACCTCCTTTTTGAAAGCTAACCGAATGAGTTACCTTTTCATCTTTATAAATTTATATTGAAAGTAGTATTTGTAACTGAAATTGTAATTCTTTTGATTAAGGAATATTTGTAAACTCATAACTCTCATAACACTTATTACCTAAGTAAATTTGGGGCGTTGAGACGATGATGTAATATTTGGAAATCTCATGAACTTGGAAGTATTATTTTGGGAATGGAATTACTGTAATCTTTTGGGTATCATTGCTTAGCCTCCGAACCTCGCCTTCAAATAAGGTTGAGACACCCCAAGCGTAGGGCTAGGTCGTCGATAGCATAATAACCGGAAAGTCCGGGATCGTACCCACAGAGAATCGAAATATAGCTAGTTTGGATTGTAGTTTTATACGGTGGATTTCAGCATTTAAGACGGCCAACTTGGTTTTCCTTTGAAAGTGGAAACTAAGGAAAAAGACTAGAAAAATGCTTTATAAACTAAAAGAGGCAAGTCTAGGGATCATCTACCCCTTGACAAAGGCCGTTACCGGTTCTCGATTATAACTCAAGCGAGAGTCACGACCGCGTGCTCACGCCCGGAAGATTTAACTTTAATGACTACGTTTATTAAAAGATGTGATTAAACGGAGCTAAACCAACCTATTTTTGCTAATGTATCTAACACGTAGGAGGCCACAAGCCCTCGGTATACCGCTTGCCAAGGCCGCTTGACTAAACAACATACCTAGGATTTAACATCCCTCGTTTAGACCAAAATGGCTAGGTTAATTTAATTCAGAAAACCATGATTTTAAGCCCGAAGGTTTCAAGAACCAAATAACCACCTAAATCTTCAGAAAAGATTAACCCGAGACTTAGCCCACAACACTACTCACAAATAGCTAGAAGACTAAACATGGTAAGAAAATTGAGCGAAAGATTTAACCGAAGAAAACGTAAATAAACTGGATTTATGCAAAGATCCAAAGCGTAGCTACAACATTAATGAACGAGAAATTAATAGTATAAGACAAATACTTACTTGAGTTCTTGAAGAAATTAGCTAAGAAACCTTGAAAGCAACAATGGAATTCTCCTAAAAAGCAAAAAAAGACTAAGGTCTAAAAAGACTAGAAATGGTCATTCTTTCCATATATGGAATATAAGCCTATTTATAGGGAACTAAAGTTAAATTACAAAGGACCAAAAAGTCCTGAAAATATCCCAAAAATATTACATAAGTGGAAACTTTCCATAAATGGAAGGTAGAAAAAGTTACAAAAAATCTACAGATTTTCCCAAGCTATACCGGTACTGGAAATGCCTCAGTACCGGTACAAGGCCTTCAAACGGCTGAAAAAATCGATCTCTAGACTTCATGTACCGGTACAGGGAATTGGCCAGTACTGGTACAAGCTTGACAGCTTTTTTTGGGCAACTTCGTGGGCTCGCTCCGGAAACTCCCGAACTCGGATTTGGGTGTTCTTTGGACCGTTGGAAAGCTCGTCGAGTCTACTTTGTAACCCAAGTGGTTTGGATCAAAAATAATTTGTACACCAAAAGTTATGATGATTCTACCCTCAGCTAGTCGGAAGATGAATTGCTTTAGTAAAATTCTCACTTCTTCTTCAATTTCCTTGGCCCTTGGGCGACCCGAACAACCTCCAAACCATCTTTTCATGACTTTCCGGGCACCACCATGAGGTAGCACATGGCCTTGAGTACTTGGTTGCATCCGGAGCATTCTTTGGCGTTCAAACGCGCCTTATTTATACAAATTACCTGAAATACACAAAAACCTACCTTACGTGCAATATCACTATAAAAGCTAAATAAGCACAAGTTAAACCAACATAATAGGGACTAGTCGAACCAAATATCTGCATTATTGGGTGCTCATCAATCGTACGGATTAATGTGAGGATTTTCATTATGAAAATCATTTATATTTATGTTAAAAATCGAGGGCGTGACACTTTCAAAGCTCAAGAGATCAAACTTTCATAAATGCAATCTTATCACCCTCTTCAAAATTCACCTATAAATACCCCACCACTTCGGCCCACGAGCACGCCACCATCTTCCCACAGACCACTAAGTCAAAATAGAAGAGAAAAACAAAAGAAAACCAAGCTCCAAGCTATGGAGTTTTTAGAGAGAGAAAGTGAAAGTGAGAAAAATGAATTTTGTATCTAGACCCAATTGAGATCCAATTCAACCATCCCGATCACTTCCTACAACCCAAAACATCCCTAAGCAACCATCAATTCGATTCCAAGGTCCCCGATCAAAGAACCCGAAGTCATCTTCTCCAAAGTTCAAAGTTTTTTAATTTTGAATCAATTAAATCCAAACCAAGGTATTATAATCCATTCCAATCTCCTCTCTACGTATATTAAGGCCCTGTTTGATAACAGTGATAGATGGGTAAGATTCGTAAGAAAATGGAATTAGAATTTGAATTGATAATGAGAAGGGATTAGTAATGAGTATGTTTGTTTGAGATGAGATGAGATTGGATGATGAGATTATTAATATTATTATATCATATTTGTTTAAGATAAGTTAGATGATGGAATTGGATTGATAGAAGGAATTGGTAATAAGAATGTGTTGGAGGTTGGGTTGTGATTGGTAATACCATCTCCCCCGGGGTATTCATAATACCCCCTACAAATGCACCTTACTAGTCCCAAGGGACTAATAGTCCTAACTCATTTTGGGTTACCAAGCAAAGGATTGGTAGTCCAATCTCAAGGTCTAATAAGTTTATCAAACGGGACCTAAGTGTTTTTAGGCCCAAATCATAGCCCCATATGGTCCCATGCACAAAAATTGAGCAGAAACAAAAAAAAAAAAATCACGACCTTGCAGTCGCGACCTTCGGGCGGCCCAGGCACAAGAACCAGAGACCGGACCTTGCGGGCTGCAAGGTCAAAACAGTCAGACCTTGCGGCATGTATAGTTTTGGTTTGAAATCGTTTTGTGACCTCCCAAGCACCATTTTTGACACCCGGACTATTTTTCCTAAACTCCTCACATCTCAAACGAAAAATCTTTGCAACCTCATAAGCTATGTTATTAATGCTTGAGTAATTTTTTTAGACTCTTTACATTCCAAAGATGAAACCTTGTTAAACTCAACATATTTTGTTTATTAAATAATTTATTATCCATTTATTTTACTTTCGACAACTTTTGTTAATATCTTTATTTAAAATAATTTCGCGACCCTCCGAACCCAACTTTTGATACTCGAACATATTGTGCAGGATCTTTAGGACTCCTATTAAGGCCATGATAATTTTTCTAATACTTTTACCTATTTAATGTATATAATTAGTTATTAATCAATCTAATTTCTTAAAAATAATTAATGCAAGCATAAAAACAATTTTTTTATTACTTTATTAAAACTTTTATTAAGATAAAAGTTTCTTGGTTCATTAAATATCTAGGCCATACAAGACTAAGAGCAACGGTCCATTCAAAAAAGTTTGTGATTGCATTGCTTATTATTGTTTTAATTATTATATTGCACTAACACTTGATTTGAATGTTAAATTAGACCCTAGAGACATGGGGTGGTATGCGAATAGAACTCACATAGACGATGCTAAGTTAAAGGAAAAATGGTAAAGTTTTGGAGTTGTGCGATTGATGATTTGATTTGGACCATTGCAATGGTTAGGGTTACCAATTGGGCCTTGTAATGACATGGGTTGCGTGTGGGGCCCGGTGATGTTATTGTGGTGACTCTAACTTGTGGTACGCCATCGGAAGTTCCAAAGGGTAATCGTGTCCTTGTAGAACAAATAAGGTGGGGATTGTCCCATGACACAGTCATATATAGTTAGTGCTTTAAATCTTGTGGCGACCCTAACTTATGGTACGTCATGGGAAGTTCCAAAAGGTAATCGTGCCCCTTGCTATAGTTTTAAATGAATTCATTCTAAGTACATAACTTAGGTGTACTCATTTAGGACCCAGTGTGCAGGACAAGTAAGGGGGGATTTTTCCATGACACGGTCATAGTTAGTGGATATGAAAGGAAAGGATCTTGTGGAGAAGATCTTAGATTTCACTTAGGTTAATGGATAGTAACAAACCGGTTTATGTGTAAAATCTCTGCTTTACTTTTTCGATTTAATATTATCTTGTTACCTGCTAGCTGTAAAGTAAGAGGGGTAGTTCGGTTGAATTATTCTACTGGGTGAACTCTATCACTCAGGTACGGATTGTTTGGCATCCGTGCCAGATTTTGCAGAAAATCAAGAAGAAACACAGAACCCCGAAGGCGAGTCGTTTTATGCAGAGGAGAATCTAGAGGTGGGAGCCGAGCTAGAATATGCTTGAGATTCGTATCAAGGCTAGGAGTCAGCTCTTTACTTTGTCTATTTCTTTACTACAAAAACTATTTTTAGTATATTTCCACAATGATTTGTAATAAATGAATCTTTATGTTGAATTATCTGTTTTGGATTTTGAACTTTAATTTAATAAATTTTTTAGAAACTAATATTTAATGCTTCCGATTTTATTTCTGAAAATCGGGGCGTTACACTGTTTCCACTAACAAAAAATTTAACGTATTTTATTATCTCGTTTTCACTAACAAAAAAAATTGTCAACAAATACTATTTTTACTATAGTAATCCTATTCACAAACACATTAACAACATATTCACTACCGGAAACAACTAGATATTTCGTGGTTCTAGCATTGCTTCCAGGAGGCGGGGGGGCTGCTCCCCCCAAGCTGCTCCCCTTGCTGCTGCCCGGGCTTTCCGGGCCCACTCCGGTCTCGCTCCGATGATCGGAAACGTTCATTTTGTAGAGTTCGTCGAGTAGAACAACCATGTCAAAAATCAGCTTGATTGGATATCATTAAGTACTTGATCGGAACCTTTTTATTTTAAGAAGAATGGATCCGAAACACTGGATCAAATCCATTGTAACCTATGGACCGAGAGTTATATGGGCCCCGATCAGGCACTTAATGATATCCAATCAAGCTGATTTTTGACATGGTTGTTCTACTCGACGAGCTCTACAAAGTGAACGTTTCCGATCATCGGAGCGAGACCGGAGTGGACCCGGAAAGCCCGGGCAGCAGCAAGGGGAGCAGCTTGGGGGGAGCAGCCCCCCCGCCTCCCCCAATGGTATGCCCATAGCTGGGCGCAATGAATGCTGGATGACCTCTCAGGTCCGTTAACCTTTTACCCTACCTAGTTTTGAATTTTAAAGGTGAGGGGTAAATGATGATTGTTGGTGGTGATTTGATTGCAACGATTTTGAGTGGTAAATATGGTCAACAATTTCGAGTGGTAATAATGAGAATACCATTAAAAATGGTGCTGCAATTAAGATTTGAGAGCTACAAGCGTGACGTCTTCATGACCTCATAAGGTTGTTTAAAAAGAGTTTTTGGATTAATCCCTAAATGAGAAACTTTTGTATATACCGGGTATAGGAAGAATGGTGGTGTTTCCTCCGGTTCGTTTTTAATTTTTCAGCCATTCTCTGAAGACATTTTGATAATCAGCTCCGTTTATTTTGTAAAGCTTGGCAAGGATATTAATCTTGTCAAAAATCATGTTCATCGTACCTCAGTAGATACATGATCGACACATAAAAATTTAAGAAAAACAAAAATTGGGTTTTGATTCAATGTGTTTTTGGATTCAGTTTTTTATTTTTTTCAAATTTCATGTGTGCCGATCATGTGTCTAATAAAGTCCAATAAATATGATTTTTGACAAGATTAATGTTCTCGCCAAGCTCTAACAAATGAACGAAGCTGATCATGAAAATGTGTTCAAAAGATGGCCGAAAAATTGAAAACGGATCAAAAGGGACACCACCACCCCTCCTATCCCCGGTATATACCAAAGTTTCTCTCGTTGAATGGTGTGGCCCATTGCATGCTGCCCTACTTTGACTGAAATATTTGGTGGAGAATTACTCCCTAATTCTTCATTTATTTTAGCAACAAGATTGCTTCTTATTGTAATGATTGCAATGGACGACTACTCTGCCCTCATAGGGTTTTACCATTTCTGATGTTTGGGCGATTAATAAACAACTCCCCTTTCTAACAAAGTAAAAAATATATATATTGTAATGTACATCAAATAAAAGTATACACACTGCATGATGCTAACACAAAAATTCTTCTCTGAACGTAACATAATTGTTGATTTATTTTAGCAACAAGATTGCTTCGATCTTATTGTAATGGACATCACATAATCAACTTCATTTTTCTACCTTTCCTTTTCAAACTATAGGAGCAATTTAAAATTGTCATTATATATTAAGTGTCCTTACTTATTTCAGGATAAAAACGAAAAACCAAAATATAACAAGTATAATTATGATGTTCCTCTAATATTAAATTGATTTTTTTTATTTATAAAGAGCTGACAGATGCGGACTAATTACCAAGGAGTAGTCCCCTTTGACATTCATTGCGTCTGGATTTTGAATTTATAAAAGAATGAAAAAAATTAAGAAGTGCATGGACTAAGTTTTTTTTTTGGATCCGCCATGGACTAAGTATTACTCCGTATTTCAATTTCTTTCATCTCCCACGATAACCATCATACTTAATCGTAAATCTAGACCCAACGATAGAATGTTTTAATTGAAAAAAAGAAAAGGAGATAAACTTGTTTATGAAGGGGTGTAAAGTGTAAACTCCAAGTTTGCATCCCCGCCATGTGTGGGTCCCATCGACGGTCTATCACAATAATCTGAACCGTTTATTTTGTAGGGCCCGCAGAGTAGTGTATATAAGTAAAAAATCAGCTTGACCCAACATCGATAGGTTAGGTATATCAAAAACTAAATTTTGGTTTATTAAATCGATGGCCTAGATAAAAAAAAAACTTAAAAATTATTGACAGAATCTAAGCCGTCAATTTTATAAACCAAAATTTAATTATTTATATACCTACCGATGTTTTTTTTTTTGATCAGCAAAAGTAACAATTTATTCGGAATAGGAAAAAAGATTTCCAACCAAAAGTTGGAAAATATAGCTAGAGGGACAGAGTCCCAAAATAACACTTGAAGGCTAAAAATGCCCAGAGAAAAGCAAATACAACTCATTACACGGCCTAAGAAGCCCAAATCTAACAAGAAATATCATAGCCAAGAAATCCCAAAACCTAGCCCAAGAAACTGCCCACCCAATCAGACATAAATCACCACCGCCGCCAATCCACCGCCAATCAAACTACCGCCAAACCACCACTGGTCACCCCATCGGCGCAGCAAACCAGAACCCAAGCAAACCAACCCATCATGGATGCATCACCAAGCCGTCAAGCGAGAAACCATGCCATCCAACAACAACCACGGCGGGAGCCGACGTCAGCCGCACCGTCCAACCCATAGAACCCACGCCATTAGTCATGATCGGAAAAATCAGCAAAAGACCGACCGAAAAACCATGGGCAGATTTACGATCATGAACGAAAGAAACAAGCTACTTGGATAGGGAGATGAAAAAAAAGAGGGGAGAAGGGGCCCACGCATGGGGGGTGCAAACTTGGAATTTACACTTTATCTCTTGAAAAAAACATTGCTCAATTGAGATATAAATGCAAATCTACGCGTAACATAATTTACATGTAGAGATATTTGTGAGTGTACTGAAGTCTGTATGAATAAGAAATGTAGATACACACACATACATAGCCTATACATTAATTTTATTCTTAAATAATTCTTATTGATATTTGGTAAATATTGTTGATTTTTTTTTTTGGAATTTTCTTGAAAAAATAGTATATGTTATTTTTAAGTTCTCCTTTTTCGGACAAAAATATTTTGGCACAAAGGAAGTATATACCACCATGCAAGCAAATATGTGTGCCAATCATTTAGAAAGAATATGGCTGCATAACAAGTGGCAAATCGGATGGTGCCGCAATGACCCCCTTCTATTTTATTTTTTTTTGATAGTAGGACCCCCTTCTATTGTGAGGGGCACTTTTGTGCTTGAAGATCCAATAGGAGTAAGCCACTTGATGGTCCAGCATGTTTTCGGTATTGTTCTACTGTTGTTTCGAACTGTGTTTAAATTAAAATGAAGAAAAAATCAATCGACCACAGTTTTCCCTTAGACTGTAGAAGGCATTTTGTGTAATCGTAGAAGTTCGTAAAGTTTTTTTAATGGTAACGGCGAGAAAAGTATATCTTGTCAAAAATAATCTTTCGTGAACCTATATCATTGATTGTCGAGATGGATGGATAAGATGCTACTGCTTGCTGTAATTCAAATCCAAACAGCATGGCAACGGGGTCCAAAAAAATTCAATAAGGGAAGACATTAGTATAGTAAAG
This sequence comes from Rhododendron mucronatum var. ripense, assembly GCA_019656295.1. NCBI lineage: Eukaryota > Viridiplantae > Streptophyta > Magnoliopsida > Ericales > Ericaceae > Rhododendron > Rhododendron mucronatum. Next base: position 2,965,659 of record BPLT01000041.1, read on the forward strand.
AGTGGTGCTACTGGTACAGATTTTAAATCTGTACCAACGAGTGGGCTTAAATTCTAAAGCAAAGTTGGATATTTTGTAAACATCCTTACCTGTACCGGATTGAGCTTATTTTTTGCAAGGACCATAAACAAAGTATTCTAAACAAAATGAGTGGTTCCGATCATTTTTTTGTAACCCAAAACATGCCCAAAGGGGCATTTGTATGCACTGGTACAGACTTAAATCTGTACCAGTATCATTTCTGTATAGTAAATGTTAAAGCATCCAACTCCAAATTAATTGGCAAAGCGTGTCCAGGCTGTCCAGGCTCATATACTAGTTTTGGAGGAGATAATTAACTAATGTGGGATAAATCCAAACACTCCCCCACACATGCGACCCCTGATTCGCACGTGAAAAGGTAAACAAATGATCCATAACACTTGGATCACAACAAACAACGATTCACTAATGGCACAAATAAGGGGGAACAAATTCTCCGAAACTCTAACTTTGATACCATATTAAAGCATCCAATTCCAAACCACTTGGCAAAGAGTGGAGAGGCTTTCCAGACTCATATATTAATTTTGAAGGAGATAATTAACTAATGTGGGACAAACCCAAAAGTAAAGATTTAATTAGCAACGGAGTGAAAAATAACTTTGTAATAAATGGTTTTGAATTGCATAATGTTGTTCAACATTCGCCATCATTTTGCCTAGGCAAGCTAAGGACCAGGCATGTGCTTTTTGGCAATAGGATTCCTCTACTTTGGGAACAGATTTTGACTTATGTTTTTTTGGGTTGTCACTTTCAATGGCTAATTATTAGAACCAAGGTCCGACAGTGCACCTTACTACATGGTGTAATCAGCAATCCGAACCATCTATCTCGGCTATCAATAATTTATATTTCATCTCAAAAATAGATCACTCGGATCAGCAAGAGCCAAAATAAAATCTGGATCATTGATCGTTGATATAGACAGCTCGAATGACACACTACACCCCTGCAGTTAGGGCAGTAAACGAGCCGAGCCGAGTTGAACTTTGTCGAGCTCGAGTCTCAACGAGCCGAGCGCGCTTTTAACGAGTCGAGCTTAGTCATTTTCTAAGCGAGCCTCTTATACTCGAATGCAGCCTTCCTTAACGAAGTGAGCTTTTGTCGAACGAGCCAAGCTCCACTCGACTTATTTACTAAGCTCCACTCGATTTGTTGCTCCACTCGACTTGTTTACTTATTTTCTAAGCGAGCCTCTTATACTCGAATGCAGTCTTCCTTAACGAGGTGAGCTTTTGTTGAACGAGCCAAGCTCCACTCGACTTATTTACCAAGCTCCACTCGATTTGTTGCTCCACTCGACTTATTTACTAAACAAGTCAAAAATTTGAACTCGAACTCATGAGCTGTTCAATTCGTTTACAACCCTCCCTGTAATAAACCTCTGCACTACAGCACAAGTCCCTAATTATGATCATTCGTCAACAGGGTATAGAACTTTATGTTCATCTCAAAATCAATTGGCAATAAGTGGAGAACTCCCAAATGTTATTAAGTGATCACCTATTTCACTCCCAAGCAATGTGAGACTTTATATCTTAACATTCCCCCTCACGTTCAGCCGTTTTTGAAGTCTGTCACGTGTGGTCACCTTTAAGTCCTATCATCACACAACTTTTTTGCTGGCCTGTTATTGCGGGTTGTGGATTGCAATTTTAATTAAAATGTAGGGTGAAACGGGTCCTGCTCTGATACCATGTGAAAATTTTATATCCATCTCAAAACCAATTGATAATGAGTGAAAATGTCTCAAATATTATTAAGTAATTGATCACCCATTCCACTCCTAAACAATATGAAATTCTATTTCCTTAGCACAGAGATTGTGTTTAACTTTCTTTTTCTCACACCTAACGTATTCGTGTCATGTTGTAATTAGAACCATTTGCAGCTCGGAACAACCATCACCAAACAAGCTGCAATATAATATTCGTATCCTGTCTTCTTTTGTGCAGTACTTTTTTGATATGCCTTACCTTTCGTAATTTTTTGTTTATTCTTTCGTCGTAATTTTTGAGTTAATTATTGGTCTCAATGAGAAATCATAAAAGTATTAAAATTTGAACAGATGTTGAAAAAAACTTTCTAATATGACGCTTCAAACAAAAAAGACAACTATTTTGTATTTTTCTCATTATTAATGTTTTTTTATTTTACTTTTGGTCATAACTTTTTGCTTTTTTATATAGTCCTCTTATCGAGAATGATGATTTTAAAAATATAATGCGAATCTCACAACAATTTAGAAAACATAAAAAGCACACAAAACGAAAAGGACCAAAAAGTTAAGGAGAATGGGGACATTGAAAAAAGGAAACCAAATTATTCGTGATCGAGCTCAGCTCTTTCGTTAAATTGTTTTGAGATTTTTACCTCTAAGTACAGAAAAGTGAAACTTAATTCTCATTAAGGAGATGGAATATTTAATTACCATAAGATCCACTTTTACAAAAATACATTTACCATTAATGGAAGTGTCACTTTAGGATTTTAGGATATCCTTGGGTTTTAGGGTTTAGGATACTTTAGGTTTTAGATTTAGGTGCTTTTATAGAGCCGTTTTAGGGTTTAGGATACTTTAGGTTTTAGATTTAGGTGCTTTTATAGAGCCCTAGGGTTTAGATTTAGGTATTTTCATAGGGGTTTTAAGGTGAACTTTCTTATTATAGGGTTTTAGCAGTTTAGATACTTTTATAGAGTACCTTAGAGGTTTAGACATTTTTATAAGGTACCCTAGGGTTTAAGTACTTTCATAGGGTGTCCTAGGAGTTAGGCACTTTTAGGGTTTAGAGTTTTAGACACTTTCATAGAGTTTCAGTATTCCATTAATTAGAGGAGATCGACCTTGTAGGAATTACTTTTTATTTTTAGACTTAGAGGTAAAAAGCCATTTTATTTTTAATAACAAAGAAAGTTTGAACATTTTTTCAAAAGTACATTAAGCTATTGTTTGGGTCATTTAGTTTCTGATCATGTATAGAAAAATTACGCTACTTGAGACAGGCTCGATTAAAGTTAATTCATTTGAGATTAATCAACAACTAGTCTAGTAGCCTCCTATATATAAGCTAAGTTTGAACATGCTTTTGAAAATCGTTTAATTTTTAAATGAAGTTTGAACCGTTGAACAATTAACTGCTTAGCTCATTCGATTCGTTCATCAGTCCAAGCTATATGCATGAAACTAAATAATTATAAGTGTAACATACTTTTGCGATACCCAAATAAGATCATAGTATTGTTTTGCATGTCTATTCTTTCAATCTACTAACAGAAAATCTACACACACAGCAGATCTGTGCACAGATTGTGCACAAATTTTATTGTGGGGCCCACCACGGGTCCCACACAAATCATTCGAGCCGTTCATTAAAATATTTTTTCAAGGGTCCCTGTAAAAAATAAACTCAATCCGATACCTATAGGTGCTCGATCCAACCATATAACTTTTCATTATCCGAAAATCTGAATGAAAAGTTGGATGGTTGGATGAAGCACCTATAGTTATCAGATTGAGGTTATTTTTTATGGAAGCTATTGAAAAAATATTTTACATTTAATAAACGACTCGGATGATTTGTGTGGGACTCATGGTGGGCCCCACAACAAAATCTGTGCACAATCTGTGCACAGATCTGCTGTGTGTGTAGCAGGACTCATCTACTAATGGGGGATTGGTCTTTAATTTGATTATTTCATTGGATGAATGGTGTGTGTGTGTGTGTGTATATATATTAAGATTATTTTATTGGATTTGTCCTTTCGGTTTGCTCTCTTGAATTTTGTTTGTTTGTTGTTTAATTGGATTGTTTCACCGGATATTTTGGTTTTATTTTTCATTGCAGTGTTTTGGTTGGCTCCTAACCTTTCTTTGGATTTAGTTTTTGGGTGGCGTTAGCCGGCGGCCCGGCGTGCCCGTGATTTGTTAAATCTTTATATTCTTTTTCAAAAATTTATAAAAAAGATAAATGTATTCTATATCAAAATGGGAAAATTTATATGAAGCTATATCAATATTCTATTATCTCAACAGAAGTACATCGAAGACTTGCTTAAAAAGTTCCAAATGGAAAATTGCAAACCAGTGGCTACACCCATGGTTCCAAATGAGAAGCTACTACAAAATGATGGAGCAAATCTAATGGATGCAAAGACCTATAATTTATAAAAAAGATAAATGTATTCTATATCAAAATGGGAAAATTTATATCAAGCTATATCAATATTCTATTATCTGCTTCCAGAAGTCAAGATATCTCTACGGGCATGGGCATGGCAGGCAGGCGGTGAGACTTGAATAGTTCCATGTTCTTATCATGCATCTAGAGTCACAAGATTTTCTATTGCCAATAAATATATTCACACTTCATTTTCTTTTTTCCTAATTGGGATAGACAATTGCGTCGTGTCTGGGGACCAAGTTTTTCAGATTCTGAACAGTAATAAATGGTACTGGATTACTTTTGCCAATAAAAAAAAAAAAAAGTACTAGACTACAAAATTTTGTATTATAGTAATTAGAATCTATAAAAGTATTTGGAGGATATACATATAATATAGGGACATTTATAGAAATAGTCTTTCTAGTTTCATCCGAGTCTCATTTTCACTCTTCAAGTATTAATTACAACTCTTTTGACCTCCAAGTTTGGTTTTCGTACCAAGTTGGTCCAATTGACAACTTCTGTCAGTCAAACTGGAAGGAAAAAATCAAATTGAGAGCAGATGTCGTCAATTGGACCAACTTGGTACGAACTGCAACTTCCGAACTGACACCAATTTGATTTTTTCCATTCACCTTGGCTGACAACAGTTATCAATTGGACCAATTTGGTACGAAAACAAAACTGGAAGGTCAAAAGAGTTGTAATTGATACTTGGAGGACGAAAATGAGATTCGGATAAAAATAGGAGAACCATTTCTATAAATTTCCTTATAATATATAGATTTTGCAGAAGAAATTTGTCAAGTAAAAGAATAATCAGAATCTAACAATGGGGTGTTTGGCAGATTGTAAAATGGATTCTATCAAAAAATGGATTCTCAAAAATAAAATAAAATGGAGAATGCAGAATCCAACTATCACCCGTAGAAGAGCTATTTGAATTCTGATTATACTTACACTCATAAAATGCTTGCACCAAATCTACTTTGCTTATATCATCCAAACAATTTTACACAGATTCTTAATATAATTTCATAATTTACAAACCACAATTCGCGGAGGTGACCATTAAGCTCTTGGGGAGGTGATTTTCAGATTCTACAGTCCCTAATTGATCTCGTTTAGGCTCAGTTTGGATGATTGGAATTTTCAGTAGGAATTTTATTGAGTGGGATTATGAATATGATTACTAGGAATGAAATTCCTAGAAATACAATACCTGAATTAATTTTATTCTAGTGTTTGGATTAATTCGGTAATCCTATGCATGATCAATTTTTTGGGAAATTTATCAAAGTCAATATTTCCTTCTTATTTTATTGATTGAGCCAAGAATCTAAGATTCCCATGAAGTAAGGGAGGGATCAGATTCCCACTCAATCTGGTAGTGTGATTCCTGGTCGGATGTGTCGTCAAGAATTAAAATTCTATTCTTGTCTCTCCCAAACATGCGAATCCTAAGAGTGTGACTTCACATTCCTATTTCTATATATTCCTTCCAAACGTCGGAATCATGGAAGTATGGTGTCACATTCTCATTCCTTCTCAAAATTCCTGCCATCCAAACTGAGCCTTAACGTGTTTCGCCAGAATGTACTCCACAATTCGCAGCTTAACACTCACAATGTTAAAATGAAAAATCAACAATTAGTGATCAATAATGCGGTGGCCAAACACCCCCAATTAAGTTGTTGCCTCTGTACTTTATTTTCCAAACACGACTTTAACATCCGCGCACGTAGAATGGTCGACGCTCATGTTTGTCCGAGATGTGCATTTTCTCCTATGGTAACGTTTTGCTCAGGACTTGGCTTCTATGCCATTAATGAAGGTTAATTAAGGGGTGTTCACGGAAAATTATTCAATACACACCCCTCACATAACATGTGGAGCCCATACGAGGCCCACATGTAGGCCTCACATATTATGTGAGGGGAGAGAGTGTACTCCCGGATTACCAAGTAATTACCCGTAGTTCACTCATTATAGTCATGATAACGGCCTTAATTTCAAAATTTGAACCGTTCATATTTTAGATCATGTTTAGATGATTATTGTCACTAGGAATTGTTTTAATCGAATATCTATATGTACAAGACTGAAACAAATTTGGATTTGTAAATTTGGTCCCATGCCCATGAATCGGACCTGCTAAACCCAAATTTTTGCATCTAAATTTGCTCAATTGATGTACTTATGGATCTCCGATTAAAATAATAATATTTGGTGAAAAATAAGCATCTTGACATGATCTAAAATATAATCGGTTTAGATTCGAAAAATTGGGCAGATATCAGGACTGAAATGGATGGACTGCACCCCCTTAACACCCTCAATGGCAGACTAAGTCGTGTCCTAATATGTTCACGGTATGTATGAGGATAGTATTTGATAAAGGAATTACGGTACTTAAATATCGCATGCTTCTTTTTTTTTTTTTTCCAATCGGTAATAGATTACTTTTATTATTGCATCAAAGAAACATCAAGGGAGGCTTCCCTATGAACCCAGCTTGGAAAGTCCTGAAGCCAAGTTATCCGGTTCTCCAAAGATAGGGCATACTTGGCTAAAACATTAGCCACCCTATTACAATTACGAGGAACAAAATTAAAAGAACAAGAATTAAAACGACTGCCAAAAAACAAGGTATCCCTAATTATGACCTCCAGACGTGCTGAAACCTGTCTCGTCCCCTGCAACATGTTGATCACAGTTTGCGCATCCCCTTCTACAGAGTATGAACTTCCAACCGAGCATATGGAACTGGTCAATGCAATGCGAAATCCTTCAGCTTCCACCATTTCTGCTGATGCTTTCCCGAGTGTTGGAACAGCCATAGCACCCAGAATATCTCCTGAAAAATTCCTAAAGACCACTCCCACACCCCCGTTATGAGAACCCGAATCAAAAGCACCATCAACATTAACCTTAATCACCCCAAGTATTGGCGGCCTCCATATCACATCTTCTCCACCATTTGTATCACGATTAGAATGTTGGTCCTTCTTCGTGGCTTGCAAAAAATTATCAAAATCCTCCAAAGCATCTTGGATAATAATTGTTTCCAACTTCCAGTTCTGTTTGAAAGCCCAATCGTTCCGTGCTATCCACACATGCCAACCAATTGTAGCAAATAAACCCAAAGCTTCCTGTTTCACTTCCCCATTAGGCATGTCCCCTACACTCTTCCACATGCCTCTAATCTGTGCATTGCATGTTATCTCCGGACGCAAGCGAAATGGAGATAACACCCAAACTTTAGACGCTCTATCACAATTAAAGAGCATATGGGAAGGTGTTTCCTCTGCCAAACCGCATAGACTACAAATTGGGTCAACTTGAATCTGTCGCTGTAGTAGAGCACTAGCTACTGGGATAATATCATGCAAACACCGCCACATAAACATCTTAATTTTTGTAGGAGCCTTCATATGCCAAATCCTCTTCCACGTATTCTCGTCGTCCACTAATCCACTGATTTGTCCGCTCCTATGGGCAGTCCTTTTTGTCTGAACAATTTCCTTTGCAATAGCAATCGCATGCTTCAAATCTGTCCAATTTGACCATAAAATAAAAGGGGTCACAGAAACTAGCTAATAGTAGTATATCTTTTCTAGCTAATTCAACACGTGATTGAAATCCTCTCTAAACAAAATGCATTAAACAATAGAGAGAGAGAGAGAGAAGAAGAAGAAGAAGAAGAAGAAGAAGAAGAAAAAAAAAAACTAATAAAAAGGAATTAATGTCAACAATTGAGTGCAATTGCATGCATATTCAAGATAATCCGCTAAGCAAACCAATCCATTTGATCCATTGAAGAAAGAAGCAAGCATTAATATATATATATATATATATATATATAGAGAGAGAGAGAGAGAGAGAGAGAGAGAGAGTCCCCTTCTCTTAAGGACCACCTTAACTTAATAAAATAAGGACCTCCCTTTTCTGATCAAATTTCGATGATCCGAGCCGCTCAATGTGTTCAGGACGCGATTTTAAGGGTCTTCCTGAAGAAATCAGCAAAAAAAAAAAGACCAGAAAGGGCTTCATCCGAGCAATTTTTGTTTATTTTTTATCAAACGGTTCAAATAAAAACTGCTCGGACGAAGCCCTTCCGGGTCATTTTTTTGGCCGATTTCTCGCGGGTGCCCTTAAAATCATGTTCTGAACATATTGAGCGGTTTGGATTATCGAAATTCGAACAGAAAATGAGAGAAATTGGGAGGTCCTCATTTTCTCCTATGCTACAGTATTTGACAAATGTTTGTGGAACGAACTCTGTTGCGATACTAGACTGGCTTAAATCAGATGTTGTTTGAGAGAGCGTGTTGTTTTGCTCAGATGGTAGCTAGTGGGGCGTCATAGAGGCGATTGAAAATAACCCATCAAAGTAGTGAAATTATTATTAATACCGATATGGATACTTACCCCAAAAAAAACGTCGATCGATGGACGGACAAATGGACAGTACGTACATTTGGAAGTCTTGCACTGATCAACTCTTGACGGTTACGACTAGCGTAGACTTCTATTTATACGACATTTGTTCTGTGCGGGTCTAGGGTCCCGAAAAATGAAATTTCAAAAAATAACTTAACAGTGTTACAACTTACAACGTTTGACAAAGATGTTTATTTAGCCATTGATGCATGTGGGACTCAGGGGCCGTTTCAGTAACTTGAAAAAGTTACTTTTTGAAAAAAAAGGCAATTTCAAATTCAAAAATTATGTGTTTATCCAAATTATTTTCCTAACAATATGGATTTTGTTTGATAGATCTCATTAAGATCTTTTAAACCGTACAAAAAATTGAAAAAATATTTTTCATTTTCATTATATTTGAGTTTGAGATTACCTTCTTTTTTCAAAAAGTTCTTTTTGGAAAAAGTGGAACACCACCTCACACCTATCGAACTCCTACTAAAACATTTGCATGAATCTGTTTACGTTTATTTGTCTCCAAAGAATTTAGGCTATGTTCCGCTAAGTTTCATATCTTTTAAATACTTATTTTTCGCTTTAAGAGATAAATTGTTTTTTATAATATATTATATTTAATTCAAAAAATAAGTACGTGGAACACACCGAGCCTGTCAAAGAAGGGAATGACTTCGGTGTTCCCGGTCAGTTTGGAGACACCGTAACTTTTAGCATAATAAAATCATTATGAGTATAACCAAAACCCATTACAAACATAACCGAACCATAACAAGGCATAACCAAAACCATAGCAAGGCATACCTTATTTGTTATGCCTTAGTTGGGTTTAGTTACGCCTTGGTTGATTTTTTTAGATATTCCTTGGTTATGCCTTATTTGGGTTCTGTTATGCTTGTAATTGATTTTAGTTACCAAAAATTACGATGTCTTCAAAATGACCGGAGACACTATAGCATCTGTTGTCTAGCAAAGTTTTCAAAATCGACATGGACAGGTAGGTATAAACGTACATGGAGTTGTTGGGCTAATTGGTAATCTGAGCCCTGTTTGACAGGAGCAAGAGCCAAGACAAAAATCTTCCTATTTCCGGATGCTACAACCCTAGCCCAAAACAGCAAAGCTAGTACTGGAAAAACCATCCAATTTTGACGGGCCAGAGGGATCTACCCATCTAGGGCTCTGACTTTCAACCCACAGATTTTAGGGGAAATAATGGCCGTATTTTGATAATTAATACCCGTTAATAACATTTTCAGCATTAGCAAATATTCTCAGCATGCCTTTGGCGGGTATTAATTGTCAAAACACGTCTCGGACCGTCATTTTCCCCAGATTTTATGGGAACCGACAAGAAGTGCACCCACAGTGCACGAGATTGGTTCGCAGAGTTCATTTTCGGGTTTTACACAATTAATCAAAAGTTTTCATTAATTCTCAAATATTTTTTTGAGTGACCTCGTGAAAAATGAGCTTAAACGAATATTGTGTGTTTTTGTGAGAATTTTTTATTTTGCAAATTTTAAGATTCTAGCTTTTGCAAAATCAATTTAGAGTGTGCATCAAAAATTTTAGATAACGGATTTTCAAATTCTACAGATTCCCAAAAGCTACAAAAATGAATGAAATTCTCAAAACCCCAAAGTTAGGTTTGGATAGTTTTTGAGATTTTGTAGCATAAATTCTCAAAAAGTGAATGAAATTTTCATTATCTCGCAGCTACAACAAACAAATTTATCAACTTGTACTAAAATCTAAAATCTGCAGCAGAATTTAAAACTAAAATCTATATTCATAATATCACAAACATGCCCACAAGTTCTTGATTCAATATGGAGTGCCTATTTTTTGCACACAGCCGATTGCTATCCGTCCATTGTTGTAATGAACGGTCCAGATTTGCTTAGAAAATAAATAAACTATTCGCGCGAATGATTTACTTAAAATCTAAACCGTGCAAACACATTTGAACGACCAGAATTTATTACATAACACACACAACGATTGTGCGTGTAACATTTTTGTTTTTATTCAGAATCTAAGATCCGACGGTGAGCCACTCCCAAAATTGACCGTCCAAGTTTTGATGGGCCAGACGGATCTAGCCACCCTAAGGCTCTGATTAGAAGCCCGCAAATTTTAGAGCCCTACAATTAGGACCGACGAACATATATGGCGTGCAGTGTCGTGTGGGCTGACTATGGATTCCATACGAATGAAATGTTAAAAGATTAGATCAAGTATGTATACATATTTAATCGAGCTAATTTTTTGCCGGGCCTTCCAAAAAATATTTTAAGCTTTCTCGACGGATCATATCATTCGTGTCGAGCCCGTAGCCCGTAGTGAGCTCCACACAACGGTATACCGAATGTACATCGCTTGGTCGGTACTGTTATCATTAGGTCAGACTTTAACACGTGTTAAAATCTCAAAAAAGTCAAAAAAGAAACCCGCACTTGAATCCACCGGCGAATCCAGTGGGCCTGGTGCAGCTGATGTCGGCAAATTACCACCCGTAATTCTCACATCCAACGGTGGTAACAACATCACCGTTCATCCTATCAACGGCTGGGACACAAGTGTCGTTACAAAAACGAAAACCCGGCGCAACCCCTATATGCCACCCGGGTCAAGCTCCCGTCTACTACTGTATATCTCATATTTTCTTTCCTTGTGACTATTTGAAAATAAATCGAGTGATTCGTAAGCTGTTTTGGGCTTGATTCGGCAAAGGCTTATTCCGTCATTCGAATTTGTTTTGTCCACTTGATAAATCGAAGATGAGCTTCAAATTAGATTCGTTTAATAAATGAGCCGAAATCTGAACTATATATATATGACATTCATATAATAATTTCATATATAATCTTGAATGTGAACAAAGTTATACAAGTACGTAACGAAAATTTTATAACTGGCAACTGTATAAATTTTTTTAAAAACTATAACCTTGTATTTTTATAATCTTACATATTTTCCAACTTATTTATATACTATACAAAATAAAAAATTTATTTGCAACTCTAGACATGCACAAACATATATATTTGATAATTTTGACTCGTTAAGATTTGTTAACAAACTCGAGTTTAACTCAAATTTAGGCAAGTTTGGTTTGAGCTTGGCTCGTCAAATTTCCATTGAACTCAAGTTTAAGTTCACTAAATATTTAATGAACAACCTTGAACATTCTAAAATTGGATCTGTAGACGTTATCATGGGTCCCCTACCAAGTGGGCAAAACGGCACCATTTGGACCATGCAAAGGGGCTTCTGTGGTTTTAATAACTTATGGTTTGAATTATCTTTGTATGACTCATTACGGGTCTCACAAAAATAAAAAATAAATAACGTGTTTTCTAGAAGGCCAACAGCAAACAAACAAGGAATTAAAACCAACACAACATCCCCCAATGGTGTTGTTTTGCCCGCTTGGCTGGATTCTTTAAAATTTGTATTGATTCGGCTATTTTGCAGTCCTACCCTTTAACTCTTGCTCAAATTTTCTTTTTTGGCCCCACGCCTAAAATAGTAACGGTATATTCTTGGGAAAAAATTATGCTACAAACAAATTAGATTACTTTAGTGGAAAATAATAGAAGTGTGAGCCGATATTGTAGTTGAATCTGGCTTATTTGCGGATCAAGTTTGAACGGCATGAAACAACTGAATCTTGGCTACTCATTTTGACAATCAGTGATCAAGGTTGGGGAAAATGTTTACTGATAAGATACTTTTTTACTTGTAATTATATTAATAAATTTGGACCATTAAAAATACTTTGGGCGGCTATAATTGCACATAATTTTCTCTACCATCCAAAAATGGACTGCAAAGATGTTGGATTTGATTTTTTTTTCCTTATAAAATAGGCAATAAATACAATTTTTAACAGTATATTAGTCTAAAGTCCAAATGAAATAACCCCATAAGAGCTTTAGTTCAGCCTAAATTTCTGTGATGTGTAGAGTCCATTAATAAAAATATTTTAGAGTCTAAAGTCCGTGAAAAGACAAAATTGTCATTAATAAGACAAGTGCTTTGTTTGACTAATACAAAATATTTGTTTTTATTTAAATCGTATTAAATGAGACAATGGCCTTGTTTTTTTTTTTAATCAATAATGATATTTTTATTAATGCAAAGATGAAGCATCAAAAGGCCTTGTTTGACTAATACAAAATATGTCTTCTTCGTGTTTTTCGTTCTTGTTGTATTTTCAAAGAGTACCCTAGGGTTTTAGGCACTTTCATATATAAGGTACCCTAAGATTTTATGTACTTTCATAGGGTACCGTAGGGTTTTAGGCACTTTCATAGAGTACCGTAGGGTTTTAGGCATTTTCATAGGATTTTAGGGTACACTTTCCTATTATACGATTTTAGCGGTTTAGACACTTTTATAAGGTACCCTAGGGTTTTAGACACTTTCATATATAGGATACTCTATGGTTTTAGGCACTTTCAACGCCGGTCAACCTTGGGAGGGGTTTTTTGTAAACACCCCCCAACTATCACTTTTTCTCACGAATACCCCATCACATTTAAAAGCACCCATACAAACCCTCTCAACTAATCTCCGTTACCCAAGTGACACCCTTCCGTCTCTAAACCGTTTGTGGTGAACCCCGTCATTAATAAATCGGACAAAAATACCCTTGTTGCATTACAAACATACACTCCCTCTAACCCTTCTCTTTCTTTCCTCTATAAATAGCCTCTAATCAAAATCTAAAATCAGCAAATAGATTTGAAACTTTGGTTCATATATATATATACATATATATATATATATATATATATATATATATATATATATATATCCGGTTCCACCCACACAATTTAAACAAAAAAAACACTTCATCTCAACCATTAAAATCAATGGTTGGATTAAAACTTAAAAGAACTGTATTCTCCTCCCCCCCTCAATCACAGGTAATCTCTTCCTCTCCATCTAAGCTATTCTCTCTCTATACCCTAACCGACTAACCATTAATTCCGATGACCTTTTTCTCTCTCTCCTCCAATACATGCACACTCTTTCTCTAAAGAAAAGTAAAAAAAATAGAGATGGAAAAAGCAACGAAGCAGCTGCCGTCGACTACCACCACCATTCTTCTCGACTTCTCTTCTCCCACATCTCTCTCCTTTCCATTGTCTTCTTCCCTTCTCATTTCTTATCAGTAAAAGAACCACTGCGGCACTTACTGTTGTCGCGCCACGGTTTTCGCGCTATTTTTTATTATTATATACAGAAAGTTCTCTTTAAAATGATTGATGTAAGGTACAAAGAAATTGTATAAAATGAAAAAAATGACTAGAATGACTAATAGAATGAGGGTATAATATAAATGTTAGGGGTTCTCCGTGGAACAAAGTGATACTCTCTCCGTCCCTTATTTATAGTCCAGTATTCCTGTAAAGACCCGTATTTTTCAAAAATTAGTAAAAGGGTTTATTAATAATTATAATGGAGGAAAATATGGGCTATATTGAGCTTAAATGAATTGGGGTGAATGTGGAAAGATTGTTTGTGGAGGGGTGCATGTGCAATATGTAAATAAGTGAGTATATATATGTGTGGGTGTGTGTGTAGGAGAGAAAAATCCCCCATTTCTTTTTTTTTCTCTCCCGACGCCTCCCTCTCTCTCGGTTCTCTCCTCTCTCTCTCTCACACCCTCACTCAAAAATCCCACTCCAAGTTCAAAACCCACCAAGATCTTCACCAAATCATCATCCTCTCGGGCTCTTGACCTCGGGTTTCGTTGGAGTAAGCTCGGAGAGGGGTATTCTCGAAGGATTTCGAATTTCAAGGCTAGGGCTCGATCAATCTCGTTGGGTTTCGCTCTCGAAGTCGAGGTAGGGATTTCTTACTCTCTCTACATGTTTATGAGTTGGTTGTGTGCTAAAATCGGGCTGTAGTTGGTTGGATTTCAAAATTATGCTCGTTTTTGATTTTCTGCAAATCGTCACTGCAATGCAGTGGTATCAATACCTACTTTTTGGGCTATCAATACCTTAGTACCAATACCTACTTTTTGAGTTACCAATGCCTCAGTCTCGGATTGCTTTCTGGATTGGTTGGGTATCAATACCTACTTTTTGAGATATCAATACCTTGGTATCAATACCTACTTTTTGATCTACCAATACCTCAGTCTCTGATTGCTCTCTGGATTGGTCGGGTACCAATACCTACTTTTTGAGATATTGGTACCAATGACTTAGAAAACTGTTTTTGAACTTCGTTGATTATCCGTCGATCGTGTTGAACCCCGATCACTTCCAACACTCTCTAATCACATTCTAATCATGTCTAAACTTGATGGCTCGTGTTCTAATGATTCGTTGCTCGTCCTCACTCCTTTGGCTTTCGTTATGACAAAGAAATGTGTCAAACTAAGTGAATATGATATTTGCGCGTTTGTCTATGCATTCGGGATATTACTTGAGTATTGTGGCATGTTTATGAATGTTTTGGATTTGACATACGTCATGCTTTACGGTATTGAGGCTTGTAAAATGGAAAATCACAACTTAGTATAATGGAACGAAACGAAGAAAGCCACGGAACCACTATAACGTGGGATGCCGGAAACGGGATGCACGGGGTCCCAAATGCTCGGAAGTGCACAAGAAAGCCACGGATCCACCGAATGGTGCGATGCCAGAATGAATTCGGGATGCACGAGGTCCCAAATGCTCGGAAAAGAAATCGAGAACACTTACTACAATGAAAACGGAGAATTTAGAGTTTAGTAAATGACGTGAATGCGAATGGTGTTGATTATCAAGTATCATCCTCTTGCTCTTGTCCACGTGGGAAACTTTCTTGTATCAATATTCATCTCGGTGCATTGTCCATCTCATATGCATATAGTTTGAGCAAAGATTTCTCTACTGGGCTAGTGTAGCTCAACCTATTATTATTTTCAGGTACACCTCAAGGACATTGATTTGGAGTGCTTGACGTGCATATGACTCCATTCTTTTGAAAGCTAACACCGAGGAAATTACTTTGACATCTTTGTAAAATCCTTTTGAGAGATGTAATTGTAATTTTGAGCTAATCTTTTGATTTGCTAAATCATGTAATCTCTAAACTTGCTGTCTTTTGTTTAACTATGAAACTTGGGGCCGGAGTGCCATTATTGTAAACTTTGATGATATTTGTGCTTTTGGATGGATTATGGGAAAGCTTTTGGGATATTATGTCATATCTTAGCGATAATTTTCATGAAAGGTTATTATTATTATGTTGAAAATCCAGGGCGTGACAACTTGGTATCAGAGTGTAGGTTTAGAATACCTCGAGACCGTGGGGAGACTTCGTCTCATGGGTTCAAAAGCGTTGCATCTTTTACATGACATGTGTGTGCTTGTGTGATTGACATTCATAAAATTATGTGGCATTGCATTTACTTTATCATAGAGTGGCGTAGAGTTGTTAACCCGTGTTGGGACGTTGTGGGTTTGACCTCATAGTAAATATGTTGCGGTTGATAGTTTTCTCTCTTAATCCTTGTAGCAAGATGCCTCCGAAACGCAGTAATAGGCGGGGTGGAGCTGGAAACAGGGGTGCTCGTGCCCGTGGCCGTGGTCGTGGCCATGCAGAACCGTTGGAAGACGAGGTTAGCCAGCGTGGGGAAACTTTGCATGAGGATGCGGAATTGGGAGGCGGACCGGGTCCGAGGGCGCGAAATGTTCAAAACCCTCTTGCTAGGGATACTGTCGCGGCACTTGCAGCTGCTAACCTTTTGCAACCTCCTCCTAGAGATAATGCGGACAGTCGGGCCTTAGTAGCCATGCGAGAATTCAGTCGTCTAAATCCACCTCTATTTGATGGGGCAAGTAGTGACCCTCTCGTGGCCGACCACTGGTTGGCACAAACCCGTAAGAACTTCACTGCTCTTAAAATTACCGAAGATGACCTACGGGTGAGTATCGTGGCCGTTCAACTTGTTGGAGAGGCCGGTGAGTGGTGGGAATCCATTTTAGAAGGTAGGAAGGATGCAAGGAGGGCAGTTAGGACCGCGGCTCAGGCGAATGAGCCCGATGTTGAAAATTTGACATGGGCCGAATTCGAGGATCTATTTGCGAGTCAATATTTTCCGGACTCATCTCGTGACCAATTGAGGGATCAATTTGAAAGGCTTGAGCAAGGTAATATGACCGTTTCTGAATACGCATTGAAGTTTCAATCCTTGTCTCGATTTGCTCCCGAGCTAGTAGCAACGGAGGATAGGAAATGTCGACGCTTTGAGAGGGGTTTGCATTCTTCCGTAAAGAGGTTGGTAGTGGCACAGCATAAGATGAGATATTTTGAGGTTGTGGAGTGCGCGAGGAGTGTCGAAATACCGAAGGACTCTCAGAGAAATAGGGGAGTTTGGGAATCGAGGCAGCCGACCGTGACCGTTAGTTCTTCGGGAACTTTTGGGAACCAAGGGAGGAAAGGCCAAGAGAGTCATCTTCTGCAACTCAAAGCCAACCGAGTGTTAGGGCATCGACCGTTTCTTCTGGGGTTCGAGGAGCTCATTCTAGGCCAGCGATTACGTGTCACCGTTGTGGTCAGCCGGGCCATTTTCGAGCAGATTGCCGGTCAAAAGAGTGTTATGTGTGTGGGGAGTTTAGCCATCTAGCCAAGGATTGTCCTCGTAGAGTGAGAAGCGCTCGTAGTGAGTCGGGTTCTGTGCAGCAGCCGGGGTCAAGGCATGGGTTTGGCCAGCAGTCATTCAGGGGTACGCAGAGACAGCAACAACCACATTTCCGTCAGACTACTACCGTTCAGGGCTCTCAGAATGAAAGGGGTGCGAGTTCTTCTTCTCCTTCTCAGGCTTCAGGGCAACGGGGAGGATTTGTGCAGAATCAGACTACTCAGGGTAGGGCATTTGCTATCACTTCTGCTATTCCACCGCCTCTAGTCACTTCTCAGGCTCCAGAGGCTTCGGTTGTGAGGGGTACATTTCTATTGTTCAATTCCTTTGCTAAAGTACTCTTTGATTCTGGGGCATCTCATTCATTTATTGCTGCATCCTTTGTGTGTGCTTTGGAGTTGGAAACTGAAATTTTGAGTCCACCGTTATTTGTTGAGACACCCTTAGGGGGTAGGACACTTTTGGATCGTATTTGTCGAGATTGCGAACTTCTTATTCATGATCGCCGCTTCACCTTTGATTTCATTGTATTGGGAATGTCGGGCTTTGACCTTATTCTTGGAATGGATTGGTTATCTATGTTTCATGCCACCATTGATTGTTTCAAGCGTCGAGTTCGTATTTGTCCGCCTGAGGGTGCTTGTTTTGAGTTCTTTGGGGAACGTCGGGAACCGTTGGAGCCGTATTTGTGTGGGTCTCGAGAGCGGGAGTCCGTTTACTCTTTGTTGGCAAGTTTGACTCTAAATGAGGATGTGTCCGCGCGTGGGGAGTTGCCCCTTGTTGTTTGCGATTATCCGGATGTGTTTCCGGAGGAGTTACCTGGTCTACCTCCCGAGAGAGAAGTCGAATTTACTATCGAGTTGCTTCCCGGTACCGCACCGATCTCTGTACCTCCTTATCGTTTTGCACCCGCTGAACTTAGGGAATTAAAGGTCCAGTTGCAAGAATTGGAAAATTTGGGGTTTATTCGTCCGAGTACATCTCCATGGGGAGCACCAGCACTTTTTGCGCAAAAGAAGGATGGCTCACTTCGTTTATGTATCGATTACCGTAAGCTTAATCGTGTCACCGTTAAGAATAAGTATCCAATGCCTAGAATCGACGACTTGTTTGACCAACTTCGGGGTGCGACTTGTTTCTCAAAAATCGATTTAAGGTCCGGTTATCATCAGTTAAGGGTCCGGAGAGAGGATATTCCGAAAACCGCCTTTCGTACGCGTTATGGTCATTACGAGTTCATAGTTATGCCCTTTGGGTTGACAAATGCACCAGCTACTTTCATGGACTTAATGAATCGTATCTTTCGTGCCTACCTTGATCGCTTTGTGGTTGTTTTCGTAGACGATATTCTCATATACTCACCATCGGAGGAGGAACACCAATCTCATCTCACAATCGTTCTTGAACTCTTGAGAGAGCACCGTTTGTACGCGAAACTTAGCAAGTGTGAGTTTTGGTTATCGGAGGTTAAATTCTTGGGTCACGTGGTTTCGAATGGTGGAGTGTCCGTTGATTCGGGGAAGGTAGAGTCCGTTATGAATTGGCAGCGACCGAAAAATGTGTTCGAGATTCGTAGTTTCTTGGGTTTGGTAGGGTATTATCGTCGTTTCGTCCAAGACTTTTCACGTTTAGCGGCACCTATGACTAGGTTGACACGGAAGGGGACACGTTTTATTTGGAGTGACTCGTGTGAAACGGCTTTTGAGGAGTTGAAGAAACGATTGACTACCGCGCCGATTTTGATTGTGCCCGAACGTGGAGTTGGCTACTCCGTTTATTGCGATGCTTCGAAGAGGGGCTTGGGTGCGTTTTGATGCAATTAGGGCGAGTAGTGGCGTACGGGTCGCGGCAATTGAAAACTCACAAGCGAAATTATCCTACGCATGACTTAGAACTTGCAGCTGTCGTTTTTGCATTGAAAAGTTGGCGTCATTACTTGTATGGTGAGAGATTTGAGGTCTTTTCCGATCATAAGAGCCTTAAGTACCTATTCTCCCAAAAAGAGCTTAACTTGCGACAACGACGTTGGATGGAACACTTGGAGGATTACGACTTCGATTTGCAATATCACCCGGGGAAGGCAAATGTAGTAGCCGATGCATTGAGCAGAAAACCAACACACCTTGCGAGTCTAGCAATTCACGAGTGGAAAATGATGAATGATTTGGGACTTTACGTGTTGCACTTTGAGGAAGTTCGAGATGGGGTGACCTTATGCAATTTGACCGTTCAATCCTCTTTATCGAATCGAGTCATTGAAGCACAACAACATGACGAGGAAGCGGAGGAACTTCGTACCAAATTCCTTAGTGGAAAGGCTCAAGAAGGGTGGATGATTCATACCGATGGGGGCTTACGTTATCAAGGAAGATTGTTCGTACCCACTTCGTGTCGGGAAGAAATTTTGCGAGAGTTCCATCATTCTCCATTGGCCGTTCATCCGGGAGGGACGAAAATGTATCACGACTTGCGTAGGCAATTTTGGTGGTTCGGAATGAAGAGGGATGTCGTTATTTTCTTGTCTAAGTGTCTCACGTGCCAACAAGTGAAAGCCGAACATCAACGACCCGCGGGAAAGTTACAACCATTACCAGTGGCCGAGTGGAAATGGGAGAACGTGACCATGGATTTTGTTACGGGTTTACCGAAGTCGCCGAGAGGACATGATGCTATATGGGTAATTGTGGATCGTTTGACTAAGACCGCTCACTTCTTACCTATTCAAGTCACCGATTCGATTGACATGCTTAGCCGATTGTACATTCGAGAGATTATCCGTCTTCATGGAATTCCCAATTCTATCGTATCCGATCGAGATCCGAGGTTTACCGCGCGCTTTTGGCAAAGTTTGCAGGCTGCTCTTGGCACAAATCTTTTGTTTAGCACCGCGTATCATCCTCAAACCGATGGTCAATCCGAGCGAACGATTCAAATTTTGGAGGACATGCTTCGGGCTTGCGTCATGGATTTTCGGGGTAGTTGGGAGGATCATTTGCCGTTAATCGAATTTGCGTACAATAATAGTTATCAATCAAGTATCGAGATGGCACCATATGAGGCTTTGTATGGGAGACCGTGTAGATCACCCGTGTGTTGGACCGAATTGGGCGAAGCTACATTAGTAGGACCAGATATGATCAAGGAGACATCTGAGAGCATGAAAGCAATTCGCCAACGTCTTTTGAAAGCTCAAGAAAGGACGACCGAACAAGTCAAGGTGATTCGTCAAAGATTGTTGACCGCACAAAGTAGGCAAAAGAACTATGCCGATCGTCGCCGCCGACCGTTATCGTTTGAAGAGGGGGATCACGTATTTCTTAAGGTATCGCCACGTCGAGGTTTGTCACGTTTTGGGAAGAAAGGAAAACTTTCACCGCGTTATATCGGACCGTTTGACATAATTGAGAAGATTGGGGAAGTAGCGTATCGCTTGGCTTTGCCACCGAAGCTTTCGGGAGTGCATGATGTGTTTCACGTGTCCATGTTGAGGAAATACGAGCCGGATCCATCTCATGTCTTAGAGTGGTCCGAACTCGAGTTAGAAGCCGATGCGTCATATGGAGAAGAACCGATTCGTATCCTAGATTCGCGCGATCAAGTGTTGAGGGGTAAGACAATACCATTAGTGCGAGTCTTGTGGAGTAACCAAGGCAAGGAAGAGTCGACTTGGGAACGAGAAGATGAGGTTAGGGAGAAGTATCCGCACTTATTTCCAGTATTGAATCAATGTGAGTCTTCGAATTAAGGTTTATGATTATGAAATTGTTGCATGATGTTTAGTAATACAATTGGTGCGTATCTAACTATTGCATACCTTGTTGATTATGATTATAAATTTCGAGGACGAAATTTTCTTAAGGAGGATAGGGTGTAAAGACCCGTATTTTTCGAAAATTAGTAAAAGGGTTTATTAATAATTATAATGGAGGAAAATATGGGCTATATTGAGCTTAAATGAATTGGGGTGAATGTGGAAAGATTGTTTGTGGAGGGGTGCATGTGCAATATGTAAATAAGTGAGTATATATATGTGTGGGTGTGTGTGTAGGAGAGAAAAATCCCCCATTTCTTTTTTTTTCTCTCCCGACGCCTCCCTCTCTCTCGGTTCTCTCCTCTCTCTCTCTCACACCCTCACTCAAAAATCCCACTCCAAGTTCAAAACCCACCAAGATCTTCACCAAATCATCATCCTCTCGGGCTCTTGACCTCGGGTTTCGTTGGAGTAAGCTCGGAGAGGGGTATTCTCGAAGGATTTCGAATTTCAAGGCTAGGGCTCGATCAATCTCGTTGGGTTTCGCTCTCGAAGTCGAGGTAGGGATTTCTTACTCTCTCTACATGTTTATGAGTTGGTTGTGTGCTAAAATCGGGCTGTAGTTGGTTGGATTTCAAAATTATGCTCGTTTTTGATTTTCTGCAAATCGTCACTGCAATGCAGTGGTATCAATACCTACTTTTTGGGCTATCAATACCTTAGTACCAATACCTACTTTTTGAGCTACCAATACCTCAGTCTCGGATTGCTTTCTGGATTGGTTGGGTATCAATACCTACTTTTTGAGATATCAATATCTTGGTATCAATACCTACTTTTTGATCTACCAATACCTCAGTCTCTGATTGCTCTCTGGATTGGTCGGGTACCAATACCTACTTTTTGAGATATTGGTACCAATGACTTAGAAAACTGTTTTTGAACTTCGTTGATTATCCGTCGATCGTGTTGAACCCCGATCACTTCCAACACTCTCTAATCACATTCTAATCATGTCTAAACTTGATGGCTCGTGTTCTAATGATTCGTTGCTCGTCCTCACTCCTTTGGCTTTCGTTATGACAAAGAAATGTGTCAAACTAAGTGAATATGATATTTGCGCGTTTGTCTATGCATTCGGGATATTGCTTGAGTATTGTGGCATGTTTATGAATGTTTTGGATTTGACATACGTCATGCTTTACGGTATTGAGGCTTGTAAAATGGAAAATCACAACTTAGTATAATGGAACGAAACGAAGAAAGCCACGGAACCACTATAACGTGGGATGCCGGAAACGGGATGCACGGGGTCCCAAATGCTCGGAAGTGCACAAGAAAGCCACGGATCCACCGAATGGTGCGATGCCGGAATGAATTCGGGATGCACGAGGTCCCAAATGCTCGGAAAAGAAATCGAGAACACTTACTACAATGAAAACGGAGAATTTAGAGTTTAGTAAATGACGTGAATACGAATGGTGTTGATTATCAAGTATCATCCTCTTGCTCTTGTCCACGTGGGAAACTTTCTTGTATCAATATTCATCTCGGTGCATTGTCCATCTCATATGCATATAGTTTGAGCAAAGATTTCTCTACTGGGCTAGTGTAGCTCAACCTATTATTATTTTCAGGTACACCTCAAGGACATTGATTTGGAGTGCTTGACGTGCATATGACTCCATTCTTTTGAAAGCTAACACCGAGGAATTACTTTGACATCTTTGTAAAATCCTTTTGAGAGATGTAATTGTAATTTTGAGCTAATCTTTTGATTTGCTAAATCATGTAATCTCTAAACTTGCTGTTTTTTGTTTAACTATGAAACTTGGGGCCGGAGTGCCATTATTGTAAACTTTGATGATATTTGTGCTTTTGGATGGATTATGGGAAAGCTTTTGGGATATTATGTCATATCTTAGCGATAATTTTCCTCATGAAAGGTTATTATTATTATGTTGAAAATCCAGGGCGTGACAATTCCATTTTGGACTGTCCCTTAATAAGTGTCCATTTTATAAAGTTAGTGGGTAAAAGTTAGTGTATTGCCTATTTTGTCCCTAAAAGTAGATTCCATTTTGAAAAGTTAGTGAATTAAAGTGTAATGATGATGGGTAAGTAGGGAAAGTGGAGGAAAAAGTTGATGTGAAAGGTATAATGATAATGTTTTTTTAATAAGTTGGAGTTACGAAGCAGGACATTTAAAAATGGACGGAGGGAGTAGTTGAGGGAGTGTTTATGTACTTTTGCCTTATAAAAAAAAGGGTTTCTTAGTCATTTCCTTCATTCTATTAAAGGAGTTAGCATTTTTTTTTTTCATTTTCAGTAGTTGAGGGGATCTGTATGGGCGTTTTTGAACATGAGGGGGTCTCTATGAAAAAAGTGATAGTTGAGGGGGTGCTTGTGTACTTTTGCCAACTATTTATGTCATTATTATAGCAAAAATCTTTATAATATGTCCTGCTACTCAATTTGCTCAATTTTTAATTGTAAACCGTTTATTTTATCAATTGATATGTAATTCGCTCAAGGTCGGTTGCTGTCTGATCAAATCAAATCAAATTTTTGCATAGGTTTTTTTCCCGCGCGGAGTTTACTAGGTAAAGGAAAAATCTACGTCGTGAAATCTCCATTGATCCCACATCGACTTTCAAATTGAAATGAAGTTGGAATATAACGAATCATAAGTACTCCCTCCGTTCGGATTTAATAGTTTTTTTTTGGAGTTCGTATTATTTTTTTAATCGATTATATCTTCTAATTTATAATGTTTTACATGATTTCGAAAACATTGAATTATAAAACTAATTGAGATTTATCAAACAGGATTCGCATTTGATATGAAATTCATTACAGATTTAAAAACATAACCCGTTTTTTAGCCGATTAGAATAGAATTAGAGACAATTAATCCGAACGGAGGGAGTAATTACCGTATACTCCATCCGTCTCAATTTAATTGTCCCTTGTTCTATTCTGACCAGCTAAAAACTTGTTATATTTTTAAATCCATAATGAATTTTTTATCGAATATGGATCTTGTTTGATAGATCTCGATTAATTTTTTAATACAGTAACTCATTGCCAACTTTTTGAGTCATATTATTAAGTCAATAGTTAGCAGGTCAATTGGCGCAACTCGTTACATATGTATTCAAAAATTCATTAATTTGTGTGACTACAAAAAATTTGAATATTTATATAAGTTGTACATGGTGGTAGACCCATTCTGAGATACTCCTTTCGTTCATTTTTTAGAGTTCAGTAATCTATTGGGAGTTGTTATTCAATAAGTGTCTATTTTGTAAAATTAGTGGGTAAAAATTGATATATTTTTCATTTTTCTCTAAAAAAGTAGATTCAATTTTGAAAAGTTAAAACGTAAAAGTGTAATGATGATATTTTCATAGAGGATTAATAGGAAAAATTTTAACTTTTAGAGGGAAATGATTTTGCCACTTTTTTTTTGTAAACGCTACTACCCTACAAGTGTATTTTTGTAGAAAAAAAAATTTACAGGGGAGTGGTATTAATAAAAAAGAGAGTGACAAAATAACATTCCTTTTAGAATGTAATAATAGTATTTCCAAAAAAGTTAAATTTACAAAGTGAGGCTCTTAAAACAAAGGGAGTAAATAGTACTACTACTCCATTTACACCATTTTTATAGGGTCGGGTCGGACCCCAATCATTTGTGGGGTAATTAAAAAGAGATAGGGTTATGAAGGGTAGCTCGTACCAGATCCCTCCCTCCCAGTCTCCTATAATCATCCAAGCCGACTTTCAACTCCTCTCTCTCTTTCTCCTCTCTCTCTCTCTAGCCTTGGTTTAGACCAGGTCAGGTCCCCCGCTCCCTCGCTCTTTCTCTCTCCACCGATCCCTCCGCAACCCACACTTCGATTTCCAACGAGGAGAAAGAGAGAGAGAGAGAGACAGCGAGGGCGGAAAACCAGTCTAGAGAGAGAGTAGCTGCCAAGATGATGCCGTCCACAACCACCGCTGCAGATCTGACCCAACAACAACAGCAGCAACAACAACAGCAGCAACTTCAACAGCAGCAGCAACTGTGGATGCAGTACCAGCAGCAGCAGCAATGGTTGGCGATGCAGCAGTACCCCGCCGCGGCCGCGGCCGCGATGATGCAGCAGCAGCAGATGATGTACCAGCAACAGCATCAGCAGCATTACTTATCGCCTTACCACCACCACCAGCCCTATCAACAACAACAATTACAGCAGCAGCAGCAACAGCAGGCTCAGATTCAAGGATCGAGCGACGAGAACCGGACGATCTGGATTGGCGACCTCCAGAACTGGATGGACGAGACTTATCTCAACAGCTGCTTCGCTCCCTCCGGCGAGGTTATTTTTTTGTCTTTTTCTTCCGTTAATTGTAATTCATTGTTGATTAGATTCGTAGAAAGATATATGTGCGTTGTGGATCGATGCTGAATCGTTTTTCTGTTTGGATTAGTTGATGTGTACTTGTAATTTTTAAGCTCATTGGTGAGAAATCGAACGAATCAACACACTCACAAAGTGCGAAGAACAATCAAGAAAGAAACTTTTACGTGGTTCGCCAACTGTGTACCCATCAGGTTCCTCTATGTATGAATGAAGAATGCAGTACGAGTTAAGTAGGCTGCGTATGACAAGTATTTATAACCTAGGGTTTGTATCATCAATTTCAATTAGCAGCGTAATATCCCGAGTACTCAGCGAAGTGCGAATTAGACCGAATCAAGCTTCATAAACCCGACAAAATTTCCCGTTGTGGAGGACATCTTTGTATACGTTGTTGCGTAGATGTATGCAAAGATATATGTGCGTAGATGTATGCAAAGATGTATGTGCATTGTGGATCTTCTTTCCAATACTTGTTGAAAGCCGAGCCTTTTCTGTTTGGATATTTTGTTGTTTATCTTAGTATCGAAGTTCAGCTTAATGATGTGTAGTGTTTGTAGTATTGAAGCGTAATGTAATGATGTGGAGCACCTTTTGATTGGTTAATCACTGTTGTAAAAGCTGTTTGAAGAGAAGCAGTCATGGATTTGAATTGAGGATTTATTATTTGAGTATGGAAGTATCTTTTGAATTAGAAGTTGCTGGACATTTGCATCCATAAGGTGTGACAGTCTTAATGTGAAGTGATTTTGTATTGTTTATTGTAGGTTATGTCGAAAGTTGTTTAGAAATGTACTTAAAGTCAGATGGTATTGAAAAAAATTATGGAATTTCTGTCCCCCATCCGTGTGAAAGACTAGAATGTTTTTTCCTAGTTAAGTCCATAGTGTATCTCACAATCTTGCCCATCATATGACACGAGAACCGTTAAGGAAAGTATAAGAGTCCATTTAACACTATTGAAAAGGCCGGGAAACAACGTCTAGAGGTTCATATAACTGGCCCTATGAGGATCAGGATCCTCATGTTAGAGTCTAAAGAGACTAGCGCTCCGTATGGATAGACTTAACGTTTAATGTCACATAAATTTAAAGGTGTATTTAGCTCTAGGTGGTTTGTGGAACTACAGTGTAAGATAGATGAGGTTAAAGAGATGTGCTTCATTTAGTTCCATGTATAACCACAATCCTTGAGAGGAAAGATTTACATTCACAAGCTACCTAGCATTTACCTAACTACTTAAAATTAAAGAGTCTTACTCATTGTAGCTCCTGTAAATTGGCTCGTCAAGTCCATCATGATTAATTGCCTAAACTATCAATATGGAAGTCCGTTTGGTTAAGTCAATGTATTTGTATAATCATGTCGATTCTTTCGTTTGAAATCCATCTGTCAACATGGAGCCTTAATCTACTTAACTTTGGAACGTTACCCATTCTTCGGTGCCACAGTTCGTTGGAATATAGTTGGAACTCAGTTTGCTAAAAAACTTATAACCAAGTCATTAACCTCTTATTTGCAGTGTTGAGCCATTGAAAATGTGAGATCAAGCCATTATAACCTTTTGGGTCTGTAACTCTATGCAGCTTTGTTTTACCGATAGGTAGGCCTTTTCGCCATTTTAGACAGCTCCCACTATACCCCATATACCCCTCTCTTATCCCAGATGCTTTAGAGCTGGCCAATATTCCAAATGGCCCAGGTCTAGGGAACGAGAGAGGTCATGTGCTTTAACCTTTGGGGAATGGGGACTGTGACGAAATATGACAAATTAATTTCCTTTCTTCTAAGTGAACAAACTCTTCTTGAGCTGAGTTTGAGCTCTTGCTTTTGCATGAGGACTCGAGGAAAATGTCGCAGTGTTAATCTCATTAAATGAATTCAGATTGCTATTATTTTCTCATGGGATAATGGTGATGTAATTTCACTGAAAAAGGATTAGTGAGTATGTTTTAATGCAAGACAATCCGGATTTTCTTATTTGGTACTATTTTATATTCCTCAATATAATTCTTCGTCAGGCGCTTTATTTTCTCTTGTACTAGAGTTAGATGCTTAAAGTACCTGTCTACCCGACCATCTCGAAGATGGTAAAAAAAAGTAGATTTATAGAAAAGTTGGCCAAATTTTAGGTAAAAAAATCAGATTTGCTAAATATTACACCTAGATGCTTATCTGCGATTCTGCGGTAATCTTGTTAACCAGTACGTGCAGCCGAAGTCTGTCATGTTTAATTCCCAATTTGCACCTTTCATTTTTCCTTCTTCATGTTGTGGGAACGGGTTCCCTTTTGGCTTCTAGTTTATTTTGTGGAGTGTGGCATTTCAATCCGACAGCTTTTTCGTGGTCATAGAGATGATTAACTAGACGCTTCATGTTGCTTTTCGTTTTGGTTTGTATTCCCTTTGTTTCTTACTTCAAGGTCTTCAAGTGTACAGGTTACCTCAGTAAAGATTATTCGCAATAAGCAGACTGGTCAGTCAGAGAAGTACGGGTTTGTTGAGTTCCTTTCTCATGCAGCAGCAGAGAAAGTTCTGCAGAGTTTTAATGGTACTGTGATGCCAAATACAGACCAACCTTTCCGCCTAAATTGGGCGACCTTCAGCACGGGTGATAGGCATGTGGATGTTAGTTCGGACTTCTCTATATTTGTTGGAGATTTGGCTGCAGATGTTACTGATGCAGCATTGCATGATACTTTTGCTACTAGATACCCATCGGTTAAAGGTGCCAAAGTTGTTGTTGACTTAAATACTAGCCGTTCAAAAGGTTATGGTTTTGTTAGGTTTGGCGATGAAAATGAGAGGTCAAGGGCTATCACTGAAATGAATGGCATGTATTGTTCTACTAGGCCGATGCGCATAAGCATTGCAACCCCTAAGAAGCAATCAGGGCAGCAACAGTATTCTTCTCAAGGTGTAGTATAGTGTCCTTTTTTTTGCATCAATATGCCTTGTTTTCACTACTTCCTTCCAAGTTCTATTTGGGAGTTGATATCTACTGGTGTTTGGCTTTGGTCTCTTCCTAGCAAAAATTACCAATTGTTATTCCAAATTTGTTGGTTCTGCTGTTTTACGTCATTTGGTTTTTTCGGTCAAGAAAATAGCAATTTATGTTTTGTAAGCATCATTCTGCACATAATTTTTGAGGATTTGATTCACGTGCATAGCATTAATTTGTATTTCATCTTGTATATAATGGATTGAGCTTCCTTTGATATGTATGAATAACTTTTGAGTATTGACATACTAAAAAATTGAGAGAGTTTTTCAAAACTATATCTTTATTGTTTAACTGGTGAGTAGGTAATCTTTTGCTGGTTACCAGTATTATCATTTCAATGCTGTCAATTTCATATCTACAAAGTAAAAACTGGAAACTGATTTTTCTTCTTCTCTATCGCCGAAGTAAAAACGGGAAACTGATTTTTACCTTATTTGATAGCTCTGGTATTAACTGGTGGATATGCAGCGAATGGTGCTATGCCCCAAAATGCCCAATCTGATGGTGATTTATCGAACACAACAGTAAGTGGGGCGGGCTTTACTTGCTCAATTTGTTGTAGAAACTATAGTTTCTTATTTAACCATGTTCTGTTGCAGTTATTTGTGGGAGGGCTTGACTCTGATGTCACTGATGAATTGCTCAGGCAGACCTTTTCTCAGTGTGGCGAAGTTGTCTCTGTGAAAATACCTGCTGGGAAAGGATGTGGTTTTGTTCAATTTGCTAACAGGTGCAACTTTGTGAAACACCATTATAATATTTCGAATGTATGTCTTGATAGGATATAAGTAGTGAAAGTATTGATCTCTAATCTCTACTAGGACCAAGAAGTAATTTTGTTTGTTTCGATCAGTGCAAAGAAGAAAAATCTCTTTTAAAAGCTGTACCCATTTTCTCAAGATGTTCCCCATAAATGAAGCACTGAATGTTGTAATTGCTGTTGTTGCTGAAATGGTGGCTGCTTGCGTTTGAAAATTTCACTGCTTAACTGCTGTATGTCCCCCATTTTGTGGTTTTGTGTTTACAGAAATAGCGCAGAGGATGCAATACAGAGGCTGACCGGGGTTGTAATCGGCAGTCAGAAGGTTCGCCTTTCTTGGGGTCGAAGTCCAGGGAACAAGCAGGTAAATTTTCTCAACGTAGTGCAAAGTCCGCTGCCTATGAGTAATAATCGTACTTTGGGTGGAGTTGTAGTATCATGACATGTGTTGCCTACAGATTTCTAAAGCTAGCATTTAAACAAATTTGGTGATATAGTAAATAGTGAAATTATCTCCCCCTCCCACCCCCCCGAACATTTGCATGCCCAAAGGGTGGCCTAATGCACTAGGCTCCCCCTAGAGCGGGTCTGTGGAGGCCAAGCATCTTCCTCAGTTAAACTTACTAGCTTTACCCTTGACTATAATGGCGAAATTATATAGGCCTTCAAATACATGTCATACACATGGATTGGAGTATTCTGTTCCTTCTGTCGGGGAAGTATTGTAAATGACTTCAAATTGCAGTTACAAGGGTGTCGTAGATTTATTTCGAAGGGGAAGCGGAAGGAAGCTAAACTAAAAGTTTAACTTCAATAAAAGGTTCTATTGAAACTAGATTATAGGGCCTATTTAGTGGTAAAAATATTTGCGATCTATTTCTTTGAAATATCAAGAACTGAAGTATTTGTCTTTTTTCCGCAACGCATGCATGCGGGTTAAATGGGTGGTGTGTAAAGTGTCCCGGTGATGTTTGTAGCTTAACTTGTGGTCTTTTTTCTCTTTTTTCTTTTGGGAGAAGCATACATATGGTCTTGTACTGACAACCATAGCTCTGGCTATCCGATTCGTGTCAATGCATGACAAGATCGAGATTATTGGAGAAGGGTAAAATATGCATTTTACCGCTGTCAAGTTATCTGTATGATTCAGTATTAGCATCCGTAAAATGCTGCCTTGTTGGTTGGGCTTAATACAAACAGATAGACAATGCCATTACTGCAATTCGTATCCATCTTAGTTGTTGAATGAGTTTGTGTCGCATAATTGCTTATAATTTTCTCAAAAAGTTCTTAGCTCTATAGTTGAGTTCCGGTTTTTAGATTGATAAATAAGGTCCATCATATGCAGTTTTTTTTTTTTTGGCCTTTTCCATTTTTCGTCGTCGTTTAAAATTTGCATGTGTTCTGCTGCTGAAAATGGATTTCAATAATCAACAGAATGGGGCTTATTACGGAAGGCAAGGCTATGGATATGCTGTGCCACAGAATCAGGATCCAAACATGTATGCTGGAGCTTATGGGGGATCTTCCAATGGATACGGCAATCACCAGCAGTCGGTCAGCTGAATTTAGTGAACTGGCCCTTTTGAATCATCGAAGACACGACGAAAACTTTACGGATTTAGTTGCTTTTCTGTGTTGGTTTTTTGTTTACTTTACAGCTGGATTGAATTCGTACTGGAGATTTTTTCTAGGACTTCGTCCGAACTTATTTTTTGTGGAGCATATGGTCAACCAACAAGGTTAATGTAATCAGAAAAGATAGAAACCAGGACAACCAGACCATGAAACCCTCCAGGAAAACGAATGAATGGTCCAGGTTTAAAGAAACTCTTCCCAGGGAAGAGTTTTGGGCCGTTGATTTGTTGTCTTGGACAGCTTCCTGTCGTCTCTTTCCTGGACTTCACCAAGTCTGTAATGTAATAGGTGAGTGAGCTTTATAGACTTGCATGTTTACATCTGTATCAACCAGTTGAAAATCTTGATTATTTGGGCTGTCGTGGAAGATTTGCGGCGAGCAAATGTAGGATGGACACATGTTGCGCTCCCGTAACGCGTGTGTTTGAGGTTTAGACATCCTGAGTAGAAGCCAGAGTTTGTTTAGTTCCACGTTTTTTCATGGGAGGGAGTGATTGAGTTGATTAACTGTGGAATTCTTAGAGTTGGGAGATGTGAGAGAGTTGGTCAGGGGGGCTGCTACTTTTGCTCTAGTGGCTTCGATTTTGCACCTACTTAAAAGGAAAAACTCCATAGTGAATAGAAACAATCGTTATTGTTTTTTTTTTTTTTTACTTTTTGTTGAGCTTTTCGTCGTAATTTTTGGATTAATCATTTGTCTCGACAAGAGGAATTGAAAAAATGTACTGTTCAAATGTGGACCGATATTGCAAAAATGTCATATAAGCCAACACTTTATGGATTGATATTGATGGCTTTCTTTATTTAACATCTCAAGAGCTGGGTTGGTAGCTTTAGTTGTAGCCATCTACCAATCGCTTCATTAAAAAAATATAGCTGTTTGATTTTTTTTTTTCGTCTTCA
Organism: Rhododendron mucronatum var. ripense; assembly: GCA_019656295.1. Classification (NCBI taxonomy): domain Eukaryota; kingdom Viridiplantae; phylum Streptophyta; class Magnoliopsida; order Ericales; family Ericaceae; genus Rhododendron; species Rhododendron mucronatum. Next base: position 2,997,421 of record BPLT01000041.1, read on the forward strand.
GTAAATTTTTTTCGTTCTTGGTCATAATTATTTATTTTTAGACTGCTCTTGTCGTGACGAATGATTAATCCAAAAGAAGAGAGGAAAATCTAACAAAAAATTGGGAAAAACAAACACAAAACACACAAGTCGAAGAAGTAGAAGAAAAAGTTCACAAGAACATAGCCTGAGTATGTGCAAACTTATTTCGTACCGAAATGGGGCCTACTTCAATAAATTTTAGGAGAGAAGGCTTCTTTTTTGTTCTGCAAAACGAAGATTTATTGACTCGAAAGGGGTATATCGAGTGGGGAAATCACTAAGCACAGACGCTTAACGAGAAAAGGAGAGAAGGCTTCTTGATGCTGTCAACGTGAGTCTCACTTTGATGACCTGAATTCTACACGACCCATCAAATAAATATTTCGAGAAATATAGTAGGATTTAATAGACACAATTCGAAATGTTCTCGAAAGATATATGCACGCTCGCGCTTACACTCCCGTTCCTTAGACACCCTAACATTATCCTCGCCCATGTGGATTATGTGACAATGGTGACTCCAATAATAAAAGGTGACAGTGAAAATAAATTTGTAAACTTAAATGATTTCTACGTTGTCAGCTATCTTGCTGCTGGCCAATGCCAGAGGCTAAAAAGGCCAAAAGCTGAGCAAGCGCCGCACTGTGTCATCACCCCCATAACGGCATATATGGCATATGCAAACTGATTTCCCCAGATTGTGCCCACATCTCTCTCCAATTGCCCATAAAATTGTGGAATTCCCAAGAATAAAATAAACTGCTTCTGCTGATTAAATCCAAGGTGACATGTGATCTGCTTATGGTTCACCATAGGCTGGGTGGTGGCGCCAAAAAAATGGGCATCATTCTAAGCCTAAAAATATTATTCGAATTGTTACTCGGTGATGTTGGTAACTCAAGAATGAACCATATTTTTGGATGGTTATAAATGGCCGAAACATTATCCTATATACTGTGAGAAAATCTGGTTTGTTCACTGAGTTATCGATACACGATCGACTTGATTTTTCTTAAATCTTATTCTATGCGTTAAGCTCTACATACTGAACGTTTCAGATCATGTTTTTAGGTTTAGAATGATGCCTGTATTTTGAGCACCACCACATTGCTTTGCAAGCTCCCCCATTTTTCACCTTTTGTGGCGGTTGTTTTTTTCAATAAATTCAACTTCTCTGCAGTCTGTTGTTGGACTGCATAAGACAATTTGTATAATCATAGCAGTCCAAGAATGGTTTTAAGGAACCAACAGATTTGCTACCGGATTTTTACCGGCCTGAGGTTCAAACTCGAATTGCAAAGAAGTTGAACCTGTAGAAACTTTATATCCATCTCAAAACCAATTGGCTATGAGTGGAGAGGTCCCAAATGTTATTAAGTGATCACCCATTCCACTCCCAAGCAATGTGGGACTCTATTATCTTAACAGAACCCATTCTTAATGACAAGGTTTTGCCATCCCTGTAACCAACCATGTCCTAGTCAGGACTGATCCGGACTTTTTGGGGATGCAAAGAGAAATTAAAAATAGGCCCTTTACGAATTTTGACGAACAAATAAAATATTTATCAACAACGGAAAAATCTCAAACAATAACCGGACATTATACTCTGTACAAGATTTCAAAAGCATAAGCAAAACTTGAATATCACTAATCCCTTGCCAAATAATGGAACAATTAATACAGGATTTCAAATCGTCCCGTAACTATGACTCTTTTTATAATTAATTTAGCAGCAAAAGTACTAACCATGAATGTTCAATGAATTTATCGAAAGCCCCTTCATGTTTCAAAGCATTTTCTAACTTGTCACAATATATCTTCAAACATTCACCTCCTGCACACATGATAAAACTAAGAACAAAATATTGCATCGCATGTATCTCTCGTACGTGTAATCATCTTTAGAATTTTATAATGGGTGCCAAAATAAAAGAAGCCCTTGATATATATTTGCTTATTTTTTGGGAACCAAAAGTTCCTTGTGCTTTAGTCTGAGACCGACACTGATCCAAGTAGCCAAACACGCGTCAATGTGGGTATGTTTGAGGTGTTTGATTGATGGAAATATGACCATTATTCCACACCATTCCATTGATGGTTTCGGGGTTGAAGTTAATAATTTCAGTTTGCAAGTTGGTTAAGGAAATTGCTTGAGTAACTACCCATAATGAGCACAAAATCACAGAAACCCTGTTGTATTTTGGCAGAATAGAATGAGGTCTGGTCTAATGAATTTTTTTTTTTTGCAGGTTAATAATGTCAACATAGAACATATCTTCAGAAATTTAATTAGTGAACTCGTCCACCTTGTTTGAAACAAATTCAGCAGGCAATTCTCATTTTGCTTGTAATTAAGGAAGGGTTAGGTAAATGAGTAGTTTTAGTTTTTGGAAAATAGTCTTCTCTCATTTAAGTTCCTTATTGATTACTCCACTAGATATATATACTATACTTTCTTTATTTGTCACACATAATACTTATCTATATTAATATGTCATCAATGAGCAAATGTTTGATCAAACCTCATCGATAATACTGTTGGAGGCTTTGCGCAATGACCACAATGGTCTTGGAGTTCATCGAGCTACTGAGTCCAAATATTTTTGTTTCGTAGGGCTTAGGCCCTCTTATGTACCAAACCGTCTTGTCTTATGTACCAAAATAATAATAATAATTATAAGCTTGATATATTGATATGACCAATAGGTTGAATGAATATATAAGAACACACAAGCCGGATTGAGGATTTGGACTTCCGTGTCATTTCCCCTGGGCAATTATCATATTGGATAATTGCACTTATTCTCCTAATATTGTCCTTAATTTCCCAGATATCTTTTTAACTTTTTGTTTTCACTTGCTTTACTCATCTTTTTTTTTTTTTTTTGTGATCCGCTTACTCATCCTTATTGTTAATTAGTTGATGGACGTCACTACAATATGAAACGTATAATGTTGACCATTATGCTTTATGATGAGTCTTAACCTTGAAACAAACCACATAAGAGTTTAAATGAATATTTTGCTCATGGTTCAAAATTATTTCTTGTAAAATAATTTGTTGCGGGTCACCTAAAAGGAGAGTACCTTCCATATTATGGCCTCGACAACCTGAGTCGCGAAAATGGATTTATCTATCCATTCCAAATTGATTGGACACAAGATTTCATTAGACGTGGTGTCGATTGTTTAGGTCCCTTCCATACATATTGGGCGAGGAAAAGCGAGCAAGGGAGTATAATGTAGTTTTGTAAATTTGTCTGGAGGCCAATGGAATTATAAAAAACCTCAGTAGAACTCCGCAGAGGTTTCCCTATCCTTAACAAATTAACAGATAGGAGTTTGTCTCGATGGGAAACGAGAAATTATTAATTACTTTGAAATACCGTCACATGTTACTCCAAATGCCTCTACCATCACACGTTCACGCAAGCCCAGAGCTAAGTGTATGAGTTCCACGTGAATGTGTGGCGGTGAATGCATGTTCATGGAGCACCATATAGCGGTGCTTAAGAGCACTGAATAATCACTCGATATGAAAGTCGGCCGAAATGACAAAAGTACATAACTACCCTCGAAGCATTACGTATGCTAACTGCTATATTAGTCACTCGAAATGCTCTCAAAAACTGACTGTAACTCCCACCATTGGAACAATGGAGAAGAAACATGGCGTCCTCTTCACTAAACTCACAAACCTGCCCGTTCTTTTTACTCTCTTAATGATGATGATGTTCTATGGATTTACCCACGGCTCTCATGTCGACCAAGCAGGTCGACTGAGGGCCGTGCGGCGTGCTAAAAGGCAAGCTAGTAGTTTCTCCAACCACGGCCAAGAATGGACGATGTCGAATTTGGATGGTGGTGAAGAACTTTCTTTTGAAGGTGGCCATGGAAAAATGGAAGATGATCTCATTGCAGGTAAGAATGAACATTTGCTGTTTTCTCGGCCAGTTTATCCGCAGGGGCAGTTTTGGTTTTGAAATTAAAATCCCGACCACCGGGTTCGGATTCGGGTTTTGCGAAAACTGCAGGTGGGCTTCCAGGGCAGCCATCAGGGGTGAGGTTCAAGCAGTATGGAGGGTATGTGGATGTGGATGCATCAAATGGGCGTAGCCTTTTCTATTATTTTGCTGAGGCTGTCAAAGATCCTTCTTCTAAGCCCCTGGTTCTCTGGCTAAATGGAGGTTTCTCTCTCTCTCTCTCTCTCTCTCTCTCTCTCTCTCTCTCTCTCTCTCTCATTCTGAGATTTGATTGAAACATTATCCATTCAAATTGAGGCTTCATTTTCATGTCTTGAAAGTTTCATATGTGTATTGATATTACAATGGCGTCATGTGTATGACATGTTGTAAGATGGATTAAAAAGATACAAGTTTCTACTTTTCAATTAGACATTAAATTCCTTCCGCCAGCGGCATAAATTATGGGTTTTTCATCACCATCATTTTGAGCATCGCGGTGCGTTAATTGCCCATCAACCATTCAGGGGCGGAGCCAGGATTTTCGTCCAGTGGGGTCGAAAATTGAACTATGTATGATTCAGAGTGCAAGAATGACGTTTTGAGAATTTTTGTGGGTAGAAATTCTATTTTGACTCCTCTTTTTTCTAAGTACAAAACCCTTATATATGGGTTGGGGCGAAAATGAATTTTAAAGGGGGGTCAAATGAGTAAAAATTGGATAAAAATTATACCAATCTCTAACAAAATTTGAGAGGCAGCGGGGTCGGCCGCCCCCCCTTGTCCCTTGCTCCCTCCGCCCCTGCAACCATTCATCTTGTAGGGCCCGCAGAATAGTATTCTCAATAAAAAAAAATTAGCTTTACCAGACATCGATATGTGTATTAAAATTTGAATTTTGGTTTTGCAATACAGATGTTTACGGACAGTTTAACCTGACCATCCATTTTTTTTTTATAAACAAAAATACAACTTTTGATTCATCTATCTATGTCCAATCAAGTTGATTTTTTGCTTGAATATATTACACTACAGGCTCTATAAGATAAACGGTTCAGATTATAACAATTAACGCATGGTAGGATCCACAATGGACGGCAGTAAAAAATCCACCATTTTCACTGCTGGCGAAAAGAATTTAATCGCAACTAGTAACAGAGAATGGCTCGAAATCCTGCTAAAGACACTGGAATCCTGTCTAGTTACCTCATCACAATTGTTTATAAATTCTGTCATGTATTCCAATATTTAGTTTTCCAAGATAAATGTGTAGGAAAATAGTGCGAAAAAACAGTAAACGATTTTACTAATTTCTGGAAATTACAACATGAACATGAATCATAAAATTACAAAATATGAAATGTACTCATAAACTGTAAAAAGAATTAGTAATTCCAAACCGAGACCCGTTTTGATCAACGGTGCCCTTAAGACAAATTCGCCGCCTCACCGGTGCTGGAGGTTGTGTCGGTGTTCGTCTCCCAGGGTTGACTCGGTTACCACTCAGTCGCCGGAGCACCGCCGTAGACTGCCCGTCGAACGAACTTGTGTCTGTACTCTCTCTCTCTCGAAGGAAGAACAATTGTATTACAGAAGATACTTTGAATTGTTTTCGGTGTGTTGAAACCAAAGGCAGAGGTCCCCTTTTATAGTTGAAGGAGGAGCCTCTGCCATCAATACGACAATGAATACGATATTCATGGAGGAGCCTATACAATCAATAGGGGAATTGATTCCGCTATTAAATTCGGAAATAAAACTGATACAGTTATTATTCCTGAAATTGAATACGCAATCATGGGTAATAACTCTGGGTAATCAACCCAGCTTTGACCATTCAACCGTGCACTGTTGTTGGTCCGAAACCCACTTTGAGAGACAATTTCTCATTCATCTCTCAATGGAATTTGTTCATTCTTTCACCGGTTTAAACTCCTTAGCAAGGAATATTTAAAACCTACTTGGGCTCCACCTCGCGCGGTGTGGGTCCCACCAAATTCTCTTTGGTTAAAATTCCATTTTTTTTCCAACAATCCCCCACATGAATGAAATTGGCTGAATCCGACTCGGGAGACAAAGCTGACACGAGAGAGAGTACAATGGAAAAATTCCGCATAGGATAGGTAGCTTTTGGCCTTGAACCTTCCCTTGTAAGTACCTATCGGATTTACTGGCTGACCAGTGAACATATTGTCTTGAACTGTTCTGCCGTTTGTGTAAACCGAGACAACAGGCATCACACGGAACTTCTCCCAACACAGTTCAGTTCTCACTGTTGGGTTCGTTTTGGCCATGACACCCCTTCCTGGTTCTGCAAGTATTTTCTCGAGAATTTCGCCTTTCTAAATTCTCAAAGAAGCGGCCCCACTTCATACTCACATAGGTGACCTTCTTATAAAGGGTATCCTGCTATACCCCGCCTGGCATTCCAGCGCATAAGAGTCATTAAAAGCCAACGCTTAACCTGTTTCCATCTGCAGGCAACACTGTTTCGCACCATAGGAATGAGCAAGAGAGCATGTCTCCACAGTGATCGTTCTCCGTTACTCGCAAGTAGGTTGTCCCATTGAACCTAGATCTTGGGATCTCCAGTCAGCTAGGTTGGGTTTCCTTCACGGTAACACGAGCGTAGTAGGCTTTAGCCCCATTCCCTTCGATGCTTTCTCAACTAGCTCTTTGTTTAACCCTTTGGTTAGCGGCTCCGCAATGTTGTCCTTTGACTTCACATAGTCAATGGTAACAACTCCAGTTGAGAGTAATTGTCTAATGGTATTGTGTCTACGACGGATATGCCTCGACTTACCATTATACATATTACTTCGTGCCCTTCCTATTGCTGATTGACTATCGCAATGGATGCAAATTGCTGGCACAGGTTTCGGCCATCTTGGAATATCTTCTAGAAAATGGCATAGCCATTCTGCCTCTTCAGTTGCTTTATCTAAAGCAATGAATTCAGATTCCATCGTAGAACGTGCTATACACGTTTGTTTTGAAGATTTCCAAGAGACAGCTGCACTACCAAACGTAAAGACATATCCACTCGTGGATTTCGAGTCTTTCATATCTGATATCCAGTTTGCATCACAGTACCCTTCTAATACTGCTGGATATCTGGTGTAGTGCAGTCCCAAATCACGAGTGTGCCTTAAATAGCGTAGTAGTCTCACTATCGCCTTCCAGTGGTCATGCCCTGGATTACTCGTGTATATACTCAGTCTGCTAACTGAATAGGCTATGTCAGGCCTTGTACAGCTCATTAGGTACATTAGACTCCCAAGTATCCGAGAATACTCCAATTGGGATACCTCTACCCCCACATTCTTGGATAAGTGGAGATTCACATCCACAGGAGTCCTTGCTATACTCGTATCAGACTTGCTGAACTTCTCAAGAATCTTATCGACATAATGAGACTGAGATAGTGCAAGTCCATCAGATGTTCTAGTGATTTTAACACCTAGTATTACATCTGCAAGACCCATATCTTTCATGTCAAACTTCGAGTTCAACATCTTCTTGGTAGATTTGATAATCTTATCGTTACTACCAACAATGAGCATGTCATCAACGTAGAGACACAAAATGACGTACCCTTCGTCTGTGTCTTTGACATATACACATTTGTCACACTCGTTGATTATGAAACCACTTGACATCATAGCATTGTCAAATTTCTCATGCCATTGTTTCGGTGCTTGTTTTAGACCATACAAAGATCTAACAAGTCTGCAGACTTTCCTTTCTTGGCCTGGCGCTGAAAAACCCTCGGGTTGTTCCATGTAGATTTCCTCATCTAAGTCGCCATTTAGGAAAGCTGTCTTCACATCCATTTGATGTATCTCAAGATTTCGCAAAGCTGCAATTGCGATTATCATTCGAATGGATGTGATCCTGGTGACAGGAGAATAAGTATCAAAGTAGTCTAGGCCTTCTTTTTGTCTATAACCTTTAATGACAAGCCTAGCTTTGTACTTATCTATTGATCCATTTGCCTTCATCTTCCTCTTGAAAATCCACTTGTAGCCCAAAGGCTTACTACCAGGAGGAAGATCCACCAGTTCCCACGTATGGTTTTGCAGAATGGAATCAATTTCACTCTTAATAGCCTCTTTCCACAAAGGACCCTCAGGAGAGCTCACAGCTTCCTTGAATGTCCGAGGCTCACTTTCTAACAGATACGTTAGGAAGTCTGGACCAAAGGATGTTGATGTTCTAGCCCGTTTGCTTCGTCTAAGCTCAACATCACCCTCTTCCTCTTGGTCTTGACTGCTTTCATATGCAGTCTCCAAAGTCCGCTTCATGGAACTCGACTCTTCGATGGATCTATATGGAAATACGTGTTCAAAGAACGTTGCATTCCTAGATTCCATGATAGTATTCTTGTGAATATCCACTATCTCAGATTTGTACACAAGAAATCGATAGGCAGTACTGTTATGTGCGTAACCAATAAACACACAATCAACAGTCCTCGGTCCTATCTTCTCCTTTTTCGGTGGAGGTACAGCTACCTTTGCAAGACACCCCCACATTCGAAGGTAACTGTAGGTAGGCTTCCTACCTTTCCACATCTCGTAAGGAGTCTTATTGACTTTCTTGCGAGGTACCTTGTTAAGTATATAATTTGCGGAGAGAATAGCATCCCCCCACAAGTTCCGTGGTAACCCAGAACTTATCAACATAGCATTCATCATCTCTTTCAAGGTACGATTTTTCCGTTCAGCAATTCCGTTTTGCTGAGGGGAATAAGGTGCAGTGGTTTGGTAGATAATTCCGTGTTGTGCACAGAATTCTCCAAACGGTGATTCATACTCACCACCTCGGTCACTTCTCACCACCTTAATCTTTTTGCTAAGTTGATTCTCAACTTCATTCTTATAAAGAATGAATTTGTCCAACGCTTCATCCTTGCTATTAAGCAAGTATACATAGCCATATCTGGTGCTATCATCGATGAAAGTAATAAAATACTTTCCACCAGTTCGCGTTTGGACATACTTTAGATCACACACATCAGTGTGAACTAAATCCAATGGCTCAGTGCTTCTTTCAACCGTTTGAAAAGAAGACCTAGTCAATTTGGCTTCAACACAAGTCTCACACTTGTGTTTTCTATCAATTTGGAAAGCTGGAATGTGGTCTAAGTTAATTAACCTTCGCAAAGCATCATAATTAACATGACCTAGTCTACCATGCCACAAATTGGAAGACTCAAGCAAGTAAGCAACTGGGGATTTCATTTTATTAATACGTGGAATTACAGTCATTACATTGAGCTTAAAAAGACCACCGGTCATATAGCCCTTTCCCACATATACCCCAGCTTTGGTGACAGTCACCCTATCCGCTTCAAACACCATGCGGAAGCCATGCTTGCTTAGCAGAGAACCGGACACCAGGTTCTTGCGAATGTCTGGCACAAACAGGACATTATTGAGAGTCAACTCCTTGCCAGATGTCATCTTCAAGATCACATTGCCTTGACCCTCCACCTCAGAGGTTGCAGAGTTCCCCATGAACAACTTCTCACCGTTTGTAACCGGCTCGAAGGAGGTGAACAGCTTCTTTTCACAGCAAATGTGGCGAGTAGCTCCAGTATCAACCCACCACTCTTGAGGGTTTGACCCCACCAAGTTCACCTCAGAGACCACAGCTGACAGGTTGACATCAGAGCCATCCTCCAATTCTGCTAAATGCGCGCGCGCCCTTGGGTTCGGAGGCTTGGTGCACTCTGAAGCACGGTGCCCAACCTTGTCACAATTGAAGCACTTGCCTTGAAACTGAAACTTTTTCTTGGCAACGCCTCCTTTAGGTCCTAGCTTGACCTCTTTGCCTTTCTGCTTGTCAGACTGCTTCCCGGACTGCTTTCCAGATTGATGCTTCTTCGTTCCCGAAGACTGGCCATGTTCCACAACATTAGCCTTGGCGGTGTAGGTGCTCCCTACCCTCCTTTCAGCCATCTTATTGTCCTCCTCAATGCGGAGCCTAACAATAAGATCTTCCATTGTCATAGCCTTTCGCTTGTGTTTCAAGTACAACTTGAAGTCTTTCCACCCAGGGGGCAGCTTTTCTATCATGCATGCCACTTGGAAAGGCTCACACAACAACATCCCTTCAGTAGCGATTTCATGCAAGATCACTTGGAGTTCTTGGACTTGACTGATCACAGTTTTTGAGTCCACCATCTTGTAGTCCAAAAACCGGCCGACGACAAATTTCTTTGATCCGGCATCCTCGGTTTTGTACTTTCTGTCTAGGGACTCCCACAGTTCCCTAGCCGACTTTTTCACACAGTACACGCTGTACAGTGCATCGTGCAAGCAATTCAGAACATAGTTCTTGCACAAATAGTCGTGCTCTTTCCAAGTGATTTGGTCCCTCAGGACTTGCATGTCTTGCTCATCTTCAGCAACGACAGGTGCATCCTCACTCAAAAACCTCGCAAGGCCCAGAGTCGTGAGGTAAAACAGCATTTTCTGCTGCCACCTCTTGAAATCCACACCAGTGAATTTCTCGGGTTTCTCCCCGTGGTTCACAGGAACCGTACGCACCGCCGTTGGGATTGGAGGATTCTGAGCCAAAATCACGGGAGGTTGCCCATTGTTGCCACTGGGGGTCCCGTTGCCACTTCCGTTTCCAATTTCAGTTGACATCTTTTCTGAAATTTAAGATCAAATACAAATTAGTACCAAGATCTTAATCTCTAACAGAAATAATATACCAAAAGCCAAACCTCTTGGTATTTTATAGGCTGAAAATGAAAACAGAATCGTACTACAAGTATATCTAAAGAGTTCTCTGCCAAAGCCGAGAGCAACAAATAAATTGAGAAACAATGGGTCACTGATTAACAATCAGTAGCTTTACTGTACCGAATATGATACGGTACCAAGGAACAAACCAAGTTAGTCCATAGTCAAATGTGTCAAACCAAATATTAAGGTCACAATAAAAGGTCAGAAAATTTACTGACAGTAATGGACATAACTTAGAGTTTATGACGGAATTTTGAAAATCACGATTTTTGATCCACGTATTCAATGTACCAAATAAAAATGGTCGGTAACAATTGCCTACGAATATCTCCTACTAAATGTACCCAACGACTAGCATATAACAACATTTAAAAAAAAAAACTAGCACAATAAAACTGTTATTTCCGGCAATAATGACTAGAGGAAATGATACTACTGTTATGAGAACAAAAGCTTTAAAGATACCAATGCTCTTCACCAAAAAAATTTCCGTTACTGCAAATTCCTTTACTGTTACAAAAATTCTGAAGTTTGAAAGTCAAACAATTATAATTCACAAATATCCAAGTCTATAGCAGTGAATGTCAATAACAAAGAATATACTGCTTTTAAGGATCAAAAGGGAAAAATCCGTAACAGTATTTTTTTTTTTTCCCTCCAAAAGTACTACACTGAGAATGTAAACCAATTAGAAACCAAATAGCATGCACGAACTAATAAACAGGAGCACGTACACAGTTTTCCCAAATCCTACTCGCAAATATCTTAATCACATAGATCTAAAAGATATGATCAGAGCCAACAATTAATGTACAAAACTAATTTGGAATCAAACACTGAGATTATTCTTTCGGTTTCCAAAAAGTTGAAGAAGAAAAGACCCACCCAACAAACTTTGGAAAAAAAAAAAACCTTGACTTGGAAAAATATTGATCAGTGACCCATAAATTGTTTTCGTTCAAAGAAAACTAAGAGTTTTGCTTTCCAAACTATACTGAAAACAGTCCGAAAAGAAAAGTTGATGTATCAAAATTTATGCCACAGATCGTAAGCCGTAACAGTAATGATTCCGGAAAATATAATTTCCCAAACTGCTTCCAGAAACTAGTTTTGGTAAAAACACTATTTTTCCAATGAAAAATTTGTCTTAAGATTGTAGGAAAATAGTGCGAAAAAACAGTAAACGATTTTACTAATTTCTGGAAATTACAACATGAACATGAATCATAAAATTACAAAATATGAAATGTACTCATAAACTGTAAAAAGAATTAGTAATTCCAAACCAAGACCCGTTTTGATCAACGGTGCCCTTAAGACAAATTCGCCGCCTCACCGGTGCTGGAGGTTGTGTCGGTGTTCGTCTCCCAGGGTTGACTCGGTTACCACTCAGTCGCCGGAGCACCGCCGTAGACTGCCCGTCGAACGAACTTGTGTCTGTACTCTCTCTCTCTCGAAGGAAGAACAATTGTATTACAGAAGATACTTTGAATTGTTTTCGGTGTGTTGAAACCAAAGGCAGAGGTCCCCTTTTATAGTTGAAGGAGGAGCCTCTGCCATCAATACGACAATGAATACGATATTCATGGAGGAGCCTATACAATCAATAGGGGAATTGATTCCGCTATTAAATTCGGAAATAAAACTGATACAGTTATTATTCCTGAAATTGAATACGCAATCATGGGTAATAACTCTGGGTAATCAACCCAGCTTTGACCATTCAACCGTGCACTGTTGTTGGTCCGAAACCCACTTTGAGAGACAATTTCTCATTCATCTCTCAATGGAATTTGTTCATTCTTTCACCGGTTTAAACTCCTTAGCAAGGAATATTTAAAACCTACTTGGGCCCCACCTCGCGCGGTGTGGGTCCCACCAAATTCTCTTTGGTTAAAATTCCATTTTTTTCCAACAAAATGTGCTAAACAAAAAATTACCAATACTTAAATGGATATGAGTTAAGTTCCAAAATCAAAACACTCTGATGGAGAAGTATTTGGGAAAACAAAAATCTAGACCCAAATGGAATTACTTTGACCATGAAAGGGATGATAAATATCTATAACAACCTTTCTTTCGAATGCCTAAACGATGGTTTTTTCGCAAAAATTGCCATAGTTCAAGCGATGTGTTTTCCGTTAAGTTACATAATGTGAGTGCATGAGTGAGAGTACGACAACAAGTTGCAAAGACTTTGTAAAAATCTTAAATTTTTGAGATACGTGAAAGAGGGAGCAGAGGATTTTAAAATAATCTCACTTTTTTTTTTTGGCTAAATTAGAAAAGCTAAATAGGGTATTGCACACAATTGATACTCCCTCTTTCCCTTATTTAGAATTTAGTATTTTATTTTGAGCTGTTCCTTAATAAGTGTCCATTTCGTAAAGTTAGTGGATAAAAGTTGGTACGTTGTTTATTTTGTCCTTAAAAATATATTTCATTGTGAAAAGTTAGCTAGTAAAAATGTAATGATAATGGGTAAGTAGAAAAAGTGGAGGAAAAAATTGATGTGAAATGTATAATGATGAGATCTTTTTAATAAGTTGGAGTTACAAAATAGGACACTTAAAAAAAGGGACCGAGGGAGTATAAAATTCATCAACTTTTTAAACCAAATAACCTACTAGTAAATAAGGTCGATTTTGAGTACACATGGACCTCATTTGCTACCACTCAAAAAAGTTAGATTTTGAGCTGTAGCAAATGAGGCCTATGTGTACCAGGTTTTCCGCGCATCAAATAAAAGTGGCCTCAACCCGGTTCGACCACATGGGAAGTGCGCGAAATAACCGATTTAAACCATTTAACACTAAAATTTCTTTATGGACTTAATATATACCCCATCCTTCCCAATTTAATAGTTCCTCATAACCGGATAAAAAATTATTTATATCTTTAAAATGGCACAAACTCCCAAAATGAACTATTAAATTGAAAGGGAGAGAGTATTCACCAGCACCGAATTGAAACAGGGTGATAGTTTTCTGCTAGTAGTAACATTATGAGATTGCATGCATATTCCAGGACCAGGTTGTTCGTCACTTGGAATGGGTGCTATGGTAGAGATTGGACCTTTCGGTGTAAACCCAGATGGGAAATCGCTTTATTCGCGACGACAGGCTTGGAACAGAGGTTGGTAAATTTGTTACTAGTATTTTTCTGTTTCATTGATTGGGAAAAAAATCCTAGCTTCCTCAAGATTGCTTCTTCTATCAAAACAATATTAGACTCAATGAGTCTAGACATGCAGAAGACTAACTCAATGCGTCTTTAGTCCTCATTGATGCATCTTTGGTAATTCGGAAATGATCAGGGATGGAGTCAGTATTTTGCTTTCGGGGTGTCGGAATTAGAACTACTACAATTATATGACCTCTGAATCTGAACCAGTATAAAACTAAATGTTTGGGGTAACAAATGTATATGTTTTATCTGAATTTTATGGAAAGATACATATATTTACTCCCTCCGTCCCATAATATTTGTCCGGTCCGCAAAACGGAGACTACAAAATCATGCATTTCTTTCAAGAAAAAATTTAAATTTTTTTCACAAGTTAAAAGAACCCATCGAGATCTAGTAAGTTGTTAAAATTTTTCCAAATTTTTCTTACAAAAATAGTATTATTTTTACGTCTCCGTTTTGCGGACCGGACAAATATTATGGGACGGAGGGAGTATGTGTGTATCCAACGGAGTTAGTTCAAAAGATGAGGGTGCCGGAACACAGCACGCCACCCTTAAGCCTTGCCTCCGTCCCTGAAAATGACGCCGGTGAAGAACTTTCGTACAACAAATTTTAACCCATTCAAAATTAACGTGCCGGTAACATTTTCAAGAATGTAAGCTACAATGATGCGTGTATATGTATATTTACATACGTACGAAGTGAAAGAATCACGAAAGATCGCTTGATTCTGTACAAAAATTACTCTTCAGATAGGACTTACAGGAGTAACCTTTCAATTTCAGAAAACTGATCCAATGTTATACATGGTGCAGTTGCAAACGTGCTGTTTCTGGAGTCACCAGCAGGAGTTGGATTCTCCTACTCCAACACTTCCTCTGATTACAGCACCTCAGGGGACAAAAGGACTGGTAATTAATTAATTAGGTCCCTATCCAAACACAGCCTTACGGTTCAACGTTCCAAATTATGCTAGATTCTTCATATATTTTTTCATGCTTAAATTCATGGTACTTCTGATCAGCATTGCTTTTTCAATGCCATACACAGAGTCTTAATTATGTTGTTAATGCTCTCATTGTGCAGCTATAGACACATACAACTTTCTGATCAACTGGTTCAGAAGATTTCCACATTATAAGGCTTCAGACTTCTACATAGCAGGAGAAAGCTATGCAGGTATGTTCTAAACATGAAAAATGAGAATCAACATGGAATCATATTCTGTCCGGTCCTTGATTTTGACTGGACGGGACGGTCAAAATCTGGATCTTCCATTGCTGCAATTACTAGTTTGGATTTGCTCAGATATCTTACATACCGGTGACAATGAATTCAGATGTGGGCTTCTAGCCCATCTGGTTGTATCCCTTGGCTTCCAAGGGGGAGGTCTAAGATTCGAGTCTATGGAGAGATGTCGAACCCTCTTTAGTTTCCCGCTAACCCCCCACTAATGTATACAATAATGGCAAAAAAAAAAAGAGGCAACAGTAAACTCTTACAGGTAAGTGTATGTGGGTGAATCTGAGGTGGTGGCTGGCTCTGGTAGCAGGTGCTACAAACTGCTAGCTATAACTCACCCTTGAAAACCAACTTACAAGGGGAGGCTACCCATGAACTTATATATACAAGGCCAAGCCCAAGCCCAAGCCCAAGCCCATACTTAGTCGATGTGGGATACAAGGCCAAGAAGTGGATCCCATTAAGATTAACTATTTCTCTTTCCCACCTAATGAAATAACTAATTTTGTAAAGGATTCACTTTTCCAGGATTTTACATTCCAGAGTTGGCAGATATCATTATCAACAGAAGCAAAGAGGCAGACTCCACCTCAAAAATCCAACTAAAAGGAATTATGGTAAAAGCTCTTCAGCTTCTTTGATTTTGCATAGAACAGTTTTTGGGTATTCATTTTCCTCTGCTGAAACCATACACAGATAGGAAATGGGATATTGAACGATCCTACTGATGAGAAAGGAAGTATCGATTATCTCTGGAACCACGCGTTGATTTCGGATGAAACTTATCGAGGACTTTTAGATCACTGCTGGAAATCCAAGAACTCTAAAATTTGCGAAGATTACGAAGGAAGAGTTGAGATGGAGGTCGGAAACATTGATTTCTACAACATATATAGTGCAGTGTGTTCGCATAATTCCACAAATTCATCAGCAAGAAAGAAGGCAATAGGGTTTGGAGGGTATGATCCTTGTGAAGGAGACTATGTTCATATGTATCTCAATCTCCCTCAAGTGCAACATGCTTTCCATGCCAATATCACCAAGTTGTCTTATACTTGGGAGCTTTGCAGGTTTGGAATTTCTTCTGTGAATTTCGATTTCAATTTCGTAGATGAAACAAGTGGGGATCAACAAAAAAAAAAGGGGGGATTTTTCTAACTGCCAGCAAAATAATCTTTGGGGACACTAGAGGTTCACCCAGTAGATCGTGAAATTTAGGACTAGATAGTAGTCAAGGTGTGCGTAAGTTCGCTCGGTGCAACCAATATGTGGCAACGACTATCAAAAAAAAAAAAATTGAATATGTGGCAACCTTCTTTTGGTGTGACCAAAGGAGCCCCTAGCTGTTGGGGAGCCAAAAAAGAGATGGACTTGTGACCGCTGGTATCTGTCGATACTGCCCTTAAATATGCATGTACTCATGGCAAGAGAAGACAATCTTGCTTCTCATTGGATAATTTCAAGTTATAAACACTTGCTTTGGTTTAGGTTTCTTTTCTCCGTGATAACTAAGGGTGTTTGGATTAGCTTACCCCACCTTTTTTGATCCCTGAGCGTCCATTCCCACCGTTTAGTCGTTAACTCTGCACTTGCTTTGGCATAGTTTCTTCCCTATAATCTAGCAATTCTAAACACATCTCTCTCTCTCTCTCTCTCTCTCTCTCTCTCTCTCAGTGAGGTAATCCGTTCTTGGAGGGATAGCCCATCAACCATGTTCCCCATATACAGAAGGCTCATTGCAGCTGGTCTTCGGATACTTCTTTACAGGTAAAGTAACTTGTCTTCTATATAGCTATAAATCATCAGCTCCAATATTTGCATTTCCAGTTAAGTTTCCAATTAACAGCAAAAAGGATCATAAACTTCGCAGTTATTTGCTCTCATCTTATTCTGTTTCAATGTATAGTGACAAAAATTGTTCTGAACAGTGGAGATACAGATGCAGTTGTTCCAGTATCTGGCACTCGATACGCCGTTGATGCATTAAACCTTACAGTCACCAAACCTTGGCATCCTTGGTCAGATGATGCAGATGAAGTAAGTCAATTTTACTTAAAAAGTAACTCACTTTATTTGGAGTGCATTTATCCAATCTCTCTCCAA
Organism: Rhododendron mucronatum var. ripense; assembly: GCA_019656295.1. NCBI lineage: Eukaryota > Viridiplantae > Streptophyta > Magnoliopsida > Ericales > Ericaceae > Rhododendron > Rhododendron mucronatum. The sequence goes on from BPLT01000041.1 coordinate 3,014,699, forward strand.
AATGGCGATCCTTGTCATTTATGAGATCGTTCGGGTCACACAAAATGAGACTTCTCATGATCCCACATTTGACTATCCGAGCCATGTGGTGATCCTTCTCATTTATGAGATCTTTCAGCTCACACAAAATGAGACTTATCATAATCCCATTTGATGATTCAAGCCATTCAATCTCTATGTCTGTATCATCAATGAAAGCCATTAGGTTGAGACCGCGGTAAAAGCTTGGTGGAGTCCTATTTGTTTTAAGAGAATTGCATGAATTTGACCATCTTTTTCTTGTAAAACAAATGGGACTCATTCAAATGAATACCGTTATTCCATCAACTTAGATTTTTCTCACAAATGATTCACAACTCGAGACCTACAAAGTAAATGGCAAAATCTCATTTTGCGTCAAGTGAAGTATCACATAAAAGTTCGTCGCGAGTCTTAATTTCAAACCACGGTACGTCTGAGATTTTAGTTTGTGACTTTTAAGATTTAAAATGATATGGGTTTGGTTTTTTATTTTGCAGATATCTGGTTACACAGTGGTTTATGAAGGATTAACGTTCACCACAGTTCGAGGGGCTGGTCATCAAGTTCCTCAATGTCAGCCGTGTAGAGCTTTCGCTTTGTTTAAGAATTTTGTAATGGGAAATTAGTGCTCTAACATTTTGGCAATGTATCTTCTAGTGGCAATCAGATAAATCACTTGTTACAATACAGAAGGGTTGTAGTGCACCGGCAGCAATCAATGGTCCAGACTTCATCTCGACTCCTCACTGCTCGGATTGTGCCCTACATCCCCTGTAGTTGATCCCTGCACTATGGGAACTCTGGCTCGTATTTGGATCTTTGAATTGCATCAGATTGTCTTTTTTTAGTAGAGATAATTTACGAAAGCCTTATCGTGCATAGAAGTTGCTCCATTGTGACCTGGAGATCACAGGTTCGAGTCGCAGAAACAACCTCTCTACTCGCAGGAGTAAGGTTGCGTATATCAACCTTTCCCCAGACCGCACAATGGCGGGAGCCTCGCTTGCCCTTTTTATCCTGTATTAAAGTAGTGGAGCACATAGACAGAAGGGGCCAAGCTCCAGTAAGATCATATTCTACCCCACGGGCCTGAAACCCGCCTAGCCCACCGGGCTTTAGTCCGACCCAAGCCCATATGTCGGGTGGGTTCGGCTAGACCAAGGAGTGATCTGTTGGGCTTGGGCATAGGGAGTTGAAGCGCGGTCCGTCTATTAATTTGGCCTGTAAGTAGGGTTGTAAATGAACCAAACAGCTCGCGAGCTCGGCTCGTTTAGTAAACAAGCTGAGCTTGAGCTCGAGTTTTCGGTTCATTTAGTAAATGACTCAAGCTCGGCTCGTTTGACAAAAGCTCGGCTCATTAAGGATAACTTGGTTCGATTAAAGAGGCTCGTTTAGCAGATGACTCAACTCAGCTCGTTATAGTCTCTTACTAAATGTATATATTCCTCATAAGAGTTTTCTCATTAAAATATCTCCTCTTCCTTATATTCATGTACTAATTATCTTCTTTTCGAACAAAAAAAAAAATGAAAAAAAGAGTAGTAGGATCAAGGTTCTGAATGTACATACCGGTTCCGGTGAGATACCGGATACCGTTTCGGATTTATCGCTATTAGTATTATTTTCCCCCATCAAAAATTCAGTATAACATATACATTTATTAAAAGTGAACAAATTGAAAAATAGTTCGGTATTTACCGATACTGACTATTGTCCTTGACCAGTATTGTCCGGTACTGGAAGAGAAAAAGAAATTTCGGAGTAGTCTGGTCTATCTGGTATTGACCAGTATTGCGGTATTGTTCTGTACCAACCGTACCAATCAGTAATTTTTATTTTTGCCAATATTGTATTCATCTACGAGAGTTAGCGGAATGTTAATACGTTAGTAAACAAGGGGTTCAGAGGTTGTCTATAGCCCTAAACCCCAAATTCGCCTCCAGTGGGGCTTGAACCTCCACCTCCACTGTGGAAGAGAGAGTGAGACAACCAACTTCACAATGAAGGATTTCTCATATCAACCGGTATTTGAACCAAAACAAAATTAGAAGCGTAGAGAACCGGATTTCTCTAAAACTCGTACGTACCATCAGTTCCCTACGATATTCAAACCCTTGAGTAGAACTCCATACGTAAAAGAAGCGCCACAACACGAAAGTACACTTCGCTTAGGATTGAAACTGTCTGTAAAGCTGGCTTTCCGTCCTCTCCATTCCACTCTCATTCTCTGCCGTTGTGGTCATTGTTCTTTGGTTTCTGCTTCAAATTCCATGTCTTCCACCACCGCTGCCACCACTGGTCGCCTCCTCCGTTTACTCCTAGTTGCAACCCTAGTTCTGTCTTCCTGCTCCGTTCCATCCACCGCTAAAGTAAAAGGCTGTCGTTTCACTACCATATACACCTTTGGCGACAGAAACGACTCAACTTCCGACGGCTCAACCATGTCCGACCCACTTTGCTTCCGCTTTCCACGGTTCCACCTACCATCTCCCAAACCCTTCACAACTGAATCTCCTGGTGCCGAGTTCCTCAATGGCACATCCTTTGCCACAGTCATGAGCGCTGCCTTTTTTTGGTAGAGAGAGACGTTCCGTTCCCGATCCATCCTCTGAAGCAATCCCTAGACGCACAGATTGAATCATTTTTCAAAAATCTTTGAGGAACCAAACAGGACCTTCATCAGGCTACCTTGTTCCTGGATCACGTTGGGGCTAATTACTACAAACTTGCATTCTTACAAGGGAAATTCATAAAGGAGGTATCCAGTTAATGTACAAAAGGTTGTTGAGGGTTTAGAGATCATAAGAAAGCTGATCAATGGCGGAGCAACTCATTTGTTCCTGGATCACGTCGGGGCTAATGACTACAAACTTGCATTCTTACAAGGGAAATTCCAGTTAATGTACCAATGGTTGTTGAGGGTTTAGAGATCATAAGAAAGCTGATCAATGGCGGAGCAACTCATTTGTTCATCACCAGAGTTTCACCGATGGGGTGTCTCCCTGGCTACTTGACATTGTTCCGAAACAAAGACCAGATGCATTATGATTCAAACAATTGCCAAAGAGGACTCAACACCTTCACAATGCTCCACAACAATCATCTCCAACAAGCACTGATGGAGCTAAGGCTGGAGTTTCCTCACGTTCAAATCGTTTATGGTGACTACTACAAGGCGTTCATGGCTCTACTTCGGAATCCTGTGCTTTTGGGGTTCAGGAAGAAAACACAGATGAAGGCTTGCTGTGGATTCGGGGGTCCCTACAATTTTCATCCAGCAATGATGTGTGGAAATCAAGGCATTAAAGTGTGCTTGAATCCTACAGAGTACATACATTGGGATGGGTTTCATCTTACCCAAGAGGCATTGAAGCACATAGTGGAAGTGTTCATGTCTGGAAGAGGTTACGTGTATCCAGAGTTCAAGTTTCCAGAGGTAATGCATTGCAAAATGTAGAAGTTGGACAAGAGATGTTTCGATTGACCTGTTGTTGAGGCAGTGTAAGATTGTAAAAGACAGGCCAAACTTAACATACAATTTAAACAACATGAAACAAAGACTGCTACGTGAAATTGATTTCTTTCTATATCACCTCAACTACACCAATGTTTTTATGGGTGAAAAATAGATCTACAACTAAAAGCTATCAAGCAAATGAAACATGGAGGGAGCAAACAAAACTCGGAAGCCATAAGCAGATGCTGTGGCCAAAATTTCAGCAAGGTGGGTGAAATTTTGGCACCCACTGATAAATTACAAAGAATGTTAAGAATTTCCTACTTACAGAGGGTAATCTACAATGTGTAATCTGCATGCAGGAAGCTTTCATAAGAGGTTCCCTTCAGTGTCTTCTTGATATCAGCCCAATTCTCAACCTGTCGAGACAAGGAACCTTTGTGTATTTTCACCTGACGGCTATTTAGATCTATGCGTGGAACCTTGAGAAAATCTTGGACTTCTGTCAGTTTCTAGAAAACCAAAGGAAAACAGTAACTGATGTGTGTGTGGAAACAGAATGAATGTGCATGTGTTTTTTCAAAGCAGTTATCATAGATTGGCTTTGTCTTACCGTGTGATTTTTGATTATGTCCTCATAGTAAAGGATAATGTGCCGAGTGCTATTGAAGTATTCTAATGATTTAGTAACCATCTCCTCTACTTCTCTCAGATTGGGTATGAGCAATTTTGCATTTATCGTCGGTTTGTATCTTGCAAGAATTGCTGCCTGAAACAGCATCCTTTTGTTCAGCATATAAAGGGAAAGTTTCACTTGAGAGAGAGAGAGAGAGAGAGAGAGAGACCTCATGGGGTGAATGCACGTGAGATTTGTGTGTTCCATTCAGCGGCTTAGCATTTTGATCATAAGAGTTTGCGAGTATTGAAATCATTCTGCGAAGAAGATTTCTTCTGAAAAGAAAAATTGTCGAAACACCGTTGGCGTTGAAATATTTGACGATTTCTTTGTGATTCTGCATTAAACCCTGCATGAAAAATTATTGTTAAAGTGAACTACTCATGGAACACTGATGCAAGGTGAATTCCAAGAAAGTCATATTTTATTCAATTGATACAGCACAACCTCCTTTTATGAAATTAGTTGCAAGAAGAGATCCCGAACTTGTTTATGTTAAAGTTCTCCCTTAAAACACAAACACAATTAGAGAGAAAACTCTCAATTTTCATTAATTCATAAACAACTCCCTTGCCCTAAGGCTTACATCCTTATTTATAATAGTAGAACTCCTAAACATAGCCAACATTCCTAAAATACCAAAAAGGAAAATAAGACATAAGGAAACAAAATCAACCCTAATTTTCTTGATCAAGTAACCTACATAATAGGAAACCTCAATCAAAATAAACTAAGAAAGTAGATACTTTTAAAATAATTTGACTAAATTAAAATATAATGAATTATAATACTAAGCCTAAATTAATTAAAATAAAATATGACTTTCTTGGAATTCACCCTGCATCAAACACATACGATACACACATTATGACCTGAAATTGCTACGGATATCCAAGTATAACCACTGTAGATATATAGATATAGAGTTGAACATATAGATATAGAGTTGTCCACAACAAAATACCAGATAATTAGTAGAAATGTCTTTCTTTTAACAGAGAATGAGCAAAGAAAACACTGCAATGTCTTCGTTGTTATGTTTGCACAAGACATGGGCCTCATGTGCAGTAAATGAGCAACCTGATCCACAAGGGTCTCAACTTCAAGTTTGCTCGGAGCATAAAACCAACATATCCGCAGTGGAATTAGAGGACAGGACTGTTCTACAAGATTGAGCTGAGCAATCCATGTGTCGAAAGTGTTTGTGAAAATCCAAAAGTTCACCTATAAAACCCGTGCGAAAGTGCGGCCAATCTGAACGTTCAAGGAATGAAGTAATTGTGAGGATTGAGTTCACCAACTAAAATACCATCTGAGTAAAACCAAGACTCTACTCTAGTTTGTAATGAAAACTACACATCAATAACAACAGAACCATAAAACTTCCTCTTTGATATGGTTTCAAATGTAGTGAACTCAATGCCAGTCCCTGATGTGAAAGCTCTAGTGCTGGAAATTCATCTGTCCCCGATGGAAATGTTCTCATGCTAATTACAACAAGTTTGCAAATTCCATCATCATAACTACCAGCTGATGAGATCTTTCAATTTCCAAATCCAATTATGTTACTTCAACTCCATTTCATATCTGCTGTCTTGGGCATTCTTGTTACAGAAGTTCTGAAATAAACAATACTTCCGAAGAATTCCACCATATGTAAGATATTCTAGTTTCATCAACTGAAGTTATAAATGTCAACAATATGACCCATAGAAAAACGCCCTTCTAATATGTCTGAGAAAACAATGATGTTCTCTTGAAAAGAGAAGGAATGACGGTACTTTAGGGTAACCTACAGTGACTGAAAAATCTCCTTGTCTCCCCTCGAACTCCTCCTGCACTATTTAACACTCAATAAGCAATAAAATTGATAATCCTTTATTTTGAAATCTACCATACTGTCTTGATTGGACTGTTTCATAGGCTTTATCCAAACACTACTACGGCAATCTTTCAGGCCTAAGATCTTAGGGAAAAAATGGAATACTTCTCCGTGATTTGAATGACTCTACAAACACACACACACATGCCTTTGCAGAGCAGAAATGGTCAGTCACTAGATTATTTGAGATTTATAACGACCTTGATGTTATTGTTGTTTCTATTGTCAGAAGATTACAGCAGAGGGCCTAGTAACACATGAAAGCACGACCAATGGTCTAGAGTCTTGAGACTCGGAATAGTAGCCACAAGGCCACAACTGTAACATCAAGAATCACAAGTCCAAAAAGAGTCGTGACAAAATTTGCTACATACCACTAGAATGAGGAGAGAAGTGACTTTTGTGACACACCATACGCTATTGGACGAAAAGGTTGAGTTATCTCGAAACAACACTAACCTGATTAAGCATCCACTTCAAGCCAACAGCAGCAGTGCACTCGTTCTTGGAAGCACTAGTCAGCAAATCTAGATTATATACGTTATCCAATGTCTCCATAATTGTTGAGATATTACTCCGCCGGACCTTTACAGAAAATATTTCTCCATTGGAACTTATGTTTGGATGACTATTTAATAATGTCTCAAACCATCCACTCCCGGATCTCTGTGTCGATAGTATTGCAAAATATCTCACAGGATTGCATGCACATTCAGCCCTGATATTGCACATCACCGAATATGAGTACGTCTAGCATGGACCCCATAAGCGGAAAGAAAAAGTCAATGTCTTACCTCCTAAATGTTTTGGGATTTGGGTAATGCACATAGCGTTTTTCCCATGATTCTAAATTAGGTTCCTCACATGGCTTCTTAATCACTTCGACGTCTGTGAATCCAACGTTGGTGCGGGTACTGATTTGCTCCATACAGATTGAGCATATGTAAATACCGCAGACCATCGCAAGTGTCAATACAATCATTCTCAACACTGAAGGAGATTTCTTTGAAGCATTTAATATTCTGGTATCCTGGAATTTGAAACATTAAACAGATAAATCACATGATAACCAACGTGTTTTCATATTAGGAGTAAAGTCAATCCTAGTAGGAACAAAATTTGCTCAATTGTTCAAGACAGCTATCATTAGTAAATGCTACCGGATTCCTACGAAGGTGCATGTGCTTATCAAAGTTCACTCAGATTTTAACAAGAAGCAAAAGCTAAATAACACTAATAAATACAAAAAGGGAAATGATATTGGCACTCCAAATTTGATGCACTTTGAAAATACACTGATTTTGGAGTGCCTGCATCAATTTTTGGAGTGCCAATATCATAAAAGTGGTCATTTTATTTCTATCTTTCCATATATCACCGAAGAAAGGAAAAGATTCTTCAAGGGTCTCCGGTCCCAGAAGTGCATGATAAATGCCCCAAAGGCTGACACTGCAGAGGAAATTAAGTGAAGTACTCCATATACAAAGTATGGAAAGTTCTTCACTAGGACATACCCCTACCCGACAGTAGCTAGGTGCAGAAATCAAATTAATCCTTGTTCATACATATGCTAAAATAAAGCTGCAAAATGCAACTACTTACAAATCTTTTGGCCTGAATTCAATAAATGCAGAGAAAAGCCATAAAAATAGCAAAGGAACAAACGTTGCAGAATACTATTCAGCAAAAATGGAACCTGGGTTTGCTGATACATTGCATAAAACCCAAATTTTAGGCAAAAAGTCATTAATTATCAAATACCCAGATCAGAAATCACACAAATCCATAAAAAAAAATATAAGAGAATCCTTTATCCAAGCGCAAATACTAGAAGGCCTGCATATTAAGGACATCCAAACGCACCTTGACGATGATACAAAGATCTTCAGCCATTTGTTTATTCTTCTTCTTGGCTCAAAAGGGAAGAGATAGGAATGGCATTTGGCAGCTCAGATTCGCCTCTATTTCCTTTCACCTTTCCCTCATAGCTTTATGCATCAGTTTCTCCGTGATATACATGGGATATGTATATCAATCTATAAGCGCAAAAACAGCGATAACAATGATATGCGTCGGCCGTTGCATGCTGTGTATGTTCTTTCTTCGAGATTTACACCCCTCTCTCTCTCTCTCTCTCTCTCTCTCTCTGTGTCAATCCAGTATAGAATAGAGCATGGTGCGATCCGAATGGCCGAATCAAAATAGGAAAGTTGAAGCCAGTTGAATGCGGTAAACGGCGTCGTTTGGTTCATTAGCTCCCGTGACGTGTCTACGTTGATTAGTTCAATGCCGCCCTTTTAGAAAGTGAGAAAGATAAGGAAAAAATGCCGCCCTTTATTACAAGGATAGATTTTCTTTTTTCGGGTTAAAATACAACGATAGATTTGATGGAAGAAAGGTTCTGAATAGCTGTTATAACAGCTAGAATACCATTTTGTCTTTTTTTTTTTTAACGAAAAAAGCAAATTCATTAATCAAGTCATACGGCATCTACAGATAAATTCGAATACAGAATAGAACATACGGCAAGTACAGATTTCTATCCAAATACAAAGAAACAGAGACACAATACAAAAAAAGATTAAAAGACGAAACTAGTGTCTAGTGCCTATGAAAGAGCCAAACGCTCACTTCTTCACACCGTCAACATGGCCGGCTAACGTGGAGCTAGTACCCAGACACCACCGTCTCGGGATGGCGGAACTCCGAATCAAAGATAACATTAAATTTGTGGAAATCAGTCACCCGATCTGGAAAAACCAGATCAGAACAAAACCACCCGGAAAGACCTACCGGGACAAAAACTGGACCAATATCCGGACAGAAACCGGCCTCAACATCCGGACATAATCGGCCAAGAGTCCGAACAAAACAACGAAACACAAAATCAAAACCCTAACATGCCGAAACACTCAAAACAACCACCGCATCACCGTTGTAACAACCACCACACCAACCACAGGAATCACGACAGCCCCTACTGCCGCCATGCCCAATCCCAACACACCATATCCACTCACAGCATCCCCACCAACAACCCAGCAAAATCGCACCATTCACCACCCAAAACGGCCAAAGCGCCGCTAGGCAAGAGACCGGCTATCTCCAACATGGTAGAAAGGCGGTCCACAACGGGATCCAGAAAGCCAGCGGAATAGGATACACACAGCAGAGTATCCGGTGGGATCTTACCGGAGGGGGAAGGGGTGGAAATGAGGAAGGGGGAGGGAAGGGGAAGAGGGAGGGGGGGAACAACAGCCCACGGAGGAGAGGAGCGTCCGCAAGGGAAAGGGAGAAGAAAGAGAAAGATAAAGAGAGGCGCCTGGGGAAGGAGGCGGCGCCTCCCCCCCAAGCAAACAATGGCGGCTAGGGTTTCTCTGGAAAAAGTTTAGAGAGAGAAAGAAGAGAGAAAGGAGAGCAGGACTTTTTCAAAAAAATTTGTCTACCGGTGTGATACGTATTGGTACCAGTGAGATTAAGGTTGTTCAAAAAAATTTGTGAATCATGAAATCGGTTCGAATATCCGTGTATTTTGAATTTTGTCCGTGGATTAATGGTCTGGACAGAAATTTAAAATTTTGAAAAACCGTAAGATACGGATTAGGATTGAACTTTTATTTCAAAACCATGGATTAGAGAAGAGGATTTATCCTATCCTAGGTACTCTCCCAAACGCTAGACCCCAGCGTAGTTTACCCAAAAATAAATATTCCCTCCGTTCCAAATTGAGAGTCCCTCTTGGGGATTCCAACTATTTTAGGGGACAGCAATGATTACACCTATATTACCTATTATTTCCACTATTACCCCTATATTTTACTTACTTATAACACTTATATTCAATTGTGAGGGACACTTTTGGAAAATCACCAAAATTTTCCTTCCATTTTTGAAAAAGGACTATCATTTTGGAACAACCCAAAAAGAAATAATGGACTCTCAAATTGGAACGGAGGGAGTAAAAACAATTTTTTCTAGTAGGAAGCCTATTGAATTTCTTCTTTTACTAATTGTTATGAATTTTTTTAAAATAATTTTACATTAATGTGACAATATATAAAAAGTAAGGCGTAAACTGTAACTTCAGAAAAAAGAAAACGTTAAAGTTTTATTACTAATTTATTTAAAAATCAACCAATACATATTATAAACACTCGTCAGACTATGTGGCAATAAATTCTTTATACCGTCGGTGTAAATATTTCTTTCTTTCAAATTAATTGCATTGCGCTACGTCGTCATGTTTTATTAATTGGAATCACTGTTTTGACACGTGTCGCAATGGAATTGATTTGAAGGAAACAAATATTTATATTGACGGTGTAAAAAATTTATTCTTAATATAATATTCCAAATAAAGTCAACAGTCACCGCGTCAAACTAAAAAAAGAGGGGAAAAGAAAGAAATTAAAGATCTTTTAATTCATGTGCACGTAGCACTGTTGTTGGTCCTGCCTAGTGCCTTCGGTCTCATTGACTGTCGATTCTATGCCCATCGCCTAGGGTGTATCCGCACTAAAACTTAGTATTCATACCACTATCAATAACAGCATATTAGAGCTTTGTTTGACTAATACAAAAATGTCTTTTTTCATTTAAATTGTCTTAGATGAGACAAGAGTCTTATTTGGCTAATACAAAATGTCTTTTTTCTTATTTTCGGATCTTGGTGCAAATTCATAGGGTACTCTAGGCTTTTAGGCACTTTCATAGGGTACCATAAGATTTTAGGGTTCACTTTTCTATTATTGGGTTTTAGCGGTTTAGGAACTTTTATGGGGTACCCTAGAGTTTTTGGCATTTTCATAAGGTACCCTAAAGTTTTAAGTACTTTCATAAGGTACCCTAAGATTTTAAACACTTTCAACGCCGGTCAACCTTGGTCAACGCCGGTCAACCTTGCGAGGGTTTTTTTGTAAATCATGGACAGAATGTCCTTTAGACTTTAGGGGGAAATATTTATATCCTTATTATAGCAAAAATTCTTATAGTATGTCCTACTACTCAATTTGCCCTATGAATAAAAAGGAAAAAACCTAGGTGTATGCGTGCTAATAACATGACTAAAAGAAATTCAACTACGTTGCAAAATTAATCTTTCACGAAAGTGTTTTCGGATTAGTGTCACTCAATATTGTTATTCTAAGCGAAAATCTTAGACAATCTTACTTTCTAGCCGGGGATTATTCAAAAAATCTTGTTGTAGTCGTAATGATGGAGACAAAATAGAAGAACGTATCTTGACAACGATTTGTACCAATCTATTTGCCACAATTACACTCCAAAGAGTATTCAAGTTTAATGTACCAGTTTAGTCTTGCTTAGTTTCAAAATATGAAAATTCGTTGAGGACAATTTTAGAATCCTACGTTATCGTACCATTCATACTTATATATATTAGCTTTAGTACTATATTTTTGGTTAATAGAACAAGTAAAGTTAAAGAAATTTTTGGCCTGCCCCAAACTAATTAAATTTTCTGGAACTTTTCTTTTAGGAGTAATTTTTTTCTGCACTTATCTTAATTTAGTCAGATTTTTTTTATTTTCCTTGGTTTTTCAAAAAAATTACCCCAATATGACAAGAGTACACTACTACGCTTCTGAACTTATATAAATTTAAAAAGTAAAAAAAAAAAACTTGAAAACGTTTGCTGAAAACTGAAAAGATTTTAAGAAAAAGATTCACGATTAACACTATTACATGGAAACCGATTTTCGTAGCGAATTAAGAAAAACGTAAAATACATATTGGTGTTTTTGATACTCTTCCCTCCTTTTATTTCCACATTCACCAGTTCATCAACCACATACTGTGTCTAAATCGAAACGTGCCAAGTGGATTTTTATTACGATTTTTTTTTTTGAAAATGATAGGTTGTGGACTTTTAATTAGGAAAAAATAATGCTGGACTTCTTGTATGGTAGTTGTTGGAAATTAAAATGACCTTTTTTTTTTTTTGATCCCCCAATTAAAATGTCTATTTGGTGACCAGCTTTATTGAACTATACTCTCTCGTAATATTTTTTTTTGATCCGCCAATTAAAATGCCAATTTGGCGAACCGGCTTTCTTGTACTGCTTACTTTTGTGTGACCAATTACAACATCTTGTACGAAGTTGGAAATTTGGTGTCGCGTGTGCAGTTTATTTTCATTATAATTTTTTTTAAGGATAACCAATTCACATTTAGCCCGGTTGATTAGATTAACATCTACAAAATCAAGTAGTAAATCAATGACGTGTAATATAGCGATACAAACTATAGTACACTCAAGATAAACTTGATACGATCTTTTGAGTATCGTGTTCAGGTGTTATTTTTACTAAAAGACAACAAATAGAGTGCATTTGAAAAAAGAAAAAGAAAAAGGCACAGAAGTCATTAGCCTTGGTGCATATACGTCATTGACCAAATACTTTGTTTTAATCAACTCTTTCACCAAATACTAGTAGAAGTCTAGATATATGACTAATGACTTTAACATATTGCCGTCTAGTTTATTCTACTGACATTGCGGTCTTTCTGGGTTAGGATCCAAATGTCGAATTATCAAACATCCGCTATGCGTCACCACGAATTGGGGAATGGTGTTGTAGAGTGGTGCGCACAGCACCGTGTTGCGCACTTCGGAGCCGTCGGAATGTGCATCTGACAGCTCGGATCTCATCTCGGCACTGCACAGCCCCAACCCGAAGTCCACATCACCACAAATCCCTGCACGGAGCTAGAGCTTTCGTTGCGCCCGAAACATAACAAGTTGTGTATTGTGAATTTAAAATGAATTTCAACCCGAATTCAAAAGTTAAATTCTGAACCATTCACATTGTAGCTTTTGATGAATGGAACATTCATGCAAAAAGTGAAAGTAGTCAGTTATCGATAACTCCATGACCGAAGCAAATTACAAATGAACGAACAAATCTTATTTTGGGATTGTACCTTCAAAATGAATTTATAAATGGAGTCAGAGACAATCGACTAAATTTTTTACAAGGATGTTTTTCCAAACCAATTTCTTCGATTGAATTCTGAGATGAAAATCATAGCAGGAAGCAGGGACCTGTGAGGTGTAGTGACCCAAAACGAACGGCATAGTTTTAGTGTCCACCCTCCTTCCACCCTTTTATGCTTTTATGCCATGTTTGGTACCAGCAAAAAATTAATGAATTTTTTATTTTTATTTTTGTGGAGCCTATTTTAGGTTATACAAAGATGATTCAAACCGCAAATTACTTTTGAAGTATTTTTTTATGGGTTCCTGAACAAAATTAGCACAATCTGATCGGTAAGGACTGTTTCAAAATTCGTAGGGTGTTTAAGAATTCGCTCCTGCTCTCAATCCTCGCTATGCGCTAGTGCTCTCAATCTTCACACTCACGAATTCAAGTTGTTTGGGAGGTTTTTGAAAGACATATTCTTTTGCGCTCGCTCTTTTGCACCCGTGTCCACACGCGCATTGTTTGACTTAGATTTTGCATGCTTTGTTTCCTATATATGTTGAGCTTGCTGCTCGCGGTTCTTGACATCAGGCTTGACTTCTTTTTGGAGTCCTTGCCTTTCCGATACTTTTGCCCTTGGCCCATATATGGATACCATATGGCACCTGCATATTTAATCGAATACAAAAATATTAGAAGCTAATTAATATTACATCCCTATGTAAAATCAGGATTCAATTTTAATTAAGTTCGATGCTCCTTACTAGAATTTGGATGACCGGGTGTTATTAGATATTAAAAGAAATAATATATGAGTCGGCGAACCTATATAACTTTAAACTTGTCACAAAATACTAGGATAGCTAGAAATTAAACTTCTAGTAACTTGAGTAGGGCGGTCGCCCAAGTCCATCCGTCCCTCGGTCCGTCCTTGCAACTCCTCCACCCATGGTAGGCTTGTGATCACACACGTTCTCCGCCCTTGTCCGGCCAAAATGGGTGGAATGTAATAATGTACTCTCTCTGTCAGGTGCGGCTCCAAGATTTTGGTTCAACGGTGAAAAAAAAAAGAGAAATTTTTGTATATAAAGCTTTATATAAAATAAGCATATTTATTTTGATTAATAATTTATTGAGCCTAGTTAATTTTGTTTTGGTTGAGCTATATTATCTATTTACGTACAAATTTAAGAAACTTTTCATTTACTTTGGCTGCAGAAGAATTAAAAAATTGGTGGGAAGTCCACTATAGCATGTTTGTAACCCATTAAGTCCACTTCTAAATTTCATAACCCCTATAGTCCACTAATAGAGTTATAGTGGACTTCTGCAAAATTCTCCCAAGAATTATTCAGTACTGACAATATTAAAGAAAAAATTGATTATAGGTAAAAAAGAAAAAAAAGAAAAGAAGCAGTATTTGAACTTAAGGGGTTCACTTGAACCTGCTCAATAGATGATAGAGCCGCCCCAACTATCCGTTTTTTGGCATATGTGCCATATGTATATTACTTATATTTTTCAATATATAACATCTTATATAATATAAAAAAATCGCCCAAAATTTACGCGCAAAAAAATTTACGTGCAAATATAAAAAAGATTATAGATTTAAACCTATAAACAAATTTTCAGGATGTCCAAAATAGTAGAAGTGGACAGAAAATTTGGGGCATAAAAGGTAGTACTTTTTATAGGTTGGAAACACATGATACACTGCATATATCGAAATAGTTTAGTTTCTGCCCATTGCCAATTGTGATTTCATGCGTTATTTTTACTAAAAGACAACAAATAGAGTGCATTCGAAAGAAGAAAAAGAAAAAAGGCACAGAAGTCATTAGCCTTGGTGCATATGTCCTTGACCAAATACTTTGTTTTAATCAACTCCTCCACGAAATAATCGAAGTCTACATAAATGACTTTAACACATTGCCTGCCGTCTAGTTAGTCTACCGCGCGACATTGCGGTCTTTCTGCGTTAGGATCCAAATGTTGAATTATTAGTATCAAACCACCGCTGCATCACCACAAATTCCTGTGCGGAGCTAGAGTTTTCGTTGTGCCCGATGTTAGTAGAATTCTAATGTACTCACAAGTGCACGAATCGTATCGAAGTGTAGTTATGTAAGTGCGAGATCAAACCTATAGGGATTTGGTGATTTTTATAGGAAAACTTAAGAAACTTAAACTGATTGAACCCTAACCTAGTTGACAAAAGTTGTGGTGGATTTTTGAACTAAAGATTAAATAAATAATGACAAGAGAAAATAATTAAACTATCACGACAAGATAGTGGAGATTACGGTTGAGAAAAGTAGCTATGGTTTTGGAATCCACACCGACAAATATTTATCAACTAATCTTATTTAACGATTTTTTCTATAATTTCTACACAGTGATTTAGAAGCTTTTTTTTTTTTGATAGGCAACATAATTTTATTAAGAAACTTGACAAGGGATGCATCAAGTTGGGGAAAGGGGAAGGGGAATCCAACACAAAGTTGGATGAACACCTGTTGGGACAAAACCCAAAACACCCAAAGGGCAAACAAGCCCAGATAAAAACATTGAAGCTCAAAACAACCATAGGCCAAGCCCAAACCAGTGGCAAGGCCCAAAAAAAAAAAAACCTTAACCCTAAAAGACAAAAGCAGTGAACGGCCAACCATCAACCCCCGCCACCACCAGCGCACCACCACCATCGGACCTTAACCCTCCACCACCTATGGAAGACCACCAAGCCGCCATACACCAAAACCAAGAACACCTCCTCCTAACCCAAACCGAAACAGAACAGAGCCGCCACACCCCACAACAGCCACACCGTCGACCAACCTCCCAGGAACCACCACACCCCACCATGAAGCCCAACTAGGATCGGAAAGCCACACCAAACGCCAGCCAACAACCCACGCCGACAAGAGCCCCACGCGCTGCCGAAGCCCCAACAATGACCGCCGAGACACCGCCAAATCGGCTCCCACAAACGACCTGAGGAAACGACAACTGAGTTACCAATCGCCGCCGAGACACAGTGATTTAGAAGCTAATCTTAACCACCATGGATAATATATCGTTAAGCCCTTTT
Source organism: Rhododendron mucronatum var. ripense (assembly GCA_019656295.1). Classification (NCBI taxonomy): domain Eukaryota; kingdom Viridiplantae; phylum Streptophyta; class Magnoliopsida; order Ericales; family Ericaceae; genus Rhododendron; species Rhododendron mucronatum. Next base: position 3,030,767 of record BPLT01000041.1, read on the forward strand.
TATTTATATCAAAAATATGTTCCTTCTCTGCTTCAAAGTTTAAGCCAAAATCATCAATTATATCCGTATTAGCAAATCACAGAAGATATCACGTATTTAAATATTAACTCTGACAAACCAAGCAATTCAATTAATAGGGTGATATCAAATCATGGAAATTAAAAATCCATCCCGATTGAATCCATTTCAATCAAATTAATTAATGAGATTAGAACAATAAACTATAATAGGAACCAATCAATAATATTCATGAGGTTTCATCCTCAACCCTAGCTAATTTAGAAGTTTAGCCTAACTAAAATAAAAGTAAAATCTCACAAGAACTTCTTTTACTCATCTTGTTCTGTTCCAATCCAAGCCGTGGTTGCTACCTCCTCCAAACCAATCCGTGAACGTATGTGCTTCCTGTTCTAACATTCCTTTCCGTGGTAGAGGTACCCGCAAAACCCTCTTCCCCTTCTTAAATAAGCCACACCATGTAGTACGGCTGCTGCAGTCCTACAGCGACTCCCAATCCCTGCCAGGATCGTTATTGTTATTGGCCAATTACTTCTCCTTTCCTAATAGTCCTAGCCAATCTCTACTAAACACAAAATAATAAGAGTATGATTTCTATCCATGTAAAGATAAACTTTACATTAAGGAGCTGTTTGATAAAACTGAAAACTGAAACTGAAAGCTGAAAAGTTAAGTACTGAAAGCTCAATGCTGAATTTTTTAAGCTAAAAAGCTGTTTGATAAATCTATTAAGCATTAAATTTGTAACAACCCGGATTTTCGACCTTATTTTTTTTCGTTAAATAGAGTTAATATTAGTAATAGCATTAATAATATCATTTAAAAAGTATTATTCGTAATAACAAAATTACCTTAATCTTATCTGTCTTATAGATATATACAAATGAAATTATCATAAACATAATTATCTTACTTTTATATTTTTAATTGCATGCATGCAAATCCTACCATCTCTCCCTCTCCTACTCAGTCTCTACTTCATATTCCTGATCATATTTTCGCCTTAATTTCGTCCATCTCAAAGCCCAATAATTTGAGTCCTTATTGAACTCAAATTTATCCACCTCTTTAAAATTCTCCTATATATACCCCATTAATCCGACCCTAGGGCTTACCACAATATTTTCCACATCCTACCAGTCCAGAAAAGAAAGAAAATTCGGAGAGAACGAAGCTCCAATCCATAGAGTTTTAGAGAGAGAAAGTGAGAGAGAGAAAAGTGGGTTTAATACCAAGACTCAACCGAAATTCGATTCGATCGTTCCGAACTCTTCCTACGACTCCTAGCATCACCAAACGTCGTCCAATTTGATCCCAAGGTCCCCCGATCGAAAAATCCGAAGTTGTCTTCTCCAAATTCCAAGTTTCGATTAAAAATCAATTTGATCCGATTCAAGGTATTATAATCTATTCCAATCATTCCTCAGTGTTATTATGCTTAACCCAATAGCCCGAACGATCCCATGCATCAAAACCGAACCAAAAAAATAAAAAAATTGAATCTGCCTTCAACCTTGCGGCCGCAAGAACCAGGCCGGACTTTGCGGCATAAGACCCAGCCGCAACGTTGACCAGTCCAATCTCGCAGTTTGGACTGTTTTGTTTCGAATCGACTTTGCGACCTCCCGAACACCGTTTTTGACCCCTGAACTATTTTTCCTAGACTTTTCACACCGCAAAGATCATAACTTGTGAAGGTAATATTTTTTTATTTAATTATCTATTTATTAAATTATTTATTAGTTATCTTTCAAAGTTTACAAACGAAAAATAATTACGACCTTCCAAGCAATGTTTTAACACCCAAACTATTTTTCCTAGACTCCTTGCATCTCAAAGATGATAACTTGTTAATTTAATATTTTTTTATTTAATTTACTATTTATTTTTATTTTTATAGTGTTTCCATTCAAAATTATGTTACGACCTTATAAACCTTATTATTAAAGCCCGAGTAATTTTATTTAGATTCCTTACACTCTAAAGATGAAACCTTGTTAACCTCAGCATATTTTAATTAATAAATTATTTATTATCTATTTACTTCCCTTTCTGCCACTTTATTTAACGTCTTCATTTAAAAATAATCCCGAGACCTTCTGAACCCAACTTTTGACATTCAAACATGTTGTATAGGATCTTTAAGACTCTAATTAAGGTCATGATAATTATTCTAATATTTTTACCTAATTTAATTAGTTTTTAATCAATCTAATTTCTTAAATAAAATTTATACAAGCCTAGATTTATTCTTTTTATAAAAACTTTTATTAGATAAAAGTTTCTTGCAATATTATTAACTTATTGGCCATACAAGATTAAGGGCAACGGCCCATTCATAAAAAGTTACGTGATTTCTACGCTTATTATTTATTTCAATTATCATTGTGATTATTTGTATACTACTCCGATTTGTGATTGATATGTTAGATTGGAACCTAGAGACATGGGGTGGTATGCAAATAGAGTTCACTTAGACCGTGCTAAGTAATGGATAAATTGGAAAGTTTATCTGCCTGCAGGCAAGATGTTGAGATGTGATGAGTTGGATGTGATGAGTTGAAACTGGCAAAGTAAGCCCAGTAATGAATTGAAACTGGCGGGAGTCCAGTGATAATATAAAACCTGGCAAAGTAAGCCCAGTGATGTTTTGATAAAACTTGGCAAAGTAAACCCAGTGATGTTTTGATAAAACCTGGCGGGTAGTCCAACGATGTTTTGATAAAACCTGGTGGGTAATCCATCGACGTTTTGATAAAACCTGGCGGGTAGTCCAGAGATGTTTTGTAATGATAAAACCTGGCGGATAAGGCCAGAGATAATTTCCGATGATAAAACCTGGCAGAGGTCCAGCGATATTTTGTGACAGTAAAACCTGGCGGTGGTCCAGTGATACTTTCTAATGATAAAACCTGACGGTTGGTCAGTGATGTTTTGCGATGATAAAACCTGACGGTTGATCAGTGACGATTTGTGATGATAAAACCTGGTGGATAGTCCAGAGATGTTTTGTGATGATAAAACCTGGCAGGTGGTCCAGCGATATTTCACGATGATAAAACCTGGTGGGTGGTCCAGTGATATTTTGTGATGATAGAATTGGTGAGAGTCTAGTGGTGATTTTGATGTGGTGATTAAGGTAGAAAAACTCTAGTAATGGTCCGAGCATGACAAGCTTTTCCTTGTTGTCAGGCAATTGGACAATAATGAATAGGTTTATGTGTGCTACTTCTATACTACTTTTCTGCTTTAATAATATATTGTTGCCTGCTAACTGTAATGTAAGGGGGGTGATTGGGTTGGATTATATTACGGGATGAACTTTTTCACTCAGGCACGGATTGTCTGGCATCCGTGTCAGATTTTGCAGAAAATCAGGGGGAGACTCAGGACCCTGAAGGAGGGCGATACTACCTAGAGATGAATCCGGAGATGGAGACTGAGCCAGTATACGCTTGGAATCCGTATCGATCCTAGAAGACGGCTCAATTATTTTGTTTAGATTATTACTACAAAGACTATTTTCAGTATTTCCACAATGGTTTGTAATAGATCAATCTTTAGGATGAATTATCCGTTTGGGATTTTGAATTTAATTTAATAAATTTTTAAAAATTAATATTTAATGCCTCCGATTTTATTTCTGAAAATCGAGGCGTTACAAAATTAAAATTAATGAATTAATTTTAGTTCTAATTCTCTTTAATTTTGGTGATTGTGGTGGTGGTGGTGATGAAATGGTAGTGGTGAGGGTGGTGGTGGGATGGTGGTGGTGTGATAGTGACGGTGAATGATGGTGGTGCAGTGGTGGCGGAGTGATGGTAGCGGTGGTGGTGGTGGTGGTGGTGGAGTGGACTAGTGGTGGGGAAGTGATGGTGGTAATGGTTGTGGTAGTGGTAACGCTGTGGCGGTGGTAGTGGAGTGGTGGTGGTGGTGGTGGTGGTGATGTTGGTGGAACGGTGGTAATGGAGTAATGGTGGTGGTGGTGGTGGTGAAGTGATGGTGGTGGTAGCATGGTAGTGGTGGTAGTGGAATAGTGATGGTTGTGGTGGTGGTGGTGGTGCAATGGTAATGTTGTGGTGGTGGTGGCGGCAGCATGGTAAGGGTGGTGTGGTAGTGGTAGCGTAGTGGTGGTGGTAGTGGAGTGGACTAGTGGTGGGTGGTAATGGTGGTGGTGGTGGTGGTGGTGAAGTGATAGAGGTGGGGGTGGAATGGAATGGACTAGTGGTGGTGGTAATGGTTGTGGTTGTTGTAGCGTTGTGGTGGTTGTAGTGGAGTAGTGGTGGTGGTGGAGTGGTGGTGGTGGCGGCGACGGCAGTTGTGGAGTGATGGTGGTAATAATTGTGGTGGCGGTAGCGGTAGCGTGGTAGTGGAATAGTGGTGATTGTGGTGGTGGTAGTAGCGTGGTAGTGGAGTAGTGATGGTGGTGGTGGTGAGAGTGGTGGCGGTGGTGTAGTGGTGGTTGAGTGACGACGGTGGTGGTGGTTGAATGCAAGCATATAAGAATTCAGCTAGAATTAAGTAGCTCAAAACTACGTAATTTTTATCAACTTTTTACACTATATTTTAAGTGGCACTTAATCTGTTAAGAAATGTAAAATGTGGTTATCAAACCTACTTAATCACTTATTACTTAATTGTTTCAGTTTTAAGTGCTGAATATGGGATATCAAACAACCCCTAAGTAAACCAATATTCCTTCCACAAACCGTATCTTCTCGTCCCCTCGTTTAGGTTCGGTTTGAAACCAACCCTAAAATATTTTACCGAACCTAAATGGGCTCAGATATGTTGTATAATGGCTTTTTTAGAGCATTTCCAACGATAGATGTCAAAGCTGAGGTAGACAATCAAACAGCTAGTTTTGGCATTAAATCACCATCCAACCATGTTGCCTTCAATCATGCCAAAAGTGACATGGCTTTGAAGGGAGGTGAGGTGGCTTTGAAGGGAATGGCAAACTTGCCAACTTTGACAACCTCTCTCCCCCCTGCCAAATTTTAACAAATGACCATTTGTATTTTGACATTAGGGTTGGAGAGAAATAATTTGATATCAAATAAATAGAAGACATCAAGGGTTAGAAAGGAAGGCTTTGATGTCAAATTGGAGATGTCAAAATGCCACGTCAACCTTCAAAAAACGTTTGACATCTCCAATATGAAGCCATGGGTTGGAGATGCTCTTACCTCGTTCTCTTATTCTCTCATCCCTTTCTCCCTCTGCAAGTAGACTACAACCAAATTCATCTCACTCCAATCTACGCCTCTCTGATCTCACTCCGACGCCTCTCTCCCTTGTCAACCACTGCCGACCACCTCTTCCCCATAGCCGGCCCTCGTCGGACCTTCAACGAGTGTCCAGCAACAGATGACCTTGAGGCCACTATGAAACCTCTAGATTTGCCCTGTAACCTCTGGATCTGCTCCATAACTACTGTTCTGAACCTTTTCTGCACTCGCCGGCCATCGAAATCTCTTTGCCTTGGTTTGTACGATGAGTTTGACTTCGCTAAAAACTTAGACGAAGTTTCAATGACTTCGTTTCCGGAGATTTCGACGGCACTGTGGAATCAGAATACAAAAGGCAAAGAAAAAAGAAGGAAAAAAAAGAAAGGAAAATCAATGAGCGCGCTCTCTCTCTTCCCTCTACTTGGCACTGAGGAATTAGAGCTCCCATGCGTTTCTCGATCACAACCAGGTGAAAGAAAAAAAGATCTAATTCTAAAGATTTCGTTCGAAGAAATCTTTGTTGTTGGTCCAAATAGCAACCCAAGAGGGGGGTGAATTGGGTATCTCAAATATAACACAGAATTTTAAAAAACTAATTGCAATTTATTCAACCACAATTCTAATTTTAATGATATACTATTCTACTCATGCAATATTGATATGTAAAACAGAAAATAAAGAGAGTAGGGAAGAGAGAATCAAACGCAAGGATTTATAGTGGTTCGGTCCGCAACTTCACGGCCTAGTCCACTCCCCAAGTGTCCAACTCGGGATTTGCTTCACGATCTCCAATAGTTACAATCTTCTAGCTTTGCGGGTGCTAGACAACCTTTACAACGAGCAATCTATCCCCAATCGCTCCGACTAATTTTGACTCCGGTGCTAGTCACACCTAACCCAACTAGTTTTGACTCCGGTGCTAGTAACACGTAACCCTCAAGTGATTTTCTCTTCAAAACCACTCACAAAAAGATAATTCTCTCAAGAATACGAATAAGGGTGTACAATCCCTTTTACAATTGATGCTCAAGAACAACACTCAAACTAGTGTAATAAGATATTCAAGATAAGGCTTTAGAGATGATTAACGGATATTCAACAGTAGCTCACTGTAATTTTTCTTCAAGAGATCATCCTACTTTTCTTCCTTCGACACACGAGTATATATATCCTTCAAGAATGAAGCCCCATTTGACTGTTGAAGATTAGTAGCCGTTGGGAAGAATAGGCTCCTTCCACAAATCAAATAATTAATCAGCTCCTTTCTTGTTTCTCGAAAATATATCTTCTACTTTCTCCATCCTCAATATTCTCCAATCAATCAATTATCTAGTTTCCATTTTTCCACTGAAATGCATGTGCATGGGAATTTCCACTAGCCGTTGGAAATTTAATTTCACAAAATTATCACCCAATACTTTCTTTCATTTGAATCATTCTCTAGCCAATTAAGTTAGGAGAAGATTTGTCCTTAATCTTCCTCATTTCAATTTATCTTGGCTATTGAGATAGCGATTTGGTGTAGCAATGTGTCCATGTGTACTTCAACCAAATCCTACAAAATAAATATTAACTCAAATGAGTACCAAATATCACAATATTAATTATATTTCTTCTTCAATAAAATATATGTGTTATCATCAAAATCAACAAGGTATTCATAAAAACCTTTGGGCTAACATTTGTTTTTTTTTGCGAGCTGTTTTGCAAATTTTATGGAGCATATAAAATATATTAGTGGTGTATGTTGTGGAGTTTGGTTCGTGATCTGGTGTGTAAGATGAGTTCTGGCGAGTCAATGACAATGGAAACGATAATGATAATCATGGTTGTTGCACAGCATTATTACTTCAATTGACGGAAAATACACAGTTTACAATTTTTGTTCTTGTGTATATTTTTTATGAGAACTGTGTATTTTTCTATGGGAACTGTGTATTGTCCATGAGAACTGTCTATTAGAACCGTGTATTTTCTATGAGAACTATATCTTTTTTATGAGAACGGTGTATTTTAGTATGTGGTAAGACTATACGAACGGTGTATTTTTCTGTTCACATAACCAGTTCACATAGCTCAGTTCTCATAACCAGTTTACAAAGCTAGTCCTCTATGAAAATAGTCAGTTCTCATAGAACTGACTATGAGAATTAACAGTTCACATAGTTAGCTCTTATAGCTCAGTTCACATAACCAGTTCTCATAAAACTGACTATGAGAATTGGCAATTCACATATTCAGTTCTCATAACTCAGTTCACATAACCAATTCTCAATGAGAATTAAGCAGTTCTCGTAGAACTGATTTTGAGACTTGGCAGTTAAAATTTAATTCTAAATCAATTTATTTCCTATGTGAATTATTACTTTTTTACTTTGATTACTTTTTTAAGACACAGCCGTGAGAACATTTATAATTATATTTGATTTTGATTACTTTTTTTTTTGTTCAATTTTTGTTCGTATGTGTATTTTCTATGATAATTGTGTATTTTCCTATGAGAACCATGTGTTGTTCATGAGAACTGTGTACTCTTCTATGAGAATTGCATAATTTTCTATGAGAACTATTCATTGTATATGAGAATTTTCTATTAGAACCGTGTATTTTCTATGAGAACTATATTTTTTTTATAAGAACTGTGTATTTTAGTGTGTGGTAAGACTATGTGAACTATGTATTTTTCAGTTCACAAAGTCCAGTTCTCATAACCAATTCACAAAGCTAGTTCTCTATGAGAACAGTCACTTCTCATAGCCGATTCTCATAGAACTGATTATGAAAACTGACAGTTCTCATAGAATTGACTATGATAATTGACAGTTTACATATTCAGTTCTCATAACTCAGTTCACATAGCCCTCAGTTCTGAGCATTTCCCATAGAATTGACTATGAGACTTGGCAATTCTCATAGCCAATTCACATAGCCAAGGATATTTTTGTCCGAAATAATATGATTCAAGAATTGATTCTAAAAATATAGCTCTCATAGACCAAGTTCTCATAGTTATAGTTCAGTGGTATTTTTGTCCAAAATAATTTGTTAACTCGGTCTATGTGAATTGTCGGGAATATTTTTGTCTGAAATATTATGTTAACTGACTATGAGAATTGGCAGTTCTCATTGCCAGTTCATATGGCCAAGAGTATTTTTGTCCAAAATAATATGGGTCAGGAGTTGATTCTAAAAATATAAATTTTACTAAAAATAGACATGTATACAAAAAGTTAAGAAAAATGGGCAAAATAGTAAAATTACATAAAAAGTCTAAAAAAAGGACTGAAATAAAGAAGGAATATTTTTGTCATGACTAAATTAAGTCCGAACCTACTTTTTGGGGTTGGCATCTAAATCCCCATATTTATTCCAACAAAAGTGCTATGGACACCATTTGTACATTGCCTATGTGGCACTGGCATCCGAACCAAGTAAAGAGCCCCACCTCCTCTTCTATTGCAATTCAAAATTCCACCCAAAAATTACCTGGCTCATTAGAATGATAATATCTTATCTTTTCAGGTAAAAAACAAAAAAAGAATTTGTGTTTCATTGGCAAAACCATTTACCAATGAATCAAAAACTTTAATCCGAATTAGATCATCGGAAATAGGAAAAAATGTGCGTGCCCATCCATTATTAAATAGATGAAAGAGTTACAAACAAGGGTACATAAGTTTAGGAATGAGTTTCGATAGTACCCAAGATGTGTGATTGAGAGAGGACCTAGTCCATGGTAGGTTTATTTTTGATCGACAACAAATTTATTGAGAAAAATTTGATAATGGGTACATTAAATTGGAGGAGAGGGGAGAGAGATCGAAGCAAAGGTTGGATGGAAAAAAAATACACGTGATGAGACAAAGTCTAAAAACACCCAGGGCTGGTCAAAGCTCGAAACTCCTAAGAGGGCAAAACTCTTACACCCAAATGGGCCAAGCCCAAAACCAAACAAACTCCTGATGAGCCAAGCCCAAAACCAGTCCACGTTAGGATTGCTATCACACGCGTGCTCCACCCTGGTCCAGACTCCAACCGGAACGGGTAGAGTATAATAATATACTCTCTCCGTCAGGTGCGGCTCCAGGATTTTGGTTCGGCGGTGACAAAAATGTTGGGGAAAATTTTTGTGTATAAAGCTCTATATAAGATAAGCTTATTTATTTTGATTAATAATTTATTAGGCCTAGTTTATTTTATTTTGTTGAGCTATATTATCTATTTACAAACAAATTTAAGAAACTTTTCATTTACTTTGACTGCAGAAGAATTGTTCAATTCTGACAATATTAAAGAAAAATTTTATTATATGTAAAAAAAAATTACAAATTTTCAGTTAATTATTCGAACTTAGGGGATTCACTTGAACCCGCTCAATAGATGGTGGAGTCGCCCCTGCTATCCGTCCCAAATTTTTTGGTCTATTTTTGGCATATGTGCCATAAGTATATTACTTATATTTTTCAATATATAACATCTTTTATAATAGAAATAATTAACATATATCGAATAAGACCCATATAGCCACACACAAAAAAATAAGATTATACATTTAAAAATATACTAAATCTTTTTCGGAATGTCCAAAATAGTAGAAGTGGACAGAAAAGGTACTCCAACTTTTTAAAGCTTGGAAACACATGATCATGATACACTGCATATCTCGAAAGTAAATTGCTTTTCCCACCCCTGACACATCCCCGCGGACCCCACAGCCCATTTTCCCTATTTACCCCCGCCACCCCTAGCATTTACCCCCTCCACCCCCGGCTCCCAACAGGCGCCCCCCCCCCCCCCCCCCCCCAATTTGTTTTCTTTTTTTCCTTTTTTTTTAATTTCTTTTTCTTACTTTTCATTTTTAATTTTCAATTTTTCAATCACTTTCTTTCCCCTACACCCCCGGTTTCCTGTTTGCTTCTTTTTTTTTCTTTATTTCCTTTTTTTACTCTTCATTTGAATTTTTTTTAAATTTTAAATTATCTTCTTTATTTGTTTCTTTTCCCATTAACCACCCTTCTTCTTTTTTTCTTTATTTGTTTCTTTTCCTATATACCTCCCTTCTTCTTTTTTTGGGTAACTCAAATTCTATTTTCAGTTAAATTTGTCTTCATACTTAATAAATTTATATTATTTTAATTAATTAGTCTTAACAATAAATAATAAAAATAACTTCTAATCAACAATAATAATTTAACCAAATTTAATGAAAATAAATTAAGTGTTTTGAATTTCAATTCGTTTGAATGGGTGGGAAGATTTTATGTTTCTGATCATTTAATTCTAAAGGGTCATAATTAAATTTTGATTATAGGATTCTTGTTGGTTAGTCCTAAGATATATTTGATTCAACGATTTTAATACACGAGAGCCCTATAATCAAAATTTAATTATGACCATTTAGGATAAAATGATCAAAAAACTAAAATCTTTCTATCGGTTCAAACAAATTGAAATTTGGAACATTTAATTTTTTAACCATATTTTTTAATATATAAACTGTACATTGAAAAATTAAGTGTTCCGAATTTCAATCCGTTTAAATGGGTGAGAGGATTTTATTTTTCTGTTCATTTAATTCTAAAAGGTCATAATTAAATTTTGACAAAAGAACTCTCGTTGATTAGCCCTAAGAAAATCGTAGAATCAAATATCTCTTAGGACTAACCAACGAGAGCCCTAGAGTCAAAATTTAATTATGACCCTTTAGAATTAAATGATCAGGAAAATAAAATCTTCTCACCCATTCAAACGGATTGAAATTTGGAACACTTAATTTTTCCATGTACAGTTTATATATTAAAAAATATGGTTAAAAAATTAAATGTTTCAAATTTCAATTCGTTTGAACCGATAGAAAGATTTTAGTTTTCTGATCATTTTATCCTAAATGGTCATAAGTAAATTTTGATTATAGGGCTCTCGTTGATTAACCCTAACAAAATTGTTGAATCAAATATATCTTAGGACTAACCAACAAGAGTCCTATAATCAAAATTTAATTATGACCCTTTAGAATTAAATGATCAGAAACATAAAATCTTTCCACCCATTCAAACGGATTGAAATTCGGAACACTTAATTTATTTTCGTTAATTTTTATATTTTATATGTTCCATGCTGACCTTTATTTTTTTATTTAATTACTTATATCTTATTTATTTAATTTCTATAAATACACCCTTTGTATATTTAAAAATATAATTCAAGAATTAAGTGCTTTAATTTGCAATTCAGTTAAATTAGAGCAAAGATGGTTTTTTTAGTTTAAGGTTTTTCAACAAACACCCTAAAACTCATTATTTAGTTTCAAGACTCTCTTAGGATGTCCATTGAAAGGCCTTGAAGCCAAAAATTTATTACGACTATCTAGGATGAAATGATCAGAAAAATAACATCTTTGCATTGGTTCAAACGGATTGAAAATTGAAACACTTATTTGTAACTATATTTTTTAATCTATAAAGGACAAAAAAAGAAAAATAAAATAGTCGGATAAACATGATAAATTGAAACACTTTTTTTCTTTCAATTACTTTACAAAGCCTAGAATTAGACTTGAACCTATTATTAAAGAGAAAAGGAAACTGGAAATAAAAGGAAATAAAATGAAAAAACAAAAACAAACTGGAAATAAGAGGAGGAAAAAAAAAATCAAACCTTAAAGAAAGAAAGAAAATACCTTCGGGCGTTTTTTCCCAGTCAAAAAAAAAAAAAACCTTAAAGAAAGAAATAAAGAAAAGGGAGAGAGAGAGAGAGAGAGAGGGAAGGAGGGGCGGGGTATTCCGGGAAAAGGGAGGTGGGGCCGGCAGGGGGGTGTGTCGGGGGGTGGGAAAAGCAGGTCTCATATCGAAATATGAAGTAGATTTTTTCTACCCATTGCCAATTGAGATTTTCATGTGTTATTTTTACTAAAAAACAAAAAATTACGGTGCATTCATAAAAAATTTAAAAAAGTGAGCACAGAAATCATTAGACTTGGTACCAAATACTAGTAGAATTCTAGATAGATGACTAATGACTTTTACATATTGCCGTCTAGTTTATTCTACTGACATTGCGGTCTTTCTGGGTTAGGATCCAAATGTTGAATTATCAAACATCAGCTATGCATCACCACGAATTGGGGGCTGGTGTTGAACAGTCGTGCGCGCAGCATCGTGCTGCGCATTTTGGAGCCGTCAGATCGTGCATCTGACGGCTCGGATCTCATCTCAGCAATGAATAACTTTCGATCGTTGGTAGTATGATACTGTGCACCTCACAGTACAGCACCAACCCGAAGTCCGCATCACCACAAATCCCTACACGGAGCTAGAGCTTTCATTGCGCCCGAAACAGAACAAGTTGTGTAGTGTGAATTTAAAATGAATTTTAACCCGAGTTTAAAAGTCCATTCCGAACCATTCACATTGTAGCGCTTGATGAATGAAACATTCATTCAAAAAATTAAATTAGTCAGTTATCGATAACTCAATGACCGAAGCAAATGAGTAATTTTTCAAAAAATGAACGAACAAATCTGATTTTGGGATTGTACCTTCAAAATGAATTTATACATGGAGTCAGAGACAATCGACTAATTTTTTTACAAGGATGTTTTTACAAGGCTGCTGATTTTGCCACTCTATTTTTTGTTAACGTACACCACTTTCCTGTAAGTATATTTTTGGTGTAAAAATATACTTGCAGAGGAGTGACATTAACAAAAAAAGGAGCGGCAAAATCATTTTCCTTTTCCAAACCAATTTTTTCTATTGAACAGTTCTGAGATGAAATTCATTTTGAAGTCATAGCAGGAAGCATGGACTGATGTGATCCAAGTCACCACAGAGGTGTAGTGACCCAAAACGAACGGCATAGTTTTGGTGTCCACTCTTTTATGTTTTCATCTCATGTTTGGTATCGGCAAAAAATTAAAGAGTTTTTTATTTTTATTTTTGTGGATCTAATTTCAGGTTTTACAAAGATGATTCAAACTGTAAATTATTTTTATAGTATTTTTTTATGGGCTCCTGAACAAAATTAGCATAATCTGATGTCGCTAAGGGCTGTTTCAAAATTCGTTGGGTGCTTAAGAATTCGCTCTCGCTATGCACTAGCGCTCTCAATTCTCGCACTCACGAATTCGAATTGTTCGAGAGGTTTTTGAAAGACATACTTTTTTGCTCTCGCGCTTTTACATCCGCGCCCACACACTCATTATTTGACTAAGATTTTGCCTGCTTTGGTTCTTATGTTGAGGTTGCGGTTCTTGACGTCAGGCTTGACTTCTTTTTGGAGTCCTTGCCTTCTCGATACTTTTGCCCTTGGCCCACATATGGATACCATATGGCACGTGCATATTTAATTTAATACAAAAATAATAGAAGCCAATTAATATTACATCCCTATAAGTAAAACAGAAAGTCTACAGTCACCGACCGGGAGGGTCGGTGACCGGCCACCGACCCCGTGTGGGGTCCACTCCGGGCCCCGCACGAATGATCCGAGCCGCTCAATAATTTAAAAAAAAAAAAACCGAGTGGGCAACGTGGGAAATAAGCTCAATCCGATGTGTGTACATGCTCGATCCGAGCCGTTCCAAAATCAGATGATCTGAGCCATTCAAAAATGAAAGTTTGGAATGAGCACGTACACACATCCGATTGAGCTTATTTTCCACGTAGCCCACTCGGTTTTTTTTTTTTAAAATTATTGAGCGGCTCGGATCATTCGTGCGGGGCCCAGAGTGGACCCCACACGGGGTCGGTGGCCGGTCACCGACCCTCCCGGTCGGTGACTGTAGCACTGCTGATAAGTAAAATCAGGATTCAATTTTAATTAAGTTCGACGCTCCTTACTAGAATTTGGTTGACCGGGTGTTAGATTTTAAAAGAAATAATATATGGGTCGCCAAACCTATATAACTTTAAACTTGTCATAAAATACTAGGATAGCTATAAATTAAACTTGTAGTAACTTGAGTAGGGCGGTCGTCCAAGTGCATCCGCCCCTCGGTCCGTCCTTGCAACTCCTCCACCCATTTTGTGTTCAATGGCATTGGATCCTCTTCAATCTCTGAAAGAAGATGTATCGTGTAGTCTAGCTCATTTTGTGGGACTATTCTGAAGTCACTTTGATAATCGAGAACTATTCATTTATTGGACCTCATCGGAAACATTAGGCACAACGAAACCTATATCATCAATGATCTACTCATAAAACAAAATAATCTATTGTTATGTTTTTAAAAGGTAATTATGCTATAAAATAAAAAGAAATTTTGAACACTGCATCAGAACCCTTTTCCATTGCACACATATTTTCCAAAAGCATATCAAATGATACGACTCTATAGCAAAGTCTCGTGATACGCACAGAATAATCACTTGAAACCTAATCTTTAGGCTCTATTAAGTTGTTGGGAATGTTGTGTTAAAAATATATTCTGAGAAAAAGTAGAGTGGAGTGAAGTAAAGGAAAAAAAAATTATTTTTCTGCTTGTGTTCCCTTGAAGAGAATCTTGCGGAAAAACTAAAATTTCTTCATTTTGGCAAGATTTATATTCTAGAAAAGTGTTTACACAAAAAGTTATAGGAAAGTTGATTTTTTTCGTCATTTCCATCCTTTCTGTGCAACAACGGGGCCTTGTTTGTGAGAATCAAGAATTTGATTCAACGAAACAAAGTAACAACAGATAGGTTAAATTCTACCAAATGTTGCTTTTATCTCCTCCAATGTTTTAGCCGTCTAATTTCAACCAAAAATCTAACACCTGTGACAGAGTTTCACCAACGGGCTTGTAGCTCAATAGAGACGGAGGCGGGGGGGCTGCTCCCCCCCTTGCTGCTCCCCTTGCTGCTGCCCCCCTTTCCGGGCCCACTCCGGTCTCGCTCCGATGATCGGAAACGTTCACTTTGTAGAGCTCGTCGAGTAGAACAACCATGTCAAAAATTAGCTTGATTGGATATCATTAAGTCCTTGATCGGAACCTTTTTATCTTAAAAAGAATGGATCCGAAACACTGAATCAAATCCATTGTAACCCATGGACTGAGAGTTATATGGGCTCCGATCAGGCACTTAATGATATCCAATCAAGCTGATTTTTGACATGGTTGTTCTACTCGACGAGCTCTACAAAGTAAACGTTTCCGATCATCGGAGCGAGACCGGAGTGGGCCCAGAAAGGGGGGGCAGCAGCAAGGGGAGCAACAAGGGGGGGAGCAGCCCCCCCGCCTCCGAGACGGAGACACCTGGTTCTCCTTAATTTTGTGAAATATCAGGATTTGAGCCTTATCACGGACGTTTGTGGATTCAGGACTACGGAGAGCCTCTAAACTTCCTGTGGACTAACTCATTAACTCCCTTTTAATCCCCGTTAATGTATAAAGTGTGGCCAAAAAAAAAAAACTCCCTTTTAATCCCCGTTAATGTATAAAGTGTGGCAAAAAAAAAAAAAAAAAAAAAAACCCCGTGGTAGAGGAGTTGTACGTCGCATATGAAAAGTTCTAAGTTTACATAAATTCTTGCAATAGCGATGTGCGTTCAAATACTACTTATGGTTTTATAAGGAGTATGATAATGATATACTTTCTAAAAGCACTAATCAAGGCCATTTAATAGAATTGAAGCACCTTTCGGATCACAAATTTTTTTTTTTTGCTCACAAAATAATTTTTGAGTTGCCCTAGCTCAAGGGGTTTGCTCAAGTCGAAGGACTTGCTGGGCCCTATTATGTAAAATCTTTTCAATATCAAATAACATCTTAGCTTACTTTTCTCCATATAGAAAAATGAAAATGACATAAAGTTAAAAGACGTGATTGTTTCACCAACTCGATATAAAAAAATCACGAATCTATTAAAGATATACATCCTATAGATAATAAAATAAACAAATGAAGTCTAAAATTACTCAAAAAAAATATTCAAACTCTAATATTTCCACCAATTTGATCGTGGCGTGTTTCTAAAGCTGTGTTAAAACAAGTACAATAAGGTTCATTGTTATGACGGTCAACGACGTGTTTTGATAATTAATATCCGTCAAGGATATTTTTAACATTAGTAAATGTTCTCAGCATATTCTTGACGAGTATTAATTATCAAAACACGTCATGGGCCGTCATTTTCCCTTTCATTGTTATGTTCCCCGTTCCGCTTTCTCAAAAAACCTTCTTTTTCAAAAAGAATGTAATTTCAAACTCAAATATAACGAAAATGAAAAATAATTTTTCAATTTTTTTTGCACCGTTTAAAAGATCTCAATGAGATCTATCAAACAAGATCCATATTGGTAGGAAAATTATTTTCGTAAATCTATGATTTTTGACCTTGAAATTTACCTTCCTTTTTAAAAACCTTCTTTTTTTAAAAGCGGAACACCATTTGTGGGCCTTTTGTGAAGTCATTTGACTCACTTTGATAATTGGGAAAGGTTCAGTTTTTTTTGGATCTCATCGAAAATATAAACCACAATTTAAAACTTATGCCATCAATGAATATCTATTGTTAGGTTTTCTAAAACGTATATATGTTACCAAAATAAAAAATAAAGTTTAAAACACTGAATTAAAACCCTTTTATGTTATTGTTTCCCACTTTTCCGCCGCGTAGGCGTGAGCGAAAATTCAATAATGTGTGCGGTGTGAGTGCGGATGTGCCAAGACTTATTGCGTCCAACATAAAGGATTGAGAGCACCTTTAATTTGACTTCATAATTGACAGAGATTGCGTGTGACCCAAAGGGTGAGGCGACAATAAAATTCGTAGTTTGCCAGAACGAAGTGAACTTAAAATTTTCCAACCGTGTGAAAAAAAGAATAAAACTTTGTAAAATAAAGACGAACTTTATTATATTAAAATAATAAAGTTGACGAATACAGACAAATATAAAGAGTGCAGAAAACATAAATTCTAATTTACTTGATGAAGTAAATGGATAGAATTTGACTGCAAAAGTAAAGACAAAAAAAACTTGCTGGGTGTTTGAATTTGATAGAAGCGCTGAGCTTTTTGACGTTAGAACCCTTCTTTTTATCTTCGGCTCCTCTATTTAAAAGCAGTGGCCGCATAAGTTAAAATCATGGGGGAGTGGGGTTCTTCGATGTTGGACAAGTGTCCCATGTCTTGGCAGATATAAAAACTTTCTCCTTTTTAACTCCTTGGATGCCAAGTGTCCATAATTGCTCCAATATTAAGTAAAAAAACCCAACTGTCTATTTAATAAAACACAACGGTGTGGGCCTCCACACAAGACAAGTTTATTCAAGGGTTGAGATTGATTTGATCTAAGGGCTGATGTGTGCTCTTCAACTCCCTTTGAAAAACACCCACACTCTCAAAAATATATTACATAAATGCCATCAAAGGGTGAGCAAGTACTAGTTCTTTTACATAGGGGAGCACTCCACTTCTGTAGCAACAAGCCACACGTGCCCATGTTCATAAATGGGTTTTAACTTCTCCGAATAATTTTAGTTTCATGGAAAATTATTCGGTGTAATCGCTTCACTTGAATTTTAATTAATCGAGTTTTGCTTCAAATCACAAAATTAACGTGGACCGTTAATTTTAGCCCGAGAAACTCATATATATCGGCCCAATTTAATTAACAATTAATTAAGTGGCCCTCTAGCGCTGGCCTAAGATTTGGTGCAAGAAACTGGTGTAAACAGTTACCCTTTGTCAATCGGTGATTTTTATTTATCAATCATGAAGCAATATTCAATGATGCATTCCGTTGCACCCAATTTGGACAATCTCCAAGCCAAGTGACGGGTGCCTCAATAGTTTGGGTATACTTGACTAAACCATGAGCCATTCTATTACAATTACGAGAAACGAAATTAAAAGAAACAGAACACAATAAGCATATCAAATGATCCAATCCAACAAAATTTTAAGTGTGACTAAGGCCTTGTTTGGCCAAAAAAGTTCAGCTACATTATTGGCTTATTGAAGTGCAATAAGCCTACACGTTTGGGCTTGAAAAATTCCATTGAGATTCTTATTTTTTAAGTATATATTTTCTATTTTACAGGACACGTGTCATTCTCTTATAATACATTAATTTTTAATTTAAAAAATAAATACTTGTTTTAGTTAGTGTAACACATCATCACCCAACTAGTTTTTTTTTCTTTTCTTTTCATTCTTCCGGCCCCTAGCCAAATCACCACATGCCAACAAGCCGATAATCCAAAAAGCAATAATTAGGATACAATCGATTTTTGGAAATTGGTTTGACCACTCCACTTTTAGTCATTAACATTCCTTTTTTTAATTATTTTTATCCTATTTAAAATTACAATAATACCCTCTAAAATGGATGAACAGTAATAAAATAAAAAATTTCACGTAGAATAAAGATAAAAAGTAAAATGGTAATGGCTAAAAAGACATAATTTCAAAATCACTTTCTTAGATTTTTTTAGGTAAATTGCTACTCCCCCCTGACACACACCCCCCAGGCCCCACCTCCCTTTTCTATGAGAACTATATATTTTTTATGAGAACGGTGTATTTTAGTCTGTGGTAAGACTATACGAACGGTGTATTTTTCTGTTCACATAGTTCAGTTCTCATAACTAGTTTACAAAGCTAGTCCTCTATGAGAATAGTCAGCTCTCATAGAACTGATTATGAGAATTAACAGTTCACATAGTTAGCTCTTATAGCTCAGTTCACATATTCAGTTCTCATAACTCAGTTCACATAACTAATTCTCAATGAGAACTAAGCAGTTCTCATAGAACTGATTATGAGACTTGATTATGAGACTTGGCAGTTAAAATTTAATTCTAAATCAATTTATTTCCTATGTGAATTATTACTTCTTTACTTTGATTACTTTTTTAAGACACGGCGATGAGAACATTTATAATTATATTTGATTTTGATTACATTTTTTTTGTTCAATTTTTGTTCGTGTGTGTATTTTCTATGATAACTGTGTATTTTTCTATGAGAACCGTGTGTTGTTCATGATAATTGTGTATTTTTTTATGAGAACTGCGTATTTTTTTATGAGAACTATGCATTGTATATGAGAAATTAGCATCGTGTATTTTCTATGAGAACTATATATTTTTTATGAGAACTGTGTATTTTAGTGTGTAGTAAGACTATGTGAATTATGTATTTTTCAGTTCACAAAATCTAGTTCTCATAACCAATTCACAAAGCTAGTTCTCTATGAGAACAGTCACTTCTCATAGCCAATTCTCATAGAACTGACTATGAAAACTGACAGTTCCCATAGAATTGACTATGATAATTGATAGTTCACATAGTCCGTTCTCATAACTCAGTTCACATAGCCCTCAGTTCTGAGCATTTCTCATAGAATTGACTATGAGACTTGGCAGTTCTCATAGCCAAATCACATAGCCAAGGATATTTTTGTCCGAAATAATATGATTCAAGAATTGATTCTAAAAATATAGCTCTCATAGACCCAGTTCTCATAGTTATAGTTCAGTGGTATTTTTGTCCAAAATAATTTGTTAACTCGGGCAATGTGAATTGGCGGGGATATTTTTGTCTGAAATATTATGTTAACTGACTATGAGAATTGACAGTTCTCATTGCCAGTTCACATAGCCAAGAGTATTTTTGTCCAAAATAATATGGGTCAGGAGTTGATTCTAAAAATATAAATTTTACTAAAAATAGACATTTATACAAAAAGAAAAATGGGCAAAATAGTAAAATTATATAAAAAGTCTAAAAAAAGGACTGAAATAAAGAAGAAATATTTTTGTCAGAACTAAATTAAGTCCGAACCTACTTTTTGAGGTTGGCATCTAAATTCCCCATATTTATTCCAACAAAAGTGCTATGGACACCATTTGTACATTGCCTATGTGGCACTGGCATCCGAACCAAGTAAAGAGCCCCACCTCCTCTTCTATTGTAATTCAAAATTCCACCCAAAAATTACCTGGTATTGCTCACTAGAATGATAATATCTTATCTTTTCAGGTAAAAAACAAAAAAAGAGTTTGTGTTTGATTGGCAAAACCATTTACCAATGAATCAAAAACTGTAATCCGAATTAGATCATCGGAAATAGAAAAAAATGTGCTTGCCCACCCATTATTAAATAGATGAAAGAGTTACAAACAAGGGTACATAAGTTTAGGAATGAGTTTCGATAATACCCAAGATGTGTGATTGAGAGAGGACCTAGTCCATGGTAGGTTTATTTTTGATCGACAACAAATTTATTGAGGAAAATTTGATAATGGGTACATTAAATTGGAGGAGAGGGGAGAGAGATCGAAGCAAAGGTTGGATGGGAAAAAAATACACGTGATGGGACAAAGTCTAAAAACACCTAGGGCTGTCAAGCTCGAAACTCCTGAGAGGGCAAAACTCTTACACCCAAATGGGCCAAAGCCCAAAACCAAACAAACTCCTGATGAGCCAAGCCCAAAACCAGTCCATGGTAGGTTTACTATCACACGCTTGCTAAACCCTGGTCCAGACTCCAACCGGAACGGGTAGAGTGTAATAATATACTCTCTCCATCAGGTGCGGCTCCAGGTTTTTGGTTCAGCGGTGACAAAAATGTTGGGGAAAATTTTTGTGTATAAAGTTCTATATAAGATAAGCTTATTTATTTTGATTAACTAGGTTCGGGCCTCGTGCAAGGCACGAATATCATGCCCGTTGGAGGACAACGCAAGAATGGTAGCAGAATAGTCATGAAGTGCAAGGCTGATTTTCTGCTGATATTATGCTAAAGTTTTGATATTGTCATTTCTTTGATTCTGATGTTGATGTTGCTGATTACTGACTGACGTTTCTCAAAGGTTTTTATCAATTCTTGATTCAGTTCAACCATTTTCAGCATCATCAAAGAAGAAACTCAGCAGCGGGCTTAGTGCAGAGTAGCAGATGAACAACAAAAACTCCACAGCAAGCACAAAATATAGGCATAATCAAATTCGAATCTGAGTAATCACTCCTATAAGGTTTCCAATTTCAAATCCTTTGAATCTAAGCATCCTTGTAAGTAAGTCCAAATCTAACCATCCTTCAGCAAGGCACGTTTGTCATGCTTGTTGAAGAGAATGATTATGAATATTTCTGAAATTGTGGCAGCAGTTGGGGATGGCTTGAATTTGCTTCTTCTCGGAAGTTAGGAGGGTCTCAATTTGATCAATTCCCTTCTATTTATTACCTTGTTACCTAATTTCCAACTTCCACGGTGTTCTGAGTTCTATATCTACAAATGCAAATATGTATAAAAGGCTAACATCAAGTTAACGGAGAAATAAGTGAGACTATCAAGAAACAAGAAGGCTCTAGTTGGCCAAATCACAGCACCCAATCATGAAACTGAAATGGTATTGCCCTCTAATGGCCAATGCAAAAAAGGGGGAAAAAATCATTAGGACACCCTAAAACTGTAGAGCATTTTTTTTGGTCTTCTGGACAAAATTTTAGGCATTTAAACAAATATTAAGAAAGAAGCTAAAAATGTATCAAGATGAAACACAAAAACCTGTTAATTCATGAAGCAACTGATCGATCTTAGGTTATTATACAACATATAGAAATTAATGTAATGTGATGAGATGAACCTGCACAAAAAATTCTTGGTTTGGTTGCTTGCTGGAGTAACTTTTAATGGCAACACCAATTAAAGCCTTTGTACGAAAGTTTTCAAACAATTTTTGTGTCCTTTAGGGCAGCTTCAGTAGGATGGCATCATTAATTTGTACTCAGGTAAGTGAGGATGGAAATGAGAAGCCTTCAATTATGGATGGAAGCAAAGTAGAATGACATAACACTAAAAATACCAACATGGGGCACTATAGTTTGTTTATATGGATCCAAAATGAATTAAAACTAATAAGGAAACTAAAAACATAAGCAGTGATAGTGTTTAAATAAGCTACCATAATCACTCTGCAAATATTCATGATACGAACTCCAAAACACAAGTAAACCAACCAGTGAGTGTTTAAACGAGCCAACATAATCACCTTGCAAATATTCATGATACCACCTCGAGTTCGGAAAGCACTGAAATTAATAAAATGGAAAAGACTTAAATGTCTTTGGATTTACACTCGAAGCATGGAATGCAAACGTTGAAGTTCCAACTCCTACAATTAAAAGATATCTGTTTTTTCATATTTGTCCAATAAATGCCTTCTTTAGTATAACAAATAATGAAAGAGAAACTATTGTAATACATTTAAATTCTGCGAAGTGATCAGATAACTACCTGATGCATTATTTCCCATGAACTGTGCATTGTCAGAAGCCCATTGCATATCATCGTCATTGGAATAGCAGAGGCAGCTCATTATTGATTTCCAGTTCCTCAAGGGAGCAACCTGGATGTCACCAGAAAAAAATTCAGAATGCAAGATAACAGATAGATCTTCATGTTTGGGAAAAAAAGAAGACAACTCTCACAGGACCAGAAGCTGGGTAGGAGAATTTAAAGGAAAGAAAAACACGGCAAGCAATCTTATCCCAAAACACACTATTAGTGTTGGAGCATTCTGAACATCTAATTCAAAAAACTTCATCAGCACTATATATTCGAAAATATAGCAGCAAAACAGCACATGTTAAGGTAACCATTCCTAGCTGTATAGGTTGCACTCATATGTGAGAGGTGGCCATTGAAAACCCATAGTTTCTGCACTTTCAAGTTAAGTTCTAGCTATTTCCACTAAATCTAACTACATGATATCTTAACCCAAGTTATGATGGTTTAATTATAGATCCTAAAAAATGAAAGCATTGAAAGTTTTGAAACGAATAATTGGGACACAATCTACTATTACACTGGCAGGTAGAGTAACATCTTACCAAGAGGAGCAAATCAAGATTTGGTAATCCAAATTCGTTCAATATAAGCAATAGAACCTGATGATACATCGACTTGATCTAGGGAGTAGAACATTGATAAGTCACAATGCACATTGATAAATCCAACTTAATGGGTTTATGGCCATGCTCGCTGCTCCTGATGATCAGACATCAATCTTAACATCCACTAATTAAGTGTTTGTTGATTGGTAGATATTGATTTGCCACAATAAATTCCTTGAAAATAAATCAGTAGATGATAAGAAACAAGTAAACCCAACTCCATGGAAACAATAATCCACCAAGATACAAAATAACAAAAGTCACAAATTTTCAAAGAGAAGCATAGGCAGACCACAATAAAAGTCACAGAACAAGTAAATTTTTCCACGCATATAAGAATCTGAATATTTCCCTGGGCTTAAATTTTCTATTAATTCAATTCAATTATTCCTGCATAAATGACTCTATTGGAAGGCCAGAATACATGAATCTAAATAATAACTAACTAAAGGTACCATGAGGTAAATCTTGGATGCTTGAAACCTCTATAATAAATCTTCACGCAAACTAAATAAGCACATAGGAACAAAAATAAACATAACCTTGTAAAGATGACAAACCAAGTAAACCTCACCTTGGGAAAGGCTATACATTAAACACTCCTTAAAACATGCATAAAGTCAAAACACAGCGAACAACAAATATGTAGTGCACAAACAACACAAAACGTAAAACCCCAAAAAGGAACATGAATTCAATATACTGCAAAACAAAGCACCAAAAAGCGATCTCATCACACATGCTCTTAACGGAAAACATAGACCAAAGGGGGAAAAGAACAAAGCAATTGTAACAATCACCTGTCACTGTGGAGCACATAGCAAAAGCAGACCTTGCAAAAGGAATAAATAAAATACACAATGATCAGGCAATAATAACTCTTAAAAGGTCATGCATACGCATAGGTAACTCAATTCTATGCAGAAAGCGCACACGAATGATCACCATCAATTAATGACTAAAATAGATAACCCTAAAAAACACTTTGCATACTGAAGGGGTGAACTCCAGACTGGCCACGTCAACGACAAGACGGCAAAGCAAGCAACATAACCAAAAAGCATAACCAAAACCCACCGAACCGAACCTCAAGCATGCAGTGCAACCAGAAACAGCAACCAAAATCTACCCAACACACAAGACCAAACGATCCAAAAACCAGCCATCCGCGCGGTGAGGCAGAAACAAACGGCAATAGGTATCTCTTCCCAGGAAGTGCACTGCAAGAGATTCATGCCGAAGGGGAAAAAGGAAAAAGAAAACAAAACGGCCACCATACCACAGCAAAACCACTAATTTTGCCAAATTCGTAGCCACCTGTTTGGTTCTTCATATGACCATCAATTGGGCTCAGAAAAGTATTACGGAAAGCACAAGGGTACTCATGGCTGCAACAAAAGTTACGCCGCCAAGTCACTAACTTCATTAACATTGTAATTGTTTCATCATTGCCTTATTAGGGATACCGAATCACCCATAACCTGTTACTCATTCATAACATTGTAATGGCATTCACGTTTTTTGCCTAGGCTGAAAAGACAGAATAACCCTTATCCTCAAGACCAGTGGCAGTTCAATTGAGGGGCAAATATGTTCCAAATTGAAAAATGGCATCCCAAAAACTCAGCTGAGAATTGAAATCTTAGGAAACACAGCTGAAAACTGCAGATATCCACAACAAACTTATGCCATTTGGCTCAGAAAAATATCATCATAGCCACCAGTAATCAACATGAAAGTGTACAAGTGCAGTTCAGTGATTCCAACCTTAGCAAACACAGTTAAAAAACTGCAAATATCCACAACAAACTTATGTCATTTGGGTCACAAAAATTTCATTATAGCCACCAATATTATGCCAACAGAGCCACCGATTTTGTGACTGAAAGTTCAAGTGCATCTAAGTGCGTACAAGCATACCAAACACACCCCTCCATAGCTCAATACACACACACAGAGTTGAAAATTGGAAGTTTATAACCGTAATGCTGTCCATATTGGTGTGGAATGGTCTCAGGCAATTAATTGAAAACCATTGGAAGTTACTCATGGCTGCAAGTAAGGTTACCCCGCCAAGGTAACTACCTTCTTTACCATTTTAATTTATTCATCATTGCCCTATTAGTAGCACACAATCACCCAATCCCTATCATGTAAAGATATTTCCAATTTAGCCACCATAATATAAAAACACACGTACAACCATAATCTCCAACAAACTTAGATAGATGATTAGGCCAAAGGTTAATATGCTTCCAAAAATATTAAAGTTCGATTGGTTCAGGTAACAAAAAGATCTCGAATGAGGACTTAACAAATTGAACACGAGCTTAAATTTTCAAGGGAGTAGGATTTGGGTTTCCGGATTTGCAGCAAATCAAAACCCTAAGCCATAAATCGCAAACCCAGAAAACACAAGCAATCGAAACCCTAACCAAGAAATCGCAATAAATTGCCAACCCAGAAATCGCGCCACATCCACAAATCCAGAAATCGAAATACTACTAACCCAGAAATCGCAAAAATCATACCTGTTTCAAATCGCACCAAATCGCAGCACTGAAGCAGACGAAAACACTAACCCTTTTTCTGTCGTCGCAAAGCTCAACAGGTGGATGAAGAGGGGCAACATCGGGCCCTAAACGTGTTGATGATATCCCTCTTCCTCTGTCTGTGTGTGTGTGTTGCGACGGCGAGCAGCAGCGTAGAGGAACGAAAAGAACAGCACCATAAACTCATTTGACAACTCACACGAACTCGACCCACACGGAAAGAAGTAAAATATAGCAGGAATTACGCCGCTAACAACACTCACCGTGAATCGCAGTAGCAGGAAATCACAAAGGAGGTGGGAAAGCAAATTTCTCTCTCTCTCTCTCTCTCTCTCTCTCTCTCTCTCTATTTTCATCTAATCAACCGAAGCGAACTGGGGGGGCGACGTGGACTAAGGATATCCACTTATTCTCAACCAAACCGAAAAGACCAAAAACCCAAACCCCTAAGTACGCACTGTTTGCAATTGAGGGGCAAATGTGTCCAAATTGAAAAATGGCAGGCGAAAAACCCTTTCTTATTATATAAGGGAGGATAATTTATTAGGCCTAGTTTATTTTATTTTGTTGAGCTATATTATCTATTTACAAACAAATTTAAGAAACTTTTCATTTACTTCGACTGCGGAAGAATTGTTCAGTTCTGACAATATTAAAGAAAATTTTTATTATATGTAAAAAAAAATTACAAATTTTCAGTTAATTATTCGAACTTAGGGGATTCACTTGAACCCGCTCAATAGATGGTGGAGTCGCCCCTGCTATCCGTCCCAATTTTTTGCTTCTATTTTTGGCATATGTGCCATACGTACATTACTTATATTTTTCAATATATAACATCTTTTATAATAGAAATAATTAACATATATCGAATAAGACCCATATAGCCAAAAAAAAAAAAAGAAAAAAGATTATACATTTAAAAATAGAGTAAATTACAGTAAAACCCCCTCAACTAATCCAAATTTTCACTTAACCCCCTCCGACTACAACACCCAACAGTGTGCACCCTCTAACTATCCAGAATTGACACTTAACACCCTTTTGTTAGGTCTCCGTAGGAAAAATGCACCGACGGCCGTCTCCGGCCACCGGGCGGCCGATCCGAGCCGTCCAAAAATTTTTTTAAAAAAAACCGAGTGGGCTTTCGCGGGAATCAACGGCATCCGACGTGCGTAGGTGCTCGATCTAAACACCCCATTTAAATTCTTGGGGTGTTTGGATCGAGCACCTACGCACATCGGATGCCATTGATTCCCCCGTTAGCCCACTCGGTTTTTTTTAAAAAAAATTTTGGACGGCTCGGATCGGCCACCCGGTGGCCGGAGACGGCCGTCGGTGCATTTTTCCTACGGAGACCTAACAAAAGGGTGTTAAGTGTCAATTCTGGATAGTTAGAGGGCGCACACTGTTGGGTTTTGTAGTCGGAGGAGGTTAAGTGAAAATTTGGATTAGTTGAGGGGGGTTTACTGTAATTTACTCTTAAAAATATACTAAATCTTTTTCGGAATGTCCAAAATAGTAGAAGTGGACAGAAAAGGTACTCCTACTTTTTAAAGGTTGGAAACACATGATCATGATGCACTGCATATATCGAAATATGAAGTAGATTTTTTCTGTCCATTGCCAATTGAGATTTTCATGTGTTATTTTTACTAAAAAACAAAAAATTACAGTGCATTCATAACAAATTTAAAAAAGTGAGCACAGAAATCATTAGCCTTGGTGCATATGTCCTTGACCAATTACTTTGTTTTAATCAACTCTTTTAACCAAATACTAGCAGAAGTCTAGATAAATGACTAATGACTTTTACACATTGCCGTCTAGTTTATTCTACTGACATTGCGGTCTTTCTGGGTTAGGATCCAAATGTTGAATTATCAAACATCAGTTATGCATCACCACGAATTGGGGCTAGTGTTGAACAGTGGTGCACGTAGAATCGTGCTGTGCATTTCGGAGCCGTCGGATTGTGCATCTGACAGCTCGAATCTCATCTCAATAATGAATAGCTCTCGATCGTTGGTAGTACGGTGCTGTGCATCTCACAATACAGCACCAACCTGAAGTCCGCATCACCACAAATCCCTGCACGGAGCTAGAGCTTTCATTGCGCCCGAAACATAACAAGTTGTGTATTGTGAATTTAAAATGAATTTTAACCCGAGTTTAAAAGTCCATTCTGAATCATTCACTTCGTAGAGCTTGATGAATGAAACATTCATGCAAAAAATTAAATTAGTCAGTTATCGATAACTCAATGACCGAAGCAAATGAGTACTTTTGCAAAAAAGAACCAACAAATCTGATTTTGGGATTGTACCTTCAAAATGAATTTATACATGGAGTCAGAGACAATCGACTAAATTTTTTACAAGGATGTTTTTACAAGACTGTTGATTTTGCCACTTTATTTTTTGTTAACACCACTTTCCTGCAAAAATACACTTGCAGAGGAGTGACGTTAACAAAAAAAAGGGAGTGGCAAATCATTTTCCTTTTCCAAACCAATTTCTTCTATTGAACAGTTCTGAGATGAAATTCATTTTGGAGTCATAACAGGAAGTAGGGACTGATGTGATCCAAGTCACCACAGAGGCGTAGTGACCCAAAACGAACGGCATAATTTTGGTGTCCACTCTTTTATGTTTTTATCCCATGTTTGGTATTGGCAAAAAATTAATGAGTTTTTTATTTTTATTTTTGTGGATCCTATTTCAGGTTTTACAAAGATGATTCAAACCGCAAATTATTTTTATAGTATTTTTTATGGGTTCCTGAACAAAATTAGCATAATCTGATATCGCTAAGGGCTATTTCAAAATTCGTGGGGTGCTTAAGAATTCGCTCTCGCTATGTGCTAGCGCTCTCAATTCACCCATATATTATTTCATATTAATAGAAGCTAATTAATATTACATCCCTATCAGTAAAATCAGGATTCAATTTTAATTAAGTTCGACGCTCCTTACTAGAATTTGGTTGACCGGGTGTTAGATTTTAAAAGAAATAATACATGGGTCGGCGAACCTATATAACTTTAAACTTGTCACAAAATACTAGGATAGCTATAAATTAAATTTGTAGTAACTAGAGTAGGGCGGTCGCCCAAGTCCATCCGCCCCTCGGTCCGTCCTTGCAACTCCTCCACCCATGTTGCGTTCAATGGCATTGGATCCTCTTCAATCTCTGAAAGAAGATGTATCGTGTAGTCTAGCTCATTTTGTGGGACTATTCTAAAGTCACTTTGATAATCGGGAACTGTTCATTTATTGGACCTCATCGGAAACATTAGCCACAACGAAACCTATATCATCAATGATCTACTGATAAAACAAAATAATCTATTGTTATGTTTTTAAAAGGTAATTATGTTACAAAATAAAAAGAAAATTTGAACACTGCATCAGAACCCTTTTCCATTGCACACACATTTTCCAAAAGCATATCAAATGATACGACTATATAGCAAAGTCTCGTGATACGCACAGAATAATCACTTGAAACCTCAAATCTTTAAGCTCCATTCAGTTGTCGGGAATGTTGTGTGAAAAATATATTCTGAGAAAAAGTAAAGTGGAGTGAAGTAAAGGAAAAAAAAATTTATTTTTCTGCTTGTGTTCCCTTGAAGAGAATCTTACGGAAAAACTAAAATTTCTTCATTTTGGCAAGATTTATACTGTAGAAAAGTGTTTACACAGAAAGTTACAGGAAAGTTGATTTTTTTCGTCATTTTCCATCCTTTCTGTGCAACAACGGGGCCTTATTTGTGAGAATCAAGAATTTGATTCAACGAAATAAAGTAACAACAGATAGGTTAAATTCTACCAAATGTTGCTTTTATCTCCTCCAATGTTTTAGCCGTCTAATTTCAACCAAAAATCTAACACCTGTGATAGAGTTTTACCAACGGGCTTGTAGCTCAATAGTAACACCTGGTTCTCCTTAATTTTGTGAAAGATCAGGATTTGAGCCTCGTCACGGACGTTTGTGGATTCAGGACTACGGAGAGCATTTAAACTTTTTGTGGACTAACTCATTAACTCCCTTTTAATCCCCGCTAATGTGTAAAGTGTGGCCAAAAAAAAAATCAACCAAAAAAAAAAAAAAACCGTGGAGTTGTACGTCGCATATGAAAAGTTCTAAGTTTACATCAATTCTTGCAATAGCGATGTGGGTTCAAATAGTACTACTTATGGTTTTATAAGGAGTATGATAATGATATACTTTCTAAAACCAGGCCCCGTTCCGCAATGCGAAATAAGTACTTATTTTTTAAGAAGGTAATTTCAAGCTCAAAAATGATAAATTTATTGAAATCTAAAAATATGCAATATGGATCTTATTTGAAAGATCTCATTAAGATCTTTAATACGGTGCAAAAAAAATTACAAAATTATTTTTCATTTGCATTATTTTTGAGTTTGAAAATGTGAAATAAGTATTTATTTTTTAAGAAGGTGTTCATCAAGGCCATTTAATAGAATTGAAGCACCTTTCGGATCACAAATTTTTTTTTTTTTTTTGGTCACAAAATAAACTTTTGAGTTGCCCTAGCTCAAGGGGTTGCTCAAATTCAAGGACTTGCTAGGCCCTGTTATGTAAAATCTTTTCAATCTCAAATAACTTCTTAGCTTACTTTTCTCCATATAGCCAAATGATAATGACATCAAGTGACATAAAGTTAAAAGACGTGATTTTTTCACCAACCCGATATAAAAAAATCACGAATCTATCAAAGATATACATCCTATAGATAATAAAAAAACCAAGTGAAGTCTAAAATTACTCAAAAGAAATATTCAAACTCCAATATTTCGACCAATTTGATCGTGGAGTGTTTCTAAAGATGTGTACAATAAGGTTCATTGTTATGACGGCCAACGACGTGTTTTAATAATTAATACCCATCAAAGACATTTTCAGCATTAGTAAATGTTTTCAGCATATCTTTAACGAGTATTAATTATCAAAATACGCCATGTGCCGTCATTTTCCCTTTTCATTGTTATGTTACTCTAGCTTGTTTGTGGGCCATTTCTGAAGTCATTTGACTCACTTTGATAATCGGGAAAGGTTCAGGTTTTTTTGGCTCTCATCGAAAACGTTTATCACAATTTAAAACTTATGCCATCAATGAATATCTATTTTTTAGGTTTTCTAAAGGGAAATGATTTTGTCACTCTTTTTTTTGTTAATGTCACTCCCTTATAAGTGTATTTTTGTACAAAAAATACACTTGTAGAGGAGTGACATTAACAAAAAATGAGTGACAAAATCAATAGCCTTTCTAAAACATATATATGTTGCCAAAATAAAAAAGAAAGTTTAAAACACTGAATTAAAACCCTTTTATGTTATTGTTTCCCACTTTTCCGCTGCGTAGGCGTGAGCGAAAATTCAATAGCATGTGCGGTGAGAACGCGGGCAAGCCAGGACTTACTGCGTTCAACGTAAATGACTGAGAGCGCCTTTAATCTGACTTCGTAATTGAGAGCGATTGCGTATGCCTCAAAGGGTAAGGCGACAATGAGGTTCGTGGTTTGCCATAACGAAATGGACTCTAAATTTTCCAATGTGTGAGAAAAAAGATAGAACATCGTAAAATAAAGGGCAAATTTCACTCAGACCCCCTGAGGTATCTGACAATGACAAAAATTACCCCTCAGTTTTCAAAAATGACAGAAACCTCCCTTACTTTACAGTTTGGGTTTCATTCCGTTAGTTTCCGTTAGTTAAATGGACGGAAAATGTACGGAAAATGAAATCTTCAATTTTATTTAGTTCTACACCTATCTTAGGGCTCTCATTAAAAGTCCTAGAGTTAAAAATTAATTATGATCATTTAGGATAAATAATTAAAAAAATAAAATCTTCGCACCGATTCAAACGGATTAAAAATTGGAGCACTTAAGTATCTGCTCTTCATTTGGTTCTATGGTTTTCTTAAAGCTCTCATTGAAAATCCTAAAGCGAA
This sequence comes from Rhododendron mucronatum var. ripense, assembly GCA_019656295.1. Lineage (NCBI taxonomy): Eukaryota > Viridiplantae > Streptophyta > Magnoliopsida > Ericales > Ericaceae > Rhododendron > Rhododendron mucronatum. The sequence goes on from BPLT01000041.1 coordinate 3,062,429, forward strand.
AAATTAATTATGACCCTTTAGGATAAAATAATCAGAAAAATACGATTTTCGCACCAATTCAAACGGATTGAAAATTTGAGCACTTAAGTATCTCCTCTTCGTTTAGTTTTACGGCTATCTTAGGGCTCTCATTGAAAATCTTAAAACCAAAAATTAATTATTGCACTTTAAGATAAAATAAAAAAAAATAAGATCTTTGCACCGATTCAAATAGATTGAAAATTGGAGCACTTAAGTATTTGCTCTTCATTGACAGCTCTAAAATCAAGTGAAAAGCAAAATTTTTAAATGCTCCAAATTTTAATCCGTTTGAATCGGTGCGAAGATTTTATTTTTTTAACTATTTTATCCTAAATGATCATAATTAATTTTTAACTCTAGGACTTTTAATGAGAACCCTAAGATAGGTGTAGAACTAAATAAAATTGAAGATTTCATTTTCCGTACATTTCCGTACATTTTCCGTACATTTTCGTACATTTTCCGTCCATTGAACTAACGGAACTAACGGAAACTAACGGAATGAAACCCAAACTGTAAAGTAAGGGAGGTTTTTGTCATTTTTGAAAACTGAGGGGTACTTTCTGTCATTGTCATATACCTCAGGGGGTCTGAGTGAAATTTGCCCTAAAATAAAAACAAAGTTTATTATATCGAAATAACAAAGTTAACAGGTACAGACAAATACAAAGGGTGCAGAAAAGATAAAATCTAATTTACCTGATGAAGTAAATGGATAGAATTTGACTGCAAAAGTAAAGACAAAAAAAACTTGCTGGGTGTTTGAATTTGATAGAAGCGCTGAGCTTTTTGACGTTAGAACCCTTCTTTTTATCTTCGGCTCCTCTATTTAAAAGCAGTGGCCGCATAAGTTAAAATCATGGGGGAGTGGGGTTCTTCGATGTTGGACAAGTGTCCCATGTCTTGGCAGATATAAAAACTTTCTCCTTTTTAACTCCTTGGATGCCAAGTGTCCATAATTGCTCCAATATTAAGTAAAAAAACCCAACTGTTTTTTTACATAGGGGAGCACTCCACTTCTGTAGCAACAAGCCACACGTGCCCATGTTCATAAATGGGTTTTAACTTCTCCGAATAATTTTAGTTTCATGGAAAATTATTCGGTGTAACCGCTTCACTTGAATTTTAATTAACCAAGCTTTGCTTCAAATCACAAAATTAACGTGGACCGTTAATTTTAGCTCGAGAAACTCATATATATCGGCCCAATTTAATTAACAATTAATTAAATGACCCTCCAGGGCTAGCCTAAGATTTGGTGCAAGAAACGGGTGTAAACAGTTACCCTTTGTCAATCGGTGATTTTTATTTATCAATCATGAAGCAATATTCAATGATGCATTCCGTTGCACCCAATTTGGACAATCTCCAAGCCAAGTGACGGGTGCCTCAATAGTTTGGGTATACTTGACTAAACCATGAGCCATTCTATTACAATTACGAGAAACGAAATTAAAAGAAACAGAACACAATAAGCATATCAAATGATCCAATCCAACAAAATTTTAAGTGTGACTAAGGCCTTGTTTGGCCAAAAAATTTCAGCTACATTATTGGCTTATTGAAGTGCAATAAGCCTACACGTTTGGGCTTGAAAAATTCCATTGAGATTCTTAATTTTTAAGTATTTATTTTCTATTTTACGGGACACATGTCATTCTCTTATAATATATTAACTTTTAATTCAAAAAATAAGTATTTATTTTAATTAATGGAACACATCGTCACCCCCCTAGTTTTTTTTCTTTCTTCCGGCCCCTAGCCAAATCACCACATGCCAACAATTGGTTTGACCACTCCACTTTTAGTCATTAACACTCCTTGTTTTATTTTTCCTATTTTAAATTATAATAATACCCTCTAAAATGGATGAACAGTAATGAAATAAAAAATTCCACATAGAATGAAAACAAAAAGTAAAATACTAATGGCTAAAAAGACATAATATCAAAATCACTTTCTTAGATTTTTTTTAGCCAAACCAAATTAACCAATCCCAAGTCTAAGGAGTATGTGCCGACAAAGACTCACCAATTAGCTTGACCAGACGGTTTCAATTTCAATACAGCCACCCACCCCGTCAATATATGATCAAACCTACATTTCGCTTTGTTGGTTAACCACTCCTCTCTCTCTCTCTCTCTACAATGGCCTCCACCGCAACTGAAATCACTCACGACTTCCCCCCGTTCTTCCGGGTACACAGAGACGGCACCATCGACCGCTTCGGCCGCCAACCCGAATTCGCCCCGCCCTCCGACGATCCTCAATCCCCGGTCCGATCCAAAGACGTCCTCATCTCCTCCGTAACCGGCGTCTCCGCCCGTCTCTACCTCCCCACCACCACCACCTCCCCCCTCCCCTCCCCACCCCAAAAGAAACTCCCCCTCCTCGTCTACGTCCACGGCGGCGGGTTCTGCCTCGGCTCCGCCTCCAGCCCCAAGTTCCACCACTTCGTCACCTCCCTCGCCGCCGAAGCCAGCATCGCCGTCGTCTCCGTCGACTACCGCCTCCCCCCGGAGCACCCCCTCCCCATCGCGTACGACGACGCGTGGGATGTTTTCAGGCAAGCGCGGCTCTACTATTGTAAAATTTTGTATTTTTTTTTAAGATAGAATTTGATTTTTCGTTTTCAGCATTGAAGCCGAAGTAAATAAAAATTTACTAAATCTGTAAGTAAATAGATAATATAGCTCAATAATAGTATAAAATAAAGTAAGTAAGACCCTATTAATTTTTCAATCAGAATAAATATTTATATGAATTTTTTTGTATTTCCAGGTGGGTTTTCTCTCACGAGTCTGGGTCCGGACCCGATCCGTGGATCAACGACCATGTGGATTTCACCCGCGTGTTCTTGGGCGGAGAGAGCGCGGGAGCCAACATAGCGAACAACGTGGCAATCCGGGCCGGGCTGGGCGGGTTGAAGTTTATGGGGCTGGTTTTGGTTCACCCGTTTTTCGGTGGAAAAGAGGAGGATAAGATGTACAAGTTCATGTGCCCGTCGAGTAGCGGGTTGGCCGACGACCCGAGGCTGAACCCTGCGGCCGACCCGGGGTTGCCGAGTATGGGTTGTGAGAGGGTGCTGTTTTGCGTTGCGGAGAAGGATTTCTTGAGGGACAGAGGGTTGGGGTATTACGAGGCGTTGGGGAAAAGCGGGTGGGTCGGAGATAGAGAGATTATGGAGTCCGAAGGAGAGGGTCATGGGTTTCATTTGTTTGACCCGGATTGTGAGAAGGCTGCGGTTCTGCTGAAACGGGTTGCTTCTTTCTTGAATCGGGTCTAGTTTGTAGTTTCGTTTTTAAATATCTTTTTGTTGAAGTGTTTCTGTTTGAGGGAAATGGCTTCCCTGCCGTTGGGAGTGACGACGGCACCCCCGTGTGCACTCCGGTCAACTCCGACCTCGTATCGGGTTTATTCCGACGTATTTCTCAGTTGTTTGAGTTTGGACTGCACGATGTCGTTTATGCGATTCTCTCGCCGTCCAAAAATCTTTTTTAGTTAAGATCTCTTCTCGATAACTCAGAAATGTTGGATGGTTCTGTTATACTTGCTTTCAGGCCAATTATTGGGTAATTTTGGAATATCACGTGGCATTGTCGTCTGGTACTCTTTATAAATGATTCGCCACAATAAAATGTGAGTTACTCTCTATCTCCTAATTTTTTTTAACAAAATAAATGATAATATCAATATCGCATATTTTGTCGCTACGTAAATTGTTAAAAGAACAATGTAAACAATATGTCACACGGTGCTTCAGAAAAGCTAAATTATTACTCATAGGCTCCGTTTGTTTTGACGTAAAATATTTTTGCGGAAAATATTTTACCCATTTTCCTTCATTTGGTTCGATAAATAACGAGTATAACATTTTTTTTTTGTAAAATGATTTTCATTGTAAGATGTAAAATGACTTACACTTGTGATGGCCGTAAATCATTTGAGAGCACAAATGGCCTCCCGGCATCAACTAGGCTCCGTTCCGTTTTCTTCAAAAACCTTCTTTTTCAAAAAGAAAATAATTTTAAACTCAAATATAACGAAAATGGAAAATAATTTTTCAATATTTTTTGCACTGTTTAAAAGATTTCAATGAAATCTATCAAATAAAATTCATATTGATATTAAAATTATTTGAATAAACACATAATTTTTAACTTTACAAATTTACCTTCTTTTTCAAAAATTACTTTTTAAAAAAGTGGAACAAACTGTGAGACTTTTGCATGATTCTGTGAAAGTCTACATGGAAGCAAACCACACCACACACACACACTCTCTCTTCAATGAACTGAAATTGTATTCTCTCTCTACAGGGCCATGACACCCAAGCATCTCTCTCCCTGTATATTTTGTGCCAGACAATGAGACAAACCCCACTTCGAAGCCCCTCCTCCGTGAAAAACGTTTTCATCAGAATAAATCATTTTTTTTTCTACTCATGTACCAAACAGCCACAAATAAAAGATCAACTATCATTTTATCCGTAATAAATGATTTTGCATAAAAATATTTTATGTCAAAACAAACGGAGTCGTACTTTCAAAAATGCTAAATTTTGATGATTTCTTTCACAACTAGTTTAATATGTTCATATAAATTAGTCCAGACACCTGTTATTAGAAAAAAATAGTACTCCATTTAACTTGGAATGTGTGGTCTAACTTTCTACTAGCGATCCATCCAAAAGCGTCAATTTTTATTCGCATAATTACTAGTGGGGGCGACGATGTGCACTATATATTGGACTTGACTACGTAAACTTCGAGAAGCAAGGTCTAAAACGTCTGGTTTTGTTGGTGCAAGGATTGTTTCAAAGTGGCAATTTTTTCAGTGCTGGGTGGATACCACGTAGTATCAGTTCGGTGCATTCGAGCTATTCATTGCGTTTTTGGACGGCTTGGATTTAAGAGAAAAAAAAAAAGAGAAAGTATTAGGGTGAGAGGAGAGAAAGAATTTTCAATCCGAGCTGTTCAAAAGTGTATTGAAAAGTCTGGATGTGCCGAACGGGTACCACGTGTGATATTCCCGCTCGTCACCGAAAATTTTCTCATTACTAGTTGGTAATAACTTAAGGATTACTTGTTAAAAAATATCAAATTTGTTGAGAGAAAAAATTGTTGAAAAATGTCATGTTGTTCACACTAAACAACAAATTTTGTATCCAATACAAAATTTATTGGTTAGTGTGAACAACAAACTAAAATTCCAAAACTTGTTGCCCAAAATTGTTTGTGAAAACATGACCTTGTACGAATAAGAGATTAATTTTTCCTGGATGTGGCAAATGGATGGATTGAATATGGATCAATATTAGACGAATTAAAATGGGTTAGATCAAATATAGATCAAGTCAAACACAAATCCGCTCGGCCTGACCCAACCCGTTTTTCTTCCTTTTCTCTTTTTTCTCCCCGTCATACATAAAACATGTACATGCCTAATCAAACCAACTTGGTTAGACTGTGCGAATTAAAAGATCACGTGATTATCCGACTATCCAATCAAAGGACAATTTATTAACCAAAAAATGAACTATATGTAATTTACGGGTGTTTGGACTTTAGCTTAATAGTCCTTTTTTAAGTATATTTTAGGTGTTCGGGCTAACTTTTGTGCAACTCAACTAATCTTGGAGATCAATTCTACCACCGACTTGTGAGAATTTCAATTAAGTCAGAACCAAACTTTCTATGAACTGACCCCAAAGGAGTTGATAGAACGTAAGAGATTTTAAACCCCGAAACCTTTAGAGGAAGCAAACCACTAATTTTTTTGAATAAAGACGAAAAAATGGTTTATTAGCTTATGTTTGTCTTTATTCAAAAAAATTTGAATTTCAATTATAATTTTTTATTTTTTAGATTCCACTCGTCATGAGAACACATTAACTTATTTAGCCAAGTAAGGACAAAAAATAAGCCAACTAGCTTATTTAGCAAAAAAGCAGCCTCAACTATAATTATATCTTAGGTGTTGTTCCACTAAAAACTTTTAGGATTTTTATGACTTTTTTGGTTTCGTACTTATTCAAAAAAAAATTGTGTTTTTTAGTTTTGCACTTCACTTTTTTGATTTTTCGATTCATCTCGTCAAAGACAAATCAAAAAAGTTAAAAATTATGAGTTTTACCTAGTTATTTTGAGAAATAACCACTTTTAAACCAAAAAAAAAAAGAAGTCAAAAAATGGAATTAGTACCTGTTTACACCCGTTTTTTGCACCCAGTTCTGGGCAAGCGTTGGAAGACCATTGAATTATTTTTTAATTAAATTGGGCCAAAAAATAGAGATGTATTGGGTTAAATTTAATGGGCTAAAACAATGACAATTGAGCCCAATTAATTTTAGTTCGATTTGGGCTCGAGTTTGAGAGTCATGGGCCTATTTGCAAAAAAAATTCAGTCGGCCCATGACTTATTTAAATTTGATAGGTGTTTTTATGGGTTGAATATATTAGAAGGCCATTTAATTTGATTAAATGACCCATTACCTAAGAGACCCATGAAAAGTGGAAGGTGGTTAACTATTTGTTGTCTTGCAAAAAGCCATTTGACCAAGTCAAATAACAAGTAGTTAGTAAAGACCCACGGAAAAAGGGATGAGATGGCCCAATACTTGGCAATTACCCACGGAAATAGGGGGGTGGAGGGGAAATACATGGCCCATTATTTTGTCAACTGCCCATGATCAAGAATTAATATGTGGGTAACCCCTTAGTTTTTCACTCCCAGCAATCTCCCACGATGGAAAAAGCCATGTACAAACATCTTATAACCGTTGCATCATGGAGAGAGAATCAGGAGACATGGGACATGTGTCATCACAAGAGAAGGCCAACACATCCGTTTTGCATGCAATGCCGTGGCCTATAAATACTAGAAGACAAGAAGGAAAAAGGGTCCACACACCAATCAAGCTCAAAACTTAAAACCAAAGCATTCCCAGTGAAGCAATTATCTCATTTTCTCACATTCACTCAATTACTTCCTCAAGTAGTTCGAGTTTTTATCTCTCTTGTACCCCAACTTTATTATTACAACATAATAAAGTTATTCATATCTCTCTCGTATCTCCAACTTTATTATTACGATATAATAAAGTTATTCTATGTTGCTACTTCTTTTCCTACACAGTTAGGAAATTATTAAGTCCTCGTTTGTAGAGGCAAAAACCGCGAACCAACATTGCAATTCAGCCCTTTGGTTTGCAGCACTATCGCCCTCATGGTTAAGAAGTCAGAAAAGGGACGCTCAACCCTTACGTTAGACCCGACAAGTCTTGACACGCCCGCTCAGTCCTTGAGCCATTTTGGAGCCGAACAATACCGTAAACAGGTATCTCCAATCGTGGGCCAAGAAATATTAAATAGTAATGTGGGCAGGGGTTTCCCGATTCGTCTTGACTAGATAAATCAAGAATTCACTAAAATTTGGTACAAAATTAAAAAACGCGAAAGAAATTTAAGGAAGAACAAAAAATGCTATAAAGAAAAAAGTTCTCAGCGGAATGGGCCTTGACGCCTTGTGGTCAGTGGTCGGTTTAGGAGATATTTTTTGAAATGGAGAGAGAGAGAGAGAGAGAGAGAGAGAGAGAGAGAATTTGTGAGGATCTACTGGATATTTAATTTTCTAGAAAGAAAAACGTAGTTCGTTACTTCATTCTTGTTTTGTAAAGGAGGCCAGGCATACAAAAACGAGAGATTACCCATAGTTCACCCTTTTGCATGTAGGGGTGGCCGGGTCTTTTAATTATAACCTATATTAAACCCATTTTAATTCACTTAAATTCATATAAATGTGGGTTTATACGGGTTGAATAAAATATGGGCGGATAAAATTGGGTTGGATTATTAGTAGGCGAATTTGGCCGAATAAAAAAATATGGGTTAGAATTGCCACATCTAATCTTTCCTTCCACATAATTGCAAATCAGTCTTTATTTGAATTCTTTATTACCCTAAAATTGTTTTTGCTTGCACTCTATCTTGGTTAAATAAAAAGGCACAAATTACGAGTCCTCCTCATTTGGATGTGATCCCAAGCATCATGTACTAATTGAAGAAGGTGCACCACAATCTCACTAACTATCTGAATCGTTGCTGGTTGTCAATGTGACTTGCAAAAAAGTTAGAGTTGATTAGGCATCATACTCATCGTGAATGACGCATATATTCATTTTACCAAACAGTGGTGGCTTCAGAATTTTTCAGGAGGGTATTAAAAATAAAGCCTACAATATACTACCCAGTATTTTAAATGGTGCTCGTCGCTAGTCAGGCGGCGACCCCACACCAAGTAACTCAACATTTTATTTAAAAATATTCAGAGATTATTTTTAAGGTAATATGGGCTGAAATAAAAAAAAATAAAAGAGACTAACATTGTTTATATATTAAAAACTACGATTAAAAAATTAAATATTCCAATTTACAATCCATTTGAATTGATGCGAAGATCTTACTTTTATGATTATTTTATCCTAATGATTTATAATTAATATTTGTCTCTAAGGCTTTTATAATTAAGTATATATTCTTTCTTTCGTTCTACGGCTCTCCTAGGGCTTTTATATGAGAGCCTTAGAGTCAAAAATTAATTATTATTCTTTAGAATAAAACTTTCAGAAAAATAAGATCTTCGCACTAGTTCAAACGGATTGAAAATTGGAAAACTTAATTTTTTTGGACTACTTATATACTAATATGATGAAAAATATATATAAACAGTCTCAAATAAAAAGAGAATAAAGAGCAGTAATTTTACCATTGATCAGTGGTTATTGATGAAAGGACTAGGTGTTCAAAATTTTGTAAGTTCTGTTCATTGATATATGGACCGGGTGTTCAAACTACTTCAAAGCATGAACTATCCTAAAAAATTTACATGTATTATAACAAAAAAAAAAATTTGTTTGGGTGGTCATGTGACCATGGTGCATTGTGTGTGGCGTCGCCACTGTTACCAAATGAACAGCCAAAATCACTACGATTCGATATAGGCCTTTCGGATGTTCCATCAATTACATGATTTTTTTACATAGAGATAATATACATGTCTAGATCTACAAAGTAAACAGTTTTGCATGAATCTCTATGTGAAACTGTGGTAGGTCCTATCTCAAACAACATACTTAGTCACATGAACCAATGAGAGGATATTAAGATCTTGATTCATCTTCTAGTGGGGCAGTGGCAGACCCAGGAATTTGACGTAGTGGGGGTACCAATTTTCTTTGTAACGCCGTAATATGTGAGTTACAGTTAAACACATTCACACCAACATAATTTTAGCATCCATGATAATGTAATAATTTAAAGGGCAAATTTTCATAGTTGTCCTTGTAGTTTTACGGTTGTCTCACTTTCGTCCCTCTAGTTTCAAATGTCTCCATTTCGTCCCTTTAGTTTGTTTTACGTTCCAAATTGGTAAAATCATTAACACCGTTAACGAAACTAACGGAAAAATATGATTAAAAAAAATAAGTATTCCAATTTTAAATCCGTTTGAACCGGTGCGAATATCTTATTTTTTTGATCATTTTATCTTAGATGGTCATAATGGATTTTTGGCTCTAAAGCCTTTCAATGAGCACCCTAAGAGAGCCCTAAAACTAAATAAGGAGTATTCGGGTGCTTGTTAAAAGGCCTTAGAGCCAAAAATTTATTACGACCATTTAGGATAAAATGATCAAAAACATAAGATCTTCGCACCGGTTCAACAGGATTGAAAATTGGAACACTTATTTTTTTTAATCATATTTTTCCGTTAGTTTCGTTAACGGTGTTAACAATTTTATCAATTTAGAACGTAAAACAAACTACAGGGACGAAATGGAGACAATTGAAACTAGAGGGACGAAAGTGAGACAACCGTAAAACTACAGGGACGATTACGAAAATTTGCCCTAATTTAAAAGTATATATGCACTTTAATAACAAGCTACCTGAGCAAAGTTGCGCACCTCGACTATATGTGTTAAAACAAAATTATCACATGTTCATCATCTATTTTTCTATTATTAACTTTACAAGTACAAGTTTCGGGGACCAAAAATGTACAAATATAATGTGCGAGTTCATATTGAGTACTACACAAATGATGGGAGACGTTAGGGAGTGGGAGAAACCTTGGTTGTGAAAGAGTTTTTAGTGGATTTTGAAAAAAAAAAATTAAAAAAGTAAACTTCTGAGTGCGGAGGGAATTGAATTGTTTAAGTCGATTTTGATAAAAAGGTAAAAAGAGCGCAGGCATGGGGAATCAAACTCTCGCCTCTGACTCTTTAAGGCATGTTGCTAACCATTGCACCAAACTTCAACTATTACAACATATTAGCATATATATAATATATAGACACAAAATCGGGAAATTTAAAAAAAAAAAAAAAGAGGTGGGGCACGTGACTACACGTATCCTATGGTGGGTCCGCCCCTGAGTGGGGGCATTAGGAAGTGGTATTTTATTCTTGTTACAAAGCCGTATTTTAGTATTGTTACAAAGATATTGAACTTGATCTGGTCAATTATCGTTAATCGAAGATTAAAATTTTTTTAATGAAATTCCGTGATATACAGTTCGTACATAGTGCGAGTGGGTGTAAACTTCAAGTTTACACTCCAGCCATGTTGGGGTTATCACAATTAGGGACGGAATCAGGATTTCGTAAATGCGAGGGTCAAACTATGAATAAGATTTTGAAATTTCTAGATTCGGAAATCTAATAGTTTGTTTGATTTAGGTTTTGGGAGAGATTTTTTGGGTAGCAAGTAGAGAGAGATAAAAAGATGAATGAGATAAATAAGTGAAGAAAAAAACTTATGGGAGATATGAGAGACCGTAGCGCAAAGAGAGAAATTGGGTTTTGGGACCTAAAATGAACATATTTTTAGAGAATTTAAATGTCTAATAACACTCAATACAAAATACAATATCTGTGTTTTTAACAAACAAACAAAAAATAACTAAAATTAACATTAATTTTTTCAAAAAAAAAAACCCGAAACAACGCGGGAGCCGTGGCCCCCATATGACCACCTGATCCGTCTCTGACCACAAGCCATGCGGGAGCTGCTGAAACTTAGTTGCTAAAAAACCATTTAGTGTTGTCTTAGAGCATCTACAATGGAATAAGCAAAACAAAAAGTTGTTAACAACGTTTGCTCAAAAGAGTACTCACATTAGAATAATCAAACTTAATAACCTCTTAGCAACTCATCAAATTTTGGCTTTTGAATAATCAAAACTAGCAATCTTTTTGCAAATAATCAAATTTAGTGATCCTCATATTTCTCAATCAAGTACACTCATCATTACACAAAAATCTTCTCTCTCTCAACAATGTTTTCAAAAAATAATTATAAAAAACTATTCTCACTACTATTATTTTCATAAACTTTTTCTATAAAAAAAAACAGTCTTTATATGAACTTTTTATTTTTATTTTATAAAAACTGTTTCTTCAATCTTTTTTAAGACTAATATTTTAAAAAAATTGTATTTACACAAACTATTTTTTTACACATGTTTTTTTATAAACTATTTTTTTTATCCAACTGTTTTTAACTTCAACTGTTTTTTTTTTCCAAGAACAAATATTTTTTTTAGAAAAACTGTTTTAACATAAACTAGTTTTTCAAAAGATTTACATGAAATGAAGGGGAAATGTTTGGAGAAAACTCATGGTAGGAAGCAAGGGTTCCATTGGTTTTGATTATGAGCAAAAAATAACCAATGTGATATTTGACATTGTTAACTTTAATAACCTTTAAATTGATAATCAAAATCTAATATGATATGTTTTGATTATTCACTTTTGCTTATTCCACTGCTGATGCTCTTACATAAGCTTTTTACATGGTTCATATTTTTGTACTTTTATGATTCAACTTGTGGATACGAGTGTTTAATCACAAAAATTACAATGAAAAACTACACACAAAAATTATGGGAAAAAATAGCAGAAATTTTTTTAAAGGAAAATTGCCATGGTAGTGGCAGGTGATCACTCCACGTCCTCTTATCCTTGATGAAATCTGAAAGCAATGGCCTTGTTCGTTCAACATATTTATTTTGTTTTAATTTTGTTTTTCAATTATTATCCTATATTTTTCTCCAATCATTACCCTATTTCTTCAATTATTAATTTTATTTCTATTTCTATCTCTCTCCACTCATTACCTCTCTCTAATCATTGTCCTATTTCTCTCTCCACCCACTACCAAAACTAAAATATCTAAAGTTACTAAACGAATAAGGCCAATCTCTTTCTTTTTCTATTTTTAGCAGAATTGGAGGCCATCAAACCAACCATTGTGTCGCAAGTGGCACATGATGCGATGCAACATTCTTGGAATCACGTTTGGCGCATAATCATCAAATAAACGAATCAAATAACCCTTCGTACCTTGTCAGACATCCTTCTACACGCACCCATCCCCTTGCCAAATCGGGAGTGGAATCTCTCCGATCTAAGTTTTGGACTTGAGTAGACAGTTGAAATCTTAACTGTCTAATGCTGTAATCACTTTTTCAAATTTGCTTTGTGAGCAGATCTGCAGTTCAAATTAGGATTGTTTTTTTAGTCCAAAACTTGGACCGAATAAGATTCGAACTTGAAGCATAACTTTGATATCTTCCTTGGATATATCAAGCACACTAAAATAGTTTTATTTTGTCCTCCTTACCCCAATACTTTTCAAGTTTTTCTTTTATACTTTTTCAGTTTGGATAAAAAGGTCCACCACCACTTTTACAATTTACACTCTGTTTTTTATTTTTATCTGCATGAATTTATAATGTTGCCCTTAAATGTGTGAAAAAGTATGTTGAAAATAGGATAAGATAATAAATTCATCTATTCTAATATACAAAGGGAGAGCACCACTTTGGTGTCTCCCTTCTGTCATGTATTTTCCTTTTTCAAAAATGCCATCTAAAAAATACCAACACTATACAAAACAATTAACTATGAGGATATATTGGACATTTTAACACAAAAAAAAAATGAATTTGTAAAAAACTGAATTGGTAACTACCCACCCGTATCACCACCCCCTCAATTCACATTAATCTCTCTCTCTCTCTCTCTCTCTCTCTCTCTCTCTCTCTCTCTACTCAATTGCAGTTATGTTTTCTTTCACAATTTTTTGATTTCTGACACAAAATTTGAAAAAAGATTTGGCGTTAAATTGCAGCGGAACTGAATAGATACTCAAACCCAAGTTTCTATTCTTTTTTTGATCCGCATATGAAGTTTCTATTCAATTTGGGTTTTGTATAACTAGTGTTGGCATATGAGTTTCTACAATTTTTTTGTTTTGCCTCCCCACGGATTCAGTTTTTTTGAAAAGTAAGTTTCTATTCAATCTGGGTTCTCTGTCAATTGCATGCGCATTGCGTGTGCCCAGCCTCTGTTTAGCATAAAACATGAAATTGAATTAGTTTGGCGATTTCCGTAAAACAAAAATTTTATGCTTGGGATAATTATAACGGGTGGCGAACAATTTTAAGATCTTTAACAAAAACCAACTTTCTTAAGCAACACATGTGCCTGGCCAATAAAGAGGCTCTTCATATGTGAGTGTGTCTCTATGAAGGCAGTTGCTGCGTGTCGCGGCCTCTTTATCGGAACCAGAGGCCGGGGCACACATGATATGTGTGCAAATCGGATTTTGACAAAAAAAATTCATGTTTAATATTTGATCGAATGTTCACAAATTTGGCCAAAATCTAACTTGCACAGGCATCACGTGTGCCCCGGTCTCTAGTGTGAATAAAGACAAAAAAGAGTGTGAATTGTCGAGAGAAGAGTATGAAAATCACTTCCCAAAAACATTAACGTAAAGAGTACCAAAACACTCTTGATTAATTGCCACATAGGGCGGACACACAAAAAATTGCCACATTGAAAACCAACTGGCTTTCAATCTGTAGCGTCGACAGTGAAAAATTATAAAAATAAATAAAAATTACGGAAAAAATACCGAAAATTTACCGGACAAAGAATTTAAGAAAAAACGGCCATGGTATTGGCCGGCAGGTGACACTCTGACACTCTGTCCTCTTATCCCTCATGTAAGAAATCTCTTTCTGCGGATCAAAAAAAAAATATAAAAAAATCTCTTTCTATTTCTATTTTTTTTAGTAAAAGATGAAAGCAATCGCTGATGTAGACATTAATTGGGATTCAGGATTTCATTCTTGTTTTCAGATAACTGTTATAGATACCCTATAAATAATTCTTGCACTTTTATATGCACGCACGAGAATAGCGAGGAAGGGAATCACGGGCGGTTCCGATTTTTTTTTAAATATTTTTTTTGAAAAAGAAGGTAATTTCAAGCTCAAATATAATAAAAATGAAAAATAATTTTTTGATTTTTTTTTTTGCACTGTTTAAAAGATCTCAATGGAATCTATCAAATAAGATCCATATTGGTAAAAAAATTATTTGCATAAACACATAATTTTTTAGCTTGAAATTACATTCCTCTTCAAAAAGTATTTTTTCCAACAAACTGAACAGGGACATTGGATACAGGAAGTAGAAGCAAGTGTGCTTGGGGAGGGGGGGGGGGGGGGGGGGGGCGCGTGTTTGCTTTTGTGATTTGCTTGTACATGATCGTTACCATGCAGACGCAAAGTGGGTCAATCTCGGTATCCCAATCACCCTATAAAAAAAGAATAGTAGTGTCGTCTATCGGATAATTTATTGCTATGTACGTAAATAGTTAAGAGTACAACGGAAGCAAAGAAATACGATACTCCGGTAACCATGAAGAATTACTCATCATTATTATAGTGGCCCATATTCTCTATCATTTTTTTCTTTTTTTTGGTACTAATATTATTCTCTCTATCTTTTTCTGGTGTAACGTCTCAATCTTAAAACATACTTGTACAGTAGTAGTATACTTGTCACCCTGGCGTCACATTTTGAGACCGATGTACGTGGCCAACCAACTTTCTTCGCCGGGAGGAGAAGCTACCGGCCATCGGCCAATTTCAACGCGTTCCAACTTCCAACCTAACTCTGTTGGTATTCCACGTTTTTAACCGGAGTTTGGTTAACCAAATGGATAACGGAAGGTTCCAACTTAAAATCAAGGGAAATTTATAGAAATGATCATTCTAATTTTATCCGAGTTTCATTTCCGTCCTCCAAGTATCAATTACAACTCTTTTGACATTCAAGTTTGATTTTTGTACCAAATTGGTCCAATTGATAACTTCTGTCTGCCAACTAGACTGAAAAAATCAGATTGATGGTAGTTTGGACGTTACAGTTCGTATCAAGTTAGTCCAATTGATAACGTCTGCCCTCAATTAGATTTTTTGTGTCCAATTTGGATGACATAAGTTATCAATTGGACCAATTTGATACGAAAACCAAACTTGAAGGTTAAAAGAATTGTAATTGATACTTGGAGGGCAAAAATGAGGCTCGGATAAAATTAGGAGGACCATTTATATAAATTTTCCTAAAATTAATTGGCAATATAGGTGTAGTAACATCTAGATTGTATTTTAACTGAGTTTGGGTAGCTTCAGTAAGTGATGTGGTATGAAGTCCAACCCTATCCATTAAGTGTTGCCCCGGATGCACATGGAGGTGATTAATAAGGCGAGGTGATTGACTCGGACGGAGACTCAACCACATGAGGTGAGGCCCCCCATGAGCTAATACCCATTGACGGAAGGTGGAGTAACCTTCGTGATCACGGGAGAGATAGACTATCGTATGCAATTGACTTAGCAGGTATGAAATCGTATTTACTTGCAGTAGGGTTACGGAATCAACTCGTATAGAAAGGATGTTAGATAACCTTAATGTGGTTTAACAAGTTGGGTTGGGGTTAGGAAGTCGTAAGTTTTTTTTAGGCTGTTCAATTGAACATCTTAGATGTCCTGTAGAGCCACCCCGCTTGTGAGACGAACGAAAAAGGAGCCGCCCCGCTTGTGAGACGAACGAAAAAGGCATCACTTGATTTTTGGGATGAAGATGCAGAAGCTCAATGGAAAATGCGATGTAAATGGAAAAACGAAATCTATGGACGCGTTTGTCTTGCGAAAGATGACCACATTTGGTCAAGCTCATTTATGGCAGAATAAATTTGTAGCGATCATGTATGGATTGATATTCGATAAATAGAAATTTGAACGTGATTGATGATCGAGGTTTTTATTTTTTTTTATAAATGAATAATTTCAATTATCGAAAACCAAACATACAAATAGACAAATTGAATGATCCAGTTTATTTCAAGGGTCACGAGAGGAGTTGCTCCCAAATTATAACCCCTTCTCAACAAAGGTTACGATTCAAGGTGATCTTGTGAGTGTTCTACTCTTCAAGTACCTATTTGCCAAAAACTGAGTCAAATACGAAAAAAATAATAATAATTCTAACATCACACCCAACTACACATTCACACTGACAATAGAGATGGGTTCCACACACATTGGGTGTGTAATGTGTGTGGGCTTTACCCTTATTATGAGTGTGGGTGCGTGATTGGGTGTAGTGGTAGAATGATTGAAAAAAAAATACCAAGTCAGTTCATATAAGATTGTCTCAATTTGAATTGGTCACGCCCAAGGGGGGTTGCTACGCTGATCGCCCCCTCCTACCCTTTTTGATTATCAAAAAAAAAATTTTTGGATTGGACCTTCACTAATAAACAATAAAAATTTGCACTCATATATTAATCAAATGCACGTAAACTGCTCGGTAAACAATAAAATTGCTTGGCTGGCATCAAGAAACGCCAGCTCATTTTCAAGCTTGTAGCTCACAGTCCCACCTCCAGGCTCCAGAAATCAGAATTGTCCCAGTTGCTTGGTTAGAGGGGCTGTCCCTTGGCATTAAATTCCCTTTATTTCCCTTTCTGTTTGTATCTGGTTGTGGTTCTATAATTGACAATAAAATAAAAACAAAAATAAAAATAAAAATAAAAATCACGATGTATAGAAAAATTATCTGTGTTTAGACTCCATCCTATATTTCTCATCTAAATCACTTATGTTAGCTTTATAGGGGCTAACATCCACCCTGTACTTGAGACGCCTTTTACTAGCGTGGAGCAAGTGGAGCAAATATATTGGGAAGACTAATCGCCTTCACATATTGGTACTGTATGGGCAGCATTGAAAAACCCCTCATATCCGCATGCCGCTAAGTGCAGGACTCTGCGCTACCTTTTAAGGATTAAGTTACGCATTTCTCTATTAGTAATTGTTTTTATGTGAGTTAGTTAGCATCTAATCCAACAACCCAAGCCTAGCTAGTATAATCTAGACGTTATTTTGCCTATTACCAACTGTTGGAGCACTTCATAAATCCAACATAATGTCATAGCTAAGTTTTTAGTGTGTCTCATCTTATGCGGTCGACTCTCTGATACCCGAGTCAAATCGCCTCGTCTCTTCAATTCGTATATCCACGTGCATTTAAGTTGCGCTCGATGGAAAGTTTTAGACTTTATCCCACATCACCTATCTTATCAATTCAAAAAATTTGGCTAATATAATTTAGAGGCAACTCAATATATTATCAATTAATTATACGTCTGAACCCTACAAAAATCTATCAATATAACCAATCAAAAAGTCTGCCCACACAGCAGATCTGTGCACAGATTGTGCACAGATTTTGTTGTGAGGCCCACCAAGGGTCCCACACAAATCATCCGAGCCATTCATTAAATGTAAAACATTTTTTCAGGGGTATCCGTAAAAAATAAGTTCAATCCGATACCTATAGGTATTCGATCCAACCATATAACTTTTCATTATCTGGAAATCTGAATGAAAAATTAGATGATTGGATGAAGCATCTATAGGTATTGGATTGAGCTTATTTTTTACGGGGGCCCTTGAAAAAAATGTTTTACATTTAATGAACGGTTTGGATGATTTGTGTGGGACCCGTGGTGGGCCCCACAAAAAAATCTGTGCACATTTTTCTGTGTGTAGAACTGTTCATAACCAATAGCATGTGGATTGCAGCCTATTAGCTACCGCTAACTTTTGCATACATAAACCTGCATCCCAACCCATCTACTCGTATATTGTGCCTCTCTCTCTCTCTCTCTCTCCCTCTCCCTCTCTCTCTCTCTCTCTTATCTGGTCTCTCTGCCTCCAGCATAGCCATGGAATTAAGCGCCAGTGAAGTAGTAACCCATGAATTCCCCCCATACTTCCGGGTATACAAAAGCGGCCGCATCGAACGCTTCAAAAAGTTCACACCCGTCCTCGTGACCGTCGAGCCCAAAACGGGTGTCGAAATCGGGGACGTCACGATTTCCCCCGAAATCGGAGCCCGCATCTTCAAGCCCAAAATCGACGGTCCAGACCAAAAGCTGCCCCTCGTCGTCCACTACCACGGCGGGGCATTCTGTGTGGGGTCAGCCTTCGACGCCACCACCCTAGTATTCCTCTCCTCTCTGGCCTCGGAAGCTAGAGTGATCGTCCTTTCCGTGGACTATAGGCTTGCCCCAGAGCACAAACTGCCAATCGCATACGACGACTCGTGGTCCGCGTTCCAGTGGATTTCTACCCACTCAAACGGGAACGGACCCAACCCGTGGCTAAACAAGTACGCGGATTTTGACCGGGTTTTCTTGATGGGCGAGAGCGCTGGGGCCAACATAGCCCAACAAGTGGCAGTCAAGGCCGGGTTGGTTGGATTAGACGGGTTTCGGATCCATGGGTTAATCATGGCGCACCCGTATTTTGCGGATCATGAACCGGACAAGTTGATCCAGTTCTTGTACCCAGAAAGTAGCGGGGCGGAGGACGACCCAAGGTTGAACCCGAAGTCGGATCCGGATTTGGCGAAAATGGATTGCCCGAAGGTTCTCGTTTGCGTGGCGGATAAGGATTGGTTTAAGGCAAGAGGTGTGACCTATTGTGGGACCTTGAAAAGTATTTGGAAAGGTGACGTGGAGTTGGTGGAAACTGAAGGGACCCACTGTTTCCATGTGTTTAATCCTGGTAGTGAAGAGGCTGGGCTATTGAGGCAAAGGTTTGGTTCTTTCATAAATTTAGCTTGATTGATAGCCTTTTGGTAATTCATTTGGTTGTATTTAATGTCCAAATTTGAAAATAATTGTTACTATGTGATTTACTTCTTCTTATTTATTTTGAAAAAGCTACTAGGTGTAAGAAGGCGTGTGGTAAAATGTTTACATCTATTCTAATATATAAACTATAAAGGGAGAGCACCAGTTTGGTGTCTCCCTGTAATGTATTTTCATTTTTAAAAATACCCATCAAATGTGTGTACAAAATGTTTAAATATTTATGGACAAATATGTAAATTGACAGTTAGTAAACCGCATGATCCTTTCTCTCCCCTCCGCCTCTCCACCTCTCCTCTCTATGTATAAGTACTAGCAGTTACACAATTCTGCACACTGCACTTCACACAGAACAGTTATCGTTCTCGGTGGAAAAAGCCAAACCAAAAACTATGGCTGCCAAAAAGCTATCGGCTGATCCAACCAAACACGTAACGTAGGATTAGAATTTAGGAGAAAGTATAATTTCTTATCTACTTTATCTTTTGTTTACTACTATTTTTTTCCTCCAACTTTAATTCTTACTTGCCGGTATTCTCACTTTTAATTTTTCTACTTTTCCCTTCCAAAAACCTTTGGACAAAGGTTCCTCAGATGAAAAACTCCGTGGATAAACACATCTAAAAAAAAAAACCCCTCTAACCTTTGTATAAAGAAAAAAGAAAAAAAAACCCTGGACTTGAAACACTTTGGGAAAATTTCAAGTCGGTGACCAAGAGCGTAGGTCCACAAAATTCAGTACGATTTGATTTGATTTGGTTTTCTTACTATTTCTTCTTACTTTATTTCATAGTTGGGCTGGGCTACACACGATATGGGTGCCGCAGGGTGCTGCGCTAGTATAGTACTAGAGGTCAGGGCATACGGGATGCGTGTACAAATCGGATTTGACAAAAAATGTGATAAAAAATTGCGAAAATTTAAACTTGCACACGCATCACGTGTGCGCCGGCCTCTAATTTTATTAATATTACTATGATCCTTTCAACTCGAAAAAAGAATTGTCAGTCATATGAACACTACTCTCTTTTCTACTGGTCGTTTAATCGTTTGATTAGGCATTTTATCCATCTACTTGCATTTTGATGGTTTTCGGGTTGGTGCTGTGCAGTGAGGTGCATAGCACTATGCTACGCACCTTCGAGCCATTGGATCGTGCATCCAACGACAATAATCTCATCTCGGCAACCAATTATCGAGAGCCGTTCATTGCCGAGATGAGATTTGAGCTGTTGAATGCAGGATTCGAAGGTTCGGAGGTCCGCAGTACGGCATTGCGCACACTACTGCATAGCACCATTCCCTAATTCCATTTGGACTATTTACATATAGCTAGTCATTAAAGGCTGGCAAAATTGTGTTTTTTTTTTTGGTCAGGCAATATATATCAGCGGAGGTTAGTGGGGGGTGTTAGTGTTAGCACGGGCCCAGAGGCTATCTATAGCTCTGGCCCTCAAAGGGCCTGCTCCCTGTGTGGCTCGAACCCAAAACCTATCACAAAAGACAGAGACTTACCAACTGCACCTTGGAGTGGTTGTTGCTAGCAAAAGTGTTTAATAATCAAAAAATATGACATGACATCTTGAGTTGCTTATAGAAAAGAAAGAAAACGAACCATCAACTATCCCACCATACGTATGTTGATATATTTTATGTGATTTGTTGTGTACTTCATGATGTTTCTATAGGAGAGATTCGTTAGAAATAGATTAGAAATCATTTTATCAATATACAAATGTTGCTTTTCTAGATTATCACCGACTTTAAGTTTATGAATTGGTCACATGCTCGTGAATTTCTGGAATTGCCATTGCTTATAATAGAGTTTATTTAGCTAATTTGCTAAATTACAATCACTTATTAAGATTTTATAGCTTATTTGACCAAACAAGTGTGATTATTGTAAGCTTCAATTTGTACATTTTTTTGGGAAGGGATTTTCACACTCTCCTTTTTACAATCCACAATCCTTTTTTGTTTTTATCTGTATGAATTTACGATTTTATTCTTGAATGTGTGAAAAAGGGCAACATAATAAATTCATGCGGATAAAGACAAAACAAAAGGAGTTGAAAATGATATTAAAAAAAAAGGAATGTGGAACAATTTTTTTTTTTCTTCTTATATGAATTTGTGAAAATACATTTTACAGAATAACAATTAGGCCCCTTTCCGCTAAGGGTTCAAATAAGTATTTTTTTGAATTAAATGTGATGTATTGTGAGAGAATGACATGTCTCGTAAATCGAAAAATAAGTACTTGAAAATAAGAATCTTAGCGCAACGGAGCCTAATTCAAGATTGTTTCTATAGAATGATTAAGGTGAATTGGGAAGTTTCTATAGTATATAATACGTTATTCTACAACTTATTTAACAAACAGTCTAAACTTTTATTTTAGCTTATTAAAAATTTGCATCAAACAAGTCTCCAACTTATTTTATGTTTTGAAAAAAAGTAATAAAAGCACTCATAATAAAATAATTGTCGGACCGCTTTTCTACTATCTCTCTTAAAATCAATTGGTATTAACGAAGGCTTCAATTAAGTCTTTTATGACATTCGACATCGCACCCGCAAATCTGTCTTTTGTGACATTCGGCATTATGTAACCAAATTCATGGAGGCACTCTGAGCCCAACAACAATCTAACTTACTTTCAGTGTTTCCTCACTGGACTAGATAAGCTTATTTGCCCTTTGTTTTTTTTGATCAAGCCACAAACATAACATACAACATACTAAACTCAATAATTTACATCTTTAGCTAGAGCATGAGCCGCTCTAACCTCAGTTCTTGGAACCTTAGAAACAACAACATAATTAAACTTACAAGCCAAATTAACAATATCAGACAAAACAATCCTAACTAAAGGATGAACCCGATTAGGCTTCTGAAGAAATGCACCAAAACCAAGCAGTCCGAGCAAATTTCCACAGACGGCCAACCCCTATCAAAAGCCCGTGCTAGCGCATTCCAAACAGCAAGAGCTTCCGCCATGAGCGTCGAGCTTGCAAAAACTTCTCTTCTTCCTTCCTTTCGGACTACTTCACCATCACCAACCGAACACCACGCAACCGCACCTTTTCAGGACTTCTTATCCCACGCCCCATCTACAAGCAACCTCGCAACAACAATTACCTCACCTATACTGCTCTTCAAAACAACTCTCTACATGCCACAACCCATACTAGCACTCCACTGCCCCCGAATCCTATCCTTCAACCCAGAACCACCCATAGCCCTTCCCACCAGCACTAAAGTGCGACTATCTACATATGATGGACTATCTAATAATACAAACTATAGGTGGTATTAATAAGTCTTAATTTTTGAGATTATTTCCCTCTTAATCTAATGGTCAAAAATAATCTTTCATACTTTATACTATCATTCTTTGTACGTTCTCACCCAAATGAAACATAGTACCACTAATTCCACACTATATACAATATAGTATTTAAGATCACAAGTGTGAAACCGAATAGTCCGATGAACTCATAGAGGGTGTAGTAGTGCAGGGCGGTACACAACTGTTGATCTTATTAATCAATGGTCTAGAATAAAAACAAATTTTTACCTGGTAATTAAGGAAAAGACATTTATTTTCGGTCTAAGTTTAATTAAAAACGTATTTCAACCATTGATTGATAAAATCGATGGTTCATGTACAGGGTGTACTGCAGTACCGTTCAAATTAATAACCCGAGTTAATGTTCACTTACTATAGTACCACTTTATTGCCCAACTTCAAACGCACGTTACTTTCAACAGTAATGCAAGGAGTATTTTTGGAGACCCACTCTTGGATGGCCTTTCTAGAATACTTCATCATTTGCTAAATTAACCTGTATACTAGTCTATCCAATATGCATGCAAAATATTAATAGTACTAGTCAAATACTAGTTAAAAATTTAACATCTCGCACTTATCGTAACTTTTTATTTAGCTCATCCATATACGATGGGTACCGCAATATTAATCCATGTACGATGAGTTCTGCATTAATAGAACTCCCCGAATTTTTTGACATTCAATTATTATTTATTATTTCTTAACGTTATTTATCAAGACAAATAATTGTTGATATATGAAATATAATACAAATATTGCATAGAAGTACGTAACTTTTTGATTTGGCATGAAGAAACTCAAAAAATCACAATAAAAAAAAAAACTTTATTTTTTGCTTCGAAAATTTAAGTGGGGCTATTATTTTGGGACTGAGGGAATAGTATTAACTTGTAGTACAATGCCTAAACTTTTACTATATGATTTGTTTAAAACCAGTTGGAAACTTGGAAAGAAAAGGAAAATTAAAAAATTTCCCTCCCCTTGTTGGGTTTTTAGAAAGAAGATGAGAAAAAATTAAAAAAAAAATACAAGTTTTTGTAGTAATACATTTTCCTCTATATTTTCTTCACACTTTTATTGTTAATAATAATCGTTTTCCTTTCTTTCCACAATCTTTTCTTTCTCTTTTCTTTTCACAAGCTCCAAACGGACCCTTAATTTCGAGTGCTGTTAATCACCCCCCTACGGTGTCAGAACCCTCCCTGACCCGGGCCCCTCCCTTTCCCTTTCCACTTCCCACCCCCCCTGCCCCCTTCTCTCTCTCTCTCTCTCTCTCTCTCTCTCTCTCGCTCTCTCGTTTTCGTTTTTTGTTATAAAATTTTAAATGCTAATAACTTTTTTTCATGTATTTTTTTAATAAATTTATATTTTTGAAATTTACTCAACGATACCTATCAAACAAGTCTAATATTAAATATGAAATAATGTGTTTAAATTAAATGATTTTTTTGGACCCAATATATTATCTCTTTGTTTTTATTTTTTTGTCCTTCATTTTTTTCAAACTTCTATATTTGAGTTTTTAAGTAAATTATGTATGTTGAATCCACTTAAATTTACTTTATATTTCTCTGAACAGTCAATAATGCAAACTGAAATCAAACTTCATTTAATTATAATTGAGTATATAGAAACAATATATGAACATAAATAAATACACAAATTTAGTCAATATTTCCGCCAAACTGTGGTCATTGTCCCGGCGGATCAATCTCCATTACTTCATACCACAATTGGAGACGTGCTTCATAAGGATGAGTCCATCCGCGTGCTTCGATTGATGCATTTTGCTATATGATGATGGGTGGGCAGGGTAATGAGGGTATATGAAAACTTGCACTACGTGATTGCCATTAACATGGCCAATAGATATATGTTTGTGCTCTGCGAATGCAACTGGATGGGAGCTCAATAACAAGTGAGTAAGATAACTCGAAGCAATCATATCGAATGTATGCAATACAACGTTGTACATTGATGCGATGACAAGTCCCAATGGTATAGAATCCATCCAATGATCCTCTGGTGCCGATGGCTAGAAGCAACGAAGTCTTTGTAGCACCTGGTATACATAATCACATTCTGGATAAAGCTGATTGTACAAGACCCAATTTTGTTCAATCTCTTGGATAAGGTCCCGTCTGGAGGTTGTGTTGCACCTCGCAGCTTAAATGGGCAATCACATTTTTTAGTTCCTATAATCATTTGCATTGAATGCCCTTCAGGTGGCGGTTTGTACAATCCTCCCCTTTCACAAATAAGAATGCACTTCAGCATTTTGTTACTCTTTATACTAGCAGATTTACTTATGACAATCACAAAACCATTTTCTTTACCAACTCTCCGCACCCATTCTAAGATGACAGCTCTAGTTTCAAATATCTATAACAAAAGAAATGAATACATATAAAAGCACAACATTATGCAGCCTACTTTCAAAATACGTAACAAATATGTATAATAACAACAGTAATAACTAATCTGGTCAGTTTTAAATTCGATTATGTAATCACACCCAACGTAGGAGCTGCTCTCCTCATAAGGAATATCGTTCCCAACTGACCAACTATCCGAAAATGAACAATTGTACTAATCCATAATATTTTTCTATGAATTACAAAAATGAAATGAAAGTTGAGGAAATTTTGAGGATGTGGTAAATGAGACTATAAGTGTGAAGTAGTGTGTGTGTGTGTGTGTGTATATATATATATATATATATATATATATATATTGAGAATTGAAGATAAGAAGAAAATCTGAATGAGTGGTTAAAATTGAAGATAAGAGGATAAAAAGGAAATTTGAATGAGTGGTTATAATTAAAAATAAAAGGATAAAAAAATTAAATGAGTGGTTATAATTGAAGATAAGAGGGTATGGGTGGTTATGAATAAAAGTGGAGGGAATAAGGCCCCATTTTAAAACACATTCTTAAAAAATAAGTATTTATTTCACATTTTTAAACTCAAAAATAATGTAAATAAAAAATTATTTTTTAATTTTTTTGTACCGTATAAAAGATGTAGATAAGATCTATCAAATAAGATCCATATTGCTAGAAAAATTATTTGCGTAGACGCATTATTTTTGAGTTTAAAATTGTCTTCTTAAAAAATAAGTACTTAAAATGAGTTCCGGAACGGGGTCTAATAGATACAATGTGATAAAATTATTAAACTACAATTTTTTCATTTTACATTATTTCACCATCAATGTTATGCTCGTTTAATAGATTTCGTTGAGTAGATTTTAAATATATAAAATTTATTAAAAATATACATTAAAAAAAGTTATTAACATTTAAAATTTTATACTAACAAAAAAGAAAGAGAGAGAGAGTGCGGTGAGAGTGGGAGAGAGAGAGAGAGAGCACGTGGAGGGTGGGGGGTAAAAGGGGGAAAGAGGGGGCCGTGTCGGGGGATTTGAGGCGATTAGTAATGTATCCTTAATTTCCAACTGCCACACCTAATCCACAGCCCCACCTATCTACTCCGTCACCATAACCCACGCCCCACGCTCCTTTTATTTTCTCCTTCTCTCTCCAAAATTCATCTCTCTCTCTCTCTCTCTCAGAGTCGCGCTCTCTCTCTCAACGATGGATCCCAACACCAGCGAAATAACCCACCACTTCCCCCCGTTTTTCCAAATCCACAAAGACGGCCGAGTCGAGCGGTTCATGGTCTCCCCATTCGTCCCCCCAACCCTCGACCCCCAAACCGGTGTCCAATCGAAAGACGTCTTAATCTCCCCGGAAACCGGAGTCACCGCCCGGATCTACTTGCCCAAAACCAACGGCCCAGATCCGATCAGAAAGCTCCCCCTCGTCGTGCACTACCACGGCGGGGGCTTCTGCGTCGGATCCGCCCTCGGCCCCGCCACCACCCTGTTCCTCAACCGCCTAGTTTCTGAAGCGAACGTCGTCGCCGTCTCGATCGACTACAGGCTCGCTCCCGAGCACCCGCTGCCTGTCGCGTTCGATGACTCCTGGTCCGCATTGCAGTGGATTTCCACCCACTGCAACGGCACCGGGCCCGAGTCATGGTTAAACCAGTACGCTGATTTCGGGCGGGTTTTTTTAACGGGCGAGAGTGCTGGAGCAACCATAGCCCATAACATGGCGGTTCGGGTGGGGACCGCTACGGGTTTGCGTGTTCGTGGAGCGGCTTTAGTGCACCCGTATTTCGCAAATGATAAACCGGACACCATGATGCGGTACATGTATCCGGGGAGTAGCGGGACGGATAGCGACCCGATGATGAGTCCGAAGGCGGATTCGGATTTGGGTAAAATGAGTTGTGAGAAGGTGCTGGTGTTCGTGGCGGAGCATGATTTGTTCGGGTTGAGGCCGATAGGGGTGGAGTATTGTGAGACGCTGAGGAATAGTGGGTGGAAAGGGGATGTGGAATTGGTGGAGAATCAAGGGGAGGATCATGTCTTCCATTTGGTTAATCCCACCTGTGAAAATGCTTTGCTTTTGTTTCACAAGTTGGGTTTGTTTTTTAATGATGCTTAACAAACTTAGATTTGATCTCGATAATGAACGATCGAGATGAGGTATGAACCGTCAGATAGCCGAACGGACGATCCGGATTGTGCACAGGTGTTGTGCACCTTGTGCATGGATGATACAAGTCTTTTGGCGTTCTTTTTTTTCTTGCTAATAAGACTGTCCCTTTTTTGTTTTGTTAATGTTTGTAGGAATGGCGAAAATCTTGCGAGGGAATGAAAATTTAATGTTATATCTCCATGATTTTCGTGTTTAGAATAGATTGGGATATGAGCGTGATTCTTGATAGTAACATTTTTCAATCGAAAATCGCATTTTCAGATTAAGTTGGAATTTGATTCCTTACTTACTAAAAGGGAACTTTTAGCTATCAGTCCTGCCATGAGCAGGGACAATCCGCAGGGACAAAGCGTTTGGCCCCATTTTAGATCCCGAAAAAATCTAGAAAAATATTCATAAATTTTTTAATATTATTTTATGGGGCCCTGTGAAAAATCAGCTCCAGCGGATATCGGTAAGTATTACTTTTGGATAAGTAGGGGCGAAATGACAGTTTCACCCGTACTTATCCAAAAGTAATACTTACCGATATCCGCTGGAGCTGATTTTTTACAGGGTCCCATAATATTCAAAAATTTATGGATATTTTTCTAGATTTTTTCGAGATCCAAAATGGGGCCAAACTCGTTGTCCCTGCGAATTGTCCCTTCGGATTGTCCCTGCTGTTAGCATTTTTGTTTAGCTATAGGGCTGATTTTGGCTACACAAGGAAAATTGACTTTTTGGCAAATACAGTAATACTTCCCCATTTGATAGTTTTGAGTTAAATTTTTATATATTATGAATTCGCCTCGATAAGAGAAATCGGTAGAATAAAATTATTTGATCGAAACTCATATTATTTTTTAGAAAGTATTAAAATAACAATCATTCTACTAGCACACACAACTACACATCCAATTGACCAAAAAAAAAAAATACACATCCAAATACACATCCACACTCACAATAAGGGTGGAGCCCGTACACACTACACACTCAGTGTGTGTGGGTCTTACCCTTAATGTGAGTATGAGTGTGTATTTGGGTGTATAATTAGTGTGTGATGTTAGAATTATTGTTAAAATAAGTCAAAAAGGCTTTTGTTTTTATTCAAAATATTATAGGTTGCAATCATAAGGTTTTATTTTATTCTCTACTTCTCATTGAGATGAATCAATAATTCACAAAAGTTCGATGCAAAACTAACAAATAAAAAAAAATCGAATAAAGACAAACCAAAAAAGCCAAGTTTATTTCTTTTTTCCCAAAACCACACTAAGTATACTTCACTTGGTACAATCCCCGAGGGAAGCTTGGCTTTTGGGGCTTTTATCTTAGATATTTATCAAAAAATATTTCGATAAAAGTAAAAAAAAATTGGATTTTTTGATTCCTTTTATCGACACGAATAATAATTCCTAAAAATTTTGTGCAAAATTGACGAAAATAAAAAAAAATTAAATAAGGACAAAATGCCAAAAAGCCGAAAAACAACTAAAGCTCGTAGGAGAACAATGATAAAAAAAATTGTACGAGTCCGACTCCAGTTCCTTCTAGTAGTAATTTCAAAGAAAGAAAGGAAATTAAATTGGAAAAATTCAAAATACCCCCCAACCTATACACCCAAATTCACTTAGACTCCCAACCTTTTAAAAACTTCAATTTTACTCCCAACGTTATATTCCGTTAATCAAAATGCCCCCTTCTGTCCAAATTACTAACGGATTCCGTTAAAGGCTCCGTTAAATAGTATTCGGATCGAATTTCGATGATCCGAGCCGCTCAATGTGTTTAAAATGTGATTTTAAGGGTACCCGCAAAAAATCAGCAAAAAAAATGACAGGGGAAGGGCTTCATCTGAACAGTTTTTTATTGAATAGTTTAATAAAAAACAGTTCAGATGAAACCCTTCCCGGTCTTTTTTTTTTTGCTGATTTCTCGCGGGTACCTTTAAAATTACATTTTGAACACATTGAGCGGCTCAGATTATCGAAATTCGATCGGAAAAGGGGAGGTGTGGATCGATCCGGATTTTATTCAAATACGGACGTCCGGATTTTGCTTCGGTCTGTACCTCCCCTTTCCCGATCGAATTTTGATGATCCGAGCTGCTCAATGTGTTCAAAACGTGATTTTAAGGGTACCCGCGAGAAATCAGCAAAAAAAAATGACCAGGAAGGGCTTCATCTGAACAGTTTTTTTATTGAACTATTCAATAAAAAACTGTTCAGATGAAGCCCTTTCCGGTCATTTTTTTTGCTGATTTTTCGCGAGTACCCTTAAAATCACATTTTAAACACATTGAGCGGCTCGGATCATCGAAATTCGATCCGAATACTATTTAACGGAGCCTTTAACGGAATCCGTTAGTAATTTGGACGGAAGGGGGCATTTTGATTAACGGAATATAACGTTGGGAGTAAAATTGAAGTTTTTAAAAGGTTGGGAGTCTAATTGAATTTGGGTGTATAGGTTGGGGGTATTTTGAATTTTTCCCATTAAATTTTACACTTCCTTTTTAAATATCTACACTTAATTTTTTGGATTTTAGTATTAAAAATGTACATAATTTTTTTATTAACAGACAAAAAAAAGAA
The DNA here is from genome assembly GCA_019656295.1 of Rhododendron mucronatum var. ripense. Lineage (NCBI taxonomy): Eukaryota > Viridiplantae > Streptophyta > Magnoliopsida > Ericales > Ericaceae > Rhododendron > Rhododendron mucronatum. The sequence goes on from BPLT01000041.1 coordinate 3,092,033, forward strand.
TGTAAATGTCAAAAAAAAAGTGTAGAATTCAATTTCCGAACCAAATTTCAAATTTAAGTCCCCAACAACGACCTCAACTAACTTTCCCATATACTAATATCAGTCGCCAGTAACCCTTCACAAATGCCCACCTCATTCCCAATCTTTCTCCAACACTTATCTCTCTCTCTCTCTCTCTCTCTCCAAATTACAGCAATGGATCCTAACACTAGTAGTGAAATAACCCACAAATTCCCACCATTTTTCCAAGTACATAAAGACGGTCGCGTCGAACGCTTTATGGTCTCTGGTTTCGCACCCCCAACCGTCGATCCCCGAACCGGGGTCGAATCAAAGGACGTCATGATCTCCCCAAGAACCGCAGTTAAAGCTCGGATCTTCTTACCCAAAATCAACGGTCCAGATCCGAAAAAGCTCCCCCTCTTGGTGCACTACCACGGTGGGGGCTTCTGCGCTGGATCTGCTCTCGACGCCGTCACGGCCCTATTTCTCACCCGTCTAGTCTCCGAAGCGAACGTCATCGCCATCTCCGTTGACTACAGGCTCGCTCCAGAGCACCCGCTGCCGACCGCGTTTGATGACTCGTGGGCCGCGTTACAGTGGATTGGCGCTCATTTAAACGGGACCGGGCCCGAATTATGGTTGAACAAGAATGTCGATTTCGAGCGGGTTTTCTTAATGGGTGAGAGTGCTGGAGCGACTATAGCCCACCACGTGGCAGTCCGGGTCGGGGCGACCCCGTGTCCGGAAGGTTTGCGGGTTCGCGGGGCGGTTATAGCGCACCCGTATTTTGCGATCAGTGAACCGGACGAGATGCTCCGGTTCTTGTATCCGGGGAGCAGTGGAACGGACAGCGACCCGAAGTTGAGCCCGAAGGCGGATCCGGATGTGGGGAAAATGGGTGTCGACAAGGTTTTGGTGTTGGTGGCGGAGAAGGACTGGTTGAAGCCGAGAGGCGTGGAGTATTGTGAGGCGTTGAGGAATAGCGGTTGGAAAGGGGATGTGGAGCTGGTGGAGAATCAAGGGGAGGATCATGTCTTCTTCATGTTTAATCCTGATTGTGAAAATGCTTTGATTGTGGTTCAGAAGTTGGCTTCTTTTATTAATCAAGCTTCTGGATGAGGAGAGCCGTGAATAAGTTATCCACCGAAGCGCACAATCTCGACCATCCAAAAGTATTTTAGACGATCTTGATTAAAAATAGTCTATTAGCGGTAATAGATTAATTTTAATCTAGATCGTTAATCTATTAGCAGTACTAAATTGTTTTTAATTCGATTCGTCCAAAACACTTTTCGACGGTAAGATTGAGCTCCGTAATAACTTATTCATGGAGCTCTGTGAATATGTTGTTCTCAAGGATGAGACCTTTCGTTGATTGGATTAATATAAGGGCAAATTTTCGTAGTAGTCCCTGTAGTTTTATAGTTGTCTCATTTTCATCCCTCTAGTTTCAAAGTGCTCGAATTTCGTCCCTATAGTTTATTTTACGTTCCAAATTGGTAAAATCGTTAACACCGTTAACGAAACTAACGGGAAAAAAAAAATAAGTGTTCCAATTTTCAATCCGTTTGAACCGGTGAGAAGATCTTATTTTTTTGATCATTTTATCCTAAATGGTCGTAATGAATTTTTGACTCTAAGGCCTTTCAATGAGCACCCTAAGAGAGCCCTGAAACTAAATAAGGAGTTTTCGGGTGCTTATTGAAAGGCCTTAGAGCCAAAAATTTATTACGACCATTTAGGATAAAATGATCAAAAAAATAAGATCTTCTCACCGGTCCAAATGGATTGAAAATTGGAACACTTATTTTTTTTTTCCGTTAGTTTCGTTAACGATGTTAACGATTTTACCAATTTGGAACGTAAAACAAACTACAGGGACGAAATTCGAGCACTTTGAAACTAGAGGGACGAAAGTGAGACAACCATAAAACTACAGGGACTATTACGAAAATTTGCCCTTAATATAATGAAGTCAAGATTTTTTTTTTTTCTCTTTTTTGTCGAATATGCATAGCTATTGCCTTTACTGTTCCTATCAACGCTACGAGATGCATGCGTTCGTACACAAATTTGAATATAAATAGTGTCTGAGACTATGCGAACCACTTAAATCCTACACGATGCACGACAGATCCACCCGCATCAAGCGGTTGCAAACACTTCTAAGTCCGGACATGTGAGAAGTTGTGCGATAAAGAACATTAAGATTTTGTCTAATAAATCTTGCAATTTTGGAGAGAAATGGTGAGAAAACAAAAATGGAATAATAGAATTGTATTGTATTCGCTCTATTTCTCAGCTATTTTTTCTACCTATCCAAAAAAGTTGTGACATATATTGTCATTTTCTTTAATTTCTCTTATCACGTTTCTAAGAACTTTAAAGGTTCTGTCAATGTTGCCCGGTTCGAAACTCATTTTGCGGCCGGGTTCATTTATGGCTAGAAAGTAGATAACAAACCCATTGTAGACACCCCATTCTGGACTGTCCAGATTAGTCCTTTTACTTCCTTTGTTGACCCGATGATGATAAGCGGTCGAGAACAGTTCAGAGTCGATGGAATGATTTGAGCTTTAGGCGTTGGACCCTCCTCTTTCAAACCACTTCAAACCCACTTCAAGCCCTTCAAATCCGGAGCCAAATAAGCCTCAGCAAAACCCTACCTTGCTTACGCCACCTCCTCCTTGGCGTGCGCCAGGTATCTGACACGTGTCAGCCATCGACCGTTGACTGAGTTTGACCTGGCGCACGGCAGGTCGTAGGTGACGTACGGAGGGTCAAGACCAGTCAAATCACCGCTTTTACAACACGCGACCGAGACTTTTGCGGCTCCAAAGTACGGGGAACAGTGCCCCTAATGATTGTTTCCTGCTGGACCGTCCCTCACTCTCTCCTACACCTAGTCCCATGCATTTAATGCATGGGAGGCTCCTCACTCAACCCTAACCAGCCCTAACCACCCTAACCCCAGCTGATTAGCCCTGGTTTTCAGCCCCTCTCTCCACCATAAATACCCCCCCTTGCATTCATTTGCAAGGGGGTTAACAACATTAACTCTCCAAGTCTACTCTCCCTTTTCTCTCTTTGTTCTTGCTCTCTCATTGTAAAGAGTGAGAGATAGAGAAGCTCCACACCCCCTCTCCCTACTGATCAGTTGTTATACAGCCCCCATCTTCAACCAAAGCTCACCACCATCCTTCCTCTCTCTTGCACCAAAGGTATACCACCTTCGTGCTGCGTTCTGTTTTCAACCCCTGAGGGGAACCAGAAGGGTTCTGGCTAGTAACTGATACTAATCCAGGCCCCCTTTCTGGTAAAATAAATCAGTCGTAGGAGCCAAGCCATGGCGGACGCCAGCTCCTCTTAGCCGTACGCCACCTTTGGCTGTACGTGCACAGCTGGCGTGGGGATCATGAAGGGCTCATTTATTGCTCATTTCCTTTATGTCATCACCTTCTAGCATGCTAATAACCAGTCTATTGCTTTCTGTATCTTAGAACTGTTCAAATGTAGTTTTCAATGCTTGTACCCATTTTTATTCTCAAGGCCACTGGGGTATGTCTGGTCATGTTCCAGAACCCAGATGATGTAAAGCCAAACACTGATTCACATGCAGACCTGGCGTACGACTCCCACAGGGTGGCGTACGGCATGTTTGTTAAAGACCAGTGCCTGGCCCTTACATCCCAGTTCAATCCTGGCCTCTTGTTCCTCCCCACTCTGTTTATGGGGTCTGTCTTGCTATTTTCCTGGCTATTAGCCATTCCTTATGTCTGTACGTATATATAATCCATATTATAAACTGCGTGGTTTGCCCTGGGTGTACACTGGTCCCTTCCAGAGCCCAGAGGATTGAGAGTAGGAGCTGTAAGAAATCGGTGTGGTAGTGTACGCCAATCTGAAGGTGGCGTGCGCAGGGTTTTCTGGCGCGCAGTGGCTTGGCCATGACGTGCCAGCATGTCGCCTGCTCACGCACCCGACGGGCAGCGTACATCACCCCGTTGAACTTCTGGCAGTGCTTGTTCTCAATCTATGTTCTTACATTTAATTCAATTCAAGCAAGCAAACTAGCATCCATAAACATTTTTGTCATATAAGCTGCAACGTGTTACAGTTTTAATCCCTATTACCTGTTCCCCCGCCCTAACTGGCCAAAAATGACCAAATGAGAGAAAAATGCAAATGTTTTAATAAAATGCCCGAGTAGAGACCGATCCCCGGATTGGGCGAGAGGGGTGCCATAAAACTCTTCCCCTCTCGTAACCTGGCTCCCGAACCTCAGATATCGAAGGTGACGACGGACCAGTCTACGCCTTTTCAAATCAAGTCGAGCCTTTTTCAAATCAAAGCAAAACGTAGCAAACGTTCTCGAGTTCGGTTCCTTGGGTATTCTTCCGCTAAAACCCGAGTGGCGACTCTGAATCGAAGCGTTTCGCCGCGCTATTTTCAAAGAGGGCCGCCCCCAAACAAATTCATTCGAAACCAAAATCGGGCGATTTTCAGGGCGTGTGCCCACCACACCCATGTGGGCGTTAATCTCCAAATTACCAAATTCCTTAAATTAATCCTACATAATAATAACTACATAAGTTAGGAATTGAAGCTCTTTCCCTAAAAAAAGAGAAACAATGCTTTGACCGTGTGATAGTGATGAGAGGGCTAATCAAAACCATGTTTGGTCTAAGTGTGAAAAATTAACTTCTGGACAAACAATTTGTGTAGAGTATATATAATTTAGTGCCAGTAGTGGCGTGATCTCGAATAGCTTGATATTTGTTTTTGTTTTTTTTTACATTACAAGCTTGATATTTGTTCAACGAGCCAAATAATAATTTGGTTAGGTTTGATTCGAAAGCTTAATGAGTTTTAAAAATTGCTCAAGCATGATTTGTTAATATTACGAAGCCATCGTGAAAATGTTTTTAATAAGTGAATATGAATTCAAACTCAAGTAACTTGATTCGTTTATCAGCGATAGTATAAAAGTTGTGTATTTCTCTTTTAATTCTTTTGGAGAAAAAAATTATTTTAGAACATCTCAAAATAAAACTGTGGACTGTGACCACTGAAGAGGACACAAAACATGCTTTTGTGGCAACATACATGAGTATGTCATATCCCCATCCTGAAATCCTTCCACTTTTTCTGGGTTATCGCACATAAATAATCACCTTAATTTTGACCTAATTAACTACATTGCTTCAATTAGGGTGTTTGCCGGGCCTATGGATTTTAGGAAATAAAAAAATGGCATTATGTGTCATGCACCCATAGAGTGATTAGAGTCGTATTATGTACCGAATACGGATAACTAAATTAGGGGCGTTTACTAAACGTGCTTGTGTATCAAACTAAATGATCAAATAATTTGTTACTTAACCATAGATTTAAATATCGTCCGCTACTTGGTGGTTTTTGGGCTCTCTGATATTGCTACATCCAGATCCAGTATATTCGTACTATCAAAAAATCACACCTGTATTGACCGATTTTCGATACGTATAGCTTTGCATCTGATCCTTTGCCCGCTTCATAGCCACTATTTGATTGCTACGGTCGCTTCATGTATTGCGCAGTCCGCATGGTTTTGCACAGTCATAATTTGAGTTTTTGGTCAATACAACCACATTTTTTAAAAGAATTCGGCAAATATCTACCTTTCAAAACGTATTTTTAAAAGAGAAAATTTCTTTTATATCCCTTCAGCTTTGACCAAAAATTCATTTTAATCATTCACCTTTCAATTTCGGCATAAAAATATTTCGACTTTCCAATTTTTTCAATGTCATCCTTTAGAAGGAATCCATTTTCTTTGAGTCTTGCTATAGAGACCGACGGCCGCACCGGGCCGTCCAAAAATTCTATTAAAAAAAAAAGAGGGCCTACGCGGGAATCAACGGCATCCAATGTGTGTAGGGTGCTTGATCCAAACACCTTATTTTTCGTGTATATATGTATATATTCCTAAAGGATGAAATTGAAAAAAATTAAAAAGTTGAAGTATTTTTATGCCGGAATTGAAAGGTGAATGTCCAAAAAAATTTTGGTCAAAGTCCAAGGGATATAAAAGAAATTCTCTTTTTAAAAACACTAATGGCTCTATTTGGAACCCATGAAAAAGAAAGAAAAACAAAAGAGAAGGAAAATGAGAGAAAAATAGGAGGGAAAATTTACTATTTATTATACTTGAAATTTTTATTTTCTTCACTCTCTCTCCCAACCAAACAATGGATGAGAATTTTTTTAAAGTTTCCTTTCCTTTCCATGGAATCCAAACAAACTTTTCGCGAACTCTCTAAACGCTTACTCCACCTTTTAATGGCCCGCCCTACGTGAGTGGTAACATGCGTTTATCCTCTTGTTTCTCAATTTTCCTCAAACTCCAAAGGAGTGTTAGGAGAGGGGAGAGGGAGAAAAGGAATGAGAGGGAGGAGAGAAGAAGGCACGCGATTAGGGTAACACACATATATGAAGTGTGTTTTGCACTAGACAAGCCCTAAAGCATTTCAAAGGTGCGTTATATGCTTACCCCGAATGTTAAATTGCTGTAACAGGAAATTTCATTTGCAGATGGAAAAAAAAAAAAAAAATTGTAACATTTAAAGCATTCCTTACTACGTAATTGATGGTTTATTTTTTAGAGAAGGTTTTAGAAAACTGTTCTATCCAGAAACAGGCAAAACTAGAAACCCGCCCTTCAGCAGAGGACTTAAGGGATAAACTCTCCGATTATCCTTGACGAAACCCTAGGGCCCGAAGCTGGCGAAACCCTACAAGAAGTTAATTACTAGTATATCTGATATCTCTTCCATCCCTAAGAGCTGTTGCTGCTGTTCTACACTTACGTTTTAGCCGTTCCTGCCCTAACATTTTGAGAAGAGAGAGAAACAAGGAACCTCGAAAGTGAGTTCATTCCCGTCAAAGATTCATGTCAACGCCGATGGTACTCAGAGGAAAATCAAAGCATTTACTTATTTCATTTGAAGAAGAAGAAGATTCACCGCCGCCACTCCCTACTGCTCTGTTGTGCCCGGGAGAGACACACGCACGCAAACACATAGAGATTCAGCAAAAATTTCACTACGTATTTTTAAGGTATATATATACACGGTTACAAAAAAAACCCTCTCCGGAGGAGACCCAACGCTCGACTCTGGTCTTCTCGTCACTTCGCCCACTCTTTGCCCTGTAACACCCTCACAGAGCTCGTGGAGAGCAGAAGCTATGCTCTCCGAAAGGGGAGCCCTCATTGGTTCTCTCTACCTCTAGCTCTCTCTGTCAACAGCCCACAACCCACACCTCAACCCTTTCCTCGCACACATACAGGAGGAAAGGGGGGACACAAATGGGGAACAATGGAGGGTGGCCGGTGGAGGCTTTTAGGCAGTGGTGGTGAGTGGAATGCACCGCACCCCAGTTGTGGGGGACAAATTCCTAACATGCTCAAGGGAAACACAATGAGAGTACTTGTTTTATTTGAAGAAGATTCGTTTCCAGTGCCACATTTATCACATGAAATCATTCTACACATAGTCACATACTCTTTCGACTTCCGATCAGAACTCTGCTCCGGTTCAGGTTCGTATGCAAATTACGGTGTTCTTTGATTTTTGAACCTAATTTTGTGAAAACTCATCTTAGTCTAACATCTATTAACGCTACACAGATTATACTCACCATAGATACCTCCTATTTACTGTTGGCGGTTACAAACCATGTTCAATTCGCTCAATAAAATTTGATCAATCTGATACTGCTCGTGCCCTTGATTACCCTTATGAATCTGATAATAGTTTTATGACTTCTTGTGATATTGACGTTGTGGGTTCCTGTAATAGCTTGATGTGCTCCTTTTGAATTTGATAATAGTTTTATGACTTCTTGTGATATTGACGTTGTGGGATCCTGTAATAGCTTGATGTGCGCTGTCGATGTAATAGGCGTTTTCTGGGTTTGTCAAACCATTTTGTCTTCTTGTAATTGGGTTTTGGTGGTAGTTTAATTTTGATCAAGTCTAGAATCTCCACCCGGTGTCTGAAGATGTGCCGATCAAGCTTATGCAATGCTCAAAGTGCTTTGATTACGAATCGGAAAGTATACATGCATACTCTTCATTTTGCATTAAGTCTAAACTTCATGTGAAGTTTGTGTCTAGCTTTTAATTGACCATGTTGTTTAAGAAAGCTTAGGCATTTATTTACTTGGTATTTTTGAGTTTTAAAAGCATGATACTATAATGGAAGAGAAAATAATTTTTCTTTCTTAAGCCTTGAGTTTGAGGCTTTGGAACCGGAAGTAGCGTTCCCTAAGTGCTCTCAACGCTTTTTGGCGCTTCGTCTCTTAGAGCTATCGTGAGAATTTTTGTAAGGCTTGGGTGTTGTGTGTCTGTCCAGAAAGTTGGGTTTCCTTAGAGCCTTAGTGCTTTGCAGCGCTTCGGAAGACAGGTTGTGAGAAAAGGAGAAGCGCCTCCGTGGCCCCTCAGCGCTTCTCCAGCCCTTTAAAAATCTTAGCAAATACACTAGTAGTTTAAGACCTTTCTTCATTTTCTTCTTAAGTGTATTAGCACGCTGAGGCGCTTCTTCTTTTAAAGGGCTGAAGAAGCATTGAGGCGCCACGGAGGTGCTTCTCCTTTTCTCACAGCCTATCTTCCGAAGCGCTGCAAAGCGCTAAGGCTTTAAGGAAACCCAACTCTTTGGACAGACACACAACACCAAAGCCTTAGAAAAGTTATCACGATAGCTCTAAGTGACGAAGCGCCAAAAAGCGTTGGGAGTAATTAGGGAACGCTACTTCCGATTCCAAAGCCTCAAACTCAAGGCTTAAGAAAGAAAAATTCTTCTCTTTCATTACAGTATCATGCATTTTAAAACTCAAAAATACCAAGTAAATAAATGCCTAAGCTTTCTTAAACAACATGGTTCAATTAAAAGCTAGACACAAACTTCACATGAAGTTTAGACTAAATGCAAAATGAAGTGTATGCATGTATACCTTTCCGATTCGTAATCCAAGCACTTCGAGCATTGCATAAGCTTGATCGGCACATCTTTAGACACCGGGTGGAGATTCTAGACTTGATAAAAATTAAACTACCACCCAAACCCAATTACAAGAAGATAAAATGGTTTGACAAACCCGGAAAACGCCAATTACATTTACAATCTCCCTCTTTGACTTTTCCGGGACAAAACCATTTCATAAACGAAAACATTACATGGAAACAAACACTAGCTACTAAGAGAACCTTCAAAACTCCTAGCAACCTAAAAAGAGAAGCTTCCAAGATAAATAACAAGGTCCTTCAAATTAGCTCAAGCAAAAACATGTGCGTTGCAAAGGCAAAATATTATAGCCACACAAAGTTGGCGCAACGGAAGTATATCATCATTAGCTAAGTTATCATTTGAGAAGCAATGTACAATGAGAAACACAACTAAATAAAGCTTCAGGACCGTAGCATGCTCAACACAAGTAAAAGTGCCCTAACCATGGACATAATTAGCAACAAAAAGGATAGAAGCCCTAACCGTGGGCGCAAAGTACCAGGCATGCACAAAGTTAAGTATCAAGCATGCACGCCCAAACACACGGGCACAAGAAGAAGCAAGTTAAGTATTAGTTAAGTACAGATCAAGTTCTTTAAACTCTCTACTCCTCGTAAAAACAACAACAAAACAAAAGAAACCCTCTCCTCACGAGCAACCACAAGTCTCCCCCTTTTTGGACCGGAAAGACAAAGCCCACAAAAATCGGAGAAGAGAGAGTAAACACCATCAAGCATCTGACCTCGAACCTTCAGTTCCCGAACCGTCATCTTGCTCCATGTCATCATAAGCATAAGTAGCGCGAAAGCGCTTGTCCAAAGATTTCACAAAACCCATCATTGTTTCAAATTCAGTTTTCAGCCAATAGAAATCATTCAAGAATTGAGAATGATATTGGTTAACTACTTCCAAACGAGTCTCGAGAGTATCCAAGCAACGACCTAAGCCATCCAGAGAAGTCGTAAGCTCATTCAAATGCACATTTATACCGCCGAACTGTTCCTTGAGAAACCCCATTACATCGATGGGAGGCACGGGAACGGAGGTTGAGGACCCTATGGGTTGAAACACGGAGACAAAGGGATTGACCACATTGGGGTTAAGGATCGTACGAGGTTCATCCCAAGGGAGCACCCAATCGGGCCGATGGTGCAGAGAAGGAAATTCTGGATCAACTGGAGGGTAATGAGGCTCTGGAATGGTATTAGGCATGTAGTTTGCCTAGGGAAGATCTGTTTGGGTCAAGCTATTCTTCAGGGCACGGTAAGCGATGACAGAGGTAGACTCAAAGACGGGTTCATCAAGAGTAAGGGGAACATCAAAAAGAGTCAAATAACGAGTGATAAGGAGGCAAAGGGCACAACAGAAGTACCCGGAGGGTGGCGGGTGTAGGTATGTCAGTCTAGATTTTCTTTGCCAAGTCAAATGAATAACCACGACGAATCCCATAAAGTAAAGTACCTTGATCAGTGGTGAGATCTGAGGTGTGGCCACTAGGTTCGATAAAAGAGCAGAACACCTTAAACAAGACACGATAATGGGGAGCCAAATCACCTTGCTTAATTTTGTTCAGAACCGTATATAGACTAGCAGTTAATTCCCGAATAATTTATGTGCGAGAAGGCATATGAGTCCTAGAGAGAGGCCATTGGGGCTGATCAAGAATCGGAAGGCCACACAGAGTTCGAATAGCACCAACCGAGAACTCAAGGTTAACATGATGCACAGTGGTAGTAAAACGTGAAGTTCTCGAGGTCAACAAAGCTCACATTTGCTAAAAATTCTTTAACCATTTTGGGATGAGAATAGGGATGGCAACGGGGCGGATCGGGGGCGGATCGGAGGCGGATATTGCAATGTCCGAATCCGAACCTTTCACCCGCCCTTGAATCCGCCCCGAACTCTGAACGGATATATAGTTTGGTCCTCCATCCCCGCTCCAAACCGGGAATGGATATCCGAGTCCAAATTTGAAAAAAAAAAAAAACAGATTGGAACTCGATAAAAAAAAACTAACAGATTGAAAAAAACACAGATGAACTAACATGTGTGTGTATGCATACCTGATGGCATCAAAGTCGTACCAACGAGGGGAATTGAGGCCCTTAGGGTTAACGAGCATGAAAACGGAAGCGGCGGAGGAGGAGCAGAATGCAGCGAATCGGAAGACAAGGATCAGGGTGTTGAAACGGTGTCGCTTTTGTACGGAGACGGCGGAGTGGAAGTGATGGAGAGGAGTGTTTTGTTGGATTCAGGGGCGAGGGGAGGGAGTCTCGGCACCACCGTTCCTGAGGTGAGATTGCCGCATCTTTCGGCTGGGGGGGGGGGGGGGGGTTAGAGAGAAAGGAAGGGGGTTTGGGAAGAGGAGAGAGAGATCATGGGTGAGGGGAGGGAGACTCGTGTGAAGTGAAGTCAGCTAGGTAGGAGACTGAGTATTGACTAACCCTCCAAATAAGAGGTATTTATATAGTCGGGTATTTGATGGTGTTTACTCTCTCTTCTCCGATTTTTGTGGGCTTTGTCTTTCCTGTCCAAAAAGGGGGAGATTTGTGGTTGCTCGTGAGTAGAGGGTTTCTTTTGTTTTGTTGTTGTTTTTATGGGGAGTAGATAGTTTAAAGAATTGATCTGTACTTAACTAATACTTAACTTGCTTCTTCTTGTGCTCGTGTGTTTGGGCTTGCATGCTTGATACTTAACTTTGTGCATGCCTGGTACTTTGCACCCGTTGTTAGGGGTTCTATCCTTTTTGTGGCTAATTAGTTCCATGGTTAGGGCACTTTTGCTTATGTTGATTGTGTTGAGCATGCTACGGTCCTGAAGCTTTATTTAGTTATGTTTCTCAGTGTACATTGCTTCTCAAATGATAGCTTAGCTAATGATGATATACTTCCGTTGCGCCAACTTTGTGTGGCTATAATATTTTGCCTTTGCAACGCACATGTTTTTGCTTGAGCTTATTTGCAGGACCTTGTTATTGATCTTGGAAGCTTCTCTTTTTAAGTTGCTAGGAGTTTTGAAGGTTCTCTTAGTAACTAGTGTTTGTTTCCATGTAGTGTTTTCGTTTCTGAAATGGTTTTGTCCCGAAAAAGCCAAAGGGGGATATTGTAAATGTAATTGGCATTTTCCGGGTTTGTCAAACCATTTTGTCTTCTTGTAATTGGGTTTGGGTGGTAGTTTAATTTTTATCAAGTCTAGAATCTCCGCCCGATGTCTGAAGATGTGCCGATCAAGCTTATGCAATGCTTAAAGTGCTTGGATTACGAATAAAAAAGGTATACATGCATACTCTTCATTTTGCATTTAGTCTAAACTTCATGTGAAGTTTGTGTCTAGCTTTTAATTAAATCATGTTGTTTAAGAAAGCTTTAGGCATTTATTTACTTGGTATTTCTGAGTTTTAAAATGCATGATACTGTAATGAAAGAGAAAATAATTTTTCTTTCTTAAGCCTTGAGTTTGAGGCTTTGGAACCGGAAGTAGCGTTCCGTAAGTGCTCCCAACGCTTTCTGGCGCTTTGTCTCTTAAAGCTATCGTGAGAATTTTTCTAAGGCTTGGGTGTTGTGTGTTTGTCCTGAGAGTTGGGTTTCCTTAGAGCCCTTCGAAAGACAGGCTGTGAGAAAAGGAGAAGCGCTTCCGTGGCTCCTCAGCGCTTCTCCAGCCCTTTGAAAAGCAGAAACGCCTCCGTAGCGCCTCAGTGCTGTTCAATCCTTATGTGGCGCCTTGGCTCTTCTCCAGTGCGTTTAAATGCTTGCTTGGCGCCTCGGCACTTTTCTGGCACTTTGTCTTTTTAGCCTTCATATCTCTCTCATTGGTCCATTGTAGGGTTCCAATTTATACCCTATTTAAACACATTTTTCACCCATTTAGGGTAGGCTTTTGCATCAGCCCACTTCCAGAGATAGAAAACCCTCACTCTAATTTGCTCTGTGTTTTGATGCATTAGAATGATTGTAGGCTCCTCGACTAACGCGTACTTGAGAGTTGCCACCCGAATTTTTGAGATGGATGATCCGAGAAACCGAGAACTCGTTTGAAAAAGGCTTTTGGTCTTAGCGAAAACGATGAGACTTTGGGTTCGGGGGCCATGTTACGAATGAGAAAGGTTTTGTCGAAAAACACCCCATGCGCCCGGTAAAAACCGGTCTCTATTAAACATTTTCAAAAGGGGAAAACTTTGAATATCCTTTAGGAAATCAAACTCTTTAATAAACAAGTAAAGGGGAAAGGGACATGGGAAGATATATCACATTGGCATGCATGTGGTGCTTGCTGTACAGAAATGATGAGTGAATGAAGACGTGAAAAATGAAAGAGCTAATCAGCAAACTATCCAGATCACAACATTTCCCACACGGTTTACCATAATGCCACGCACGGCTTTATGATACGCCGTGCGGTGCAGCCTTCTTGCTATCAGACTATCAACATTACTCAGAATTAGGCTCGGTGCACCGTATATCCCGCACGATGTTTTTTAAAGACATCGAATGGTATATAACTCATTATATGCCATAAAATAACACCATTCCTTCAAACCATGAATATAAAACAACCATTTGATTCATCTAATTGCTTGGAACTATCAAGAAAATTTCATTTAGAAAGCGAAACATGGCTTGGAGATATGGTCTCATTCTGAAATGCACCGATGACAGTATTTCAGTAATATAGACAGTCCTGACAACGAATGGCCATGATCCAAACAGTCTGGATGAATAAACAATAACCAGTAAAACATTGCGCGCCTGAACATACTACACCGTGTGATGCATCAGAACACCGTGCGGCATGGTATGTCCAGTGCAATGATCATTTTAGTTTCTGAAAATGATTTTTAAGTTAGTATTCAACCCAAAAGAGGTCAAGCCTGACTGCAGAAAAGTTCCCTCAGGGCCAGGACAGGGCCTAGCCCAAGGAAACTTGCCTTTTACCTTTGATCTTGAGCTTGAACGAAGGTGGGCGATTGTAGATGAAAGCGTGTGGATATGTGGGTATATGCGGTTTGTTGGATATTTAGACAGGTGGGGTCTCAAAGTTAGTAAAAGACTAACCTTGAATGTGAGAAAAGAAAACGGGATGTTCTTGAGAAAAGGCCTAGAGAATGTTTAAGCTTGGGAATAAAGAGAGTGAGTGTATGGGCCAGATGAGAATGAGAAGTTAAGGACCCCTTTCACTTGAGTGGACGAGTGTATTTATAGGCAAGAGCCAAGGATTTCAATTCAAAATAGGGGATGTGTCTTCTGGGCGGGCTGGAAGTGCTTTTCAACTAAGCCGCTTTGCAGCTGTGGCTCAAGTGGGTGTGGCCGACAGCTTTTTGAGCCTGTCAGAACTTTACCTAAAATGCCGTGCGGTTAACCTCTTGACCTCGTACGGTGTAATCAATTCTATTACACCGCACGGTGTAGGGGTGTGCCGTATGGTACTAAAGGGTCAGCTCTGGCCTTTTGGGATTATCTGGGCTTTTGTGCTTTTGGGCTTTGAAGTGGAGTTAGGTGTGATTTGGGGCAAAAGTCGGTAATTCCTAACTTGTAGCCTTTTTGCTTAATCTTTTGATATATGGAAATTTGAGTAGATTAGGCCGTGGTTTTATGCTTAGGGTGCGTTGACCCTAAGTAGTTTCCACGTATATCTCGGTGTTTGCGTTCTTAGTTTTATCGCTCTTTACTTATATTGGTGAATTGAATTGCATGTCATGGAGTTTGGATAGTTGTTTGAGTTATTGGTTGATTTAAATTTAAATTTGTTGTCCCATTCACCCCCCTTTGAGACTTCATAGTGCTTTAGATTATTTCATGCGCCTATATTCTCCGCCATAAGGCCATATATCTATGGAATTCATCTACAAGGAAATAGAAGAAATTGCCAAACTTAAATTGGTAGTATCAGGAGGTTTCACAACATGTGGGTTTGGTTATGACGAATGATGATTACAAGGTGTTTCTACTATTTACTTGCATTGCGAAGGCGGAAGTGTATACATTGAGTACTAATTCTTGGAGGAGTATTGAGCCATGGGGACTCTTTCATGGATATTTTATTCGTCCAAGAATTAGTCCTTAATGTATACACTTCCGCCTTCTCAATGCTAGTAAATAGTATAGCCACCTTGTAATCATCAACAGATTCGTCATAACCAAACCCACATGTTGTGAAGCCTCCTGACACCATCAATTTAAGTTTGGGTAATTTCTTGTATTTCATCGTAAATGGTTCCATAGATATATTGGCTTACGGCAGTGAATATAGGCGCACACCAAGCCATTACAGGAACCCTCCAAGTCAATATCACATGAAGTCCGGAAACTATTATCAGTTTCAAAAGGGTAATCAAGGGCAAGAGCAATATCGTATTGATCAAAATTAATTGAGCGAATTGAACATGATTTGTAATCGCCACCACTAAAAATGGGGTGTTTATGGTGAGTATAATCAGTGTTGATAGATGCTAAGATGAGTTTTTACACAATTGGGATCAAAAATTGGAGAACACCATGATTTGATACGCACCTGAATCCAATTAGAGACGTGACCGGAAGTCAAAAGAGTATGTCTAGAATGATGGGACTCTTTCAGGGATATTTTTGAGTGGTGTGCTCCATTGGGTTGACATTGACCCCTATACGGTCATTGTTTCTCTTGTTTTGGCAAAGGAGAGATTCGGGGAGATGTCGCTACCTGATTGGAGAAAAGGTTGTCATTATATCAAATGTGGTGTTTTAAGTGGATGCCTGTGTGCATTGTGCAAGTATCGTGGCTTTGTTGATATCTAGGTGATGAAGGAATACGGTATAAGAGTCTTGGACCAAGTTGATTGTGGTTCCTTTCGCCAATAAGGATTTTTTTTATGCCGAACCAATGTGCATTTTGAAGAATGATGACGTTTTGTTGGATTGTGGGTTGCGTTTAGTTCGTTGCAATGCAAAAGTTGCAGTTTTAGTTATCCTACTATTGATAATTGTTCTATGTTCTAAATGTGCTTTTCTATGTCCCGAGATTGAAAGCCTTGTCTCTATTGACTTTGATGCTGACAATTGGGTTTAGCGGCAACACCAATGTTAACTGTTAAGGATAGTAAACGTAAGATGTCTTGTAATTTTTTACTAAAAACTGTTTCTGAAAATGCTGGCGGATTTCAGCAAATTTGATTTCTCTTCTCTTGGCGGAGGGGCAAGTACCTTCAGTGATGATAACACAAGCTCTAAACCAAATCTGGGTCTTCTTGTCGAGGAACTTGGGGAAGACTAGTACAAAGTCGTCCTCTCGTCTCTGCCCTGCCTTGGGAAAGTCATAGATTTTTTATGCCTCATAATGTAGTCAAGCCAGAGCATCTCTCTGTGACCAAATCGAGACTGCCCTTCATTCATGCTTTTTCTTTCGTCCTAGGTCCTGATGTTCTACCGGACAGGTTCAGGTTAGCTGAAGAAGAGTTGTTAAAGGTGGAATTTAGTGTTTTGGAGCTTGGTCAGAAAAGTGGTAACTCAGAAGATATCAATCAATGAGGGAAGGGTTGAGTGTAACTTTCAGCTTGAATCTTAAAGACAACTTGAGGATGATAACCATATGAAGGCCTTGGTGCACGAGGCAGTGAATCTAACTGATGTTGTAGCTGGAGCGCAGGGAACAAAAAGTTCCGGTGGTGAATGCCTTTCTTCTTGGATGACTTCTCCACTACAGAAATGGTTTCTATCTGCAAATGTTGGCCCTAATAAAATCTGCATTATTTTCGTCCAAGCATTGTGATGGGTTAGCTTTCTCCATTTGTTAATCTGCGATCAAAAGGCTGTGAGCTCCACGTTCAGGGCTACTTTATTTGTCTTGAACATTCTTCTCAACTATGTTCTTCATTTTCTATTTCAAGTAAAATGAATTGATGACATTCTGATTTGCATGTACTTTTGGAGAACATAGCACGCTAATTCTTTGCTCGGGTAAGTTCTCATCCGCAACAAGTTGTTCGAAAACAGTTTGAGGGCTTATTGATGATGCTCGCAAAACTATCTCCTTTTTCCATGTGTACCCAAATTTTTGTTGCTTGATCTGTATTGTGTCTTTAATGTGATTTACCATCAAGAAGAGAAAATTGGTGCTTTATGCTATTTTCTTTAGGTGAACAAGCATGAATTGTTACAGTTTTTGGCTATATTCTCTCTTTTTAGAGAGGTCCAGTTACATTTTTTTTTTCCGATTAATGAATCACAATTTTGGAAAGTGAAGTTTACTTCAGTCTTCAGAGACTATTGGAACTAGGGCAAGGAAGATGGTTGTGGAGATAAAATAAGCATCTTTTTGGATATTTTACTCAGCCAAAGAACTTAGTTTCCCTTTGTTTTTCTCCTTCCATTTTTCCTTTAGGTGCGATTGTCATTCAAATCGGAATCCCATTTCATTGTCTGCTGGTGCCTCTAAATCAGCCATAGTCTAGGTAGGTTCCACGAAATGGGCTCTCTCCATCTTGGGATTGGTTGCTAGCAATAAGATGGTTTGGCTAATAGGACTGAATTTGAAGCTGTTTTAGCTTTTGAAATGTAAAATCTGGTAAAAGATGTTTCCATGAGAAATTTTTTTTTTTAATAACATTGCTATTCCCTAACTAGCAAACTAGAGCTGTATGGGACTAAGTTAATGATGGGAAACAACAGTGTCTTGGCTCCCTTTCAGTTTCATAATGGTCATTCGCTGTTCTTTTATCTATTTTGCATTCAACTTTATCTTGTTTCTTAGATATGGGAAGCACTTTAATATCTGGTGCTTTTGACTACCCTAAAATTATAGTTGGAACGCATAGCTTCCTTGTCCAATTGGCTCAGCACACTACAAGATCTTCGCGCTGGTAGCCTTAGGATGTTGATCTAGACCTTCTTCAACTACATCTTTTATGGTCCTGTCATGTATCTGCAACTGCACAAACATACTCGTAATACATTTCTGAGTGGGAAGTTGAATTTTGTATGATATCGTCTATGCAAAAGTGGACACAACCATGATTTGATTCTGATATGCCGACTGAAACATCAACAGCAAACTGGGTGTCCTCATGGGAATCAGGTATAAATGCATCGTATTTATTTGTTTAACCGTTAACGCCATATTTAGTAAGTAGGTTTCGCATCATTAGCTTTAGTTTTCTTACAGCAAGGAATTTGCAAAAAACTTGTTATCTTCAAACATTTTACAGTTCTTGCTAGCTAGCATTTTGTGAGCAGGACTTAGTATGCATAACTATTTACAAACTTGTTATCTTCAAACTACATACTAAATTCGTCATTGCACTTTATTTGACCTTATAAACTAGATAGATTGTGTGCCAAGTTATCGTTCTTGACTATCTATACTTAAGAGTGATTTGCCGTTTGCTTGTTATATCATCGGCCACTGCTACAGTTGCTAGTTTCGTCAGTCATGTCAAATCATCTTCACCATTTGTTTTCATGTATATTTTCTCTGTGATGAGACGTATAAATCTTCTGAAAGGGGAGGCTACACAAATTGCGGATAAATTTAGCCTTAGAGCGTCGTTTGGCTTCCATTTCTGGGAAACCTGAAACACCTCATGAGATATGGTTCCATGACGAGTATAGGGAACAAATTAAAACAGCAGTCTTAAACTCCAAGACTCCTCGGGCATCAGCTTCAGCTCTTGGGGACGTGTGGCTGCCATTTGACATTGGTTCATTGGCATCTAATCAGAGGAAGTCATCTTTATCTCTTGGAGAAGTAGCACTAAATTTGACCAGGCCACACATGTTCTAGTATTCATTTAGTGTAAGGTGAGGTGAATTTTTCCAAGTAAGGTAATTCTTAGGCTCCGTTTGTTTGGGCGTAAAATATTTTACCTATTTTCTAGCATTTGGCTGTGTAAAAAATGAGGAAAATATTTTACATTAATTGGATGAAAATGATTTACCCTTAAATCCTCCGTAAATTATTTTCTAAAATGAATCCCCCCTTCCTTCTACTACAATTTTCACTGCTCAATTTCTCAATTGTCAGTCCGAACTCACGTTCAATTCCAATATTCTCAGATCTCTCCACCGTTGAAGCCCCTCCTCTCCATCTACACTATTTTGTCGATTTCTGAAAATATTTTTCAAGTGCCAGCTAAACATCGAATAATAAAAGTTTGAAGTTTATTTTCTAAAAAAACATTTTACATCGAAACAAACAGAGCCTTAGTTGCATTCGTCATCAAGATATCCCATTCTGCACGCAGATATGCGGTTACTTCGTTTCATTGTGGCATTGAAATCCCATTTTTGTATCCCTTCCATGAGTAACGGGTTTGGAGGGATTTGAACCTATATTCAATTACTCGATTAGCAAGGGTTAGGCTTTGTAGCTCATTTGAGTACTCAAAGTGGTGCAGTATCCATTGCCAGAGAGCTGGTATAAAACTAGGATGATACACGATAGGTCGGCATGACGATTACATAGAGAAGGATACTAATTTCACTTGATAATTGCATGTCCTTCATCATGAGTCTGTTGGTGCATGGGTTGGTTCAAAATTTGAATCTCTTTTAAGTGTTTGGGCAAAGTACGGATTACTTCCCTAAGGTTTGTCCGTTTGGCAGATGACCTCCCTAAGATTTAATAATGACCAATTTGCATCCTCATGGTTTGGGACTAAATTGCAACTCCTTACTCCGTTAACGGTAGAAGTAAAAAGACTACATTACCCTTTTTTAAATAAAAGGCTTTTACTCTCCTACTTTAACACGTTGACACAGAGAGAGGGAGAAAGAGTGAGATGGCTATGGAGATTTGGGGCAAGCCTTGGGTATGTTTATACATGAAAATTCTAGGCTCGTTTCGTTATCAAGCCGAACACAAGCCAATAGAGCCTCGGCCCAAGTTGGCTCGCATGCCAAGACTTAGTAGACTTTTTACGCTAATTACTAGAATTAGCATTGGCATTTTGAAACCTCGATGTAGAACCCTTACAAAAACATATTACATATTATTATTCTAAAATTAAGATTATTTTCTTCTATAGTATAGGAAAATGAAAGATATGTACCTTCACAATCAAAATATTTTTGGTTATATTAGGCCTATGCGAGGATATATATACATCTTTCGTTGGTCCGTTAAGACTCTTGAACAAGCTCGAGCTCGAGTCAAGCCAAGGCCCGCTCGGCTCGAGCTCGTCTCGTTAAGTTTTTACTGAGCTCGAGCTCGGATTCGTTAAAAACTTAATAAACAAGTTTGAGCACGATAAAGCTCGGCTCGACTTGGCTCGTTAGCAGCGTTTTAACTTTCATATATATCTTATTTTTGCCCCCTTGTCCTGGTATTGACTGCTTATCTCAACCTCAAGCATGAGATTTAATTATACTGTAGATATACTCGTAATTTTTTTCTCTCTTTTATTAGTTATATCTTCGTTTATTGATTCTTCCCAAATTAACAACAAAACATATCCATTTAGTGCACCGAATGACATGAGATGAAACAGCGTATGAGAAGCATTATCAAATAGGCCCTGTTCCAGAAAGCAAATTAAGTATTTATTTTTTAAAAAGATAATTTCAAGCTCAAAAATTATGTATTTACGCAAATAATTTTCTATCAATATGGTTCTTATTTGATAGATCTTATTGAGACCTTTTAATCGGTGCAAAAAAAAAATCAAAAAATTATTTTTTCATTTATATTATTTTTGAGTTTTTGAATTTAAAAATATGAAATAAGCTATTTATTTTTTAGGAAGGTTTCTAGAACGAGGCCTAAAATGTAACATGCCTTGTCCGGTGCGATGCACGTGCATATTAGGGGCTGGTTTTACACTATCAACTCTGATGGGCAAAATATGGGTTGTTATCGATTGCTACGGTGGTTAAAGCACTAAATAAGCCTGATTAACACTTTCAACGTCCATTTTTTGAACTTTAAATTAGCCCCAGCTCAGTTAACCACCTCTAGCCTTGTTGTCAATCAGGACAATAATCAGATGTCAATGGAGAAATAAAATGATTGAGATTACCAACCATTATTAATTAATCCAACCAAAACTACACATCTAGTACAAACCCACCAACGGGCTTGTAGCCAATGGTACTTCCTCACCTCTTTCACATGAGAGGTGAAGGTTTGATTCTCATAAGAATCGCAAGTGTATGGTGCAGTGGTTGAAGCCTTTTTTGGCCTGTCCCACCGGTTTACTGCTAAGCTATATCCCTTTCCTATCCCATTAAAAATAGTCTAGATATCTATTGATTGAAAAAAAAAACTAGTACAAGCCCATCTCCCGGTTCCTGTTTCCTCCGTACCAACAAATTAACCAAATTGCAACCCAAAGTCAATGGACCATTATGACCTGTTCTATGCCTATTCTGCAACGAAAAGTCTAAGGAAACCGACGGCAGCCACCGACTAGGTGTACCGGTAGTCATGCTGGTCTCATCACAAATGATCCGAGCCGTTCAAAAATTCAAAAAAAATCGAGTGGGTCCGTGAAAAATCAGCCCAATCTGATGTGTAGGTGTTCGATCCAATCTTTCATTTTTTCTTTCAGATTTCGGATTCGTGAAAAAATGAAAGATTGGATGACCACTTACACATATTGGATTAAACTGATTTTTCACAAGAGCCCTCGGTTTGTTTTAAAATTATTGAACGGCTAGAATCATCTGTACGGGCCTGGAGTGGGCCCTATCTAGCCATCAATGCACCTAGTCGATGGCTGCGTCGGTTTTCGTAGCAGAGTTCATTCTGCAATTAAAAAATTACGCCATCCATATTTCCGTTGCACCCAAAAATAAATAAATATACGCCAACCGGCACGAGGCTCTTGTTTATCACGGAATAATCAGATGTCAATGGACAATGGCACGATCAAAAAACAAAAAAATGTCAATGGCCAAAGAAGATTCCTATTACAAGGATAGAATAAATTAATGCAAGCAAAACTGCACGAACAAACTACCAGATCGAGTAGTACTATTTAAGGCCCACACTCCCCAAACCCACATCCTTCCCCTTCTCTCTCTCTCCCTTAAATTAGGCTATTCGATCAACTTACGTGCATCTTATTTGTATTCAGAAGGACCAGAACTCTCCCTCCCTCTCTTTCTAAAACATTACAATGGACTCTAGTGCTAGTGAAATAACCCATGCATTCCCACCTTTTTTCCTAGTACACAGAGACGGCAGTGTCAAGAGGTTCATGGTCGCCGACTACGCTCCCCCAACAGTTGATCCCCAAACCGGCGTCGAATCAAAAGACGTCGTGATCTCCCCAGAAACTGGGGTCAAAGCCCGCATCTTCTTACCCAAAATCAACGTCCCAGATCAGCAGAAGAAGCTCCCCTTGATCATACACTACCACGGTGGGGGCTTCTGCATCGGGTCATCATTCGACATCATCACTGCTCGAATGCTCACCGTCCTAACCTCTGTAGCCAACGCGATCACTATCTCCGTTGACTACAGGCTTGCTCCAGAGCATCTGTTGCCGATCGCGTTTGATGACTCCTGGTCCGCGTTACAGTGGATTTCCACCCATTTAAACCGCGAAGGACCCGAATTATGGTTAAACCAACTCGTTGATTTCGGGCGGGTTTTCTTAGTGGGTGAGAGTGCTGGAGCAGCTATAGCACACCACATGGCGGTTCGGGTTGGGACTACTAAGGGTTTGGAAGGCTTGCGAATTCGCGGGGCGGTTATAGTGCACCCGTATTTTGTGGATAATGATCAATCGGATGAGCTAGTGCGGTACTTGTCTCCGGGGCCTATTGCGGCGAATAGTGACCCAAAATTGAATCCGAAGGTGGATACGGATTTGGATAAAATGTGTTGTGAGAAGGTGCTAGTGTTTGTGGCAGAGAATGATGGGTTCGGGTTGAAACCAAGAGGTGTGGAATATTGTGAGACCTTGAAGAACAGTGGTTGGAAAGGGGATTTGGAATTGGTGGAGAATGAAGGGGAGGATCATTGCTTCCATGTCTTCAATCCCACTTGTGAAAGTGCTTTGGTTTTGGTGCAAAAGGTTGCTTCTTTTGTGAATCAAGATTGAATGTATATAAACGTCCTTTAATTTCTATAGTTTTTACATCAAAATGTCTCATTCTATGCTTCAAAACGTTGGTTCTTCTGTGAATTAAGATTGAATGTACCCTTCAATTTTTATTATTTTTAATCAAAATGTACCATTCTATTGACTGTGAATAAACGAGTTTATTATTATTATTTTTTTTTGGGGCTTAATTACGTGGTTTGATCCTAATTTATCCTTGTACCCATGACAAAGCAATTTTATGTACCCTCGTCCTATTTGCAAGCAAGATCAGCGACAATGATGTGGTGTCTAGGTAGTTGGATGAATACCCTCAACTTCTTGTAAGATGTGTTGGTAATAGTTGACGTTAAGATCAACATCTAGTTTTTATTGGATATTTTAACAAAATAAAATATTTATTATTCTTTCATTATTTGACCGTAGCAAAATTATGCATACTAAAATAGATGTTATTATCATTATATTTTACATTATTATAGTGAATGAGATTTAACCCTAATCACCTTTAGTTATTGGTATCAATCAACCGATCAATCTATACTCTCTAGTTCGGTTCAAAATACTTCCTAAGAATCCAATTCTAATCCGCAAGTCATGGTTTTTAGAAAAATATAAACCGTGTTCGGACCAAAAGTTTCACGGTCTAGTTCTAATTCAATCCGTGAGTCATGGATCGGTTCCGATTTTATCCATAGATTACATGTCATAAGGAAATAAGTATTCCGGTTTATATTATAAAAAAGAGTTCTATTGAGAGTTCATACGATGCATTGCCCCGTCACTACTTACTCAAGGGCCAATCTGTACGGGATTAAGCATGAAGTAAGGAGCCACCCAACATTATAGTAAGATCGAACAATTATTTTGTTTATCTGAAGTGGGACTTAAGTTCACACGTGTTCTAAAAAATTCTCTCCCCACCCATGTGTGAATTGTACACTTAGCCTTGATCTCTCTCTGGATCCAAACTCCTCTATACTACTCTTTAACCCTATCTTCAGAGAGAGATCCAAACTCCTCTATACTACTCTTTAACCCTATCTTCAGCTTATTCCGCACCCACTCCGTCTATTCAGAGCCACATATCATAGCACCCCATCATCAAATCACCTAGGATACCCCACTGCATTGATATAGAGTCTTCCATCACAACACTCCAACATCGAGTCATCTAACTTGATCAGAGTCACCTTGGATTTTTTCTGCTCCACTGAGTGTTCTCCATTCAAACCTATTCATGGCGAGCTAAGAGTCTTTCCATATATAGATCGTCAACCATCAGCTACCACTTTTTCGGAGTTCATACGATGCATTGTACTTCCACTGCGTGCTCAAGATCGACCCAATCTATATGAGAGTAATTGCAAAGAATCTGCCACGCCATTTGGTTTTGGGCCCAATGGACACAACCTTTATTTTGTTTATCCGATGTAGACTTGACGCTCACACATATTCTAACATCTTCCTTACAATCCACCAGGCACCAATCTACGGCAGAAGTTGTAATTTCTATTGAATCTATTTGTTTTTATGTTGAAAACCAATTTGTGAAACATTTTTTACTTTGGAGTTTTAAATAGTGTCATTATTGTTGATCAACTGCTTTGAGGTAAGTACTTGTTTACCTGCCATTCAAAAAAAAGTACGTATTTACTTCACAATTCTTCTATAACTACAAACACTTAGGTTATCTCTAATAATAGAGTTAAAAAAATGTTGCTATATGATATAAAAGTGTAACAATAATTTTCTAACCACACAATTACACAAACTCTCTCACATCAGACATAGGGCTCACGCACCTGCTCACTGGTCCGATCTACTGTTGGGTTCTCTAGCTTTTCGCCTAACGACAAGGTGGCTTTGTGGGGTAGAAGGCGGCGACGTTGGTCTTCCGCCGTGATCGTCTCTTGTTTATCAGGAAATAATCAGATGTTAGTGGAAAAAAAAAACAAATGCCGATTAAGGCAAGCATTAATTAATCCAAGCCAATTAGTCAAAGGGAACTGATTTTCGCACTCTAAAATTTAGTGCAGGCGCTCCACCTTTTTGTTTTTATACTGTGATGTTGCTGGCAATATCAGTGTATATTTTGTTTTTACACTGTGTGCAGTATATGTTAGAGCGCGAATATCAATTCTAGACAAACAAATCTACTATTTACTGCGTATTATTTAAGCCAGACTCCCTAACTAATAAAATCCACATCCATACCCTTCGCTATATATGCAAAACTCCTCTCTATTTGTTTCATAATTTAGCGTGTCCGAACTAATTTAAGCGCACACAGAGCCGGCCTAAGCACAAGGCCTACAAGGCTGGGCCTTGGGCATCTCCAAGATGTCCAATTTTTGGGGCACCTCAATTTTTTTTAGTATTTGGATTGGGTATATCTCTTTGTAGGAAAGACTCAGTCCAAATTTCAAAAGCAAGGCTCAGTCTCTAGAGCATTGATACTGAGATCCACAATGTAATAATCAAAAGGGGAAAAACCTGAAATGGTCCATATAGTTAAGTATTTATGTCAACTTGGTCCCTGTAGTTTTAATTGGCTTGATTTACACTCTGTACTTTCCATTTTGTTCTAACTTGGTCCAATTACTATCCGTCGTTAATCCTTTTAACAGCAAAATCAAATGGCCCCCTTTTTTGAGGTTAAAACAGTAATTCTCTCATTCCCCTCTTGCCCTAATATTAGGGGTGTGCACGGGTCGGGTTTGTCCCCCGAACCTGACTCAACATGTCAGGTAACAAATATTTTAGACTCGCAAACTGAACCGAAAAGGGGTAAGAACCGTCCGCGAGCCTGATTCTGTACGTCGAGTCGGGTCCGACCAAAAATTGAATTAATCTTTATGAATTGGTCAGGTCGGATAGGGTAAGAAACACACCAATCCAGATCCCAAACCGAAATTTGATTTTTAATAGAAAATGAACCCGTACTGTCCGAACCATATGTTCGACCCTGCTCGAGACCCTTCGGGTCGGGTCCGTGGGTAGACGAATTTTTTGCACGAGCCTACCTAATATAACTCTAAACCAAAACATACCTCATTCTTCCATTTTCTATTGATAAGGAGGCACCTAAGAAGAAATTTGGTTATAGTTTTCTACAAAAAGTTACCCTCCAATTCAGCATTTATATGATCAGCCATGAGGCAACATAACCACTGGTATTGTCTACCTGTTCAACTTGTGGACAAATATTGAGATACCTTATTTTTCTAGATAGTACTGAAAATGCATATAGAACATTTCCAAAAGTCACAATATGATATAAATCCAAAAGTCACAACATGATAAAGAATTATATCCAAAAGTCAAAATATTACATAAACTCAAGGATTGTTTGGCTAAATAAACCAAGTGACTTTTTTTTTTTGTCCTGATTCAATTTTTTTTTTATATTTGTTAGTTTTTTGTCAATATTTTGGAGATTATTGTTTCGTCATGATGAGAGGAGTCTAAAAAGTAAAAAATTACTATCGAAATTCAATTTTTTTTTGAATAAACATGAAAAAATTGGTTTATTGGCTTATTTTTGTCTTTATGGGCTTATTTTTGTCTTTATTTTAAAAGGACTAACGGCAGTTAGCAATTGGGTCAAATTGAAACAAAATGGAAAGTACAGAGTGTAAATCGAGTCAATTACAACTATAGTGACCAAGTTGACACAAATACTTAACTATATGGACCATTTCGGTTTTTCCCCCTAATCAAAATCAAAAGATTGCTAAATTTAGCAATATGTGCTTAAAAAATGTTCACATTGTAATAATCAAAACTAGCAACCTCCTAATCAATAATCAAATTTGGGCATTTAAATAATCAAAAGTAATAATGTGAGACTTCACATTGTTAACTTTAGCAACCCTCTAAATGAATAACCAAAAGCTGACATGGCAAGTTTTGATTATTCACTTTTGATCACATTATTAACTTTAGCAACCCTCTAAATGAATAATCAAAAGCTGACATGGCAAGTTTTGATTATTCACTTTTGATTATTACATTGCGGATGCTCTTATAAAAGATTCTTTGCTTTCATTGTTTCCTTCAACTAGCGATGTGGGACTATAGGTGGGAGACTTTGTTTTGCAACTTGTTTGTTCCACATTATAGTAAATGCTTAATTGGCAAAGTGCTCACCCATAAAGCCCTTTATTCTACTTGTTCCACTTGTTCACATAATGGCTGTACGTGAAGGCAACAAGTGCGCAGCGAGTATCGGAATTAAAATTAAAATCGTATTGAAGGAAAATTTCAAATTTTGAAATATATATATATATATATAATATGTATTAGTTAAAGGGATTTAAAACTATAGTTTTAGTTTTTTCTAACTGTTTATTTTTTATTTTTCCGTAAAAATTGTCAAGCGTTAAGGGCACCATTCTTAGAACAGACCTTGGCACCCAAATACCTTGGGCCGATCCTGAGCACACATCGTCTGTTTATGAAATTTTGTCACTCCCTCTGAAACTAGGGCTCCATTCCGGAACCTTAAAAAAGTCCTTATTTTTTAAGAAGGCAATTTCAAGTTCAAAAATTATGGGCTTATTGAAATCTAAAAATATGCAATATGGATCTTGTTTGGAAGATCTCGATGAGATCTTTTATACGATACAAAAAAAATTGAAAAATTATTTTTCATTTACTTTATTTTTGAGTTTGAAAATGTGAAATAAGCTGCTTATTTTTTAAGAAGATTTTTGGAACGGAGCCTAGGTTTCTGATTGCTCGATGCGAGCGAACATTGCGTCAACCGGATTATTATGTCCTCCAAATTCATTGAACCAAAATTAAAACTCTCGTACGCTTATTTTTCAATTGAACCTCGGCCAGCCTGTTGTTTTATCAGTTAAATAATCAGATGTCAACGACTCAACGGGCAAAAAAGATTCCGATTGATTGAGATAAGCATTAATTAATCCACGCAAAACTACACAAAACAAATTGCCAGTCTACAGGTAAGAAAAGGAGCTCTCTCCTTTCTCTCTCTCTAGGAGCTCTCTCCTTTCTCTCTCTACTTTACTTTACCAGTTAGGGTTTTCCTGGAGGGGTGGGGCTGCCGCCCCTTGCCCCACCTCCTCCCTTCCTCCTTTGCCGGCCACCACTCCTCACCTCGCCGCCCGTCGAATCCCTTCCCCAACCAGATCCGATCTCTTCTCGCCTCCTCCTCCACAGCTAGCTCCGCCACCGCCTTCTCTCCTCCGCCACCGCCTTCTCCTCACCGGCTCGCCGCCTCCGCCTACTCTGCCGCCTCCCTCTGGTTTGGTGTTTTTGGGAAAGCTCTGACGGAGAGATGAAGTATGGTGGCTCGGCTCCCTCCGGCAATAAGTCTCCAGCTTACGGGGTGGCGTTTCGCTGGTGATAGCTCCATGGTCGGAGGTGTCTTTACCGGCTGTCTTTACCGGCTGTCTTTGGCCTGGTTTTCTCCCGGCCGGTCCCCCCGGTCCGGTGACTGTACCGGTCTGATTTTTCAGATCCGGTGGGTGTGGTAGGTGGGCGAATAAGTTTTCAATCTGTTTAGTTTATTTTGTTCTGGTTGGGTGTTGATTTCATCCGTGCTTATGGTTATGGTTTGAGCTGAGTGTCCTTTTGAGCTCTACTACTAATATCGGAGACGGGTTCATTGCCCTGCATTTATGTATGGTCTGCCTTCGGCAGTATGTGCTTAGAAGACTCCTAGTGGATGTTCTTCGTGTCTAGGTTTTAGTAGTTTTGGTTCATTCCTGTATTCCTTGATGAAATCGTTGTAGCCTTCGGGCCTTTACCTTCGGGTATCGTGAAATGAATTGATTGACCTTTCAAAAAAAAAAAAAAAAATTGCCAGTCTACTATGTAATGCCAAACTCCCTAACTACTAAAACCCACATCCTTCCCCTTCTCTCTCTAAACCTCCACCCTGTCTCTCCCATAACTCAGTTTGTTCAAGCCAGATAAATGCACATCGACTAATCACGGAACTATCGCTCCTTTGTTTTCAAAGAAATAGCAATGGGTTCGTGTGCTGGTCAAATAACCCACGATTTCTCTCCATTTTTTCGAGTACACAAAGACGGCCACATTGAACGGTTGCAGGTCCCCTCCGTCTACGCCCTCCCAGCCGTCGATCCCCAAACCGGCGTTGAATCAAAAGACGTTGTGATCTCCCCAGATACCGGGGTCAAAGCCCGCATCTTCCTACCCAAAGTCGACGGCCCAGATCAGACGAAACTCCCCCTCCTTGTACACTACCACGGTGGGGCATTCTGCGTTGGATCATCCCTCGACATCGCCACTACTCGATTTCTCAACATCCTGACCTCCGTAGCCAACGCAATCACGGTTTCTGTTGACTATAGGCTCGCTCCAGAGCACCCGCTGCCAACTGCATATGATGACTCTTGGTCCGCGTTGCAGTGGATTGCTACTCATTTAAACGGCAAAGGACCTGAATTATGGTTAAACGAGTACGTTGATTTTGGGCGGATTTTCCTAACAGGTGACAGTGCTGGAGCAAATATAGCCCACCACATGGCAGTCCGGGTTGGGGCTACGGGGCTAGAAGGTTTTAAAGTTAGCGGGGCAGTTATAGTACACCCGTATTTTGCAGTCAATAAACCGGATAAGATGATCCAATTTTTGTATCCGGGAAGTAGCGGGACAGACAGCGACCCGAAATTGAATCCGAAGGCGGATCCGGATTTGGATAAAATGGGTTGTGAGAAGGTGCTGGTATTCGTGGCAGAGAAAGATTGGTTGAAGTCGAGAGGTGTGGAGTATTGTGAGACGTTGAAGAGTAGTGGATGGAAAGGGAATGTTGAGTTGGTGGAGAATGAAGGGGAGGATCATGTCTTCTATAAACTGAATCCTACTCGTGAAAAGGCTTTGCTTTTGATGCAGAAGTTAGCTTCCTTTGTAAATCAAGCTTGAATGATACGAACCATGGCCTCCATTTCAATTTTTACCAATGCACAAAAAAGCATTATCATTGCAAAGGAGAGATGACATAATGATATTATTGAACTTCTTCTCGTATTGATAAAAGAAAGAGAATATTCCTTTCGTCTCCATTTTTTAGTATCTTTTGGGAGTCTTTGTCATTTTTCAATTGATTTTATCTTGTAATATATAATTTTTTGGGTGATTTTGAAAATATTTATAAAAGAGCTCATTGAGATCTATCAAATAAGATCCATATTGCATATAAATAGTATTACCAATTAAAAATTATAATTAGTTTTTTATCCGGTTGAGATAGGACGAGGGACAAAAGAATGGAGACGAAAGGAGTAACTTTTTTACGGAGGTTTTCATAAACTAAGTTTATGGAGGCCAAATCTCGCACATCCGAAAGTATTTTGGACGGTCCGGATTGAAAATTCAATTTTGACAGGTAAAAAATACTTTCCATCGGTCAAAATTAAAAACACATCTCAACCATTGATTGCCGAAATGAACAGGTCCGTGAATAAGTTTCTCTCTAAAAAAACATGGAAACTCCTCTATCTCAAGTACTTAACTGCCTTGCAAATCATGACTTAATGACTGTACTTACCATGATTTTGTTTTGGTAAAGAACCTAACTAACATGATTTTTGATATGCTTAACATTGTCGATGAGTTCTAACAAACAAACAGCTATGATTATCTGGGTCGCCTGAAAGTGGTCCACAAATACTCTTAAGAGCATCCCCAATGGGGATGCATTTTAAATGAGGTTGGATAGTTATTTTAGATGTAAAAAGTTGTTAAAAGTTAGTTAGATGTAAAATAGAACCTCCTCCTATCCAATGGTGAGATGTAAAAAAGGGATGGATAATTAACTAATTTTCTCTCCTCCTTAATTTTCCTCAACTTTCTTAACCCTAATTCAAGTATTACTTCCGTTGATAAATAATTTTGGTATCCGGTAATCGAAGATTTAAAATAAAAAAAAATTTCCGAAAAAAAATAATTTTTCGTCCCTTTTTTTTGTTTTACATCCAACTACAATTACACCAGATATTCCCATTAATTCTCAACCACATCATTTACTTTTACTCCCCACTCTCAACTACATCATTTATTTCAGTATTTACTCTCATCTACTCTCAACTACATTATTTACTCCCCAAAACAACCGTTGGGTAACCAACCGTCGGATTCTAAAAATAAAAAATAAAAAATAATCAAAGCAACGGTCGGATTGGATCAGAGATTCCAACCCAACCCCAACTTTACTCTTTCTCATCTTCTCATCCGCTCTCTCTCTCTCTCTCTCTCTCTCTCTCTCTACGAAAGCCCCTCTCAAACCCACGAACCAGACCAGACGACCTCTCTCTCTCTATCTCTCTGCTGCAGCGCACCTCTCTCTCTTTCTCTCTCTCTCTCTCTCTCTCTCTCTCTGGTTCAGAACCCAGCCCCCCTCTCCCTTTCTCTGAACCGAACGGAAATCACAGCCGGAGGGGCACAGCCGGCGAGAGTTTCAGAGGCCACAGCCGGCGGCATGCATGTATGCCGTCCATGGATCGTCAAGAATCGGGGTAGGAGACGATCATCTCCGAATTTTGGCGTGTTCTACCAGATTCCAGCATGTTCTTCCAATTTCCGACGATTTTCCGACGATTTTCCGACGATTTTCCGACGAATCAGGTAACCTCCGGCTATCCAAAATTCTGGTAAAATCAGTTGGTGATGACCTGTCATTTTATAGCTGCAGCCAAAAGGGGATGTAAATATACATCTCCCTTTCCATTTGTGCTATTTTCCATCTCCGAATTTGTTATTTTCCATCCCCATTGGAGCAGTTTTTTTTACATCCGGGTGCTATTATAACTATAGCACCTGGTTTTACATCCCCATTGGGGATGCTCTAAGAGCAAGTCAAATGGCACAAGTCATTCCCAAAAAATGCCAAAATTGACCAAAAAAACCCTATCCTAATGGGTGGCCATTTGTAAGTGCAGGGCCACTTGTGCAGCCATTTTCACCCCAAAAAAAAAATGGCACCCAAAAATTCCTCCGTACCTTTTTACTCCAGAGATCCAAATGAGCACATAATCATAGACAAGTCTTTAGAATGATTGAGATGGTGGGTTATGTTCACTTTTTTTGTGCTTAATTGTACGATCTGAGTTTGTTAGGCTATCGGGTGTTTCTGGGCTTCCTTGTTTTAGTTGGGCTTTTAGGCCTTCAGATATTAAGGATTTTGCCACTTGGATGTATTTTTGAACATTTTGTTGGATTTTCTCTTCCCATTTTATTTAATAAAATGCTACTTTTGTTGATAAAAAAAATGATTGAGATGGTTATATTAAGAAATTTTTTAAAAGAAATTTCACGACGGCTAAAATAATCAAGAGATAAAAAGCTCCAAATAGACAAAGAGTTCGTAAATTAATCCTCCAATTTTTATTTAACCAGAGAACGAAAGTTGAATTGTAGAATTAATTCTACCTTTTTTGAGTTATATACAAGTGTGTATATGCTATAAACATATTAAGACACTTATAATTACACTAACTATATAAAGATTATAGAACTAATCTTTTTAGTTATGAGCGTGGGCACGTGGGTTACATCTGTCCTGGATATATGTTTTGGCATGAAAAATGTGAACACCTCATCAGCAGCCAGACAGATATTATAATTGACTAGAGGTTGGCACAGACTTTGGGTTGGTGTTGTGCAGTGAGCTGCACAGCGTCGTGCTGAGCACTTCTGACCCATCGGATCGTGCATCCAACGGCTCAGATTTTATTTTGGCAACTAATGATCGAGAGTCATTCATTACCGAGATGAGACCCGAGCTGACGGATGCATGATCCGACGGCTTGAAGGTGTGCAGCACGGTGCGCAACATACCATTGCAAGTCACCATCCCCCAATTCGGGGCACATAACCCGTGTGTGTCTGTGTGAATATATAATTTTACTATTTCACTACTTTGCCCCAAGGGTTAATTCATTTTATAGCTAAAGTAGTTAGCATAAATTTTGTTTTCTATTCGAATAATATTGAAAATCGCTGTCGTGACACAACTTCAAAAAACTTATTCACACCAACTGGTGTTATTTGTCTTTTTAACAATGAGAGGTTGGGCACACACTCCGCATGTTCGGACGTGAGATACATGGGTGCGGAAATGGGGGAGTGGGTAGTTGAGCTTCATTAATTTTATTAATTTGCTCCAATGGTTTGTTCATATTATGGTAGAAGTAATTGTAAAATTCTTTTTTCTACTATTTTTTTCGAATAAAATTTTGTTTTCTATTAGAATGATATTGAAAATCACGTAGGACAGATTCATAAATTTGTACCCGTCACTTGTTCGTCCTTTATATATTAAAAATAAAATAATACAATATTTATTAACTTATAGTTATACTGTAGTACATTGTTGCTTAATCTCTCGGACCCTTTACGATTTTTTTTCCCCGGGACCCTTTACGATAAAGACATGTTTTTTTAATTGTTTGAAATACTATCAAATTGAACAACTTTGTGATAATACTAGGAATCCTATTTCTTTCTTTTTCTTTGTCTTTTTGTGTATAAGACCAGAAATCAAATCAAATTTTATCCTAAATGATAGGAGATGGGGTGACTCGGGTTTGAAACCACTGCGTGGGAGCATGTGGTGACTAGCAGGGATGGAACCAAGATTTCGTAAATAGGGGGGGTCAAAATATGAAAACGCTAAATTGCTAACCTCAATTCAGTGAACAATGGTTAATGTGCAAAAAATGTATTGATATATGTCACAGTTGTTATAGAAATCCGAAAAAGTGCATGAATATCTATAGAAAGTATATTAAAACTCAAATTTTTTCGCATTAAATGTGAATTATTCACTACATAGGCTCCTAAATATTTTTGAAGCTCAACAAGCTTGTAAATCAAATTTGAACAATTAATTTACTACTCCGCATGTTAAACTTTTTTCTAGTGTTAAAAAAACAAGTTATACTAGATCAACTAGGTTAAAATTTATTTGAGATCAACTCCAAGATAAACAAATTAATTTTAAATTTTTTGTTTTGTAAGTCGTCGAATTTTCAGATCAAACTGGAATAATGTCCGTTCGGTTAGTTTTGCATGCCTTACAAGTGCATGGAATATACTTGCTTGTAATGTCATATATGGTACATAACAAGTTTTCCTGAAAGAAAAATGAATGGTCCAGATTTATTTTAATGTTTAAATTCACATATTAAAGTGAATATCAATCAATAATTTCATTTTCACGGACATTTTCAGTCTTTTCAGATAAATGGCACGTGCGATCCCGCTGAAAGATCCACCACGAAGAAGCAATCCTCTCTCTAGACAAACACACGCCGGTCCTCTCCCTCTCATACCAAACGACCCAGACCAATCCTCTCTCTCTCTCTCTCTCTCTCTCTCTCTCTCTCATCACCATGTCTGTACTCCATATCCCAATCGAGGTCAAACCCTCTTCGCTTCAGACTTGAAATTTTCCCCGAAAATAGAAAAAGTCCTAAAAAAACCTTGTGAAAAGAAAAGTTCCATGTTGAGCGACGGAGGAGGGAGGTTCTACTGGAGTCGGCGGCACCGCACGGCTGAAGAGGCCCGAAAAGGAATCGTCGTGGTCTTCGCGTGGGTTTCGATCTGCGAAACCCAATTGGAGAATTTCGCGAACCTGTACTCTTCTCTTGGATGGGACTCACTCATTTGTCTCGCCGATTTCCTCAACCCGTGAGTAAATTTCATTGCAATTGTCAAAATTCGTGTTCTGTTTTTCACCGTTTTACGTAGGGTCCTTCGGTTGACGGCCAGTAAAACATAAGTTCCAATGCAAGTGTACACTTTCACATACTTTTATGTACTTTTCACACATTTCAATACATTTTTCGAAAGACCAGTGGGCTGTTTTTAGCATTTTCCTTTTACATATGTCGGAAGATATGTATATCTCGTGTGTGTGCGCACTCGTGCATAGCATATTTGAATACATGCTCCATTTCATTACTAACACTCCAATGGAAAATGCAAAAGCTAAGTGTGAAATTCAGTAAAGATAAAAATAAATAAATAAAGTGTCAAATTCAGTAATATCTTCATCAATGGTATGATTGTATAATGGAGACATACAAAATAGTCTATCAGAAATTGAGTAATGAAGTGAAGCTATATTGATTTGAGTAAGAATTTTGAGTGAAACCCAAAATGGTATCTAGGAATAGGTATCCATTCAAGAAATCGAGGGGGTTTTAAGAAGTTTTTTTCTCAAATTTTGGGTGGAAGTGAGAAAGAAAAAAAAAAAGGAAAGAAAAGAAAAGAAAAGAGTAAGGGCTGGAGATGCTCTGGCGGGTGGTGTGGTCTTAAGGTTTTACATAGGCATTTTCAAATGGCAGAGCTATTGAGCTACTTGGTTGTAATGGTTGAGATCAACTTGCTATGTATCCGAAACAATGCTTTAACATATTTCATGAACTTCTTAATTCAAACAAAGCTAGAACAATTCTTTAATATATTGGGTATCCAATATGGTATACAGGAATAGGTATCCATTCAAGAAATTGAGGGGGTTTTCAGAAGTTTTTTTTTTCAAATTGAGTGAAAGTGAGAAAAACAATAGGAAAGAAAAGAGTAAGGGCTGGAGATGCTCCGGCAGGTGGAGTGGTCCTAAGTTTTACTTAGGCATTTTCAAATGGCGGAGCTACTTGGTTGTAATGGTTGAGATCGACTTGAACAAAGCTTTAATATATTTCATGAACTTTTTAATTCAAACAAAGCTAGAACAATGCTTTAACATATTGGGTATACCTATTCCTGTATACCCAATATGGGACTAGGTATTCAAGAAATCGAGGGGGTTTTAAGAAGTTTTTCTCAAATTTTGGATGGAAGTGAGATGAAAAAAAAAGGAAAGAAAAGAGGAAGGGCTGGAGATGCTATGGAAGGTGGTGTGGTCTTAAGGTTTTACTTAGGCATTTTCAAATGGCGAAGCTACTTGGTTGTAATGGTTGAGATCGACGTGCTATGTATACGAAACAATGCTTTAATATATTTCATGAACTTTTTAATTCAAACAAAGCTGGAACGCAGTGGCAGACCTAGGAATTTGCATTAGTGGGGGTGGGGGGCAGAAATTAGTAAACTTAACCCATATGTTCCTTACAATAATACATTCTTTTGCTAGTAAAATATCATATTGGTGACTATATATGTAACTTTATCTTAGTTATAACTATAACAGAAAGCGGTACATTTGCACAAAAACTGGTGTGAGAATTTAGCACTCTAAGAAATAGATCGGAGAAATATCCATATAGGGGATTTAGAGGAATTTATTGGAACACTATCATAAATTTATTGGGAACAATTGATAAATCGAAGCATTCTACAAATTGAGTGCAGGCCCGTTGCCCCATGGGACCCTAAATAGGTCTGCCCTTGGCTAGAGCAATCTTTAAGCTTACACTATTTGAAAACCTTAGCTACGTGTTCTCGGCTCGTAATCCTTTAAAGCTTGTTTGAGATGTTAGGTAACAAAACAAGTTCAAACACATTTTTGAAGCTCGTTAAGATTCCAAATTAAGCTTGAACAACCCGTTGGCTAACTATGATTTCTTTGCAGGTTCTTTCCCGAGAAGGCTACGTCAGTGGCATTTGCACTCCTCAATGAACTTGTAGAGGTCAGTTTTTTAACATTGTTTTATTGCCACAATCAGTGCTTTAGACTCAATTCATCAAATGAAGCATTGGCTAGATTGTATGTGGCATGTGCAAGGTTACAATGGGTGGGTTCCAAGTCAGTAAAAGATAGCTTCTAATATAACTCATGTAAATGTCAGTAGCAATCTGCAGCAAAAGAATTCTAGTGATAACATTTCCCATTCGTGAATGACATGCTAAAAAGTTACTAGTCTTGCCCGCCCAGTTGCCTGTGATGTGATGTTGTTTAGCAATTCTATTGTTCTGGAATTTTTGGTAAGTTGCACTTCACTCAGCTCATGGTGTAGATATGATTTTATTTGGACATGCAGGAGCTAAGGATTGAACCGTGTCCTTTAGTATTTGCAGCCTTTTCTGGCGGTTCAAAAGCCTGCATGTATAAGGTTCTTCAGGTAAGTTGGATGATTACGTTTATTTGATTATAAAGATTCCAACTTTATTTTTCAAAGCTACAGAATGTAACATAAAGACTGACAAGAAACTTTTCACAAACACTTGCACAAGTGCACCCACACAGAGAGAATGAGAGAGAGGCCTTTCTTAAATGGTTTAAAGCATTACAATCATCATTTTATATTATAATGAGTTTAATCTAAATGGAGTGGAATGAAATACATCATAGAGGGACTTAATGTAAAATCAAGGATTTCCCATTAATTAACATGATTCTTGAGGTTTGAAATTTGGTGATTTCTTTCAAGTTTGGACATCTCTTAAAATATCCTTCACCTTGTGCAGGTTATTGAAGGAGCCTGTGAAGTACAACTCACTCTGGTATGTTTTTGTATTTCTGCTTAGTGATCTGGGGAATCAATATTGTTCTTCTGAAATGCAGTAGTTGCATTCCCATTTCTAGGTTTATCTTATGGAATTCATGCTTTCGTTTCTTTGCATCTCTTCTCTTATATAGGTGTATGTACTTTCTTTTCTTTTGCAGGATGATACTAGATTGATCAGGAACTGCATCTCTGGTCACATCTATGATTCTAGTCCTGCTGATTTTACTAGTGACATTGGTGCCCGATTTTCGTTGCACCCGGCCATTCTTAAAATGCCTGGTGCAGCTAAAATAGTATCATCGATTGCCAAAGGTGTTGCTTCTGGTCTGGATGCTCTGTTTATCACTAAGTTTGGATCCGACCGCACTGAGTATTGGCAGACGCTTTACACCTCTGTTGTGAGTTCATACTAAATGCTACCTATTAAATCTGGTTTTACTCCTGTTTTGTTAATTTAAGCTTTTCCCATTCCTTTCTGTTGTAGAGTTTGGGGGCCCCATATCTCATTTTATGCTCAGAATATGATGATCTTGCTCCATATTCAGCCGTCTACAATTTTGCTCAGCGTTTACAGGAGCTGGGGGGGAACGTCGAATTTGTGAAATGGAAGGGATCTACACATTTAGGTTAGTCTTCATTGAAGAATATTAGAATAGTTCTATTATTGCCTCTTTACTAGTTTGTGAAGTTCTAAATTATCATCTATTACTGCATTAGCTGCCTTAAAAGCCTGGAGAAATAAGTGAGCTATTAGTATCTTCCTTGGCATAAACATTCTACATGCTCAAGTGAGCAAAAAGATGTCTCCCATGCCTTAAAAGCCTGGAAGGGATCTCTATCTTCTTTGAAAGTGGAAGATTGTTCCAAAAAGATATCTCCCATGTCAATTGGAGACATAGTATGAGAATGTATTTGTACTTTCCAATTTAGAACTTCATGACAATGAATTTATTGTCCAAATTGTCATGATCTTCAACTCTGGTGTGGTGGTCCTCATTCTTTCTAACTCATATAATACGTGGTGTTTACAAAGCTAAGCAGACTACACCTTGTGTTGGGTTCTCCGGCTCACCTTTTGTCCTGTTTAGATATATTGCCTGAGAAGTTGAGATTCCTAATTCAGTTGTGAACGGCCCATACCTTCTTTTGTGTTACTTCTTTAGCTAATAATTGTCTCTATCCTTCTGCAGGTCATTACGAGCATTGTCCAATACAATACAGGGCCGCTGTGACCAATCTCCTTCATGAGGCAGTTTCAGTGTATTCCCGTAAACGCCATGTACTTGGAGAAAGGCATTATATGGAGGAGGGTATGCACGATCAGATATCTGAGTTAGTATGTGACCTCCAGAAGGCAGCAGTAGAATCAAACCAGAGCTTTACACGTGTTGCACGTGGACCAAACGACCATTTCTTCTTGCCGAGTTCAGCAGAATATGCTAGTTCAAGAGAATCTGGGTCATTACAAGATGAGCAAAAGGAAGGGTCAGTTCATTTGTCAAATCCTCCAAGTATGAGTGCTCATAGCGTCCTTGGTAAAATCCTCTTTGACGCTTGTGTTCCCAAGAATGTTGAAGGTTGGGATATTAAGTTTTCTGGTTCATTGAACGGCCA
Organism: Rhododendron mucronatum var. ripense; assembly: GCA_019656295.1. Taxonomy (NCBI): domain Eukaryota; kingdom Viridiplantae; phylum Streptophyta; class Magnoliopsida; order Ericales; family Ericaceae; genus Rhododendron; species Rhododendron mucronatum. Next base: position 3,131,161 of record BPLT01000041.1, read on the forward strand.
GCCGTTGGGTTCTGCTCGTAAACATTTTTCGCCTCTGAGTGGGAAGAAATGCATCCACCGCTCTAGATTATAAAACCTTTTTTCCAGGTATAACTAAGGAGAAGCTCAATTGTCATTTTGTAAACCTGGGGTGTTCAAGTTTCCATGTGCTTACCACAGTAAGAAGGCCAAAGAATCATGGGTGAGGTGTTTTTGACTGTGTGCCGCTGGCTGGAATATCTACTATGGTTTGATTTGTTGCTTCGTTAAGGCTGTATTTGGATCTTGGATATGTGAGAATGTTGGGGAAAAGTAAAGGAACGGAATTCTTCTAGATTGTACATAAGAAGAAGACGAAGAAGAAGAACCCGTTTGCCTTTTCTTTACCCACAATTTCGTCCATGAATTCTAGATCCAAACAGCTTAAGTGTACAGAAATAATGAGAAAATACTCCATCATGTGTATAGTTTCCTTAACGGTAGATGAGGGACGTTTTGCATCTTTGAGAACATTGGCCTGCTTTTGGAGAATGAAATTTGGTAATGTAAAATTTTGCATAGTAAAGAGGTTGACTTGTTTTTTTGACCACAAGGGGTTGATGATTGATGAGTTAATTTTTTCTAGCGGAGGTAATGTATCAAGGTGAAATGGCCAGCTTTTCCATATCTCCTAGCGGAGAAAGCTGTGGCCTTGTTCCGGTAAGGTTATTTTTTTTAAGTGCTTACTTTCTGTTTTACGAGATAGGTCATTCTTTCACAATACGTCGCATTTATTGGAACGGGGCCTCAGGAGAACTTTAGGAGGTGTTCCTGTAGCTATAACAAGTTTAAGTGTAGATAGATTGCGGGTCTCCTGTCATTTATTCTGTTGGGTATCTCCGGTTTTTTGCTAAACGGCTTGGTGGGGATTTGCTGCTCATTGGCTCCGGCGCAGCTGGTGGTGCTTCGGCTGCCACGGCTTTTGTGGGTGACCACTGACCAGTCCTGCTGTGGCGGTGGTGGGCTGATGCTACTGCTAGGGTTGCTGTTTGTGCCTACACAGTTGGGCTTTGACCCATTTATTTGGGCTTCTGGGCCCTTAGGTGTTTGAGCTTAATTTTTTGGGAAAATGACGGTCCAGGACGTGTTTTGATAATTAATACTTTTCAAGGACATGCTAAGAATATTTGTTAATGAACAAAATATCATTGGCGGGTATTAATTATCAAAATACGTCAATTGCCGTCATTTTCTCTAATTTTTTTGTATTTGGGTTTTCAGGTCAACGGTTGTGGACTTTGTTCCAATTAGATTCCCTTTTTTGATTGGGGAATTCAGAGGCCAGTCCCAAAAAGTAGGTTTAGACTTAATTTAGTCTTGACAAAAATATTCTTTCTTTGTTTCAGTCCTTTTTTCTTGACTTTTCATCCATTTTTACTATTTTGCCATTCCTTAACTTTTTGTGTACAAGGCCATTTTTAGTAAAATTTATAATTTTATAACCAACTTCTGATCCATATTATTTCGGACGAAAATACCCTTGGTTATGTGAACTGATTATAAGAACTATAAATTCTCATAGCCAGTTAACATAATATTTCGGACAAAAATATCCCCGCTAGTTTACATAGGACAAAAATACCCTTGAACTATGGCTATGAGAATTGGGGCTATAGGAACTATATTTTTAGAATTAATTCCTGAATCATATTATTTCGGACAAAAATACCAATGGCTATGTGAACTAGCTATGAAAACTGCAAAGTTTCATAGTCAGTTCTATGAGAAATGCTCAGTTCTCATAGAAGAACTGGCTATGTGAACTGACTATCATATTATTTCGGACATAAATTGATTTAGAATTGAATTTTCAACTGTCAAGTCTAATAGTCAGTTCTATAGAGAACTAGCTATGTGAACTGAGTTATGAGAACTGATTATCTGAACTGTCAATTCTCATAATTAGTTCTATGAGAACTGTCAGTTTCATAGTCAGTTTTATGAGAATTGGCTATGAGAACTGATTGTTCTCATAGAGAACTAGCTTTGGTGAACTGGCTATGTGAACTGAAAAATACACAATTTACATAGTCTTACCACACACTGAAATACACAGTTCTTATAAAAATATATATAGTTTTCATAGAAAATACACGGTTTTAATAGACAACTCTCATAGACAATATACAGTTCTCATAGAAAAATACGCAGTTCTCATAGAAAAATACACTGTTCTCATTGCGCAATTCACATAGCTAGCAGTTCTCATAAAATTGACTATGAGAATTGACATTTCACATAACCAATGGTATTTTGATCCGAAATACACCATTCAAATAGTCTCACCACACACTAAAATACACAGTTCTCAAGAAAAAATACCTAGTTTTTCATAGAGCATAATTTTTCATAGAAAATACACAATTCTCATAGGCAGTTCTCATAAAAAAAAAATACACAGTTCTCATAGAAAACACAACACGAAAAAAAATTTAAAAAAAAAGAATCAAAATCAAATATAGTTATAAATATTTGATTTATAATGTAACTTGTAATGGTAAATGTAAAGTAATACTCTACATGTAGTTAATGAATGCATGTTGATATATACACAGTTTTCATAAAAATACACAGTTCTTATATACAGACTGTCAATTCTAGTAGTCAGAGAATTGACTATGTGAATTGGACTATGAGAACACACAGTTCACATATGCCCAACACACACTTCACATATGCCCAACACACACTTCACATAGTCGCAACACACACTAAAATTCACAATTCACATAGCCAAAACATACACTAATTCCACCTCTGTCCCAACATTTCCCTTTTTTTTAAGTTGTACTAACTCTCAATTCCACTCCAAATTACACACATGCGTACATCTATATACAGAGAGATGCCTTACTCATCTGGATGTTAACAAATCAGAAGACGATAAACCTTTTATTTTTACCCAATCTGTCTCAAGTCCAAGATCGGCATGAGTAAGGGAAATGCCTTACTCTTTAAAATATTATTCCCAACTTAAAAAAGGGAAATGCCTTACTCCTTAAAATAGTCCTGACTCAAGTCTAAGATCGGTGTCGATTTCGGCAGCGAGAGTCGGTTTGTGGAAGATTTGTTGTATGTTGAGACTTCCTGCATACAGAAACAACATCAATAGATTGCACAAAGAACTCCTTCGCATACACAGTTCACATTGCACATCTTCGGCAACTCCTCTTCCCCGCCACAAACTCTCCTTTCAAATCCCCCATCTCTGGCGCCTAACATCATCATGCCGGCGGCGCTGCCCACAGCTTAGTGCAGTAAGTTTTTCTCCAATACAAATTGATCTCTCGCCGTCATCGACACTTGATTTCACCCGCACACACCCGCCGCTGACAATGGCAATTTTTTGATCCTCCCCTTCAATTGCGGCCATCTGTGTGCAAGTCTACGTCGCCGGACGATTTGTTCAACTTCATCAGAGTGAGGGAAAAGAAGAAGAGTTCAACCCACGATGTCGCCGTCGGACAATCTCTTCTTTAACAAGAACCTGGTGCCGTTGTGAGAGAGAGAAAGAGAGAGAGAGAGGAGATTTGTTGATGATGGTGAGATGAAGAGACGGAGTAATAAAAAGGGCAAAAAAGTCTTGAGATAACGTATCCAAGCCTACATAGGTTTGGGAATAATATTCAGGGTTGGGATCAAACAGAACCTAAAAATGGGAACCAGCCTCTAATTTTCTATTTTTGATTTCTTGCCAAAATAGGGTTTGGGTCTCGGATGGACATAGACATAGGATTATCCTTAGCTTTGTTGCTCTTTTATAGGTCTCAGGTTAGAGATAATGATGTTATAACTCCTTATCATATTAATCTTTGTAACAATTTCAGAGATTAAGGGCTTGTTCAGACAAAAAATCTCCCATGGCTTTTCCGCCAAAAATGAGCCAACTTTTAGCTACGGTGGTTCGGCTAAAAGGCATCCTAAAAAAGCCAAGTGAAATTACCAAAATGCCTTCCTATTTGTCTTCCTCTGGCTTCCCAACAGAACACAGCCAAACCCTATCCTTTTCTCTTTTTCACCGCAGCCACACACCCACTCTATAGTCCAAACCCTTTTCGGCACCTCTTTTTTCATCACCGACTCCACAGCTACAACGTCCAAGTTCGGGGGATTTCTACAAATCCCGTGCAGACGCCTCCTCCGGCATCAACCCCTTCTGATCCTCCTCACCAACTCTCCACAGAACCCACATCTCCTCCACCCACCAATTCCTCCGTCTATCTTGAAATCCCGTCATCCGTAGGAACTCCGGCATTACCCCCCCTCCGATCGCCAACCGTTCACAGTAGCAACAACTTCCACCTTCGAGTTTTTCAGAGGCAGATCGTATTCATCCAACCTACGCCCCCTCTCTTTTAGCACACGACAGTGAGTTCTCAAACCCTCGTCCGAGATGATGTATGTAATGTTTGTGTTTCATCTTTAATTGTCGTGAGGATGATTGCGACCATAGGATGGTACCAGCTGTACCATAGTGAAACACAATTTTTTCACCCGAACCATAGGTCACTATGTTGTGTATAGGAGTTCTATTGAAGGAATGGAACCCAGGCTAACCTAATTGGGGCTAATTTTACCTATCTTCCTTGTTTAGCTTCTAAGGGTGAAGTTCGTGTTTGTATGATTACTGTTGTTGGTTTAATTGAGCTAGACAACGATTATTTTGGCTTGAACTTTTTAGGTTGTGTGAAAACAGGAATTGAAGTTTGTTATTACCAACGAACTGAGACCCCGTTGCTTGTAAGATGAGGTATTCAATTCAGTTTGTAGAAATTCTTCTAAAATTGAACAATTATACACTAATTAAGCGTGGTGTTAAGTTTTAGTTTGACTGAGTTGAATTTGAAGCTGGATTTAGCAGAAATTCTTCAGCCTAGGAAGAATTATCTCTCTTTTTAAATGGGGCTGACAGTGGGTTCTCATCAACTTCTTGTGAAGTCTAATGAGTTTCATGTCTGGGAATTCTCCTAGAGATCTAACAGAATACCCTTCTTGATGGGGTTTGAGAACCTCTTGGTAAAATTAAATGGATCATTTTTCACTTAGGAGAACACCTTTTCTGTGTTCCAAATTCTGAGCCCCCTTTGTTCTATTTTCACTGGAATGATTTCATGTTGTGTTCTCATTATTCAAGTAAAGAATAGAAGAAGATACAGTTGAATCAGTTGATAAAATGCGAACTGCACAGGTTTGTTAAAAACCATAATCTAGGACATATCATCTTAGAAGATAAACCCACTGATATTTTCACTCAAAATGAGAGGGTTTGTTTTTGTAGTGTTTGTTTTTGTTCTTTTATTTTCATCAAATGGGTTAATACAATTTTTGTAGTTGATCTATTCTGTATGCTCACCTCACAAGTCTTCCAATTCTCAAATCACCTTTCTTTTGTTCCAGCTATTCACCCGTTGGATGAAAATTGATAACTGGGTGAATTGAGTTGATGTGTGTGATACACATTATCAATAACAGTTCTGATTAGGGAATTGGTGGCCATGTTTGGTAAGGGGCTTATGTAAATGTTCTGTAATGAAGCCTACAATAAGTTTAATGAAGTGATGTCTCAAAGCCCAGCCAATTATTTTGAAATAGTAAAAGAGCCTTTTGTAAATGTTCTGCAACTTTTATACTTTGTGGCAACATTGTATTTATACCACATGGTAAACTCTAAGATTGTTATGTTTTTTGCTTCGTTTAATATTTGTGAAGACATGGTGTCCCCTCGTAAGAGGATGAATCTTGGGAAAAATGTAGCACCAACTGGCAGTCATCATCTTGGGGTTCTGGCTCCTGGACCATACAGACTCGAAAGAGCTAATTGGGATTCACAGACGACAAAGCTTTTCTTACAGCTAGCCATAAAGGAGATTGAAGCTGAGGGTAGGGGAACGACACAACTTTCTAACAATTCAATGTGCAACATCGCTGAAGAGCTCAGCACTACGACTGGAGAAGTGATCACTCTGAAGCAATGCAAGAATCGGTACGGCGTCTTGAAGCGGGATTGGCAGGCATGGAGATTACTAGCTGATTCGAGAAGAGGTGCAACAGGCTTGAGATGGAATCCAGTCACGGGTACTTTTACAGCACCTGACTATTTTTGGGCAAACCTAATTGCGGTAAATGCTCTATCCATTTATGCATTTACTTTTTCGTGCATCACATATGTGCATGATGAAAGGCCAATAAGCTACTGTTCTAGTTTTTCTACCTCATTGCATCGATCAGTTCATATTCAGGGCATTTATTGATGCAGTACTCGTATTTGTTATTGACGTAAAACTTCTTTTGGTGGCTCACGATAGGTTTGAAACTAATTTCGTAGATTGGAGTATATTTTGGACAGCCTAATTTATTTCACAGTACGGTCATTATTTATTTGATTTCATCCATAGCTGTGTGTTGTGGCTTGTAATTAGGGCAGCAAATTGTGCTATAATAATTGTCCTTCTTAGTTAGCAAATTTTTCTGTTCAATTGATTGGCATGTATGGTATATAATGTAAAGATGAGTAGGAAGATATGATGAAGTCTGAAAACATATCCAGTTTTGTCTACAAACTACTATGCCAGTTTATAGTTGCTCCTTTTGGCCAGTCTTCACATGGCAACAGTGACTTCTGCCATGTATTTGACCCAAAAAGTGACCTCAGCCATGCCTTTGTAGGTTTTTGACCAATAATGTTATATTGAACGATCGTAACTGACCTGCCATTTTCTAAAACCTACAATGCCTTGCATGTTTTTGACCAATATTGCCATTCAATGTTTAGAAATCACATGCCCAAACAGTAAACCCTTGAATGCATTACATGTTCTTGACCAATAATGCCATTCAAGGACCACAAATCACATGCGAAACAGTGAACCCTACCCCTATTTCACCTTTTGCAACCTTTTCAAGCTCCCAAGACTGGCATTTGTTGTTCTCATCTCACTCGGGGTTATAAAAGCATGATACAATGCATACAATATTATTCACCGACAAGTTAAAATCATTGACCAGGTCATTCTTTAACCTAAACATATATGTTTTAGCATAGAATTTTACTTGTCAGATTACATTCTTTAACTTTCAAAGTCTTATGTGAACATTTTTTTTACTTTAGTTATGTGAATGTGTTATATGAAGTTGCATTGCCATGATAGTAAACTTTTGTTCCATTTCTCTGCCAATACTTTAATAATATCGTCACTATATTATAGTTACAGTTTACATGTTTGCCACTGCCTTTTTGGCCACTACATTATGCTGACAACAGTCATGTTTTGTAGCTGTAACTTGTGTATGTCATACTATATGTATTTATATTTTCTGCGTTTCTCTCTAGCAAGATGAATGTGTGGCAAAGTTTCACGACCGTCCGTTGGAGCACGAGGAGTTGATGCAAGGGTATTTGAAGAAGTTACAGCCACTGGCTCACTGCAATGCACTCCAGCAGCAGAGGGGGAGCTTGGTATGGGTGCAGATGGTCGTCGAGCTTTGGCTACTGACAATGACGACCAGACTGAAACGGATGGTGAGGGCAACACAGTTGGAATAGAAAATGGAGATGAAATTGGTAGTGAATACACAGGCGCTGAACATGCTAGGGGGACCCCCTTTTGCAGTCAACAAGGGACGAACAACCACATTTTCCCTCAATATGGTATGGGTACAACCAATCCCTTTTCCCGTCAACAAAGTAACCATAGCAACCCATTTGTCTCTTACCATACTGCCACAAACACCCCTCCTTTCCCTCAACATGCTTCCACAAACACCCACCCAGCTAGTCAACATGTCACAACAAGTCCCCCACCTTTCCCTCAACATAAATATGGTACACCCATCACCTATTTTCTTAACCGTGGTCCAAGAAGTACCCCCCTACCCACAGCCCGAAATCAGGTGCTCCCCCCCTTTATCTGATCATGGTACCAACACCCCCATTTCCCGAGAGCTATGCCCATAAATCCCGGTTGTAACTCAAGTGGAACGAAACGGAGAAGCAGATCAAGTGGGATAGATGCTCTCTCACAGTCCATGGCTAATATTTTGGATACTATGACTTCGAGGCAGAATCAGTACAGATCCGTGATCCCATGAAGATGGATGCGTTCTATGGCTTGCCAAATTATGGATAGAGGATTTCTTTCGCTCAACGGGAGCATACGAAGGCAATGGTAGCACAATCACGCGGACAAGGTAACTCAAATGAGACTCTCCCTCATTGGATTTAAATATTTCATGGCTAATAATGTTATCCATAATTGTGTTTTTTTCTATTGCCGATTGATTGGTATACTGCAGTATGTTTGATACTTTTAATCCATGTTTTATGTGTTGTTGGACTTCATTATTTAGGATTGTTAGAAATATTGGGTATGAATTTTGTTGGCAGTATGTGTGGTATGTTTTGCTATATTCGATGGCTCGTTATAAATTGTGTCTCGTAATATGTTTTCACATCATAAATTTCTTTTCGTAATATGTTTTCAAAGGAGAGTAGTCCACACATCCACGGATATCGTCAACAGTACAGGTCAATATCAGAATTTGGCCTTTCAATCGCGTGAGACCTGGTATAGTGCCTTGAATGTTATGGTTTTATCACATGCAATTCAAGATTGGAACTAGCATTTTTTTATCGAGATTGGAATTGGGCCACTATGAACTCTATTATAATTCCCAGTGTACCTTTCAATTTGCCATTCTATTGGTGGTTATTATTGAACAGGAGTAGTATTCCATGCAGATATATATATATAGGCAAAATTATCCAGATTTCTATTGTGACGGTAACTTCTTGTTAATGCCATTTTATTAAATTGTGATTGGTATTTGGAGCTATAATTCCAATTTTCAAATCAAAAACTTGAAAATAGATAGTTTAATCGTGATTCATATGGCTTTCAAGTTGAGGATACGTGACCTTTGAAGTGCATTGATTGTCCACTATTTAAGGTACTTGATGTATTATAATCAGTCATTTTGATCTGGGGTACAAAGTTGTAACCCTCCTCTGTTGGAAAGCAAACCTTATTTTAGATAAGCACTGTGTCAATCTTTTGTCATACTGAACTTGTTGGTTTTTAACTGTAGCAACCAAATGGCTTTCATGAGTGTACAAAATTTGATCCATTATGATGCATATTGTTTTTTCTATGAAGCAATATAAGATTAGGGAAAATGTAGGAAGAAACAATGATCTCATTGGCTTTTTTTTCTCTCTTGTCGTGAACTAAAAATATTGGAAGAAACAACGATCACAATGGCCATTGTATAGCATTTGATGCATTTTTTAAAGTTCACAGCCGTCGAGTCCTTTTTTTTTTTTTTGTCTGCGACTTATCAAATTAGAATTTTTAAATTTTTCATGGAAATCATCTTCTTTTATCCGTTGCTTAAAATTGTACCATCATTTCATGAGAGAAGGCAGTATGTGAAATTTTATTCTACAAACAACAGATTGTTTTTGTTCGTAGGGGTCATGGCAAATCCAAGTTGGGGAACTATGGGAGTCCAGACGACAATGGAAGGGGGACGTTCGAGTTTGGTAATTTTACGAGGTTATTGGAAAGTGAAGTTTACTTGAAAAATTATGCCATCTTTAACTCTGGGAACGCAGGGAATGAACTTCCCAACTTTAATTATCCAAGTGCACATCAACAATCGAACGAGCTCCACCAAAATGGCGAGGGCTTCGGAAACATGCCGTGGGTGAACAGGTTTGTCTCTACCGGGCAAGGAGATACAGGACCGAGTGACAATGGTCCACGTGTTCAACAATTTGTGGAGGAGTACAATTCTTTGCCACACTTGTATGCAAATTCTGAGTTTCAGCAATGTCACAACAATACTGGTCTTGGAATTGAGGCCCAGGTCGGATATGATAATTGGGAGTGGATGAACAACAACAATGGAAATGCCGGTTCAAGTACGAATGTGTATGACGATGACGCTGACTGAGTACTTAATCCCGACCGATGAGTTTTATGCTGAAATTGCAGAGGACGAAATGTTGGTTGACATTTTGACCGTCACGTTGTTGCATGCCATACAAATCCTACGTATGCCGCAGGGGCTACCGTTCCACACGTGCCCCTAGTCAGGTAAAGCTTATCTGCATGAGCTAATGAATACTCGTGATGAGAGATTTCAACTTGAGCTTTGCATGCCCAAAGACACATTTGCAAAAATAGTCAAAGAACTTCAAGAATTCTATGGCTAGAGTTCGTCTCGAATGAAAAAGATGGAGTTGACTGCTATGAGAGTTTCGCAATGTTCATGCATCTACTTCGGGGCCACTCAAACCCGAGAACATATGAGAGGTTTCAGCACTCGGGCGACATTGTGAGCAGACATGTGCACAAGATATTGGCGTGCATGAGGAGAGGTTTCACTGCTGATAAGTTAAAGCCAACGAGACGGCAAGATGAGACTCACGAGTACTTGGATAGACGCGACTTCTATAAACCATTCAAGGTGAGTTATCTTTCGTGTTGGATTGTGTTTGGGTAATGGTAGGATACTGTGTCTTTGCACAACATGAGGGTCAGTGAATCAGTAACATGTTTTAATTGGTGCAGGGCAATTGTATTGGTGCTATAGATGGGACCCATGTTATGATACAATGCAAGAAAAAGGAAGACGAGAAGAGGTTCATTTCACGGAAGGGTTACGCCACCCAAAATATAATGGCCGTCTGTGATTTAGACCTTACTTTCGTGTTTGCATCAGCTGGATGGAAGGGGGTCTATCATGATTATAGCATATTCAAGCGGTGTGTCTTGAATCCAAGATATCGTTTCTCTCAACCAGAACCAGGTAATAACTTAGATCCATTTACGCCGTATAGGAGTTTTGTATGACTTTTTCTTTTAATATATTACATGGTCCTCCATTTTCTAAAAATGTTCGAGTACGAATTGCACAAGAAAATACTACCTAGTGGATATTGGTTATCCCAATAGGCCGGACTTTCTTGCTCCATACAAAGGATATAGGTACCACCAGGCTGAATTTAGAAGGGGGCAGCGACAACCTCGCAATGATAGAAAGCATTTCAATTGGGCACACTCATCGCTGAGGAGTATCATTGAAAGGACGTTTGGCGTTTGGAAAAATAGGTTTGGTTTCTTGGCCCTCATGCCGTGGTATGAAATGCCAACTCAAGTGGACCTTGTGTTGGCGTCGATGGCAATTCATAATTACATCCGTAGGGATAGAGAACCTGATGACTTCCTCTCTCTTGTAAGCTCGGCCTATGACTACGCATTTGAGGACTTGCCAGATGAGGACCCGGAGTTAGAGGACAGATTGGACGAGAGGGACGACATTGTTGACGAAGATAATGTTCCAGAAATGAATGACGTGAGGAATAACATTAGGAGCGCACTGCGTAGACTACGAAGATGTGGTAATAGAGCTGCATAAACAAAATTGCGTACAGTCGAGGCAAGAAATGTGAGTGGAGATGAACTTGTAGTTGGCCTTAACTTGATTAGCTGAAACGTTAATGTGTATATTCAAATTGGTATGGTGTATGCGTCAATTGGGGAGTGGGGTCGTGGGTTTCTTATGTTTTCTTTTTTGACGGGGTTGGTGGGTTTTCCGTTGTTTGTAAAATAGAAACATTCAATTGTATTCCAATTATTGCGTCAGGGCATTAAAACCTTCGTGTTGGGATGAGAAGGACAAAAAACTGTCAAAAGTCTTCAACATCACTTCCCATTTTCTCTTATTTCTCTTTCATTGACATTATAGTCTTTATATACTTTTTCTCTTTTATTTATTTAAAATTATTACGTGTTCCGATTTTCAATCCGATTGAATCGGTGCAAAGATCTTATTTTTTTATCATTTCATCTTTAATGGTCATAGTAAAATTTTGACTTTAAGGTCTTTCAACAAGCAGTCTAAGGCTCTGTATTTAGTTTTAGGTTTGTTTTAGGGTGCAAATTGAAAGGTCTTGAGTAAAAATTTCATTAAAGATAACATCAAAGGAAAAACAAGATCTCTGAACTAATTGGACCGGATTAAAAATTGGACAAGGAAATAATATTTAATAATAACTAAAAGAGAAAAAAGATAATAAAATTAAATACAAGAGAAATTCACAAAATGGGGTTTATTAGAGAATTTGTGGGGCGGGGGTATTTTTGGAACATCAAGGTGGGGTCGGGGGAGGGTGAGTGTGTCAGAGAAAGAAAAAGCAAATGCCACTTTTAAAAGGTTGGCGGGAAAGCCAACTTGGCTAATAATTGGCGGGACAGCCTGGCTTTTTGTTTTGTCCGAAGAAGCCCTAATAAAAATAGGGTAAAGTACAAATTACCTCCATATGGTATGGCCTTTTCATAGATAACCCCCCCTCCTCTCTCTCTCTCTCTCTCTCTCTCTCTCTCCTCGCCTGCACAAACCCACTCAAAAATCCCAACAGAAGAAAACGATCCATATGAAGAAGAAGAAGAAAGAGATGGAAGACTTGGGGAAATATGAATCTGGGAAGCAAGAATTCAAGCCGGTGATTTCTTCCCCGCAACATTCCCCATATGGATTTCCTGCCGACGAACAGCTGACGGCAACGCTCGAGTCCGAGGTGAGTCTTGGATCTGGAGAGTACTTCATGGATGTGCTTGTGGGTACACCTCCGAGACATTACTCTTTGATTCTTGATACTTTCCATGTTATGACTGTTTTGAGCAAAATGGGCCCCATTATAATCCCAGAGAGTCAACAAGAAGGAATCAGATTTGTGGGGCTGATCGTGAACAAGGATCAGATTTGTGGGTTTCCAACTTCACTTTGTTTGTTCGGATAAAAAAAACAATTCCACTTTGTTCGGTGTTGGTTTCTTTATTCCGGCGAGGTTTTGTTTTCTTTACTCCCACGAGTTAGGGGCTGTTCGGACAAAAAAATAAGCATGGATGTCCCGCCAAAAATGAGCCAACCTGACTTTCCCGCCAACGTTTAAGGCTCAGGGCTATCTTTATTGGCTTCTTCCCAAAGTGGCATTTGCTTTTTCTTTGTCTGACACACTCACTGAGTCACCCTCCCCCGACCCCACCCTGGTGTTCCAAAAGTACCCCCGTCAAAGGAAGACAAACAGGCAGGGCATTTTTGTAATTTTACTTGGCTTTTTTAGGTTGCCTTTCTAGCCGAACCACTGTAGCTGCTTAAGTTGGCTCATTTTTGGTAGGACAGCCAGGCTTATTTTTTTGTCCGAACAGCCCCTTATTCCGAGTTTATGTATTGTGTGTGTATGTGAAGAAATTAGGAGGTTATTAGAGCACCTCTAACAAGAGAGGTAAAAAAATGGAGATGTTACGGCTTTGTTCGGTTAACTTTTTAGTTTTAGTTTTAGTTTAGTTTTCAATCATTAATCTATTTCTTTCTCCAATCATTACTTTATTTCTCCAATTATTACTTTATCATCTCTCTATCTCTCTTCAATCATTACTCATATCTTCAATTATTACTCTATTTCTCTCTTCACACACTACCAAAACTAAATTAAACTAAACTCCCAACCAAACAAAACCACATTATTTTGAAGACTTACGTGGGAATTTGACATCTTTAATTATGTTAAATTATTTTGAAAGCTTATAGTCAATTTTTGAAAATTGATAGCCTAAAAGGTTGATGTCAAAGTTGACATGTCGAGATTTTCCTTTAAAGCCACGTCACCTCCTTTCAAAGCCGTATCACTTTTGACATGATGCCTTCATGGTTGGGTGGTGACTTAGGCCCCGTTCCGCTTTCTCCCAAAACCTTCTTTTTCAAAAAGAGGGTAATTTCAAACTCAAATATAACGAAAATGAAAAATAATTTTTAAAATTTTTTTGCACCGTTCAAAAGATCTCAATGAGATCTATCAAATAAGATCCATATTGGTAGAAAAATTATTTATGTAAACACATGATTTCTGAGCTTGAAATTACCTTCCTTTTTCAAAAACCTTCTTTTTTCTAAAGTGGAACGGCACCTTAATGTCAAAACTAACCGTTTGATTGTCTACTTCAACTTTGACATCTCCCGTTGGAAATGCTCTTAGAAGATGCTAAGTAGAGTAAAGACCTTTCATTTAAGAAAGGGTAGTATGGTCATTTTGCTTATGCCGTTAACGGAGTTAGAAGTTGAACTTTACTCCAAAACCATAGGGAGACAAACTGGTCATTAATAGAACACCGGGAGGTCATCTGCCAAAGAGCCAAATTAGGGAGGCATTCGTACTTTCCCATAAAATTAACTCAACTTCAAAAAAAAAAAAAACACTTTAGGAGGTGTTCATGTAATTTCGTAACATCTAGACGGCCAGAATTACGCGCACAACCATCACAAACGGTTGTGCACATAACAGTTTTGTTTCGCGTAACATTTTTGTTTCTCTATCTAAATTATATTTTACAAACTCCTGTGGTTGATAAATGAACCAAACAGGTATTCTAGAATGGAGGAGCAGATCCCATCCAGTCTCATATGGTCCTGGTCCAATTTTGGGTCATTTGTGACCCGTTTATTTTTTAAAGCTCGTCTCGAAAATCACGTTGATTTAATACTATTTGATTACAACTCATGTAAAACAATTATACGGAGCTTAATGAATTTCGAAATCATATAAAACAGTATCGGATCAATATTATTTTAGATGAAATTAATGTTCTCAGTGAAATTCAAAAATGTGAAACAACTCCGATTATTGTTGGGAGCTCTTTCCGGACCCACAAATGGTCCAAAACTGGAGCGGACCGGAGCCTAGTATTTGCAATGTTTTCACCTTTACACACGGATGGAAGGGGCAGAGACACCTCGCAGATTGGAAACAGAGAATGAAAAGACTAAAGGGAAAATTTCATGTAGGCACCCGACCTTTCACACAAATCACACATAAGCACCTGACCTTTCTTAAAGTTCATATAAACACCTGAACTTTCTAAAAATTCATCAATTCAACACCTGACCTTTATTAAATTTCATATAAACACCTGAACTTTCTAAAAACTCATCAATTTAACACCTGATCTTTATTAAATTTCATATAAACACCTGAGCTTTCTAAAAACTCATCAATTCAACATCTACCATTACCATTTCGTCTAAAACCAAACAGGAAAAAAGTTAAGTGCTCCAATTTTTTATTTGTTTGAACCAGTGCGAAGATTTTATTTTTCTGATCATTTTATTTAAAGAATCATAATTAATTTTTTACTCTAAAGCTCTTGTTAGTCTGCCTTAAGAAAGTCATAGAATCAAATATCTCTTAGGGCTAACTAACGAAAGCCTTAGAGTCAAAAATTAATTATGATTTTTTAGGATAAAATGATCAGAGAAATAAGATTTTTGCACCGGTTTAAACGGATTGAAAATTAGAGCAATTAATTTTTTAACCATATTTTTTAATATATAACGATCTATACATGGTTGAAAACTTAATTACTCTAATTTTCAATTCGTTTGAACCGATATGAAGATCTTATTTCTTTGATCATTTTATTTGGCTCTCGTTAGTTGACCCTAAGAAATATTTGATTCTACGACTTTCTTAGGGCTGACTAACGAGAGTTTTAGCGTCAAAAATTAATTATGATTTTTTAAGATAAAATAATCAGAAAAATAAGATCTTCACACCGGTTTAAACAGATTGAAAATTGGAGCACTTAATTTTTTTAACCATATATTTTTAATATATAAATGATCTATACATGGTTGAAAAATTAATTACTCCAATTTTCAATCCGTTTAAACCAGTGCGAAGATCTTATTCTTCTGATTATTTTATTCTGAAGAATCATAATTAATTTTTGATTCTAAGGCTTTTGTTAGCTAGCCCTAAGAGATATTTGATTATACGTCTTTCTTAATGCTAACTAATGAGAGCTTTAGAGTCAAAAATTAATTATGATTCTTTAGGATAAAATGATCAGAAAAATAAGATCTTAGCACTGTTTCAAACAAATAAAAAATCGAAGCACTTAATTTTTTTTCCGTTTGGTTTTAGACGAAATGGTGATGGCAGATGTTGAATTGATGAGTTTTTAGAAAGCTCAGGTGTTTATATGAAATTTAATAAAGGTCAGGTGTTAAATTGATGAATTTTTAGAAAGTTCAGGTGTTTATATGAAATTTAATAAAGGTCAGGTGTTGAATTGATGAGTTTTTAGAAAGTTTAGGTGTTTATATGAAATTTAAGAAAGGTCAGATGCTTATATGTGATTTGTGTGAAAGGTCAGGTGCCTACGTGAAATTTTTCCAAGACTAAAAAGAAACGTAGTCTACTACTAAAAAGTACTACTACTATGGTTGAGGAGGATTTCAAATTTTTGGCTCGAATTCGGCGTTTCCTTCTCCGAGATGATAGTGCTCTGACAGTACCATCGCAGTCACTTTTTAAGTTTAAACCCCATAATAATGCCTAGTATTCTTCCACTACTCTTTTTTTGTTTTTTTTTTTATCCGCACTCTTCCGCTACTCCACTGCTAGTTTTTTAAACCAAACGGTCGGCTTCTCTCTCTTTCTCTCTTCTCAGCAAACAGAGCCTTCTCTCTGGGAAGAAGAAAGAAAGGAAACAATGGCTATATCCCGGTTTACTTCTTCTAAACCAAGCCCCGTTCAAACTTCCTCCACGGTCTCTCTCTCTCTCTCTCTCTCTCTCTCTCTCTCTCTCTCTCTCTCTCTCAATACATTTGTATATGCAAGCATACTGGGTATTTTTACTTTGTTGCTATTTTTGCAGATTAAAGTGAACAAGAAATGGGAAGCCAAGAAAAAGCTGGCCCGACAAAGGCTTGCGGATCTTGAAACTACTAACAGAAAGGTTACGAATTTTTTCGCTTCTATTTTTCCTTTGGAAATTAAAAAAAGGGGGGGAGGGGGAACCCTCGTGTATTTTCTCAATAGTTGAAGCTAAAAAATCAATATGCGTTTATTTTCACCGAAATCCTTTAATCCTCAAAGAATATTGAGAGTTTCTTCTGTGGTAGTTTTGCTATTGGAAGCTACTGTAAGAGTAGCATAGTCTGCTTTCTCTCTCTGTTTCTCCCTTTTTTTTTGGTATTAAAGAAAACGATAGTGATAGAGTGAAAGTTTTGGGCAACTGAATACCACTTGGCTTACAAGGCCAATCACAAGCAATACAAGTTTGATATCCTTGTTTTGGGCATCTTGCTACTGTCCCGTTCTGCCGAGGGAAATAAGTACTTAAAAGGTAATGTATTGTGAAAGAATAACCTGTCTCGGGAAATAAGTACTTTAAAAATAAGAACCTTAAAGGAACATGATCTTAATTTAATGGTAGCAGTTCCTTTATTGCTTTTCTGTTTTAATTGTTTCCAGAGAAGTATGACATATATTATCACACTTTTCATTTGTACGTTCTTTATCTAACGTACTGAGACTATGCTTGGGTCATGGAAAGATATTAAAGTGAGGAAAATCATAATACTACATTTATTTCTTCGGTTTTCCCCATGATTTTTCTTTCACTTGGTAAACCCTTCGAAAAATCAATGGTCCAAACACTAGCTTTTAGAGTTCAAAATCCGCTGTACCCAAATTTCTATTCTTTGTTCCGGTACATATTCGATCATTAGATTGTTAGAATTTTTTGTATTCTTTGAAATTCTCACGTGGTCTAACGGCCAAAAACAAACTGGTACATGGAAATTGGTATGTAGTAAACAGCCAAAAAACACACTTGTTGTATGATCGATTATGGAATTTACATTTTTATTTGACGGGTTTTAGGTTTGAACAATCAAGTTATGGAATTTCCTTGTGAATTCTTTGAACAGGTGATTCCAGATAAACCAAAGAAGTCAACAAGGTTAGTGCGCACTATGTGAATGAATTACTGCTATTTCGGAACAAGATGGACATAAGCAAATAACCACAATGCCTTGTGTTATTCCAATAAGCAGTGAATCAAAGGGAGCTCTGATCAGTCATGATTGCCTCCAAACCAAATCTTCGGCTATGGATCGAGCTCTAGAGGTTCAAGCAAAACTAGCGCCCGAATTCCCAAGCTTTGTGAAGCTTATGCTCCCATCGCACGTTACTGGGGGATTTTGGCTGGTAAATCCAAAATGAAATCTTTTTTTTAACTTCAGAAATAGTCAAAACATCAACTTCTAAATGGCATTTTGTACTAACTTGTGTTTGGTGACAGAGTTTTCCTAAATGGTTCTCCAATTCGCATTTGCCAAAAAATGATGACACTGTCACTTTGCTTGGTGAAAGCGATAAAGAGTATGCGACAAAGTATCTCATAGACAAGAACGGGCTAAGCGGGGGATGGAGAGGGTTCTCCATCGCGCATAGATTGCTAGAGGGGGATGTTTTAGTTTTCCAACTGGTTCAACCTTGCAAATTCAAGGTAACGTCGCTCCTTTTATGCCCATCTAAGTAACCATTGTTTTTTTCCCGTCCCGTTAAATCCTAGATTTCAAGTACCAGTAATTGGACAAGAATACTAGGAAAATGCATTATTTATATCAAAATTGTTGTTGGGGTGGGACTACTGAATAAGTACTCGATTGCCATGGCATAAGTTGTTATGTTCCTCATAGCATGAATATATCTAGTTCGACTGTTACGGGCCTTCCATCTTTTACAGGTATACATCATTAGAGCAAATGGTTTCAGTGATGTAGATGGTGCCATTGGCCTTTTAACTTTGGATGCCTGTGTAAAACCAATAGATATTGGTAAGTTCGTTAACTAATCGATTTCATGACTTTATCATCTGATAGTAGCCCCAGCCCCAAATCCGTGCTCATTTATCTTTATCTGTTTGCTAAACATCAAACAGAACCAGGTATTGAAATCTATGAGAAGGACGTGGTTGTCTTGAATCCACTTCCGCCAGACATTCATCAACGTGATGCTCAGGAGAATAAACTGCTGACTTTAAGCACTGAAATTGAGAATCTAGCAGAACAATCTGGAAATGACAGTGAAGATATTGGCTCTGAGCTGTTGGAAGGAATCAGATTTTCAGAGGCTTCGGTTGATTTCAAAGACGTAAAGAGCATTGAGAATTTCACTATTCTCGTGGATGGTTTAGTTATAGACTCAGAAATACCCCCACATCTTCGGATCAAGTACTACGAGCTTTGTTGCAGTCAAAATGCTTTCCTTCATGATCATCTTCTCGAGGGGCTAAACTTTAAACTAGTTTCTGGGATCATATCTGAAACTGTAAACATTGCGGATGCCATTAGGGCTTCTAAGCTGACTACATCTCGCAATAATTTGACCATATGGGAAAATACTCTGAAAGCCTTTGAGAAGTTGGGAATGAATGTTGGATTCTTACTTGCTCGCCTAGACCGGCTTTTGGGCCTTGTGGTTGACTCGGAAAAGATTTTGGAGTTGAAAAGCGTTGAAAGAGTTCGAGCGGAAGAGGAGATGAAGACTCTTGAGGTGAAGCTCTTGGATGTGAAAAAGGTGATGAAAATCCTAGATGAGGAGATTGAGGGGCTGAAAGGAAACAACAATACAATGGAATCTATGTTCCAGAAGGAAGCTAAGGCTCCATGGTGAAAAGCCTTTCACAGTTCGTGACACGACTTATTTTACTAACACAGAAACCTGTCACGAAATGGGATAGACAAGATTTTCTGGTTCCTACCAATCTGATCTTGTGAAATTTTATTTATCCATTCACTTCTCGGTCGGTTCTAAGAACGATTTTTGTGTTGGTGGAATTACTCATTGTGACAGTGATGCCACTTTTTGTAGAGTTACACTGAGTCATCAACCATTTTGTACACAATCTAGAGAAAACAACTTGTAACTCAGATGCTATTTGGCTGCTCTTGGTTTTTGTACCATAGCTTTTGGAGATATTGAAAGGAAGAAAGACAGACATATATGTAAGGGGAATCCAAGTTGCACTAGCTGATAGTAAGTGCTTATTGGGGTGGTAGGCTGGTAGCAGTGGCAAGGTATTGTGGCGACGGTGAATGGAGGTGGTTGTGCGATGTGGTCGTTCAGCATGCTGGTGGTTGTGCGATGTGGTCTTCAGGCGATGGCGACAATAGTGCTTGTCATGGTAAGATTGTTCAATGTAGTAGTAGTAGTTATTAGTATTATGCCTAGAAAATAAACACAGAGATATTACGTGGTTTGCCAATTGCCTACTCTACTGCCAGAGGTTTTCAATATGCGAAGGAGAATTGTAAAGGTTTTGCTCACCAAACGCCAATACAAGATACCAAACTCCAAATCGCTATCACTCTCACTAGATTGCCACTCTTGGGGGCTGACCACTACCCTAGGGCAATGGGAGGGGTTGCTATCACACTAGGACAATTTGCTCTGACATCCCTCAAGTTGATCTTCACAAAGTCAAGGAAGGTGACTTATTAAGTTGGAGCAAATCCAAGACCAAGCCTTTACACACGAAGAACATGTGCTAAGCTCTAATAGTTGGGTTCAGAAAAAATCATTTTGCCATTGAAAATATGAAAACTTTTTTTATGCTAGAATCAGGTTATACATCGTTTGTTGGACTCCATTTCATGTCGTACCAAAGACTTGCAAATGCATGCAGGAAATCACACATTCAGAAAATTCTGGCGGCAACACTTTGCGGTGTCATATATATGAAGCGCTAGCTCGTTTTGATCTTAAATATTATACACTGAACAATAATAAGTGCCCAGATTGGGAGACAATTGCGTTTAAAATTGTCCAATGCACGTGAAAACGTCCATAATTTCTGTACAAGTCCGATTTTTTCTATTAAAAAAAAAAATCTGTGAAATATAGGGTAAACAATTTTTTGTTTTTCCAAGAATCAGTAGAACAGGGAGGACTTATTAAAAGTCCAAGAAACATAAATAACTACCGTTTCTTTTATACTATATGGTTTTTTAAAAAAGAAAAAGAAACCTTCTACGCTTTCTTTTTTTTTTGGTCAAATGGATATTCCTTCTATGCGTTTGAATCTTTCTCTAGCTCTTCACTTTTCTGCCATATTCATCACCAAACGTTACTGTCCAGATAAATTTCACAGCACTCTCTTCCTTTCTTTATACTGTAACCACGCATTAGCACAACTACCCTTTACGAGTGTTTTGGCTAAATAATTGGGCAAGATTATTTATTTATTTTTTCCTTACTCTAACTTTTTTTCGCATTTGTTAGTTTTGCGTTGATTTTGTGTGGATTATTAGTTCGTCTCGATGAAAATCTAAAAAATAAAAGTTATGATCAAAATCTTTACAAAGTTCACTAAAAACAAAAATAATCCAAAACAAGCATATAAAATATAAATCTATACTTTCTAGGTTCACAAATCTATACTTTCTAGTTTTTAGGTTCCTTCGTTAATACAAACCTATAATCCACAAAAGTAAACGCAAAACTAATAAATGCAAAAAATAAAAATGAATAAGGACAAAAATAATCTGGCTCAATTATTTAGCCAAAACACTCCGTATCACAAATGGACAAGAAGAATTTTGATTCAATTATGACTCCTAATATTTATGGATTGACTGAAGAAATTCAGAGGTTTATTGTAGATTTGTTGAATTTCTTTATTTTTGTTTTCTTTTTCCAAATAAAGATGCTAGGAAGAGATGTTATCACAATTTGTTTCATTTCTCCTGATGAATCAGGGGAGTTTTTTTTTTTCCCCTGACGGTAAGGGGTTTTGGGGGATTAGGCTGGCTAGCTTATGCGTACATCAATTAATTCTATCTCCGGTCCAGTAAAAGACAGATCATTTAAGCCGGGACGAGAGAAAATCCCAAGAGTAGTTTGCTGTCTCTATCTCTCATTCTTTTTCTAGTACCCTACTTTTCACCATTTGATGAAATTTCCTTCTCTGAATTTGTGATAGCAATTTCCTTTTCTCAATTTGTGATAGCAATGGTCTTATTGACTTTTGAATTCCCACGTAAGACGTCAGTTTTTAAAAATTATTAGTACGAGTTTTCAACCTATATATGTACTTTGAACATTTTATTGTAAGAATTATACGGTTCTCACCAGTCTAGGGATGGCAACGGTACAACGTAACTTGGTTTGCTTATTGGCAAAATCAAAACTAAAACCGGAACATAATCAAAAACCAAAACCGCCGGTTTTTATTTTATCTGAACTCATAGCAAAAAACCATAGTCATTGGTTCGGTTCGGTTTTTCACCAAAACTAGTGGTCAAAATTTTTAATAGAGGTAAAGACATAAATATCCAATGATAGGCACACGATATCATAGATATGAGCGCCTAAATAGGGCAAATTAGCGCATTAGATGCGCGTTTTGTCTCATTTTCCGCTTGATGCCGTGTTTTGTCTTGTTTTTGTATTTTTGTTAGTTTTGCAGGAAATAAGGTGAATTTTGCGCCAAGGTTGAATTGCAAGGCCTGGAGGCCGGATTGAACATCACCGTGGGAAGTACAAGTGTGAGGTGTCAGGTGACGTCGTTGGTACCATCAAGCGCCAAAAAGTGCATGCAAAGCTCAAAAGGCTCGCTAACAGAGGCGGTATCGATACAACTCCCAGCTGTATCGGTACGGATTCTATCGATACAGCTAAGAGCTGTATCGATACCGGTGGCCACAGCGGACGAAAAATAGTTTTTAACGTTTTGATTCCAGATTTTGGGGTTTTGTATAAATACTCCTCTAAACTTCATTTTTAGGGTTCCGAATATTAATTAGCTGCTTTAGACTTCGTTGTTTTTCTTCAGAGTTCTTTTCCCTTCAAGTTTTTGAAGCTTTGTAAGTACTCGCACTCCGGTAACTCATATTAACTTTTGTTCTTCATTAAAGTTGTTCGTTGGTGTTCGTTTAATTCATACCTCTTGATTATTTTCGATCTCGAGTAACAGAAGCATGTTTCAAAGTAGTGTTTCTTTCGTACGTTGCTTAATAATGAGTGACTAGTCGTATATGTAAGGTTGCGGAGCAATTAGCACACCGTGGTCAGGTTGGACACTTTCTGCTCATGTTTTGAAATAACAATGGAAAGGCAATTTTAGGTTAGTAAAGTATTTTCGGAGCTCATGTGAGCGGGGAACGGGGGACCAAAACTTGTTCTCCGCTGCGCATGGATAAACGGCAACCATAAAAGTTTGCATCTTTCAAGGTAGCTTTTTCTCACTAAAGTCAAACGTTTTCAAGAACACCAAATGAAGCAGATAAGTTCGGGACTGGTTGCGTGTAATATAAAACCGGAGTATTACCGTACTTCAAAAGTTCCGGAGTATTTAAAAAAAATCAAACAATTTCTTGAGTTTAGTTTATCTCAACATCGAGCGCGAGAGGTGACTACCTAAGAGCCAGTTTAAACAGTAACAATCCGCGTTTTTGAGTCAGCACACATCACCATCTTTGTGAATTCGACTCTGGTCTTACCGAATATTGTACTACGTCGATCTCAACCCTACGCTTAGGGCAACCCGTTAATTTAAGACTAAAAAATCGTCAAGCATCCAACCACAAAATTAATATCCCAAAAAAGTAAACAAACGAATACACTGTTACATCATAGGTTCAAAGACTCCAAAAACCATTGTTCAACAACAAAATATATAATAAATAAATAAAAACTAACTAAAACACCATATGTTCAAAGACACTAAGGCGTTCCGGTTTTCCGAAAAAAGAACTTTTAGAAAAAAAATGTAATTTCAAGCTCAAAAATCATGTGTTTACACAAATAATTTTCCTACAAATATAGATTTTGTTTGATAAATCTCATTGAGATTTTTTAAACGGTGTTAAAAAAATTAAAAAATTATTTTTTATTTTTATTATATTTGAGTTTGAAATTACCCTCGTTTAAAAAAAAGAACTTTCTTGAAAAGTGGAATACCACCTTAAATATTAATTATCAAAGCAACAAATTAATTATTTTAGAAAGTAAGATGGGAGGGAGGGAGGGAGGGAGGGGGAGGGGAGGGGGAGAGGGAGAGGCTGAGGCAGAAGAGTGATTTTAGAAACCCTAATTGAGATAGACTGGGGTGTATTTCGGTATCTAGGGGTATATTTTAAAGGGGGGTGTTCCGGAGACAATTAATTAGACACCTAAAAAAATACCTCATAGTTTCTGATTAAATTTTAATGATTCGAGCCACTCAATGTGAGGAACCCGTGAGAAATTAGCAAAAAAAAGACCAGGAAGAGCTTGATTTTAGCAGTTTTTAGTTTAAATTTGATGAACGATTCAATTAAAAATTGCTCAAATCAAGCACTTCTTGGTCATATTTTTTGCTAATTTCTCATGGGCACCTTTAAAATCACATTTTGTACACATTGAACGATTCAAATCATAAAAATTTGATCGGAAATTATGAGATTGAGATTTGGGTGTTTTTTTAGGTATTTAATTGATTGTCCGCGGAACTGGCTCAATATAACGGGGCGGTTCCGGAGACAGCTAATTAGATTGGTTACAGTTACAGTTCATTTGTCATATAAAATCACAATCGGAATCAAACCGGCCGGATTTTAAAATTTAACCAAAACCTCGGTTAAAAATTTGGTTAAAAACCGTACCAATCGGTTCGTACGGTTCAGGCAAGATTGCCCTCCCTAGTTCTCACGTGTACGATGGGTCATGTGCCATATTCGTAATTTTGAGGGTAAATCTCTTGAGAGGTAGGAGATACAATTACTCCATTCACAAGTCAAATTTATGTTGAGTACAAGTATAATTTTTTCACCAATGTTTATTAATGTGAAGAAATTGATGTGAACTGAAGTCTGAATATTAAAGGTTGAGATCGATGAATCCGTTTCACCCTCAAAACGGATTATCGTACTCATAATCATGTGAAGATAAAAAACGTATTGTTATAGTGGTTCGCGTCTAAGAGCCCGTTCCACTTTATGGAAAAAGTGGGTTTTTAAAAAAGAAGGTAATTTTAAGGTCAAAAATCATGTGTTTATGTAAATAATTTTTCTACCAATATGAATCTTATTTGATAGATCTCACTGAGATCTTAAACGGTGTAAAAAAAATTGATAAATTATTTTTTATTTTTGTTATATTTGAATTTGAAATTACCTTCTTTTTGAAAAACAAAGTTTTGGGAAAAAGCGGAACGAGGCCTAAATTGAGATAAAAAGTAAGTAAATAAGATACTCCTTTCGTCCCATTTTATTTATCAAGAGTTTTTTAAATTGTTTATCCTCCTTGAAAAGTTAAAGAAAAATATATGTAAACAAGAACAAATAAATTAATTCTCATAGATAAGTCAAAGTAGTTTTGAAGGTAGAAGACAAGGGGAAATGTGGTAAATCATATTAAACTTTATTCTCCATTTGAAAGTTGAGTTTTTTATATCAGTTGCATCGAAATAATGAGAAATGAAGACAAAATTTACCTTCTTGTATCGTTCTAAAATACTTCATCCATCTCCATTTAATAGTTCTTTTTGGAAATTCGTACCACTTTTCAATTGATTTTTTCTCTTAATTTGGAGTAATATTTATCAATTTTGATAACATTGTTTTATAAAACTAATTGAAATCTATCAAATACGATTCATATTGTATATAAAATTTATTACCAATTTAATAATATGATTAATTTTTTTTATCCGGTTAGAATAAAACATTCAATTTCGATCCAAGAAAGATAGAGACTCACATACTTTAATTTTTCTAACTCGAAATTTTTTTTTCTTACTAAATATATCTTCTAAAAATGAAAGAATTTTTGTTTTTTTCTGCAAAATTCTTTTGTTTAGTAAACGTACACAAATACTAATTCTTTTGAGTCACTTATTTTTGGTAACAAGAAGATTTCATATAAAATTAAACGTGACCTTGTAAGAGGATCCACAATGTAATAATCAAAAGTAGATAATCAAAACTTGTCACATCAAATTTCGATTATCCATTTAGAGGTTGTTAAAATTAACAATGTCAAGTCCCACATTGTTTATTTTTTAGCTCATAATCAAAATGAGTTGGCAAAAATTCAAATCTAACGGTCATGTTTTTACTTATCAATCTAATGGTCTTTATTGAATGGTATTCTAGTAAAATAAGTGAAAGTGAAGAGTATTTGTTAAAATCCATAAAATGATTAATATTGTTAAATGAACAACCATTTGCCAAAGTGAAGAGTTTGTTTCTTCCACCAATAAAACATTTTCTTTATAGGGAGTGACTCACTTTTCCATGATGGTTGTACTTGATTGAGAAGATGTGGGAACCATTAAATTTGGTTATTGACAAAAGGTTGATAGTTTTGATTATTTAAAGGTCAAAATTTGATGAGTTGTTAAGAGGTTGTTAAATTTGGTTAATACAATGTAAGCATTTTTTAGCACACATTGCTAACTTTAGCAACCTTTTTGTTTTGACTATTACATCCTGGATGCTTTAAGATCTTTACATTATTGTTCCAACATAAAAAAGATGTAAAAATAAAACAACATTGCTAGTAGAATTTAGAGAGAAAACATCATTTGCCAACCTATCCACCCATCTATTTGTTATGTGAGGGTAGGGTTGGCAATGGGAATGGATCGGATTCGGAGAGTACCATCTTCGTCCCCAATCCCTAAACCCCTTCCCCGTCCTGATCTCGAACGGGAATTTGTTTTCTACCTCCATCCCCGTTTTCCGTTCCGATTGGATTTGGGGATCCAAAGTTTTTACTATAAAAAAAAAAAAAAAAGATTTGCTAAACAACTAAAATTAAAAAAGAAACTTTTAATGAATAAAAGATTCAAAATATGATGCAAAATTTTAAGGACATTATAACTGAAGCTAAAGTAAAGTAAATTGAAATTTGCTTTGCAATACAAGCAGCACAAAATATATGTGCGGCGCTAAAAAAGTAAGAACTAAGAGTGAGAATGAAAAGTCACCCTAGGAAAATAAAAATAATACAAAATGGTATACATATGTTTCGGAAAATCAGGAACAAGGCAGAGATATATTTGTCTCCACCCTCTACCTGATCCTCCAAAATTTTCCATATCCTACCCAATCTCGAAAGAGGAGGCAAGGGAGTTGCTGCCCCTTAGCAACCTGCTGTCCTGGTCGAATGGAGTCCGCTTCGGTCTCGCTTTGATGATCAGAAACGTTCACTTTGTAGAACTCGTCGAGTAGAACAAGTATTCCAAAAATTAGCTCGATCGAATGTCATTAAGTGCCTGATCTCGGAACAGATATAACTTGCCAATAATGGGTTCCAGTGGAGTTGATCCAGTGTTTCGGATCCGTTATTTTCAAGATAAAACTGTTTTGATAAGGCTCTTAATGATAACCGTTCAAGCTGATTTTTGATATACTTATTCTACTTGACGAGCTCTACGAAATGAACGTTTCTGATCATTAAAGCGAGACCGAAGCGGACCACATTCGACCGAAACAGCAGGTTGCTGTCCTTTAAGGGGCAGCAGCTCCCCCGCCTCCCTCGAAAGTGATATCCAAATTATGGATCCGTTAGTTGTGGGGATCGGATTAGATACGGGTGGATCGGACGAAATGACCATCTGCGGGTCCTGCAATCATGAATAATAATAGCCCTCATAGGGGTGATGATAATCTGTGTTTGCGTCTCTTTTCTTGCGATGTGAATGCAGTTTACACGCAACGTTCAGTACAACTGACCCCAAGTGGGAAGACTAAGGCTCCGTTCCAGAACACCTTCTTAAAAAATAAGTACTTATTTCACATTTTCAAACTCAAAAATAATGTAAATGAAAAATAATTTTTTGATTTTTTTTTGCACCGTATTAAAGATCTCATCAAGATCTTTCAAATAAAATCTATATTGCATATTTATAGATTTCATTAAGCCCTATATTTTTGAGCTTGAAATTGCCTTCTTAAAAAATAAGTACTTATTACTAGTTCTGGAACGGGGCCTAATATGCGATTAGATAAGTGTTATCCAAACGGTCCCTAAGCACAAATAAAGCAAACGGACAACTTTATACAACTTGTCAACCACTTTCCGTCTGCCCCAGATTCGGCTGTCTCTCAGCTCAATTCTAGCTGCAGCCGGGTTGGCTGCTCCTTCCTTCCAACTCTTTACTCTCTCTCTCTCTCTCTGTACAAATTTTGATACACAAATCTATACATGCGACGTAACGCGTAAAAGGCGGAGATTAGTGGGATGGAATCCGAGCAGCTGAAGTTGGAGACCCAGATGGATTCACTTCCCATGGTCTGTCTTTCTCTGTTGAATAGTACATGTAAATAATGGGTTTCTTCTTGTTTAGTCTATGTTTTATTTTTTTGTCCTCTGATCATTTGGGATTTTTGTTTTGTGTTGGGGCAGATTAAGCAGAGGTCACCAAACAAGGGAAAAGTGGTTCGAAAAAGAAAGCGTTCGAATCTCAAATCTAATGCCAAGAAAGTGAGAACTCCTTCTTCGTCTTCTTGATTGTGATTACACTAACTCTTTGATTTCTATAGAATAACTATGTTTAAAGTTCTTGATTTAGGATATGTTGGAACAGATAATAGGTTTTCTTTCTTCTTGTTATTGATTTGTTTGTGGTTACAAGGTGATTTGGAAATTGATGGAAACCTATTGAAACCCTAATTCCACTTAGCGTAAGCTGGAACCCGTGCTTGAAGCTACCAATCGGTTTTGCTCTTAACTCTCGTTGCGTTCGTTATTTAATTCCTGTGAATCTAGTTTATTTAGCGGTCAGATCTTATCAAAGGACTAGTGGCGGAGCTAGGATTTGCACTCGGGGGCCATTTAGGAAAAAAGATATTTCGATTGGCGATGTTTATGAAAATTAAGTCTGATTCTTCTAGTTTTTATGATTCTTCTAGTTTTATGGAGCGTTTTTACGTATTGGTGGAGAAATTATTGGCATCATGTATGAATAACACATGGTATCATAATGCAACAGCGAGCCACTATGTGCAGACTCTGTAGAGACAGAACTCTTCAACACTGTTATACTAAAAGTAAGCTTGGTCATATATTTTTTATGGATAAAATGTTATATATTTTCCGGAGTGTGTGACAAAATTGTAAAGAATACCATTGTTTCTTCTTATTTTTTCATAGGACCTAGGGATTATGATTTTTTTTTTTTTGCTCTTACTACCTCCGCCCATGCAAAGGACATATTGGTTATGCTATCTTCTCTTAAGTTGATTGTGAGGGTGTCTATTGAATCATAGTCATCGCTAAGGTTGTCTTCAGATGCATTGAGAGATACAGAAATAGATTGGCAAGCATAAGGTTTGGTTACTTCTGATTGTTGTTGAATTAGGAACCCGCGATTAAAGGAGAAGAGGGTGCAATCTTTGGGTGAGAAGATTGATGAAAAGGATTACTTCTTGAAACCAGGAAGCTATAAACTTTAAGTCACAAGTTTGTGCATAAAAAGAAAAACAAAAGAACAGCGGAGGCACATGGGACTGCAACATGGATATGCATGGGCAGAAAAATCTATTTCTTTGAATCTTTGCACACCTTTACATACGCACATACACAAAGTGAGTGAGAAGTGGTTCAAAGATGATTAATCCATGTGGTCATACATTATGAGTTCGTTCAGCAGCGAGTAATGATAGATGAATAGAGAGTCGTTCTCCCTCTCTCTCCGGTCACTCGTTTCTCATACAATTAACCACAAAGACTATTCAGCATACTGATTTTTACATTTTGCGGGGTCAACAAATAACAGGGAATTGTTTTAGACTAGCGCACTTATTGAAAATGTTTTGCATTCATGAGCAGGTAACTTCGGACGATGGTGGAAAATATGGAAGGTTAGTAATATTGTTTGAATGTCTGTTCAGTTCTTCGTCCTTTTATATGTGGACAACATCCAAAAACCGCAGTTTTTTGGAGTATCTTGTGACAAGGCTGCTTTGCCTCTGTGATCTACTTAAAGCTGTAAAAAGAAGAGGACAAGGATTGAAGACTTGTATGATAATGATGAAGCTAAGTTTTCCGTTATGGAGCGCACAGAAGAGGTCCTGGCAAATATAGCAGATGGATTCCCAGGCTTTGTTAAGTGTATGCTTCCCTCAAACGTCACTCACGGATTTTGGCTGGTAAGTGCTATTTTATTTCAGAGCTCAACCTTATATGGTGTGCCAAGCAGAATTTTTCGTGCTAACTTCTCTTGCTGCAGATTTTTCCTAAAAAATTCTGCAATTTGCATTTGCCAATGCAAGATACCACAGTAATTTTGGTGGATGAATGGGGGAAAGAGTATGAGGCAAATTATTTAGTGGATAGGCATGGGTTAAGCGGCGGATGGAGGGGCTTCTCCCTAGCTCAGAGACTAGTTAAAGGAGATCGTTTGGTCTTCTATTTGATCAAACCTTGTACCTTTAAGGTAATGGTTTTAACTTTTTGTTGAAGTTCTTATGATGCTTGTGTTCAGTAACTTCAGTTATTTAGCCTTGTAATTTTCAAGGAGGGAAAGGCATTCTGAAAGCTGTACTATATCTTGTCAAGAATTTGTTTTGTGAAGTAAATTGGTTACTGAAATTCCTATGATGCTACTGAATCAATCAACAAGTATAAGATAGGAATTGAAGAGATACAATGAACACGCGATATACATGGAAAACCTCTAAATGGGTAAAAACCACAGAAGGAATCAAACACTATAAAAATCATTGTGTGATTACAAACGACCTTACTACACAATTGAGACTCCTCACAATTGACTTGAGATCGATTGTCGAATTCTCATTCACCACACCTTGTGTTTGACTGCCTCCGCCATGAATCCTCAAGCCTTCTAATACTCTTCCAAAAATCCATCGGAAGAAACTCAAGTTGACTGATTTGAAGATGAAGAATGTATTGCAATTGTATTGAATGATCACAGGTCCATAGATCTTGTATATGCTCCAAGATTCACTCTAAACCACTCTAGGGTTTCTTTTCTTTGTAATCTTAACGATATTAGATCTGTTCTTTGCAGTGCTCAGAATCCTGGAAATGAAGAGAACACGTGTATTTATATGTCCAGAAATGCGCAAAATCGGATCGGTCGATTTCTCTATGCTTCATAAGGCCATTTTTCCACAGGGGTCTGACCAATGTCCGGCCGAGACCCGATAGATTAGGTTCAGTCCGATTGATCTCTTTAAATGCAATCGATCTGCTTCCCTGTGTTTGACCGGTCTTCATCGACACAATCCTCTTATTCTGAATTACAAAGATTAGATTCCTTCCACTCTAATTTTATACTGACTTACTAATCCTAGAAAAGTAATAAAGAATTAAAACTCGATAAAAAATCCGGGATACAAATATATGTGTGAATTTTGTCGATGGATTTTGTTTGGTCTTCATCAACACAATCCTCTCACTCTCAACTACAAAGATTGGATTCCTTCCACTCTAATTTTATACAGACTTACTAAACCTAGAAAAAGTAAAAAAGATTTACAACTCGATAAAATACCGGGATACAAATAAATGTGTGGATTTTGTCAATGGAATTGCCAACCAAAATGGAGCTCGACTTTTTGGAGCCTACAGTTGCCACAATAGTTGGCAACTTGGCATTGGAAGTTGAGGAACAGAAAAGGTTGTGGCTGAGAAAATATAAGAAAACTAGTGCTGCTGAACTTACAGAACTTTAAGTGAGTACTGAGTAGTGAAGAGAGATGGTACAGATCCAAAGATATGCGTAAGTTAATGACTATAGTTAGTCCATTGTAGATTTCTTCCGGGCATTGCCCAAAAACATCCACGCACATTGTTATATTAACTTGACAGAGAATTGAATGCCATCATTCTTCGCTTAGAAAAGTCAGCTGACAAGTCCCCGCCTAGGCGCTAGGTGTCCAACTAGTCTCTCCCTAGGTGCTAGGAGTCCCTTTTCCGCCCAACTAGTGCCTAGCGAGTTTAGAACATTGTATAATCGGCATGAAAGGTGGAAATTATTTAATTGGAAGACTTTAGCAAGCATCACTGCAGTTTTTTTTGTTGAAATGACAGCATGACACTAAAATTTCTCCATTTGTGTGATGAACGTCAGGGATTTTGTCTGCTAGTTGGCTGATTATGTACCTGTTGTTTCTGCCTCCCCCTAGGTGCACATAGTGAGGGTTCATGGTTTAGATGAAGTGAATGCAGCTCTTTGCCTTATGAATTTGGTTGCTCTTGCAAAAAGAACGTACTCTGGTAAAAGTACTTTTGTGTCTCACTTTCCTCTCTTGTAGAATATCCACTCAAATCTTTGTCTATCTAGTCTTTGTATATGCCCTAAACTTAGAACTTGGCAAAATGATGCGCAGATAAGAATATCCGGACTTGGAAAAAAGAAAAGAAGACTATGGAGCCTCATCTGCGAGATACTCCTCAAAAGAGTATTCAAGAAAACTATCCAGCCATACCATACTCTAACCTTGGCCTTGTACAAGATATTTCTAAAAGAAACAGCGACAGTTGGGGCTCTGAAGTTTTGGAAGGTAAAAGATTTATAGGATGTGCTAGTATTTTGCACTTATTTGGTGAAAAAGTGAGTTGAGTAGGCAATATCTCTTTGAATGGTTCGATCTATAGGCTATGTAGCACCGACACTCCAAAAGGGCGCCGTGTCCACGTATTGGACACGGGGACACGGCGGGGACACGCCCAAATACGTATTGGACACGCCACGTGGCGTGTTCAATAATTTTTATTATTTTTGATGGGGGACACGGCTGGGGACACGCCAGGGACACGGCTGGGGACACGCCGGG
The DNA here is from genome assembly GCA_019656295.1 of Rhododendron mucronatum var. ripense. Classification (NCBI taxonomy): domain Eukaryota; kingdom Viridiplantae; phylum Streptophyta; class Magnoliopsida; order Ericales; family Ericaceae; genus Rhododendron; species Rhododendron mucronatum. The sequence continues at coordinate 3,163,822 of BPLT01000041.1, forward strand.
ACACAGGTGGGAGTCAAAATGTAATATAAAATTTTAATTTTGAGGAGTTAATATGAAATTATTCAAAAATATTTGGGTTAAAACTGTAATTATGCCTTTATTTGGACCATGGTAATCTTATACATTCATATAGGACATGTCTTCATCAACAATGGAAGAAAAGAAATAGATATGTATATATGTATTTATATATTTATTTATTTATACACGTGGCGTGTCCCCCGCCGTGTCCGTGTCCCCATTTTTTTAGAATTGTTGTGTCCCGTGTCCGTGTCCGTATCCGTATCCGTATCCGTGTCCGTGCTACATAGTCTATAGGTTCTAGAATCTCCGACCATCAAGGCAATGAGTCAAGCTGCATTCAAAATCCTGTTTATCAATAGTATGCTCACAGCTGGAAATGCTTGTAGTTTATTGACCAAAAATGCCGTTGGAGCTTGAAAGTGTGCAATTTATAGAGTCTTGCAAGTTGGAGAATTGACTTGAAATGATTAGTTGGCATAATATTTTGGCTTTTTTGGGCAGCTATTCAACCTTGGTTTATACACAAGAAGGGACGAAGAGGTAGAGAAGCTGGAATAGGTAGATTCGTGTCAAAGGGGTGATGAGAGCTCTTAACTGGAAGTATTCATTAGTTAGACAAACATCCAACATAAGGCTCGGTGCTGCGACTAAGAAGCTCTGGAAGTGAATGGCAATGGTGCATGATTCGAGCTTTTTACAAGTGGTTATGCCATGTGTGGTAAGTGCAGTAATGTTGTTAGTATATAGTGTTTTGTTTGTAGAATTGCACTCAAAGGTCATAAATTGACACAGTAACTTTGCTGATGTGCAACATAGTGCACAATACTTCCAAATCACTCACAAAAAAAGAACCTGATAGGATTTAGCTGAAGAGAAATTTGTATCCAGTTTCTGTACGCGATTTTTTGTACTAAACTCGTATTGTTTTTGTAAGGAAGAAGCAAGTCGGGGACGAATTATATACATAGTGTTCTGGTTGTACTAACTGAAATGAACAATATATTATTTTGCTGGAGAGGAGTTGTACTACAGTTGTCCAGTTTAACATCTGTTTTTTTCTGCATCACTGTTGCATTTCTTGAAATAAACAGCATATTATTTAGCAGAAGAAAAAGTGAATTACTCATGTACTCCTGTTTCCGTCGACTTCTAGTTGTGCCTGTTATCTGCTTCCCTCAGGCTTCATGAAAGGTTTAATGTCGACAGGAGGACACATTCTTCTGAAGTGATTTTCTTTGTTTGTTGCTAAAATTGTTGATTCCGATGGTTTTGAGAAGTTTACTAACTGTTCTATGGAAGTGAACTTTTGGGTTGAAAGAGCAGTATCAAATGGAAATTGATCCGATAATCACTGCAGATGTTCTTCACGTCTTGAGAAAATCGGTTGCAAGTGATGAAATTATGAGGTTATGATTATCGATTCAGTATGATTTTTCTCATGGAGGATACATGGATTGAAAAAATAACCCACTTGAATTATTGAAATGGGGTTGACAGGCGCGTTGTAATGGCCCACAGAAGCAAAATTTGGACTGTAGTCTTCTCGTAGCTGGAGATCAAAAGCTGTGAATAGATGCTTTTGTGATGCATCATGCATGTGTAGTTCCATGGCGTAACGTCAATTGACAGGTCAGTTGAAAGATAAAGAACGCGTAATATTGTGATTCTGCAATACAATTCCTTCATACACTGGGAATACCTACTCTAGCCTAGCTTAGGAGAGAGGATAAGGAGATGAGGCGGCAACTGAACCCTGAATCCCATGCGTTGGAGTACGAGGATCAAACCATTGGGCTCCCTTGCTCGAGGACCTGGTTCACGATCTGCACACGAGAAGCTAAAAGGCGAAGGACGCACATCATATGAAGAAGTAAAGAATTGCATATTAAGAGCTTCTTCAACCCCAAGTCATTTTCTGTACCGAAAACAATAGTTTGAGTCTCAGCAAAATCCTAAGCCGCATTAATAGCCAAGCCAAATTTTGGCTCAAGCAAGTTCTCTCTCTCTCTCTCTCAGTTGTACAAAAACAGCTAAAGCCAACCCAAGACTTATATGAGTAGTAGAAAGATTGGTTGAGCTGAGTTGAGTGGCCTGGAGAATATTGTCTTTTTTTGGTACGAGCCCTGTTTCGCTAACAAAAATAAGTACTATTTATTTCTTGAATTAAAAGTGATTTTTTGTAAGAGAATGACTTGTTTCGTAAAGTGAAAAATAAGTACTTTAAAAATAAGAACCTTAGTGGAACGGAATTCAAAGTGAAAAATAGTTCAATTCAGCATGCATAGCCGTTCATAACAATATTTTTGCATCATGTCTTGCTAACAACTACAAGTTGAGTTAATTGGAACTCGCAAAAAAATTGTGATACGGAGTACTTTTTTAAATGACAATACTATGCAATAAAAATATTAGACAAGTCATTTTTTTCAAACTTCTTTTAATATCAAGGTGTTCGGGCCATTGTATACACATTTCAACTAATTATTGGGAGATCAATCCTACCGTCCAAAGTGGAGAAAGTGGAGGGTGGACTAAAATCGAAGTAAAACATAATCCTATGTACCAGGAAGCCTCAATGCCACAAGCATTTTCTCTAGTGCCACGAGCATTAAATGCTCTACTGTGTAAAATGACTCACTTGTTCTTATGTGATCAAAAGCTTGTCAGCCAATAAATTTTGTTTCCCAAACTATCCTTCCGTAAATGAACTAAACCCTTATTTGGCTTCTGATACCGCTGCCTTTCCACTGCAAATTTTCAATCACCATTTTTGTTTTAGGTTTTGTCTCTTTCCGATTTGACTTCTCAACCTTCTTAGAGTTCCCATATGTGCCTCACCAGATTTCACAAGTTCGTATTTTTTTTATTTGTTGTGTAGTTGTATATTTTTAGGGATTATTTTCTTACGTATTGTTTTTGACAAGGATAAATAAAGATTATTTTCTTAAGTATACGTATGGGGTTTTGTTAGGATATTCAAGAATTCCTATTGTTGAGCCAACATCAAGGGGTTGGCCTTGTGATTAAGACTGGAGGCTTACGAGTTTACTTACTTCTAATAGTTTAGGTTTGAATTCTCTTACGTACGGAGTAATAAACAAAAATTTGAATGTTTTCCTTTTTAAAAAGACTAGAATGTTTAGGAACTATGATTTGTTGAGGCTACGCTTAGGGTTATTTCTTCTTTTCCCCTTTCTGTTAGTGCTTTCTTATGGATTTTTAATGCCACAGTCTCTGCTCAATTTTTTTCATGATGTAGATTTGGTGACTAAACTATGGATATTGAACAACCAATTGAATGCCTCCATGGAAGTTCTAGTGATTAGATTGATGAACATGGAATCCGCATGCAAAATCAAGAAAACAAACAAAAGGATATCCTTGAGCAATTTGGTTGGAAATTTGAATCTCGGGAAGATCTTTTCGATACTCTTCGAGAGTTTTTTTCAATGCAAGGATATGCAAGATCTATCAAAAACTCCAGGCAAGATAGATATCTTACCATTAGTTGTGATTGGGGTGGTTGTTACCGGAATAAGTGGTATGTTCCCTTAGAGAAACGGCAAAGAAAAATGGCAACTTGTCTCATCTCATAAATTGTCTTTTTGAATTCTGTTGCAAGAGACAAGATGATGGCTTGTGGGTGACTAATGGAGTCAAAAATAGCTCACATAATCATGAACTCTCAAGTGACATGTCCGGACATCCCTCTTGCCGTCGTTTGTCAGAGAAAGTGATCACGAGCATTGAAGAAATGACTAGATCGGGAATACCACCACGCCAAGTTCTTTCTTCACTTAGACAATCCAAGGTGAAATGCATCAAAATTTGAGATTGTGGATGCAACATGAAAGTGTACCAGTTTGGACTTTGCAATGCTTCTTTAGATTCACTTTTGGAATTTCTGATCGAATTTAGAGGAAACTGGAAGAAACAGGGCATTTTCCTGTGAGGAAGTGACCTTACTTTTTTTTTTTTTTTTTTTAATCTTTTTACTATATATTGACGATTATTTAGGAATTTTCTTGAATGGTGATTTCTTGAATGATGATTTCTACTAGTACTTGAGAGCAATTGTTGGATAACCACATGAGGAGAGTTGATTATTTTTCTTCTTTTATTTCTTAAAAGGTTCTTTTCTTAGAAGTATCCTTTTTTTCTTTAAAAAACGGAAGTTAAAATGGAGAACCATGTGTTCGTTTATTAGAGGTTGTAACATAAAATAAAAAATAAAAAAAGGGGAAAGCTGAAAAAATGGATAGATTTATTTAGAGTCACCAACTTACCAGTGTGCGGCTTCTTGGCAACGTCCTTCAGCGCCGCTACCCTTACGTGGGAATGGGAGGAGCTGTAGCGCATCCGCAGCACTACATCGTGTGGTGTGGCTGATCCGACCGTCCATCTCGGTACGGACGACTCGGATTTAATCCCTGTTCCTACAAATCCTTGTCGTCCATTGTTCGGATGAAAATCTAAGCCATCCATTGCCGAGATGGACGGCCGGATTGACAGCACTACACGTGTAGTGCAGGGGTGCACTACAGCACCCCCGGGTCCCCTTTCATGTCTTTCATACATAGTTGCAATTCCCAACGAAAAAGCACGTATCTTTCCATACGGGAATCTTGCATAAATATTTGGGCACCGTATCGTTTTTTTTCCTTCAACAACTTATTTTTATTAACTCATAACACGAAGTAAAAATAAATTTGGGCACCGTCTTCATCACTACTTCATGATCAGCACTATTATCACCACAACTACTGTTTGCATTACAATCGCATAAGAAAACGAATAAATATAACTATCATAACTAAACGTGATTAGACCTTGAAACAGGTTGCACGTGAGAGGCCGAGAATATGCATGCATGCTAAGGAATTGTTTGGAATCCCAAAAGGATAAGCTAGCCCACCTAAGATGTTGATCATGCGAGCGATTTAGAGAGAATTCATACTATTATCACTATATTAATACCGTGACTATGTTTTAATGTACAAGTTGGTTAATTTGATCACTTAATTAATTACGTAAGTTAAAAGGGGAGAGGTTCTTCATGTTGGATTAATTTGTCAAGTTTTCTACGTACCCACTGGATTGGTGTGTCTGGTTGCAGATTTTCTTGTCAAAATTATACACCCTTATTATATAGGCTATTATTATTGCTAAAGGTGTGAGTAGTTATTGCTTGTATTTACTACATTGTCTTGGTTACTATACGAGAAATCTTTGTAAGATTGGTGTAACCAGATTTTATCACTTTGGAGATCCATATCAAAGTAAATCGTTCGTAACTTACTTTGTTGAGAGTACGACAGATATAGCTGACTTTTTATAATCTCTCGCCATTCAAAATGAATCCCTTCTCGCTCTTCATTGGTGGAGTATGTGCAAGCTTAGGCTTCATGATTGGAACCACATAAATGTTTGTATTTTTGTTTTGATTACTTGTTGGTTTGTTTGTTCCCTACTTCGTAATTGTCACAACATATTGGTATAAAAGGAATAGTGAAAATAGATTTACCCGTAGAAATGAAACGTATGAGCTCGAGCAGACGGAATAAGAGAAAGGACCCGGCTTCTCTGCAGTCCAACTACGGAGAGCCCATGCAGTTGTATCACCGCTGTTCATCTTTACATTTAACGGTCCAAATTTTACAAAACTTTTCTGAGTAAAAGTTTAAAGTTAAAGTTTTTTTTTTTTTAAATCTCGACTGTTAAAAATACCATTCGACGATTGCGAACACTCCAACCGCACCTCTGCAGTCTAAACGTGGACCGCAGACAAGCCTTGAAATTCTTAGTTTTGGAGTGTGTTTTCTCAATAAATTCCAACAAGTAGGAATTATAGTGCATATTTTTGAAAAATTCCACGTATAAGGCTCTCTTTACTTTTTGGGACTCGCTTGTGTTTATATTTTCTCTCTGACTTGTTCAATTTTTTTTCCTTGACCCATAGTCTAATTTTGAGTGTGGCTGTCTATGAACATGAATTTGGATTGTAAATGCCTGATATGTTAATTTTTATTCATTGCAAGGGACAATTTTCCAAGTACATATCTGAATTCTTTTTTTTTTTTTTTAATTTTTTGCTAGTATATGAATTCAAAAGTTTTGATTTGTTTGGATAATTTTACTAGTGTTATATATGAATAATGAATATTTAAGGATATGTATGAAACGAATGAGATTAGATTTACCAACAGAAATGAAAAGTACGAGCACAAGCCCGACGAAAGGAGCGAGTATGTTTTCCCAATCATGGAAAATCCTGTGTTTTTTTTAGTTCAAATACCTCTATCGGCGTTCAGAACAACTTGAGTCAGTTGTTGGGTATTCGAAGAGATTCTAGCCTTGGGAATTATTTGGGTCTTCCAACCGATCTCAGTCAAACACAATACAAAGTTTTCTCTTATACGAAGGACGGGTTGTGAAAGAAGACGGACGGTTGGAATGAGGTTTTTCTTAATCTAGCTGGTAAAGAAGTGATGCTCAAATCAGTTGCTTTGGCCCTCCCCAGCTATGCCATGTCTCGTGTGAAACTCTCGGCCAAATTGTGTAATGAGTTGAATGCTATGATGGCCAAGTTCGATCTGGTGGGGTTCAAATGGTCAAGCAAGGAAAATCCATTGGTTGTCTTGGGACAAACTTATGGAGAAGAAGCATGATGGAGGAATGGGGTTTAAAGATCTCAGGTGTTATAATCTTGTGATGCTAGCCAAACAGGGCTGGAGGTTGATGAATGGTGGAGATTCTCTATTGCGTAGAGTTCTAAAAGCCAAGTATTATCCGCGATGTCATTTCATGAAAGCGTCCGCGAAATCCAGTGCGTCTTGGACCTGGAAGAGTATTTTGGAAGGAAGAAGAGTATTGGAGGGGGGTGTTAGGTAGATGGTAGGGAAAGGTGATAAAATTTCTGCAGGAAAAGATCCATAGATTCCCAGGGATGGGGGTCTCAAACCAGTGTGGATTGCTGATTTCGCTAAAGAATTCCTTGTGGGTCAGTTTATTGAAGGTGGAAGATACATTTGGAAGGAGCCGTTGGTACGGCAAGCCTTTCTTCCCGATGATGCTGAGTCGATTCTTGGAATCCCTTTACCACGATTCGAGTCTTTTGACAAACTGATTTGGCATTATAGTGGGAATGGTTGCTACAATGTGAAGTCAGGTTACGAGGCTGCATTGGCTATCCGAAAAAGGGGACTGTTGGGTTCAAGGGCAGAAGGGGAAGGGAGTAATAGGGGACGACAGAAGGAAATCTGGAAAAGTGTTTGGGCACTACCGTGCCATGGGAAAGTGAAACAGTTTTTATGGAAGTGCCTTCACGATATTGTCCCAGTCAATGACGTTTTTGCTCGAAGAAAGTTGGTCAGCGATGTGCTATGTCCAATGTGTAAGAAGGATAGAAAATCAGTGTTGCACTTGCTTGTTAGGTGCCCTTTTGCTCAGATTATATGGCGTATTTCCCCCTTGGGAGTGAATATGGAATCTATTCTTGGGGATTCTATGTTGGACTGGTGGGATAATCTCCTTGAGAGATGGAAGGGGATGAGGGAGGACAAGGGGACTTGGGCAGCTGTAGGGGCTACAATTTGGAAAATCTGGAGATGTAGAAATGATGGCGTTTTTAATGAAAAGACTTGGACGCCAGATATGGCGTGCAGTGAGGAGGCGATTCGAGATGCAACTGATTATTTGGCAGCCAATGGGAGGTTGGAACGAAATACATATGGGCAGAGATCACAACCCTCAGGAAATCGGGTAAGATGGGAGAGACCTGAACGTGGACGGATCAAGATTAACTTTGATGGAGGAGTGGACATTCGGGGCAAAAAGACTGGTATGGGAGTGATTCTTCGAGATGAACATGGAGCATTCCGAGCGACTCGAGCAGTTAATTACAGGAATTTGGTGGACCCATTGGTGGCAGAAGCTATGGCGGTAAGAGCGGGTCTCATTTTTGCACAAGAGCTTGGGCTGTCGCAAATTCAATTGGAAGGTGACTTGCAGCAAATTATTAATTTGATCCAGAGAAAGGAGGAATCGAACTCGTCGGTTGGTGTGATTATTGCAGATGTAAACAGACTGAGGAGTGGTTTTGAAGATTTGAAGGTGAGTTTTGTGAGAAGAGATTGTTAGTTTTTTCCTATTAGTGTGGCCCACTAGCCTCCACGTTTTGTGCATATGGGACTCCACCATTAGATAAGCCAATGAAGTGATATGGTTCATTACGATAACTAATTAGAATTATAGATGAAGGAAAACTCTTGATAATAAAAGAGACCTTGATGGATTAGGTGTCTTTTAATAATTATCTCTAAGACCCTCTTTTCTCCTATATAAAAGGTAGAATACCCACCCCTTATTCCTACGGTTTTTTCCATACGGTTTTTTCCATCAATTAAAGTACTGGGGTATTCTAGAAAAGTAGAGACAGAGAGGAGAAGGTGAGCCAAGAATTAAGATGTTTCTAATTAAGGAATTTGTTCTCTCTAATTCCAATGGCCAATAAAGATACGCTATTTATTGTTCTTGAGATGTGTTGAATTCAAGATCCTGTTATATTTGTTTTCCGCATAATAGTTTTAAAACAGATATAGATTTATAGTTGGTATCAGAGCATGGTTTTTCTGAATCAATACATCTTGGAATTTAATCATGTTAAACATACTGCTATGCGTCGAATTATTGCCTATCGAGTAAACCGAAACATCGGACTCAATTTTATGCTACTGTGATACTCGCGTGTTTTTCAAGTAACCGACTTTCGTGATTTAGCAGTTTATAATATGGCAAAGGTGATCCTTGGTTTTTATTGCTATTTGAATTTTGTCTGTTTTGGTTCATGAATCCCAATCATAAGTGTCTTCCAAAGATTTATTTTCCACAGTTGATGATGACACATGGAGCATATTATCGATTTTACTCCTTATGTAACTAATAGTTTATTAATACTGTGCCGTTCTTTGGTGAAGATAGAAAGGATGTTTTTCATCTCATTTATCGTCTTTCATGGGCTAATATGTGAATATATTAGCATAAACCATTAACCTTTTATTTCTTTTGTTGGTTGATAAAGACAGTCCTCGTCTCGGCATTTAATTGTTTTTCACATGTAATCTATGTGATTTTAAGATCTAAATTTCCGTAGTGGATATTGCTAGATGGAGTTTATTAGTTTTACTCCTTTACGCAACTAACAGTTCACCTTCTGTTATATATGAATACTGCTTGCATAATGATTGGGTAAGTAAGTTATATGGTAAAATTGATTGAATCGTAATTCGGATTCATTTATTTGTCATGCTTAGGGGACTGGAAAATCATCTTACTGTAATCGTGATTCTGTTTTTATATAGCCGGCCAGTTATAGAAATTGATAGAAATAAATACCGTAATCACATGATTACAAACTAATCTATTTTGTCAGATTATGTTTTCTGCAATTATGTATGATTATTTTGAAGTATTTAATTGGGAAAGCTTTTCTATTACTGTGTTACTGTATATGTGAGAGTTATGGTTAAATTGAAGTCATTGAACGGATCCATCAATCACATAAAAATACTTAGTTGTATATTTTATTTTTCGGTAATAGTGATTGAATAAAAGAATGACATCGGCATAACTCGAATAAAAGAATAGAGTATATCATTGTTTAGTTTAATATTCATAGGAATTACTAATTTGGTAGTCACCAAAGTGGCCTAGGTTAGTGAAACTTATGAATATTAAATTGCATTAAAGTTTTGTTAAAAGGGTAACAATTAAGTCAATGATATTCTTGATTGCAGTCATAATTATTAGAATGAGACTAGGCCCAAAGGAGAGTCACATTTAAATAATTATGAACTAGGTAGGGTGAGTAATTTATGCAACTTAGCGGGTTAGGATTGGATATCCAAAGATAACATGACTAACTTGATAAGCTGTATAAATTATTTGGACCTACTTAGGTGATTATGTTGCACCTAAATGATGAGTGAACAATAGGTATGCTTAGGTTTCGTCCAAAGGAGGACCTAGGTGATGTCAATAGTTCATCATTATAGATGTCCTAATTAATGAGTGAACAATAGATATACTTAGGTTTCGCCCAAAGGATGACCTAGGTGATGTCAATAGTTCATCATTATAAATGTTTATAATTTTCAAAGTTTTAATTAAGCATGGTCCTATTTTGTTTCCTGTTACAGTTCCTTATTTCACTACACTAGAATACCTAAAGGCTGGGGAAGATTGCTTTAAAAAAAAATGCTGATAAGTCACTTGTAGGTACAAGTATGGCTGAGTTAACCACCATGAATTATGATGGTAGTCATGGAGTTAAAGAGCACATCTTGAACATGTATGATAAAGCTGCAATGCTTGCAACCTTGGGAATTCAAGTGGATGAGTCTTTCCTTATTCAGACTATACTTAACTCACTTCCAGCACGGTTTGGCCCATTCAAAATTCACTGTAATGCCCACAAGGAAGTGTGGAGTTTAAATGAGCTAACAAACTTGTGTGTTCATAAGGAAGTGAGATTGAGAAAGGAAAGGCGTCACACTGCATTAGCAGTGACTCAAGTTACTATAAGGAAAAAAGGGTAAAGTGAGAAAATATTCACCAATGAAAGTCAGTGAACCTGAAAAAAGTAGTCAGGCTCATAATGGTTTCACTGTCAAAGGTCACTTTTGTGACAGTGTGGGACATGTGAAGAAGGACTACAACAAGCGTAAGGCTTGGTTCGAAAAGAAGGGTAATAATCTTTCTTTTGTATGTTACGAATCAAATTTTGCTGAAATTCCTTCTAATACTTGGTGGATTGATTCCGGTGCTACGACTCACATTACGAATTCCTTGCAGAGATACCTTTCAACCCGAAAACCGGAGGAAAGTGAGAGGTTTGTCTTTATGGGGAACTGTCTCAAGGCTGAAGTGGTAGCTGTTGGTACCTATCGCTTGGTTTTAGAGACAGGTCATCAGATAGATCTTGAAGACACTTTTTATGTTCCCTATATTTCTAGGAATTTGGTTTCTTTATCTAGATTAGATTGTTCTAGATATTCAATTTCTTTTGGTTGTCGAAAACTCAAGTTGATGTTTGATTCAATAATGGTTGGTTCTGGTGATTTATATGATGGTTTATATAAAATTGCCTTGAATCATG